>JAKSZU010000006.1:42600869-45061702 GCA_026018925.1 Tupaia tana | reverse complement strand
GAAAAACGTACAAGGGGTCTTCCAAAAGTTTATAGTAAATGATTATGAAAAAATGTATTGATTTCAAAATTGTTTACACCAAAATAAACTCATAGTTTAATTCTGTTTTTCCATGAACTTTTTGAAGTCCCCTGTATGAGAATTAGTTGGAAAGAGAAGGAACAGAAGAAAAGAGGACATTATAGGCAGGGAGCTCAGCAGGGGCAAAAGCCTGGAGATATCTAAGAGTAGAGTTGGTTTGAGAACGTGTAAGTAACCATGTATGATTGAATGAAAAAAGATTTAAGGAACGGGGGAGATGAGGACAACATGTAACTGATGTGCTGATTGCCTGACTGAAGGGAAGTCATCAGAGGTATTACGTGAAGTAATTTTCTCCTGCTCACGAACAACATATAATGGCTTAAAGTACATGAGACCATGATATCATTGCCTGTTCATTCCTATGCAGTAAACAATATTAAAGCCACTCTCAGTTTCCAATCATAGCCCCTATTAGGAAATTAGAATGTCTAGTCCAAGCTACTTTTGAAGGCTATAAAAGTCATTGAAAGGTAGGACTTTGCTCCACTCATGCTAAGGCCTGGTTAGCAACTGCCTGCCTGCGGCAACATGAGTGTGATTGACTGCAGTTCCCTCTGCTTCCCACTTTCTCTCCCATGAATTAGCTGTTGTTTTTGACTAGCCAGAACTGAAAGAGATACAGAAGAGAGAAAAACTGAAAGGATAAAGCAATTTTTACTTTGCTTTGTTTGCATCACAATTTTGGTTTCAGCAGGTGGTTAAAGATGACTTTCTCTCATGGGGCATCTTTATGGGTTCTTTGGGGGTGTCCATCTCTGGACATCCGCATGTTTTCTAAATTCAGACTGTTGTATCCCTAGTCTGATACCCATTTGCAATTTCTTTTAAATCCTTAGGCATCCCGCATTCACTTTTAGCTTCTTGATGCAGGGATCTCTCCAGCCATATAGATGACCTCATTGGTCAAGAACTGGAACCAGGACCCACAGCCTGGGCAGTGGAACGGACTCTTACGACCTTCATTTCCACACTCTCTGTGAATATGGTTCGGCCTATTGTGGCTGTCCTTTTCCTGCCACCGTTTCTCCTTTAGCTTTTTTGTTTTCTGGGCAGGAGGCACACACATTTTGAGTTTAATTTGTCTTCTCAAACAATAATAAAAATGATAAGACTTGGTGCTGTAACCTTAGTACAGTTTCAATTCAAGCCTGTAAAATTTCCTCAAATTAAATGCAATTCTGTAATGTAAATTAAATGCATTTCTGATAAATGTAGCCACAGAATATATGATGAAGCTAAACCATTTTAAAATTCATTTGGACTTTTTTTTTAAAGAATGATTTTATTTAACTTTATTTATTACTATTTTCCAGTTTGATCAGAAAGAGACAGAGAGATAAAAAAGGGAAAGTGATAAAGCAAGCCACTAGGTCTGGGACTCTAGCCGTGGTCCATCAAGTGGGAGTGCAGCGCCTCTAATCACCATACCACCTGCTTTTTTTTTTTATTTAAGAGGATTTTGCCTAATACGTGTGCTGGGGAGAGAAAGAGAGAAAGAGATAGACAGAGAGAGAGAGAGAGAAAATAAGAAATCACCCTCTGGGGGGATGGTCATGCTACAATCCCTTCTCCACTCTTCTGGGATCTTGGGCACACTCACATACACATTGGCATAATTTTCAAGTCACCGGGTCCAGCACTCAAACTGGGGTTGCCATGTGGGAGCCCAGTGAGGTCTAAGAACAACAAGACAATTTTGAAAAAAAAAAAAGAACAATAGAAAGGAAACTGGAACCAAGATATAAATCTAAATAATTGAGATAGTCTGTAGTCTAGCACTGACACAGATTTATAGATCAGTAAACAGGGAAACTAAATAAAGACTCAGAATCAACAGGTTATGTGATTTGTATGTGATCAAGAGGGCACTGTAAACCAACAAAAAGAAATGGTATAAATGAACTTTCACTAGGAAAAAAAATGAAGTCATATTCCTATTTCATACTATGTTCAAATGATTAAGTACTAAATAAAGTTCAAATGTTAAAAATAAAAATTTGTAACTTTATTTTTGTTTATATCTTTTAAAGAATTCATTAGTTAATTAGTTAATTAATTTAATTTGCTATAAGGTACATGCACTCACCAGAGAGAGAAAGAGAAAGCTAGAAAGCAAGCCACCACATTCAGAATTCGAACTGTGGCCAGCCATGTGAGAGTATAGTGCCTTAAGCACCATATCACCTGCTGGCCCCGAAAACTTAAAACTTGAAACACTTGTATATATGTGTACATATGTATAGTTATATATATATTATATTATATTATTTGTGTATATGTATGAAAATCTTTGTGACTTGGAAGTAGAAAAAAATTTCTTAGACAAGACAAAAAAGTATGAGTTATAAAGAATAAGTTAGGTAAACCTTTTAAATTTGATGAATCCTTAAAAGTTAAGGCTTCTTTTCCACAAAATGCATTACTATTAAAAGATAATGCACAGACTTGTAGAAAATATTTAAACCATAGGTAACAGACTGAAGATTAGTAATCAGAAATGTTAAAAACTACCAAAGTAATATAAAAAAGGTATAAACAATCCAATAAACATGGGTGGAGATTATGAACAGGAAACTCACTTGAGGTGGGAATCCAAATGACCAAGAATCATACAAAAATATTCTCAACTTCACAAGTAATTAGGGAAAAGCAAATAAAATAACAATGAAATACTTTTTCACACCCTTTGGATTGGCAAAGATTTTTAAAATCCAACAATATCAATAACTGGCAAGGATATGGGAAATGGAAAACATCACACACCACTTTGGCGGGTGTAAACTAGAATACTCGCTAAATAGCTATTAAAATGGGACGTGCACATGCCTTGTGACTCCTAAGTTTAAATCCTCAAAAACGATTATACAGTATAATAAGGGATGATCTGAGCAGGTCCTCAAAAAGTTCAAGGAAAATGCCTATTGTGAAAAAGTTATATATAAATTTCCATTTTTTGCACTAAAATAAACTTATTTTAATTCTGTTTATCCATGAACTTTTTGAAGTGCCCTTGTATTGGTTCTTGTGATTGCCATAATTAATTTCCACAAACTTGGTAAAACAATAGAAATTTCTTCTAGTATAGTTTTGGAGGCCAGAAGTCTGAAATCAAGGTGCAGGAAGAGTTGAGCTTTCTCAAGGTCCTTCCTTGCCTCTTTCAGCTTATGATTATTGTTCACATTCCTTGGCTTATGACTGCCTGACTGCCTCTCTCTGTGCTCCATCCTCACGTTGCCTCCTGCTCTGTGTGTGATATTGAGTATTCCTCCACCTCTCTCACAAGGACATAAGTGATTGCATTTACAGCCTTTGCACATAATTCAGAATGAGCTTCTTCCTTCAAACTCTTGAACTTAAATACATCTTTTGCCATATAAAGTAATATCCACTACGGCCATACAAGGTAATATTTATAGATTCTAGCTGTTAGGGCACAGACATAGCTTGGAGGTCACCATTCAGCTCACTACAAGGACATACACAAAGAGGTTTACAAAGAACTGCTAAAAACAGCAACAAATTGTACACAGAACAAATGTCCCACCCACAAGAATGCATAAAGTATGATTAATTCATATGATAAAGTATTATACGGCAGTATAGAATCAATTTTATCTCACTCTATATCTATCTAGGTCTCTATATCTTATCTCTAGCTATCTATCATAGATCTCAAAGACTTGTGATAAAGCAAGTTGTAGAATGATATATGATATGACATCATTCTGTTTTAAACATGAATATAAATATTTAGTAAAAGTATAAAAGATAAGCTGAATAGATATGTACAAATATTTGACAGTGTTAGAAACTGGGGGACTTCAATGAGATGAGATAGAGTTGGGGAGAAGAGCAAAATGGCTTATAAGATTTTTTTTAATAAAGATATATGAAGGAGAAATTTCAAAATGTGAATGGTTCTTAATTCTGAGTAACAGACACTTAAATGTTTATAATTCTGTGCACATTTAAAATTAATTTTTAACAATCTTCTATTTTTGTTTGTATTTTTAAAATGGAAAACACTTAACCATTACTGAGATAACAGTACAAGGATAAATTAGAACAGGCAGGGAATAGAGCAAAGGAGGCCAGTTGGAAGCTACTAAATATAACAGTTAACATAAGTGAAGATCTAATCTAAGAGGTCGCCATGAGAATAGAGAGAAAAGGGTGCCTGTGAGCAATGTTGGGGAAGTAGAATTTAGAGGGCCTGGCCACTGGTTAATGAGACAGGGAGGTCATGCCAAGTTACTGACTTGAGAAACTGGTTACATGGTGGTGCTTGTTCATAGACAACCATTGATATGTTTCCTGTCACTGTAGATTAGTTTCCATTTCCTAAAATTGTATATAAATGGAATGCAATAAGTACTCTTCTTTCTTTGGTTTCTTTTTCCCAACATGATTATTTTGATGTTCTTCCCTGTTACTATATATATATATATCAACAGTTCCTTTCTGTTTATTGCTGGGTAGAATAGTAAGTTTCATCAACTGTAACTCTGGAGTATCCTTCCTTGCTGAGCCTTTCCCTAGCAAGTCATCACACAAGATTTATTTTCCCCTCGCTTGCCCCCCACCCCCTTACATTTGAATCTACAGTTGTTTGGCCTCCTCACATTCTCTTGTCAGCATTTGATGGGCAAGTATGTTAGAGTGATTTCCTGGTGGATTGTGAAATGTTAAATTGAGAAAATGTTAAATGAGCAATACTCTCAAAGGAGTTGGAAGAGGTCACCCTCAAAGTCACATCTCAAAGATGTTCTAATCTTTTTGCATTTCTGCTTAGTTCATGGTCCTACGAATGAAGGAGGAAGATGGCCATGCCGCATTTCCTTCTCCTCCAATCTCTTCCCAGGATCCTGTGCACACTTGTGCATGCACCTGACATGAGTTTCAAGCCACTGGTCCAGAACTCAAACTGCAGTTGGCCATGCGAGAATTCAGCGACACAACTGTGACACCATCTCGTGGCTCATGAAGCATCATTTCTAATATGGGTTTACTAAAAAGATATAAAGATGGTAAGTACTAGTGAGGTAAGACTACTGAATAAACACCACAATAACTATTCTTAGGACTGGCCCTGGGGCCAGACATAGTGATTAAGACACTGATCTTCCATAGAGCTGACCACAATTTGAGTCTCTGGACCCTGCAGCCTGAAAATCACATCAGGCATGTGTGCATGCATGCCCAAAATCCTAGGAGGAAAATGGAGGAGAAGAAATTGTGGTGTGGCCATCCCCCTGGGGAGGGGGAGGTAATTTCTCACTCTCCCGCTCACTGTGTCTATCTCCAGCGAGCGTACACGCTTTATGGGGAAAAAAAGAAAAAGAAAGGCCTTAAATTAATCTTTTTTGGTGACCTGTACCGATAATAAATAAATAAACAGACACTCAAATAAATATCAGTTACCTAAGTTCCACATCATTAGTATTTTGTGATTCCCCACAGTTACCATATGAAGCAAATTCAGTAAGTATCCTGAAGACACTATTGCTGACTTAGAAAAAAAGATTAGTCTGGTGTACCAGCATCTGGGAAGTCTGCTGAAGCCAGATTCCAGGAAATAAGCACTTTGACAGAATCATAAGCATGAATGCCCGAGGGAAGGAGAACTCTGAAAGAGTTGTTTTAAGTAGCTGCTTAATGATTGAGCACCATGAAATGTTTTCCCTTGACAGGGCAAAATTGCACTACCTAGAGATGTCTGGGTCTGGGTGGCATTTAGAGTTGATAGACAGTAATGAGGGCTGGTTAAAAAAGTAAAGAGAGAGAGGTATTTTAGCACTCTAGTAATTGCTATACCTTCTGAGACATATCTCCGTATTATAGTTACACCTATATTAAAAAAAAGGAACAAAAGAAGAGAGATTTGACTATTTCCAGACTCTGACATCACTTTAAAAGCTAACAGTAATTGATCTCTTAATATACACCAGCCTTTGTCCTAAGTGCTTTACACATAGTAGCTCATTTTACCTTCACAATGACCTTTTGAATCATGTAGCATGATTTCCCCCTTCTTACTGATTTAAAAAAAAAGAATTAAAAAAAAATTTAAAAAAAAAAGCTTGTCTAAGCTCCTTAAATTGACAAGTCACGATTCAAACTCAGATGAGTCTATCTTTAGAGTTTGGGTTTATAACCACTGCACTTTATTGCTTTTCCCACCTAACTTGGACTCAGTGATATTACAAGAAATTAGGCCAACAATTCTAGTTTGCTTGTGACCCACAGAACCTAAGCGCTAACCCAGGAAAGTCCCTAGCTAACAGGTATGAGTTAGTCATTCTACAAGAATGCAAAAATCTGAAAGAAGCCTTTTTTCTGCTCAGTTACAAAGCTTCCCTAAGTGAAGGGATACTACAGAATGCAAAGAAACTAGGCTTGAAAAGAACTGAGTCTTTGTCTTAACCTGTTAATAACCCCTCCAAGACCTTGACCAAGTTAGCCAAACTCTCTAGGCCTCCTTTCCAAAATGATGAAGAAGATTGGATAACTAGTGGGTGAATGATGAGGGTGAATTGGATAATTCATTCTCCATGTTGGCTGCACATTAGAATCACCTGAGGCACTTGTAAAACCTGCCAGTGCCAAAACCACACCCCACCCCTGACCAAGAGAGCCTCAGAATGCCTGGTGGAGCCACTGGGTTTACTGCAGGGAAGAAAGCATATGTGGCCCTACTTCATAAAGTTAACAATTTAGAGGGAAAGAAAAATAGCAAACATAGCTAACATAAGTATATAACAAGTTTTATATGTGTGCACACACGTGTGCACGTGCACACACACACACACACACACACACAGGACTTCAGAAAGTCTGTGGAAAAATGGAATTAAAGTACAAGTTTAATTTGGTGCAAAAAAGTTTTTAAATTTATGCATAGCTTTTTCATAATATATATTTTCCAGTAACTTTTTGAAGCCCATATATATTTTTTAAATTTATTTTTATATATGTGTTTATATATATATGTGTGTATTATTATACATATATATTTAAATATATATACATATATATACAAATAGTATTATATATAACTTTTGGTAAGAGCTATTAAGGAAAGAATACTGTTGTTGGGACCAACAGATGGTGTGGCGGTTATGTCACTGGACTCTCACATGGTTGACCGCGGTTCAAGTTCTGGACTCAGAGGCTTGAAACTCATGCCATGCATGTGTGTGTGTGTACTAAAAATCCCAAAAGGAGAATGGAAGAGAAGGGATTGTGGCATGGCCATCCCCCTGGGGGGGGTGGGGTGGTCATTTCTCATTTTCTGTCTCTCTGTCCCTCTGATGAACATATGTGCCCTATAGCAAAAATCTCTCTAAAAACTACTGTTGTTATGAGAGTTATAACAGAGTAGTAAGCAGAACATAATAAAAATGAGGAAAGGTCTAGGATGACCTCTCTGTGTGTCAGAAGAACAAAGAATGGTAGTTAGGTAGGCATAGTGCAGGAAAAACAGCTTGCTAGCCAAAGGAAATACATTTAACTTTGTTGTTAATGTTGCTGTGCATGACTGTTTCCATATGTGCATGTATACATGTAGTTAGCAGCTTGAATTTGAGCAAACATATTGACTTTTAGACACATGTAGAAATGTGGTTTTATGGGTAGTCATATGTAGGGCAATGAATATCATTAACATGTAAATACACTTGTTTTTGTGTTTTTTGAAAGTGTAGAGCAATATTGGGTTAAAGGAAGCCATATGGATTAATTAAAATTGGCCCAAGAAGATTAGAGAAAATGTATATAGGACTATATGATGCCAGACGTTTTTGTATTATTAGCTAATTTATATCTAAAAACAATTGGCTTTATATATATTTTAAAATTATTTTATTTTACTTTATTTTGTTTTTAGAGAAAAGTGGAGATTGGGTGGTCCTGACTCCTCTGATAAAAACAACAGGAGCCCCAAACTATTCCCAAGGTTTTTTGTTTTTTTTTTTTTTTGAGAGATTTTTGCTATAGGGCGCATGCACTCACCAGAAAGACAGAGAGAGACAGAGAGACAGAAAGCGAGAAATCACCCCCCAGGGGGATCTTGGGCAATCCTCTCGAGATCTTGAGCACGCACGCACATGCGCCCGGTGTGAGTTTAAGCCGCCAAGTCTGGGACTCAAAGCGCGGTCGACTACATGGGAGTCCAGCGACATAGCCATTACACTAACTGCTGGTCCCCCAAGTTTATTTATTTTTTTTAATACAAAAACATAATAAAAATAAAATAAAATATAAAGCAAGTTGTTTTTAAATATAAATTGGCTGAAGATATGAAGACACCTGGCACCATGTAGTTCTATGTAAGCTTTCCCTAATCTTCTTGGGCCAATTTTTATTAATGTATGTGGCTTCCTTTAACCCTATACTGCTCTGCAGTTTTGGAAACAGAAAAGCAGCTAACATATTTACATGTGAATGGCATTCATTGCCCTATATATGACTGTTCATAAAACCACATTTCTACATGTGTCTAAAAGTCACCATGTTTGCTTAAATTCAAGCTATTCCCTCCCTACATGTAAACATGCACATATGGAAATAGTCATGCACAGAAACATAAAACTGCCCATAAAACCTCATTTCTACATGTGTCTAAAAGTCACTGTGTTTGCTCAGATTTGAGTCACTTCCTACATATACACAAGTACTTGCATACACACAAACACATAATATTTGTATATATACATAGAGGAATGATCTGTTTAAGGAGCCCAAATCAGAAACTAGGGTGAAAGGAGAGTGAGGGTAATCGGGAGAGCGGCACTCAGCACACACACAGTGCACTTAGAGAGGCCGGCAGCAGCCAGAGTCCCTACAGGTCATGTGAAGGACTTTCGATTTTACCTTAACTACAACAGTAATAGCAAATCTGTGAAGGATTTAAGCAGGGCAGTTACACATTCAGATTTGTCTTTTTAAAAATCACTAGTACTGAAGTAGATTCAATGGCTTGCATGGGGCCTAAGGAAAAGGGAACAGACACAAAGTTATATAGTAGTAGCCTAAGTGAAGGATTTGTTCCTTGGGTGATGTCAATTTTGGCAGAAACTAGATACCTGTGGAGATGAAATAGAATAATAGGAGACATAGAGTTTAATAGCATGCAAGTAGCATAACTTACAGAAAATGAGAAAATTGTTTTATTCTGAATTTAGATGAATGGTTACCTTTGGCTTAATATATGCTATTCTCTTCTTCCTGGGTTTATTCTGTCCCCCATAAAAGCATGCCAAGATATTCTCCCTCCATTCCTATTCTTTTCCATCTCTTTTTTTACTTGCTATTGTTTATGTCTCTATTCCAAGGCTTAGGGTGGCATTCAACCTTGGAGCTCCCATTTTCTGTCCTTGCAAGGGTTCCCACCGAGCACTACAGCATGGTTGGAGGAACACACTAATTGTGCAGAGTTTGGCTAGGGATTGATTTTTTAGCTTTTTGTCCCCTGGTTGAGTGGCTGATCTGCTGGCCTCAGTCCATTTCCTAATGGAAAGGTGTCAGCTTCACAAAACCATCACCTCGATTGGCACTAATTACCACCTTTCAGAGCCATCATCACCCAAAGGCTAAGGATTGAAAGGTCAGCAGGAAAATGAACTTCTACGCACACTCAGGGGTGGTCCACAGCTTCTGACCATGCAGAGAACAAGGGCTAATGGGAAACAGACGTTTCCGCCTCTCTGCTCTGGGACTAGATGTTTCATGAGAAGTCAGCCTTGGGACACCAACCCTCTGCTCGTGAAGTGACTGAACTCATGGCAGAGCTAAGTCACGCTAAACTTCTCTCCCAGTCCTGGTCTCCCTTTCCCAACCTTCGCCCTCAGCCTCTTCACTCTCTTAGTGAAGGAGGTAACAGCAGTACGTGCAACCTCCCTCCAGCCGAGTGTTTATGGTGCCCAGATTCTCATCCAGGCAATGATTCAGCTATCCCCCAAAAGAAAGAACTAAAAATAGACAGGACCAAAGAAAATATTTTGGTATAGCAAGTACATTCACACACGTGTCCATTAAGCCTCACAACACCTTGATGAGGGACCCAGGGCAAGCATTATGTGTCCATTTTATAGATGAACATTAGGGGCCAGACACTTGGAGGCTTGTACAATGGCCCATAGCCATTTCATGGTAGATCCGCATTCCCAAACTAAACTCTTAGGGGGCTCAAGGCAAGTCATATGTGCTACAGATTTTGAAAACCAAAAAGTACTATGTTAATTTGAGATGTCTTCAACAAGTTCATGGAAATATACATTACAAATTAATTATATTAGATTTCAAATTTTCTTTATACCAGAATAAACTCATATTTCATTCATTTTTTTCCTCAAGCTTTTTGAAGTACCCTCATGTAAGGTATTTGCATTAGTTTTTTGAGGCCAAAGTAGTAAAACCAAACTGAATGGCTTAAAACAACAAACATATTCTCCCACAGTTTGGGAGGCCAGAAGTCTGAAGCAGTACAGGAAGGCCATTCTCCTCTGGGGACACTGAAGGGGAAATTGGTTCTCTGCCTCTTCTAGCTTCTTCTGGTGGATGTCACCTTTTCTTTACTTGAGGCCACATCACTGCTTCAGAGTGGTCACATTGCCTTTTTCTGTGTCCAACCCTTTTACAAATCTCTTTCCACTTTTTTCTTAGGAGAATATTTGTCATTGGATTTAGAGTCTCTACTTGTCTAATTTAGGATGACTTTCTCATCTCAAGATCCTTAATTTAGTTACATTTGTAAGCCCCATTTTCTGAATAAGGTCACAATCATAGATTCCAGAGGTTAGCACATGGATATATCTTTTTAGGGGGGATAGGGGACACTGTTCAATCCACTACAGTCTTTAGTTAAGCTAGAATTTTTGGTGCTGCTGCTGCTGCTGCTGTGAGTGAGGCAGAGCCCTGACGCTGTCTATGGTCCACTTCATTTTTACTAGTTCTAGTAAATGAATTGAGGTAATATTGTCTTGTAGTTAAGAATGTAGATCCTAGAGATAGCCTTCCTAAAGCTCAAGTCCTAATTCTGCCACTTACAGAACATGTGGCATTGAACAACTTCCTTAACCTCTCTGGGTCTTAATTTCTTGCCCTTTTAATATGAAGCCCTGTCTCATGAGGTTGTTGCAAGTATAAAATGATTTAATCAGATGTGAAGTGTTTAGAACAGCATCTACATTACAGAAATGTTAACAGTAATTATTCCTTGACTGATACCATGACTAACACCAAATTCTTTCACCTTTCCTGTTTATCATTAAATAATGCTTTGGATAAACAGAGAATGGACTTTGTCCTCTGGGAACACACTCCTGAAACATTCATTAATTTCCAGCTATGTTTTCAGAAAGCAAAGTTTTAAACTGAGTATAGGAGGGAAAAACAAAACAAAACAACATTAAATGCACTGGGAAGGGACCATTATGTGAAAATCTTCCATTAGCTTCTGATTTTAAGTCTTTTTGAACCTTTCAGTCAATCTAAAACTTTGTGTACTCTTACTAGTATTTGGAAGAGTTCTGCAGGCTAGTGAGTATTTAAAATATTAGGAAGAGAAACTTTAATAGAATGTAATTTCTGTTTTGTTTTGTTTTAGGAAAGACTAGGTGTTTGAGAAAAATGTTACCATGAAAGGATCATGTTCAGATCAAGTTGCCTTATCTCCAAATAGGTGACATCAGGTTGCCCGAGTTAGTGTACTATTGCGGGGTTGTTTTTTATTTTTTTATTATTTTTTTTAATCAGTTTTCAGATACATTAAACTCTGTTTTCCCTAGATTCTGTCCACTTTCACTCGTGTTCATCTCATCCAAAGGCACAATGTCTGCTCAACAGATTGAAGTAAGCTGATGCTCTTTACTCCTGAAATTAAGTTTACTAAGACTAGCATTAAATTTGTCAAACTCATCAATGTATCCAAAAGAAAATGATAGAAAATCATCAGTGCTGTCATCAAAATAAATATTGACACAGGAACCAAAAAGCTGCACATAACTTCGAATTTATCCAATTCCTGTAGTTTCATTTTTATTATAACTTTTAAATGTATCGAATTTCTGTAACGTATTCTTTGTTACAATTTTTTAAATCATAAAAGTATAGAATACCTATTAAATATTTTGGAAATTATAAAAAAGTTCCCACAAATTAGAAATGCTTTATCTACGGTAGTTTCACTATCTGGAAATAACTACTAATAACATTGTTATTTATTTTCTTCCTGTGTAAATATAGTTTTTTTTCCACAGTAGGAATCATTAAATGCACTGGGAAGGGACCATTATGAGCATTAGAAATGCTCCCTCTTTCTAGAAAGGAAGTACTATTGTTCTATTTTATTATAGTAAGATAATAGTTTTTATTATTTAAGATAGATGGATCAAAAAGATCTTGTTTTCCTTGGAGTTCCATTTTATAGCAATGCTAAGTAACATTCAGCTATTATCTCCACTAATTTTATCCTTTTCCCCAAATAGGACAATTCAGCTGTCGTATCATACCTACTTGGCTACCTCAGTGAATGACACATAGGTTGTCTTTATTTACAGCTGTGCAGCAATATCAGAAAAGTCACAAGAAGTTTCTTTTTCTAGGAGAATTGAAAAAATGACTAATAATAGTACCTAAAATTCATTGAGGGCTCACTGTTTCAAACACAAATGTTTGAAACATTTTAAATGTTTAGATTCAAACATTTAAAACTTAAATAATCCCATGATGTGATTCACCTTCAATAGGTAACAACAGAGTTGGGGTTTGAACCCAGAGCTTGGCTTTACACTCTGTCTTTTTTTTTTTTTTTTTTTTTTTTTTTTTTTTTTTTTTTTTTTTTAATAGCAGAGGGTCTGTTCATGTAAAAGAAAGAGAGGAAATAAAAAAAGGGAGGGAGAGAGAGAGCAAGCACTCCCTCCTCCCCCTAGTCATGCTGCAATCCTTTCCCCTCCAATTCTTGATCTCATCAGGATCCTGGGTAGTGTGAGTGTACCTGGCATGATGCCTGCAGGGCTGGGGTTCAAACCCTGTTCAGCCATATGGGATGTGTAGTGCCACCAATTGCCAGTGGTTGAGGCTGGCCCTGTACACTATGTCTTTACCACTACAAGAGAAAAACAACCATAGAGATTTTGACATGGTGATGCTAATGCTGTAGAATCTTCTAGTTCTATAGACAAACTGGACAAGGTTCTAAATAAAAAAATTGAGAATTAGGGGCTGGCAGGTGGTGTGGTAGATAAGGGTGCTAGACTCCCACATAGCCGACCACGATTCAAGTCCCGGACCTGGCGGCTTGCTTTTTTTTTTTTTTTTTTTTTTTTCTCTCTCTTTCTCTCCCTCTTTCTCTCAATCGGTCCTTCTCTGGTCAAAGTAAATAAATAAAAAAGTTAAATAAGGTAATTCTTAAAAAAAAATTTGAGAATTAGAAACTCAGATTACACTCAAGTGTGAGGAAAAATTATTCTAGAGAAAATGAATGAACATACATTGAGAAGTTAAGTGCTTAGTGTTGTCTTAAAATCAATGCCATCCACTGAAATTACACTGTAATATTAAGTAATATTTAGGTATGTCTTTTTAATTTTTTTTTTATTAATAAGAACAACAGTCAAGTAGGACAGCATCTTAATTTTGCCTCGATTTATTTCCTAAGGGAAAGGCAGTCACCCAGGCCCGAGCCATCATCTATTAATGAGAGTCAAGGGGTACAAAGACTATCAGATTCAAATCCCTGCTCTATTCTTTTTTATTAGGTAAGTTATTTACTAGTGATTTACACTCCTTTTCATCTTTAATTTCTTCAACAGAGAAATAGCATAAAATCTCCTTTGCAGTGTTCGTGAGGATTAAATAAGATACTGTATGTCAAGTGTCTGGCAACATATATCACTTAAGAAATGGTAACTTATTATCATTGTCTCAAACTCGATGGTTTGAATTTAAAACGGAGCACTTGAAAAAGAAAGAATACCCTTGCTATGTTTTGGACAATGGTTTATCTTCCATGTTTTGGAATTTGGTTTAAGTGTACAGTGATAGGATGTCTCCCAAAGGTTCATGGTTTGAGATATGGTGGTGCTGTAAAGTAAAACTTAATCCATTCGTAGTGTCTCAGCATGTGGCCTTTTGCGTGTGATGAAGTCATTAGATGTGACCCCCATGGTTGAGTTCTGGTGTATCCATGAGAGGACATAGGCAGTATATAAACCAAGCTCTGCTCTGCTCAAGGTTCTGTCCTCTGCTATTTTGTGATGCTTTTGAACTTTCCACCTACCAAAATTGTGAGTCAATAAACCTCTGTTTCCTTATAAGTCATCCAATCTCAGTTACTTCTGTTAGCACAATGATGGACTAAGACAATCCTCATACATTCTAGTGTTGGAAATGCAAACCCTTTCATGTTGGAGATGGTAAAAGTGAGATGAATACAGAGAGTAGGGAGAAATAATGCATGCCCCTGTCGAAGTATATCCTCCTACATAGCCAGGCCAGGAGCCATAGTTGGGCCAAGAGGCTGGAGGCAGGCTAGTTTTCCAAGGCCAACTGGGACCAGATGAAATGTGAGCAGAGAGATGGAGAGAATCTCTCCCAAATGCTCTGCTAGTTAACTCCTTTTATACCTCTAAACCTTTCAGGCTCACCCTGAGTCTCCAGTCTACATCCCCTGTGGGGACTCAGATGAAGATGTATGACTCAGCTACATTATAACATTATTAATATTACAGATTAGAGATCTGGTGCAGACAGGCTGCAGGGTGGTTGAGAATAAAATAACCACAACTCCCACTGGATCCTGTTTCTGACATCTTTCATTTGAAGAGTCCAAACGGCCTTGCAAATAATAAGCTCATAATGACTCCCAACACGGTTAAGAAATGAGAAGGAGATACAGATGCTGTTCCTAGGTCACAGGTAGGTGAGCAGCACTCCCTGGGCTCTGTAGAGCACTATCAGTCATGAATGGGCTCACAAATTCCAAGTCTTCAAGTTGTTTCTGGGGGTCAAAGTTAACAGCTAAGAGGAAGAGATAAAGGGATGGCAAAATAGTTTAGTTTTCTCTGAGAGTTGAATTATGATTGTAGCAAATGAGGTAAAAACGGATTGGTTTTTAAAGTACTGAAGAGGGTAGTAGGATGCAAATGGCCTAAATCCCTCTCTCCTTCCTACCAGGGGTTCTTGATGAGGGAAGGGATAAAAACTCCCAACACCTTTTCCCAGAGATTCAAAGTTGTTGAAATACATTGAGGTGAACTAAGGGTGGGTAGCTGGGCACAGTCATGACCCAGGGACAAGAAAGGCAAGGAAATCCTTCAAACAAGATCACTTTCAGGAAAGAGTGAAGCAGATGGGACTGAAAAAACGGTAGCCTGGGAGCTTGTCCTCTAGGTGGCGGTATGGCTTTAGGATGCCTGAGGGAATCTAGGACAGTGCCACTGGGACGCTGGCCAGCATTGGAGTGGGACCCTCTTGACTGCAACACCAAGTATATGGTTGGAGAGGAATCTTTCTCTTTTCCTCCTGAAGAACTGTTGCAACCCAGAGAGAAATCACCATTAACATCACAGCAGACGAGAAGCAGAGGCTGAGTGACATAGCCTCCAAGAAGCACTCCTGGCCAGGCAAGAAAGAACCTCTTCAGATCCTCTGAACTTTAGCTGCCTCTGGCTTCCATAGAAGCATCAAAGGCCTAAGAGCACGGTAAGTATTAAAGAATCCCTGTCTGGGGGCCTTCAGGTAGCATAGTGGTTAAGGTGCTGGACTCCCACATGGTCAACCGCTATTCAAGGTCCGGACCCAGCAACTTGAAAATCACTCCTGGCATGTGTGTGTGCATGCCCAAAATCCCAAGAGGAGAATATAAGAGAAGGGATTGCAGTGTGGCCATTCACCCTAGGGGAATCAGGGTATGGTGTGTGTGATTTCTCACTTTCTCTCTCACTGTCTGTCTCTGTCTCTCTCTAGCAAGCACATGCATCACATGGCAAAAACCTAATAAAAAAAAAAAGTCCCCACCTGAGGGGGCACCACTAGAACAGGAATTGGTTTTCCTGGTAATTTTAATGGGACTGACTAAGCTTGGAAGTTGCACGTTCGGAGGCCAACTATGGGATCAGGTATTTCTATCCCCAAATCGTGAAGTAGTTTAAACAGTAAACTCATTCAACAGAGGAAGAGAATGTGGCCATGGGTGGTTCTGAGCTTGGGCTCCACAGTCAGAGATATCTAAATTAAAATTCTATTTCTGTTGCTTAGTAATACCTGTGTGTCCTGAGCAAATGGCTTAAACTTTCTCAGATCCACTTTCTTCCTCTGTTATTCTCTTCAAATGGTGATGATAACGATACTTAGTCATAGAGCCGTTATAAGAATTAAATGAGATGTTGCATGTAAAGTGCTTGGCATCTAGTAACCTTCAATAGATGTTAGGTTAAACAAATAAACAGAGTCAGCAAGTGGCGTAGTCTCTGATGTGACCCACCATGGTTCAAGTTTGGACCTAGCAGCTTGAAAATCACACCAGTGCATGTGCATGCGTGCCCAAAATTCCAAGAGGAGAATGGAGGAGAAGGATTGTGGCATGGTCATCAACCCTAGGAGGTGATTTCTCACTTTCTGTCTCTTTGTCTCTCTCTGTCTCTCTGGCAAGTGCACACACCGTATGGCAAAAATCTCTCAAAAACCAAACCAAACCAAACAAACAAAGAAGCAAAAACCCAAATGGGCATCAGAGTCATTTCGTGGGATGTAGATACAGCATGGTTCTAGCTAAGCATTACACTTAGTTAACACAGACTGTGCAGAGAAATGAGGAATGATTTCTCAGCATAACGAGGAGAAAAAGGAAAGTAAATTGGGACAGGCCCAGAATATTCCCAAGAACTTGGATGATGAGTGGATATAGACAAGAATCAAGGCACCCTGATTCCAAAGCAACCATGCCATTTTTGGTATAATTTGTGACCCTCCCAAAGATTTTTAGTTTTATACAAGGATAGTCTCTATTTTAGTTTTTCTGCATTTGTGTTTTTTTTTTTCATTTAAATTCTCATTTGAAAATAATTACATGAACTATTATTCATTTTAGTGTTTTGGTCAAGTATCTACTTAAGACATGAAAACGTTGTTCTCCAAGTCCTATCATGGAGGTGAAGAATAAGCCATGCCTCTCAGGATGGTGGTGGGAGAGACATAAAACTTCATATGTCAGGAATCTTCTTGACAGGCCTTACTAGGCCTGAGTCCAAGATGAAGCTGAGAAAAATGAAAAGGGATTTGGCTGACAAAACAGATGACAGGCAGAGAGAGACAGTGAAAGGGAATTGGCCAATGACAAAAGGGGAATTGGCAAGGCTTTGTGAAACCCCTTGGTGGAAAACCATAAACCTCAGCTTGTCCGTCTGGTACATTGGTCCTCAGAGGCAAATCATTTTTGCCTATGGAAGGTGCCTGCCAGGAAGCTGCACCTCAGGGGGTGCCTTTGGAAAAGTGGGTCATGTCTGGATTGGTTCCCAGCCCTGAGTAGATGGGGATGAGAAGAAAATGCTCACAATGAGATCTCTAAGGGCTTGAAGATGGGGAGCCACTGTAGTGGCTGACACTGTGAGTCAGACGATGGGAAAAAGAAGTTAAGACACGGAGGAAGAAGACGCTGGGGTGGGAGGAGGTGGGAGCAGCTTTGTTTCTTTAGTCGGAGACTGTCAGGGCCTGTCTCCTCCCTGATGAGTCCCCACTTGGAATTACTCATCAACCCTTTTGAAACTCAAGTCTGTCTTCTTTTAGGTGAATAGCCCACTTCTCTGGATCTCCCAAATGTGCACTTAAACTGTAAACAATCTCTTTCGGAGGGGTCAGCAAATGGTGTACTGGTTATGTTGCACAGTTTGAGTCCCAGTGGCTTGAAATTCACACCAGGTGCATGTGCATGCATGCCCAAGATCCCAGGAGGAGAATGGGGGAGAAGGGATTGCAACATGGCCTTTCCCCATGGGAGGGGGGGATTTCTCACTTTCCCTCTCACTATCTCTATCTCTCTCCAACAAGCACATGCACCCTAAAGCAAAAGCCTCTACAAAAAAAAAAAAAACCTTTTGGTTGTAAAATCTGAGTTTGTGTATATTACCTTGAGCCATGGGTGCTGCCTAGGAGACAGGTAAAAAAAGGTCATGGCTTTACTTCAGTGTCCTCCTGATTCTCCTCTAAGTGTGTGTCCTTTTCTTCTTGTCTTAGTGTTATACTGTGATAGTTTGAATGCCTCATTCCCCCAAAAAAATAAATTCATGTGTTGAAGTTTGGGTGTGATAGAGTTGACAGGGTGAAAGTTTAATCCAACTGTAATATTTAAAAATGGGACCTTTGGGAGAAGGTTATGATTAAAGTCAATAGGTTAGGAACCCCATGACTGACTCCTGGTAGGTTTACAAAGGGAGGGAATATAAGAGACACATGGATACAGAGGCACACTCTCCTGCCTTTAGCTGTGATGCAGCCAGAAGACCCTCACCAGATGCAGCCCCTAAAAGTGGGACCTCCAAACTGTGAACTAAATAAATCTCTCCTTTTATTAAATTACTCAGACTCAAGTATTTTCTGTTATTAGCAGTACAATAAACTAGAACATGTACTTTCTGTCTCCATCCAGAATTCTGCTCATGGACTCTTCCCAGGGCCTCCACTCAGGTCTTTCCTTCCTGAAAGAAATGGAAACCCCTTTGTCCATCATCTGTCCTACCTAGAGCTGCTTGATATGTATTTCCTTCCCATAGTCAATTGGCAGGAAAAAAGTGTTAGAAAAATTCATGCTGAGGTGTTAATAACTTGTAATAATTTAGGGTAATAACTTCTGTAAGTGGTTAATGCCCTCATCTATGCTCCCCATCCATTTTTCTTGTTTGACACATACAGAAAATTATAGTAATTTTACTACACAATATGACAAATAAAAGTGAGATACAATGGGCCATAGGAGTCTTGGCCACTCCACAATCCCAGCCAACATCCCCTATTCCCACCACCAAAGGCTGAAGGGATCAGTAACTCCCAACTTTTTCTTTTTCTTCTCTTTTAAAGTTTATTTATTTAAGGGAAGGGTTAGCGTAATGGCTATGTCGCTGGACTCCCATGTAGTCGACCGCGGTTCGCGTCCCAGACCTGGTGGCTTAAAACTCACGCCGGGCACGTGTGCGTGCGTGCCCAAGATCCCGAGAGGAGAACAGAGGAGAAGGGATTGCGGCGTGGCCATCCCCCCTGGGGGGTGATTTCTCGCTTTCTGTCTCTATATCTCTCTCTGTCTGTCTGGCGAGCGCACGCGCCCTATAGCGAAAAACCTCTCCCCCCCCCCAAAAAAAAAAAAGAAAAGAAAAAAGTTTATTTATTTAATACACAGAGAGGAAGAGAGAGAGCTTGAGAGAGACCTCAACAGCATCTCCATACAGCAAGCCACCCTGGTGTAAGCCAGTTTGATCACAGGCACATGAGCACTCAACATGCTCAGGGATGTGAACTCAGCACCTTTCCCATGTGGATCCAGTTGCATTACAACTGCATCATCGCCTGGCATCTCTCCCAACTTCTATAACCCTTTGGGGCTCACTGATTGGAAAGCTCTCTCCTAGCCCAGTGGTTTTTGTCTTTGTTTTTCTTTTTAAAAGTTATTTTATTTAACTTTATTTATTTATTTATTTTAGTTTGGAGTTATGCCTTGGAGGAAGTGGCTGGCTGATCCAAAGGGTCACCTCTTCAGCTATAGCACCTTTGCATTTATCTGTTTTATATATTAGAACACTGAATACAAGTTTGATTTTAAAAAGGTATACTAGGGCTGGCCAGTGGCATGATGGTTAAGGTGGCTGGATCCCACATGACTATGTGGTTCTAGTCCCAGATCCCGAAAAACACACCAGGCTAGTGTGTATGTTTGCTCAAAATCCCAAAAGGAGGGAGAAATGAAGAAGTGACTGTGGTATGACCAACCCCTATGGGGGTGCTTTCTCAGTCCCCTCTCCTCACCCGTGAGTGCACACACCCTCTGTCAAGTTGGAAAAAAATTGTGCTATCCCTTAAAGGAGTTTTAAAAATTACCATCTTATATCTAACAAGTAAAATATTTAATAGCAGAAGCTTACACAACCATGACAGGATTATGAGGGAGAGATATTCTAAGGACAGAGCGGTTTTCTAGTGCTATTCCACCATATCATTCAAGCTGTAGAGTCTGCCAGGAGACTTTGAAAGTTTGTGAAAAAATGGAATTAAAGTATAAGTTCATTTTAGTGCAAAAAATGTTAGAAATCAATGTACAATTTTGTCATAATACTCATTTTCCATGAATTTTTTGAGCCCTCCCCCCCATACTTCATGCAGACGTATGCTAGCCCAGTACACAATCTGGGCACAATCTACATTTCTGGCGCTAGGGAGCTTGTTTCCTTTAAAAAATCTGATTCTTCAAAAACGATCACATACCAGGTAGGTGAACGCCAGAGCCTGCTCATGTCTTAGTTAAGTGAAAGCAAAACCACAATCACTGGTCTTGCCTTTGTTTCCTTTTGTTTGCATCTAGATTTATTTCTAGCGTTTCTCGAAAGCCCTGCAACATCTAGGAGATGAAAGCTGTAGCAATAAAGTCTACCAAAACCAAGTACTAGAGAGTTCATAAGACTGATACATTGTGTGTTTTTTTTGACTATTACTATGTTATTTTGTCATTACTATTACCTATATTTCTACCTCACCTTTATTTCACAAAGGACTTAAAATTGGGATGATTCATTGAATTGTGTTCTACAGTAGAGATTTAATCTCAAAGTCTAGGTTATTTGGTGTTTTCTGGGTGACAACATTTCAAAAATATCAAGGCTAGTATGAAATTATTTTAAGATTTCAATGATGTGACTTGAATTTTAAACCTTGCAGTAAAATAAAATAGCCGAGACCAGCAGATGGCATAACGGTTATGTTACTGGACACCCATATAGCCAACTGCGGTTCAAGTCCTGGACCTGGAGGCTTAAAACTCACACCAGGAGTGTGTTCATGTGTGCTTAAAATCCCAAGAGGAGAATGGAGGGGAAGGGATTGTGGCATTGCCATGCCTCCCAGAGGGGGGATGTGATTTCTCACTTTCTGTCTCTCTGTCTCTGTCTTTTCAACAAGCACACACTTCCTATAGCAAAATCTCTTTTAAAAATATATAAATAAATAAATAAATAAAATGCACACACATATGTGTGTGTGTGTGTGGTTTCATATTTCATGTTGTTTCATAAAGGATTTGAGGCACCTTATAAAGGATTTGAGGCAGCAAGAACTTTAATTTTATGCTTTAGGGAAAATGTCTAAAATACTAGTAAAGTTTTATCTTTCAGCAGGAATTCACCAACTATTGTCTGCCATTTTTTGTCAATGAGTGAAATTTTGATAACATACTTCAAATACATTGTTTTACCTTTAGGTGTTTCATTACTAGAGTTTTTATTGCCTTTCAGCAGCAACAGAGGAGAGTGGAGATGCAGACATGGATAGCACAAGCTTGCTTCTGTGACCCTTACCTCGTATTCTTTTCCAAGGTTCTGAAAGCTCTGAATACAGTTGGCTGATTTATTCCATTTATTTCACATCTGGGCCAGTGAAATTCTAGGCCTCAAAATAAAGAGTCTTCAAAGGAGCCCAGTCAACCTTGATTTCTTGTACATAAGTCCACCCCAGCAAAGAAAGTCTGTCCTTTTGTGGGATTCAGCATTTACTGAAGCAAAACTCACACTCTTGAAACAAAGCAGAAAGTCTGTTTCTGCATCAAAACTTTTCCTCTTGCTCTCTATTATTTTTTCACTGTTCCAGTATGTGATGCTGTTGTGTGGGATTTTATTTTTAAATACTTCCACAGAAACATCCAGCAGATAAAAGACCTCAGCCAGGATCAAGATCTTCTAACATGGTCACCTAGCATTTTAAACATGATTAACTAACTTACACCGGGAGGCTTATTGATTAACCTATATATATATATATATATATATATATATATATATATATATATATTTAGAGAGGTTTTTTCACTATAGGGCGTGTGCACTCGCCAGACAGAGAGAGAGAGACATAGAGACAGAAAGTGAGAAATCACCCCCCAGGGCGGATGGTCACGCCGCAATCCCTTCTCCTCCATTCTCTTCTCGGGATCTTGGGCACGCACGCACACGCACCCGGCGTGAGTTTTAAGCCACTGGGTCCAGGACACGAACCGCGGTCGACTATGTGGGAGTCCAGTGACATAGCCATTACACTAACTGCTGGTTCCTAACCTAAAAAATATTAAAAATAGTTCCTAATTGGTGAAATGAATAGTATTCAAGACCAAATAGTAGTTGGGTAGTAGTGTTTTGCAGGAAACATTGCTCTTACCTGAATGAAGGATAAGCATCTGGTAAACCCAGTTTCTTAAATACAAGTAATACAAGCTTGCAGTCTAGAACTCCAAATTAGTTCTACATTCCTCCACTTCACAGAGCACCCTGTATGTGACTAGCACAAAACTAGCCACACCTGCTAAAATATGCTTGTCTTGAATTTAATTAATTTTTTAATAGGAAATGCTGAACAGAGGGCTCACAGGTAAAAAGGGGCCCAAGGATAAAGAATGGGACTTTTCTAGCTACAGATCAGATTTAAGACTGTTTGTTGTTTTGTTTTGTTTTGTTTTGTTTTCAGAATTTTTGTGAATAAAAGTATGGGTATTGTCAGAATATTGATGAAAACTTTCTAAAAATTATAATATAATTACTGGTAGTATTACGTGGAAGAAGGAACATTTAGGCTTCCCCTATCCTTTTCCACTGCTGATGGTTGGAAGCTATTAACACTCACCAGAGAAACTTTGTATTTGCCATATTCCAAGGATTGACTTGGGTAGATTGCCATGCCACATAAATTTCAAACTCATTCTTCGAAATTTAGAAAAATAGTTATTTACAAATATAAAAGGTTATCTTAAGGTGGTGGGTTTTCCCCTTGGAAATTTGGGACAAGTTGCAATTGCATTTTATAAATATCCTTTACTTAACTAATGAAATTGTTTGATGGGCCTTATACTTATCCCTAAACACCCCATTACAGTGACTTTCAGGATGTTTTCTGAACTCTTTAAAATTCTGAGACCCTGAGAGTTGCCTGTTTAAGTCGGAGCTGTGATCAATTTCTGGCATCTTCTTGTAAAACACTGGATTCTAAACTGGTTGTAGTAGAAACGCAGATCCACTAAGGAAAGAATGGAAACTCTCCTTCTGGGCTGGCTATGACAGGCAATCTCCTCTGAGGGATCAGTGAAAGGTCTACGGAGGATCCCAGATTCATGCCTACAGTATTTCTTTTGAAATTTCATGCCTATCAACTACAACTTCAAAGAACACAATGCCTTCCTGATTTATTATCATTATTTGTGTGAGAGTCAATCACTGCCTAATTGTGTCTGGGATATGTCAGACCAATGCCCATCTTAGGGCAAGATGAGTGGGACTGTGAAGAGGAATTGAGAAACCTTCTGTGAAAGCATCAGGATAGAAGAAATAACACAAAATTCAGCATCAGTAATAGCTTTTCCTTTATTCTCCACTCAGAACCATTTAGAATACTAGGAGCCTTGGAGGAGTCCAGTGGCCTGGGATGGTGCCAGTGACCATAAGCCAGTGCAACAGACAACCCCTAGGGGGCCCCACTAAGACACAGATTTCAGAGAGGGAGCTACAGGCTGTGCAGGCACCCAGAGGGCACCATCTCCTGTTTCTCACATAAAGATTAGTGCACACACAAAAATGTGAAACATTTTCAAAGTAGCAATAAGGCCTTAAATACAAGAAAACAGCAAACCAGAAAAGACCAGCTTGAAACAGTACATACTGGTGTGTCTAAAGGAATCCAAACTAGTTTTCACCAAGTCAATATCGAGAACAAACTGGTTCCTTATATGAGAACCTTCATGTATATATCATAAATGGGATAATAATTATGCTTAAGATTTGGTTCACATTCTATATATGGAGTCAATCATTCTAGGTCATTTTCATGAAATCTGGAATTACATAACCATCCTATGTTTATTATAGAGAATGACCTTCCGTAAGCCTCTCTTTCCTTATGGAAGTGACAGTTCTGGGGCTGCTAGCTGAATATTGCTTCCAGGTGTTTATTTGAGTCTACATCATGCCCCACATTTACCAATTTTAATGCTACTCAGAGAATTCCTCTTATTGTCCTAACCAGGTTAAGAAGTAAATCATCTGTCACTTCAAATATTTTGTGAATTTTCTAAAATAAGAATATAGATTTTAGATTGCCTTTGGGAAATTTCAGGCTGGGTTTTCTCTGACATAAATTTTCTCCACACTACAATTCCTGGAAAGTATTACATAGCTCAGCAGTGTTTCTTCATTTGATTTTCTACTACCCAGTTATGAACTGATGCTCCAAAGTCTCAGTTGTCTAGGTGAACCTACCAGCTCTACACCTGTGAAAATCCCAGATCTGGCTCTTGATTTTTGCTAATTCTCAGGGAGCTTAAACTCTCATGGTCTCTCCTCCCTCTGACTCTTGGGTTCATGTGTACTGTTTCTGCTGTAGCGTTTCTCAACTCAGATGTAATATAAGTGGAGTTCAAAAGATCTGTGGAAAAGTGGAAGTTTATCTTGATGAAAAAAATTTAAAATCCAAGCATAGTTTCTTCATAATATGCATTGTCTATGAACTTTTTGAATACCTCTCATACTCAATCCTTTGTCATTTTATACAAAACAGTTCACTCTCAGTTCACTCTCTAGCACTTTGTGAGTAATGCATTACACTGAAGATTAAGGATGCATAAGTAAGAGTGGATGGATAGGTCATGTCATTTAGTTCAAGTCTCCCAAAGTCCTATGGCTCTCTCCTCTTCTCCTCTTGTCTTAATCCATTATTGTGTTGCTAACAGAAATACCTGAAGCTCAGTGATTTATAAAGAAATAAGAGTTTATTGACTCACAGTTCTGGTAGCTGGAAAGTCCAAAACTATAGGCCTGGCTTCAGGCTGGCCTACAACATGGCTGACAGAAGCAGAATGTGGCAGGTGCATGCAGAGAGAGAGTGAGCTCTGGGAAGCTCTCTTTTACAACAACCAGCTCTTGTGAGAAATACTCTCTTCACACTGTAGCTAGAACTCACTGATCTCACAAGTCATCATTAATCTATTCACAAGAGTGTTACCTCCATAATGAAATCACCACCCACTAGTCCTCACCATCTCCCAATACCAAATTCCAAAACATGAAGCTTGGGGACAAGCCATTATCCAAACCATAACACTTTCTTTCCTCATTGTCCCTGGAAGTTCCATAATCATCTCCCTCTGTTAGACCAATTGGCATAGATCCCTTAGCTCTGACCTCTAAGTTCCTATCAAGGACCTCAGCAGAACAAAGCGTCCTCTATTAAATGAAATCTATTCCTTAAAAGATAACTAGGAGGAGCCAGCAGATGGCATAACAGTTACTTTGCTGGACTCCCATGTAGTCGACCATGGTTTGAGTTCCGGGCCCAGCAGCTTAAAACACACTGGGCAGGGACCAGCAGTTAGTGTAATGGCTTTGTCGCTGGACTCCCACGTAGTCGACCGCAGTTCGAGTCTCGGACCCGGTGGCTTAAAACTCACTCCGGGCACGTGTACGTGCGTGCCCAAGATCCCGAGAGGAGGATGGAGGAGAAGGGACTGTGGCGTGGCCATCCCCCCCCCCCCCGGGGGGGGGGGGTGATTTCTCGCTTTCTGTCTCTCTGTCTGTCTGGCGAGCACACATGCCCTATAGCAAAAAACCTCTCCAAAAAAAAAAAAAAAAAAAAACCACACTGGGCACGTGTGTGTGCATGCCCAAAATCCTGAGAGGAGAATGGAGAAGAAAGCTTTGTAGCATGGCCACTCCCCCAGGGGCTGATTTCTCATTTTCTGTCTTTCTTTCTCTCTCTACCTTTCTGGCAAGTGCATGTACCTATAGCAAAAATCTCTCCCCCAAAAAAGATAGCTAGAATATAAAGGAAACAAATACGCTTCAGTAGCATGTAGTTATTAGTTGATTGGTATTAAGTACAAATCTCTACCATCAATGAAATGTAGTGCAATATTTTAGAAAAAGAGATCAATTGGAAGTCAGCCTGTTGGAGTCGAAGATCCAATAACACCCTTCAATAGTCATGGGAAAAAAGCCAGCAACTCTGAATCTCAGCTCATCATCTGAAGAGTGAAGCTATTACAAGTATCTTGAATCCTTAAACTGATTAAAGGAAATAACTTATTACCATGTGCTCTGAAATTTTAGAGCTGTGTTTCTCAGGACATACTTAGTCTTATAATAACTGAGGAGTGTTGCTGGTACTTAGGGAGAGATTCCCGGAGTGCTGGTGTCTAGCAATGGGAGGCAAGTCTCTAATGCACAACTGCCAAATGATCAATAGCTTTCCTGTTGAGAACTCCTGCATTTTAACACAGTATAAATAAAATGAAGATGAATTTATACATGGCATAGATAATTCTTTAAAAAGATTTTCCTCATTCTAGGTTATATCAACCCAATCATTGTTTCTAGGTGATAGTTTCTCTGACATTCAATAATGCTGCCATCATTTTAAGTGCAATCTGAATTTCTTTCTCTAAGGAGTGCTTCCATTTTGGGTGTTTTTGTTTAATCTTTTAGTTGAAACTATGTTTTACTCTCCAGAATACAAAAAGAAGGAGGACAAACTTTGAGATAAAAGCTGGGAAGATTTTTCACATGGTGAAGATAGTACGAGGAAGGAGGTGACCTATGTACTCATTGGGCAGCGTTCAGGCAACAATAGTTGTCTTCTCAAGGTCAGCATCACCTGGTGTAAATAACTGTTGGGCTAAAAGCAGGTTTCAAGTATGTTTCCCGTATCTTCCCTTCAGCTTGCGATAAGCAAATTAATGCTATATAGAGCCAAGGCTCCCAAACCATAGAGCTCCAGGAGCAATACAGTTCCCATTCTCTGGTTCTCCATCTGCCCATGAAGGTGTTGAGAGAAGCCCATCATCTCTATACCAAACCCTTGCCATGGTGAAGTATTGCGGTCACCCATCAACACTCTACCTTTCTCTTTAGGTAGAGACTTGGGGCTGTCACTCTTATCTGAGAGGTGGTCCCCATGAGGTAGGGTGGGGAGGATTAGCACATATACACTTTGAGGAGGAAGCCAGATTTGCATTTCTTTCACCAACTCTGCATCCTAGGGCTTTAATGAGCAGTTTTTAAAATGCTTAAGTGAGGGTTCTTGGAGGTATTTCACTACGTGTGTAAGTGGGGAGGAAACCTTCTGTGGGCTTACAGGGGAACATGATTCAGACGGGGCTGGGAGGGCCTAGTGGGCTGGAAAGATTGAAACCTATAAAGTCATAGTTCTATTTCCAATCAATAGGCTGGAGAATGGTTTTTGTTCTTAGACCACTTCTCTAACTTTGACAATATTACTTCTACTCTGAAACTTTCAGTAACTCCCTGTGCTGATAAAAACAAAATTCTATTGGCCAGCCTTTCATTTGATGTATCTATAATCTGGGGTCCCACTGCTTTTCTAGTCTTTTGTAGCTCCTTTCAAAATAATACATCCCAACTCAAAAAAAAAAAAAAAAAAAAAAAAGGCTTGTCCTTCCCTGGAAACAGGTCCTCTAGCTGGTTCTACTACTAATTAATGAGCAGTATGACCCTGGATAATCATTTACATCTTCAAGTTCCAGCAGCCTGGCATTTGGCTTGTAAAATCCAGGGGAGAGGCTGATGAAATTTTCACAAGCTGCCCAGGTGGATCTAACACACAAAGTTTATGAGATAGACTTAAACCTCCCTCATATTTTCCCACATACTATCCATGCACTGCAATTCTCTGCCTCTGTTTCCTCATCAAAATATCTTTCCCTGCAAAACTTCACTTTCCCTCTAATTAATCCCTAGACACTTGTATGCAGACACATATGCACACATCAAGGTCCTTCAAGATCAGCTCCAATACTGCCTTCTCCAGAAAGTTTTACCTACTGGGGACCAGCAGATGGCATAATGGTTACATTGCTGGACTCACATATAATCAACCACGGTTCAAGTCCTGGACCTAGTGGCTTAAAACTTACATCGGGTGTGTATGTACATGTGCCCAAAATCCCAAGAGGAGAATGGATGAGAAGGAATTGGCCATCCCCCTGGGGGTGAATTCTTGTTTTCTGTCTCTCTGTTTCTCTAGCGAGCACATATGCCCTATAGCAAATGTCTCTCCAGAAAAAAATAAAAGTCTTGCCTTTTCGTTGAGCTCACCTTTCTACAGTCTCTACCTTCAAACACCTCTATCATAGCACTGACACAACCAGCCTTCATTGTTTTTTTGTTTTTGTTTTTTGTTTTTTTTGAGAAAGATTTTTGCTATAAGGGTGTGTGCGCTCGCCAAAAAGAGACAGAGAGACAGAAAGCAAGAAATCACCCACTGGGGGGATGGCCACACCACAATCCCTTCTCCTCCAATCTCCTCTCGGGATTTTAGGCATGCATGCACATGTGCTCAGTGAGTTTTAGCCAGTAGGTCTGGGACTCAAACTGTGGTTGACTATGTGGGAATGCAGCAACATAACCATTATGCCATCTGCCGATCCCCATTCATTGAGTTTTAACTCAACATTGATAAACTAGAAACTTCATGAGATTAAATATTCCTTCAGTTCACCCTTCAGTTGATATTATTCATGGGAGTAGCTTGTGAGAGTTGGTCGAATGGAGTTAAACTGACATGACATGAATTAATTGAGAGACATCTTGGTGAAGGTGACCAACCGGAGGTTCTTGGAAAGATTGCAGTTTAGGGGGGGGGGGGGGGGGGGGGCTGTGTCTGTGAGCATTATGGAATCCTCACCAGTCACATTCTCTATCTGTATTCTGTCCACATGTGATTTTGGACTCAAAATAAGAAGAAAGACTACAGCTGTTTTTTGTCAAAATTGGACGATTTTATATCTATAATCTTACAGGCAGTGCAGTTGAGCCGATATATTTAATGACTCACTTTAGACAAACTGAAGTCTTTCCCTGAGAAATGAGGAGGGGGTACCATTAATCTTTGCTAAAATAAACAGAGAGTTGTAACAGCTCTTTAATCTGAAGAGTAGAGATCCTGAGCTGGAACGCAACACTCAAAGACCTGCCAAATTCCATGGTGAGTGAAGAGTGCCCAGATAATAACTGTGGGATCATTTTCCCTATGG
Organism: Tupaia tana; assembly: GCA_026018925.1. Classification (NCBI taxonomy): domain Eukaryota; kingdom Metazoa; phylum Chordata; class Mammalia; order Scandentia; family Tupaiidae; genus Tupaia; species Tupaia tana. The sequence continues at coordinate 45,032,343 of JAKSZU010000006.1, read as the reverse complement.
TCTCTGAGGGGCGTTCACAGTGTCATCAGCACTTAAAGGAGCCTTATCAAACAAAGTTCCATATGAAAGAAAGATGCCATCTAGGGACTTTAGGGGACTTGCTTTTCTAAGCCCACTCTGAAGCCTAGGGTGCCTACTCAGTCAGCATTCTGCTTTTGGTGCCCATCTCCATGTCTTAACCACGCCCCTCCCACCCAGCCATCTTCATCAGCAAGAGTTTGTGCTTCTCCCTCCCCTAGGCATGGGAGAGAGGATTACCCTCTACTTTCCCAATACTCACTCATTCCCTTATTCCTGGAATTTGACCAATGCTCCTTCAAGGTCACCAACATTGCCTTTCTTTGCTGCCAAACAGACTCAACAGTCTCTCTCTACTGCATCCTGCTCCACCTCCCAAGGATATGCCACACTGGTGCATTCCCTTTCCTCCTTTGGCTTCTAACCTTACTGTCCTTTGCTTCTCTCTCTAACTTTCTCTGTTGCTTATTCTTTGCCTTTTGTTTAAATATTGGCATCCCCAATGTCTTTCTCAAGTCAGCCCCTCTTCTCCCTCTATATTTCCTTTCTTGGCAATGTCATTTATTTCCATAGAATCTCAATGCCAAGGACTCTGAAACATAAAATTCTAAGTTACAGATTTATTTTTTCGAGTGCCTTGTTTTTTGGATGGATATCATTTGGACATATTGCTGTATGGTATTTCACATGTATTATTTCCAAATGGATTATCTCTGATACATTACATACCCCATCGCTTCTTCAAATAAACTCTAATGCCTATTTTTTATTTTCCCTATTTCCTTTAGTGGCACCACAACCATCCCAGTCACATTGAACTCTAAACCAAGGAACATGTATGGCTCCCAGCCTCTTCCCCATTCCTCTTTGAAACATGCCACTATTAACCAAATTCTTAAGCATTCAGTCCTATAGATATCATGTCTAAATTGTATCTACTAAGTCTCTTCTCCTGTCTACATCCACAACCATTACTCAGGCTCGTGATATATATATATATTTTTTTGTCTCATAATAGCTTCATTACCAGTGGTCCTACTTCAAACACCATTTAGTTTATCAAATTCTTGCAGAAGAATTTCCCTAAACCACAGTTCTGAACACATCATTCCAGTGCACAAAAGCTTTCAAAGGTCAAGCACTTCCCATTGTATGCTGATTTCATCAGAGAATTTTAAGTCCATTATCTAACATCCTCCAGAATATGACTCCCACCTACTATTCCTATGTAATTTCCCACCAGAGCCAAATGGCACCACTCATTTATTCCTGTCCATGCAGCAGCTTTCATGCCTCAGTGCCTTTGCATCAATTTCTCATCCTATACTGTCCCAAAGGTCGCTCTTATGCCATGTAACTTGTTCTGTCATGACTGTACCAAATCTAGGGCTCATCTCCAAGTTGTTTCTTCCCTGACATTCTTCTTAATCTCTCTAACAGTTGGAGAGCACACCTTCTTTGAGTTCATGTGGTATTACCTTTTACTATGTTTTATATGCTTATTTTATTCCATTAGGTGAGCAGTTATCAATTATTTTCACCCTCATGAAAAATGATAATCACATGCTCTACACATCTTTGCATTCAGCATAAAAACTATAACTTTATCCCTTTCCCTCCTAATCAAGAAATCACAAGGGAAGGATCACCTTAAATATAGTCCTATTTATATTAAAAGGTACATACATAGGAAAGGGTTAAATCAACAACCCTTGGTTGCTCAAATCCTCAGCATTCTGAAGAAAGGCCTGCCTGGATGATTAGCCCTTGGCCTGGGAAATAACCTCAGAGCTCTTGAACTATCCTGCATGGTGGCAGTGTTTCTGTGTACCTGAGGCCTTAGACCATGCTGTGCCAATATGACCAGATAAGTTTATACTGACCACGATTTAGGGTAAATGTGATTTTGCTCTGGGGAACTAAAGACTGAATAGCTGCAGTCAGTCCCATGGGTGCCAAATATCTATGTAATTGATCCTTAATTAAAAAAAAAAAATACTGGGACCAGCAGTTGGTATAATGGCTATGTTGCTGGACTCCAATGTAGTTGACTATGGTTTGAGTCCCAGACCCAGTGGCTTAAACTCACACCGGGCGTGTGTGCATGCATGCCCAAGACCCAAGAAGAGAATGGAGGAGAAGGGATTGCAGCATGGCCATCCTCCCGGGGATGATTTCTCGTTTTCTGTCTCTCTGTCTCTCTATTTCTGGTGAGTGCACATGCCCTAATAGCAAAAAAACTCTCTAAAAAAAAAAAAAAAAAAAATACCCAGGCTGGGGGAGCTTCCCAAGTTGGCAAGACTTCACATGTGTTATCACACATCATTGCTGGAAAATGAAATGTATTCTACGTTACTCCACAGGGAGAGGATGTCTAGATGCTTGTTCTTGGTTTCGCCTGGGTTTTGCCCCATGACTCTTTCCCTTTGCTGATTTTCATCAGTATCTTTTTACTTAAGTAAAACATTACTAGGAAAGTAACTATTTCTGAGTCTTGTGGGTCTTTCCCACTGTGGTCTTGGCAACCCCTGACAGCACACTATTCACAAACTTCAGCACTTTAGGTTATAAATTGCTGGTGACTGACCTCACAACTGATCTCAGCCTATCAATGAATCCTAACAATTGAGTTGTACTCAGTGAGGGAAGGGACTGTGTCCTTCTTATCTTCTCACCCCCTTCTGTGTTTTGCACACAGACTGACTCTCAGTAAACGCTCAGGTAACATTCAATAGTAAATATTAGAATCAGGATATTAAGAAATATTAGAAAATATCTCTTCAGTTTGGGTATCATTCACAAGCCCAAGAAGTACTATATAAGATTAAGCTATAGTAACAAAGAGACCCATATACACAGTGTCTTAAATAAGTCATGCATTTGTGTATTGGTCTTCCTTGTGAGCCAGTCTTGAGGTAAAAACTCCAGTTAGTGGGCAGCTTTTGCCATGTGGTCATTCAGGTACCTAAATTCCTGCCTTGTGATCCTTTTCCACCATCGCTTAGGGCAGTCAACAGACTGTAGCCTGCAGGTCAACTCTGATCTGTCACTTGCTTTTGTAAATAAAGACTTACTGAAACAAAGCCATGCTCACTTGTTCCTGTTGTTTTAATTGCAAGAGGGCATGTGCACTCAACAGACTAAGGCAGAGAGGGAAGTAAAGGGAGAAAGAAAGGTAGAATGCACCTCCCAATGGGTTGTGATCATGCCACAATCTCTTCTCCATTTCTTCATCCTGTTGGAATTTGAGACATGCATATGTGCCTGATGTGTTTTTCAAACTGCAGGCCACAGTCTGCTCACTGCCCTGAGAGATGGTGGAGGAAGAAAGGAAAGGAAAAGAAAGGAAAGGAAAAGAGGAAAGGAAAGGAAAGGAAAGGAAAGGAAAGGAAAGGAAAGGAAAGAGAAAAGGAAAGGAAAGAGGAAAGGAAAGGAAAGAAGGAGAAGAAAGAAAGAGGAAGGAAGGAAGGAAGGAAGGAAGGAAGGAAGGAAGGAAGGAAGGGGAAAAAAGAAGAGAAAGGAAGGAAGAAAAAGAATGAAAGAAAGAAAGAAAGAAAAGAGAGAGAAAGAAAGAAAGAAAGAAAGAAAGAAAGAAAGAAAGAGAAAGAAAGAAGAAAGGAAGAGAGGAAGGAAGGAAGGAAGGAAGGAAGGAAGGAAGGAAGGAAGGAAGGAAGGAAGGGGAAAGAAAGAAAGAAAGAAAGAAAGAAAGAAAGAAAGAAAGAAAGAAAGAAAGAAAGAAAGAAAGGAGAAAAAGAAGAGAAAGGAAGGAAGAAAAAGAGAAAGAACAAAAGAAAGAAAGAAAAGAAAGAAAGAGAAAGAGAGAGAGAGGAAGGAAGGAAGGAAGGAAGGAAGGAAGGAAGGAAGGAAGGGGAAGAAAAAGAAGAGAAAGGAAGAAAGAACAAAAGAAAGAAAAGAAAGAGAAAGAGAGAGAAAGGAAGGGAGGAAGGAAGGGAGGAAGGAAGGAAGGCAGGAAGGAAGGCAGAAAGAAAGAAAGAAAGAAAGAAAGAAAGAAAGAAAGAAAAGAAAGAAAGAAAGAAAGAAAGAAAGAAAGAAAGGAAGAAAGGAAGAAAGAAAGAAAGAAAGAAAGAAAGAAAGGAAGGAAGGAAGGAAGAAAGAAAGAGAGAGAAAGGAAGAAAGAAAAAGAGAAAGAACAAAAGAAAGAAAGAAAAAAGAGAAAGAGAGAGAGAGAAAGAAAGAAAGAAAGGAAGGAAGGAAGGAAGGAAGGAAGGAAGGAAGGAAGGAAGGAAGGAAGGAAGGAAGGAAAAGAGAAAGCAAGCAAGCAAGCAAGCAAGCCACTAGGTCCAGGACTCAAACTGCAGTTGGCATGTGGGTGTCTAGAGCTTTAACCATCACGCTACCTACTGGCCCCTAGTCATGTCTTCATCTTAAACTCTGGGTGTTTCTATCACTGAAAGGAAGAATAAGAGAATGGCAGTTTAGAGGGAATTTAGTCTCCGGCATAAGAACTTTTTATGGTCAGGCAAGTTTTGGTAATGACTATTCTCATTCTATTTGATATGAGAAAGCCCTGAACTGCTAGACTTCTTATGAATAATGAATAAGTATCTTTTTTGCTTAAGTCACTCTTAATTTGGTTTTCTGTTACTTGCAACTAAAAGCATTCCTACCAGATAGTTCTTTTTCTGAGTAGTATCTCCTTCTGAAGTGTCATACATCTTCCTTATAGCCCAACTGTTACCTTAGTTTCCAGGATCCGTGCTGAGGTATTGCTGGAAATCTTGATAATAGCTAGACTTATGGCATGATTTGATCAAAGAGTTTGCTTGCATTTCTAACAAAGAATTCCTGGAACCAGAAAAATTTCCTAGAGACAGTCATAAACCTCTGAGGGCAGAATGACAGGTTTTGTGATTAACACTTCTCAGAGGCCAGGAACCTAGATTTCTGCCCCTTCAATCCCAGCATGTAAGTGACCACCTAGTCTACTTTTTCATGTTCTCCAGAGTTTTGTTATTCAGTGTGTGCACCAGCAGCACTGGCAACAGTAGAGGACAATTTTTTTCTTTTTTCTTTTTGGCCAGAGAGTGCATGCACTCAAGGAAGGGAGGTGGAGGGAGGGAGAAAAGCACTCCACAATGGGACATAGTTCATGTTGCAATTTCTTCTTTTTCATTTTTCCATCCTATTAGGATTTGGGACATACAGGCACATGCACCTGGAGTGTTTTTTAAATAGCCAAGGACAGGATTTAATTCATAGTGGTAGACCATGTAGGATCCAGCTCCTTAACTAGTAGGCCATGGGGGTGGCCATAGAAGACTTTCAAAAATGCAAAATTGTATTATGCCTCATCCAAAACCTAATGAATCAAAACATGCACTTCATCCAAGTGACTCATATGCACACTAAAGTTTGAGAAGCACTGTCTGAGAGGATACATAATTACTGAGTTAGAAAAAGCTCAGTTTTCTAGTACCAGGTAAATAGTTGGCAAGTCACAATAGAACAAAGGAAAAAATCTCATATTGTCTTCTTTATTTGGCTTTGGATATCTATTTGGGTAAATTCGGTTTGTTGAGTAAATAACTGTAATTCTCTCAGAATTATCTGACTACTGAGACCATAACCACCTCACACAACTACTTGTCTCACGATTATATATTGTCTGAAAGAGACATGAGCTATGCAGAAATTGAATGACAGAGATAGAAATAGTAGTAGTGTGGGCTGAGGGTCCCTTGGAGCTTCCATGACTAAACATTACAGGCCTCATTTAGGTCTTTTCATGTGAAGATTCTCTCACTTCCTATAAGACTCAGTCTGACATTATTGGCACTGCCAGTGATCAGGCCATAAGAGTTACCCATGCCAATAAAATCAAACATTAGTTTTCATAAGATTAAAGAATGTTGAAAAAATTAATTTACAGTAAATATAAAGCCATCACATGGACAACAAAGCTCTCCTTGGTCTATACCAGAGAAGTTTCACCCTGTACAAAGCTTCATGGGGGGGAACCAGCAGTTAGCGTAATGGCTATGTCGCTGGACTCCCACGTAGTCGACCGCGGTTCGCGTCCTGGACCCGGTGGCTTAAAACTCACGCCGGGCGCGTGTGCGTGCGTGCCCAAGATCCCAAGAGGAGAATGGAGGAGAAGGGATTGCAGCGTGACCATCCCCTCTGGGGAGTGATTTCTCGCTTTCTATCTCTATGTCTCTCTCTGTCCGTCTGGCGAGCGCACGCGCCCTATAGCGAGAAAACCTCTCCAAAAAAAAAAAAAAAAAAAGCTTCATGGGAACCCAGTGGCAATCAGAACTCACCTCACTGGTTTATCTATCTGGAGGCATCTCTGTCTTGGGGACCAGAACTCTTGAAAGTCCTTATGTAGTTACCCTAAACTGTCCTCAGTATGGGATTGCTGGGCCACAAATGTAGAGAACCAGGTAGGTCACAGCATGGAAAATAAACAGAACCTTCTTCAAATGTTTGATAAAATACAATTTCCCTTTATTCTCTCAATAAAATCAGCATAGAAGGGACATTTTTCAACACAATAAAAGCCATATATGAAAAACCCATAACTTACATCATACCGAATGGGAAAAAACTGAAATCTTTTCCACTAAAAACTGGAATATGACAAGGCTTCCCACTTTCTCCACTTCTTTTCAATACAGTACTGGAAGTTCTAACCAATGCAATCAGAAAAGAGAATAAAATAAAAGGCATTAAAATGAGAGAAGAAAAGAAATTATCTCTATTTGCAGATTACATGATTATATACATAAAAAAAAAAGAATCCATGAAAAAGCTCCTGGAAGTGATAAGTAGATACAATAAAGTGGCAGGATACAAAATCAACATACAAAAATCTATAGCATTTCTATACACCAACAATGAGCAAACTGAGGTAGAACTGAAGAAAGCAATCCCATTTACAATAGTCAGAAAGGGTTTACCTAAGAATTTATAACCTAAGAATAAACCTAACCAAAGAAGTCAAAGGCCTCTACAAGGAAAATTATGAAAGACTAAAAAAAACAAATTTAAAATGATGCCAAAATATTAGAAACATCCCATGACCTTGGATTGTAAGAATTAATATAATCAAAATGTCAATTCTACCCAAAATAATCTACAAATTTAATGCAATTCCAATAAAATTACCAGAGATATCTTCTCATATTAAGAAAAAATATCATAAAATTTGTCTAGAATCATAAAAGACCCCATATTGCCAAAGCAATACTATGCAAGAATAGTGGAGTAGGAGCTATCTCACTCCCTGACCCCAAAATACATTACAAAGCTGTGATTATCAAAACAGCATGAAATTGGCACAAAAACAGCATGTAGACCAATGGAACAAAATAGAGGCCCCAAAAATAAACCCCAAAACACTCAGCCAACTGGTTTTGACAAAGGGCACCAGTCAATCCAATGGGGAAAAGAAAATCTCTTTAAGAAGTGGTGCTGGGAAAACTGAGTATCCACTTACAGAAAGATGAAACTGTACCCTTATCTCTTAACAAAAATCAACTCAAAATGGATCAAGGAGCTAATCCCAAGACCTAAAACTATGAAACTATTGGTGGATAGCACAGGAGAAACTCTTGGAGGCATTAGAATAGGCAAAGACTTCTTAAATAAGACCCCCAAAGTATAGATCCCAAAAACAGACAAGTGGAATTACATCAAGTTAAAAAGCTTCTGCACAGCAAAAGAAATGATAATCAAAGTGAATTGACAACCCTGGAATGGGAAAATGTATTTGCAAACTACACCTCAGATAAGAGACCAGAATATACAGGGAACTCAAGCAGCTTACCTGAAAAACAACAACAATAATAATAATTAACCCAATTAAAAGATGGGCAGGTGCTGGCAGGTGTTGTGGTGATTGAGGTGCTGGACTTCCCACATGGCTGGCCATGGTTTAAGTCCCAGATGCAGTGGCCTGCTTTCTCACAATCTCTCTCTCTCTCTCTCTCTCTCTCTCTCTCTGTCTCTTTCTGGTCAAATTAAAAATAATAGTGATAATGATTAAAATTAAATAAATAATTATTTAAAAAATAAGATGGGTGAATGAGCTGAACAGGTGACTCTCAAAGGAAAACATAGAAATAGCCAAAACACATATGGGGGAAAAAATGCTCAACATCCCTTATCATTAGGGAGATGCAAATCGAAACTACAATAAGATACCACCTAGCCCCATTTAATATGTTTAAGATGAAAAAAATAAAAAATGATAAGTGCTGGCAAGATTGTGGTGGAAAGGAAACGCTCCTACACTGTTGGTAGGAATGTAATTAGTACAGCCACTATAGAGAACAGTATGGATGTTCCTCAAAGACCTAAAAATAGAACTACCATATGGATCAACAATTCCCCTTATTGGCATGTACCCAAAGCATAAGAATACACATACACTCAGTTGGAAAGATACTTGCACATCCATGTTTATTGTGGCATTATTCATAATTACTAAGACATAGAACCAATTCCAATGTGTACACAAACAGATGAATGGATTGAAAAGTGTAGCACATATACACTACAGAATACTACTCAGCCAGAAAAAAACAATGAGACCAGAAAGTGGTCAAATATGGAAGATATGTTGCTAAGCAAGCAAGCTAGTCCATGAAGGAGAGGCATTATATGTCCCCATTTAATACATGGCCAACTATGGTTTGAGTCCCAGACCTGGCAGCTTGCTTTCTCACTTTCTCTCTCTTTCTCTCTGCTCTGTCCTTCTCTGGTAAAATTAAAAATAAATAAATAAAGTTAAATAAAATAACTCTTTACACACACACACACACACACACATACTGAATGTCTGAACCCTATGGCAGAAACTGAAATATTGGGAGGTATAAAACATGGGGAGCAACTGTGGATACTAAAAGCAGTGTGGGAGGAGAATGGGAAATGGGGGTAGTGTGAGAGGAAGGGAATCAAGGGGAAAAAAAAGAAAAAAAACATTTAAGGACACAAAAATGGAAAATTATCTGTTGAGGATAATGTGTGTGGTAATATCTTTGACTGGACTAATATATAGTGTATTCATTCTAGGAAAGTTCATTTTGTATGCTGTAATGATATACTGTGATTGAATGTAAAAGATAACAGTAATGAAAGAAAAGAAAAGAAAAGAAAAGAAAAGAAAAGAAAAAGAAAAGAAAAGAAAAGAAAAGAAAGAAAAGAGAAAGAGAAAAGAAAAATACATACCTTATGGCACTATGATAGACCACAAAACATCCACCTTTAAGCCCTTGCTTATTGACCAATTTGCTTAACAACCTAGTTGTAGGAACGGAATAAGTAGTGCTTATACTTTTATGACAGTCATATCTCAAAACATGATATTCCATGTCTACATCATCCATCATAACTCTCTAACTTAGAACATCTTACCTCTTCCCTGTTACCCCTCTTAGCCATTGTTACCATCCTCCTCTTACAAAACACAGAGAGAGAGAAATCATAGCCCCCAGGGGGGATGGCCACACCACAATCCCCTGTCCCCCACACTCCTCTCAAAATTCTGAGCATGCAGGGACCAGCAGTTAGCATAATGGCTATGTCGCTGGACTCCCACTTAGTCGACCGCGGTTCACATCCTGGACCCGGTGGCTTAAACTCACACTGGGCGCGTGCGCGTGCGTGCCCAAGATCCCGAAAGGAGAATGGAGAAGAAGGGATTGCGTCGTGGCCATCCCCCCTGGGGGGTGATTTCTCGCTTTCTGTCTCTCTGTCTCTCTCTGTCTATCTGGCAAGCGCATGCGCCCTATAGCAAAAATCTCTCCAAAAAAAAAAAAAAAAAAAAAATTCTGAGCGTGCACACACACACACATGCCCAGTGTGAGTTTCAAGCTGCCAGGTGTGAGATTCAAATTCCAGTCAAACATGTGGGAGTCCAGCACCCCAAAAGCTAAGCCAGCTGCTGGCCCCAAGAGCTAGCAATTTTAAAATTTATTTTCTGGAGACATATACACTCACCAGAGAGGAAAAAAAAAAAAAAAAAACTAAATGGGACATGGTCATGCCACAATATCTTTACTTCCATATCTTTATTCTATCAGGATTTGAGGAATGTATACACACATGCCTGGACTGTTTTTCAAGCCATTATGTCTGGGATTTGAACCATAGCCAGCCATGTAGAATCCAGATCCCAATGCACAGCACTTAACATTATGCCATAGAGGCAGCCCAGGACAAGGCATTTTCAATCCTTCATCTACAAAGATTAGATCATAGTTGAATGACTAATGCCTAAGACGAATAAAGATAGTTCTGGGATCTTTATCAACTGATAATGAAAATTTATCAAAACTAACTTCCTGGGCTCCAAACTCTAACGATCATTTTTCCTTAGCATTTGAGTGGGTTAGTCTTTGACCGAGGTAGACCTCTGGCCCAACTTCAATCTTCCTCTTCCACAGAACAAGCCAAGATTTGGAGCTCTGCTGGGGGAAAGGAGGCAAAGCTCAGAACCAAGGCATCCCTGGCCTTCATGTCTGCCCTCACAGACTTGGGGTCCTCCTTCTCTCTTCTTACGTTACCTCTGTTTCAACTCCAACTTCTGATGCTTTGTGGGTGGACACCTTCCCATTTCGAGCAGCTGAAGCTAGTCAGCAGACCTAGCTCTGGAAATGAATGACAGTATTTGGGAAAAGAATGAGTGCTAGAGAAAAGTTACTGCTGTGTTTCACTTTTCTCCTTCCCCATCCCATTATCTAGATTGTTAGCACTGGATATGTACCTGTATGGATATACCTTATATCATAATTTTATACCACCCACTGAGCCCTTACCATATGCTGGGTACTATGCTGAGTTCATATACACAGACTATTCATGTTTATACAAAGATACATATTTCCTTGTCTTTATATCTGTACCAACAATCCTAGGCCAAGTAAGTGCTTGGCATGCTGAAGAACCCCTTTGGTTGTGAAGTCACATCGTATATAATAAGGTCAGAGGTGATGGAAAGTTCAGGTACAGAAATGAAAGAAAACTCACTGTGACACTCGTCAAGTAAGCAAGGAAAGCTCTTCAAGGAAGCAATGGGGGAATAAGGATAAAAGTAGGTGCTTTTAAGTTGAAGAGAGCTGAATTTGAATCCTAGGCCACCACTGCCCATCTGAATGGTTGTAGATAAGCTCCTTAACCTCTCTGAATTCTTGCCTTTGACATGGGAACTGTAATCTCTACTCCATACTGTGTTGAGAGAATTGAAGAATAACCATTGTATAGCAACTATGATCATTATTATAATGATGAGTATTTCATGCCAGGTCATGATAGGTAGCAAGTGCTATTGTCCTGCACCCATGATTCTTTTCCATTTTCCCTATAAAATCCTTAACATCATAAACAGTGTAGATTTCCCCTCAGGTCCTAAGGTAAGTCCCCAGTTTTCCTTTGAGGAAGCAAAGCTCTGCTGCAGTTTGTTTGGCAGAGCCTAGAATAAGATATTTGAGATATAGTAGATAAGAAGGTAGGACCTCCTAGTGATTAAAACAAATTCACAGTCCATGCTACTAGAGAGCATTTTTCTTAGACTCATCTTTTCTTTCCATATCTTTCCTGTTAGGCAAGGCACGGCTCCATGGGCCAGAACCAAATGGACTTGCAGTGGAAGCTGAGCTTATGGCACCATCTGCACACTCCTCTAACCCAGTCCAAACAGACATGAAGAAAGAAGGTCCAGCAGCATCCATGCCCATGGCAAAGGAAGAAAAGAGGCTCCAGGTGGGGACACAAAGACCTGCATGGACCTCACCAGAGCGTGCCCTGCTGCCAACCTCCAACACTTTCTTAGGGACTCGTAATTCAATATCTGCTAAGCAGTTCTGTGACGTCTGGCTGGAAAACACAAAATAAGCTCCTCCATGATTCATTCCCACAAGCCATATGTAGCCATCAGGGTCCAACACAAACTAGTTCTTTTGGCAGTAGGGAACACATGAAGGATCAGAGAACCATGCAGAAACAGACAGCAAGGGACCGATGTGCCTCCTGTTCCCACAATATGGGAAGCTCCACATTTCCAGGTGGGAGAGGCTACGCTGTTTCAAGGAGAGAAAGAGTAACTTCTGGACCCACCTCCTGTCTTTTCCACAACTGTGAGTTAGAACACATTTTCTGCTGTTCTCCAAGTGGAAACAAAATCGAATCTCAAGAGTAAGACCTAGAATAATGCTTCGGATGCATCCTTAAGACCAGGCAGAAGCCCCTGAAAATAAAGTTCATGCTTATACAACATAGGGATATAAAAAATACATGACATAAATGTTACGATGCAGACAAACATTTTGAAAGTAAAATAGCAAATAGGGAATGCAAAACAATAAGAAAAGGAACAAAACGGCCTCAACATGTAGAAATTTTGCTCTAAATTATAATAAACTATGCTGGTCTTAGATTTTATTTATTAGTTCTTTTAAGAAATAAAACTAGAGGGACCAGCAGTTAGCGTAATGGCTATGTTGCTGGACTCCCACGTAGTCAACCGCGGTTCGAGTCCCAGACCCGGTGGCTTAAACTCACACCGGGCGCGTGTGCGTGCTCGCCCAAGATCCCGAGAGGAGAATGGAGGAGAAGGGATTGTGGCGCGGCCACCCCCCCTTGGGGGTGATTTCTCGCTTTCTATCTCTCTGTCTCTCTCTGTCAGTCTGGAGAGCGCATGCGCCGTATAGCAAAAAAAAAAAAAAAAAAAAAAAACAAAAACAAAAAAAACCTCCAAAAAAAGAAAAAAAAAAAAGAAATAAAACTAGAAACAATTAGGCAACTATAGTTAAGGATCATTCTGCCCAGTAACTGGACTAGATACTTCCAAAAAGACAAAAACTGCTTTTGGATTATTCTAGATTAAACTAAAGAGGCGTGACAATGAAATGGAATATTTGATTCTATATTTGCTCCTAGATTTTTAAAAACTCAAAAGAGCATTATCAAGATAATTGAGTACATTTGAAGTAGATATAAAGCAAATAATATCTCATTTTAATCTTAAATTTCCTCAATATGATATTTATAATGTGACTTTGTGGTTAAATGTCTTTGTTCTTAGGCAAAATGCACTGAAATATTTAAGGATAACATGTTAAGATGTCTACCACAAATTTGAAAACTCTCCAATGGTTCAGCAAAATACCTATGATAATGATGATAATAAGTCTCTAAGCCTCTCCCCAACACATGTGTATATTCACACAGATACACACACACACAGAGTTAAATAAATGGGTAAACTGTGAAGTAAGTGCATAGTCACTGCATTTGTCTTGCAACTTCTTTTAAAATGTTTGAACTGTTTCCAAATAAAATAGGGAAGGAGAAGAAAGGGGAATTGTTACAGATTTTAAAATACTGAACAGATACATCAAATAAGTGTAATGTTTGGACCATATCTCCTGATTAGAACAAATTAAACATAAATAAGATATATTTTAGACAATCTGGGAAAATTGGACCTGGAGGTATTATTAAGTTGTTGAGAAAGTCATGAGGTATTTTTCTGTTTTTATATGCAAAAATATGTCATGACTTTCCTGACAACCTAATAGATTATATTAAGGAATTGTTAATTCTGTTGACTGTGATAATAGTATTTTGTGGTTATTGGAAGCGGGGGAAATGATCTGAAATATTTAGAAGTAAAATGATATGTTGTCTGTGATTTCTTCTAACACCGTTCAAAAAAGAAACAAATAAAGGAGAGAGAGTGAGATGAAACAACAGTGAAAGAATGTTGATAACTGAAGCTGGGTAATGGATATATGGAAATTCTTTACATTATCAACAGCTCAACTTTGTGTCCAAAACCTTCATGATAAAAAAAGTTGTTTTTTAAAAAAAAAAACCTAAAAATACATGCAGAGGGATGCTAGAGAATAAATTATTTCTGAAAGATAGAGATAAATAATTTATATAGAGTTGTAAATTGCAGCCTTTATATCTTACCTTTAGGAGCTTAAGGTTTGGTGTTGCACACTCACAGGGGTGCACCTGCACACACATAAATGTGCACATTATTTTTAAAATCTCTAAGTTACTACTGCTCAAGTCTCATGCCAGAAGTGATGCTGTGGTGAGAGGTCAATTCCCACTTGCCAGCTGACTACTTAGCAGGTCCACAACAGCCTTCCACACTCAATGTATTTTAAAATTCACTTTATGAGAGAATTGCTCTCTCTCCTTTATCCCTATTTCTTCATCTCACTCATCACCACTAACAAAATACAGAAATATCACTCCCCAAAGGACTACAGCAAAATAAAATGTTTACTCTGATCTGGTTGAGGAAGAATTGCAGCATGGGCAGGGTATTGTGGACAAGCCCACAGTGAATCTGTGGTTGGGCTTAGACTAGGACTTTGGACCTTAGGCATCTGCTCTAACCATTAGTCAACATGTCCTCTGTAGACCATCCAGAATGAAGGCAGCTCCAGTCTCTATAGTAACCAATCTGCCTAAAATAGGAATTACGTGGGGAACAAAACATTTAATGCCAATTGGATCCATTCATACCTAAACAATGTCAATTTAAGGGCTGTTACCCAAGTTGTTGGCTTTTTGAATGGTCTCCCACCATGTGCTCAGCTAAAGGAAAAGGGGGAGAGTGGCTGTACCAAACGCTCCATTCCATACAGAATCTTGCATGCTTTTATCCTCTTTCCCTTCTTCAAACACTTCTTTATGTTCCAGAGTCATAAGCCCTTAAAACAAACTTTTGGTCAAGGCAATTTTATGGCCACAAGACGGAGACAAAAGTGGAAGTCTGAGAATCCCTTATATGCAAAGAAAGCATCCCCAGATGAAATGGGACTGAGTCCAAGTCCCACACAGAAAGCTGGCAACTTTATACAGTATTTTCAGTTTATAAGGTAGGGAGCTATGAACAATTCCCCTACCCAGTCAGACTCCCTGTGGGTCTTGGGAAGGAAGTAGAATAGCATTTGGAAGAGACCTAATAAAGCACAAAACCTGGAAAGGAAGTTGTCCAGCCCTTGGAAATGAGTACCTGCCTCATAGGGTTTTGTGAGGATCTAAAGGGGGATGCACTTAAAGTATATCCATAAAAGTTCACAATAACTAACATTACACTAGAAAATATTCATACGCCCTGCCTTTATTTTTTCATCCCATGTTTTGGAACAGGATTTGACTTCTAAAATATTGCTAGGTAGAGGGAGCTCTGTGGCCCACACTTATCAAGTAGCCCAGTGATTTTATTTCTTAATTTCTGAAATGAGAAAAGATAAGCAGTGGCATTTATTTATCTTTTGATCTTTTTCCTCCATTTTCTCTTCTATTCAAGAAACATTTATTCTGGGACCAGCAGTTAGCGTAATGGCTATGTCGCTGGACTCCCACGTAGTCGACCGCGGTTCGAGTCCCGGACCCGGCGGCTTAAACTCACGCCGGGCGCGTGTGCGTGCGTGCCCAAGATCCCGAGAGGAGAATAGAGGAGAAGGGATTGCGGCGTGGCCATCCCCCCTGGGAGGTGATTTCCTGCTTTCTATCTCTCTGTCTCTCTCTGTCTGGCGAGCGCACGCGCCCTATAGCAAAAAAAAACCTCTCCAAAAAAAGAAAAAAAAAAAAAAAGAAAGAAACATTTATTCAGTAGGAACTTGGTGCTAGGCCTGGAGTCTAGCTGCTCACTTGGCTACAAGTGCCTTCTAGAAGTTTATATTCACATGACAGGCATGTATACTGTTGAATTAAAGCACAACTAGGCTAGCCAGATTTAGCAAATAAAAGTCAGGATGCTCAGTTCAATTTCAGATAAATAGAAAATCCAGATGAATAAGCCCTACCTTATTCAGAAAAATGGTAGTCTGGTGTAAGTATGTTCTGAAAATTGTATTTATGATAAAAATTATCCATTATTTACATGACATTCAAATTTAACTGGGCATCCTGTATTATATCTGACAACTCTAATTTACACAACACAACAGCTACTATCAATGAATATAAACAGAAAGGGCTGTGAAACCACAAAGGCCTGAACAATCACTGTTCCCTTCACAGAAGAGGAGACATAAAGGAGGGCTTAAAGTAAGAAGCGATATTTTCTATGTAACAAAACCAAGAAGAAACTGCATCTATCCATGATTTAAGAAATAAGCCATGTCAGAATATTTGGGAAATTATATAAAAGTTTATGAAGGCTGGAGTGTAGGGTACCACACGGGTGGGTGACAAGATCAGCTTAGGAGTTTGGATATTATTCAGTGGGCCATGAGACGTTCTCAGAAGATTTTATGCATGGGAAGGACATGGTCAGACTGGTTTTAGGGTGAGAACTCTGGAGTATGAAATGAACCACAGGAAAAGCAATAGACTAAGATGAGCAGTCAGGAGGCTGTTATAGTAATTCAAGGAGCGTTCTTGATAAGGACTGAACCTGGGCCAGTGGCGGTGGAGATAAGAGAAGCAGCCAAATTTGAGAGATGATTATTCAGTTAGACTTGTCAGAACTGTTGATGGGCAAGGTATCTGGCCAGGACAAGCGTGACTCTGAGATGTCTAGCCCGGGAGATCAGGAGAATAGTGCCGCTGTCTTTGGCTATGAACAGTATGATGTAGTGTGCATGCAAGTGAACTCCAATCTAGAATGTAGCAGCAGCTAGTTAACATTCAAAGTATCCTGATTAGGAACCTATCCTTCAGAGGTGGTTAATTAGCAACTGGAGATCCCAGTCAGGGATTAATAACCTTCAGAAGTGGTTACTTAGCATTTCAAGTAGTTTGTTTCAATCTACCCCAGAGAATCTGTTACTTGGCAAAAGGGATAGCTATCTCCCAGCCCCACAGCCATGGCATGAAGATTCTGGCATGACTTACACCTGCTTCTTGCCTCTGGATGCTACTATACTATTGGGTTGTTGGAAGAATCACAACGCATTTTTACATAGAAAAACACATTATGATTCTCCCAGTGGCCTAATATTAGTGAGTATCAAAGAACATCAAATATTTGTGAGAGACGCTTACGTTCACCCAAATAGAAGCCACTGGAAATTGACTCCACGTAAAAACAAGAAGTTTTCTTTAAAAATCATGGAATTCACTCTTACATGGCTGGCCTATCTTCCCTTCAAAATATCGTTGCATTTCTTTTTAAGCTTGTAGATAACTATTAATGACTGGCCCTGTAGTGTAGTAGTTAAGAAGGCCAGATCTCACATTGCCAACCTTAGTTTAAATCCTGAACATGCTGGGTACATGTGCATAAGTGCCCCAAGTTCCAACAGGATGGAGAAAGGGATGGGAAGAGATTGCAGAGGGATTGTGTCTTCATTTGAGGGTGCTTTTCTCCCTTTCTCCCTCTCTCTGTCTCTTTGTGTCTCTTTATTGAGTGCACACACCCTCTGGTAATTAATATTAAATACATAAAATTGCATCTGCCAAAATCTGATCCAAGCTTCACTTTCATTTTAATATACCACACTTACTAGTAGAAAGTTGTAAAGAAGGGGGTGTGTAGTCCTTATGATCTCTGTTTCTTGCCTCTGAATACTACCATACTATTAATGGGTACAAAATAAAGTAAATAATGTTGCCAGATGTTTAAGCCCATTCCAAACAGAAGTCACTGGAAACTGACTCCAGGTAAAAGTAAGTAATTTTTTTTTAAAGTCATGGAACTCTGTAAAGATACATGTGATTAAATATAATATAAAAAAAATTACGATAATGATATATAACATTTTTTAAAAAGTCATCGAACTCAGCTTGCACCCCTGCCCTTTGGGTTATAGACACATCTAGGACACACCGCTTGCTTCATGCTCCCTGTGGGGCTCCCTCGTCCCCAACCCTCAGTGAGCCAGATTTAACTGAGGATGTTCAACTGAAGAAACGTGATCACACATGATGACTTCCTCAAAGGTCTGGAAAGACTTAAAAAATAAAGTAAAGTAAACCCAAGCAGTCCCTCACAAATGTTGGCTTCAAATAGAAGATTTTATTGTAAACCTTCCAGACGTTCAGACTCCACTGTTATTTTTGAAAAGGCATTCCAATGGCAGATGCCCCTTCAGTTGAGGCACAGTTTGATAGAAAGCAGCAGGCATGATTTAAAAAAAAAAAAAAAAAAAAAGAAAAGAAAAGTTCTCTCGAGACACGTCAAAACAAATTAGCTGTGATGCTGAAATTATTTCCTGTTGGGTTTAATGAAGTTAGCAAGATAAGTAAATATGAAAAACAGCATCAGGAAGCAGGGACTAATTTCCTCCCAAACACGGAGCTCTTTCAGACATTGATAACAATGCATGTAGGATTTTATTTGTCTCTTTGGGTATCATGATGCCCTCATTCCATGTTTATTTTTCAAAATTACCTTTAAGATTTTATTTGAGGTTAAACTTATTTATAATAGTCAGACTCTGTTTTGACTGGTTGGAAATCTACGATTCATGCATTTTGCTATTTTTCATGTTCTGTTTCCATACTGAATGTTGTACCTCTGACAGACATAGGTGATAACTGGGAGAAAGGTCGAAGTTGTTATTCAAATAGCATTTGGAGACTGCAGACCTTTCATGTAACCAAGTTTTCTTGGTCCCAATTAGCCTAAATAAGACTTGACAGCAAGTGAAAGAGACATGATCCCTTCCTCCAGTAACTTATGGTCTAAAAATAAGCTCCTCCAAAAATCATTTTCTCACAGTTCCCTATCACTACTCCCCTAGCTTATGTATAAACTGCCCTAGAGTTTTAGGAAGGCCCACAAGTATTGAAGTTACCAGACTGGTTTCTAGCCCAACTCTTTCACTCTTAATACTTTATCTATCTAGTCATTAATTATCTCTCTAGGCATTTCATTTTTTACCATCTGAAAAATGAAAGGGTGGTATTCTTGATAATAAATATTTTAATTGACCATTAAAGAAGTGCTAGACCTTTTACTAAAAGCTTTATGCACATCTTCTAATAGATGCTGACAATAACTTTTTAGGTTATTATCTCTATTTTGCAGATGTGAAACTGAGGCACAGAGAAGTTAAGTTCTTTCCAGAGGACACTTGGCAAGCAAGTGACTAAGTCAGCATTCATATCCAGATTGAGTCAAGTTCAAAGGCCACACCTACTCTTAGCCCCAATGTCTCCCACTATGAGATACCACCTCTGGAATCCCTTCCAGATCAAGCTCTGCAAGTTCCTATGATTTTTTAGAATAATTGTTTCAAAAAAGAGACAATACCTTGAGTGACACAAAAGATGATGGTTCAATGGACAGAAATATGGAACAGAGTGTGAGAAACAAGAAAAAAATTTTTGCATTCCATTTCATACATAATGAATTTGATGTGCTGGCAGACATTCCAAAAAGTGCTTAGAAATTTGGACTAGAACAAGCAACAAAATTCAGAGCTAAAGATAAAGACCTAAATCTCTTGCAAGAAGGTCATGGTTGAAACATAACCACACAACTAAAAGAGAATGCCAAGGGAGAAAGTGTAGAGAGAGAAAAAGAAGAGAACTAAGGGAAGGTCCTTGGGGTCAACTACAGGTGAGAACAGGAGCCAGAGAAGGACATACAAGGCATGAGTAGGAGAACTTCAAGGGTGGCACTCCTGAAGCAAAGTTAAGGAAAGGTCTGGGGAGGGGATGACCCACAACGCCTGTGCCATTGCCCCTGAAGCCAAGAAGAAATAGAACAGATGAGGGCCAGCCTCACTGTCACTTGCAGTGCATACTAAACTGCAATATTGGAGGTCACATGGCCAATGACAGGTTAGGTTTACTTAAAACACACGAGACAGTCACATACGTGCCCCCCAGATCCTGGTGAACTGAAGGACTAAAAGAAGGGGATCACAGCATGTCAAGAGTCTATCAAGGACCTCTCTCTCTCTCTCTCTCTCTCTCTCTCTCTCTCTCTCTCTCTCGTGCATGCACTATCATGGATAAAATAAACAAATATTTTTAAAAAGAGGGCAAAAACAGATGAGAAGCCCTCCAAAATGGAATAGAGTCACTGGCAGTCCTTGATGGGCAGGTACAGTGTGCAGGCGATGAAAACCTGAACACAATGGATTAAGAAGTGGGCCTAGAAGGTACTAATCCGGAAACAGTAAGTGTGTGTGTTTCTCTTCCTAGAAACCTGGTTTGTCAGACCATAAGAGAAATGAAGGGATAGAAGGGAAGGAAATTTCAAGAAAGGATTATTTTAAAATAAGACATACTGGTCATATTTTTGGACTACAGGAAAGGGTCCAGAAGGAGAAGTGAATAACTGAGGAGGTGAAGTCCCAGAATGAGTTGAGGAGGTTGAAGTCAAGGGCACAAGTGGAGGGCTAGTCCTGAAGCATGAGCACCCTAAACATAAGCTTTCCATCTCACTGAATCATTGCACCTCAGGCCTGACTCTTGGGCATATCCGTCCATCAGCTTGGTCTCTGGCCTCCATCAAATACCACTTCTTTAGAGAACGATAAAGATGCTATGGTTTTCAGAACTGGAAGAAACTTTAGATATTAAAGCCAACAATTTTTTGATTAGAGGAACCAGGGCTCAAAAGACTAAGCAAGAGAGATAGGACCAATATGTGGATACATTAACTCTGAGCCTAGACCTTCTCCTGCATACTATACTACTTCCACACGTGCAAAACTTATTCAAGTTTCTTTCAGATAATTAGTCCATTGACTTTGTGAGCTACATGGAGGAAGGGTGACTGTTTTACATATGTCTGACTTTGTGAGATTAATATTTCCCTGTACTCATAATACTTAACAATATTACTGAACCAGCCTCATATTTTGTTTCACAATTACCTGCCTAATGCCTGAGCCATAGTAAGAAGTTTACTCGATGCCAGATTTAGTCAATGTGAAATCAATGAAGAACAAACCAATGCAAAATCAATGCAAGACTGGATGGATGATTGGCCCTGTAATCTCTGGATCTCCTTAACATCTCACCTGGAACTCTATTAATCTTCCACTGCCCACATGCATGCTGACATTCTGGGCTGGTCATGACCTGAAGCTTCCCCTGAGGAGTTTCTGATCTTCCCTATCTCATACCCTCATCCCTTCATATCTGCTCTTCTACCTCATGGATACCACAAATCCTTGAACCTCCATATTTTCCTAGTCATCAGTTTGTACCAGTCTGAACTTCATGGTTGATCATAAGTGCTCTGTTCTCACAGATTCTTCAGTTTCTTTCTTCACAGTCCTTCCACTTCCACTGCATGAGGTTAATCTGCAACACTATCACCTGCCTTGCTTACTCTTTTCACCCTGGCTGCTAAGGCCACCACAGAGTCATGGTCTCCATTGTCAATATGCCCATCAATCTTTTCATTTCTCTAGCATGAATTCTCTCACCTTCTTCTAGTCCCAGCTGGGTTTTCCCTTGCCCTTCTCCCACATAGCGCCTGGCCTAATGTACCAAGTATCATCGCAGTAATCAGGAAGGATCTCCTTCGACTTCATTATAAATATAAATATATTCATATCCACACACACCCTTCTTTCTCCTTCCCTAGTTTTCATGGTTGACTATCTCCTTGTTCTGAACTGATCTCTGCCCTGAACCACATTCCTTTCATTCCATCTCTTTTTGCTACACCCTCAGCCTCTTTCTCTTTCTGGGCTACTTCCCCTAAGCTTATTGTGGGGGAGCTTCTCCAGGGCCAAAACACCCAACCTATGATGAGAGACTCCTCTACCTTCTATTGAATTCTTTCGTGCCCTTCTCACCTAAACTTCTTCAAATATAACTTACATCATCACTTCTTCTTCCTCATTGCCCATTCCTCTGCTTGTTGCAATCTGGCTTCTTCCCTCCTTCTTCTGCAGAAATGGGTCTCCCAGATCATGAACAACCTCCCATTGGCCAACCTAATGGATATTTTCCTGTCCTCATCTCCCCAAACCCTCTTCTTTGTCTACTAGGATGATAACTCACCCCTGCTCAAAACTCCCTTGACTTGTGATCCTACTTTTTCATAAATCACCTCCTAATTTTTATTCATTCATCAAAAACAAAAACCAAAAACCATTTATTGTCACCTACTATGTGGTAAGGATTGCAGGGATGTGGAAGTGAGGAAAACAGACATGATACCTATCCTGTGGAGTATACCATCTAAGGGAGACACAACAGCAACCAGGCAAGCAAACAAACATGCAATTGTTTCTTGTTACTCAGGATAGCTGTGTTCTATGAAGTCGCTACAAACACTAAACTAGTGAATACAGAACCAAGGTTCCTGAGGGAAAATGGAGTTAATCTGTAAGTCCCTGGTCACAACATTTCATCAATCAATACTGAACCTTAGTTTATGTGTATTTCAGTTTAAAGATACCTTACTCAATGTATATCTCTTACAAATAATTGATTATGTATAGCATTTCTTTACAAACACTAGCTGAGAAGAGTTTAATGCTTTTCTAATTCTGGGTAACAAGATTCCTACCAATTCAGAGTCTCCTTATTTATTAAAATCATTCCCTGAACTACTTTCTCATCTTATCCCAGCATTCAGGACCTGTGGCCTTAGCTTTCATTAACTTGCTGAGTTTGTTTCTCTCTCTTTCTCTCTCTCTCTCTTCTTTCACACACACACACACACACACACACACACACACACATCACAAAACACACACACAAACTTAGCATCTTTCAACTCAAGTCAAATCATCAGGGCTTGTGTCACATTATCATCCTGACACATTTACTTCTGCTTCTCCAACTATAATTTATAGAATGCTGTGATGAAATTTCAGCCTGACACATCCGATTTTTCTGAGACTTAAGACAGAATGGCACTAGCCAGAGGTGTATGTGATGGTGCCTGTGGAGCCAACCAGGGACAGAAGTATAGAAAAAGAGTGGCGACCAGGTCACACAGGTCTGGGATAGTCTTTGACTGCCCTTGGCTACCTGGAACCTCTGCCTAGGCACTAACTTTCTTCATCCATAAAATGGAAGGAAACATATCTCAGAAGAATGCTGTGAGGGTTAAATACATATTGCATCCAAATTCCCTGACATGTAGTTAGAGCTCTGGCAATGCCATTTTCCCCCTTTCAGATTTATTTGGCTTTCAGGATGGCCTGCATGTGCACTTGCCAGGGTGAGTCTTGGGCCCACTAGAGCACAAGCTGGTGCTGCAGGGGAGCCTTAACTGTGGAATGCAAGTTGAGAAGAGGAAGAATCTTGGGAAAGGAAAAATGGCAGAGAGATAAGACAAGAGGCAAGTGTTACCATAGTGGAGAGGGGAAGAGGAAATAAGAGTAAGGCATTTTAATGGAGAAGAAAGAGCAGGGGAAGAAAAAGAAAGAAACAGGCCAAGCAAGGCCATCAACCAAAGCAGGGACACCAAATGGAGTGTTCCCATCTGGGACACCATCTCTCTGCTCCCTGGAGGAACCCAGTGTCTCCTTAGTCAGACCCAGCTCACAAGAAGGTGAACACTGCAGAGGAAAGCTAGGGCCACCCTCTTCATGGGTCCCAGGTTGCAGGTCAAGAAGGATCACTGTGAAGTTTGTTCCCATGCAGGGCTGCTGAACCCCGAGTTGGAGAAAGACACAGCTAAAGAGAGTCTGGAGAAATGGAGAATCCAGCTATTAGACCTGGCCATCACATGGACCTAAATTCTAACTGATCTGAATATGAGTAGCCAGATTTAAGCCAAAAAGGGCATGCCTCCTACTCCTATGATAGTTCTTAAACTTAACGATTATAAAACACACAAATACTACTCAGTATAAATATAGATTTTGAGGGCCCCTTTCCACAATGTCATCACTCTGCAGAGATCTATGACCTAGGGATTCACTGGCTCAGTGTAAGGTACAGCTCCATGAGAGAGAAGGAAAATCCATTATCTATGTAGGCCCTCTTCCTTGGGTTTACAAAGGAAGAATTGGAATCTTCATGTTAGCTCTTCCAAGGGAAAAGATTACCTTCTCACCTCTTCCTCTGTGCTCCAGAATGATAGAATCTGACCCTCCTAATTACATTCTTGCCTCACTCAGTTTTATTCCCATTCTTTCCCCACCCTACCCCCTACCCCCCCTTTGCCAAATTCCTCTTCCTGATGAGTCAGGGATTAAAAATGCTTGGCATCCTTGCTGAATAAATAGTATTTGTCCACAGTGACACTGGTCAGTGGCAAGCTGCCTTTGCTCATGGTGAGATGGGGTGAGCACACAACTTGTGGGTCCTCCTCTGTCCAGGACTTTGGTCCTAGGTGGGCATCAAACTTATGCCCTTGATCTTACCAGATTCTGTTCCAAATAGCTGGGCTGATTTGCACAGAAGAGAAAGAATAAAGGAAGAAGGGAGGACAAGAGAGAGCAAGAGAGAGGAAACAAATTCATGGTAGTTTTATACAGATCTTCTCCCATTGAGCAATACCCATGGTATATGTCTGATAAGTCCCATTTGACAGATCCAGAGAAATTAAGTCACTTTCCAAATTTGCAAGGGTTAGAAAAGCTAGTATTTGAGCCCTCATATTAGGAATGGAGCCTGTCTTTTTTTTTGCACCACATCAATTCACTGATGGAAGTGAGCAGGCAATTGACTGAAATTGATTGCTATTCTGCCTGCCTGAGGGCCTTAGGAGATGGGCTGTCCCAGATAGAACAGAAGTTGCAGTGGGCATCAGATAGCATTTTTCTCTTCCCCCTATGCCTGGCATCAGGTTGCCCCAGTGGGAGATCTGCTGTGTTTTAGGCAGTTCTGGAAGGGGCATTTCCTCTGGCATGGTGGACACAGCAGTGTCCTGGTCCTCACACTGTGAAAGGAATTGCTCTCTCCTCTTTCAGCAACCCTGACCATCACAGGCACTCATATTAGCTCAGGAAGCTAGAGAGTTCTCTTTGCCCTGCAGATATTTTGTATTTATCTCCTTACAGCTTCAGGAATCTCTTCAAATGCTTTTTTAATTCAGGATCTCAGGGTTATTTGCTCCCCCCAAATCCCATTCATGTTCAATCCTAACATTTTATAGAAAGGATGACCAAGGCTCAGAAAAGCAAAGGGACTTCCTCAAGATCATACAGCCAGTGAATGTCAGAACTAGGGCCTGAACCTAGGTCTCTGCCTGTTATTAGGTCAATCATTCAACAGAAATTCACCAAGTGCTCAGTACCTGCCAGGCACCGTTCAAGGGCTGATTTTCAAAGCTGCTATTAGAAACACGCCGTGCTGCTTGTGCCGCGGCTTCCCTGCTCCCCTCTCTTGGATGCTTTCCATTCCCAGCCACAGAGTCTAACCCCAAGACCTCCAAGGCCATTCACCGCAGCATTCCTGAAGACTTAGAAGAGGTGCTTTTGTGTGCAGCATTTTCCTCCCAGACCCTGGAATGCACGTTCACAGGACTTGCTGATTTATAGCCATGTTGCCTTTCAAAGAATTGCCTGGCCTGCGTTAAGTCAACAGATATGAGAAAAGGCTTGTTAAAAGTTCTGTCACGGGAGCCAGTTGTTCCTTGTGTGAGCAGGATGCTTTCTCTAACCCTGGGGCCAGCACTGCCCCAAACAATGCACCCCCATCCTGCGACTGCTCAGGATCTGTGTGTGAAACTTGGAAACTCCATGTCATATAAATTTTTTCCCTGTCATATTCAACTCTGCCATTCCCTCAAACAGCCCTGAGCTTCTACTCTTTCATTTATTGTGTTTTGCTTTTTATTGCACTGAACTGCCTTAAAGACTTTTGTAATCACTTTGACTATTCTTCTATTTTTACTTTTTTTTTTGTCATTCTGCTTGTCAACTGACATAGTGTCTACCTCCTATTTGTGCATGCTGACCTTTCTGGAAAAATTCATTCATTCATTCACCTACTCATTCAACAATCCTGGCTGTTCTGGAAGTTGAGGGTACAGCAATACACCAGTAAAGATGGCTGCTGCCCTGTGGCCCTGCCCAGACCCCTGTTCAGGACCAAGTTACTATCCCCCAGCTGCCAGGAGTATTGCTGGCTGACTGTCCACAGTTGAGTCCTCTCCAGGAGTTACTCTCAGCCAACAGAAATTGTGTCACCCAAGAAAATGCCCCTTCCTGGTGACAGCCTGCATCCAGTCACTGGTCAATGTGGGGGTACAGAGACCCAGCCCTCTTTTTCTCAATTCAGGACATCCCTGAGACATTACCTTAGGCTCAGAGCTCCCCTGGGGACCAGCTGAGACCCCTGGTGAAGCTCATCACAGTGCAGCTTCTCTCTACTCAGCCACGCTGCCCTCTCTCCCTCTGGGCGGCTGTTTCTCAGAGCACCCCCTGCATAAGCTTCGCACATGCAAACCTCCAGCTCAAAGTTTTGTTCCCAGAGAACTTGTCCCGTGACACCTGCCATCATGAAGCTTAGAGGAGGGAGCTAGAAAATAAACACAAGGAATAGCACCACAGAATGTGAAAAGTGACTTTGCTATGGGAAAAAACAGAATGGGGGCTGGGGAATAGGACATAGAATAGGGATGGTTAATTTTATTTTTTAACAGAATGATTGGAAGAGACCTCTCCTTTTATCCTGGAAAAGACTTGAAATTAGCAAGGTGAAGGCCCACATGTTCTGAATCCAAAATTGCTACAGGATTAATCAGGGTTCCTCTCAGAAACCAACCAAAATTATGTGTGTGTGTGTGTGTGTGTGTGTGTGTATCTACATATATTTATTTTGAGGCATTAGCTCACATGATTGTCAAGTCTGAAGTCTATAGGGCAGGCCAGTAAGCTGGAAAAGGTGGGAATTGTTACTGTAGTCTTAAGGCAGAATTTTTTCTTCTCTAAGAAATCTCAGCTTTTGCTCTCAAGGCCTTTGACTGATTAAATAAGGCCCAACCTCATTATGGAGTTTGGGCCATTCGAATGTTTAAGTAATCAACTTTACTTTAAAATCTCCTAATAATAGATTAATATCACATCTACAAAATACCTTCATAGCAACAACTAAGTTAGTGTTTCATTAAATCACTAGGTACTTAGGGATAAACCTAATTAAGGAAGTCAAAGACTTTCACAAAGAAAACCATAAAAGTCTTTTTTAAAATATTGAAAATGACACACAAAAAAGTGGAAGGACATCCCATGTTCTTGAATTGGAAGAATTAATATAATCAAAATGGCAATTCTACCCAAATTAATCTACATATTTAATGCAATTTGAATCAAAATACCAGAAACATTATTCACAGACCTAGAAAAGAAAATCATAGAATTCTTCTGGAATCAGAAAAGACCTTGTACTGCCAAAGCAATCCTGTGCAAGAAGAGTGGAGTAGAAGGAATCTCATTCCCTGACCCCAAAATAAGCTATAAAGCTGTGATGATCAAAACAGCATGGTATTGGCACAAAAACAGACAAGTACATCAATCGAATAGAATAGAGACCCCAGACATAAACCCCAAAGCTTAAAGCCAACTGATTTTTGACAAAGGATACCAGCAAATCCAGTGGGAAAAGGAAAACCTCTTTAGTAAATGGTGCTGGAAAAACTGGATATCTACCTATAGAAAGATGAAACTGAATCTCCATCTTTCACCATTAACAAAAGTCAACTCAAATTGGATCAAAGATCTGAACCTAAAACCTCAAACTATAAAACTACTGGTGGAAAACACTGGGAAAACTCTGGGAGACACTAGAGTAGGTAAAGACTTCTTAAACAAGACTTCCAAAGCACAGGCAATATTCCTCAGATTAAGAAGTGTCTGCAAAGCAAAGGGCACAGTAATTAGTGTGAATTGACAACCCTCAGAATAGGAGAATATTTTTGTAAACTATGTCTCAGTCAAGGGGCTGATAACCAGAATACACAGGGAACTCAAGCGACTTACCTGAAAAAAAAAAATGATTAACCCAATTAAAACATGGGAAAATGAGCTGAACAAATGTCTCTCTAAGGAAGACATAAGAACAGCCAAAAAGCATAGGAGGAAATACTCAACATCCCTCATCATAACAGAGATGCAGATTAAAACCACTATGAGATACCACCTAACCCCTGTTAGAATGGCAAAAATTAAAAATACAAAAAGTGTTAAGTGTTGGCGGGGTTGTGGTGAAAGGGAAACCTCCTACACTGTTGGTGGGAACGTAATTTGGTCCTGCCACTGTGGAAAACAATATGGAGGTTCCTCAAAGATCTACAAACAGAACTACCATTTGATCCAGCAATCTGACTTTTGGGTATCTACCTAAAGGACAAGAGAATGCTGAGTAGGAAAAGCGCTTGCACCTCAATGTTTATTGTGGCATTATTCATGATTGCTAAGACATGGAATCAACCCAAATGTCCACAAACAGATGAATGGATGGAAAAGTGTGGCACATATACTCTGTGGAATACTATTCATCCATAAAAAACAACATGACCCTGGAATTTGATAGAAAGTGGTCGAATATGAAAGATTTATTGCTGAGTGAAGCAAGCCAGGCTATGAAAGAAAGATATTTTATATATCCACTTAATATATATTGACTATCTGCACTCTGTGGTAGAGATTGAAGGGCATAAAAGCAGTGAAAATAGTTATGGACACTTAGGACAATGTGGAATGGGGAGCGGGGGGTGGAGAAGGGAAGAGTATAGAGAAGGAAAGCGGGACAAAAAATAGAGAGGCATGACATTTGTGGGACTCAGAAATGGTTTATTACCTGTTGGTGATAACATGTATAGTATTCTCTTTCTTTATTTTTTCTTTTTTTGGAGAGGTTTTTGCTATAGGGCGCGTGCACTCGCCAGAAAGACAGAGAGCTAGAAAGCGAGAAATCACCCCCCCCCCGGGGGGGGGGGGGGATGGCCACGCCGCAATCCCTTCTCCTCCATTCTCCCCTCAGGATCTTGGGCGTGCACACACACACACGCCTGGCGTGAGTTTAAGCCACCGGGTCTGGGACTCGAACTGAGACCAACTACTTAGGAGTCCAGTGACATAGCCATTACGCTAACTGCTGGTCCCACATATGTATTGTATTCTCAGCTGGACTGGTCTGAGAAGTATTTCATGTTGGGTAAATTCTCTTTACAAGCCAAAGGATGTATAGCAATTGAATTTTAAAATAATAATAACAATTTTGGAAAAAAAGAATGAATAAATAAATCACTAGGTACTATATAGCCTGATGAGGTTGACATGGAAAACTAACCATCACAGCTACTCCGTTCCCCACACACAACTATTCCCTCCCCTGCTTTACTTTTCTCATTAATGCACCAAAAACACATTTTTTTATTTTCGTTATCCATCTTATACGTTGTCTTTCTTCCCCTATCACTAGAACACACTTCCCACAAAGGTGGAAATTTCATCTCTTGGGTTCCCTGCTATACCCTAAGAACCTAGAACATATTTGGCACTTAGAAGGCATCCAGGAATAATTTGTTGAATAGTGAGTAAATTATAAGATCTTATACAAGGCGGAATTGTTTCTTAAACTTATGAAATGAGGAATTTTCCAAATTTACAAAATTTGGAAATTTAAAAAAGATTCAGAATAGGGAAGATCAATCAAAATGACAAAAACCTGGGGCCAGCCAACTACTTTCTCTTTCACCTGAGAGTTGCATGGTGGTTAAGGCAGCTGGATCCCACATGGCCAACTGCACAGTTCAAGTCCCAGATCCAGTGACCTGAAAGACACCCCAGGAGCATGTATGCCAAAATCCCAAAAGGAGAATGGAGGAAAAGGGATTGTGGATTGGACATCCTCCTGGGGGGTTATTTCTCATTTCTCTCTCTCTCTTTTTCTGTCTCTCTCTAATGAGTATACATACCTTACAGCAAAACTAAAAACAAAAATAGTAATAATGACAAAAGTCTGCTACCAAAAAGACAGTTGGCAAAAGGGAATTATGAAGGTTGCTTTCAGGCCCTCCCATGGGACACAGAAATGGACAATTTCTTAAATGTAAGGAGTCTCTAAAAAGTTCATGAAAAATGATTATTATAAAGAAACTATGCATTAGTTCCAAAAATTTTTGGACCAAATAAACTCATACTTTAATTCCTTTTCCTCAAACTTTATAAAGTCTCCTTTCCTTGTACAGGTTGAAGGGAGATAACTGGGCCAGGGAATGGTGAAATTAAATGGAGAAATAATTAAAGATAGTTCTAGATGAAATGTATGGAAGTAAGGCAATTCCTGAAAGATAACAGATGTCATTACATTTGACCCTAGATAACTAAGATTTTGGATGGTAACCATGTAATTTATGTGCAAGTTTTACTAACAATAATCTCTGCTGATAAATTCTGCAATCTTCTCAGAGATACCTAGAATAGTGTCTCTTTAAAAATATCTGTGAGATACCTTATTTGCAAGATGGCAATAGGATTTTTTTAAAAGAATTATTATTTAATTTTAATTATCATTTTTTTATTTGCTATAGAACATACTTACTTGCGAGAGAGAGACAGTGAGAAAGCAACCCACCAGGTCTGGGACTCAAACCATATTCAGCCATGTGGGATTCCAACACCTGTTAACCACCATGCCACCTGCTGGTTCCTTGGCAATACGATTTTTATGAAATAACAAAGGCCATAATGGGGAAACATTATAGTTGTTTCTTTTTTTTTTTTTTCTTTTTTTTTTTTTTTTTTTTTTTTTGAGAGGTTTTTGCTATAGGGCATGTGCGCTTGCTAGAAAGACAGAGAGACAGAAAGCGAGAAATCATCCCCAGGGGGGATGGCCATGCTGCAATCCCTTCTCTTCCATTCTCATCTCAGGATCTTGGGCATGCACGCACACGCGCCTGGCGTGAGTTAAGCCACCGGGTCTGGGACTCAAACCAAGGTTGGCTACATGGGAGTTCAGCAACAGCCATTACGCTAACTGCTGGCCCCAACATTATAGTTGCTTCTTTATACTAAAAACTATGAATATCAGTGTTTATTTCCCCAAACTTATTTTACTCTAAAAATATTTTTGGGCAAGTTCTTAATCTAAAGTCAGAGTCTTAAAATGTGAAATCAATGGCAACTTTTGGTATAACATGGCATTGACCACATTTTCTGGTCCTTAAATCTGGATTCTTAATGTTTCAAACTGGCTACCTATGGCCACATAGGGCCCACAAATGTTTGTTTGGTCCACACAGTATTCTTTTTATTTTTTAAATTTTTTTTAAAGAGGTTTTTGCTATAGGGCGTGTGTGCTCACCAGAGACAGAGAGAGATAGGGATACAGAAAGTGAGAAATCACCCCCCCCCCAGGGGGGTGGCCACGCCACAATCCCTTCTCCTCCATTCTCCTCTCGGGATCTTGGGCACGCACGCACATGCGCCCGGCGTGAGTTTAAGCCACCGGGTCCAGGACTCGAACCGTGGTCAACTACATGGGAGTCCAGCAACATAGCCATTACGCTAACTGCTGGTCCCCACATAGTGTTCTTTCACAAAATTTGTTTTTTCAGTAGGGCATGGAAAACTCAGCTTGCTTTAGACTCCATCACTCCCCGGTGTTTTACACCAAGCTCACTTTGTTTATGTAGTCTCTGCCCATTCTCTTGAAAACGTATGGGTTAGTAACTTTCCAATTCCAGTATTAGAGAGAAGATACTCATACAAATCAAAAGATGAGGAATTGGAAATGATGGTACTAATAAAAAGGTTGCTGCAGATGGGTGACACAAAAGGTGCTGATATTGCACTGATTAATGTGCCATAGTTAAGGGAATCAGAGATTTTCAAAGGAGGAAATTTTGCTTGAAATGGATGAAGCCTGCTTCTGAGGGTTCACCTGAGAGGGCAAGCCTCTTGGGTAAAAAACAAGCTTATAATAGCAGCAAATAGAACCAGGCCTGGCAGCATGAGCAGTCTCTTGGCTTGAGGTCTGCCTTAATGCCAGCCACATAGGTGTGAAAGGCAGGCTCTTTCTTTACTTTCTTGTGTGCAGTTGGAGGGCCCATTTTTTTTCCATTGGTTCAGCTTTGTCTTCTCAGTACCTAAGGAAATGTTGGTCTCATTATCTTTAACTTTTCTGAAACCATACATTTAATAGGGTTCATGCTAAAAACAATAACTTACAGAAATAATAGGGCAGAGACACTCTTGACCTTTGACTATCCTTTTCCTGGAAAGTTTGACCATTTCCCGTAAAGTTATTATATACAGGTACTCAACTTTTTTTTGTTTTTGTTGTGTTTTGTCTCAGACAGGAAGAAGGATTTATCAGTGGACATGAACAAGGAGGAGGCAGCATAGTGGAAGTCCTCATGAGTTCAGGGCCTGGCCCTTGTCCTAGGGGCCATGACTGGAAACGTATTTGACCACAAAGCCATCCAGGATAGGCCAGCTCTCGGTCACTATATTTTCAAATTCATTTCCATTAAACTTGCTGAAGCCCCACTTCTTTGAATATGGATCTTCTGGCATCCCGGGAACTTGAACCTGGCCCTGTGTTGGGACTCATTCACAAGCTCTCTTTTCTGCAGCTCAGTTCAGGTGGACAATGTGAACTCTAGCTTCGGGGCTTTCCAGGCACCTTGCATGCCTGTCTTGGTTCTGAACTGGGGGTGGCAGAAGATCAGGGACACAAGTCCATTGGAAAGGGCTGTCTCCTAGGTCCTTTAGGGGCCATGCACACAAGCAACAGGTTGTGTATACTACTGCTGAAGCTGTTGTTTGCAGCCATTGCCCTTGTGGGCCTCCACAAGAAGAGGAACATGGTCAGCTAATTGGCTGCAGAGCGACTATTTAACTTTAAAGCTGGTTCAACACCTCACAGATATTCAATGAATGAGTGACTACTCACTGAGCCTTTGCACTGTCTCTGGCATGTGAAGAAATACACACATGTAATACATGGAGATGAGACACATATAGGCAAAAACATAACTAATAACGCAAGGCAATAAGGATCCAAGCATGACCAAGGAAGCTTGCCCTATGGGAATTCAGAAGCAGGAGGGGAAAAGTCACTATAGACCGACATGGGCAGAAAAGGCTTCATGACCAAACAAAACAGAACTCAGACAGGCAGAGAGGAACAAAGGGTCTTCTGGTGGGAAGTAATCAAATAAGCAGAAATACTGAGGTGGGATTGCATTTATATCTTTTCATTACACCCAAGGGAGCAGTGTAAAAGATTAACATATTTTTCAAATGTAGACTCAGCATACATAAAGGGATAAGACTTTTTTTCTGATTTGTAAAATTACTTAAAGAAACACTTCCAAATTAAGCAACATTTAGTCTAAGATACAGTAAGTCATTCTTTTTGAGAAGAGCAAAATTAAATAAGAATCACCTTCCTTAGTATGAGCTATTCATTATCCACAGTTTCTCTGGGTGTTGGTTACTTGTCAGCTTCAAGTCTAACTGTCTATACTCTGCTCTTCTAAATGCTGTCTTTCCAGGGCTAGCTGGGCTTCCCATCAGATGTCAATAGGAGCATTAGAGTACAACCGTGGATCCTCCTCAGAGCAACCTGGTTCCTCCTACTCCTCTTGATTTTTTTTGCTTCCCCAGCCCTAGAAATGGCTATTTTTTATACTAAATTGTTTTTAATTTTTCAAAAGTTATGTTCATGAAACAAAAAATTCACTGTTTTTAATATTAATTAGAGGTTGTATACATTCACCAGAGTGAGAGGGAGAGAAAGCACCCCCAGTGGAATGTTTCATGCCACAATCCCTTCTCTTTGATTCTCTATCCCGTCAGGATTTGAGACATGCACACACACATAACTGGTATGTTTTTAAAGCCATCAGGCCAGGATTTGAACAGGTGCCACATGAGATTCAATTTCTTACTCACAGCACTTAATCACCCGAAAATTCATTAGTTTAAAAGGCACAATTCAGCATTTATTTGTATATTTATATTGTTGGTGACCATTACCATTATCGGATTTCAATACATTTCCATCATCTCCAAAAGAAATCTGTATCTTCCAATTGCTCCAACAACTCTTTTTCCCCCCCAATTAGTGTTTTATGAAGAAATACTCTGATATCATGCAATTATTGCATTCTTAATCCATCACCCCACTGGTTTTTTAATCTATCGATACATTTTCCCTACAATAATTACAGTGTGTCTCAAATTGTGCTTCTTTTTACACACACACACACACACACACACATATATATATATTTGATTGCTATACATCATTTGACTTGTGAAGTGAATTTACCCAACATGAAATATACCACAGGCTAGTCCAGTTGAAAATACTATACATGTTATCATCAACAGTTAATAAACTATTTCTGTGTCCCACAAATGTCTTACCTCTCAATTTTTTCTCCCTGGTTTCCTTCCCTATACTCTTCCCCTCTCCCACCCTCCTTCCACACTGTCTCCAGTGTCTATAACTGTTTTCAACAAATCATGCTTTTCTAAATTCATAATTCCTTCAATTCTTAATAGCCAGCATCCTGCCATAGGAAAGAATATTTTCTTCCCATTTATATGTTCACTTATTATGGCAAGATAGACTATATAAATGGATGTCTAATTTAATCACCAGGATATAATCTGATACGATGATTATTTTGAGGCTGAAAGCTTCCCAGAATGGACCAACTGGCACCCTTTTGATCTATCTTCTGTCCTTTTAACATTTCTCCTCATTCTTGGATTACTTGCTTACCTTCTGTAATAAGATGTTCTAAATTTATTTCACATTTTTCCTGGTCCAGTTGAAGGATCAGCCATTTATCTAAAGAATCCTGGTTCATTTTAGTGGAGAATGGTTTCTAAAAGCCAAAATCTAGGCTCTAAGTAGATTCATTGCTGTTGGGGTTTTCCTTCTTCCAAGCTCTCTCAGGGACAGAGAGAGGAAACACATTTGTATGTCAATACATGTGCACACATATAAAAAGATACACTGTGTATGCATACACACAGAAATGGACATCTACATTTATTTCTATATCTAACTCTACATATGTAAATTTGTGCCAGAACTTATAATTCTGTTATTTCTTTTATTTTTTCATAAGCAAAAGAAACAGAGAGAGAGTAGCTCCACGAGGGTCTTGACACTACAATCTGCCCCCAACCTCAGTTAGCCCAGGACCGTGGGTATGTGTGTAGCCAGCTTGCGCAGTGAGGTCTCCAGAAGCAAATATGGGATCTTCCTGTGTGGTCCAGCCTCACAGAGTTTTACCATAGCATCATCATCTGGCTCCAAAACTTCTAATCCTGATGCTGTACCACAGAGTTCATCCTAGCTTTCTTCTTTTCTATATTACTCTTTTCTCGCACAGCGAGAAACCTGACTCCCATCACTTTGTTATACTGACTTATAGCCACAGTCCTTTGGTCCACTACTTTTTATCTGTCTCCCAAGCCCAAAGAACTGCTATCCCTACTTGGTCATCATCCTTGCATGGCCCAAATTCCCCAGACCAGCAATCTATTTTAAACATTGCTTTAGGATGATAAAAATATATATTGTGATCCAATAGCCTAATCACATTTTCTTTGCCAAAAATGCTACAAACATTATGGTCCAGCAGATTCTTTGAATGTTGTGTCTTCCAGCAATTTTGACAGATTGGCTAAGAAAGAAGTTATTCTTTGGCTGTGAAAGAGTGTTTTCTCTAAAAGAAGCTTACTATATGGATTTAAATCCTTGTACAAGTACATGATGTTAGCAAACATATTTTCCAATGGTTCCTGGTATGCCAATAGAGAGAAAGGTTGTCACTGTTTTCTTTCGGGTTTTTGCTTTTTAGAAACTGACACATTATCAACTTCCCAAGGAGGCCCTCACTTCCCCC
Source organism: Tupaia tana (assembly GCA_026018925.1). Classification (NCBI taxonomy): domain Eukaryota; kingdom Metazoa; phylum Chordata; class Mammalia; order Scandentia; family Tupaiidae; genus Tupaia; species Tupaia tana. The sequence goes on along the minus strand of JAKSZU010000006.1, from coordinate 44,996,636 downwards.
AATGCTCAAAATTAGAATCAGAAAGAGGGTGCATAGTTTCATGGGCCACTTAACATAGCAATTTAACTGTTAGAAATTATGCAAGAAATTTTTATTCAATTTCTGTTTGCCTTGCAAGGAAAGACATCTTTATGTGGTTGTCAACTACATTTTCTGGAGGAGTTCCTCTTAGCTAATAAGATGCAGTCCTCCCTTTCTAGTCCCTAGTCTCTGGCCTGAGCCTGGGTGGTGCCAAGTGTTTACTCATGAACCCACCCTGGAATCACTGGTGTGCTTAGAGGTGTTTAAGGACCAGCTTTCCAAGGGAAAGGGCCCTCCTTGTTTGCAACGAATGCCCTTTTTTGTGATATAAATACTTGTATGATAGCCAATGTCAAGGGACCAGCATGACGTCCCTTAACTGGGGTAGGAAGAAATGCATACAATGGGCTCCACCAGCTTGTATGAGCTGCCTCCAGCATAGATGCCCATGTCAACCTACGAGCCAGTTAGTCCCACCCACCCACTGAAGCATTGTCTCCAAACTGCCTAAAAAGAGATATGTATACTAGGGAGATAAAGACTCTGAAAATAGGCTAGATTCCTTGATTTCAGGCGTTCACATGCTTATCCTAGAGAGATGACTGCCTGTATCTATATGGTCAACAAAGGAGTTCTTGCTGCAGATATGTGGGATGGGAACAGAACAAGTAAAAGAAAATGTAAAATACGCAAATTGTCTTGAAGTCAAAAACGGACCTTTGTGGTAAAGTGTTGAAAATGGACCACCTCCCATTTTCATGGTTCTGCTCTTCCTGGAGAGAAGGGTAAACTCTGACAGTTTCAGCTGGCATTCTGTTAGCAGGATTTGTAGGTTTGGAGGGTAAAGCAGAATGCTCTCTATGACATGGAGCGCCTCTGACCCCTACAGGCCGCCAAGACATATTGCATCTTGAGGACTCCAAGGCGACTTCAGAACCCTGCCCTTTCCCAAGCCACAAAATCAGACTCCCTTTCCTGTATCATCAGAACGTGCTTCCCAGTGCCATCTGATCCTCACTTATCTCCTTTAACTGTTTTTTTTTTCCTTTGTCTATTTCTTCTCTGCAGTGGTAGTTATTTCTGTCATTTTGTAGTATGTGGATTTCATTTCAGTTTTTATTTGATCAAAAAAATGAGCTGAGAGAAGATTTGACATTGTAATATGTACGGTTTTCATTTATTTCTTCTGGTCTTTTCTGTGACAAACACCAGACCCTGCCTAGTTGTCTGTAAGTCCTCCTGCTACCTACGCTGTCTTCATCTGCTGTCTTGTGGTTCCTATGGTAAGGCAAAGGCACCAACCACAGCAGCAAAACAGGCACAGGCCAGACCCTGAATCCGGGTGGGGAGCGTGGTAGTTAATGACACCTGGGGCCACGAAGCTCAGTCTAAGGATGTTCTATCTATTGAGCATGATTTAGGGTCTATCTATCAACATTCCTTTTGGTATTTCTGGGATATCTCTCACCATGGTACCTTGGTAATCAGTTCACAACTGAAACCAAGTTGGGGGACAGACAGTTCTTGTGGGAGAAGCATGCCTTCAAGAGGTTTTGCTTAAGCCCATTTAGTACTCTCTGCTGATTTCCCACCTGGCTCTATAACAACAACAACAAAAACCTCAGTGATAATGTACTACACAAGAAAAGCCAAATCCCAAATGGTGGCCAGGGTTTGAATCTCTGGCCCAGTCAGCTTGAAACACTCTGGGCACATTCATGAGTGTACTGGATCCAACAAGCAGAACTGGAGGAAGAAGATCCCAGCATGGTCAGACTCTGTGGAGAGTGCTCATCTCTCTCTCTCTGTCTCTCTGTCTCTTTCTCACATGCACACATGTACCATATCACTCATAAAGAGAGAAAAAACACAATTATTCAATACAGATATTCTCTAAAGAAGAGTGTTTTCAGTGCTCTGTATTAAATTAACTGCAATTTTGATGGAAACCGCCTGAATTCAAATGTTAGTCCTCTTTATAAAGGGAGATTTGTATCTCTTGGTCTTTTCTCACTATTTTCTATTATAAGTTGAATATGATTTCTTTTTACTGAAGAGGAATATTCTTGCCTCTCTCTATACCACTTTCAAATTCAAAATTCAGTTTCTTTATCAAAAGAACTGCTTTCTGCTCTTGTTTCTCACGGCCAGCAGAGGGACTCCAAGTAATGCTCAGACAGTGTGAGACTAGACTGACTTTGTTGTGCTGAAAGATCCCTCAACTCTCTAGAGAAGTGACATTTAACCCTAGGGTTTCCCAGCACTCACACAAAGGCTTGAGAAATAGATCTCAATCTCCCGGGACCACAGGTACAATAACCTTCATTTGGGACTGAGAGGAGCCCTGCAACCACATCCACCCTGGGCAGGGAGAGAGAAAACAGTTTAGTGTTCCTTTTGAGAATCATGAAAACTAAAGGAGAAAAGCAGCAGAATCCTGGACCCGGGCCATTATTCATTGTCACCACCACACCCTGCCAGAGTTGGGCCTAGACAGAGGAGAGAGTTGGGAGACCAGTTCAAGCTCATTATATTTTCCTGGTCAATAAACTTTACAGATGTCCTACTCTTCATTGGTATTATTTTGTGACTTGTCACATTCTTCTTCTTTCTTGTTTCTTCTCAGCCCTATAGATAATGCCTGGATTGTGTAAAAAAAAAATAAACCCTTTGTCAGAATGAAATGTATCTGAAGTCATACAGACCACGCTGTGGATTTTGAATGGGCTACTGTCTACTGATTAGGAAAGTTTGTAGAGTCTCTTGGCACATGGCATTAGCATCCTTACTCAGTGTCTATGTAGCTCTGCTCAAAGTTTTCTTGAGGATCGGTTTTATTGCTTAATACTAAGCAAGGCTGATTGAACAATAAAATGTTTCGGCATACCTCTTTGTTCAGGGAGTGTACAAGGCAATGCAGGGCTACAGAGAAACATAAAATATGGTCTCTGAATGCAAGAAATTGGCCGTCTACCTGGGAAAATGAGGCAGAATCCAAAGCAAGCAATAAGGAAGTCCCAAGTAACCTATTTAATGACAGTAAGTATGATTGGGACTGTGTACTGAGTATTTATTCTGTACCAGGCACTGAACCAACTGTTTTATATACAGTAGATGTTAAAGCCTCAAAACAGTCTTATGAGATGAGTACTATTACTATTCTCATTTGAGGGATAAGAAAACTGAGGCACATAAAGAATTTTGGTGGGTTTTGTTTATTTGTTTGTTTGTTTTCCTCTTCTTTAATTGCCAAAGGGCAAGTGCACTCACCAGAGCGGGAGAGAGAGAGCAGCACCCCAGATGGGGTCTGGTCATGCCCCAGTCATTTTCCCTCCATTTTTCCATCCTTTCAGGATTTGAGGCATGCACACACACACATGCCCAGAGTTTTCAAGCCTCTGTGGCAGAGTTTAGAACTGCTGAGGCCCACATGGGATCCAGCTGTCTAGGTACTGGGCTTAATCACCACCCTCCAGGGCTGACCCAGAAGGTATGCGAAGGTAAAATAGACAGTCAGAATTTAATTCTAGGCTGTCAGATACTAAAGGCCATACTCTTGAACATTCAGTGACCTATACTGTGTCATAGAGCAAAGGGAGTACAAAGGCAGAAGGCCAGTGTGAACTGGAGGAAGCCTGCAAGGAAGAGCAGTCCTGGAGAACGGGGGCCGTTCAGGGGATGAAGAAAGGAAGGGAGAAGACCCTCCAGGAGGGGGACAGTAGAGCACACACAGGCCGAGAAGGGGAGATGCACAATTCATGTTAGCGTAAAGCTGCCGCCTGCTCCAGACGCTATGAGCATACAGTGTAGAGTGGTAGTCAGGTGAGAAAAGCAGACTGGTTATGAAAGGGCTCTTTGAAAAGCACTTTTAGAGATTGGGGTTGAAGAAGGTAAAATTGGAGCTGGGATGGACAATAAGTAGAGTACTTCAATGATTCTGCCTGTGAGGTGATAGAGGTATGCATTTGAACTAAAGACACGAAATCTTCACCAAAGATAAAAAGAGTCTGGTTAAATTCTAACTCCAGACAGTCTACATTATAATCCCTTCTCAGGAAGTGTCAACCACTAGCATATTTTGCAATTTGGGTCCAGACTCCTAAAAGTAACAACTATCTCTAACAGGTATTCTACCAAGTTGTTTTCTTATGCGTGTCAGTGTCACAAGAGAACTCGGGAATTATCATCATCATCAGTATTATGATCATCATGTTACAGGTGAGGAAACCGAAGCTCAGAGGACAAATGGCTTACCAAAAGCTTCCTGGATAGAAAGGAAATCACCAAGTCAAAGCTCAAGCACAGAGCATCTTACTCTAAACCAGTCCATCATGCATTCTACAAATGTCAGCCAAGCAGTCACGCACAAGCACTGTGCTAGGTGTTGGTTAATAGAGACAGATAACTGAAACCTACCGCTGTGGGGACCTCATGGAGATTGTACAAGTAAACATAGTAGATGTGAAAATGATGGATGCCAACACTTTCCTCAAGTGTCCCAACAGCTGTAATTGGATGAAATGAACAAAATAATTGAAAGCACTTTTCAAAAGTAAAAATCAGTTCAAAATGCATGCTATTTGATATCATTCTTCATGCATAAGAGTGGCTGAATGGGGCCAGCCATTTGTCATCCTACAGAGCGGGACCAAGAAGTAATGAGGTGGATTTCTATGGCTTACCAAGAAAGTCATTATCACCACTTTAGTCTCTTTGCAAGCAGGAGACCAGCACTGAGTGATACACGCTCGCCACCTGCTGGGGCTCAGCAGAACTACCCAAAGTCCCAGGGAAGTTCAGTGACCATAGTGGGCCACCTCCCAACAGGCTATTTCTCTCCTTCCCGCTGTAAGTTGACATACACTACTGCTCCTGGCCACCTCCATTTTTAACAGGTGAAGCCTTGTGATGTCAAACGCTGAGGAAAATTTCGGGAAAGGAACAATGAATATGCATGTAGTGGCTCAATCCCAACTTGGCCACTTTGCAGCTAAGTCACTTTGAACATGTTATCTGATCTCTCTGAACCATAGTTTCACTGTCAATAAAATAGACCTTAAATAAATAAGAGAATGCATGAATACATTTTGTTGGTAGGCTTAGAAAAATATATATATATTGAATAGCACCTATTGTGCATGGCACAAGAGTCAAGATGTAATGAGAGACTGGACAGTGGCACGGCACTAAAACACAACATTCTGTAAGGCTGACCTACATGGGAAGATTTGGGGTTTGCACCCTAGAGACCTCCCTGAGTACAAGGGTGTAAATACCCTGCTCTGGGTCTGGTAAAGCCTGGGGGTGGATCAGGATGTCACGACTCTAGTGGAGGTATTGTCTTTCTGTCTGCCTCTCTCTTTTTCTGTCTCTCACATTCATAGAAGACATAGATTAAAATATACTTTTAAAAAGTAAATTAGTATAAAAATTGTTTATTTAAATAATCCTCTTTTTTCTGCATGGAGTATCCTACAGTCCGTTCAGCTCACATGTGTGTAGTGTTGAATTGTTTTAGCGGGAAAACAAAATAAAACTCGCATCAGATACCTTTCTCAGATTTATGCCAGCCAGAACCAGTCCTGCTTCAACTTAACCCAGATCTGAGGTCAAAATATAAACGGTAGCTATGAGGTGTTATCAACAGAGAGGAGCTATATAGAAGAGAGGATATGCTATCAATTCATATGCATATATAAGATACTCAGATTTAAAACCAAGTTTTGAAGAAATTTTCTTTAATAAGCTGTCTCCCCTCCTATCCAGGAGCCTAGGAATACTGGCAACTGTGGCAATAGCTAACCTCACGTGTGTTCCTTCCTAAGTACCTCCATAGGCTATTGTACTTAATTTTCATAACAATCATATAGGACAGTCACTATATTTTTTAAATAATTATTTTATTTAACTTTATTTATTTATTTATTTATTTATTTATTTATTTATTTATTTATTTTAGTTTGACCAGAGAGGGACAGAGTGAGAGAGAGAAAGAGAGAGAGAGAGGGAGGGAAAAAGCAAGTTACCAGGTCCAGGACTCAAACTGCAATCGTCCATGTGGGAGTCCAGCGACCCCAATCACCATGCCACCTGCCGGCCCCCATGGACAGTCACTATTATAACCCACGTTGCAGATGAGAAACATGAGCTCAGCGAACATTAGTAGTGCAGACACAGCGGTTGTCTATCCAATACTCTCCTTCCTTGTTGATCAACTCAAATTTTATTCAAACATCCATCCCTCCCCAGGTAGCTCTGATTTGCATACAAATTAGAAGGCCTATCAGAGGGACCTCATTCTCCTTGTTGGAGGTTGGCTTAGGTGGGAAGAAATGACCTAGTTATGTTCAATAATTCATGTGACAAGTCTTCTGGAGTAATTCCTTCTGGAATGAATTACTAGCCAGTAAGAAAGAGATGCATGGGAAGAAAAATGTATTTTCCTTCCATGGGACATTGTGTTTCATTGTGACTCAGAGAACTGAGAAAAATAGCTAAAGGTGAAACTGAAACATTGACAATGGCAGAGTACAAAGACACAAAGAACCTTTCAACATTCATAATGTTATCAAGACATTTAATTAACCAACGCTAAAGATATTTTACCTTAGACTCCATATTATATAGAAGAAATAAATTATTCCTAATTATGAGAAAATAAATTATTCCTATTTAAGCCTTTGAGGCTGGGCTTTTTGTTACTTGCCCTCAACAACTTCTTAGTTTTAGGATTCATTAAGCAAATCAGTGAAGGTCACATACCCAGCAAATGACAGATTCAACTCAATCTCTCCACTCTCTCACCTACTGCCAGCACCGGTCTTCGGGTTGATGATAGGCTGGGAACAATAGAGTGGGAACCCTGAGCGGCCTCAGTTATCTCTGTTCTCTCCATTTCTGACAAGTGTGTCTGCCCTCCGGCAAATTTGTTTAATGCAAAATCATAGTGGCTTAATACATTACAAAAGTTTATTTCTAGCCTATGCTCTATATCCAAATGTTGGCAGTAGGTCCTGCTCCTTCACTGCATAGAAGGGGAAGAGACACAGAAAATTGGACTGTTTATCCCATTTAAGTCTGTTTCCTGTTCAAGGCTGATGATGGAGGCTCCAACAGCTTGGACTGTTGCCATCTGGACATATAGTTTTCAGGGTTACTGTGTTGAGAGTTGAAGACTGTTTCAGACTGGGAATGGAAACATACATCCCATGTGTCCAGAATGTATTACATGGTACTTCCTAAACAATAGGGAATGGCAGTTATTCCCGGCCCCTGACGGAGATAAGCATTAAGTCCAGAGAGCAGTAGTAATAGATGTTAATACATGCTTCTATTTCAGTTCTTGTAAAGAAAAAGCAGTTATCTTTCTTTCTTTCTAAACTATGTAGATAATAAACCTTTAGAAGATATTCAAAATTGCCTACTAAAAGAAAACCTAGGTAGCTGAAGAGACAGGGGTGAGAAGAATTTTTTCAATTCTTAACCTCCTTTATCTTTTAAATTTTAATCACTTGTATATATTTCAATAGCAAAAAATGCCTCTATTAAAAAGAGAATAAAATCAGGAATATGCACTTCTCTTTTAAGGATAACAAATAGTATCTAAGTAAAAGTGTACTTATCAGTAAGAATGAAGAAAACATTGAAGTAAATTGGTTCTCCCAAAAGCAATAAACTAAAATCATTAAACTACAAAATTTTTTAATCATTGACTAATGCTAAGCAAGAATTAATATATAGCTATTTTCGTAGATATTAAATATCCTCATTTTTATTTATTTATTTTTGTTTGCTATTGGGTGCTTGCTCTCCCCAGAGAGAGAGAGAGAGAAAGTAAGAGAGAAAGGGAAAGTGAGAAATCACCTCCTGGGGGGGATGGCCATGCCAGAGTCCCTTCTCTTTCATTCTCCTCTTGGGATTTTGGGTATGCACATACATGTAACCAGGATGTTTTTCGAGCTGCCATATTCATGACTCAAACTGTGAAATCAGCTATGTAGAGTCCAGTCATCTTAACCATCCCACACCAGCTAAGCTAATATCCTTATTTTTAAAAGTAAATAAGTGATTTTCATCAGAAAATTCTCAAAGTGTATTCGTACTCTCAAAGTGTGATTTGAAAAATTTGATACTTCTATCAGGGCATTTATGAGGTCAAAATTGTTTCCATAATACTACTATATTATTTAATTTTTAGTATATTAATTTACTATATTTCCATAATATTATAATGGCTTTTCAGTCTCTTTCTCTCAAGTACATTAGCATTTTTCAGAGTCTCAGGACCAGCAAATGGTGTAATGTTTACATCTCTGGACTCCCACAGTTCGAGTCCTGGACCCAGCAGCTTTAAATTCATGGCAGGTGTGTGTGTGTGTGCGTGCGTACCCAAAATCCTGAGAAGAGAATGGAGGAAAAGAGATTGCTACATAGCCATCCCCACTGGGGTGATTTCTCATTTTTTGTCTCTCTCTGTCTCTCCAGAAACCACACACACCCTATAGCAAAAATCCCTCTCAAAAAAAAGCCTATATAATGTGTGATATCACGACAGACTGAATGCAGAAATAGATAGGAGAATGAGAATACAGCTGTCTTCTACTAGAAGCATGTCTCTAATAGATAAAGATTTCTCAAATAGCACAGAGACTCATGAAAATTTTACAGATATTTGCAAAAGTTTTACAGGAATACAAAACAGTACAAATCTTTGCTAATTTTTTGTTCATTTGTTTTGGGAAATGAGATATTTTAAATAAGTGTTTGATATGTATTTTAACTGATAATGGGTCTATTGTTAAAAATTTTCTCGTTTTTTTTTTCAAGTATGGTAAATGTCAATTCGTATGACTCACATAAACTAAAGTTCTTCTGGGTTCTTAACAATTTTCAAGCATGTAGGGGCCAGATGGTGGCACAGTGGTAAAACATGATGCTCTGCAAGGCTGACATGGGAAGGTTCCAGGTTCACGACTGGAGACCTCTCTGCACACATAGGGTGCATGCGGGCCCAAGATCCAGGGCTGGCTGAGGCTGAGGGTGGGGGAGACACAGCATCAAGACCTTCTTGGGGGTGCTGCCTCTCTCTCTCTGTCTCTGTGTGTATGTGTCTCTGTCTCTCGCTCATGGAATAAATCAATAAATGTTGAAGAGTATAAAGGAATCCCAAGACCAAAATATTTAAGAATCTTTACTCTAGACCAAAGTGTGAAGTTTCTTCCTCCTCCACTTAGAGCTACATCTTGAGTGACAGGAATCGTGTACCTAACTTTAGCTCTTTTCGTATCCCTTCTAGTTAGAGGTATATTTAAGCTTTCATTACAGATGTTGGGGCCTGCAGTTTCTCCATCCTTCCCCACATTTAACTTCAGTAGAACTTGAGTTTACTCAGGGAGACCTTCGGCCAGGCTCCAGCCTTGGGAAATTACAGTTCTGTGCCTTCCAGGCAGCCCCACCCTCTTTCCACACAACCACACGGCCAATTTTCAGTGCTGGCCTCTCAGACACTCTCACTCCCACTTTCTCTGCCCACTCACTTCTGCAGTTGATTCCAGACACTGACCAGACTACAGGTTGTAGAGGGTACAGAATAAGGAATTTGGGTTAAAAGACATTTATGAGGTCAAAGGCATTTATGAGGTCAAAATTGTTTCCATAATACTGTTATATTATTTAATTTTTAGTGTATTAATTTACTATATTTCCATAATATTACAATGGTTTTTTAAGTCTCTTTCTCTTAAGTGTACATTAGCATTTTCCAAAGTCTCAGGACCAGCAGACGGTGTAATGGTTATATTGCTGGACTCCCACATAGTTGACTGCAGTTCGAGTCACACACCAGAATATTCAGGTCTTTAACGCAAGCATACATGAGCACATCCTGGAATGGCACAGCCAGAAGGATTATGAAGTCCTTCCACATCAATTTTGTTAAAGATCTCTATAACAAAAATACACACACGTTCTCTAGTGGGGAGAGGCCATGTCTGTTTAAGCTCGCCTCCTGAAACTCACTCTAACCTACATAGCTCAACTTTTACTGCTGAGGCAGCAGCTATTCAAGCTAGAGTTTCCCCAGTGCATGCAAGCAAATGGTCAATAAGGAATATCTTTCCCACAGCATTCATGGCAGGTCTCGTGTGGGCAGCCTGTGTTCCCCTTTGTAGGGGTTGTCTGAATTACCAAGGAAGGAGGTAGCGATGAGCCTAGATGGGGAGGGATTGGGCACATTATGAATCTGCAGATGGGCTCTCCTCTTGTACCCAGACAAGGGAGACACAGAATGGGTAATTTTCTGAAAGCTTATGTCTTTTGGGAGCTCTGCATGTGCTTACTGGGAAATGGGCTGAGTTTAAGGGACAGGCTCCTTACCTTTACCTCTCTGCTTTGTGAAAGAGAGGAAGAGAATAAAGAGAAGGAGGAGATTTTTGTGACACTCTCTAAGGCACAGAAAAAAAACAGGGAGAGCTTAAGATTATTTTCAGGTAGGAAACTCTGTAATTTTATTCTTTATTTCCTAGGAGTTTATTGTTTAAATACCATTGAAGCCACACCCCCCACTCAAGTACACATCCAAAATCATCCCTCCACTAAGTTAACTGATTTGAGGAGCACTGAAAGAATGGCCTGCCCACAAAGTATTTTCACTGCTGGCTTCCCATGGAACTGGGAGCGCTCACTATTAAAGTGGTATTATTGACGTAAAGAAAGCGTATCTCAGTGTAATCAAAAAGCCACACATTTGAATGGCCTGCATGCTCCAGGATGACACTGTATACCAATTCTTATAATATTACCATTAAAACCTCCCAAGTCTGTGTTGCACATACACCTTGCATTTTGTAATCCCTTCCATTACTTTCTTCTCTTAGCTAATGCCTCACCCCCATGGTCGCAGATGAAATGCTAGCTGGTAGAGCATGGTAACTGATATCCTGAGCAGCAGAGAAGGGACTAAATGATGCCACCCAGGAGTGTAAGAGGACTTGTTTCCACAGAATAAACCTTGACCAAAAAGAAACAGGAGAGGAGGGGGAATCAGGCTGACATATGTCCCTCCTTACTTCCTTCCACATTATGATTTCTCTTTGAAAATCCTCCAGGAAAATCTCATGTCAAAAGAAGACAAGTGTTCTGTATCCTTTGCAGTTTACTGGGAATGTGGGAGTCAGCATAATGCATTCCCCTGCATGGCTTCACATCTTGCCCTAATTCACTTCTATTTGTTTTCATTATCCTCACCACTCTGGTAACTCCTAAATCAAGTGTCAACACTAATGGCCCACAGAGGTGCTCCAGAGAATCAAGGCTAAGAGAGTCGCTGTTAAGATCTCTGAAAACTGGGCCAGCAGGTGGTATGTAGGTTAAGGCACTGGATTTCACATGGCCAACTGTGCGGTTCAAGTCTCAGACCCAGGAGCTTGAAAAACATACACAGCATTTGTGTATGCTCAAAATCCTGAGAGGAGAATGGAGATAAAGGGACTTCAGCATGATCATCCCTCCTGGTCATCCCTCCTGAGGGGTGATTTCTCACTTTCCACTCTGTCTTTCTCCAGCAAGTGCACGTGCTGTATGACAAAAATCTAAAAAAAAATTCTAAGATATTCGAGAATGTCTCAAAATATAGCACCTCTCTTTCTATCTATGTTCTAAACAAGATGAGAAAAAGAAAAAAAAATCTACATATACAGGCTAAATAGCAACATTTTTACACATAGAATCAAAGTTCTATGAAATATTCGGTTATTGGAAAAGTCATGATGCATTTTTTGCATAGAAAAACATAGAATAATATCATCATGTTTTTTCTGATGGCCCAATAGTCTAGATTAAAAAGCAAATAAAGGAGGAAAAGGAATGAGAAGGAGAAAAAGATGATGACCTTATCCAATAGAGCCAACGCTTGCCCACCCTACCCCGATATTAGATTGGGACTTCTGTGAAAGGGACTTCTTAGATGAGACAGATAAGTCAAAGGAGGAGGAATTCATGTTTTCTGTGGGCATTATGAGGACAGAATTTAGCTAAGCATACACCATTATTCTTCCTAATTTCTTTACCAAATAAGTCATTAACCTCCCTAGAGACAGAGGGAGTAAAGGAGCAAAGAAACCCACGGTTATGCAAAGTAGGCTCCCTTCAAAGGAAGGAAACATACAAGTAGAAAAAAGAATCTTACTGAATATTTTTTATTGTCTATGCCCAGCTCCCAGTAATTTGTGCATTTCTCGCAGGCATAGGTTGATTCACCTTCCAGTTTTTGCTGCATTTTTATCTCCTCACATCTGATCTTCTAGGTCTGGTCTCATCTGTCTACTCTGTGCTTACTCAAACATGAGACAACCATTTTTCATTTAATTCCCCAAAGATATCATGAAAATGAGGCCAGTTGGTAGAGAAGATTTACTAAAGGTTTAAAGGTAACAGACTTAACAGGGAGCTCAACAGAGAAAATACTTTAGGACAGATAATGGAAAGATTTAGGATTCCTACTAGGATGGAATAGCTTACATTGTATTAGTTCTTTCTATAAAACCACCATTGATAAAGTAGTGGTCTGAAGCATTGGAGACAACAAGCACAAGCAAGGCTTGAAGAGAAGCTCAGGACGTGAGTTCCACATTTACCCAGACATTTTTCTGAAGACATTTATAAATTGCATGATAGGGAAATGTGAAACAATAGTCTGAGTGGGCTGAGAAAGCATGGTCATACTTGAAGCTGCCAAGCAGCCAGCACTTGCTCCTCAACTGCTGGAGAAGGGTAATACCACCCACATATAACAAAGGTACTTATAACAAAGTCGCTAATGTGGCTGAGATTGTATCTCTCAGAAGACTACCCTAAAGCCTGTGGGAACTGGTTAGACTGGAAAAATCCAAGATGGCATCATCAAAGCTACATAGTACACACCTGGCAGTGACTAAAGTGAGCTAATGACGTAGAAGCTTCTCTGTGCATCATGCTTAGGCCATCATTTTTTGAACATGCGATGTATAGAGAGTCACATAAGACCTTCTTCACGTGCCCCAAAATCGAATTTCTCTGTGACTAAGGATTAATCTAAAGTACCCTTAAACTTCTACCCCATACTAACAACAAACCCAGAAATAGTAATTTGCTCCAGCCTTTGGGGAGATGGATTTGAAACTTGCCTTTTTTTCCCCATCTTCATAGTCAACTCCTCTCAATTCGAATAAAAACATTTCTTTTCTCTAAACCCTGGTGCCTCAGTTACTGGTTACATACTATGTATGTAAGACACATGAACTTGGGTTCATCAACAAGGGAAAACAATAGAGGAAAAGTCTAAAATTCTGCATATATGTTTTCCTATTAGTGGATTCCAAAACTGGCATTCAGTAAGTGAAACTGGTGGTGGGGAGGGAGGGCAGGGGAGTAAAAATAGGGAAGGGAAACAGTCAAACAGCCGCTGGGTGGCTAAAGAGCTGGTTAGAGATCCCAGTAGTTCTAGGGAGACATTGTCTAAAACCTCCCCAAGGTGGAGAAACCTTGGTAAATATCCTAGTCTCAAAGAGCCATACCATGCCATAAAACAAGAACTATGCCCTAGGAATAAGGACCAACCCATAGTATCAGGGTAAAATTGAAATAAACTGGACTAAAAGAGCATGAAACCAAGTTTTCACAAGATCTTGACTGTCTGCCTTCCAGAAGAAAACCCTTAAGAGAAGATAATCTGGGCCAGCCTGTGACATGGTGGTTAAGGCAGCTGGATTTCACATGACCAACTGCATGGTTCAAGTCCCAGATCCCACAGCTTTAGGTACATATGTGTACAAAATCTCAAAAGGAGGGAGAAATGGAGAAGAGATTGTGGCATATGTTCTCTTTCTCTCTCTTCTCTCTCTGGCAAGTGCATGCACCTTCTGGGAAAATTTAAGATAGAAAAAAGGAGGAGGAAGTGGAGGAGGAGGAGGAAAAGGAATGAGAAGGAGAAAAAGATGACAACCTTATCTAAAGCCTCTATAATTTTTCAGTTAAAACATCAGGCAATTTATCAAAAATTGTAATGCATGCAAAATAAAAATTAAAAGATAAAATTTCTGGTTTGTTATCTGTTGATGAGCATGTGTATAGTATTCTCAACTGGACTGATAATGTGTATCATGCTGGGTAAAATCTCTTTACAATCTAAATGATGTACAGTGATTGACTGTATAAATAATCATAATAATAAATAAAAATAAATTTTAAAAAGACGGAATTTCTGAAATCCAAGTGAAAAACATGTTTTATAGAAACTTATTTAATATGTGATCCAGGTATCAACATTAATTGACAGTTTGAGATAACTGTAATGAACATGTTCAAAAGGAAGGAAACAATAGTCAAAATAGAAAAAAGGTTAGGGAATTTCAATAGACAACAAACCTATTTTTAAATGAAGCAAACAATTAGATATTAAAATTTTAAAAGCACCCAAACTATGAAATATAGATCAAATCTAATGGAAGATGTATAAAATGTCTACATCAAAACTACAGATTATTTTTGGGAGAAGTAAAAGAATACCTAAATAAATTATAGGTTATATCATAAACACTCTGATGCAAATTCAAAGATGCAACATTAAATATTACTCCTTTCCAAATTAATCTATAAATCCATTGCAACCTCACTCAAAATCCTACAATCCTGTGTGTGTGTGTGTGTGTGTGTGTGTGGATGTGGGTGTGTGTGTATAAATTGATAAGCTATTTGTAAAATTTATATGGAAATGCAAAGAACTTGGAATAATCAGGAAAGTCTTAAAGAAGAAAAACAAAACTTGATATCAAAGCTAAAGTGATTAAAACTGTGTTATTAATGAGAATAGACGATAGACTGTGGAACAGAATTTAGAAATAGACATATAATAATGCAATCAATTACTCATGGCTGAGACACCATAGTAAATCACTGGGGAAGAACTATCTTTTCAATAAATTTGATGACTTAAATGGATATCCATATGGAGAAAAAATTCAACCATATATAAAAATTAATCCAAGATAAATCTTATACCTAAAGATAAAAAGTAAGACAATAAAACTTCTAGAAGAAAACAACAGAAATGCTTTCAATACCTTAGAGTAGGCCACAATTTCTTAAAAAGGAGGCAAAGAAATACTGATAAGTGGAATTTAATTAAAATGAAGAATTTGTTCAACAAATGACACTATTAAAGAAAATTTTAAAATCTTAATAACCTCAGAATAGTTGTTCAAATAATATCAAATAGTTGTTACATAGACATCTGCACACACATACACACACACACGCACGCACATCCCTGGCAAAGGATTTATATCTATTATAGAATATATTATTTTTTTAAAATTCTACAAATTGATAAGAAAAATAAAAACAACACAATTTTTAAAATTGATCAAGAATCCTGAGCAATCATATCACAAAAAGGGGGAATCAAAAAATGGTTACAGTGTGCTCAGCATCATTACTCACGTGCAAAACAAAAGTTAAAACTACATCTTGGTACCATGTGCAGCTTTGTAGTCTAGAAACACCAATATTTTTCCCTGGAAAACCAATTGCAAAACCACAGCTCTGAATACCAGAGAGTGAATTAGAATAGATATAAATAACAAACAGCCTTGTTGAATTAAAAAATGAGGTTTCTGGTAAGATTTTTCATCTTGCAGGGAAGTGAAAAAAAAAAAAAAACAATTACAGTTTTTCAAGATAAAAACTTCTGGAGATGTGTTGCACAACAGTGTGACTAACCCTAACACTCTTGAATTGTATATGTTAAAAGGATTAAGGTAGTCAGTTTTATTTTACATGTTTTTTTTACCACAATTTAAAATAAAACAAAAATGTGGTAGATGTAATTATAATAATAATATCTGTTCCCTGGCATCTCTAAAGCACCAGTGATTGTTCCTGCCTTTAAACCACTTGCAGTTTTTAACTTGGGATCCACAGCTCCCCCAATAAATGGTGGATGGATGGAATTCAGGGGATTCATAAAACTCAAGTGGGAAAAATTGTTAGTGAAAATATTTTCACTAACCTCTAAAATGTAGCATTTCCTTCAGTCACAGATCACAGCGGTATAAGACGTGAGGTGATTTTGGCAGCAGCAGAAATCATCAATACTTTCTTATATTTCTGGCAGAGAGTTCAAAATTTTATTTATGCTCACCCCTACTTCACAATTGCTTTAGCTATTGAACCTACCATTAGATTTTCCTAATGTGTTAATAAAGATGCTTATGTATCACTGTATTACAAATAAAAACAATAAAAACTTTTTAGAACTCTTTTGGTTTGTTGTTGATTTTCTTTGCAATCCTATGCTTTTATTTTATGCATTCATCCTGATAAGGAGTCCATAGGATTCACCAGACTGCTGATAGGGTTGCTAGCATAAAAACAAACAAACAAAAAAAACAATACATGGAGACTTCCATCTTAAAGTCCTATAGCCCATTCCTGACTTACTGCTCTTTGGTGCTCATCACAGAGTGTGCTGTGCTGCTAAACATGTGCTACTTAAATGTCAGTCATCTCCTCTAGCCTGGAAGAAGTTCCATCCATCACAGAGCCTGTCTTAGTGTCTTATGTGTAGTGAATACTATGAGTGTTTTTGCTGATTTACTAACAGTAATATACAATGCTTAGGCCTGGAACTAGACTATCTCTGCTCTAAATCTAGCCCTTGTATCTTGTGCAGATGACTTTACCTCTCTAACCCTTGATCTCACTAGCTGTAAACGGAACTATTAACACCATCTACCTTAAGATGCTGCTGTGAGAATTAAATGAAAAAACTATACATACAAGGCCTCGCACAGCATGTACTTCATGGTAAATTCTCAAGACATATTATCTGTTAATTATGAACATATCTATGGAAATTATTAATGAAATATTGAGGGAAGAAAGCATGTAGGCATCATAAAAATTAAAGGGAGGCAAAGGCAAAGAGTTAGGGGAGTAGACCGACTCCAGAGATACTCAGCTTTAGAAGTCAGTTTGAGCAATCAAGTTTCTAGGGTTGATTCACACCTAGTGGAAGGCAGATCTGTATTGAAAGGTTAAATAAATTATTCCTGACCCATTATATTGTCCAACTCTCAAAGTTGCAGGTTCTGGGCTAAAGTATCATCCCCAGAAGACATCTGTGATAATAAACCAATGTTAATTTTCACTCACAGAGCAAGATACGGCATGGAGGCATGGAGCAGTTGAGAGAGCACTGGACTGAGTTAGTATACCTCTGTGGGCCTCGGTTTTCTCCTTTGTAAATCAGTGTTGAATTCTGATCCTCTGTGATCCCTTTGACTCTGAATCTCCATGATGCTCTGAGAGATTGTGTTTTTTGTTTTGAAAGGATTATTATATTATATTCACAACGCAGAGTCCTGGAATAGTTTATTACTGCTACCTGACTCACAGACACCAGCCAAATGTGTAAGCACATAGAACTTATTCTGCAAAATGGTCTAGAGAGGTTACAGTGTGAGACCCATGAGTCAGTAGAAGAGGTGGATGAAAAAAAAAAAAAAGGACATCAAAAAATGAAAGATAGGAGACCAAATGTAAACTTAAAATTAATTTATACCACTGTCTGGAGAACTCAGGAAACTCCAAAACTGATGCTGTGGCGACAGGCACAGGACAGGGAGGGAAGGGAAGCTGGGTGAGATAACCAAGAGAAGTTGAGGTTAACAGGCAACTAACGATTTTAAAAGGAAAGCAGAAGCAACATGTTTACACTGAATTCATTAACTTTGATTTCAACCACCTTCCTCCTCCTGAGAATTGAAAAATCACTGATTACTCCAGAGGATTCCCTGAACTTAGGATGTTGCTATAAAATCTACCTCGTATATTTTTCTCCTTCACTCGTGAGCTGCATAATTGCAAATTTGAGCATGATGTCTACAGACTGTGCAGAAAAACTCCCAAGAACCTAATTAACACAGGATGACCTAGGAGTCATTCTAAGTCTAACCAGATAATATTCATAAGTAAATTGATCACTCTTGGTTCTAAATGCTTCAGATAACAGTAAGTAGAGTTTCTCTTCATTTCTGAATTATTCACTTGGCCTTCTGTCAGTAAGACTGACTTCCATAATCTGTTCTTGGAAAGATTAAAGGAATACAGACATGTCCATTCAAGACAAGAGGCAGATCAATACTGAATATGCTGTGTTTTTGCTGGAACAGTCAAAATTGTTTTATTTACAGCAGTTGTTTACTGACTTAGTATTAATTGAGGGCACTGAGTTCCCTTGTCAAAAGATGGTTCTTGTCACATGTAGTTCTTATTTCAGGGCCATTTCCATGAGTGGACTAAGGAAAGCAAACAGACACACGAACACCTGAGGAATATGGATGCTGCCACCTTACAAATATAATAACTTATGCATACATGAGTAACTTGGCAATAAACAACAGCAATGTAGAACAGCTTTATGAAACAGCTTACTTCCTACAGGTAGAAGTTGTGTTGCAACATTGTCAAGAATATTTAATCAAAAAAGTAAGTGCAGAGAATTGTGATTGTTGAATTTTGCTGATCTCTTCAGTTGTGAGGAATTAAAATTTAGTGCTAGAAGAATGGTGGAGTACAAGTTCACTTCTGTGTATCACCAGGAAACATGCATGCAGCTGTCATATGACCTACTGATAGACATTCTCAGTAGTGACAATTTAAATGTAGAAAAGGAGAAAACAGTTTGAGAAGCTACTATGCTATGGATGGACTATAACACAGAATCACGATCCCAGAATTTGTCTTCAGTTTTTAGCCAAATCAGAATTAATACACTTTCAGAAGTAACAGAGAGCTTGGTTTCAAGGTCTGCCACCTGATGATAAGACTGTGGTGGTTCCAGGTCTGTATAAGTCCATGCTCAAGTTTTTCAAACCAAGGCTGGGGATGACTAAAGAAGAGATGATGATTTTCATTGACGCATCTTCAGAAAATTCTTGTGTTTTCTCTTCTGTTTGTTACAGCCCCCAGGCAGAAAAAGTTTACAAGCTGTGCAGCCCACCAGCTGACTTGCATAAGGTTGGGACTGTTCTAACTCCTGATAATGACATGCATGGCAGGAGGCCAAGTTCCTCTCAAAAACACAAAAACAAATCACAGTAAAACAAGCAAACTTCAGATTGCCTTCATAACTGTGAATTGCCTTTATTGGTTTGATGCACAGCAAAATGCATGGTTTCCAAAGACTTCGATGTTTGTCTGCATAAAGCCATCTTTGATTTTCTGTGACGGCTATATCTATGCAATCGGAGGAGACAGTGTAGGCAGAGAACTGAATCAGAGGACTATAGAAAGATACGACACTGTGAAGGAGGAGTGGCATGGCAGTGGAGCGCAACAGTTGTGTTTCATGACTGCATTTATGTGATGACACAGAATCTTATGTACTATTATTTTTCTTTTCTTTCCTTTTCTTTTTTTGAGAGGTTTTTTTTTTGCTATAGGGCACGTGAGCTTGCCAGACATACAGAGAGAGACAAAGAGACAGAAAGCGAGAAATCACCCCCTGGGGGGGATGGCCACGCCTCAGTCCCTTCTCCTCCATTCTCCTCTTGGGATCTTGGGCACGCACGCACACGCGCCCGGTGTGAGTTTTAAGCCACCGGGTCCGGGACTCGAACCACGGTCGACTACGTGGGAGTCCAGTGACATAGCCATTACGCTAACTGCTGGTCCCTGAATTATTATTTTTCAAGGTCTGATTCATGAGTAGAAATGACCATGAGGCAAACTAGCAGGTCCTTTGCTTCAGCTGCAGTTCTTAGTGATAACATTTTCTATATCAGAGGACTGCATATTGCTACCAATTCTGGCCTAAGACTCCCCTCTGACACTGTAGATGGGTCTTCAGTAAGTGTGGAACTTTATGATGTGAATAAAAATGAGTGGAAAATTGCACCCAACATCCCTGCTAAGAGGTACTCTGACCCATGTGTTAAAGCTGTTGTAAGTTCAAATTCTCTGTGTGTTCATGTGAGAAACCCACTTAAATGAGCCACCTAAATACATCACTTACCTATATGATCTGGAACTTGATCAGTGGTCTCTGAGATAGCATATATCTGAATGTGTACTGTGGGACTCAGGGAGAGATTTTCGATGCGCTGTATGCAAACTTTATTCATCTTGCTTTGAAGAATCTCCATGAAAACCACCAACTGACCTTTTCTCACCGATGGAACAGAAGAGTTTGAACTGGATGGAGAAATGGTTGCACTTCCACCTGTATAGTTGGGGAGTTCTGGAAGTGCATGCCAGATTGATGTGCTTTATTGTTTTCTTTGCTAAGCAAGAGAGGCTATGGAAGGACTAAATATGAATACATAAAAATCTATCTTGGATAAACTTTATTTTTATGCCCTTCTCAGTATTTGCATCACTATAATATGTATCAGTGAGTCTTATAGAAAGATATGCTTCCATAATATGAAACTGATTATTCAATAAGTAAGAAACTTTTATGTATCATGAGAGCATGAGAATCTGGATTATTTTACATTGTTAGCCCTGCATATGTACAGCTCAAAAAGTTCACTTATAAAAATAGTTTTCTGTTTCTAGTGTGGTATATTATATCCATGTTGCTATAGATTTGTTGTGTAAATCCAATACTATAGTTAAGGAAGATCTTCCATAATTTTATAGTATTACACAGGCAAAACTATGACTGCAGAATCAGTCTAACTTACTATTAGATGCACATATTTCCTTTTCACTAACTTATACTTGTCTGTCTAGAATACAGGTTGTCCAATCAGCTGGTCATTTACCAGGTCCACACCTGTTTCTGGGCTTGCAGTAAGAATTGCTAGACCCTCACTGTGCTGTTCTGTATGGAGCTTTAATCAGTAAATGCCTCCACTTTGTGTATTACATTAACTTTGGATCATGCATATAACTACCTGTTGCTAATGGAGCTCTCCATCCTAAGAGATTTAAAGAGGGTTAACCAGGTCATTACATTCTTAATTTAATAACAAGCATTAGTGTAGAGTGATTGTGAATAGAATCTGTTAGCTTTCAGAGTATGTTTTTTTAACCTCTTGTGTATGCACTGAAAAGGTTGAAAAGCTGAACTGTTCAGGAATTTTCTGCACTATCTGTGCAGAAGAGCAGATAACTAGCGCTGCTCTGGCATTAATCCCAGGAACCACTAGCATTAATGGGGCACCGCCAATCTAACATGCGCATGGGTGCTTCACGAAAACATTACTAGCATGTTCAACTGCATGATGTTTTGGCACTGTATTTTGAATGACATTAATTTATTAAATAAATTGTATGTATTCAAAAAAGAATTGATTTATACCTATTCACACATAGAGAACTGGATTTCTAAAAAGAGAAAGTACTTCTCTTTTCTATTAACACATTATTACATAAAAGACAGTGCATCAGCTAGGCTTTTTTGTTTTGTTTTGTTTTGTTTTGTTTTTGTTTTCTGGGTTTTTTTTTTTTTTTTCACAACAAACCACCTAAAGACATAGACTTTAAATAAATTTTATTTGTTTATGTCCATGCTTCTATGGTACTATGATTGGAATGTGTACCCAAAAGCCCATGTGTTAAAACTTAATTGTGGCCCAGTCCCCATGGCTCAGTTGGTAGCATTCTGAACTATAGTGTTAGAAGCCACATGGCAACTGCAGTTAAAATTCCCAGTCCTATCATGCACACCAAGCATGTGTGAGTGCCTGGTATCTAACAAGCTAGAAGACTGGAGGAAGGGAATTGCAGAGTGACCGGAACCTATGGAAGGTGTGTATTCCTCTTCCTCTTTCTCACCCTCACTCTCTCTTTTCTTAATTTTCCAGAGACCACATGCACTTGTCAGAGAGATACAGAGATACAGAGAAAGAGAGAGAGAAAGCATTCCTCAATAGGGCATAGTCACATCTCACTTCTTTCTCTTCCGTTCTCCATCCTTTCAAGATTTCAGACACACACATACAAGTGCCCAGCATGTTCTTCAAGTCAATGGGGCTGAGAGCCCAAACAGGCAGCTGGCCACATGGGATCCTTTAACCACCAGGCCATGGAGATGGCTCTTCTTTATCTCACTCTCTCATGCTCATGTGCTCATGCTCTACCATGAATAAAGAAAAGAAAAAAGTTGGTTATATCATGAAGGTAGTAAATGTAATCTGATCATGATGTTGAAGAGTGGGGACCTTGGGAATTGTTTAAGCATCAGGATGGGGCTCCCCATAATTGTTTCCTGGTGGGTTATAAGGAAAAAGAATGAGACCAACCAAAGACAAAGACGAAACAAAGACATAAACGCATAGTGCTCTGCTCAAGTTCCTACCCTCCGCCTCATCTACCACCAAGATCTCACTAGACATAGCCTCCAGACCCTGGATCTCCAAACTGTGAGCTGAATAAACCTTTATTTTTTATAAATTACCCAGACTTAGGTAATTTTATTAGCAAAAGAGTGGACCTGAACATGTAGGTTGGCAATTTGAACTAGGCTAAACTGGTGTTTCTCCCAATATCAACTGGGCTCATTTGTGTATCTGCAATCAGACAATGGTTGACTAGGTAGTTCTGCTTTTGCAGGCAGGCTATCTGTGAGGGTTGGTAGTCCCTTATTACCCAACAGGCTAGCCTGTAGTTTGTTCACATGATGCTTTAGCTGGATTTTAAGATGCATGGAAAATGGTTGTAGATACTGGATACAGTGTGGGAAGAGGTTGAGAGCTGGGGTAAAGTGAGAGAAATAGAATCAAAGAGAAAAATAGAGAGGTAGGACATCTGGGGGGATGCAGAAGTGAAGGACTGTCTGTAGATTGAACGTAAGATATCTCTAACTGGATTGGTGTGCTGTGTGTTCATGCTTGGAAAATTCATTTTACAAGCTGTGTTGATGTAACGTGATTAAATATTTGGAGAGTGGGAAATGGCAGAGGATAAGAGATAGGGAATCAAGGATGGGGGAAAAAGCAAAACATACAGAAAACAAGAAATGGAAGATCATTTGCTGACAATAACATGTTTGTTGATCTGCTTGATTGATACAATATACAGTGTACTCTGGATGGAAAATCTCATTTTGTATGCTGTAATGATGTACAGTGAATGAATGCAAATAAATAAATTGAAATAAAAAAATTAATTTAAAAATAAAATAAAGATGGAGAGTAGGAACCTAGGCTCAGAACACTTATGCTGCAAAGGGAAGAATAATATTAACTCCTACTCAAGAGATGAAAGAACAGCTTCCACCTCTTGATGAGGGTTGCTAAGTTATGTCGCAAAGGGTCATCAATACAGGAGGAACAAAGAATTATGGTGATTTTTTACAACGTAAAGTAATGATAAAAAAGTAGGTTCTAGAACTAGATCTGGGTTTGAACTAACTGTGCCTTAGTTTTCTTACCAGAAAATGTGAACAATAATGGCATTTACTTTGGGTGGTAGTTGTGGCCTGACCCTAACATTCTGTCTCATTTTAAGAATATTTTTATAAATATCATATATTTGGATTTTGATTTTGTTTTTTAAAAGTCATTCCAAGAGTCTTCATAATTAATAGAATTTATTCCATGTACATTATTCATGAAAATTATTGTGTTTTCAGTCCTGAAAGTCTGTTTTCTGCTTTTATTGATTTTATTTATAGCTGTTGCTTTTTGCTTTTTAAAATGTTTTCCTGAATTTTATTTGTTCTTGTCTTTCTTATAATAATTTGGAAGCTCGCCTACTTTCTACTTAACTAGTGATTAGATTTTTTATTAGCTAATTTGAGGTGGGATTATGGAAACAATGCATTATGTCTTTCAAAAGAAATACACCAAAATAATATATATAGTCAGGAGGGCAGAAAATAGGGCCAGCCTCCTGGCACAGTGTTAAGTACTATGCATTGAGAGTAGGATACTATGGTGGGTTGTGGTTCTAATTCTGGCCCCCAGCTGCTTGAAAACTATGCTGCGTTCATGTGCATGTGTGTCCAAAATCCTGACAGGATGGAGGAAAAGGGGATTGTAGCATCATGCCCCATTGAGAGATGTTCTCTCTCTCTCTCTCTCTCTCTCTCTCATGAATGGACGTGCTCTCTGATAATTTTTTTAAAATGCAAAGTAAAAGCCTATTATCACCCTCAATCCAGTTTCTCCATGTTATAACTACAGTAGCTTCTTTGTGGGGTAGTTTCTATCAAAGTCAGTCCCTCTACAGGATGCAGGGGGCCTCTCCAAAGGAAGTACCTGCATGGAAACATCAGCTGAGAACTGGTAAAGTATTCTGTTTTGAACGTGTTGCACAAGGGATATACATATTGGCTGAACCACGTCTTAGGTGGTGCTTAGATGCTTAGACTGCGATTCTGTGTCCTACTCGGAGCGGAGGAGCCCACCTCTCTCTGCCTCTCTCCCCTGCCACTGTGCACCTTCTTCTGTAAACATTCAAGGGGGACAGAATTGCTGCTAACTGTGGAGCTCAGTTTGATTTAGGGCAGTGGTGGGGGAGGGATCCCACTACGGTTAGAGAGAGCTGCCTCCAGGGAGCCTGCCTGTCTCCACCTTGCTGCCAGGAGCTGATCTGTGTTCTAACAGGAGGGGTGGTGATGGCAGAGGAATGCCATGGCTCTATGACTGTGAAAGGAGATGCTCTCTAGGTGTCTCAAGAGGCGGGACTCACCGTAGCCACAGATGTCTGCTCAACCCACGAAGGGCTTCTGCAGCGGCAGAAAGAGAGGCCCCCCCAGAAGTCTGCCTCTCACCTGTGGCACTGCACACCTCTACTACACTCAAAACTCCAGAGACAGGGCTGGCCCCAGCTGCCGAGCTGGAGAGAAGGGATGAGGGTTGGGGGATCCCCTAGCAGTAGGAGAGCATGCCTTAGTGTCCTGAATTCTGTCGGGGCAGCATGTCTGCTCTAGGGCAGAGGGGCACTGGGTCCTACAGTTTCCTACCGCCTCCTCTGTGACAAGTAGGGGGATCTTCTTTGCCCTTCTTTCTGCCAGTCATTCCAATCCTCTTTTGAGTAAGCACTGCTTTAAGGAAAATACAGAAAAGTCTAATGCACTGGTATCAGCTAGTTTGAGAGAAAAATATCATTATTGTTTTACTTTTGAATTTTTTATTACTACTATTAAACACCTTTGGTTTACTAATTCTTCCATTAATTCAATAAGTATTTGTTGAGTAGCTCTTATGTGCCTGACTAAAGAGAATGTACATCTTTTAATTTCCTTATTGGTAATTTATTTTTCTTTCTTTATAAGCTTTTTTATTTTTACTTGTTTTTCTATTAGGGTATTTTTTGCTATATCTGAGAAATATTTCATGTTGGGTAAATTCTTTTTACAAGCCAAATGATATGTAGTGATTGAATGTTTAAAAAATAATGATAATAATAATAATCTGAAAAGAATGATGAAAAGTTATTTGATGATGATGATGTGTATACTAATGTCTTTGTCTTGACTAATATGCATGGTATTCCTGCTGGGAAAATAAAAGTAATTTTTTAAAAAATAGTTTTGTCATAGGGCACATGAGCTCTCTGGAAAGAGACAGAGACAGTGAGAGGGAACATGAGAAATCACCCCGCCTCCCCCTACTCCCCAGGAGAATGGCCACTCCACAGTCCCTTCTCATCCATTCTTTCTCTCTCTCTTTTTTTTTTCTTTTTTTTGGAGAGGTTTTTGCTATAGGGCATGTGTGCTCACCAGAAAGAAAGAGACAGAGAGACGGAAAGCAAGAAATCACCCCCCCCAGAGGGGATGGTCATGCTCCAATCCCTTCTCCATTCTCCTCTTGAGATCTTGAGCACACGTGCACACGTGCCCAGTGTGAGTTTAAGCCACTGGGTCTGGGACTCGAATGTGGTCGACTACATGGGAGTCCAGCAATGTAGCCATTACGCCGTCTGCTGGTCCCCCTTCTCCTCCATTCTAATCCTGGGATTTTGGACACACACACATACGTTCCTGATTTTTCTTTTTCGTTTGTTTGTTTATTATTAGTAGTATTATCATTTTATACATTCAATTGCTATAGATCATTTAGCTTGTAAAGAGAATTTAGAACATAAAATATACCTCAGACCAGTCCAATTTAGAATACTATACACATTGTCATCAACAGGTAATAAACCATTTTTATGTCCCACAGATGTCTTCTCTATTTTTTCTCCCTAATTTCCTCAACTACATTCTTCCCCTCTCTCACTCTCCTTCCACATTGTCTCCAGTGTCCATAACTATTTTCAATGTTTTTATGTCCTCCAACCTTTCAGACTATGAAGACAGTTGGTATATATTAAGTAGAGACATATAATGTCTCTCTTTCATAGCCTGTCTTGCTTCACTTAGCAATAAATTTTCCATATTCATCCATTTTCTATCAAATACCAGGGTCTTTTCTTTATGGCTGAATAGTATTCCATGGAGTATATGTACCACACTTTTTCTTTTATTTCCCACATTTTTTATTTCATTTTCTTTTATAAATTCAATCACATTATTTAGCTTACGAAACAAATATTTCAACAGGTGAATATTCCTCCCCAGTCCAGTTGATAAAACTATAAAATATCTTCAACAGATAATACCATATTTCTTTGTCCCATTAATACTTTGCCTCCCTATTTTTCTTCCAAATGTCCTTCCTCAGACCTGACTCTTTCACACACACTATATCTGGTATGTACATCCATATACTAGGTTTCTATATCCTTTAGTTAATCAGTTTCAGTCATATAGAGTGTAGACACTCGGTATATATTAAGTGGGGATGTACCTCACTTTTTCAATCCACTCATCTGTTCCTGGAAATTTGGGTTGGTTCCATGTCTTACAAATTGTGAATAATCTGGCATGATTTTTCAAGCAGCCAGGTCCAGGACTCAAACTGTGATCAGTTATGTGTAGATTCAGCATCTTACACCCATGCCACCTGCTGGCCCCTGTATTGGGATATTGGTATTTTTCTTATTCGAAATAAATTCTCTTTAAAATGTTAAAGACACAAGCTCTTTGGCATATTTGTGGCAAACGTTTTCCAAGTGAGTATTTTACTTTTTGACTTCAGCTTATTTTAAATACAGAGATTTTTTTCTTTTTTTTTCTTTGTTTATTTACATTCATTCACTGCACATCATTATAGCATACAAAATGAGATTTTTCCATTCAGAATACACTGTATATTGCCTCAATCAAGCACATCAACATATGTGCTATTGTCAACAAATAATTTTCCATTTTTTGTTTTCTGTATATTTTGCCTTTTTTCCCATCCTTGATTCCCTATCTCACCCTCTGCCATCTCCCACCCTCCTCCCACACTGTGTCTGATATCTATTGTTGCTTTCTATGCTTCCCCCATTTTATTGTTTCACTAAATATCTTAATAAATCTAAATATTTTCAATAGCAAGCACAGCTGATATATACATATCCATGAACACAAGTCTGACTTTAGGCATAAACCTCAGTGAATAGAATGAATATACTATAAAGTAGCACCTAGCTAGGGCTATATAGCTTACTGCAGTCATCAAATATGTATTTTTAATGCCTTTTTTTTCTTCTGAAAATTTTTTTATATTAATTTACATTCATTCCCTGAGCATCATCACAACATACTAAATGTGGTTTCCCATCTCGAATAAACTGCATAGTGGCTGAATAATGCATGTTATCATCCATAATATTCCATTTCTACTTTCATATATATATGTTTTTTACCCCATGTCTGACCCTCTGCCCTATTCCATTCTCTTATTACACCATCTCTGCTGTCTACAGTTGTCTTCAATTCCTTTTCCCCCAACATTTCGTTGATCACACAATATCATAAGTAATCTAACTACTTTCAATAGCAAGTTCAGCTGATGGTTTCAAGAAAAGCAGTTTTGAACTGGTAAGGATATTTCCTTGAAACTTAAAGCCAAGAAACAGGTTAGTATTCTGTTCAAATAGTAGGTACATGAATCTATTGACAGCTGAAGACAGGACAACAAAGCTTAGAAGAAAAGCAGCAATATTTTAGTCAATTCATAGAATGCTGTTTCATCAGTTCAGTCTCATGTACTTAATCTTTCTTCTGTTTCTGTTGAGGTTCGATCTTCCACATTGAACTCTGGGGTACAATACTCAACTCCAGACTTTGTCCCTACAATTAAGTTGCCCAATTTCTTAGTTTCTGAACTCTTATTTCTGTGTGTCTGCATTTAATTTTACTGACATAGCACTCCCTTAAGAACTTCTTGGAGATCTGGTCTGGTGCTGGTAAATTCTTTCTGGTTTTGTTTATCTGGGAATGTTCGTGTCTTTTCTTCCCACATGAACAATAATCTTGCTGGGTACAGAATTCTCAGTTGAAATTGCTTTTCCCTTAATACTTTGAATATATTTCCCCATTCTTTCCTCACTCGCATTGTTTCCGATGAGAGGTCTGCCGTTAGTCTGATGGGATACCCTTTTTAGGTAACTGTTTTTCTCTTGCCAGTCTTAGTATCTTGTCTTTGTCTGTGGTTTTGGTCAATCTGGCTATAATGTGTCTTGGAGAAGATCTTCTTGGGTTGATTCTATTTGGGGTCCTCTGTACTTCTTGGGACTCAATCTTTGAGTGCCTCTCCAGGTTTGGAAAGTTTTCTTGCAGGATTTCATGGAATAGATTATCAATGCCCTTATGAGTTTCTTCGCCTTCTGGGATGCCTACTATCCAGATGTTCGAAGGTTTAATTGTATCTAGTATTTCTCGTATATTATTCTCAAATTTTTATGCCATTTTCTCAGTCTTCATGGTGGCTTTTTCTAGGCCAGCAATTTTCTCTTCTACATCTGAGATTCTATTTTCTGTATGATCTAGTCTGCTTTTAATACTTTCAAGGGAAATTTTGACTTCTTGTATTATAGACTTCATCTCTAACAGTTCCATCTGATGTTTTTGTAAAGTGTGAAATTCCTCTTTTAGATCTTGCATGAATTTCCTCACCTCCTGGAACTCTTCAACTCCTTTCTCCTTCCTCTTCAGCAGTTCCTTGTCTCTCTTCTCTTCTATCTCTATAAGCTTTGCCATTATGAATGTTCTGAATTCTTTATCAGACATTTCCATGACTTCCATTGAACTATGTGTGGATAAAGAGGAGTTATCCTTTTCCCTTGGAGGAGAGGTATTTTCCTGCTTCCCCATATTTCTTGTGGTCCTGCAGCAATTTCTAGTCATCTGTTGGATGGTCGGTTTCTTCCCAAACTTGGAAGTCCAATCATGTGAGTTTTCTATGCTGGAGGCCAAATTATCAGTGGGACCTTTTCATTTCTCCGTTTCCCCCAAAATGGCTAGATTGCAGGAGCCATGGAGCTGGTTCTTGTGAAGGCCTGTTCTATTCCCTCCTGAGTGAATGCATGTTAACTCACAGGCTGATAGTTGGCAAGATTTCTTTATATGGACTCATATCCCAATGAAGCATTATGATGGTCTGGTAGTGAGGAATTCTTAGATCTCTGTGATTAGTCTGTACTCTGTGGGATCCAAGCTTTTCTGAACTGGGGTCCAAGGAGGAGGAACAGTGGGGATGCACGAAGGTTGGGGGGGGGGGGTTGGGCCTGCAGCCTCTGTCCGCCTGGTGTCCGGAACTCTAATACAGAGATCTTTAAAAATTATTTAGCCTTATCTATTGAGAACTGCATTGTGAAAACTGAGAAGTGTTCCATACTCAGCCATTCTTGTCAGAGGAAAAGGGGAAGTGTCCGTTTTTGGAATTCTGTGCCAGCCCACAAGTTTTGGCACAGATTTGGGAAATTGCGTTTGCGTCACATCTGAGAATAGGCAGCTCAGTTATGGAGCATGTTGGGATCATAAATAACAGTACTGGTTTGGGGCCAGACATACAACAAATGTCCAAGACTTATTTCTTAATCCTCTAATACTCCATTCTAACTCAGTTGTTCAGTTTTTCACTAAGAGGAAAACAAGAATTCTGATTTGGATCTCTATTTGCACATGACAACCACAGAATTTAATCCACGGTTCTGTCTCAGGCAAACACAATCACACAAATATTTTGTTCAAGCACTTAGACAGTCTGATTTCCTCATGTTGAGTCCATCATTGTCAGAGGGGATTCACAGATCACCATAATGACTCTTATTTCCATCAATATTATTAGTAGCTTATTGAAAATCCCTACTCTTATATCTTGGTTTATCAAGCAAATAGCCAAAATCTTTCCCAGTACAGTGTTCATATCTTGAATTTAACAATATTATAATAAAATGACAATTATGTTCATAGCCCATAGAATTTTGCTTTGTTTGACTAGATGAAGAAAAATTTAATTTTGTTATTTAATTCAAGATTGAGATATTAACTCAGATTGTGCTTTTGAAAAAACATTTTGTCTCCCTAAGCCTAGTCATGCTAAAATTTCATACTGCTAATTGAGACTTCAATGTTTTCCCATTTCTCAATTTGAGTTACAGTAAAATTTCTTTCCCTGAGGGAAAGAGGGGGAAATGTCAGAATAAAAACTCCTAGAAGCTTAAATCCTGCAGGTAGATAAAGTATTCCATCAGGGTAAACTTGCCTAAAGGCTGATATATTGCTGAATATATAATTCATACATCAAACTTCTCATGAATAGGCCATATTAGGCCAAAGAAAAAGTCAGTCACCATTTCACCAAGAAGCATATAGGCTGTGCTTATTTGATAATAAAAAGATGGTCATGTTAAGGACCAGTTTTTAAGCACAATGCAGACCAACTAATATCTACTGTGGTTAGACTGAATTTTTAATTTTCTGCTCTGTAAGCTTAATGTACATCTGTTTGCTCCATTTCCAGGGGGAAGAAAATAGTTTTAAAAGTTGCATCTTACAAAAAAGATTGTGAAATCAGATATAAAAGGGATTGCCAGGTACCACTCAGCATTTCAAAATTGTTATCTAGCACACCCAACTGTAAAAACATCCTCTTTGGACAGTGTGTAAGGAAAACCTCCAACTCCTTGATATTAAATTGTTGATACTGCATTTGTACAATGGGAGTATCGCCCCAGTCTGGCAAACAACAATCCAAAACTTATTTTATTTCTCTTCCTACAAATACAAATTTTTTTTCTCTGATGATTATTGGCTTAATTATTAACCCCCTGGGTCTGTTTGTAAAATGAAGATGGTTAAGATAGCTTTATACTGTAATTTTTTTCAAGATTTAACAAGAAGAATTCAGAGCTTAAGATTCTCCTGAGAGAGAAAAGAAACTGAAAGTAGAGCTGTAGAAAGAAGAGAGAGATAGAGGATACCAGAAGAATACCAGACTGTTTTAAGTAGGAAAGGATTCATCAGAGGCCCCTTTCTCTGACAGATCATATCTGAGTCCAAGGGTCAACTTCATCAACCCTTCATCTACCTGTTCTTATCCTTCTTCAGAGAGAAAAATCCTTGCCAAACCCTGTGTCTATAGGTTACAGGCCCAGACACCTGACTTCCGTTAGGCTCTGTCCATATTGGACCCGACCCAGATAGGTGGTACATTAGCAGAAACATAAGAAGGCAAAAGTCCTGAATTACTGGGCCAATAATTCATTTCAGTCAAAGAACTACTGAGTGAATATATACCACGTGCAGAGCAGAGTGAGAATCTGAGCCCAGGTCTTAGAACGCTAAGTTCATTTTTCTTTCCATCATACCACATTGCCTCAGCTGAACTGCCAAGGCCCCACCTCTATCCACAAAATAACACTTGATACTTATATGGCAGAAAGCTTGAGGAATGTATTATTTAAATCTGCATGTTTTTCTCAGCAGGAGTTACCAATCAACTCCCTCAACCACTAAAACCTAGGTGTGGCCTAGGACAATGGGGCCCTAACTTTCTGTCGTTGTAGTTGTCCATCACAGTGCCTGCACAGTAGTGCTTACTCTCAACACAAGCCAGATTGCCATGACTCAAGGAGAGATGGAGTCAGGAAGAGAAAGTGCACATGTCATCTCTTTTCTTTTTCAAAAGCATGTCAAGACAGAAAGAGTAGATCTGTTTTAAGAAACTTTGTATTTTGGGACCAGCAGTTGGCGTAATGGCTATGTCGCTGAACTCCCATGTAGCCGATTATGGTTCCAGTCCTGGACTGGGTGGCTTAAACTCATGCCAGGCACATGTGTGCCCAAGATCCAGAGAGGAGAATGAAGGAGAAGGGATTGTAGTGTGGCCATTCCCCCTCAGGGTTGATTTCTCGCTTTCTGTCTGTCTTCTCGGCAACCACACGTGCCCTATTGCA
Organism: Tupaia tana; assembly: GCA_026018925.1. NCBI lineage: Eukaryota > Metazoa > Chordata > Mammalia > Scandentia > Tupaiidae > Tupaia > Tupaia tana. The sequence continues at coordinate 44,964,350 of JAKSZU010000006.1, read as the reverse complement.
AAAACCTCTCCAAAAGAAAAAAAAAAAAAAAAAAGGGAAGAAACATTATATTTTTACTTTCAAGGACTGAAAGATGTGAACATATCTATAGGCTTAGGAAAATTTTCCTGATGGGGAAAAAGGATGACGTTCCAAGAATTGCCATAGAAGGCATTGGTCTAAGAGCTTAACACATTTAAATCAATTTTAATTCAGAGACTATCAGCAAGGGTCTGCAGATTGTAGATAATGAGATCACACTCTCTCTTGCCTTACTGAGGGGATAAAACAGACCATACTAAGTCCATCAATCATTGGGTTGTCAGAAAAATCATGATACATTTTTGCATATAAAAAATGTCATGACTTTTCTAACAACCCAATATAATAAGATTAAATAAATTACCCAGAGCCCCAATGAAAACCCTGCTCTTCTCCTTTAGACTTTCAGAGTCCCTTCACCTCTACATTAATTTAGATCCAGACTCCAGGGAAGGTCAATCTGTTCACAATGCATTTCATCTCCCTGTCAGCCCCTGATATTTGGTGTAAGCTACAAAAATTACAGAAGAGCTCTCAAATCCCACAATGAACTCATGGACCTAACCTTCAATGTCTTTAATATTGTGATAAGGACAGGTGAATAAAGGGAACAAGACCGGTAGTAATCCCCAAAACAAAAAAAATGGCCTTACAAATGGGGATCTCTACAATTGAAGGAGTATTTCAGGCTCAGGGGGACTTACCAGAGGACCCCTAACCAACCACAGCAAGGACCTTTGGCCTCCCCTAGACTTTGAAGTGATGGGGCCCTGGCATTGGATCTGGCTGTACTGCATTAGCTGAGCTCAGGTAATTCTATCACTGTTTCTGTAGGACCTCTGCTCCTAAAAATGCTAAACTAAGTCATCCAAGACACCATCCAGCAATTTCAACCAAACATGTTGAAAACATCTTGCTGCTCCAGAAGGTACAATATTTATTCCTGCCTCCAGAGGACCTGACCCCATCCCTATCACCCAAAAGAACAACTGCTCCTTCTCAGCATGAAGCAGCTCCATAAGACCAACCGTTGTCCATAATCCCATGTCTCACCGTAGCCCCATCTTTTTTTTTTTTTTTTTTTTTTTTTTTTTTTTTAAGTGAAAGATAAAGGCTAAAAATGTTAGATCAGCCCCTGAATGGCCTTTAGGTAATTTTCCATTAGAAAATAAGGAGATGGTTTCAACTATGTTTGGCTAGAACCCTCCACCAGAGCCCTCCCTTGGCAGCCAGCACCCATAGATGGGCCTACAAGGTCACAATGGCAAGTAAGCTAATCAAAGTACCTGCCATTTTCATGACCCTACCTTTCTCCTATTCCCATGTATATACATCACATCTCCTCAGTGTGGAGGGCTGAAACACCTCAGGGTTCAGAACCCCAGGCATCTTTCTCTCAGCAAACTTCCCTTTTTCTCTTGGAAAAAAAAAAAGTAAAATCACTCAATTGAACAATTTAATTCACCCAAAAACCTTAGGAGGAAGACACTAATATTATTCTGATTTTACAGATAAGGAAAACAAGGCATAGCTTAAGCAGCACCAAATTCTGAGTCTAGAATTGGAACCTAGCCACAGTCATGCTCCATAGTCCATATGCTTATTGGTTATGCAAATCTGCCCCTCTGGGGAAATTGTGGGGTAGAAAAAGGAGCACCAACTGTGACCTAGCATTCTCAAGATTAAAAAAAAAGAAAAACATAAACAAAAAACTTGTTTCTTTTAAAGAAAATTTTTTATACATTCACTCACTACACATCATTTAGCTTGTAGAGAGAATTTACCCAACATGAAATATACCTCAGACCAGTCCAGTTGAGAATACTATATATGTTATCATCACCAGGTAATAAACCATTTCTGTGTCCCACAAATGTCTCACTTCTCTATTTTCCTCACTAAAATAACACTTATTTCTTTCCAGCAGAAGATATTACAGCAAAGCCAGGGGAACAAACAGGGGAATTTAAAGAAATAGGAGCAAACAGTTGGCACCCACATTGGCTAGCTAGGTTGATTCTTAAGGTCCCTTATGTTTAGAAGAATAAAACCAGGTTGTCAGCAAAAATACACATGAGGAAATGATCTCCTACCTGTAATACCAGCCGCCATCTTCCAATTACTCTACCAGCTACCATTATTTAGACAAATATGTGAAGGCTTGTGACTGAGCCACAGACCTATAACACACATATATGTATTCTGCTTCTTCTCGCACTGATTCCAGCCTACTTATCAGAATATAAACTTGGGAGAGATATTAATATCCTGGAGTCTATCTTGAGATTGTATAGCTTAGACTCCAATGTTTCCTGTGGAAGGGATCAAGGCTGATGGAGCAATAAATCTCCAAAATCCTGAGATTGTGTCCAGTGGTTTCCTTAAGCTGTGAAAGAGCAAAGCACTGATTAATCACAAGATAGTGGCAGAATGTGGTCCCACCTCATGCCACATCCAATTAGAGAGACTCAAGTTTACCAATGCTTGAGAAGTGCCCAATTACAGAAGCAGGATGGTATAGAATACTCAGTTCCATATTAGGTGTTACAAACTACAAGAACTAGAAGAATTCAGGAAAGCTGGTGAGGGAAGTTCATCTATTGAACTCTTCTAGGCATCAGGTACTTTACATCCAGTGGTGTGTTCTTGTCAGATTGGTTCACAAAAAAGAAAGAAAGGAAAAAAGGAAGACTAGGCCCTGTAGCTTTAGTGGTTAAGGAAGCTGGATCCCACATGGCTGACCACAGTAGTTTGAATTTCAACCCTAGTGTCTTCAAAAACACACCCAGTGTATATGTACCAACCCCAAATTTTAATAGGAAGGAGAAATAGAAGAAAAAGGATTGCAGACCACCCCATTAAGGGGTGATAGCTCTCTCTCTCTCTCTCTGGTTGAGTGTACATGCTCTCTGGGAATTTTTTTAAAAGGCATTTAAAAAAAGATTCCTAACTTGTACCGATTTTCAGGGTGTAAATATTCCCACCATGGCCAATTTGAAAACACCAAACCATCTCACAAATTCCTGAATACTTAGCAGTCAGCTCTGTATGGCAAGCAGGCGCTGACTCCAGCAAATCACAGTTTTGTGATTCCATTTCATCCTCACAGCAGCCCTTTGGGGTGGGCATTGTTATTACTGCTTCTGCACATATGCAGGGAAATATTTAGAGAGGTTTAGTAATTTATCCAAGTGCACAGAGTCAGAAGAGGGCAGATCTCTGAGGGAAGCTCTAACGTGTACAACCCTATTTACACCTAGCTGTAAGCCACACGAAAATCAGCCACAGAGATTGCAAGTGGTAACAGCTGACGATCTTCATTTCTGGCTAATGTCTGTTACAGATTCATTTTTCTGAGGCCTTCTGGGAGCTTACTTTGTGTTTCTGAGTTTTACTATTTAGTAGTGAACTTTTACATAGACACTAAGTGTATTTTTTTCTTACTTCATATTTTTTAAATATTCCAGCTCATTGCTACATACAAAATGGACTGCTATTAGTATCATCTAAGAACTTGTTAGAAATCCAGAATCTTGGGCCAGCAGGTGGCATAGTGGTTAAGGCTCTGGATCCCACATGGAAGACTTCAGTTAAGAGTCCCAGATCTGGCGGTTTGAAACTCACACTGAGCACATGTGCATGTGTATCCAAAATCCCAGGAGAATGGAGAAGAGATTGCAGTGTGGCCATCCCCACAGGGGTGACTTCTCACTTTTCCTCTCACTGTCTCACTGTCTGTCTCTGGTGAATACACATCCCCTACAGTAAAAACCTTAAAAAAAAAAAAAAAAAATCTCTGGCCCAATCTCAGACCTACTGAATCAGAATGCTCAGCTTAGCTTGATCCCAGGTGACATGTGTGCCCATTAAAACTCAAGAAACCTTTCTTTAGCTTACAACGATCAAATTGGGACTCTCATACATAAGAATATCTCAAATTATTCTTTATTCACTTGGCAGGCATTGGCACTAATGCAATGATATTCTCAATTTAGCCTTGTCACCTATGTGGCTGGAAGGGATAAAGTCTCTCATCACAAAATAAAGTGATAGAGAGCAAGACTTTAGCCTCACGAGACCAGCAGTTAGCATAATGGCTACGTCACTGGACTCCCAAGTAGTCGACCGCGATTTGAGTCCCAGACTTGGTGACTTAAACTCACGCCAGATGCGTGTGCGTGCATGCCCAAGATCCTGAGAGGAGAATAGAGGAGAAGGGATTGTGACATGGCCATCCCCCCTGGGGAGTGATTTCTCGCTTTCTGTGTCTCTCTCTCTTTCCGGTGAGCGCACGCGCCCTATGGTAAAAACCTCTCCAAAAAAAAAAAAAAGACTTTAGCCTCACTAACTACTACTTTAGGCAGACAAATGGCCACAGGTTTTTCTTCCATTAACCTTCTTGGTAACCTCCCATTTTGGTTTTCTAACTGTACAAGAAACTTTTGAGAGCCACGTTAAATTATATTCTTCACAAGAACTTCCTCTCATAAAAATTCATGCAAATAATTATATTCTTCTAAACACAACAGAGTCTTCCAAGAAGGGACAGAAGGGAGGAGTGGGATTGCTGGAGCCAGACCTCTATCAAGTACTAACTTAAGCCACAGAACTTTATTTTAATTTGGCTAATCATTTGTGCATTAAAAATTAAAGATATCTGATCAAAGTAAGACCTTTGTAAAAACATTTTTGAGATGGTCAACAAATTTACTATCTACATAGACATTTTTAAGCATTGTGGGAAGGGTCAGCTCTGTAACTTAGAGGTTAAAGGAGCTGGACCCCATATAACCAACTGTGGTTTGAGATCCAGCCCTGTGACTTGAAAAATATGCCAGGCATGTGTTCATGCATGCCCAAAATTCTAACAGGATGGAAAAATAAAGGAGAAGGGATTACAGCCTGATCACACCCTTTTGAAGGGTGTTTTCTCTCTCTCCAACTCTGTCTGGTGAGCGCACATGCTCCTGCAATTAAAAAGAAAGCACTGTGAGTTGGAGTTTCATTCTGTTTTGTTTATTTTCCCAAGTCCTTTAGGTCAGAAGAGTATAAAGTCATGGGAACTAGAAACAAAAATTTGGCTAATGGTTTTAAGGGGAAAATAGTACTTGGTGCTACTTTCACTTCTACCCCTTGACTACTTGACCAGTGAATCTGACTATAGGGGCACCTTTTATGGGCACTGATTAAAGGCATATGCAGTCCATGAAGCTGTTTTATGGACCTTGCAGTAATTAGGTCTTAAGTTAACAATCCACTCCAACATTTCAAGCTCCCTAAATCTTTCAATTCCTTCCTGTACATTAAACCAAGGCTGGTATAGCATTTACAGTTTGGTCACTACAGGCCACCACTTGGTCCATGTTTCAGTCAATTAACCAAACTGTTAGAGCCCTTTTTAACTTCTCCAGCAGCAAGAGTAAATGCAGAATCTCTGTTTAGTGGTTTCCTTACCAGTTACTTTAACCTGATCCAACTTTATGTTTGAGGGTAAACACACACTGAGCTCTCCTCCCCCTCTCTCTATGCCTTATTCCTCAGAGATCTGGCTGCTGGCCCAGCTGGGCCTTGTAAGCCCCTCCCGACCATTGTTATATCTCACAAAACTGATCCATGGCTGGGACTATTCTGGAGGTGTGCCTCACACCTCTCCCACAGTAAACATCACAAGACTAGAGGCACTAAACCGATACATAATCTGCTGATTCTACTCATTGATAAGTTGATCTGGTATTGAAACCTCTAAACAATATATGCCTTTACTTGATTTATGCATGCTTTGTTCTTGGCATATAAAAGCTGAGCCTGCATTCACTGATAGCACAGACCATTCTTTCTCCAGCTGTCAGTTACTTCCCTTCTAACTGGACCTCGAGCATGTTCTTTGGATTCAGTGAATGCCAGGGGCAGACACTCCCAAATTTGGCAGTTTCCAGAAACAATGTTCCTTCTACCATTATCTCACACCTTAGTATCCGTTCTCACCTATGTTCCCTAAATTTCTTCTTGTATAGATTAGAAAACTCGGTCAGTCCTTTGGGAATGTAATTCACCTCCTCACGCATCACTCTTTGTATTTTCACCTTTAATAAATTGGTGGGACTTGAGTCTAGCTATAGATGCAGAAACAAAAAGGGATGATACTGCTGATTCTTGAGGGGAATCACCACTGTCTTGCATGGTAACTGTCTCAAGGGAGGCCATTATTACACTTTCCTCAGGCAACAGAAGATTAATACTTCAAACTGAAGTGAAGATGCCACTACCACACTACCCCTGAGAATGGGGAGGCTTCTACTGGAGTGGAGGTGTCACTACTAATGGGGAGGAGAGCACATCTTTATTGGCAAAGAAGATACATCAAAATTTAGGGGCTCAATGTACCCAGTTTCATCAGGGTCTTCACATACTCCCATTCCACTTAACAGGATCCCACATTTTCCCAAGCAATGTCCTCACTTTGACAACAGACAACAGTCTGTTGACAACAGTCCCTACAATGCTGGGACTTTCATTGTATTTCAACTTACATTTGTATTTCAGCAAATTGGAGGGAAGGATTCTGTACATTGTTTTCAGCAATCTCAGCCCTGTGGCTACAGGAGATAAAACTCTTCTCCAAAGCACAGATAGATACTCCCAGGTCATTTTTGTGTTGCTTGAGCTAAGGATTATAATCCCTGAGCTGATCCTTTTCATTCACCACTTTGTCCACTGACATCAGGAGCAACCAGCCGGTCTCATTATATTTGTTAGACTTCAAAAAGTATTTAAGAGTATCAGGACCAGCAGTTAGCGTAATGGCTATGTCGCTGGACTCCCACGGAGTTGACCGCGGTTCGCGTCCCGGATGCGGTGGCTTAAAACTCACGCCGGGCGCGTGTGCGTGCATGCCCAAGATCCCAAGAAGAGAACGGAGGAGAAGGGATTGTGGCGTGGCCATCCCCCCTGGGGGGTGATTTCTCCTTTCTGTCTCTCTGTCTCTTTCTGTCTGTCTGGCGAGTGCACACGCCCTATAGCAAAAAAAAAACCTCTCAAAAAAAAAAAAAAAGTATTTAAGAGTATCATATACACAGTCACCCAGCTACTTGATTGATCTAAGTGACTGATGATTGATTAAGAATATCTAATGCAGATTTTGCATATTTCTCTGACAACTTCACAGCATGGATAATCAATGCTCTCACAATCTTGCAACTGTAAATAGTGTCATTAGTATCTTTAAATCTAATTGAATTAGAGAACTATTTCCAGAAACCTTAGAAAACTCATTCTGTTCTTCTAGAACCACTTTCAATACCAAAATCTCTGTTAGTTAGGATTCTCTAGAGAAACAGAGCCAATAGGCTATATTCAGATCTACATCTAGAAGATTTGTTGTAAAGACTTAGCTCACGCAGTTATAAAGGCTAAGAAGTCCCACAAGCTGCCATCTGCAAGTCAGAGCCCCAGGAAACCCAGTGGTACTAATTTGTCTTAGTCTGAAGTCTCGTGAACCAAGGGAGCCAATGGTATAATTCCCAACCCAAGGACAGAAGAACAGTGATCCAACTCAAGTACTCAGGAAGAGGAAGAGAATTCAACCTTTCTGTACCTTTTTGTTACATTTGGATTCTCGAGGGGTGGGTGATGCCTACCCACCTTGGAGAGGGCAATGTACTTATTCATTCCACCGGCTCAAGTGCTAATGTCTCTGAAAATAGCCCCATAGACAGACCTAGAAATACTGTTTAACCAAATATCTGGGAACCCCATGGCCCAGTCAAGTTGGCACATAAAATTATCCAACACATCTGCCTTCAGTGGTGCATAAGCCGTTCCTCTTTCTTATTGTGTCCCCCAAGAGAAAATATCCTGTTATTTTTCTGATAACTGATCCTATCTATAGGGTCTGGTCTTGCCCAAAGACACATCATATCTCACAAAAGTCCAGTTATTTGTATTTCTTTCAGGGTAAAATAATATCCTGGAGACTTAGAGCAACATGATGTGGCCTTTGGCAGAACTATTTTTAATAGGTAAGGTTCCACAAAGAGTATAGGGGGATAATGCAAGCAGAATCCTCGTCAAGCTCACTTTGCCAGTGCCTTGAAAATTATCTTTTCTATTTTTCTGACTATTTAGCAGTTAATAGTCAAATCCAAGATATCTGAGTACCTGCTTCTTGGATAATTCTGAGACTATAAGTTCTAAGACAAAAGTTATTAACTGATAAAGACTGCCAGAGACTTTAAAAATTGATCATATTATGCTGAACTCCTAGGAACATATTTTAAAATGAAAATCTCTTTTAAACTACAAAACGTGTATAATAAAATTATATTTGTTTAGGTTGTCCTAAAAGCAGAGTTTGCACAGACTAGAGCACAAATAGTTTGTCAGGGAAGTGATAGAAAACAAGAGGGAAATGGAATACAAGAGGAGTGCTATGGGTAATAGTTTATTCTCCAAAGATTCATGTTTTGGAATCTGGAATTTGCTTCCCAGTGTAAGGGCATTGGGAGATGGTGAAATCTTTTTTCTTTTTCTTTCTTTCTTTCTTTTTTTTTTGGAGAGGTTTTTGCTATTGAGCACGTGTGCTCACCAGAAAAACAGAGAGACAGAAGGCAAGAATTCACCCCCTGGGGTGATGGCCATGCTGCAATCACTTCTCCTCCATTCTCCTCTTGGGATCTTGGGCACACATGCACATGCACCCAGTGTGAGTTTAAGCCACCGGGTCCAGGACTTGAACCGCGGTCGACTATATGGGAATCCAGCGACATAGCATTATGCCAACTGTGGTCCCAGGAGATGGTGAAATCTTAAGAGATGAGGTCTAGGGACTACCAGATGGCAGAAGGGTTACGTTGCTGGACTCCCATGTAGTTGGCCACAGTTCAAGTCCCAGATCCAGTGGCTTAAAACTCATGGTGGCACATGTGCATGTGTGCCCAAGGTACCAAAAGGACAATGGAGGAGAAGGGATTGTGGTGTGGCCATCCCCCTGGGGGGTGATTTCTCACTTTCTGTCTCTCTGTCTCCCTGCGAGCGCACAATCCCTATAGCAAAAAAAAAAAAAAAAAAAAAAAAAAGGAAAGAAAGAGAGAAAAAGAGAGAGATGACAGTGACTGAATCATGGAGGCATCACCTTCAAGAATGGATTAATACTATCTTACAGTGAGTTCTAGCTCTCATGAGAAAAAGTTAGTTCTTGTGAGATCAGGCCATTGTAAAAGGAAGGTGACTGCCTCTGGGTCTCTCTCTATACACATTTTTATCTCCTCTCTGCTTCTGTTGGCCATGGTGTGATATAGCCAGCCTGACGCAGGGCCATGCCTTTGAGATTTCCAGTAACCTGAATTCTGAGTCAAATAAACCTCTATTCTTTATCAATCACCCAGTCTCAGCTATTTCTGTAAGCAACACAGTAGGTGATTAAGAGAAGTGGTTGGTTAGAGAAGGCAGCCAATAAAGGATTATCAAGCCAGTTACTCCCATGGACATCCGAATCTTAACTCTTCCAAGAAAACTTGGTAAAAAATATAAAACACATGCCTTAGAATTATCCCACCAGAGGTGAGGAAGCTGGGAATATTTGTACATAAGTTTCCTTTATTCTTAATTTGTGGACTATTCCTTCTGATAACAGGATAGTGGTATTTAATTCTGGGACACTACCAGCTTCCTGCATGGCTGCAAAATAGGCTCCACTAGCAAAAAAAAAAAAAAACAAGCTTTCGGGCAAGTGCTAGCAGTAGGAGTCAATCAATATATACAGAGGTGCCAAGTGCAAACAGATATAGAAGTTCAATGTCATTCTGACTTTGTTTACTGACAATTATTTCATAATGTTTTCTTCTTTAGAGAGGTTTTTGCTATAGGGAGTGTGTACTTGCCGGAGAGACAGACGAGACAGAAAGCAAAAGATCACCCCCCACCCCACTCCCACCCCAGGGGTTGTCCAGCACAGTCCTTTCTCCTCCATTCTCCTTTTGGGATTTTGGGCATGCACACACGTGTGCTCGACTTGAGTTTCAAGCCGCTGGGTCTGGAACTTGAACCCTGGTCAGCCATGTGGGAGTTCAGTGACATAACCATAATGCCATCTGCTGTTTGTCACTGATGTTTTCTAACATATCCAATAGAAAACTTAAAAACCCCTACTTTCTCCCTAAGCAAGTGCTTCAATCTGTTCATTGGATAATCTAGCAGTGAACCCACAGATACTTGTACGATTATTAGTTTTTTTAATTTGTTGCAATATTTTACAATCGAGGATTCACATAAACAACTATATTTTGACCTCATGGAAACTCAGGATTCAGCACTGCTCTTAGATTCTGGGATGGCAATAATGGGCTCAAAATAGTGTCAACTGATCCCTGAGGCATTTGTTCTCCAGTTCCTCACAGTTTCTTTACTCCTTCTCGTTTCATACTCACCCCTCTATCCTTTATATTTCCTGCCTTGCTGCTGCAGGTATTTGATTTGGGGACCTCTGGTCAAAACTCCAAAGAAGGAAGATAAATATTGTCCTAATTGCCCCATTTTATTTAAAGCTACTTCTCTCAGAATGACATTAGTCATTCACATTATCATACATTGCCATGTTTTCTGTCATCCACCCCTGCCTTTTCAAATTGTGTCCCATCTGTCCTGATGGAAATAAGGAATATGACTGACCCAGAGTCAGTCAAATGCCTTTCCTTAAGGTCAGTCTAATCCTATAAGTCAGCATTATCCAATCATAATAAAAACCAAGCCACATACACTAATTTTTCTCTTAGGTATATTAAAAAATATGTTTAAAAAGGTGAAATTTATTTTACTTACATATTGTATTTAATGCAACATATCTAAAATGTTATCATCCTAATGTATAATTAATATAAAATTTTTGAAGGGATATTTGGCATCTTTTGTTTCACACTAAGGCTTCAAAATTCACTGTGTATTTTATATTTCCAGGGCATCTCAATATGGACTAATTACATTTCAAGAGCTCAATAGCTACGCATGTCTGGTAGCTATTGTGTAAGACAGCAGAGTTCTAGAAGGTTTGAAATGACCACTTGCATGATAGAATTAAAGTCACAAGAGAGATTTATGTCCTTCCTTGTCTGTAGGGGACAGGGAAGTAGGATGGGATCAGGAGAGGAAGCTTTGAGTCTTCTGGTTATAATAATGGAGTAACTACCACACATTGAGGGTTTGTTGGGTAGGAGGTTCTATGCATAAGTACTATGGAAGCAATCATTTTAAAATCTAAATAATTTAAGTCAATATTGATTGAAATTATAATTAAAACTACACATCATGAATATCAGTAAAATGGTTTATATAAAGACACCATTCACTGAAATACTGTGAGATTGCAAAGTACTGGTTAGCTATTAGCCTTTGTTTAAATACACTTTAAAATGGTAAAATTTTAAAAAAATATGTGTTGGTTATGAAACAAATTAAGTTTAATCTACATTTATTTGTCACCTTTGCATTATAAAATTAAATCTCTTTAGAAAAGAGGAAAAATATAATAATATTGAAAGTTTTGTTTTAATAGGTCCATGGACTTTCAATTTTTAACCTTCTACTTGTTATAAAAATTTACATGTTTTTTAATGTCTGTAGTAGAAAACTATATTTATTCATCTAAAGTTGTAATTCTGTTTGTTTGAGAGAGTAGTTTTTCAGGGCCAGCAGGTAGCATGGTGGTTAAGGGTGCTGGACTCCCACATTGTTCAGGTTCCGGACCTGGTGGCTTGCTTTCTCACTTTCTCTCTCATTCTCTCTCACTCTGTCCCTCTCTTGTCAAATTGAAATAAATAAAGTTAAATAAAATAATTCTAAAAAAAAAAACAAGAGTAGTTTTTCTCATGAGTCATTTAAGTAATTAGCCTACCAACTGATTTCATTGATCTACCTTTAATTAACACAACCAGTATAAATGACTAGGCAGGACCATCTAAATTCTTACAACAACCCTGGAAGATAAGTATTTTAGTTCTCATTTATAACTGAGGTTGAATAATTTGCTCAATATCAAAAGCTAGTAATGGGCTAAAGCTGGGGCTTGAACTCGGCATTGCCTACACCACAGCTATCATATTTCTTACTTCCTTAACTTGAGTACGTTGTTCAAAAAGCTCTGGTTTCACCTAAATAAAATGTAGAACTTTCTAAAATCTTTCCATGACTTCACTTTTAGAAGACAACACATAAAAATATCATACACAGTAGCACATCTGAAACTCTCAAATGTCTGGCTTCTTGTTTACATTGTAAAATGTCATGGATTGCAGATGTGCTCACCAGAAAGATCTTTTTTTTTTTAAACTGGATTTTGTATTTTATTATATTGGCTTTTGACCAACTGGGTTTTTTTTTTTTGTCTTTTTAAAAATATATTTATTGCACATTTACAGAACGTGCATCACTATAGCATACGAAAATGAGTTTTCCATCCAGAATACACTGTATATCGGCTCAATCAAGGATCTTACCATACATGTTATTATCAACAAATAATTTTCCATTTCTTGCTTCTTGTATGTTTTGCTTCTTTCTTAGCCCTTGGTTCCTTCCCTCTCACTCTCTGCCATTTCCCACACTCCTCCCACATTGTCTCTGGTATCTACAGTTGCTTTCCATGCCTTTTTCACATTTATTGATTCACAAAAGATATTAATTAATCTAAATACTTTCAATAGCAAGTTCAACTGATATATATGGATCTCTGAACACATGTCTGACTTTGGACATAAAACTCAGTGAGTAGAATGAACATACTATACAGTAGCACTTAGCTGAGGGTAGTAGCTTACTATGGTCATTAAATAGGTATTTTTAATGTATTTTTAATGTCAAAAATCAGTTTTAGCTTTAATAAATGAAAATCAAAAAATATTAAGAAAAATTTGCTTAAGATTTAAAGCCAGGAAAAAGATTAGGATTCTTTTTTTTTTTTTCCCCAGAGTACACTGTATATTGTCTCAATCAAGCACATCAACATACATGTTATTGTCAACAAATAATTTTCCATTTCTTGTTTCCTGTATGTTTTGTTCCCCCCCCCCATCCTTGATTCCCTATCTCTTACCCTCTGCCTTCTCCCACTCTCTTCCCACACTGTCTCTGGTATCTATGTTTACTTTCTATACTGTTTCCCCCCCATTTTTTTATTGAATTACTAAAGATCTTAATTAATCTAAATATTTTCATAGCAAACACAGCTGATATATACATTTCCATGAATACAAGCCTAACTTTAGGCATCCTATAAAGTAACACCTAGCTGGGGCTATATATCTTACTTCGGTTATCGAATGGATTTTTTTTTTCTGAAACTTTTTTTTTTTGTAACTTAATTTACATTCTTTCCCTAAGCATCATCACAGCATACAAAATGTGATTTCCAATCCAGAATATACTGCATAGTGACTTAATCATGCATATTATTATCCAAAATTTTCCATTTATACTTCCTAGAATTTTTTACCCCTCTTTCTGACCCTCTGTCCTTTCCCACCCTCTTCTCCCACTGTCTCTGGTGTCTACAATTGTCTTCTATTCCTTTTCAACCCACATTGTATTGATCACACGATTTCTTAAATAATCTAACTACTTTCAATGGTAAGTTTATATGGTACTATTAAGAAAACAAGTTTTAATTTAAATTATAGAAATGCTAAGGAACTTTCCTTAAAGCCAGGAAACAAGTTAGGATTCTGTTCAAATGGTAGGTGCATGAACCTATCAGTCTCATGTACTTTATCTTATGTTCTGGTTCCATTTTTCTTATTAAATTCTGGGATATAATATTCAACTCCAGACTTTTTCTTATGATTAAGCTGGCCACTTTCTTAGTTTTTGAACTCTTATTTCCATGTGCCTGTATTTAATTTTCCTGATATAGCACATCCTTGAGAACTTCTTGGAGATCTGGTCTGGTGCTGGTAAATACTTTCAGGTTTTGTTTATCTGAGAATGTTCTTGTCTTTTCTTCCCACATGAAAGATAATCTTGCCAGGTACAGTATTCTTGGCTGAAATTGCTTCTCTCAACACTTTGAATATATTTTCCCATTCTTTCCTCGCCCGCATTGTTTTCTTTTTTTTTTTTCTTTTTTTTTTTAATATTACATTGAATTACATATAACTTTACATTGTATTACATTACTTTTTCAAAAGGGAATGCCATGCATGTCAGTCAGTACAGAGACATTAATCTCCCCGCTTCAACATTCAATATCTTTTCTATGTTTTCCCCAATCATTATTATTATTCTAATTATTTTTTAAAACAGTCCATCGCTATTTCTCATGTTGCTTGTACAAATACTTTGCCCATCATGAAATACTTCTCAGACAAATCCAGTTGAGAATACTATACATGTCAACATCAACAGTTAATAAGCCATATCTGTTTCTCACTAATGTCCTGCCTCTCTATTGTTCATTTGTTATCTTTCTCTATCCTCTTCTCTTCACTTCCCCCATTCCACACTGTCCTATTCTCATTAAGTACCTTCACTGCTTTTATGTCCTCCAATTTTTGTTCTCTATCATAGAATGCTGATAGTCGGTATATATTGAGTGGATACATACAATATCTTTCTTTCATAGCCTGGCTTACTTCACTCAGCAATATATCCTCTGTATCTGACCACTTTCTATCAAATTCCAGGGCCTTGTTATTTTTTATGGCTGAGTAGTATTCCATAGAGTATATATACCACACTTTTCCAATCCATTCATCAGTTTGTGGACATTTAGGTTGGTTCCATGTCTTGGCAATTGTGAATAATGCTGCAATAAACATTGATGTGCAAGCACTTTTCTGACTGAGCGTTCTCCTGTCTTTTGGGTAAATACCCAGAAGTGGGATTACTGGATCGAATGGTAGTTCTATTTGTAGATCTTTGAGGAACCTCCATATTGTTCTCCACAGTGGTTGAACTAGTTTACATTCCCACCAACAGTGTAGGAGGGTTCCCTTTTCACCACATCCCCGCCAACATTTATCACTTTTTATATTCTTAATCTTTGCCATTCTGACAGGGGTTAGGTGGTATCTCATTGTGGTTTTTATCTGCATCTCCCTTATGATGAGGGATGTTGAGCATTTCCTCATATGCTTTTTGGCTATTCGTATGTCTTCCTTAGAGAGACTTTTGTTCAGCTCATTTTCCCACCTTTTAATTGGATTAATCATTTTTTTTCGCATAAGGCACTTGAGTTCCCTATGTATTCTGGTTATCAGTCCCTTGTCTGAGGCATATTTAACAAAAATATTTTCCCATTCTGAGGGTTGTCGGTTCACACTTGTTACTGTGTCCTTTGCTGTGCAGAAACTTCTTAGTCTAACATAGTCCCACTTGTCTATTTTAGGGATTATTGCCTGTGCCTTGGGAGTCTTATTTAAGAAGTCTTTGCCTACTCCAATGTCCCCCAGAGTTTCCCCAGCATTTTCCACCAGTAGTTTTATTGTTTGAGGTTTTAGGTTAAGATCTTTGATCCATTTTGAGTTGACTGTTGTTAGTGGTGAAAGATGGGGGTTCAGTTTCATCTTTCTGCAGGTGGATACCCAGTTTTTCCAGCACCATTTACTAAAGAGGTTTTCCTTTTCCCAATGGATTGACTGATATCCTTTGTCAAAGATCAGTTGGCTGTAAGCTTTGGGGGTTATTTCTGGGGTCTCTATTCTCTTCCATTGGTCCACATGTCTGTTTTTATGCCAATACCATGCTGTTTTGATGACCACAGCTTTATAGTATATCTTGGGATCAGGGAGTGATATGCCTCCTACTCCACTCTTCTTGCGCAGGATTGCTTTTGCAATACGAGGTCTTTTATGATTCCAGACAAATTCTATGATTGCCCTTTCTAGATCTCTGAAGAATATCTCTGGTATTTTGATTGGAATTGCATTAAACATGTAGATTAATTTGGGTAGAATTGCCATTTTGATTATGTTAATTCTTCCAATCCAGGAGCATGGGATATCCTTCCACTTTTTTATGTCACTTTCAATGTCTCTTTTAAGATTTTCGTAGTTTTCTTTATAAAGATCTTGGACTTTCTTAGTTAGGTTTATCCCTAGGTATCTTATACACCTTGTGGCTACGGTGAAAGGGATTCCTTTCTTCAGCTCTGCTTCGTTCAACTTGTTGTTCATAAATAGAAATGCTATAGATTTTTGGATATTGATTTTGTATCCTGCCACTTTACTGTATTCACTTATTACTTCAAGCAGTTTTTTCATGGATACCTTTGGGTCTTCTAAGTATACCATCATGTCATCTGCAAATAAAGATATTTTCAATTCTTCTTTGCCTATTCGAATGCCTTTAATATTGTTCTCTTCTCTGATTGCAATAGCTAAGACTTCCAGTACTATATTAAAGAGCAGTGGAGAAAGTGGGCAGCCCTGCCTAGTACCTGTTTTCAGAGGAAAAGCATTCAGCTTTTCCCCATTCAGTATAATGTTAGCTGTAGGTTTTTCATAGATGGCTTTTATTGTGTTGAGAAATGACCCTTCTATACCAATCTTACTGAGAGTCTTAATCATAAAAGGATGCTGTATTTTATCAAATGCTTTCTCCGCATCAATTGAGATGATCATATGGTTTTTATCTTTCTTTCTGTTAATGTGGTGTATTACATTTATGGTCTTGCGTATATTGAACCATCCTTGCATCCCTGGTATAAAGCCTACCTGATCGTGATGAATGATCTTTGTTATATGTTGTTGGATACGATTTGCGAGTATTTTGTTGAGAATTTTCGCATCTATATTCATCAATGATATTGGTCTGTAGTTTTCCTTTTTTGTCATATCCTTATCTGTTTTGGGGATGAGGATGATGGAGGCTTCATAAAATGAATTTGGAAGGTTTCCTTCCTTTTGAATCTTTAGAAATAATTTTAGTAGGATAGGGGTTAACTCTTCCTTAAAAGTTTTGTAGAATTCACAAGTGAAGCCATCTGGGCCTGGGCTTTTCTTTGTTGGGAGGTTATTAATTACTGATTCAATCTCCTGGCTTGTTATGGGTCTATTCAGGTTCTCTATGTCTTCCTGATCCAATCTTGGTAGATTATATGCATCCAGGAATTTGTCCATCTCCTCCAAGTTATCTTGTTTGTTGGCGTAAAGTCACTCATAGTATCCTCTAATGATATTTTGTATTTCTGCTATGTCTGTGGTAATATTGCCTGTTTCATCACATATTTGATTAATCTGGTTTCTTTCTTTCTTCTTCTTAATCAGTCTAGCCAATGGTGTGTCGATCTTGTTAATCTTTTCAAAGAACCAGCTTTTGCTTTCATTTATTTTCTGTATGGTTCGTTTATTTTCTATTTCATTTATTTCTGCTCTAACCTTTATTATTTCTTTTCGCCTGGCATTTTGGGGATTTGTTTGTTGTTGTTTTTCCAATTCTCTGAGGCATGATGATAAGTTATCTAGTTGCCATCTTTCTGTCCTTTTCTTATGTGCACTAATTGCTATGAATTTTCCTCTTATGACTGCTTTTGCTGTGTCCCATAGATTCTGGACACTTGTGTACTCATTATCATTAGTTTCCATAAATTTTTTTATTTCAGCCTTAATTTCTTCAGTAGTGAAGAAGTCATTCAGAAGTAGGTTGTTCAGTTTCCATGTGTTCGTGTATTTTCGGGGTTGTGTCTTGAAATTAATCTTGAGTTTAATTCCATCATGGTCAGAGAAGATGCTGGGTACAGTTTCTATGCCTTTGAATCTATAAAGGCTTGATTTGTGTCCTAATATATGATCTATCTTTGAAAAGGTTCCATGTCGGGGTGAGAAAAATGTATATGTTGCGGATGTAGGGTGGAAAGTTCTATAGATATCTGTCAAGCCCATTCCATTTATAGTATCATTTAAGTCCTGTATCTCTCTATTTATTTTCTGTCTAGAAGACCTGTCTATAGGAGATAATGGGGTGTTGAGATCTCCAACAATTATAGTATTTCTCCCTATATCTCCTTTTAGCTCCAACAGTCTTTCCTTCACCCAACCTGAGTTGGGTGCATAGATATTTATAAGGGTTATGTCTTCTTGCTGGATTACCCCATTTACTATTATATAATGCCCTTCTTTGTCTCTTCTTACAGTCTTTGTCTTGAAATCTATTTTGTCTGAGATCAATATTGCTACTCCAGCCTTTTTTTGATTTCCATTTGCATGGAGTATCTTTTTCCAGCCCTTGACTTTTAGTCTATGTATGTCTTTATCCATAAGGTGAGTTTCTTGTAGGCAACAGATAGAGGGTTTCTGTTTTCTTATCCAGTCAGCCAGTCTATGTCTCTTTACTGGAGAATTTAATCCATTGACATTCAATGTAATTATCGATATTTCCGTACCTGATCCTATCATTAAGTGAGCCATTTTCTTGGTTGCTTTTTGTTCTCGTATAACTGTCTCTGATTTTTTAGTTTTCCTGGTATAATACTCCCTTCAGAACCTCTTGAAGAGCTGGTCTGGAGTTGGTAAATTCCTTCAAATTTTGTTTATTCGAGAATGTTTTTATCTTTTTTTCCCATATGAAAGATAATTTTGCCGGGTATAGTATTCTTGGTTGAAATTGTTTTTCACTCAACACTTTTACTATGCTTCCCCATTCTTTCCTTTCCTGCATTTGTTTCCGCCGAGAGATCCGATGTTAGCCTGATGGGGTGACCTTTGTAAGTAACCTGGCGTTTCCCTCTTGCCAACTTTAGTATCTTATCTTTGTCTGTTGTTTTTGCCAGTCTGGCTATAATGTGCCTTGGAGAGGATCTTCTTGGGTTGATTCTACCCGGGGTCCTATGTATTTCCTGGGTCTGGATATTTGAGTGCCTTTCTAGATTTGGAAAGTTTTCTTCCAGGATCTCATGGAATAAATTATCTAGGCCCTTATTATTTTCTTCCTCTTCTGGAATACCTATTATCCGGATGTTGGGGCGCTTGATAGTATCCAGTATTCCTCGTATATTATCCTCATTTTTCATGGTTGTTTTCTCAATCTTCTTGATGCTTTTTTCTAGGTCAGATGTTTTGTCTTCTACGTTAGATATTCGATCTTCTGCCTGGTCTAACCTACTTTTAATACTTTCAAGGGAGGTTTTGATTTCCTGTATCACATTCTTCATTCCTAGAAGTTCCATCTGGTTCTTGTTTAAGGTATCCATTTCTTCTTTCAAGTCATTGAAGGACTTCCTCATCTCCTGGAGCTCCTTGTCTCTTTTCTCTTCCATCTCAGTTAGTTTGGTCACTACAAATAATCTGAATTCCTTATCAGACATGTCCACGACATCCATTGTATTGACTGTGGGTGATGTAGGCTTGATGATTTCCCTTGAGGGAGAGGCCTTTTGTTGGTTGCTCATATTTCTGGAGCCTCTGCGATTGTTCTTAGTCATCAGGTATTCTATATGTTCCTTCCTAACTGATTGTTAAAAGTTGTACAGGCTTAGAAAATTGATGATTTCCCTTATGGTTGGCCTACCTGTTGCTCACAATTACCATTAACTGTTGCCACTACCCTGGATGGCCTAAAGTCCTCACTGTCTCTAAGGACAGGTGAGCCTTCAATTGACTGAATAAGCAACACGCCAAGAGCAAAGAAAAACAAACTGAAAAAAGGAAATCGCGCGGCGCGCAAAGCGCACCGCGCGCTATTCAAATCACCAGAATTCAGAGTCCAAAGGCTAGTGGGGAAGGGTCAGAAGATGAGTGACAGGACCAGGTTGGTCAGGTCTGGAGCCTGAGTCCGCCTGGTGCCCGGAACTGCTGGCCGGCTCGATCCGGATTGCGGGTGGGGTGGGGTGGGAGTTCGCCTTAAAGTCCCAGACAACCAACCTGGGGTCCAAGGAGGAGAAACGGTGGGGATGCGTGGAGATTCGGAAAGGTCGGGCCTGCAGCCTCAGTCCGCCTGGTGCCCGGAACTGCTGGCCGGCTCGATCCGGATTGCGGGTGGGGTGGGGTGGGAGTTCGCCTTAAAGTCCCAGACAACCAACCTGGGGTCCAAGGAGGAGAAACGGTGGGGATGCGTGGAGATTCGGAAAGGTCGGGCCTGCAGCCTCAGTCCGCCTGGTGCCCGGAACTGCTGGCCGGCTCGATCCGGATTGCGGGTGGGGTGGGGTGGGAGTTCGCCTTAAAGTCCCAGACAACCAACCTGGGGTCCAAGGAGGAGAAACGGTGGGGATGCGTGGAGATTCGGAAAGGTCGGGCCTGCAGCCTCAGTCCGCCTGGTGCCCGGAACTGCTGGCCGGCTCGATCCGGATTGCGGGTGGGGTGGGGTGGGAGTTCGCCTTAAAGTCCCAGACAACCAACCTGGGGTCCAAGGAGGAGAAACGGTGGGGATGCGTGGAGATTCGGAAAGGTCGGGCCTGCAGCCTCAGTCCGCCTGGTGCCCGGAACTGCTGGCCGGCTCGATCCGGATTGCGGGTGGGGTGGGGTGGGAGTTCGCCTTAAAGTCCCAGACAACCAACCTGGGGTCCAAGGAGGAGAAACGGTGGGGATGCGTGGAGATTCGGAAAGGTCGGGCCTGCAGCCTCAGTCCGCCTGGTGCCCGGAACTGCTGGCCGGCTCGATCCGGATTGCGGGTGGGGTGGGGTGGGAGTTCGCCTTAAAGTCCCAGACAACCAACCTGGGGTCCAAGGAGGAGAAACGGTGGGGATGCGTGGAGATTCGGAAAGGTCGGGCCTGCAGCCTCAGTCCGCCTCACCCGCATTGTTTTCGATGAGAGATCTGCTGTTAGCCTGATGGGATGTCCTTTGTAGGTAACTTGATGTTTTTCTCTTGCCAATCTTAGTATCTTCTCTTTGTCTGTGGTTTTGGTCAACCTGGCTATAATGTGTCTTGGAGAAGATCTTCTTGGGTTGATTCTATTTGGGGTCCTTTGTATTTCTTGGGACTGGATATTCGAATGCCTCTCTAGGTTTGGAAAGTTTTCTTGCAGGATTTCCTGGAATAGATTATCAATGCCCTTATGGGTCTCTTTACCTTCTGGAATGCCAATTATCCGGATGTTTGGATGTTTGATGGTATCTAGTACTTCTCGTATATTATTCTCAAATTTTGGGCCATTTTCTCAGTCTTCGTGGTGGATTTTTCTAGGCTAGCAATTTTCTCTTCTATGTCTGAGATTCTATTTTCTGTATGATCTAGTCTGCTTTTAATACTTTCAAGGGAGATTTTGACTTCCTGTATTATAGACTTCATTTCTAACAGTTCCATTTGACTCTTTTGTAAAGCGTGTAATTCCTCTTTTAGATCTTGCAAGAATTTCCTCACCTCCTGGAACTTGTCAACTTCTTTCTCCTTTCTCTTTAGCAGTTCATTGTCTCTCTTCTCTTCCATCTCAGTTAGCTTCACCATTATGAATACTCTAAATTCTTTATCAGACATTTCCATGATTTGCATTGAACTGCTTGAGGGTGAAGAGGCATTATTTTTTTCCCTTGGAGGAGAGGTATTTTCTTGCTTTCCCATATTTCTTGTGGTCCTGCGGTGATTTCTTGTCATCTGATGGATGGTGTGTTTCTTTCGAATTCTTGAAGTTCAATCACGCTATCTTTGTTTGCTGGAGGCTGAATTATCAGTAGAAAATCTTCATTTCTCTTGTCCCCTGAAATGACTAGCTTGCAGGAGCCATGAGGAATCCTCTTCTGAGGGTCAGAAAAATCTTAATAAGGAATTACCCTGATGAACAATAGTTACTTGGTTTCTAATGTCACATGATTTCAAGGATCTCGGAATGACCTTAAAGAAAGACTGTTTAGCTGAAGAGTCTGCTGGTTGTGCAAGGAAAGTCCTCCACTGGTGTTCATTTATTCACTAAATATGTATTGAGTACTTCCTTTGTGTCCCTCTCTGTGCTGGATAGACTACAGGTACAGAGTGAACAAAGCGTGCAAGGCCTCTGCCCTATGAATTTTACCCTTTAGTGGAGAAATTCTTAGTTTGGGTTTCCCCAAAAGCAGCCCTTGAGACAAGGATTCCAGTGCAGGGAACTAGTGGAGAGGTACAGGAAATATCGTAGGAAAGTGAGGAGTTATGCAGAAAGGGAATGGCAGTCTATGAAAAGTGTGTTATTAAATCTGTTGTCGCAGGTGGCAGTGGAGCCTAACCCAAAGAGGGAAACAGGAAATGGAGTGGGACAGGGTTGCCTCTGAATAGTCCCATCTGGGGAAAGGGATCTGGTGCCAATAGACCATCTCCAGAGCTGCTGTGGGCTGGGAAAGGTGGGGGTGGTGATTAATGCACTTTTGGTACATCTCCAGAGCTAGCCAAGTGGCATCTGTATTCTGAGAAAATGCCCTTAGACCAAAATACATACAGATACTGGCACTGAATTCAGCTGAAGCACATTAACAGTTCTGGGAACTGACAGTATCTTCTACAAGAAGACAATGAAGACATAATGAATTACAAGTTTATTATAGATGATGATAATTATGAAAAGGGATAAATAAAGACATTTCATTAAGTGTAATTGAGATTGGACAGGGAGACAGCTGTTCCTTTAAATGAAATAGGGAAGTGAGGGAATGCCTCTCATGGCCTAGACCTGGCTGATGAGAAGCATCCCACCTCAAGAGAAGGCACAAAGAGGTGTGGTATTATCTGTTGAAGATATTTCGTAGTTTTATCAACAGTACTAGGGAGAAATGTTCACCTGTTGAAATATCCATTTTGTAAGATAAATAATAATGTGATTGAATGTATGGAAGAAAATGAAATGAAAAAAATGAATAAATAAAAGGAAAATAATGAAAGAAGTCAGAATAGCATTACTCAAAGAGTGAGTCATGGCTTACACCAGGCCAGTACTGTTAGTTACCACTTTGTTACAAGATATGCACAAAAATTGAGAGTATCTCTAAATGTAGCCATTTAGAAATGGTTACAGCAACTTGATATCACCATTCCCTCCAAGACTGTGATGGCAGACTTGTCTCATTGAATGTCGTGAAGACCAGTTTGGGCATTGTCAAACTTGCATGGAAAGTCTTGCACAGTAGGTTGGTATTAAATATGTGATGTTTGAAGTTTAATCTGTCAGCTAAGCCCTAAAACCATGTAAGTATTTGAGAAAAGTTAACATTTATGAAGTTTTAAAACCTGCTAGTTTCAATCATTTTAATTTTTAACAAACTCATTCTGCTATTTAGGTTAACAATATTAGCTAACTTAGATGATGGTGGTAAGTTCATGGGAAATGCTATTATGAAAAAGTTGTGGACTTCAAAAATTTTTGCACCCAAATAAACTCATACTTTAATTCCATTTAACCACAAACATTTTGAAGTGCCCTCATAGAAGTACAATTTGTATTGCTTATTATTTCAAGTTTATCGAGGTATGATTTCTTTGTAATATTCACCTTTTTGAAATGGTTAGTTTAATGAGTTTGGCAAATGCATACAGGATGTGTAACCTGCACCACAGTCAAGATACAGAGTATTTCTGTCACCCCAAAAGTTTTCTCATGATTCTTGTCATTCTTTCTCTTCCCCTTGGAATGTACTAATTTGAGTTATGTCCCTATCCTTTTTGCCAAAATGATTTACAAATAGAATCATGTGGTATGTAGCCTTTTGGATCTGACTTCTTTAACTCAACCTAATGGGTTTCAAATTCATCCATCAACTGCATATCAGTAGTTCATTTCCTTCTGCTGCTGAGTAGTAGTCCCCCATATAGATGCACCCCAGCTCGGTTATCACCAGCTGATGAACATTTGGGTTTTTTCCAGCTTCGGATAACAATAAAGCTGCTATAAACTTTCACATACAGGATTTTGTGTAAACTTATGTCTTTGTTTCTTTTAAGAAAATACGTGAGAGTTGGATTCTGGGCCATATTTATGCTTAACGTTTTGAAGAACTGCTAAACTGTTTTCCAAATGGCAGCACCATTTTGTATTCCCCCATCAGCAATGTATGAGAGTCACAACATCCTCAGCAGCATATGATGTGACCTTAGATTTTCTTTTTTCAAGATGTTCCAGTTGTGTGTAGTAGTATATTATTGTGATTTAGTTTACAGTATCCTAATGACTAATGACACTGAGCATTTTTTTCATGTTTATTTACCATGTGTATCTCCTCTTTGATGACAAGTCTGTTCAAATCTTTGCCCTTTTTGAAATTCAGTTGTTTTTCAACTTACTAGGTTTTAAGGATTCTGGATGCAAATCTTCTATCAAATATGTGTTTTGCAAGTATTTTCTCCTTGTCTGTTTGTAGCTTAATTTTTATTTTTTTATCAGCATCTCTCAAACAGCTGAAGTTTGTAATGATGATGAAATAAAATTGCAGACTATTTTAGTTAAGAAACTGAATTTTTAATTTAATTTAATTTAATTAATTTAAATTTAAGCACTCACATGTGACTGGTATCTAACATATTGGACAACACAGTAAATTAATGCCTAAATGAACTTTCAATGACAATGTGCATTATTTTTTATAATTCTTTCTTTTTTTTTCTTTTTTTTTTTTTTTACTTTATTTCCTCTGAGAGATAGAGATACAGTCACCCACAATGGGGTCTTCACATCATGATTCATCTCCAGTCCCAGTCAGTCCAATCATGGGTACTCATATACTTGGTGTGCTCAAGCAGGTCCCAGGAAGTGAACCAGGACTTTTCCCATGTGGGTCCAGGTGCGTTACTGCTACACCATCCGCTACAACCTATAATTTTATTTTATCCTATGTTCTGGTTATATTTATTAACACATACAATTATGCCTACTGAATCTAATAATAAAAATTGGGACTTGCATTCTCTATTCTTCTCATATTTCTATTATTAATTTTTATCATTTTTAAAAGAATATATTGATTAATAATAGTTTGAACATTTATAAAACCTAATCCTTCACCACAGATAATCTGAGGAGCATTAAGTTGGACAGAAACCACAACATGGAAAAAGGTCCTGTCTCCCTGGAAGGGTATTTCTCATTATAATTCTCAAGTTAGCATTTTGGAGTAGGTTGTGACTGATAAGGAACAAGGTTGGAGGACTCTTAGAAAATGTGGTCAGGTGTTGAAGCGGGGAGATTAATGTCTCTGTACTGACTGACACGCATGGCATTCCCTTTTGAAAAAGCAATGTAATACACTGTAAAGTTATATGTAATCCAATGTAATATAAAGAAGATTATGATGATAATAAAAAATTAAAATTAAAAAAATAAAAATTAAAAAAAAAAAGAAAATGGTCAGGGAGAGCCCCTATGAAATGGGGAAAGAGCATTCCAAATAGAGAGACAGAATTTGGAGGTGAGGGTAGAAAAGAGCATGTCATGTTCATGGAATAGAAGGGAGATGAGTATGACCAGATATTACAGAGAAAGTGGTGAAAAGTGAAGAGGGAAGAAAGAACCAGATTTTGCATGGTCATATAGAGCATGAGTTTATGAACTGCAGGCACCAGATACATGTGAATAATGCCCTATTTAAAATGCACATGAAGATACAACCAAATACTACCTCACACTAGGCTTTGATTGTTTAGTAAGAATTATATCCAGGTTTGCAACCCTGGAAGTAGAAGGAATGCTGATAATTGGCAACTCTCACAAGAAGTTAGGGAGTGAAGTTCCCAAGATTAAGACACTAAGGCTTAAAAAGCATGTAACTTGCCCTAATCACACACTTAATGAGGAATAAACCCAACTCATGCCCTGTTCACTCTATTTGACTGTCTTTATTCAGTCAAATAAGTGAGGAGTCTAAAGTGGCCCTTTTGCAGGTGTGAAAAATGACTGTGTTTTAATTTGGTTTGGTAATGATATAAATGCTCATAGAAGTATAACAATTTTAGAAGCTTTGTATTTATTTTGAGAGTTCTTCTACTTTGGTTTACTGAAGCTCCCATAACAAACTATCCCAAACTTGGTGACTAAAAGCAGCAGAACTTGAGATCTTTAATTATATTAGCAAAGACATCCCCTTCCTCATAAGGTGACATTCACAGGTTTTGCAGATTAGAACATGGATTTATCTGTGGACGTTCTACAAACCATTCAGCCCACTATTCCCTCCATACACTGCAGCTTGGAAACTCTCTGTAGCATGAGCTGAGGACTCGTCAAACTAACCTCATTTGTTTCTCTTCTCCCAGGGATCTCCATCCTGTGATGCTTGCTGTCTGACAACCATGGTTTCAGTTATGTTGTCTAGTTTTCTTTCTTTGTTTTCATTGTGATTTCTGGCTCACATATATTCACTGTACATCTTTGTGGGGTATAGTATGGTTTTTCAAAGCTTGCACACAGTATATAATAATCAAATCGAGGATATAGACTTATCCATCTTCTTCAATATTGAACATTATATATTACATATTGGACAATAGTTCTAGTTTTTTTTTTAATTATGTATTTAACTGCCAATGACAGTTTTCACTCTACTGTGGTCCACCACTCCATAACCTATGTGTTGCCCAGTTTTCTAGTCATATAAGGCAAGAGGGTAAATTAAGTCCCGATTATGCCAGCATAGCCAGAAGTCCAAGTCACACCCAAAAGGTAAGCTCCATGAGTGTAGGAACTTTCCTGTCTTATTCATAGCTGCATCGTCAGCACCTACAAAACAATTGAAGTTGGAGCCAGCAAATGCCATGGTGATTAAGGTGCTGGACTCTCACATGGTCTACCACAGTTGAGTCCCAGACCTGACGACTTGCTTTCTCATTCTCTCTCTCTCTCTCTGTCCTCTGGTCAAGTTGAAAAATAATAATAAATAAGTAAAATTAAATAAATAATTCTAAAAAAGAGAAATAACTGGAGCATAGTATTCCTGCCTAGCAATTGACAAATTAATAAACAAATGAATGAAAGGAATGTTCATCCAAATCGTTTGTTTTCCTCTTCTGGGATTGAATGGTGACAACTCCTTTCACATTAGTCAGTTGGGTGAGTTTGAGCCAGATTGAGGATCTGCTAGTGTAATTCACAGTTATCTTCTCTATCCATTCTTAGGCCCTCCGTTTGGTTTCCATGGTTAATGTAAGAAAGTACTGTTGGGAAACAGAAGAGGTTTACTGATGGAGCACATTTTGGGATATGATTTATAAAATATATGTTTGTTTTGCCTTTTCTTCGTTCTTTTCTTTTTTTTCCCCCATGGGGTGTGTATGCTCACTCAAGAAAGACAAAGAGAGACAGAGAGAAAGGGAAACCCCCCAGGAGGGATGACCACACCATAGTCCCTTCTCCATTGTCCTCTCAGGATTTTGGGCACACAGGCACACATAACTCAGTGTGTTTTTCAAGCTGTTGGATCCAGGACTCAAACCACACAGTCAGCCACATGAGATCCAGCACCTTAACCACCACACCAGCTGCTGGTGCCATATTGTGCCTATTTTTTAAAGTTTTTGTTTCTTTGTTTCTAAAGTTTGTTTTTATTTTATTCACGATAGAGAATACAGAGAAAGAGAAAGACAGGCATCATTGACAGGGTGTCATCACACCACAACCCTCTTCCCCCAGCCCACCAGCTCTTGGGCAGGCATACCCTCACCCAGCATGTTCTTGGCCAACTGGGGATCTGAACCAGCAGCTGTCCGTGCTGCTTTTAGCACTATAATTCAATTCTCTGCTGATTGTGCCATGTTTTGCCTATGCTTGTGAATAAAAGAACTCAGGACATTTGTAGTGGTGCAGCTGGTATGTGTGTGAGCAGTGTTGCTAGCATTGTCACAGAAATATAACACCTGTCTATTTGTTCATGGAAAATAAATGGTGGGCCACTGGGAAAATATAAAATGAAAGAAAGTAGTTTGCCTATCAAAGAACAGAAATTATAAATTATATCTGTTCATATCAGAGCAAATGTGGTCATACATGGAGGAGAGGAAATGTTTTCTATTGGTGTTTCTACATTCACACACTAAGGAAAAATATAATAATAATTATTACTGTCATCAATAGTATTTATGAGAAGCATCTACTATGTGAGTGTTTGACTTACCCCCAAATCTAGTTGTGTCTAGAATGTTGAGCTTTGCTTGTTTGGATTCATTCTATCAGATTTTTACTTACAAAAAAAAAATTATTATAGAATAGCAAATAGTTGTTATAATCAGCCAAAAATACAGTGATTGATAAAGGACAAGTTAGAAATCTAGTCTAATTGTAATACTCTGAAGTGACCATTATGACCAGTTAAGGATGTGTCTTTCTACATCTTTGTCAGTGTTCCTCTGAACATATATAAACATATTTTTATATACAGTGAGTGGTTGCTGATTTTATAAAAATGTGAACAAATGAAACATATACTTTGTTTCACTTGACAATTGATTAGTCTCATCCTGCAAATAAATACAAATAGATTTATTTAGCTCCAATTTTTAAGTCTAAAGCATGAATTTACTACCATTTATGCAACTGCTCCTCCAATAATGGACATTTGGGTGATTTTCCAGGTTTTAACACATACAGTGCTACAGAAAACACCTTTGTGATTGCAGACTGTTTTAATTTTATTGTCACAGACACTTGAGCCTTGAAATAGATCTTTTCAAACACCGCTTCTTTCCCTCTATCTGCCCTGTCAATCCAAGAACAGAACTAAAGGGAGACTGAACATGAGCTGTGAAAGTGGATTAATTACTCCACACAGCACATGGCCGGGAGCCTCCTGCTACAATATTTACATCCTACTCCATTGAGGTGGCACTCACTGCTCACATGACCCAAATGCAGTTCTCACTCCACCAAGAACACAGCTGAATCTAAACTGCATTGGCAGCTTTGCACATGCTCTGTTTGGCCCTGTGAGTCCTCACTCACCCATTGAGATTTCTGTTGAATTAAAGCGACATTCAGCTGCTGAAGCTCCGTGACTTGCAGTGTTTTTCCGGCCAGATCCAAAGCAAGTAGTCCCCAGGAATACAGGTGGGTGCTTTTTTGTTGTCGGTGGTGTTTTTTCTTTTCTTTTTTTTTTTTCTTTTTCTTTCTTTCTTTCCTTTTTTTTTCTTTTTTTTTTTTTTATTTGAGCTATTTAGCTTATTTGTTTGAGAGTGGAGGGTTTTAATACTTCCATACAAGCATAGCTGATGAATGAGGCCATAGAGTAACTCTTTTTTTTTTCTGGCGAGTGTTACAGGAATTCGTGTAATTATGCATCTTTTCTGTGTATTCATAGGAAATTTACCTATTTTCATCATTTGCCTTGACAATAAGCTGCAGTTCTAATGCACATTTAATTCTCACACAAAGGTCTTAGCAAATGATGGTGTGTCTGATTGTCGTGTTGACTGTAATGTGTGAGATGGTGTTTTCTCCTCCCTAGAGACCTGGATGCTTTTTGTCATTCTGATGGTAAATGATGAGGCAAGCTACCATGGATTTTAGCACTCCTTCTGTGTTTGATCAGCAAAAAGGTAAAATGCTGCTTTAACATATCTTTGGGTCCTTAACATTTTCAGTCCAATGATAGAGATTTACCGTTACAAGGAGTGTGCGTGTGTGTGTGTGTGAGAGAGAGAGAGAGGGAGAGAGGTGCTATGCAGGCTGTGAAGAGAGGATTTCACCTAGAAAACAAACCTCTTATGCATGCCCACTTCTAATTTGATAAGCATTTGGCAGAGAAAAATAAGCTTATGTTCTATCTTGTTGAAATATTCCTACCTACAAATATTAAAAATTGGGTTTCAAGCACACCAGCTATTTTAGATAGTCATCTTTATTTTTAGTTATGTTTTCAAATGTTTTTAAAAATTACAATAAGTAATATCATAAGAACGCATCATGTGTCCCTTTTCATTCTATTAACTCAGTATCTCATTGTTACAGCCTCATAAGCATCTCTTGATTCCCTTCAGAAATGATGTTGTCTATACTCACATTGGGTTGATAAATGACCTCATTCAAGGTTGTGTCTGACTTGTCACTGTTGTTATTATTTGCGGTGACAGGGTATGTCTTCCTTACTCAGCATTTCCAGAGTGGAGGTAATTTTCCAGATATAAAGATTTCTGTGAAATGGACTCATCCTTATAATAAGCATGTGTTTAGCCCTGCAGTGTCCGTGTGTGTACATTTTCCTTCTGCAGTGTGTATATACACGGTAATCTGTATCATTACACATCTTTTCTGTGTATTCATAGGAAATTTCCATTCTTCAAATGTAATAAATGTTCTCAGAATCATTTTTAAATATCTAACATCTAACCCACTTTCTCTAGTCTCTGAGTATTCTGCAAGATCTTAAGTTACTTTGGTAATTTTGCTTGTTTTGGCTACAACATGAAAGTGTGATTTCTGAAAGCCTTATTAAGAAAATTCATTGCTCCTTTCTTGTCCCTTTTCCTTCTCTACATCGTAGTGTGTTTACTACCCCTGAAGCTGTGTCTGGCTTCATGGGTAAATTATGTTAGCTCAGTGGGTTCTCAAAGAATATATTTATATTTCTGGGTTAATCACATGTAGACATGTATGGAGTATATTCTCCACATCTTAACTAATTTTTAAATGTGTGTGTGTGTGTGTGTGTGTGTGTCTTGCAAACATGCTGGTTCGCACCGCATTGGACATGAACACCAGAGAGAAAAGGATTGTTACAAGTATGTCACCACCATTTCCTCTTTGTACATTTGGTATCAATGATGACAGTCAGCAAAAGTGGAAATCTGCCTGCGACCAAAGAGCTTGCCCTGGCTGGAAATATGATGTTGAGCCATGTAATCCACAAAGAACTAGCTCGTCATAATGAACTCATCTGTTCCAGTGTTGTACTTTCTAAAGGGAATGAGCCTAAAATACTGATTTACAGTATTTATTTCTTTACGGTACCTCTCATGTGAGCAATTCTTCCACCCTAGGATGGATTCCCCTCCATGAAGTTTAGTCCTCTCCCTGTCATGTCTATCTCTATTTCTCAATTCTTTCTCTCTTTCTATTATAGAAGTTCTGGTAGAAAAAGCATAGCCTTCTAAACCTTATATACATAGGTTGAAATGACAGATCAGCTATATCTCTGCATGACCTTAGCAAGTTACCAAACTTCTTTGGGCTTTAGTTTCCTAAGCAATAAAATGAAAAAAAAAAAATGATGCTTCTTTAGCAAATCGAAAATGATATATAAAAAACATCTGTGACATTATCTGATGTACAATAAGTATTTTTGAATAGTGGCTACTGTTTTATTATTATTGATATTATTATGACTGGGAGTTCTTCAAGTGCAAAGGACAAACCCCTCCATTTCCAACTGAATTCAGCAGTCCTCAGATCAAATGAGGGCTTACATAGTTCTGGGTAACTAAATTACATTATTTTCTTCTTTCAGAACCTCAGAGTACTATGTAGAGTAAGCCCTAGAATAATAATTAACTAAGTGATACACAAACATTTGATTATTCCATGAATCTTCCTCTTTCTTTCTTTCTTTCTTTCTTTCTTTTTTTTTTCCCACGTTTTCCAATAGGGCACATGCTCTTTCCAGAGAAAGAGAGAGAGAAAGTGAAAATCGCCCCACAATTTCTCCTCCTTTCAGGATTTTGGGCATACCCACATACATTTGCTCAGCATGATTTTCAAGCCACCAGGTCAGGGACTGAAACCACACAGTTGATCATGTGGGATCCAGCACCTTAACTTTCATGCTACCTGCTGGCTCTTTCTTTTTCCTTTTTTTAAGGAATTATTTATTTATTTAATTTTAATTTATTATTTTTATTTTTAATTCGCTATAGGGAATATGCACTTATCAGAGAGAGAAAGAGAGAAAGTGAGAAAGCAAACTGCAAAGTCCAGGACTCAAACTATGGTCGGCCATGTCAGAGTCCAGCTTCTCAACTACTATGCTATCTGCTGGCTCCACTTACTCTTTCTTAAAAATGTGAAAGACCATAATAATATTTTGATTTATTTTTTAGAGAAATGTTTCCTTTAAGGCATGTGCACTCGCCAGAGAGACAGAAAGGGTGAAATCACCCCACCTCCCCACAGGGTGGAGGGCCATGCCACAATCCCTTCTCCTCCACTCTCCTCTTGGGATTTTAGGCACGCACACACATGAGCCTAGTGTAAGTTTAAGCTGCCAGGTTCAGGACTCAAACTGCCGTCGACAATGTGGAAGTCCAGCAACATAACCATTAGGCCATCTGCTGGTCCCCCAAAAACATAATAGTTTTAGACCATTATTTAGATTTTAAACATTATATTGCTAGACAAATCATCATAAACAGATTCTCTCTAGAAAAGTTGAGTATAGAGTATTAGTAGAGGTTTTCCCATAAATTCTTTGTGTATGGAGAATCAGAATCTTCTGACTTAAAATGCAGATATTGACAAAAACTATTACATCTGGAGGAAGCTGAGAAGTTATATAATCCATGGGTACTCAAAGTTGCCTAAACATTAAGAATCATATGGGGAGAATTTGAGCATGCTTATGCCTGGATCCCACCCATGGAGATTCCAATTTTATTGGTATAGAATATGTCTGATAAACCTTTTCTGAAAAGTTTAATGTAATGCAAAGTTTGAGCATCAGTCATCCAATCCATCACCCCAACATTTCGGATAGGAAAACTAAAGCACAGAAAGATTCAAGAGTAGGCCCTTTTTAATAATAACAACGCACCACTAATTAGTAACACAGGGCTGAGACCCAGGTGTTCTTTTTTTTTTTTTTTTTTGAGAGTTTTTTTTTGCATAGGGCGCATGCGCTCGCCAGACAGACAGAGAGAGACATAGAGACAGCGAGAAATCACCCCCCAGGGGGGGTGGTCACGCCTCAATCCCTTCTCCTCCATTCTCCTCTTGGGATCTCGGGTACGCACGCACACGCGCCCAGCTTGAGTTTTAAGCCACCAGGTCCGGGACGCGAACCATGGTCGACTATGTGGGAGTCCAGCGACATAGCCATTGCGCTAACTGCTGGTTCCGAGACCCAGGTGTTCTTTATCCAGACAATAGAACGATAAAAAGATTCATGTTGAGCAATCTACAGCCATAGCAACTTTGGGGGTACAGGTGAAGGCCAGAACTCTGGCTCATGGTTAGCAGAGAGTGGCAGAAGGACATCATGCAGAATGACCTTTAGGGCTCTAACAGGGTGGATTTAGTAAGCCTGAATCTCTCCAACTGCATTTTTCTACTTTTCTCATTATCTAGAGATAATAGGACATCTCTATGCTAAGATCTTGGTGACAGATGAGTTTGGCTCAAGTCCTGTCTTAGCCCTCTTCCAGGTTCATGAACTTAGACAAACATCTCCTGAGGCTTCTGTCTCTTCACCTATAAAATGTGGATAATATTAGATATTCACAGGGCTGCTGGAGGGCTTAAGGATCAGATTAAACCACTAACCAAGGAGACTGAACTCTTTATTTGTAAACTTTTGAGGAAGGAGGTCTGAGTCTTCAGAATTCTCCACTCCAATTTTGAGCATTTTGTTTTCACCATAGCAACATTGCTTTTGGCCCACGTGCTCTTCCCAGCTGCCTTCCCTCTCAAAGCCCACACACAGGGAAGGACCTGTAGTAAGATCATTTACTACAGAATACAGTGGTTCCTGTGAAGCAGATGGATTGTGTAATTCTAAGTATTTGCATTGTAAGCTTTGTCACTACTTGTGGGAAAAAAAAAAGCTTAGCTATACCTGAGAGAACCTCAGGCCTCGGAGATAAGAAGGCCATTCCCAGGTCCTCCTCTATGCCTCTGTGTTGCTGAGAGTGAGGCGGGCCCAGTTCTGCCCAGCTTCTATGAGGAAATATGTTCAGTGAAGCTGAGCTGCATGTTTGCAGACACCTGTGTGGGCTAGGGGTCCCTGACAGGTTGCTGACAGGTTGTTTTTCTTGTTAAGTTGGTGGGAGAATGAAAGGAAGGGCTGTCTTCCAGATAAATACAGAGTATTAGTGTCTTGCAGCTGCTGTAACAAATTACCACAAGATGGATGGCTTGAAAAAGCAGGAATTTATTCTCTCATAGCTTTGGAAGCTAGAAGTTTGAAAGAAAAGTGTCAACAGTAGCATACTCCTAGAATCTTTAGGGAAGAATCTTTCCTTGCCTCTTCCAACTTCTGGCAGATATGGCTTCATTGCACCAACCTCTGCTTCTGTCTTCACATCACCTTTTTCTCTCTGTGTGTCTTTCTTTTCTGTTCATCTGTCCCAAATAATCTCTGCCTCTGTCTTATAAGGATACACGTGATTGCATTTAGGGACCATCCTCATAATCCAGGCTAAATTCCTCCTCTCAAGATAATCACATTTTTTAACATGTAAGGTAACATTTACTCTTTTGCCATGTAGATAATAGTTACATTATTGTGAAATTGAGATATGAACATATCTTTAGGGCCACATTCAACCCACCACATGAACTAAGACAAAATCAAATCTCAGAAAGTATGCAACCTCATGACTTGGTTTGTGGTAAAATCCATTCTCATTTAAGCTATAAGGAAAGTTGGGATGTAAGAGGTTCAGGGGAGAACAACTACTTGGCCAAATTCTGTGTAAGCACTTTACCTCAGCCACATAATAATGAGAGCTGATGTTTATTGAGCACATAGCAGAGCTAGGCTCTCTATAAAGAGCTATACATGGTCTAGATCACGTAATCCTCACATAGCCCCACTATTAGTACCCCTTTTTACTGGTGAGGAAATTTTAAAATGTTGTGACTTACTATACATTACCACAAGGTCAAGTGACAAAGTTGGAATTCCAGCCTAAAGCTGTTTGACTTCAAAACCCATGTTCTTTCTACTACAAATATGCCTCTTCCTTGGCCAACTATAAAGTTTAATGAAAAAAAGAAGACATTAACAGAAAATCAAATTAATGAATCATATATTTTCACAATCAAGCTGTTATCCCATTATGCTGTGAATTTTTAAAACTCCCACACACAGATGTGATGTGTTTAAAACTCCAACTTCTAATCTAAAATGAGAATGCTAAGGGGGAAAAAAAAAAAGAAAAGAAAAGAAAAACACACAATTACACTTGTTTGAAAAAGCAAAACTTAAAAGCTTGGGAGCTAGAGGGTGGTACAGCAGCAAAATTAGGCAAGGGGAGATTCCCAGTTCAAATCCAAAAACCTCCCTGAGTATGCTGGGCACATGGATGCTCATGATTCAGGGTTGACTGAAGGCTAAGAGTGAACAGCGGGACCAGCAGTTGGTGTAATGGCTATGTCGCTGAACTCTCATGTAGTCGACCATAATTCGAGTCCCAGACCCAGTGGCTTAAACTCACGCCGGGCACATGTGCGTGAGTGCCCAAGATCCTGAGAGGAGAATGGAGAAGAGATTTCGGCATGACCATCCCCCCGGGGGGTGATTTCTCACTTTCTATCTCTGTTTATCTCTGTCTTTCTGGCGAGCACACATGCCCTATAGCAAAAACCTCTCAAAAACAAAAAAAAAAAAAAAAAAGATGGTGACAGAACAGTCCATTCTGGAGTCTCTGCTGTTGCCCCTCTTACCACCTCGGACAGGCTCTGCCTTCAATAACCTGAGAATTCCTCTTCTTCTACCTTTTGTGGCTCCTCTCATGGACCCTATTGAAAGAAGCCCCTGACTGATCTTATTAAAACAACTTCTATTTGTGGTCTTAGAAATCCATTAGTACTTTTCCACCACCTGGCAGGCCTGCAATCTCAGGGGAGGGAGCCTCCTCCCAGAGTGTGCATCTTAAGATGGAGGATCCAGGAGTGGTATCCAGGGAGAGTGAAGGCCCACCTGGATAGTCACATCTCCTGAATTCACCCCAGTATTGTTTCCCACATCATCTCCAGATCAACTTCAGAAAGACTTCTAACCCCTCACTCAAGCCCTGGTCCAAAAGTCAGCTGGGTGACCACACTAAGCTTTTCCTACCATCCTGTTCATTAATTCCACAATATTTCCAGAACTAAGCAACGGTACGGAGTACTATTCTTGGATTTCCCCCTTTGATACTACCATTCATACGGAAGAGTCTTTTCATGGAGCCTAAAAGAATAATCACTATACTTGTAGCTGATTTTTATGATGAAACATATATCTCACCCATCCACAAATAGGAAACAAGGTAAGGTGAAGGTGTGGATGCACCAAGATCCAAATGATGGGCTCTGAATAGGCTAGACACCATCTCTCAGGAACACTACCTCAACCCAGGCATGTTTAGCACATGTGCACTCTCAGAGAGCATGTTGGTCTCTTCAGTGATTAAAGTGTCTGCTGATTCTGAGAAGTCCCCCATGTCAATAATGGTCTTCATCTCAGGTTTTCTAATTGAATAATTTACATCTCAAGCTTTCTGATTTACCTTTTAAAGTCATGACTTTTTATCTTAATATCAACTCTCAACAGATAAATAGGTTTGTGTGCTTCATAGAGCCCTTAGTTTGTTTTCTC
This sequence comes from Tupaia tana, assembly GCA_026018925.1. NCBI lineage: Eukaryota > Metazoa > Chordata > Mammalia > Scandentia > Tupaiidae > Tupaia > Tupaia tana. The sequence goes on along the minus strand of JAKSZU010000006.1, from coordinate 44,927,962 downwards.
TTTGTGAAAACTGAGGATGGCACTCATTCATGATAAGGCTATTCTTATTTTTTGGGTAAATTGGGGGAAGGAAAAGGAGAAAAGACATTCCAGTTTACACAGGAAGTGTTTGTATTTCTTTATATTTTTATTTTTAATTTTTATTTTTATAAAGCAAAAACTATAGATTTTTTTCAACAGAGAATATTACTTTTTTTGCCTAATAAATGTTTCTTCCCTTTGCACCTCACATCTACATTCTACCACCCACTCTCTACCACCCACTTCTCGTCCTTATAGTTTCTGATATGTACACTACTGTCTCTACTATCATATCTTCAGGAATTTTAGTTTCTACCATAGAGTGCATTCAATACATATTGAGTGGGGATATACATTGTGTATATTTCAAAGTCTAACTCACTTTGCTTAACATTAAGTCCTCTCTATTTATCCACTTTGAACCAAACTATAAGGTCTCATTGTTTCTTATGGCTGAGTAATATTTCATAGTATATATATGGTTCAGTTTTTCAACCCAGTCATCAGTTCTTGAACACTAAGCTTGATTCCATGTCTTAGCAATTGTGACTAATGCTGTCATCAGCATGAATGTGCAAGTGTCTTTCTGACTGAGGGTTTTCCTATCTGGGTAAAGTTCAAGGAGTGGGATTACTGGGTCATATGGTAGTTCTATTTGTCAATTTTTGAGGAACCTCTATATTGTTTTCCATAGAGGTTGTACTAGTTTACATTTCCACCAACAGTGTAAGAAGGTTCCCTTTTCACCTACGCTTCACCAGCACTTGTCATGCTTTATTTTATTGATCCTAGCCATTCTAATTGAGTTTAAATGGTACCTCATTTGGGTTTTAATTTGCATTTTCTTTATTACGAAAGACTTTCAATATTTTTTTCATATACCCTTTAGCTATTCATAAGTCTTCCTTGAAAAATCAGTTCATTTGCCCATTTTTAAATTGGATTTTTTTTACAGGAGAGCTGCTTGAGTTCCCCATATATTCTGGTTATCAATCTCAATCAAATTGCCAGTGACATTCTTCACAGAAATAGAAAAAAAATCATAAAATTTGTCTGGAATCATAAAAATCTCTATATTGCCAAGGCAATACTATGCAAAAAGAACAAAGTAGGAGGCATCTTACTACCCAACTTTAAAAAATATTATAAAGCGTGATAATCAAAACAGCATGGTACTGCACAAAAATATACACATAGGCCAAAGGAACAGAATAGAGAATCTAGAAATAAATCCCAGACAATACAGCCAATTGATCTTTGACAAAGAGTACAAAATAAAGCACTGGAGAAAAGAAAGTCTTTTCAGCAGGTGGTGCTGGAAGAACTGAATATCCATCTGCAGAAAAATGAAACTGGACCCCTATCTCTCATCATTAATAAGAATCAACTCAAAATGGGTCAAAGATTTAAATGTAAAACATCAAACTAAAAAACTGCTGGTAGAAAGTCTAGGAGAAACTCTTGAAGACATTAGAATAGGAAAAGCTTTCTTAAATAAGACCCCTAAAGAATAGGCAATAATCCACAAAAATAGACAAGTAGGCTATCATTAAGCAAAAAATTTCTTCACAGCAATAGAAACAATTAGAGTGATAAAACAACCCTCACAATGTAAGAAAGTATTTACACAGTATCTGTATTCCTAAATGTTTTCTCAGAACTTAAAAATACATGCCCATAATATTTAACACTGTTCTAATACTTTCTAATTTTTAAATTTGAAGATAATTTCAAAATTACAGAAATGTTGTAAGAATATAAATAGTATAAAGAATCTCGGTATACCTTTTACCTAGATTCACCTAATGTTAACATTTTATCCCATTTGCTTTATGACTTGCTCTTTCTGTCTGTTTCTGTCTTTCTCTGAGCCTGTGTCTCTGTGTGTCCCTCTCCCTGTGTGTGTGTGTGTGTGTGTGTGTGTAAGTGTCTGTGTGTGTACTTTCATTTAATCTATTGTCTGTATTCCAATTTTGTCTATTGACCTAGTAATGTCTTTTATACTATTTTCTCCAGGAGAGAATCCAGTTTAGAGTTAGGTATTACATTTACTTGTCATGTCTCTTTAGTCTCTTTTAATCTGGGACATTTCTGCAGACTTTCTTTGTCTTTTATGACATTGACATTTTTGAAAATTACAGTCTCTCTCTCTTTTGTTAAATATCAAGTTTTCTTTTTGAGTTTGTCTGAGACTTCCTCACAGTTACATTCTGGCATTCCCAACCAGAACACTGGCATGAGTAGTATTGTGTATGTCTCAGTTTATCACAATATTATTGTAATCCTTTATATGATCACTTGAGGGTAGAGGTGTTGTACCAGCAGATGTCAACTGAATCTAACACAATTGAAAAATGTCTTCCTGATTATGAAATAAATACTATCCTCTTTAAAAAATTCAACCAATACAAAAATGAATACAAAATAGAAAGTGATATATTCTCCTAACTAAGAGAGAATAGCAAAGAGCTATGTTATTCAGAGCCCTAGTCCCAGCATATTTTCAGTTTCTCAGACATCAAGACAGATTTATGGCAGTTCACCCTCCATGTTGAGCCTGGAGAAAGGCAGGAGATCAGGCCAAGAATATTAACCAGTGTTTTTAATTAGAAGAAGAGTAGTCACTCTGGTTTATTAGCCGTCCCCATATGCCAGTCACTGTGCTAAACGCTTTGTTCCTGTCATCTCATTTAATCCTTGCATTGCCTGAAATAGATCCCATTTTTAGTCCACCTGAGGTTTCAGACTTGCATAAGGCCACATGGGAGAAGGAGCAAAGCTGCCACTGTAACTTCCACTGTAAGCTGCCACTGTAGTCTTCTGACCCCTAACCCCTCCTCACGCTTGCCCTCACCACCAAGTTATACCTTCTGGATTCTGACAGCTGACCACATAACCCCTTCTTGACATCTAGCACAAGAAGGGAAAGAAAAGTGATGGCATCTCGAGTCCTTGAGAGAGCACCTGGTTCTTTCTCTAATTTGCTCAAGCTGGGCTGGCAGGGGTGGACAGCTGTGATTCTCTTAAGCTGAGCTTCCCTTCACAACAAGCTCTGCCGAGGGGCCTCAGCTCAACGTGACCTCTTCCCCTTCTAGGGGGCAGATCCAGACTCCATGGCAACCTTCCTCTGGAGCAAAGAATCATTCCAGCATTTTAGGAGGGAGAGAAGAAAAGGAGGTTAAAAGGATGTGATTACACTGGAATGTGACCAGCAGAACTGATGTGATGGAAACTGAGGGAGTTTACAAGCCCAAGGCCTGCCTTCCATCATGGAAGCTTGTGAGGGCATGTTCTTTGTCATTTTTATAATTTTCCTACTCAGCTTATTTGTTCTTTGCAGAAAAATGCTGACATTTCTCCAAGAGACAGTTCAGAGAATTCTAATTCTGTAAACAAGGTCACAAAAAACAGCAGCTAAGGACTGGAAATCTTTGAACTTCTTGTAACTGCATGTTCTTATCTCTTCCAGTGCTTGGAAAATTTTCAGCAATTATTTTATTAAGTAATTTAAGTAGTGTAGTGATTAAGTCCGCACATTAGAGGCTGAGTCACACGTGGTTGACCATAGGTCAAATCCCACCCCTAGTTACCTGAAAAACACTAGATACATGTGCATGCCCAAAATCCTGATGGGGAGGAGATATGCAGAAAAACGAATGGCAATGTGACCACAACTCACTGGGAGAAGCTGGATGCTTGCTCTCTCTCTCTCTCTCTCTCTCTTTTTTTTTTTTTTTTTCTGAGAGGGTTTTGCCATAGGGCGCATGTGCTTGCCAGACAGACAGAGAGACAGGAAGCAAGAAATCACCCCCCCAGGGGGGATGGCCACGCCGCAATCCCTTCTCCTCTGTTCTCCTCTCGGGATCTTGGGCACGCACACACACGTGCCCGGCATGAGTTTTTTAAGCAACAGGTCCGGGACACAAACCACGGTCGACTACATGGGAGTCCAGCGACATAGCCATTATGCTAACTGCTAGTCCCACCTCTTCTGAATTTTATAAGGTAGATTTTTTTAGGAAAAGACTTTTTCCTGCAGATGTATTCTACAGTGTCAGTTGAGTAGGGTGTTTTTGTTTGGGTTAGGGAAAGGCATGTAGTGTAGTCTCCATGTAATTTATTCCGTTGTAATCAACATCAGTGGTAACTGTGAATATACCTCAGTGGTCAAGGTTGGTCATAACTAATGTTGAACTATAAGCATTTGTGGTGGTAGTGACACAGCTTTGCTAGGGTTGGGGGCTCCCAAGCAGATTCGTTGGTCACCAGCAGCAATAGGGAATAAAGGGTACTGGTCCCCCATGTCCTGAGAGTATGCAGATTCTATAGTGCATATGACAATTTGGGTCCTGACAGCCTTCAACTTTATCTTGCTTTCAACACTTACTGTTTATGTAGTTTTCTGACTCTGTGCCTCAGTGTCTCTGTCCATAAAATGAAAATAATTGCAGTGCCCACCTCTTAAGGAGAAACTTAAATGAGCTGATTTATATAAAGTGCTTTGCACCATGCCTGATGTATTGTGAGCAACATGTGTTGACCATAGCTTAGGACTGTTATTCAGATGATGATGCAGTCTTGAAGAGACCTCACAAGCAATTCACTAAAAGAAGGTGTTTTTTTTGTTTTGTTTTGTTTGTTTGTTTGTTTGTTTGTTTTTGTTTTTTATAAAGATTAGTAGACTTCATTCTGTAGAAATGAATGGAGGGCAGCTTCACTAACTTTAGAATTGTTCTGAGTCTTTTAACTTTTTCCAAATGTGCTACCAAAAATTCTAGAATTCACAACTGTTCAAGAAACACAATGAAACTAAGAAACTTGACTGCGGATAAACCACAAGACTCTATGGAAAGTGACAGATGGATTTTGGCTGTCTCCCCAAGTTCATGCATACGTCACTGCAGAGAGAGTAGCCCTAGACATCCCTGGGGTCCCTGCTACCCAAGCTGCAGTTCCATAAAATGGGTTGTAGGAGGAACATCCTCATAGGTGTTAGTATTGACATAGAATATGATGAGATGAGTTGTTATTCAAATTAGTGAGAAAAGAGAGTTATTCAATAATTGGCTATTTGGAAAAAAAATGCAGTATACAAAAATAAAGTTTAAACATTCTATAATAAATATAGTGAAATGCTGACAAAAACATTCTATAATAAATATAGTGAAAAGTGAAATGCTGTCAAATAAATATGAGGTTCTAAAAAGATGACCTTTCTAATTATAAAGGCAATGGAATTCATTTTTAGGACAGTATTAGCAGACTTTGACTATATAAATGTTTATATATTTTTAAAAACAAGCAGAAAACCCAAACTGATAAATCAAGTAACAAACAGGGAAAGGTAACTGTTAGTGTCCTTACTGTATCTTAAACTCTTTCAAGCCAATAAAATACAAATGCCATAAAATAATATGATACAAGGGACACCAATAGATAATTCATAAAACAGCCATAAACGTATGAAAAACAATTTCCCTCTGAGGGAAAAAAAAAGAAACATTCATTGTTTATGATGTACTATTTTCCTTCTTTTACATCAGGATTAATTTTTCTTTTTTTAAAGAGAGATTTTTGCTATAGGGCATGTATGCTTGCCAAAGAGACAGAGAGACAGAAAGAGAGAAATCACCCTCCGGGGGGATGGCCACACCACAATCCCTTCTCTTCCATTCTCCTCTCAGGATTTTGGGCACACATGCACACACACCTAGCATGAGTTTTAAGTTGCTGGGTCCAGGACTCAAACCATAGTCCAGTAATATAACCATTATGCCATCTGCTGATCCTCTGGATTAATTTTTTTTCAAAATGCTCATGCCCAGTATCATTGAGAATGGAATGCAACACGTGCTCTCAAACACTGCTCGGGGAAGGTGTGTTGGCTTAACCTTTCCAGAGAGCAATTTGACAGAGTCAAATTCATTAATCTTCAAGTTCACTTCTAGGAATGTGTTCAAAGACAATAATCAAAGATAGACAAAAAGACATATATGTAAGAATGTCATAGTATTGTTCAGGATGGCAACAGAACTTATAACTCTGAGAAAAAAAGAGAAATTATTTAACCATCCAAAAAAAAAAAAAGAGAGAGAATGATCAATTTGTTGTGCTGAATCCAGTCAGTGAGTTTTTATGCCACATTTTCCAGGTAAAATTTTCTAATCTTATAGGAAAATGTTTATGATCTAATATTAAAAAGAAAAGAACAAACATCAAAAGCATAGCATAATCATATTTTGTAGAGGAAAAAAAATGTGTAATACTAACACTATACTCAGAACTGAGTGACTGGTATTTAAATATCAGACTTTCATGGTACCCTCAGATCAATAGGAATTGCTCTACCCTCACTGCTCTGTCTACTTCTCAGAAACACACACACTACTCATAATTCAGCAAGTAAATAGCATCTGATGCTGTCCCTGCTGCTAATCCTGCCTCCCTTTTGACTGGGGCCGCTGCCAAGACATATCTTTGATATCACCACTGACCAGGACACTTATGGTGGGAAGGAGAAAAGGAGAAAAGGAAGGAGGAAGGAGAGATTTGCTTAATAAATGAGCAATGAAACAGTCTTAGTGTGAGCCAAACTCACACAGGATCCCAGAGAATTTTAGTTATTTCCCTCAGATTCTATCATTGTATTCCATTTCATAAAAGATCACAGTGTGGGAGATTTGGGTTTCGCATTGCTATCCTGGTCAACTACCCTTGTCCCACCAGCAGTCACTAACCCCAAGTTTCAGCCAAAGACATGTGGGGCCACTGTCCTAATCCTGAGGGCACTACCCACCTCCAGCAGCAACACCTTTCTCCTTCATGTTCCTTGCCTCCTAAACTTGAAGTGGTTAGAGCCTCTTTTTTAAAAATTATAATAATAATTAATGAATTATTTAAAATTTGAACAGGGAGAGAAAGGAAAAATGAGAAAGAAAGCTGCCACCTTTGCTTTCCCCTTAGGAACTGGCTTTGTCTTAGTTATAATGTTTTGGTTGGATGGCCACTCACTTTCAACCATGTCCATTTGGGGCAGGTTGGAGACCAAAACACACTTTAGATTTTGATGGGGAGGATGGTTAGAGCAGAGGCTCATGACTGCATGCTGAAATGACCAGATCCTTCAGGCTCCCAAGCTTCACCTCTGCCAACACTTCTCCCCGACTCTCTTACTATATTATGCAGGGGAATGGCAGAATGGCAGCTCTGAGAAAGGAAGTGAGGTAGAATGCAAACCCAGACTGTCACAAAAGCCAAGTATATATGACACAATTAGGTTAATGATGATTATCTTTGATTATATCATTTTTCTTTTTGTCTGTGTATTCATAATTTTTGCAATCTGAAAAAGGATCATAAATAATATATAAAATGGCAGACCAACTAAATCAAATATCTGAAGATGATATTCAGGTATCACCCTTTTTTTGTTTGCTTTTAAGTTTCTAAGGTCATTCTAATGAATAGTTAGTGTTCAGATCCAAGTATGTAGTCAGTCTTCTCATTTTACAAAATAGACAGCTGAACCCAAAGCGGCTCACAGTAACACTTGGCTTATATATCTGGTGTTCTAAAAGAAAGTTCTGTATAAGATTCAAATTAATTGAGTAATCAAATCTCTTCGTTATTGAGAAGTTATTTGTTGTCACTTTTTTGGACCTCACAAAATTAGATGCTTACAACCCAGATGACATGGTTTAAACCAATTTTACTTAAACTATATAACCATAATATTTGAAGATTAAGAAGAGCTGTTTATTTACTTCAACTTTACTTACAATTCTAGTACTATGGCTCATAAAGTTGCTTAAAGGAACAGAAGAGTCCTTTTCCTAAGCCTATGCTCAAAGGTTATGAAAAATAAGACTTTATTCCTTATATCTATCTCTCTTCAATTTGGCAACTGGTAGAGAATATGCTAATAAAATCAATAAGCACATATTTATCAAAATATCTACAATATATCCAACACTCTTTTGTTTTGTTTTATTTTGTTATGTTTTAATGATGGAGGGCATGTGCCCATGCATGAGAGAGAGAGAGCAAACTCCAATGGAGCCAGGTCACACCACAATCCTCTCTTCTCCAATTCTCCATCCTAGCAGGATGCTGGGTACACACACACACAACCCTTATGTGTTTTGCCAAGATGACAGAGCAAGTACCTGAATCTTAGTCAATCATGTGGGATCTGGCCTCCTTGGCACAGCACCTAAATGTTGTGCTACAAAGAAAGCCTCCAACCTGACTCTTCCTCCTACTATTTAAAGCTTGGGACTTTTGAGACCAGCAGGTGGTGTAGTGGTTAAGGTGCTAGACTCCCAGATAATCTACCATGGTTCACATCCCAGACCCAGCAGCTTGAAACTCACACCAGGTACATTTACGTGCATGCCCAATATCCCAAGAGGAGAATGGTGGAGAAGGGATTGCAGCATGGCCATCCCCCCTGAAATTTGAATTTTAAACAAGGAAGAGATCCTGACCAGTCTAGGAATTCATCATTGATAAAGGAGAAAGCAGAGCCAAGACAATTAAGAACTCTATAGAAGGCCACCTAACGGTATAGCCATAATAGGGTTTCAGTGGCAATGCAAAGCTAAAGGACAACAGAGCAATTGGCTTGTTCAGTCTCTGATACCAGCCACCTAAATTATGTTAGTTTTCTTAAAATCTTTTAAGGAGATCAAGGCACTATGGGCAGCTTTACAGGTGAACACAGTACAGGGCAATGAAGGGGCTGCCTTCTAAAAGAACCAAAAAAGACTCCATTCTCCAGATGTCTCCCAGCCCAGAAGCCATTGTTCATGCAATGAAAAGTGATTCATATTTTGGTTTTCTAAATATCACAGGGAGACACACGGAATATGAATCATTATAAAGAAAATGTAGAGATCAAGCTTCTACTCAATTCAAGTATCTCTTCAAGAGCATCTTCAAAATAACATTTGCTTATAATCTGCCCAACCATGGGTAGTAATAAGAAGAACACTAGATCACAAGATCATCCCTTATGTTTCTAAACAATTCTAGTCATTCAAAAGTCTTTCTTACTCCAATTTCTACCCAGCAATACTAGTTTGGTCCTCTGATCTTCAGAAAACAAGTCTAAACTCTCTTCTAGTTTTTCCAATATTTTAAAGAAGCTATCTATTTCAGTGAAGTCTGCTCTTCCTAAAACTAAACAAACACTGCTTCTTCACTCATTCCTCACCCTCCAGAGTCCCAAGTTAAAATACAAAGAACTCTGGGATCAGCAAATGGTGTAATAGTTACATCTGTCACTGGACTCCCAAGTAGTTGACCGTGGTTCCAGTCCCAGACCTGGTGGCTTAAACTCACACTGGACGCTTGTGCATGCGTGCCCAAGAACCCAAGAGGAGAATGGAGGGGAAGGGATTGTGGCGTGGCCATCCTCCTGGGGGGTGATTTCTCACTTTTGGTCTCTCTGTATCTCTCTCTCTGTCTTTCTGGTGAGCACACATGCCCTACTGGAAAAAAAAAAAAAAAAAAAAAAAAAAAAAAAAAAAAAAAAAAACTTCTCTAAAAAATAGAAAGGACTCTAACACCAGTTCTTTCTAGGAAGTGAAAAAGGTAGGTGGAGTCATATATTTGATTCAGAAGAAAGTAAGAGAAGGAGGAATGATGGTCAAAATAAAATGTACTTCTAAATTTTCAAAAGCCAGCTAGACTAGCACAATCTTTGGAAAATTAATTTAAGAGTTACACTTGCCTAATTACCAAAGAATTATTAATTTTTTTAAATGGCCAAAGGGCCTATGTGCTTGCCAGAGAGGGGGAAAGAAAGGATTCTCAGTGGAACATGTTCACACTGCAATATTTTCTTCTCCATTTGTCCATTCTGTTGAGATTTGAGGGTACCTATACACACACACCTGGTGTATTTTTCAAGCCATCAGGTTGGGATTCAAACCCTGAACAGCCATGTGGAATCTGGCTTCCTTACTAGACAATGGAGCCAACACCCAAAGAACTTATTGACCTCTATTTTAATATCACAAGATTCTTTTTTAAAAAAATCATTTATTAATTTTATTTATTCATTCATCTACTTTCTTTTTTTATTTAAATTTATTTGTTTATGTTCATTCACTGTACATCATTACAACATACAAAATGAGATTTTCCATCCAGAGTACACTGTATATTGTCTCAATCAAGCACATCAACATACATGTTATTGTCAACAAATAATCTTCCATTTCTTGTTTCCTGTATGTTTTGCTTTCCCCCCCCATCCTTGATTCCCTATCTCTTACCCTCTGCCATCTCTCACTCTCTTCCCACACTGTCTCTGGTATCTATGTTTACTTTCTATAATGTTCCCCCCCCCATTTTTTATTGAATTACTAAAGATCTTAATTAATCTAAATATTTTCATAGCAAACACAGCTGATATATACATTTCTATGAACACAAGTCTAACTTTAGGCATCCTATAAAGTAACACCTAGCTGGGGCTATATATCTTACTGCAGTCATCGAATGAATTTTTTTTTTAAACTTTTTTTTTGTAACTTAATTTACATTCTTTCCCTAAGCATTATCACAGCATACAAAATGTGATTTCCCATCCAAAATATACTGCATAGTGACTTAATCATGCATATTATTATCCAAAATTTTCCATTTATAGTCCCTAGAATTTTTTACTCCTCTTTCTGACCCTCTGTCCTTTCCCACCCTATTCTCCCACTGTCTCTGGTGTCTACAATTGTCTTCTATTCCTTTCCCACCCACATTGTACTGATCACACAATTTCTTAAATAATCTAACTACTTTCAATGGTAAGTTCACATGGTACTATTAAGAAAACCAGTTTTAACTTAAATCATAGAAATGCTAAGGAACTTTGCTTAAAGCCAGGAAACAGGTTAGGATTCTGTTCAAATGGTAGGTGCATGAACCTATCAGTCTCATGTACTTTATCTTATGTTCTGGTTCCATTTTTCCTATTAAATTCTGGGATATAATATTCAGCTCCAGACTTGTTCCTATGATTAAGCTGGCCACTTTCTCAGTTTTTGAACTCTTCTTTCCGTGTGTCTGTATTTAATTTTCCTGATATAGCACATCCTTGAGAACTTCTTGGAGATCTGGTCTGGTGCTGGTAAATTCTTTCAGGTTTTGTTTATCTGAGAATGTTCTTGTCTTTTCTTCCCACATGAAAGATAATCTTGCCGGTACAGTATTCTCAGCTGAAATTGCTTTTCTCTTAACACTTTGAATATATTTTCCCATTCTTTCCTCCCCCGCATTGTTTCCGATGAGAGATCTGCTGTTAGCCTGATGGGATGTCCTTTGTAGGTAACTTGATGTTTTTCTCTTGCCAATCTTAGTATCTTGTCTTTGTCTGTGGTTTTGGTCAACCTGGCTATAATGTGTCTTGGAGAAGATCTTCTTGGGTTGATTCTATTTGGGGTCCTTTGTATTTCTTGGGACTGGATCTTTGAATGCCTCTCTAGGTTTGGAAAGTTTTCTTGCAAGATTTCATGGAATAGATTATCAATGCCCTTATGGGTCTCTTCACCTTCTGGAATGCCAATTATCCAGATGTTTGGACGTTTGATAGTATCTAGTACTTTTCATATATTATTCTCAAATTTTTGTGTCATTTTCTCAGTCTTCATGGTGGATTTTTCTAGGCCAGCAATTTTCTCTTCTACGTCTGAGATTCTATTTTCTGTATGATCTAGTCTGCTTTTAATACTTTCAAGGGAGATTTTGACTTCCTGTATTATAGACTTCATTTCTAACAGTTTCGTTTGACTCTTTTGTAAAGTGTGTAATTCCTCTTTTAGGTCTTGCAAGAATTTCCTCACCTCCTGGAACTTGTCAACTTCTTTCTCCTTTCTCTTTAGCAGTTCATTGTCTCTCTTCTCTTCCATCTCAGTTAGCTTCGCCATTATGAATACGCTAAATTCTTTATCAGACATTTCCATGATTTGCATTGTACTGCTTGTGGATGAAGAGGAGTTATTCTTTTCCCTTGGAGGAAAGGTATTTTCTTGCTTTCCCATATTTCTTGTGGTCCTGTGGTGATTTCTTGTCATCTGATAGATGGTGTGTTTCTTTCGAATTCTTGAAGTTCAATCACGCTATCTTTGTTTGCTGGAGGCTGAATTTATCAGTAGAAAATATTCATTTCTCCTGTCCCCTGAAATGACTAGTTCGCAGGAGCCATGAGGAATCCTCTTCTGAAGGAAGGTCTCAACTCTCCAGCCCCATTCATCTACTTTCATTTGACTAGAGAGAGTGAGAAAGTGAGAAAGCAAGCCACCAGGTCCAGGACTCAAACCATGGTCGCCCATGTGGGAGTGTCCAGTGCCCCAACCACCATGCCACCTGTTGGTCCCCAATATCACAAATATTCTATAAAACTCCAGTGGGTAATAAAACCCATTTGAGTAGACTATACAGAAAATACATTATACTACACCCCATTCTAAAGGCCCTATACATTTGAAATTGAAGGTTTTTTTAATAATTAGTATTATTAAAATGAAACTACATTCTATGAAAAAGCATTCTAGAGAGGCATCTTTACTGAAATTCAACAGGCACATTTATTATTAAGTTTATTTTTTTTTATAAGTGAGAGAGACAGAAAGACAGAGACAGGCACTGCCAACAGAATCTTTAAGCTGCAATTCATCCCCAGCTTCAGTCACCCATAGATCACAAGCATGTACGCACCCAGGATGTACAGGAAGGCCTCAGGATGTGAACCCAGATCCGTCTTACGTTGTCAGCCTTACAGAGCATTATGCTATGACTGTGCCACTGTCCAGCCCCCGGACACGCTTCTTAAGCCAGAAAACTCCATTACCTATATTCAGGAGGGATGCTAAACATGGAATAGCATTCACAGCTCAGGAGAAGCTCCCCCCTAGGAACACAGGAATGCTGAGATTCAAAGAAACACCAAATGTGTTGCATCATAAATCTGGCTATGAAGAAAGGTCTGAGGGAACCAGCAGTTAGCGTAATGGCTATGTCGCTGCGTGCGTGCCCAAGATCCCGAGAGGAGAATGGAGGAGAAGGGATTGCGGCATGACCATCCCCCCTGGGGGGTGATTTCTTGCTTTCTGTCTCTATGTCTCTCTCTGTCTGTCTGGCGAGCGCTCGCACCCTATAGCGAAAAACCTCTCCCCCCCCAAAAAAAGAAAGAAAAAAGAAAGAAAGAAAGAAAGAAAGAAAGAAAGAAAGAAAGAAAGAAAGAAAGAAAGAAAGGTCTGATTGTGGCCAGGTATCTACCCTTGAGATTTCATCGCTGCAAAACTTCCTCCCCACAGAATGAAATCCCTTCTTTTTCATTCCCACAGCCTGAAGTTTGCTTTAAGTATTTGTTCTCTTGGCTGGTAATGCGGAAAGCTTGGAGCTATTTTTCTCTTTAAAATGTTAGAAAGAAACTCTCTTCTTCCTGTATGACTGGCACGTTATAAGACATTCTTAAAGTCTCAGGCAATCCACATGAGGGAATGCAGGAGCAAATATGAGAAACAGCAAAATAATTCAGCACACAAAATCTCTGTACAAGGCACAGGGTCTCATTAAGGGGGAAGAAGACAGAGGAGCCTACCTATATCAAAGTAGTGATGTGATATGCATAACAATAATAAATGACACACTTTGAACCCTTATCTGTGCCAGGCACTGCTCAAGCACTTCATGAGATTTAGCTCATTCAGCTCTCAGACCAGCCCTGCAAGGTAGGCACTATTTTATCCCATTTGACATGAATAGGCATCATTTTAGTTGCATCACTAGCAACTAACCTAAAGTTGTGAAGCTACCGAGAAATGGCAGTGCTAGGATGCAAACTGTGGAGCTTGAGTCACAGAGCCTGTGCTCTTACCACTTTTCTATATTGCCTCAATGTATGCACGTTGTGCATTGCATGATGTATATGATAAGAGTTACATGAGACTAATGTTATTCCAATGCTGGAAAACTGTATCAATGATCTTAAACTTGTTTCTGCACGGCCAAAGAATTTGACTGGTTCTTAATTCTACCCACCAGAATTGGTACCATCCTGACTGAAGGTTCAGGTCAAGGGCCACAGAGACTCTTCATCACCAGTGGGTGGCAATGTTGTCACATGGAGCCATTGAGGTGAAGGCCTGATACCCTCTCTAAAGGTGGGAAGACCAAACCACCTTACGGATAGGTTATTCTAGCAAGTCCCAATTCTCTATTATCTCCAGCATAATTTTGCAGGAGATGAGATCTGAATTAGGTAAACACTCAGGAAACTATTTATTTAAGTGATTCTTCCCCTGTCGTGGTGCACTATTCCTGATATCTCTCAAATCTCTCGTAAATTAGACATTTGTCTCCCCACAAAGACATGTCTTTAGGAACAGAGACTACCACTTTTATATATAATTTCACTAGCCTATAGTAGATGTTGAGCAAATGGACAAATGAATAAATTTCAATTCTTCAGAAAAATCCATTTTACTTCAAAGAACAATCAAGAAACATCTACAGAATTTTCTGACATTGCTCCAAATGAATTCAGATTTCACTGATACCAATAGGGTGGGTTCACTCACCTAGGAATCCTTAGGATAGAATAAATCAAAGGAAGACTTCCAAACCACCCTGACCTACTCTTAAAATTGGAGTACCCAATAGGCCCTACCCTGGCTCTTCCATAGAAAGGTCACACCTTAAGCAGAGCAAGTGAAACTGACCTATGGCTAATTTCAACAAAATGAGCACAGTAGTTGATGCAGTCAAGGGCTTTCCCAAAGAACTCCACAGTAACTTAAGGGCAAAAACCACTGTATGGTTTGGATAATGGTTTGTTCCCCAGAGGTTCATGTTTTGAAATTTGGTCCCTAGTATAATGGTGTTGGGAGGAGGTGAGACTTCTAAGAGCTGAGGCCTTGTAGGTCCTATTTGGATCATGGGAGCAACAACCTCCTAAATGGGTTATTGATATCTCATGAGATGAAGTAGGTTCTTGCTCTAATGGGAAGGGGTTAGTTTCCACAGAGCAAGTTATTAAACAAATAAGAGATGCCTAAAGTTCATGCTCTTTCTGAACCCATTGACCTTTTCACTTTTCTCCACCATGTTGTAAGGCAGCAAAGGCCAGCCAGATGCCAGTCACATGCCTTAACTTTCTAGTCATCAGAATCCTGAGCCGAATAACCTCTATTTTTTGTAAATCATTCAGTCTCAGGTATTTCTGTTTAGTAACACAAAACATCAAAATATGAAATTCTAGAAAAGAGATGTGTATTTCTCTAAAATCTGAGACACTCTGAGGAAGTTTTTCTAATCCATAACATTTCTTTTTAAATTATTACTGTTAAGTTTGCTATAAGGGCATATACACTCACCAGAGAGAGACAGAAACAGAGGAAAAATGAGAAAGTAAACAATGTCCAAGACTTGAACCTCAGTCAGCCATATGGAAGTCCAGCACCTTAACCACCATGCCACTTCTAATCCATAATATTTCTTTTTTTTATTACAATTTATTTATTTGCATTCATTCACTGTACATCATTACAGCATACAAAATGAGATTTTCCATCCAGGGTACACTGTACATTTGCTGACAATAACATAAATATTCCTAATAGTCTGTTAGACATTTGAAATTCTAGTATTAATGCTAAGCCCTTGGGATTACATTGGTAATTTATGATACATCCAGAAACTAGTTAGGCTTTTGACCATGGAAAAAAAAAAAAAAGAAGAAGAATAAAAGAGGTAACTTCAAGAATGTCTATTCTTATTATTTGGGGTACAAACTAAGAAAAAATTTAAATGTGTATGGTTTTTAGAATTATTTATTTAATTTTTATTATTTATTTATTTTATTTGATCAGAGCGAGAAAGAAAGGGAAAGTGAGAAAGCAAGCTGCCAGGTCTAAGACTCGAACTGTGGTTGGCCATGTTGAAGTCCAGCACTTTAACCACTTCGCCACCTATCAGCCCCTAAAATATGTACTTTTTAAACTTACTTGAGTATTAATAAAATTCAGAATTAGCAAAAACATATTTTTTAGAACTTTTTCAGATAAGAGGACTTGTTTTCTTAGTTATCAATACACTAGACTCCATCTACTCTTTCAGTAGTAGCATATTAGTGTACAGTTAGTATGCTATATTCCTCTCTCCCACTTAAGAAAAAAGAAATTTGATTTACTTTGATAAGTATAAAAGAACATAAATTCATTATAGAAAATTTTGAAAATATTGGGACCAGCAGGTGGTGTGGTGGTTAAGGCACTGGACACTCCCACATGGCCGACCGGGTTCAAGTCTTAAACCTGGCGGCTTGGTTTCTCAATTTCCATATCTCTCTGTTTCTCTCTCTTTGTCTCTCTAAGGTCAAATTAAAATAAATGACTGAATAAATAAAATTAAATAAATAATTCTTTTAAAAAAAAAGAAAATTTTGAAAATATAGAAAGTTCTGAAAAACATCCAAGAGATTATCTCTATTGACTTTCTGATACATGTTCTTCCCATCTTTTCCAGTCTTCCATGTATTTCATACTTATACATACATAATTTTTTATAAAATGTCATCTACATTTCTTTACATTGTTTCTTTCCATTTCTTCATGTGTCTTTTTTTTTTTTTTTTTTTTTGGTTAAAGAGAGATTTTTACTATAGGGTGCATCTGCTCACTGAAGAAACAGAAAGAGACAGAGACAGAAAGCAAGAAATCACCTCCCTCCCCAAGGCAGGATGGCCACACTGCAATCCCTTCTCCTCCATTCTCCTGTTGGGATTTTGAGCACATATATACCACACACAAGTCTGGCATGAGTTTTAAGCCACCAGGTCTGGGACTCAACTGTGATCAACTATATGGGAATCCATTAGAAACAATTACACCATCTGCTGGTCCCTCTTCGTGTTTCTTCTATTCTATTTTCTCTTTCAGTCTTTCTTCATCTGTGTGTACTGTAGAATCTGTGGTATGCATCCATATATAAATCTATCTGTTTAGCTTTCACACAGAGAGGGAAGAGCCATTCAAAACATGCTCCTCCCTAAGCCACATGGAAAAAAAGATAGGTAACAATGAATAGATGGTAAGTAGATTGATAAAAAAGTAGATAGATAATAGGTAGATAGTTGGATAGATAGAAAAAGAAGGAAAGATATATGTGTTATTATTATGTGGACCTTTGGGATATCTTAAATATGTTGTGACGTTCAGTAGAAAAAAAATTTCCTGCCCCCATTTTTTACTCCATAAGAACCATTAGTTATTCTTCTCTTTGTACATGCTATTTCTACATCCTTCCTCCTTTCCACAGAAATTCTTCGTATAGTCCCCAAGTTGAGCCCTAATTATTTGCCCCAGTCACAATTTATATTGGTTGTTCATACACATATTCTAGGGAAACTCCCTCATTTCCTGTTTCCCAATAGCTTTGCTGCTTAATATCTTATCTCAGGGCTAGAAGCAACTCTGAGGTATATTTTCTTTATCTCATACATCTTTTCTTCCCTCTGCCCTGTGCTTTGTTCTGAGTGTGTCTGAATTCCTTCTATAATTGCTTCCTTAGTGTCCATTTGGCCAAAATGGACCCATCTTAAATGACAGGAAGGTCACTACCCCTTGAAGTGACCAGAACATTTTCATAAAACTCTGACAACCAAAATACTCTGTCACACTTACCCCTTGCTAGTTCTAACTAAAACAACTTAACCATTATATCATCCACATTAAAGCCCTTTGAAATGAACTACTATTTATGATAGCATCAAAAAGAATAAAATACTTAGTAATACATTTAAGCAAGGAGGCTGTATTAGTCAAGGTTCTCTGGGGAAACAGAACCAATAGGATATGTATAAATATATGAAGGAATTTGTTGGAGGAATAAGTTCACACAATTATAGTGACTGAGAAATCCCACAGGTTGTCCGCAAGCTGGAAATCCTGGGATGCTGGTAGCATGACTCCAAGTACAAAGGCCTCAGAGGCAGGGAAACTGATGATGTAAGTCATTACCCCAGGTTAAAAGCCAGGGGACACTGGTGGGACTCTGAAGTCTAAGGGCAGGTGAATCTTGAGTTCTGATGTCCACAGTGCAGAAGTCTTTCCTGCTCTCTCTCTCATTCAAATGAGACCCACCTCTCTTCTCTATTTATTCTCTCCAGGTCCCTGTGATTGGATTTTACCCACCCACGTTGAGGGTCAATTTTACTCACTTAGTTTACTCAGATTTGTATAAAAATATCTTCTGGAAATACCCCTATAGACACACCCAGAATCATGCTTTATCAGTTACCAGTCAAATTCATACCCAAAACTAATTATCACAGAGGCAAAAGACTTGTGTACTGAAAACTACCAAGCATCACTGAAAGAAATTAAAGAGACAAATAAAAGGAAAGACATCCTATATTTTATAAATCCAAGACCTAGTATTGTTAAGATGTCACTACTACCAAAAGCAATTTACAATTTCAATACAATCTCCATCAAAATTCCAATGATGTTTTTGCAGAAATGAAAATTGTATTCTAAAATATATAGAGAATTTCCAAAGGCCCCAAAACAACCAAAATAATCTTTCAAAAAGAAAAAAAAGTTGGACATCTTACACCTCTTAATCAAAACTTACTACATAGCTACAATAATCAAGACAGTGTGGTACTGGCATAAAGATAGATATATATATCAAAGGAAGGGAACCAAGAGTCCAGAAATAATCCCATGCATCTATCGTCAACAATGTTCAACAAAGGTGCCAAGACCATTCAACAGGGAACAACTGAATAGCACACTGAAAAGAATTAATTTGTTTCTTTACCTCACACTGTATGTAAAAACTAACTTAGAATGGATCAAAGACTCAAACATAAGACCTAAAATTATAGAATACAGAATAGGGGAGAAACTTTATGACATTATATTTGGCAATGATTTTTTTAATACATGTAACTCCACCGGCAACAAAGAAAAAAAGACAAATTGAACTACATCAAATTTAAAAGCTTCTGTGCATTAAAGAACACTATCAGCAGAATGAAAAGGAAACCCACAGAATGAAAGAAAATATTTGCAGATTATTTATATGACACCCAAACAACAACAAAGTCAAAAATGGGCAAAGAACTTGAAAGACACTTACCCAAAGAAAATATATACAAAATATATACAAATATACAAATGGCCAATACGTATAAAAAAGATGCTCAAATCAGTAATCAATTAGGAAAATGCAGATCCAAACCACAATGAGTTGCTTACCTCCCTTGGCAATGGTCCATTCCGTCTGTGAAATGTAACTTTATCTTCTCAATAAACATTGTGGTTAGCTTGAAAGAGAAAGAAAAATAAATAAATAAATACAATGAGATTCTATGTCACACTCATTAGGATGTCTATTATCAAAACAGAAATAAAAAGGATAAGAAGGATAGAAGAACTGGAACCCCTGTTCACTGTTGATGTAAATATGAAATAGTGTAGCCACTATGGAAAACAGTACAGCAGTTCCTTAAAGTATTTTTTAAAAAACAGGGACCAGTAGGCCGTATGTAAGTTAAGACAGCTGGGTCCCATATGGCTGACTGCATGATTTGAGTTCCAGACCTGGCAATTAGAAAATCACATTGGGTGTATGTGTATACATGCCCAAAATCCTGAGAAGAGACTGAAGAAGGAATTGCAGCATGGCCATTCTCCCCCAACCCCTGGAGGTGATGTCTCACTTCTCTCTCTCTCCTCTCTCTCTCTCTCTCTCTCTCCCTCCCTCCCTCCCTCCATCTCTATCTCCCCATCACCCATCCTATACCAAAAACTAAAAAATAGAAATAAAAAAATAAAAATAGTCATTGCATGATACAGCAATTCTATTTCTAGGATATATTGTGTTGTTGGGAAAGTCATGACATGTTTTTACATAGGAAAACATAGAAAATATGTCATAACTTTCCCAGCAACCAAATACACAAAAGAACTTAAAACAGGCTCTTAAAAGGGCTTGTTGGTGGCATGGTGATTAAGGCCCTGGATTCCCACCTTGTTAACCACAGTTTGAGTCTTGGACCTGGCAGCCTGAAATTCACACTGTATGTGTGAAATTCACACATGTATGTGTGTGTATGCCCAAAATTAAGAGAATGTAAGAGAAAGTATTGCAGTATGGCCATCCTCCCAGGGGTTGGGGGTGATTTCTCACATGATGAGTGCATGCACCCTGTGGCAAAAAGCTAGGATAAAAACAGGGTCTTGAAAAAATTATACACTCTTTCATGACAATATTATTCACAATAGCAAAAGGTGTAAACAATTCAAGCATCCATTGATAAATGCATAGGTACAAAAATGTAGTACATACGTACACTGGACTTTTATTTGGCCTTAAGAAGGAAGGGAATTCTGACATTCTGCAACATGAATGAACTTTAAGATCTCATGCTAAGTGAAATAAGCTAGTCACAAAAGGACATGAGGTCTGGGTATCTATCCAAAGGACAGATATAGAGAATTTCAAAAGACCCCAAAACAACCAAAATAATCTTTCAAAAAGAAAAAAAAAAGTTGGACATCTTACACCTCTTAATGTTTATTGCAGCATTATTCACAATTGCCAAGACATGGAACCAACCTAAATGTCCACAAACTGATGAATGGATTGGAAAAGTGTCGTATATATACTCTATGGAATACTACTCAGCCATAAAAAATAACAAGACCCTGACATTTGATAGAAAGTGGTCAGATTTGGAGGATCTATTGCTGAGTGAAGTAAACCAGGCTATGAAAGAAAGATATTGTATGTATCCACTCAATATATACCGGCTATCCGCACTCTATGGTAGAGAGCAAAAAATTGGAGGACATAAAAGCAGTGAAGGTACTTAATGAGAATAGGACAGTGTGGAATGGGGGAAGTGAAGAGAAGAGGATAGAGAAAGATAGCAAGAGAACAATAGAGAAGCAGGACATTAGTGAGAAACAGATATGGCTTATTAACTGTAGATAATGACATGTATAGTATTCTCAACTGGACTGGTCTGAGAAGTATTTCATGATGGGCAAAGTCTTTTTACAAGCAAAATGAGAAATAGTGATTGACTGTTTTAAAAAAATAATTAGAATAATAATAATGATTGGGGAAAACATAGAAAAGATATTGAATGTTGAAGCGGGGATATTAATGTCTCTGTACTGACTGACATGCATGGCATTCCTTTTTTTTTTTTTTTTTTTTTGAGAGGTTTTTGCTATAGAGCGCATGCGATCGCCAGACAGAGAGAGAGAGAGACATAGAGACAGAAAGCGAGAAATCACCCCCCAGAGGGATGGTCACGCCGCAATTCCTTCTCCTCCATTCTCCTCTCGGGATCTTGGGCACGCACACACATGCGCCCAGCATGAGCTTTAAGCCACCGGGTCCGGGACGCGAACCGCGGTCGACTATATGGGAGTCCAGCGACATAGCCATTACGCTAACTGCTGGTTCCCGGCATTCCGTTTTGAAAAAGCATTGTAATACACTGTAAAGTTATATGTAATCCAATGTAATATAAAGAAGATTATGATGATAATAAAAAATAAAAAAAAAGACATGAGGCATATAAAGTAAATTTATAGAGGCAAAAAGTAAAATAGTGGTTTACAGGTTCTGGAGACAGTAAAGAATAGGGACTTAATATTTAATGTGAATAGAAATTTGGAAGATGAAAAGAGTTCTGGAGATAGATGGTGGTGAGGTTCCATAACAATGTAGATATACATAATGCCACTGAACTGTGCTCTTAAAAATGATTAAAAGGGTAGATTTTATGTTATGTAAATTTTACTACAATTTTTTAATTAACAAAAGCTCTACAGATATCTAAGAGCTACTATCATGATCCCATGGAATAAACTCTAGAGTAAACATATCTATTGAGTTGTCAGAAAAATCATGATGTATTTTTTCTGTTTTTCTATGCAAAATTGTGTCATGACTCTTCCGACAACTCAGTATTTCCTTCAACATTTCCTCATGTGATATGAATGGTCCATTCATACTCCATTCTGGTCACTCTGCTCTGAATGTTTTCTAACTACCTGTAGCCCTATTTAATCCAAAGACAATAGACCTCAACATGTCCAGTTAAGAATAGAAAACATCTATCGCCTCCCTCAAAAAGGTTACTAGGTTATTAATAATGCAGCCAGAGTTCCCACTAGTTTATTTATTTTTTTGTTTTGTTTTGTTACTTTATTTTATTTTTTGGAGAGGTTTTTGCTATAGGGCGCGTGTGCTCGCCAGACAGACAAAGAGAGACAGAGAGACAGAAAGCGAGAAATCACCCCCCAGGGGGGGATGGTCACGCCACAATCCCTTCTCCTCCATTCTCCTCTTGGGATCTTGGGCACGCACACACACGCACCCGGCGTGAGTTTTAAGCCACTGGGTCCAGGACACGAACCGCAGTCGACTATGTGGGAGTCCAGCGACATAGCCATTACGCTAATTGCTGGTCCCTCCACCAGTTTATTAAACCACTACTAATTTCTACAGAGCTAATGTTCAATCTGAAACTCTGAATTCTTTTCTAATGTGCCATCACTACAACATTCAACAGGTTAGAACTCTTTCAGTGATTAAAAAGACAGTCAAGGGGCCAGCAGGTGTCATGGTGGTTAACAGCACTGGTTCTAGCGGCCAACCGTGTTCAAGTCCCGGACGCGGTGGCTTTCTCTCTCTCTCTCTCTCTCTCTCTCTCTCTCTCTCTCTCTCTCTCTCTCTCCTCTTCCCCCCCCCCCCTTTCTGGTCTAAATAAATAAATAAAGTTAAATAAAATAATTCTTAAAGAAAAGTCAAAACAGACTATGCAAACTGACTTAGGTTAAAAAATAAAAACTATATGCACAGATAAATGTAGAGATGGTGCTGGCACATGACAAAGCCATGTAGCTTGATTCAGAAGTTCAAGTGACCTAACCAGGTCCTAACTATTTCCGTTTTTTTGACCCAGCTCGTGCTTTTGTGTTGTCTTCATTCTCTTCCCATAGGTCACCAAGTAGCTCCCAGGTTCATGGGTGGTACAATAGAGCAAGAATATGGTTTCAAACAATCACAGTCAAAGTACCATTGAATTTCATGACTGACTCATATCCCTGAATAAGTGTCTGTGGCCAACATAATGCTAATGTTGGGGAGTTTAGCTCTAGGTTACATGTTCTGCCCCTGACCAGGGATATAGTCAATTTCACCAAATCATCCAATGGGCTGAAAGTGGATAGAGGTGATCCTCAGAAAATAATCAGATTAAAGTTACCAGCAGGATGAGGGGATTCTGAAAAACAAAAATAATCTGCTCAGCTACACTTCAATTAGTTAAAGTAAATATTTTATGGATTAAGGTATAGTGCCTATGTTTACCTCTATTAAACACAATCTTTGATTTAAAAAAAATAATTCTGAGGGACATGTTTTGCTATAGGGTACATGTGCTCACCAGAGAGACAGAGAGAGATAGAGAAACCAAAAAGTGAAAATTCACCCCCCAGAGGGGATGACCACACTGCAATCCCTTCTCCTTCATTCTCCTCTTGGGATTTTGGGCATACACACACACACACGTCCAGCATGAATTTAAGCTGCCAGGCCCAGGACTTGGACTGCAACTGGCTATGTAAGAATCCAGCAACATAACCATTATGCTGGTCCCTATTTAAAATTTTTTAATTACAGAAAGGCAGAGGGACTCTCTAGTGGGGCGTGGTCACATTGCAATCCCTTCTCCATTTCTCACCCTTTCAAGTTTTAAGCATGCATATGCATGCCCCTAGTGTGTTTTTCAAACCACTGAAACTGGGAGTTAAGCCACAGCCAGCCATCTGGGGCTCTGGCTGCCTTAACCACTAGGCCGCAGGGCTGGCCTTAAATACAAATCTTATTAGCTTCCTTCTGACAAGAGGCTGTGAGAATTCTAGCAGGCAATATATTTATTGTTTTTCTCAGCTATATACTCCACAGTGTAACAAATGCGCCTTACATATTTTAATGCAGTCAGTGATGAACAGATTCTAAGTCATTTTATGTATGTTATACAAGCACATATGTACCATACAAACGGCCCATAAACACAGAGCTCCTCGGTCCACCACTGGACCTTCCTTCCTCAGGATACCAGAATAATGGATGTGGTCATATAACCAGATACCAGGCCCATCTTTGTCCTTAAGCCCGAAGATATTATAAACAATCTTAGCAAAATAGATTCTTGGAAAGGTTTCCAAAAAATAGAGCATTAATATCTATATAATGTATGAATTATTTATTAGCCATCATCAACAAGAAATGTTTCTCTTACTTATCGCAGATTCCTAATGCTCTCTAAGCAAGTTAAAAAAAATAGTAGAAGAAAAATATATACAGTTTTACTATATGTTCTAAGAGCATTCAGGATTAAATATTAACTCTTTTTCTACTTGCAACAACCTTATGATATAAGTGGTTGTCATAACCATCATCATCATCATCATCATGGTATCTATTTTAAATACATTTTAAGGCTGAGAGAGGCAAACGAACCCAACTTTACATAGCTGCTTAGTATAAGCCAGGAATGGTACTAAAGTTGTCTTACTCCAGAGTCCTTGCCCTTAGCACAGAAGTGGCATTTGACCTTGAAAACCCTCAACTCCCACTTCTAGCCCCCAAGCAAATGTGCAAGTGAATCTGCTTAATTAATTAATTAATTAAAATTAAAATTACCATGAATAAATTAAGGAGCAACCACTCACTTTATAAAACAGATTGTGGTCTTATGCTAATTATTTTCACTAACAAGTCCTTTTCGGGACAGGTGAACTTGTTAAAAATCATTAATGACTGGGTCAGCAGGTGGCGTAGTGGTTAAAGCACTGATCTCCCACATGGCTGACTACGGTTCAGGTCCCAGATCCAGTGGCTTAAAAATCACGCCAGGCACATGTGTGTGCATGCTCAAAATCCTAGGAGGAGGTATTGTGGTGTGGTCATCCCTCTGGTGTGAGGGGGGTGATTTCCCACTTTCCCTCTCACTGTCTCTCTCTGTCTCTCTCTGTCTCTCTCTGGCAAGCACACACACCCTGTGACCAAAACCTTAAAAAAAAAAATGAACAAAAATCAGTGACTTCCTAGACACACTGCAACAAAGAAACCAAGACAAAGAGTTAGACCACTGCCAAGTAAAGATCAACTAGAACAGACAGCCCAACTGTGGTAGCACACTGGTTGACATTGCTACTCGGCAGACTGAGGCCACATGGGAGACCCGTATTCAATTCTCAACCCACCTTAAAAAGCCAGACATAGTGGCATGTGCCTATAGTCCTAGTTATTTAAGAGGCTGAGGCAGGAGGATCACGATATGGCAAGACCATGTCTTAAACACCAAACACATACATTCACACACATGTCCACACACATACACACAAAAACTAAAGATAAAAATAAAGATCACTTAGAACCAAAAGTATCTATGACATCATGTCCAGAGTAGTAGAAAAATAAAAATTCAAAACAACTTTACATACACACCCATTTTTTAAATTAAAAAAGGAAAGAGAAAGAAAGTTCGTGTTAGTAGAATTTCCAGTGTTCTCCAGGTAGTTGAAATAATGGGGCTTTCACGAAAGGGAGATGGAGCAAGGTTGAAAGAACAAACTAGGGATATTGAAGCACTATGGATTAACATCAGTGGGTAGCTCACCCCTGCTTATAGCTGAGGAAAATGGCAGGGGCAACATTATCCAAGAATCCATTGAGATCTGTCTCTAGAGAGGAAGAACCTCCTGGTAAGAAGGAGGCAGCTACAACTAGACACTGCACTGAGGGAGAGTGGGAAGAAATAGCCTTCTCTGTAATCCCTCCCCCAGTCTCCTGCCAGTGCTTCTCATGGGCAGGTAAGAGGGCAAGGGAGCCTTGGTGATGTGGTCAACAAGGGTCAGCCCTCAGGATACAGAATATGACAGAAAAAGGAGGTGAGCACATCTGGATGGTAGGGAATGAGGAGCACAATGTGTCTTTCAAAGATAGGTAAACTGAGTCCCTGAGATGAAAAGTAATACACTTCAGATTGAAAAGGAAACACAGCATCAAGATTAGGGCCCTACTGACTTCTCTGGCTTCACTGATTTTGAGAAGCCTGAATGCCTGGGAAGAATCATAACATCTCAAAGGATTTCTGACCCCTTAGGCTCCTTTCCAATATATCATGGTATTACAAATGGACCACAGTGCTCCACTTATCTTCAGAAGTGGTGAGGGCGCCCGTGATCAGGATGACTCAGCCTCCTGCCTGGATTCACTAGAACGGTTTTAATGAATCACTTGTGTGGGTGCTGATTTGGGTGTTGCTATTCTTTCGGTGAACTCGCTCCACACACTCATAGTTATCTGTTTGATTCACAAAGGTGACTCATCTGAGGAAGTTGACCTGACCATGGTTTACCAGGCAGCATCTAATGGGGATGTCAATGCGCTGACTGCAGTGATTCGGGAAGACCCTTCCATCCTGGAATGCTGTGACAGTGAAGGTGAGCTACTGATACATTTTGGATCTGGAATGTTCTGCACTATCCTTTCAGAAATGGCCTTCAGAGATGAGCAGAGACCTATGGCACTATAACAGAATAGCTTTTATAATCAGTTTCTCTGTCCTAGTATTTCTGAGAAACCATTAATAATTTTAAACCAGTTGGCTTGTCCCAAGAGACGCTTTGAATTCTTTTATTATGACAACAAACTGTTTTGTAAAGTGAGTGGTTGCAATCAGGCCAGCCCATGGGCCAGCTGCTGGCTCCCCATTGCAGCCTCCTCTTGCTCCTGCCATGGCGTTGGAGGGGCCATGGGAACCTGAAGGCAAGGACATCAGGTTATCAGCAGAAGTCAAACCATTCGTCCCCAAATTTTCCGGGCTCAATGTGGCATGGAAGGAGTCCTCAGAAGCTTGTGTCTTCCCCAGCTGTGCAGCCACCTACTATCCATTTGTTCAGAAACCACCAAGGGCTGAGTGGTGTGGCCATCTTTTACAGACTCTGTCCTCCTCCAGTACCTGTAGCAGTGTGCTTGAAGACAGTGCATTTGCTTATCTGGGATGAATTATTAAAGCCTTATAGGACTGCTCTAGATGCTAAAGAATAAAAGACTGTCTTACGGGCTTTGCTCCCCTTGTTGTCAATTTTATGTAGACTAGAACAGATGAAGAGGAAAGAAAATGCACTCATCGCCTCCAAATTTATGTTGAACACAAGTATCAATAAAGTAGTCTAACATGTAGAAAAAAAGTGAGTGGTTGCTTCTAACTTCTCTCTGGTAGTTTTGTTGTTGTCCTCTTTGGAAAGGGGTGTCTTCTGTTTTGTAAAGTAGAATCACTTGTACATCTGCCTTGGAGCTGGAAGTGAAAGATAAGGGGACTCACAAGGTTAAACTTACCACTTGGTGGTAAGTCCAAGAACCAGACTGAATTAAATTATGGCTTGTACTGACAAAATGTGAATGTAAATGAAGATACAATATGTCAATACCTGTGGGGCCTAGCTAAAGCAATGCCAAGAGGAAACTTTATAACATTAAATGCTTACTTCAGGAATGAAAATAAACTTCAATAATTAATATAAGTTCCCACCTCAAGAACCTAGAAAAAGAACAGAATAAACCCAAACAGGAGGGAAAAAATGAAGAGATAAAATTGAAAATGGAAAAATAATAGAGAAAATCAATAAAAGAAAAATTGACTCGGAAAAGATTAATAAAATTGGCAGTCCTTTGGATAAAATGGAAAAAGCCACAGATCACCACTATCAGGAATGAAACTGAGGATATCACTACAGACCCATGCAGACATGTAAAGGATGATGAAGAAATACTACAAAACAAATCTACATATATAAATTTTACAGATCAATTTCCTCAAAAAATATAATCTGCCATGGTTCATTCAATAGGAAATAGATAACTTGAATAACGTCATAACTATCTAGAAAGTTGAATTCATAATTTTATTTTATTTTTTGAATTTATAATTTTAAATTCCCCCACAAAAGAAAAAAAGATATCTTCAGGCCTAGATGGTCTCACTGAGATTTCTGCAAACTTTTAAAGAATAGTCAACATCAATTCTACATGATGTCTTCCAGAAAAGAGGAAGAAACACTTGTCACTGATATTGATAAGCTAGTATTAGCATGCCTTCTGACAAAAACTAATGGAAAAAAATGAAAAATAGTTATATCGATCGACACAGAAAAAGCATTTAGCAAAATTTAACATATATTTATGCTAAAAAAAATCCTCAGAAAAATAGGAATTGAGCAGAAATTCCTCAATTTGATAAAGAATACCAATAAGCCTTGGGCTAATATTTTAATTAATGGTGAATCACTGAATGCTTTGTGCCTAAGATTAAAAAAAAAAAAAAAAAAAAAAAAGCCTGAGTCTGTTCTCACCACTCATATTCAGCATAGTGCAATATGGATGCAAAAGGCCAGAGCAGACAGGCTTTTAACATAGTAAAAAGAAAATATAAAATTGCCCCTTTTTTGCACACCTTGATTTTCTTCATAGAAAATCTTAAGAAAACTACCAAAACACTCTTATAAGTAATAAGTGAATTCAATAAGGTCACAGGATACAAGGTCATTACAGAAACAAAAAGCATATTTATATATAGTAGCAATGACATGTGGACACCAAAATTAAAAATACAATGTCATTTTAAATTAGCCAATAAAAAAGAAATCTTCAGGTGTAAATACTACAAAATATATATAGTACTTTTATACTGAAAACTATAAAATGTTGATGAAATAATTCAAAGAAGATCTAAATAAATAGAGTGGCATGCCATATTCATGGATTAGAAGACTCAGTACAATAAGTAAGCACAATGCTCTCCAAATTTACAACCTGTTTTAATGTGCTTTCTAAAAAGGTATCTACGTGGTATTGGGTGAGGATCACAATTTCTTTTTCCTTCTTTAATTTAATTTTAATTTATTGTATACATTCAATCAGAATATATCACTAAGCTTGTAAAGTGAATTTACCCAACATGAATACACTTCATGCCAGTCCAGTTTAGGACTTGCTATACACATTATCATCAACAGATAATCCATTTCTCTGTCCCATAAATGTCTTGCCTGCCTGTTTATTTTTCTCCTTAATTTCTTTCCTCATACTCTCCCCCTTCTTCCACCCTCTTCCTACGCTGTATTCAGTATCCCTAACCATTTTCCATGCTTCTATACCCTCTAGGAGGGTGATGCACCTGGATTCTGCCTTATGATGCTGGGTTGTTCCAGTACCTCTGTAAAGTTCATCAGAATGCATTTGTGTGTGTGTGTAGATATAGACAACATTACCTAAATTTATATAGAGGTCCAAAGGAACTAGGATAGTGAAAACAATTTCCAAAAAGAAGAAGTACAGTGAGTTCCTCTGTGGTGGCCCAAGTGGTAGGACACACTACATGATACTAGAACCATAAGAGAGGCCCAGTTTTGGGTCCCAGGTCAACTGGAATGTATTGGGCATGGCAGAGTGTGCCAATAATCCTGGCTGTCTGGGAGACTGGAGGAAGGATCTAAGCGTGAAACCCTGTAATGGTTTCTCTTTCTTTCCCTTCCTCACTTGAAATAAAAACATATAGAGCAGTGAAAAAGAACAGAGAACTCAGAAAAAAGCTCACACAAATTTGCCCGACTGACCTTTGAGTTAGGTGAAAATATAACTCAGTAAAAGAAAGGCAGTTTCTTTAAAAAATAGTGCTTGGAAAATTCAATATCCTTAAGCAAAAAGGAAGAAGGAAGGAAGGCAAACATAATCAGCCTAAGTTTAAAGTTATAGAAAAATTAACTCAATACTCATTATAGCCTTAAATGTAAACCATAAAACAATTAAAAATTTTTTATTAAAAAACAGATAGGGAGAAATCATGTTGCCAACTGCAATCTTTCAGTAAGCACAGCAATACTGTTACTTACTCATTCCCAGAGATCTTGAGGTCAGAGCTTGCAAAGAGAATCACAGTCTCAACATGAATCTCCAATCAGAAGACCTCCAAACAAGACTCAGCTGGGCAGCAGATTGTGACTGAGGTTTGCTTTCTTCCCCTGAAGGAGGGTGATGCACCTGGATTCTGCCTTATGATGCTGGGTTGTTCCAGCACCTCTGCAAAGTTCATCAGAACGCATAATTTATCTCTATTTTTATTCAGGAAGAAAACACACTAAAAAAATATCTTGGCCTATATTGATTCTGAAAATAAAGAAGTATTTCAGTACAGGTGGCCCTTTTGGAAGAATTTGTGCAACCCAAGGTGAGGTCACCGTCACTTCCGGCTACCATCCATAACTCCAATATAAGTATGCGGACCCTGTCTGCAGCTGGAGCTGTTTTCCAAAGGCATGTCCAGATTCTACATTGTTCAAGCCAAGTCAGAGTAAACTGTCTGTTATGTCCCAAATTATACTGATTCTCAAGGCAGTCATAGGCAATGTTTATCAATCATACAACATGCTTCAACAACCAATTATTACAAAACTACAAAAGACCATAAAAAGTTCAGGAAAAAGAAATCATAGTTTATATAAATGTAGCAACAATCATCTTCATCTCTCTTCAGCCTTGTATAGTTTGACAGCTGAGTTTATATTGCAAAAAGAAAAATTAATGAACAGGCAAATAAAGTCTGCTCATAAATTTCATTAAGTCAAACATTTTTAAGAGCTGTTGAAATATTTCATTCCAGGATGTACACCCCTGATGCACGCAGTTTCTGGACGTCAAGTGGACACAGTGAAGCTGCTGTTGAAGATGGGGGCCAACATTAACATGCAGGATGCTTATGGCCGCACAAGCTTATGCTTAGCCACCTATCTGGTACCAACTCTTGTCTGTCTCAGGGGCTGAGGAACAGAGTGTACTAACGGTGTCATTATGGGGTGTGTCCCACTTGCAGAAGAGTGTTCTTGGATATGTGCCACTCACCAATGGAAACATAAATTGAAACTTTACTCCAGTTGCTGTTAGCATCCAGCATTTAGAGTCAGTTTCATGGATTTATGCCATTTTGGCTGTAATCATTTTCTAAGATAGAGGTAATGTCACCAATGGAGATCATTTTCTATCTTAGCATTGAAATTTCCCTTGGCACACTTCTGAACTCATCTGATGCTTCTAAGGATGCCCTCCATAAATAACGCTGAGAGGGCGGTAACACTTTGAAGATCCAGTTAACATTTGTGGGATAGGATTAGTTAAGTGGAGGCTCTAAAGACTAAGGAATGTGGGGCATGATAAGGACTGGGAAGAGTTGGGGTGGGAGTAGTGGGTGAGGGAAAAACTAGAACTTATTTTTAAATTTATGCCATGAGTGAAAGAGAGACAGAGAGATAGCACCCCAAACACAGTCTTGATGCCCCAGCCTACCCTCAGCCTTAGTTAGCCAAATTATGGGCACGTACTTTTCCAGCTTACTCAAGGATGTCTCCACGTGTGAATCTAGAAGCCTCCCACATGGATCAGCCTTGAAGGATATTCATTTTACCATTGTGCTACAATGGTAAAATTACATTTTTTACACATTCTGATAAAGCCCCAATACTAGAATATTAAGGGTCAATACCAAGCATAGGACTTAGCCCACAACAGCACTCGATTAAATTGTAATGGACACTAGAGACAAAGTGGATAGAGAGTGTGAGAGGGGAAGAGTGTAGGAAATTTGGGGGGGAAATGGAGAGGTAAGACACTTGTGGGACACAGATAAGGTCTATTATCTGTAGATGAGGATGTGTATGGTGGGCTCAACTGGGCTGGACTGAAGTGTATATCATGCTGGGTAAAGTTTCTTCACAATCTAAATGATGTATAGTCATTTAATGTATGAATAATAATAAAAATAAATAAATAAAAATTAAAAATTAAAAAAAGGCCTAATGCTAGTCCTCTCCACTAGAGACTTCATGCTTGACTTTTCTCAATTTTAGAGCAAGTGTGGTTAAGCCTTACTGAAAATCCTCAAGACCCTCTCCTCTCAAATCCTCCCTATAACTCGTATGGGAGGTCCAGCAGCTGCCTTGAGTTTGTGTCAAACAAGTCCTAACTGCCACATGGAGGTCATCACTCTCTTCTCTCCAATAAAGCACCAGAAATCGTGACCACTGTAGCTGCTGACAGAACTTCTTGCATTTACTGCTTCTTGCTTTTTCTATTACTGTCCATTGATGGCAGTAGAGTCATCCTGGGCCAGACCCATTAAAGGCCCCCGTTGAAGTAAAACACTTCCCCACCCCAACAAACCACTCTTTCCTGATATAATCTAGTGTAGATTGCAATGAGGCATTGCCTAATTCTCACAGAGATTTTCTCCAGAACCCATTTACATTTTCTATTTGCTTGCCCTCTTTTTCTGGATGCATACACAAATCTGGGAAGAATTTTTCCAAGTGTGATTCATAGATCTCTGTGTCAATATCCTTTTGGGTGGTTATTTCAAATACAGGAGCCTGGGGTATACCCCAGACCTCTGAAATCAGATGCTCTGGGAGCAGAACTAGAGGAGTGGGAGACAGGGTCTACCTGCAAAATAAACCTTCCTGGCAATTTTTATGCCCACTCAAGTTTGAAAGCCACTGGTCTGTGCATATAGCTCACATCCCGCATCTCCAACAGGCATTTGACTGTCCTCCCAGGACTACTCCCTTCTAGCACGCCAATAACTTCTTGCTAAAGACTTTTTTTTGGTATCTGAGCTAAGGAGACGAGAAAATTTCTATCATAGGTTGGAAGAAGAGAGTAGAAGTTGTTTCTAAAGTTGATTGGCACAAGCGTATAGAAAACAAAATGTGCTTCTTTCAAACTTCTAAGATTAAATATTTCAGATTTGTCTGTTTTGCTGTTGTTGTTCATTGCCAGAAGCTGTGTGCACTTGCCAGACAGACAGAGAGAGAGGGAAAGGGAGAAAAGAACCCTCAGTGGGGTGTGGTCATGCCCCAATCCCTTCTCATCTATTTCTCCATCTTCCTGGGATTTGGGGCACACTGACACATGAGTCCAATGGGTTTGTCAAACTGCCAAGGCTGGGATTTGAACTGTGGTTGACCATATGGGATCCAGTTCCCTTAACTACTAGGCTATGGAACTGGCCCCCAAATTTCAAACTTTTTGGTTGGTCCCCTATGCAAAGGACTGGGAAGAAGTCTTTCCTAAATGGCAATGGATGACTGGTACCCTTGGAGCCTAGGGAGGCAGTACCTTTGTAGACACTCCTTCTAGGAACTCATTCTAAGGAATTTCATGAGGGGAATATGCTGCATGACACCATGTACTACACTCTTACTGATGTCCCTACCTCTACATGGCTCCCCAAGGCAGGGTCCCTCCCTGTAGAGGCTAACTGGAAACGGAGTGTGTCCTGGGGATTACACTGTGAAGTTCACCAGTCACTTCATCCTGGAAATATTTGAATTCAAATAGAGAGAAACTTTGTAAAAGTGGCACTGAGAAATTGTCTCCTTCATAGCTCCCGATGCAGTGTACAAGTCAGCTTATCATAGATGTGTGACCTTGTACAAACCACTTTACCTCTTTGTGCCTTTTACTTCATTTGTAAAATGTAATAAAAATAATCCCTAAAGTTTATCACAACTACGGGAGATATACATGTAGAATCAATCAGCATGTAGTAGGTAGAAAACTCATTTGTTGGCTTTGAATAGTGACCAAGGGTCTCAGATATATTCAATAGTTTTCTGATTTTTTTTTTCTGAAGAAATAAAGAGAAAACCACATATACACACTCAGAGTTCCAGGAAATATTGCAAAATTATTAAAAACTGTCGAACCTTCCCCTACCAAAAAATCAGCTTTTTAAAAACTGTACCTCTTTGGCAACTCTAAAATTTGTCCAGCATGCCTTTCTTTTGGGTCTCCTAATTATATTTCTTTTCCTTTCAGTCAGAGAACTTGATGAATTACACACTAGCAACTGAAAACAAATTTAATACATTTGTTATCTATGGTTCAATACTGGCGATGCCAAAAAAATTTGTGTTTACTTAAAACTTAAATATTATTGGTCAGTTCTAAAAACCATATTCAATATTATAACCTATGAATTCTGATGTACTTTTGTTGATATATTTTTTCCCAGACTTGTCAAAACCAAAATGTTCTTTTCTTATGCTTTTGCTGGCATTTCAGTTTTTATTGCTTCCAATATTGCATTCATAGTAGGAAATGAAGATTTCTCCTTCTCATCTTATTGGGCAGTCTTAAGCCTTAACTATACACAAAGAGAAGAAGGCAGGACTCTGTTTCTGAAAAAAATAGAATTATTATATTATTTTTCATAATACTAGTTTCATCTATAGTAGTCCTGCTTAGAATTGGGTGAGTAACACAAGTGGGTCTGGATGAGTGTAGAAGGCATTCTTTTCAGCAGGCAAGCCAGACCTATATAGCTATCAGTAGGGTAGTATTGGTTATGATGGCATTGAACAGAGAGGGAGGGCTAGTCTGAGATTATACCTGCCCTTTGAAAGGGGAGCAAGTGGGAAAATGACCCAACTGTAAGTGTTAACAAGAAGGGAACAAGCATGGGATGTGACAGCATCAAGTCTCTATCTGGACAATTTATAGACAACAGGGAGTTCACACAATTTCTTCAGGAATTCAAAGATATGTAAAACTTACCCTTTATGAAGGGATTCAGGCTCTAAGTAGCAAAACGATCAGTCAATAAAGAGACAAGGGCCCAGTCAAAGTAGTAGGGCTCAGATTAGGTTGCTATACATTGGGAGGGAGATTGACTAGAAAACACAAGATACTATCCTTGTGGTTACTAGGAGAGGAATTTGGGAGATAGGACCAAGACCTATTTATCAGACATAGATAAACTGGGTCAGAGAGTGAAGGCTGGGACTTAGAACTGACACAGGAATCCAATTCTTAGAACTGGACCATGACATCAAAGGGTACTATTGACAAGCATGATTTGGAGCTAAGCCCGCAGAATGAGAGTCCAGAGTTGGCTAATCACTCCCTAATATGTGCCACATTTAGCCCTGAGGTCTGAGTATGTAAGTGGAATACTCTAGTCAGGGGGAGGGGGAGTAGGAGGGCATCTAGGGTCAGTCTTCATCAAACATGATAAAGGTCTATAACCACTTCAAGTCAAATAAAATATGTTCTAGTCAAATTGAAGGAGGCTAGGGAAAAAAAAAAACTAGAGAAGGTTCATTGAACTACATTATGCGAGCTTGTTATATAATGATGTGGTTGCTCTTGCATTTCAGGGTTGGCTCGAAGGCTGTGTCAGTCTGCTCAGAAATGGTGCCAAGCACAACATCCCAGATAAAAATGGCCGTCTGCCACTGCATGCTGCCACTGCTGAGCCTGATGTGAGGTAAGTAGCCAAGTTTACAGACACTCAAATTGGGAGGGATTCCACTTATACTGGAAGGTCATCTAAGCTATCCCTCTGTGTCTGACAAAAGCAAAATCAATTCTTTCTTCTGTTTTTTGTTTGTTTGTTTTGTTTGTTTGTTTTTTTCGCTTTTTTTGTTTGTTTCCTTTGTTTTGGGGGTTGTAGCAGAGAGGACACAAGAAAATACTCCGGAATTATTTTAAACTCTAATCTCATTCCCCTCATAATTTGATAAAATCTTTTTCTCTTAGTCTTTGACTTAAGAGGAAATGTTATTTGTCATCATCAAAATCTATATAAATATGGGGCTAGCAGGTGGCATGGTGGTTAAGATACTGAAATATCACATGACTGACTGCAGTTCAAGTCCCCACACCCTCACACTCTCTTCTCTGTCTCTCTCTGGTGAGTGCATGTGCCCTATGGCAAATTAAAATAATAATAATAATAAATTAAATAAGTACTTCTTTAAAATAATTCATACAAATCCTTTATTTAATTAATCAGTTCACTATTAACACAATAACTATTTACTGAGTGCTTATTATGGACCAAGCACTGCCCTAGTCCCTTGCAGGTCCATAGTAAGCAAGACAGTGTCTCTGACATCACAGAGTTAGTCTGGTGAAGGAGTTAACTACCCCACTGGTAAATGACGAAATGAGATAATTTCTGATAAAGACTACTGCTATAAGAAAATTGAACAGGATAGAAGAACAGTGACTAGACAGGAAGATTAATGCCTAAACCCAAGGTCATGCCAACATTTATAGGAATTGAACAAAGGAGCCTAAGGCATTAAGACCAGTAGGTTAGCAGGAAAACCAGTAGTGTGTGCTCCTGGAAGACATGTGAAGAAATATACCCAAATATATTGTATGATTGAGAAGGCCACATTTTTGTAAAACAATTGAGCAACCAAGGAAAAAGTTTTGTCCAGACCAAGGATAACTTCCCATTTCTCTGGGTCTAAATGGCCTCTGTCTTCATCCTTTTGAAAGCCCCTCAGAGCAGCTGATGACAGTACTTCCTACTATAAAACCAGAAGTGTTGTGGGTACTTTCTTAGTTCCACAGGGGATGTTTTCTATATGCTT
Source organism: Tupaia tana (assembly GCA_026018925.1). Classification (NCBI taxonomy): domain Eukaryota; kingdom Metazoa; phylum Chordata; class Mammalia; order Scandentia; family Tupaiidae; genus Tupaia; species Tupaia tana. Next base: position 44,891,405 of record JAKSZU010000006.1, on the reverse strand, counting down.
CATCCTCTACACCCCATGTCCAGAATAAAAACATAAAACTCTGTAGGGGTTGAGGAGACCAAGGCCATAATCTTCCTAGTTGAAGGATAGCAAGATTTCTTCATTTCAATTTCTTTTACAGTAAAGGAAAGGGGCTTGGGAAATTCCGGGACTAGTCCCATGGCTTGCCTCTTCTTATCTTGGACTACATCCAGAAATAACAGAAAGCTAGAAATGATCCAAAGCCCAACAAAACAAGAATATTTAGACAAGAAACAGCAAGTCCAGACAGTTAACAATCAATAGACGTCATAAGAGGATAATTCCCTTTTGATGAATTAGGGGGAAAAGAGAAATGAATGACTTTCTTAGACAACCCACAGAAATATGCAGTCACCAAAAAATACTGTTTCCCAAGCATGGTCTTTAGAAAATAAGTTTAAAAGATATCTTGTGAGGGAACCAGCAGTTAGCGTAATGGCTATGTCGCTGGACTCCCACGTAGTCGACCACGGTTCAAGTCCCGGACCCGGTGGCTTAAACTCATGCCGGGCGTGTGTGCGTGCGTGCCCAAGATCCCGAGAGGAGAATGGAGGAGAAGGGATTACGGCGTGGCCATCCCCCCTGGGGGGTGATTTCTCGCTTTCTGTCTCTCTCTCTCTGTCTGGCAAGCGCACGCGCCCTATAGCAAAAACCTCTCCAAAAAAAGGAAAAAAAAAAGATATCTTGTGAGATTACTCTGCTTTGATTTTTCCATCAACATAAACTTTAATTATACTTTTTTTTCTTTTTTTAAAGAGAGATTTTTGCTCTAGGACACATGCACTTCCTAGAGAGACAGAGTGAGAAATCACTCCCCGGGGAGATGGCCATGCTGCAATCCCTTCTCTTCCACTTTCCTTCTGGGATTTTGGGCATGCAAGCACCTGCACCCAGCCTGAGGTTTTTTTGTGCTTTGTGGTTTTGTTTGTTTGTTTGTTTGTTTTTTTGAGAGGTTTTTGCCATAGGGCACGTGCGCTCACCAGAAAGACAGAGAGAGACAGAGAGACAGAAGGCAAGAAATCACCCTCCGGGGGTATGGCCACACCGCTATCTCTTCTCCTCTATTCCCCTCTTGGGATCTTGGGCACACACGCACACACACCTGGCGTGAGTTTAATTCACCAGGTCCGGGACTCGGACCGTGGTCGACTGCATGGGAGTCCAGTGACATAGCCATTATGCTAACTGCTGGTCCCCCCAGCCAGAGTTTTTTAAGCCACCAGGTCCAGGACTCAAACCATGGTAGGCTACGAGGGAGTCCAGTGATGTAACCATTATGCCATCTGCTGGCACCCTAATTACACTTTTATACAAATTTTTGAAGTCCCTCTTACAGATCTGCACTTAACCTGCAGAAACAATGATGATGATGATGAAGATAACATTGATATTTACCATGTTCTAAGTAAATCATCTCTAGATTACTTGTAATACCTTTTACAATCTAAATGCTATGTAAATATATTTGCATAAAAAACATAGAAAAATACATCATGACTTTCCTAATGATATAATAGTTGTTATACTGTATTGATTAGGGAATGATGAGAAAAATATCTGCACATGTTTAGTACAGATGTAATTCATTTGTTTTTCAAATATTTCAATCCACAGTTGGTTGAATCTGCAGATGCAGAACCAGCAGATACAGAGGGATGACTGTATTATAGATGTATCTGGAAACCACCTAACATCTTTGCTCAGTTGAAGCAAAGAGCTGCTAGGAGTACCAACTCTGGAATCTAAGTGTGTTGAGTCTGGTTCTGTCTCTTGGCAGTATTATGTTGGACAAGTTGACATATCAAGGCTTGTCTAGCTTCCTTTACTAGAAAACAGTGTGAATACAATATTTACCTTATTAATAAGTAGGCACAAGTAAACAAGAAAATATACAAAAGTCTGGCACCATAACCTAGTGGTTAAGGGAGACAGACCCACATAGCTGATCATGGTTTGAATCCTGGCTCTGTTAGTTGAAAAGCATCCTGGGCATATGTGCATGTATGCTGGGCTCCAACAGGATGGAGAAATGGAGGAGAAGGGGTGGCATGACCACACATTAGGGGTGCTTTCTCTCTCTCTCTCTCTCTCTCTCTCTCTCTCTCTCTCTCTCTCTCTCTTTCTCTCTCTCTCTCTGGCAAGCACAGGCACCCTCTGGCAACTAAAAATAAACAAAATTTAAAAATAAATTAAGAAAGAAAGAAAGAAAAATTAAGAAAATCCATGGAAAGTACTGAACACAGCACCTAACACTTCATTCGTGCTTAGAAAGTGTGAGTGATGATGAGGGTGGCAACACTAGTAGTAATGATGATGATTGTGAAGAAAGATAAATAGAAATATATGCCATAGATCACTGCGAAAGACCCTGCTACTGCCATCCCACCAGTTCCCACTCTGGCTTTCACCTTGCACTCAAAGATCCAAAAAGTATGTATGTAAACACAGGCCTGTGGGCATACAGGACCACATCTCACTGTCGTGCACACATATTTGCACAAAGCTTGTCAGGTGTGAAAAGCACTTCTATTTGTGTCGACTCTGGGATGTGGACTGCTGCCAGACCTCAGAGACCCATGAACATTAAACTCAACCATTCAGTTCCCCCAAAACACCCTTTGCTACCTTTGTTAGTGCATATATATGCATATTTCTCCTAATCTTTTTATTTGCTAGAAGCACGTGCATTCATCAGAGAAGATCAGAAGTAGTCCTTAATGGGGGACAGTCATGGCACAATCCCTTCTCCTCCATTTTTCCATCCTATCAGGATTTCAAGCATGCACTCACACACTCCTGATATGTTTTCCAAGCCACCAGAGATGAGATTCAAAAAACTGTCAGCCTTGTGTGATCCAGCTGCCTTAACCACTAGGCCACAGAGCTGGCTGCCCTTGCCTAATCTTAAGCACTGTGTACAGGCTAGAAGGTGACCTTGTGTTCAGGTATTCATACTGGTTTTTAAAGTCCACTGATTCTCATATTTCCTAATAACAAGTTCCTTCTGCTTGGTGCTCGCTGGAGGTTACTCACGGAGAAGCTGCAAAGTGAGGCTGCTATGAACAAGCCAAAGGGACATTACAATTAGCCTTTTGCTTCCAGAGAAATTTTTGGTTCCCTGATAGAAACAATCCCCTTACAAAGCAATCAGTTCCAACTACACCTTTAGCTGAACCCCAACTCAGCGGGAAGGAAGCTAATGTGGGATAAGTGATTTATAATTATGATAAGTGGGGTTGACAAAAGCAGAGGAGCACAGGTTTCATCTCGTGCTTCTCCTTCATGCTCTCAACCCTCTGCTTCTCAGCAGGTCCAAGTTTTATCCCTTTCAGCTCCCTACAGTTTTTCTTGCTCCATTGGCTGGGACATTGAGCAGTTGCCCATGTGAAAGAGGGGCTTGATTATTAAGACAAAGCTCCAAAGAGAACAGAGTTGTGTTTGGACAATGCTACCCACACTAGTGTTGGAAGGCAAGGGGCAATTTCCTCTGAAAGTACCCACAGGGCTCTCTGAGGGTCTTTTTGGTGGTCTCCATGGTTACTGGCGGTTTTCTTTTCTCTTTTCTTTTTTCTTTTCTTTCCTTTCCTTTCCTTTCCTTTCCTTTCCTTTCCTTTCCTTTCCTTTCCTTTCCTTTCCTTTTCATTTCTTTTCTCTTCTTTTTTTTTCTTTCCCCTGACAAAGAGCCAGCAGCTCTGTCTCTTCATCACTCTTGACTACAGCCAGAATGAGGAAGAAAATTATTTTCATGGGGCCCAGGTGATGTGTTTTAACCTGCAGAGGACGTTTCACTACAGGACACATACATCCAGGCAGCCTCGGGGACAAGAAGGGCAGATGCTGGCTTGAGAATCGTTTTTCCCACCCATCACTAGGTTGGCCAGCTCCAGAGCTGAAAGCCCAAGGGGCCAGCAAAACAGAAACACTCATAGAAATAAGTTACCCTCACAATGCTCCTAGTTGATATTTTCTGTCTCTCACCAATCACCTAATGGCAATCAGAGGAGACCCAGAAGGCAGAGGGTAAAACCTTTTAAAAAGTTAATCATCATATAGAGGGAACCAGCAGTTAGCGTAATGGCTATGTCGCTGGACTCCCACGTAGTCGACCGCGGTTCGCGTCTCGGACCCGGTGGCTTACAACTCACGCCGGGCGCGTGTGCGTGCGTGCCCAAGATCCCGAGAGGAGAATGGAGGAGAAGGGATTGCGGCGTGACCATCCCCCCTGGGGGGTGATTTCTCGCTTTCTGTCTCTATGTCTCTCTCTGTCTGTCTGGCGAGCGCACGCGCCCTATAGCGAAAAACCTCTCCAAAAAAAAAAAAAAAAAAAAAAGTTAATCATCATATAGAATGAATTATGGTACATAAGAGCTATTCTAAGTGTTTTGTGTGCAGTGACTCATTTAAAGTCACAATAAGTCTTTAGGAAGTAGCTCTATTTTACAGATAAGAAGATGTAATTTCTGTCATAGCTTGCCCAGGTCATGACTATTGGTATGAAACAGGGATTCTAGCCAAGGAATCTGGCCCTAGCCTCTGCGATCCTCTCTCTCATGCACTGCCTATTCGGGAGCACTCATGCCAAAGGCCTGCGGTCCTGATATCTGAGATGAGGTGAGTCTCACGTTGCTGCCTCAGAGATCAGAAAGTAGGGCAGAGTTGACAAGGGGTTCAGGGGAAGTTGAGCTTGGGAGTTATGGAAGAAGTACTCTTGGACCATCATAGCACAAAACAGGAGCTTTGAGAAATAGGTTGGGATTTTGTTCAGATAGTAGGTACATGAACCTATCGGGAGCTCAAGACAGGACAAAAAATCCCTAAAACTGGAAAACAGAGCCTAGAAGAAAATCAGCAATGTTTTACTCAAAAGTCACAGAATGCTATTTCACCAGTTCAGTCTCGTGTACTTAATCTATCTTCTGTTGTGGTTCGATCTTCCAGATTGAATTCTGGGATATAATATTCAACTCCAGACTTGTCCCTTCGATTAAGTTGGCTAATTTCTTAGTTTTTGAACTTTTATTTCTGTGTGTCTACATTTAATTTTCCTGATGTAGCACTCCCTTGAGAACTTCTTGGAGATCTGGTCTGGTGCTGGTAAATTCTTTCAAGTTTTGTTTATCTGAGAATATTCTTGTCTTTTCTTCCCACATGAAAGATAATCTTGCCGGGTACAGTATTCTCAGTTGCAATTGCTTTTCCCTTAACACTTTGAATATATTTTCTCATTCTTTCCTCGCTCTCATTGTTTCCGATGCAAGTCTGCTGTTAGTTTGATGGGATATCCTTTGTAGATAACTTGCCGTTTCTCTCTTGCCAATCTTGGTATCTTGTCTTTGTCTGTGGTTTTGGTCAGCCTGGCTATAATGTGTCTTGGAGAAGATCTTCTTGGGTTGATTCTATTTGGGGTCCTTTGTATTTCTTGGGACTGGATCTTTGAATGCCTCTCTAGGTTTGGAAAGTTTTCTTGCAGGATTTCATGGAAAAGATCATCAATGCCCTTATGAGTCTCTTTGCATTCTGGGATGCCAATTATCCAGATGTTTGGATGTTTCATGGTATCTAGTACTTCTCATATATTATTCTCAAATTTTGGGGCAATTTTCTCAGTCTTTGTGGTGGATTTTTCTAGGCCAGCAATTTTCTCTTCTATGTCTGAGATTCTATTTTCTGTCTGATCAAGTCTGCTTTTAATGCTTTCAAGGGAGATTTTGACTTCCTGTATTATAGCCTTCATCTCTAACAGTTCCACTTGATTCTTTTGTAAAGTGTATAATTCCTCTTTCAGATCTTGCAAGAATTTCCTCACCTCCTGAAACTCGTCAGCTCCTTTCTCCTTTCTCTTCTTCAATTCACTGTCTCTCTTCTCTTCCATCTCTGTTAGCTTCACCATTATGAATGTTCTAAATTCTTTATCAGACATTTCCATGATTTCCATTGAACTGTCTGTGGATGAAGAGAAGTTATTCTTTTCCCTTGGAGGAGAGGTATTTTCTTGCTTTCCCATATTTCTTGTGGTCCTGTGGTGATTTCTAGTCATCTGATGGATGGTGTGTTTCTTCCCACACTTGAAGTTCAATCTGTCACGCCGCCACCCGGAGCCAGCCTGTTCACACTCAGCCCGCCGTCCCCATGATGCGGTGTCCCAGACGCACTGGCAGACGCTGAGAACACCAGGCGCTTCCTCACTGACTCGACCCCACAACCCCAATTCTGCACCAACCATAGGCTTTCTAAATTTTTTCATTTCCACAGAAAATAACCAGAAGGTCATCCCTGTTTAAGATCTCTTTGTGTCTCATTTACTTTTTTTTTAATTTTTCAGAAAATTTTTATTCTGTTTGCATTCAAAAAATTGGAACATGGCAGTATATAGATAACTTCATAGAGTTGTTTGTTTGTTTGTTTTAATTTTCCAGAAGGGCATGCCTCCCTACCATAGACAGAGAGAGAGAGAAAGCACCCTGGCAGGGATCAGGGGGGTGGTCACACCACAAGCCCTTCTCCTCCATCTCTCCCTCCTTTCCAGAGTTTGGACATGCACACACATTTGCCTGGTGTCTTTTCAAGTTGCTGGGTCTGGAATTCAAATCACACAGTTGGCCACGTGTAATACAGCTACCTTAATATCCATGCCATGGGCTGACTCAATTTTTATTTTTACCAAGGGCCACCTATTACATTATCTTATTTTTTTTCTTTTTTTCTTTATTTATTTTTTAGTTAATTAATTTACATTCATTCACTGAGCACTGTCACAGCATTCAAAATGTGATTTCCCATCCAGAATGTACTGCATAGTGGATTAATCACACATATTATCATCAATAATTTTCCATTTCTAGTTTCATATATATTTTGCCCCTATTTCTTACTGTGTCTCATTTACTTCTAAGACAATATGATTAGTCCATCTTTCTTTTTCTTTATTGTAAGTGACAATTTAGTACTTAGGGCTTTAGGGAGTCAACTAAACAGAGAAACAATGAACATTTGATTGGAGGAGACACTAAACAACTTTATTCTTTAAATAATTCTTCTAAAACTAATTTCTGAATTTCCTTCATTGTCTGCCCATACATTATTCTTTATTTTCTATAGATATTTCACCCTGAAGGCTTCTAATCCCATCTGATCCCAGAAACTAAGTAGGGTAGGATTAGTACTGCTAGTACTTGGATGAGAGACACCATTCTTTATCATCCTGATGAGTAGTCATTGATTAATTTATTCAGCACAATTCTCCTTAGTTTCCAAACCTGGCTATTTACCAGAATTTGAGCCAACTTTCTTACACTGTAAAAACAAGGCTTTTCGGGGACCGGCAGGTGGCGTGGTGGTTAAGAGTGCTGGACTCTCACATGGCCGACCGGGATTTGTGTCCCGGACCTGGCCACTTGCTTTCTCACTCCTTCCATCCCCTCTCTCTCGTTCTGTCACTCTCTGGTCAAATTAAAATAAATAAATAAATAAAGTTAAATAAAAACATAATTCTTAAAAAAAAAAAAAAAGAAAAAGAAAAAAGAGGCTTTTCCCCAGACCTACTGAGTTAGAAACCCCAAGTATAGAGTCCAGGTACCTATTGTTTCAGAAAATCTTTCCAGGCAATCTGAGATGGAGTCAGGGCTCAAACTTATATGTTAAGTGTTCTAAAAATAGCATTTATTGTGTTTCAGGCATGCTCTAAATGCTTTATGCATATGAATTTATGTATCTATAGACTGAGCTATTAAATGGGTACTTTTGGTTCCCTCCATCTCACAGATAAGGAGAAAGCTTAGGCACAGAGGGTAAGTAACTTGCCTGAGGTCCCAGAGTTCATCAGTGGCAGCCAGCAGGCTGGCTCCAGAGCCTGGGCCCCTAACCACTGTCTATGCTCAACTGCCTCTCTCTCACAGATGGAGTTTTGATCTTAGTCAGTGAGTGTGAACCCAGTTGGGCTAAGAGTTTGATCTTGAGTGAGAAATGAAGGGATTGTGGAGTGACCATGCTCCATGGTGTGGTGGGGAGGACTCCTTGCTTTCCATGTCTCTGGCAAGCACATGAACCCTCTGGCAAATTAAAAAAATAAAAATAAAAAATATCATTATTCATTATGTAATGTCAAAATTGAGTGATCTGAGTGCTGATGTGAAGCCAGATGAAGTTTCTTAAAATTCTAGATAAGCTGATTGTGGAGAATATTGCACATTATCAATAGATTATGGATAGCAAATGAAGGAGAATAGCAAATGCAGCATTGTTTGTAATGGGTATGTACCCACGAGTTACTGGGTTGTATGGTAATTGTTCAACCATATGTCTCTAATAAGCCCACGTGCTATCCAACAAATAAAATATTCATCATTTTCTTAAAAAAAAAATAGTTTGATCTTGAGAATCACTCAGAGTTGTTTCACACTAATTACTGTCATCTCGTGCTTAGATATTTGTATATTTTACAAAAAATGAGCACAATTATAAATGCTGAATACTTCCTAGTATGATCCGTACATTTAAAAGCCATGATACATGTACCTAAAAGTAGTAATTTGAAAGCACTCTATAAATTTATGTAAAATGAATAGGATAAGCCTTCGATGATTTTGATTCTTTTTTTTTTTTTCTTTTTTTGGAGAGGTTTTTGCTATAGAGCGCGTGCGCTCGCCAGACAGACAGAGAGAGACAGAGAGATAGAAAGCAAGAAATCACCCCCCAGGGGGGATGGCCACGCCGCAATCCCTTCTCCTCCATTCTCCTCTCGGGATCTTGGGCACGCACGCACACGCGTCCGGCGTGAGTTTAAGTCGCCGGGTCCGGGACTCGAACCGCGGTCGACTACGTGGGAGTCCAGCGACATAGCCATTACGCTAACTGCTGGTCCCATGATTTTGATTCTTAATATGCATGTATGGGTGACATAGGACTGGTGAATAAGATGAGTCTCAGGGGGCAGGCAGGAGGTATGGTGGTTAGGGGAGCTAGACTCCCAAATGGCTGAATGTGGTGCAAGTCCCAGACCTGCTGGCTTACTTTCTCACTTTCCCTCTCTCTCTCTCTCTTTCTCTCACTCACTCTGTTCTTCTCTGATCAAATTTAAATAAATAAATAAATAAATAGATAGATAGATAAAATAATTCTTAAAAAAAAAAAAAAAAAAAAGATGAGCCTTAGGATTTCCTTTCTCTTTTCCTTTGGCTCTTCCAGGAGCACTAAGATGAAGAAAAGGTAGGAGCAGAAGACAGGTATTCCTCACAGGCACCTTCTTACCTGACACACTGGCTTCTTTTCCATGTGCCTTTTCTCCAGAAAAATGGAAAAGACTCTCATAATCATTTGAAAGCTTCCCACTAATTTATTTATTTAAACATTTTTTTTTGTTTATTACACACCAGGTACATGTGCATACCCAAAACTCCAAGAGGAGAATGAAGGAGAAGGGGCTTGCAACACTCTCACTTCCTGTCTCCCTCTCTCTCTGTCTCTGCAGTGAGTCCATGAGCTTCATAACAAAATTTTTTTTTAATTCTTTTTTTGCAAGAGGGCATGTGAGCTTGCCAGAAAGAGAAAGGGAGAGGAAGAGGGAGAAACCATCCCCATTGAGTTATGGCCAATCTCTTCTCCATGTCTCCATCCTGTAAGGATTTGGGGCGCATGCAAACATAGACATGGCCTATTTTTCTCAATGAGGCAAACTTCTGGTCTCTGGCAACTATGTGTTGGGGTGTGTGCCACCTGCTCCCTGTGTGTTTCAAACCACTAAGGCCAAGAGTTGAGCTGCAGTGGGATCTAGCTCCCTTAACCACTAGGCCTCAGGGCTGACCTGAAACTGATTATATTTCTAATTCCATGTTCTTGTTACCGATTCTACAAGCACAACCGTCTGCTATTTTGAACTGCTTCTCCTATTTTTCCTTACAGGCTCCTAACAGTCCTGTTGCAACAGTCGAACCTCAGTGAGATAAATCATCAGGACAATGAGGTAAGTCTGTCCTCTGAAGCAACAGGGGGCAATTTGCATGGAGGGTGGAAGGAAGGGCTTTTCTGAGCCTCTGCGCTTCCTCTCTTACGGTACAGGGAGGGGATAGAGCACACTTTTGTGTTGCTGCTCTGAAAAGGAGGCCTGCATCTCCTTTATTAATCTTCAGGCAGAAAATTATTTCCATCATGGGTGCTGGTAGCATCTAGTAAGGAAGGACTTTATTGCATTAAGTACTTAAGCATTTATCAAACAACTGAAATTCTGTAACTTCCCTCTAGACAGTGAGAAATATATATTGTTCTGTCTCATCCTCCAAGTTCCAGAAACTTAGATGGCCATCAACACCATCATTTATGCTCCACCTGAGTGATGTGATGGAGAGGTAACAATTCCAGACTACCTGCTCCAGAGGCCATATTATTAACCTCAGTGATCACGGTTGCTGTTTCCTTCATGTTACAAAGATAATATTGTAGATGGCTTCCTACAAGACAGTTCAGCATTCTTAAGGGAGCGTGGGTCAGGCACTAAGCAGAGCTGCCCCAGAGTAGCTTATGGTTTTTTTAGATCCACTCTGAGTAGAAATAACTTTCATTTGCCAGATGATTTCTTTGACAAGCTTCTTTAAGCTTCTTAAAATAAATTTCAATATCTACTTTTTAATGAAATTTTATATAAACATGTGCTTGGTTTGGCTGTACTTTAGTAAGAATATCTGACAATCTTAAGTCTGATAACACTAAAAACGCATTTACTCAAACATGCCATAGGAAACTATTTTCATGGAATCCAACTGGCCATTGACGATGGGTTGGGACAAGCCCCCTAGTATCTTTTACTTGAGCTGGACCCCTCATCTGTGAAGAGCCTTCTGAATAAAGGCCTCCTCCGGGCTGACGTTAATGACCACACCAGAAAGCCCCTACTTTTGGGTCTGAGGTTGGATGCCTTACAACTTAGTGGTCACATGCTGCTTCAGTCCCCCATATCTTTAGTGGTTTTTAAAGCTAAACCCCAGAGGAAAGAGAACTGAGGTGTTTTAAGCTTCTGCTTTAAAACTGAGAACCAGAACTTAGATAGTATATTCTGATCTCTCTCTGCCCATGGTGTGAAAACAAGGAACTCAAGGGACTACAGTTTATGTAGCAGATTGAGAACTTCTAGACTTTAGGCACACTGCCAACCACTCTCTCCACCTCCAATCCCTGCCTTCACTCCCCAAGTTGGGCCTTATTTATTATAAAAAGATGGCACATGCAGTCTTTCATACCCTAAAGCTAAATTCCTCTGATAGACCAACTCTGTCCACCCATCAACTAAATTAACATCCCCCAACAAAGTCCTAGTTCCCTATTTCCTCCACCCAGGAGGCCCCTGGCTGGTGAAGACAATGAAAGTAGACACAGATGAAAGTAGATACAGATCTTTCTTTTCTTTTTCTTTTTTTGGAAAGGTTTTTGCTATAGGGCGTGTGCACTCGCCAGACAGACAGAGAGGGACAGAGAGATAGAAAGCGAGAAATCACCCCCCAGGCGGATGGCCACACCACAATCCCTTCTCCTCCATTCTCCTCTCGGGATCTTAGACATGCACACACAAGCGCCCAGCGTGAATTTAAACCACCGGGTCCGAGACTCAAACCGCGGTCGACTACATGGGAGTCCAGTGACATAGCCATTATACCAACTGCCGGGCCCCGAAAGTAGACACAGATCTTTCTAAGAGTGGTCATTTTAATACCTGGAAGCTAGTATGTGGTTAAGGTCGGAACAGTCCGTGGTTCCTCCTCATGCAAAGTGACCTCTGAGAAAAGACTCCTCCTGCTAGTACATCTGCATTTGGACCCATAGCGTTTCAAACTCAGAGAGCAGGTCCCGCAGAGCAGTAGCCTCAAAAGGGACACTTCCTGCTCAGTGTCACAGCTTCCTCTTCAGTGTCATCTTCCTCTTCCTGCCATAGCAGGTCTGAAATCCATCTGAAAACTGCTAATGCTTCACTATGCTTTTTGTACCATATGCACTTTAATTACATTTATATTCTAAATACATAACATATATTTATACATGTGTTAACTATTTCTAGATGTATTCTATATTTATATATATGTGTATATGTATATATATGTATATATATGTATTATATATGTATATATATGTAATTATATATATGTGTGTGTGTGTGTGTGTGTGTGTATATATATATATATATATATATATATATATATATATAGTGTGTGTGTGTGTGTGTGTGTGTGTGTGTGTGTGTGTATTTTTTTTTTTGGTCATTGTGTGAGCCAAGCAGGATAAATTTGCAAGGGCTCCAAGGTCTCTGCCATTAGGAAATAAGGACAATGGAAAGAACACAGCTTAGTCTTTATTTGGTGGCATTCCTCTATGTGGCTTCTTAGTTTTTGTTTTTTGATATTTTAATTGCCAGAAGGCACATTCACTCACCAGAAAGAGAGAGGCAGAGAGAGAGAAAACATCTCCCCCATGGTGCAAAGTCATGCTGCAGTACCTTCTCCTCTACTTTTACATCCTGCTAGGATTTCAGGCACACATGTACATGTACATGTGCCCAGCATGTTTTGCAAGCCACTGGGGCAGGGATTCACACCACAGTCCTCCATGAGGGGTCTGGCTCCTTTCATCACTAGGCTATAGGGCTGGCCCAAGCTTCCAAATATTTTGAACAACCAGTCTCCTCCTCTCCCCATCTCTCAATCAATGAGCTGCAAGCACAGGTAGCCTCCATTGCATGAAAGCAGGAACAATTAAAACATACACACATGCGTGCACACATACACACACACACACACACACACACCCTACATCTGCTAAATACCCAGAAGCAAAAACAGCAAAGCCAAATGCAATGAGAGAAAAGATAAAGCAGTGCTAGTGAAGCATCTGGTTCCCTAATGGCAAGAGGAAAGGGCAAGGCATACTCCTACACAGTTTAATAAAATTATTTTCCAGGAGTAACTAAAGGAAAGCATCCCGAGCTTATCACAATAATGGTTAAAGATAACGAAACAATTAATAGAAATACAACTTCCTTAACAAATACCTGAGAAAGCTGAAATTAAAGAAGATGAAGAGAGATGAAGGGAGAAAACAAAGATTATTTTCTGAAACCATTCCATAACTGTTCAAGCAAAATGAAACATGAGGTATCACTTTAGAGAGTGTCCTGACAGGAATTCAGTGACTTATTCTTTTATATGATTAGTTTTTACTTAAATTAGTAATACATAAACACATTTGCTTTATAAAACCTTAAATATTACAAGAAATATTAGAAAACCTGCTGTCTTGGTCCAAAATGCTATTTGATGTGTCTTCTTCCTAATTTTTAGATAAATGCATAGAATAGAAACTGTGGAGTATTACAATTATGCCTTGGTATTGGTGGGCTCCCCTCTAACCCCCACCCCATAGATACCAAATTTCATGGATGCACAAGTCCATTATATGAAATGGTGTAGCAGTTGTATATAACCTATTACATGGTATAGCCAAATGCTTTAAATCATCCCTAGATAACTCATAATATCTCATTTCTAATGCAATTCTATGTAAATAGTTGTTATATTGTATTTTTTATCTATATTATTTTGATAGATGTATTGTTATTTTTTGTTTTAATATTTTTGATTTACAGTTTGTTGAATCCATGAATGTGGAAGCAGTACAAATGTACATAAGAAACACCATACTCTGCATGTATGTCAAACTGCAATTAAGTTTAGATTGTCTTCAATTTTCTACCATCATAAATAATAATCTGAAAAGTATTCTTGTACAATCCTCCTTGAGTATTTCCTGCAAGCATTTTTCTAGGAGAATTGTTGGGTAGGAGAGTATATATTTTTATATTTTTACTACACACTGCCTAGTTGTCCCCCAAAATAACTACTGATTTACAGCCCCACTAGTAGTCTCAGTAGTGTTGTTTTCTGTGTGTTGCCGGATATTCTAATTGTTGTTTACTTGCAGTTCTCAGAATTCTGGGATTGTGCATCGTTTCATTGGTACAACAGTCTTTTTTATATCTCCTTTAGAAACTTGCATTTTAAATAATTTGTCCATGGACCTATTAGATTACTTGTCATTTTCTTATTGATTCATAGGAATTTATTTTATTTTCTGAACATTAATCCTTTGTCTGCTGTTGGGTTGTAAATATTTTTTCACAGCCTTGCCTTTTTTTAGAACTATCCAAAATGTCTTTTCATATATAAGAATTTTTCAATGATATAATCAAAATGATCATTCTTGTCTGTTATTGTTTTTGCTTCTAGTGTCCTTTTAAAGAAGGTATTCCTACCCTAAGGACTTAATCACATTTTGCTAATTTACTTTTGGTTTGTTACAAAATTTTGCTTAATAGGTGGTTTCACTTCGAACTCTTTGTTCTGTTTCAATAATCTGTTTTTTCTGTTTCATTAATCACGTTGCTTAATTGTAAAGTGACTTATTTAGAAGCTGTCCACACTGCAGAGTTTACTGCTGTGGAAAAGGCACTACAGGTCCAAATGTCCTTTGTGCTTTTGTTCTTCAATCAGGACCCCAAAGAAATCACAGACATAGAGAGAGGTTTGTCTCTTGCAGCTAGTGGGAATTAAGAAATTGCTAAACTACTGGAATCTAACCTCTCCTGTTCAGATATTAGGTTTTACAGGAAGAGTGCCCCATTAAGAGGGCTATAAGCTATTGCCATCTGGGTTACAAGTTTGAACGCATTTATCCAGAGAATCACTGTTATGTATAGTATTTAGGATGTATTGTTGATCCTATATAAATGCATGTTCTTATGTAAGTACATTTTTGTGAGCATGTTGAAAACCTAAACTTAACAGCACCCTGAGAAAATAAATTCAAGTTGCAAAAACAGATGCGAACTTTTGGACATAATTCTTAGCACCAATTCCATTTAACACATTCCTAAGATAGAAAAACCACAGGCAAATATTGGGCACTATAAAGGCAAAATCAAAGGAAAAGGGAGTCCCTGACTCTAGAAATCTTTTTACTTTGCAGTAAGCAAAGATAAAACAATAAAAGAAAATATTTTAATGCATCAGCATTTTTACCTTAAAGTTGAACATCTTTAAAATGTGGAGTGGCATTATCATTGATTAGGAGCCTTCCCCTCCCTCCTCCACCAAACCTATCATTTTATAGGCAGACCTTATCCCTAGACTCTATGGTAGCTCAGTAACTTGCACATGGAAAGGCCCTAAAAATTTATATATACAGAGCTGGATGGTGGCACAGTGGTAAAACGCAATGCTCTGTAGGCATGTACACATGAGCCCAGGCCTAGATGAAGCTGGTGGTTGGGTCATAGCATCAAAACCCTTTTGGGGTGTTATGTCTCTTGCTCTCCTCTTTTAGTTATGGAAGAAATAAATGAATTTTATAAGTTTGTGGAAATATGGAATGCAAGTGCATGTTTATTTTTCTAATCATATATATATATATGAGAGAACAAAGAGAGAACTAAATTAATAAAATTAAATACAAAGAGAGACAAAGAGAGAATTAAATTTAAGAAAAATCGTGTTATTTTATTTTATAACCCTGTCTCTTTTGTTTTGATGACAATTCAATTGCCCATTATATTTACTGTACTTGACTTCAGGTGACTTCTGATTATTTCCAAAATCAACTCTCAAAAAAAAAAATTTATGTTATTTAGGATTTCTAAAAATGTACTATAGAGGGACAGACAGTGATGCAGCAGTAATGCAGCTGGACCCACAATGGAAGGTCCCTGGTTCATGTGCTAAGGCCACTCTGTACTCTAAGAGAACCTAATCTGGGCTGGCTGAGGCTGGGGATGGATCCTGGCATAAAGACCCTGTTAGTGGTGCTTCTCCCTCTCTTACTCTGTACCAGAGGAAACCAATAAATAAATGTTAAGAAAAATTCAAATATGAATGTTTATGAAAAAATAATAAATAAATTTAAAAGTATACTATAGACTCTAGAGCTGGAGTCCTTACTCATTTTTGTAACACGAACATCTTTTGTGTGCTGGTGAAGACTATCAATCCCTTTTCAGAAAAATGTCTGAAATTACATAAAATAAAATATATAGGATATATAAATCAATTATAGTAAAGTACAGTTATCAAAATATTTTAAAGAACATATTTGTAATAATAATATGCTAGCCTTTTATTAAACAAGACTGGGTGGTGAAACCAATAACTCCTGCAGTTTTGAAGTAGTGATGCATGTAAATAATATTTTGAGATATCTGTAATAGCTAATGTGATGATAAAGTATCTGTCATTTATAGTGGTGACAAGATCAAAGGTTTATTAACCCCAACTAGGTGTTGTTGCCTATATTCATAATATTATAGAAAAAGATACTACAAGCAGCAGTTAGTGAAAATAAAGATGAAGGACCAGCAGTTGGTGTAATGGCTATGTTGCTGGACTCCCATGTAGTCGATTGGTGTTCGAGTCTTGGACCCAGTGGCTTAAGCTCAAGCCAGGCGCGTGTGCGTGTGTGCCCAAGATCCCGAGAGAATGGAGGAGAAGGGATTGCGACATGGCCATGCCGCCTGGGGGGTAATTTCTCACTTTCTGTCTCTCTGTCTCTCTCTGTCTTTCTGGCGAGCGCATGCGCCTTATAGCAAAAACCTCTCCAAAAAAAAAAAAAAAAAGAAAGAAAGAAAAGAAGATGGAATTTATCTCTCCAATGGAAGCTCACACAAATCCTTATTTCTGTCTATAGACAGAACCCCTATTCTAGTGGCAATTCCAAAGAGATCTTCCAAGGGACCAGCAGTTAGCATAATGGCTATGTCGCTGGACTCCCATGTAGTCGACTGTGGTTCACGTCCCAGACCCGGTGGCTTAAAACTCACACCGGGCGCGTGTGCATGCGTGCCCAAGATCCCGAGAGGAGAATGGAGGAGAAGGGATTGCGGTGTGGCCATCCCCCATGGGGGGTGATTTCTCGCTTTCTGTCTCTCTGTCTCTCTCTGTCTGTCTGGCGAGCGCACACACCCTATAGCAAAAACCTCTCAAAAAAAAAAAAGAGATCTTCCAAAATTGGTTTGAGCAATGAATGGAAGGATTATATAACTTCCTAAGGTGATCTACCTGGAGCAGTGCTTATTTTATTCATTCAACAAAATATTTTTTAAGTACTTATCATGTCCCATGTAGGCTTTATCCTTGCTCTACTAGAGTTCACAATTTTGTGCAGAAGAATGTAAGTGTTCTGTTCTGTTGAAAATAAACACAATAACAGGCCTCTATTCTAAAGATTTTTACAAATTTTTCTCGTTAGAATTTGCTCCTATACTTCCATGACCTAAGTTTATTTTTGTTCTTTGTTTTTGTTGTGCAGTCATACCTCATTTAAATTATGAGAATTTCCATTACAAAGATTTGTATGTTTTATGTCCCTAGATTATTTTTATCATCATTATAGGGAGAAAGGTGAGTATTTTTAAAGAATGCCATTATTAGTGGTCATTCCTAACATCCTAATATTTAACCTCAGATTATTTTTGTTCTCTAGTTATAATCTTTGGGTATTGTGATGTTCACTGTTTAGCTTGATCAGACAATGAATCAATGTACTAATTTTTCTGAGCTATAAGTTTTTTTTTTTTTCCAAAGAAAAAGAAGAGAAAATAGCTTTCACTACAGAGTATGTAACACCACCTAGTTTTTAAAACTAGATGTGCTTTTTAAAGTACATCATCCATTTCATTTTTTTGTCTTAGGGAGACCCTTCATAACTTTTGGTGATCATATGTGGTTGAAGGATTTGAGTACGTGAATTATTAAATGTCATCCAGAGCCAAGCTGACATCTGTGAAATTCTAAATCCCTCAGGGGATCTTGAATTGTTTTGCTAACCTCTCAGCCACCTGCTCTAACTCTGTCTCCGGTGCATCAAGATAGGGGTTGCACCAAGCACCAGGCCACATCATTTCTCGCTCTGCGCCTATCGATGTTGGGCTGCAGTAGGTCCAAAAGTACAGTTCTGAAACATGAAACCTGCTAAGCACTAAATCAGATTTCTGGTTCACAAAAACACAGAAGTTACGGTGGTTTTAGAGGGAAGAAGAAAAAAAAAGTTCTAGAAGCTTATAGGAACTTGTAAACCCTTAACTGAAATAGTGGTAGCACAGGCTCAAGACACAGAATGACTCACTTCACTTCACTTTGACTCTTTCAAAGCAAGCGTACTATGCACCCAGCAGCTGTAACGCACATTTAATCCCATATGCAATCTGAAAACAAATCCTAAATCAACCAAAATTTAGCATCTTTTCCAAACATTCTGGAGAGCTTTTCTTAACTAAATGTGAGCTACTCTTTGTTCTTTGAGCCAATACTTTTTGTTTTTCAAAAGAAGAATCCTGCTGTCACCAGAGCCATAAGGGTACTTGCTGCAGGACATCTGCAAAAGACTCCTAGATTTTTCTGCTCCTGGATTGAAGGCTCAGTTATCCTCAGTGGAACACCAGGGAGCACCCGAGAAAGGTCCCCACAGTTTGTATGCATTTGGTTGCTTGTATGCAACAGACTGATTTTAAACTTTCCTACGAGGAAGCCTGATAACCTGCCATTCACTACTTGTTCCAGTAAACATGCTCATTTCTTGAACATCTACTGTGTGCTGTGCGCTCAGTGCACTGAGCATGCCACAATGAATACCACGCAGCCTCTGCTTTTATAAGCATTACAGCTTCATCATGATTTCTGTCACTGCTCAGGGCAGACACAGTTGCCAAACCTGAAAAGCCTGTCCCTTACAGGGTCACCAGAATCTTAACACTACTATACCACTTGCAGGCTCAGAGAAGCTGGAAGAAGAAGGCAGTTGTAGGGAAAAGTTCCCGAAGAGTGTTGTACAATAACAAATGCTGTCTCTGATATGATTTTGAAAGTGTCAATTTTCGTATTATTAACTGTAAAAAAAAAGAATTTCTTTTTATTTTTATTTTTTTTTCCCAACTGGAAAAAAAAAAAAAAAAAGAACTTTCCTTTGAGTTCACTGAATGTTCACAACCCTTTTATATTGTAAAAGTATTAAAAGAAGTATTGGAGTAATTCAGTCTTGACTTGGGGCCATTTATTTCTAAAAGTACTCCCAAATTCCAGGATGGGAGTGGATTGGAGGGAGAATGGTGATGGATAGATAGATAGGGTTAAAGATACAGATATACATTTCACTATCTTACAAAAATCAACATTTGCCAGCAACATTTTTAGAAGGAGCCTAGAAGCAATGCCAAATGCCAAATGAAACAGAGAATATTATAGGGTGACTACCCTTCAACTAGTAAAAAAAAGAAAAAAACTCCACTATTCTAGAATGTTAGAAGACCTTGAATACAGATAACATAACATAGAATAAAATTTTCAGCATTTCTCATTTCCAAAATGAAACTCCACCAAGTTTTTTCTTCAGTCAAAAAATCTGGATTTAAATCTCAGTTATACCAAGTGTTTGCCTGGGGCAAGTGACTTAACTT
Source organism: Tupaia tana (assembly GCA_026018925.1). NCBI lineage: Eukaryota > Metazoa > Chordata > Mammalia > Scandentia > Tupaiidae > Tupaia > Tupaia tana. The sequence goes on along the minus strand of JAKSZU010000006.1, from coordinate 44,871,910 downwards.
ATCTGTGTTTCAGTTTCCTTACTTGTAAAATGGGACTAAAAATAACTACACCTTAGCATCATTGTAAAGATTCAGTGAGATAACATATAAAACTGTTGGCACCAAGTAAGTGTACAAAAAATGGTAGTGCTCCTCCCATTCCTCTTTTACAAAAAAAATTGCAAGATTTGGGTTTTAAGAGGGTTTTATTGTTATTATTTTAAGAGAATAACTTTTGAAAACTAGCAACTGTGCTTAAGAAACAAAAATTAACATTACCTAACCATAGTTTAATTCATAACCACATTTCACACTGAATGCTCACGGTGCTGAAGGCTGTCTTTACATATCCAATGCCATCTGCCTCATCTTTGACAGAAGTACAAAGGACAACATCATTAGGAGCACTCTTCAAAAATTATCACAAGTTGTCCCAGGTGTGGTGTCTTGCAGGCAGCACCACCACTTGGGAGACTGGAAGCTGCCTGGGAGGCTCAGGTTTTGTCCCCATGCCAACCTGAACATGCCCATTGGTTGTGGTTAATGTGCCTGTAATCCTCGCTAATTGAGGGGCTGGGGCAGGAGGATTGTGGCACAGTGAGATCTAGTAAAAATTACCTATCTCTGTCTCTCTTCCTCTCTCTCTCTTATAAAGGAAAAAAAATATTCTCACATGTTTTAGTTGATGATTTGGTAGCAATGATCATACCATTCCCATAAGTTTGTTTCTATAAAGGAAGGCATGTTTGCCTTTCCTTTATATATATATGACTTTAAAAAGCTAAACCAGATTTTATAAAAGCAGAAATTCAATCAAGAGCTGTAAGAAATCACTTATTTTCATAAAATCAATATTTAATTAGCATCTACAATATGCCTGGCACTATTCTAGGCTCTAAGGATTCAGACAGGCAGACAAGAGCCCTGCCTTCATGAATCTTACATTCCAGTGACTTGAGAATTGATTCAATGTCTATAACCCTGAATGCTATCAGCATTTCCTGATAAGGTGAAAACTCTGAAGCAAATGAAACTCAGAACTGAGAAAAAGTAATCCCTGCATAATAAAAAGAATCAGATTCTTTTTATTCTTACATTCAAATTTCTAACCCAAATGGGCCCAACCAATTAAAAATGAAGAGGACCCACTAAATGCACTGAGTGATTCTGAATTCCAGGTATTCAGCTATTCAAATAAGAACAAGAAATTCCACTGCTCTTAGACCAGCATTCTTTTCCATATGAAACTAATTTTTTTAATGAGTATCTCTGGAGGCTCATTATTAAATGATACTTGAAATTTGAAACCTGAAAGTAGACTATAATTTAAGGATTTAAAATATAGAACTAATTGAGGGGATTGAACATTCTAATCCTAGTGCCCCACAAACCTCAAACCCTAGATTCAGTTTCATACTCACTCACACAGACTAAGGAACTTCTCCAGAGCTCAGTTTCCTTTTCTCTGAAATGAGAAGGACAATTGCACCTGTCAGAATTAGCTAACTGCTAGCATACAATGCAACATGTCTATGGCCTTACACAATAAAAGTTTCTTTCTTGTTCACATCATAGTCCAGTGCTGGTGGTAAGATGACCCTATGCTCCTTGATCAAGCAGGGATACAAGCTTTTTAGTCACTCGGTTCCAGAATCTTCTAGACCCTTGTTTTCCTCTGCCTTCACGTGTAGAATGAAGAAAAAGAAAACATCTGGAGGACTACACGGTTTTGTTGTCAAGGCTAGGCCTGGAGGGAACTTCCATCCTTTATGTCCATGTTTGTTATGGTTTGGATATCAGTTTGCCAGCCTCAAAGTTCATGTTTTGGAATTTGGTTTAATGGATGGTGATTGAATGTCTACCCAAAATTGATGTGTTTGAATTGGTTTGTATTATAAAAATGTTAAGTGAATCCTTTTTATGCCTTTCTAGGGTGGGGCATTTGGGTATGATAAGGTCATTAGGGTGGGGACCCCATGACCGAGTTTTGGTTGTTTATAAGGAGAGGAAACGAAGCAGGCAGAGCTACATGTGAATATGATCAGGCCAACACCTGTCTAAAGTTCTTTCCTATCTTTCTATTGAGTTTAGAATACAATCCAAATGCCTTATTTAGGTACCCCTCAGCCCACTCTGCCCCTCTCTCCCTTTGCAACCTAACCTCACATCACTCTTCTCCTCTCCTACCTCATTTATATATTTGTTCAATAGCTAGTCTAGGCACTGGATATATAGACCTGCAGTGGGGATTGCATTCTAGTGTGACTCTAGTCACAAGAGTCTTCCTTGAATATACTCTGTCTTCACCACAATGCCATTCCTATGAGGTTAAGGACACACCTTTGCATCCTTACCTTAGTCTATTTCATTCTGCTATAACAGAATACCACAGACTGGATAATATTAAGAAAATAAATTTATTTCTTATAGTTCTAGATGCTGGGAAGTCCAAGGTCAAGGCCTGCCTCTGCTGAGGGCTCATGTGCTACATTATTCAATGGTAGAGGACAGATGGGTGAGAAAGCAGCCTTGTGAAAGAAGGATAGGACCCAAATTCAACCTTTTGTTATCAGGGACCCATTCATGAAAGCAGAATTTTCATGACCTAATCACCTCTTAAAGGTCCTACTGCTTAACACTGTTGCTTTGGGGATTAAGTTTCTAACAATAAAACTTTAGAGGACACATTCAAATCATAGCAACCCTCAATACCTATTTGTCTGGCAAAAGGCAGCAGCTCAATAAACATCTGTTGAATGAACAGATCAAGGAATGATGGACTAATAGCATCTAATATATCTGGTGATGGCCTCCAGGCCCGGGGGGAAAAAAAATGTGAGTGAGTGCCAGTGTGAAATTCCTGATAGTCTGTTCTCATCTCTGCCCCTCTCATTGTTGTTTTGTAGGGAATGACACCACTCCACTGGGCGGCTTTCCACAACCAGCCTCAACACACTCAAATGCTGTTGAAGAAGGGGGCAGATCCCACCCTTGTGGATAAAGACTTTAAAACAGCTCTCCACTGGGCAGTCCAGGTGAGAAGTTGGCCAGTGGACTTGGGTCAAGTTTAAATGGTGTAAAGTAGTGTTAAAAATGATTGGAGCATGCCACACATGAAAGATTACATTTTCACAGCTGCAAGCCATAGTATTGATATAAAGTTCGTGTGTATGATAGAGCAAATAAAATTTGCTCTGCCCTTCTCCCTACCTTTTACATCCAGAGGGACAGGAGCAAACATGCCACTTTGGAGATTTGGGCTGGATAATCTGTTAAGAAGAAACTCTGCCAAGATGCAGAGAGGGAATAGTTACAAAACATCATCTACACACACATACCCATCACGCACACCCCTCTCTTGCTCTCACTCATTCTCTCTCTCCTCAGTGCTTGCTACTGGCTTGCAGTGTCCCAGAATAAATCCTCAAAGAATTCATGGGAAAAAAAACTCTTCAAAGCCTTTGAACCATGATTCTCTAATCTCTTCTTCCTTCTGAATCTGCTACAGCAGAATCGTTCCAGGTGATCCTAAAATCTATACTGAATAGTAAGAACAATGGCCCATAATCCTGAGTCACTCACTGAAGGGAATCTATATCAGTACAAGCAACAACAGAAATCAGAACAAGCCCCAAAAATCTACAGTCCAAAGAGGGTAAAGGGAGAAAAGAAAAGTTGAAAGAATAATAGCGAACATGTACTGATGTGCTGTTTTCAAGGGAGATGATTAAGTGGGTTATCAGATTACCGGGAGAGTCATCTATTCCCTCTTTCAGAGGAGCATCCTTCCAACAAACTTGCCAGCCACTCTGTGTGTTGATGCCTAAGCACAGACACCTCCACTGTGTATTTCCATCTGCCCAGTAAGGGCACCCTTTCTCAGTGTTTTCACAGCAGAGGTGGGCACCTGGGACTTTCAAGACCGACACATGTACCTGATATTAGGGGAAACAGAAGTGATTTGGAAACTGCTGCTTTTGTTCCTCCAGCCTCAGCTTCGATGACTCTGCACCAGGGCCAGCCTAGCTAAAACCATAAAATGAGCAAATCTTGTTTATGTCATCTCCACCTGGCTTTGGCATCCTCCCACATACTTTCAGTACCTATTCACCCGCTTCCCCCCCCCCCCCACAACTGCCAGTCTTTGCACAGGGACTAGTCCCCCAGGGCTGGCCTCCAGCTGTAGCCCCAGAAGAATCTCTCTGGGCTCCCAAGAAGTGTCCCACATATTGGTTCTCAACAGAGGTGAGACTGGTATCAGAGTCAAGCATTTTCTGTGTATTCACCCTCAAGAGCCCTGTGCTCTGCTTCCCTAGATCTGCAATGGATGTGTATTTGGAAACCTCTCCCCAGGCGATTCTGACTGACCTCTTCTGCTTCTCCTGCCTCCATCCCAGCCAGAGTGTGGGGCTGCTACTTGCAAAATGACAGATTCCCAGAGCTCACTCCAGACCTCTGAGTTGGGCTCTCTAAGGATGGGAAGGCTGTTCTTATCCTCTAAGAGGTAGTTTGGCAAAATTATAGGAACAATATATTTTGAGGCTAGCCTTTATAACCTAGTAGTTAAGGATGCCAGGTTCCATAAGATTGATCGTGTTTCAAATCCTAGCTCTGAAGGCTTGAAAAATGTCCTGGGTGTATAGAGGCGTATGCCTAAAATCCCAACAGGATGGAAAAATGGAGGAAAAAGAATTACACCATGACCTCACCCCACTGGAAGGTGCTTTCTCCTGCTCTCTCTGCCCTCCCCCCCACCACACTCCATCTGTCTGGGGAGTGCACATGCCCTCCTTCAATTAAAAGAAAATAAAACCAAAAAAGTTAAGAAGTAACATTGTACTCATCTCAGAAGATCTGCATTTGCACTGTTAGAGCTGTCTAAGGAGTGTCAGCAACACCTACTTGGCTTATCTGTCAGTATATCTTTGGGGTATTGATGAGACATGCATATGATGGCAGCTTGTAATTGGAGAAGATTGTCATTTTTATTATAATTCCTGAGTTCCTCCATGAAAACTTAGTTCACATTCCCAGGATGCCTTCATATTCTTTCTCTCTACTAAATGATATAAAATTTAATCCACTGCATTGATTCCAGTCCTGTCTGCACATTAAAATCATCTGAAGAGCTTTTTAGCAATACTAATGCCCAGACTCCCATTCTTAGATCCTCATTCAGTTGAACAGGGTGGGACCCAAGCATCAATAATTTTTAAAGCCCCTGCATCCCCCGCTCCAGGACATAATAATGTGCAACTAAGATTGAGAACCTCTAAAATAAATGAATTCATACTAATAGATCCTAATACTTTAGTCCTACTGAAGATGTTTGCATTTTGACCATTATTATATAAGTGTAACATCCCACTCATTTATTTACTTAATAACTTAATAAATATGTCTTGAGCATCTACTATATGTCTGGATTAGAGGTAGAAAGATTAATAAAACAAGTCCCTTCTAGAACCCCTAGGATTGCATGCAATATTGTATAAGTGACCATGTTTGTATTCATTTTTATGAAAAGGAGTCCACAACTTTCTTCAATTCCTCAATGAGGGTTGATGATAACCCACAAAAGGTTGAGAATCACGGCTCTGGCAGAACCATGCTCCTTCCGCCTTCCCTGTGGTTAGCAGTAAAATTCAGAAGTGGTATGTTCTGCCCTTTATACTGAAAAGACTAAGGGTAATTCCAAATGTCAGGTGAAATCTTTATTACACTTGCCTCTTGTAGCTTTCTTGTTCATTTATAACACAGGGCCATATTGTGCTCCTTTCAAAGTTTTTCCACATGAATGAGTCTAATTGCTGTTGTCACTTATTCCTTTTCTTGAATTTTATGATTTTTTTTCTTGACCATACAGTAAGATCACATTTAAAGATATAATGCATTCGGGGCCAGCAGGTGGCATGGTAGTTAAGGGCGCTGGACTCCCACCTGGTCAGCCATGGTTTGAGTCCCGGACGTGGTGGCTTGCTTTCTCACTTTCCCTCTCTCTCTCACTCTGTCCCTCTCTGGTCAAATAAATAAATAATAAATAAAGTTAAATAAAATAATTCTTTTTTAAAAAGCTCTAATATTTTGAAATAATAAAGTCTCTGTATTTGACCAGGCAACCAAAGAAGTAAAGATTGAGACATCTACCCACAAAGTCAACTACGTTCAACTTCTCCTTCCATTTCTCAGGTCCCTTAGTAACTGGTGGTCCCCCAAGTTGCCCCCTTGCCCTCTTTCACTTTCCCCTATCTGACCAGGAGACCCCACTGCTTGACCATATCTGGAATAACACTGTGCAGAACCCTTGTCCCCATCACAATTTCCCTAAATGGCATCCCAGCCTCTAGGGGCACATTCTTGCCTACCTGTGATGACACCAGATGTTTTTGTCCATTTTCTGTTGCTTCATAGCTGAGTATCACACTGAGTAATTTATTTAAAAATATAGGCTTGTTTGGCTCATGTTTTTAGAGGCCTGAGGTCAAAGGGCCACATCAGGCCAGGCTCTTCTTGTTGGTGGGGACCCTGCAGAGGTGGTACAGGGCGTCACGTGGTGAGACAGGAGAAGGAGTGCAAATGTGTCTGTGTCTCCGTGCCTCTCTCCTGTTTATAAAACTACCAGGAGTCAATCATGGAGGCCCCACCCTGATGACCTTTTTAAATATCACTCACCTCCACTTTTTTTTTTTTTTTTTTTTTTTTTTTTTTTTTGTAAGAAAGAGTTTTACTATAAGGTACATGAACTTGCCAGAGAGACAGAAAGCAAAAAATCACCCCCCAGGGAAGATGGCCATGCTGCAATCCCTTCTCATCCCTTCTCCTCCATCTCCTCCATTCTCCTCTTGGGATTTTGGGCATGCGCGCACACACACACACACAGTGTGAGGTTTTAAGTCGCCAGGTCCAGGACTCAAACTATGATCAACTACATGGAAGTACAACAATATAACCATTACACCACCTGCTGGGCCCAAAGGATCCATGTTTTAACACCACAGTTAAATTAAGTCTCCACCTTCTTCAGAACAAAACCTCAATACATGAATTTGGAGGGGATACATTCAAACCTTAGCACCAGCTTATCAGAAATCTATACAAGTCTCTCTCTGTATTCTCTCCCTTTTGCTTCTTAGCCCTACAGTTTAGTCCTCAGCCTTTTTCTCACTCTCTCTTCTTCAGAGTTCGTTGGTTCCTATGGCTTCAACTACCATCCAACTCAGAAGTTTCTCAGAGCAATAACTCCAGCTCTGACCTCTCTCTTAAATGCTAGATTCATATATCCAGTTCTACTGTGTATCTCCCTACAATTGCCCACAGACACTTCAAACTGAACATGTCCCAACTGAATCCCGGCTTCTCCTCTCCTTCTCCCAGGACTCCCAGTCAAAGACCTCCACATGATCTGTGAGAACTCCTTCTTTATTACCTATCCCATCCAGTAGGTTACCAATTACTTCCTTAGGTCTTTCATCCCTGTCCTCTACACCCTTTCTACCCCAGCTATCAAGGTCAGGGACCCAGAGGAAAGAGACGGCACACTCAGAAGGGAGTAACTGAGGAGAGATTCATAAAAAGGCTATTTACACATAACCAACTCCTGCATGAGTACAATGCCTTAAGACCAAGGTGTTTTTTGTAATAGGAATTCTAGGCATCATGGCAGATCAGCGAGAGGGGAAAATATCTACTGCCCCTGAAATTTCACCACTCGCTTCCTTTCCCATTTCTGTAAAATGTTTTTGTTTGGGATCTTCCTCAGCAGCACTTTTCTTTCGACACACTTTTCAAGAGAAAAAAAAAAAAAAAAAAGAAAAGAACTATACTAATATAAAATGATTACTTCATGTTGTTTATTCAGTATGTGGTTATGTGGTTATGTGGTTAAGGCAATCTCACATACACACACACACACACACACACACACACACATCCCTTTAGAGCTCTTAAATATAACCTTCAAGCCCCTAATGTCTGAGTTTGATCCAGCATGACTCCTCCTCTTTCCTGTAGACAACACGTGTGTGCACGTACACACACAGAGAGATGATCCATGGTCAACCGTTTGAACTTTGTCAAAATCCTGTAAATACAGTTTAACTCTAAATATATTCAGAATGCCAAAGGATAATGATAAATGTTGTACATTTATGTTGTACATGATCCAGTTCATAAAGTGAAAGAACTTTAGAGCGGAGGGCACCACATAGGTTAGTGAGTCCAACCCCTCGGTTCCTGGGTGGGGAAGTAGTGCACAAGGAGATTCTCATTACCCAAGTTCACCCTGCACCCACATAGGAACTCAGTCCCTGTGACTCCCAGTGCTCAAAGTCACATACACTCAGAGTAAACAAAGACAAAGTCAAGTTTTTAAAATCAACCCCCATTACCCTGGAGGCAAAGACTGATCTGTTGGAAGCTGGCGCCTTAAAAGGTAACCTAGGTTACAGTGACTTTTATATGTCTGCTCACCAATGCTCAGTTGTAGAGAGGAAGGAAGTTAGGGAAAAATGAGAGAAAACAGGAATTCATCTAGGAGTAAATGCAAGTGAAGAAGAAACACGATAGTGACATGAGGAGATAAAGAGAAGCAATAGATGCCAAAAAAGAAGGGTACATTTCCATTCTATTTGGCTTTGCCATAGTTAGTAAAGCTTATTTTACTCATTGATTGATTGTTTAGCAGACATTTATTAGAAGTTACTCTTTTCTAGACCCCATCTCAGCAGAAAAGAGTCTCAGTCATAGGTGTAGAAGAGCAACACAGAGTTAGCCTCGAAACTTTTCTTGTCAGAAGCTAGCCAGACTCTTTCTAAACAGTAACAAAGCAGGAAAGGAAACGGTTTCCATATTAAGTACTAGTACATCTAGAAACGAATTGTTCAGTAGTTGAGAGTCACTATGCCTCATCCCATCACATCATTTCTATTTTCCACTTTCTCTCCAGGGGAGCCAACCCCAGACTTTTGGGTTCAGCAGCCTCTGGAATCCACACTAAGCAAAGAGCATAGGTTCACAGGAGTTAACCATGAAGATGATACAGACTCTAAGCCAGGAATACTGGGCACATTGCTCCCTGTATTAATCCCCAAACCCTTAATTCTCAAATGTTCACATGGTATAGACTTGTAGATGTTCCTGTCAGCTCCATTCTAGTTTAACACATCTGGCTCTAGCTGTACTAATGGACCAGTCGTCTTCTTATACTATAAAACCACCTGTTCCTTTAAAGAGGGATACATGACTAACGCATGGAGGCTAAAAACTTGTTCTCTGCTTTATCCAGTCACTACCACAAGACAAACAATGCAAACATATCCCAACATTCAACAAAAGGAAGGAGATTGCAGTTCCCTCCAAGATGAAGCCACCATGGAACAAAGTCCCCCGACATGTGTTAGCAAATAGCCAACTAGTCCTAAACCTCCCACTAGACTCCTTCAAGGTCACCTAGAATAAAGAGGATGCACCATCAGGTTAATGAAATATTGGCCTTTTAAAAATCAATCTGCCTGTAGCAAAATTATTGCACATGAATTCAACATCCTTTGGGAAAGGCTTCTTGTAAGTCATGCTTTTCCATTTCCACTCCCTCATGAGTGGTAAAGAGAAAATTACTAGGACTCAGAGGATTCCCAACAGTCCAACAGTTTTCAGGACTTACGAAGGCAACATTATGGATTACTCATGAACAAAAACAAAGCAAATAAATACAATAAAAAACAAATCCACAATTCAGATCTGGCTGTCTAATATAAAATTCTAGAGGTCCATAAGAATAGGACATGGGAGCCAGGGAGTGACACAGCAGTGAAACATAACAGTCTTTGAATCTGACCCACATGGAAAGGTTCTGGGTTCAAATCCAAGTATGTTGGAGATTTATATGTCCATGAACCAGGGCTGGCTGAGCTAGAGTGCATCATGGCTTCAAGACTCTGTTGGGGGGATGCTGTCTGTCTGTCCTTATCACTTTATCTCATTTGTGGAAGAAATAAACTTTAAAAAGATAGGATATGTACAGTACTGTTACTTCCCCTAGTTAATGACATTCCCACAGAAATGTACATCATTCTCCATGTTTTGTAAGTGCCCATCTGAGAGGTGCCCTCGTTTCTTCTCTGCTCTTGTCTTTTGCTCTCTGTGACTGTCTTTGGCCTCCCAGTTCTGAGCCTACCTTTGGCTGACACCTAGTTCAGACTGCTTACAAGGGAGTCCCTTCACTGGGAAGACCATGATCTAGGCCTGTTTTACAAACCAGTGGGGGCTCCTCCTCCTCCACCCTGGCACACTTCCTAGGAGAAGCTTTCAGAGTACGTAATGTTTAACTTTAAAGAAGGCCTCAGTTGGCAAGACCCGATTCAGTGCTATTGATGTTGCAGGTGTAAACAATGGTTTTTACTTTATTTCCCCAGTTTGAACATACAGGATCAAATAAATGAACCATTCCTTATATCAGAGACAGAGTAATGTAGCAGTAAAGCATAAAAACACTGCAGACAGATTGTCAGTCCTGGGTCATCTGTCAGTCCTGGGTCTGCCAATTTTTAGCTGTGACTTTGGGAAAATTACTTAATTTTTCTGTCCCTTCATTTTCTGGTCTATTGGTTCGTCAGAAAAGTCATCACACATTTTTGCGTAGAAAACTAAGTTATGATGTTTCCAATGACCCAGTATAGGGCTAATAATAGCATTTACATCATAGGATAACTGTCAGAATTAAATGAGTTAGTACATGGAAAGGTCCCGTGCACAAAATATTCACTTAGTAAATGCAGTTTTCACCATAATTCCTGAGAGAATCTTTTTATACAGAAAAGATAAATAAAAATGGAAACATTGTGAGTGAGATAAAGGTACGTAGGCAAAGGAATTGTCTGGCAAATTCAAGACAAAAGGTATTGTAGAGGAAAAGAGTAAAAGGGTAGGAGTCTGTCTTTGCTTATCCAGAGAAACTGTCTACAGTATTCTAGCTACCAAGAGACCTGCTGCCCAGGGCTGTCTGGCCAGGATCCCAGAAGAGACAGACTCAGGGTCAGGGGCAGCAGCTTCTATTTTCAGGTTACCATTTCCGAAAGGACTCCTCCCTAAGGCTTGGCAGAGAGGGAGGAAGAGAGGGTATGAGGCATGTGTTTGTTTTTTCATCTGTACTTAATGCTCTGTCTTTCACAAAGAGGGAAAGCTGTGACAGGGTGGTTCTAGTTTCTGAATCACCTTGGCAACCTAAATTCCTTTATTCTTCCAAGAAATTGTAAACAAAATTAATTCATTGAGTTGACTCTCATCTTTTGGTCGTTTTAATTTACAAAAGGTGGATGAGCTCACCAGACAGACAGAGGGGAGAGAGAAAGCACCCTCCAATGGGGCATGGTCATGCCACAATCCTGTCTCCATTTCCCCATCCTGTTGGGATTTGGAGTATGCATGCATACAATATGCCCAGCATGTTTTCAAGCCTCTTGGCTGGGACTGAAGCCATCCTATCAGCCTGTAGGATTCAGTTTCCTTAACCACTAGAGCCACAGGACTGACCTAAGCACTCTTTTTTTTTTTTTTTTGCAAATTTTTATTCTATTTTACTCATGAGTGAGAGTGCATCCATGCATGAGAGAGAGAAAGAAGCACCATGACTGGCTTGCCACACACCAATCCCCTTCTCTTAGCCCTCAGGCTCATCAGGATCTCGGGAGCATATGTGCCCAGCACACTTCAGGCCCACTCAGAATCCAAACCAGCACTCAGTAACGCGGCTCCCAGCTCTGCAGATAAGTACACTATTTCCTGCACCACCAAGGCTGGGCGAAGCTAACACACTTTTTGCTTCTGTTTTCCTTCTCAAATGACCTATGCTTTTAAAGAAATGTATCTCTCGACCATTTAAAAATGTATTCCAGCCCCCATAACACAGTGATTAAGCACTATGCCTGAAGAGCCAGATCAGATATGGCCAATTCTGGTTGAAATTCCAGCCCTGGTGGCTTGAAACACACCTCGAGTACATGTGCATGTGCACCCCAGATCCCAGTGCAATAGAGAAAAGGAGGAAAGAGACTGCAGCATGACTATACTCCTTCGAGGGAGCACTTTCTCTCTTATTCTCTTTCTCTCTCTTTTTCTGTCTCTCTGTCAAGTGCACGCTCCTTCTAACAAAACAAAAACTTTTAAAAAGTGTATTTCAGACCCCTTTGAAACATGTGTACGTAACATTAGAAAGGTTGATGAAGTGGGCATGAAAGCTTCAGTGTGTTCGGTGTAGCAGACATGTTTACTTGTTTTAATTTGCTATAGGGTACACGTGCTTGAGGGAGAGAAACAGAGAGGAAAAGTGAGAAAGCACTACCCAGGGGGCATGGCCATGTCAAAGTCACTCTCCTCCAACTCCTCTCAGGATTTTGGGCAGGCACACTCACACGCTCAGCGTGCTTTTGTGGTCACCGGGTCTGGACTTGAATCACACAGTCAGATATGTGGATTCAACTGACTTAACCACCATGCCACCAGCTCACCTGTGTGTGTAGCAGTCTCCTGATGACAGGCATGCCACAGAGCTTAAAACACTTGGTCAAAGTTATTTAAAAGTCGTTGTTAGACAAAGGAAGGATGGGAGGAGGAAGAGGCTGTAAAAAGAAAAGAGGCAAGAACCACCTATGGTCATGTGACGAGGACAGCCAGAGAGAGCCCAGTGCTGAAGGGAATCTTATGCTCAGGCTATAAGGATCTATAGTCACCATTTGTAACCCTCATCTTATCTATGAATTTGCCTTATAAATAAAGTCTGATGGGACAATGGAGCTTCCCCTCACCTGGTTCTGCTTCCCAGACTCCCTGGGACAGGTGCTCCTTGGCCCCTGGGCAGCACTGTTGCCGCCCTGTGCCCCTGGCAGTTTTGGGCACAGATATGGGAGAGTCCAAGTGTTGTAGGTGCTGAGTGACAAGGTGACATGTCTGCACTCAAAATGAGAATTTCAGCTCACATGCATTATATGACAGGCCTGCAGGTGGCATAGTGGTTAAGGTGCTGGACTCCCATAGGGTCCATGCCATTCGAGTCCCAGACCCAATGGCTTGATATTCATACCAGGCATGCGTGTGTGTGTGCCCAAAATTCCAGGAGGAGAAGGGATTGTGGCCATTTCTCTGTGGCGGTGATATATCACTTTCCCTCTCACTATCTCTCTGTCTCTCTGGCAAGCACACACATCCTATAGCAAAAACTTTAAAATTTAAAAAATAAATAAATAAATGAATAAATAAGGCACCATGACAGGTGAAGAGAAACACCATGGAAGAAAGAAATAGCTTTTCTCCTGCATCATGTTGCTGCCAGTCCATGCTCAAGGTAATCATGTCTTTAACATTAAAATAAACTCCACCTGTCTCTCAGTGTTCTACAGTCCCAGCCACGAGAACCGAGAAGAACAGACCTAGTGAGTAAAGTTGTTGTCTAGGTGACCCATCCATCGTACCAGCTCTGATGTCCGACAATTACACCTGTATTTAATTCAAGCCCATCTTTATTTCACTAATTATGGAAGGCTATTTAACTCTTATGGAAGACAAAAGTCCCTGCAGAAAGTTAAGGCAAGTGAAAATTTGTTGAAGAGTTGTACAACATGTGTTTTCTTTTTCCTTTTTTTTAAACTGCATTTTGCATTTTTTTTTTTTTTAATCTTAACACACATAGACAGGGAAGAGCCCTGGGTTGTACATAATGAGCTTTCTTTGACTCTGTTTTTCAGAGTGGAAATCGAATCCTGTGTTCCATCATTCTGAGCCATCAGCAGGGCCCATCTATAATCAACTACGACGATGAGAGTGGGAAGACCTGTGTACACATTGCAGCTGCAGCAGGCTTCAGCGACATTATAAATGAACTGGCAAGAGTCCCCGAGTGTAACCTGCAGGCTCTAGATGTGGATGACAGGTATCTGTGGCAACTCAGAAAGTGCTGGGAACAACTAGTCATCTTCCCCGAATGTTAACCTTATAGAAGATGTTTAGGGAGTTATCCCATATGACTATTTCCTTATTGCCGGTAATACACGAGACTGTGACAAAAATGGCTCTATTTTAGTGACAGGAGGAAAAATCATTGTTATACAGAGAAACACTGTGACTGTACCGTACTGTCAGATTTTCCACTTTTTGCTAAATGTTCTCAGTGTTCTCAGAAAGCTTTCAGTATATGGCTTCCTGTAGGTTTTATTTTTTTCTTTATTCCTGGATCATGTCATAAAGTCAACAAGTTCTTATTATCCAGAGAAGGGCATAATAGAGGCCATGTGTTCAGAACTATTGGACTCATAGAAGTAGATGGGACCTTATCAGACTTTTTTCAATCATTGAAGATGAATTGGCTGTCAAAGGAAGCTAGGTTTAGAAACAGGAAAAGATTTATCTCAGAGCTAATTAGCAACAAAATGAAGGTGTATATCCCTGTATTCCAAACTTGCAGCTTTGCACCTACGATGCCCTGCTTGCCTGACTTTTGTTTTGGTTAAACATTGAATCATGAGAAATATAAGAAAAACATAACAACAAACAAAAATTATGAAAATAAGTATAAAGCTTGCATGTTATGGGTTTTTTTTTTTCTCACCCTCTTCTATTAAAATACAAAACTAGACACCTACTAAGAACTTGATATGCCCCCCAAAACCACCTCATATTCCCAGATAACTGAAAGTCTCTCAACACAGAAAACTTTCTGGATTTCCCATGAATCTCAGAAGCTACAGGTGGTTAACATGATGACTTTAATTAAAATTAAAGTATATATGATTGAAACTAGCCTTTTTTTCCAAAGAGCAGGTATAAATAAGTAGAAAGACTTTAGTTACATGAGAAGAAAAGTGAATGATTCATAAAGAGAAAGAAGGAACAAATTTCAGAAATGTGGGCTGAGGAAACATTTATCTACTACAAAATACACCTAGAACCAGCTTTGAACAAACTATTTCTCACTTTGTGGTGCTGCACACTTAGCAAGGAAAATACAGTTCCCAGTATCTCAGTAAAGAAAGTAAAACCAATCAAAAGAAGAGGAAAAGTACAAAAGATAGAGTCCATGAAAGTCGATAGAGAAGTAAAATCTCAAGGAGAGTCCAACCCCTGCTTCAATGCTCAACCCAAGTTTTTCATGTCCTGATCAGACCCTGCCCTCCATTTTTTCTTTACATTTTCTGCAGCTGAACATAGAATTGTGCCTTCATGTTGAAACTTATAAGCTTCTGTCAGTAGATAATTTTTTCAAAATTTCATAGGCTTTATTAAGTACTTAGGATATTGTGGCTCCCTTTCCTTTCCCTTCCCTTTCCTTTTCTCTTTCCAAGTGAAATTTTTTTTCTAGAGAATATGTTGGTGGAAGGGGAAGAAAAATAACATGATAAAATAAAAAGCTAAAAAGGAAATAGGAAGAACTAGTCCTCCTAGATATAAAAATGTATTATAAATCTATGATACTTAAAACATTGAAGTACTCATCTAAGATTAATGACACCAAACATACAATCTAGAAGCAGCATACATAACTTAAATGTCCTACATTTTATCCATCTGGGAGGTCACAGTTTGCTTTAACATGCAACTTGTTTATCTTTGCGGGGGGGGGGGGGGCTGTTTTTTACCAAGTTCTCTTCCCTATGTATTCTTCAAAATTCTCTTGGAACTGTTTACGGGTTTCATAAATCATGCTTTGGCTACTGACACCTCAACTAAAACTATATTCTTGTACTGTCATCTCCTGCCACTCAGCAACCACCATCAGATCACTGCTTTTCTCAGCTAAATGTCTTCCAGTTTGTGTGTCCTGACTCTCATTTCTCCACCATGAGAGCCAGGATCAGTTTTTCATATCTGCAGGATTATGCTGAAACTAGAGATCAGAAAGGAACTATAGCTTAAACAACTTCATTTGTTGTTTAAGCAATTTGATTTATTATTTGTTGATTGGATAGTACAGACTGGCCAAAAAGGCTGGAGATGTATCAGTTAGAGGTTATCTTTATGCTCCCCTCATCGCTCAAGAAAACAATTGAAGTTTTTCCCCTGTTCTTTTGGTCTTCTTCCATTTTAATGGTCAGAGGAATGAGAACAGTCAGTCTTGGCAATTGTTGTAAAGGAATATTTCACAAAACTTGTCACAAGTGAATTGTCACATGTTGGTAAGCCTTATTAGATCAATAGTGTCCAACCATCCATCTACTGAATTTATTGGCAATACAGTCTCTGTATGGGACAGCATAATCTGTTGGTGCCTCATCTTGCTTTAGCATCAATGTTGTCTAGAGACCTTTCTCACATAGAATAGAATAAATCATATCTGCCACATTCAAACACACAGTATGATTGATAATGGTATTAAAAAAATATGGCCCTATTAGGTAGAATAAAATTGGTTCCTATAGTATAACAGGAGAAGAATGTTTAATTAACAAAGGACACAGTCTACCTTGGAGGCTCTTGGGCCACACTGTATACATGGATGTTATCCACATATGCAATCCAAGGCCCTTCATAGATAACCCCAACTGAACCCTTCTCTACCCAGTCCCCAGGCTGCCTCTGAGCCTCACAGACCACTTGGCTCTCCTAAGAGCCCTTTCTGCCCAGAGTCCAGCACCAGCACAGGACCAAGGAGAATTCTTCCATGACCTCCTTTCTTGCCCTGGGATTGACCCTTTTCCAAAGTGACTGACAAGAGGAATAGCCATTCTCTTCATGAGTGACCCCCTTCATAGGAATGTCATCTTGCCCTTGCCTCTCCCCACCTAACCCCCCAGGAGGAAGTCAGAACATGGTAGTGTGCCATCAGTACATCATCAAAAATATGGTTTATTCAATCTTGATAAAACCATGTGTACACTCAAGATCCCAGTCCTTTTTCACAGCATTTCCAGGATTACCTAATGATAAGTGATAGCCTTTGGCCACCTCAAGGCTCTCTTTTAATCTTCTAGTGGCAACTATCCAATTACAAGCCCACAGCTTTCAAAAATAAGAATATACAGACACTGGGCAACATAAATCTACACTTAGGAAAGAGAAAATATAAACTTCAAAGATGTAACTATATCTCCCAGCAAGTTAACTTTATATTTGCTCAGTTAAGCCACATCTTCCCAAACTTTGGGGCTTTTAGATTTTATTTATTTATTTTTAAGCCAGAGGGCACATGTACATGCATGAGAAAAAGAGAGAGTGAAAAAGAGAACACACAACCCAATGGGACCTGGTAATGCCACAGTTCATTTTCCTTCAATATTCCATCTAGTCAGGATCCTTGACACATGCATGTTGGAATGTTTTTTAAGTTACTAGGCTAGGACTCAAACCCCAGTCAACCATGTGGGATCTGGCTTTCTCTGTGTAGTCCCTAACTGGTGTACCATTGAGCCAGCCACTAAAACTTCTGTTTTAGATCATAGAATTGGCTGGGGACCAGCAGGTGGCGTGGTGGTTAAGGCACTAGATGCTCCCACATAGCCGACCACGGTCCAAGTCCCAGACCTGGCAGCTTGCTTTCTCACTTTCCATCTCTCTCTTTTTCTTTCTCTCAGTGTCTCTCCCTGGTCAATTACAATAAATTAATACATAAAATTAAATAAATAATTATTTAAAAAAATAAGATAATATCATTGGCTGTATATCAGGAGCTCTAAACATCCCACTGGGCCAAAAACACAGAAAGAGTCATTCAATAAAGATACATTCAAGCCTTGGCCTCCTAGAAAGCATAAAATAGCAGGCACCACTTAAAGGAATAGTCCAAATTCTCATTTCTACTCACAGAGTTTAAAAATAAATATATCGGGACCAGTGGTTGGCATAATGGCTATGTCGCTGGACTCCCATGTGGTTGACCATGGTTCGAGTCCCGGACCTGGTGGCCTGAACTCATGCTGGGCAGATGTGCATACGCACCCAAGATACTGAGGGGAGAATGGAGGAGAGGGGATTGCGGCGTGGCTGTCCCCCCCCCATTGGGGGAGGCTGATTTCTCACATTCTGTCTCTCTGTCTCTCTCTGTCTTTCTGGCAAGTACACGTGCCCTACAGCAAAAAAACTCTCATATAAATAAATAAATAAGTAAATAAATAAGTAAAATAAAATATAAGGCATAATATTACTCAGAATTATTTTGTCATTGGTATAATCAAGAAGGCTCTGTCACAAAAGCTGCTGTTTGTTCAATCATTTTGTTGATCTTTCTATACACTAAGCTATGTGCTAGGTGCTAGAGATAACATAGTCGATGAAAAGTTCCCATTTCCTTCCCACATGAGTTTATAGTCTAAGGGGAAAGGATGGAATACACACCATGTCAGGTGTGTTGTTTCACAACTCAGATTTTTTAAAATTATGATTATTTTTATTATCTATAATTTAAACTAATTCCTTTTGCTGAGTAATCTCACTAGATTAGTAAGAAACTTAATTTCCATCTTTTCGGCCCCACCCCTTCTCTTATTGTGCCATGGTTCTGGGATTTTTTGTAACAGGATGTGTAGAAACAGAGTTTGAGGAGGGCTTCTGCATCTTCTGTCCTTGTCCTTTCAGATCTGATGACATTCGGCTGTTTCCATGCTGTGCTTGATGGCACCATAATCTTGGGCTGTCTCAGGCCCCACTTCTAGGACACCCCATATGAATGTTCCCTGCCTTCTGCCTCCCAGTATGCCAAGGAGAGAAGGTCCTAGTCCCCTCTGCTCTTGAGTCTAGTAGTTCTTTATGCTTTTATGACCCTTAATGTCACACTCACCTTGAAAACTGAGAGAATGTCTTTCTAGTGTTGGGAAAGTCATTTCCCTACATTACATTCAGTTAAATACTTTGTTTGCTCCAAATCATCTCTCAGTTCTGGGCTCAGCTTTTGGAAACAGTAAGACCATGATTCTCTCTCTTATTTATGCTATTATACCTCTCCCCTGAGATTGAGCACAAAGTCAATTCTCTCCTTAAATGGGGGAAAGAGAAGGGATAGAAAAAAACTAGTATATAGGTCAGGATATCAAAATATGATCACACCACATTAATAAATGATGTTGAGAAAAGTTGGCTATGTAGTTGGAAAATAATCAAATTGGCTCTACACCTCACTGCCATATCAAAATGCACATTTAGATAAATGCAGTTTATTTTTCATTTTTCATTTGAATACATATAGAAGAAAATACTAGCTTTCTTTTTATTTACACTCAGTTAAAATTTAATTTTTTGGTCTACAGTTCTGTGAGTTTGAACATGCATAAATTCTTGTAACTACCACAAACAAAATTCAGAACAATCCCACCAATTTAGCATCAACTCATAGTGTCTTTTTGTAGCCACACCTGCTCCCATCCCTAAACCCTGGCAACCACCAATTAGTTCTCTGTCTCTGAGGTTTTGACCCTTCCAGACATAATGAAAATGGAAATATACAGTAGGAAACCTTCTAAGGTTGAGTTATTTCACTCAGCAGATTGCATTTGAGATTAATCTATGTTGTTGTGTACAGCAGTGGTATGTTCCTGTTTATTACTGAGTGGATGAACCATGATTTCTTTGTCCATTTACCCACTGAAGGACTGTTCAGTGGGACAATTATAATAATATTGATATAAATATTTGTGGACAGATTTTTGTATGAACGTAATTTTTCACTTCTCTAGCCAAATATCTAGAAATGGGATTTCTAGGTCACATGGTACATATGAAGACTCATCAAACATTCATGTAAAATGCATATTACAAAAAATCTACACAAGGATTTCAAAATTTATTTGCACCAAAATAAACTTGTAGTTTAATTCCAGTTTTCCGTGGACTGTTTAAAGTTTCCATAATGTTTAACTTTAGAAGGATCTACCAAGCTGTTTTCTTTTTTTTTTTTTTTCTTTTTGGAGAGGTTTTTTGCTATAGGGTGCGTGCGCATGCCAGACAGACAGAGAGAGACAGAAAGCGAGAAATCATCCCCCAGGGGGGATGGCCACGCCGCAATCCCTTCTCCTCCATTCTCCTCTTGGGATCTTGGGCATGCACACACACACACGCACCCGGAATGAGTTTTAAGCCACCGGGTCTGGGACGCGAACCACGGTCAACTACGTGGGAGTCCAGCAACATAGCCATTACGCTAACTGCTGGTCCCCTACCAAGCTGTTTTCTAGTGTGGGTGTTAACATTTTACATTCCCACTAGGAATGTAGGAAAGTTCTGTTTGCTCCCTATCTTCACCAGCATCTGTTACTGTCAATTTTTTTTTTTGGGGGGGGTTGCATGTTTTTCTTATTTTAGTCACTTTAATAGGTGTGTAGTGGAATTTCATTGTAGTAATTTGTATTCCCATGACAAATGTTACTGAGCACATCTTCATGTTTTTATTTACCATCCATATATTTTCTTTAATAAAGTGCTTTATCTTCTGCTCTTTTTTTTTTTTTTTTAATTTGTCATAAGGTGCGTATGCTCATAGAAGAGAGATAGGGGTAGGGGGATGAAAAAGCATCCCCCAGGAAAGATGACCACACCATAATTCCTTCTTCTCCATTCTCCTATCAGGATTTTGGGTACACACACGTGCGTGCATATGCGTGCGAACACACATACACAAGCCCGATGTGAATCTTAAGCCTCTGGATCTGGGACTTGAACAGCACAGTTGGCCAGTGAGATCTGGCTACCTTAATTACTATATCATGAGCTGGTCCAATCTTTTTCTAATTTTTGAATTTTGTTTGTTTGTGTTCTTATTGTTCAGCTCTAAAAGTTCTTATGTATTCTAATTATAAACCCTTTGTAGGATATATGATTTGTAAATATTTTCTCTCAGTCTCTGGCTTTTCTTTTCATTTTTAAAAGAAAGTGCTGATTTTACAGTTTAACAAAGGTTGAATATTTATTTATCTACTTTAAAGGACATTCTAAGCATGGGGCCAGCAGATGGCATAATGATTTTGTCACTGGACTCCCACGTAGTCAACCGCAGTTAGAATCTGGACTCAGTGGCTTAAAACTCATGCCAGCCATGTATGCATGCATGCCCAAAATCCCAAGAGGAGAATGGAGGAGAAGGGAATATGATGTGGCCATCCCCTCTGGGGGTGACTTCTCACTTTCTGTCTATCTCCCTAATGAACACACGTGCCCTATAGCAAAAATCTAAAAAAAAGGTGTGGGGGAGGGGACTTTCTAAGCATAACATAATGAAAGAAGCAAAAAATAAAGAAGCCATAAATGTAATTTTAAATTTTTATTTAACTTTATTCATTATTATTATTATTTTAATATTTCCAGAGAGAGACACCAAGAGAGAGAGAGAGAGAGAGAGAGAGAGAGAGGGAGAGTGAGAAAGTAAGCCTCTAGGTCTGGAACTCAAACCACAGTCAACCATGTGGCAGTCCAACCCCCTTAACCACCAAACCACTTGCTGGTCTGCAATAAATGTAAATTTTTTTAAATTAATCACTAAAAAATTAAAAGTAACAAAATTAGAGAAAATGGTTTCTTAAAAACATAACCCATAGAAGATTAATACCTTTAACATAAAAAGAGCCCATAGCAAGAAACTTAGTAATAAAAACACCAAGACTCTAATTAAAAAAGAATGGATAAAGGACATTCTGAGTCATTTCAATGAAGAAACTCAAAGAGCAGATAAATGAATATTTCAAAAGTTCAATCATACTATTAATTAAAGAAATGAAAAAGAAAACAACAGTGAAGTATCATTTTGCTTACCAAATTGGAAAATATTTTTAATGACGGTGATAATAGTCAATCTCAGAAGTAAGGGCACAACTGGTAGAAAGATAAATTGAATTCCTGGAAGGTAGTTTGGCACTGTGTATAAAAGGACCTTAAAACTATTCATACCCTCTGACCCGCTACTTCCTCTTCTAGAAAATTCTCATAAAAGCCAAAGAAGGAAGAAAAACAGGGAATACTCAGAGTTGGACAAGGGGTACACATATACATCACCACATCACCATCCTTAAGTTTGATTTATTTATTATTTTATTTATTTGTTTATTTTAGGTTTTGGATATATGGCACGTGCACACACCAGAGGGAAAAAGAGACAGATAGAGACAGAGAGTGGGAAAGTGAGAAATCACCCCACAGTGGGGGATGGCCTCGCCACAATCTCTTCTCTTCCATTCTCCTCTCAAGATTTTGGGCATCATGCACACATGCCCAGTGTGAGTTTCAAGCCACCAGGTCTAGGATTTGCGCCATAGTCAGCCATGGGGGAGTCCAGTTTAACCACCATGCCACCTGCTGGCGCCCTTAAGCCCCATTTAATACATACTATTTCCTTACTGTAAATAGCAACAAGATTTTCCTACCTCAACTCAACTTTGAGCAGGAGCTGTTGCTGGCTCAGCAGCCTACTGCACCATTCACATGCTCAGATATTCGCGCTTTTCCCACACGGTTCCTCCAGGACACCTCTGCACTGGGCTGCAGCTGCAGGAAAAGCTGAATGTGTCCAGTCCCTACTGGAGTTGGGCATGGATGGCAACCTGAGGGACATCAATGAGAGCACACCCCTGGCCTATGCCCTGTACTGTGGTCACACAGCATGTGTAAAACTCCTCTCTCAAGAGAACAGGTGAGTACACAGAAAACATTCCTTTTTTATTCTGCCTCTCAAAGATTTATAAAATTAACGACATTTTCAAAATTGCCAATGTGTAAACACAGAACAATTTAATGTAATTATATCATATAATGAATATGAAATAATATGAAATCATTCTATAATTGCTTACATTATATAATTAATGTGTTTGCATAATCAAACACAGAGCAAAATGTTCTGATCTGTGTGGAGCAGGAAGCCTGAATCCTTCAGCCTGGTCTTAATCTCTTTCCTTTTTCTCCCTTTTCTCTTCCCTTTATGTCATATCCCTAAAGCTACCTTTTCCCTATATCAGTGATTCTCAAACTTTTTGTTCTCAGGATGCTTTTACACTCTAAAAAGGCATCGAGAACCCCAAGGAGCTTTAGTTTATGTAAGTCACACCTGTCAGCATTCATGCCATTAGAAATTGAAGATGAGAAGAAAAATTATGGTAGAGAGTATGTATACACACAGGAGAGGGAAAGAGAAAAGGGAATAGAGAAGCACCGTTGGTAAGGTCTCATCTTCCCACAACCCCCTTCCCCAGTACTCCAGCTCCCTGGGCTCCTGGATGCTTGTGCTACACAGAAGCCCAGTGTATTTTGACTGACGTAGGAATCTGAAGGCTGCCATATGGCTTCCAGCCTCACAGCACACTTAAACATTACCACTATGCTACAGTGACTGGGTCCTGAGAAATTTTTAATTAAATATTTAGTTATTAAAGTAATAATTAACCTATTACATTTACATGTTAGCATTAAGACCAGATTTTTAAGTAAAAATATTTGAACTTTCTATTTTTCAAAACAAAGAAGTTTAATGAGAAGAGCAGCATCGTTTTACATTTCTGGCAAATCTCTTTGATGTCTTAATGGAAGCTTCATAGAATACAGATGTGTTCCCAGATCTTCTGCATTCAATCTGCTGTTGATATGATGCTTTGATTCAAGTATATGAAGATAATCTGGTCTCACATACATATGTAGTTGGAATAGGAAGGACTATTTCTATAATAGCCTTTTCAGATGGTTATGAATATTTATCTTTAATACTACACCAAAGCAAGTAATAGTTTCCTAAAGTTTCGTTGCAATGGGAACTCTATCACTGCATTGATGGATTTTTTTTAAATACTGTTACATTCAAGCTCTTACACTTTGAATGGGTCTTATAGCCATGCATGATTTTACAATATAACAACTAGCACTGGCCATTTGGAAACTTTTGGTTCACTTTGTTATGAAGATCTTTCAAATGACACATTTCATTATGCAATATCAAAAAAGTCACATCTGGGGCCAGCCAGTGATATGGTTTGACTATGTGGTTCCAGTCCTGGACCCAGCAGCTTGAGAAACACACTGGGCACATGTATGTGTGTGCCCAAAATCCCAAAAGGAGGGAGAGATGGGGGAGAAAGGATTGCTATATGACTATCCCCCATGGGGAGTGCTTTCTTACTTTTTTTCTCTCTCTCTGTATCTCTATGGCAAGTACATACACTCTCTGGCATTTTTTTAAAATTACATTTGTTAATACCGTACAGATCTCATCAGAAAACCTTTTATGTATTGAGATACTGTCAAGCTTATAGTGTGAATACAAGTTCTTGGAAATTCAAATTTCTGCTTGAAAGCTGGACTTTGTCAATATCAGTAATGATCGTCTGATGTTTATCTTGAAATGACAAGTTTACATGTTCGTTTTTACTATATTTTATTGTACGTATTTAAGGTGTACAACATGATGTCTTGATGTACATATAGATAGTGAAATGATTACTAGTCAAGCCAATTAAAATATCCCTCATTTCATATAGTTACCTTTGTGTGTGTGCGTGTGTGTGTGTGTGTGTGTGTGTGTGTGTGGTGGAAACATCAAATTCTCTCTTAGCAGATTTCCAGAATACAACACAATATCATTAACTATAATCTTCTTACTGTACTTTAAGTTGCTAGACTTGTTAATCCCACCTAACTGCAACTTTGTATTCTTTGACCTACATCCCCACCCTACCCTCATTTTGGTAACCACCATTCTATGTTTCTACGCATTTCACTTTGGGTTTGTTTGTTTGTTTGTTTGTTTTGAGTTTTTGTTTGTTTGTTTGTTTAAGTTTTTGCAATAGGGCACATACACTTGCCAGAGAGAGACAGAGAGAGGGAAAGTGAGAAATCATCTCCCAAGGGGACTGGTCATGCTGCCATCCCTTCTCCTCCAATCTCCTGGAATTTTAGGCACACATGCACAAGCATCCAGAGTGAATTTCAACCTCGAAGTCTGGGACTCAAAAGTGAACTATGATCTTCACTTTGTTCATTTTTGAGAAGATGTATGCAAATACCGAATTCAACATAACCATAGTTTGCCTATAAATCATAAAAATGGTATTCCATGAAAAATAAGTGTCCATTTCTATTAAAGATATTTTGTAGTTTAGTCAACTGGACTAGGGAGAAATATTCACATGTTGAAATATTCACTTTGTATGCTAAATAATGTGATTGACTGTATAAAAGAAAATGAAATTAAAAATAAATTTAAAAAAGTAAGTGTCCAATTCAGTTGGTAATTCAAACTATCACACACGTGGTTTGCATGAGATAACCATCATACCTCAGTGTATGGTAAAATTGCTCAATAGTACTTCTCATTTTATCCTAAAATGTGTAGTGGAGGGTCAATATTTAATCAAATTAATAATTTTACAGCCTTGGGACAGCCCGTAGCTTGGTGGTTAGTGGCTAGACCCCACATGGCTGACTGCGTAGTTGGAATCCTGGATCCAGCTCATTGAAAAACACAGCAGGCGTGTGTGTGCGCCTGGGGGGGGTGGGGGGGAAGGCAAAATCCAGACAGGAATCAGAGAGGGAGGAGAAGGGATTATGGCATGACCATACCCCAATGGAGGGTGCTTTCTCGCTCTTCCCTCTCTCTCTCTCTCTCTCTCTCTCTCTCCCCCCCTCTTTTCCTCTCTCCAGGACACACACGCACTCTCTAGCAAATTTAAAGAAAAAGATAACCTTACTGCCTCAGCAAGGATATTACTAAATTAAATGACATTGATGGTTTTTTTATGCTAGTGCATGGATGCCTCTGTTGTCCTGATTTGTACTAAGGCACCCACAGTTTTACCTGCCACTAACAGTGTAAATGATATACTGGAATTATTATGAATATAGTTTTATCTCAGAAAATCTCTGAGTCTTGAGGGCCCCTCCGCTAGCATTTAGTTGGCCATATTTTGAGGCACATGGCCTAAATCACAACCTATAAGAGAAGGAGATAGACTGTAGAAGATGCGGAGACAGCATTAATTAGCATAGGGACAAAGTCTGCATAGAGAAACTTGAAAGAGTGTCAGTGATTCACCAGGGTTCTCTCTGGTAGTACTGGGAATCCAGAGCTGTGTTCAATATTTCGAAATCTTAATGAAAGGTAAAATGAAGCCCAAACTAAATGGTGAGAATAAAGATTCAGTTGTGCACTGTGTGACCTGTACAAAAAACATTCATTATATGCATCCAAAATAAGCAGCAATTTTTTTTTAAATTACAGATTACAATATCTCACTCCAAAGAGCTATGTTGCAATCTGACTCAGGGCATGCTCATGGGTCAGATTTCATCGTTAATCATACTGCAGAAAGCATAAAGTCAATTGTGGTCTCAAAAGAGAATAACACAGTCCCAGCCACGGAAACTTGTACTGGACCAGGCTACTTGACAGTTGGAGGCCACATGGTAGACTGGGATTTGATTCCCAGCCCAATCTAAAACACTGAATGTAGTGGCATGGGAGTATGGTCCCGGCTACCCAGAGGCTGAGGCAGGAGGATTGAGATGCAGCAAGACTCTGTCTAAGACATCACACATACACACACACCACAAAAAGGAAAAGAAAGAAGGTAAAATGAGAGAAACTAGTACAGAATTTTCTAAGGAATAAAAGCAGACCAGTGCTCAGGGAAACTCTCAACATGAGCAGGCCAACTGTGACCTTTTCTTTTAGAGCTGCCCTGTGTGAGTGTGTGTGTGTGTGTGTGTGTGTGTGTGTTCAGCATGGCTCACTTTCTTCTGCTGCCACGCCCATTCTCTGGCACGCACATTTCCTCTTTTCCAGATGAAGCGTGGACTAAATCTTCTTTCCTTGGTTGCCTTTAGTACATTTCTTTTCTTCTCTTTTTAGATTTAATCACTGTACATCTTTGCAGCATACAAAATGAATCCTTTACTATACTTTTTTAAAAGTATTTTTCAACAGGAAATTTATTAAAAACTGAGAAGAAAACAAATAACACACAAACAGCATAAAATGGGCAAGATTCTTGGCGTGGATGATGTCCTCACTCTGTCCAGATTCCCTGGGACCCCTTTCAGAGAAAGCCCAAAACCACATTCTCCCCACCTCTGCAACCTCCACCCTCCTCTACTAGTTGAAGCCTGCACTCAGACCTTGCCCTTCACCTCTCTGGTTTACAGCTTAACCTCTTACTGCTTGATCTTGAGAAGGGAGAACAGTAACAACTTCAAGCTGTTTTCACCTTTTTTTATCTAGGAGTAAATTTTTTTATCTATTCATCCATGATCAAGAGAGACAAAAAGAAAGAAAAAAAAAGAGACAGGCGAGACAGGGGTCTTTCGAGTTGCAGTGTACCCCCAGCTTCAGCCAGCTCCTGATCAAGGGCCTATGTGTACTTGGTGTGTTCAAGGTTTCAGGACACAAACCCAGAACCCTCCTACGTGGGTCAGCCACACAGAGTGTGCAGGTACTGCTGCACTCGCACTGCCATCCAACCTGTTAGGGATAAACTGGGTTGTTGTTTTTTGTTTTTGTTTTTGTTTTTTAAGTATTTAATGCATGAATTTGATTTTTTTTTCTCTAACAGTAAGATAAGGCAGAACCAGGAAATCCCATATCTCATAATATAATGAAGCAACAATACTTTCAGAAAATTATCCTTAGGTGAT
The DNA here is from genome assembly GCA_026018925.1 of Tupaia tana. Classification (NCBI taxonomy): domain Eukaryota; kingdom Metazoa; phylum Chordata; class Mammalia; order Scandentia; family Tupaiidae; genus Tupaia; species Tupaia tana. Next base: position 44,844,355 of record JAKSZU010000006.1, on the reverse strand, counting down.
GTCAGAATAGGAAATACACAGCAAACTTTAAAAGCATAACCCCTAAGGGAGCAAGAAGAATCTAAGAAATGGATTAATTGGACAGAGCACTGACCACGGCAAGGAACCACTTCTGAAAGGGTGTGGTAAGCTCTTGTACATAGCCTTTAACTTGAGAGAGCTTGGTGGAAAGTTGGGGGAATCTATAATCTCTGACAACCTGATCAAGCTGATAGAGGTGGGTTTGAGGAGTATATTTTGGTTAGTGAGGCTATCTCCACTTCCCATTCTCACACACCATCCTTGCTGTTTTATATCCCCATAGGACAGAGCCTGCTCGACCCCCACCTTCTCAGAACAGTAGACCCCAGAAGAAGGAGGGCCAGTTCAGCATGCTCAACCAAATCTTCTCCAAAAACAAGAAAGAGGAGCAGAGAGCCTATCAGAAGGATCACAGCAGGGACCGATACAGGGGGGAGGACACCTCGGAAGTTGATGACATCATCACCACCTTTGACAACATCACGGATACCAACTGCCAAGAGCAGCCTGGTGATCACGTGGCTATGGTCGACTTTAAAAAGAGGACCTCAGAGAATTCAAAATATCTCTTACCGGAAAAGAAACCTCTGGCCCGAAAGGGGCTTCCACCAATTAGAACGCAGAGTCTCCCACCCATCACCCTGGGCAATCACTTCCTGACCGCCTCCCAGGGGACCACTTCCCATGCTGGCCCCAGCTCTGGTCCTCATCATACCACCCAGCAATCTCAGAAAAGTCGAAGTGAGCAGGATTTATTAAATAACAGAACTGGCTGCCAGACATTGCTTGAAAACCCCTGGAGGGGTGATTCTAATCAGGTGTTCTCCTACAAAGCCTGGACTGTGTCTTCTTCAGATAAGCTGCTGGACAGATTGTTCACTGGCCGGCCTGGTCACCAAGAGGTCTTGGGACCACCACACCTTCCTCATCTACATAACCCTTCATCAGGTAAAGTCTCTGATTTCTTCTTCATTCTTGCAGGCTCAATGTAGGAAATGTCTCGTGTAGTTCTGACTAGGGACTGGAGTGACAGTAGCCCAGAAGGCAGGGACGAAACAAAATGGGTCATAGGGCTATTCTCCCTGAGTTCCAGGCAATGGGAACATTCTCCTTTTCTTCGTGAGAATAATCATAGATTAAGAGCATGTGCCTTCTAGTCTTCCCAGCAAATATGTGTAGTGTCTATCAGATCAAAGCAGGAATGTTACTGTTCCCAGTAGCAAGGATTCTTAATCAGAGGGGTGTCGCAAAATCACCCAGGAGGGGTTAATTTGTTTATGTGACTGTTGGTTTTTAAATCAGACATTCAATCCCCATCCCAGACCTACTGAACCCAAATCATGGGAGAGAGGCGGGAAAGGGACAACCTCCCCTTGTCTGTATGTATGGAGAAAGGAAATATATTTGCACGTTTAGAGTTAAGTCTCAGCACATGCCAAAATGTCACATGGAAGTTAACCCCCCATCATAAGTTTCTTATTTATGCTCCCAGACATATTTTACACACATAAATGCCTACATTTATATACATGAAATATGTATATATCCCCGTTAAGTAAATGTATCACACTAAATAATTTTTTTAATGATCCGTAAGTGATTCAGATGCACACTGGAGGCTGGAGCCATTGCACTCAAGCAGTGGCTGCAAAACAGCTTCAAAAATCTGTTTAGTACTGTAGCATGTTGGTTTATTTTTAAGTGAAATAATTGCCAATGTTTAAAAATCATAATGAAGTACATTAAATTCGAAAATCCTAGTTTCTCTTGAAAAATCGAAACATTTGGCCACTCTGAACCTAGTTTTCCATTTGGCAGTCATTGGTGGACCTGGGAGTCATTGTGCTGTCCTCTTGGACACTAGTTGGCCACAACTGTCCCCAGGTCAGTTCAGTTCACTCTACTCTCTAGGATCTCCCTACAGTGTTGGACACTCCTCATCAACATGTTTCTGTTGTTTTTCTAACAGTAAGGTTAAGAGAAAAAATTGAGACATTTCTTGAACCCGTATTTCTGTCAAAAGTAGAAAAATAAAACACTAAGAAGGCAATGTGTTTTGTGAAAAGGAGAGGGATGTTTCTTTCACCATGAGGAAAATTCTTTCCTCTTTAATATGCGAGATGAGTCCTTCACTCATTGATAAGCACTGGATACCGAAGACTTTGAGGTGGAAGATGGCTCCCAGCATACATATTCACACATATTTAAGCACAGGATAAATATGGATAAGCACATCATTTTCTGATATCTGAGAAAAACTCCACTCACAATTTCGCTTCCTCTACAAAGTACCGAAGCATTTGGCTGGTGGCATGGGTAATGTTTTTATGCAGAAAGATTAAGAAGGGAACATATTGGTCTACTACCTTTTGACATTTCGGTGGCCTCCAGGGCCTCAATCCAGCCTTCTTTCTGAAGTTAGTCCTGTCCTGCCCAAGCTAAAACCTTTTTTTTTAAATCTTTGACAATTTGAAAATCCTGTTCTTTTTCTGTTCCAAAGATAGCCTTGGCTGTCTCTTTTATATCAGGATTGGGTTCAGCTGCCTGTAACTAGAACCCAAAATTTTGGGTTCTAGTGGCTTAAATAATATATGTCCTTTGTTCTCATAAGAATCTGAGGTAGGCAGTTCCCAGACACTTGGTGGCTCTGTGATCACCAGAGGCATGGACTTCTTCCTTCCTTGTGTTCCACAGCCTAACATGTGGTTCCTTTCCGCCAGGTCAACTCAGTCAATGATTGATAGAGCCTCGTGGTTGGGAAAGCTAGATTCTGTGTGGCTGACTGTGGTTCAAATCTCTCTCTCCCTGGCAAGCACACGTAAACTATAGCAAAAAATATTTTTTTAATTATATCACCCTTCCCAGAACAAAAATATTTCCCACTTATTGAAATGTTATTGTGAACATTTCACCACAATTTGGTATGCTGATTTTAGAACTACTGAGGCTTTTGCACTATGATTGTAAGCATTCACTTAAGCCGTTTAAGTTGTTAGTCTAGGTGAGTTGAAACTTGACAAATTTCTACACTGAGCTCTCATATTTTATGTGAAACCTGAATGTAGTAAAGCGATTGGACACTGTAAATCACACTGCTGCATGGTCTTGAGCTTGGACGGTTCCTTTAGATTTTCTCCTTTCTCACCTTAAGTTCAACAGCAATAATACGGGCTAGCACTGCTGCTGTTTGAATTCCGGGCAGCTGCTGTCCCGTGCTTACATCAGCAACCCTGAATGAATGTTTAGCTGAAATGATTATTGCTTAGCATTTATTGAGACCTGTCAGTGGGTTAGATGTAGAGAGATGGGGGATGAGGCACTTATCCTAATGAGTTGGAATTTGAAGCACATCAGCTTAATTCATTGCAAGCAGCTTTCAGAGAAAATGGAACAGAAAGCTCTGTTGTGTATTCTACTAGCCTAGTTATTTATTAGCCATCACAAGAAAAGTAAGAAAGTGCTCACTTCTGTTGTCCCTCAAGATAGAACCTCCTGTTCAGAATTTTCTAGACAGCACCAGCAACAATACACTCTTCTGGCCAGGTAGGTCTGATCCTGTGACCCTTCTATTTAAACCTATCAGAGGCTTTGCATCTTTGCAGGCTAAGAACCATAGTACTAAACTGGGAAAACTAAATTCTGACAGCAAGGTCAGGCCTTGCTTCCCAGTCTCCGATTCTATACCTCCCATCTCAAATCCCTACTCTCTCTGGCCCACCATGTTGGCACAGCAGTAACATAACACTCATGATGCTGAGACCATATGGGAAGGTCTCTGGTTCGTATCCCGAGGTATTCCTGTGCACACTAGGTGCATGTCCATGATCCCAGCTGATTGAGGCTGGGGTGGAATGGCAGCACAAAGATCCTGTTGGGGTGTGCCTCTCTCCCTTTCTGTCTCTCTCTCTCCTTCCCTCTGCCCCTCCCTATCTCACTCCCATTCTCATGGAAGAAATAAACTATTTTTAAAACCCCCCTCATCCCTTTCAGCAGTTCTTTGAATCTTCCTCAGTTCCCTGAAGACCCCAGACCTTTGGACTCCATGACGTCTTTGCCCTGTTATTATTGTAGCTCCTCTCTACTCCATGCTTGACAGATTCCTACCATATTTTTTAAAAAGAATTATTTTATTTTATTTATTTATTTTTATTATTCAGTTTGACCAGAGAGAGACAGACAGAGAGACAGGAAGAATGAGAGGGCAAGCTGCCAGATCCAGGACTCAAACCACGGTCGGCCATGTGGGAGTCCAGCACCTTAACCACCATGCCACCTGCCAGCCCCAGATTCCTACTATCTTTTTCTTTTTTTTCTTTTTTTTAAGAGGTTTTTGCTATAGGGCACGTGCGCTCACCAGACAGACAGAGAGAGACAGATAGACAGAAAGCGAGAAATCATCCCCCAGGGGGGATGGCCATGCCACAATCCCTTCTCCTCCAGTCTCCTCTCGGGATCTTGGGCATGCACACACACATGCCTGGTGTGAGTTTTAAGCCACCGGGTCCAGGACGCGAACCGCGGTCGACTATGTGGGAGTCCAGCGACATAGCCATTACGCTAACTGCTGGTCCCAGATTCCTACTATCTTTTAAGAATCAGCCCAAAACACATCTGCCATGTGAAGGTCATACTGATGCCTATAGGAGATGTGACTGCTTCTTATTACTCAGAATAACTCCACCTGTTGAGCCACCTCCTCTGGGCCAATGAGGTTCCAACAACACTGTTTCCTTCCAGCAACATTGTGAGAGAGGCATTTTTAATCCCCACTTTATAAATGAGAAAACTGAAACACAGAGGTTAGCACACCTACCTAAAGTCACAGAGCAGCTGGGAAGTAGCAGAGTAGACTCAAGCAAGGTCTAGAGGGTTCAAAAACACCTCCACCTTTCCAGACCTTTCACTCCTCTATGAGGCCCTCACTGACTCTATCACACCACCATGTACAGGGCATCAAAAGGACAAGTTTACCATCCTCCTCACATACATGTAAGGTCCTCCTGAGCATCTTAGGTGCTCAATAGATGGTGGCTAAATTTATTTATTAATTATTATCATTATCAGTCCTTCAGTCACCTCTGGTTTCTTCATGTAAAAATCTCCTGGACTTTTATTTTAGGACAATGGTCCTTGACCCTTTTCCTACAAGCTGGATGCTCCCTGGAGGTACCTGCAACACTGAGAGAGTTTTGGGTGTACACAGGTCTATCCTGTTTCTCAAAACCAAGCAAGATGCCAGCATAGAATCAAGTTTAATTCATTTTCTGTCTTCCACACCCCTGCTGCAGTCCTTGTTGGCCCACTTTTCCCAACCAAATGATATTGCTTTGAGGGGACGGGATGGTATGGGTTTGAATTAGACAGACCTGGGTTGGTATCTTGGCTTTGTTACTGCCCAGCATGTGACTTTGACCATGGTTTAGAACTCCTCCACATCATAGGGCTCTCACTTATAAAATACATATTATAATTGCATCTATTTCACAAGAGAAGGTTGAGGGGCTGAATAGGTAGCATAGAGGTAAAACACTGTGAGACTCAATTTCAGGGGTTACTTCCAGAGACATCCATGAGTATGCCAGCCACATATGTGCCCGTGGTCTGTGACTGGCTGAGTCTGAGGATGGATCACAGAGTCAAGGCCTTGTTAGGGTGCTCACTCATGGAAGAAATAAATAAATATAAACTTTGAAAAAATGATTTTAAGGTGGTTGTCAGAATTTAGCGAGATAATGCCTACAGAATTTAGCCCAGTTCCTCGCAATAATAATTCCGTGGATAATTGAGGTATGACTTGATATGGGCTCTAATGGAATTCTATGCAGGAATTTGTTTTGTTTTGCTAGCCATAGGGCATGTGCGCTTACCAGAGAGAGACAGAGAAAGTCAATGGGAAGGAAAATGAGAAATGTCCCTCCCCCCCAGGACAGATGGCTATGCCACAATCCCTTCTCCTTCATTCTCCTCTCGGTGTTTTGACTATGAAGGTACATGTGTTCAGCTTGCTTTTTAAGCCCCCAGGTCTGGGAATCAAACCATGGTCAGCCATGAGACAGTCTAGCACCTTAACCACCACACTACCTGCTGGCCCCAAGGGAATGTTTCCTTATGAAGACTAACTGCTGAAGTTATTTGACCTTCAAAATTCAAAAGAATCAAATATAATGGCAAAATATCCACTAGGGAGACTGGAAATTTTGCTCCATTGGTATCTGATGAAACTACTGTTAGGAGACTGTCCGTACACAGACAATCTACCACTAGATTCACTTAAATAGACTGAAAGGTAGATCTTAGTTAATGCTTTTTTTTCTTTTCCTTTCTTTTTTGTTTATTATGCTAAGGACTACTTTGCCCAAATACAACTGTCACACTCATTACTGTAATGATTTCAATTCCTTCTTACTAGAGTACTAAAAAAAAAGTCAAGTTACCTTTTTTTCCCTAATATTTATTGAGTGTTTATGTGTCACTAAATGCTTTACACTTGTTCTCCAATTCAATCTTCACTATAACTGGAAAGATAGTGCCTCAGGTTGCTACTGTGATGCTTCCAGAAATACCTGAGACTGGGTGATTTGTAAAGCATGAAGGTTTGTTTGACTCATGATTTTGGTGACTGGAAAGTCCAAAGGCACAGGCCAGTACACAACATGGCCAACAGAAGCAGAGAGGATGGCGAGTGCAAACAGCAAGAAAGACCTGGGGGGGCAACCATCTTCCTTTTTAAAGAACCTGCTCTCACAACAACTAGCCCCTTCCTACAGGAGCCAAAACCTACAAGGACATCATTAATCCGTTCATGAGAGTGATGCCTCTATGATCCACTCAACACTCAAGAGGCTTCTCAAAACACTCACCACTTCCTAAGGCCTTTACACTGGGCGCCAAATATTAAAACATGAACCTTTGAGGCACAAACAATGGTTAACAGACCAGTTATTTTCACCACTTTATAATGTGAGGAAATTGAGGTTTAGATAGGTCGTGTCATTTACCCAAAGTCATATAGCTAAAAAGTGGAGAATCAGGGAAGCCTAATCTTATCCGACCCCAGAGCCCAAGCTTCTGTTGATTACACAATTTGGTCAATTTTTTAAATGGACTTAAATCATTTTTGTGTATTCCCTTCCATTTCCGGGTATCTAGAACATCTATCTCTTAAAATCAGCAGTGTGTTGATGAATGTTTAACAGCTGGCTTTCTGGAAGAAAAATCAATGCTTGCTAATTTTCATGATATAACTACTCCCACCATAGCCAATTTCAAGACACTAGTGGGATGTCAAACAGCTCACAAAATTACTGAAAACATAACCGTTAGCTTTTAAGAGCATATCCCATGATATGCCCAACTCCAGCACACTGCTACTTGTAATCAAAGTCAGAGAACAGCGATTTCCCAGCTGCTTTCACTCGACTCCATCTCTAGGTCAGTGACTCAATCCTAGCTGCACATTTGAATCACCTGGGAGCGAATAAAAATCCGACTCCCACCACCCCAGCCCTAGAGATTCTGATTTATGGACCAGTAGTTAGCATAATGGCTATGTCACTGAACTCCCATGTAGTTGACAACAGTTCGAGTCCCGGACCTGGTGGCTTAAACTCACGCTGGGCACGTGTGTGTGCGTGCCCAAGATCCCAAAGAGAATGGAGGAGAAGGGATTGTGGCATGGCCATCCCCCCTGGGGGGTGATTTCTCACTTTCTATCTCTCTGTCTCTCTCTGTCTTTCTGGCAAGCATATGCGCCCTGTAGCAAAAACCTTTTCAAAAAAAAAAAAAAAGAGAGATTTTTGATTTAGTGGCTCTGCGTTGTGGCCAGGACAACAATGTTTGCTTTTAATTCTTCAGATCATTCCCATGTACAGTCAGAATTGAGACACACTTCTCTAGAATACATCTTACTCAGCACCCATTCAATCATCAAGGATTTGAAGAATATATGATAATTATACCATATCTATATTATTTTTATTTTTTTCCACCTTTAACTCTCATGGAATGTGTAACCAACTGGGCTTGTTTGTAAAATTTTACTTAAACTGGTTAATTCAAGAAGTGGTTTCTGGTACCTTTTCCTTCCGTTTAAATAGTGACCAGCATACAACAGAAACATAATAAAATATAGCTATCATTTATTTCCTTGTTAACATATTAAATTTAGTTATCTTTAGCAACTTTTATAAAATACCTTATTTATTGTATTTTATAATTTGCACTTGGTAGTCTCTCAGATGATTAATGCAAATATGTTTGTTCCCAGGACAAAATTTTCAGCATCTCTCCCCAAACAGACCCAAAATCAAGGATCTTCCTTTTACTCGGAACAACCTAGCTCCCCTACCAGACCAAAAATGTAAGTATTATGAATTTTGATTAGCTTCCTTTGCAAATGTTAACACATCTAGACACAACTAAATGTTATTTCAGTTTACTTTCATTTTTCAAGAGAACATCAATTGCCAAAGTAAATTACAAGAAAATAGTCTTTAAAGCTTCATCCACTTGGTAATATCTATTTTAAAAGAAATACTTCATCTTTCAGGAATTCATGTGTGTTCAAATGATAAAAACAATCATAGAAGTTTATTTTGCCATGTATTAATTAATGCCTTTAAGAAAGTGCTTTAAAAATTCTTAAGACTGGCCTCCAGCCTCCTGATACTGTTTTTTCCCTATGTTGGACAGATGGAAATGGGTGTATTCTCATAGTCCATGCTTTCTTAAGCAGAAAGGAGATGCTGTCCATCAAAATTGCTAATTCCATTAGCATTATTGATTTTTCTCATAATTGTATTTTATACAAAGAAATTTCACAATAAAATATTAATGAATTTTCATTGGACTGGTGATCTTCAAACTTGAGTACCTAAGTTAAGTATTAGGTGAGGTGCTTGCTAGGAAATAAATTCCTGGGCCCATACCCAGAGATTTTGAGTTTGTATATCTTACTCGCTATACTCTGTGGCAAGCTCTATTACTATTCCCATTGTGCAAATGGGAAAACCAAGGCCAGTTTACGCGAATTGCCCAATATTACGTAGGTAGCAAGTAGCAAAGCCAGGAGCAAAAGTACGGGCTCCTGAGTCTACTATCTCATGAAACATGCTATACCAATTAGTTTCTAATTTCTTTTCTTCTGTTTCTTTTTATTCCACCCCACCCATTTATAACATACATATACACATGCACATAAACACACAAACTTCTGCATCCTCTTAAGTGTAGGTTAATTGATTTAGGCTCTGCCTCTACTGTTTCAGGTAAGTTTCTCAACCTTTATGTACTTTACTTCACTTTAGCTGCAGCAATAATGACAGCCTGATATAATTATTGGGAGGAGTAAGTGAGATAACAAGGTAAAACACAGGACATACTGTTGCACAGAGTAAATATCCAGAATGCCTACTCTCTCCTCCCAGGCTAGAGTTAGGAAGAGACCAGCCAAGAGTTCTAGGAATCTTTTGGAAAAAAAAAAAAAAAAAAAAAAAAAAAAAACCAGAGCTATGGGATCTACGGACCACAAGCCTGTTTTTTTGTTTGTTTGTTTGTTTTGTTTTGTTTTGTTTTTTTGCGATAAGGAAACTAAAAAGTGAGGGAATGTGTCCAAAGTCACACAGAGATATACTAGCAGAAACCAAGATCTCTTCCTTGATAGATCCGTTCCTCTGCCTTTTGCAGATTTGTGTGAAGTGAGCATTTCCAGTGGTGTCACTTCTATCACTAACATTCAAGCCTGAGCCTATCTTTAAATAGTGCTGAAGATCCCTAATTAAGGAAGGAGTAACTTAGTTTTGAATCCTAGTAGGGCTTGGAAAAGCCAAAGAGAGATTTTCTTTGGCAGAACCCAGGAGATTTGCTTTTCACAATTAAGTTTCAGGAGAGAGAAAAAAATAAAGATCTTTGATCATCTTAGCTCTTTGAAAAAGAAATGGAAGGGCACACAGTGTCTTTCCTAAAAAGAAACCTGAGAATCTTTGAGGTTTGCATAAAAGCACAGTACAAATGTCTCAGGGCTTCTTTACAACCTTGTGCTGACTTGCACATCATCAGCTACTCCACTGCAAGGGAGAACTCTGCCAGGCACATATGGCCTGACCACATCACAATCAAATTTGGTATAATCTTCTATTTGTGCATATTTGAGATCCATTACCACTGCCTAAATAGACAGGTATCCTCTGTAATCTGACTTTCACCAAAAGAAAGCTCAGAAATGCCTCCACTCCTTGAGTAATAACACAATTGTCCTGACACTATCCCTCATCAGACGTTGAAGGAGAAAATCTTAAAAGTCTCTCACTCTGTTCTTCTACCCCAGTTCTATCTGGAGAACCTCTACGGACAAACCGAGTTCTTCCTGCTATTCCAAGTCAACGGGGACACAGCACACCAGCTACAGAGCATGAGCGCTCTGCCAGTCCCACCAATGATGAAAATTAACTGTGGGCCACTCACCGCAGATAAATAGACTGTAAAAATAAATATATTTTTTCAACTTTCAAAGAGTAAGGTTACTCTAGTTTGTGAGAAACAAAGACTAATTTAGTAAGCTGCATTCTATAAGCCATTTATAGTTTTATAACTCAACACTCCTTATTACAAAGGAAGAAACTCCCTAAATAAGCACTTAGAATCTTTGAGTGTATATATACATATATATTGTAAGTCTATAAGTTTCTGTGACCTCTAAGGCCAACATTAAAAGACAAAATATGTTATCAGCAGGAAAACTCGGCTGTGTTTGGTTTCTTCTGTGGCACATTTTCTGGTATTTTTGTGTTTGCTTTCTGTTTCTTTACTGAACAACTTTATGGTGTTGTGTGTGTGTGTGGTTTTTTTTTTTTTTTTTTTTTTTTTTAATTTTATGCTTTGCTGAATAAAAAACAACAAAAAAGTACATTCCAAACTTGTTCTTCACATTTATTGTAATTCTACCATGGCTGACAAAACTTCATTAAAATTAAAGTAATAAATTCCTATAACTGGTCACAGTTTATGGCTTTTAAGTGTACAATCTTCTGCAAAATATTTTTTAACTTTGCTGGGTTTGGGCTATAGTCCAAATCACTTGACGATGTTTGTCTCGTCTTTGTTATTTTATTATTTCCATCTGCTGTTTTTTTCAGACACCATTGATTGTTCCAACAGTGAGAAGGTCATGCGAGTTGGAAAGGTCTACATCCTGGCCTAACAGAACTGAATAAGCATTTCTCAGACATTTCTCAAATACTCTTTGTACTTAATGGTTCTTTTTTTGTTGTTTTAAAATAATGGTCTCTGCCTACTCAAAGTCTTCACAAACTTATGACTTAACAAAATTTTAAAAGATGATGACTAAATGTAGATTTTCTTATGAAAATGTCTGTGTATTTGGGCCAGATGTCTGTATCAAGTTCAAGGCCTACTCACATAAGATGATGGTCACTTCATGTTATTTCTGAGCCTACATGTTGTTTTGTAAATATGTCAAGTGTAACATTTACCACTTTAAATTAGTATTATTTGCTTTAAAAGGCTCTACTAGTATCTAGTATCTATCTACCAATGACTAGATAGAATCTTCTCTGGAACCAAATCACACTTACACAAATTTATATGGAACTCATTTAAATTTTTTCAGGAAGGAAAGGAGGGAAGGAAGTAGGCAGAAAGGGAATTGACAAGGGAGGGAGATGTAGGAAGTGGTAATGAAAGAGATCATTAGTCCACAATTTCATTTCGACAATGATGGTTTTCTGAATCAGAAGTAAAGAGAAAGTTTCTTTGGATCAGTCTTCCAAGCTGAGCAGTTATCTACAGGGACGGCAAATTCTGTTACAAAAAGCAAGAGTTCTCAGGATATAGCTTCTGAGGGGTTTGCTTTATTGTTTTGCTTTGTTTGCGGGTTTTTTTTGTCTTTGAAGAATCATTCTTTGTAAGCATCAGATCGTTAAACTATTCAGTTGTGTCACCAAGCTACTTCTGAATCTATATTGATCCACAAGTACCAACACGGCTTTACACTGCATGTATTATTCTGGATAGGCTAGCTTCTGCTTTAATAATAAACAACCCCAAATCTCACTAGCTAACACCCTGTGTTTCTCATTTATAATGGGTTTCACACCAGCCGGCAGAGATGGCTGCTGTGGATTTCATGTCAACATGTGCCTCCCTGGTGACCAGAACAGAGGAAACAAGAGATGAGTCTTCTCTCACATTTCATTTGCCCAGTCAAATCATGTGGACATACATAACTTCAAAGGTAGCAGAGGAAAGTAATCCTTCCATGTATCAGGAAAGAAGAGAATTGGAATATTTCTGAATTATTGCACTACCCAAAGTTCAGGCCCTGAATGATCATTTAAGTGATCTACTAAGTGAATAACTAAAAAATCAAAGCAATTTTTAAAAGATGTGTACTATTGTGGGAAAAGTCGCCATCCCCTAACACATGCACATGACTCCTTACATAGAATTTTCTAATGTTGGACCTTCCCATCCAATTTGATGTAGGGGGTTTTTATTGGCTAGGAACAGCTGATATGCTGCTTACTGCCACCTCCATAAATGGAGCTGCTATCTTTTTTTTTCTTAGAGGTTTTTGCTATAGGACACATGCACTCACCGGACAGACAGAGAGAGACAGAAAGCGAGAAATCACCCCCCAGGGAGGATGGCCACGCCGCAATCCCTTCTCCTCCATTCTCCTCTCAGGATCTTGGGCATGCACGCACATGCACCCGGCGTGAGTTTTAAGCACCAGGTTCGGAACGCAAACCACGGTCGACTACGTGGGAGTCCAGCGACAAAGCCATTACGCTAACTGCTGGTCCCAAGCTGCTGTCTTTACCATCATGTAAAGTTGCTTATTTAAGAGATTGATTTATCCTTGGTCAATATTTTACTGACCAAATCAGATATTAGGTATTTGCCAATTAGTAAACTAACATTAACAAACTTCAAGCAATTTTTCCTTCTAAAATGATTTTATTTTTTTTCTTTAAGATTTTTTTTCCATAGGGTGCATGCACTCACTGGAGAGAGAGAAACAGAGAAAGAAGGAAAGTGAGGAAATCATCTCCCCGGGGGGGAGCAGGTGGTGGCCATGCTGTAATCCCTTCTTCTCCATTCTTCTCTTGAGATTTTGGGCAAGCACACAAATACACCCAGCATGTATTTCAGGTCACCAAGTCCAGGACTCTAACCACAGAGTCAACCATGTAGGATCTCGCACTTCAATCACCCTGCTGCCTACTGGCCCAAAATGTTTTTATTCTAGCTTTACCATTTATGTTATCTTTCTTCCCTAAAAGTACACACAAAAATGCATAACCTTGCATACAATATTTCATTTGGATCATTACATCATCTTATAAGGTAGGCTCTGTAACCCCCCCTTTACGACAAGGAATACAAGACATAGTAGTTAAGAGATTTGTCCAATGTAACACTGTGTATGCATGGTAGAGCAGAGCTTAAAGGTGAGATCTCTCTAGCTCCACAGTCCACACACATAATCTCCAAACTATCATTTTTCTGCTCCAGATAATTCATTCAGATTTCATAGTGTGGTATACCTATGGCAAAGCTGCCTTTCTGAATTTATTTATTCATCTGTGTATTCACATAGGCAGCATGGAGCTCCATTACTATTTGTGGAAATTGCTTACTAACCCAGTACTTGGGGCTCAACCTGTTGGAGTTGCAGGAAGTTAGGGTTGTTTATTTTTCCCCATTTTCTTAGTTCCCTTTGGTAAGTGCCTGATTTAGCACAGGTGTTATTTCTTCCAGTAAACACTTACCTCCCATGTTCTCACATTTCTGGAATTAAGCCAATACAAACAGATTTCTGTGACTCTAACTCTCCCAGAGCACAACTTGACACAATATGATTTTTGAAAACCCCACCAAGTGAGGTATCCAAAATACAGTGACTTTCAGAAAGGCAAAGTTAACCATTAATGTTGTTTTTAACCTCTATTTTATGAAATCTACCCTGCATGTCTCCAAGTAAGCACTTCCTGGTATTTAAAGATAATCTTTTGAAAACAACCTTTTGGAAACCAGTATAGGTTTAAATGAGATAACCCAAAAGGCACATATTTGATCTGAGCATAGACTATGATACCTAAGCCAAAAACTAAATTAATAAAGGAACATAGAACAACACTCATATGTGATAGCCATTCTCTTATGTTATTATCAGCCAAATAAAAATGATACCTTAAAATCAGGAAATTCCATCAAAATCATTATTTCCTAGTCACAGAAATGCTAACGCCTGTAGATGAGAATAGTCATCAAATTATGTTCAACAAAACTAGTCTTTCAGACCAGTCCCATAGCACAGTGGTAAAGCACTGTACAGAGCAAGCCAGATTCCAAATGGCCAACTGCAGCTCGAGTCTCAGCCCCAGTAGCAACAAACAAGCATGAATTTCTGTGTGCCTAGAATCCTGATAGGATAGAGAAATTGAGGGAAAAGGATTGTGGCATGACCAGGCCCTGTGGGTTTTTTCTCTCTCTCTCTCTGCCATGTTCTCTGACATTAAAAAGGATATATATATATGTGTGTGTGTGTGTGTGTGTGTGTGTATATGTTTGTGTGTGTGTATATGTGTGTGTGTGTGTGTGTGTGTGTGTATACATGTGACTTCTGTTCTTCTGTAAACCCACTTTTTTGGGCAGCTGGAATGAGTTACAAGACATCCCTACAAGTCAAAGCTGAGAAGTCAATGAACACATTTTATCAAAAACTGAAAAGTTTTCAGCCAACATATTACAGTAGCACAACTATCACTAGATGGACAAAGAGAGTTTTGCATTGATATATGGAAAACTTGTTGATTATTAAATTCCTACTAAAAATTTTATTAATGGTGAATTACCTCACAATTGCTTGTGGTCTACAGATTAGGAACAATGAGAGCAAAACAAAGACTGCCAAGTAGCATCTTACTGCCATTAAAGATAGGAAGCTGGAGGGGGACTGATAAAAAAAGAAGATAGGAAGCTAAAGGTTTTAAAGCTTACGGCGTGCTATAAGATAGGAAGGTAGGATAGAGGATGGAGGAGACTGGAATTGCTCCCACATGGGCAGTGAATCCAAGAACTGAGCCCAGATACAAACAGATGACCAAGAACAATGTCTTTGGTGTGCTGAAAGTAAACCTGGGTCAGAGACAATAGTGAATGACCTGAAAAAATGAATGAAGTAAATTATCTCCATTGTTTCTACTCCTATGACGTAAAAGTTTTTCAAAAATGTTTTTACGATAAGCCAGTTACACTTACTGAATACTTAGACACTAATAATGAAAAGACGGGTTTTGAGGAAACAAAGTCACATCTTAGCCCAGGGAACTGTCCTCTGCAAGAGCAAGCCAAGGGCTTAGCCTCACAGAAGGAGCTCCATTTCCCTTGACCATATCAGACATTGCTTGCAGACACTAGGAGATACCAATTGCAACTTCTTTACTTCACCAGGGGTCAAGAGTTAGATTCATAGAATCCTACCTATTAGCAAGATATAGGACTACAAGCATTATGCTCTTTCATCAGGTTAAGAAAAAAGCTCAAGAGTCTAAAAATGGCTTTAGCTCCATTACTACTGAGCCAAACACTGTACCTGAAAGTACTTTTTCAAACTGCCAAACTAGATGAGAAGAGCATGTCTCTGAACATATGTGTAAGAGAATAATAATAGGCAGAGGGGAAGCTAACTAGCATTATGTTTTACAATTAAAGAGAAGACACTAGAGGAATTTTCTCAGATATATATAATAAAGCCAAAGAAACTTTTGAATTAAAGAAAAGCTATAAACCAAGGCAATGTTCCCATCTATCAATGTAGCTCACTCTAGGACCAGCTGGTGGTGTGGTGTTTAAGGCAGCAGATCCCACATGGCTGACCGAGTCCCAAACCCAAAGGTTTGCAAAGCACACCAAGAGGATCTGCCTGCACACCCAAAATCCAGAGAGAAGAATGGAGGAGAAAGTGTTGTGGTGTGGCCAATCTCCCTAAGGGGTGCTTTTTCACTTTCTCTCTCTCTCACTGTCGCTCTCAATGAGAACAGGCACCCCACGCAGAGCAAATTAAAAAAAAAAAAAAATGCTGCTCTCTCTAGGCTATATATCTCAGTGTTTTCTGATTTTAGGGGACAAAAAAAGAGAAATATAGATTTTTAAAATATGGGAAAGACCAAAGGAATGTCCCCTTCCTGGACACTCTAGCCCCTTAGAGCCAGCCCATTAATCACCACTGTGAGAAGCTGACTGAGCACAGTTCCAGAGCGCCAGCTCCCCTTTGCCATAGTCCATCTGCACAGGATGAAGAGTCCAACTTCCATAACATCCTCTGCATTCTAATAAAGGCTCATAAAATAGCTAAGATTTACTACCAGGGGTGTGTGGGAGCCAGCTCTCACCAAGAGTTGCTAAATCCAGGATTCAGGAATTTACGAACTGGTTATTAACCATTGGTAGTTTAAAATCAGTTGTGGTGAAAATATTTATACCACAGAAATCAGCAAACACTGCAAATCACAAGTTTGTTTTTTGGGCCAGTCAATTTGGGGATAGTGGTTAAGGAGGCTGGGTCGAACATACCGACTGTGCAGTTTAGTCCAGACAGGCGGCTTGAAAAACATGCTAGACACATGTGTGCACATGCCCAAAATCCCAAGAGAAGAATGGATTAGAGAGGATTGTAGTGTGGCCATCACCCTTGGCTGATTATTTACTTTCCCTCCCTACTTTCCTGTCTCTTTCAGCAAATTTATGCACCCTGTTACAAAAAATAAAAAAGGATATGACAGCTAAGATGTGACTTTGTTTCCTCAAAACCCGTCTTTTCATTATTAGTGTCTAAGTATTCAGTAAGTATAACTGGCTGTTTATATGAGCTCAGATGATAAGAATTTTCCTAAATGTATCAGAGGCGAATTATTTAAGTTACATATCATCTGTTTTTTATTTTTAATGATTTAAAGCCAATAAACTATTCTTTATTAAACTCAAATAGTAAGTCTCAAAATTATTTCTTGAGGCTGGACAGTAGCATGTTGGTAAAGCCCAACACTCTGCAAGGCTGATCCACATGGGAAGGTTCCAGGTTCACATCCAGGAACTCCCTGAATACACCAGGGCACACGTGTTATCCATGATCCAAGCCTGGCTGAGGCTAAGAGTTGATCCAGGTATCAAGACTATTGGAGAGTGTGGACTCTTTGTCTCTGTCTCTTCCTACCTCTTGCTCATGGGAGAAATAAACTTTACTTTTAATTACAAAAAAAAAAAAAAAAAAAAAAAAAAAAAACTATTTCCCTGCTTTATTCTTTCACTTGAAGTTTTAAAATTCAAAGTCTTAGACTTTAAAAGTAGTCCCACAGTCTCAAAGGAAAAAAAATACTAGACATGAACAAACTTGAATAAAAATTGAAATGATTAACATTATACCTATTATGCCTCTCCAAGATCCTGAAACTCAGAGCCGAAGAATCTTTCTGTAGCTGGGACAAGATCAGATAATCTGAACTGGTTCTCACAAAATGGTAACCTTACTAGTGAGGCAGAAAAGAAATCAAAAGATATTCTACAAAGCTGCCTCAGTCTCATATGTGCTATTTCTTACTTCAGAAGATACTTGTTGTTTGCCCTCATTTCGTCATCAGTAAGTCTATTTGGGAAAGGTGAGCCAACTTGTGCCACTCCTGACTGTAGGAAGTCAGGAAGAGAATCGGGGAAGGCTGGTCCCATACCAACCAAGGCCATTCTCAACCCAAACCTGGAGCTCCAATTAGAGTTTCTGAGGGGGGAAGAGAAGGAGGATCAGGAGCCAGCAATTTCCCTCTATGGTAATTACCCCAGCAGAAGGTGGAGAGACACGGATGGCACTCCTGAGACCTAGCACCTTAACGGACTTTCCATCACTTTATTCAGACCTTTTAAGATGCTGTACAGAAGCAGCAAAACAAACTGGTTTTAATGCTCCCACTTTTCTTAACCACTTACCATCCTGTGATATGCTCATGAACTCTGGAAGGAAGAAAAGAAAGCAAAGAGACCTAGAAGACCTGTCAACTTTCAATGCTGTGCTCTGATGATGGAGAATTGGCTGTGCATAGCACAGACTCAAAATATGCAGGCACAAAGACACAAAGCGTATGGGAAAATAGCCACTCTTACTGTGTTCTCAGTGTAATCCTGGTGCATATGAGAAAAGCTTCTCAAGTGTGTTTTATCTTTAACATTTACAAGTTAACTTTACAGACCATTTTAAAATCAGAATTAATTTAATAGAATGTAATGCTTTGCCCTGATTTTTTTGTGCTTTAAAATTACACTCACATGAATGTATGAGTAATTGCTTTTCTTCAACTAAACTTAATCTGGAAAATGTTTCTTGACAATTTTTTTTTTCTTTTTTTGGAGAGGTTTTTGCTATAGGGCGTGTGCGCTCGCCAGAAAGACAGAGAGAGACAGAGAGATAGAAAGTGAGAAATTATCCCCCAGGGGGGATGGCCACGCCACAATCCCTTCTCCTCCATTCTCTCCTCGGGATCTTGGGCATGCACGCACAGGCACCCGGCGTGAGTTTAAGCCACCAGGTCCGGGACTCGAACCATGGTCGACTACATGGGAATCCAGCGATATAGCCATTATGCTAACTGCTGGTCCTTCTTGACAATTTTTTAAGAGAAGGATCTCACTGTGATGAAGAAGATTGGCCATTTAAATCCTGAAGCCACATATTTTTATGAAATATGCTAGTCTTTCCAACATAGCTGGTGTCCTTTTTAATGCAAAGAAAAATAGTTGTTAATAATGATTTTAATTCTTTAATTAAAAATACCATAAAGGGGGGCCAGCAAGTGGCATGGTGGTTAAAGTGCTGGACTGCTACATGGCTGACCATAGTTCAATTCCCAAACCTGGTGGCTTGCTTTTCTCTCTCTCTCTCTCTCTCTCTCTCTCTCATCAAATTAAAAAAATAAATTACTTAAATAAATGCTTCAAAAATATACCATAAAGGTCTGCCTTGCTAGTGTCATGGGTAGCATACTGTAACTCTTGAAGCTACTTGACTTACCAATCCCTGGGTCAGCCCCAAAACACACCAAACATGTGAATTTGTGTCTACAATTCTGAATAACTGACAGACTGGAGAAAAGGGATTGTAATATAAAGAGATATCCTGTCAATGGTACTTTCTCTGTAATTCTCTCTCTCTCTCTTGTTCTCTTTCTCTTGTGCACATGCACACACTTTCCATCATAAATAAAGTAAATACACTTGTAAAAACATAAGAAATAGTGATGACAAATATAAGGCTGGCTCACATGAGAAAGTTCCAGGTTTTCTTCTGGAGACTTCCATGAATACACATGGCACACTTATGTCTGTGGTTTGGGGCCAGCAGAAGCTGGGGGTGGATCACAGTGTCAAGACCCTGTTGGGAGCTGGTTCTATGGCACAATGGTAACATGCTACTTAAGAGGAGTTGGATCCACATGGCAAATGCAGTTTGAATTTCTAACTCAATCCACTTGAAGCACACCAGGCAAGCACATGAGTGCCCAAGATCCCAAGGACTAGAGGACCAGAGGAAGGGAAATCACAGGATGACCTTGTTGAGGAAGTCTCTCTGTCTCTCTTTCTCATGAAAGAAATAAGTGAACTTAAAATACACACACAAATATGTCTATTCTCATAAAGCTCTTTGTTTATGGCATGCCTCCAGTTTGCATTTGTCCAGGTAAAACAATTACAAAAACTGTTAATTATCTCAAGTTCTACTTTCTGACTTTGTCCTATCAACATCCCATCTCCATAAGACCTGCTTCACAATTACTGGGATTGTTGCTGCTAAGAGCCCTGATTCTCCTGGGTTTTATATCCTATGAGCATTGATACAATGTTAGGGGGAAAAAAAGAAAATCAGAGAGAAACACTCCACTTAATTTAGAAAGATTCTTTAAATGTGCAGTAAAGCTAAAGATTCATTAAGAGGAAGTTTTTAGGAGGCATTTGATAGAGGAGAGGGAAGTGGAGGTCACAGAGTAGGGCATAAATTAAGGAGACTTTTACAGCCAGAGGCTGCGTGATGGAAGAACAAGAAATATAAAATCAGGAACAGAAACAGGCATCCAACTGGCAGCAAAGAAGAGACCCGGGGGCGGGGGGGGGGGGGGGGGGGGAGGGGAGGAGAAGCAGACAGAAGTCAGTAGAGGACCTTGAATTAGAAAATAACATTTTTAGTAAAGTTGAGAAAGGAAATAAGATTAGTAAGGCATTTGAAACTAATTAGGCCTTGAGAGGTATATGAACTCGGAATATCAGCTTTGCTTACTATGATCTTAGGACTTTTAAGGAGTTTAGAAGTTCTCAGATTGGCTGGAGTGACCTGGCCTGCAAACTAACTCACATATTCTGGGCTGTGGCATGAGAGATTATAGTCATGGAAACCTAAGAAGGCTTTGCGCCAAAAATGCTAACCAGTGTAAATTCTTGAGAAGAAAAGAAAACTGCCTAAAAAATGAAAAGGTTTGTTTAAAATTGGTCTTGGAGAGGTTAATGTATGAAGTCTGTAACTTCTCATTTACACCTTTCTGAAATCATTGCTCAAGAATATATCTTAACAAAGAATTCAGTGACCAGCTGGCATTAAAGTACAAATACCCTAAACTACCATGGACTGTATATTGTTCACTGGAAACTCACTCCCTGCTTGTTGCTATGTCACTAAAATGTATCATGTGAGAAACATCAGAAAGCGGATCAGAAACCTGTGCTGTTCATGTGAACCAATGCTGAAAATTAAACTTTTCTAATCCTACTTCTTTTCCTTTCTCCCAGTAAAACAAAACTCCAAACTCTGCCATTTCAGAGCATTTGTTGCAGTTTTCTTACATTTTTGCTCCTGGGTGTATCCTCTAGGTTTGGCCCAGAAATAAACCTTTTTGCTTGACCAGGAAGTTTGGGTCAGACTTCTTTATTTCAGGTTGATAAAGCCATAAATAAGGGAAAAGGACCGTAGCAGCATGTTCTCTTGTGTCAGAGCTGATCTAAGCACTTCGCAGTTGTGGCAAACAGCTAATATTTCCCAGGGTTCACTGTGTGCAGCCACTGTTTCAAGTTCAATACTACATGAGCCATCTTATTTAACCCTCCCCACATCCCTCCACAGTGAATACCATTGCTACATCCATTTTATGAAGAAGAAGGTCACACAGGTAGAAGGTGGCAGAGATGGGACTTCTGCCCTGGCAATCTAGCTCTAGACCCTGGCCTCTTCGTCCTAGCACACACCCCTCCCTCCAGAGAGGCTGTGGATGCTGCCAGCGCTCAGAAGACAGTAGGTTTCTCTTCTTCTCAAGCACATGACAGGACTACATCTCCTAGCCCCTTGCAGTGAGGTGAGGCATGAGCTGATTCTGAATATGAGTTGCTGTGATGTGCCCAACTTCTCTAAAACCTTGCTACTCCCTTACCAGGGACAGATGCAGAAGACCCAGTGAAAAACTCAGAGGCCTTAGAACACAGCCTAACTGGTAGGCAGAAGCCATCTGAGTCCAGCTGCCAAGCACACATGGACTTTAATGTTTTCAAGAAGTAACCTTCCTATTATGAAGAGAAAGATTATTTCGATTCCTGGGATTTAAAAGTCGTTTATTATAGTAGCTATTACTTACCCTGATGAATACAATGGATGAGGTCAATAGTGAATCTATTAAAAGGTGATTTTATTAGTATGCTTTAGAGAAAAATGCTAGATTGCAGCAGCAGTGGCAGGCCCTGCTAAGATGCTGTTCTCCAGAGGGTAGAGCCACACAGGAGGCCTGGATTCAATTCCCAGTCTGACCTAAAGGCTGGAAATGGTAGTGTGAGCCATAATACCAGCAATTCAGGGAGGCTGAGATAGGAGGATTATGAGCTCAATGTTGACCTGGACAACATTTTGAGACCTTGTCTAAGAAAAAGCCAGGCAGAGTGGTGTGCACCTGTGATCTCAGCTACTTGAGAGCCTGAAATAGGAGGATCACGAGACAGCAAGATTATGTCTTAAAGAAGAGAGGGAAAAACAGTTAAGACTAGCGTTAACATGGTCAATAATTAGAACAGCATAAATGATTTGTATATGGGCATCATTCCATTGATTTTGTCATTTTATCATGTCACATTCTAAGGGTTAGAAGATTCTGGCTGTTAAGACCTCTTCTTTTTTTCTAGAAAAGCTCCTTTTTGTCTTTAAGTGTACAGGAGAATCTCAGCAAAACAATAGAGTGGTTATCAGTTTTGCTTGTAGAGTTAATGCATCTTCAGAATTCTTGATGACAACAACTCAGGTTAATGAGGAACCTATACAGTCTTGGAGGCCCAAGAGGCATGTCAGCTCTGAGCTGGCGCAAGGCTATGTCTCTGAGAAAAGTCATCCTGAAACTGTGCTGCCAGACACTCAAGATGCAAGCAGAGAGCTCCATGTTTAAGCTGCTTCTCCTTCAGTCTTCCAGTTGCACAGGTCAGTGAGAGACTGGATACCTGGGTTTACCCATGCGTATCCCAAAGGACTTCTCCAGGCCAAGTTACACACACTCCTCACTCCTCTTAGCATTTGTCCAAATATCCAAAGCCCTGACACAGGCACAGCTCCAGACAATTGCTTCTTTACTTAAGTATTTGAACCACTTGGTCACTATTGCTGCAGGGAGCCAAGACAAGTGGAGGCATTTGAGAAGGGATGTGGGACTAGGGTTTATGAGAGTCTTTGGCGCTCAATCAGCCATGGGATGTTTGTTGGGCTGCCCCACTTTTCCCCACATCCTGCCAGTCACCATAGCACACATGGTAATTGGTCTGCGAGTGGTAAAGGAGAGGCCATGGGGCGATGTTAAATGGAGAACTCAGAAGGAAGGAGGAGATAAGTGGATTGCACCATTCCTTAACCCCTGTTCTACGGCTCAGCCATCCTCAAAAGATCCTTCTGAATTCCTCTCTTCATGGGGGTGGAAAGAAAAACCCAGGAAACAGAGCTCTTTGGGAAGACTGACATCTTAGAGACCTACAAGCCTAAATCCCTGGGCAAGGTAGGACACAAACGCTCTGGGACGGTGGATAGGAATGATCTTGTCTAAAACCAGGACAAGACTTGACCTCTGTCTTTAGTCTCTTACACTGGGTTCTTTTTTTTTTTTTGCTTTTTTTACACTTGATTCTTTATCAAGCACTGAAGTTATTTAGGTTGCCAGGTTCCCAGTCTAATTTAAAAAAAATAAATAAAAAAGCAGTTCTGCTTCTGTTCCTTGAGGAAGTAACAAGCCAACTAGGATCCTAATTTTCTCCCCAGTACCAAAGGGTTCTTGACTTTGTTTTAAGATAGGCTAATGTTTTGCCAGTCGGTGGCACATAGTGGTTAAGGCTCTGGATCCCACATGGCTCACTCCTTGGTTTGAGTCCTAGATCTGGCAGCTTGAAAAACACACCAGGTGCAAGTGCATGTATGCCCAAAAGCCCTAGAGGAGGCTGGAGGAGAAGGGACTGGGTGTGGCCTTCCCCCCTGGGGGGGCTGATTTCTCACTCCCTCCCATCTCTCTCTCTGGTGAGTTCACACACACTATGGCAAAAAAAATTCTTTTTTTTTTTTTTTTTTTTTTGGAGAGGTTTTTGCCATAGGGCGCATGCGCTCGCCAGACAGACAGAGAGAGACATAGAGACAGAAAGCGAGAAATCACCCCCCAGGAGGGATGGTCACGCCACAATCCCTTCTCCTCCGTTCTCCTCTCGGGATCTTGGGCACTCATGCACACGCAGCCGGCGTGAGTTTTAAGCCACTGGGTCCGGGATGCGAACCGCAGTCGACTATGTGGGAGTCCAGCGACATAGCCATTACGCTAACTGCTGGTTCCCGCAAAAAAATTTTTAATTAAAAATATTAGGTTGTTAGGAAAGGCATGACATGTTTTTCTATATAAAAATACATCATGACTTTTCCAACAACCCACTAAAAAGATAGTCTAATGTACAACCCTAAGAGAAAATTATGATTAGCTTCAATATCTTCAGTAAGTACCTGTCAATATCATAAAACCATACACACTTAGAACTGGAAGACATCCTATTATAAAACTTCATTTTCCTCATTTATAAAATGAGTATATTGGACTAGAATATCTCTAAATATACTTCCAACTGTAAAAGCCTATGATTATTTCTGCATGATACGTGTGTATAAGATCCATGCATATAAAAGTGGCTGTAAAGTATTAAATTACATTTTTTAAACAAATATTCCAAAATATGTGCAAGCACTTCAAAACTTTTATGAGAAGGGACCAGCAGTTGGCGAATTGGCTATGTTGCTGAACTTCCATGTAGCCGACCGCAGTTCGAGTCCCGGACCTGGAGGCTTAAACTCACGCCGGGCGCATGTGTGTGTGTGCCCAAGATCCTGAGAGGAGAATGGAGGAGAAGGGATTGCAGAATGGCCATCCCCCCTGGGGGGGTGATTTCTCGCTTTCTATCTCTCTGTCGGTCTTTCTGGCAAGCGCACGCACCCTATAGCAAAAAAACCTCTCCAAAAAAAAAAAAAAAAAAAATCTTTTATGAGAAGATGAAAGCACAAGTTTTAAAATGAAAACATAAGTTTATTTGGGTACAAAAAATTTGGAAATTCATGCATGGTTTGTTCATGACACACATTTTCCATTAACTTTTTGAAAACCCCTCATTTATGTGACCTGTTTTTTGAAAAAGTTTCATCATCAGAGCATGAACATGAAAGTAACTTTAATCTTGCCCATCACTCTGTAGGCCCTGTTTACAGGTTGCAGATAAAATCTCAGGCAGGTCCCAGAGCTTCTCCAGGCCCTAAAATAGCCTGTAATTTTGAAATTCAGAACAGTTTAATATCAAAACTCTAACCTTATTCTTATCTAAATAGGCTCAGGTCTGTTTCGGGCTGGAAGCCTGAGGTGGAGGACTGGGTATCGTTGACTTTTTCTGTCCTCCTTCATCCATCCCCGTCCAATTCCCTAGAAAATGGTTTGAACCCCTTAGAATCAGACCCAGGGAAAAGGGGGCAGTTTGTAAGGCCTATGAAAATGCACTCTGGCCTCAGTGACCTCCAATGCCAGCTGTAACATAATTGCTACTTCCTTTAGTGAGACTTCTTAAAAACCATTTCACTGGGGGACCAGTAGACAGCAAAATGGTTATGTTGCTGGACTCCTATGTGGTCGACTACAGTTCAAATTCCAGACCCAGCAGCTTAAAACTAATGCCAGGCACATGCTTGCATGCCCAAAATCCCAAGAGGAGAATGGTAGAGAAGGGATTGCGGAGTGGCCAGCACCCCTGGAGGGTGATTTCTTGCTTTGTGTCTCTCTCTGTCACTCTGGCAAGTGCACATGCCCTATAGCAAAAATCTCTCTAAAATTTAAAAAAAAAAAAAATGTCACTGGGAGGATCAGCAGATGGCTTAATGGTTACTGGACTCCCATGTAGTCCATTGCGGCTTGAGTCCCAAACTTGGTGGCTTAAAACATACTGGGTGTGTGTGCATGTGTGTCCAAAATCCTGAGAGGTTAATGGAGAAGAAGGGATTGTGGCATGGCCACCCCTCCCCGGTGGGGGGTGATTTCTCACTTTCTGTCTCTCTGTCTCTCCAGCAAGCACTCACATTCTAAAAAAGAAAAGAAAAAGAAAAAGGAAACCTCAATAACACTCTCTTGTTTGGGAGCAATTCCTCTCCTCTGGTCAGCAGCTTGTATCTTCTATCGGCCCCCTAGATTCTGACTGCTTACTTTTCTATTGGGCCCACTTCTCTGCTGTATAAAAAGCTCTTAAACAAGGGCTCTTTTTGTTCCTGGCCCAGGTGTGGTGATGCATGCTGCTAAGACCCTGCGCTCCACAAGCTGCAACCACATGTGAGGCCCAGACTGAATTTCCTGGTCTAACCTAAAGGCTAGGCAAGGTGGCAAGCACATAATCCTAGTGATTTGAGAGGTTGAGGCAAGAGGATCATGAGCTCAGGCCTGGCCTGGGCAACATAGCAAGACCCTGCCTAAAACAGAGTTGGGTCATCTTTGTGTTACAATTCTGTAGCCCCAGCTGGGAAACTGAGGCAGGAGGATCATGACAGAGGAGACCCTATTTTGCTTTAAAACAAAAAATAAAATATGTATATATAGTTTTCTATTTGCTTAGGAAGCATGTACTCTTGCAATTCACTCCTGAGACACCTTCCTTATTCACAGGTGAATCCTGGTGGTCTCTGAAACCCCCCTATCATGACTGAGGTCCGAGAAAGGACCCTCCCCCACCCTCTGTGGAGAATGAGGAGAAATGGCAGCCCCAAGAGTCCAACTTTCTCCAAGCGCATTTTCTTCATCTCTAAATTTTTTCAACTTCTCACCCTCACAGCATGTTCATATGAAGCTTGGAAAAGATAATGGATTCATTCTGTCGAAACTAGTTCATGTCTCTTAGCACACACTGCCCAGCTGCTCTGGCACCTCAGTGCAAGACAAGGGGACATCTGACATCTACTCTTTTGTTCCAGTTTGCAAACTGGTGAGCATCTGAGACTTAGAAGTTAAAATTTGTAAGGGATCATTTGTCTTAAGTTACAACCAGGGCTCCACATAGAGCAACCCTGGTTCAGGGTCTATTTAAGAAACATTTTAATATTCTTATGTTATTCCAATTCAAACCTTTCTTGGAGCAAAAAAACAAGTTTTATGATCCAATTCTGAGTCTACCCAAGTCCACTGAGTGAGTTTTTAATTTAAGAATACAAAGTAACTAAGATTTAGTAAAATAAAATAAAAATAATATTTTGATTTGGCTCAGGAAATTGATTTTGTTTATTCAGCTTTGTTCATAATGGAGTTCAGATTCTGACTATAGCGCTGACCTTATGGACACTTTCTCTCTCCTTTTCTGAATGGAGGTTTAAGAAAGCGTTAAGTGGTACAAGTTCCTCTGTGTGAAGATGGAGATGAACAGCTTGATTGCTTCAGTAAGGTCTCTGCAGTCTGTCCTACGACAAGTATGGGTCAAGGCCCTAGATGGCAACTGTCAAAGTCAGACATGTAAAAATACACTATAACCAGCCTCTGCCAGATATCCTCAAAATATCAGACACATAAACATCTGTTTGCTCCAGGAAACCATCGAAAATTCCACTAACTCATAAATAATGACTTCTGTGTGCTCCACCATGACCTCCTTTCACCCAGTGCATATTAGCGATTTCATTCCCACAAGCACACAAAAGGCAGCTTGTTAGTTTATTATTCATTTAATTATCAGAGATGGGAAACATATGGTCAACAAAGTGTTAAAAATAATCTCTTCACGAGTACATTGTTAAATGATGATAATTTGGCATTAACATTTCCAGACATCCAATAAATGGCTAGATGCATGTAGTCAGCATATTTTGGAGAGAACCAAGAAACCTATCTCCCTGAGATTGCAGTTGCTTAATGTCAGTGATTAGTCCTCAGGGTTTTTTATGCACCAATCCCTAGAAGAGTGATCTCAGTATTAATCACCACTGAAATAAAAAGGGAAAAAAAGTGAAAGTGACTCTATTTAAATATCACTTCAACAGAAACAAGGAAGTGGTTTGGTTTCTTTCTATACCCCTGAATAATACATTACTTACAGTGAGCATTCAATTGTTTAGGGGTTTTGGGTTTTGTTTTTTGAGATAAGGTCTTATCCTCTACCATGTTCCAGTCCTGTTGGCTCAGCTTCCCAGCTGAGACTACAGGCAAGCACCACCACACCCAGCTTTTTTTTTAGACAGGGATCTTGTTATGCTACTCTCAGCAACCTTGAGTTTAGGATCCTCCTACCTTAGCCTCCCAAGTCATGGAGTTACAGGTGCATGCCCTAGTGCATAGCCTATTTAGGTTGGACAGGGAAATAAACCGAATCTTCTACATGATCCCAGCCTGCGGAGTATACCATCCTAGCAGCACATGCCACTATAGCTAGGTCCAATGAATATTATTCTTTATGATGAAAGGAGCATGAATATAAAAATGTTAACATTCTCTGGATAAGTCATGTCATCAAACCACTTTTGAACACAAATATTAGTAGGAATCACAACCACTTATTCAGTAACTATCTGTGCCAGAACTGTATAAGGACTTGGCAATGTACAGTCAACCAGACATGGCATGCCTTTGAGGGGCTTACAACTATTAGGGAAACAAGCAAAGAGAAGGGCATTGGCAGAGAATATGGTAAGACTCTTGGTAGGTATACACTATGGTCTGTGGAAACACCTAGAATGCAGGAAAGGCTCTAAGAGAAATTCATATCTCTAACCTGGGATCTAAGAAATGAGTTTGAGTTAGTTAGGAAGAGAGATGGGATTAACTTTAGGAACTACACATATGAAGGCTGGGATATGAAAAGGGGCATTCAGAATATTGCAAATAGTTCAGTATCGCTGAATGGGGTTAGGGGTAAAGGTGATGAAAAAAACACCTGAGAGGCAAGCAAAGAACACAAAATAAAGATCCTTGAAGTTCGTGTTGAGAAATTCACTTTATCATTATGGTTACTCTCCATTAAATTGTTTGTGTAAATGAAGAGTGAGTGGATGACATGCTTAGATGTAAATATTTAGAAAGAACTGCAAAGGGGACCAGATAGTGCCACAACAGTAAAACAGGATGCTCTGCAAGGCTGACCCATATAAGAAGGTTCCAGGTTTGTATCTGGGGACCTTCCTGAGTATGCCAGACCCACACATGTCATTGATCCAGGGTGGACTGAGTGGATTATAAAGCAGAAATCCTGTAAAGGATGCTGTCTGTCCGTGTGTCTGTCTGTCTGTCTGTCATCTATCTCTCTCTCTCTCTCTCTTTTGTTCATGGAAGAAACAAATAACAACACTGGCTGCAGTATAAAAATGAAGAGAAAAGGAGCAAAAGTGGAGTCAGGAAGACTAGTTAGGAGAATTATTGTATTAAGTAGGTGAGAGAGACAGTAATTTGAAAATAAGGAAAGTGGGAATAGTAGTAAATTGTTTTGCAGATATTCAAGAGGTAAAATTGATAGGTCTTGGAGACTGACTGGACATGAGGAATATAGCAGAGGATGGAGTCAAGGATGACATTGAGATTCTGTTTTGAGCAACTGGAGAGATGATGGTACCATTTACTGAGAAGAGAACAATTGTTGAGGAACAGACTTGGGATGGAAATGATAAGTTCAATTTAAGATGTGACCATTCTAAAATGCAGTTAGGGGTTAGCCCCATAACATGATGATTAAGGGAGCCAGGCTCCACATGGCTCACCAAAGTTCTAGTCCCAAGCCCAGCAGTTTAAAAAGTATATCAGGCTCATGAATAAATAAAATTAAATTAAAATAATTATTTTTTTAGAAGCAGGGCAACCAGCAGGTGGCATGGTGGTTGAAGAGCTGGACATTCCCACATGGCTGACCATGATTCAAGTTCTGGACCTGGCAGCTTGCTGTCTCACTTTCTCTCTTTCTCTCTCTCTCTCTCTCTCTCTCTCTCTCTCTCTCTCTCTCTCTCATAAGTGCACTGTCAACTAACAATTGAAAAATAGAAATTAAAAATAAATCAAATAAAATGCTGGATTTCCAGGTAGAGATGACAAGAACATATTAAATTTTCCATGTGTTCTACCAATGATCATATTAACAGAAAAAGAAGGCACAAAGGATTCTAAGACGTTGTGGTTGGGGATCAGCGGGCGGCGTGGTGGTTAAGGCAATGGACACTCCGACATGGTTGACCATGGTTTGAAGTCCTAGACCTGGTGGCTTGTTTTCTCACTTTCTCTCTCTCTCTCTCTCTCTCTCTCTCTCTCTCTCTCTCAGCAAATTAAAATAAATGAATGAATAAATAAAATTAAATAAAAAATTCTTTTTTAAAAAAAGAAAATGTGGGTAAGAGACAGATGTCACTGAAGCCAAAAAATACAGTTTCAAAAAGACTACTAGTATCAGATGCTTCTTAGAGCTCAAATCAGACAATGCCAGAAAAGCAGCCTTTAAATTTAGCAACTAGGGGGACCAGCAGATGGTGTAATGGCTATGTTGTTGTGCTCCCATGTGGTCAACCGTGGTTTGAGTCCCAGACTCGGTGGCTTAAACTCACACCAGGTGCGTGTGTGTGCATGCATGTCCAAGATTCCAAGAGGAGAAAGGAGGAGAAGGGATTGCAATTGTGGCGTGGCCATCCTCCCTGGGGGGTGATTTCTCACTTTCTGTCTCTCTGTCTCTCTCTGTCTTTCTGGCAAACGCACGCACCCTATAGCAAAAAAAAAAAAAAAAAAAAAAAAAAACTCTCTAAAAAAAAGAACATTTCGCAACTAGGTTATTTGTGATCCTAGCAGAACCAGTGTCAAAGGAATAATGGGGCAGTAGTCAGATTTCAAAGAGAATTTCAGAGTAGATGGTGAGTTTAGACATCTGTTTCAGTAAACATGACCCCAGTGAAGATTGCTACGTGCTCAGTGAAACTTCACTCATTGGAACTTTGGGGAAGGACAGCAGAAGGAAGGTTTTTCTAAAGCTCAAGATCTTGTGGCCCTAGGAAAGGATTACCACTCTGAGGTGCTGACCTCAGAGAAACAGAGACACAGGAAAAGGAACAAAGAACCTAAAGGTAGAACTCCAGTAACGGCCAGTGCACTCCACTCTTAGGCTACCTCAGTCACCTTCCTGAAGTCCACACTGCAAGTAATGCAGAATCAATTTGGAGATACTGTCTCCTCTCCTGTGTGTGTTTCTCTCTCTCAATTCCGTGCGTTTCGTGATTTTTTTAACCAGCTTCTTTGTTCACCAGCCTCAATCAAATTTATTAATAATCTGAAAAACCCATGTGATTATTTCCCATTACTTAGTTGGCTTCATAACACACTCTCCGAAAGCTGAAGCTATTTCACAGGCTCTCAGGCCCCACTTCCTACTGTGGCTTTATACAGGGAGGGGAATGTTTAACCCCTCAGAAAACTCAAAAAGCTGTAGTGCCTCTATGTACACGCCATCCCAAAGTGGCCATCAGGAGGGTCCCCACTTAGAACCAGTATTCAAGAACATGGATTCTACCTTTCCTTGTCATTCTGAGCAATCTGCTTTTCAAACCAACCACATAACAGAGCGGTAGCCAAGTTATTTGCCAAAATGCCCACAGTTTCTATCAGACCTTACAAAGGACTACAGCATGGCCATCCTCCCTTGGGGGAAGGGGATGATGTCTCACTCTCTCTCTCTGTCTCTTTCTGTCTCTGGCAAGCACATGCAGCCTCTTCCTCTCTCCACACTCTGCCCCCACTCTGGGGATCAGGATTTGGTGTGCCACAAGAAGGAGGAGGCCTTGAGAGGTCACCTGACCCTTCCCGATCACACACACACACCCACACATACACACACTACGCTGTTGCTAAAAAGGATGGCTCAGGACCACATCAGCAAACTCTGTGAAGAAAAAGATTTCATAAACTTCCACAATTACTACTTTTAAACCAAATAACACTCTGATTTACCAGCCACTGAAATGAAAAGAGAGAAAGAAATGGGAGCATTGGGGTGTGGCAGGGGAAAGGGGGAGCAATTAAGGCAGAAAGGAAAAACAAGAAACAGAATTATTAAGAGGAAGAGCCAGAAAATGAAAAGATTCAACTGACCCATAAATTCGTTGCCTATGGAGCATTTTACCATGTTCAGAGAATATAAAACACAATCTGTTCTACCCCTAGAAATGTGACTGTTGAGATTTTTTTTTCTTATTAAAAAATAAATAAATAAATAAACACAAATAGAAATCTAGTGAGCCAAGGTCAACAGTGAGGTGTTCATGTCAGGCTGGATGAAGGCATCCTCTCAGAGCTTGCAGCCCACACCCCTGCTGGCATGATTCCCCCCCCTCAGGGCCTAGAATTTCATGCTCTCTGACTGACCTTAGCCCAGGGTCTTGGATCTGAAGCTACAGCTGCTCTGGACCTCCCCCTCTTCTCCCTCACCTCAGTCTCCTACTCCCTCCTCTATGAAATAAAAAGTAGATTCTGCTCTTCCTGGCTGATTTGCAGGGGCATCTCAGCCAAGGCAATTCTCAATTGACATTGAGGAAGCGACTGTGGCCCAAATCCCTTGTGTTTCTTAGTCAAATCAATGGAACCTCCCTCCCCTGGCCAACACACACACAGGACTTGTCTGTCGGAGACCATGTGTCAGGGTGTTGCTGCTTGAAGCTTACATCACTTGGAAAACAGGTTAGTTTTTCTGGGATGAATTTCAGATGTGTATTGAGTTCATGGAAGTTTAGAGGACAGGGTTTTAACTTTATTTTGAAAAATGGTGACTACTGGTTGGGTGCCCATAGAGAAGCCTCAGAACCCCAAATTCGAGGCTTTCTCTAGTATGTATTTAAGGACATTGGGACTTCAGGGAGGTGTTGCTGGCATCTGTAGGGAGAACTGTGCAAGTTCTACAGTATTGAAAGGCTCACACCAGCTGACTGCAAGGCCAGGAAAGGGACGTCCTTACAAATGAGCCTTTGGTCTTTAGTCTTAGTGTCCTGAGGATCTGTACTTGGTGATAAGGCAAAGAAAAGGATAGAGTTGGAGGGTTTCTGAAGTAGAGGAGACTCCCACGGTGGTAGCAATGAGTTTCCTAGGTCACCTAGGAAGGTTTTCTTCTGACTTTGGAGAGGGGGGAGATTTCCTAGGTCAGAAGTGTGGTGAAATAAAATGGTGCCATGACAATGAAACTTTCCACAGAATTGGCCTTACTTCTTGAACAAGTAAATAATTGGGAGAAAGGAAAAAGAGATTAGAGACATAACAGCTAAATGTAATGTGTGGTCCCTGAGGGGATTATGGTTTGAATAAACTGTTCGTAAAAGACTTTGGGGAGGAGCCAGCAGGTGATATGGTGGTTAAGGCACTGGACTTCTTACATGGCCAAATGCAGTTTGAGCCCAGCACCTGGTGGCTTAAAAATCACACTGGGTGCATGTGCATGCATATCCAAAACCCCAAGAGGAAAATGGAAAAGAAGGGATTGCAGTGTGGCCATCCCCCTAGGCAGTCAGGGGTGATTTCTCACTTCCCCTTTCTCCATCTCTCTCTGCCAAGTGCATGCACCCTAACACACACACACACACACACACACACACACACACACACACAAAAAAAAAAAAACTAATAAAAAATAGTACTTTCTGGGGACAATTGATAATATTTAGTAATTATTATTTATTTCATTAGTTGTGATAATGTGATAATATATATGATCTTAGTATATGGTATTATACTAGGTCATCAGGAAAGTCATGACACATTTTTGCATAGAAAATCAGAAAAATTCATCATGACTTTCCGGATGAACTAATAGTTCTGTGGGTAGACATTCATATTTTTAGAGATGCATACATTAGTATTTATATTATATCTGAATTTACTTTGAAATATCTGGGCAAAAAGAACAGATGACGTAACTATGGCAAAGTATTAGCAATTAGTAAATCTAGGTCATTCTGGATAAGTGAGTATTCATTATACTAGTCTCTATACTTTCTCTTTATTTGGAAATATGTCATTAAAAAAGTT
Organism: Tupaia tana; assembly: GCA_026018925.1. Classification (NCBI taxonomy): domain Eukaryota; kingdom Metazoa; phylum Chordata; class Mammalia; order Scandentia; family Tupaiidae; genus Tupaia; species Tupaia tana. The sequence continues at coordinate 44,810,741 of JAKSZU010000006.1, read as the reverse complement.
AAAAACAAACAAACAAAAAATCAAAGGCAGTATCAGAAGGTAGGAAACAAAGACTTTCCATGAAAATCAATTATTCCCCAACAACAGTGTATAGGATTATGGGCAAGGCCCAGAAGAAAGAATGCAAGGATAAATAAAAGCCAATTCTTATATTTTATGAAATAACAGTTTAGTATGAAAGGCAGACAAGAAGACAGGCCATGTCCCAAAACAGAGCAACATGTCAGGTATCAGGGGAATGAGGGAGAGGCGTGCTCACAGGTGAGGTGGGGACTGGAGACTGGTGTTGGAACTGAAAAATTTTTCTAAGGGAAATGGTACCTGGGCTGAGGTTTAATAGTAGGAAGGCTTATTGGACAGAGAAGTTACAGGACTGGCCTGTCTCCTCCAGCCAGAGAGCACTCTCAGAACCTGGAGGTGAAACTGAGAGAGCGGGTGGAAAAGAAGATTTGGGAAGGAGAGTCATCAGAGATTTTTCTTTTCCCCCTAGTTGCCAAAGGATATATGTGCTTGCCAGAGAGAGACATTAAAACAGGGGTGGGCACCCCTCAGTGGGACAAGGTCACACGAAAATCCCTTCTCTATCATTCTTTATCCTGCTGAGATCTTGGACACACACACACACACACACACACACACACACACACACTGCATGTTTTTCAAACTGCCAAGACGACGATTCCAACCACTGTCCACCACATGGGATCCTGCTACCTCAACCACTAGGCTATGGGGCCAGTCCAAGCAGATAGTTTTTTAAACCCATTTGTGGCAACCCAGTTTAATATGTACCTAAAGTGGCATAAAACCTGAGAAAGGGAAAGTTTCTGAGGGTCTCTAGGTAGAGGTCACTGTAAGAAAGCTATTTCTCAGAAAAGCCAAATATCGGTCACAATAAGGCAAAAACAGAAGCAAAGAGACTGCCAGGCAGACCGAAAATTGAAGTAGGGACTGGTAGCCTTCCACAGCAAATCTCATCACCCATCCTGGGATCTGGCTTTCCTCACCCAAAGGCCCTGGCCTTGAGCTCCAGAACTCTGTTCTGCTTTCAGGGAAGGACTCCAAAGTAAACCTCTACCACTGCTTGGGATTCCAAGGTCCAAATATTCTCAAACAGCACTTAATTCTCCTTAAATTTAACTAATCCAAGCCTGGTGGAACATTGACCTAACAGGGGCAGATGAGAGCAGTAAGTAACTGGAGGCCCCTGGATAGCTAGTTAAATGTATCCTCACAGGTCCAGGCAGTCATCCTCACAGCCCAGCTAATGATCAAGGACCCTATTGCTTCCAAAGGAATAAAAGACTCCAATGTCTGGAGAGCAGCTAATGTGCTTGGTTGAAGGGAAAAAGACATCATAAAATTATTCAGGAGATCTTTTTACAATAGCCTTAGGACTGCTGGAATACTACCAGGTAGTGAAAAATTTAGGAGACCTGGAAAATTTGTAATCCAATCTTCCACCCAGCACCAAATTCCTTTTACCAGAGACTTCACACTTCATGCTACATTGACCCATCAGAGAGTGTATTGCTGTTCCTCCAAAGGAGAGGCCACACTGCACTTGTATTGATGCTTAATCTGCAAATTGAGACATTGTCACTGGAAATGAAGGAGCAAGGAAAACCAAACTAAAGTAACTGCATTTTACACAGATCCTTTTCAAGTTTATTTGCCTACTGTTGGAATGTGAATGATAGGACTCTGAAGTTTTTCTGACTAAGAATTATCCTTCAACCTTAGGTACGACATCATTGAATCTTTTTTTTTTTTAAATTTTGCCAGAGTGTGTACACAGAGAGGACAGTGTGACAGCACCTTCCATGGGGAATAGTCATGCCACAATCCCTTCTTCTTCATTTCTCCCTCTGTTCAGGATTTTGAGCATGCACACTCATGTGCCCAGCATGTGTCCTCAAGCCACTGGGTCCAGGACTGAAACTGCTCAGTCAGCCATGTGAGATCCAACCTCCTTAACCACCATGCCACAGAATGACCCTAGTTGCATTTTAGATTCAAGTTAGGTTCCAAAGGTAGAAAGCTGTACATAAAATAGTAAGACCTCTTTAATTTTTGTATGAGTAGTCTATATAGTCAGATTTTCTACTGACATTCGACCCTAGGTCTATGTCCTCAGCTGAGGTAACTGGTTTATATTTACAGCCTGCGTTGTATTTAATAAAAAGAAGATGAACAAAAAGGAAAAGATAAGAAAAAGAAATGTACCTTGAAGCAATAGAGTCACAGTTGTCAACTAAAATAACCAAGCTCTATAGAAATAATAAACATGGTTATTTTAAGTATGAATTTGACCAGGCCCAGAGAAATATATGCTTCCTGGGGTATTCAGATGCAGCAGCTCTTTTATTCAGTTCTGAGAGCAGGAGACACAGACAAAGTTGTGAATTAGCATAAGGAGTCTCTTCATTGGCCTGGCCCAAAATTGCAGGACATCTGGAAACAGGTATTTGTAGGCTATAGGTAGGCTTAGAAACTCTTAGATTAATAATTTGTTAAATATACAAGTTTTTTTTTTGCAAAGAGACTTGGAATCAGTAAAAAAAAGGATGTTGATTTAACCTTAAAAATGTCTGAATTTAACCTAAGGCCTTGCTATGTATCTGGTGATGCTTACACCAGGGTCAGGATGTAAAGAGTTGCCCACAATCACTAGACCAAAGCAATCTGTTATAGCAGAATTAATGTTTGTAGACCCAACTCTCCAAGGTCCCTTGGAAAACATCTTAGAATAGGAAGAATAACCATAAATATGTCTTCACACTCAAGCCAGAGGTACATAAATTGGCATTCTGAGAAGCCACAGAATGGAGACCCACCCAGTGTAGGCAGGCCCACACCAGGCACAGTCCAAAGACAGCAATGGCAGACAGAAGCACTGCCCTATCTATAACAAATTGCCGTTTTTATTCTCTCATTTGTCTACTGCATATATACATAATTTTTCATAAGCTGAATATGCTGATGATGCTATTCTAGATGGGAGCTCAATATTCATTAATCCATTTTTCTTATTCTATTATATAAGGTCTCATTAGGATTTCTACAGCTACATGATAGCCACACATTAAAAACAGAGGCTTTGTATCCTACGAGTGAGCAACAAGGCTGAAAGAGAAGAATTTGGAATACTGAAATGCAAGAGAAAAATAAAGGACAATTTGCAAGTGGATAACATCTTGGAAAGGGCTAAAGACAGTTCTCAGAGTGAAATTTACTACGAGCCAGTGGAGTTGGAGTGGACTTTATGAAGTAGGTCGACCCAAGCTGGGGAACAAGGACATTAAGTCTGACCAGAGTAACTGAGTTTTACATCTGCTACTTACTAGCCGGATGACTGCCTAAGTTCATTTCACTTATGTTAAATAAGATTAGTAATGTACATACTTCATTAATAAGATAGTGTAAGTGCCTGCATGTGGTAAACACTCAGTAAATGCCAGTATTATTATTAAAATAGGGTCTTGAGGGACCAGCAGATGTTGTAATGGCTATGTCACTGGACTCCCATGTAATGGACTACAGTTCGAGTCCCCGACCCAGTGGCTTAAACTCATACTGGATGTGTGTGCGTGCGTGCCCAAGATCCCAAGAGGATAATGGAGGAGAAGGGATTGCGGCGTGGTCATCTCCCCTGGGGGGCGATTTCTCGCTTCCTATCTGTCTGTCTGGCAAGCGCGCCGCGCCCTATAGCAAAAATCTCTCAAAAAAAAAAAAAAAAACCAAAAACAGGGTCTTGAAGTAGGATTTAGACAAGCAGGGAAGAAAGAAAGTCATGTCCAGCTTTGAGGCTACCTGGAGTAAAGATAATGAGGAAAAGATAAAGTAGCAATGATGGATGTTGTTTCTGATCCTGGTTCTCCCATTTCCATGTAATTCGGGGCAAGTATGCTTTGTGCTTCTCTTTTCGCACTATTAAATAAAGATGATAATGGTAGCTACCACATGGAATTGTAAGATGGATTAAATGAGAAAATAAAGTTTAAAAATCTCAGCACAATATCTTAGGAGGCAAAAATAAGAAACTGGCGAACTATGGCATATTCTGGGGAAAAAGATTAGGGAACAGAAATGGAAGGAAGACTTGTTTTACATACATTTCATTCTATGCCCTTCAATTTCTTCTGAATGTTTTACTGAGTAGAGATTACATATCAAAAAATTTTAACCTAAAAAAAGCTATGTAAAAAGAAATCAGAGGCCAGCCCCTTAGTATAGCGTTTAAATGCTATGCATAGAAAATCAGGCCCCATGCCAGCCACAGTTAGTGTCCCAGCCTCAGTAGCTTGAACAGCATACCAGGAGCATGCATATATGTGCTCAAAATCCTGAAGGGATGGAGAAATGGAATAAAAAGGATTGTGGCATGACCATGCCCCCAAGGCAGAGTTGGGGAGAGTTGCTTTCTCTCTCTTTCTCTCTGGTGAGCACATTTACCCACTGGCAATAAAGAGAGAGAGAGAGAAGAGAGAGATCAGCACAGCACCTGGTACAAAATAAGTACAAAATATATGGAAAACGTCGGGACCAGCAGTTGGCATAATGACTATATCGCTGGACTCCCATGTAGTCGACTGCAGTTCAAGTCTCGGGCCCGGTGGCTCAAACTCACGCTGGGTGCATGTGTATGCGTGCCTGAGATCCCAAGAGGAGAATGGAGGAGATTGCACTGTGGCCATCCCCCCTGGGGGGTGATTTCTCGCTTTCTGTCTCTCTCTGTCTTTCTGGTGAGCGCATGTGTCCTATACTAAAAACCTCTCCGACATATATATATATATATATATATATATATATATATGGAAACCATCATTCTATTATTATTTCTTTTTCTTTTCTTTTTTTTTTTTTTTTAGAGGTTTTTCGCTATAGGGCGCGTGCGCTCGCCAGACAGACAGAGAGAGACATAGAGACAGAAAGCGAGAAATCACCCCCCAGGGGGGATGGTCACGCCTCAATCCCTTCTCCTCCATTCTCCTCTCGGGATCTTGGGCACATGCGCACACGCGCCCGGCGTGAGTTGTAAGCCACCGGGTCCGAAACGCGAACCGCGGTCGACTACGTGGGAGTCCAGCGACATAGCCATTACGCTAACTGCTGGTTCCCATTCTATTATTATTTCTATAGTAGACTAATAACATTCTCCATGGAATAAGATATCATTCCTCTCACCCTGCTAAAAGGAGTACAGAATACTTTCAGAAGCAACCCAAATCTGCCAAACCAGTACATTGAAAAATAAGATTTTCAGAATAAATACTGAAATTGTGTTTAGCTTTCTTAAGGAAATAAACTATTTTCTAGTACTTAAAGTATTTTAGCCACATTTGTTTAATGAGAGACATTAATTGACCCAAACACAATTGTTACCTTTAGGTATTTAAGCAATCTCAAGAGGATTTCCTTTTTTTTTTTTTTTTTTTTTTTTTTTGGAGAGGTTTTTGCTATAGGGCGCATGCGCTCGGCAGACAGACAGAGAGTGACAGAGAGACAGAAAGTGAGAAATCACCCCCCAGGGGGGATGGCCACGCTGCAATCCCTTCTCCTCCGTTCTCCTCTTGGGGTCTTGGGCACGCACGCACACGCGCCCAGCGTGAGTTTAAGCCACCGGGTCCAGGACGCGAACCGCAGTCGACTACGTGGGAGTCCAGCGACATAGCCATTACGCTAACTGCTGGTCCCCAGCAATTTCAGGAGGATTTCTATTTGTTTCTTAGGCTATTTAATTGTTAAGGAATATGCCTTAAAGAATAAATTTATGTTTATTATTTATTTTTATAGTTAATCAAGGGCCAGTCCTGTGGCTTAGTAGTTAAGGGAGCCAGATCCCACATGGCCAACTATGGTTTGAATCCCAGCTGATGCTTATGTGTATGTGCCCCAAATCCCAGCAGAATGGAAAAATGGAGAAGATATTGTGGCATGACCATAACCCATTAGAGAGGGTGCTTTCTCCTCTCTTTCTCTCTCTGGTGAGCACATACACCCTCTGGCAATTAAAAAATAATAATGATAATCAATATACAGTTTACATTTTTGTTCCTATCAGACTATGCTGAAACTACTCTGAGTTACTGGGAATTCCATTGCAGTTATATGACTCAAAGCAATCCATAAATCTTTCTTCTACCTACATCGGACTTTCTTTTCCTTCTTCTTCTTCATTCTTTTTTCCTTTTTGTGTGTTGCTGCCCATTCCTTCCCTAGGCAGTTTCCTACTAAACTACATTTGTGGATTGGCTTGATATGCTCTCATTGGCAGTCTCACCTCTAAATAAAGATCGATTCTAAATGCTTCTACAGTTACTCCAGAGACCCATGAGTCAGAGGTTAAATAATTGGCCCTGAGGATCCCAGACTCAGCTTTCCAGCAGGGACTCAGAGCTGTGTTGTCACTATGCACTCACCATGAGTGTGTGTGGCTCCAACACACATCACTTTCCAGAGACCTGAGAGGAAGACTCCTGTAATGGGGCTGCAGGGGCACATTCACTGTATTTACTATGACATGTAGGGGAATCTTCCTGTGTTAAATTGATCCTTTCACTAGCCAGAGCTTGTGTGAGCTTGCCAGAGAGAGAGAGACAGTGAGAGGGATAGAAATCCATCCCCTAGGAGAGATAACCATGCCACAATCTCTTCTCCTCCATTTCCCTCTTGGGATTTTAGGCACATGTACCTGGCATGATTTTCAAGCCACCAAGTCTGGAACTTGAACCACGGTCAGCTATGTGGGAGTCCAGCTGCCTTAACTACTCCTCCATCTGCCTGCCCTAATTTTTTATTTTTTAAAAATCTGAGCACTGAACGATTCATGGCATGTTGGTTGAAGCGACTAGATACCACATGGTTAACTGTTTAACTGTTTGAATCCTGGACTTGGGGGCTTGAGAAATATGCCAGACACGTGTCCATGTATGCCTAAAATCCCAAGAGGTGAATGGAAGAGAAGGGCTTGTGGCATGGCCATCCCCCCTAGGGGGTGATTTCTTGCTTTCTGTCTCTCCATCTCTCTCTGTCTCTCTGAAAAGAATACATGCCCTACAGCAAAAATATCTCTTTTTTAAAAAAAAAGTATAAATAAATAAATCTACATTCTGTGTTAACAGTCATCAGAGTGCTTTGCCTTCCTCAGAGAAACTCAACCTCTAACTCCTTCCTGTTACTACAGGAAATCTATTGTGTGGCAAATATGCTAACTGCTTAAATTGTGGAGTAAAATTACAAGAAATAGAGGAAACATCTAAGCAAAATGCACGTGCTGCGGTTTCATTCTAAAATAGGCAGATCCTATTCTAATTTTTCTCCAAGCCATATGCAATATTTTCTAGGAGTAAATTTTACTTTTTACTTTTTGGGTTGTAGATTTGTTTTTCCATCTGGCTTTTTCACTTCCAACTCATTAATTATAAAGTTGAAGTCAAAATTCTCATAGCTTGTCAGTAGACCCTGATTATAGCTGTTCACCCAGAAAGTAAAAGTCAAAATGATTTGAACCAAGGACAAGACGTTATAGAAAATGCAGAAATATCAGACGTTCCCAACTTCCTACTGTTTGTCTCACAGAGCAGAGCAAATCTCTCATTCCTTCTCTTTGGTCCCAAAACGCTTTTCTTTTGCATGACAGCCAAGGACACCCATATTTAGAGCCCAATGTGCAGAGTAAGGGCACATGAGCACTTTAAAAAGAACAAGGTCAGCAGCTATTATTTCTTCCAGATGGGTATGAAGTCATTTTGAAAAGAAATAAAGGCATTGATTTCTTTGGGGTCTTGTCAATAGCAATTCTAAGTTGGCATTATCAGAAGAAGCAAGAAGCTTAGTCTTCTAGGAAAATATGTGAACTTAGTGATGGGAACTGAGAAGATTTTCTATAAAGTCATGAATTAATGAAGCTTAAGCTTCAGGATCCCTCACTTGTGCAGGACCTGGTGAGTGTTGTTTAGTTGCTGGTGGGAAAGATGGGGCGAGTTACAATCAGGAAGTGCTTCTATGTAAGCAGTTCTGGTAAAGTGCCTCATCTCAAAAGAAAAGGATGTGAATTTCCATCGTTCCAGTAATTTGTTGTAACTATTTTCTCTTTTAATTTATTTTTATACCAATTTTTATGTTCATAACTTTATATTCTTTCACTTAAAGAGTGCCCAAAATTGTGCAAGCTTCAAAGCTCACACAAAATCTGCTCCATCACTGTTTCAAAATGAATAAATTTAAAATATATTACCTACTCTCGATTTCTTGTTTCCAAAAGTGTAGTTCCTTTTTAATTTTAAAAATAGATATTACAATCTAGTCTTTCCATCATTCAGCCAAGCTCTGAGATGAAAATTCAGAGAAAAGTGTGTGTCTGTGTGTGTATGTGTGTGTGTGTGTGTGTGTGTGTGTGAGTGTGTGTTGGAGGAGAAAGGAAACAGTGATTTTAGGGATTTGAAGGCAGAACTTTCTCTTTCTATTAGAAGATAGACTGATACTTTTCTTCACTGAAACCTGGAAACGCTCAAGGTTGGCAATTCATTTGTGGCACTTTCAAGTTATGAACACACACAGGTATTTCACCACCACCACCACCACCATCACCACCCCTCAAGTAGCATTTGCTATACTCAAGGATGGTATTAGAAAGAGCTTATCACTGAATCACCAGCAAGGATATAGTTGAGCATAGTATTTGACATTTCAGTCTTTTTCTGGGGGATTCTCTCAAGACTGTTTCTGGCCTTTGTTCCAGGAATGGCTGTACTTCTTCTGGGCCACTGGCCTTCATATCTTATCAGTTCTGTGAGATGCATAACCAACCCCCAGTTCCCAGTCTGAGTAGACTGCTGATTAGCTCAAAGTTAAATCTGCAGCTGGGTCATGCCTTGTAATTATGGAGTGCTTTTGTAGACACATTCTTGGCTCCATTTTATAATATCTTTCCTCCTTTATTTCTAATGATTATTCATGCTACGTTTTTGCATTTTATTTATCCTTTCTTGTGAGAGAACAGTGATACCAATTAATAAAACATTCTTTGGGATCAACAGTGGGACAGTGGTAAAACACAATGCTCTCTTACCCACCCAGGAGGGTTCTGGGTTCATATCCGGAGACCTTCCCAAGTACACCAGGCATGTGCATGTTCATGATCCAGGGCTAGCTGAAGCTGGAGTAGATCACGGTATCAGGACACTATTGGGGGTTCTCTCTTTCTATCTCTCTCTCTTTCTGTCTCTCTCTCTCATATAGAAATGAATAAGTAAATAAAACTTAAAAAAAAATTCTTTCAAGGGACCAGCAGTTAGCATAACGGCTATGTCACTGGACTCCCATGTAGTCGACTGCAGTTCGAGTCCCAGACCCAGAGGCTTAAAGTCATGCTGGGTGCATGTGTGTGCATGCCCAAGATCCTGAGAGGAGAATGGAGGAGAAGGGATTGTGGCGTGGCCATCTGCCCTGGGGGGTGATTTCTCACTTTCTGTCTCTGTCTCTCTCTGTCTTTCTGGTGAGTGTACACGCCCTATAGCAAAAATCTCTCCCAAAAAAAACAACTATTTCAAAAGTATTGTGGTTATAGTTTTATCATCAATAATATATTTGTATCAAAAATAACTTTACTTAACACACCATAAAAATAAAAAGGCTTTGAAGGAAGGATATTAAGACATAAAGCAACCTTCTGTTTCTTCCTTCATCATTTCTTCACATTCAGCCTTCTGTTCATTTACCAGGGGCTTCAAGTGTGTCCCTCACATCATCCCAGCACTCTGCTACTGAATCTGAGGAAACAGTCATGGTGCCAACTGTTTTTCTTTCTTCCTTCCCTTCTGTATTTTCAGAGAGAGACTTTTGCTGTAGGGCATATACACTCACCAGAAAGACAGAGAGGGACAGAGATACATAAATCACTCGCCAGGAGGATGGCCACGCCACCTTCCCTACTCTTCCATTTTCCTCTCGGGATTTTGCACATGCATGCACAAGAACCTAGTGTGAGTTGTAAGTCTTCTGGTCCAGGATTTGAACTGTGGTTGACTACGTGGGAGTCCAGCAATATAACCATTATGGCATCTGCTGGTCCCAGCAACTGTTTCTAACCCACCTTTGCCATGCCCAGAATTTACCCCCCCCCCCCCCATTCCTAATAAGACTGTGCTCCAAGAGCACTTACCAAGATCCAACTTGTACTCAGGATAGCAATCCCATGTACTCAGAGACCAATGGATTCAAACGAGTTCCAGAGAAGGCTCTCAAGAATCTAGAGAAGAGTGTGAAGGGCCTTTGGCCCTAGAAATGGCATCACAGATAGTCAAGAAAGAGTTCTGATCATGGGAGAGGAAAAACCAATCTTCCCGGGCCTTCTTAAAGACTTGAGCTGGTACTTTTTCTGTTTTGATCAGAAATACCTTTCTCAGAATTTTTCTTCTATTTCTAAAAAGAGAGGGTGGCTCAACTATGGGTACATTTGAGATTCTGCATGAACTACATTGATCTAAATATTTTATTTCCATCCACAAATTGAGATGTCTGCCATTGAGTTACATCACATAAAAAAATAAAAACAAACATTCAAAAATACTTTAAGACCCAGGTGGAAGGAGATATGGAATGGGCATATTAAAGATTAATATACTGAATCTATAGAATGTTATCTCCATAGGGGCTGGGTTTTTTTTCTGTTTTATTAACTGATGTGCCCCCAGAACCTGCCATGTAGTAGATATTCAATGAGATTTGTTGCTGTGTTGTTTAATCATTGGTACAAATGTGTTTAAATTCATGATTTAAACTCAATATCTTAGTGTTTTCAGGCTGCAATAATGAAATATCACAGACTGGATACATATTAAAGAACATAAATTTATTTTTCACAGTTCTGGTAGCTGAAAAATCTAAAATAAAAGCACCCTTCTTTTCAGTGTCTGGTGAGGGCCTGTTTCCTGGTTCGTAGGAATGGTACCTTCTTGCTGTATCCTCACATAGTGGAAGGAGCAAGGCAGTTTGTTCTCTGGGGCTTCTTTAATGAGGGTATTAATTCCATTCCATGAGGGCTCTACTGTCATGACTTAATCACCCCCCAAAAGGCATCATTTCCATTCATACCATCACCATGAAGGTTAAGATTTCAACATATGAATTTGGGGGGACATACAAATTCAGACCATGGTATTGATCAAAATCTTATAAAATCTAAGACTTTCTTCTCCACCCCTCATGACCTTAGAAGAGAGACCAAAGTTGGCATGCAGTTTATAGAGGAAGGAAGGGAGGAGGAAAGAAGACAAAAAAATCTAATCATTCATGTTTCCTCATTGAAAGATATATGTACATTACTGTTACACACTTGTGCTTAGTGAAAACAGTGACCTCCACAACTGAGGTTTCAGACATTAGACTGTGACTATGGCAGATACCATTTACTACATTTTTCTGTGTTAACAAAACTCCAGTTTTGCTCAAGTATTGGATGACCATGCGTTCCAGAAACATTGGGTCTTTTTCCAACTAGATGTGAATTCTGACTAGTTTAAGCTAATCATGGTATCCTATTCCCTATCAAAGTTAGAATAAGCACAAAAGTATCTCAGAAACAGTCTGCTAGGGGACTTCTGGAAGAATTTTATCACCTGAGGATGAACCTTCCAACCTTAGGGCATGATGAACTACAGCAGCCATGTTGAGGTCTTGAAGGGGTAAGGCTGAGAATAAGCTGAGGATGGCAGGCCAGAAGAGAACCTGGATCCTTGATTACATCTTGGAGCCCCTGAGTAATTAACTCTAAAACCTTCTTCCTTCAGAAATTATAATGAGAAGCAATATCATTGTCCTACTTTAAGCTATCTTCAGGTGTGTTTTCTGTTACTTGCATTGAAAGCCTATCCATGGTAGAATGGTCAAAGGTATAGAACAACAACAACAACAACAAAAAAAAAAAAGCAATACTCAACACTCATTCAACAATATGTATCTTGGGAACAATTGTTTCCGAAAAGACCAAATAGCCCCAACTGGTTTTACAAATAGTTTTATAAATACTACTCTTGATAATTTACTATTTTCACTATGACTCATTTGCCTAAGGCTATACGTATTATACCGTCATTTCCCCTAAGTTATTTTATACTTAAAACTTTTTTTGAGGCATTTTGTTTTGTTTTGTTTTGAGGAAGTCTATTGTACTCTAGAGAAGGGTGAGCAAATGTTCTCTATTAAGTGCCAGATAGTAAATTTTTTGTGCTTTGTTGGCCATACAGTCTCTATGACAACTACTTAATTCTGTCACTGTAACATGAAAGTAGTCATAGCATAGATAGGACCTAAATGAACTAGTTTGTCTATGATTCAATAAAACTTCATTTACAAATACTGAAATCTGAATTTTATTTTATTTTCATGTGTTGTAAGATATTATTCTTTTGTTTGTTTTCCGTCATTTAAAAATGTAAAACGCCATGTAAAACTGGGAAAATCTGATTTACATTGGTGGATGGTAACAATGTCAATATCCTGGTTGTATATGATATCATATAGTTTTATAAGATGTTGCTAGACAGAAAACTGAGTAAAAAGTATGTGGGATCTGTCTATATTGCTTATTTTTTAATTGCTATAAAATACACATGAAATTTATCATCTTAGATTATAATTAAATGGATTTAAACATATTCACATTGTTATACAACTTCACCCCATCCATCTCCAAAGCTTTTTCATCATTCTGAAATGAAACTGTATCCTCATTAAAGAAAATCATTCCCCATTACTCCTTCCCAGCCCCATAGCAGTCTCTGTGAATTTGACTATTCTAGGCACCTCATATAAGAAAATTATATTTTAATAGTGTTTGTTTTCTGTTGTTGGGTTATAAGACTTCTTTATATAGTCTAGATATTAATCTCTTACCAGATATACCATTCACAAATTTTTCCCTCATTGTATGTAATGCTTTTTCATTCTTTCTCCTGATGAACATAAGTTTTCAGTTTTGATGAAGTCCATGTTATCTATTTCTTCTCTATTACTTCTTATAACTGCATGTGAATCTATAATTACCGCAAATCTGAAAGTTCAGTCAGGAGTCTGAACAGTGGCATGGCACAGCCCTAAAACACAATGCTCTGCCAGGTAGACCCACATGGGAAGGTTACCAGTTTATGTCTGGAGACCCCCTTGAGTATGCCAGGCACAGGGTGCCCATGAGTCAGAGTGCTGTGTATCTGTCTCTCTCTCTTCATGTTTCTCTCTCATGGAATAAGTAAACCTTTTTAGAAAAAAAAAAATTCAATTAAAGAAAATGTAAAAGTTATTTTTATGGGACAGCAGATGGCGTGATGGCTGCGTCACTGGACTCCCATGTAGCCAACCATGATACGAATCCCGGACCCTGTAGTTTAACCTCACACTGGGCATGTGTGCATGCGTGCCCAAGATCCTGAGAGGAGAATGAAGGAGAAAGGGTTGCAGTGTGGCCATCCTCCCCACGGGGTGATTTCTCACTTTCTGTCTCTCTGTCTCTCTCTGTCTTTCTGGAAAGCACACACTCCCTATAGCAAAAACCTCTCCAAAAAAAAAAGTTATTTTTATTTCATAGATTATACAAAAACAAGTACCATTTGGCACACAGGCTATAGTCTACAAGTCCCTGTGGTAGAATAGAAAATGCAGTTTTTACATCTGCTTCTTTATACTCAAAAACTCTCTTCAATCTCTCATCCTGCTCCTAATCCACTATCTCAAGAAATTTAAACCCTTCAGTCATATATATTTTTTTATATATGAATGTATGTACATGGTTCCATTTGATTTATTCCAAAAATCAAAGGACTTACCAAAAAAAAGTAGCTAGAATTCTTCATTTGATTTTAAGAAACTAATTCCCCTGGTTATCAAATGCCCCTTGTCAACTTTACTTTGAATGTGTCTATGCTCTTTGTTGACTTGCAGCAGAGGATTTTAGGACCTGCACCTTCACAGCTTCCCTCCCAAACTGGGAATCCTTCATCTGACAATTACATAGACTATCTGAAGCTTGGCTTTCTGAGACAGCCTGGTTAAAGTGCTGGACTCTCCCGTAGGGCCAACTGCAGTTCAAGTCCTGGACCCAGAGGCTTGAAAATCACAATGGGTGTGTGTGTGTGTGTGTGCATGTCCAAAATCCCAGGAGAATGGAGGAGAAGGGATTGCGGTGTGGCCGTTTCCCCCAGGGGTGATTTCTCACTTTCCCTTTCGCTATCTCTCTCTGTCTTTCTCCTGACCAACACTTGTCCCCTATGGCAAAAACCTAAACAAACAAACCAAAAAGAGGCAGGGTATTCTTTTTCTTTTTTTTTTTTTTAAATATAATCAGTTATTTAATTAGATTCTTAGCAATAAATTTAGAACACTAATATGTGAGGATAAACTCCATTTTTGAGGACAAACACGGATTGCAGGTAGCCCTGGAGCTGAGGAACAGCTTTGATTTTTGGTAAAATCTGCAGTCTACAACTTTCTGATCAACCTTGCGCTGCTCTGTAATCTCATATTTCTCCTTCTCTGTGTTGAAGATCTCACCTTCCTGGTGTCTGGGCTTTTGTAGCTTCTTTTTCTTGAAGTAAGCATCAGAAAGGTGTTTTGGGATTTTTACTTTGCTAATATCAATTTTCGTGGAGGTGGCAATGACAAATTTCTGGTGTGTTCTATACAGTGGAACTTGATTGAGGATCAGAGGTCCAGTCACAAATAGCAGCAAGCCACTGCTCAGCTCCTCAGGAAAACCACTCTCTTGCCTCTGTGGCGTCCAGTGAGGATAATCAGAACGGTCCCGGGAGTGATGCTGGCTCGCAGCTTTCTCACATGCTGACTGAGGGTTTGTTGCAATGGCTCAACAGCTTTCGAGGAACATCTTCAGTATGATAAAACCTAGATATTTTGCAAAGTTTAACCACTCAGGTACTGCCATTCTTGACCACAGCAGCTGCTTTTATGGCAATGGCAAGAACCTTCTCCTTTTTCTTTTCAATCCTGGATTTAGTGGCTGTGTATTTCCTCTTATACATGGCCTTCCTGGAATAAGGAAGATTAGGAGTATCTGCCAATGCCCTGGACTACACTGGGTTTCAGTTGCAATGCGGCTTCCCCTTCTTGGCCTTCTTAGCCTTGGGGTCACCCTCTTTAACTCTGCCACTGGCATCAGCCTTCTTGGCTTCTGGTTTCTTCTCCTTAGTATCTTGCTTCACAGCTTTTTAAACTACCATCTTGTACAGTGGGAAAGAGAACAATCTATTCTAATGGTTACAAGCTCTAATTGTTAGAAAGTCCTGATTTCACTACATTCTGAGGAGAGTTTACAATCCCTTTAAAATCAAGTACAGGGTCATATTTAAAGAACGGATTGCCAAGAGAAGTAGGTTGTCTCCTCTGAGAGCTTCTACTTCTAAGTCTGAATCCAGTCAAAAATAAGATTTTACAGAATAAACAAATAAACAAGATTGGATCTCAAAAAAAGAAAGAAAAAGAACATTTTCAAACAGTAATGTTCAAGTTTTAGATACAGATGGCCTTGCATATTTTTATTATGTTCTATAATTTACCTTAGTGTTACCTAAATTGTTTCCTACATACCAATTACTTTATAATAAGCACATTTTAAAAAGAAGTGGTTTGTTATTCTTGTTTCTATTACAGACAATATTACACAAAAGGCATCAGTACAAATCTTCTCAGGGGGTTGGGGGAAATGAAAAGGAAGCATTTTCAAGGCTACAACCCTAACCCAAGCCCCATCATGAATTCTTCCAGACAATTCAATAGCCTCCCTCCAATCCACTCCCCATACTGCAGCCAGACTGATCTTTTTAAAAACCGTATCTGATTATGTCACCTTTTTGCTTAAAACATTTTAATAATCTCTCATCATTCTCAGAATAGAAACCAAAACCCCTACCACAGCCCACAAAACCCAGCTTTGGCTATCTCTGCAGCCATGTCTTGCTGCCTCCTGTAACCCCCTGGGCTCATGCTCTATAACCTCAGCTCCTGAGAGAGGCTCCTGCAGGTGCTGTTCCCTCAGTCTGAATGTTCTTTATCTACCACACATACCACATCCTGGCCAGGAATATGTGTTTTAATGTCTCCTGGTAAATACCTAGGCATGAGATTGTTATGTTATATGCTAAGTGTACTTTGTAAGAAACTGCCAGGTTATTTTCCAAAGTATTCCATTTTGCATTCCCATCAACAATGCACAAAAGTTTTACTTGCTTCAAATCCTTGCTAGCACTTGATATTGGTAGCTTTGTTATAGGTTATATTTAGCATAGAGTAATTTCTGATTATGAAGTTCTGCCAAAATGTTCAGAAGATGAGTAACTCCTCTGAACCCATTTCAGTGAGAGCTCTCTGATCTGTTATCTCCCACTCACCCTCCAGCCTTCATGGTAATAACCTTTTACCAAGCTGCTATGAAAGCACAAGGGACTTAACATGCTTAACCACAGAGATTGTTTTTCAGACTGTGTTGATCAAAGTACAGCAGCTTCAAAGTCTTACCATCTCTACAAGCTCAGCCTTACCCCGTAGACAACTTCTCCATTGGAATCAAAGGGGTGAATGTGAAGGTCACATGTGTGGAAATGTCACAAAGGACACAGTCACATAGGGTGGGAAGACTTGCGGGAACGGAAATCCTTTTCAAAGTTGGTGAACATATTTTCCAGATCGACTGCTAGTTTAACTCCTCAGAAGACTACCAATAAATTAGTTTTTACAATCAACACAACACCTACATGTCAGGAAGCATTAGGAGATGCAGGTACCTTTGACAACTGTAGTTTGTAATATTACAGTACTAATACTACACTAGTTAAAAGACTGACATGCAAATTGCTAGGCAGGTTTTACAGTTTGCTTTTTATTTCATCAGAATACTCTAGTGAGAAAGTTTTGACTAGTGGAGTAATAGAAGTCTGGCTCTGAAGATAACTTGTGCTAAGGTAACATATTAATGAATTACCAGAAGCTATAAAAATAGAACTCAGCATAAACTTCTGTCCACAATTACACAGAGGACAGATGTTATTCCCACAAAGACAGATGCTACTAACGACCGAACATGACCTGCTAGCCATCAGCACAACCAAAGCAGAGTGTAGACACAGGGAACCACAACCTTGTGGGAAATGTGCCCTGAAGTACGATTGGCCCAAGTATCATTATGTGCTTTCTAGGACTTTCTTGGTATGCCTGCAAAGCAGTTGTGTTGTTTTCTTTGAGGATCATCAATGTGTGTGCCAGCCAAGTCTGTCAAATTCTCTTTCTGTTGATAAATCCCAGGCAATAACTACCTTAATTCAGTTATTTCTTTTTTATCTTTATCTCTTCCCTTCTCCTTCCCAGGACATGACACAATATATCATATACTACAGTAGCATCTACAGGGAAGGACTCCATAATTATTTACTAGATAGATAGGTAAATGGGCATGCTGACTTTATGCTTCTGTGTAATACCTGGAATGTCAACATTTTTATATATCCACAGGTATATATTCAAGTAAATTTCCTGCACAGAATGCACTTTGATGTCCCTGTTACCAGAAAATATCTCAACCGACAGCCCTACCATGTTTCCTTGAGCTCCTTCCCTGCTCTTTTTTCTTCAGGTAATAGTGAGGAGGGAATAAAACATCTTCCAGAAACAGAGAGAGGATAACCACATTAAGACTCTCCCATTCAGCATACCTTTGGCACAGTTTCACACTAGCTCTAAAGGGAGGATGGAAGGACAGTAAGAGATAGTAAGAGTACAGTTAAGGAGAGAAGTGGTCAGAAATGATCTAGAACATAAAGTCTGCTAGGATAGAAGCCAGATTTCTACTCTGGGAATCTGTAATGGTGCCAGATTCAGGCATATCTGACTGTGTGGTTTGAGTCCCATAATTGCTGGCTTAAAAAAAAAAAAAAAAACACTGGCACATGTACTACATCTATCTGAGGAGTCATCCATTTCAGGGAGCATGATAAAGGGAGGTAAGACGTCCCCGAGATATAAGGCCAGGGTCCACTGGAGCTAGTAATAAGAAGTCCAAACTATGTCTTCTTCAGATTCTAAGACTCAATCCTACCTGAAACACATAGGGCCTGGGATGATGCCTGCCTTTCATAAGCACTCCCCATACCCTACTGTGGTAGTAACTTAGGAAACCCCAGAGAAACAGAGCTCAACTCTGAGCTCCAGCTTCTAACTACTTCTTGGCTTATTCTCTCATCCTCAGAGAAACTAGAAACACGTGAATCCCAGGAGGCAGAGTTAATGTTAAGGATCATTTGGATTGACAGCTGCCAGAGGCTTCGAGTGATACAGAAAAGACAAATAAGAACAGGAAATACAAGGATATAAAGATGTCTATACAGCAGAACCTGAAAAAATATTTGAATGGAGAATGGTGTCCATAGAGACCCAGGAATACTTGTGGCCTCGCCTGCTTCTGCTTCCCTCTGTGCAGAATGGAAGAGAAGAATGGAAGAAAAGGGACTGTGGCAATGGCCATCCCCCCCGGGGGGTGATTTCTTGCTTTCTGTCTCTCTGTCTTCCTCTGTCTTTCTGGCGAGTGCATGTGCCCTATAGCAAAAAACTCTCAAAAAAATAAAAAACCTCCCAAAATTTTCTAAGGAAAATACAGTGCACTGCAGAGTTACAAAGAGAATATCATACCAAGACCCAGAAGGCCAAGATGGTACAAACACATCTTTCACCATGAAATCCATCTACATATAGTCAGGACTTCCAAACATCAGATCACCTATGAGCACTATTTTTAAGTTCTTGTTTTCAAAATTGAAGTAAATTTGATGTAACATAGAAGTAACTGTTAACCATTGTTAAATGTACAATTCAGTGGCAGTTGGTACATTCACATGTTATGCAACCATTGCCTCTATTTCCAAGACATTTCATCACTCAAAAGGACACTCCTTACCAATTAAGAAATCACATTTTGGGTGCTTTTTTTTTTAAAAAAAAAAAAAAAAAGAATGCATTTGCTAGTGGGTGCATGTGCTTACAGAGAGAGATAAAGAGAGGGAGAGAGAAAAAACACTCCCCAGTGGGGCATAGTCATACCACAATCTCTTCTCCTCCATTTCTCCATCCACTCAAGATTTTGGACACACACACACACACACACAGAGTGGGTTTTTTTTTTGTTTTTTAATATTGCCAGAGAGTGCATGTTTTCACCTGAGAGAGATAGAAAGAAAGAAACTGAGAAAGCACTTTTCATGGGGAGTGGTCGTGTCACAATCCTTTCTCCTCTATTTCTCTCTCATAGGGATTCTGAGCATACGCACGCACACAGCTGGCACGTTTCTCAAGTTGCTGGGTCTAGGATTCAAACTGAGCTGTCAGCCATGTGGGATCTGGCTTAACCACCAGGCCACAGAGCTGGCCCTCGAGAACATTTTTTAAGTATATTTTCCAAGACCTCATATCCAGAAACTACAATTCTATGGAGATGGAAATATTTTTCAAAACTTCCCAGGGATCTCACTATTAGCTATGTATCCAAGAGAAGTGGAAACATGTCCACACAATGGGCTATAAACAAATAGTCATAGCAGCTTTACTCGTAATCACTCAAATCCAGGAATAAACCAAATGTCTCTCAATTGGGTAATACATAAACAAACTATGATCCATCCATACAGTAGAATAGTACTAAGCAATTAAGAGAAACAAACATGCAAACAACAAGGATGGATCTCCAGTGCATTTTACAAAAGGTAAAATCCACTTTCCATACTATATTCCATTTATGTAACATTCTGAAAATGCTAAACTATTATGATAGAGAACATATTAATAGTTTTGAGGAGTTAGAAATGGGGGATTTAGGTACAAAGGGATATCACAAGGGGATTTCTGAAGGACTGATAGTACTGTCCTACACTTTTATTGTGATGGTGGTAAAAAGCATTTGTCAAAACACATAGAACTTGGGACCAGCAGTTAGCATAATGGCTATGTCGCTGGACTCCCACTTAGTCGACCGTGGTTCGCGTCCCGGACCCGGTGGCTTAAACTCACGCCGGACGCGTGTGCGTGCGTGCCCAAGATCCCGAGAGGAGAATGGAGGAAAAGGGATTGCGGCGTGACCATCCTCCCTGGGGGGTGATTTCTCGCTTTCTATCTCTCTGTCTCTCTCTGTCTGTCTGGCGAGCGCACGCGCCCTATAGCAAAAACCTCTTCAAAACAAACAAAAAAAAAACACACATAGAACTTGACACACACACCAAAAAATGAGTTTTACTAAACTTAAACTTTAAAATAAATTTTTTCAAAATGTTAAACCTCTCCCTATGTTTCCTATGCGCAGCCTATTTGAGGAACCAGTGCATGGGTAATGCTGGACAATCCAGTTATCCTATGATGCAATCAAGTTACACTTTGGACATTTGGGGCCCACTGAATAGCCTTACTGATTTTCTCATTCTCATCACAGCATTTGGATAATTTCTATAGACTGGAAGTACAAAAGTAAGCCGCTGTGCCTGAGTTGGAATGTCTGATGAGGGCTGCACAGTGGTTTTTGTACCAGTGTTTGTCAAATTGAAATCACCACACCAACTGTAGTGACTTCAGTTTTTTTTTTTGTTTGTTTTTTTTTTTTTTTGAGAGGTTTTTCGCTATAGGGCACGTACGCTCGCCAGACAGACAGAGAGAGACATAGAGACGGAAAGCGAGAAATCACCCCCCAGGGGGGATGGTCACGCCGCAATCCCTTTTCCTCTATTCTCCTCTCGGGCTCTTGGGCACGTGCGCACACGCGCCCGGCGTGAGTTGTAAGCCACAGGGTCCGAGACGCGGACCACGGTTGACTACGTGGGAGTCCAGCGACATAGCCATTACGCTAACTGCTGGTTCCCGTGACTTCAGTTTTTTTAAGAAATGAGTTAAATCATGGGCTGGCAGGTGGCAAGGTGGTTAAAGACACTGGATTCCGACATGGCTGACTGTGGTTCACGTCTCAGACCTGGTAGCTTGCTTTCTCACTTTTTCTCTCTCTCCGATAAAGTTAAAATAATAATAATAATAATAAAGTTAAAAATAATTATTTTTTATAAAGGAGTTAAATCTTACCTCTTCATCATATTATTCTTTTTTTTTTTTTTTTTTTGAGAGGTTTTCGCTATAGGGCGCGTGAGCTCACTAGAAAGACAGAGAGACACAGAGAGACAGAAAAAGAGAAATCACCCCCCAGGGGGATGGCCACACCACAATCCCTTCTCCTCCATTCTCCTCTTGGGATCTTGGGCATGCAAGCACATGTGCCTGGCATGAGTTCAAGCCACTGGATCTGGGACTCAAACCACGGTCAACTACATGGGAGTCCGGCAACATACACCAACTGCTGGTCCCTTCATCATATTAATCTTAACCAGATTAATATAGAAGTCATTTCCATTGATGGAGATCAGAAGACAATCACAAAACATCTTGTTTAACAACTGAAACATCATGTTTAATAACACATCATATTTAACAAGATCAACCCCAAATTTAAAAAAAAAAAACAGTATTTTCTGAAAAATCTGATGATCCTCACCAACTCCAATATAGGTCATTTTGATTATTTTCATTAAATTCAATACCTATTTTACAGAAAGCAAGAGGTTTACTCAGCCAGGATCCAAAGTGAATTGCTAGCATATTTGAAAATAGACTCCTTATGGGATCCTGGATTCCTTTATTTGTGAACATTTATGTCTATGGAAAACATATAAAAATAGTATGCATGTGCCTAAGGGTGTAACCAGCCTCATTAATTATGGGTCTAACACTGCTCAATGTCACTTAAAAAAGAAAAAGCCATATCCTGCTGTGGCTGATCATGCACTCAAAACAACCTGGCTAAAATTCAAATAGAAACTCCCAAGTATAAGGAGAAAAGAAACAACAAGTAGATAATATTTAGATTGGAAGATAAAGATCATTTCAACTGCAGAACAAAAGGAAAAAAAAAGAAAAAGTCTCTCCCCCAGCAGTGAGGTAGGTCCTATCTGAGGTTTCTTTCTAACCCACTAGTGTAGACTTTCTAATTTGCAATTCTCTTTGCTTGCCCTCTCTCAGAAAACTATTTTTTCTGTTAGAACTATTGCTTTGCTTCCTCATCACTTTGCAAACATAGCTACAACTCTTTTTCTAAGGCGTTCTGTTCACATTGCTGCTTTTTTTAGATCTGCAGTACCCAAGAGGAAATGGAGCTACAAGTGTTTCCTTTCCTTTTAAAACTAACACTTTCTTGTAGTGGGGGAGTTATCTGAGAACTTACAGTTTGCTCCTGATAGCTTGAGATAACACGGAGGATGTTTTTGTTTTTGTTTTTAATAAACTTCTCTTGAAGTCCTTGTGTTATAAATTATTCATAACTTTTTATCACAACCTCCAGGAAGCAAACTGAGCAAATCCTCCAAATGTCAGACGGCTCATTTGACTTTTCAGAGGTGGCTGCTTTGTTGCACGTCCCTACATTATTTCACACCTCAACACACCCAACTAGAAAGTGCATAAAAAGCTCATTTCACAGGTTCCCAGGCAAGTGGACCTCTTTCACAGAGGAATGCCCAAGAAGGAAAAAAATTTGTCACTGTCTCAATCTTAGAACAGTGACATTGTTCCTCCCAACTTTACCACTTAAGCATTTGTAAGTGGGAAGGATGATGTACAGCCCAGGGACCTGGAGCAGAGCCTGACATTCTATTTAATAATGTTTATCTCTTACTTATTATAGAAATAATGTTGGGGGATTTGCATAAATTCAGGAATGTTGTCATGTTTACTGTATGGATCAGAATTCTGTAGGTTGTAAGTAACAGACCACATAAACTAGCTTAGAGAGAGGAAGGCACCTATTGTCTCATATAACCAGAAAGGACAAGGGTGATTCCACCAATACACTTTTCCTCTCTGTCTCTTGCTTCTGCTTCTCTCTGCAAGTAAAGGATTTGGGGACCCATATTTCAGTTGCACCATAAAAAAGGAAAGAACAAATGTGACATACATGTGTGCATGTACACCTGCACATTAGTTACACTGAGAAGATTCAGAGTCATAGGGTGCAATGAACAATTCCCCAAAAGGAGAAGAGTGCAGACATTGCCCCTGGGGAAATTATTCTGATCTAAGAACAGTCCCAATAACATATTTCTGTCAGTTTGACAAGGAGGGACACATGTCATTTAGGCCTCAGAGGAATTCAAATTTGATGTCCTAAGATGAATTCTCTCATAAGGCAGGGAGAGCCCCAGGATCCTGTGAGACAGACCAATGAGCCTGTAAAAGACCATCTGTGAGAAAAACTGAACAGAAATGATGACTTGCAGGAAGAAAAAGGAGAAATCCTAAAGTGATACTTAAATCACTCAGATGCTTAAAGAATTGTTTTACCCTGAAGATTACACCTAGAAGTTCAAGGTCATAAAATGGATGGGGATGGACCAGCCCATGGCATGGTGGTTAAGGCAGCTGAATCTCACATGACTGACTGTGTGGTTCAAGTCTCAGATCCAGCAGCTTGAAAAATATGCCAGGTGCATGTGTATGTCTGCTCAAAATCCCAAGAGGAGAATGGAGCGGATGAGCCTATCTTCCCAGGGGATGTTTTCTCTCTCTCTCTCTCCTCTCTTAGATGAGTGCATGTGCCCTATAGCTTATTTTAGAAAACAAAAAAGAATGGGGACTATTTAATTGATAAGGTCTACACCTACCTGGCTGTCTCACCCATCATTAGACCAGCTTCCCCAAATCTTTGTCGCTCATAGCATGCTGCTGTTTTCCTTTAAGGCGCTAGCAAAATACATATTATGGTTTATTTTTCAGGCATTTCCCCACTAGTCTTTAGGGCTATGACTGTCACCCTCCACCGTATACATGGCACCTAACACAATTCCTGTCACCCACTCCATGGATATTTGTTGAAATGAAGTTTGTAGTGGGAGCCTCAGATAGTCTTGTTGGCCTCAGAGAATTCACTTCTAACACAGTTTTAACCAGTCAAATATCTTTTTAACTCTCTGATCATTTGAAACTACATTATCACCTTTCTTTACACAAAGAACATTTGATATTTATCAAATATGATTATGACAAGTACTTGTACATGAATTTTACAATAGCAACAGCATACAGCTTATTTTGTATTTTTTGTTGTATTTTGTTTTGGTTTGGTTTTACGAGTAATTTCTTCCTGGAAAACACATGAATCCTTTTTCCATGGGTTGCAGCCTAGACTGAGTTTGAAACTAAAAGTGCCTTTCTCACTTAGATCCAAGCAGCAACAATATTAAGTAAATAGCCTTTCTGGCTGAACCTCAGTTGACCTGCCTACTGGAACCTTTCTTATCAAGTTCCAGGAATGATCACTTTTGTCCTTTAAGAGCAAGATGTTGAAAGAGTGCATGGTATCTTTCTTATTTCTTTGTATGAATCTGGTAATTCTTCATTAAATAGTGCAGCTTAGACTCATAATTATACCTTTCCTCCCCACATCCCATGTTCCCCCTAACCATTAGACCCCAAAAGCCCAAACTTTAAAATCTTCTTAGCACCTTAAGATCTTCCTAGCAGCTTTTAATAGCTTTGTACAGATCAACTTTAAATATAAGCTCATTTCCTTATCTTTGTTTATCTGTAAGCTTATTAGGACACCACATTCCATAAATCCTCACTGATTTTCTTTCCTTCATCCTGAGAATGAGCCTTTAGGATAATTGTTATTTCTAAAAAGAGTAGAAAGCATAAAGAATAAGTTTTATATCAACCTCTCCATTTTATAGATGAAGCAACTAAAACCTGAAGTGTTTTACTTGCCTGAATTCACACACCTAGTTAGCAACAGATCACTTTCTTCCTCCTGATTTTATTTCTTTATTGATACATTGATATGTCCCTAACACAACAGCTTCATTTATATATCAAATGATTATTTTGAGTTCATCATGAAATTGCAAAGTAATTTACAACATTCCATCATAAGCAGGTATACATCACTCCAAAAGCAGAATGTGTAGTAATGGTAAATTACACTAAATCTTCTGCAATTTCTAAAAAATAGTACATGGTTTTGTTAAGTGTCCATGTTTTGTTTTGTCTTTTTCATTAATTTGCTACAGGGTGTGTGCGCTCATCAGAGAGTCAGAGAGAAAAAGTGGGAAAGTGAATAAAGCACCTCAAGTGGGGATGACCACACTACAATCCCTTCAATTTCTCTTGAAATTTTGGGTACATACATGCCCAGTGTGTTTTTCAAGCCACTGGGTCTGGGACTGGAATCGCACAGTCAAGCAGGTGGGATCCAGCTACCTTAACCACCATGCCACAGGCTGGCCCAAGTGTCCATGGTTTTATGCACAATTTTACCTCAGTCTAGAATCTCATTTCCAAGTTGAAGGGCCCTTTCTAGCTACCAATACCCAGTTCAAAGGCCACCTTCTCTTTGCAGCCTTCCTTGTCTCCTCAAACACTTCTCTGTATTGCTATGGCTCATTATACTAAGTATTCCATGAAGCTGAATGCCTTGAGGCTGGACTTGATGTTTATGTACCTCCCCAGAACCTAGCATTGGTTTTTCCACTTAATGGTATTTAATTAATATCACTGAAGGAGTAAGTGAATGAATAAATAAGTAAACTGAATTAAACATCCTCTGCCAAAATTAATTATTCACTTCTTGGGAGGTATAACAGAGAAGAAAAATTACAGATGCTTTACACATTCTGCAAGCATAGTTCTTACAGCTGCTAAATGACAGAATATCTAAACTATCCTGCACAATACTGACATCAACACTTAAGGGTTTTTTTTTAACTTTTATTTATTTTTTTATTACCATAGAGTAATAAAATGCACCAGAGAGAGAGAGAGAGAAAGGGGGTGTGATCATGTCACAATTATTTTTCCTCCATTTCTCCATTCTGTCAGGATTTTGAGCATGTATGCACACACATCCATTGTGTTTGAAAGCCACCAGGTCTGGAATTCAAACTGTGGTCAGCCAAGTAAGATCTGGCTCCCTATGCACAGCATTTAACCATGGCATTCTGGGGCCAGACCAACATTTAGTTATATTTATTTTCTTTCTCTACATACAGCCTGTTACATACAAATGTACAATTATTTGGTTGAATGAAGATCAGAAGATTAATGTTCGCAGTTTTGTCAAGCATTGTGAGGAGAGAAATGAGCTGTCTTGTCCTTTGAGTGAGTGACTGGACTGTCCCTTGAGGTGGCTAAACAGCTTGACATCTGACCAAGGTGAGAGACTATCCACTCATGGGGCCCCAACCTGATGTCTAATCACTTTCCAAAGGCTCCACCTTTCAACACCATGGTTGGACAAAGTCTCCTCTCAACACCATTAGAATAGCTCACCAAATTTCAGTATATGAATTTTGGAAGGAGACATTCAAACCGCAATAGGGTTTGAGGGCTAGTGAGTGCTACATGAGCAAAATGACTAAATGATGATACTGCTTTAAGTAAGTCACTCACAATGTTTTATTATCAGGTTATCATACTGTAAAGGGATCTTTATAAACATAAAATAGTCTCTCATTTACTTCACAGTGAGTTAATTGTAACCTTTACCCATCCTTTCTCTCTATTGTGTGTACATAAATGCATTAATCCAATAAGCAAATATTTGTTATGTACTTTCTATGTGTTAAGCTATATGAAAATACTAAGATTTAAAAAAAATTGTTACTATATGTCTTGGCATAAGTTAGCTTTCATCTACATTGCAATAGTTAATTATGTTCCGCCTGTTCTAATTCTGAGACAATAATGGGACTAGACAGTGGTGCAGCAATAAAACGCAACGTTCTGAGGCTGACCCACATGGGAAGGTTCAGGTTCATGCCCAGAGACCTCTTTGAGTACACCAGGCACGCACATGCCCATGATCCAGAGCTGGCGTAAGCTGGAGTGGATCACAGCATCAAGATCCTGTTGGGAATGGTGTCTCTGTCTCTCTCTTTCTCTCTAACTCTGTCTCTCTTACTCATGGAAGAAATTAATAAATAAAAAAAATTTTTGAGAGAGGTTTTTGCTATAGGGCATGTGTGCTCGCCAGAAAGACAGAGAGAAAGAAAGTGAGAAATCATACCCCCCCCCCCCCCAAGAGGGGATGGCCACGCTGCAATCCCTTCTCCTCCATTCTCCTCTCAGGATCTTGGGCACACACATGCGTGCATCTAGCATGAGTTTAAGGCACCGGGTCTGGGACTGGAACCACGGTCAACTATACGGGAGTCCAACGACATAGCTATTACGCCACTGCTGGTGCCAGTAAGTAAACTTTTTTTAAGAAAAAAACATTTATGATAAGAAGAACTTTATTGAGCACTTATTGTGTATGCCAGGCATTGGGCTAAGTATTTTCCCAATGCTCATTTAATTCTCACAGCCCCATAAGGTATTAATGCTCTTCTACAATCAATAATGCAACAGTGTGCAAAGAGTCAATTATTGGATCAACCCATGTCCTGGTGGTTAAGGCAGTTGGATTCCCACATGGCTAACCGTGCAGTACGAGTCCCAGACAGGCCCAGTGGCTTAAGAAACACATTGGGCATGTATGTGTGTATCCCCAAAATTCCTACGGGGGGAAAATGGAAGAGAAAGGATTGTGGTGTGACCATGTCCCATTTCCCTCTTCTGTCTCTCTCCTGTGAGCACATGTGCCTTATGGGGGAAAAAAAAGAAAGAAAGAGGAAGAAAGAAAGTAAAAGGCAATTTTTTGTTGATAAGCTAACACAGCTACTTAGGCCTAAGCTGCAACTTGAGTCCAGATCTATTTAACTCCAGGGCCGGACCATTAACAACAGCTGAGCACCACTGCCTGACTTGGTTGACACTACATAGAGGAGAAGAAATACCTTGCCAAGCCCTAACCCAAATCTCTGACTCAAAATCACAACATACAAAAAAGGTGGTTTGTTTGGATTTTTTTAAGAGAGATTTTTTCTGTAGAGCACATCTGCTCACAGGAGAGACAGAGAGACAGAAAGCGAGAAATCACCCTCCTGGGAGGTGGGGATGAGGGACTGCCATGCTACAATCCCTTCTCCTCCATTCCCTTCTGGGATCTTAGGCATGCATACACATGCGCCTGGCATGATTTTGAAGCCACGGAGTCTGGGATTCGAACTGTGGCTGGCCACATGGGAGTCCAGTGACACTACCACTATGCCATCTGCTGGACCCAAAAGTGTTTTTTTTTTAGGCCAGTAAGTTGTGTTGTACTTTGTAAGACAGAAATAGGTAACCAGAAAACAAAACCATTTATTTATTTTTCATTTGCCAGAGGGTGTGTGCAATCACCAGAAGAGGTGGGCAGAGTGAGAAAGCATCCCCCATGGGGAATGGTCAGGCCTCAATTCCTTCTCCACCATCTTCCTCGTTTTGGGATTTGGGGCACATATACACACGTGCCTGGCATGTTTCTCAAAGTGTTGGGTCCATTACTCAAACCATACAGTCAGTCTTATGGGATCCAGCTACCTTAACCACCACGCCATCAGCAGGCCCCAAGACTATTTTATTATTCTTTATTCTAATAATCAATTGTACAGAACACTAGGATCACGACCTAACGCTACATTTAAAAAAAATACAATTTCGTTTAAACCACTGCCATGATCATACTTAATAGTAAAGTACAAGAATTATATCCATTAACATCATCAAAAGTTCAAGACCAAACATTCCCAAAATTACTATTTTAGGGGGCTGATGGTGGTGCAGTAGTAAAACACAACACTCTGCAAGCCTGACCCACATGGGAGAGTTTCAGTTTCACTTAGAGACCTTCCTGAGTAAGCCGGACACACATATGTGCATGAACTGAGGCTGGCAAAAGCTAAGGGTGTATCATGGCATCAAGATTCTGTTGGGGGGAACCAGCAGTTAGCGTAATGGCTGTGTCGCTGGACTCCCACATAGTCGACCGCGGTTCGCGTCCCGGACCCGGTGGCTTAAATCTCACGCCGGGCGTGTGTGTGTGCGTGCCCAAGATCCCAAGAGGAGAATGGAGGAGAAGGGATTGCGGCGTGACCATCCCCCCTGGGGGGTGATTTCTCGCTTTCTGTCTCTATGTCTCTCTCTGTCTGTCTGGTGAGCGCACACACCCTATAGCGAAAACCTCTCAAAAAAAAAAAAAAAAGATTCTGTTGGGGGTGCTGTCTCTTTCTCTCTTACTCATGGAAGAAATAAATAAAGAAACTCTTTATTTTAATTATTATTTAATTTCTCTGGAATTTTTGGTAAATTTCAATGAGAAAAAACAACTCTAAATTCATTGAGTATTTTGGACATCTAGCACCTCTAGTGACATGACCTTACATCTTCTCAGCTCACCTTCAGTTCCAGCTGTTGCTGAGAAACCTGCTTCCTGCAGGTGTAAGCTGGCAGTACTTGTTTCAACTCCTCTCATGACCCTAGCTCTTGTGCTCTGGGGCTTCTCTGACTCTTTGACATCCAGTGGGACACCTGCAGGAACCTACCTGCCTCCACGCAGACACTAGGGCATGAGGGTAAAGCTTTAAGGGTATGTAGTGAAACAGGGCCTCATCTTTGGTTTAAGGTTCTGCTATCTCCATATTGAAGTTCTTATCACTTCTTGAACAAAGGCCTTTCATTTTACTTTACAATTGGCCTTGCAAATTATGTAGCTGGTCCTGCATACATCCATGGAAATATGAACCCTTGACTAAAGAATCTGGTGTGAAGATAGCCCTTCTTCTGATACTTCAATGGACATATTTGAGACACATGGTTCCACAGAAGACATGGAAGACTACAAACCCCCCCCCCTTTTTTTTGGAGAGGTTTTTGCTATAGGGCACGTGCGCTCGCCAGATAGACAGAGACAGAGAGACAGAAAGCGAGAAATCACCCCCTGGGGGGATGGCCACACCACAATCCCTTCTCCTTTACTCTCCTCTTGGGACTTGAACCACGGTCAACTACATGGGAGTCCAGCAAAATGGCCATTACACTAACTGCTGGTCCCTACAATCCCCTTCTTGAGTGGTCCATCTTGTGATCACTTAAGAGCAGACATCTGCTTTCCCTCTTTCACTGTTTTACTTCCCCAACCTCACTCTCTTGCATGGGATCACTTCCCAAAATGCAGACAATCCTTGGGAGCAGACTTCATTTTCTAGAAGGTATCCACACTAAAATCCATTTTTATCAAGTGCCTTCTCATGTGCCATGCTCCTCAATTCCAGGGATTCAGAAGTAAATGAGAAAAACTTCCTGCCATCATAGAATTTACATTCTAGGCAGCAAAGATAGGATAAGGAGGTGATCAAATAACCAACATCATTGCAGATTGTGGTAAATGCCACAAAGAACACAAACAGGGTGCAGAGATATGGATATTGGATATGAGGCCTGAATACTAAGGAGGCAAACACACACCAAGGTCTGAAGGAACAATGTCCAAGACAGAAAGAGAAGCAGGTACAAAGCCTCTGGGGTAAAAATGCTCTCGGTGTGTCATAGGGACAGAAGACAAGGCAGAGAACAAGGAGAAGAGGGGTAGTGTGGCATGCTATTGGAACTAGGAAGGGACCAATCGCATGGAGCCATGCTTAAGAATTTGCATTTTATTCCAAGCACCATAGGAAATCACTGAAAGGTTTTTAGTAGGGTGTGCATTCGGACTTGACTTTTAAAAATATCATCCTGTGAAGGGAATGGATTGAAGGAGAGTCATTTAGAAAGCTATTGCAGGAGTCAAGGTTAACATTACTGATGGCTCAGAAGAAGGTGTGACCAAGCAAAAGAGAGAAATTGCATCAGGCAGGCTCGCTAAGATGCCCTTGCTGCTCAGCCAAGGTCTGATCTTCTGGACAAAGATGAACAATTCCTGCTAGAGCAAGAAGCAAGTTGGTAACTTCTTTCCTCAGTGCAGAGTCTATGGCCATTGCCATATTTCTACCAAGGGAGGAGGAGCAGAGACAAGCAGGGCTGAGGCCAAGGGAAGGAAACAAAGGGAAGGAAGATGATGACAGATCACTGACCACAGCAAATCAAGGGTTTAGTGCACAGCTGTCTTGGGCAAGCCCCTGGCCAGTATCCAGGGCTGCAGAAACTGTGCTGACTACAGCCTGAAGGCATCTTCCAAAGATTCTCAGATAAGCACTATCCTGATCCACACTGTCCCTGATCCATGCCTCCCTTCCCATCCCCCAACCTCATTCATTTAGCTTTTTTTTTTATTGAGGACTAGAATAAGCAGGAAAAAGAAATTGCCTGAGATGTAGCACTTCTCACGCATTTTCAGCAACTGATGATAGTCTTGAAACAAATGAGAGGTACAATGATTTAAAGATTAATGTTATCTCCAGATGATTCAATTATGCACTTAGTAAATCCAGCTGGCTCAACTATAATAAACCTTTTAAAATTTCTAAGAAATTCTTCAGAGTTGTCAAATACAAAATATCCAAAAATCTAGAAGTGTCCAATATTCCAGCAACAACTCAGGCAACGTAATAGGATAAACAAATTCACATAAAACACAAAAATATTAAAAATTGTAGAGATAAACCTAGCCAGAAATAAGTAGGCCTATATGAAAACAATCGCAGAAGCAACAGTAAACTTGCAAAACATTCAAAATAAAATTATAATAAATGAAGAAATATTCCATTTTGCTAAATCCATTATAAGTTTAATTCAAATTTAATGTAAAAGGATTTTTATGCATGAGAGTTTGAAAACTTGATATTAATTAAAATAAATTGAAAGATTAAGCATTCAAATGTTTCTAAGAAATATTTGAAAGAAAAAGGCTATCAAAGTTAAAACATTATAAAGTTAGTTGTCATATTGACACAAACATGGAATCTTTTAGAGAACTTCAAATAGACTTTAGAGTGTATAAAAAGTTCAATTTAAGAATGACAGACATGAACACACAATTCACACACACACACACACATTAGCAAATAAACATTAAACATGTTTATCATTGGTATTAAGAGTACAATTTTTTAAAATGGCAGAGAGTGCATGCACTTGCAGGAGAGAGACAGAAAGGGAGAGATAAAGCAAGAAAGCACCCTCCATGACAAATAGTCACATCTCAATCTCTTCTTTATTTCTCCCTGCTGTTGGATTTTAGGCACACATACACACACACACGTACACATCAGGTGTGTTTCTCAAGACTACATGTCCAGGACTCAAACCACGCATTCAGTCATGTGGGATCCAGTTACCTTAGTCACCACACCACAGGCTGGCACCAGAAATGCATTTTAATGCTACAATAAGATATAGTGATAGTTTTATACACATCAAATTGGAGGAGAATTTTATATAATCATAATAGACTAGCATTTATTGAGTACTTGTAGTATGTCATTTAAACTTCATAATAACCTTATGAAGTAAGCAATATTGCTATGCTCATTGAATGAAAGAGAAATCAAGGCATTAGAGAAATTAAGAAACTTTTCTCAATTCACATAGCTAGGAACTTGGTATTCAATCCAACACAGCCTGATTTAGACTGACCAAACGCCATGCCTAAACCATTAGGCAAGTGTCCACTGGGAGGCTGTAGTGAAGCAGGCACTATTCTATGCTGCTGCTTGCTGGTAGGATAAATGGCAATGCCTCTTTGAAAAGCAATGTGACTCTAAGAAGCAACAATCTTCAAGAGATTAGTAGTCCTTGATGCAAAGCTTCAGTCCTAAAATGTAATCCTAAAGACATTAGAGATAGAACTAGAGAATGTCAAGAATATTTGTTCTAGAGTTATATATACAATGGAAAAATTAGGTGTAAACCTAAATGACTAATAATAGGAAAGCATTGAAATAAAGTATAGTTCATCCATAAAATAAATACATGGGTTTTAAGAATTACTTAATGATGGGACCAGCAGATGGTGTAATGCTTATGTCGCTGGACTCCCACTCCCACTCCTGGACATGGCGACTTAAAACTCAAGCCAGGTGCCTGGGCATACCTGCTGGAGATCCTGAGAAGAGAACAGAGGAGAAGCGATTGCTACATAGCCATCTCCCCAAGGGCTGATTTCTTGCTTTCTGTCTCTCTGTCTCTCTGGCAAGCATACATGCCCTATAGCAAAAATCTCTCTTAAAAAAATTAATGGCATGGGAAAATGTGTTAATATATAATGTTAAATTTAAAAAATAAGATATAAAACATTACATATATTGTATAGTCTAAATATTCTGAATTAAGAACAAAAAGATGACATACATCAAGATGTTCACAGTGATTATCTCAAGAGATGGAATTATAAGTAAACTTTATTTCCTCTTTATATTTTTCTGCACCCTCTAAATTTTTCAGAAAGAAGTCTGTAATTTCTTTTGTAATTGGAAAAAGCCAATGAACA
Source organism: Tupaia tana (assembly GCA_026018925.1). Taxonomy (NCBI): domain Eukaryota; kingdom Metazoa; phylum Chordata; class Mammalia; order Scandentia; family Tupaiidae; genus Tupaia; species Tupaia tana. The sequence continues at coordinate 44,777,326 of JAKSZU010000006.1, read as the reverse complement.
TTGGATTATGCTCTAAGAGGATTATTTGGAATGTTACCTTGGGTGAGTTTTGCTCCTTTGAGGAGATACATTTCACACTGATTAGAGATACCCCTGGATCTAACTGTGAAGGTAGAGCTCTGAAGAGAATGGTGCCGCCACAACTCTGTTCACCAGGAAATTGAAGAAAGCGGTCTGGAAATCATCTGGACCACTCAAACTGTGAGCAAATGACATCTGTAAACTTCTCCTACTGGGAGAAGATGAAATGTATCTACTTTCCTTCTTAAAATAATTCCATTTGAGAAACACAGCCAAGGTGTGAATAAGATATTTCATACTCTCCAGTCTTTCTATTTTTATGGCATCCTACAGAGGACTTGAAGCCAGAAGTCATGAACTCAACTCTTAATTATGACTTTGTTCCAATCATTTAATCTCTCTGAATCTTAATATTGTCACTTCACAAATAGGAATAATGAAAGTGCTCAACCAATCAATTCAAATGTATCTGAATATATAGGAGCATATATGCATTGGAAATATGGAATACCCTAAATAAATGACAATTGATACTATAATTAAACCTTTTTTCCTATCTGGAAAGACAGTCATTGTCACTGGTAGAATACTGTCCATGTCAGAGGAAGGATGGAAGCAACATAGAGCTATAGATGTGCTGGAGGCTAATTATGTTTCTTTTTTATTTTATTTCATGTTTTTTAATGGCCAGAGGTCATATGTGCTCACCAGAAAGAGGAAGACAGAGAAAAAGAGAAAAGGGAAGGGGAAGAGAAAGTGCCTCACAAGGGGACATATTCACACCTCAATCATTTTTCTCCATTCTCCATGCTTTCGGGATTTCTAACATACATGCACGCACACACACACACACACACACACACACACACATGCCTGGTGTGTTTTTCAAGTCATCAGTGCAAGAATTCAAACAGTAGTTGGCCATGTGGGATCTAGCTCTTTTAACTGATAGGCTACGCGGTCCATCCTTTTTTAATTTTTTAAAATTTCTTTTATTCATGATAGTACATGTGTACATATGCAAGAGAGAGAAAGCACACTCTCAACAAGGTCTCATAAGGCCATGATCACCTTTCCCCAGCCCTCCAGTTTATCAGGATCTTGTGCATTTGCACAAGCACCTGTTTATTTTCAAGCCAACCTGGAGATCTGAAGCCTTAGTAGGCCATCTGGCTTCCAGCACTGCTGTTCAGTTTGCTATCAACAGCGCCACCAGCCTGGGCCACTAACCATATTTCTTCAGACTCTACTCCCTTGAAGTTTTGGCTGCCTCCTTCCCAGCCCATAGACCCTCAGGAGTGTGAGAAGATATGAATTACATTACCTTGGCCACCACTTCCTAGATTCAAAAGCTGCTTCCTTCATGTGACCTGAAGAGACTTTTAATGTAAACAAGGACTTCAAACCTCCTAGAACTATATTTGCCTTATTAGTAATATGTTTGTCTGAATGGGGTGAATAACAGTCTGTGATTATCCAAACCCTCACCTGAAAAAAATGTTATTGTGCACTTTTTCTTTAGTTAATAAGTGTTAAGAGAAACAAATAATTACACTGGCTACTGTGTATGATTTTTAACCAAATGCTTTTGTTTCATCAGCCCTGAGCTGGGCAAACATAAGTAACTCTGACCTGCAGTGAAGCAAGAATTCTTAAAGCCTTCTCCAAAGCTTCTCCGTGCAAATTCAGTAGGCCTCTGAAAGTTAATTCACAAATAAGGAAACTTGTATAATCTTATAAATAAAAGGGTATATGCTTAAAATTTAGAGCCAAGATATCAATAAGGTTCTTTACAACCTTTGAATAGTCCCTGGACCTCATTTTTCCAAGAGAAGAATGAGGGCTATATGGCACCAAAAATAATTTTTAACTGAATAGTTCATGACAATTATCTAGACAATGAACCAAATCATGGTCCTCTTAATTATTGGCCTGTGCTCCCACACTGAGTCTCTGTCTAGACCAAGTACAAATGAAATTCAAAGTTTTTCTCCTTCTCCCTGAGTATCTTTGGGGAGTACTATCCTTAGAGCTCAAGGAGGACTCTTCCTTGACCCTTAAGCTACAGATCCCGCTACAGACCAGCTCTTTGGAGATAACTCTAACTCCTTTCTGGTTGCCTTTCCTCTACACTGATTAAGGAGTCTGCTGGACCAAAGGATGCACATGAGGAGCCAGCCCCCCGAATCCTGTCTTGGTCAGCTCAGGCTATCATACCAAAACACCATAGATGGGGTGGCTTAAACTACAGAGCTGTATTTTCTCAAAGTTCCCAGGGCCAGAAGCCTAAGAGCATAGAGCCGGCATGGTTTCTAGTTAGTTTTCTTCCTGGCTTACAGATGGCCTCCTCGCTGTGTCCTTACATGGCCTTTCCTCAGTGCAGGTACACAGAGAGAGAGAAATAGCAAGAGCATACACTATGCCTCTTCTTCTTCTTTTTTTTTTTTTTTTTTTTTTTTTGGAGAGGTTTTTTCTATAGGACGCGTGAGCTTGCCAGACAGACAGAGAGAGACATAGAGACAGAAAGCGAGAAATCACCCCCCAGGGGGGATGGTCACGCCGCAATCCCTTCTCCTCCATTCTCCTCTCAGGATCTTGGGCACACATGCACACACGCCCGGCGTGAGTTTTAAGCCACCGGGTCTGGGACGCGAACCGCAGTCGACTACATGGGAGTCCAGTGACATAGCCATTACGCTAACTGCTGGTTCCCTCTATGCCTCTTCTTATGAGGACGGTAGTCTATCAGATTACCCTTATGATCTCATTTAACATAAACTGCCTCATTAGAGTCCCTATCTCTACATATAGTCACAGTAGGGGTCAGGGTTTCAAAGTATGAATTTTGGGAGTGACTCAAACATCCTCCTCCAGAACAAACTCCTAGTACCCAAAACTCTGGAACTTTATGCTCAAAGAACCAGACCAGCTTTCAGAGCAACTGCTTGGGAAGTCCCTGAAAATTGCCAATAGAACTTTGCTACCACAGCTGTGTGTACAGGGTGGAGTTGGGGACTTGGAGCTGCAAACAGGAAGCAGCTAGGCAAGGAAAGAGGCTGGAAGGCAGGGCCCAGGCCTTGGGGGCTGGAATCCGGCTCTTTCTGTATCTCCATCTTCTGGCATGGAACTCTGAGAATTCTACATTTGACACTTAATTTCTGGGTTGTTATGAAGGTATATTTTTTAAGACAAGAGGATACAAAATATTTTATTTAAAAGTTGTTTAAATGATGTGTAGTTTTTAAGTATTTAAAATACGGTAGTTTAAAAATAATAAAATATGGGGGAACCAGCAGTTAGCGTAATGGCTATGTTGCTGGACTCTCACGTAGTCGACCGCGGTTCGCGTCCCGGACCCGGTGGCTTAAAACTCACGCCGGGCACGTGTGCATGCGTGCCCAAGATCCCGAGAGGAGAATGGAGGAGAAGGGATTGCGGCGTGACCATCCCCCCTGGGGGGTGATTTCTCGCTTTCTGTCTCTATGTCTCTCTCTGTCTGTCTGGCGAGCACACACGCCCTATAGCGAAAATCTCTCCAAAAAAAAAAAAATAATAATAATAATAATAATAAAATATGGTAGATGGCCCACATTTATACTCTCTCCTGGTCCCCTACAAATGCAAGGAGCAGACCTGGTGGCCAGTTATTCCAGCTCCCCCTGGACTCTTTTTCAATTCCATCTCTGATTAATTAGTCACTAATACCCAGGTCCTGAAGTTAAGAAAAGTAACATTCATCTGATTTTACCTGCAATCAAGACCGTTTTGCCTTCTTTTTTTTTTTTATTTTTATTTTATTTTATTTTTTTTGGTGGGGGGTGGTGGTTGTTTTTTCAGCTTGCCAGAGGGCATATACACTGGCCTGGAGAGAAACAAGAAGAGTGGGAGGAGAAAGCATCTCCTATAGAGCATGGTCACATTGTAATTCTTTTTCCTCTATTCCTCCATCCTATAGGGATTTGAGGCATGCACACATACATGACTGACATGTTTTTTAAGCCACATAGTCCAAGAATCAAACTGTGAGGTTGTCCATGTGTGATCTAGCTGTCTAACTACCAGGTCACAGAGCCAGCCTGAGATCAGGTTCTTGACCTGTCACTGTATCCTGACATAAATCCCATTCCATGATTTCTGTACAATACTCTTAACTTGTCTCTAGTCTGAGCTTGCTATGCGCCAATAACTCTAAGCACTTTATGTGTATTAACCTATTTGATCTTTCCAGTAACCCATGAGATAGTATTAGTACTATTCCCATTTTATAGATGAGGATACAGAGAGAGATAAGGTAACTTGTTCAATGTTATTAACTAATAATTGGCAGAGCTGAGATTCAACCCAAACAATTTCTCCTTAAACTCTTGACCTTGGGGCCAACAGTGGGTGTGATAGTTAAGGTGCTGGATTCCCACATGGCTGACCATGGTTTGAGTCCTGGGCCTGGCATCTTGAAAATCATGTTGGGCACATGTGAGTGTGTGCCCAAAATCCAAGGAAGAGAGTGGAGGAGAAGGGACTGCATCATAGCCATCTCCCCTGGGAGGTGACTTCTCATTTTCCTTCTCACTGTCTCTTTCTGTCTCTGTCCAGCAAGTACGCGCGCACTATGGCAAAAGCCTTTAAAAAAAAAAAAAAAAAAAAAACTTGCTCTTAACGTTACGCTATTGCCTCCTCAAATAAGAGCTAATTTTTTTTTTTTTTTATTGCCAGAAAGAATGTGGTCTCCCCAGAGAGAAAGCATCCTCACCCATGGGGCATGGTCATGCAACATCCTTTTTCCTACATTTCTCCATCTCATCATTGGGTATGCATGTACTCATGCCTGGCAAGTTTTTTAAGCTACCAGAGCTGTGACTCAACCTGCAGTGCTCGTGTGGGATCCAACTCCCTGTGCAAAGGGCTTAAGTGCTACCCTATGGGACTGTCCCAGGAACAATACTTATTGAGCACTGTTTAAACCAGACTCTGTTATCACTAATACTATGCTATTGGTACTAATATTTCTCCATATTACAGGTAGGAAACTGTCCTCTAGGAAGGTTAAGAGAACCATCTAAAGGCATACCCCTAACAACCATGTTGGTAGATTCCAACACAGGTAATCTAAGTCCAGATCAATTCAGCTTGCCCTCTGGCTGTTCCTTGAAAGAAAACACACAGATTGCAAGGAGAACCTGGACACATCATTGGGTCAGATGGTGACATTTACCACAGAAGAAATTCATCAATGCTCGATGAAGAAATAGGCTGTTTTGAGTAACATTGCAATTTGAGGAAGTTAAATGGATTAAGATTACACTTGGTGTTTCACACTGGGAACTTTACTTGCATTTTTAGTTCCTGTGGTTTGAAATGAAATCTCAGAGTGAATCATTACCATCATATTTTGAGTTGAGGCATGTCTTCAGTTCCACTGAGTGATTTACTCCTTGGGAATTTATGAGTTATTTGAAACAGGTGCACCTAAAGCAACCTAACCCTTGGATCTATTTCAGTCAAATCCAAAATGATTTCAAGTCTTTGACAATATAATTTCTGCCACTAGAAAAAAGTGTCTTTCTGTATGAAAGTTTGTCATCTAGGAAGCTTTTCTTTTAACACAGTTCTGCATTAGGACTTTATTCAAGTCCTCTCCAATATGCTTGAAAGCTGGAAACAGGGTGATATATAGGACATCCAAAAGCACATATCATACCACCTACAAAAAATATTACCTAAAAAGTTTCTATTAGAGCCAAAATGGATCAGAAAATCTCAGTCCCCTGCCCCTACTCTGGTGATCCCAAGCAGTCGGGCATGATGACATCAATGTTGTTATTATAGTGGAGGACCTGATGAAGTCTTATGAGATGTCTTGGCTCAGGGTTACTTTGGGTGTTTTCCAGTCCTTGTGTCTCGTGCAGGGCTTTGTTTGCTGATCTTCACTGCCTTTGAAAACTTTGTTTGCTTAGTGGGAAGAATCTGCTTAGATCGGGTTAAAATATAAACTCACTGTCAACACTAAAAATCTTTAGCTCAAGGAGAGAAGATGGCTGCCCACATGATGTGGTAACCTGAGAAGAATCCTATAAATTCGAAACAAAAAACACAGACAGCCTCTTCCCTCACCCCCAGATTCCTCCCTAGTTAATGTCTGACATTCCTATCTCTACACTTTGATTTCTTTAGCAAAACAAACTATATGTTCTTTATAACGAGAATATTCTATTTATCAGAAAAGAAGATACGAACTCAATTATGTTCAACAATCAGGATAGTGGTTCTCGAATTTAGTTTGCATCAGCATCACTTGGAGGACATTTTCTTTTTTTTAGAAAAGATCTCTCTCTATCACGGTCCTCTCGCTTTGACCTCCTGATTCACTGGGATTACGGACACACACCACCAACCCAGCCTTTAGCTTGGACCAGGCCTCCCATGTATGGAACACAGCATTTTTTTTTTTTAAGAGAGATTTTTGCTATAGGACATGTGCACTTGCCAGAAAGACAGAGAGTAATGGAGAGAGAGAAAGTGAGAAATCACCCCCCAAGAGGGCTGGTCATGCACCAATCCTTTCTCCTCCATTCTCCTCTCAGGATCTGGGGCACACACGCAATACATACCTGGCATGAATTTTAAGCTGCCGGGTCCAAGACTCAAACCAAGGTCAACCACATGGGAGTAAAATGCCTTAACCACTACACACATGCTGACCCTGGAGCACAGCATTTTAACAGTACATACCATTATGGCTGGACCATTGCAGGGCTTTGTAGTAAGTTGCTGAGTCACATCATTAGATTATCTGTCTAACTCTGGTCCAGAGTTCGACCAGAGACTATGTATTTCTTCTATGTTCTCAAATGATAACAGATATTGCTGGTCTGAAGACCATACTTTGGGGACCAATGGATTAATGGTTCTCAAGCATCTTTCTCCATACTCTGGCATACCTAAGGGTAGGACGCTGGGGATATCACACTCTCCTATCAGCAATACAGGATCATCAGGGCAGTGATCCTGGCTGTGCCCTAAAATACCTGAAGCTTTAATAGAATATCAACCAGGATTGTACTCCAGACCCACACACTCAGAATGCAGAATACTTGGGAACCAGCAGTTAGCGTAATGGCTATGTCGCTGGACTCCCACGTAGTCAACTGCGGTTCGCGTCCTGGACCTGGTGGCTTAAAACTCACGCTGGGCGCATGTGCGTGTGTGCCCAAGATCCCGAGAGGAGAATGGAGGAGAAGAGATTGCGGCGTGGCCATCCCCTCTGGGGGGGTGATTTCTCGCTTTCTGTCTCTCTGTCTCTCTCTGTCTGTCTGGCGAGCGCACGCACCCTATAGCAAAAACCTCTCCCAAAAAAAAGAATGCAGAATACTTGAAGATGGGCCTCAGACCTGAGTGTTTTTGTTTCTTTCTTTGTTTGTTTGTTTAATTTCCCAGGTGATTCTAATGTGTAGCCAAGGCTGAACTTCCCCAGTTATTTCAAATATGTCCCTTCCATACTCCTGCCTATAACCAGGTTAAAAAATTCATAGCTATGGGGTCAATAGGTGGCATGGTGGTTAAGGTACACATGTTCAACTGTAGTTTGAGTCCCAGACCCAATGGCTTGAAACTCACACACATGTCCATGTATCCCCAAAATCCAGAGAAGAAGGGATTGCAGCATGGTAATTTCCCTGGGGGATGATTTCTCTCTCTCTCTCTCTCTCTCTCTCTCTCTCTCTCTCTCTCTCTCTCCAGTGACCACACATTCCCTATGAAAAAAAAAAAGAAAAGAAAAAAGAAAAAAAAATCACCAGCTATGAATGTCCAAGAGTCAAGGCCTAGATTTGACATCTTCAAAAGCTGATCAGGGTCACATATCTAGAATTCCTTTGTGATCCTAATTTCTTTTCCTTTTTTTTCTTTCCTATAATTGGATAGGAGAAGAATAAATAATAAGTTGGAAGTAGCGATAAGATAAAGGAGATGGAATAAACATTGCTGGTTCCCTCTTTTGGCCTTTCCCTGACCCCACTCTTAATCCTCCTCTGTACTTGATGGTACCTGGACCAAAGAAAGGACTGCACTACACTGGCTGAGACAGAGGACGCAGAGCACCCTGAGAAGCCAGAAGCAGGTAGGTGCTCTGGAAGGAAAGGTCTGAGTTGGTAGTGCAATAAAGGGCCTAAGGCTCACAGATGGAAAGGTATGGTGATCTTTTATACTAATTGGCTCAATATCAGATGTTGCTAAACAATGACCCTGACACTTAGGGCTCCATTGCAATATTAAAACTCCCTAAATGACTAAGAGTAAGACATCTAACTTCCTGAAATCTCAAGTTTCCCTACCTATACAGTGAGGAAAACATGCTAATTTATCTCCCAAAGAGGTACTGTGAGACCAACTAACATGCTCTTACATAATCATAAAGCAAAACAACAAATGCTTATACTGAGGTTGTATTTTGGGGATTAGAACATAATGCTAATGTTAACTTTATAATATTACTAGGTCCTAATTTCCTCTTCATAAACTCCCATGATTTCTAGAGTTTGTAATTTTATAACTAGAACTTTAATGCATGTACATATAAGTCAACCTCCTGGAGAACAAGTATCCATAAATATTTGTTGACTAAATGATTAATCAATTAATCAAAAAAAGACATTTTGAAAATCAGATATACCACTAATAAATAAAATCACAAGCTGTTATACTAAGTAAATAACTCAGGGACTATTTTCTATGTTTAATGAATTACCACAGTCTAATACAACCCTGCATTAGAGATATTAAATATGGGAAATAAGCAATACATTTATAAATCAATCAATTTTCTCATGACTGGATTTGAACCAGTAAGTAGAAAGAGAAAAAGTGACTATCATGTTAATGAGATCCAGTTCTCCTTCCAGTGCTATGACCAGAAGAATGTAGTCTCAAAACCCTCTTTCCTACTCTACTTTTCCGTGTTTTCCATAGCAATTAGCATCTTCCAAAATGATGTATAACTGATTTCTGTTTTATACTTATTATTTAGTTTCTGTCTCCTCCCTCTTATATGTAAGTATCAGGACAAATATTCTTGCCTATTTTGTTCAGTGACACATCCCAGACTTCAAACATCTGGCACATAGAAAGTGCTCAATAAATGTCTAATTCATAAATGATGAATTAAGGAGTAACTTCATATTCCCTGTTCTAGTTCATTCTGCTGTTAATAACAGAAAGTACCTGAGTCAGGTTAATTTATGAGAATAGAGGTTTATTCAGTTCATGGTTTGGGGTCTAGGGTCCAGGAGCTGCATTTGGTAAAGGCCTTCTGGCTACATCAAAACATAGCAGCAGGCAGGAGAGGTGTGTTTGTGTCCATGTGTGTCTTTTCTGGTCTCATTCTCTCTCCTTAAAAACCCACCAGAATCAATCGTGGAGAGACCATTAATCCTAATCTTCTCCCAAAGGCCCCACCTTTCAACACCATAATCAGATTAAGTTTTTACCCTCTTAATTTCATCACAGTCAAATCTCAACAAGAATTTGGGGGGACATTCAAACCATAGCACTCCCTGATACATTATTTCACTGTTATCCAATATTCACAAGCCTCACATCTAAGTTGAGTCTGGACAAGACTTAAGTGTGGCATAGAAGGTAGTGTATTGAACTGCAATTCTGGAAGCCACATGGCCACCATTGTGGGTTTAGATGTCCAGTAGACCTCGAACACACTTGGGTGTGCACATAGGTACCCAAGATCCTGATGAGCTGGAGTCACAGAGAGCTGAGACTCTGTCAAGCTTTCCTCTCTCTCTCTCCCTCTTTTCCACATGTATGCACATACATATACAACATACTCTCTATTGTAAATATAATTAAACTTTATAAAGAAAGACTAGAGATTATCTAGTTCAATGTTCCCAAAGGTCATTCAGTAACAGTTTTCACCAGTCCTTAGAGAAAATGTGCATATAAATTTGCCAATTGACATTCTGAGATTATGTTTGCTCTTCTTTTGTAGTATTAACATATTCTTTTTTTTTTTCTTGCAAGGTGTGTGTACCCCCAAGAGACAAAGAGAGTGAGATAGCATCCCCCAGGGGGTATGGCTACACAAAATCCCTTGTGCTCCACTCTCCTCCCAAGATTTTGAGTACACACGCACATGCACTTGGCCTGTTTCTCAAGTCACCAGATCCAGGACCTACACCACACAGTCAACCATGTGGGATCTAGCCACTTCAACCACTATGCCACCTGTTGGCAGCAATAGTCGGTGATAACTGATTGGAGTGAGTGTGTGCATGTGTGTGTGTATGTCTGTGTCTGTGTCTTTCCCTTCTGTTAGGAGAAATATGATGGCTAAGAGCTCTTGTGTATCTATGTTTAATGTTCTGACTTAGCAAAATAAAAAGTAATTTCAAAGCTAGCTGTAAAACACCAACTATAATTGTTCATTTTTCATTTTAATTGTGTAGTCTGTGAAATCACAGACCTAATGGAACCTGTAAATTTTCCTTACAGGTAAGAAAACTGAGGCTTAGAAGGAGTATGTGTTGGGACCAGACAGGTGGCATGTAGCTCAGGCAGCTAGACCCTATATGACTGACTGCACGATTTGAGTTCCAGACCCAGTGGCTTAAAAAACACACTGGGTGTGTGTGCCCAAAATTCTGAGAGTAGAAGTGACTGATGCATGGTCATTCCCCTTAAGGGATGCTTTCTCTCTCTCTCTCTCTCTCTCTCTTTCTCTCTCTCTCTTTCTCTCTCTCTACACACACACACACACACACACACACACACACACACACACCCTCTCTCTCCAGTGAGCATCCATGCCCTATAACAACAACAACAAAAAAAAAAGAGTACGCAAGTTGCCAATGGCCACTTAACTCACTACCCACAAATTGGGATTAACTCACAACTTACCTCACTACTCATAAATTGGGATTTAAACTCAGCTTCTTTTTTTTTTTTTTTTTGAGAGGTTTTTGCCATAGGGCGCGTGCGCTCACCAGACAGACAGAGAGAGACAGAGAGACAGTGAGAAATCACCCCCCAGGGGGGATGGCCACGCTGCAATCCCTTTTCCTCCATTCTCCTCTCGGGATCTTGGGCATGCACGCACACGTGCCCGGCATGAGTTTTAAGCCACCGGGTCCAGGACGCGAACCGAGGTCGACTACGTGGGAGTCCAGCGACATAGCCATTACGCTAACTGCTGGTCCCTAAAATCAGCTCTTTTAACAACTAGTTCGAAGATCTTTATACAGCATCAACTTTTGAGTAGGAATTTCCTTGTACTTGGCCAGCTTTTGAAAACAGAATTTATTAAACCATTTTGTTCTTCAAGTTCACATACGTGTAATGAAATACCAGTTTTATTTAAACTTCCACATTTTTTCATAAGGTTTCATACTTGATAATCCAAGAGCCCAGGACTACAAGGCCCAGGAATGAGTTTATTTTAAAAACACACTGACTTTGAATGATCACAGGTTTAATCTCTGTTTTATGTATTTTCTGAAAAAGTAAAAACAACCTACATTGTATGTGACCCACAAAAAGATATGGAATCTAGCTCTAGAAAGTAATGTTTTAGTGTATCTTTAATTGGTCTGAATGCACTTAAGAGTATTAGTTCAGTTCTACACACCATCCTCTTGATAAGAAAGATACAAGCTGGAGTCATCTCAAAGTGGGCAGCAATCAGTCCAGACAACAATCAGGAAATAATATCAGCACCAGCAGTTAGCGTAATGGCTATGTCACTGAACTCCCATGTAGCTGACCATGGTTCAAGTCCCGGACCCGGTGGCTTAAACTCACGCTGGGCGCATGTGCATGCATGCTCAGGATCCCGAGAGGAGAATGGAGGAGAAGAGACTATGGCATGGCCATCCCTCCTGGGGGGTGATTTCTCACTTTCTATCTCTCTATCTCTCTCGGTCTTTCTGGCAAGCACACGTGCCCTATAGCAAAAACCTCTCAAAAAAAAATAAATAAAACCAAGGAAATAGTATCAAATAAATAAAGATGGGATTGGTCCTGTAGCCTAGTGATAAAGGTAAGCTGGATTCCACATGGCTAACAACACAGTTCAAATCTTTGCCCTGGCAGTTTAAAAAGCATGTCAGGTACATTTGTATTTGTATCCCAAATCCTGATGTTACACAGAAATGAAGGAGAAGGGACTGCAAGGTGACCACATAATATTGGGGCATGCTTTTTTCCCTGCCCTCCACCTCCATCTCCATTCTCTCTGGCAAATGCATATACCCTCTGGCAAAAATAAATAAATAAAATAAATTTTAAAAAATAAATGTAAAAAGGAAAAGAGAAGAAAGATAAGATAAATGAATTCACTATGAATTTAAGGAATGCTGAGTGTTAGTAGGGGCATGGTAGCTAAGAACTCTAGTAAAGGCAGTAGATAAAATCTATCTCAATCAATCTGACCTACTATAAGAAAATAATATAGACTGGGTGCTTTGAACAACAAAAATAAATTTCTTACAGTTCTGGAGGCTGGAAAGTTCAATACCAAATTGGGTACCAGCCCAATTTGGTTTCTGGTGAGGGTTTTCATCATGGTTTGCAGACAGCCACATTCTCCCACAGGGTCCTCATGTAGTCTTTCCTTAGAGAGCCTTCTCACTCTTTCTCTTCTAAAACCATCAGACCTATTGGATTAGAACCCTATCCTGTAACTTCATTTTAATGACCTTTTAAGCACCTGTCTCCGAATACAGTCACTTTGAGGATAAGGCTTCAACAAATGAATTTGGGAGACACATAATTCTGTCCATAGCATAGTTTAGAGTCTTCTAAAGTAAAAATATCGGGAGATGCGTTGTGACTCATGGTAAGAAAACATTCTAGCTAAAGCTATTCAACAACTCTCCACCCATGAGGCTATGGCCTTCCTATTACTGGAATTAGTAACTCAGTTTAAAGAACCATCTCTAAGGGATGTTGAGGAGGAAAGTCCCACAATGAATAGAAGTTCAGAACAGAAGATTGCTAGGATCCCTCTTACTCAAAAATTGTATTTTGAACTTTCAAATGTTGCTATTCTCTTGGACTCACCCCAAATTCTTCTTATTCTGAAGGATTGGAACCATATGTGGTTATTTTGGCATAAGACAAAAGTCTAGTAAAAGGCTTAAAACAATAAAGTTTAAACAATTTTGCATTAACTAAAATTTCACAATTCTTGGTTTTGCAAAAAGCAGGGAGATGTCTGTGATTCTCATCTGGATTGTGCCTGGGTTTATGATTTGGTGTGGGTTTGGAAGGAAGTGGTTTAAATAAATTCTTAAATGGCATCCCAAACACTGCTTATCAGTTTCCTAAGAAAGACCTTCAAAGAGTTTAGTTAAATTTAATTCCATGAATAAAATCAGATGTGTCTAGTGCATAAGATCATTTCAAACCTAGTCTTCTGTAACCTTCAGGCAGAAAAAGCCAAGAAAAAGAAACTAAGAGAAAAAAAAACATTAATATCTTTTCACCAGTTTTTTTTTTTTTTTTCCAAAAATTACATGACCTCCTATTAAGACTGCCAAACATAATTAATTTTCAATAAATCTTTTAGTTCTGGATGAACTAGAAATACTTGGCAACCTACATGGTTTATTAATTCTAAACTGTTTTACTATAAGAAGCACTACAGGGAACCAGTAGTTAGCGTAATGGCTATGTCGCTGGACTCCCATGTAGTTGACCGCGGTTCACGTCCCAGACCCGGTGGCTTAAAACTCACACCGGGCGCATGTGCGTGCGTGCCCAAGATCCCGAGAGGAGAATGGAGGAGAAGGGATTGCGGCGTGACCATCCCCCCTGGGGGGTGATTTCTCGCTTTCTGTCTCTATGTCTCTCTCTCTCTGTCTGGCGAGCGCACGCGCCCTATAGCGAAAAACCTCTCCAAAAAAAAAAAAAAAAAAGAAGCACTACAATACAAAATGTTTCATATTTTCATAAAAATTGCAAGACAAAGAAAATAAATAAAATTACTTGTAGTCAATGTAGAAAATGTTCTACTATTTAGTAAAACAAATTATACTGTTAAGAATGGTAAGCAAAAATGAGGCCAGATGGTTGCCTGGTGGTATTACAACTGGACCCACATAGGAAGGCCCTTGGTTTGCATGCCAGGTACTCTCTTCATGCAGTTTAAGTGCACATGCCCACGATCTGTTCTGGTCTTGCTATGGTAGAACAAATTGTGAGGACCTGTTAAAGGTGCCTGCCTTTTCAAAAAGTATTAAGCAAAAAGGCTATCGAAAGTACATTCATAATAAGTATAGTTTCCATATAAATTAAGAGCAATGTCCATAATACACATCAGCCAGGATCCAACAATGTAAAATATGGTTAATACTGATAGCTTTCCCCCTCTCTCTTTTAAATCCTTGTACATGGGACAAAAAAAAAAAAAAAAAAAAAAAAAAAAAAAAAAGATATCCCTACTGGAATCACATACTTTATTAATGACTCCTAGTTCACTAAGTTGTGTTCATTTCTACAGTAGGGTCCTTGACTTGAACTCAAAGCACCCTATTATAAGGTGATCATGTAACTTCTATGTGAAAAGGAGAATGACCAGGACACTTTTGAGAGTAAAGGAGAACATAATTATACTAGCTTAGCAGGCATAAAGAGGAACTGTACCAGGCAAACCTAGACATTTGGTCCCATATCTATAGAAGACATTCTGGTTGGTATTCCAATATATTCCATCTCAACTGATTAGTATCCTAAGACAGTGAATCTGAAGTATAATCCCAAGCTAGCAGTACCAATGTCACACAGCAACTTATTTAAAAAACAAATATTGATCCTTGGACCTACTGAATCAGAAACTTTGCGGTAGCAATAGTGATTTTTTTTTCATTTTTAAATGTATTTATTCCACGAGGGAGAGAGACAGAGAGAGAGAGATAGAGAGAGAGATACAGTGCCCCCAGATCATGGGCACATATGTGCTCACTGTACTCAGGAAGATCCCCAGAGGTGAATCAAACCAGCAACCTTCCACGTGGATCTACTTTATGGAGCATTGCATTTTACCACCATGCCACAATATAGCCCAACAGTGTTTTTACAAGCCCTCCATATCATTCCAATGCAGACTAACTTGTTTGCCATCTGCTAGTATAAACTTATTATAATAACCCATTTCTTTATCAGTGATGGGTTTAGAAACAGGCAGACCTAAAACCAGTTTGAGCCAATGAAATACAAATAGAGGCTAGTTTTGCAATTTCTGGGAATCTGAATCAATCTCTCTTTAGTTGGTTATGAACAAGGGAGTACGTTGCCTGACTGCTGAAGATGACTCTGGGACCTTCAGAGCAAAGACCTGGATCTTTAATGGCTGCTGAATCAAGCAATCCAGAGCCCGTTAAACCTCTGGACTATATGGAAAAATTACTTTTGTTTAAGCTATTTCTGTTTCAAGTAAATGAAAACATTCTAACAAACAAGAGCTCATTCCTACTTGTTTTGAACCTATTTTTGCACTCTCTCTTCTCCCACAGTGTCATCCCCTCTTAGATATCTCCCTCTAATTCCTACCCCTTTTCATTTAGTCAAATACCACCCCTCCTTCAAAGTCAAATTTACTCTCTCCTTCATAAACATCATCCTGACTACTCTACCCCAAGTTGTTTTCTTCAGAATTCAGTTTCACTTACGTTCTAAAGTACCAATCTGTTTTCACCACATACTGCCTTCTCTCTAAGTCTGTGTCTAAGAATCCTTCATGTGGCTCTGGCATTAAACCTGGCACCTGGCATTCAACATAGCACTCCATGGATGCCAAATAAATGTTTTCTATGAATGCTGATTCCGCTGGTCTATGCAAATGAGAGATACGGTGAAACACCACTTGCTGCTATTTTCAGTAACTGTCCCGTCCCCAGATGGCAGAAGTTCTTTGGCTGTGATCACCTCACCAAAGCCTTCCTTAATCACAACTTTAGTCCTACCATAGCCTAACTAGAATTAGACAACTTAGTGACAACTATTAACCAGAATCTCTGGAACCAAAAGTTTATTTTTGTTTTTCTTTTAACATCTGGCAAAATCATTTTTTTATTCTTAATAATGAAATGGCCTAAAGGAAATGCCACCTTGATAACTTTGTCTTAATTTGCATCTTGTACATATTACAGAACATAGAAATACAACCAGCAAAAATTATAAAAATGATGTACCAAAGAAAATCAAAGTTTATTCATAAAAAAGACATTCTGATTAATTTTTTACTCATTGAATCCCTCAAAGTGTGGTAATGGTTCAAGATCATCAGGGTCATGGTCATCACTGGGGCTATTAGAAGTTGTGGGAGGCCCAGGAAATGATGGCGACAAAATAAAATTACTTTTAAGAGTAGGAGTCCCCTGGGTGTAACTTTTGAGAAAATTCTTGTTATTGTAGTCTGCTTTCTAAGTTTCTTTTGTTCTTCATAAATTTCATGATAAATTCCATTTGCTGTTCCACTTTCATGAAGTGTTCAACTCGGACACATGCTCTCTAGTTCTAACAGAGCCACACTAGCCTTTGAGAACACACTAGCTAAGCCTTTTTCTTTTTTTTAAGAGGTTTTTGCTGGGGCCAGCAGGTGGCATGGTGGTTAGGGGCGCTGGATTCCCACATAGCCAACTATGGTTCAAGTCCTGGACCCGGTGGCTTGCTTTCTCGCTTTCCCTTTCTGTCTCTCTCTAGTCAAATTAAAAAATATAATAACAAATGGAATTAAATAAATAAATATTTTGAAAAAAAAAAGAGATTTTTGCTATAGTGTACAGGTGCTCGCCAGAGAGACAGAGAGAGAGAAAGCAAGAAATCACCTGAGGGGATGGAGGGGATGGCCATGCTACAATCCCTTCTCCTCTATTCTCTCCTCAGGATTTTGGGCAGGCATGCATATGCAACCTGTGTGAGTTTTAAGCCGTGGGTTTTTTACGTGAACCACAGTTAACTATGCGGGAGTCCAGCGATGTAACCATTACACCAATTGCTGGCCCCTCCAGCTAACCTTTCTGCAGTGAACTTCTTCTGCACTTCTTCTACTCCTTCCTCTTCATCTGAGTGCTGCTACACTTCCAGCTCTAGTACATCTCCCTCAGTGAATCAGTGAGCTCTTCCTCGACTTCCTCCCAGCAACATGACCCTGTCCTTAAAAGCCTTGGAACTGGGTGTTGTTTTAGCTTCTTTACATATGTAGCACCTTCCAGGGTTTTTTTGTTTATTTTTTTTGGTTTGGTTTGGTTTGGTTTTAAAAAAAACAAACAAACCTGGTTTCTTCCACACTGAGGACTTTTCCAGGTGTAAGTAGCCCTCCTCAGTAATTTCATTGATTGATCAATGAATCTTTCTGCTCCTCACATTTGTGCCTGCCGCCTGACTGCTGATATACTCTGACCATGCTGGCTGAATCTTCCATGAAACCGCTGAAACTATGCGTGGCTTGCTGTAATGTTTCTGTCGATTCTTTCCCCTCAGCATCTTCATGGGTTTTGAAGATACTGTGTGTCCTGGCCTGAGTTATTAAAAGGTGCCATCAGCATTCTTTTTTCTATCTGGTTGTCAGATAGCCAGCAATTCTTCAACTCCATAGAAGAGGGCTTCACTGCCTAGTTACTATTGCTTAGAGTCTGCCAATGCTCTCACTCCCCCTTTAACTCTACTTCACCTTTCAGGATCATTGAAACATTTGAACATACCCGCTCCAAATAACATGCTATCACTCTAACCTTTTTACCATCTTTGTATTCATTTATGATCTTCATTTTCTTCTTGAGATCTTTAAAGCTTCCTTCAGATCACAGCGCTCCCTCCAGGTGAACTCATGTTCTTTTCATCCTCATCTTGTACCCTTTCTTTCTAGCAGGTTCCAAGAGAGAAATATCTCCCCACAAAGTGGCGTAAAAGTACTTTTCTCCTGGATCGAAGCCATTAAGGTCCTGCAGCAGCTCCTCACAGCTGTCACACTCAATATCCACGAGAATGCTTTTCACCTTTTTTCGCACTTTCCTGATGTCAAGATTTTTCACAGGATTTTGAAACATTTTTTTGAAATTTTCAAATGGCCATCAACCACAAGTGAAAAGACACTCGGCCTTGTCAGCCACGGAGCAGTACAAACCAAAGCCACAATGGCCTCTTCACATACTTGTGCAGGATGTCGCTCGGAGCCTCCTGCTGCGTGCTGGCCGCCTGGACACTCTGCCTCAGCGCAAGCCCACCCCTGCCAGCCAGAAAGACTGGAACCTAAAGTAATCTGTTCTCTTCTTTCCCTAGCAAAAAGACACAGGTTACCAGATAAATGTACAGGTACACCCACAGACAGAACAGTACGGTGTCAAGGGAGGCCTATATGGAAAATAAAGAACAGAATTGCCAGGAAGGCGTCAGCACCCAGCCTTCTCTTTTGCTGAATACTACCAATGAAACTGCATTTAGTGGCAGGACTCTGGAACTGTAACGATGTACATAAGTCAGAGGTCCCAGATGGCTCAGAGTTGGAGGATCTAACTTTTTAATCAGACCACCTGTATTTGACTCTTGGTGGAGACTGCTATCTAATGATAATTTAGGGTAAGCTACTTGACATCTCTGGCCTTCAGTATCTTTATCTGTGAAATGGGGATAATAATCCTTTCTGCCTTGTTTTCTGACATGAGAAGTAAATAAAATGTTGAGCATGATACATATGCCATATTAGCACGCAATAAATAAGTCGTTATTGTTAATAACCCAACTTCTTTATGGTTTGGTGCTGGCTTTCCTCTTCCTTATGATTACGCAAGCCAGAAGGGCCTTAACACTTCCCTGTTAATAGGCAGAGCAGTTATGAGTTAGTGGAGAAAGGAAATTAGGGTCTAGAGTGCAAGTAGAGAGAATAGGTTTTGTCCTGGCTTTCTGCCTGCCCAGCAGCTGTGGTTTAGCATCTGAATATTTAACAAATTGCCAATATCCTCCTTGGTATGCTACTCCACCCTCAGCACACTTCCCCTACCTACCACCCTCTCATGGATAGTCCACACAAAGCTATAAAATTCTGTAGTTGATCCTAACTTCTTACATTTGCACAGCACTTTACGTTTCCTCTTGCATTTCTCCATCCAATCCTCACCCCTTAGACTTTAGAAAGCCCTTTCCTGTCTCATCTCTCACTTGGCCTTCATACCATTCTTGAGTAATAGCCAGGGACAGCCCTTATTGGTCCCATTTTCTCAATTAGAAAAGTGAAATTCAGAGTATGTGCTCTGCCAAAGGCTGCAGAGTCAGGAAGTTATAAATCCCAAGCTCAAACAAAGTTGTTCGGACTTCAATTTAGTAATCCATCCACCCCCTCACGGCCCAGATACCCTGCATATGAGGTTTTCCAAACAAAAGCATAATGTACATGTTCTACATATAAGATTGTCTCAGCCAGGTAGTAGAACTGTAGAAAACTCAGTTCCTTCTTCAGGACCATTTGCTTAGTGTTCAAGGATGTATATGATTCCCAAGAAAAGGAAAGGACAGGTCTTTTAATTAGTTGTTTAAAAAGTATTTCTTGCTATGTCTTAGCCCTAAGTAGCAATCAAGCCCTGTTTAACCTGAGTGTTTGCCCTAACCTCTACCTGTTAGCTTTATTCAAACTAAAGATTCTATTTTTTTATTGATTTCTTTCCATGCCAGAGAGAGACGGGCACCTACCACAGAGTCCATGATCCACCCCAAGCCTCAGTCAGCGAGGGCCACGGGCACTCACGCAAGCACACATGCACCTAGCATGTACAGGAAGACCTCAGGATGTGGACCCAAGTCTCAGGTGGCTTCAGTATCTGCATTGAGAATCTTCATAGTATGGGTAGTATTGGGCAAGCATTTCTGGTTGAGGACAGCTAATCCTTGTGCAGAAGTTTTGTTTTCAAATTGACTAGGAATGAAAGATGTAGCCATCAGTAAAATAATCAGTCTTAGTCGCTGTTTCATCCACATTCACTCACTGTAAGTGGTGAAAAGAGCTTGGACTTCAGTGTCTGACAGACTTGATTTAGCTTCCTGACTGACGTTTACCAACTGGGTGACCTCGAGCAGGCTCCAAAGCCTTTCTAAGCTTTATTTTCATTTATAAAATGGGACAGTAGTATGAACTTTCCAGACTAAGGAGATTAAGTTACCTAATTTAAATAGAATACCTAGCATGCAATGAGTGATTGATAAATGATGAATACGATTTCTTACTTAAGCAATTAACAAGAGTTATACAATGGTAATGTTTCCTAAACAATACCCTTATAGATAATACAATTTAATGATATCAAAAAAATGACAAAATCTTTTGGTGATTCTCAGCCTGAATAATCTTTTTCTGCTCTCCAGCAAGCTCAGCCAATTATTTATTCAATTTAATGATATAAAAAAAAATGACAAAATCTTTTGGTAATTCTCAGCCTGAATAATCTTTCTCTGCTTTCCAGCAAGCTCAGCCAATTACTTACTCAAGAACCTCAGTTATTTGCAGACAAAAGATTCTGTATCTCCATGCAATAAGATCACTTTAGAATTTAATGTAAGATGCAGATTGCACCAAGTCACTCAGCTGTCCATCATATTTACGCAGAACAGAGAGTCATCATGTCAATTCTGTCATTAATGAACTGTTAGAACCAGGGACTAATTCGAACCAAGGCAAGTCCCCATATCCTCATCTAAAAATCAAAGGTTGGACCCAGTCAAATTTCTAGGGTCTCTACCAATTCTAAAGAATATCATGATTTGGGAATCTGGAAAGAATTCTACCTTAATCACTTAGAAAATAGAAAGCAAGAACTAGAAAGGTGAAAAAATATCCTCCCTATAATTACCGAGGGCATTAATTAAACAAATAGCAGAGTATATGTGTGTTCATGTATGTGTGTGTATAAAATAAAGGTCTGACATTTATGTTTTCATTATTATTTTGAGACCCTAAACCACAGATTCCTACTAAACTGTCACAATTTACTAGTCAATATGTAAGTCTTTCATGATTAAACTTAATAGTATAATAAATGATAGCAACAAGATACCCTAAGATTATATTTTTCATATGAAGAACTTTCATGTGTATTCTTATTTAGATTTCATAAAAATTGTTGAAAGAGATTACATTCCCATTTTATTGGTAAGGAAACAGGTTCAGATGAGACAAGTAACCTGAGTTACAGAACCCGTAGGTGGCAGAACCACCTGGTCTTCTACCTCCAAGTCAAGGGATTCCTCTCATACCCATCATCATAAACAACAAAGACTTGACAAGTGTTGAAGATGTAAAAAATGTTTTCCCCTGCTCTATTTACCTGACTGGGTACTTCCATCAAGGCCCAGAAGAACAGAATTTAGAGCCAGCAGTCACATACACTGCTCATACATTATGTGATCACTGTGAAATTCACTAACACAAAAAACATTGAGCCATCTGCAGGCACAAAATAGTAATTAATAATTCTCTGTATTGGTGTAGTCCCCTCACTTCTAAAATGTTAGTTTTACAAAGGATATCATAAAATTTCTTTCAGGGCAGTTTTAATGATGTATTCTATTTCCTTAAGTGAGAAAGGCTCCAGAAGACCATTAGAGCTCATTAATTGCTTCAAAAGAGAAATATTTTAGTTGGCACAATGTTGACTGTTAATCCACAGGCTCAATCTAACTATTCTACCTAAAATAAACCCAAACGAGTTTGTGCCTACAAATTCAGAATCTGAAATATTTTGGTCAAAGCCTAAAGAAATTGGCCTTCTTACCAGTGGAAATTCCAATCAAAATGAAAAACACCTTTTACAGAGGGAGGAGATACTGTATTTCCTGAGACGATGCAAGGGCATGCTTAGGGTTTTTGAGGTCATGCAATGGTAGCTCCCTTCACCTATCATCTCCATGAATCTAATTATTTTCTGAATCACAAATCTGTTCACAATAGTTTCCTGCTTTAAAAACTTCAATACTCCCCCATAAAATAATGTGTAAACTGCCTGTGTAGCATAGCATCTAAGACAGGCCTTCCCCCAACCTGTCCCATTTATTTCTCACTCTGGACTCTCTGCTCCATTCTCACTAGACCCTATGATCATGCCTTGTCTCTTCACATTACTGCTGCTTCCTCTTGCCATTCCCTCTGCCTAGAAATTCTTCTCTCCATTTTCTCAATTGTGGAGCTCCTAATCACCTTCCAAGAACCTGCTTCAATGTCACATCTTCTCTAGAGCACATCTTTCAATCCCTCTAGGCAAAGCAACTGTCCTCTCTTCTAAACTACCGTGGCACTTTGTTCACATGGCTGATACAGCATTTGTGACACTGTATAGGTTTTAAGAGATTAATTTAAGGGGTAACTTTGCAATCTGTCTTTTACCTGATTTCTTCCATTCTATTTTGCTCTGTGGTCTAGAAATCTCCAGTACCGTCAATTTCAATTCCTACTTTAAGGTAAAAGGTCATCTGGAATCATTTGCCTTTTTTTTTTTTTCTGTCAATTTTTTTATGGCCAAGAGGAAGATAATTACTTAAATGAATATTGAAAAATGGTGAGCAAGTTAGGCAAATAAAATGAAGAAGGCCAAGGGAACAGCTCAAGCTGTCTCTTCTTGGTATAAAACCAGGAAAGAGCATATTGGAGGCTGGCCCAGGAGCCATTAGCAAATAGGTAATATGAGATCACAGAGTTGGAGGTCATGTTAGGCTATAAAGCTGGAGAAGGAGATAGAGGTCAGGTAATGAGGAACTTTCACAAGGGATCGTCAAGAAGTTTGTGGGAAAATGAGTATTGTGAAAATACTATACTGGATTTCAATTTTTTTTTTTTTTGCACCAAAATAAA
Organism: Tupaia tana; assembly: GCA_026018925.1. NCBI lineage: Eukaryota > Metazoa > Chordata > Mammalia > Scandentia > Tupaiidae > Tupaia > Tupaia tana. Next base: position 44,754,462 of record JAKSZU010000006.1, on the reverse strand, counting down.
CTTGTATTTTAGTTTTGTTTTTCCATTAACTTTTTGAAGTCCCCTCATGTGACATACAAGAGAGGCTTAGGTGACAGGAAGTCATTGACAGAGCTACAAGGTGAGTGAGATGGTCAAATTTTCAGCACTGTATGTCATGAATTTGAGGGGTTTGTTCTGGTTATTTACTGCCCCTGACAAAATAGTGACTTAAAACAACAAACATTTTATTACATCTTACAATATTTGAGTCAGAAATTTGAGCAGTATTCAGCTAGGCAATTCTTCTGTTCTATATGCCATTGGTTGTGGTCATTAGCAATATCTACCTAATAGCCAATCTGGTCTGGAAGTTCCAAGACAGCTTTACTCACACACCCGGTCCTAGGCAGGAATAGCAGGAAGGTTGGTATCAGCTGGACCACTCTCTCCATTTAGTTTCAGCTATTTCCAATTGGTATAAAAAAGTAATAAGACTTCTCACACAATGGCTCAGGACTCCCAGAGAACAAGGTGAAGCCTCCTTTGAAAGGTCAGATCCCCAAACTGGCTCAGAGTCACTTTTGCTATACTCTGTTGATCAATGCAGTACTCAATATGGCCTAAATTCAAAAGGAAGGAAAATAGGAAATACCAGACATCTGATCATGTCCGGTTCCCAAAGCACTCCTAGAATGCTCTCTTAATACCTCCAACATAGCACTATGACATTGCTGTAATACTTAATTTCTCTCTTTCTCATTAGATTCTCAAGAACAACATATGTGCCTTCCTCAGATCCACATCTCAGTGCCTGACATACAGTTGATGTTCAATAAATATTTACTAAATAAATAAATGGAATAAATTGGAATGGCTGGGATCCCTTAATTCATAGGCCTTTAGGACACAAAGAGCAGTCTCCTATTTGATGTTATTTCCTTCTCCAGATCTGAATCTTATTGACTTAAGAATATATAAAAATAATATTCATTCTAAACACTTACATAGCTTTCAACTTTTGCCTGCTATATTAGTTATCTATTCCCGAATAATAAATTACTAGAAACTTAGCAGCTTAAAAACAATATACATTTATTATCTCACAATTTCCATGGGTCAGGAGTCTGGACACAGCTTAGCTGGCTTCTCTGCTTTGGGTCTCATAAGGCTGCAATCAAGTTTTTGACTGAGTATGCTGTCTCATCTGAGGCTTGCCTGGGGAAGGATCCTCTTTTGTTGGCAGAATTCAGTTCTTTGAGGCTATAGGTCTGAGAGCCTCAGTTCTCGCTAGCTGTTGGCAGAGGCCACCCTCAGCTCCTTAACAAGTGACTCTCTCCATATGAAAGCTTACAACATGGCAGTTTGTCTCATCAAAACTGGCAAGGGGAAGAGTCTCTTTCTAAGGCAAGAATGGCAGTCTTATGTAATGTAACACAGAGCCCAGAACATGGCAGGTTGATTTTCAAATCTACAAGGGAGGAGCTACATTGACAAGATGGGCACTACCTTATGTAACTTAGTCGCATACATCCTTTCATTTCCAAGGAAATCACACAAGAAATACCAGGAACTGGCAGGTCATGGAGTTCACCCAAAGAAGTCTGACTGCCATGCAGCCTTACGCAAAAATCATGGTTCTCATAAGTGGATACATCAGCTAGATTAATTCCAGCTTCATTGACTCTAACACTAAATTTCATTTATTATTAGTTGATCATAGATAATGATCATCCCCTAAAATCCTAAGAAAAATCAGAGGGGACAATTTTTAGCTATCTCAGCCCTCTTAGGAAGTATACTCATTTGCATAGCTGCTTTCTCAGTGGGCACTGCTATCTTCTCTGAGGGGACAGACACACTTTTGCCTAAGTCATTATTTAATACAGTTAGTACTATATCTTTATCTAAACCTATATAAGGTGCTGGGAATTTTTAGCTATACAAACTCATAAAACAATTTTTTTTATTTATATTGTTACTTTTTCACCTATTTGATTCAGCATAAATGTCATACTTAGAGCCAAGGAACACATCTTGTCTTCTTCTTCTTTCCAGGAATACTGGTGGAAGTAGAGTCAATAAAGGAAAGCCCTTGCTTCTTAACCTTCCTAGGACAGTTTTCTCAGGTAAGTCTGAGCTGTTCCAACATTACATTTCCAACTTTTGACTTCCTAAATCCATGTATGCATCTGGGAATAGAATAAAACTAACTGCTGGTCACACTTGTGCACCATCCTTTCTTTCTCTGAAGTCAAGCTTCCTTGTGAAACAGGGTAACCCAAGATCACTGCCCAGTCCACGGCCATTTGACAGGGTTTCCCAGGTTTCCAGAGTACTGAGAAGATAGACCTTAGATCTACATCTGTGTTTAACCATTATACAGAGTAGTACTTACTCCATTTCAAATTCTCTTGTTCTATTAGATTTCTTAAAATAAGCAATATAATATTACTAAGTTTTCGCTAGTTTTTCAACTTTAAAATGATAAATGGTGTTAGAAATTAGAAAAGTGGTCACTTTTGGCCTTCTAGTAACTGAAAGGGATTAGAAGGGGTATTTTGGGGTACTGGTTATGTTCTGATTCTTGATCTTGATGCTAGTTATGTAGGTATATTCAGTTTGTGAACATTTTTCGAGCTATATTCTTTTGGTATGTTCACTTCCCTGAATATATACTATTCTTCAGTATAATTTTGAAATGGTAGTTTATAATGTTTCTTGGTTTTGTTGCTAGATAATAAATTTTACATATGAATGAATTTTTTCCTGTTTGCTACCTTGGATATTTAGTTACAACTTGATTTAAGTTTATATTTCATCCCAAATTCATTTTATTATGTAGATTACAGTGTAGCTTAATTAGCTTCATTTTGAGAGTTACTTTTAATTAGTTACTTTTAATTTTGTTTAGTGAATTAGGTGCTGTTAAATTACAAAAGTTTTTAGTCCTACAGGCAAGCAGTCCCCAACTCACCATTGAGTTAATATTTAATTTTTAAAATCTTCTAAGGCATTTGTGCTAATAATGAAAAATATATAACTAGGGGACTGAACTTAGTGGGAGTAGGACTAAGAACATAGGAGGGGATTTTATCTTTTAAAAGGAATAGGAGGCTTTCTTCCTCTGAGGCAGTAGGAAAGGCAAGTTGGAGAAAAGTAAAGGATTCCTACAAATGAATGGTCTTGATTTTTCCAGGGAATAATGAAACAGGTTTCCATACAAAGAATAAATGTTGGAATAGGGCTGGTAGTTCAAGGAAAAGGGAAATTGGATGTTGACAGACAAGGTAAACATAGCTGAAGGTCATGGGCTTTGAAGATACTAGATATTAGAGTACAATTAAACTGGGTGATAAAAAGAGTTTTCACTGCTTAGGAAGATAAGAGGTAGGAAGCAAGAGATAAACTATAAGAACAAAGACTGGAGGTCAAGTTGAAGATGAATTGCAGATTTAGTAGGAGTACCTTAGAGAGCCAAAGAGGCTAGGTGGCTGCAGGTACAGGGAGGGAACCTCACAATGCAAAATTTTGGAGGTGGAGTAATTTCATCTGATGACCAATTGAAAGGTGTGGTTCCATCTGTGAATTACCGATACTGAGTGAAGTTGAAGATCAGTGGAGAAAAAAGGATGAGAAATTGTGAGGTCAGTGTGCTGACTGAGTCATCAACATGGATGCTGAAGTCATTAGGTTTAGGTAGATCATAAGGATAGTTCTAAGCCTGGAGTTTCAGAAACACAGCTGAGCACAGACAAGGAAATAAATGGATATCCTGGTAAGGGCAGATTTGGGCCAAGTCAAAGCAAGCAAAGTTTGTCTTCAATAATTGTTACACTCAATGCCTAACATTTTTCCCAGCTTTGTTCACCTATTTTCAAGTAACCTCACTGACTTCTTACTGCTCTCTCACTGTACAAGTTCCCCACCCTCTCCTCTTGCAATATCTAAAATCCCAAATGGTCCCAGGACATACATGGAAAGATCTCAACTGGTTTTTCACTTTTCCCCACTAACCTTTGAATTTTTACAGGGCTTTCTAGTAATAAAACTTTAACCTGAAAGTGGTCATTTCAGGGCCCATCCTCTACACAAGTGTAATTCCAGCAGAGTAGGAAAGGTCTGCTATTCTAAAAAAAAATATCTCCCCAATATCAACTCATCCTTTTAGCGTAGGACTTCAACTACCCTCACAAAATGTAAGTTTCTTAGGGGCAGGGCCTGAGCTAAGACAATACAAAGACAACTGCAAAAGAACTGATTCAGTCTTCTGCTTTCCTAACAAGTGTACCAAGGCAGGCTAGTGTGTTTTGAGATATTTGATCCTTTTCTGTTTAACATGTGTAACAGAGAAATATATTTTTCAATACATGTTGTGATGCAAAATGGCTGGAAAAGCGATGACATAGCAGACTTTTAATAATAACAGGTGGCATTTACCAAGTACCTACTATGTGCCAAGCACTTTATTTTACTTTTTTAGGTTTTTGCCATAGGGCGCGTCACTCATCAGAGAATGACAGAGAAGAAAAGTTAGAAATCACCTCCCAAAGGGGATGGCCATGCTGCAATCCCTTCTCTCCCATTCTCCTGGGATTTTGGGTATGCAGGCACATGTGCTAGGCACCAGGTCTGGGACTTGAACTGCATCACCTGCTGGCCCCAACACTTTATATATTTTAACTCATTTAATCCTTACAACAGTTCTTTAAGGTTGGTGTTCTCGTGGCGCAGATGAAGAAACAAAAAAGATTTATCCAAAGTCACAGAAATGGGAAGTAGCAGAACCAAGATTCATTTTTTTAAAAAGAGATTTATGCTGCAGGGCATGTGCACTCACTGAGAGACAGAAAGCAAGAAATCACCTCCTGGGGGTAGGGGGGAGGACCACACCACAATCCTCCAATTCTCCTCCATTCTCTTCTCGAGATCTTGGGCACAAACACATACAGCGTGAGCTTTAAGCCACTGGGTCTGGGACTTGAACTGCAGTTGAGTACCTGGGAGTCCAGCGACGTAACCATTATGCCATCAGCTGGTCTCCTGGATTCATATTGAAGATATCTGGAACCAGAGAGTAAGTAGACCGTTATCATTATATATTGCCCCTGAATAAATGTTTCCTGAATCAATAGAAACTTCTTTAATTAACAAATTTCTATAGAAGTGTGTTTTAAAATAAGTACCCTGATAAATGGCAAAGCTACAATATAACCCCGGCCACACTCTGCAGATTAGATGTGAATCAGCAGGAGCTGAACATATCATCGGTTATAGTGCCATCCCCAAGTTTGCCAGGAACTCCTCAATAGGCCCACTTCACTGTGTCCCTTGTTTGTTTTTAGATTTTTGCTATACAGCATGTGAGTTTGAGGGAGGGAGAAAGAGAGAGGGAATGTGAGAATGGGGGGGGCTGGGAGGATTGATTATGGCCACACAGCATTCTCTTTTTCCTCCATTCTCTACCCGGGCATTCTTCTCAAGCCACCAGGTCTAGATCTGAGGCGCGCCTGTAGGAATCCAGCGCATTAACCACACCACCAGCTAGCCTTTGCTGTGTCTTCTAAAAATGATCTGATCAACAATAAGGATCATAATCTTATCTGTGTTTTACTCTTTGTCTGAAATCCTCAGATGAATAATAAAGAGCTTTATAAGTGACTGTTAATTTATGGGTATAAGTGGTTGATTAAACCATTATTTCCCTCCTATAATCTGCCATTCAACTACAAAAGACCCTGCTACAAAACACCCTGGGTGTTTCTTTACACACACACACACACACACACACACACACACACAAGTGCGTACGCCATATCTTTTTAACTTCTCATTGTGCTTTGGAAAATATGTACCTACATGAGACTTTAGGTCTATTTTCCAAGCCAACGGGGCGGGGGCGGGGTGTGGGGAAATTCTAGTGAAATTTAGTTGGGCACAAACCTTAAAGAAACACTAATTACACGAATATCTTAGCCGATGACCAGATGTGGGGTTCACTGATCCATCACATCCAAACTCAGTTACTAACTCTAAAAAATGATACTGTACTAAGATTCGTTGACATAAGCCTTGAACCGAAGCTGCCGCCGCCACAATCTGAGGCAATCTCGTGTGGTGTCATGGCCATCGGGTCCTTTACTTTCCCCAAGGAGCTCCCACGCTTCCCGACCCCGAGGCAGCCCAGAGGTTTCCAGCGGCTGGGTCCCTCGGGAAGGCCTAGAAGGGAGGTTGAAGGCGCCCTGGCGAGAGGGACAACGGGAGGCGCAGGCAACACTTGGACTTCAGTTCAGGACCCCGTTATTCCACGGAAAAATGGAACATTCCGCTCCTTCCGCTCACAGAGGGGAGGTAGGGGAACCCTTCGATTTCGTCTGGGAAAGGCGACGTCGGCGCAGCCACCGGAATCCGGGACGCCGGGAGCCGCGTTACGGGAATCACACCCCTGCAGTCCCACCCCTCATCATCGAGAGGCCGCTCGGCCAATGGTCGGACGCGCTAGGTCTGACAAGGACCAATCAGCGCGCAGGCCTCGCGTCCGGGGCCGGGCACGGCGGGAGCTGCGCGGGGCGGGGCGGCGGGGGGCTCAGCGCCGGGCTAGGCTGGAGGGCTGCACAGAGCGTCTGCGGGGTAGGATCCGCCAGCTAGCCGGGACTCGGGGGAGCCACCGAGAGGCCTGCAGAGTCACCAGGGAGTCGCCGGCCCGCCGCGGATCTGGGGGCCGTCCCTCGGCCTACCTCAGGCCGTGGGATCTGGCCCGACCAGGCGCTGAGTGGGAACGTGGAATCGCGAAGGACCCGGGCGCCGCGGCCTGAGGTGAGGAGGGGCCGGGGCGGACGCCGACTGAAGGGTGGTGTAGCGGGAGGACCAGGGCTTGGTCGGCATGGCCCGATGGGGACCTGGCCCTGGAGAGGGCTTCCCAGGAAGCGAAGCGCCCCGCGGCTCGCGCCCTAAACTTGTCAGCCCCGGCCTGGAAATCCCCACATTCCTTCCTGTGCCTTTTCCCACACCTCGGAATTCGACTTCCACAACTTTGTCACCTCGGTTTCTGACTCCGATCTCCCGACCTTACCCTGACCGCGCACACCCCCTGCCTCAGCCCCCCGCCTCAGACTCTCCACGGCCCATCCTCTCCCCTTTTGGTTCCCTGTCCCGCGTTTTTCCCAATCCCTCTTCCATCTCCTTAAATTCCATTAGTCCGCACTAGAGTCTTCATTTTGTTCCCAAAGGTTGATTTCCTTTCCTAAAGCCGTGTCTTCCTCCTTAATTTGTAGGGTTTCAACATTATTGGAAGCTCACAGTCATAACAAACATTGTTAACCAACAATTCTTTTCTTTCGATCTTTTTTATGTATAGATCCTAAAGAATCCCACCGTATGCTAACACACCCATCTGGCTTTAAAATTTCACCTTCCTCCTCAGTGCTTAACAGTTATTCTAAGTAGCAAGGTTCTTTTCTTCTGTGGATGAACAGCATTTTTTTTTTCATAATCCAAAGCCGAAAAATATTATATATCAGGTTCAAAATAAGACTTGCCACTTCTTTCTTCCTTCTGGAGGGAATCCATTTTGGACTAATTTGTGTAGTCTTGGGCATGTCAGCACTAGTTTTAAAATAATAATTATTAGAGTACTAGAATGAATATTCTAAAAGATTGGGGTATTTGTTTTATTCCGTGCTGTAAACAAACCCTTTAGACTGTCTGTGACTGCCAGTTTTCAAGTTGGAACAACTCTTAATTTGAAATTACTGACTCAGATCATCGCATGAGCTCGTCACCATTATTTTTAATTTCTTAAATTTGTGTTAATTCCAACTTGTAAGTATTTTTGAACTATAAACTGAAATACTACATTTATAGAATCAACTTAATATTACGTTAAATTGTGCCTTCCAGATATTTCTTTTGGGAGACAATTTTGAACATTTGTTTTTAATCAGAAGTGGAAGAAAAAAATTATAGGCAGGATAAAGTGTCAAAAAAGAAGGATTAACTTCATAGTGGTATTTTTCCCTCATTCCAAATCTGCATTATTGACAATACTAGTAGATGATTTAGAGTATTATAAATATTGTTGCCAGCTAATTTAGTACAGCATATTTTGATGTAACTAAAGATGTTCCTTTTACTTATGAATTGCAGTGTTTTCAATTTATTTAATTTTTTTTAACCATAGAAATTTGTACTGCAGTTAGATATTCAGATCAATGTTGATTATTCCATGTCTGGGAAGTCGATGTTAAACTATCCACATTGTGAGGAAGGAACAGGCTCAGGGCCCTGAAACCTAGGTTTGTGGGATTCCGACTCCTATGCTTTCAATCATATTGTTACATTCCCACATTTCTCATAGAAAAGCTAGTGCTACAGTTGGTTTAGAAACTTAAAAGAGTACCCATAACTGCTCTTCAGTGACTGGAAGTGTCCCATAACTCCTCTTGAATGACTGAGAGGGTCCTGCTCCCAAAAAAGCTATTTCAGAATCTGTTATATTAATGGAAGTCAGAATTCCATGGCCCTGATACATTTGCGACTTCACTCCTAGGAAAAGGATGGACTGTTTTCACAGTTTTCTCCGTTTCTTTGATTGTAAAGGCAGTATGATTAGTTAAGGTTTTATTATCTTATAATAACAAATGCTAAGTACTTAGTACCCTCTATAGGAACTCGCAGAGATGTGTGAGATGTCATCAGGATCTTAAGAGTTTACAAAAATTGAGTTGGCAAACTTGTAAGAGGGAAATTGCAAGGATGCAAAGACTTTTAATTAAATGCAAAGTGGTACAAAAAGTGTTTTAGATACTTAAATTAGGGAATGATTATTTAAGGATTGGAATGATCAAAAGATTTACCAGAGGTCAGCTTTGAAAGGGTAAGATTTGGATAACGGGGGAGGTGAAGGGAGCTTATTTATAATATAGAATCGAGGTGGACCAGCAGTTAGCATAATGGCTATGTCGCTGGACTCCCACGTAGTTGACGGCGGTTCAAGTCCCGGACCCGGTGGCTTAAACTCACGCCGGGCACTTGTGCGTGCGTGCATGCCCAAGATCCTGAGAGGAGAATGGAAGAGAAGGGATTGCGGCATGGCCATCCCCCCTGGGGGGTGATTTCTCACTTTGTCTCTCTGTCTCTCTCTGTCTGTCTGGCGAGCACACTCGCCATATAGCAAAAACCTCTCCAAAAAAAAAAAAAAAAAAAGAATAGAGGAGAGATCATAAGGGAAGGCTAGCGTGTAGAAATGGTCATGAATAACCAAGGGTTGTTATAATACACAACACATATTTAATGTTTATTTTTGTGCCAATCACTGATTTAAGCCCTTTACTCATATTAATGCATTTAATCCTCAGAACCTTATGAGGTAGGTCTCCCTATGTGTAAAAGATCAGAAATTCTTAACTAAATAGTCTCGCTTAGAATCTGAGCTGTTTTTCCCCCCCATTTTAACTTATTACCCAAAAGTGGTGTAGTCCAGGAGAATGTAAGTTTTGTGAGAATCTGAGCTATTAACTATGATACATACTGTCTCATCATACAATATACTTGAGTATAATATTGCAGCCAGCACGTCTTTAAAAACCCTCTCTTAATTGTCCACTAGGTTTCTTAAAGTACTTTAGATTCTAAGTAAGAATCTTACTTTTAGTAAGCTATTAAGACATAAAATAATTACAGTGCAGTGTTAATTGATCTTATTAGGGAATTTTGAAAAAGCATTCTAGGAACAAAGATGTGAATGGGGGAAATTTCCACAGAAGAGATATTTAATTTTGGTTATAGATAGTAGCAAAACAGTCAGGAAAGGCATTGTAGAGGCAGGGAATAGCGTATGTAGAAGTACAAATTCTAAACGAACAGGATGTGTTCGAGGAGCTCTAGTAGTTTACTGTGGCTTGAGTTTAGAAGGTGTCAGGATGGCTAATAAGGAATGTTTGTCTTTTAGAGTCAGGATCTCACTATGTTGCCCAGGCTGGCCTTGAACTTGAGATTCTATTGCCTTAGCCTCTCAATAGCTGGAATTACAGACATGAGCCACCACACCTAGCTTTTAATGCATCTTTTAGTAAGATTTTATAGTTTTCTCCATGATGTTCTTGTGTAGTTCTGATTAGGTTTTTTCTAAGTTTTTGGTTCTAGTAGGAGCTTTTTTTTGTTTTTCTGTTTTCTAATTCCCTATTCCTTATGTACAGCAGAATTTTTTTAATGATCATTTGTTCAACTGTTGTATTAAATAGGACTCTCGCTAGTCCTAATAGTTTATCATTTGATTCTCATTCTTTGTAGATGGTCTATACATTTTTCTCTCTTTTTTTTTTTAATCTTATATATTTATGTTTAATTAAACTCTCCAGAACAGCGTTGATTAAGTGATGACCCCAAGCATCTTATCTGAATCCTGGCTTTTATAAGAATATTTCTGATTTTTACTTTTAAATCTATAGATGTTTACTATAGGTTTCTGATACTAGTATTTATGACAGCAAGAGCTATACTAGTAACAATAGCTATTAACTTTTATTGAGTAGTTATTATGAGCCAGCTAGGTTCTATGTGTATAGATTTATTTATTCTTCGTGACATTCCTAGGTCGTAAGTGGGTAGATGATGGTGTTATATCCATTTTTACAGATAAGGAAAATGAAAGAAAGGAATATTTTAGTAACTTGCCTGAAACGTTTTACAAAAAAGAAGTTAGTAGTTCTTTTTTTAATAAATAAAGAATTATGTACTTAATTTTATTTACTACTATTATTATTATTCTATTCACCAGAGAGAGACAGAGGAAGAGGGAAAATAAGAAAGCAAGCCTCCAGGTTCAGGATTTGAACCATGGTCAGACATATAGGAGTCCAGCACCTTAACCACCACGCCACCTGCTGGCCAAGACTAGTATTTCAACACAGGTCATCTGATTTCCAGAATCTCTACTCTTCCTTTTGTTACCCTTTATCAAGATACAGAGTCTAGGGGCCAGCAGGTGGCATGGTGGTTAAGGTGCTGGACACTCCCACATGGCCAACCACGGTTCGAGTCCTGGACTTGGTGGCTTGCTTTCTCACTTTCCCTCTCTCTCTGTGTGTGTCTCTCTCTGGTCAAATTAAAAAATAAATGAGTGGATAAATAAATAATTAAAAAAAAAAAAAGATACAGAGTCTTTTTTTGTCTTAGTTTTCTGACACGTATTGTCATTTAATTTTTTTAAATGAACAGTTGTTGAATATTATTAGGTGATTTCAAGCATCTATTAGAATGATTGTGGTTTTTTTTTTTTTGAAGGGGGCAGTTTAGAGAGGGATTTTTCAGCTCGCTAGAGAGGCAGACAGACAGAAAATGGGAAACCATCCCCCAGGGGGTTGACCACATCCTTTCCTTTTCCTTTTCCTCCTTTCTCCTCTCAGGATCTTGGGCATGCACGCACATACACCTGGTGTGAGTTTTAAGCCACTGGGTTCAGGACTCAAACCTCGGTCAACTACCTGGGAGTCCAGGGACATAATCATTTTGCCATCTGCTGGTCCCTGTTTTCTTTTTCATCTGTTAATATAGTGCTTAACATTAATGTCTTTCTCATGTTGAGTTATATTTCTATTTTTAGGCTAAATACTTGTTAGTATTCCCAGTTTGGTTTTGTTTTCAGACCTATTTAGGCATTCTTACTGAAACAACCCTATTACTTTGACAAGAGTTTTATTATGTAGTCCTTGTTTAATTGGATATCAAAACAAATGTTCAACTTACACTTCTGGCCAAAATAGAGTAACCAGGACCAGATTTATCCTTTTGCCTTAAACAACCAAAAACCAAAATCTATGAAACTGATCATCAAGACAGTGGACATCAGGCGATAGAAGACAGTGTTTCTGAGAGATGGGAAATAAATGAGATGACCTCTATAATTGCACTTGCTTACTTGACACAGGTAGTAAAAAAACCCAAGCCAAGCTTAATAGATACTCTTGAGTTGAAGAGATGGCTTGGGAGATCAAAGTGGCTAATTTTTAGAACAGAATATTGAAGAAAAGACTTCAAAAAGAGAGAACTCTGGGACCAGCAGTTACATAATGGCTATGTCGCTGGACTCCCATGTAGTCGACTGCGGTTCGAGTCCTGGACCCGGTAGCTTAAACTCATGCCGGGCGCGTGTGTGTGCGTGCCCAAGATCCCAACAGGAGAATGGAGGAGGAGGGATTGTGGTGTGGCCATCCCCCGGGGGGTGATTTCTTGCTTTCTGTCTCTCTGTCTCTTCCGCGAGCACACGCACCCTGTAGCAAAAAACTCTCCCCCCCAAAAAAAAAGAGAGAGAGAGAACTCTGAGAAGCTTCAGAATTCCCCTTGAATCATGCAAATCATGCAGTTAGGTCTAATCAATGTTGCATATAAAGAAACTACTGGGGCTAGCAGATGGCATAGTGGTTATGTCACTGGACTCCCATATGGCAGACCATGGTTCAAGTCCCAGACCCAGTGGCTTGAAAATCATACAGGGTATGTGTGTACATGTGCCCAAGATCCTGGAAGGAGAATGGAGGAGAAGAGATTGCAGTGTGGCCATCCCTACTGTGTTGTGATTTTTCACTTTTCCTCTCACTATCTCTGTCTCTCTCTCCCCCCAGAGAGCACACATGCCCTAAGGCAAAAATCTCTTTAAAAAAAAATAAACTACTGAACGCTAGAGAAAAGAATTTTCTGATGAAAGGATTACAGGTAACAGTGCTTGGCACTCCCACAGCGTTGGGAATAAGGTCTGTTTTCACCAGCCAGATAGGAAGTCCCATCTTGATTTATGATGGTAGAGTATTAGAAGGATCCTGCCTTAGAAGTAAGTACTAAAGTTATAATATAGAAACTATACTATAGCTAGCCTTAGATATATTATAGTGGGTTTTTTTTGAGAGTTTTTTTTTTTTTTTTTTTTTTTTTTTTTTTTTTTTTTTTGCTATAGGGCACGTGCGCTCGCCAAAAAGACAGAGACAGAGAGACAGAAAGCGAGAAATCACACCCAAGTGGGGGGATGGTCATGTCACAATCCCTTCTCCTCTGTTCTCCTCTCAGGATCTTGGGCACGCACACACACGTGCCCGACGTGAGTTTTTTAAGCCACCAGGTCCAGGACTTGAACTGCAGTCAACTACATGGGAGTCCAGGGACATGGCCATTACACCAACTGCTGGTCCCTGATATGTTATAGTTTTTTATTAAAAACTATAAACCAGCAAATCTAAGAAGTTATACAAACTCTAAACAAAAGAAACTATGAAAAATATACCAAGATGCATCACAGTCAGAGTTGCTCAAAACTAGCGATAAAAAGGAATCTTAAATCCAGAGAAAAAGAGACCTTTCATTCAAAAAAAATTTTTTAAATTGATAGCACATCTTGAAACAATATAAGCAAGAAAATATTGGAGCTACATTTTAGAGTATTGAAAGAAGAAACTGTCAATTGAGAATCTATTCTCAGTAAAAATATTTATGAAAAATGATAATGAAATAAAGATTTTTAGATGTATAAAAACTTTTATGCTTTAGGACATATGTGTTCACCAGAGACAGAAGGTGAGAAATAACCCTCCAAGGGTATGCCCACGCTGCAAGTCCTTCTCCTCCATTCACATCTTGGGATTTTAGGCAGCATGCACATACGCCCAGTTTGTTTTAAGCTGCCGGGTCTGGGACTCAAACCATGGTCGACCACTTGGGAGTCCAGCAACATAACCATTATGCCATCTGCTGGACCCTAGGTCTATAAAAACTTTAAAAAGTCATCACTAGCACATCTATACTCAAAAAAAAAAAAAAAAAAAAGAAAGAAAAAATTAAAGATAGTTTTTCAGGCAGAAGGTAAGTGATATATCAGATGGAAATGTGGGTCTACATAAAGGAACTAAAAGTTCTGGAAATGGTAACTACATGGGTAAATAGACGAAATTTGTTTGTTTTTTTGTCATTTTGGTATAAGGTACATGCACTTGCTAGGGAGGCAGAGACAGAGGGAATGTGAAAAGGCTACCTATCTGTCTGTATGTCTGTCTCTCTCTCTCTCTCTCTCTCTCTCTCTCTCTCTTTCATGTTAGAAGTAAGTAAACACACTTAAAAAAAAAAAGACTAAATACAGATTGAGTATCCCTAATTTGAAAATCTTAAGTACTTCAAACTGGAAGGTTTTGAATGCTAATATAACATCAGTGTCACTAAGTGTTCAATGTTTTGTGCAAATTATTTAAAATAACTCTACAGGCAAGTCCCATAGCACAGTGGTTGAACATTGTATATAGTGAGCTGGATCTCAAATGGCCCTACTTCCAATCCCATCCCCAGCAGCTTGGAAAACATGTCAAATGCGCATGCATGCATGCCCAAAATTCTGATGGGATAGACAGATGGAGGAAAAAGATTGTGGGATGACTACATCCTCTTAGGGTGTGGGCTTTTTCTCCCCCCCACCTCCCATCTTCCCCTAGAGAGTGCACGTGCCCTCTGGCACTTAAAAAAATTGGCTGTGGACATAAAGTCCTAGTCTGCTACTGTTTTTCTTACAGAAATATTTAAAACTGTGTGATTAGTAAAGAAAGGAGGCTTATTTGTCTCACAGTTCTGGTAGGGGGAAAGTCTAAGGGTGTGGGCTGACCTCACAGCATAGCTGACAGAAGCAGAGATGGTAAGTGTCCAACAGAAAGAGAGCTGGGGGCAGCCATCTTCCTTTTATTACAACTTGCTCTTGCAAGAATTAACCCCTTTTCAGGAAAGCTTTAAGTCACTGAGTCTTACAAGACAGCATTAATATATTCATAAGAATGATGCCACCATGATCCAGTTACCACCCAGGAGGCCTCAGTTCTTCTAAAGGTCTCCCCACATCCCAGTGCCTTTACAATGGGGGACATATTTCAAAACATGAACCTTTGAGAGGCACATCATTATCTAAACCATAGCAAAAGTATATGAAACAAAGGAATTTCGTGTTTAGATTGAATCCACATCTTGAAGATACCTAATTATGTATCCTCTTTTATTGTGCTTCACTTTATTGCAGTATTTTTGCGGTATTGCGTATTGTACATATTGAAGATATGTACAATTATGTACATATTGTGGCAGTCCTGTGAAGTGCAATTACATCATCATCATATTTCCAATAGTGTGTGCTTCACTTTATGTCTGTCACATTTTGGTAATTACCACATCTTTTCAAACTTTTTTGTGTTTATATCCATTATGGTGATCTGTATCAGTGATCTTTTTTTCTTTTCTTTTTAAATTTTTATATAGGGTGTGTGTGCTCACAATTCCTTCCCTATTCTCTTCTCAGGATTTTGAGTATTCACATACACGTATCTGACATGATTTTCAAGACACCAGGTCTGGGATTCAAACTATGCATTCAGCCATGTTTGGATTCAGCCACCTTAACCATCACACTACTTGGCTGGCACCAATGATTGATCTTTGATGCTACTATTATAATGTTTTGGGCACCATGATCATAAGATAGCAAACTTAACTGCTCCACCAACTGGTTATTCTCCTATCTCTATTCCCTTTCTTTGGGCCTTCCAATTCTCTGTGACACAACAATATTAAAACTGGGCCAATTAATAGCCTTGTGATGGCCTTTAAGTGTTTAAGTGAAAGAAAGATTTGTGCATGTCACTTTAAATCAAAGGTAGAAAAAATTTGATTAGTGAGGAAGGCATGCTGAAAACCAAAACAGGCAGAAAGCTAGGTCTCTTGTGCCAAACAGCCAAACTGAAAGAAAAGGGAAAGTTCTTGAAGGAAATTAAAAGTACTATAGTGGGGCCAACAAGTGGCATGGTGGTTAAGGTGCTGGACTCTCACATGGCTAGCTACGGTTTGAACCCTAGACCTGGCGGCTTGAAAATCACAATAGGCACATATGCATGTGTGCCTAAAAATCCCAAGAGGAGAATGGAGGAGAAGGGATTGCTATGTGGCCATCTCCCCGGGGGGTGATTTCTCACTTTGTCTCTCTCTCTCTCTCTCTCTCTCTCTCTCTCTCTCTCTTTCTGTCCAATGAGTGCATGTGCTCTATGGCAAAAACCTAAAATCAAAAACAAAACAAACTATTCCAGTGAACACATGAATTATAAGAAAGTGAAACAGCTTTATTGATAATATGAAGAAAGTTTTAGTGGTCTCAATAGAAGATCAAACCAATCACGCATTCCTTTCAGCCAAAACTGAATCCAGAGGAAGTCTCTAACTCTCTCTAGTTCTTTGAAGGCTGAGAGAGATAAGGAAGATGCAGAAGGAAAGCTTAAAGTTAGCAGAGGTTCATGAGGTTTAAAGAAAGAAAGCATCTGCATAACATGCAAGGAGAAAAACAGCAAGTGCTACATAGAAGTTGCAGTAAGTTATCCAGAGATCTAGCTAAGATAATTATAAATGCTCTGAATATTTTCATTTTAGATGAAATAGACGCCTGTTGGAATAAGATGCATGCCAAAAGTACTTTCATATCTAGAGAGAAATCAGTGTCTGGTTTCAATCTTTAAAGGACAGGCTGACTCTCTTATTAGTCGCTAATGCACCTGCTGACTTTCAGTTGAAGCCAACGCTCATTTAACCATTTCACAAATTCTGGACCCTTCAGAATTTAAGTTAAATATACTCTGCCTCTATAAATGGAAAAAATAAAGCCTAAATCTCAGCATATCTGTTTATAGCATGGTTTACTGAAGTTTTAAAAAATATTACCAGAAAGCATATGTCCTCGTCAGAGAAAGAGGGAAAGGGAAAAAGCACCCTCTATGGAGGATAGTCATATTGCAGTCCCTTATCCACTTCTCTTTTGGGGATGTTGGGCACACAGGCACATGTGCCCCAGTTTTGATGCCATTGGGCCTGAGACTTGAACCATACTGTTAAATGACTCATTTACTTGCAAAGAGAGTGAGAAATGGGGAGAAAGCACTCCCCACTGGGGTATGGTCATACTACAATCCCTTTTTCCTCCATTTCTCCATCTTGCCAGTGCCAGGATTTGAACTTCAGTCAGCCATTGGGATCTGACTTTCTATTTATTCATAGCACTTAATCACTGTACTACAGAGCTGGCCCATTTAGCAATATCTTTTTTTAAATTATGTTTTGTTATTTACATTCAATCATTGTACATCTCTGTAGTATATAGTATGTTTTTCAAGATATGCATGCAGTATGCGATAATGAAATCAAGGATATTACCATAAGCATCATTTTGAACAGGGAACTTTGCAGTCTTGTATCTGATAAGAATTTTTCCCCTGAACCCTTCCCACCCATCCTCTGCTATCTACTCCTCTCCCATACAGTTTCTGGTAAACTACACTTGTCCTCCCTACCATTACATCTTTGGAATTGACAGTTTCTGCCATAGAGTGCAGACATTCAGGATATGTTAAGGTATATATATATTGTGTTTTCAGACACTGCTAATTGCATACTCAGTAGACTATAGTATAAATATAACTTTTTTTTTCCCAGAATTTTTTTGCCTTAGGGCACGTGTGCTTGCTGGAGAGAGACAGACAGACAGTGAGAGGGAAATTGAAAATTCCCCCACCCCCACCCCCACCCCATGCCACAATCCATTCTCCCAGGATCTTATGCAACCAGCATGATTTTCAAGCCACCAGGTCTGGGACTTGAACCATGGTTGGTCATGTGGGACTCCAACAACCTAATTACCACACTATCTGCTGGTCCCTATAAATATAACTTTTAAGGAGAAGTCTTTAAAAAGTTCATGAAAAGTACATATTGTGAAATACTGAGGAGGTCATGGAGGTTACAGTTGGATCCCACATGGCCAACTTCATGATTCTGAGTCCCAGACCCAGTGGCTTGAAAATCACACTAGGCATGTGTGCATGCTTGCCCAAAATCCCAAGAGGAGACTGGAGAAGGGATTGCAGTATGGCTACCCTGCCTCTGCAGTGGTGGTGATTTCTCACTTTCCCTTTCTCTCTCTCTGGCGAGCACACATGCCCTATAGCAAAATAAAAATAAAGTTTGGCATCAGAATTACCTCATACTTCAATTCTGTTTTTTCACTAACTTTTTGAAGTCTTTTATATGCACTAGAAAAGCAAAATTTGGTTTGATTTATTTATTGCAGTATTTACTTAATTATGGAGGTCTAGAACCAAACCCAGAATATCTTTAAGGTATATCCCTGTATGTGCAAATATTCCAAAATCTGAAAATAACAGATATTTAAAATACTGCTCTGAAGCATTTTGGATAAGGTATATTCAATCTGTAGTGGTATCAAAATAGATTTTAGAGCAAAGAATATGACCAGAGATAAAGAAGGTAATTTCATAATGATGAAAGGATCAGTTTATCAAGAATATTTAATATTTCTTTATCAAATAACAGCATCAAAATACATGAGGCAAAAACTGATAGAAGAACGAACTGTAAGGAAAAATAAATCCACAGTTATACTTGGGGATTTCTATACTGCACTTTCAATAATTGACAAAGGAAATAGACAGAAAATCAGTAAGGAAATACAAGATTTGAGCAACACCAGTCTATAAAGTGGCATGACAAACATTTATGTAATACTCTACCCAGCAGCGATACTTTTTAAGTGCACACACACTATTGATTTCAAGACTCTTCAAGCTACCATGATAATGACAGTGTATTAGTTACATAAGATAAGCAAATAGATCAGTGGAAGAAGCAAATCAACAGCCAGTAAGTTGTGACCACAGGTGAAGTCCAGCCCACTTTTCTGTTTTTATAAGGTATTATTAGAACACAACCAACCCCTTGTTCATGTATTATTTATGGCTGTTTTTGTGCCACAACAGAAGATTGCTAGTTCCAATACAGACTTAAAATGTTTATCCTCTAACCCTTTACATGCAAAGTTTGTTCATTTCTGGGATGGAGTGTACAGATATACCTAGAAATATGTGGGCAAAGGTTTTTGACAAAGGTACATAGGCAACTCACTTGAGAAAGGATAGTTTTCAACAAATGGTTCTAAAACAACCAGCTAGCCTTACGTACAAAATGAGCTTGAATTGTGCTTTATACCATATAGAAATACCCAGGATCTTCAAAAAGTTCATGAGAAATGCATATTATGAAAAAAGTATGCAGGAATTTCAAAATTTGGGACCCCAGAATCAACTTATATTTTAATTCCATTTATTCATGAACTTTTTGAAGTCTCTCTTTAACTCAAAATATTTAAGGGACCTAAAAAAAAAAAACCCTAAAACTTGAACCTTCTAGACCAGCAGATGATGTAATGATTACTTCACTGGACTCCCACGTAGCTGACCGCAGTTCAAATCCCAGACCCAGTGGCTTAAAACTTGGTCATGTGTATGTGCTTGCCCAAAATCCTGAGAGGAGAAGGGATTGCTGCCTAGCCATCCCTCCTGGGGGGTGATTTCTTGCTTTCTGTCTCTACGGTAAGCACATGCATCCTATAGCAAAAATCTAAAAAAAAAAAAAAAAAAAAAAAAAAAACTTGAACCTTCTAGACCCTTCTAGAGAAAACCTTTGGAACTTTGGATTAGGCAAAGTTACAAAACCTTTGTGATTTGTGGATTAGGTAAAGATTTCTCAGATACTACACCCAAGGCACAAATTGACAAATTGGATGTCATTAAATTAAACCTTTTGTTCTTCAAAAAAAAAAAAAAAAAAAAAAACTGCTGGAAGAATGAAAAGCCAAGCCACAAATTGGCAGAAAATAATATACACATCAATTTTTTAATAAAGGCCTTATGTCCAGAATATATTTTAAAGTTTTCAAAACTTAATAATGAGAAAACAAGAAACCCAATTAAAAAATGAGCAAATTATTTAAACAGATACATCACCAAAGAAGATATATGGCCTAGCCATTCTACTCCTTGATATTTTCCCAAAACAAATAAAAGCCTATGTCCGTACAAAGACTCAGGAGACTTGTTAAATGATGAGGTATTTATATGCTAATATATTATGTATATATTCAAAATAAAGTTCATTCATTCACAAAATACATTAAGTGCTTACTATGCTAGATATGATTCTAGATTCTAGGAATATAGCAGTGAGCAAATTAGACAACATACCCTGACTTCTGTGCTTAACATTCTCTTGGGAACATGGACAACATACTAGTTTCCTAGGCAACTGTAACAAAGCATCACAAACTGGATGGCTTAAAAGAGTTTATTCTCAAGGTTCTTGAGGCTAGACATCCTTGTTAGACTCAGGACAGATCCTTCTGTCCTTTCTAGCATCTGGTGGTAGCCAGTAATCCTTGATATTTCTTAGATTGCAGGTGTGTTGTAATCTCTGCCTCAGTTGTCACTGGCATTCTTCCTGTGCCTCTGACTCTTCTTAGGACACTAGTCTTTTCATGAAAGATCCCTCCATTCCAGTATATGATATGTTAACTAATTATGTCTAGAGTAACCTAGTAGGGTTACATATTGAGATACTGAAGTTTAGGACTTCAGCATATATTTTTAGGGGGGATATAATGCAACCCGTAACTAACAATAAGAAAAGCAAGAGAATTATGGTATTTCAGAACAGAGACTGGCAAACCGTAGCCCACAAACCAAATCCAACTTGATAGCCTCTTTTTCTTTTTTTTTGATGCCTTAATGCCACAGACATAGTTTATTTTGGACACAAGTTCTTTAGAAAGCCGTCACTCCAGCATTATAGATTTTCACCTATAGGCTGCAATTTCAGGGATAGGGAATAGCTAAGAATGGATTGTGAAAGGGCCTTGTTTACCAAGCATAGGCTTCATGAATTCATTAGAAATCTTCTGGGACTGGTCACCGTCATGTTTATAAATATCCCAACTTTCACACAGCCATCAGAACCACCTTTGGGTAGAGAAGATTTGCAGATATCACCATACATTGTTACAACTGATTTTGGTAAATTGTTTTATTTAACAAGAGCGGTGCCCATTTGTTTACATCATTGTCTATGACTGCTTTTGCTCTCTAGTTAACTAATTACAATGAGAACTTAAGGCTCACAAAGCCTAAAATATTTATTATCTGCCCATTTACAGAAAGCGTTTACCAACCTGTTTTAGTTGTTATGTGCTATGGAGAAGGAAAAACAAAAACAGGAAAGGGGGTGGGGCCTGCAGGTGGAGTGGTGGTTGAGGAAGCTGGACTCCTGCATGGCTGACCACGGTTCAAGTCCTGGACCTGGTGGCTTGCTTTTTTGCTTTCCCTCTCTTTCTCTCTCTATCTCTCTTTCAGGAAAAAAACTGGAAAATAATAATAATAATAAATAAAGTTAAATAAAATAATTTTTAAAATTAAAACAGGAAAGGAGGATAGCAGTACAGGATGGTTAGGGAAGATCTCTACTAGAAGGTAAATTTGAGCAAAGGCTCAAGGATTACTCTTTATTAGTTTAGAAAGATATCCAATATGTAGTGTTATGTGAGGGAGAAAAAAGCAAGTTACAGAATATTTGTTACTTGTACAATTGATGTTTATAAAATAGGAAGGCATATATTTATATAATATGAACTCATATGCATAGAAAATTTTCAAGAATATCTATCAAAACATTCATAGTACTTGTCTCTTGGAGGGATTAGAGGGGACTATCACATGATTTTTTTTTTTCAGTTTATTTTCATTTGAAATTTTTAAATGTCATTGTTCTAATTTTTTATATGTTCTGTCAAAGACTAAATGGGTTTCACTCCTTGTTACGTTCAAAGAGGTTATCTTATTCTATTTTAAAGAGGAGCCACCTCTGTTTATGCTGTAGTTTAACCTAGTGAGCAAATCTTAAAATGAAGTTTTATCTCTGTGCATAGTATAGTTTGGCAGTTGAGGAGACAGGAGGCTTAATTTAGTGCACTGTTTATCATAATCCCAATAGACACAATTCTGAACAACTATAATCCCAAATGTTAAAATCGCAAAAGATTAGAATTCCTTATCTAAAATTCTAACATCTAAAATCCCCAAAAATCACAATCCTAAAAGATTAAAATCCTGAAAGCTAGGCCAGCCTATAGCATGGTGGTTAAAGCGGCCGGGTCTCCCATGGCTGACTGTATGGTTAGTCCTGGACCGGGCAGCTTGAGAAACATGGTAGGCATGTTTGGTGCTTGCATCACCAAAATTCCAAAAAGTAGGAGAAATAGAGAATAAGGGATTATAGCACTGTGAGGTGCGTTCTCGTTCTCTCTCTCTCATGTCTATCTGGTGAATGTATATGCCCTCTGCAAATTTTTTTTAATCCTGAAGACCAAAATTGTGAGTCAGCAAGCTCTTGTGGACTACCTATGTGCAAGTGTCTACAGTCTGTCCCTATATAAACTTTTTGTGTGTTGAATTTTTGTTTATCAGGATTTTCTTCTCTAGTATATTAAATTTTCAGCTGTATATTTCATCATCATATCATTTCTAATACTGGAAGTTTAAATTATGTAAGGATTTTTAGTGCTAATTCATTTTGCATGTGTTTTGCAAATTTGATTTTATGAAAGTGTATTGTTACAACATTGCCCTTAAGTATAAGCATTGTGTATGTATATAAAAATGCTGAAGTTTACTCATTAAGTGAAGAGATGTTCTTCTTTTATATTTGTATTTGTCAAAAATAAAATTTCTTACATCTTCAAGCACCTACATGTCCATTTATGACCCATTGTGGTTTTTGATCAATTTTTTAAAAACATCTGGTTGTCTATCATTGTATTTTAGTTATAAAACTGGATATACACAATTAAGCCATACTAATGAGCAGTTATTAGTTTTATTTTTGACCTATTTCTTTATGAATACTGTTTGCTCATAACTGTTAAGCCCATGTGACTGTCATTAGTAAACCCAAGTATTTATGCTTGCAAAAATATGTATATTATTACTGCCTATTTTATTGTGTAGCTTGTGAAGTGTTCTGTTGTTTTTATATGTTTCTAAAGTCCCCTTTTCACGATGTAAATAAATGTCTTTTACAGAATATTTTTAAATTATTTTTTCCAGAATTGTATTTTCAAGATTTTAATCTTTTGTGATTTTAGACTAGGATTTTTTTTTTTCTTTTTGAGAGGTTTTTTGCTATAGGGCGCGTGCGCTCACCAGACAGACAGAGAGAGACAGAGGAACAGAAAGCGAGAAATCAACCCCCAGGGGGGATGGCCACACCGCAATCCCTTCTCCTCCATTCTCCTCTTGGGATCTTGGACACGCACACGCGCCCGGTGTGAGTTTAAGCCACCAGGTCTGGGACTCGAACCATGGTCGACTACGTGGGAGTCCAGCGACATAGCCATTATGCTAACTGCTGGTCCCTAGACTAGGAATTTTGATGCTTTTGGGATTATGGCTGTCTTTTGGGATTATGGTCCAAACCCAATTTAGTACTTGTAGAAGACAAAAGTTATGATTCTGTTAAAGAACAGCTTTAACTGTTTCTAAGTTAATCAAGAACATTCCATTTAGGCGCGAGTAAGTTAATAATGTTTGCAAGTACATATCAAAATATAATACAAGGGTATTTGAATCCTCTTGAACAAGTTTTTTTAGGGAGTTCTGTTATCATGAAACTCAGAAGATATCTAAAGCAGGATACTTTCTGGAAATTTAAAAGCGTAACAGCAAAGTTTTAAAAAGCACACATCTAATAAATATTATTAAAGCCACCTCTCTGAACAAGATTCTCCTATCTTTACAGTGAAACCAAAAGAAAAGAGCATGTCATTTGGAGGCAAAGGACTTAGTTTCAAATTCCTGCTCCTTCACTTACTAATTTTGTGATTTGGGTAAGTCATTTTATTTGTCTGAATTTTTTTTTTTTTTGTAAAGTTCTAATAATAATCCCTGCCCTACACATCAGCTTCTCTAGAATAATAGGAGAATGAACTGAAATAATTTACATGAAAGTATTTTGTGTAAAATAAAATAGTATCCAAGTGTTATTATGAATTTGTAATTGATAGTAATGGAAGAAAAATTATGCATAATTTTAAAAATAACTAGCAGTTAATTTAATGTAGGTTGATTAACTTTTTACAGATTAGATGTCCATGTGCAGAAGAATGAGATTAGATCCTTGTCTCTTACCATATATAAAAATCAACTTAAAATGAATTAAGGACTTAAATTGAGACCCAAAATTATGAAAATACTAAAAGAAAACATAGAGGAAACACTTCAGACATAGGTCTAGGAAAAAATTGTGAATAAGATCTCTAAAGCATAGGTAACTAAAGCAAAAATAAACAAATGGGTCTATATCAAACTAAAAAGCTGCAAACAGAGTGGAGAGATAAGCTAGAGAATGGGAGAAAATATCCACAAACTTTATTCAAAAAGGGATTAATACCAAAATATACAAGGAACTTAGAAACGCAACAACAAAAAAAATTACCTGATGAAATGATAGACAAATGATTTGAATATACTTAAAAAAGATATACAAATGGCAACAAATATACCAAAAAATGTACAGCATCATGAATTATCAGAGAAATGCAAATCAAAGCCACAATAAACATAATTTCACATCTGTTAGTATGGTTATTATCAAAAAGACAGAATAGAAATAAATGATGGGGACCAGCAGTTAGCGTAATGGCTATGTCGCTGGACTACCACGTAGTCGACCGCGGTTTGCGTTCCGGACCCGGTGGCTTGAAATTCACGCGGGGCGCATGTGCGTGCTTGCCCAAGATCCCAAGAGGAGAACGGAGGAGAAGGGATTGCAGCGTGGCCATACCCCCTGGGGGGTGATTTCTCGCTTTCTGTCTCTCTGTCTCTCTCTCTGTCTGTCTGGCGAGTGCACGTGCCCTATAGCTAAAACCTCTCAAAAAAAAAACAAGTAAATGATGTTGGGGATAGTCTTGAATTTGTTCCGAATTTTTGTTGTTGTTGTTGTTACTTTAATAGTAACAAATTTCTTGGTGACATTTCATAGTTCTTCTGAAAATACTGCTCTGTTGAACCACCATAGTTAAGGAATTACTGCTGTTGAAGGATCATTCAGTTCTAACAAGCAGATCTCAAAGAAAATCAACATATGAAATACATGGGTGTAATACATACTGACAGTTCTGCAAGAGGTGAGGAGAGATCCCTACTTCTCACCCTCTGCCATTTCCACCCTCCTCTCACACTGTCTCTGGTATTTACAGTTGCTTTCCATGCCTTTTTTTTCATCACAGTTTATTGATTCACTGAAGATCATAATTAATCTAAATACTTGCAGTAGGAAGCACAGCTGATATATACATATGTATAAACACATGTTTGACTTTAGGCATAAACCTCAGTGAATAGAATGAACATACTATTAAGTAGCACCTAGCTGGGGCTATATATAGCTTAGTATAGTCATTAAATAGTTATTTTTTTATGCATTTTAATTTCAAGAAAACCAGTTTAGGGGGTTTTTTTTGAGAGTTTTTTGTTTGGTTGGTTGGTTGGTTGTTTTTTTTTGCTATAGGGCGCATGCCCTTGCCAGAAAGACAGAGAGACAGAAAGCGAGAAATCACCCCCCAGGGGGGATGGCCATGCCACAGTCCCTTCTCCTCCATTCTCCTCTCTGGATCTTGGGCACAGACTCACACACGCCCAGCGTGAGTTTAAGCCACCGGGTCCGGGACTCGAACCACGGTTGACTACATGGGAGTCCAGTGACATAGCCATTACACTAACTGCTGGTCCCAAGAGTTTTAGTTTTAATAGATCAAAATAAAAAAATGTTAAGAGAAGTTTGCTTAAGGCTTAAAGCTAGGCTTAAGATTCAGTTTAAACAGTAAGTAAATGAACCTATCAACCGTTCAAGAGAAGACAAAAATCCTTAAATCTGGGAAACAGAGCATAGGAGAAAATCAGTAATGTTTTAGTCAAAAGTCATAAATTCTATTTCACCATTTCCGTCTCATGTAATTAATCACTCTTCTGTTGAATTTGCAGTGTTACTATGGTCTGATCTTTCCATTTAAATTCTAGAAGTTGACATTCAGTATCATTATTGATCTTTCTGGACTTTTCCCTCCATTAAGTTAGCCATTCTCTTGGTTGTTTTTTGTACTCTTCTGTGTTTCTGACTTTTTTATTCTGGCTTTATTTTCCTGGTATAGTACTCCCTTCTGCACTTCTTGGAGAGTTGGTCTGGTGTTGGCAAATTCTTTCAGGTTTTGTTTATCTTCTCTTCCCATGTGAAGGATAATCTTGCTGGGTATAGTATTCTTGGTTGAAATTGTTTTTCACTGAACACTTTGAATATATTTGCCCATTCTTTCCTTGTCTGCATTATTTCCAACAAGAGGTCTGATGTTATCCTGATGGGATATCCTTTGAAAGTAATTTGATGTTTCTCTCTTGCCAATTTAGTATCTCCTTTCTGTGTTTTGGGCCAATCTGGCTGTGATGTGCCTTGGAGAACATCTTCTTGGGTTGATTCTACATGGGGTCCTTTGTATTTCTTGGGTCTGGATAGTTGAATACCTCTCCAAGTTTGGAAAATTTCCTTCTGGGATTTCATGGAATAGATTATCAATGCCCTTAATTAGTTTCTTCACCACCTGGGATACCGATTATCCAGATGTTTGTGCATTTAATGGTATTCAGTATTTCTCAGATATTATTCTTGTTTTGGGGACGGTTATTTTCGCAGTCTTTTTGGTGAATTTTTCTTGGTCAGAGGTTCTATCTTCTACATCTGAGATTCAATCTTCTGCATGATCTAATCTGCTTTTAATACTTCCTATTTTTTTAAAGCAATGTCATTTTTTTAAATTACTTCATTTAAATTTATTTATTTATTTATTTTAATTTGACCAGAGAAGGACAGAGTGAGAGAAAGAGGGGGAAAGTGATAAAGTAAGTCCGGGATTCGAACTGTGGTTGATTATGTGGGAGTCCAGTGCCCTTAGCCACCATGCCACATGCCAGCCTCCTGCTTTTAATACTTTCAAGGGAGGTTTTAATTTCCTATATTACCACCTTCATCTCCAACAATTCCATTTGATTCTTTTTTATGGTGTGTATTTTGTCTTCTAGATAGTGTAAGAACATCCTCACCTCCTGGAACTCGTTGTCTCTTTTCTCCAGCATCTTCTGGAGTTTGTTGTCTCTCTTTTCTTGCATCTCTGTTACCTTTGTCACTATGAATATTTTAAATTCTTTATTTGACATTTCCATGAGTTCCATTGTATTATCTGTGGAGGATGAAGAGTTATTCTTTTCCCTTGGAGAAGAGGTATTTTCTTGGCTTCTCATATTTCTTGTGCTTTTGTGGTGGTTTTTGATCATCTGATGGATTATGCATTTTTTCCTAATTTTTTTAGTTAAATCTGAGCATTCAGAGGCATCCAGGAGGTGTTCTGCAATCTCTGCAGTTCCATTTTTCTCCCTTTGTGTAGCAGGTTTCATGGCAATTGAGGATTACTCTGACCCTACTAGATCTTGGGGTCAGGAGGGTGAAGTCTAGGCAGAAAATCTTCAGTTATCCTAGTCCCTGAATGGGGCTGCTCAGAGCTCAAATGTAGATGACTTGTGATTGACCTTTCTAGATCTTAGAGTTAGGAGGATGAAGTCTGGGCAGAAAATGTTCTGTTGTCCTAGTCCTCTGTGGACATTCTTGTATATTCTTTGACTGCCTTTTTTCTGAACTGTCTTTTCAAACCTGGCGGAAAACAGAAATGGTGTCTCCCCATCCAGTAAAGTACAGGTTTGCTTACAGCCTTGAAAGACAGAAATAATGTCTCCTTCCAGCATAAAGGCAAGCATCCTTCTTGATCAGTTTTTAAAGATTTGGATTTTTTTTTTCCTTTCTATTTTTATTGCCTAGACACACATGCTTGCCAGAGAGAAAAAGAAAACCCACCATTGTAGCATGGTTATGCCACAATCCTTTTTCCTTCATTTCTCTATCTCATCAAGATATGAGACACTCTCACACATGTGCCCAATGTGTGTTTTTCAAGCCACAGGGCCAGGACTCGAACCTCTTTCAGCCGTGTGGGATTTCACTTCATAGGTACTTTGTTTAACCACTGTACTACACAGCTGACCCAAAGGTTATAGTTTAGTTTTTTAGATTATTTGCCATAGGGTATATTTGCTTGCTGGACAGAGACAAAGAGGGAAAGTAAGAACTTACCCCCTTGGGGGATAGCTATGCCACAGTTCCTTGTCCATTCTCCTCTTGGACATGCGCACATATGTGGCCGGCATGTTTTCTAGGTCACCGGGTCCTGGTCTCAAACTGTAGTTGGTGATATAGTGGCCTTAACCACCATACCACTTGCTAGCCAAAGATTAAGTTTGATCTTCCTCTTTTGTATAGTAACCCACTGCATGTATATCACCTGACTTCCTAATTTCCTCAGGAATTGGGGCTCAAGCAGATGGCATAATAAAATGGTAATATTCTGACAACTGCTGTTGTTATGAGTAATAAAGTTCTTTATCTCTAACTTGGAAGTCTTTTGTCTTTTGCCAGTACCTGTGAAACTATAACAAGCTAACATATTGGCTTTAAAGTAGGGTAAAATTTCAGAGTCTTCACAATTCTTGACACAGTTCAATGGATTTCAAAAAATGTAGAAAGTCTTGTACTCACCACCACAGTCAGGTTGTAAAATACTTCCACCATCCCAGAAAGTTTCTTTGTGCCCTCTCTTTTACCTCAGCCCTAAACAACTCCCTGATCTGCTTTTTGGCATCCTAGTTTGCCATTTCTAGAATTTTTTGTAAATAGAATTATATAAAATATAGTCTGTGGTTTCTGGCTTCTTTCATCTAGTATAATGCTTTTGAGACTCCTTCTTGTATTGTACTTATCAATATTATTAGTTCATTCCTCTTCATTGCTTAGTAATATTCTATTGTATGGTTATACCATTAGTTGGAATATTGGGTTGTTTCTAGTTCAAGATTATTGGGGTTGTTTCTAGTTCAAGACTATTATGAATAAAGCATCTATGAACATTTGAGTGTAGGTCTTCATATGGACATACATTTTTATTTTCTTAGGTACGTTCTCAGGAGTGGAAATGCCATGTCTTATAGTATGCTTTTTACTTAGTAAAGAACTTTGAAATTGTAGCCCACAATATCTATATAATTTTATATTTCTTTCTTTTTTTTTTTTTTGAGAGGTTTTTGCTACAGGGTGCGTGCGCTCACCAGACTGAGACAGACAGAGAGACAGAAAGCAAGAAATGACCCACCAGGGGGGATGGCCGTGCCACAATCCCTTCTCCTCCGTACTCCTCTCAGGATCTTGGGCACGCACACACACGCGCCCTGTGCGAGTTTTAAGCCACCGGGTCCAGAACACGAACCGCAGTCAACAACGTGGGAGTCCAACGACATAGCCATTACACTAACTGCTGGTCCCTATAATTTTATATTTCTATCTGGGTAGTTTTAATATGCATCTCTCATTTTAAGTATTTTTCATATGTTTGAGTTATTTGTATTTCCTTTTCTATAAATTTCTTTTTCAAATCTTTTGCCTTTTTTGTTGTTGTTGTTATTGTTGTTGTTTGTTTTTTTGGTAGGTGTTAGAATTTTTTAGTGATATGTAGGCATCCTTCCTAAATTTGTCATGCCATCAATTACAAGCATTCTTTTCCATTTGCCAAATATTTTTTGAGGTTTTTATGGTGGATTTTGCCATGCAAAAATTTGTCTCTCTGAATTTATTAATCTCACAGTTATTTACTAATAATGTAAGATGTACCATGATAAATAAACTAGCTCTTTTAATTAACCTAAGGTATAAGTTATGCTTTGGAGGTTTTACATAGCCACGCCTTCAGTAGGAATAAATAAGAATATTCTGAATACTTAAACTTGTTTACTGTGTTCTCATAAGAATTTACCACCATTTAGAAATCAGCTACATGATAGAAACAAAAGATTGTTTCGAATTATATCTATATAAGAGAAAAATATTCATAATAATATTACATATCTGTTACAGAAATATCTTTGCACCATGTTGACGTTGATTTGGCTAGTGCAAACCTTGTGTATTTCCCTCACCACTGCATCTATAGGTAAGGTTCATGAACTACTCTATTTCTAACTCCACAAGTTAAGTTCAGATATTTTTAGTAATTATATTATTAGGTTTATGTTAGTAACTAGAATTATGGTTATATGTAAATTTTAGGATCATTACTGGGAGAAAGTCTTAAAATTACCCTAATAATAATACTCTTGATAATTTATCTTGATAATTTGAGTTGTAATTATCCTTCATTCAATAATCCTAAATGCTATTTCACTGTACCAACAGTAATGTTAAGGTGGGGAAGGGGAAAAGTGTGTTTTTTATGTTCTTAACATTTGAGTCTTTAATTGCCAAAATTGTCTCTGAGCAGTGTGGTTGTGACTCCAGAATGAAGAGGTGCTTGGAATACCATTCTCAAACTACAAGTCCAGACACTATCTGTCTGGTTGTTACAGTGAGATAAATATAGAGGTTAAAAATAAAAGTTTAGAAACTCTTAACTACTTGACATAGCTATAACACCTAAGCACATGACTTGTAGGCTTGCTTTGTCAAAGAATAGAGAGAAAAAGTTTGTTTCAGACTCGAAGAAAAAATAATGGTCTGCAACAAACTTTCATCACAGGTGGTTTGAGAAGTCATGCTTGGGAACCAGCAGTTAGCGTAATGGTTATGTCGCTTAAAACTTACGCCGGGTGCGTGTGCGTGCGTGCCCAAGATCCCGAGAGGAGAATGGAGAAGGGATTGCGGCATGACCATCCCCCCTGGGGGGTGATTTCTCGCTTTCTGTCTCTATGTCTCTCTCTCTGTCTGGCGAGCGCACGCGCCCTATAGCGAAAAACCTCTCCAAAAAAAAAAAAAAAAAAAAAAGAAGTCATGCTTTGTATCAGCCCCTCTCCAAATCCAGAATGCAACTCCCTTTTGAACACTTTAAGTGACAGAAAACCTAATATTGAAAATCTTTCTTATTTAGAAAAATCGTCCTCATTCTTAAACCCAAATTTTCCTTCTTGTAACTTTCTCTTACTAATTCTAGTTGTAAAGTAGGCCAAATATCTCTTCCTACTCTTTAATTCTATAAGTATTGAAGAACTTCTCTCCTGTGCTTCCTAAGTTGTCATCTCCAAAACCAAACTTGCACAGCTATCTTCCCTTTTTTTTAAATGCTGGAGAGCATGTACACTTACCAAAGAGAGAGAAAGGAAAGAGATAAAGCATCCCATGATGGGGTGTAGTCACACCACAATTCCTTTCCCCTATATTCTCCTTCCCATCAGGATTTTGGACCTGTATGCACACATGCCTTCTTTGACCACCAGGGCCAGGATTCTCAGTTTAGTCAGCCAGGCGATTTGACTCCCGTTGCATAGTGCTTAACCGCTGTGCTATGGGGCTGTATTGACCCAGCCCAGTTATAATCATTCTTTATTAATCAGACTTATCAGCCAGTATGAGGCTTTTTGTGTATACTAGTTGCCCACATCACATTTAAAATATATTTCATTTTCCCCACTTAACCAGCTATAGAAATTTGGCAAACCAATTAATCAGTGCCTCAGCTCCCTGATCTTATAAGATGGGGATAATAATAGTCCACATCTCCTAGAGGTCTTATAAGAATTAAATGAGTTATTATATAAAAAGCATTTGGACAGTACTTGGCCTACAGTAAGCATTATAGAAAGGGTAGTTATATTTATTATTAAGAGTTATTGTTTTCTTTGAATAAAGTGCACTTTATAGAAAAAATAAATGTACCAGAGTTCGAGATAAATAAACATACTTGTTTAAGAACAATGGCTTTATTATTTACTTTGATCTGAGCGAACTTTTTTTTTTTTTTTTTTTTGAGATACTTTTGCTATGGGGTGCGTACACTCACTGGAGAGCCTGAGAGAGAGGCAGAGAAACAGAAAGCGAGAACTTACCCCCAGGGGGATGGCCACTCCACAGTCCCTCTCCCTCCATTCTCTCAGGATTTGGGGCATGCATGCACATGCATCCAGCATGAGTTTCAAGCCACCAAGTTCAGGACTCAAAATGTGGGTAGCCATGTGGAAGTCCACCTTAACCACTAAGCCACTTGCTGGTTCCTGAACATCATTTTTATAAAGCAGCATACCTTTTGACAGCTAAGATGTTACAGTTTCACATTAAGCTAGTGGTCACTGAAAATTCTGAGGTTGTTTTCACATGGATTGCTTTTAAGCCAGTTCTCACTTACACATTTGTGTGCACACACACAAGATAATCAAAAACTTCATTATTTAAAAACTCTACATAGATTGCAAGTTTTTTTACATCAAAATAAACTTGTATTTCTTCATTTTTGTTTTTAGAGCATTTTATTTTTAGAGCATGTGCATATGCTGAGAGAGGCAGAGAGAGCAAGAGAGAAAACGAAAAGGCCATTCCACAATCCTTTCTCTACTGTTCTTCTCTTGGGATTTTGGGCACGCACATGTGTGCCTGTCGTTTTTTTCAAGCCACTGGGTCCAGGACTCAAACCACACCATTAGTCATGTGGGGTACAACTGCTTAATCTCCATGCTAACTACTGGCCCAGTAAACTTGTATTTTAACTCCATTTTCCCGTGAACTTTTTAATTCCCCTTTCTTTTTTTTTCAAGAGAGATTTTTTGCTGTAGGGTGTATGTGCTCACTAGAGAGACAGAGACAGACAGAAAGTGAGATATCACCCCCCACTGGGGATGGCCGTACCACAATCCCTTCCCCTCCATTCTCCTTGAGGGATTTTGGTCACACACTCAAACATGCCTGGTGTGATTTTAAGCCTCGGGGTCTAGGACTCAAACCTCTGTCAACTACATAAGAGTACAGTGATGCAACCATTACATCATCTACTGGTCCCTATTTCTTTTTCCTTTTTTTTTTTTTTTTTTTTTTCAAGAGAGACTTTTCCTATAGGACACGTGTGCTCACCGAAGACAAAGAAACAGAAAGCAAGAAATCACCCCCCCAGGGTAGATGGCCACGCTGCAGTCCCTTCTCCTCCATTCTTCTCTCGGGATTCTGGACAAGTGCATTTATGTGCCCAGCGTGAGGGTTTTTTTTTTTTTGTTTTTTTTTTTGAGAGGATTTTGCTATAGGGCACGTGCGTTCACCAGAAGACAGAGACAGAGAGACATAAAGCGAAAAATCACCCCCCAGGGGGGATGGCTACACTGCAGTCCCTTCTCCTCCATTCTCCTCTCGGGATCTTGGGCACACATGTACACGCGCCCAGCGTGAGTTTAAGC
Organism: Tupaia tana; assembly: GCA_026018925.1. Lineage (NCBI taxonomy): Eukaryota > Metazoa > Chordata > Mammalia > Scandentia > Tupaiidae > Tupaia > Tupaia tana. The sequence goes on along the minus strand of JAKSZU010000006.1, from coordinate 44,721,253 downwards.
CACGGGTCCGACATTCAAACCGCGGTCAACTACATGGGAGTCCAGTGACATAGCCATTACGCTAACTGCTGGTCTCTGCCCAGCGTGAGTTTTAAGCCACCAGGTCCGAGACTCGAACCGCAGTCGACTACGTAGAAGTCTAGTGATGTAACCATTACACCCTCTGCTGGTCTCCCTATTTCTTATTAATCTAAATAACAGATAATTCTTGGTTTCAGTTTACATTTTATTGGTTTTAATCTACTCTAATTTTCAACATAATTTTGAAGTCTAAGATTTTCATCCAAAGTATTAGCTATCCTTCATAGTTCTGTCTGCTGAAAATTTGACAAGTATGTGTCCGTCTTTCTGCTTTCCTCAAAGTTTTCCATTAAGATTTTGAAAATAACAGGACTGCATTAGTTATCTATTGCAGCTTCATAAACACCCCACATCTCAAAGCTTAAAATGATAATATTATCTCTCATGGTTTATATGAGTCTGAAATATAGATAGGCCAGCATAGCCAGTCTAATCAATCTTTTTATAGTGTCTGGGGCCTCACTGAAAATATTCAAAGGCTGGAGGCTAGAATTATATGTAGGCTCATCTACTCAGATATCTGATATTGATGCCTAGCTATATGTTGAGGGCTTTGCTGGGGCTGTTGGCCAGAACACTGGACCTCTTCATGTGGCCTTGGCTTGCATATAACATGTGACTGGGGGAAATACAGACTCTACTTCATGAAAGCATGTCAGTGACATTTTAAGAAGAACATGGGAGATGGGATAAATATTAAGTGAAAAATAGAATGGCCATCTTTGAAAAATCTCTCTGCTCTGAAGGACTAAGGGCAGGCCCTTAGCATAATCCACTCAAGAACTACTTCCATTGACTTTTCTTAGTGTGTTCTACATATGGTTTAGCTAATTATAAACTTATTATTTTGAACCTATGACAAATAGCTAAATGTTAGCAATTTCATAATGTTCATTCCACTACCTATTATATTCTGATCCATGTTTCATCTTGCCCACATGAATATTCAGAACTACTTTATCAAGTATCTTTCTAGATTCTCTCTATAGTTTATCTCAGTCTGGTAGTCCTATCAAATGGGATTAATTTGGCATGGGATGGTTTTAACAAGTCTTGTGTTTTGCTTTGAAAACTGGAATGTTTGCCCATTTCTTGTAGTTGTCTTATTCTGTGTGATTAAAGTTGATATTGAGTTTGATTATATCTTACATTCTTTATTATACTATTATATATTTCAGATTTACTATTCCCTATAATTTCTTTTTTCTTAAATTAGTCTGTAATTTAATTCCATTTTTTCGTAGTTTTTATCGACAGTGAGTGCATGCACTTGCTAGACAGAGAGAGAAGCATCCCTAGTGGGGCATGTACACGCCACAATCCTTTTTTCTTCCTTTCTCCTTCCTGTCAGGATCCTGAGCATGCACATGCACATGACACCATGTTTTTCAAACTGCCAAGACTAGAATTTGTTGACTGGCCTTGTAGGATCCACTTTTCTGTGCCCGGTACTTAACCAGTGTGCTATGCAACTGGCCTCCCTATAACTTTTTCTAAAAATAGAATATACTGATTTTTCCAAAGAATAAAATGAGGTCCAAAGAATTGTAATAACTAGCCAAGTATTACAGGGTAACTTTATTAGAAAAGATACTTCACAAGATGTAGTTCTGTACTATTAGAAATTGAGAGTAATATAACTGGGATTTATAGTATACAGGTACAAATAATGGCAAGATGATACTGGCAGGCCAATTACAAGGTTCAAAAAAAAATACACATTCTGGCACTCGGGCCTTATAGACTTATGAGAGGTTCTAGGATTCCATTTGGGAGTGTAATTTTGATTGCAGGAACTTTTTAATTCTTGCTGACTTTGAGAGACATGTATAAAAAAAATCATATAATTTTTAAGGGTCCAAGCTCAAAATTCAAAGACCCTAGCTAATAATTGAGTTTGACACTTAAGAAGGTATCGCAGCTTTTTTTTTTTTTTTTTTTTTTTTTTTTTTTTTTTAATAAAGGATTGAAGTAAATGAGCTCTAAGATTCTTTTCTTTCCATAACTTTATGATTCTGTGCTGGAGGCCTGTTGAGTAGCAAGCATTGTACCTAGGCTATAAGTAGTTTTTAATTTCAAAAAACCTTTAGGTTAGCCATTATTAATTTCACTTGACAATAAGAAAACTGAATACAGATAGGACAGATCATCACCCAGGAGCCCATTGGCCAATGAAATTTATTGACAAAAGCTGCCTTAAATTTGTAGACAGCCTAAAGAACAGAATCATGCCTAATAGTTGAGACTTATTATTTATTATTACTATTATTATTTTAGATTTTTTGCCATAGGACATGTGTGCTTGTCAGAGAAAGACAGTGAGAGGGAAAGAGAAATTACCCTCCAGAGGGTGTGGCTATGCCTCAGTCCCTTCTTCTATTGAGCTTTTGGGCACACACACACACACACACACACACACACACACTCGTGCCTGGTGTGATTTTTAAGCCATTAAGTCCATGACTTGAACTATGGTCGGCCATGTGGTAGTCCAGTGTCTCAGCCACCAAGCCAGCTGCTGGCCCCCAAGACACATATCTTGATGATAATGGGTAGCCACTAAATAATTAAAAGTAGGTAAATGGCATAATCACTTTAGAACAGTACCTGTGGCAACCAGTATATAGGGTAAGCTGAAAGGAGGTCATATTGATGTAAAATGATGACTTGAGCTTCAGCAGTCGAAGTATTGGTAAGAAAAAATTGATACATATATTACGTATGTAGAACTAATAAGATTTTGTACAATATTATTAAGTTGGAGGTTAGAGGAGATAGATTTAGAGATGTTGAAGGTGATTACAAGGTATCTGGACTGGATAACTGGGTAGGAATGGTGGGCTGAGGTACAGATACAGGAATAAGAAATAGGAAGCTTGAAAAGGATTGTGATAAGCCTTTTTTAAAAGAATTATTTAACTTTATTCATTGATTGATTGACTTTAATTTGACCAGAGAGGGACAGAGCAAGAGAGAGAGGGAAAGTGAGGAAGCAAGCCGCCAGGTCCGGGACTTGAATCACAGTTGGCCACGTGGGAGTCCAGCGCCCCTAACCACCATGCCACCTGCCAGCCCCAGATAAGCCATTACCACCATACCTTCAGCTGGCTCTATTTGACCATCTTGTTCTTTCTGATTTTTTTTTATTATTATTTCCTTAGTTATCTGAAGTTTGCTATATGAACAATGTACACTGTCCCATTGAAACACACCACAATATGCAGGACTAGAGATGAAAGGAGATTATCCCTGACTGTTACCTGAAGAGTTTTAGTTAGACCCTGGGTATGAATCCAGGGGACAGGATAGGTAGTGATTAAGTATGAGCCATGCTTCAGGCATCTGTGTACTGAAGAAAAGTTAGAATATGATACTGTGGTCTGAAGCTTAAATAGGTTTTTTATTTTCTTAATCCAGCTGTCTGCCTTGCAATTTGTATATTTCTTTATATTGATAAACTTAAGCATTAAATTCCTTTCATATTAATTTACAGTTGTATGTTTACTTTTTTTTCTGTCTTTAAAAGGGAAATTTAGTGAAGTCAAATACCATTTTGTACCAGAAGAAAAATCAGTCTATTTTTATATTTTCTATTGTTTCTTTTCAGATGAACTTCTGCATTCTTGTGGTCATATCAGCCCTCCATCTGCAGTTGTCCAGTGCGGTTCTAATTTCACTGCAGTTTGTGTGGTAAAGGAAGAGTGTATGGATTATTTTCATGTAAATGCTAACTACATTTACTGGAAAACAAGCCATTTTACTATTCCTAAGGAGCAATATACTATCATAAACAAAACAGCATCAAGTGTCACTTTTACAAATATAAGTTTACTAAATACTCATCTCACTTGCAACGTGCTTACATTTGGACAGATTGAACAGAATGTTTATGGAATCACAATAATTTCAGGCTGTAAGTTTTGTTTTTGTCTTACTGTAGACTTTGTCATTACTATTGAACTATATTTTTAATGTCGTCTGTTGGTCTTTATGAAATGCAGTAATTGTGGACTAAGTGACTTTTGGACATACTTATTTTTTTAAAAAAATAAGTATAAGAGCTAGGCACTTGCCTGTAATCCCAGTTACTCCAGAGACTGAGACAGGAGGATCACAAGTTCAAGGCCACCCTAAGTAACATAGCAAGAACTTGTCTCTTTAAAAACTCTGTGTGTGTGTGTGTGTGTGTGTACACACACACTTATGTAGAAAAATACATATATATTTTTCTTATTAATATACAAAAAGTCCAAAGAATAACATAAATTTTGTCCTTTCCTGAAAGTCAACCATTTTTCAGTGTTTCAGAAAAATATTTTGACAGGAGACACCCCTGAAAGTATTGTTGAATTGAAGTATGAAAACTTTCAGTATCCCTTAATTGCTAAGAAAATGCATACATAAAGTGACTTCCTGAAGAAGGTGAATAAATACTGGAGAAAGGTCCAATAAGGCATTTTTAAAGGACAAAGTAAATAAAATAAACTTGCTATGATCTACAAGTGGTTTACCAAATATTTGATCACCCTGACTTTATAATTTTGTTATTTACATTTTTCCCACAAGGTATGAAAAAATCAATAACAGGAATAGTGGGGAATCATTTTTACTTCTGTTGGGTCATCAGAAAAGTCATGACACATTTTTCTTTGTTTTTCTATGCAAAAATGTGTCATGACTTTTCCAGTGATTCAATACTTGTCTCTTATTAACATATATAAGTATCACTTTTAAAAATAGACTTAATGAAGAAGACAGTTGATATTTTTATATATGATAGTTAAAATGAAAGTTGATTTTGCATAGAGAATTAATGTGAAACAAACTAGTTAATGACAGTTATGTTGGAAAATATATATTATGGCCCACGCTTGTTGCCTAGTGGTTAAGAGAGTTGGACCTCTCATGGCCAACTGCAGTTCAAGTCCTAGTCCTGGTGCCTTGATAAAACATGCTAGGTACATGTGTGCGTGCCCAAAATTCTGACAGGATAGAGAATGGAGAAGGAATCGTGACATGCCCATGCCCCATTAATGGGTACTTTCTCTCTCTCCTCCCTCTCCTCCCTCTCTCTTCCTTTCAAGCAAGCATACATGCTGTCAATTGAAAAAAAAAAATTTAACATGTTACTTACCACCTACAAAGAAGCTTATGAGTTTGAATGGGAAAACTTTTTAGATGCCAGTCTTACATTATGTTTATACTTTTTGCTTCATTTTTTTCTTTTCTTTTTTTTTTTTTAAATTTGCCTGAGAGCACATGGACATATTGGAGAGAGACAGAGGAAGATAAAGAGAAAATGAAAAAGCACCCTGCATGGGGGATGGTCACACTGTAACACTTCTCGGCCATCTCTGCCTTTTGGGATTTGGGTACATATGCACATGCACCTGGCATGTTTCTCAAGCCACCACAACTGGGATTCAAACCATGCAGTCAAACATAGAGCATATAGACACCGCAATCACCATGTCATGGGCTGGCCTACTTTGGTTTGATTTTTGTCTCTTGTAAATGTCTTGGGTGGTATATAAATTGCATGTATTTGTGGATATAAAGTTTAGGAAAATGCTAATTATTCCATTCTAGTTCCTCCAGAGAAACCTAAAAATTTAGATTGCATAGTGGATGAAGGAAAGAAAATGCTGTGTCATTGGGATCCTGGAAGGGAAACACATCTGGAAACAAACTTTACTTTAAAATCAGAATGGTATGTTATCTTGTTTATTGTTATGTTGGATTTATTAAGTTAGCCATTTGTGCTGGAATTTTATTTTGGAACAGCTCATATAAATATCTAAAGGTATAAAAACTAGTATACTAAATTCCAAAGTACTCATCACCCAGCTTCAATGATGATTAACTTATGACCTGGCTTATCTTGTATATACTGTACCACATACTGTCTTGAAAGAAATCTTAGACATCCTATTATTTTATCCATAGATACTTCAGTGTGATCTCTAAAAGATAAGGATACTTTTTAAAAACATAATCACATATAATTTAAAATACTTTAATGTCAAATTTTCAGTTACTGTTAGTTTACCCAGTTTCTCATAAATATGTATATATGCTATTTCTCATAAATATATATATATGAGACAACTGGGGAAAAAATAATAAAATAGATAATTTTTCTGTCTCTGTCCCCCCCCCCCCCTCTCTATATATATATAATCATTTGTTGAATCAAATCCAAATAGAGTTCATTCACTGCAAATTGGTAGACTTGTAAGTATATCTCAAACTTAGGTTCTAAATGCTTCTCTCTTTTTGTTTTCCTTGCAATCTAGTTGTTAAGATAACTATTATACATTGATTAACATATTTCCTTGTCCCTTTATTTTTTAAAAATTACTATAGTCTATAGACTTGATCAGACTTTGATTTGATTATTTTTCTTCTCTAGAAACATTTCATAGGAGTAGTGTGTACTTCCATCAGAAACCACCACATAATGCTTGGTGGTTTTGTTTTCTGATACTTAAGATTGAGCAATGATTCCAGGTGTTGTCAACCTTCCTCCATTTTTTATAAAATTCCCCATTTTTTTCAAACATATGAAAGTTGAAAGAATTTTATAGTAAACTCTCATACATACCATTACCTAGATTCTATCAGTATAATGAGCATTTTACTATATTCGCCTTATCACATACCCATTATCTATGTATCCTTCTTCATCTATTAGTCTCTTGTGTGTGTGTGTGTGTGTGTGTGTGTGTGTGTGTGTGTGTGCATTTCAAAATGAGTTGCAGGGAACCAGCATTTAGCGTAATAGCTATGTCACTGGACTCCCACGTAGTCGACCGCGGCTCGCATCCCGGACCCAATGGCTTAAAACTCACGCTGGGCGCGTGTGCGTGCATGCCCAAGATCCCGAGAGGAGAATGGAGGAGAAGGGATTGCGGCGTGACCATCCCCCCTGGGGGGTGATTTCTCGCTTTCTCTCTCTGTCTGGCGAGCGCATGTGCCCTATAGCAAAAACCTCTCAAAAAAAAAAAAAACAAAGTGAGTTGCAGATATTGGCATACTTTAGCCTTAAACATTTCAGATTGTATATCATTAACTAGAGGTCATATTTGTTTACACGTTTGTTTTTAGGTAAAATCTAAGAATCATGAAATAAAGACACAGGCCTTAAGTGTATCATTTAGTGGATTTTGACAAGTACATACACATGTATAATTCAGATCACCTTCAAGATATACTAACATCCCCAGAAAGTTCTCACACGCTATTTCCCAGCCAATCCTGGCCCATACTGCATCCTATGATGCAACTACTTGTCCAATTTTCTTAGCCACAGATTATTTTTGCCTCTTAACAGAATGACATTTTCTGGGGCCGGCAAGTGGCGTGGTACTTAAGAGCACTGGACTCCCACTGGCCAGCCACTGTTCAAGTCTTGGATCTGGAGGCTTGCTTTCTCACTTTCTCTCTCTCTCTCTCTCTCTCTCTCTCTCTCTCTCTCTGGTTAAAATTCATTAATTAAGGTTAAATAAAATAACTTTTTTAAAAAATGGCATTTTCTGACTCAGTAGAATATTTCTAAGATATAACCATGTTGCTTTCCGTTAGTTTTTCACATAAACATTTGCAGAGTTATCACTGATCATTGTTATGTGTGTGTGTGTGTGTATCCTCTTTCTTTTTAACATGCTAAAAGAACTTTCCTTCATCGACTATAGGGTACCCTGGGGTACAGTTCAGATAAAAGAGACAAATGATGTTAATATTTTCCTTTTATTACCAGTTTTATAATGAGTTGATTTCCTAGACTCTTCCAAAGGTGGATAAATGAGCAATTCTCTCCCTTATTATGAATTCATATTTAAACTTATTTGATGCATTTCAGTCTATTATGGTCATTATTTTTATCAGTGCTTAAATTGTCCCTTCTTCGGTCAGTGAGAATTTATTCACATTGGCTCATACATCCTTCTGACACAGCTTCCTTAGTTTTCAGTAGCTTCCTTGATTTATGGTATAACATGATTTTCTAGATTTATCTTTTATGTTTTCTCACTCAGAACTATTTTCCCAAGGAGCCTACTTAGTTCCATTTACTGTGAAATTAAAGACTACATTCTGGGGACAAGCAGATACAAAATGGTTATGTCGCTAGACTCCCATGTAGTCAACCACTGTTCAAGTCCCAGAACCAGTGGCTTAAAACTCCCTGGGTGCATGAGCTTGCATGCCCAGAATCCTGAGAGGAGAATAGAGGAGAAGAGATTGCAGCATGGCCATCTCCCCTCAGGGATGATATCTCACTTTCTGTCTCTCTGTCCCTCTGGCAAGTGAACATATTCTATAGTACAAATCCCTCTTCAAAAAAGAAAAAAAAAAAAAGACTACATTCTGAGTGCTAGGGGGTTCATTGCTCCTGGGTTGTCATCATTTCTAGGCTTTCTCTGTGGGAAGAGCTAGGAAATGTTGTGGTTTAAGATTTGAAAAATCATATTTCTGGGGCCCAATTCCTTCTGATTGAGGTCCAAAGAGAAAAGAAAAAAGGAAAAAAAAAAAAAACATTATTTTTTTTTCTCTAATTGCCAGAGGGCATATGCGCTCACCTAAGACAGAAGAGAGATTTCCTCTGCAGTAGGGGTGTGATCACTTCACATTCCTCCTCCATTTCCCCATCCCATCAAGATTTGGGGCACACTGGGACCAGTAGTTGGCATAATGGCTGTCGCTAGACTCCCATGTAGTCGACCATGGTTCAAGTCCTGGACCCGTGGTTTAAACTCATGCCTGGCGCGTGTGCATGTGTGCCCATGATCCCTGGAGGAGAAGGGATTGCAGCATGGCCATCCCTCCTGGGGGGGTGATTTCTTGCTTTCTGTCTCTGTCTTTCTGGCGAATGCATGTGTCTTATAGCAAAAGCCTCTCCAAAAAAAAAGATTTGAGGCACACAATTATACATGCCTGGTACATCTTTCAAGCCACTGGGGCAGACTTGAACTATAGTTGGCCATGTAGGATCTGACTCCCTTAACTATAGAACGGCCCCCCAAAAATAATTTTACATAAGATAAAATACATCATGAATTCATATCGATACTCCCAATTTAAAACCAGGACTGCGGGCTTTTACATAATTTCATTCACTAACATCTACATCTCTTTTCTTTAACACTAAATATCTTAATTTCTGACAGCATCAGCATGATTATTCCTTTGCTATATTGCACAATAAACACAACAGCTGCACATTAAACAATGCTAATATTAGCACCAACAGTATGATTACTAAAAAACATTTTTAAGATTTGTTTTTTCTCTTTTGAAAAATGTATCATCAAATTACTGTGTTTTAAAGCAGCTTGAAATAGTTCTGTGTGATTATACTAAGAATTCAATACATGGAGCCCAGCAGATGGCAGAATGGTTACGTCGCTGGACTCCCATGTAGTCAACCATGGTTCAAGTCCCAGACCTGATATCTTAAAACTCATGTCAGGTGCATGTGCTTGCATGCCCAAAATCCCAAGAGGAGAATGGAGGTGAAGGATTGAGGCATGGCCATCCCCCCAGGGGTGATTTCTTACTTTCTGTTTCTCTGTCTCCAGTGAGTGAGTGAGTGCACGCACCCTATAGAAAAACTCAGAAAAAATAAAATATTCAATACACAAATTCATGTTTCTTTTTACTTTTGATTTTTTAGGAATTTTCCTTAATAAGTATAAAATAGTAAAGTAGTAAATTAATCCAGAAAGTCTAATCAGTACAACAAAGTATATGCTTGGAGAAGTCTAGGTTTCATCCTTATCTCCTCTACCTTCTTTACTTTCTCCACCTCAGGGTTATCTCTTTTAATTTGATTTTGGGGTTGACTTATCCTTTTATTTTTAAAAGGAGTATTTGTATGTAAATATTTTTAATTGAGGTATAATTTATATGTGCAAGTAAATATAGTATTATTACTGAAAACTTTTTATGGGGATTGAAATCAGAAAGTAATTGCCTAGGTTTGTTTAGAAAGAGGCTGAGGGAATTTTCTGGGGTGATAGGAGTTCTTATTCCTAATTTCCTGTCACCTTATTGCATATTGTACTTACAAAGAAAGATGTTCCGTTACAGTACGATTCTTTTTCAGGAAAGGAGAAAAACAGTACTAGGATCACAAGGAAATAGATAATTTTTGGAGAGAAGTCAGGAGGGATAGAGCATAAAATTCTGAAGTACAATATCCCTAGAATAAAAATTTGAAAATAACTAATGTATCTTAAGCTATAGTTCAGACTCAGTTTTAAAGAAGGGCATGTGGTTTGAGTCCCAGACCTGGTGGCTTAAACATCATGCTAGGCATGTTTATGTGTGTACCCAAAATCCCAAGAAGAAAATGGAGGAGAAGGGATTGCAGTGTGGCCATCCCCTGGGGCGGGGGCGGGGAGAAGGGGGCGGTGGTGGTGGTGGTGGTGGTGGTGGTGATGGTGGTGGTGGTGGTGGTGGTGGTGATGGTGGTGGTGGTGGTGGTGGTTTCTCACCTTCTGTCTCACTGTCTCTGTCCCTCCCTACCCCGCCCATGGCCCCTAAGGCAAAAACCTCTTAAGGAAGGGAAAAAAAAAAAAAAAGGAAAGCATGTTAATTGCTTTTGGAGACCAACAGTTTATTATAAACTTTGCTGCACTGATGTGGCCCCATCAAACTCTTTTCAAGTAACTGTTTTTAATGTAACTTTTGCAAATATGTTTTTAATAACTGATTCTTCCATTTTTGTATTTAGGGCAACAGAGAAGTTTGCTGATTGTAAACCAAAACATGATGCCCCCTCCTCTTGCATTCTTGATTATGCGATTGTGTATTTTGTCAACATTGAAGTCTGGGTAGAAGCAGAGAATGCCCTTGGGAAGACTAAATCAGATCATATCAATTTTGATCCTGTAGATAAAGGTAGTTATAAATCTGAATTTGAAAGACTTTTCAATGGTTTATAAATTAGTTCCTTTATTTTGAGTATTGTAAAAACAAGCATTTATTTCATTATTATTAGTGACCTTTTTTTAACAGTCATTTATTAACTATATTAATTATAATTTTGAAAAGGAAAAATAATTATTCAACCATACTTACAGCTATTTTTACTTTGAATTTTATCTTCTGTTATTTGTCCAATTTTGAAACTATTGGGTCGTCCGAAAAGTCACGACACGTTTTTGCATAGAAAAACCTGAAAAAATACATCATGACACAGTATTTTACACCATTGTATTCACAGTACACATGTTCAGTTTTTATTCTTTCTTTAAAATTTTAATATATTGGACCAGCAAGTGGTGGGCAGTTAAGCACTGGATCCCATATGGCCAACTCTGTGGTTCAAGTCCCATTGGTTCAAGTGCCCAAGATCCCAAAAGGAGAATGGAGGAGAAGGGATTGTGGTATGGCCATCCCCCGGGCGGGGGCGCTGATATCTCACTTTCCCTCTCTCTGTCTCTCTCTCTGGCATGTGTGCACACCTTATGGCAAAGTATCTTTTAAAAAAAAAAGGAAAAAATTTTTTTTTAATTATAAATATTTGTCTTTTGATATTTGAACCTGAAAAGGTTAACAAATATAATTAACTGACAAAGAAAACTAAAGTTTTTTTTTTCTATTATACTGTACAACATGACATTATTTTTAGAGAATTTTGTTTATTTGGTAAGGATAAATAATATTGTAAAGGAAAATATAAAGAGTATATCTTGTTGGTGTATGAAGATGTAAAAATAAAACATAATAAACATTAGAATTTATTTTATCCCTCAGTGAAACCCAGTGCACCACGTAACTTATCAGTGAGCAACTCAGAGGAACTATCTAGTATCTTAAAATTGGCGTGGAGTAACCCATATTTTAAGACTGTTGCAAGTCTGAAATATAACATTCAATATAGAACAAAAGATGCCTCAGTTTGGAGCCAGGTAAACTTAAAAGTTACTATTCATTCAAATAATCTTTCTTAACAACCCTCTAATATAAAAGTCTCAATTATTTTTTGATTGTCTTAAGTTTCTAGTTATGTGAAATAACTTTGCTTACCACCTTTTCTGATCTTTATCAAGTAAGGGCAAACAGATAGAAAATGTAGCTTTGCTGGATATAGTAGTCTTTCAGTGAAACATGGAAATGATACAGGGTCACAGGAAATAGCATTTTGATGGAGAAGCAAATTAAGTAGAGGAGCAGAAATAAAGAAATAAGAATGAGAAATGAGGACAAGGGAGAGCAGGGGTTGGTACACCACAATCTACTGGCCAGATTCAGCCACCTGCTTTTGTAAATGAAGTTTTATTGGAACATGGCCACACTCATTTACATATTGTCTCTCTTTTACAATTGAAGGGTTGATAGTTGTAACAGGTACTACCTGGTTCACAAACCTAAAACATTTATTAGTCAGTCCTTTGTAGAATGTTTACCAACTCTTGAGGTAGTGATTGGTGGGGAATTTTTAAGACTAGAAAGGAAAAGTACTATGTACCCAAAATAATGCTGTCAGCAAAAGAAATACTTGAAACTTTTTAGAAGGCTATCACCATGTAATTTAATTTATCACTAACAGTATGCTTTTGTTTTCATTGCTGTGGGCATAGTAATGAGCTTACAAGGAAAGTGAGCTCCTGATCTTAAACTCTTCTCCACTATTTAAAGGACTCAGAATACTTAGGAAAAACAACAAGAAAATTAGATTGATGTTTCATGTTATGCAGAATGGATACATCAAAATATTTTTTAATATCATAGAATTTTAATTCAGTGGTACACAAATACCCTGATATCTATTTTGCATTTAATATTGAAATCTCAGAGTTACAGAGAGAACCAGAGGGATTTATCTCTCTCTGTGTGTCTCTCTCTATCTCTCTTTTAATTGCCAGAAGGCATGTGTATATAAAAGAGGGAAAATGCACTGCTCCTCATCGGCTCTTACCACACTGCCACTGGGGCTGGGATTCCAAATGTGGTCTGCTATTTGAGATCTAGCTCCATTAACCAGTGAGCTCAAGGGCCAGCCCTAATCTATCTTTCTTTCTCTCTCTCTCTCTCTCTCTCTCTCTCTCTCTCTCTCTCTCTCTCTCTGTTTGTTTTTCCTGAAAGCCAAGTTTACCTACTATGACAGCTTTTGGTGTTTTTGATTGGGTCAAATATCTTACTTTCCCATGTCCAGTTCTATACCCTTCTCCTCTTGCTCCTAATAGCATGCTGAGCTGTATGGACTTCATCTGGGTTCCCATTCTACCTAACATCCTAGTGTGTTTAGTTAATGTGAGAAGACAAGCCCGGCAGCAGAAAGGAGGGAGAAAAGAGAAGCAAGATCAACATGTTTATTTTCCTGTTCCCTTCCTGGAACTGGCTGTCTCTTCCTACCTAAGGTCACTGCTCCTATCAAGGCCACCCTTTCTATTTGACCATCTTCTTTCGATTCTTTATCAGTGAGCAACTCAGAAGAACTATCTAGTATCTTAAAATTGGCATGGAATAACCCGTGAGCTTCCACTCATCCCTTCAGGTATAGAGGTTATAATTGCTACAAGCCCCAGACTAGTAATTGTACTAAGGATTCCTTCCCTGTATTCTGCTCATAGTCTTTTCACCAAACTCTCCTCAAATTCTAAGTGGAATGAGCTATATATGTTTCCTGCTGACATCTGGAGTCTTATGGACCCTGTGGGAGAAAGAAAGAAAAGAATGAAATTAGATAGAAATTCCCCCACTTCTAACACCATACTACTGCTTTTGACTTACATTTATTTCTCTCAAAAGATTGATTTGTTAGTCCTGTTTTGTTAAATTGGTTTCTAAAATGTTAAACAATTGAGGCCAGCAGGTAGTTAAGGTGCTGGACTCCTACATGGTCAACCACAGTGTGAGTCCTGGGCCTGGCCCCTTGCTTTCTCATTTTTCCCTCTCACTCTCTCTACCCCTCTCTTTGGTGAGTGTGTGTGCCCTGTAGCAAATTAAGAAATAATAATGATAAATAAATTAATTTTTTTAAAAAAATGGTACACAATTTAGAAGTCCTTTTTTGGGGTTTTAGGAATGTCAATTTTCTTTGTTTTCAGATCCCATCTGAAGATACAGCATCTACCCGATCTTCATTCACTGTCCAGGACCTTAAACCTTTTACTGAATATGTGTTTAGAATACGCTGTATAAAGGCAGATGACAAGGGATACTGGAGTGACTGGAGTCAAGAAGCAAGTGGGATCACATACGAAGATAGTGAGTAAACAAGTATATGATGAAATAAAGTCATTGACATCTGGCTGTGAATTGTGGCTGGTTTTAATATTAATCTCATTGCTTATTTTGTCAACATTTTATTCAAATTAATATTTTACACTTACATTTTTAGGGTCATCAAGATATAAAATTTGGCCCAGCTTGCTGACACAGTTAGTAACATACTGAACTGCAGTGCTAAAAATCACATGGTCAGCTGTAGGTTCAATTCCTGTGTGGGCCTGAAAAGATGCTGGGCGTGCACCCATATGCCTAAGATCCCACTGAGCAGGAGCTGAGAAAAGGCAATCACAGCCTGATAAGACCCCTGTCAAGGGTGCCTCCCTCCCTCCCTCTCTCTCTCTCTCTCTCTCTTTAACTTCATATGTGATAGAACATGTGCACACACATATGAGAGAGAGAGGAGCACCCTCCACAAGGTCCAGTTATGCTGTGATCCTCTTTCTCCAGTCCTCCAGCCCATCAGATCTCGGATACTCATGTACATGCCGTTTTCAGGCTGACTGGGCTGAGGATTTCGACCATAGACCCAGTGGGATCTGGCTACTCTTAAGCAGTGTATACATGTGTACTCAAACTCTCCGTGTGCATGCACACACCATCATGAATAAAGTTTTCAAAAATACGAAGTTTAATTTATATTATTGATAATACAAATCTGATACCAAATTTATGAAAATCATCACTGAGTGGTATCTTAGCTACCATCAGAAAACTGTGGGCTTAACTGCTAATAACTCCAGAACATTTTATTCCAAGAAGTGGTCCAGAGATACCCCTAACTAGAGAATTACATCCTTAACCATTAAAATCAGTCTATTTAGCAAAATATATCCTTTGACCTTTACTGTCAAAGAGATATTTGTACTATACCCTTTATTCATTTTTTTCTAACAGTCCTTAATAAGTCCTTGGGGAACAAGTAGATGGCATAATGGTTACATTACTGGACTCCCATGTAGTCAACTGCAGTTTGAGTCCCAGACCCAGCAGCTTAAAACTCCCGCCTGTCACATGTGCATGTGTGTCCAAAATCCTAAATGGAGAGTGGAGAAGAAGGGATTGCTGTGTGGCCATCCCCCCGGAGCATGATCTCTCACCTTTTGTTTCCCTATCTGTTTGGTGAGCACACACACCCTATGGAAAAAGTCTCTCCAATAAATAAGTAAGTCCTAGGAAAAGAATTGAGCTGAAATTTTGGCTGTTTATTTTCATTTTCCATGGTTTTTTTTTTATAGATAATATAATGTATTTAGTTATAGAATACAAAAGATTATAGAGACTAAAGGAAGATTCCTTCCCCAAAGCAGCCACTGTTACTAATTCCTTCTGTAACTGTCAAGAAATAATCCTGATCAGGATTAAAACCTGACTTACAGATTTGCTTTTTGAACATTGTTCTATCATACTTTCACCCTTTAAGTCTTAAAGGCAACGGCTGTGGCTTAAAAATCTTTCCTGCCTTTCAGTTATAGCTCTACTAGAGGTTTAGGTCATTGGGTGTATTGAGATTGTCAGAGGCAAAAAAAAAAACTTTCTCTCCTAAGATTTTTTTTCTCTCATAAATGCCAGGGGTAAAAAAACAAGTCCTGCTTTTTCTGGTTTGGGAGCACTCAACCTGATTCTTTTGTCTTGCCCAGAATTCTTAAACTAGGATTCTTGGGACTTTTAGTTACATGAGTAAATGTGCTGAAGTTCACGAAACACTTGTAGGCAAAACATTGTGGTTAGTCCCTGTGTGCATTTTTCTGGGAAGAGGTGCCTGATCTTTGTTAAATCAAAGAGATCTTTGAAGCCCAAAATGTTATGAACCACTGGAGTAAGTATTTCTTCAGCTTAGTGAATGCAACCTCTAGATTCTTTCTATATTACAAAATATTTCTGGCCCATAAATTTTCCTTATAGTTTTACATTCTTTATTCTGTTTAGATGCTGTAGTTTACTCTTGCATATAGCAAGAGTATACTCCTGGACCAGTTGCCTTTTCTTCAGTCTTCCTGGTCAGCCTGTCCTTGTTTCTCTGTTTTGTCATCTGTAATTACCTCTTCATGAGTAACACATAGCTGCTTAGATATTATTCAGATCCTTTCTTATTCTGTTCAATACCATGTTTGAGATTATATTTATGAACATTTTTTAAAAAATCAGTTGATACTACAGGAATTTTTAAACCCTAACTACTAGTATTTGACACTTTTTTTATAAAGTGTTTCTTCATATGTTGGTAATCATCACAACTGTCTTGCAAATTTGTTTTAATTTTATCCTATCACTGAATCATTCTCAGCGTAAAGTAATAAATTTATACTACATTTATTTTAACTTGTATTACATATACATTGTTGCTTAGTATATATTTGTATACAGGCTTTAATCATGTGTTTAAATATTGTTCAATTTTAAAACTCTTTAGCAATAAGTATTATTAACTGATTTTAATTCCATTTTCATTTTATCATTCTTCTTTTTATTTTAAAAAGTTTTTCTTTTTCTTTAACAAATAAAAATGTTGGTGCCAGCATTTGGTATGTGTTTAAGGGGCAGGACTCCTACAGGGCCGACCATGATTCGAATCCCAGGCCCTGTGGCTTGAAAATCACACTGGGCATGTGTATGTGAAGGCCCAAAATCCCAAGAGGAGAATGGAAGAGAAGGGCATGGCCATCCCCACAGGGGGTAATTTCTCACTTTCCCTCCCTGTCTCTTGTCTTTTCCTCTCCAGTGAGCACACACAAGGTATGGCAAAAAAATCTTACCAAAAAAAAAAAAAAAAAATCAAAATATAAATATAAGATATGGTTATGAGTAGGATTTTAAGAAAAGGATTTTAATAAAATCTAAGCAGTGATGTATTACATATGACATTATAGGTGACAAAATTATAGGTGACAAAACAGAAGCATGGACAGGCCAGCCAGAAAGGCTAGAGAGAAAGCAGCAAGTCCAGAAAGTTCAAATTGCTGTATACACGAGTACAGTGCAGCAACCAAACAGGATAAAGAACATGAAATGATAAGAAATAGTGATGTCTCTGATTGTTGCTTAGTATATATTTGTATCTTTACAATTTTGAGATTAGAGAGAGTTCTAATATCATTGAAATCATCATGCCATCATCCTGATTAAAGTAAGATCCATACTTATTGTGCAGGGATGGGAAAATGCCGGTATGAAGAGATGGGCTAAAAATGGGGGAGGAGTGACAGCATGCAATCGAAAGGCAAGAATATTAAGAACAAAGAGGATAATTTGCACAATTTTATTTTACTGTTAAAATAAAACCTGTTTAAGAAGTTTATGTCTTCTCTTTAGGACCATCCAAAACACCAAGTTTCTGGTATAAGATAGAGCCATCAGATGCTCATGCCTATAGATCTGTACTACTCATATGGAAGGTAAAAAAAAAAAAAAGAAGTTCACATTCCTTTATCGCATATAAATATTTTACGTGGTATTATGAATGAAGGGTTTTTTAAAAAATGGTTACATTTTTATTCTCTTTTAATTTTTTCAAAGCATTTAATAACTATTTTTAATAAATAAAAACAGTTACATATACTGTAAAAGTAGAAGTCAGGTTCATGAACTACAGATAATACCTCATAGAATTTCAGTGCAGTTCTATGAAAGTATAAATTCTATAAGTATAGGGAGCCTGTCTTATATTTTATTGAATTTTCCAGAGTTCCTAATAAGAAATAATTAATAAAGGTTTGGAATAATCAAAATATATGCTGACAGATTGAGGTGGATCGTACTTAAAAAGGAAGAAAGAAAAATACACAAGCAAATAATAAGAATTTAAGCCCATTAGCTATATTGCAGAATTGTATACAAAAGTAGAGGCTAACAGAATGAAAATACTTCCCTTCTTTTAATTGAGATCATATTCTTAGTTTCTCTTTAGTGTATGTTAGTTTTACTTTAGTACTGAGTTCACAGTGAGGTTTCCAGTTTCTTCCAATTAAATCTTTAGAAATTTGACAATGGCAGAATTTGTGAACATAAAAAACTGATGAACTGTATTCAAGATTTATGAAATATGTCTTCTAAATTTTATTACAGACATTGCCACCTTTTAAAGCCAACGGAAAAATATTGGATTATGAAGTGACTCTCAGAAGATGGAAATCATCACAGCTACAAAATTACACAGTTAATGACACAAAACTGAGAGTAAATCTCACAAATGATCGCTATATAACAACTCTAACAGCAAGAAATCTGGTTGGCAGATCAGATGCATCTGTTTTAACTATCCCTGCCTTCGACTTCCAAGGTTTGTGTCTGTGAAATGGATCCTAGCTCATAGACAGAAGAAAAGGTGATTAGGTGTGGACAGGGCACCATCAAAACAGAAGTAATCTAAGACTTTCTTCCCTGATAGGATGATTATTTTAGAAATCAATCAGCAGGCACATTTCATCAGAATGAATGCAATATAATGGTTTCATCACTTTGCGGCTCACTTAAACCCTTGAGCTACATAATTCATTGAAGCTTTTCGGATTACGTATCTGATTTTTAAAACATCGTTTCAAGGTTTTGAGAACTTTATATATGTATAGCTTAAATATATTGTTCATAGTTTCACCTTTAGTTTTAAAAGAGAAGAAAAATTACATTTACAAATTTACATACACAAAATGTTTGAGTAATTTAGGGGAAGCAAGAATTTAAGTTTAAAAATATGCTATCTCTCTTACATGTAAGTTAGAATAAAGTGCTTTTATTTATGGAAATAACTGCTAATAGTATATGTTATAAGAATTGATTAAATAACATGTTTGGGAAATGACTATAAAATACTGCACTTTAAAATTTTTGAATGTTCATTTATTATATAAAGTTTCTAAACTTTTTTTAAAGCTGCTCACCCTGTAACGGATCTTAAAGCATTCCCCAAAGATAACATGCTTTGGGTAGAGTGGATTGCTCCAAATGAATTTGTAAGCAAATACATACTTGAGTGGTGTGTGTTATCAGATAAATCACCCTGTACCTCAGACTGGCAACAAGAAGATGGTACTGTGCATCGCACCTATTTAAGAGGTATACCTCATAGAAACATTTAAGTTTATATTTCTCTCTTTTCTAGTTGTTTAGACAGATTATTCTTTTGTTTATTCTTTACTGGTTATTTATAGGCATTGTGGTCCATTGAAAAGACTTCCAATTTATCATAGCCCTATTTAACCTCTGTTTATGAACTGAATGGGGTTAATACTGTCTTCTTTTTATACCCTAATATTGCTTAATCATCAAATGAACACTCACTGTAAAGTAATGGAGAAATTAGTCATGTGCTGCTTAAATAGAGATATGCTCTGAAAAATGCATCAAATAGGCGATATTGTCATTGTGTGAACAATATAGCATATACTTACACAATTGTAGATGGTACAGCCTACTGCACATCTAGGTCATATGGTATATGTTGTCCATGAGTGAACAAAATGTTGTGTTGCACATTAGTCCAACCTTTGCAAACTAATCAGCAGACTAGTTGTATGTTTTCTATACCTGATTTCCTAGAGCATCTGGGTGACTTTAACTTCTTACCATCATTGATTAGAATGAGCAGAACCGGAACTCAAGTTTCCTTATGTCTTTAAGTTAAACAGCTAACAAAAGTCAGAAAGTATTCAGTAGCCAGGAAAGTTATGATGCATTTTTGCGTAGAAAAATATTTTATGGCTTTCCCAACAACCCAGCATAATGAGATTATAGAGCACCAACATGGATTGTCTTGTTAAGATACTACTTAAAGAGGCCATAAAAGAAGTTTTAAAGAGAAAACAAAATACTCAGCTCATATATGCTTTTTTAATAAGGAAGGATAATCATTAGAATTCAACTGTGAATAATAGAATTAATCAGAGAAGAACTGGCAGATGGCGTAGTGGTTACATCACTGGACTCCCATGTAGTCAACTGTGGTTGAAGTCCCGGACCCGGCAGCTTAAAACTTATGCCGGATGTGTGTACGTGCATGCCCAAAGTTCCGAGAGGAGACTGGAGGAGAAGGAATTGTGGCATGGCCATCTCCCCAGAGGGTAATTTTTCGCTTTCTGTCTCTGTCTCTCTGGCAAGTACACACGCCCAATAGCAAAAATATCTCTCAAAAAAAAAAAAAAGGATTAATGAGAAAGCCCTAAGCTTTGAGTTAAGGAAATAGAAGTTCTTGTTGAAGATATAAACTTCAATATAGTAAATACCTTATTTTCTGATATTACACAGAAAAATGCTATATAAAAAGAAAAATTTTACTGTTGCATGTGCAAATAATAGATTACTTAGATAATTTGTAGGGACTATAAATTTCCATTTAAAATCATGAGGAAACTAACACTAATTCTTGCCAATTCACTCAACAAACCAGGGCCATTAGTGCTTTCCCCAGGTATTATTAGTGGCATCTGACTCACTAGGCAATTCTTAGAGAATTAGATCAGCTGTACAAAAATTGTCAAACTTTAAGACTCAGAGTAATGTAAGATTAGCAGTAAAGTAACCTTTTGCTTTTATAAACAGTTTTATCCTACTGTGCATAAGTCAGTCCACCAATGACAATGCTTATTCAGAAAACTATGATTTTAAGAGGAAGAAATGGTCATGAACTTATAATCTAAAAATAATGGTATTAATATAACTTTTTCATTATGGGAAAAAATACTTAGTCTGTTATTCTTACTTTAGGGAATCTAACAGAGAGCAAATGCTATTTAATAACAGTTACTCCAGTGTATGCTGATGGACCAGGAAGCTCAGAATCTATAAAGGCATACCTTAAACAAGCTCGTAAGTCCAAACCTACTTTCTTCGTCAAATGTTAAAGGCTTTGTTGGGACCAGCAGATGGCATAATGGTTGCGTCACTGAACTCCCACATGGTCAACCACGGTTTGAGTCTTAGACCCCGTGGCTTAAAACTCATGCCAAGTGTATGTATATGTGTGCCTAAAATCCCAAGAGGAGAGTGGAAAAGGGATTGTGGCATGGCCATCCCCCAGAGGGGTGACTTCTCACTTTCTGTCTCTGGCAAGTGCACACTCACTATAGCAAAAATCTCTAAAAAGAAGAAAAGAAAATGTGAAAGGCTTTGTATTAACACAGGATATGTCTCATTATATGCAAATAATTTTATAACAGGGCAATTTTACTAAGTTCTAATGATTTTCAGTTAGTAAATACATTTATTCTGTTACAGCACCTTCCAAAGGACCTACTGTTCGGACAAAAAAAGTGGGAAAAAATGAAGCAGTCTTAGAGTGGGACAAACTTCCTGTTGATGTTCAGAATGGATTTATCAGAAATTACACTATATTTTATAGAACCAACATTGGAAATGAAACTGGTAATAAGACTATATCAATTATTCAGAATCAGAGTTTTTAAGCTTTTAAATACTAATTTAATTCACCTTCTTGTTATATACTTTATTACAGTATATTGTCTTCAGAGAACCCCTAAGAATATGCCTTCTTGTTGTTTTCATTGCTTTATTTTTTTTTAGATGTTGTGTTGTACTTATAGAAGAATACTATGTCACAGTTACGAAAATTGTTTTAAAGAAAAACATTTTTACTTCTTTTTAATACAATGCCAAGTACAGGCCAGATGAAGCAAAAACATTGACTAGTTGAATAAAACATGATTCATTTCTTCCAGCTGTGAATGTGGATTCTTCTCACACAGAATATACACTGTCCTCTTTAACTAGTGACACATTGTACATGGTACGAATGGCAGCATACACAGATGAAGGCGGAAAGTATGGCCCAGAATTCACTTTTACAACACCAAAGTTTGGTAAGAAATAATGAAGTTCTATCTTCACTTTTCTTTTTCTTTTTAAATTTAATCAGATTAGAAATAGACTTATTTTGCCTGCTAAAAGTCTTGTTCAAAAGTTTATCCTTGGGGGCCAGCCGGTGGCATGTTGTTAAGGTGCTGGATCCCACATGGCCAACTCTGTAGTTGAAATTCCAGACCTGGTGACTTGAAAAACAGGCTGAATGCATGGACTTGCATGTCCAAAATCCTGAGAGAAGAATGGAGAAGGGATTGCAACATGGTCATTCCCCCTAGTGAGTGATTTCTCTCTTTTCCTCTCTCTCTCTCTCTCTCTCTCTCTCTCTCTCTCTCTAGCGAGCACACGCACCCTCTAAAATCTAAAAAAAAAAAAATATTTTTTGTTTGTTTTTTTTTTAAAGTACATCCTTGGATTTAAACAAATGAAGTATTCGTGAATTTTTATTTTTATTTCCCAGAGAGTGCACAATGTGCCAGAGAGAAACAGAGGGAGGGAGAAAGCACCTCCCAGTGTGGCCCGGTCACACTGCAGTCCATTCTTCGTTTATTTGTCTTGTCAGGATTTGGGACATACACGCACATGCACCTGGTGTGTTTTTCAAAGCTTCCAGGGCCAAGACTCAAACTGCTCAGTTGGCCTTGAGGATCCAGCCCCCTTAACCCCCAGACTGATGCAGATTGTGATTTTTATATTGTTGTTTACTGTTCTCGTGGTTCCTTTAAACAGTAGGAAAAAATTACACTATCTTTTGGTCTTAATTTATTAACTGCTTCTCACTAACTTTACATATACTTTGAATCCAAAAATATTTTTTTTCCTAAGTGGATTTTGTTTTTCACTGGCTTGAGTATGGTATCTTGACTTCTCCTCTACTTTTGTTCCTTAAAAGATTAGTCCACCCTTATAGTCCCCACTTCTATACCTCCAGCTCAATCTTTAGCCCATTGAAAGCAGGCTTTCAGACCTACTGAAGAAGACCTCTGAGTCATATCCAGTGCATGGCTTTCAGTCTTTATCTTTTTTCTGTTGATCAACATTCGATTTTCTTGGCCTTTCCATCCTTGAAACTCCATCCTCCCTTGGTTCTTCTAACCATACTTTTGTTTTTCTACTAGCTCTCCTGAATCACCTTCCTCTCTGGTACTTCCTTTTTTTTTTTTTTTTTGGAGAGGTTTTTTCGCTATAGGGCGCGTGCGCTCGCCAGACAGATAGAGAGAGACATAGAGACAGAAAGCGAGAAATCACCCCCCAGGGGGGATGGTCACGCCGCAATCCCTTCTCCTCCATTCTCCTCTCAGGATCTTGGGCACGCACGCGCACGCACACGCGCCCGGCATGAGTTGTAAGCCACCGGGTCCGAGACGCGAACCGCGGTCGACTACCTGGGAGTCCAGCAACATAGCCATTACGCTAACTGCTGGTTCCCTCTGGTACTTCCTTTTTGTCCTCATTTTTCTGCTCTTCTTTTAAAAGGCTATATTCCAGATTTCTGTTTTTGGCCTTGTTTTCTTATCTATCTAGTCAGACTCACTCTCTGTGACTTTATAGCCATTCTCATTTTCCTTCTCAGATACATTTCTCTTCCTTTGTTCCATGCCACAACTATCTACATCTTTGCTAAAGCCAGAAATTTAGATTTGGGTGCAGTAAATTTCTTTATATCTTTTTCCCTCACTTAAACCAATTACCAAATCCTATTGATTATGCTTATTGATTGTGTGTACTCTCATAATCAATTTCTTTCTTTGACCGTAAGCTCCTTGTCATAATCTACTTTTTTGTCTTTTCCTAGCGCATTTCTAGTACATTGCCCTAATTTAGGTCTTTAACCTTTTCTTGTTCCGGCTGTTCCTATAGCCACCCTGCAGTAGACTTAAGCTGTGTTCCCTTTTGTTCCCAGTATATTTTGAGTCACTAAAAATTATTTTATTGTATTTATAACCCCCACCCCTAAGTGCCAACATAGTGAATAATAACTAGTAAACTTCATGTTTCTTGTTTTGGTTTGTGGGGTTTTTTGGTTGGTTGGTCTTTGTCAGGGGGTACATATGTTTGCCAAAAAGAGATGGGAGGAGAAAGCATCCACCCAATGAGGCATGGTCATGCCGCAATCCCTTCCCCTTCATTTCTCCATCCTGTTGGGATTTTGGACATGCATGCCCACAAGTCACTAAGGCTGGGATCCAGGTCCCTTAACCACCAGGCCATGGGGCCTGTCCTCTGGGTTTCTTATTGATTGATTCCTCAATGAGTGAATGGATGACTACATAGAGTAGTTATGAGAGTCTGAGCTTTGCTCTTATTGTTAGAATAATTAATGTAATTTTGAGGATAAGGTTTGTCCCATTTGGTGACATATTAGTAGATTAGATACATAACAAATAATATTTGAAATAAAACTTTGTACTATGATCTTTAGGAAAATTTAAAATATTTTTTCTGATTATAGAAATAATGTTAAATATAGGGCATTTAGACTATACAGTAAAATACAGAGAGTAAGATAAAGCAGTCCTACTCCCTTACACAAAAATAATCTAATATCTTGGATGTCATTCTATTCTTTTCTATGTATACAATTTTTTCCTAAAAATTAGATTATACTTACTGGTATTACTTCACAATCTACTTGTTTTTAATTACCTGTCCATTGTTCTATGTATTTCTTTTTTTTATGACTACTTTACATGGCATGGATCTTGCCATCAAGGTTCTTATTGCTTAGTTGATTATGGCGTAAGTAAACAAAATGGATGGAGAGCAAATCAGGCCACATAGACAGAAAATACAGTAGCAATTTAAAAGTATCAGTAGGGGAGAGTATTCCCTTCAAAGGTTTCTTGGAGAAGACAATACTTGAGCCCTAAAGTTAGGATGTGGACAAATAGGAAGAAGGCATGTCAAAGACCAGCAGGAGCAAGGTCCCAAGGCATGAAAACCTAAAAGTAGAAGTTTAACAGCAATGAAGGAAAGGTTCTGCCTAAATTAGCTTTGGCATTATATATATGAGATCCTTACCATTTAAGAATTAATATTTGCCAATCCCATAGTTTATTGCTTAACATTTACCTGATTTCTACTGGGCTTCATAGGATATAGAGTTACTTACAAGTGGGTATGTGTGTAGCCTTTTGGCCAGAACCGCCATCTTCCAGTAATTAACCAAAAGGACGAACACAAAGGGAAAGAGGAGAGACACCTGATTTATTTTCTCTAGGCCATTTAGAAACCACGGAGTGGTTCTTTGGCAACATACATGCAAATCTACAAGAAAGGTGGTATTGTAGATGTCAAGGGAATTGGTACTGTTCAAAAAAAGAATGCCCCACAAATGTTGCCATGGCAAAACTGGAAGAGTCTACAATGTTACCCAGCTTGCTGTTGGCATTGTTGTAAACAAACAAGTTAAGGGCAAGATTCTTGCCAAGAGACTGAATGTGCATATTGAGCATATTAAGCATTTTAAGAGCAGAGATAGCTTCCTAAAATGTATAAAGGAAAATGATCAGAAAGAGAAGGAAGGCAAAAAGAAAGGTACCTGGGTTCAACTGAAGAGCCAGCCTGCTCCACCCAGAAAAGCAAATTGTGTGAGAACCCATGGAAAGGAGCTTGAGCTTCTGGAACCTATTCCCTATGAATTCATGGCATTATGGGTGTTAAAAATAAACCAATCTATGGTCTATGAAACTAACATAATAAAAAATAAAAAAAGCAAGTGAGTATGTATGGTAAAAAGACAAAACTAGGTAAATTTAATATGACCTAATTATTTTCAGACATTTTTCCTATCAAAGACTAATTAAAAGGGACCTAGAGGATTTAACCAGAAACACTGTAGGGTAAATAATTTTAAAATATCACCAATATTTTCATTGTGTCAATTAGTCCTTTATTTGATTTAATAAGCCTCTGTTAAATGCAAATAGGGATTTGTGTGATATTTAAGAGTTTGGGCTTTTTTTGGTTTTTATATGATTTATTCTTATATCATTCTAGTGCTTGTTGAGCATCTCCTAAAATTTTTATCCCTATATAGAATACATTACCTTTTTAAAAATAGTAAATAACAAAAATTTTGTCTGAGGATTGCAGTTTGATTCCTTGTAGAGGGTTATATTTGTAATTTAATTAAGAATGTTTTAGAACTTTTCTAGTTCTACCCAAGTTTCATATTTGTTCTGGTATAATTTCTCTGTTACAGAGAAATAAGTATTAGAACTCAAAGATTAGCTAAG
This sequence comes from Tupaia tana, assembly GCA_026018925.1. Classification (NCBI taxonomy): domain Eukaryota; kingdom Metazoa; phylum Chordata; class Mammalia; order Scandentia; family Tupaiidae; genus Tupaia; species Tupaia tana. The sequence continues at coordinate 44,694,884 of JAKSZU010000006.1, read as the reverse complement.
ATTCTGCTGAATGCAGATCATAAATGTAATATATAGGTTAGAAAGCTCAGACTTACCAGGTAGATTATCCCGTAAACTGAATTAATTCATTTTATTCCCCAAAAGAACATATATTTTATGCTTACTATATGGCCAGTGTACGGTGTAAAACATAAATGACTAGGATTTGATTTATCAAGGAGAGAGGGGGAAACAATGAGCTTTAAGTTTGAGAAAACTGTAAAAAAAATTAAGATATTTCATCTTTTTTTATGTTTATGCATTTTTTAATTTCAAGAAGAGCAGTTTTAGTTTTAATAGATTAAAATCAAAAAATGTTAAGAGAAATTTGCTTAAGACAGAAAGCCAAGAAAAAGGTTAAAATTCAGTTCAAACAGGTAGATGAACCTATCAACAGCTCAAGGGAAGACAAATCCTTAAATCTGGAAAACAAAGCATAGAAGAAAATCAGTAATGTTTTAGTCAAAAGTCATAAAATAATACTTCACCAGTTCAGTCTCATGAAATTAATCTCTTCCATTGAATTTGCAATGTTACTGTGGTCCAATCTTTCCATTTAAATTCTGGAAGCTGGGACCACCAGTTAGTGTAATGGCTATGTCGCTGGACTCCCATGTAGTCGACCGCGGTTCAAGTCCCGGACCCAGTGGCTTAAACTCACGCCGGGCGTGTGTGCGTGCGTGCCCAAGATCCCAAGAGGAGAATGGAGGAGAAGGGATTGCGGCGTGGCCATCCCCGCTGGTGGGTGATTTCTCGCTTTCTATCTCTCTGTCTGTCTCTGTCTGGCGAGCGCACGCGCCCTATAGCAAAAAAAAACTCTCAAAAAAATAAATAAATAAATAAAAATAAATTCTGGAAGTTAACATTGATCTTTCCAGACTTGTCCCTACCATTAAGTTGGCCATTCTCTTGGTTGTTTTTTGTACTCTTATTTCTGTGTCCGACTTTAGTTTTCCTGGCATAGCACTCCCTTTAGAACTTCTTGGAGAACTGGTCTAGTGTTGGTAAATTCTTTCAGGTTTTGCTTATCTGGGAATGTTTTTGTCTTTTCTTTCCATATGAAGGATAATCTTGCCAGGTATAGTATTCTTGGTTGAAATTGTTTTTTACTTAAATTGCTTTTCACTTAGCTTATCTTTTACTTCACTTATTCTCATTCTTTCCTTGTTTGCATTGTTTACAGTTAGAGGTCTAATGGGTATTTCATCTTTCAACAGTCAGTAACCTGGTTGGAAAATTGTATTATTTCTTCTTAGTATATGTTTTCCATTACAATAATATCTGCCATCAGACCTTTCTTTTTTCTTTTCTCTTTTTTTTTAGCACAAGGAGAAATTGAAGCCATAGTTGTGCCTGTTTGCTTAGCATTCCTGTTGACAACTCTACTGGGAGTATTATTCTGCTTTAATAAGCGAGACCTGTAAGTACTCTTATTCATATTTTCGCATTTCGCCCCAGCCTTATTGAACTGTATTGTACATACAATAAAATTCATCCATTTTAAGTTTAGAGAATTACTTTTTTATTTTATTTTTTATTATTTTTTAATTTACAATAGGACATGTACACTCACAGAGAGAGAGACAGAAAGTGAGGAAAGCAAGCCACCAGATCCATACTTGAGCCACAGTTAGCCATATGAGAGTCCAATGCCTTAACTATCACGCCACCTGCAGGCCCCCTGATTAATCTTTACAGTGTACGTAGATATAGAATATTTCCATCACCATGAAATATCCTCTTTCTTTATTGTAGTCTAACCTCTTCCTCAACCTCAACCCCAGGCAATCCTTAATCTACTTTCTGTAACTAGTTTTGCTTTTTCTATAGAATTTCATATAAATGGAATCAAACAACATATAGTCTTTTGTGCTATGTGCAATATCTTTTACTTAGCATAATATTTTTGAGTTTCATCCACATTGTTGTATATATTGGGTTGTCAGGAAAGTCATGATGTATTTTTTCCTATGTTTTTTAATCCAAAAATATTTCCTGACTTTTCTAACAACCAATAGTAATATTTTTCTCCTTTGTATTGCTGAATGGTATTCTGTGGTATGGATATATCAAAATTCTTCTATTAAGGAAGTTTAGGTTGGTTCTGATTTGTGGCTAATAGGAATAATGATGCTGTGAACATTCACATATAAAACCTTTTGTGGGCATATGTTTTTATTTATTTGAATAAATAGCTTGGAATGAAAATGCTGGGTCATGTGGTAAATGTTATGAAAACTGACAAACTTTTTTCTAAGTACACTATCTTGTCATTATCATTAGCAGTGTTCCATTTCATCACCAGCAGTTGGTATTGTCAAAAGTTTTTCATTTTAGCAATTCTTTTTTCCTACAGAATATATAGTACTATCTCATTGTAGTTTTCATTTTCATTTTCCTATAACTAGTAATGGATCTTTTTATGCATTACTCTCGAATCATCTTTTGTGACATGTCTGCTGAAAATTTTTGCCCATTTTTAAGTGGTTTATTTGTTGTGGTTACAAATTTTGTATCCCAGTCTATGCTTTACCTTTTTATTTTCTCAACTGAGACATTGAAAAAGTAAAAATTAGACCAGCTGATGGCATGGTGATTAAGGCACCTGGATCTCACATGACCAACTGCACAGTTCAAGAGATACAGCAGCTCGAAAAACATACTAGGCCCATGTGCATGTATGCCCAAAATCCCAAGAGGAGAATGGAGAAGTGATTTCAACATGGTCATACCCCTTGTGGGATACTTTCTCACTTTCTCCCTCTTCCTGACAAGTGGAGATGCCCCATAGCAATTAAAAAATTAATTGTTATCAAATTCATTTTATCATTTTTTTCTATAGTTCCTATATTTTGTGTCATTTAAGAAGTTGTCTAATCTACTCACAAATATTTTCTCCTTGTTTCTTCTAGAAGTTCAGTAGTTTTAGTTCTTATATCTATAATCCATTTTGAGTTCGTTTTTGTATAAGGTGTGAGGTCAAGGTCAAGGTTCATTTTTTTCCCCACAGATAATCTAGTTCTAGCATCATTTCTTTTTTCCTATTGAACTGCCTAAGTACCTCAGCCAAAAATCAACTGTTTATGTAAGTCTATATCTACTTCTAGACTCTTAACCCTGTTCCATTAATCTGGTATTTCCATTTTTAGACCAATACCACACTGTCTTCACTAATATAGCACCATATTAAGTTTGAGTAATAGGTAGAATTTCTCCTATTCGAAATTTTATAATTATTTTGGTTAGATAACACTCTTTTTGATGCTGCTATAATTTTGAGGGAGATTTTATAGAATCTAGAGATCAGTTTGGGGAGAACAGCCATCTTAACACTACTGAATCTTTTAACCTATGAACCTGGTTCATCTCTTATCCGGGTTTTGTTTAATATCCCTTTGCAGTATTTTATAGTTTTTAGTGGACAGGCTTTTGCACATCTGTTGTTAAATTTATTTCTAAGTATGTTTTGTATTATAAATGGAATTTTTTTTAGAGGTTTTTGCCATAGAGCAAGTGTACTTGCCAGAGAGACAGGCAGAGACAGTGAGAGGGAAAGAGAAATCACTCCCCAGGAGTAAGGACAGCCACACTGCAGTACCTTCTCCTCCACTCTCCTGGGATCTTGGGCATGCATGTACATGCACCCAATATGATTTTCAAGCCACCAGGTCTGGGACTCAAACCACAGTTGGCAATGTGGGAGTCCAGTGGCATGACCACTACACCACTTGCTGGTCCCTATAAATGGAATTTTTAAATTGTTTTCTAATTGTTATTGTTACCATATAGAAACATAGTTAATTTTTTAATATGTTGATCTTTTATAATGAGACCTTGATAAAATTTATTTATTAGTAGCATTTTGAAGTCCTTAGAATTTTCTTTTTTGTTGTTGTTAAAGGATTTTACCTAAGGGCACATGTGCTTGCTGGAGAAAGAGAGAAAAACAGAGAGACAGTGAGAGAGAAAGTGAGCAATCACTCCCACTGTGGGATGGCCATGCTGCAGTGCCTTCTCTGTTCTCCTCCTGGGATCTTGGGCATGCACACACATGTCTCTAGCATGATTTTCAAGCCACCAGGTCCAGGACTCAAACCATGGTCAATCATGTGGGAGTCCAGTAACAAAACCACTACATCATCTGCTGGCTCCTCCTCAGAATTTTCTTTGTACAGTCATGCTGCCTACAAGTAATTATAGTTGTCCTAGTATTTATACTTTCTTGTCTTAAAGCACATGCTAGGACCTTCAGTACAATGCTGACTAGCAATGGTAAGAGCTGAGGTCTTTGTGTTGTCCCTGACTTAGGGGAGAAAGTCTTTAGCTTCTCACCATTGCATGAGATGGTTACCTGCAGGTTGAGGCAGTTCTTACACTTCTATTTTGCTAATAGTTGTTTGTTTGTTTGAACCTTTTTTTTTTGGAAAGGTTTTTTTGTTTTTTTGTTTTGTTTGTTTTGTTTTGTTTTGTTTTGTTTTGTTTTGTTTTGTTTGCTGTAGGGCACATGGACTCACCAGGGAGACAGAAAGAGATAAATCAACCCCCAGGGGGGATGACCAAGCCTCAATCCCTTCTCCTCCATTCTCCTCTCGGGATCTTGGACATATACGCACACGTGCCCAGTGTGAGTTTAAGCCACTGGGTCCGGGATTCAAACCACAGTCAACCACATGAGAGTCCAGCAACATAGCCATTATGCCAACTGCTGGTCCTGCTAATAGTTTTTTTTTTTGTTTTTTTGTTTGTTTTTTGTTTTTTTATCATGTGAATGGGTATTGAATTTTGTCAAATGCCTTTTCTGAATCTACTGAGATAATTATATGGTTTTCCCACTTTCTACCATAAATCTGGTAAATAATATCAGTTTTCATATAGTAAATTATCCTTGGATGTTACCATATTCAGTTAATGATTTTTCCATCTATCTTCATATAGTATGCTGGTCTGTTGTTGGGTGTGCCCGATGTATTTGTTTTGTGGTTGGTTGCCTCATAAAATGAATGGAAACATATTATCTGTTTTCTGAAGAGTTTGAGTAGTATTGGTATTATTTTCTTTTTAAATGTTTGGTAGAATTCACAAAGGAAGCCATCTGTACCTTCCTTTGAGGGAAGGTTTTTCATTAAAAATTCAGTTTCTTTATAAATACATTGAAGCTTTTTCTTCAGTCTGTTTTGATAATTTGTGTTTTAAAGGAACATGCCCTTTGGTTGGTTGGTCTGTTTATCTAGGTTTGCAGATTTACTAGTTTTTATATTGCATTCAGATTTGCTTTTGCTCTGTTTAGAGAGAGTATACTACAGCATGTTATGACCTATAGAAAGTTTTTTAATGGTTTTTATTGCAGAACTTGATTTGGGAGGTCTTTTTAAAAGTGAATACTGATTATTAAGCATTATTAACAATTGAATAGGTTATTTGCGTTTTGGGCTGTGATTTTCCTCTGTTTACAAGAAAATGTGGCTTTAGGGTAGAGTATTTTTTGTTAATTTAGTTCATTGATTAGGTTCTTGAGGTTCTTAGATGAATGTGTTTAGAATTAGAGACTATTTATTGTTAATTACATGTGGTTCTACATGTGTCGTGTTTCTTTTCTCTTCAGAATTAAAAAACACATCTGGCCTAATGTTCCAGATCCTTCAAAGAGTCATATTGCCCAGTGGTCACCTCACACACCTCCAAGGGTAAGATACATGCTTCTGAGTTGATTCATAATATGCAGGTGTATTAGGATACATTTGTGAAGAGCAACCCAAAGATTCAGACTGAATCAAAAAGTAAATGAAAATTGGTACACAATGACATTTTTCATCAAAATTTAAAATAATGAGTGTATATTCTAGGGGTTTATCATCATAGCATATTTGTTTATATTCCTAGTTCTATTCAGTAAGCATTGCAAATATGTGATTGAACTCACAAACTGAAAACTTTTAAAGTGCTAAAACTGCTATGCGATGATAATTCTGTTATAAGGTAAGCATTTTAGATTAATTAAGAAATCATCTTAACACTAATAGTTTCTGGGAACCTACTTTAAACTCGTCAAACTTAAAATTTATCCCAAAGAAGAAATCATTTATATTATCTCAGTAATCTTTCAATTTTTATATTAATAAGCAAGATATATTGTATATCTTTACATTCTATAGAATGTCATGTATTGAAATTTGATTTTTCTTAATGTTTCTTAGTTTTTTTTTCTAGTTAATCTTATGCTGTCTGGTCTAGGAATATTAGCTGTCATTGCTACAAATATGGAAAATACTATTTTTAGACCTTAGCTTATCCAAAGTAATGCTAACAATAGTGATTTGGAAGTTCTGAGGAAATACAGTTTGACTTGGACTTCTTAGACTGATTTTACAGTATCTGTGATTTGAGTAATTGACAGTGATATAGGTTATTTCTGCATCAGTGAAAGTTACTGGTGAATTTTAGAGATGTGGTAGCTTTGTGTCTTTAACTATACTTGCCATCTATATCCAAGAGTTTCTAAATGAACATAATGCCATTGGTAATCATTGATTTTCTTTTTTTCTTAGCACAATTTTAGTTCAAAAAATCAAATGTATTCAGATGGCAATTTCACTGATGTAAGTGTTGTGGAAATAGAAGCAAATGTGAAGAAGTCTTTTCCAGATGATCTGAAATCATTGGACCTATTCAAGAAGGAAAAACCTAGTACTGAAGGACATAGCAGTGGTATTGGGGGCTCTTCATGCATGTCATCTTCTAGGCCAAGCATTTCTAGCAGTGAGGAAACTGAATCTGCACAGAACACTTCGAGCACCATCCAGTATTCTACTGTGGTACACAGTGGTTACAGACACCAGGTTCCATCCGTCCAAGTCTTCTCGAGATCTGAGTCCACCCAGCCCTTGTTAGATTCCGAGGAGCGGCCAGAAGATCTACAGTTAGTAGATCACAATGGTGATGACATTTTGCCCAGACAACAGTATTTCAAACAAAACTGCAGTCAACAGGAAATCAATCCAGATATTTCACATTTTGAACAGTCAAAGCAAGTTTCATCAGTCAAAGAGGAAGATTTTGTGAGACTTCAGCAGCAACAGATTTCAAATCATATTTCACAATCGTGTGGATCTGGGCAAATGAAAATGTTTCAGGAAGTTTCTGCAGCAGATGCTTTTGGTTCAGGTACTGAGGGACAAATAGAAAGATTCCAAACAGTTGGGATGGAGGCTGCGATTGATGAAGGAACACCTAAAAGCTACTTACCACAGACTGTAAGACAAGGTGGCTACATGCCTCAGTGAAAGACTTGTGCTGTTATGACTTCAGCAGTTCCTATAAAGAAAAGCTAAAATTATTTTAATCTGTGGATTCAGATAAAAAATAATCTTCACTTCCTGAAGATGATTATTTGCCCTAAAGGACAAAAATGTACTGAATTGTTACATGGGCTATTTGCATTCCAGAATACCTGGAATTCTCCTTTAAGCACTACATAAACTGACTTTATCCTCTGAATAGCTGACTGACTTAGTGCTGTTTTGGGATGTTTGCACTGAAGAAAAACAAAGCTTATCTGAAATTTATGAAGTAAAACTTCTTGTTTTGCTGTTTAGAGAGGAGAGGGTATTTAAGTAATAAGCAGTGATATACTTACACAGCTACATTCATTTTGGTGAAAACATTCATCAAATACAGTGACTTAGAGACATTTAATATAAAAAATTAGAGGAGCAAAGTATAGATCCTCTCCTTAAGCTGAGAACATAATTTTAAAACAGTCCCTAGGTCCTAAGTATATGAACCCAGCTTTTGTAAAAGTCTGACAAAAAGGGGTGGGGCTTACTAATATAGTCATATCAGCATACAAAATATTTGTTCGTTCCCTTCCATTAGTAATAATGTTACCAGTTGTTCCTTTAGAAAAGGAATTCCAGAGCTTTACCTTGGCAAATTAAAAAATACCCATTTTTAAACTAGTATATAATTAACATAAAATTTTCAAAAATATGATTATTATTGACAACCTTTTGAAGACCCATCTCATGAAAGCATCATGCCCTCGTAAGAGCCAGGAATGAATACCACAAACTTTCTCAAGCATTTAAAAAAATTGTCTGCCACTATAAAGGCTTACACTGTAAATGTTTTTCTACACATATATAAAAACATCATTGACCCTTCAATTAAGACTTCAGAGAGTTTAGTTAATAAAGCACTTTATACAATATTAGCTTAAAATGTGTTATAATTAAATATACTTTGTTTTTATTTTTAAGTAGGTGAAGATTTAACTTTTTATTTTTCCTAGTTGGTGTTTGAAGCAAACCTAGTTAGAGGACTTGGACAGTCCTCACCAAAACAGAACAGATCCCAAAAGTGTACTAATCTTAGTAAATACCACAGCAAATATACTTATTAGAGAGATACTTAATAAAGAGATTATTTTAATATCTGCCAGTTCTGACATGGTGGAACTTACTTCTACGTTGTGACTGAAGAACACTTCAAACTTATTTCTTCCAGTTATCTTCTTCAGGTCAAAAATGAGCCAGGCCTCCAGGTAAAGCCACTAACACATTTATGCCATCCCCTACACCTGCCTGTAACATAGGCTAATCATAGGGGCTAAGAAGAAGAAATTATTAGGCACTGTTAGTGGTTGACGACTGTTGTTAAGTGAGTTCAGAGGAAATAGATTTGTTTTTCTGTCGTTTAAGTTACACAGGCCAAGTGAACTTAAAATAGTTTGTAGAGGTTATTAAAGAATAAAGGGTTAAGAAAAATTGGTATACATTTACAGTTAAAACATAGTTCTCTTTAGTCTTTCAGAATATTGTTCATTGTAGACGTCCTTGTGTATTTTATCATTTGTATTCTTACATTTATACAGTGCCTAACACTTTTCCGAGTTCTTTCACATATACGGATGGACTTCTTTGTGAGACAGTGAGTAGATGCTTTGTTCTGATCGATCCAGTTTCCTACTTCAGGTATAACAAACACGAAACTGGTAAAGTAACAGAGTTAGAAGTAGATGAGGAAACAAATCACAGCCGAGAGACCCAAATTCACACTACAAGATAATGGCATCACACCATTTAAGTTGGTCATCAAAGGCTGGTTTAGATCAGAATTGGGTTTGTCTTACTTTGTATGTTTGTCAGGAAATTTATACATACTGTTACGTTTTTCATTTCCTCAAAATAAGTAATGATGTTATTGTAATCATGTTTAGCTGTAACCTTCCTCATAACATTAGCAGGGTTGTGAAGAACATTGTAGCATGAAATTTATAAATTTTAGGGAGTGGTTATAAAATGTGAACTTATGATCTAAGGGAATAAGAATGATCATTGAAGAAAGGATCTCATGTTAGCAAATCTGCATGTTGAAACCTGTATAGAATATGGTACAATAGCTGAATGCCCCAGCCACAAGAGCACTTTAGATAGATTAAATGGATTAAATATGTACTTACTGAGGGAAAATTTATTCAGGAAATGAATATGTGTTTGAGCACTAATAGGTAATGTACATCTTTGCCCTAAAGAGAAGCAATCATAGATCTTTTTTTAGATATGAAATTACTTTTCTAGAGCATGTCTTAGAATAATCTATGTTTTGATGCATGTAAACTGTATTTAGGTAGGTAGAGAAACAAATCTTTGTTTATTTGTGTAAAAACTAGTCTTAGAAAGTTAGTGGATTACTCTTTAAATCTTTAGTGTCTAAGGATGTTGTTTAAATTAATGCTTAACTCATCACAAAACTGCCCCTTTGTGGGCCAAAATTAATGAACTATTTCTAATGCAATTTCCCCCCTTTAGGATTTTTGTTTTTAAAGGTCTAGCATATGTTGCATGTGTTGCTGTTGTAATTTGACTGTCAGTTACTCATGTTTTTAATATTCTTTCTTCATCTCTTAGGAAGGGAGGATGCTGAATAATTTAGAAAACTAAAAAACATCAGATTTTCTACCCACTAAAATCTAAAATTTTAATCCATTTTTAGTATGGATCCATCAACACTTGGGAACATACCCAGCAACTGAGTAGAAGCAAGAGGAGAAAAGCAAAATTACCATTTTTTTTTCATGTCTGTTCTCTACCTAATTACTCATTTAATTTCCAACCTTCGTCCTTGATTAAAAGGTTTTACCACATGAAGTCATTCAATGACCCTCATACTTAGGGTGAGGTTAAAGGTTAGTAAAGTTGAAGAATACTTAGAATATATTTATTGAAGCTCATATTTAAAGTAGAACATCTAAAGTAGTTTTAGAAATAGAAATCAGATAAAATTGTTCAAGATGTCTTTTTTCTACCCACAAAATTAACTAGGTAAAACAATGATATAAATGTAGAAATTAAAATCATGTATTGGAATTTCTCAAAGTATTTCTGTTTGCTGGCACATATTGACCAAGTAAGTCAAGCAGAAGAGAGCTTCCTCCATTCTGTTATATTCCACATCATTCTCTACTGATTTTGCACGGTTAAGAGCAAATTTCTAAACCATACATATCTGTTTCAATTAGGTTTTATTTTGTTGCGATGTATAAAATATCAAAATAATCTCCATAAATTTATTCAAGAAATAATTGGGATAACTATTATGGATATTGTTAGATTATATTGCCCTGGTAAGATTACTTTTTAAAAATTTTTGTACTTCTCTGTATATTAAAGTAATCTGGAGCTATAAAATATACAGCAAGGTTTTTGGGGCTAGCCTAAAATTGGGCTTTGTCACAGATTTCAAAAAGGGTAAAAACTAGCAAACCTACAGCCTAATTCTTCTTTGGACTTGTCAGCAGTACTTTTTCATACTGTTTATAAACAAAAAGGTCTAAATCAAAGCAAAACTTTCCAAAGTCAAGTAGCAGATCTTTTGAATTTATTTTTTTCCATTCTATATGATGATAGGATGTGATTTAGCATGATATTCTTATATATATTACATTGAAAATTAAAAAGTATCAGCTCAGGGTAAGCTCTTCTGTTATTTATTTCTAAATTTTAAGGGCTTTTTGCAGTTAACTCCTGCAAACTGAATAGTTCCTGCTAACTTTATCATCTCCTTATTCTTTATTAATGAATCATGATGAACGTGCATTTAAGACTTACGGTTGAGAGATGTTCTGGATCTTTTATTCCTAGAACACAAGAGTTTTGTTTGAATGGTAACTACAAGTTTCACATGAATTCCAAGATAGGATGTGTCAGAAATGGGGGGGGGGGGGGTATTTTAAAGGTGGGTATTTGAGAATCTTTTAGTCTTAATGTGTGTGTATATTGAATAATTTACTCTAAAGTAAATGTGCAATTTGCTAGCATAACAATGCAGTGACTTGCATTAGGAATGTCTCCATTTTATATCCTAGCTATGTCCCATTTCCTGGTAAGTGCAATCTTTCACATTCACTTGCTCTTGTACCCCACCTACCTAATGTCCAAGGCTTGTCTAGATTATCGTATTTTTACCTTCACAGCAAAGTGCATGTGCTAATTGTAACCACAGCTATCACTTTTATGTTGAGATAACTCTAAATGCTATCATAAATGTTCTATTCTATATCAGCTCTAATTCTTTCAGTAAATTTAAGAAATAAATTTTTGTTCAATTTTTTCTTGTGGTCACTATCATCTGACGGTGTATGTAACATTTGAGGTAACAGTGTTCATCACTACTGTTGGGTAAATAAGTACCTTGATATAAACTAGATGTTTTAGGAGGGTTTTTAAATGCTCATGTGGAATAATGGAATAGGATTTAGAAGAAAAGTGATAACACTGTCTTCTTGGCCTTATTTGCATAGAACAGAGATGGCAGATTCATTTACCAGTTTTCCAGATTCTCTAGATAAGTTGTAGAATACATAGAATTTTACCTCCCGGTCATGAGGTTTTGCTTGTTTGTTTTGTTTGGTTTTTAATTACTGCTGGATTGTCACAGGACCACATGTCAGGGCAGAGGTGCTGCACCATCTTCTGGTCTGTCTGTGCCCAAACTCTTGGAGTCTCCTTCTGGTCACAGTGAGTCGTGAAGCTGATGCATCCCACTGCCACATTTTGAATTCTCTGAGTAGTAAGTAGTGTACGAAAGTTAGTAAGCAAAGCCACCTGGAAGAAAATTATCTTTATTAGATTTGCATGCCTTCATATTGTGATTTTTATATAAAATATGCACTGGAGTCCAAAATAAAACCAAATCCACAAACCAGCCAACAAGTAAATTTCATCCTTTCAGATATATCCTGGAGTTTATAGAAATAATATCTTGGCTTTGGGCTTTGTTTGAAATCTTATGTTAGGCTATGGCTCTTATCAGCTCAGCCTGACCTTTTTTTTTTTTTTTTTTTTTTTTTTTTTTTTTTGAGAGGTTTTTGCTATAGGGCGCGTGCGCTCGCCAGACAGACAGAGACAGAGAGATAGAAAGCGAGAAATCACCCTCCATGGGGGATGGCCATGCCGCAATCCCTTCTCCTCCATTCTCCTCTCGGGATCTTGGGCACGCACGCACACGTGCCTGGCGTGAGTTTAAGCCACTGGGTCTGGGACTCGAACCGCGGTCGACTATGTGGGAGTCCAGTGACATAGCCATTACGCTAACTGCTGGTCCCTCAGCCTGACTTCTTTAAAGTCTTATCCTAATTTGTGTGATGGATTCAGTCCATCCTGCTCCCAAACCTATTATGTAACTCCCTTAGAGCAGCAAAGTAATTTTCCCATTCAGAATTGCTTAATTTTTTGTTTAAGGATTTTTTTTATAAAGTAATATAAAACATGCCTTTCACACTTCCAGGAGTTAAAACTTATTACAACAAACTATATGTCCTACATACATGTTTAATCTGATGCTTTGGTTGGTTAATGGAGTGAACAGAACAGGAGGAAAGGAGAGCTAAGGTGGAAAAGGAAAGCAGGTGGGAGCTCTGGCAACTGTGAATCAGGTGTTCTAGCCCAAGTGTACCTGTTGCTGCTCATGTAGGATGGCTCTTGGCCAAGCTAGAAAAACCCTAGAGAAGCTTCTGGTTTCTGAGGCCAGCCCCATGACACAGCACCCATGCCCTGTGCAGAGGGAACCAGATCCCACACAACTAACTGCAGTTTGAATCCCCGTCCCTGCTTCTAGAAAAACAGCCCAGAGAACACGTGTGCATGCCCAGGATCCTGAAAGGGTGGAGAAATGGTGGAAGAAAGGATTGTAGCATGACCAGGCCCCATTGAGTAGTGCTTTTCTCTTTCTCTCTCTCCTCTCATGTGTGTGCACATAACACTATCTGGCATTTTAAAAAATAATAACAGGGACCAGCAGTTAGCATAATGGCTATGTCACTTGGCTCCCATGTAGTCAACCATGGTTCGCATCCCGGACCTGGTGGCTTAAAACTCACACTGGGTGCATGTGCGTGCGTGCCTAAGATCCCGAGAGAATAGAGGAGAAGGGATTGCGATGTGGCCATCCCCCCGGGAGGTGATTTCTCGCTTTCTGTCTCTCTGTCTCTCTCTGTCTATCTGGCAAGCACACGCACCCTATAGCAAAAAAAACTCTCAAAATAATAATAATAATAATAATAATAATAACAAAAAATGGGCTACTGGTTGGTTTCTGAATAGCTTAAGACAATTCTATTTCCACTGGAGGAAGATCTACCTTTAAATTTAGAATTCAAGGGGCCAGCTCCATAACACAGTGGCTAAACACTGTTCATTGAGAGCCAGATCCTGCATGGCTAACCACAGTTCAAATCCCAGCCCTGGTGGCTTAAAAAAACAAGCCAGGCCCACGAGTGCCCCAAATCCTGATAAGATAGAGAAATGGAAGAAAAAGGCTTGTGGTACCACATCCCATTGCAGGGGTGATTTCTGTGGCCAGCACACAAACCCTCTGGCAATAAATACACAAACTTTGTTCTTAAGCTATATTTTCTTCCAACTGTTGGAAGATTTTAAAGGATATGAAAGCATAGCTTAGTTGTAGAAATCTGGACTTCCAAACCTGATTCTTTTACATTTATCCCTTGTGACAGTGGTTATATTATTTTACCTGTCAGAAAAGCCAGAAACCACCACCCTTAACCACCATGCCATCTGCCAGCCCCCAAAAGTGTAATTAGAATTGTCATATTTTCTAGTTTCTTTAATGAGAAGTATTCCCCCACTTAGGTTTGGTTGGTTTTGGGGTGTTTTTTTTTTTTTTTTTTTTGTAGTTGTATATTTTGTATGAATTTGGAATCTCATTGGGATCAATGGTGAGATATATAGAGGGAATTCACACAAAAATATAAGTTGGGGGGGATTAGGAGGGAAACATTCCTGTAGCCTAATGGTTAAGGCAGCCAAATCCCAAAATGGCTGACAGCAGTTTGAATCCTAGCCCCAACAGCTTGAAAGCCATGCCGGGTGCACGTGTGTACATTCCCCAAGTCTTGTCAGGATGCAGAGGTAGAGGGAAGGGACTGCAGTGACCCGCCCTCCTGGGGCATGCTCTCCTCTCCCGCTCTGTCACCTAACAATCCTGGGTACAGTGCTTCTTAGTCTCCAGCTGCCTCCTCAGCCCTGTGGACAGTCTTCCGGATAGGGTAGCCGGAGTAATAACCAAACAGTCAGAATTTATCAGATTTATCCCCAGAGTATCTGTTCAAACACTGAGTGAGACCCACTTGTCGAAGTCTCTCACCTTGGTCCAGACCTACTTTGCTAAAATATTCTTTTCTTAGCAACAAGCAACATACCGCCAGTAAGTACACATGTGAGTCCTGTCCCTTCTATAGTAGTGTTGGCTATAGCAAATAAAAAGAAAAGAACTTGCTGGCTAGTGATAGCTTTAAATGATTTCATCTAAACATCTCCAGAATTGATTCTGTAAGCTAATTCTGCACCAACATCCGAAGAATGAAAAGGCAGCCACTCTGTCAAAGTTGGTGTGGATCCTGTGAGTGCGATCCAGGCTTACAAACATCAGTGCCACCCAGCCAGCATCAGAGCCTAGGACAGGACTGGGAAAATCTTAAGTGCCATATGGAGTCATGACTAGAAATTACTCCGGGGTGAGAGGTTGCTCCTCTTCAGGCAAACCAGCACCCCTGTGGGTGCCGCAGGCTGGTGTCTGGTATCTAAACTAGGTAGTGTTTACTTAGGGTCATTAAATCCTTGGAAACTTCAGAGGGAAGTATCGGCACCTCGCACCTCGCATGGATGCAGGCTGAGACACTGAAAGCCTTGCCCAGGCCCTATGCTGACATACCCAAGAGCTCCAGCTCCACCTGAATCCAAAGCCCACATTCTTGGTTATTCACTGACTACCAAACTACACTGATGAAAGAGCCTGCTGATCGGCATGTGGGGGCTGGCTGGTGGGGAATGCGCTTCTGTTTCCCAGACCTTTCTAACTCAGAATTCTGTTTGCATCCCGTCACTGCCTGGACACCACCATTGTGAACACCAGGCTCCATGGTGCCCTCTAGCTAACTGCTCCTTTCAAGGCACCACCGCCAAGCCATGCCCAGAGCAGTGTTATGATCAGGATCTTCCTTCTAATGTCCTCATCAGAGTTCTGGGCTTGCCCTCCGCCACCGGCACATGCACTTGCTCTTCCCCCACACAGGACGCGTGACAGAAAAGTCAATGTGTCCCTCTTTCCCAGGGGAAATGCACTGTAACATGATTCCTACGATTTCATTATTTTGGCCAAAAAAAGGATCCCACTGGAGCCAGGATCAGAAGGTTGGGGCAGGGGACCTTTTCTGAATACTTAGACCACACTCCTTTTGTGCTAGGGATTCAGTCCGCAGACTTCCTGGGCCTGCTACAGGCTGCATATACCCATCGCCAAGTCTGTTTACCTCCAGCGGCCCCTTTAAGGTAGCTTCCAGCTGCTCTTGTTTATCTCCTGCATGTCCACTAGGGGGCAGTGCCGGCAGTGAGTTGTGGGCTGGCAGCCCTGAACACATTCCCACATTACTATTCCTTTTGCATTCCTTCTGGAATATAGCCTCCTCTCCAGCTATACACACTGAATTTTTTTCTTTTTAGTTTTGCAAGAGCATGCCCTTGCCAGGGAGAGACAGACTGAAAGGGAAAGGAAGAAAGCATCGTCCAGTGGGGTGTGGTCACACTGTAATTTAATCCCTTTGCCTCCATTCCTCCTTCCCCTGGGGTTTAAAGCATCCCTGCACATACCCCTGGTGTGTTTTTTAAGTTTTTCAATCCAGGGCCAGGAGTCACACTGTGCAGTCAGTTATGTGGTATCCAGCTCCCTCAACCCAAGTTTGTTCTAACTTCTAGCCTATACACATGATTTCTCCTCCTAAAATTTTCTCTAAGTCCCAATCCCATTTAACTGGGAAATTCTTACCTGTTCTACAAGAATTGACTCAAACCCTCCTGAGTGAAGCCTTCCATCCCCCTCTTCTTTCCTTCTCTGAGTTAAGGGCCTTCTGTGTCCTGAGAGCAGACTGATAGCCAGTATTTGTCTCTCTCTCACCTAGAGTTGATCCCTCTCCTAAAGATGTGTCCTGGCTTACTCATATCTGAATCCATGGCATCTCTAACACAGCACTTTGTGTGTAGTAGGTGTTCGGTAAAGTATGTAGAGATGAACAGATGACTAGATAGAACATGTTTTCTTTTTTTGCTCTTTTTTTAGGTTTTTACCATAGGACGTGTGCTCAACAAAGAGACAGACATACAGAGAAAGGGAAAGTGAGAAATCACCCGGGGTGGCGGCGTGTGCCAACACTGCAATCCCTTCTCCTCCATTCTCTTGGGATTTGCAGCGTGTGCACACACACACCCAGTGTGAATTTCAAGCCACCAGGTCTTGGACTCAATCTGCAGTCGGCTATATGGGAGTCTACTGCCTTAACTACGACACCACCCACACACCACCCGATGGCCAAACATGTTTTAATTTTAAATTTTTATTTTTTTTATATTTTATTTAATTTGACCAGAGAGAGAGAGGGAAAAAAAAGTGAGAAAGCAATCCACCAAATCCAGAACCAAACTGCAGTCGGCCATGTGGAAGTCTAACGCCGTTAACTACCACACCACCTGCTGGCCCCGTTTTTAGGGTTTTTAAAAATTTATTTAATTTATTTTTTTTTTTTTTTTTTTTTTGTGCTACAGGGCACATATGCTTGCCAGCAACAGAAAGCCAACAGGTTCAGGACTCAAACCACAGTTGGCCACATGGGAGTCCAGCGCCTCAACCACCACGTCATCTTCTGGCCCTTAATTTTAATTTTTTTTTTTTTTTAGAGGTTTTTGCCTTAAGGCGTGTGCACTCACTGGGAGAGTGAGAGGGAAAGTGAGAAATCACCCCACAGGGGTATGGCCATGCCATAATCCTTTCTCCTCCATTCTCCCCCAGGATCGGATCTTGGGCATGTATGCATGCACACCTGACGTGATTCCCAAGCCACCAGGTCTGGGAATCTAACGGCAAACAACCATGTGAGAGTCCAGCAATGTAACCGCTACACCATCTGCTGGCTCCCTTAATTTTAAATTTTAAAATGTGTCCTACGTTTTCTTAGAGTTGCAGTGTCTTGGGCAATCAGAAATTTGCCTCCTTCCCTCAACCAACATGAAGACTTGATTCACACCCCACCTGCTCTACTCAACCAAGGGCAAACCCTTTTTTAAAAGCAAAATATACTCTCAGTGAGTCCAAACACAAAAAGTTGGAAAAGATTAAACTCAGGATGGATCCTTACAAATCATCTTACCCAAATTCCCCACCCTAGAGACAAAGAAAATGAGGCCCAGGGAAGACAGACCAGTGAACTTTCCAATCCCACGTGGCAAAACACTCAATTTGAGAGAGGAGTGGAAAAAACATTCCAGGCAATTAACAAACCACTTTCAGGAAAACTGTCCAAACTAAATCTTGATATTACCTCAGACAGATCATAAAACAGTACAAGAAACATCATCAAGATAGCTGAGAAGTCCCAGCACTTGACTCTCCAACAATGGAGAAAAACGGATTGCGTGACCATCACCCCTGAGGGGTAATTTCTCACTTTCTCTCTGTCTCCAACAAGCGCATATGCCCCATAGCAAAAATCTCTTTCTCAGGTGCCAGCAGTTGGCATAATGGCTATGTCACTGGACTCCCATGTGGTCAACCACGGTTCGAGTGTCGGACCCGGTGGCTTAGACTCACGCCGGGCGCATGTGCGTGCGTGCCCAAGATCCCAAGAGGACAATGAAGGAAAGGGGATTGTGGCATGGCCATCCCCCCTGGGGGGTGATTTCTCACTTTCTGTCTCTGTCTCTCTCTGTCTTTCTGGTGAGTGCATGCGCCCTATAGCAAAAACCTCTCAAAAAAAAAGAAAAAACTCTTTCTCAAAAAAGAGGGGGTAAAAATAATAAATTTTAAAAAGAAATATACTTCAAATAGTGTATCTCAGAGAGAACCCTAAAATCCAAAGAAATAACTAAAGTCTTCTGAAGTTTGAAATAGAAAGGTAAAACACCTGTCCAAGATCAGACCAGAGACTCACCATTGCCAGGAAAGCGTGAGAGATCCCCAAATCTAAGCTGAGGGGCTGGCTGGAGCCCATGACCACCAAGTTGACTACAGTCCTAACCACTGGAGGGCCCAGCAGTTCTCAGGCTCCAAATCCAGAAGGGAATTTCCTGCAACCCGTGCAGCTGTATAATGTTAGAGAAGGGACTTGCACAGGTCATCCCCACCTACCCGCACACCCAAGCACGGTGCGGTTTTGAAAACAGGGTTACTACTAGAGAGAAACCTCCCTGGAGGCCAATAGCCCCCACATCTCAACATCCATGAGACCTCACCAACATCTCACCACACCCACAGGACTTACTCCAGTCATTTTATAAGTTGTTTTCTGGTTGTTTTGTAGCTTTCGTTTCTTATTTTCTTTCCACTGGGAAATAGGAATTACGAAAAATAAGCTGGATAACTTTCAGCCCAGCGAGTACCTTCCCACTTCTCCACCTACAATGCAGCTGAACCCAGACCCCACACCCTCCACCTGGAACCACATTGTCTCAAGGAAACAGCATTTCCCTTTTTTCCTCCATGCCCTATTATAAGTGGTATTGGCTTTCATGGTGGTTTCCAATTAGACGTTAGTTGGACATAATTCATTACAAAACCCAGCCAGAAATAGTCTATATACCTGGCACTACAGAGGCAGGCTGGTGAGGTTTTCGGGGACATACCTGACCAGAACGAAATAATTTTGAGAAGAAAGAAAAAGAAAAAATTGCAAAATTGAAAATGGAAGTATGTTTCATTAAATGGATATAAAATATAGCATAATGTCAGCTTCATTACTTTAGAATTCATAAAGATGCTGTGTTTTTAAGCAATTTGCAAATCATATTAGAGTGGGATATTTTTCAGTTTATAGGAATCCCTAAAGATGAACAATTACTAAGAAATCATAAAACGAAGTTACATACATACAAATAATTTCCAAAGCAAAACACAAACACTTCCAAAATTTTTATGACCAAAAAACAAATGTAGAATTTGAATGTATTTGATTTGATGGTACATAGGTTTCTTGGGGCCTATGGAAGTTCTCAGGAAGACTAGCTTTTGGCACATACCAAACAGACCTCACCTATTTTATTTATTTATCTTTATTGCCAGAAGACAATAAAAAAGAGAGAGACAGGCCCTCCAGCGGGATGCAGTCATGCCACATCCCTTCTCCTCCCATTCTGGCGGGACTTAAGGCCTACACGCACACCCACTCAGCATGTTCTTCAAGCCACTGGGGCCAGACTCAAACTGAGGTTGGCCACATGAGATTCTGCCCCCTTACCCACTGGGCTGCGGGGCAGCCCTTTGCTCACCCACTTTTACTAACTCATCAGCCAGCACTCTGGCAGACCAGCCAGCAGCTAGCCAGAAATCACTATATTCTCCAGTGTGTGGTAGAGGAAGGGAGTCATTTGACCAATCTAATCTGAGGGGGCTGGCTGGGGCCTCAAAATGAAGACAGGGATGGACACAGCAAGCTGTGCTAGGAAATGGGACAGAGCAACTCTGAAATCTGGATCCCATAATGACCTGGCTCAATGGTGAAAATGGTTTATTAAAATAGCCATTTGGGGCCAGCAGGTGGCATGGTGGTTAAGGCGCTGGATTCCCACATGGCCCACTGCAGTTTGAGTCCCAGATCTGGCGGCTTCCTTTCTCACTTTCCCTCTCTCTTTCTCTGTCTCTCTAGTGAGCACACATGTCCTATAACAAATTTTAAAAATAAAATAAATAAAATTAAGTATTCTAAAGAAAAAAAGACACTAGCCTCACAGTGAAGCAGGAGACAGAACAGCTTGTTCCTGTTGTAGGAAAAGGAAGGGGAACTACCAGATGGTATAATGGTTATGTCGCTGGACTCTCAACCTGGCTGACCATGGTTCAAGTCCCAGACCCAGCGGCTTGAAACTTAAACTGGGCATGTGTGTGCGCATGTACAAAATCCAGAGAAGAGAGTGGAGGAAAAGAGACTGCAGCAAGGTCCTCCCCCTGGGGGTGATTTCTCACTTCCTGTCTCTCCAGTGAATGCATGTGCCCTATAGCAAAAATCTTTCTGAAAAAAAAAAAAAAAAAAAAGGAAGTGAAAAAACCTCTCCTGGGTGGATTCTCTGTGACACAACCAGGTGTACCAGCTGAGGTCACAAAGGGCATTAGAGACTCATGGGAAACAGAATGATCAGGATCAAGTTTGCCAAGGAAGTAGGGAGCCAGGCCACCCTTACACCCCCAGCTCATGTTCCAGGCGGGGAGGGGCTCCCTGAGGGCAGAGTCCTTGGGTTCAAACTGACTGAAGGCTAGGGGGCAGCTCCATGCATCATATTCAAGAAAGCACCAGCACGAGTGTGTCACTTAGAAGAGGGGAGAGGACCAGGAGCTGCACACATACCATCCCAGTTTGCCCAGGACTCTTGGGTTTTAGCACAGTAGTCCCATGTCCTAAAAAGTCCCTCATTCCTACATGGCCAGTCATTCTCACTGCAGACAGGGCTCTTCCTAGCTAATCACAAGCTGGGAGATGTAGGTGATGACAGGTGGAAGAAGGTGGCCATGCCAACCATAGAGAAGAGGACTTTGTTGCTGGGGTTCCATACAATCTCACAAGGGAGCAATAAACCGAGAATTTCTGGTTTGTCATCAGGCCTTTGTCTTAATCCCATGAGGGTGGGTCCAGTGGAAGCTAGGGTAACAGTGTGCAAATGGCCAGAGACCGTACCATCCCTCACTTCCTCCCTGCTGCTCCTGCTAGGCACCTCCCACGGCCGGGA
The DNA here is from genome assembly GCA_026018925.1 of Tupaia tana. Taxonomy (NCBI): domain Eukaryota; kingdom Metazoa; phylum Chordata; class Mammalia; order Scandentia; family Tupaiidae; genus Tupaia; species Tupaia tana. The sequence goes on along the minus strand of JAKSZU010000006.1, from coordinate 44,673,606 downwards.
GCTAGGGAGCCAGTGGAGTACAGGAAGCCAGGGTGACCCTGTCTACGCACACACCTTGATGACGGTTCTGTCTGGTCACACATGGTGCACTGGTTGCCAGGCATATCCTGAGTAATCTCAGGCACTCGAAGTCACCTCTTCTACTATCTGCTTAGCTAAACCCTGACTGCCGTGTGAGTCAAGCAGCTCTTCCGGGGATGGTGCCCACCTGTGGGCCCTGCACGTCCACTCTGCCTTGGGAGCATTGGGGGGCATCCCCGTGGTACTGACCTCAGTGGGACCACTGTGAGCTCATTTATTTGGGGCTCTCCTGACCAGGAGATCAGGGAGGATTTAATGGATGATCCGACAGTAGGAGCCCTGGGGTTTTCATTTTATTGTTTTGTTTTAGAATTGTCTTTTTGAAAAGTTTTTGTTTGGGGATTTGTTTGGTTTTGATTTTCATTTTTTAAATGTTCTTTCTTTAGATTTATTTATTTCTCCCATGAGAAAAATATAGGCCAACGCTCCCAACAGGGCGTCCATGCTGCTACCACGCCCAGCCTCAGCCAGCCCGAATCACAGCCATGTGCACACATCTGTGTGTGCGGGAGGCCTTGGGACACAAACCCGGAACCTTCCCATGCACCCTTCCCATGCACCAAGCATCACGGAGTGTTCTGCTACCTGTGTCACCAGCTAGTCCCTGTTTTTTGTTCTTATTTTTGCTGAGGGAGGGGTAGCAAGGGGAGTGTGATCTAGAGAAGAGAGAAGTCTGACGTGTGATGGGACATATTACTACGAGTCCAAGAGACCATGCCTTCTCTGGGATGGAGCATTGTGTTTCTGGTTAAGTACAGCGTGTCCTCTGAAACCAGCTCAAGAGATGGCGTGAGATCATCAGCTGAGGAGGCTGCTCTTTTACCATAAGGAAGGAAACAGCATTCGGCAAGCCTGTCATTTTTCCTAGAACTCTTATTTTTTTCCTGGAGGACGACAAAGGCTGGCTGACACACTATGTCGTGGGAAGAGACTGACAAACAGGTCCCTTAGTACATGCTGACTCAGACAGAAAATGTTCAACTTGGCTTCTAAGAAATACATATTATTTCTTTCAAAAGGCCCATGAGAAATTTTTGGAGTCCTGCTTGGTGTTTCCTAAGAAGGGAATAATTCTGAGATGTGCACATACAGAGCCGTGGCTGCGGCTCCCTGGTGATCTGGGTGTCTCCCAGCTGGGTTGCACTCACCATGCGGAATGCTGAGCCCGTGAAGTCCCTAGCACTCGTTCATCTTTGGGAATTCTGAACTGTGGTGGGAGTTCCTTCGTACCGGCCCCGCCTCCCCCTAGTCCCCCTTGCAAGAGAGCCTGCATTTGTAGTTCTGTTTGGCCACTGCCCCCATAGGCCCAGTCAGCCAGGGCAGCCCCAGGATGCCCCCTCAAGCCTGCACCCCTGTTCTCTCAGCTCCTTTGGTCTGGGAGCCAGTCTGGCGGATGATGTGCCCTATTGGGCTCCATGCCCCTCAGTAGGTTGAGGGTCTGTGTGTGCAAAGCAAGGCCAACAGAGTCCAGCTGGCTAGTGACCCAGTGTTTAATCTGGGGGCACTGTCTGTAAGTCATAGATGGAGGCCACGCTTTCTAGACAGCTTTGTCAATGATGAGATGATATTTTGATCAAAGTCTGGGCTTGGTTTCTGCCCAGCTCCCATCAGGTTCTGATCTCACATCGGCTGGCCCATGGGCTAGAAACACTAAGAAGCAGAAAGAATGGCATCTGGAGAGCAAAGTTCACACTGAAGAGAGTGAAGTTTTAGTTGGAGCCTCAAGATAAGCTTTAGGCCTCAGGCTGAGCTCTGCTCTGGGGAACAAAGTGAGTGGTAACCCCAGAACTGACGGATGCACGTGTCTGACTTTGTAGATAGAGGAGGGGGGCCACAGCATCCTCTAGAAGCTTGAAAAGGCAAGGAAGGCCTCCAGGGAGAAACTCAGCCCTGCCAACACCTTCATTTTAACCAACTTGGGTTTCCAACCCAAAGAACAGTAAAATAATAAAGTTTTATTTGAGTGTTTGGGTCGTGAAGCTTGTGGTACTGTGCTGCAGCAGCAATAGGGAAATACATATCCACTCTTTGAAAGCGTAACACGGGATCCAACCATTTAAAAGAAACCTCACCTATTACCACGCTAAGGAGTTTGCACTTTACCTATGGGCACGAGGAGTTAAGAAGCAGGCAAGAGATGGAATCACGCAAGAGAAGGAATCGGATCTGTGCATAGAAACATCCCTCTGGAAGTGACATGGAAGACAGATCCAGGGCTAGAAAATAGGACAAAAAGGAAAGAGGCCAGTGAGGAGGTCAAAGGTCCAGGTCAAAGGTAGTGAGAACTGGTGGTGACGAGGGATCAGAGGAGACGGAGTGGGAAAAACAGACGGGGAGAGATTTTGCAGAGACGAGTGTCAGGATTTAGCAAACACACTGGATGCTGGTGAAGAGGGAGGAAGGAGTTTCAATGCCTCCAAGTCACTCAGCGACTTCGGTGACTCCAGCTTAGGTAACTGGGAAAAAACAAACTGTGAAAGAAGAGAAGCAGGTCGGGATGCCAGGGAGATACACATTGCGAGTTTGTCTTGGACGTGTTATTTCGTAGTGGATATTTCCAGTGAGCAGTTGAAAATGCGGACACTGGCCTCAGTGGAATGAAGAGGGTGGGGCGGGACATTTGGGAATGACACGGATACAACTGAAGCCTGGTTGTGGAGGACGGGAACACCTCGGATAAGCGGGCCAACGGTATTGACCCCCAGGTTCAAAGGCAGGCCAGCCAAGAGCAGTCAGAAATAAATGAAAGAAAAGTGAGGAGGAGTGGTAGGAGAGGTTAGGGAAGTGTGGAAAGAACAGTTGGGGAGAAATGGAATAAGGTTGGGGAGAGGTTGAAGAGGGATGGAGGGGAGTGGAAGAGGGATTGGAAAGAAGAAAGATGAGGCCCTGGAAGGAGTGTATGAGGGATTGGGGAGGAGTGTGAAAAGGGATACAGAGAAGTGTGGAGAGGGATTGGGGAGACGTGGAAGAGGGAATTGGGGGTTAGTAGGAAAGTCGCATGCACTCCATTCCAACAGCCACGAGAGGTGTATTTTCACCAGACGTCCCTCCGTCCTGCCCAGTTCTCGGGCTGCTCAGAGCTTCGACACCATCGTGAACTTCTTGCTTCTGCAGCCATTCCAAGGCCATTCTGGAGCTCAGAGTCTTGCGTGTTCTCTTTTCCTGCCGCTCTCTGCGCTGTGAATACAGGCACAGTGCCCCCTCCCACCTCTGCTTCTGCTCACCCCATTTCTCTGAGACCACTGGTTCTAAAGCCAATCTCGAGGGTCCTGGCAGACACCTAGGGGAAAGAGAGGTTCTACAGGCTTTACCAAGAAGATCCTCAAGGGCCCTCCACACCTTGGAGTCTCCACTCTTCTCTAACCCCAGTGACAGCTTTATTATTAACCAGAGGCAGAAAAGCAGAGAGGAAGTCAGAGGCTTGGGCTCCCACTCACCACTTCCCGGGGTGCAGATCTGGTCAAGTCATGTGACCGCTCTGAGCTCAGTTTCCTCACATGTAATTGGTTGATGCTACTCACCTGCTAGCAGTGCTGTGAGGTCATGGATAAAGCCCTGAGGCCTTTAGCTCAGCGTCTGGTGCAAAATGCACGTTGGTGACTGCCAGCTCTTTGCAGTCTTCATAATGAGCAGAACACAGCCTGAGCGGACTGCCTGTAAACTTGACAGTCAAGTCAATCCTGCTCCAGGGCTTCTCCTAGAAACCTGGGTGGCTATTTACATCCGGGTACTTAGCAACTTGTTCTGGCGTCCTTGTCCCCAAACTGTCTGCATTCAAGTGCTTATTTTCTATACCTCTAGAAAGTTCTAGTACAGCTATTCTCTCACTACCAAACAGGGAGTACGTCCAGCTGCCTGGAGAAGCCACTGCACAGGATGTGGGCCCACAGCCCAGCCTGCGCAGAGACAGCAGGCAGTGGAGGGGGAGGTGAAGATCTAGGACTGTCCTTTCTTTCCTAGAAGATGGAATTGATTCCAGAGAAGGAGAAGCCAAACTGCAAGAGAGGCCAAGGGAGGGATGGGACTTAGAGGGAAGAGCAGAGCCACCTGCCATTCTAAGACCTTCCCAGCAGTCTGGTCTGAACAGGGCAAGAGAGATTGGCTGGTGCACCACCTCAGTGAGGTGAGGACAATATCATCTGCCGAGAGCAGTGAGACCCAGAGGGTACTCAAGGAGCTGGGAGGGGCATGGAGAGCTGCGTGAGTTGTAGGATAGAAAGACAGAGAAGCCGGTTGTGAGGCCCCACTGGATCCTAGTCAGGAGGGAGCAGTCAGGAGCAAGTCCACATAACAAAAGGTGTGTGACCTGCCCATTCCCGCTCACCTATAGCTTTTTTTTTTTACGTTTTCTGGAGAGGTTTTTGCTATAGGGCGCGTGCGCTTGCCAGAAAGACAGAGAGAGACAGAGAGACAGAAAGCGAGAAATCGCCCCCCCCCAGTGGGGATGGCCACACCACAATCCCTTCTCCTCCATTCTCCTCTTGGGATCTTGGGCACGCATGCATATGCGCCCGGCATGAGTTTAAGCCACCAGGTCCAGGACTCAAACTGTGGTTGGCTACATGGGAGTCCAGCGACATAGCCATTATGCCAACTGTTGGTCCCTCACCTATAGCTCTTTCCCACAGCCATCAGATTCCCCTGATCTTTTTCCTACCAATGGGGCATGGTCACACTGCAATCCTTTTTCTTCCATTTCTCCATTCTGTCAGGATTTTGTGTACATGAAGGCCTATCCAGCGTGTTTTTCAAGCCACTGGGCCAGGACTTTAAGCACGGTTGGCCATGTAGGATAGGATCTGGCCCTGTATGCACAGCACTTAACCACCGTGCTGTGGGGTTGCCTTGGGGGTCTCAGTTTAAATATCTGCATAAGCAAAACTTTAAACAGAAGTATAGCATTCCACAAAAATGGTATGGCTTTATTGTCTGAAAGGTCAAAATACAAATGCATTTACAATGAAGCATTGTAAAGACTATTCCCATTACAATGACCATGTTTATACTACTTAATACTACAGACCTCTCGTGCACACGCATAACGTCCTACATCAACAGATGAGTGATACATGGTAAAGACAACGAGCCCCACCTACAAAAAAATGGCTCTCTTGGGCACAGAGGTTCATTCTTCCTTGTTGCTATAGTCATTCAGAATGTCCTGTACGTCCTTTTTGGTTTGCACATTTTGATTTCTATTTCAAAGTCCTGGCTTTGGAACACCTTTCTGGCATTTTATACACACAAACACACACACGCACGTGAGGGGTCTTCGAAAAGATCCTTAGAAGATGGAATTATAATAGTTTATTTTGATACAAAAAAAATTAATCCATGCATAGTTTCTTTATAATACACATTTTCCATGAACTTTTTTTGAAGATCTCATTTATATTGAAGGTGGCCAGGACAAGAGAATGCTACTCCCCAAAATGAAACTGATCATATACACATTTAGGTTCCCCTAACCACCACGGTAGTCCTTGCGGATGACAGGGTTTGCCCTTTCATGGAGTCTTCCTCTCGCCCCTCCCACACCCTACTCACCAGCATAGGCATCTTGGACAGGACAGGTCTGCCCAGGGCTCAGTGCAAGAGGCAAACATGGCCTCTAGCTCCTCCCACTTCGCTAGTGCTGTTTGTGCTTCTGAGCAAACCCTCTCTATCTACACTGACCCTAGTGTCCAGTGCAGCAAGAATGAAGACTGTGAACATCCTGTCACAATCCACTCTCCCACACCCACAGTAAGAGTACAAAACACTGAAGACACCACACACTGATTACAAACAGGCCTAGTCGATGACTAATACTGACATAAAATAAGTGTGAGCTTTTGTTTATTTTTTTGATGCCCTAAAAACCCCATTTTGAATAATCAACCAAATATGACCAAGTTCGCCAGTAATGCTGAAGTCCTGCTGTCATCTCTCTCATTTTCAGCTGCTCAACTGGTTTCCCGATGCCCCCAAGGACGTACAGACAGGAGATGGTGGAATGTCAACACAGGGATGCATGGACAGACAGATACAGATGGGAAAGCTTCAAAGCAACACAAATAACTATGAAGGTTTATTAATGATTCCCAATAAACTGACAAAATCAAGCTTACAGCAGTAAACAGCTGAGTACATGTGAAATTGACAAAGGGTTCCCGGACATCTGTGGGGATACAGCAAATGTGCAAAGCCTTTGGTGAGGGGTGGGGCACAAGCATGCGATAATAACCACCAAACACGGACCCACCAAATCCACTTTTCAAAACAGCCCCACAGAGACAGAATGAGGATGAAAAAAGAACATGTATTAGAAAGCTGTTTATTACAGTTGCTCTTTATACCAGGACATTTCAAACAATCCTACCACTACGGGATGCCCTAGCAAACCACAGGACATAGGCACACCGTGGTGCTCTGGGGCCATGCAAAGTCCTGCTGCTGTGTTCACGCGTGAACCTGGTATATGAATAAGTGAAAGTTTAGGGAGAACACGACAGATTCAACATGTGACTTGTAAGTAAAAATGTCTCTGGGTACACACGGATCCTATCAGGAGTGAATGAAGAATGATGTAAGGAATGCTATCTAGAGCTCCTGGAACTGCTGTTGTTATTATAAACTTACATCCTAACCACATTTCAAATGTAAAAATGGGATATCAGAGTTATCTACAATGTGGATGCTGTGAGTATGGAGGACAGAGGTCAGTTAGGGCTAGAATCCTCAACTGCTGAGCTTGAGATTATACTTTTTTTGTTTGTTTTTTGCTACAGGGAACGTGCGCTCATCAGAGATAGAGGGAAAGTGAGAAATCACCTCCCAGGAGGAGGCCCGTGCCACAGTCCCTTCACACACACACATACACTCAGGGTGCTTTCAAGCCACCAGGTCCAGGATTTGAACTGCCCAATTAGCCATGTGGGACCCAGCACCTTAACCACAACACGTGCTGGCCCCACTGTGGCTATTTTAAGCCTGATAATTCCTTGTCGTGAGGGCTACTCTGTGCATTGTAGGATTACCACAAGCACTGTGGGCCTCTGCCCACTAGATGCTAAGAGCACTCCTCCCAGTCACAATGATCAAAACTATCTCCAGGCAGTGGCAAATGTCTGGGGGGCTGGACTGGGGGCCAGATCGCCTTGTTTGAGAACCACTACTGTGAGTGGTAACAACCATCTCCATTTTGACTCTGGGCAGGGAACTGGGAGTTATGAGGGTTAGTGGAGCCAGAGTGTGTGCCCTTCTAAATGGAGCAGTCCCTGTCCAGTTGGCAATCCAGAACAACATGTCTTGAGTGCTTTTTATTAGTGCTAACTCAAAGTTAGAGGACAGTGAAGGCTGAGCTTCATGTCCATAGGCTGCAGGGGCATCTGCAAACTTTCTCTGCAAAGGGCCAGCAGATGAACATTTTAGGTTTTGTGGGAAAAACTATCTCTATCTCAATACACAACTCTGCCTTGGTGGCAGCGAAACAGAATGGTATGTAACCAATGGGCATGGCTGTGTTCCAATTAAGATTCACAGACACTGAAATGTGAATATCATATACTTTCACATCTCACGAAATATTATTCTTCCTTTGATTTTGTTTTCAATCATTTAAAAATATTAATATTGTTCTTAGCTCATGGCCCTACTAAAACAGGGCCTGGATATGGCCCATAGACCTCAGTTTGGAGGTCCGGAGTTGCAGGGTGCCCACAACAGCAGCAGTAATGTGGGGTGTGTAGGAAGGGCTACAGGAGAAGACTCAGGGTGGACTGGACAGACCAGTCAGAGAGCAGGGACAGTGGGTCAGCAGGATCCCTGCAGGCCACTCCTTTCTCACCTCACTCCACCTCCTGCCTCTTCAGAAACCCCTGCTTAGCGTTGCCACACTATGGCCTCCGAAGACACCAGGATGAAGCTACTGACTTTAAAAAAAAAAAAAAAAAAAAAAAGACCAGATTGGCTTCTGTGCAATTCTTTGGAAATTTATTTTTAAGCTGCTCATAGGGCACTAACCTAGACATTTGTGGAGTTCCCACAGCCCCAGAAAATCCTTTCATAGGAATCTTACCAGTTTTTAATTACCCCGCTAAAACACAGGTTTTCCTGTTCATGCCCTCACAGTGTCTCTTCGACAGTAAACAGAGGACACACTGATGGCCTTCTCCAGCCACAGAGGCAGCTCAGGCACTGGGATGGGCCAGTTGGTGACCAGATCCTGGAAAGGAAGTCACCAGTGGCTTCAGAGCTTTGAGTTCCATGTCCTGTGACCCTACTCTGGAGAGCTGTGTGTGAAAACAGCACCTCTTCCTTCAGAAAAGAACACCTGGTCAGGGCCATCTAGAACAAAAGAGCTGTGGTCTTCCACCCCTCAGCAATAGCAAAGGAAATGAAAATGATCAAGAAGGCTGACAGGAAAGGGGAAGAAATGAAAAGAAACAAGGAGAAAGAGGAAGAGTTAAAAAGAAGGCAGGGAGCGTAGTGATTACCCTGCTGAACTCTCTCATGGCCTACTGAAGTTCAAGTCCCACACCTGTTAGCTTGAAAATCATACCGGGCGTGTGTACGTGTGTGTCCAAGATCCCGGGGGAAGAATGGAGGAGAAGAGATCATGGTTGCTCACTTTCCTGCTTTTCAGGCTCTCTGGGAAAAACTGCCTTTCTCTATCCCTGGGGAACGTACACACTCTGTGGCAAAAAAACTCTTAAAAACAAAGAGAAACAGCTCTAGGAGTGGTGGGGAAATGAGAGAAGTAGAAGATAGGGCAAGAAAGAAAGTGAGAAAAGGGAAGAGGCAAGGAAACCGAGAGAGGGTGGAGTGGCGGCTTCAGTGAGGGGGCAGGACAGAAGAGCATCTTCACCTCTGAAATCCGCTCACCCAGGTCACTGGGACCCCTCCTCTATCCCCGGCCATCACATTTCTGTTGGACTTTAGGTTCAGAAGCCTCATCCACGTGTGTGACAGACAAGCTTGAGAAGCCTCATTTTAGATGCTCCCTCTCCCACCACCTCCCATAGGATTCCACAAGATTCCCCCGGTGGAGGGTCAAGGGAATGGAGGAGGCGCTGAGAGCACTCGTGCCTTCCCACTTCCTGGAGCCAAGATGGGAGGCTGGGTTAGAGTCTCCCATCCGCTCACAACGTTAATGGAGGACAAGGACCTTGTCTGGGACTCTGGACAGGAGGCTTTCAGACATGCCCACCACAGCAGTGGGTCTGGGGGAAGGTACCACGGGCAGCTGTAGGAATCTGGGGTATCCCTTGGGTTTGGTGCCTTCTACTACCCAGGTTGTGCAGGACAAAGGGACAGGACTGACCTGGAGCTCTGCTCCCTAGTCCCCTGCCCTGGGGCCTCTCTTGTGCCTGATTTATCCTAGGGGTGAGGGGCTGGGGGAGGGGGGCTGCAGTCACGTGAGGTATAACAAGGACTCCCATTCAGACGTAATGAGAAGGGAGCTTTGGGACAGCAGCTACACCTTCCTGTACCCACAGTGGGACATGGCAATTGGCTGTGGAGAGTGGCAGATGACCCACATGAAGAGGTGGGACCACTGGGACAGAGGAGACCAGTAACAAAACCATGGCTGGACAAATACATGATTCCAGAGGACCACACTGAGGGGGCGACTCTGCCGACAGACACTGCTCCATTGAATATCTCTTGGTGCTCAGAACCAGTCCTGGCAGGACAGGGGAGGTCAGATCCCAAATGTGACTGTGACAAGGCCAAAGCAGCTCAGACACCACTGCACTGAGTGAGGGTCACTTCAAAATGTCAGGGTTTGAAGACAGCAATTCATTTTAGTTATAGGAAAGCAAAGTGATGTTTTTGCATGTGAGTTCATACCTGCAACACAACACTGACTTTCTCAAACTCTCCTAGAAAAACCGTCATCCGCCATCTTGGCGGGCAGGTGAGGGGTTCACTGTATGATGGCCACTCATTCACTGCCCAGTCTGTCCTTTATCTCACCACTCCCAGTCTCCTCTCACAGCCGTCAGATGGAGACACAGCTCACTCATCCCTGTGGCCCCAACACAAACCTAGTGCCATACACAGTTCACAGGGTGTGTCCACTGACCCAAGTTAGCACTTGAAGGCCCCACTACTTGTCATAAGCCCTGTACTCAGCTGGAGTACAGGAGCAGATGCCCTTGTGTTAGATCAGCAAGGCTACCACTGCAAGGTCCAGGCCTGCTCAGCTCCTTCTGGAAAGACACCTTTTAAGGGTGTATTCAGTAAGCATTTCTGGGCTCTTGGCCAATGTGAGGGGCCAGAGTCCCTATATAGCACTCGGTATCTCCCTAAACCCAGGCTTGGTACAGGACAGAAGAGTAGTACAGGCTGGAAAATGGCCTGGAGACAGGCACAGACCTGCTGTCCAGCCAAGAGTCCATTCCCAGTGCCCACAAGGACCTTCCTCATGCCTTGATGTATTAGCAGTCAGTGTGCCATGAACTAGGGTGAGGAGTCCTAGCTGGGCATGCTGCAGACACTGGATATCTGCTAAGGATTATGAGAAGCCTTAGGCACTCCATTAGGAAGGTCCACTCCACTCCCCAGGCCCCTGTGTTGAGGGGGTATAAGATTTTAGGGCTACCTTGGAGGGGGAGCCCAGAGCCCAGGCTCCCCCTGGACCACTCGAGTACCAGCTAAAATAACTTTCCACTGGCAACAAGGAAGGTGTCTCCTGCAATTCTGAAGAGTAGCTCCAAAGTACAAAGGCTGTGACCGCGACATAACTCCTGAGATACCAAGCTATGTCCACCCAGGGGTCCTCTGGGCCCAGAACCTGGGCCCTTCCTTTGAAGTCCATCTGTCAGTAGGCCTCAGTGAGAGCTTGTCATCTGAACAAAAGAGAAGTTGCTTGTCCTCTGCAAAGCACTCAGGCTTGTCATCATCCCTCTTCTTCTCAGCAGGAGGTCACATTTGTACTACCCAAACTCAACTAGCAACTGGAGGAGGGGAGTGAGGACCAGGTGGTCTATTTTTAATCCAGACAGGATAAGGAATGGGCAGGAAAAGCTTCTTGCCAAGTCTTAAATCTTCTCCCAGCAAGGGCCATCCACACTGAAACTCCGGGAGGGGGGGGGGGGGGGGTGTCTTGCATCATGGCAGCATTTAGACTTCTCTCTTGGTGTGGTCTGCAAGCTTTTCAGGCACAAGAAATTTTCTGGTTATCACAGAATTTTTCAGATATGGAGTTGGTTCTCCTTCCTCACATACTTGGTCAGGCTCTACACTGCTGCCAGAGAGAAGTTGCTCTTCGGCCTCCAAGCAGGTCTCTTCTGGCACTTCTGAACATGAGTGTTGGGATTTTCTGGTAGAAATCTCAGTTGAAACTGGGGGCTCTTTAAAACTCTTCCCTGGGGGACAGTCAGCCCTGTTAGGAGAGGTCACATACTCATTCTTTTCCCCTCCCAAAATGTTTTCCTGACTCTTTCCAGATTCTTCTATGGAAACCTCTTCCAGAAAATTCCCAAAGTTCACTATCAGCTTGTCAATAAGGTCATGGGGGGAAGAACACGATTTTAAGCGTCTGTCATCTTCAGTGTTCACAGAGTCATCATATTTCTTCAGATTTAGATTATTCTAGGGAAAAAAAAAAAAAAAAAAAAGACACACACAACCCCGCCGCAGTGGTCATTCAGGGGTTACATACTATGTCGCCAAAAGCTCACTAGGCTTAGGACACCAAATGCCCACTTCTTAAACAGCCTCCTGCATTCCTCGCAGACCCAAAGCAGTGGCAAATCAGCTCCCATGCCCTTCCAGAGGAACAGTGACCCATTTCCTGAGAAATAGTACCCCACATTTGAATGATTTCTTCTAGAGAGCTCAAAGCTACCTTACACACAATCCTACATCCACAAAACCCCAGAAAAGACTGGAGCATCAACATTAGAATTCTTGGAGGTGGCAAAACTATACTCATAAAAACAGGCTTGCCCAATACCACCAGAAAGTCAAAGGTAGCCTCATGGTAGGGACTGTCTTTACTATGTTTGTACACAGGGCCTAGTCCAGTGCCTGACATACAGTGGGCTACTGATAAGTGTTTGTTGTATGGGCAGCTCCATGGCACTGTGCAGAGGAGGCTAGATCCCACATGGCCAACCAGGATTCAAATTGGGACTCCACTGACTTTGGTGTGTGTGCCCAGGATCCTGATGGGATGGAGAACTGAAGGAAAAAGGATTGTCATAAGACCAGGTCCCATAGGGGGGTAGGTGCCTTCTCCCCCTCTCTCTCCCTTTCTCTTTCTTGTTCTCTTGCATACATGCCCTATGGCATTAAAAAAAATAACACAAACAAAAAAACATACTGTAAAGGCCCAAGCTACAGATTATGCAAAAGCTGGTTTAGTCATCAGACAGTACTGCCTATGACTTCATTTGCTCTCTAAATAACTCTTAGTAAGTAGGGAAAGTAAATAGAATGATACTAGAGTGATAATGGAGAAAAGGAAACGTATTAAACAATTTCTTCTTCTAAAGAACTCAATGCTATTTTCTACACAACTTACATTCACAAGACACCTCAGATAAGACTGGAACATCGAAATAAGATCTCTTAGAGACAGCAAAACAACGATCATAAAGATAGACCTTCCCAACATCACCAGGACATCAAAGGTGGCCTCGTGGCAGGGGCAATCTTTATAATAAACATATCCATGTTACAAAAAGACTCCTGAGGGTCCAAGTGGAGGTGCAGAGGTAATGCAACTGACCCTCAAGGGAAAGGTCCTGAATTTGTGTCCTAGGCTCTCTGAGCACACCAGGTGCATGCACAGGTGCCTATGATCCAGTACATTTGAGTCTAGGGTGGATCATGGCATGAAGACCTTGTTGGGGGTGCCTCTCTCTCTGTCTCTCTCATGGAAGAAATAAATAAACATAAAAAGAAAGACGTCTGAGTTGAAATAAGAACAAATATTTAAAATTCCTGCATCAAGAACTGAAACACTTTCAATAATAAGGACTTAAGGGACCATTAGACAGTGTAATGGTTACATCGCTGGACTCCCACACAGTTGACCGCAGTTCGAGTTCTTGACCCAGTAGCATAAAACTCATAATGGACACATGTGCATGCATGTCCAAAAGAGAAGAATGGAGAAGAAGGGATTATGGCATAGCCATCCTCTGAGGAATTATTTCTTGCTCTTTCACTGTCTCTGTCTTTTCAGCAAGCACACATACCATATAGCAAAAATCTCTTAAAAAATAATAATAAGGACTTAAAGGTTACATCTGGCTGGATTTAGTTTTACTTAAGCAAGAAATTAAACCTTAAAAATTTCACTTTTTTTTCATTTAAAATCTTAGAAAATAAGAATTTTTATTTAAGGATAACTCACTAGAAAACCTCGAATACCAGTTAATTTTGACTCTAACTTCTCAAATTTGAGAAAAACAATTCGATGCAAGCGTTGGATAGCTAAGTCTACCATCAGCACCCCCTCAAGATTGCTAAGCAGTCCATAGATTACCTTGCTCTGGCTGTTTTATTGATTCCATTAAACCCAATGGCCAGGCTTGCCTCCTGTTTGTTCAGCAGTCATTCAGAAAGGGTAGGGTCATGTCTTTCTTCCAAAGCATCCTTTACAGGAACCAGTTCTATGCTAGCAACATATGGGATCCTCATAAGCCTGGTGAAGTCCTTTTCTCTTGTCCAAAGCACAAGGTCAATCAAGGTTGTCACAGGAAGGCTGACTGCATCTGCCCTGCTAGCCATTCTCTGGGACTTTTCAACCTCAAGTTCTCTTTATGTGAGCACCAAAAAAAAGCTCAGTCCAGGAACTCCTCCCCATCTCTAACCACCTTGTCTATCTCCCATAGTCAGCATGCACAAGGATTTCCCTAACAAAAACAGCGGTGTTTACCTTGAAATCACCTCTACGCCATGAGGCTATACTACTTTCCGCAGGATTGGGGACATCAGGCCAACATAGGTGTGTCAATTTTCTAATAACAGATAAGATTTTAAAATAGAAAGTGAGTCTAAGAAGCATTGTACACACATTACATGACTGAGTCAAAAGAACAAAAGGCATTATATGGCTCCTTATTAAATAATAGCAAGCTCCTGGCTTAGATGGAAAATGAGGAAGTAACATAGTTTTGGAACAGGGACATTGAATTACAACTTATCTATGGGATGTGATGGGAGGAGAACCTGTCTCCCATGCAAAGCTATTTCCACTGCCCCTCCCTTTCCTGCACCTGTATCTCCACAGCTGGTCACAATGCTGGGAATTACACCATCACAGAGCGACTCCTTTGAGATTTATACTCTGTAAAGTGTAACATTAAGCCATATAAGCTACCCCCACTGTAGCACAGTGGTTTCAAAGAGCGGTCCCAACCAGTAGCACCAGCATCACCTGGGTTCTTGTTTGAAAAGCAAATACTTGGGCTTCCCCCCAGAAACCCTTGGGGTAGGAGCTGGTTCTAAAGAATCCAAGAGATGAAGAATGATGAATTAAGTATGCAATGTACAAGAATTTGTACTGGTGACTTGGTTATAACCTATAGTTGGTAACTGAAATGGACATGCAGCTGCTTGGCAGAGAAAACCCATGACAGTCCAATTTGGAGGTATATTCTACCAGGGAAGGACCATCAGGCTGGCAGGAGGCTCACTATGGAAAGTGCAAACCCTTCCCCTAGTGGCCAAGGCAAGCATAGCAAATGCCCCAGTAGCCAGCCCTCTAACACTGCACCGCAGCAAGAGTCAAGTTTGTGTGGATAAATGACCAGCCAGCACTGGCACCATATGTACGCTGCTCCCTCACAGCCCTTGATGGAAGCTGGCAAGAAGGTCTCTCCAGCTCTAGGTTCAGATGCAAATGCAGCAGGTAGAGCCTGCGGGGCAGCTAGCACTTCTGGACTCAAAAAGGCCTAGGAGCTGAGGGGGGTGAAAGTCCCCTTGCTTGGTCAGACTTCTATTGAGATACAGGGTGTGGCCTTTAATAATCTCCAAAAATATGTACCAAATTATTACAGGAATGCATATCCTTTTCATGGTAGAGTGCTGTCTCCTACAAAATGCCCATGATATCCCCCACCTCTTTCTGTCTCTGCCTTTTCAGCCACTCACTGTTGCCTATAAACTCACTTGCGTTTTCTGAGACCATATGCCACCATCAGGATGATGAGAATGAGAAGGCCTGCTCCAACCAGAGAAGTTATAAGGAAAATCTCGAAGATACCTTTGGGAAAAAGAAACTGAAAGTCAATAGGAAGTTGAGTTCCTTACTTTGCAGACAAAAGTCAAAATTAGCCTTTTCTTCTAGGAGTTTGAACAACATATTCCTTATGGTTTTCTTTCCATTAAATTCAATTTATTTCAGTTAAAACAAACAAAAAATACCTGGGATTTGTAACTCTTCATCTAGTTGTCTTCTCCCAGCATAATTTCACCCACACATAAACACATACACAATTGATACTGTATACATCAGTTCATCTTTCAATTTTATTAAATAAATATTTACTGAGCACATACTATTTGCCAAAAACTATTCTGGGGGGAACCAGCAGTTAGTGTAATGGCTATGTCGCTGTACTCCCACGTAGTCAACCGCAGTTCACGTCCCGGACCCGGTGGCTTAAAACTCATGCCGGGCGCGTGTGCGTGCGTGCCCAAGATCTCGAGAGGAGAATGGAGGAGAAGGGATTGCAGCGTGACCATCCCCCCTTTGGGGGTGATTTCGCGCTTTCTGTCTCTAATGTCTCTCTCTGTCTGTCTGGCAAGCGCACGCGCCCTATAGTGAAAATCTCTCAAAAAAAAAAAAAAAAACTATTCTGGGTAATAAAACAAAGGAATAAACAAGAAATATAAGATTTCTACTATTATGGAGCTTATGTTTTGGTGGAAGGATTCAGTAAATAAATAACACAAGATGATTTCAGATAAAACAAGGTAATAAGGTATGAAGGATCAGGTGAGAGGGAGGCTTGCAATTTTAAGTGGGGTGGCCAAAAAAGAGGTAAAATTCGAGCTGATCTTAGCAACAAAAAAGAGAGAGGCACACAACAATATGGAAAGAAGCATTCCAGGCAGAAGGAACAGCAGGTGCAAAAGCTTTGAGGCGGAGAGAAATTAAGGAACATACATAGCGGCAGAGGTGGTAAGCAGTAAGGTCAGAAAAGGACAGATAAAGAAAGACCCTAAAAGCTGTGCAAAGGAGTTTGGTTTTATCTAAAATACGATGGAAGTCACTGGTGGGTTTTAAGAATGGGTTGCTGATAGAAGCAGGTGATCTATAAACTATAGATCAGGATAGGAAACTTCTTTTTTTTTTCAAGTAATTATTTATTTAATTTTATTTATTCATTCATTTATTTTAACTTGACCAGAGAGAGGCACAGAGAGAGAGAAAGACAATGAGAAAGCAAGCCACCAGGTCCAGTACTCGAACCATGGTTGGCCATGTGGGAGTGAACAGTGCCCCAACCACCATGCCATCTGCTAGTCCCCAGGGTAGAAAACTTCTAGATGCCAAGGCAGAAGCCTGCCTTTAATTTGACCACTGGAGAAAATTCATTCCACAAGCTGATGAAATTTATGTCCAGAACTGTGAAAATACAACCTAATTTTAGAAGATGTGAAACAGCAAGATCAAGCAGAATTCCAAGAAGGCAAAGTCAGACCATACACAGAATGTTTCCTATGTGAAAACATGCTATACTCATCTCTTCTAGAGGCATAAGCTATTTTATTCTTTAAAAATGTGATGAACAAGGGGACCAGAAGTTAGCATAATGGTTATGTCGCTGGACTCCCATGTAGTCGACCGCGGTTCGTGTCCCAGACCCGGTGGCTTAAAACTCACGCCAGGTGCGTGGGCGTGAGTGCCCAAGATCCCTAGAGGAGAATGGAGGAGCAGGGATTGCGGCATGGCCATCCCCCCGGGGGGTGATTTCTCGCTTTCTGTCTCTATGTCTCTCTCTGTCTGGCGAGCGCATGCGCCCTATAGCAAAAACCTCTCCAAAAAAAAAAAAAAAAAAAAAAAAATGTGATGAACAAGAACTTTTCAAGAATTTACTTCAAGGAGACAATTTATAGCTGCACTAGTTTTTGCAAAACTTGGCAGTGTTCCTTCATTTTTTAATCTAAAAGTTAGTTCATTCCTTAAAACAGTTTCAGTATGTCCTGAAAAATCAAATCTCTGCCACTCCAGGACTTGACAAGATTAATATATTTCTTTCTCCTATTGTCCTTCTTCCTTCTTCATCTCCCTCCTCATTCCATCTTCCTTCCCTCTTGAATATCTCCCATAAAAAGCCATCATAGGGGGGTCAGCAGTTGGCGTAAAGGCTATGTCGCTGGACTCCCATGTAGTCAACCGCGGTTCGAGTCCCGGACCCGTGGCTTAAACTCACGCTGGGCTTGTGTATGTGTTAGTCCAAGATCCCAAGAGGAGAATAGAAGAGAAGGGATTGTGGTGTGGCCAGCTCCCTGGAGGGTGATTTCTCGCTTTCTGTCTCTCTGTCTCTCTCTAACTTTCTGGCAAGTGCACGCACTCTATAGCAAAAACCTCTCAAAAAAAGTCATCATAGGAAGCTACAGTATACTTTAGATTATTTGTTGTTATCTATTAAATTTCTCTTGCTCCCTATTTTTTAACATGAAAGCTGGTAAGTCATATACATTATATACCATTTTGCTCAAAAAAAGTCTGCAAACAATGAGGTTAAGAATTTCTGCATGGGACCAGCAGATGATATAGGGGTTACGTCACTGGACTCCCACATGGCAGACTGCAATTCAGGTCCCCGACCATGTGGCTTGAAAATAACCCTGGCATTTGATAGAAAGTGGTCAAATATGGAAGATTTACTGTTGAGTGAAGCTAGCCAGGCTATGAAAGAAAGAAATTATATGTCTTCACTTAATATATATTGACTATTTGTACTCTATGGTAGAGACTGAAAGATTGGAGGGCAAAAAAGTAGTGAAAATAGTTATGGATGCTAGAGACAGTGTGGATGGAGGGTAGGAGAAGGGAAGAGTATAGGGAAGGAATAGAAAGAAAAAATGGAGAGGCAAGACATTTGTGGAACACAGAAATGGTTTATTACCTATTGATGATAACATGTATAGTATTCTCAACTGGAATGGTCTGAGACGTATTTTGGGTTGGGTAAATTTTCTTTATAAGCCAAATGATGTATAGTGATCAAATATTTAAGAAAAATAAAAAGAATAATAAAAATAAAATAAAGTAGAAAAAAAAGAATTTCCAGTACATGCTCCTTAGTCAACCAAGGCTTTCCCTCCAAAGTCCTTTTGTGCTGTAAATTCTGATTTATAGAAACCAGTGACTCTGAACTTGGGCACCCTTAAGTGGGAGCTCATTTGGTGCTGAAACCAAAATTGGCATAAACTTGATACCCCCTCAAGATGATTTAGGGCTGCCCTCTAGGAAGAAGGAAAGTGTCCAGTCTTTCCAAGTTCAGCTTTCAGTTTGCCTGCTCTCCTTCCTGTCTCCTCTCTCTATGCTTGTTTGCCAAGAGCAGAGTGCCCTTCTCACTTCTTTCATGCCCCAAATCCTGAGAAGAGAATGGCTTTCCTCTGCCTTTGGCAAACCTTGTTTCTGAGTGATCTAAGGTAAATGCCAAGGAGAGGAACCCATGCCCTTGAAGGAAATACTCACTGATTGACAATGTCTTAAAGCTTATGCTGGTCCCATTTTTTCCTCCAGCACTGGTACTGGCCATGACCTTTACAGAATAAGAGGTCTTTCGTGTCAGGGACTCCAGGTCATACTGCAGGATGCTGGAGTTGACTGTCTTGGCTAAAAGAAAATATAGAAGTCAAAACCACAGCCAAGCTGGACCCAAAGAAAAACACTGGAATCTATCTCTCCAAGATTGGTCATCTCATACTCCAATCCTATCCATGTCCTGCTGAAAATTAGCCTATACAGATGGATCAAAAACCTAAATATGAGAGATAAAACTGGGGGGCCAGCAGGTGGCATACCGGTTAAGACACTAGACTCCCACGTGGCTGACTGCAGTTTGAGTCCCGAACCCAGAGGCTTGAAACTCATGCCAGGTGCATGTGCTTGCATGCCCAAAATCCAGATAAAAGAATGGAGAAAGGGGGTTGTGGCATGTCCCCTGTGGGGTGATTTCTCACTTTCTCTCTCTCTTTCTCTGTCTTTCTTTTACTATAGGGTGAGCGCACACACCCTATAGTAAAAAATCTCTCAAAAAAAAAGGTAAAACTAACCCAGTTATGGTGGCATGCTGAACTGCAGAGCTAGAGCCACAGGCAACAATGGTCCAAATCCCGGGTCCAGCTGGCCTAAAACACACCAGGTGCAAATGCAAGCATCCAAGATCCAATAAGCTGTAGGACCACAGGAAGAGTATTATGATATGACCAGACCTTGTTGAGGATGCTCTCTCTCTCTCTCTCTCTCTCTCTCTCTCTCTCTCTCTCTCTCTCTTGTGCTGTATCATGAGTAAAGAAACAAAGGAGCTAAAATAAAGTCTTAGAAGCCAACACAAGGTAAGCCTTCTATGACCTTAAATTTTACAATGGTTTGTTAGATAATGACACCAAAAACACAAGCAACAACAACAAAATAGATTAAATTTCATTAAAATTAAAAGATTTGGGGCCAACCCATGGCCTGATGGTTAAGGTGACTGTGTCTCACATGGATAAGAATATGATTTGAGTCCTGCATGCAGGAGCTCTAAAAACATGCTAGGCGTATGTGCATGCATTCCCAAAATCTCAAAAGAAGGGAGAAATAGAGAAGAGGCTGCAGCATGAACATGCCACAGGAGGGATGCTTTCTCACCTTCTCTCTTCCCTCTGTTTTTCTCAGGTAAGTACATGTGCCCTTTGGCAAAGGTTAAAAATAGAAAATGGAAAGCTTTTTTGCATTGAGACAATATCAAAAAAGTGAAAACACACAGAGTGGGAGAAAATATATGTAACTCATCCTATATTTGATAAGGAACTTATATCCAAATTATATAATGAGTTCTCACAACACAACTAAAAGGCAACTCAGTTTAAAAATGATCAAAGAGATTAAAAAGACATTTTTCCAAAGATGGTATACAAATGGTAAACTACATGAAAACATGCTCAGCATCATTAGCCATTAGGGAAAAGCAAATCAATAAGACATCATTTCACACATATTAGAATAGCTATAATATTTTTTTAAATTGAAAAATAACAAATAGTGTGGCAAGGATGCAGATAAATTGGGACCCTCATACACTGCTTGTGAGAATGTGGAATGATATAGTCACTGCAGAAAATAGTTGGGTGGTTCCTCAATAATTTAAACTAGAATTACCATATAATCCAGCAATTCTACTCCTGGGTATATTCCTAAAATAATTGAAAACATGGACTTGAACAGATATTTGGTACGCCTATGTCCATAGCAGCACTATTCACAGTAGTCAAAAAATTGAAACAAACCAAATGTTCATCAACTGATGAACAGATTAACAACATGGAGCATCCATAAAACGGAGTATTATTCAGCCATAAAAAGAAATGAAGTACCTACTCATGCTATAACATAGATGAATTTTGAAAACATCATGCTGAGTTTTAAAAAAAAGCCAGACACAAAAGCCACATAGTGAAGAGTTAATTTATATGAAATATCTAGAACAGACAAATAATAGGGGCATAAATACTCTGGTGGTTGCCAAGGCCTATGGGAAGAGGGGAATAGGGAGTGATTGATCACAAGGCACAGGGCATTTATTTGGCATAGAACTGGAAAAGTTCTGGAAATAGTAGTGGTAGTTGCACAACATCATGGATGTTCATAATTACAGAAAATTACACACCTTACAGTGTTTAAAATGTCAAATTTTATATTATTATATTTTGCCATAATAAAACACATTTTTAAAACCTAAACAGCAATCTAAGCCTAGTCCAGAATTTAGGATGTCAGGAGATATTGTAGACTTAAAAAAATAAGACTCAGCAGTGAGCAGAAGTCATGGTGAGGCATCCTACGCTAAGGTAAATGTCACCAGTCAGTGTCCCTTTCTACTCTTTAAGACACGTGCACCCCTTCTGGGAATATTGGAAAAGAAGTTCTGAAAGGTCATCTTGTTCCCAGCTTGACCAGGACAAATTATATCAATTCTTCCTCTTTCTAAAGGACTCTTAGGTATTGTCATTCCGATCTCATTTAATCCCCAAAATTTGAGAAGTAGGTGCCCTTGCCCCATTTTCAGTAAGGCTCAAAGAAGGTAAGTGACATGCAAAGTTACAGGTCACAACCATGGCAGCCATCCCTTTGACAGGTCTACCCATCGCAGCTCTCTGAGGTTTTTAGTTTTGTTTCAACTTGGCTATGGACACACTTACAGAATTCCTTTCCATCCTCAGCTTGGTAATATATGGTATAGTTCCTGATAATACCATTTCTCTCCTTCTTAGGAATTTCTTTCCATGTGACTGTGACTGTCTTCACGCCAATGTTCTCCACCTTGGTTGTGGGACCTTCTGACGGAGCTTCAAAGGACAGAAAGGCAAACACTGAATCTTACCCCAGAAGATCCTTCCCCCACAAAGACTCTGCTTAGGAATCAAGCCAAAACTACAATGCTGGAGATAGTAAGCAAAGTTTGAGTAGGGACTTGCTGTATCAACTAGATTTGGAAAAATTATTTTCTGGAACCATTTCTCTTAAACTAGAAGAGAAGTGGTATCAAAAACCAGAGTAAAGTCTTTCTTATAGATCTCTCACTTTCATTTGACACCTAGCCCTTTCATTCATATCTTTAAAGTGTAGTTATTATCAAATAGTTGAAGAATATTTCTCCATGGGCCACCTCTGAGTTACAAGAGATATTTTCCATATTAAATTTGAAATCTGTTAACTTTAAAAAAGATGAAAATTAAGTCTGAGCCTACTAAACCCCTGCTTATTGCTGAGCAATTAAAAATAATTTTAATATCCCTAACATATGATAAACTCCAGTTTTTTTGAGTTGGTGTTAATTAAATGTTATTTCTGTTTGCAGTTCTCTTTGCACTAAGTTTCTTTGTGACTTCAGGCAAGTTATTTTACCTCTTTGGCCTCAATTTTACATTGATGAAATGAAGGGATTGGACATAATAGTCTCTAATGTCTATCCCACTTTTGAAACCCAGAGAATCCATAATCTGACCCCAATTATACATAGCTTGCTCCAAGAGGAAGGGGAAGCACAAATGGGTCTTATTATTATTATTATTGAGATACCTTCGCTATAGGGTATGTGCGCTCACCAGAGAGAGACAGACAGAAAGTGAGAAACTCCCCCCTCCCAGGGGGGGATAACCACACCACAATCCCTTCTCTTCTACTTGCCTCATAGAATTTTGGGCACACATGCACATGCATCTGGCATGAGTTTTAAGCCACTATGTCTGGGACTCAACCATAGTCAACTACATGGGAGTCCAGTGACATAGCCAATACGTCATCTGCTGGTCCCACAAATGGGCCTTAAGGCAATTGTGAATGAGCTTCAGACACTCTCAAGCTTGTATAAATGATAGATAGGCCCCAGTGTCCCCAAGAGGGCCTTGTCCATACATACAGCCTTCTTCGTTATAAACCTGGATGGAATATGGCTCGCCCACTTGGTCATGCAACATTGGATACACAGAGATGTTATAACACAATAAAGGTCTTAATTTATCTATAAAAAAAGAGAGAGAAAAAGAAAGAAGGAGAAAGAAGAAAGAGAAAAAAATACACATCAGTGCAGAGCATGGCAGAGTACAAGAAATACTGGACTGAGTTATGATCTAAGACTTATGTAAGATACTCCATTTCTCTACACTTTCCACATCTGGAAAAATAAGATTAGGTTGGAGGGTCTCTAATGTCTATTCTTATTCTAAGATTTTCTAACTATGCTTTAGAACTGAACTCTTTACCACTATGACAGATCCATTCAAGAAGAGAGAAGTAAGAGATGCAGTCTTTCCATCATTGATTTTGTCATATGATTTGGGGATAGTGAAGAATAAACTTAATCTTCCTGTCAACATTATATCACCCTGGAGAACTCAGATACCAGGACTTCTAGATCTTCTACCTGCCTCCACTCATGCATGAGAATAATTGTTACTGTGGATGCTATGAAACCTTAAGAAATGATTGGAGTAATAGGGTTGAAAGGGTAAAGCCTCATTCATGTTTCTTACATGGGGGCAAAGACTTCCTTGAAAAGAAGGTTATTCCTCATATCAATCACCCAGGAAAGAGTCTTAGCTCTTTAACAGGCAGCCAGAATTAAAGAAAATATCCTAGGCAGAACAGACAGGATCCAGATTCTGGTGTTATTCATGGAAGATCTAAGTATCTGGGAAGTGAGACCAGGTGGTGGGTGGTGCAGCGGTAACACAACTAGACCCACACAGAAAAAGTACTGGGTTCATATCCCAGGACCTCCCTGAGCACACTAGGCACTTGAGTGTGCCCATGATGTAGACTAAGGGTGAACTGTAGTGAGAAGACTCTGTTGGGGGTGCCTGTTTCTTTTTCTCCCTCTCTCTCATGTAAGGAATAAACAAACAAACCATACCAAGAAAAGTATCTTGGAAGGGGGTCTCTAACGGGAGACATTAAATGAGATTTTCTGCCTGGAAATAGGCCAAACAGTTGGATTCCCATAGCTTTCTATGTCAGCCTTGTCTGAAAAATTACAAGAAGCATGTCACTTCACAAAACTTCCATGAGCTTACCAAATGCTATTAACATCATTTACAGCTTTGAAGCCAAAGTTAAAGATTAATCAACTGAGGGAAATGAAACTGAATCCTGCACAGAGGGAACTTGTGGATTCTGACTGGCTACCTTGATGGATGCTCCAGTTCCTGGCCCAAGACACAGTTTCCCAGGAAACAGCGGAAGGCTCTGAGTCCAAATCTGGGAACCACTCAACCATCCATGTGTCCACTTCTGGAAAGGAACTGCGCCACTCCACCACCAGCTGGTCCTGAGCACGGCAGGTCTGCATGACTTCAATGCACCGAAATGCTGAAAGACAAAGACTTGCTTCATAGCTACCCTTCACATCCCCCACAAACACCAACCACAATGGCATCCATTCATTGACCGAAGAGCAGAAGAAAGTCAAAGCAGGATCTCTACTACAGCCTCACCGAAGGGGCTATTTTTTATCCTTTTGATTTATCCCTTTTTCTCAGTCAACACCTTTGATGAGTAAGTGCCTACTTACCCTTCTTTTTCCTCCCTAAAATTGACCTGTTGCCATGACTAAAAAGACTTACCTTTCACAGGTATCTCTCTGCAAGTACAAAGAAAAGCAAATCTGAGACAAAGAATCTCCAAAGATAGAATCTCAGGTACCAGTAATGCTGTGGCTAGGAAGCTGGGAGTCAGTGACCCTAAAGTCATACCAGGGAATGACTTCCTACTCAGATATCTAGGCTTCCCCTCCACAAACTGGACATTAATTTCCATCCTTAAGGCAGAAGGAACTGTTTTGCACCAGAAAGATAAAGACTCGCCTATCCGAAGCATGGAGGTATGGATCAATGTGTAAATGGCAATACTGGCAGAAAACTCATCTCTGGAAACAGGCCACAAGGATACCTGAAAATAAAAGTTGAATGCATGGCTTTTAATACAATCTCTTGAATTTAATCAGAATGAAAGTGATATCTTATTGAAAATATTCTAAACACAGAGGGGTGGGGCTCAGAAATGATAAGGAATGGCTGTCTCCTCTAGGCCACGTCTCTGCACCTGCAACACGCCTTAGTCTTCAGAACTGGAATCCATAGGAAGTGTGTTTTAAATAAACCTCGAAAACAGTCTGGGTAAAGGCAAAAGAAGAGACAGTATCCCACAAACAAACAAACAAAAGGCCTTTGAAACTGAAAGCCTAGGTCAATGTAGGAACTTGGGGTAGGGGCTGGGTTTAATCATCAATTGCTTAATCTGCATCCAGCTATTTCTAGGCAACAAACAGCCCCAGCAGGCAGTGTGTATATTTAAAAGCCAAAGTTTACAGATCCTTTTCCCAAAACTGGGCCTCTAGTCAACATTCCCGCTGCTAGTTCTAAGAAAAGGCAAGGTAATTTGTCAATCAGTCTTAAGCAGTAGCTCTGAGGAAGGGTAACTTAAGTATGAAGGCAATGTGAATCTGGAGCAGAGTCAGCGGCCAGGGCAAGGAGCACAGAGCTTGGATATCAATGCCACCGACTAATCCCAGTGCTCCGTTTTCTCCTCCCTGACTTCTTCTATGTAGAAGCTTCAAGAATCCTCAGCTAGTCCAGGCTGAAAGTTCTTTGAAACCTTGCCTGGAGTTAGCAGGCAATGTGGCTTCTCCACCCAGACCCTTCTTACTATTGGGGTGGGTTTTTCTTGGTTGAGATCACTTTGAGACATACCTTACATTCCAGAGACCCTCTGCCAGACCCTTTGAGGGGAGCCACCTTCCCCAGGACTTTTACCCAGACTGCATTACCTATTAAGTTGAAATACGTGTCCCCGGAAAGATATCCCCAGTAGCACAGAATGTGCCCTTATTTGGAAATAGCGCTGTTGCAGATGTAACTAGTGGAGATGGTGAGCCCTTACCTGACCCAATATGACTGGTGTCCTTAAAAGAAAAGGGGAATTTGGTGCAGAAACAGACACACAGGAAACTGGCCATGCAGACTGGGGCACAGATTGGAGTTACTGGAGCTATCAGCTGCCACAAGCCACTAAAAGATGGAAGAAGTAAGGAATTCCAGACTCTCCCCTAGAGACTGCAGTGGAGCAGGGCCCAGCCAACACCTTGAGTTTGGACTTCTGGCCTCTAGAATGATGGAGCAATAAACCTCTTGTCTTAAGCTACCCAGTTTGTGATACTTTGTTACAGAAGCCCTAGGAGAATAAGATCGCACCTTCAGCTCAGCCTCTTCCTGGCCTGCTTCCTCTGCTTGCTTTTCTGGTCTCCATGGAGGCATTTTCTTAATGAATGACCTGCCCACAAGTCCTGACCTGAAGATGAGCTAGTGTTGGTTCCTAACCCCACGCTCTTTCTCCTTGCCAATACCAGAGCTCCAAGGAGGAAAAGGAGCCAGGTCTCATGCACCAAATTTGTTCCAGAGACTGAGGTAGAAAAGGTTCCATGATGCCATGAGTCAGGCTTGGAAGGGGAGAGGTCTGACAACATTACTTGATGTTGAGCGAGAAGTTTCCAAATCATAATTCTACTGAATGTAAACTAATTGTCAGGCCCTTCCATTATTCATCAAGGACCTTTCAAGCAATCATTCCAAGTACAACACATCGCTGGGTGTGGTACAAAACAGATCCTTTCTGGGAAAAGAGGAAGGGGCTTTGACTGTAAACACCATTAATTTCTTATGGTTTATGTGGAGATAGTTACTCTGGATCTATCAGGTAGTGTTCTCAGATGCTGACAGTACTTCCTCTTTGCCTGCTGCCCTGACCCAAGAATATCCAGAAATTCACTCCAACTCAATCCCAACCTCCTCTGCAGCCCTCTCACCACACAAGCAGCCATTTTTTGTATGCTTGCCTCAGACCACTCCATAGCTGCCTGCTGGCTAAGATCTCATAGAACTCATAGGATATTCAGACCAGAAAGAACCTGAAGGCTTACCTATTCCAATGCCTTACTCTAAAGATGGAAACATGGAAGCCCATTGCTATGATTTGAATGTCCACCCCAAAACTCATGCTGAAATTGAATTACCATTGTGATGGTATGGGGAGCTAGGGTCTTTAAGAACTCATTAGATCATGAGGACAGAGTCCTCATGAGCCATGAATGTGGGAGTGGGGTTAGTTATCATAGAAATGGGGATCCAGAAAAAGAGATGAGTTCTGTCTGTCTTACCTGTGTTTCCTCACCATGTGATGCCTTCTGCCATTGGATGAACCTTGCCAGATACTGGCACTACTCCCTTGGACTTCTCAGCCTCCAATACCAACAGCCAAGTAAGCTTCCATTCTTTATAAATTACCTAGTCTGGGGACTAGCAGGTGTTGTGGTGGTTAGGGTGCTGGACTCCTACTTGGCCAATTACCGTTCAAGTACTGGACTGACAGCTTGCTTTCTCACTTCCTGTCTCTTTGTCTCTCTCTGGTCAAATTTAAACAGGCCAGGGATGATGGGGAATGTCTGAAATGCTAACTAACTTGGAGGCTTGGGCATAGGATGGTGACATGGTGTGACCATGCCAAAAATACTCTTTCCTCAACTCTATACTTCTCCCCAAACCCCTGCTTCTCTTAAAGCAAAAGAAAGGAAAAATAGACAAAGTTCCTACCCTCATAGTACATACATCTTATTGTGGGAGATAAAGGTAATAAAATAAATGAGAAAATATACAGAACAAGAGATGGTACTAAATATGATAGAAACCACTATTGCCTGCAATTCCTTAAATAAGAAACAAAGAAGAAATTGTATTTCAAAACAAGATATAAAATAGGAATTTGCCTGGTAGCAGTTAAATGTTAGAAACTTTTTTTTCTTTAGGTTCTTTACTTTTTTTAGAGAGAGAGAGAGAGAGATTTTCGCTGTAGGGTATGTGTGCTTGCCGGAGAGATAGAGAGACAGAAAGTGAGAAATCACCCCCCCCCCCCCAGGGGGGATGGCCATGCCGCAATTCCTTCTCCTGCACTCTCCTCTCAGGATTTTGGACACACACGCACATGCACCTGGCGTGAGTTTAAGACACCAGGTCCAGGAGTCGAATCATGGTCCACTATATGGGAGTCCATCAACGTAACTATTACGCCATCTGCTGGTCCCAGTATTTTTCTTAACTTAGTAGTCGAATAGAAAGGGGGAAAGGAATATCAGGAAAGTGGGCATTAAAATAAGGATGGGAATATGGTCAATATCTATCTGTGAGGGAAAAAGTTCAAGGGAAGTTTTAGTCACTGAGGACAAATGTGACAAATAGAACAGTTTTATGTGGCTCAACACAGTTTGTATTCTGCTCAGAGCAAATAAAAGCTGCATTTAGAATTTCTAGTTATGACATGCCTTATATGATTTATGAAGTCCCTGATTTTTAACATAAACTATGTTCCAAAGGAATTTTATTTCAAGGGACTCTTTAATTACCAACAGATTCTGTTTTCCCCACCATAATCTAAAATTCCTCCACTCCATTTTCATTTTGATTCAAATGAAACAGCTACCCTTAAGAGGGTAGGGACAACTTCTTGGCCAACTGCATGAGGCCAAGTACCTAAGTAAGAAATTTATGCTCTACTTACGCTTTTCATGGATTGCTGGAATCCTCAGGGTAGCCACTGGGGACTCCCCAAGAGAATTATAAGAAATCACAGACACGTTGTAAGTCTCGCCACCCAGATGCAGTTTGATCTGCTGGTTAGTGGTGTTCACTGTCTCTGTGAGGTTCATGTTGTTTTCTGGAAAGTACCATATGCTGTAGCCAAGTACTTTCTCCAGGACTGGGGCTCCTTTTGCCTTCTGAAGCCAAAGGAAACAAAATTTACTGCCAACACCAAAACAAGAAAGGCATTGAGACAGTGATAGTAATTGGGATTGGAATGTCATCTGGCAAAACAGAGTGATTTCACCATTTTCCCAAAGATTTTAAACTTGCCTGGGCTTCAGCAAGTATAATATGACATGAGGAGTATTTCCCAAAAATTCTGGAGATGCACTAACTAGAGTTTTGGCATCTCACTCCTCTCATCCCTCTCTTTGTCCTCCCAACTTCTCTGTCTTTTTCCCTATTTCCTGTGCTCTTTATCTGCCTTTTCCCCTTCCGGTTGATTCCCTCTCCCCACCCCACTTTGCTACTTTCCCATTTTCTTGTCTTAGCTTCATGCTCTTTCTCCTCTTCTCTGCATTGCATATCTGCCTTCTCTTCATTCCTCACTCCCATGCCTTCCCCAGTAGAAGATCACCTCGCCCTTCATCTGCCTTTTTACCCCACTATCTCAGCACTCAAAGGGGCACATATGCCATATATGCTGGCAATGGCCTGAGGACACCCCAGTGAGCTGATTCCCACTCAGAGCACTTCTCAGATGTAGGTGACACTTCAGGGGCTGACACTGCTATCCAGCAGAGGCCCGTCAGTGATGTATTCCTCCAAAAGATCTGGTGCCTCCCACACTTGCTCTTTGCACCTGCCTCAAATGTTACCGTTTCATCCCAAAGAAGAGGGGACCAAGGTCCACAATGCATGCTCAGGCTATCTGTAAGATGACCTTTGGGGGCTTTTTTGAGCTTGGTAATCATAGTGAGATTTGGGGAATCATAAAGCCCTCTAGGAAAGAATTTTTCAAGAGAAAAAATTACAAATACCACAAATTTTAGAGGAGTAGACCAAGAGCTTTTAAACAGGAAAACAAACACAGAGGCAGTCACCTTCCACAGCAACCACACTGGCCTTCTTCCATCTGTCTCTGCTGGTCTCAGAACTCTCCACAGATCCAGGCCATATGGAGCTATAAGGAACAAGAGAGATGCTCAGTCCAGCCCAGACAGAAGGGTGCTGCAACAGAGATGGGGGAAGTTAGCAGGGCAAGGGGCCAGCAGATGGTGTAATGGTTACTTCGTTGGACTCCCACGTGGTCGACTGTGGTTTAGACCTGGTGGCTTAGAACTCAGGCTATGCATGTGCGTGCATGTCCAAAATCCCGAGAGGAGAATGGAGGAGAAGGCTATGTAGCATAGTCATTCCCCCTGGGGGGTGATTTATCACTTTCTGTCTCTCTGTCTCTCTCTATCTTTCAGGAAAGTGTGCTCGTCCTATACCAAAAAATCTCTCTTAATTAAAAAAAAAGTTAGCTGGGCAATTGGGAAGGATCTGCTTGAGGGTAGAAGAAAGGTGGAATATAGAGGAACAGCAATGTTACAATGACCAACAGTGTTTTCATTGTGTGGTCAAAGGGTTAAATCAACTATAGGTAAAAAGTAAAACAAAACCACTCTTGGGTATAATGTCTTAATGTAAAGTACAATAAACTATTGTTATATACTTTATCACGCAGATATGAATCAAAATACGGACTATCTCATGTCATCTAAGACTTATAAAGGTGAGAATGACACAAATAACTGATAAGAAGGTACATTATATATCATTTATACCATGTCTACTTCAAAACAGGATGAAACTATGATGTCATAGACTATAAGAAAGAATTAAATAAAGAAACAGGCTCCTTCCTGAGCTCTAAATTTGATGTTGGTCTTCTTGGCAGATAAATAAAAAAAAAAAAAGAATCATATCAAGTTATATATTTCTCGTGGCCTGATAAAACAGAAACACAAAATTTCATATGAAGAGGAAACTAATTTCTAGCTGTGGATACTGAATTCACAAACGGAATTTATCATGTGGCACCTCTCAAAAAGGACACCGGTAATGTCAAGGCAATGTCTTCCTATTCTCAACTAAGCAAAAGCACAGAAATAGTGCGTACATACATTGTGCATGGTTGTCTTTTATGAAATGCAAGGGCATACATCCCAACTCATGCCTTTCTCCAGTAAACCACATAGTCCAAGTGTATCTGCTTCTGAGGATAAACCTTATAAAGGCAGGAGTCAGCAAATGGTGTGGAGGTTAAGATTGCTGGATCCGATATGGCCAACGGCATGATTTGAGTCCCAGACCCAGCAGCTTGAAAATCATGCCAGGTGCATGTGCATGTGTGCCCAAAATCCTGAGAGAAGACTGAAGGAGAGAAGATTATGGTGTGACCATCCCCTCCTTGCAGTGATTTCTCACTTTCTCTCTCTTTCTTTCTCTCTCTTTCTGGTGTCTCTCCCCAGCGAATGCATAAACAAAACCTAAAAAAAAAAGGAAACTTACAAAAACAAGAAATTAACCTTTCACTTGATTTCTGCACTATAGCTCCCAAATACGTTTCAAGCAAGCTTTCGCAAGTAATAGATTATTGGCAATATATAGTTTAATGCTCTGAAATACACTTGAAATGTCAAAATAATAAGCTGCTAGTTAAAGAATGACTCACATGGGACCAGCAGTTAGCATAACGGCTATGTCGCTGGACTCCGTTTTGACCGTGGTTCGCGTCCCAGACCCGGTGGCTTAAAACTCACGCCGGGCGAGTGTGCGTGTGTGCCCAAGATCCCGAGAGGAGAATGGAGGAGAAGGGATTGTGGCGTGGCCATCCATCCTGGGGGGTGATTTCTCACTTTCTATCTCTCTGTCTCTCTCTGTCTGTCTGGAGAGCGCATGCACCCTATGGCAAAAACCTCTACCAAAAAAGAAGAAAGAAAGAATGACTCACACTTTAGTCATCAGAGGAAAGCAAAGAGTTCTAAAGAACTCTTCAGAAGGCTAGTGGTCTGTAATTTGGAGAAGAGAGGAAATATCTCTTGTAATTAAAGCCAAAGTT
Source organism: Tupaia tana (assembly GCA_026018925.1). Lineage (NCBI taxonomy): Eukaryota > Metazoa > Chordata > Mammalia > Scandentia > Tupaiidae > Tupaia > Tupaia tana. The sequence continues at coordinate 44,642,126 of JAKSZU010000006.1, read as the reverse complement.
TACTCTGAAGCTTTTCTTTGAGGAAATCACACGGCTGGGCATAATGCAATTAGATCTATAAAGAATGGGGTCGCTTCTCTGAGCAGACTCCTCATGGCTACTGGGAACTAGATTTTTCAGGGAACAGGAGAAATGAAGATTTTCTACTCATAATTCAGCCTCCAGCAAGCAGAGCTAGTGTGGCAGGAGAGTTGAGCCCTTCTCTGAGCAGACTCCTCATGGCTACTGGGAACTAGATTTTTCAGGGAACAGGAGAAATGAAGATTTTCTACTCATAATTCAGCCTCCAGCAAGCAAAGCTAGTGTGCGATCACAACAGAACAGGAAACAGATTCTAGAACACCTCTGTCTGCTTGTTCCTGTACATTGAGGCTTATCTTCAAGAATTTGAAAGAAACACGCCATTCATCAGATGACAAGAAATCACCGCAGGATCACGAGAAATATGGGAAAACGAGAAAATACCTCTCCTCCACGGGAAAAGAGCAACTCTCCTTCATCCACAAGCAGTTCGGTGAAAGTCATGGAAATGTCTGATAAGGAATTTAGAGCATCCGTAATGTCGAAGCTAACAGAGATGGAAGAAAAGAGAGATAATGAACTGCTAAAGAGAAAGGAGAAAGAAGTTCCCGAGTTCCAGGAGATGAGGAAATTCTTGCAAGATCTAAAAGAGGAATTACACACTTTACAAAAGACTCAAACGGAACTGCTAGAGATGAAGGCTATAATACAAGAAGTCAAAATCTCCCTGGAAAGTATTAAAAGCAGACTAGATCATTCAGAAAATAGAATCTCAGGTGTAGAAGAGAAAATGGCTGGCTTAGAAAAATCCACCACGAAGACTGAGAAAATGGCTCAAAAATTTGAGAATGATATGCGAGAAGTACTGGATACCATCAAACGTCCAAATATCCGGATAATTGGCATTCCAGAAGGTGAAGAGACCCATAAGGGCATTGATAATCTATTCCATGAAATCCTGCAAGAAAACTTTCCAAACCTAGAGAGGCATTCGAAGATCCAGTCCCAGGAAATACAAAGGACTCCAAATAGAATCAACCCAAGAAGATCTTCTCCAAGACACATTATAGCCAGGTTGACCAAAACCGCAGACAAAGACAAGATACTAAGATTGGCAAGAGAGAAACATCAAGTTACCTACAAAGGACATCCCATCAGGCTAACAGCAGATCTCTCATCGGAAACAATGCGAGCGAGGAGAGAATGGGAAAATATATTCAAAGTGTTACGAGAGAAGCAATTTCAGCCAAGAATACTGTACCCGGCAAGATTATCTTTCAGGTGGGAAGAAAAGACAAGAACATTCTCAGATAAACAAAACCTGAAAGAATTTACCAACACCAGACCAGATCTCCAAGAAGTTCTCAAGGGTGTGTTGTATCAAGAAAATTAAACACAGACACATGGAAATAAGAGTCCAAAAACTATGAAAGTGGCCAACTTAATCATAGGGACAAGTATGGAGTTGAATATTATATCCTAGAATTTAATCAGGAAAATTGAACCAGAACAGAAGATAAAAGTACATGAGACTGATAGGTTCATACACCTACCATTTGAACAGAATCCTAACTTGTTTCCTGGCTTAAAGCAAAGTTCCTTGGCACTTCTTTGAGTTAGGTTAAAACTGGTTTTCTTAGTAGTAACGAGTGAACTCAACACTGAAAGTAGTTAGATTAGGTAGGAAATTGTGTGATCAATGCAATGTGGGTGGGAAGGGAATGAAGGACAATTGTAGACACCGGAGGTGGTGTGAGAGGAGGGTGGGAAGGGACAGAAGGTCAGAAAGAGGGGTGGAAGTAATTCTAGGAACTAGTAATGGAAAATTTTTTGTAATGTGCATGATTGTATCACTATACAGTGTGTACTGGATGGGAGATTGCATTTTGTATGCTGTGATGAAGCTTAGGGAAGGAATGTAAATTGAGTTACAAAAAGAAAAAAAGTTTCAGGAAAAAAAAAAATATATATATATACCTAATGACTGCAGTAGGATATGTAGCCACAGCTAGGTGCTACTTTATAGGATGCGTAAAGTAAGACTTGTGTTCATGGAAATGTGGGTATCACCTGTGTTTGCTATGAGGGTATTTGGATTGATTAGGGTCTTTGGCGATACAATATATGTGAGGAGAAAACAGTATAGAATGCAAACATAGATACCAGAGACTGTGGGAGGAGAGTGGGAGATGGTAGAGGGTAAGAGATAGAGAATCAAGGATGGGGGGAAAAAAGCAAAACATACAGAAGACAAGAAATGTAAGATCATTTACTGACAATAACATGTTTGTTGATGTGCTTGATTGAGACAATATATAGTGTACTTTGGATGGAAAATAAATAAATAAATAAATAAAATGAAAAAAAAAAAAAAAAAAAAGAATGGGGTCCATCGCTCAGGACAATATCTAAACTATTTTAGTATGAAGAGATTATCTTCTGAGAACTTTTTAATTTTTAGGTAATTGGGTATCTCCGAGTGAAAATACTAAACTCCAATTAAAGACAACCTTACACTGTAGAAATAGGTACCATAGGGCAATTAAGCCAATAACTTGTTTCATCACAATGGATGGTCCCATTTCCATAACCAAATGTGAGTAACAATCTAGCTGTTAAGCTGAGGCAGGCTCTCCCAATTAGATCTATTACAATTCCATTTAAACTGCTTATAAGGATATTAGGACTATATAGACTTTACATATGACTTCACCTGAGCTCCAGTATGTTCTCATAAATGCTCTGCCAGGAGTTTTCTGATTTCCCTAAGGTCTTTAATGAATCAGAAAATAGACCAGCCAGTACTCAAATTTTTCAGACAGGGAGCCTCAGGCTGGTTTTGGCTTGTCTACAAGCCAGTAAGATAGAAGCAGAGGCAAAGTTCCTCCCAGAAGACAGGCTTGGCACACAGTTACAAAGTTATTAGACCTTTGCTGTGAGCCAGCAGGTGGCAAAGTGGTTAAGGTACTGGACCCCCACATGGTGGACTGTGGTTTGAGTCCCAGATTTGGAGTTTTGAAACTCACACCAGGCATGTGTGTGTGTGTGTGTGTGTGTGTGTGTGTATGGTCAAATCCCAAAAGGAGAATGAAGGAGAAGGGATTGCAGCATGGCCATCCCCCCTCAGGGGATGATTTCTCACTTTCTCTCTCTCTGTCTCTCCAGTGAGCACATGTGATGACCTGGTGCCATTGTAGCTCGGGGTCTCAAGCCTGGTTAGCACATCACAATCTCTAGTGAATACAAAATCCAGAAGGCATCAGATTGGTTCCAGACATCTGGCCATGTGGCTGAGCACATCAAACATCTGTGAATCCTACTTGGTCTCATGAGAAACTCATGCAGGATCCAGATGCATAAATTATTATAATATGAGCCAAACAGCACAGAAGTTGACCCCAGATGTTACCTGAGATTGGTTTGAGACTTAGCTATGTGAGACTGAGTTAAGAAGGACCTAAAATCGTGGCCATGGGGAATTCATGGTCTAAAACTACATCTCTTAGACAAAAGAAGGTTAAAGCTTCAGAGGAAAATTACAGGGGTGGATTTTCTTTTCTTTTCTACAATTCAGAAGATGTGTGGACATCAAGTACTAATCTAATTAGTCATTCATTAATTTTTTTTAAAGCCTGGAAAATGACCCCAGATGATATCTTGGTCCTAATCCATAGAAACTATAAATGTTTTCTTATGTAGCAAAGAAAATTTTGTAGATATGATTAAGTTAAGTATCTGCAGTTGGAGACATTATGCTGGATTATTGAGATGGACCCTAATTGTCATCACAAAGATCCTTATAAGTGGGAGACGTGGATAGATTTGACACAGAAGAGGAGAAAGGGTGATGTGAAAATAGAAGTTGAGGCTGGAGTGAGAAGCTTTGTAGATGGAGGCAGAGGCCACAAGCCAAGGAGTACAAAGAGCTACTAAAAGCTGGTAAAGGCAAGGAAACATTGTCCCTTCAGAGTCTCCAATGGAAACAACTCTGCTGATACCTTTACTTTCTTTAGCCCAGTTAACTTGATTTTGGATGTCTGACTTCCAGGACTATAAGAGGATAAATCTGTGTGGCTTTAAGCCACTAAAGTTGTAGCGTTTCATTATGGTAGCCATTGGAAACTAACACATTCATCAAACATTTAATGATCATTTGCTGGGGATCAGGCACTAGGTAAGGCTCTTAAGAAAGTAGCATATGCTGAGTGACCCCAAGATATTTATAAATGTCTCTGAAACTCAGCTCCTTCACTTCTAAAATGGGAAGGACTCTACAAACTTTACATAGTTATTGAGAGGATTAGTAACAGTAATAGAAGCATGAAGAACAATAGTAGGAAATCTGGCATTTAATGAATGTTCACCATGGCCTAAACACATTATTTCACTTAATCTTTTTTTTTTTTTTTTTTTTTTTTTTTTTTTATTTAAGAGGTTTTTTTTTTTTTTTTGCTATAGGGCGCCCAGCGTGAGTTTTTAAGTCACCAGGACCGGGACTCGAACCGCGGACCACCACATGGGAGTCCAGCGACATAGCCATTACACTAACTGCTGGTCCCCCTATTTCACTAAATCTTTAAAGTAACACTTAAACAGTAGTACTACTAGAAACTAGTACAAAGTATACTACAAAGTATGGTCCAATATGCAAAAGGAGAATAAGTAGTGAGAAAATGGAGGCATAGAGATTAGTTACTTTGTCTAAAATCACTCCAGAGGAGGTTGAGAAAAGCCAAGCACCTTGACTAAAAGCCCTATTCTTAATTTTCTTTTAAGTTTATTATTTTCACAAGAGTGAAACACAAAGAGAGAGAGAGAGAAATACAAGGACTCTGAACAGGGTTTCATGCCATATTCACCCTCAGCCGTCCCAGCCAACCAGCACCATGGGCACACATGCCTGGCCTGTATGGTCGACCAAGGAATCCAACCCACAATTACAAGCCCTATTCTTAATGGCCATACCCAAGGTAGAGTAAGCACTCCACCAACGTGTGGTCCATGTCTCTTTCCATGCCTCTCTGTCATTAGAGATGTGATTTTTTTCCCATCAATTATACCTTTCTTTTTTTTAATGGTTTATAATATACATACTTAGCTTATCACAGAATCCTTTTAAATGACATGATACCACATCATGTTTACATAAGACCTTACAAGAATATTAACGATGTGATCCTTTGCCTTCAGGGTACAAAGCTGCTAAGGTAACTAGCAGCATCAGAGGAGCACAGCTTCCCTAGGCTCAGGCAGACATGCTAAGTGCCTATGGAGAGGGACCTTGCAGATCTGCAGGCCTGGGATTCTGAGATGCCATGATTCCCAAGTTGGCACTTGACAAACCCATCATGTCTAGGTCAAGACAGCCCTATAGCAGAGTAGGGAGGAAATGAATTACAGGGAGTAGCTTGCCTTCCTCCTCGGTTATTCCAATTTTTTCTTGGCTCCAGTCACTCCAAAACATTGAATCCTCAGCTGCACACTGCAGAGCTATGACATACTCTGTAAAAGCCTGCAGCCCCGTGAGGTTGTAGGTGTGGTCTGTATTCTCATAGTGCTGGGTGAAGTTGACTTCCATCTACAAGATAGAGACATCCCTGGGCTGAAATGGTGACGCTCATGTTATTTCCCACATTTCTTCTTCACTCCCAAAGCTCTTTTTCACCTCTTCAGAGGTAACACCCTATCTCAAATTTTAAAAAATGCATTTCTATAAACCTCCAAATTGTCCTGGGGACAATTTGCACCTAAATGGATGTCAATCACCCAATCACCCCATGAACTGCTATGCCCTCCTTCCTATCTCTAAGCTTATGGGGGCACAGAGGGCTGCTTCTGGGCTGGGTTAAAGTAAGCATCATCCACTCGCTGTTCTGGAAGATGCAAAGCAGAGTCTTATGATCCACGACAACTTAGCCTCAGCTTAACTTCAGAAGTGACTCCAATACCTGGCTATACAGCCTCACAGAACAAGAGAAGCAACCTCATTTGCATTATCATCAGCAAAATTAGGACCAGACTCAAGTCTTGACACCCAGATATATAAATTCATTTTGACACACTTGTGGGCAGAATAGAGGTAAAATAAAGAGGAAAATGGTTAAACTATGGACTCTCCGGTAGCCAACCTATCTAGATACAAACAAGGGTAAAATGAAAAGTTAATTTCTCACTCTAATAATACGTCCCTGTGCTCAGCATGCAAAATGCCAGTGGTAGAACATTTCTCCAATCCAAAGATCCAGGGAAGGGAAGTTCTCACTAATGTCTCTCTTCTATTTTCAACATAGATGATGAAAATGATGACGCCAGGTCAACAAAAGTCATCAGTGATTTTCTTTCTCAAGTCCTCTAATAGAAACATCATAGTGGCATAACTTACCCAGTGGCTACTATTGACTGTCCTGAATCGAAGCATGTATTTTAAATTGGATGAAGCAGGTGCCAACATGGGCTTCTTCCATTTTATTTGAACCATTCGTTTGATACCCAAAACTGGTTTCACAATAGAAATCACAGGTGGTTCAGTTTTTACTGAAAATAAAAATTATACAATTTTCATATTTGCAAAAAATGAGAAGGTGCTAATAGTGTACACTCAAAATTGTGGGGGGAATAAGCCTAGAAAGAAAACAATAGTGCATAATTTGTGGTCTGCTATATGGAGATGGCATAAGCAAGGCAGTACAAAAGGAATGCCACCTTCTTCCCAAACAGAATACCTAAGGAAAAGTAATTAATTCCTGTGCTCTTTCTGCAAATCACCATTTTATTGATTGATTTATACCCCAAGCGGAGGTGATCACATGACCAGAAAATAGGTTGTTCCCCTTAGATACTCTCCTCTCCCCTAAGTCTTTCTTTGACTTCTAGGTTGAAAAAATATCCACTAAAAAGCACTTCTCACTCTCCTTGCACACTGCAGACATTCTAGCCCAAAGTTCTCTCATTTAAAATAGTCGACTTCGGTTCGAGTCCCAGGAGCATGTGCACGCATGTCCAAGATCCCGAGAGGAGAATGGAGGAGAAGGGATTGCAGCATAGCTATCTCCCCTGGGGGGTGATTTCTTGCTTTCTGTCTCTCTGTCTCTGTCTTTCTGGAGAGCACACGTGCCCTACAGCAAGAAAAATAAATAAAATCAAATATGTGTTTTCTTAGATATAAAAATAGTATGTGCTCATTACAGAAAATGTTTAAAATATAAGAAAATACCCCCAAAAAACTTTAAATCATTCATAATTTCAACCAGAGATAACTCTTATTAATTTTTGATACATTTCCTTTCAGGGTTTTTTTCCTAAAGTTATCTGCATATCTTTTAAATAAAATTGATATTATGCTAAAAAAAGCTTTTGATTTTCTAAATGACATTATACAATCATTATATAACCCTTTCTATTAAAAATTCTTCAAAATGGGACCAGCAAATGGTGTGGTGATTAAAGACATTGGACTCCCACTTGGCCAACCATGGTTTGAGTCCTGGACCTGGCAGCTTGCTTTCTCATTATCTCTCTCTCTTGCACGCGCATCTCTCGCATCTCTCGTGCTCTGTCCCTCTCTAGTCACATTAAAATAAATAAAGTTAAATAAAATAATTCTTTAAAAAATTCTTCAAAACATGATTTTTTGAAGTTTTATAATATTTCACCTTGCTTCATAATATTTCACCTTATGGATGAACAAAATTTATTTGACTACTGTTATACTATTGGACATTTCTAATGGTCCAATTTTTCATTGATAGCTCCTTGAGGATAAAGGCTAGTCTTGATCACAGGAGCTAGAATTAATACCTGACACAGAGCAGATACCAAATATTTGCTGAGTGAATGGATAAATAGATGACAGCTGCAAATGTTTATTCAAATACTGGCAACTGTGATCATTTATAACATAGAATGGATTGAATTATAATTTTTCATTGTTCATAAAAAGAATAAGTAAATTATCAGCATAAATGGTGTGGGGGAATTTTCAGCAATCAACAAAACTAGTTTCAACTTTTCTTAGAAGCATTATCATAGTCCCATCCATTTAAATTCAAAGAAGAAAAATCCTAATTATAAAAATATCATTATTCAATTATGAAATGTTCTTATTTCATTAGAAGATTCCAAAAAGATCTTAGTAGTCAGCAATACTTCACAAACCCCTATAGATATATTATAAAACAAAATTTCCTTAAAGATTAATTTCATAATTCTGGTGTTATTACTAAGTTAGATGAAAATTCCACCTAAGTTTTAAGAGTTGCAGTTACAGAATATTTAAACAGATACTAAATCTAGTTTAAAAAGAGACTAGAAAGTTTTGTTTCATTTTGTTTCTAGTTTTCTTTATCACTAAATTTGTTTTTTAATATTTTATATTGCAGGCCAGTCCCATAGCCTAGTGGTTAAGGGAGCCAGATCGCACATAGCAAACCACAGCTTGAATCCTGACCCTGGCAACTTGAAAAATACACTGAGTACATATCCATCTGTGTTCCAAATCCTGAAAGGTTAGATAAGAGAAAGGCTCATTTTCACAATTTAAAAACTTATTATGAAGTTACACGGTGAAGACATACACATATTGAAAATGAAGGCATACAGTCATTTCATGTACACAGAAACCAAAAATAGCTGGAATCATGAGACTGATATCAGACAAAATAGAGTTGAAGCAAAAGTCAGTAAAGAGACAAAAGTCATTACATACTAATAAAGGAATTAATTCACCAAGAAGTTGTGACAATTACAAATATTTATGCACCCAATATCAGAACACCCAAATACATAAAACAAAAACTACTGAACCTAAAGAGAGAGAGCCTACAGCACACTTATTGTTGGGAGATTTCAACAGTTCACTTTCACCACTGAACATGCCATGTAGACAAAAAATAAACAGACACAGGAACTAAATGATGCCATAAACCAATTGGACCTGACAGACATTTACAGAATATTTCACTCAACAGTGACAAAATATATATTTCTCAGCCTCAAGTGGAACATTTTTGAAGACTGGCCACAAAATAAGCCTTTGAAAATTTTAAAGAACAGAAATCATATGTAGCATCATTCTGACCACAGTGGAATTAAACTTGAAATAAAGCTTTTAAAAACATACAAGTTCAGGGAACAGCAGTTAGTGTAATGGCTATGTTGCTGGACTCCCACATAGTCGACCACGGTTCGCGTCCCAGACCCAGTGGCTTAAAACTCATGCCGGGCGCGTGTACATGCGTGCCCAAGATCCCAAGAGGAGAATGGAGGAGAAGGGATTGCGGCGTGGCCATCCCCCCTGGGGGGTGATTTCTCGTTTTCTGTCTCTCTGTCTGTCTCTGTCTGTCTGGCGAGTGCATGCGCCCTATAGCGAAAACCTCTCAAAAAAAAAAAAAAATACAAGTTCAGGGGACCAGCAGTTAGCGTAATGGCTATGTCGCTGGACTCCCACGTAGTTGACTGCGGTTTGAGTCCTGGACCCGGTGGCTTAAACTCACACCGGGCGCATGTGCATGCGTGACCAAGATCCCGAGAGGAGAATGGAAAAGGGATTGCGGCGTGGCCATCTCCCCTGGGGGGTGATTTCTCACTTTCTATCTCTCTGTCTCTCTCTGTCTTTCTGGCAAGTGCACGCGCCCTATAGCAAAAACCTCTCAAACACACACACACACACACACACACACACACACATGTTCATGGAAAGTAAACAATTTACTCCTGAATGAATTTGAAACTACTGAAAAAATTTTAAAGTTTATTGAAACAAATGGTAATGAAAATACAACTCTGGAAAATCTTTGGGATACAATGAAAACAGTCTGAAGAGGGAAGTTTATAGCAACTGGTGCTCATAAGAAAAAAAAATAGGAAGATGGCAAATAAAAGGCCCAACGATATATCCCGAGAAACTGGAAAAGCACGAAAAACAGTAAAAACAACAAAAACGTATCCTAGAGGAGATGAACAAATTTCTGGACACGTGCAATATACCTAGACTGAATCAGAAAGAAAGACCCTATTTTAAAAAAATCAAGTGTGGTGTTGGCCTAAATACAGAAAAACAGATCAATAGAATTGAGAAGCAAGAAAAATGTATTTATGGTGAACTGATTCTTTATAAGGTGCTAAGATAATTTAATGGGAAGAGAGAGGTAGAAATTATCTTTAAACAAATGGTTCTGGAATAATTGCACATTCACATGTGAAAGAATAAAGTTGGACCACTATCTAACACCATACACAAAAATTACCCAAAATGGATCAAAGGTCTAAATGTAGGAGCTAAAATCATAAAACTCTTAGAGGAAAATATAGGAGTAAATCTGTGTGACCTCAACTTAGACAACAGTTTATTATATATGACACCTAAAACATAAGCAATTTTTAAAAACAAATAGGTAAAAAGCACTTAATCAAGAAAATGAAAAGAGAGAGCCAAGTAGGTGGCATGGTGGTTAAGGTGCTGAATTCCCACATGGCAAACAATAGTTCAAATCATGAACTTGTCATTTTAAAAATCATGCTGGATCTATGTGCATATGTGCCCAGAATCCCAGGAGGAGAGTGTAAGAAAAGGGATCATAGTATGGCCATCCCCACTACAATGGTGTGTGTGTGTGGGGGGGGGGGGGGTTCTCACTTTCTTTCTCTCTGTCTCTTTCCATGGGTCACATGTGTCCTATGGCAAAAAAATCTATATAAAAAAGAAAGAAAAGAGAAAAGAAAAAGATAACCTGTTGAATAGGAGAAAATATCTGTAAGTCTTATATCTGATATGGAACTTGAACCAAGGTTATATATTAGAAAACTTTTAAAACTCAACAATTAAAAAAATTAAAAATGAGCAAAAGATTTGAAGAAACATTTATCTAAAGAAGACATAAAAATGGACAGTAAGGACATGAAAGATGTTTAAGATAATTAATCATTGGATAAATGCAAATCAGAACCATAATGAGATAGCCTATCACACCTACTAGGATGACCATAATAAAAAAAAGTTGGGTGGCCAGCAGGTGTTGTGGTCGTTAAGGTACTGGACACTCCCACATGGCCGACCATGGTTAGAGTCTAGGACCTGGTGGCTTGCTTTCTCACTTTCCCTCTCTCTCTCTGTGTCTCCCTCTGGTCAAATTAAAATTAATTAGTTAATTAATTAATTTTTTTAAAAGTTCATAACAAGTACCAGCAAGGATATGGAAAAATTGTGACCTTTATAAATTACTGGCAGAAATGTTAAATGGCATAAGCATCTTGATAAAGTTTGGCAATTATTAATAAAGTTAAACATTGAGTTACCACATGACTTGGCAATTTCACTAGGTATATACGTAAGAGAATAGAAAAATATGTCACATAAAAATATGTCACACAAATATTCATAGCAGCATTATTCATGATAGCCAAAACGTAGATACAATGCAAATGTTCACTACCTGATACATGGATAAACAAAATGTGAACTATTATTCAGTGGAATATTGTTCAGCTACAAAAAGGAAGGAAATATCATACTAATATATAGTACAATATGAGTGAACGCTGCAAACATTATGTGAAAGAGAATACAAGGACACTAATTAGACCATTGCAGCTATAGAAAATGTTCAAAATAGGGAAATCCATACAAACAGAAAAAAGATTTGAGGCTGCTAAAGGTTAGAAGAATGGGAAAAATAAGGGATTAAAAACTGACTGCTAACACGTATGAAGCTTCTTTTTGGGGTAATAAAAATGTTCTGTAATTAGATAATGGCAATATTTGCCCAACTTTGTGAATATAATCAAAACCCCTAAAATATATAATTTAACTAGGTGAACCTTATGGTATGCAAATTATATATCAACAAAGCAGTTTTTAAAAAAATAAATGGTAAAACAAGTTTTCTAATTAAAAAGTTCGAATTAGCGAGACTTTTTTTTTAAATTGCCAGCAGATGCACATGTTCTCCAGAGACAGAGAGCAAGAATTCCCATCCCCACCCCCAGAACTTGGGCCACAATGGTCCAACTACAATCCTTTTTCCTCCATTTCTCCATCCTATCAAGTCCTGAGCATTTGCCTAGTGAAGTTTTCAAGTCACCAGAGTCTGGATTGGAACTAGAGTCAGCCATGTAGATCCAGCATCCTATACATAGTACTTAACTACCGTGCTTCAGGGCTAGCCCAGTGACATTTTTTTAAAAAATAAAGAATTTCATTCTCTTTTCCTTCATGAACAATAAAATTTTGGTGGCAGGGAGTGGGGTGGAGACAACCTTTTTGTTTCTTTTGGTACAATTTATAATACAAATTATGAGGGGAAATCAGTAGCTAGCGAAATATCTCTCAGTTCTCATTCTTGTTTTCTTCACTTAGTCAATTCCTTCCTTCCTCCTCCTCTCCCTTTTTAAATAAGAAAACAAATTTTCTTTATATCCATAACACATATCTACTATACCCTTAAACTTTAATTATTCTTAGGAGTTCACAGAAAACTCTTAAAAGGAAGGGGAGTTAATCAACAACAAAGAGTCTAGAAGAATATCAAACAACACTTACTTATGGCATCTAAGCTCCAATGTGTCCTATCCGATCTGGTTATACCATCTTCATTTTGAGCTTCCACTACAATGTAGAAATCATCTGGGTATGCTATACTTGGAAGGAAAAAAGAGCACGAAGCTCGATTTTCACTTGTAGAACCATGGGTTGTACAATTATCATGTGCTTCTTCATAAAGGCTTTGAAGGAAAGAGTGAGTCAACATAGTTTAGTACAGTGGTTTAGAAACATAGCCATACTTCATGTATTATGCAGTAATTGTTCATTTTACTCTAGGTTCCTCTTACAAATGTACAGACCATGATTGGGTTTTTCTTTCTCCAAATTCCATCCTTACTTCCAAAAGAAAGGTAAAAGTCACTCACTTTCTGCCTGCTTGAGATACTAAGAGGCATGAAGACCTCCCTGGGACCCTGGAAGCCCATTAAAAACTAAATTCACAATATTTTTCCTATTGGCCAGAAATAATAAATAGTTCCCTACAAATTTCAGATTCCAGTCTCAAGGGGCCAACAGGTGGCCATGATGGCTAAGATGCTGGACTCCTACATGTCTAGCTATGGTTTGAGTCACCTAGAGGCTTAAAACTCATGCTGGGCCTATATGCCTATGTGTTTAAAATCCCAGAAGGAGAATGGCAAAGAAGGGATTATGGCATGGCCATCCCTCCTAGGAGGTGATTTCTCACTTTCCCTCTCATGGGCTCTTTCTGTCTATCTGGCCAGAGTCCGTACCCTATGGCAAAAACCTTAAAATGAATTAATTAAATAATTGATACTTCAAATTTTAAAAGTCAAAAAGAAATTGTTAAATTACAGTAGAAGGACAACCAGTTGGTCTAATGGTTAAAGGAGCCAGATCTCACGTGGCTGATCACTCACGTGGCTGCACCCAACGGTTTGAAAAATATGATGTATACAAGCATGCCCCAAATCCAGATGGGACAGAGAAATGGAGGAGAAGGAATTTCAGTGTGAGAATTCCTCACTGAAGGGTGATTTCTCACTTTCACTCTCTCTGTCTCTTAATTTATTTCTGGTGAGTGTACATACCCACTGGCAAATTAAAAACTACATTTTTTAATATCATTTAAAGTACAATAAACATATAAATAGAATTTTAAATGATTTTCATTTATCTCTTTTTTTTTTTTTTGGAGAGGTTTTTCACTATAGGGTGCGTGCGCTTGCCAGACAGACAGAGAGAGACATTGAGACAGAAAGCGAGAAATCACCCCCCAGGGTGGATGGTCACGCCGCAATCCTTTCTCCTCCATTCTCCTCTCGGGATCTTGGGCACGCACACACACGCACCCGGCATGAGTTTTAAGCCACCGGGTCCGGGACGTGAACTGTGGTCGACTACGTGGGAGTCCAGCGACATAGCCATTACGCTCACTGCTGGTTCCCTCTTTTTTTTTTTTTTTTTTTTTTTTTTTTTTTTTTTTTTTTTTGCTAAAGGGCTTGTGCCCTCACCAGACAGATACAGAGGGAAACACAAAGAGGGAAAATGGAAAATCTCCCATGAGGATGGCCATACCACAATCCTTTCTCCTCCATTTCTTCTTTCAGTATTTGGACACATACACACACACACACACACACACACACACACACGCCTGGCTTGTTTTTCAAGCCGCCAGGTCTGAGACTTGAATGATGCAGTTGGCCATGTAGGATCCAGCTGCCTTAACCACCATTACACTGGCTAGCCCAAAATGAGGGTTTGTAATACTTCTATATTTATCGATAAAGAAAGATGTCCATACTCTGTTCATGAAAAAAAAGGATGCATACTATGTACAAAATAATCACAGTTATAGAAATGTATACAGATGTTAGGTCACAGAAAAAGTAATGACGCATTTTTGCATAGAAAAATACATCATGACTTTTCCAATGACCCAATATTTATGTACTCTTCATAGACACATCTGGAAAGTTGTAATCAAAATATTAAAGTTGTTACCTTTGGTGGTGAGATTTTGGACTATTTTTTACATTCTTTATATTTTCTAGGTTGTTTTTTTTTTTCCACCATTGGTATATATTGTTTTCAGAAAACACATTAAAATAGAGTACATAGATATAGACAGACAGATCCTATCCAGCAGTGGTTTAATGAAAATAATCCTGGGAATCTGATAGCCCCCATGGCCCTGCAGCTTTTGGAGAAGATGGAACAGGCTGATAACAGAAAATAAGGCCTTGCCTTGCAAGGTACCAGTATTTCCTGTGATGAGGCGAGATAGCGGATCTCAGACACATGGAATCATGGCCTGTTGAAAATAGAAAGGATCTCAAGGGGTTTTGATGGTTATTGCACAGCATAAAAATGGCCCCCAGGACAGTGTTGTATCATGATTACAAGTGCGGGCTCTGGAAGGAGACCAGGTTTCAATTCTGGCTGTGCCTCTATTAAACGAGTGACTTAAACGAGTTCCAAAACCTCACTGTGCATTAGCTTTCTCATCTGTAAAACGAGGTCATTAATACATCTATAGCATAGGTTCTTATGAGGATGAAAAGAACTAACACAGGGACCAGCAGTTAGCGTAATGACTATGTCACTGAACTCCCATGTAGTCGACCGCAGTTCGAGTCCCGGACCCAGTGGCTTAAATTCACGTCGGACATGTGTGTGTACGTGACCAAGATCCCAAGTGGAGAATGGAGGAGAAGGGATTGTGACATGGCCACCCCCCCTGGGGGGTGATTTCTCGCTTTCTGTCTCTATGTCTCTCTCTGTCTTTCTGGTGAGCACACGCACTCTATAGCGAAAACCTCTCAAAAAAAAAAAAAAAAAAAAAAAGAGCTAACACACATAAGGCATTTTTAAAATGTCAGGTATGTACTAAGTCAATAATGTGGGATGTTATTTGTTGTTATTACTACTATTATTGTAGTTGAGTATTTTAGCACTTATTCAAGCTATAACCTTTGAGAAATACCCCTTTTCCCTTTTTCCACATGTCTTAGATCTCTTTGAAGTCTCAGCTCAAAAACTGCTACCTCTATTAAGGCTTCTCCAACTCTTCCTTTTCTTACTCAAGGAAAAATCCATTTTTATTCTGGGCATCAGTAGGGTTTTTGCTTATACCACTGGCCCACCATAATCTGTTCCCAGAGTTGACTACCCACAGGGAAATCTTTGCATCTTGAACCACCCCTCTGCTCAACTATATATTCATTCTGAGTGATAAATTCAAAAAAAGACAAGTTGTCTAGAAGTCCTAGAGAGCCTATTAGGCCTGGGATCATCAAGGAGGACTGAGCATAGGCCTGAAGATATGGGGAGGCAGGGGGATATTCTACTTTTGCCTGTCCATCTGGTGTTAATAACGACAATCCATAGGGAGAAGAGGGAAGAGGGTTGATACCTCTATAAAACAAAAAAAGCAAGTAAACCTATTAAGGTATTCATATTTTCATTTCATTTGTAATTCCATTTCAACAATGGTGCTAGAGTCAACAAGCCTGGGAGATAAGCCATTTGTTATCGAGCCTTTATCTCCCCACCCCCCCACATGCACTCACCAGAGAGGGACAGAGAGAGAGGGAGAGGAGAAAGGATACCCTATGAGGGATGGTCATGCTCAATCCCCTCTCCTCCACCTCTCAATCCTTTCGGGATTTGGGCACACATGCAGGCAGCATATTTCTCAGGCCACCTGGTCCAGGACTCGAATCACAAAGTTGGTCCTGTGGCACCTGGCTCCCTTAACCACCAGGCCACAGACTGGCCCTCTCATTCTTATTTTCTAAAGCAGGGGTGAGAAAACTATGGCCTGCAGATCAAAAAAAGCCCATATCCTCTTCTTATATAGTCCACAGGCTAAAAACTGGTTTTATATTGCTAAATGGTTACAAACAAATAGAAAGAAAAATACTTTGACTCATGAAAATTACAGATATTCCAATTTCAGTGTTCATAAGTAAGGTTTTATTGGAATGAGTCATGCCCATTGGTTCATGTGTCGTCGATAGCAGTTTTGTGCTGTAACAGTGTTGACTAGTTTTGACAGAGACCAATCTTTTTCTAACCCTAAAATATTTGCTATCTGGCTCTTTAAAAAAAAAACTATGCTGAGCCCTGCTTTAACATATCTCTCTGACAGATATTTATTGCTACATCAGTTCTATAAAGAATATTTATATATTTATTACTTGTTTTTCCCTTTTCTTCTACTGTAAAACAACATGGACTTCCTTTATTTTATTTATTTTTTTTTAAGAGAGACTTTTGCTCAAGGGTGTGTGTGCTCAATGGAGACACAGAGAGAAAAAGAAACCACCCCCCCCCCCCCCCCCAGGGAGGATGACCACATTGCAATCCCTTCTCCTCCTTTCTCTTCCTGGGTTCTTGGGCACACACGCATACATGCATGCCTGGCATGAGTCTCAAGCCACTGGGTCCTGGACTTAAAATGCCATCAGCCGTGTGGGAGCCCAGAACCTTAACCACTATGCCACCTGCTGCCCCCTGGATATCCTTTATAAAATGAAATATTTTGTGTCTAAAAGAAGCACATAAAAAACTTGGATCCATTGACTGTATTTCTGAAATGGAAAAGACTAAAGATTACTTTACAGCGGTTCCCAACATGCTCCCCCTAATCCTAGGGGAACAAGAAGGAAGTAATGAATTTGATGAGCTATGTTCAAAATTTAAAAAGAAATACACTATATATACTCACTAAAACATTGGCTTTTGGTTAGAATTATAATCTAAAATTGTAAAATTTTTATTCTAGTAGAATTAGGATAAAGGGGGATGTTTGCGGTAGTAAATACAATTGAGAGATCACTGTCCAGGTGGAATGCTGTTGGACAGGGGTCCAACAGCAGAAAATTAGTGGCAGGCTGAGGTCACTGTACCTCTGAGTTCTAGATTCGGAACCCTCCTTGTTGGATCAAGATCCATGAAGGATGAGCAGTTTTAGAACACATTCTAGAAAGAGGAGGATATCGTTGAATACAGGAAGTAACAGATTTTTCCACTGTGCTTATAACTGGAGACTACTCCCAGCCAACTAGGCAGCTATAAGAGGAGGTCATCATGTGGCTCTAACTCCCCTCCCTCTGTGACTGTGGACCCTGTCAGCATGGCTGCCAAGTGGCCAAGATATCATTCCAGCCACAGATGCACGCAGCAGCCACCCAGGAGCTGTGACTGCTATTTCATAAGCCCCTTGAGTTATGAATAAACCAGGAGGCTTTGCCTTCTCCCCT
This sequence comes from Tupaia tana, assembly GCA_026018925.1. Classification (NCBI taxonomy): domain Eukaryota; kingdom Metazoa; phylum Chordata; class Mammalia; order Scandentia; family Tupaiidae; genus Tupaia; species Tupaia tana. Next base: position 44,624,336 of record JAKSZU010000006.1, on the reverse strand, counting down.
TACCCCTACAGAAAGCACACAAGCTCCAGTACTTACTAAGTTCTTTTAACTGTGTAATTGGTTTCCTTCTCCAGACTCCAAGTGCAAGTTAAATTTTTATTATAGTATAATACGCATGAAATGTTCTCAGGCTTAGCTGGCAGAACTAGGAAAAATGTCACAGAAACACAATTTTAGTACATGATAGATGTTGTCAGCATTGAACACTTTAATGAAAATAGGCTGATCAAAGCTAAGTTTGTTAGTGAGTTGTTAGGTAAAAAGATTCTCTAATCAGATTCAGGGAAAGAATCTATCACTTAAAATGTTAAGATTGTATTTTAAAAATTTTATGTATCATATAAAGCCATGGAAACTAACAAATAAATGATGGAGATAAGCTATAGACCTTTTGAAGGTCATAGGTACCTTTGAAAATGATAGGCTACCTCTCCAAATTTGTACATGCAAGCATACGCATGAACTTGTGTGTATGTGCACACACATACATATACAAATCCAGAGTGTTCACAAATATCCTACTGTCTGTCCTTAGGTGTCCATGGTCCAGAAGTCCATTTACTCTGAAGTTAACAATTCTTGTCTAAAAAAGGCAGATGATCCTAAGAATCAGATGACCACCTAAAAATCAGATGATCTACGAAATGGCCCACGTCAACCTACCTGCCAGGCTGAATTTGTAGAGTAATGGGAACACACACAGTATCCAGATCCACATTGTCCTCAAGTTGCATACACACAGGCTGGGAGAGAGAGCTGAAAATGTCATTAGTCAAGAGAAAATTTGTTTCCTAATTCAACAACTCTATTTCCAATGACAATCTGGGCAGGAGAAAGAATCATTTCATTCTGTTTTGTTGATTAACATCAGAAATATTTTTTCATAATTAGTCCATCAACTCCAGTCAACGTTATAAAGACGTACGATTGCAATATGTTTTCCTTTTGTCTATAATCCACTCCACTACGCATTATAAAAAGGACATCAATCACCAAGAATACGCCAAGACTGCAAGTCTCTACGAATCTAAGGCCATGCTATGGCCTCTGCTTCAATTCCCAAAACGCTCCAGTAAAATGGAGCAACTGTTAACTTGCTAAAAGTGCCTTGAGGGGGACCAGCAGTTAGTGTAATGGCTATGTCGCTGGACTCCCACGTAGTCGACTGCAGTTCGCATCCCAGACCCAGTGGCTTAAAACTCATGCTGGGCGCATGTGTGTGCGTGCCCAAGATCCCGAGAGGAGAATGGAGGAGAAGGGACAGCAGCGTGACCATCCCTCTTGGGGGGTGATTTCTTGCTTTCTGTCTCTCTGTCTCTCTCTGTCTATCTGGCGAGCACACGAGACCTACAGCAAAAACCTCTTCAAAAAAAAAAAAAAAAAAAAAACAACAACAACAACAAGTGCCTTGAGGGACCAGAAGATGGCATAATGGTTATATCGCTGGACTCCCATGTAGTCGAACGTGGTTTGAGTCACGGACCCAGCTTAAAACTCACGCTGGGCGCATGTGTGTGCCAGAATCCCAAGAGGGGAATGGAGAAGAAGGGATTGCAGCATGGCCATCCCCCCTGGGGGGCTGGGGGTGATTTCTCACTTTCTGTCTCTCTGGCTCTCTCTGTCTCACCAGCAATCACACATGCCCTAAGCAGAAATGACTCTTAAATAAAAAAAAAAAAAAAAGGTGCCATGCTATTTCCATTTTTGTGCTTTGCACGGGTCTATAATGCCTTTTCTTTTTATTCCTAGCAAATCAACTCATCTTTCCAGACTCATTTCAAGTAACCTTCTCCAAGGCGCCTTCCCTAAATTCCCACCCAGAGTTGACCAGTTGGTTCCTCTTTTGTGCCCCACTCTCTGCTATGTGTCATCTGTCCTATAATATGTATCACACTGACTTGTGTTTAGCAGTTTTCCATTGTCTTCTCTACAAACAGGGAACTTCTTGCAAGGGGAGCCTCTCTTATTCTTCTTTGAAGCCTTACTATTTAAGGCAGTGCCTAGTACGTGATAGGCATTCAATATGGTTTGTGGAATTTAATGGTTAATTTTAACAAAAATACTCCTGGGTCCTAATTGCATCCCAGAGAAGATGGTGCAGTAGTCTAAGGATAAAGCAGGCCCAGCATGGCCAAGTGGTTTAAATGACTGGATTCCACATGGCTAACTGCACATTTCACATTCTGGACCCAGTGGTTTAAAAAACCTGTTGGGTGAGACCAGCAGTGGCTTGGTGGTTAAAGTGCTGGACTCCCACATGGCCAACTTTTTTTATTTTTAAAAAAAAGAAAGAAAGAAAAATATGTTGGACACATGTACCGGCATGCCCAGAATTAAAGAAAGGAAGGAGAAATGGTGGAGGGACTGCAGCATTACCATTCCTCATAGGGATTGCTTTCCCTCTCTCTATGTCTCTCGCTCTCTGGCAAACACATGTGCCCTCTGGTAATATTATTTAAAAAGAAGGATGCAGCAAATGTAAAAGCAATAACTCATTTCAGGAAGAATAAAAAAAATTATATTTTCATCTGACAGATCATAGCAGAAAAAATGAGAAAGAGTTCTCAGCAAAATAAATCATTTCAGGAAAATTCACTTGCAACATTCAGAGAAAACAACAGTGATCAACTATTTTCATATACAAACCAAATGAAATACCTAACTAGTTAGATGTGCCTGGACCAGCAGGTAGCATGGAGGTTGGGATAGCTAGCTCCCACCTGACTGACTGAGCAGTTCAAGTTCTGCACCTAGTGGCTTGAAAAACACATTGGGCACGTGTGCGTGCATGGTCAAAATCCCAAGAGAAGGGACTGTACTGTGGCCATCCCCTCTGGTGGTTGCTTTCTCTCCTTTTCTCTTTCTCAGTGTCGAATGTATAGGCTCTATAGCAAAATAAAATAAATAAATTAAATAAGTGTGGGGACATGTTTAAGAGAGAGAATCTGAGGATTCTGGGGACATGCTGGGGTCATGCTCTGAGCAAACACCTGCTCTTTTGGGGTTTGGCAGAACCTTGTAACTTGTCTTTCCCTGACCTTGGCTGCAGACAGAGCAAGGGTGGAAATTACTAGGGGCGTTCCAACAGACACATCTGATGGACTTCAAGAAACATCTTGACCCCACTTGGTAAAATCCAATCCCTGCTCTGCATCTGAAAGGTTCTTTAGACTTCACTGGGTATGGTGGTGCACTCCTTATAGAGAAGTTCTTTAGCTCTTTCCCCACACCTAACAGCTAGTTCTCTGCATTAGAAAAGAAGATGAGATTTTCTCTTGATGGGATTATCACCAAGGGATACACCTGACCTGGTATGACTAAACCCTCATAGATTTGTTAATTGCTTCTTATTGTCTGTAACCTGGCAACCAATCTATGAAGTGTCATGAAACATACATGTGTAATGTCTCCTTTTACTATAAATAAAGACGTCCACTTCATCTGGGTGGCACAAGTTGCTTGGGCTACCTAGGCTCAGGCTGCCTGTGTCCATTTCTACTCTATCCCTTTGTCTCATTCTTTCCAATTCCCCGGTCCTGGCAAGATGGAGGGCTTTCTCTTTCTTGTCCTCTTTCTCTTCCTCACCAGCAGCCCTCTGATCATGATTCAGCCAGACCCAAGCCCTGGGGTGGACGCCGATAAATAAGAGAAGAAGAAGACATGCCTAAAGAAATACAACAGAATGAGAACTTGAATCTGTAATAATAAAAATGTCATCATAAAACTTTTATAAGAGGTTATATAACTGCATTCATTAATACCTCATATTACTCAATAGCAGTTTTCCTCCCAAGAAAGAGTTGCTTTGATTTAAATGAGTACAAAACTCAAAGAGGAAAAATTTTTAATTTTTCAATGAAGAGTAAATGTGTCTTAAAAGCCAGGTGTTGTGGTGCGCACCTATAGTCTCAGCTACTTCAGAGGCTGAGGCAGGAGAATAGTGACGTAGTGAGAACCAGTCCTAAAAAAGGAAGGGTAGCCAGTGGAACAGAGGTAATATAATGCTCCCCAATGTTGAACCCATCCCAAGACTCCCTGTACACAACAGGCACACTAAAGCACGCCCATGATCCAAGCTAGCTGAGGCTGGGGCTGGGTTACAACATGAAGAGCCTGTCAGGAGTGCCCGTCCCTCTCTTTCTCTCTCCATCTCTCTCTCTCTGACCCTATCTCATGAAAGAAAGAGAAAGAAAGAAAGAAAGAAAGAAAGAAAGAAAGAAAGAAAGAAAGAAAGAAAGAAAGAAAGAAAGAGAAAGAAAGAAAGAAAGAAAGAAAGAAGCTTTTACGAAAGAATAGAGGCCACCTGGTAGTAGCTGGTTAAGACAGCTGGATCACACAGGGCTGACTGGCCATTTCTAGTCCTACGCAGAGGCTTGAAAACACACTGGGTGCCTGAGCATGCATACCGAAAATCCCGGCAGGAGGGAGAGATGGAGAAGAGACTGTAATGTGACCATTCCCCCATGAGGGATGCTTTCTCACTATCTCTCTCTTTCCCTCTCTCTCTCTCTGGTAAATGCATGCACGCTCTAGCCCACCCCACCCCCCCCAAAAAAAGGAATAAATGTGTCTTTAAAAATTAATCATAACACTAATAGCATTCCTTTGTGTCTAATTATTCAGAAAGTTGTTTTAATGTTCTCTGTCTCTTAGGCCATTGCCTCTAGTCTTAGCTCACATTATTTATAAGCCCTAAAAGCATATTGAAAAGGGAGGGAGACCTAACCATGGAGACACTGTAAAAGCCAACAGGCTGGTAGTCTCAATAATGGGATAAATGAATAATTATGCATATTAAAGGTAAAACTGTTTTAGTGACAAGTGGCTTTGCACTTTAATCAATAGTAAATGTTGAATAAAATATTAACATAAAATATTTTAGTATTAATGGTGTTTATTGTTTGACTCCTTCACAATGACAAACTCACCTATTATTTGTGAAGTCTAAAAAGAAATGGAAAAAACAACAGTATTACATCAAGTCCAGAGACAATGCTGGAAAATTACAATGGTCAAAAAGTACAGCATTCTAGAAACTGAGACCAGCTGAGTTCTAGCCCTGGCACACTTGTGAATTAGTTGGTGACCTCCTATTCTCTGACTCATTCAGCACTGTTCCACACATATTAGGTGGTGGGAATAAAAGAAGAGCCCACTCCTGAATTCAAGAACTCATTTTCTAGTTCAGTGGTTTGTTCTTAGGATTATTTCTTTCTTTCATATGAGAGACAGAGAGAGAGGGAAAGAGAGCGGCAAGTACTCCCAACAGGGTCTCACCACACCATGACCCCTCTCAGCCTTTCAGTTGACCAAGATCATGGGCGCATCTGGAGTGTTCAGTTCAATCCAGTCCCCAAATCTGGTGCCTTTCCACAGGCTCCAGTATTACACAGAAGTGCTCTGCCACCTGCACTACTATGGCAGGACAGTTGTGATTTTTAAAAAGAGGGGACCAGCAGTTAGTGTAATGGCTATGTCGCTGGACTCCCACGTAGTCGACTGCGGTTCGCGTCCCGGACCTGGTGGCTTAAAACTCACGTCGGGCGCGTGTGCGTGCGTGCCCAAGATCCTGAGAGGAGAATGGAGGAGAAGGGATTGCGGCGTGGCTATCCCCCCTGGGGGGTGATTTCTTGCTTTCTATCTCTCTGTCTCTGTCTGTCTGGCGAGCGCACGTGCCCTATAACAAAAACTTCTCCCAAAAAAAAAAAAAAAAAAGAGGAGGGGGCAGGAGGCCAGCAGGAGGCTTGGTCATTAAGGCACTGGACTCCCACATGGCTGACTGCAGTTCAAGTCCTGAACCTGGCAGCTTGCTTTTTCTCTCACACATGTGTCCTATAGCAAATTAAGAAATAATAATAATGATAAATAAAATTAATTAAATAATTACTTTTTAAAGTGGGGGAGGGGCAAAGGATGGAAAGGATGACAGGAGTATTTTTTCAAACTACTCATTTCAGCATGAGTTACTGTTACTGATGACTCTCGTGTCCTACTCTAGTGGGCTTGAGCAGAGAAGGTTTGGGAACCACTGGTCTGCTTACCGAGACAGAAGCACAGTGTTCTCAAATATCACATGCTCAGTGCTGTAATTATAATAGTGCAATGTGGGCTCAGAGCCTCCCAGGAAAGAGAGGAGCTAATGACTGTGGAAAGCCAAGAAGCATTGCCATTGTGATAATGGTTCTTTGTCCCCCAGGGACTTTTCCATTTCTCCTTTGCACCAGAGAGCTACCACAGGAAGGGGAACAGCTGTGAGGTGCCTCTCAGGAGCTCAAAAAGGAGTCCATTTGAGAATTCAGCTAGTACCAAGTGGGCATAAATGTGTCCCTCGTTATTTGTGATGAGTCAACGTGCAGTTGAAGAGCTTGATTTCACTCAAAACTCCGCCCAAGGAACCTGTGTTTAATCTTAGAGACTTGGATCTGGAAAATCTTCATTGTCATGTTGTAGAAACCTACTCAAGTATTGAATTGTCCACAGAGGAAGACTCTAAGGACAGAAAACAATGAAAAACATTGATGTTTAGAAAGACAGAAGTTAAGGGGCTGGATGGTGGTAGAACACTAGTGAGTGACCCACATGGGGAAGTTGTTGGTCTGTGTCTGGAGACTCCCTGAGTAGTTCAGGTACACTTATGCCCATGGTGTAGGCTGCTGGGGCTGGAGAGAGACTGTGGTATCGAGACCCTGTCAGGATTGCTAACTCATAGAATAGACGAACTGAAAACTAAGAAAAAGGAAGTTGGCAGTTTTTGTCTAGTACTATCTACAGAAGGAAATTATTAAATTTCCTGACACTAGAGTGATGCTCTGACAAGACTTCACTATAGCCTTGACAAAAGATGCCTCAAAACCAAAACTCTCCCTCCCTGATTGCTCTGATTCTGTGAAGCTTTCTCTGATTACTAATTCAGAAAAAGGAGTAGCTCTGAATAAAGTGTGAGAGCTTCCAGTCATTAGAAAGACTTGCCCTCATTTCTTTCAATATTATCAGTCTCTTGAAGGTTTAAATGAGGCAAATCAGCCTCTCTGAATCTGGCCCATAAGAAATTCCCAGATTCTGCTGTGCTCTTTGAGGAGAACCATCAACAACTTCCTGCATCCCTGGTGCATGAGCCTTTAAATGCAGTAGTTTTGAATAACTGGTCAGCAGAAAGAGGTCAATCCCTAGAAATGGACAGTCTCATATTGGCAAGTCCTCATTTGAATACAGCATTTAGTGAAACAATACTATTAAATATACCATGCTAGACTAATGGATTCTTAGACTGTGCAGGGATGCCACTCAAGTCACTGGGGGTGTTCTATCTTTAAAAATGTAAACCTAGTAGTAACAACTGTTAGGAATAGAGTAACTAGAAATAAATCAAAGCAATTATTGCTTACCAGTAGTGGCTGGGGACAAAGCAAGGAGAAAGCAAATGGGGAAGCTCCTGACTCTGCCAGTAGATGCCACAAGTTTTAGCATGTTAAATTACCCCTGCCTCCCCACTTCCTATCCCGTATAACCAAAGCAAAGGAAAAAAGAGTAAAGCTGTTCTGCTCCCTAGCAATCCCTCTACAGCACACTAAACAGACTGCATTTAGGCAGCTCAGTTCCTGCTCTAGGGCGTTTCCTGGATAGTAAGCTTCATTTGATTTCACTAGTACAAAAATGGGCCATCAGGTGATCTTCCCAGAGCTGATCCTTCTTTCTTTTCTTCATACATTCACTCAACTAATATTTTTTGAAATCCATTTGTGCCAGGCACTATCTTCCATAGTATGGGATTGGGTTTTTACAGAATAGACAAAGAAGAGGGAGTAAAGTCCAGGGACAGCACTCTGGCCAAAAGTTCAGGTACCTGTAGACTCAACTCTGTGGGAGGGAGGAAGCAAGCATCCAGCTGCCCATCCCTATTGAGTCCTTCAGAATTCCTCAGGCTGCAGTAGAATTTGACCTTGGGATTACAAAGCATTTTCTTTCCTTTCTTTTTTTTTTATTTTTTATTTTTTTTGTTATAGGGCACATGCACTGACTGGAGAGACGGAGAGACAGACAGACAGAGAGACAGAAAGCAAGAAATCACCTCCCGGGGCGTGTGTGTGTATGGGGTGGGGGGGTTGACCGCACTGCAATCCCTTTTCCTCCATTCTCCCCTTGGGATTTTGGGCATGCAAGCAGCATGAGTTTCAAGCCACCAGGTCCACGACTCGAATTGCAGTCAGCTACAGGAGAGTCCAGCACCTTAACCATCATGCCACCTGCTGGCCTCACAAAGCACTTTCACATACCCATTAGATCCTTGTCACCTTTGAGATAAGTGAGGCAGATACTTTCATATTTTACATTTATTTACATATTTATATTTGTATATTTTTATATTTAATTTATGATTATTTTTTAGGCTGGACCACATAAAATTGCTATTTAAAAATATTGTGCTCACTACAGCAGCACATATCCTAAAAACTGCTAAATATTGGCCATTTCTGTCTGATTAATAGTATTCTTACATTTTGGATAAGGATATTGATCACTTACCTTGCCCCAGATGCAATTAAGTATTGTCAAATGACTATCTTCAGTTTCAAAGTCTATTAAATCCAGATGAGATGTGGGTTGCCTTTATACAAAGAATATTTTGAGATGACCAGTGATAAGAGTGGCAAAAACACAATCATGATTTAAACAGTGAGATCCTACAAAGTGCTAATTATATTGCACAAATTAAATCCTGTTCTAAAAATCCCTATAGAGTTGGTATCATCTCTATAGATATGGAAATTGAGGCTCTGAGATATCATGTAAACGGTTTAAAATTAATAGCTTATGAGTAGTATAAATGGGATTCAAGCCTATGACTGTCTTATACTAAGCCTGGACTCTTTCTACTAAAATCATATGGTATCTGTTGGTTCCTTCAGCTCTCCTGAACAAATATCAATAAATTCAAGGACTTTTCTCTTAATCTCCTAGATCTAATTTTTTCTAGAGTTTCCTAAAAGACAATCCATTATGTTTAAATATTTTCCCCAACCTCTGGCCTTTGGCCCCATGATTTCCTATCCCTACCCCAGCACTTAAAAAACACTACCTGCTAAAGATGAGATTCCCTAAAACTATCAACAATCACTCTAAAAGGGGATAATTCATGTGATGGGTTCTAACCCAGGATTTCACTGACTTTCAGCTGGAGAAAAAGAGGGTTTGAGTTATCAGATGCTCACTCACCTCCATTTATCAGGTGGTGTCCTGTAGATGTCCTTCTAGTTCAAAGGATCCACATCAAAGGCAACTCCTGCTGTGGCACAACAGTAATGCAGTACCCCAGGAGGCTGGAGGCCACATGCCAGCTGAGGGTTTGGATCCCTGGGCTGGACCAGGTGTGTGCACAAGCAGCCAAGAGGAGCTGGAGGGCTAGGGAAAGGTGATCATGATATGAAAGAGTTCTTTCTCTCTGTCTCTTTCGTGCATATGCCTGTGCGAGCTCTCTAGCATTAGAAAAAGGCGACTCCTGCCCCTACAGCACAAGTCAGGACAGGGTAGGCGATCCGGACTTCACTCAGAGCCATTGTATTTCCTCTCTGGTTGTCTGGAGGCTTGTCCTTTGTTTTGAAGCCCAGCCCCAGCTACTTCCCACTTATGCTGGGAAATGGACTGCATTATTGAAGCTTAAAAATAAATTAATAGATCATTTGCTTCTGTAGAACATTCAACTTTACAGGAAAAGTATCATCTGAAAGGGCCATAAACAACTAAAATAAATTACTAAATTTTAAATTTTCTATTCAGGAAGTCCTTACAACTGCGATAATGGGTGAATGTTGAAAGTATCTTAAGCTTGAAATGAGAAAGAGGCACTCACATAATTATCTTTAAACAAGGAAGGAGATGAAGGAAAGAAAATAACAATAGCTAGAGTTGAAAAAGAGGTTTGGCATTCTTTTTTATGCTAAAGGAAAACATAGTGAACTGAGAGGCAGGAGCCCCAGATCTTAACAAATAATAATAATGGTAATGAGTAACCTGTGGAGCCCTTCGTATGTATTGGGCACAGTACCTTGAACCTGAAATAATTATCTTTCCTTAATCTTCGCAACAATCTTAAAACATCGGTAGAATTTTTAATCCCCATTTTATATATGAGGAATCTGAAGCCAAAACAATTGAGAAACTTGTCCAAGGCATGTAGAGGAGTAGGAACTGAACCACAACAGTCCGACTCTCTGTTTCCTTTTATAAAAAAATATTTATTTCATTTACTATTATTATTTTTTAATTTAATGAGAGAAGAAGAGAGAGAGAAAGTGAGAAAGCAAGCCACCAGACCCAAGACTCAAACTGTAGTTGGCCGTGGTAGGAGTCCAGCACCTTAACCACCACACCACCTGCTGGCCCTGTCTCTCTGTTTCCTATAAATTAAAGGATTAAATTAGATTATTTCTGGGGTCCCTTCAAGTAGTACAGTTTTTTTTTTTTTTTTTTTTTTTTTTTTTTTTTTGAAGAGGTTTTCGCTATAGGGCGCGTGCACTCGCCAGACAGACAGAGAGAGACAGAGAGATAGGAAGCGAGAAATCACCCCCCAGGGGGGATGGTCACGCCTCAGTCCCTTCTCCTCCATTCTCCTCTCGGGATCTTGGACACGCACGCACACACGCCCGGCGTGAGTTTTAAGCCACTGGGTCCGGGACGCGAACCGCGGTCGACTACATGGGAGTCCAGCGTGGGAGTCCAGCGAAATAGCCATTACACTAACTGCTGGTTCCCAAGTAGTATAGTTTTGAACCTCTTGAAACTAATTTACAAAATCATGAGGAAGCAGACCAGGGAAGAGATGCTACAAAAGGAAAGACAGCAACCTAAGCTTTAAAACAAAATATGTTTTCCAGCCTCATGCTTTTTGTTTTAAACCTATTCCCCACATTTCCTGGGCAATGGTTCACTATGTAGCAGAGGTTAACACAAATAATAGGAGGAAGGAAAGGTAATATATGATCAATTGATGAAAACGTTGTGATTGAAGGCTCACAGAAACCAAACCCTGTATTACTCATGGGGAACATGGTTCGACACTTGCTAAGTTAGCATTTGAAGTGATTTTTATTTTTCAGTGCCAAAGGGTGCATACATTTGTCAGAGAGAGAGAAAGAGAGAAACATCCCCCAATGGGGTATTTTTTTTTCTTTTTTTCTTTTTTCTTTTTTTTTTTTTTTTTTTTGGAGAGGTTTTTGCTATAGGGTGCGTGCGCTCGCCAGACAGACAGAGAGATAGAAAGCAGGAAATCACCCCCCAGGGGGGATGGCCACGCCGCAATCCCTTCTCCTCTCGGGATCTTGGGCACGCACGTACACGCGCCCGGCGTGAGTTTAAGCCGCCGGGTCCGGGACTCGAACCGCGGTCGACTACGTGGGAGTCCAGCGACATAGCCATTACGCTAACTGCTGGTCCCCCCAATGGGGTATTGTATGAAATCCTTTTTCTTACATTTCTTCATCCCATGAGAATTTGCAACATGCATATACATGCGACCAGTTTGTTTTTGCAAGCTTCCAAGACTGGGATTCAAGCAATAGTTAGCCATGTGAGTCCACTTTCTATGCATGGTGTTTAACCACTGCAATATGGTACCAGCCCTCCAGTGACATTATGAAAAACACAATCAATAGGAATAATGAAAATTAGTGTACTTCTAAAAATGAAAATGGGAAGACTGTTTGAAAATCTGAAAAAGCAAGGGACCACTCATTCCCTTCCTAACCCCACAAAGCCAAATTGACTAACTTGCTCCCATTCCAACATTTAGACCCCCCCCCAAAAAAAAAGAAAAGAAAAGAAAACTGGAAGAGATGCAATGTAGAAAGCAGAATATTAAGACAAAAAATAAAGAAATTTAGGAATTATTTAAAACCTCAGATAAAAAAATAGAAATAACATTTTACCTATAAAATATGAATAGAATGCTATGAAGAAGGAATGATTAGAGAACAAAATTCTTGGAGGTTAAAAATATGAGAGCTGAAATCTAAAGGTTAAAAAGTAAAGTTGAGGGGCTGGCAGGTGGCATGGTGGTTAAGGGCGCTGGACTCCCACATGGCTGACTGCAGTTCGAGTCTTGGACCTGGCAGCTTTCTCTCTCTCTCTCTCTCTCTCTCTCTCTCTCTCTCTCTCTGTTCCTCTCTGGTCACACACACACACACACACACACACACACATTTTTTTTTGAAAAAAAAGTGAAGTTGAGGGGCTGATAGGTGGGGTGGTGGTTAAAGGTGCTGGACTCCCACGTGGCCACCTGCAGTTCAAATCCTGGACCTGGTGACTCACTTTCTCACTTTCCCTATCTCTCTGATCAAATTGGAAAATAATAATAATAAAGTTAAATAAAATAATTCTTTAAATAAAAATGTAAAGGATATCACTCAGAAGACAGAAAAAAAAAAAGACAAAGAAATGAAGAACAGCCAATAGCTGACTGCTAGCTATTCTAGAAACAAAGAGATGGAGGGAAAGAAATTAGAGAAATAACACAATAAAATTCTCCATAACTTGGGGGACAGAGGTGTAGAGGTAAAATGTGACACTGTGAGACAAAGCCACATGGGAAGGTTGATGGTTCATATCCAGAGACCTCTCTGAGCATGTCTAACACATGTGTGCCCATGATCTGAGGCTGGCTGAAGTTGGAAGTGTATTATAGTGTCAAGACCCTATTGAGGGTATTGTCTGTCTGTCTGTCTGTCTGTCTCTCTCTCTCACTCATTCACTCATGAAATAAATAAACTTTAAAAAGAAAAAAAAAGCATTCTCCAAAATTGAAAAACATGTATATTCAGATTGAAAAAGCCAACTGTAACCACCAGAATAAATGAAAATGAATCTACACTAAAGTGTAAAACAGTGAAATTTAAGAATATCAAGAATAGAGAGAAAAAATGTTTTCAGATAGGAAAAAATAAGTCACATTAAAAGAATCAGGAATGAGAATGACTTCAGAATTCTTAACAGCAAAACCAAAAGCTAGATCAGTGTCTTTATAACTCTAATGGAAAATAACTTCTAAACAAGGATGCTCTATCCACCCAAATAGTTGACCAAGAGAGGAAGATAGAATAAAGACATTTTCAAACATGCAAAGTTCCAAGAAAATTGTCTCCCAGGAAATCTTCAAGATCTTGTTGGAAAATGTGCACTACTGAAACAAGAATATAAACTAAAAGGAAAAAAAAAAAAAAAAAAAAAAAAAAGGAGGCTTTTTGAAAACAGGATTTTTTTTTTTTTTTTTTGAGAGGTTTTTTTACTATAGGGTGCGTGCGATTGCCAGAAAGACAGAGAGAGGCAGAGAGATAGAAAGCAAGAAATCACCCTCCGGGGGGATGGCCACGCCGCAATCATTTCTTCTCCATTCTCCTCTTGGGATCTTGGGCATGCATGCATTCATGCCCAGCGTGAGTTCAAGCCACTGGGTCCGGGACAGGAACCGTGGTTGACTACATGGGAGTCCAGCGACATAGCCATTACACTAACTGCTGGCCCAGGATGTTTCAAGTAGGAAAGAGCAAGTTCCAATAATTATGACCAAGGGAGATCCCAAGATGACAAAAGTGCAACAGGACTAGTTCAGGTGAGTGGTAGACGTAGGACTCAAAAAAGAGATGTTTCAAATAAAAAAGAAACAAAGAAAAGAATAGAGAGACCTAAAGGATTTAATAGCTAGTAATACTTGAAAAATGTTGTAGCGCTCTTGGAAAGTATTCAGAATTAGTAATAGGTACATAGTAAATTAATAAAACTAAACAAGAAAAACACAAAATTATTAACTCCAAGAAATGCAAAAAGTGTATAAGAAAGAAAACAGATTTATCATTTAATGTGTCTCAGCTCTGAATAACTATATAGTCATGACAATATGAATATTAATTTAAACAAAAATTGTCATATAACTATATTGAGAGGATTAGAGAAGTGTATATGTCTCTCTCTGTGTGTACATATGTGTGTGTGTGTGTGTGTGTGTGCAAGACTGGCAAAAGAATTAAGACCTTACCTTCCATAGTAAGCAGTTAATAGACAATATCTAAAATTTAAAAATTTTTTAAAGGCAGAATCAATACATTTATAGAAAAATCCTAGATGATAGCTATAGATAATCTGTCGAGAAAATGAAGCTTATTCTCTCCATCCTCCCCACTTAAGGATAGGCTAGACTTAATCACTCACTTCCAAAATACAGACTGGGAAAAACAGTAATATTACATGGAGAAACCTGGCAAACACTACCTTAACCAATGAATGTTAACATTGGTTAACATCACTGTGGGAGGCTGCGCACCAGCGAATATCGCCGGTTTCTCAGAGAGCAAATAATTACGCATTGCCAAAAGCCATGATTGGCTTCCCTTCAAAATCTCACCTTCAAAACCATACTCTGATTGACCACTAGAATCCCTCAGATTTGCATATCCGGAACCTCATGATTGGTCCACAAAGCAACCAATCATAACCCACCTTTTACAACCAATCATAACCCACCTTTTACAACCAATCACGGCCCACCAACATGTATATAACCACGATCCCTGACCCACAGTCTCCAGACGATCCTGAAGAGCCTGAAGAGTTGTAACACCACATCGTCTCCAGACGACCCTGAAGACCTTGAAGAGTTGTAACACTGTGTAGTCTCCGTGCTGCCCACAATAAACGGACGACCCTGAAGAGTTGTAACACTTCATCGTGTCCGTGTTGTAACACTGCGTCGTTCATCCTGTCTCTCACTCCTTCCCTCAGGAAACCTGTTCAACTGTCCCCCCGGGTCGGGACACATCACCAGTACTATCATGTGGGTATCATGTACCCCTGACATAATGCAACAAGGAAGACGGTTCATCTCTGTAGTGATCTTTCCAAAACCCACAACCTCAGTCTAATAATGAGAAAAACATCAGACAAGCCTAAGTTGGGAACATTTTACCAGATATCTGACAGGATGGAGAAATGAAAGAAAAAGGATTGCAGCATGCCCCTGACCCACTGGAGAGTGATATATATCTCTCTGTCTTTATCTCTCTGTCCCTCTTTCTCTCATGAGTGTACATGTCCTCTGGCAATAAAAAGAATATATAAGGCAGAAAAGAAGTGGAAGACAACAATAGGAATATAAAGGAAATACAACAAATAGACAATAGTAACAAATATGGTAGATATTATCCACCTATGTCATCATCATATTAAACATCAATGATCTAAATACAACTGAAAGACAAACACTGTCAGAGTGGATCAACAAGGCCAAACTATATGCTGTCTACAATAAATGCACTTTAAAGATACACGTAGATTAAAAGTCAAGGGATAGAGAAAAATCCTAACACTAACCGAAAGAAAATGGGGTTAGCTACATTAATTTCAGACACAGCAAACTTCAACGTAAGACAAGTTATCCAAAATTAAGAAGGGTGTTATGCAAAGGTAAAGGGGCCAATTCTCCACTAAAATGTAATAGTTTTTATTTTGTATGTGCCTAACAACAGATGATAAAAATATATGAGGCAAAAACTCAAAGAACTACAAGGAGAAATAGAAAAATCCACTATTACAGTTGAAGACTTCAACATTCCTTTCTCAGAAATGGACAGATCCAAGCATCAAAATTCAGCTGCAGAACATCATTATCTTCCTCCTTCAAAAAAAAAAAAAAAAAAAAAAAAAAAAAAAAAAAAAAAAACCCAAAAAAACAGGCACTCATTCACTAGCAATATTCAAGGTCTCCCAGAGAGAATTTAACAAAGGAGGAGAAGAGGGTGTTTTTCTCATCATTAACTGACTGCACCATCCCCTCTTAAAACATTCCAGAAAAACTGGACATATTTCTATTTCTCAAAACTATTAGAAAACATTGTTCACTTCTTGTAAAATCAAGGTATGTTTTCTGAAATCATAATTTTCTTCCCACCACAATTTCGGTGGTGGAAATGAGACAGTAAAATAAATAACTCCTTTCCTTTTTCAAACGTAATCTGGTACTACAGATGTAATTTGGAAGTTCTAACTGCACTGACCATGGCTAAAGATCCAGGTCAATATAAATACATGTGAAGCAGATCCTCACAAATGGACGGACGCAAGCAATAGGGAAGATAAATGTAAACTGAAGTGGCAAGGGGTGGAGGGATGGAGAAACTTGAACATGGAGGGTCCACTGGGGCTAAGGCAGCAGCTGTATGCTGAAGAGATCTAAACTATATGGTGGCAGCAGAAAAGGAAGAGACAGGGTGAATCTGAGTACATAATGGAGAACACCAGAGTTTGATATCAGACAAAACTGGTTGGAATGGATAACTAATGTAACTGAATTAAGTAGGCCTGAGATTGGAGGGGGAGAGTGCTCTAGTCTTCCAGTTCAGTTCCTCAAAGGTAACTCCATTTCACATCCAGTGCTCGACACTGTGGAACCGAAACTAAGGTGGGTGGGGCCCTTACTCAGGCAACGGTCACAACCTAAGTAGAAAAAAAAAAAAGACACATAAAATAAGTGCTATAAATGAAAATAGAAAATGCTTTCTAAAAGATGTGTATGAACTACTACGGGAAATGGGAAAGGGGAGCCATTAATTAGTCCCACCCTGAGGAAAGTGGATTCCATAAAGTTACTAAAAGAAAGGAACACTTTAGCAGAGCATGTTATTTGCAAGTAAATGTAGAAAGTAATAAAATAACAAATATTCCTGGTAGAGGTAGGAAATAGCTAGATATTTATTGGTACTTGTAGTGGGGTCTCACAGCCACACTGACAGCTCTTGACCATACCTCCTGTGTAGGTCCAATAGTGACCCCCCCCCCCCGGTAGATATGTCCATTTTGTAACCCAAAATATGACCTTATTCAAAATAAATGTCCTTGAAGATATAATTAAGGTAAGCATTCTGGATTTACGTGGCCATAAATCTAATGATTAGTGTCCTTGTAAGAGACAGAAAAGGAGACAGACACAGAGAGACCCAAAGGAAAAGCCATGTGACCATGGAGGCAGAGACTGGTGAGGTGCATCCACAAGGACTGCCAGAGCACCAGAAGATGAGAGAAGGGCAAGGAGTGGATTCTCCCTCAGAGGCTCGGTCAACCCTGTCAACACCTTGATTTTGGTCTTTTAGCCCCCAGAACTCCAACAGACTAAATTTCTGTTGTTCTTAACCACCAACTTTGTGGTAATTAGTTGTGGCAACCCTTGCAAATTAACACTCTATCCTCTCATCTAGATTGAATTCCACGTTACATGCAACTCACAAGCCAAGCTGACTCATCAGATTCTCTCTCCTACGAATGTGGAGAGAAGTCAGAGCTGAATGATGGGCAGGGGGCTATCAAGTCATGGATGCTAACAGTCATGTTTATAAGTGTACAAAAAAAAGAAGGAAGCTTAAGAAGAAAGCAAAGAGAGATGCAAAGGTAAAAGTCCATGTGATCAGGCCAACCCACGGCCTGATGGTTAAGGCAGCTGGATCCCATATGTCAACTGTGTGGTCTAAGGCCCAGACCCAGTGGCTTGAGAACTATACTGGGCATATGTACATGTATGTTCAAAATCCTGAAAGGAAGAAGAAAAAGGGATTGCAGCATGACCATTTCCCACGGTGGTGAGGAGGTGCTTCTCACTCTCTCTCAGGCGAGTATACATAACCACTGGCAAATTTTTTAAAATAAATAAAAGTCCATGTGGTGACAGTTCAATATCTGACTTTCGAATTACATATGTGAACACATAAGACCCTGCTTCATTAATTCCCTGACTGGGGATGTCCATGACATCCCCTATTGAATCATTGCAATAAGCAGTTGCTTATTAAAGTTACTGTAGCGGGGGAAACAGGTGGTATGGTGGTTAAAGTGCTAGACTTCGCACATGGCTGACCATGGTTCAAGTCCCGTACCTGGAGGGTTGCTTTCTCTCTCTCTCTCTCTCTCTCCCTCTCCCTCTCTCCCTCTCTCCCTCTCTCCCTCCTTCCCTCTCTCCCTCTCTGTCTCTTTGTCTTTCTCTGGTAAACTCATGTGAAAATAACAATAATAATAAGTTAAATAATTCTTTTTTAAAAAAATTAGAGTGAACAAATTTGTGTTCCTTGCAACCAAATAATCCCTGGTTTTAAAATGTAGCTTGGTTTTATTTATTTATTCTTAATTTCATTTTTTTGAGAGGTTTTTGCTATAGGGTGTGGGCGCTCACCAGAAAGAGAGAGACAGAAAGCAAGAAATCACAACCCGAGGGGATGGCCATGCCAAAATCCCTTCTCCTCCATTCTCCTCTCAGGATCTTGGGCACGCATGCACATGCACCTGGCGTCTGGGACTCGAACCGTAGTCAACTACATCAGAGTCCAGTGACATAGCCATATGCCAACTGCTGGTCCCTTTTTATTTTTTTAGATTTCTGCCGTAGGGCATGTGCACAGAGATGGAGAGAGGGGAAGAAATCACCCCTGCCCCCAGGGAGCATGGCCAGACCACAATCCCTTCTCCTTAATTATCCTTTCAGATTCTGGGTATGTATGCACATACATCCAGTATGACTTTCAAGGCTGCAGATATACAACTTGAACTGTGGCCAGCCATGTGGGAATCTAGCACCTTAACTACTATAACACCTATTGGCCCCAGCTTGGTTTTAAGAAATATAAGGGGATGGAAATTACTAAACAAATAAATAGATACAAAGTGTATACTGATCAAGAAAAGAAGAGGGAAATTTTAGCTATAAAAGGGTTCTTTGAGGGCCAGATGGTGGTGCAGTGTTAACACAACTGATTACACATGGGAAGGTCCTAGGTTTGCATCCCAAGGCCTCAATGATCACCCTGGGCATGTGTGCATGTGTCCATGGGCTGGCTGAGACTGAGGGTGGGTCACAGTATGAAAACTCCATTGGGAGAGCTTATCTTCAGCAATCTTTCTCTCTCTCTCTCTCAATAAATACATTATTTTTTACACTTGATCTTAGCCAAAAGGCCGAGAAGCGATAAATACACTATTTTTTAAAAAGAGCTCTCTGAATAGAAGGCAAACAAGTTTTCTTTTATAATACAGCATGTTGACTGTATCAGGCCCAGACTAGATATTTAAATCAGGAGTGAGTATGATAAAGGAAAAGTGTGAAATGATCTGGAGAATTAAACAAATACAGCTCTATTGACCACATTCACATCCCTTTGTGGAGTAAGTCTTGGAGACTCTCTGCCTTGGATCCAAATTGTAAATGCCAGACTGATTACTTAACTCTGTCAGTCTCTAAACATATCTACTATGTACCAAGGAGAGCAGTAGACCCCACGGTAAAATGAGGACGATTCCAGTCATGAACAGTCAGTAGGTTCATCATAGGACAGACGTAGAAACAAACATCATTACAACAGTGAGAAACACAGGAGTGAGAAAAACACAGGGATGTTCAGTCAGGCATTTAACTTTGCCTGGGAAGTTCAGAGAAGTCCATTCAAAGAGTAAACATTTGAGCTGAATCCTAAAGAATGAGTAGACAGACATACACCAGCAGAATAGGCAGTGAAAGACACCTAAATATAAAGAATGTGCAAAGTCTGGAAGGTCAACTAGAATAAAGCTTACAGAAGATGTACAGTCTAAAATCTGGAGAGAAGGAAGCCTCCTCCACCAGCAGGTACTTTAACATACCTGCTGCATAGGCAGGGAAGAGACCATGAAGGCGGGTATTTGTTCCATTTACTAAATCCCCATTGTTAAATTCAGTGGTCAATCATCATAATGTAAATTCCACAAAGGCAGTGATCTTGTCTTTTTTGATTGCTCTGAAATCCACGTAGCTTAATCCAACAGTCAACTCCCAGACCTCATTTTACTTATCTCATCTTAGCATCACTGGACACAACTGATCACTCTCTCCTTGATGTTCTATCTTCTCTTGGCTTCCAGGCAATGGTGTGCTGGTAAATGTCTAACAGGTTCTCCAAGAAAAATGTTTAAACTCTGATTTGCTGCATTTGTTGATTTCCGTAGTGTAAATACTGCCACCATGGCCAATTTCAAGCTACCAGTATGACATCACTATTCCACCATACAGATAAAATAGACATAAATAATCTCAAGAACATAGATATTAATAAAATAGTAAAATCATTAAGGAGTGATGATTTTCAATTACTATTTTTGTTTCAAATATAATTTATCTGAAGTTTATATAATTTAAATGTTAATAATGGTTGTCCTTAGCACGCAGCTCAGTAAATTCCTGAACCTTTACCATCATCCCTTGGGAGCTGATACAAGCAGACTCTTAGGCCATTGCTTTCAGGGCATCACACTCTTCTGGTTCTCCTCCTACCTCACTGGTGTGTTTTTTTTACTTTTTTTTTTTTTTGCTATAGGGCATGTGCACTCACTAGAAAGAGAGAGAGAGAGACAGAGAGACAGAAAGCAAGAAATCACCCCACGGGGGGATGGCCACACCACAATCCCTTCTCCTCCATTCTCCTCTCGGGATCTTGGGCACACACGAACACACGCCTGGCATGAGTTTAAGCCACCAGGTCCAGGACTCAAACCGCGGTCAACTACATGGGAGTCCAGTGAAATAGCCATTGCGCTAACTGCTGGTCCCACTGGTGTGTTTTTTAAGTCACCTTTCCTTAGGTCTCCTCTTCTCTATGACCTCTGTGTATTAGAGTGTCCAAAGGTTTAAATGGAAGGAGATAAAGGATGAATGAGGGAGGGGAGAGGAAGAAAAAATAGAGAAAACAGAATCTATAAATGACCTTTTAAAGCATACTTGATTGCGGCATGGCCACTGCCCCCAAGGAGTGATTTCTCGCTTTCTGTCTATCTCTGTCTCTCTGGCAAGCACATGCGCCCTATAACAAAAATCTCTCTTAAATACAACAACAACAAAAAAAGAGTGGGCCTGAACACAAACCAGGTGCAGAAATGCATACCTGTGGTCACAGCTACTTGGGAGGCTACAGCATGGCGAGATCCTGTTAGAAAAAGAAACAAATAGCAGGACAGTGGTATAGTGGTAACGCAATGTTCTAAAAGGCTGACTTGCATGGGAAGGTTCCAGGTTCACATCAGGGGGCCTCCCTGAATGCACCTGGCATGAATATGCCCATCATCCAGGGCTGGCTGAAACTGGGGGTGCGGATGTATCATGGCATGGGGACTCTGTTTGGGAGTACCTGTCTCTGTCTCTCTCACTCATGGAAGAAAGAAATAAACTTTAGGGACCAGCAGATGGCATAATGATTACATCACTGGACTCCCATGTAGTCAACCATGGTTCAAGTCCTGGACCCGGTGGCCTAAAACTCAAGCTGAGTGCGTATGCATACATTCCCAATCCTGAGAAGAGAATGGAGAAGGGGTTGAGGCGTGGCCATCCCCCTGGGGAGTGACTTCTTGCTTTCTGTCTCTCTATCTCTGTCTCTCCAGCAGGCACATATGCCCATATGCCCTATAGCAAAAATCTCTTGAAAGGAAGGAAGGAAGGAAGGAAGGAAGGAAGGAAGGAAGGAAGGAAAGAAAGGAAAGGAAAGGAAAGGAAAGGAA
The DNA here is from genome assembly GCA_026018925.1 of Tupaia tana. NCBI lineage: Eukaryota > Metazoa > Chordata > Mammalia > Scandentia > Tupaiidae > Tupaia > Tupaia tana. Next base: position 44,602,787 of record JAKSZU010000006.1, on the reverse strand, counting down.
AGGAAAGGAAAGGAAAGGAAAGGAAAGGAAAGGAAAGGAAAGGAAAGGAAAGGAACTTTAAAACAAAAACTCTCTCTCCCTCTCATTAAAAATAATAATAATAAATAGGGTGGGGGTGCTTGAACAAAGACACATTTGTAAATGTATCTTTTCACTCATTCACTTGACAGCCTCTGTCCCTCCACTAACATGAAGAAATATGTATCTGCTAAGTGACAGGATCTAAGAAAGAGCTAAGAGAAGAATGTCCCAGAGATCAGATCCTGGGGAGCATAAGGAGGGCTGAGTGACATCTAGAGTCCTACATAACTCAGAGAAAACACTTTTACTTTCAGATGTTCACTTTAGGAAAACCCTGTGGTATATTCCTGCAGTTCTTACCTGAAAACTTCAGCTCTTTGATATTATCTCCGGAGAACAAAACTACAAAAAACTAATCATCAAAGATTATTTTCCTGGCACAGCTCAAATGAAGGTTGCACATATGTTACTGAATTTTTTAACTCCAGACCCTACTCTCTTCCTGTTTTAATGATTATAGCAGGAGTTAATTATATAGCAATCTGCAAATTATTAATTACAGCTCTGTTTATAAGGATAACTGGCAGCCGTTCTTATCCACATTCTTCATCTAAACCACAAAACACAGAAAAGAATTTAAGTAATGATTCTATATTACCAAGAATGAAACATAATTAGTACCAATCGAGATGCATAAAAGGGAAGTTCATTTGTATCATTTATAATATTGCATACAATGGATGGCTCTAGGGCATTGGGCTTAATTCTTGCACTTACCCCCCAGCTGAAAAAGGCCAGTTGAGGTGGATAACCAAAAAGGAAGTTGGAATTACTGAATGTTAAACAATTAAAATATCCTTGAAATATGTTTGTGATCATGTAAACAAACACCCTAATGGATAACACTCCTTTAGATTAATAAATTCTGATTTACTTTCGAAAAATAAATCTCTATAAACTGTATAGTAACGTCTTCTATGATTTTCACTTCCAACTCTAGACCTTCAAGAAACCATCCCATTTTCAGGGCTTGGGAGCTAAACAGATTAATCACAGAATGTGGCTGTGGTTCTAACAACCGCAAGGGAAAACTGCAATAAAATGCTAAAACTTCTGTGCTCACAACTGCACTTAAGAAGAGCAATGATGTGAATAAGACACTTTAGAGTGTGGTTTCTAAAATCTCCTTCCCTAAGTTATAATTGAATCATGCATCAACTTTTCAAGGCATATTCATGAGTAGACTCCATTACATTACCATGCTGAGCACTAATGTATATCGCTTTCTGGAAACTCTACAAGCTTTTCAAGTATTTACCTCATTAGTTAATCTTCAAAATGCTTCTTTAAGACCTGTGAGTGGAAAATAGGACTTGCATTTTCACATAAGTAAGTGTTGCTCACAAATATCAAATGGTTTTCCTACATAACTAAAAAGACACCATGATGAAAAAATGGACATAACAAACAGTTACTCGTTTCTTATTTCCTTGTTCTATTACCAGTTGAAAATCAGTTAATTTGCTCCAGAACTTTGCTACTCTAGTGGGAGCCACGAGAAACCACATGCACATTGCTGGGAGCTTGTTTAGAGAAGCAGATGCTCAGACTTTGCTGGACCTGTGTCTCAGTTCAGTTTTCCCTCTGCCAAGTCCTGCTTCCCCCACCCTCTCTTTCACAGCCATTGATAAAGATGCTATATCCCAAAGTTCAAAATTAAAGCAACCACGGGAAATGTCCACAAGATAAGAGGAAGTCTGCCATATTTCTACGCAACTTACCATTTGGCAGTATATTAGGCACTCCATAAACACTGTTTGAATAAATATGTCAGTCTCTCCATCTCGCAAATCTCACAGCAATCTTTCATATTCAGATTTATATATCGCCTATAGCCAAGTTTCCCAATTAAAAAAAAAAACTTTCACTTTTGATCAACATAGAATTCTGACTCACTACTGCTCACAGAGACAGCACCGAGTGATTCTAATTGAAAACCTCTTGACGCATTGAAGATATTGTCAGCACTATGTATCCCAGGAAGCCAAGAAAACTTAGTCCAACATTTTTCTTGGTAACTTGTACAGGGAACATAACAGTGGTATGTTTTTGTTTTTTGGGGGTTTTTTTGGATTTGATTAGTTCTTTTTTTTTTAATTTCCCATAGGGCACATGTACTTGACAGAAAAACAGAGAAACAGAGAGAGAAGGTGGGAGATGGAGAAAACACTCCCCAGTCCAATGGAGTGTGGTTATGCTGTAATCCCTTCTCCTCTATTTCTCATCCTGTTGGAACTCTGGGCATGCACACACATGCATCCAGCATGTTTTTCAAGCAGCTGGGTCCCAGATTTGAACCACATGGTCAGCCATAAGAGATTCAGCTCTCTCAACCACTCGGCTGTGGGGCTAGCCCATGGGTTTGATTTTAAATTAATGAATTTTTGTTTTCATTCAGTCACTTTCGACCTTCCATCTCTTGTTTATTTGTTACAGGGTATGCAATCTATATAATAGTGTCACCAACGCTGCATACTTAGAGGGTCCTTAGACAGCACCTGGTTTAATGTCTTGCTATTTTGCTACTGTCATCCTGAAATTCTTTTTTTTTTTTTTTCCCCACAAAAGACCTCACATTTTCACTTTACATTAAGTTCTGCAAATTACATAGCCCATCCTATCTACAGGTCTGCTTTTTTAGCTTTTGCTACAGGACATATATACTCACTAGAAAAAGACAGAAAGAAATCACCCCCTAGGGGGATGGCCACACTCCAACCCTTTTCTTCCATTATCCTCTAGAGGTTTGGGGCATGCAAACATACATGCCCAATATGTTTTTCAAGCCACTAGGTCCAGGACTCAAATCACACAGCCAGTCATGTAGGATCCAAATGCCTTAACCACCACACCACTGGCTAGCCCAGGTTACATGATTTCTCTTAACTTAGAAAGCAGTGGAAGCAATGCTATACCAGTTCCAAATCTAAGTCCTAATAAATTCTAGCAGGTTCCTTTCTTGTATTCTTGGGAGTCCTGAACAGACATGTTAGAAATATAGCTATCTGCTGGAGAGCTCCAATAGAAAGATGCAGGGTCCAAGACTCAAATCATAATCAGCCATGTGGGATCCAGTTGCCTTAATTACCACGTCACCAGCTGGACTGAGGTTTTTCTCTTCACAATTTGTTCACCAGGATTATTGTGAGGTGCTAACTTAATGTTCCAATTTATTTATTTTTTCCTTCCCTTCCACTACAAGAAGTCAGGATCCTTTTTATTTCTTTGACTCATGAATATGCAGAAACTGGAAACATGAAGTCAATGACTCATCCAGTTTGGGGATAAAGCCCAAATGAATGAAGGGGTACCTCCAGGGGAAGAGTGCATTCAAGGGTAGCAGAGGGTAAGAAAAAGAAAACCTCCTATCTATCTCCCCAAATTGAGGGTAGATCAAGGATTTGTAAGTTCCATTTGTTTGATGGCCTGTGGTTTTTTCGGTGGTCATGCCCCAAAGAGAGTGACTATGAGAGTGACCTAGATGTCCAGCCCTTGGACACAGGAGCTCTCAGCCTTGCAAAGGCTACAACGGCACAGCAGCAGCAAGGCCACTGATCCTGAAAGCACTGATCACAGAGGATGAGAGCACACATTCACCTCAGCAATAAACCATATGGACAGTCAATTGGTAACTGAAGGGACTCCCCAGAGCTTTGGTGGAGCTTATGACCCTGCAGCCTCACAGCAAACACAAGTCCGTGTGTCAGAGTGAAGGTGATTTATTGACTGAGACCAAACATACAGCTATTTCAACATGACAGGGACTCAGATTCAAGTTGTGCTATTATTACTTGCAAGAGTTATAGGATAGGATTCATACCCAAGCCCTTCTTCTAAATTGTATATCATAGTTTATATTTTATAGTGTATAGCTTCTAAAATGTCTCCCAGTGATCTTGCCTCCCATTATTCATGCTCTTATGTAAAACCCTCTCATGAAAGTGCTTTGGAACTAGTGACTCACTTCTAACAAGTAGGGAACAGCAGAAGGGATTGTCTCTTCTAAGCATAGGCTGAGACTGTCACTTCTGTCCTCACACTCTCTCTTGCCCTCTCACTCAGTATGATGAAACCTGCTGCCATGTTGTAAACAGCACTATGGAGAAGCACATATGGCAGGAAACACAGGGCAGACTTTGGTCAATAGCTCATGAGAAACTGAGACCCTCACCCCAACAACCCACAGAAACTGGATCTTTCCAACAACCACTTGAGTGAGCAGATCCTTTACCAGTCAATTCCTGAGATCCTAGCCAACACCTTAACTGTGGTCTTGTAAGAGATGTAGAATAGTGGACCCAGCTAAGCCATGTCAAGGTTCTTATGTCACGGAAAGACTGAGATGATAAATGTTTCATGCCATTCAATTTTGGGGTAATTTCCTATTACCCCAAACAAATTTCAAGAAAGTAGAAAACAAAGAGAAGGTGTTAACATACATCTATACATGCTATCTCTATCTAGATAGTGGTTCCTTTTTTTCTTAAGAATTATTTTACCCTTGAGCCAGCCGATGACATGGTGGTTAAGGTGCTGGATTCCCACATGGCTGACCATGGGTCAAGTCCCAGACCTGACAGCTTACCTTCTCATTTTCATTCTTTATTCCTCCCTTTCTTGAGTGCACATGCCCTATAGCAACTTCTTTAAAAATGATAAATAAAATTAAACAATTCTAAAAAGAAATAGATTTTAGTTAACTTCAATTATTATTATTATTATTATTATTATTATTGTTTCAATTTGATCAGAGAGAGAGAAGGAAAGTGAGAAATCAAGATTCCAGGTCCAGAACTCACACCACAGTCAGCCATGTGGGAGTCCAGTGCCTTTAACCAACATGCCACCTGCTGGCCCCTAGCCAGGTTCTTTTTTTTTTTTTTTTTTTTTTTTTTTTTTTAAGATTTTACTTAACTTGGAGATGTAGACATGCTGGGAGAAATGAAGATGTCCCACTCCTAACTGGGCCTCCATCATACAAAACCCACGTGAACAGCCCTTCTTCAAGAGAAAGCCTGCTCAATGGCTCCTGAGATGTAGACATGCTGGGAGAAATGAAGATGTCCCACTCCTAACTGGGCCTCCATCATACAAAACCCACGTGGTAGGAAAACCCCTTTCATATCTCCTGTCTCTGAATCAATCTTTGTCTCTCTCTACCTCTCACTCTCTCTCTCTCTCTGTCTGTCTGTCTGTCTGTCTTTTTTTTTAATTTTTGCTTTTTAGAATTTTTTAAGATGAGGCTTCTTACAGGGCCCTTTGGCCCCTCCCTCCTAGGCCTTTGTTTTGTTAATAATCCCCTCTGCTCCTCCCAGAACAGCCCTTCTTCAAGAGAAAGCCTGCTCAATGGCTCCTGAGATGTAGACATGCTGGGAGAAATGAAGATGTCCCACTCCTAACTGGGCCTCCATCATACAAAACCCACGTGGTAGGAAAACCCCTTTTCTAATTTTTGATTTTTATTGAAATTTTTTTAATATTAATTTTTCTTTTTTAGATTTATTCCAAAGCTTTTCTCTTTTTTTTCTCTGTTTCTTGTCTGTTTTTTTGTTGTTGTTGTTGGTATTGTTTCCCTCTCTCTGCTTCCTTTTCTGCACACTTCCCAACCCTCATATTAAACTTCAAAAGTTTGGGAAGAAACCAACCATCCACCAGATGACTAGAAATCGCTGCAGGACCACAAGAAATATGGAGAAGCAGGAAAATGCCCCTCCTCCAATTGAAACGGATAGCTCCTCTTCATCCACACACAGTTCAAGGGAATTCATGGAAATGTCTGATAAACAATTCAGATCATTCATAATGGCAAAGCTAACAGAGATCGAAGAGAAGAGAGACAAGGAACTGCTGAAGGGGAAGGAGAAAGGAGTTGAAGAGTTCTAGGAGGTGAGGAAATTCATGCAAGATCTAAAAGAGGAGTTTCACACTTTACAAAAGAATCAGATGGAGCTGTTAGAGATGAAGGCTATAATACAAGAAGTCAAAATCTCCCTTGAAAGTATTAAAAGCAGACTAGATCATTCAGAAAATGGAATCTCTAATGTAGAAGAGAAAATGGCTGGCCTAGAAAGGTCCACCATAAAGACTGAGAAAATGGCCCAAAAATTTGAGAATAATATGCAAGAAGTACTAGATACAATTAAACGTCCAGGGGCGGCAGGCGGGGGTTCCGCTCCGCGTACCGGCGCGTGGGGGTGGGGAGGCGGGCGCGGGGGCTCCAATCCACGTGCTGGGGTGCGGGGTCAGGGCGCGGGGGCTCCGCTCCACGTGCCCTGTCTGGAGGTCTGGCCCGACAGGCTCTGCCCCACGTGCCGTGGCCGGGGCTCTGTCCTGCGTGCCGTGGCCGGGGTTTGTCCCGCGTGCCGTGGCCGGGGCTCTGCCCCGTGTGCGGTGGCCAGGGCTCTGACCCCGCGTGTCTTGGCTGGGGTCTGTCCCACGTGCCGTGGCCGGGGCTCTGACCCCGCGTGCCGTGGCCGGGGTCTGCCCCGCGTGCCTTGGCCGGGGTCTGCCCCGTGTGCCGTGGCCGGGGCTCTGCCCCGCGGGCCGTGGCCGGGGTCTGCCCCGCGTGCCGTGGCTGGGGCCCTCTCCCGCGTGCCGTGGCCGGGGTCTGCCCCGCGTGCCGTGGCCGGGACTCTGCCCCGCGTGCTGTGGCCGGGGTCTGCCCCGCGTGCCTTGGCCGGGGTCTGCCCCGTGTGCAGTGGCCGGGGCTCTGCTCCGCATGCCCTATCCGGAGGTCTGTCCCACGTGCCGTGGCCGGGGCTCTGCCCCGCGTGCCGTGGCCGGGCTCTGCCCCGCGTGCCGTGGCCGGGGTATGCCCCCGCGTGCCGTGGCCGGGTTCTGCCCCGCGTGCCGTGGCCGGGACTCTGCCCCGCGTGCCGTGGCCGGGGCCTGCCCCCGCGTGCCGTGGCCGTGGTCCTGTCCCCGCGTGCCGTGGCCGGGGTCTGCCCCGTGTGCCGAGGCCGTGGTCCTGTCCCCGCGTGCCGTGGCCGTGGTCTGCCCCGTGTGCCGTGGCCGGGGTCTGCCCCCGCGTGCCGTGGCCAGGGTCTGCCCCACGTGCCGTGGCCGGGGTCTGTCCCCATGTGCCGTGGCCGGGGTCTGCCCCCTCGTGCCGTGGCCGGGTCCTGCCCCACGTGCCGTGGCCGGGGCCCTGTGACTCTGCCCCGCGTGCCGTGGCCAGGGTTCTGCCCCCGCGTGCCGTGGCCGGGGTCTGCCCCCGCGTGCCGTGGCCGGGACTCTGCCCCGCGTGCCGTGGCTGGGTTCTGTCCCCGCGTGCCGTGGCCGGGGCTCTGCCCCGTGTGCCGTGGCCGGGGTCTGCCCCGCGGGCCGGGGCCGGGGCTCTGCCCCCGCGGGCCGTGGCCGGGATCTGCCCCGCGTGCCGCAACCGCTGATGGCCGTCTCTGCTTTCCTGAGCCGCGTTCCTGAAACTGTGTTCCATGGAGATTCACCTACATTTGCGGGGCTGCACGAGACCCACCCTTGGTCCAGCCCTGAGTGCAGTCTACATTTCCTATTGTTGGGAACTTTATGATCTGATAATTGGAAAAAAAATCATGTTTATCATAAAAAATAATTAGAAAAATAATAATAATGATTGGGGGAAACATAGGAAAGATATTGAATGTTGAAGCGGGGAGATTAATGTCTCTGTACTGACTGACATGCATGGCATTCCCTTTTGAAAAAGCAATGTAATACACTGTAAAGTTGTATGTAATTCAATGTAATAAAAAAATAGATAATAACAAAAAAAAAAAAGAATTTGGTCACCATAAAAAAAAAAAAAAAAAAAAAAAAGATTTTACTTAACTTTATTTTAATTTGATCCATGGTTGGCCATGTGGAAGTCCAGCGCCCTTAACTACCATACCACCTGCCGACCCCCCGAGCCAGGTTCTTAAGCAGGGGTGTTCATAAGAATAATTTAAGCTAAGGGGAGTGCCAGAAGAGAGTATTATATAGAAAGGTAAAGTGGGGAAACAAAAAAGAAGTTAAAAGAACAGTCCATTTCAGGGAGGCCAATGCCTGGGCTTCTGGTTCAGTCCATGGCAAATGAGTCTGCTGGGCCACTGTCCCAGGATTTGGTCTCCAAATCCTTTTACTATCAAAGGGCTCTAGCGGGAACCAGCAGTTAGTGTAATGGCTATGTCACTGGACTCCCATGTAGTCGACTGCGGTTCGCGTCCCGGACCCGGTGGCTTAAAACTCACGCCGGGCGCGTGTGCGTGCGTGCGCAAGATCCTGAGAGGAGAATAGAGGTGAAGGGATTGCAGCGTGACCATCCCCCCTGGGGGGTGATTTCTCGCTTTCTGTCTCTATGTCTCTCTCTGTCTGTCTGGCGAGTGCACGCGCCGTATAGCGAAAATCTCTCCAAAAAAAATAATAATAAAAAAAATAATAAAAGGGCTCTAGCTTGCCACATTCCTTCTGTATCCCCTCAGGATCCTTAAGCTTCCTGCTCTTACCTACTATGTGAATTTGGTTTTCAATTGCACTGAAGGCAAATGACAGTGCAGAGGGCCATTCTGTGATGCTATTAGAATCTTAACCCTAGTCCTATTCCTGGCTAGATAGGCTTGACAGGTGGATTTTAGGGGAATGCTTCAGGTGGATACAGCAAAAGGCCATGTAATATCCTATGGTTTTAATTAGTTTGTTCGCTCCAGCAGAGCTAATAAGACAGCTCATGGCAATTGTGACACTGCTCTGAAACAAAAGCGAAATAACCCACTTCACATGTGAAGTCTCCTCATGGCTCTCTTCACTTATATCCATGAGCTGGCTAAATGAATGAAGTTTCATTTTCACTCATGTCACTTGCTTCCCAAAATTCCTAAGGCAAGACTTCAAGCCACTCTTGGAAATGTCTGGCTTGATTAGAGGTTACAATAGCCCCTGGAAAAGGTAAATATCAATGACGGGGAAAAGGACATAAGATCAGATGATCAGATCGATTATTTAGGCTACATTGACCTTTACAGAACAAGAGACTTCTGAAGGAAAGGAAAGGAAAGGAAAGGAAAGGAAAGGAAAGGAAAGGAAAGGAAAGGAAAGGAAAGGGAAGGAAGGAAGGAAGGAAGGAAGGAAGGAAGGAAGGAAGGAAGGAAGGAACGAACTTAATTCTTAAAAGGCTGATTTTGGTCTTGGGAAGCTCACCAGAACATCTAAAATGGAGATGCCAAAGGCGTGTATGCCATCATCAAACTCAAGATATGATTATGATATAGACAATAGTTATGAATAATATGTAAATGGGTATTGTATCTCATAAAATGTAAGTTTTTTTTTTTTTTTTTTTTTTTAGGTTTTTGCTATAGAGTGTGTGCGTTCACCAGAGGGAGAAATAAAGAGGGAAGTGAGAAATCATCCACCGGGGGGGCATGGCCATCCTGCAATCCCTTCTCCTCCATTCTCCTTTTGGGATTGTGAGCATGCACACACACGTGCATGAGTCTCAAGCCAGTGGGCCCAGGACTCAAATGGGCTCTTATTCTGTAAAGGTCAATGTGCCTAAAAAAATCGATCTGATCTAATGTCAGATAGATGAATTAATCCAATGCCTTAATTACTAATTAATCCAATGCCTTAATTCCTACACTACCTGCTGCCCCCCCCCCCCCCCAAAATCTAAGACTTTTTGATGCTGGTACTTTCTTGATCTTTCCCTTGTCCAAGGAAGCTTTTCATACAGTTATATGAGGTGCTAATTAATGTTCCAATTTCTTCCCCTTCTTCTTCACTACAAGATGGCCGGAGTTATTTAATTGAGTGGGAATATGCAGAAATTGGAAACATCTACATGAAGTCAAAGACTCTCTGAGTTCTGGGGAAAAGTCCAGATTAATGAAGAGGTACTTCCAGACATGGAAAGAGGGGAGTGCATTCAAGGATAGCAGAAGGTAAGAAGAAAACCCCCATCCATCCCCAGATTGGGGATAGATCAAGGATTTGTAGGTTCCAATTGTTCAGTGCTTGTGGCTCTTTCAGTGGTCATGCCTCGAAGAGAATGACTACAAGGTACAACTAAGTGGCCAGCCCTTGGGCACAGGCACTCTCAGACTTGGCAAAGACCTCCTAGGATGGCACAGCAGCAGCAAGGCCACCGATCCTGTTACATTACTGTTACCTGACTGACAGCAACCATAGGGCATTAATTATAAAATGTGTCCTGCTTCCAGAAAAATTAAAACGTGGGGAAATGTGCATCCTAGAATAGAGTCATTTTGGGCCTTGACAACAGAAGTGACTTCCTCCTCGAAGAGTCCAGCTCCTAACCAGAAAACCTGTGTGATTTTTCAGGCTTTTACCTGGTGAGACTCATGAGGTAAAGCTGCTCTCTCCACATCAGGCACTTCCAGTCTCTGGAAGTTCACGCAATCCCTAGCTGGCCATACTCTTATACATAGGGTATGTAAATTCTGGACAAGGTGCCTCCATTCAGAGGTTTCCTTATCAGGAAAATCTGAAGACAGTTTTCTCCATTTTGACTCAGTGCTCGATACTTTTCTACATCTAGCCCTCATTCTTCTTTCTCCTCACCTGCCCCCCCTCCACCCCAGGTTCAAGTCTTTTGTTTGAGACATAACAGTGACTTGTAACAGTGAGATGGACCCCCATGTCTGTGCTGATCCATCCTCAACAAGTGAGTCATTCCATGGGAGGGATGGAACTGGAGAGTGGGTGCTTTCTCAGTTTAGACTCTTGCTTCTACTGCAGTAAGAGATTTAAAACTTGGCTGTCATTTTCATTTTGACTTGTCCTTTAATTCATTACTCCAGCAACACCTGGAAGCTCAGTTCTCTCTCTCCAGGTTAGCTGAGCTCCTGACATCACTCAGGTCAAGCAGAATGCAGTGCAGCAATTTGAACACAGAATATGGTAACAGCCAGAATATTAGCCAGGTTGTTCATATTTCTTATTTCCTGTGTACTCAAGTAAATACGAGCAACTGCTACTCATTAAACACTGTGTTAAATGTACTAGAAATGATGAAACTTATTTATCAAATGGTAAACAATTCACTATATTGTAGATATGTATTTGGATGACAAAATATTTGAACTAGTAAAATTCGGGTCATTAGAGGAAATGTATCGGCTCCACCTGGGGCTGTTTGAAACGTAAGGATGAGGAATCCTTTACCTGCATGTGGTGGGCAGAGTCCCAAGGTGGCTCAGGACCACAAGCCTATTGAGAGAGCAAGAATGGTACCCAAGGCCAGTCCCTTCCAACCATTTTTCCCCCTAGGCCTCTAGACTGTTGATGGAAGGAGCTGACTGAAGATCTCTGAAATGCCTTTGGAGCTTTGCTCTCACTGTCCTGCCCACTTACATCTGGGTTCCTTCTAACAGTGGAAATCTCCTTAGCTATTTGACTGCCACATTTCCAGTATTCTCTGCCAAATAAACTTATTCATTTTTTGCCATGTGAACAGTCTGTGAGATTTCCAAAATTACCTCTGCTTCTCTTTTAATTATCAATTATTTTTAAAAGGATAACTTCTGATTTGATCATCTCTCTCTCTTTTCACTAAATTCAGTCAACAATAACTATGCAGTTGCTTCTATATTTTGTCTTGAAATTTCACTGGAAAGATCTTCATCACTCTTAAATTCAACATTTTTCCAAATTGTTTACTATGGTAAATACAGACAACCTTTTCTCAAATTTCTGATAAGCTATTCCTCATTTTCCTCTGAAAATTCCTCAGAAAGGCCTTTCCTATTTTCTATCAGTATTCTGGTCACCACCACCTACTTCACACGTACACTGTTCTTCTGACCCTCCACCAGAATCTAGACTTCTCCTAGCCTTCCCCTCCAAATTCTTTTTTTTTTTTTTTTTAAGAGGTTTTTGTCTTAGGGCTCCTGTGCTCCAGGTGAGGGGGAGGGAGAGACATAGAAAGTGAGAGGGAAAGTGAGAAATCACTCCCCAGTGTAGGATGGCCATGCCGCAGTCCCTTCTTCTCCATGCTCCTTCCAGGACCTTGGGCACATACATGCACAAACCTAGTGTGAGTTTCAAGCCAACAGGTCGAGGACTGAAACACAGTTGGCCATGTGGGAGTCCAGCAACATGACAAATATGTCATCTGCTGGCTCAACTCTTCCAAATTCTTTAAACCTTTATTATCTAGTTCTAAGGCTGATTCCATACTTTCAAATACCTGTAGCAACACAGTTCTGCACTTTCTTAGTCCACTATTTGGTTGATAACAAAAATACCTGAGATTGAATGATTTATACAGAAATAGAGGTTTGACTCATTGTTCTGGTGGCTGCAAAGTCCAAAGGTGTAGGGCTGGCATCAGGCTGACTTACTTCAAACATAGCTAAAAGAAGAGAGGACAGTAGGCATGTGCAGGGTGACCATGGTCTGTGTTCCATCAGCCTCTCTAATTTTCTCTCCTTATAAACCCACCAGGACTTAGTACAGAGATCCCGTCCTAATCACCCAATCATTAATCTCTTACTAAAAGTCCCACTTTTTAACATAATAACTAAATCAAGTTCTCACTCTTAACCTCATTACAACACACATCAATTTAGGAGGGATATATTTAAGCTATAGTAGCATTAGAGTATAAGATTCCTATTCCCAAATAATATATAGTCCTTTTTTCACATTTTGCAAATTAGGTTTTATAAATTAGGTATGTATGTCCCTATAACAATAGCTTCTTCTGCAGTGTGACATGGAATGGGAGTATGGTTATTATTAGAATTTCAAGGGGCCAGGAGGTGGTATGGTGGTTAAGGCACTGGACACTCCCACACGGTCCACCACAGCTCGAGTCCCAGACCTGGTGGCTTGGAACTGGCTAATAGATGTTTAAAGAATTTGGAAAAGTAGAGCCAGCAGATGGCATATCTGTCACGTTGCTGGACTCCTACATGGCCAATCATGTTTCAGTCCTAGAGGTACTGGCTTGAAACTGTTCCATCAGCCTCTCTAATTTTCTAAGGTCCTGGAAGGAGAATGGAGAAGACGGGTCTCTCTCTCTCTCTCTCTCTCTCTCTCTCTCTCTCTCTCGTCAACTTAAAATGAATGAATGAATAAAATTAAATAAATAATTTTAAAAAACAGAATTTTGATCTTAATTGTTTTGACCACATTAATTTCTCTTGAACAACGATGTGCACTGGGCTCTTAAGAGTTAAAAAGGCTGCTCACCCAGGACTTGAAAGATACAAGGCAATCTCTCTCTTACCACTATAGGTTTTTAATTACAAAAGAACAATATAATGACTTGGCAACTTCAATATATTGGAGTATCTTAATATCACAAGGGAAAGGTGTCAAGAACAAACTTTGCAATTCCCAGAGGCAACCTTAGAAGTAATTTCCTAAAAAAGAGAAGTCACTTAAAAATACACAGTTTTTAAAGGTTTTAAAGTTGTAAGTTCTGTAATATGAATGAAAGACAAAGTAACTTTATTACTTTATTCTAAGTTACATCTATTTTCTAAATATCAGGTAAGAAAACTGTAACAGATAAAGAAGAGCTTTCACCCAAGCACTTTAAGCCATCCCAAAATAGATTATTAAGTTGTCATCTGTACTTCTATGGTCACCCTCCAGCTCTTATAGTGTTTTCAGGGCTGCAGAAAGCAGAGAATAGAAAGTTGTCTTATTTAAGATATTACCAGGATACACAGATTCCTTGCCATTTGAAGGAGATCAGGAATTCTTTGTCCCAACTCAGTTTAGTACAGAAACCTATTGACTATCCTAGAGAATGTCCCATTTTTATTAGTATTGACATAGACTGCTAGCTGGTTCCCAGCTTCATGGGCACAAAGGCAAGGCTCCCTTACAATGAGTTGTGGCTTAAGTTCCCAACAAAGGAATGTGAGAAGAGATATATAAGCCACTTTGTTGCTTGACCCTTAAAAATTCTTCATAAGTCCATCTCACATACACAGAGATGCTCCTACTTTCCTTGTCTCTGGCTTACTGAAGCATAAAAGACCTTGGGAGACATACAGCAAAGACTGCACAGTCACAGGATAGAAGGTGCCTGGATCTATAAATAATTATCAGGAAGGCCACCCACCTACTGGGAACATCCTCTTGGACAATCAGATAAACAAAAAACATACTTCTATTTCGTGAAGCTACTGAAGTGCTGGAGTTCAGAACAGCAAGTGTCACCCTAAAGGTATGATCAGTGACCCAAGGACTATAATTTAGCCTAAGGATAAACCATTCTCACGACTCTTGGTATCACCACAGCGCAGTAGGATAGCACGACATCTTTGATTTCATCTTTCTCATCCTCTTTTACCATTTTCAGTTGTACTGTTTCTAAGACTGTGAATAGGAACGAGTAAAAGAACAAAAGGCCAAAAGTCATATAGAAAAGCACCCAGCATCACTAATCATGAGGGAAATACAAATTAAAGCGAAAGTAAATGGTTAGCATTAAGAACACCAGAATACAGGGCCAGCATGTGGCATGGTGGTTAAGGGTGCTGGACTCCCACATGGCAGACCACAGTTTGAGTCCCAGACTAGGCAGCTTGCTTTCTCACTTTCCCTCTCTCGTTCTGTCCCTCTCTGGTCATATTAAAATAAATAAATAAAGTTAAATAATTCTTCTAAAAAAAGAACACTGGAACCAGAATACAAGCACACCAGAATACTAAGTGATGGTGACAATGTGGAGCAAATGTAACACTTTCATAATGCTAGTGACTATACTAAATCATACAGCCATCTCAGAAAACTATGGCTATTTCTAATAAAGTTAAACCTACCCTATTATCCAGCAACTCCACCCCTACATACATGCCCAAGAGAACTGAGTGTTTACGTTGACTAAAAGTCTCGTATAAGAATATTCACGGGAGCTTTATTCAAAATAGTCAAAAACTAGACACAATCCAAATGCCCATCAACATGATACTGGACAATTCATAGTATATTCAAATGACAAAATGTACACAAGAATAAAAAGGTACAAACTACTGACATACGACATGGAGGGATCTCACATTTGTTGAACAAAAGAAGCCAGACACAAAGGAGGGCATACTCTAGGGTTCCACTTACGTGGAATTCAAGAACAGCAGAACCTAATGTATGGTGATAAGAGTCAGAATAGTGGTTATCGCTGGGCAAGAGAGTTGACTGGAAAGGGGCAAGAGGGAACTTGTATGACAGAAATAAACGTTTCATACCTTGTTTGGGTGATAGTTAATAAACTATTAGATAGATAAAACTTAGTTGTACACTCAATATTTGTGTATTTTGTTGTGTGCCAATTTTATTTGAAAGAAAAAACCTACCTTGCCCAGGAACCAGATAGGGAGGCAGTAGTAACTCAATGTATTTTAAGGTGGACCCATATGAGAAAGTTCCAGGTTCACATCCAACAATCTCCCTGACCATGGTGGACATGGACATGCCCTTCATCGGGGCTGGCTAAAGCTGGGGGTGGATTGCGTTATGAAGAGTCTATTGAAGATGTCTCTCTCTCTCTCATGTCTCTCTCTCACTTAAAAAAAAATTTTTTAACGTGCCCAAGATCAAATAATAATGAGATTCAAACTTTGCTCAATCTGTGTCAATTCAGTAGAGTAAGGCTCATTTTCCTAATAAATTATATATACAGATGAGAAAACTGTAAGACGTCTGTTACTATTTAGTTTAAATAAATGATTAGTATGATCCTCCATGCATATTTTATTCATAGTATCCATGCTATGACAAACTGCACTAACTTTGGCATTGATACATTTTAAATTCTACTCCAAATAATAGTATTAACTTTGTGGCACTCTATCAACAGTAAATAAATTATAGGGACCAAAACTCCACTTTCTCAAATGAATACTAACCCAATAAACCACATCAGCTGAACAACATGTTAAGATGAAATTGTGAGCGCTCATATTACATTTAACTGGCAAGAACACAATGGGGAGTATTCTTAGCTGATCAGCATTGGTGGAGCAATGAAAATGACTTGATAGATGATATACAGTAAGAAGCCAAAATGGCCAATTAACAAACACCATCCATGCTGTTTGGTATCCCCGGGGGGAAAAGTATAGTAGAGATTCAGCCACTACACTTAGAAATACGGTCACTGACTTCTCAAGACTAAAGTATTTAACATAGATAAGAGACTCTAATGCAATACCAGAAGCCCCCCACTCCCTCCCACACACCCACGCCCATGATATCCTGAATTCTTACATAGGCCGCTTTTTAAAGATATTCTGTGGAATGACATGGAGTATGCACCTTCAAAAATGTAGATGTGGGCGAGTCCAGTTACTGTCTTTTACAAGATCTGAAGCAGGTCACTGATATACTAGGCATTACATAAGTCTGCAAATAAAGCCAGTATTAAGTTCACTCCAGCTAGTTATGATGAAGCCTCACACTTACCTCGTTACACAGAAGCTTCTCCTCCTACACATAAAGGTCTTTGAATTACTAATACAAGTGTTTTGATTTCTCCACAGTAAACCTCCTCAAAAAACTAAAAGCTCAAGTTAAAATAAATACATCAAGACTTTGGGATAAGTTTATATGTTCAGAAGGGGAAGAAAAGGTTTTTAATTCCTGAAAGGTGAAAAAGAATCCCACAGGAATAGGAAATTGTAAATCCAGTAAAACATTAACTGACGGGGGAAAAAAACACACACGCACAAAAAAAAAAAAAAAAAAAAAAAAAAAAAAAAAAAAGAAAGAAAGAAAAATAAACTTTTTCAAGGAAATCCCCAACAGAAAAGTAATCTAGATGTACTACTTTGATCACCTCCTAATCATCCCCGAAATTATAGCAAAACAATGAATTACTTAGGTAAGAAGTAAGAAATTTATCTGCATCGCCACTCTAATTCCATTCGTTTGCCCAATTTTCGGTGTCCTGTGCTAGCGTCTCTACACACACCAGCTCTGAGGTCTCCAACCCCACCTCGCACCCCGCCCACCGCCCCAGATCTTCCGAGATGGAATTCCTCTTGGCATCATACTGTCTAGAGCAGGGGGTTCTTAATCTGAGATCGCTGGACTCTGGGGAGTCTCTTCACGGGTTTCAGAGAGGTTCATAAAGCCCCTTAAGTTTTATGTAAAACTTGAGTCTATAATTCACCTGATTCAAAATGATTAGGGCTGAAATTGTAAAGTAGGAGCAAAAAACGCTCACGCCAGGCCAGCCACATAGCAGAGCCTCAGCGCCACTCACCTGGATGTGGGGGGCCGCAGCTGCAGGCGGCACCGACTCCTCGCGGCTGCTCCGCCCAGTCCCGCAAGTCCCACCGCGCCTCGCCACTCCACTCCCAGGGAGGCTGCCGCCGCCAGCTCCAGCAGAGCGGAAAGACCACAGGGACTCCGGCGGAAGCCGCTTTCCTGGGCTTCAGCCTCAGTGGCCGCTGCTGCACAGCCTCCCAGCGGGGCCGGCTCCGCTCTCCTGGCCCCTCACGGCCAAGTGCTCTGTGTGGGGTGGGAGGCGGGGACTCTAAAGCACAGCAACAGCAGCTGCTGGTAAATCGTTCAGGTTTTCATAGAGCCTTGGAAGATATTTTGTTAAAGAGAGATTTTTGTTATAGGGCAAGTGTGCTCACCAGACAGACAGAATGCAAGAAATCATCCCTCAGTGGGGATGGCTACACAGCAATCCCTTCTCCTCTCGGGATTTTGGGCAAGTACACACAGGCGCCCAGCGTGACTTTCAAGCCGCTTGGTCTGGAACTTAAACCAAAGTCCACCATGTAGGAGTCCAGCGACATAACCATTACGCCCTCCGCTGGTCGCAGGAAGATACTTGTGAAGACGAAATAGGGGGCCAGTCACTGGCAGTGGTGTCACTGGCAGTGGTTAAAGCAGCTGGGTTCCACACAGTCAACTGCTCAGTTCCAGTTCGACCTGGAGGCTTGAAAAACACCCCTGGGTGCCTCTGCATGCCTGCCTACAGTCCCAAGGAGCGAATGGAGAATAGACTGTATCTTGGTCATCCCCCTCAAGAAGTGCTTTCTCATTTTCTCTCCTCACTCCAGAAAGTGCAAGCACCCTTCACCAAACAAAAAACATACATACATACATACATACTTAATAGGTACCTCTCATTTTCAACACATTTCCAAATCTATGAAGGCCACGTCAAATTAAATGAAAAGCTGCCTTCTCCCAAATTAGGGACACAATAGAGAACAACCCAAACAGCATCAAGTGTGAAGCTCTGGGAAGGGCAGGAGGGTAAACCTCTGACCAATGCTGCTGCCTAAACAAAAATGTTATTAACATTTAACCTACAAAATTAGAAATATATTCCTACTCCACCCCAAGTCCTCAGGGAAGAGTAGAATAGGCAGGTAATCCACCTGTGTGAGATCTGGGCCACCCAGCACCTCACCCCTCATCGTTATTCCCAAGCCGTCACTCAGATGATGCTTTGCTCTTACACACTGTGATCCTCCTGCTTTAAGCTTAGGTGGGGGTCTTTTACTCCTCCTGCAGCTTTTGAGCTGTTATGTTCTTTGTATAGTCACCATTGGTCTTCCTACATACCCACAAATAAATAACTATACAATGGGGGCCAGGCTGTGGTGCAGAAGTAGAACACACCATCTGCGAGACTGATTCACAAGGGACAGTTCAAGTTCTGGGGTAGCCAAAGACCTTCCCAAGTATGACGAGTACATGCATGCAGGTGGTCCAGAGTTGGCTGAGGCTGTGGGTGGATCATGGTATCAGGAACGTATACAGGGATACTGTCTCTTCACCCTCCCTCCCTCCCTCTTCCCCTCCCTCCCTCCCTCACACACACCCAGAAAGAAGCGTGAAAAGAATAAGAACATGCCACTTTGTACTACTGAGGCAAAGAGCACTCAAAATTGATCATTTTTGTCCCCCCAGTATTTACACCTCACTTGTTTCATGTGTTAGTGTTTGGATTCATTCATTTAATGATTAGGTACTTTCCTATATTCTGGACATAGTAAGTCCAAGATGTAGAATGGTGAATGAAAATGACAGGATTCTTTCCCTTATCAATCTTCTTCTTCTTCTTCTTCCTTTTTTTTTTTTTTTTTTTTTTTTTGAGAGGTTTTCGCTATAGGGCACGTGCGCTCGCCAGAAAGACAGAGAGAGGCAGAGAGAGAGAAAGCGAGAAATCACCCCCCAGGGGGGATGGCCACGCCGCAATCCTTCTCCTCCATTCTCCTCTTGGGATCTTGGGCACACATGCACACGCGCCCGGTGTGAGTTTAAACCACCGGGTCCAGGACTTGAACCGCAGTCGACTACATGGGAGTCCAGCAACATAACCATTATGCTAACTGCTGGTCCCTCCCTTATCAATCTTAAAATATGAAACAAAATATTATAGCGGGAATGAACAGCACTGTTTTGGTTTTGATTGAACATCATCAATCAAAACCCATTTATTGAGAAATTAGTTTGAATTCTAAGATAGATTTTCTTCATACCACATTTCTGTATTAGTGTAAATGTAAATTAATTTATGTAAGATTTTGTTCACTGCATGAGTTAGAAAAATGCAATAAAACAAAATTTCAAAATGTAAGAGTTGAAAACGATGACATATAACAAAGAAAAATTAAAAGTGCTGTTGGAAAACTTGAGGGAAAACATGTTTCATTCTTTATTTTCCACAAAGTCTGTATATTATCAAAAAAAAACATTTGTTATGCAATTGAGTACAGAGTTCACGATGCAAATATGTAATAATTTCCACAGAAATCTGATGACCTAAAAACAAAATTACCTTGCAGGGCTTCAATCTTCCACTGTTTTTTGCTTTTTGTTTTTCATGAAAATCATATTATTACATTAAGTGACACACTGTTGCTTTAAAGGTTCAAGTCAAAATGAGACTCAATAATTTTTAAACAAAAGTGTATAATATCTTAATGCTTGTATTGTGGGATCAATAATGAAACATGTCTTAAATCCTCTAAATAATACATTAGAAATAAGCAAGATATTTAGAATGCTTTAATATTTCCAGTTAACACCATTTGTATCAGTATCTGCCATGTTGCAACTTGTACCATTTCACATAACTAGTCAGTGAGGCTTTTTTTTTTTTCTTTTTCTTTCTAAAGGGCAAGAGTGAGAACAGAAGGACAGAAGATGTGAAAATGTCAGGTTTCACACTTCTGTTAAAAACTCAAAAATCCAAACTATTTTCTTCTGTGCATGAAAACTGTACCATGACTTGAAGGATGTTTCAGCTTTAATCCCATGATTCGTCATCTACTGGATTGGGAGCTTGTGGAGAAGAAAATCCTGCTGTGTTCAAAGTGCTCTTGCCCTGGTAATTCTTTTAAAAAAAGAGTAAAAAAGATTTAATTTTATGACAGTTTTAAAGTTACATTACCCAGACTGAGAGGAGGTACTCAAGCTTTCCACCAGGTCTTCCCCAGATAGATAAGGACTTGATTCTCACTAAATTTGATTCACTTGAACAGAGCCTACATCAAACTGAAAAGTCTAGAGGGCACAAAATATTTCAAGGAAAAGATTTTAAAGCCAATAGTTTTAGCAAGTGGAAAAACTTAACATGTCATATACTTCAGTGAGTACATACAATATTTAATTAGTCTGGCCCAGTTCCATCTGCAGCCTCCTGGACAGTCAGGGAAATTGAGGCAGGGCCTTTCACTGGCCCGCCCCAGTCCCAGCTCCAGCTCCAGCTCCTCCGGCACCAGCCTAGCTCTCCCAACCTCAGAGCACACACCCCCCAACTGCCCCACCCCCCCCCCACCCACCCACCAGAAAGCTAGGTAGGCTGCTTTTTTTTTTTCTTCTTTCTTTTGTTAATTTCCTACTTTTCCTCACCCCTTATGGCAGCTCTCAGCTCTCCAGCAGAGCCCAGATCCACCTGCAGGCCCCTGGTGAAATCATGCGTTGTGCTAGCACACTGTGCGTAATTTTTCTTTCTTTATTTCATAACCTTTTTTCTTCCTTCTTACACTGTCATCTTCTCCTCATCCTCCACCCACCCAGAGGGACTAGACAGGTCTAGAATCATAGTTTTCAAATATCCTCATATTGTGAGGACCCCTGGGGCCCCTTATTGATCTACCTATGAAAAAGAAGAAACTGCTCTTCAGACACCTGAATAGAAGACTCTCCCTGTGTGGACCATGTTGCTAAACACAGCAGAAGAGACAGTTAGGCACACATCAATCCACAACAAAAGGGAAGCAAACTTGTTCCCTATCCCAGAAACATTTTCCAAAAAGGTATCCAAAAGTGAATACATCACCCAACGGCTAGAAGTAGAAGAGCCTCAGGTTTAAAGAAACCAGGAAATATGTCTTCATCAAAAGAATACAATAACTCCCCTCCATCTCTTGAGAAAAACAGAAGTTACCAAAATGTCAGACAAAGAATTCAGAACATTCATAATACCAAAACTATATGAGTTGGAACAGAAAAGAGACAATGAACTCCAGGAGATGAGGAAGTCCTTCCATGATTTGAAAGAAGAAATAGATACCATAAGGAAGAATCAGATGGAACTATTAGAGATGAAGTCTGTAATACAGGTAATCAAAAACTCTCTCAGAAGTATTAAAAGCCAATTAGGTTATGATGAAGATCGAATCTCCAACATAGAAGATAAAACCTCTGACATAGAAAAAAACACCAAAAAGATAGAGAAAATAACAAAAATAAATGAGGATAATATATGAGAATTACTAGATTCCATTAAACATCCAAACATCCGAATAATTGGTATCCCAGTGAAGAAACTAATAAAGGTATGGAAAATCTATTCCATGAAATACTGAAAGAAAACTTTTCAAGTCTAGAGAAGCACTCAAACATCCAGACCCAAGAAATACAAAGGACTCCAAATAGAATCAACCCAAGAAGATCCTCCCCAAGGCACATCTCAGCCAGACTGACCAAAACCACAGATAAAGACAAGATACGAAAATTGGCAAGAGAGAAATGACAAGTGACTTACAAAGTTCTCCCCATTAGGCTAACACCAGATCTTTCAATAGAAACAATGCAAGCAAGGAAAGAACTTGAAGACATATTGAAAGTATCAAGAGAGAAACAATATCAACCAAGATTATTATATCCAGCAAGATTATCCTTCATATGGGAAAAAAAGATTATAATCTTTTCAGACAAACAAAACCTGAAAGAATTTGCCAACACCAGACCAGCTCTTCAAGAACTCTGAAGACAGTCCTGTTCCAGGAAAACTAAAGAATGACAGCCAGAAATAAGGGAATAAAAGAAAACCAAGACAATGGCCAACTTAAAGGTAGGGACAAGTAAGGAAATATCAATAATAACATTGATTAATAGATTAAATTCTCAGGAACCAGCAGTTAGCATAATGGCTATGTCGCTGGACTCCCACTTAGTCAACCGTGGTTCGCGTCCCAGACCCAGTGGCTTAAAACTCACACCGGGCGCGTGTGCGTGCATACCCAAGATCCCGAGAGGAGAATGGAGGAGAAGAGATTGTGGCGTGACCATCTCCCCTGGGGGGTGATTTCTCGCTTTCTGTCTCTATGTCTCTCTCTGTCTGTCTGGCGAGCGCACGCGCCCTATAGCAAAAATCTCTCCAAAAAAAAAAAGTAGATTAAATTCTCTAATCAAGAGACACAGACTGGCTGAATGGATTAAAAACAAACAAGCAAACAAATAAACAAAAACACAAAAAAAAAACAGAAACCCTCTATCTGTTGCCTACAAGAAACAAATGTAATGGATAAAGACAAACATAGGCTAAAGTGAAGGGCTAGAAAAAGGTCCTCCATGTAAATGGGAACCAAAAAGAGCTGGAGTTACAATACTAATTTCTGACTAAATAGGCTTTAAACAAAAATTACTCAAAGAGACAAAGAAGGGCACTATATAGTAGTAAAAGGGCTAATCCATCAAGAAGCTGTAACACTTATAAGTATCTATGCACCTAACTTAGGAGCACCCAAATACATGAAGGCAAGACTGTTAGATCTAAAAGGAGAGACAGACTGCAACACACTAATTGTTGGAGACCTCAACACCCCACTATCTCCCCTGGACAGATCATCTAGACAAAAAATGAGTAAAGAGATAAAGGACCTGGATGATGCCACAAATCAAGTGGACTTTATATCTATAGAACTTTTCACCCCAAAACCACAAGATATACTTTTTTCTCACCCCTACATGGAACCTTTTCAAAGATTGTCCACATTATAGGGCACAAAGCAAGCCTTTACAGAGTAAAAGGCATAGAAACTATATCCAGCATCTCTGACCATGATGGAATTAAACTTCATATTAATTTCAAGAAAAGTCCTCAAAAATACACAAATAAATGAAAACTAAATAACTTACTCCTGAATGACTTCACAACTACTGAAGAAATTAAGACTGAAATCAAAAGATTCATGGAAACTAATGACAGTGAGGACATGAGTTTCCATAATCTTTGGGACACTGCAAAAGGAGTCATAAGAGGGAATTTCATAGCAATTAGCGCTCATAAGAAGATGGAAAGAAGGCAAACAGACCACCTAACGTCATGCCTCAAAGAACTGGAAAAGCAATAGCAAATAAATCAAAAAAAAAAAAAAAAAAAAAAAAAAAGACTCCAGGAGAAAAGAAATAATAAAGACCTGAGCAGAGATAAATGAAATAGAAAATAAATGAAGTATACAGAAATAAATGAAAGTAAAAACTGATTCTTTAAAAAGATAAACAAAATACGGGACCAGCAGTTAGCGTAATGGCTATGTCGCTGAACTCCCATGTAGTCGACCGTGGTTCGCAGATAGCTTAAAAGCTTCGTGGTTAGCTTAAAACTCACGCCAGGCGCGTGTGCGTGCGTGCCCAAGATCCTGAGAGGAGAATGGAGGAGAAGGGATTGGGCATGGCTATCTCCCCTGGGGAGTGATTTCTCACTTTCTGTCTCTCTGTCTTTGTCTTTCTAGCGAGCACACGTGCCCTATAGCAAAACCTCTCCAAAAAAAGAAAAAAAAGATAAACAAGATAGATATGCCACTAGCTAGACTAATTAAGAAGAAAGGGGGGGAACCAGCAGTTAGCGTAATGGCTATGTCGCTGGACTCCCACATAGTCGACCACGGTTCTCGTCCTGGACCCGGTGGCTTAAAACTCACGCCGGGCACGTGTGCGTGCATGCCCAAGATCCTGAGAGGAGAATGGAGAAGGGATTGCAGTGTGACCATCCCCCCGGGGGGTGATTTCTCGCTTTCTGTATCTATGTCTCTCTCTGTCTGTCTGGCGAGCGCATGTGCCCTATAGTAAAAACCTCTCCAAAAAAAGAAGAAGAAAGGAGTCGGGTAAAACAAATTTGCAATGAAGCAGGCAATATAACAACAGACATAATAGAAAAATAAGACATCATTAGAGGATACTATGAACAATTATACACTAACAAACAAGAAAATCTGGATGAGATAGAAAAATTCCTGTAAACATATAATCTACCAAGATTAAGTCAGGAGGATGTAGAAAGTCTGAATAGGCCCATAACAAGCCAGGAGATTGAATCAGTAATAAATAACCTCCCACCAAAGAAAAGCCCTGGTCCTGATGGCTTCACCTCTGAATTCTAACTTTAAAAGAATAGTTAACCCCATTCTGCTCAAGTTATTTCTAAAGATCCAAAAGGGAGGAACTCTTCTGAATTCATTCTATGAGGCCTCCATCACCCTTATCCTTAAAACAGACAAGGACAGGACAAGGAAGAAAAACTACAGACCAGTATCTCTGGTGAATACAGATGCAAAAATTCTCAATAAGATACTAGCAAGTCATATCCAACAATATATAAAAAAGATTATATATCACAATCAGATAGGCTTTATTCCAGGAATGCAAGGTTAGTTCAACATATGTAAAACCATAAATGTAATAACCATATTAACAAAAAGAGAGAAAAACCATATGCTCATATGAATTGATGAAGAAAAAGCATTTGATAAGATACAACATCCATTGGTGATCAAGACTCTCAGCAAAATTGGCATAGAAGAGTCATTTCTCAACATAATAAAAGCTATCTATGAAAAACCCATAGCTAACATCATCCTGAATGGGGAAAAGCTGAAAGCCTTTCCGCTAAAAACTGGTACAAGACAAGGATGCCCACTTTCTCCACTCCTCTTCAATAGAGTACTAGAAGTCCTCACTAATGCAATCAGAAAAGAGAGTAAAATAAGTCATTCACATAGGAAAAGAAGAGGTGAAACTATCTCTATTTGTAGATGAGATGATTGTACACATAGAAGACCCAATGGTATCCATGAAAAAAATGACTGGAAGTAATAAATGAATACAGTAAAGTTACAGGATACAAAAATCAACATACAGAAATCTATAGCATTTCTATATATGAACAGCAGGCAGACTGAGATAGAACTGACAAAAGTAATTCCATTTACCATAACCACAAAGAGCACAAGATACCTACGAATAAATCTAACCAAAGAAGTTAAAGACCTCCACAAGGAAAACTTACGAGAAGCTAAAAAAAAGAAATTTAAAATGACACAAAAAAGTGGAAGGACATCCCATGTTCCTGGATTGGAAGAATTAACATAATCAAAATGGCAATTCTACCCAAATTAATCTACATATTTAACGCAACCCCCATTAAAGTGCCAGGGACATTCTTCATAGATCTAGAAAAGACAATGCTACCATCTGTCTGGAATCATAAAGGACTTTGTATTGCCAAAGCAATCCTGCACGAGAAGGGTGCAGTGGGCATCATCTCACTCCCTGATCCAAAATTATACTACCAAGCTGTGATAATCAAACAGCATGGTATTGGCACAGAAACAGACAGGTGGACCAATAGAACAGAATAGAGATCCCAGAAATAAACTACCAAACATACAGCAAACTGATTTTTTAAAAAGATTTATTTATTTATTTAATTCCACTTGTTGTTGATATTTTTTAATTTGACCAGAGAGAGAGGAAAGAAAGGAAAGGGAGAGAGCAAGCCGCCAGGTCCGGGACTTGAACTGTGGTCGGCTATGTGGGAATCCACAGCCTCCAACCACCACTCCACCCGTCGGCCCCAGCAAACTGATTTTGGACAAAGGGTACCAGTCAATCCAGTGGGAAAAAGGAAAACCTCTATAGCAAATGGTACTGGAAAAACTGGATATCCACCTGCAGAAAGATGAATCTAAATCTCTACCTCTCACCATTGACAAAAATCAACTCAAAATGGATCAAAGATCGAAACCTAAGACCTCAAACTATAAAAATTACTGGTGGAAAACACTGGGGAAACTCTGGGAGACATTGGGGTAGGCAAAGACTTCTTAAATAAGACCCCAAAAGCATAGTCAATAATCCCAAAAATAGACAAATGGGATTATATCAGATTAAGAAGTTTCTGTACTGCCAAGGACACAATAATTAGTGTGAATTGACAGCCCTCAGAATGGGAAAATATTTTTGTAAACTGCGTCAGATAAGGGACTGATAACCAGAATACACAGGAAACTCAAGCAGCTGCCCCAAAAAAAGATGATCAACCCTATTAAAAGATGGGAGAAAGAGTTGAAAAAAACCCACTCTCTAAGTAAGGTATATGAATAACCAAAAGGCATATGAAGAATGCTCAACATCCCTCATTGTAAGGAAGATGTAGATCAAAACCACAATGAGATACCACCTACCCAAGTCATAATAACAAAGATTAAAAAAAATTATAAGCGTTGGCAGGGGTGTGGTGAAAGGGGAACTCTCCTACACTGCTGGTGGTAATGTAAATTGGTCCAGCCACCATGAAGAACAATATGGAGATTTTTCAAAGATCTACAAATAGAACTACCATGTGATCCAGCAATCCCATTCCTTGGTATCTACCCAAAGGACAGAAGAATCCTTAGTTGGAAAAGTGCTTACACATCAATGTTTACTGAGGCATTATTTACAATTGCTAAGATATGGAACCAACCCAAATGCCCACAAATAGATGAATGGATTGAAAAAGTGTGGTACATATACTCTATGGAATACTACTCAGCCATAAAACACAATAAGACCCTGGCTTTTGACAGAAAATGGATGCATATGGAAGATTTACTGCTGAGTGAAGCAAGTCAGGTTATGAAGGAGAGATATTGTATGTCTCCACTTAAAATACACTGACTGTCTGCACTCTATGGTCAAAACTGAATGACTAGAGGATATAGAAACATAGAAAATGGTTATAAGTACTGGACAGAGTGTAGGAAGAGGGTGGGTGAAGAAGAGACTGAAGAGGGACATTGGGGAGAGAAATGGAGGGGTGGGGCACTTGTGGGACAGAGAGATGGGTTATTATCTATTGAGGATGAAGTGTATAGTATTCCCAACTGGATTGGTGAGAAATGTATACATGTTGGAATATTCACTTTGCAAGCTAAGTGACATATGTGATTGAATGTATAAAAGAAATGAAATAAATATATTTTAAAAATTAATCTGCGCATCACAGACTAATTAAAAGTGATGCTGCCTATAAGAACTGACATATCAGAAAAGACTTGCAGTCCTACAGCTCCACTATTACACCTCAATAATATGACAGAAACTTCAAACTTATTTTATAGAAAGTTTTTTTAAAATCCCAAATTATAATTTAAAATGCTAGCACATTTGGGAATGGAGACTATTTGGACATAAATCTCAAAGTTAATTCTTCATCTTTAAAACCAAAAGTATATATGAAAGTAGTAAAATAGCTACCATCTAGGCATGAAAACAATAGGAATGTAAGTTACTGGTATTACTGTAACTTCATATTATGAAGCACAACATTTATAAAGAGTAATTAAAAGCCAATTTCTAAATTTTCTCCCTTAACTAACCTTTCTAGTATCAACTGATGCAAAAACATTTCCTCTTGTAGTACCACTGAAGCCAGAACCATATGTACTAAAGGCAATTTCTTCCAACCATGCAGGAACATCTTGCTGAGCCTTAAAAAATTTTAAATTAAAAATTAAAAAAAAATTAACTTTGTACACAACATAAAGCCTTGAACACTGAAGAAGTTTACTGTTTTATACATATGCATAAAATGTCTATTTTTAAAAATAAAGTAAAATCACTATTTATTCAGTTTTAAAATTTAAAACTCACATCGGATAGTACTTTCACTAGAGGTTGTGCTAAATGGCTGTCTGATTCAGGATCAAAAAAGGAAATAGCTCTGCCGGTATTCCCACATCGACCAGTGCGCCCAATACGATGAACATATTCATCAATGGTAGAAGGAAGGTCGAAATTGATAACATGTTGAACATTTTCAATATCCAGCCCTCTGGCAGCTACTGAAGTAGCAACAAGAACTGGACACTTGCCACAGCGAAAATCCCCTAGAGCTTGTTCTCGCTCTCTCTGTTCCCGGTCACTTGAAAGAAAAACATAACCATGTATTAGGACCACTCTTAAGAGAATCATTAAAGTTCAACATACAAGTATCTTTCTAAACAAGGACAAAACAACATTTAATACTAATCCCCACTTCATACCTACCAGGTACTAAGTGAATTACTTCCAAGTCACCATTTTACTTAACCCTCACAATATTTCAAGTTGGAACAACTATCCCACCTACAGATGAGGAAAGGTAATAGCTAATACATGTAGCCAGAATATAAACTCAAGTATGACAAATGTCAAATCCACCTACTAATAATCTCTATGCTTTCTAGTCCTGACAAAATATAAACAAGTACTTGATAAGAATGCTTGCTCAGAAAATGCTAATTTTTTAAAGAATTACTTAATTTTACTATTTTTTAAAAATCTGCTATGGGGAAAATGTAACCACAAAGAAAGAGTGACAGAGATATAAAGAAAAAGTGAGAAAGCAAGCTGGCAGGTCCAGGACTCAAACCATGGTTAGCCATGTGGGAGTTCAGTACCTTAACCACCCTGCCACCTGCTGGCCCTGAAAATATAAAGTTTTTAAAAACATGATTTCAGAATTCAACACATTTAGTGATTAATCTCTGTTTTTTGGTTTTTGTTTTTTTTTATTTTTGGAGAGGTTTTTGCTATAGGGCACCTGCACTCACCAGACAGACAGAGACAGAAAGCGAGAAATGACCCCACAGGGGGGATGGCCATGCTGCAATCCCTTCTCCTCCCTTCTCCTCTCAGGACCTTGGGCACACACGCACACATGCCTGGCGTGAGTTTAAGCCACCAGGTATGGGCCTCAAACCGTGGTCGACTACATGGGAGTTCAGCGATATAGGCATTACACTAACTGCTGGTCTCCGTGATTAATCTCTTAAGTCCACTAATGAAGTACCAATAAAGTTGTGTTAAACATGACTTTTTTAATTTTTAAAGAAAGATTTTTGCTATAGGGCACGTGTACTGTTTGGAGAGACAGAGAAACAGAAAGTGAGAAATCACCCCCTGGGGGTATGGCCATGCTGCAATTTCTTCTCCTCCATTCTTCTCTCAGGATATTGGGCATGCATGTACACGTGCCTGGCATATGTTTCAAGCCACTGGGTCTGGGACTCGAACCATGGTTGACTACATGGGAGCCCAGTGACGTAATCATTCACCATCTGCTGGTCCCAAACATGACATTTTTAAACACTCCAATAATAATAATTTAAAAAAAAAAAAGAAGTCAGGCTTTAAAAAGATTATTGGGTTGTTTGAAAAGTCATGATACATTTTTGCATAGAAAAAAAATGTCATGACTTTTCTGTCAACCCAATAAATTTCGCTGAGGAAAAACTGAGATTATAAGAGTCAGAGATCTATAAATGAAATATCTCAAGAAGGTCCCCTCCTCATGATGAGGAATCTAAGGCAGACCTTTAACCCTCCCTTCCCCATCACTCAGTTCTTACAAAAACTAAGAATGAATATGAGTAACTGTTTAGCCATCCTGGGTGTTATTGCCTCTTATTCATGGTGGGTGAGGATGGCAGTGAGAATAATAGTTCAGAGCTTGAGAAAATTCTGAATCTTAATCCTAGGATTGTATCAGATATACATAGTGATGCTTCTTAAACACCAAACAGAAATCATTCCTCTACTAGGAAATCTTATTAATCTACTCACCCATGAATACTTGTAGTTGATATTTTTTCTTGACAAAGAAAAGTCGCAATAAAATCTGCTTTTTTCTTAGTTTCAACAAAGACCATAGTTCTTTCATCACCTATAAGACAATGAAACTATTAATATTCAAACTACGTCATTAGGAAAAGGAAGAACAGGGGTTGGGGAACCAGTGCTTGAATAAGAAACTACAATATCTCATCTAGTACTATATTACCAGCACCCAGAGGCAGACTTTGTATATAAGAGAAACTTAAACATTTCTTGAATGGAAGAAGGTCACAAGTAAAAACATAAGGGCTCTTGTATCCTTCTATGATATGAAGGAGGAACTCTATAAAGAGATAAATGTCCAAAAAAAATAATCAAACAGAACATCTAGAGATGAATAATATAATACAATCTCTCTCCAAAGTATCAACAGATTATCTCATGCAGAAGAATCTGAGACTCTAACTAGAAAGCATCTGATTTAGTCCAAACCACCAAAAAGAATGAAAAGATAACCACTAAAATGAAGACAATATAAAGGAGGAAATTTTAGATACCATCAGTGGCCAAATTCACAAAATGGGTATTCCTGAAGGCAGAGAGATAGTATTTCATGAAAGATTTTCTATGCTTTCCTATCTGAAAAATTTCCAAATCTAGAGACATATTGATACCCAGATTCAGAAAATAAAAGGAAGACCAAATAGATTCAACATAAGAAGATCCTCCCCAAGGCACATCATAGCCCAATTGGCAAGGTCAAAAACAATATTCTAAAAATGGCGAGAGAAAAATGTCAAGTTGTTTCTAAAAAATACTCTATCAGGGACCAGCAGTTAGTGTAATGGCTATGTCGCTGGACTCCCATGTAGTCGACACAGTTCGAGTCCCGGACCCGGTGGCTTAAACTCACCCCGGGCGCGTGTGCATGCGTGCCCAAGATCCCGAGAGGAGAAGGGAGGAGAAGGGATTGTGGTATGGCCATCCCCTCTGGGGGATGATTTCTCGCTTTCTGTCTCTCTGTCTCTCTCTGTCTGTCTGGCGAGCGCACGTGCCATATAGCGAAAATCTCTCAAAAAAGAAAAAAAAAAAAAAAAGACCAAAAATACTCTATCAGGGACCAGCAGTTAGCATAATGGCTATGTCGCTGGACTCCCACATAGTCGACACAGTTCAAGTCCCGGACCTGGTGGCTTAAACTCATGCCGGGCACGTGTGCATGTGTGCCCAAGATCCCAAGAGGAGAATGGAGGAGAAGGGATTACAGCGTGGCCATCCCCTCTGGGGGGTGATTTCTCACTTTCTATTTCTCTGTCTCTGTCTGTCTGGCGAGCGCACGCGCTCTATAGCAAAAACCTCTCAAAAAAATAAATAAATAAAAAACTCTATCAGACCAACCTCAGATATCTCAACAAAATAATGTAGGCAAGGAAGGAATGGGAAGACAAATTCAGAACTCTGAAAGAATAAGATTTCCACCAAGAATATTATACCCAGCAAGATTATCCTTCAAATGGGCAGGAGAAATAAAACCATTCCCAGGTAGACCATTTCCAAATAAAAAGAATTCACCAACACTAGATGAGCTCTTCAAGAAATACTTAAGGGAATACTACATCACAAAAATGAAATAGAGACAGACATAAATAAGAAAACACAAAACAACTTAAGAAAAATCACTAAAAAAATAAAATGACAGGGATAACTGAACGTTAATGGATTAAATTCCCCAATTAAAAGACACAGATTGGCTGAATGAATTGATGAAAAGGAGCCTTCAATATGTTGCTTACAAGAAACACCCCCCCCCAAAAAAAAAAAGACCAGAGTCACAATATCTGACAACATATATTTTATGATAAAACTATAAAAAGGGACAAAGAAGCACACTAAAGGGATTGAGTCACCAAAAAGACATAGCAATTATAAATACCTGTGCAACCAACACAGGAGCACCAAAATATGTTAAAAAAAAAAAAAAGACTTCTAGATCTAAGAAGAGAGAGACACTGCAACATACTAATCATTCAAGATTTAAACACCCCACTATCTCCACTGGCTAAGTCATCCAGATAGAAAATAAACAGACACAGGAGCTAAGTGATACCATAAAATCAAATGGACCTGACATTATAGAACATTTCAGCCAACTAATAAATACACATTTTTTGTAGCCCCACATAGAACATATTCATAGACTGATTAAGTAGGAAACAAAACAAGCCTTTACAAATTTAAAAGTATAGAAACTATAGCTAGCCTATTGTCTGACCACAACAGAATTAAAGTTGAAACCAAACAGAACTTCAAAAATGTACAAATACATAGAAACAATTTACTCCTGAACAACTTCAAAACTATGGAAGAAATTAGACTGAAATTTAAAAATTCCTTGAGACAAATGACAACCAAGACACAACATTCCATGATCTGTGTGACACAGCATTGGCACTTCTAAGATGGAAGTTTGTATCAATTAGTAATGACAAAAAAAAAAAAAAATGAGGGGAAATAGCAGTTAGCGTAATGGCTATGTCGCTGGACTCCCACGTAGTCGACCACAGTTCGCGTCCCAGACCCGGTTGCTTAAAACTCACGCCGGGCACATGTGCGTGCGTGCCCAAGATCCTGAGAGGAGAATGGAGGAGAAGGGATTGCAGCGTGACCATCCCCCCTGGGGGGTGATTTCTCGCTTTCTGTCTCTATGTCTCTCTCTGTCTGTCTGGCGAGCGCATATGTCCTATAGCGAAAACCTCTCCAAAAAAAAAAAAAAATGAGGAAGATGATAAATAAACAACCTAACTATGTATCTCAAAAAACTGGAAAGTTGGGAGCCAGCAGGTGGTATGGTGGCTAAGGTGCTGGACTCCCACAAGTCCCAGTCCTGGCAGCAAGCTTGCTCTCACTCTTTTTTTCTCACTGCCTCTCTCTAGTGAGCACACATGCCCTATGGCAAATTTAAAATAATAATCATACTTAATAATTTAAAAGTTAAATAAATAATAAAAATAGGGTCTTTATAAAAAAAGAAACTGGAAAAGTAACAACAAACAAATCCTAATAGCAGTAGGAGAAAAGAAAAGATTAGAGCAGAAATAAATGAAATAGAGAATAAAGGAATAAAAAAATATGGTTCTTTAGAAGATAAACAAAATTGATAAACCATTAGGCTAGACTAACCAAGAAAAAAAGAGAAATTGCATAAACAAAATTAGTAATTAAATAGGCAATACTATAGCAGTTATCGTAGAAATACAAAAGATTAAAAGAGAATACTATATGTTACTTTATGCCAACAAACTAGAAAACCAAATTACTAGACACAAACAATATTCCTAGATTGAAAAATACACTGGGCATGTGTGCCTGTGTGCTCAAAATCCCAAGAGAATAATGAAGGAGAAGGGATTGTGGTGTAGCCATCCCCTCTGGGGGTACTTTGTCAGTTTAGATGACTGAGATTATGTTACTTAATAAAGGTTTCGATTATTTAAAGAAAAATAAAGTCAAAGAACAAAGGTCCCCTACTTATGAAAAAATGGCGGTTGTTTATAACCATCTTAATTTCTATGTTTATTTTTAAGTTCTTTATTGTTACTTCAGTTAAATTAATAATAAAATACTGTTTCTCAGTCACCCATGGATTGTGTACCAACCAAACATTCAGCTCTACTCTAATAACTCTCTTGATCTGCCTTAAGATCAGTCCATATATTTAGCAAAAATAAAAACCTCTTAAAAATTACCCACAAAAAATACAAAGGTTTATTAACTCATGTTTTAAGAGAAAGGATACTATAAATAATTATGCATGTTTGGTGTGTAAATTATAAAAGAACTGTGGTGTGGGCCAGCAGGTGGTGTGGTAGTTAAGGCATTGGATCCCACATGGCTGACTCTGCGGTTTGAGTACCAGACCTGGCAACCTGAAAAAACATGCATGTGTGATCAAAATCTCAAGGAAAGAATGAAGGAGAAGGGAATGCAGAGTAGCCACTCCCCTCTGCAGAGGGGTTTCTCATTTTCCCTCTCTGTTTTTCTGTCTCTCCAGCAAGCACACACCCTATGGCAAAAATCTAGAGTTCTGGGGTAAGAGTCATCAAATGAGTAGAGAAACACTAAGCTTTCCCTAGAACAAAGAGCACAGGAAAAATGTTAATGTATTTCAAAAATGTATACTTAAAGTCCTTAAAAATTTGTAATTCCCTCACTGCCCATAACTTATTTGTTTTATGGGTTTTACTTATTGAGACTGACACACACACACACACACACACACACACACACACACGGACCTATGACTAGGTCTCACCATGCCATCATCTGCCACCCCCAGCCTTCCATCCAGCCAGGATTGTGGGTGCATATTCAGGTCAACCCAGGACCCAAACCCTAGGCTTTTTTATATGATTCCTGTAGTAGTGTCCTACCACCTACGCCACTGCAGCTGGGCCTATATTTTTACCTTTAGGAGAAACATTGACTAATGCTCCTAAAGCACTTCTAGGGCCAGACAGTGGCATAGTGATTAAAGTGGCTGAACCCCACATCTCCAACTGCACAGTTCAAATCCCAAACAGTACCTTAACCACCACTCTGGCTGCATGTGTGCATGTGCCCCCCAATTCCAAAAAGGAGGGGTAGAAGGGATTGAGGCATGACGAACCCCCATAGTGCTTTTTCATTCTCTCTTTTTCTCAGTCTCTCTCAAGCAAGCACGTGTACCCTGCAGCAATTTTTTTTTTTTAAAGAAAGAAACAGGAGAAAAAAGAAATACTTCTAGGGCCCTATCCACATAGCACAATGGTTAAATACCGTGCATAGAGATCCAGATCCCACGTGACTGACCATGGTTTGAATATATCAACCTCAGTGGCTTGAAACACACTCCAGGTATTTTGCATATATCATTCCAAAATCCTAACTGGATGGAGAAATGAAGGAAAAACTATTGCAGCATGACCACACTACATTAGGGGATGTTTGCTTGTTTGCTCGCTTGCGCGCGCGCTCACACTCTCTCTCGCTCTCACTCTCTCTCTCTCTCTGTTGAGTGCATGTGTCTTCAGGCAATTTAAAAAAGTACTTGTTTTCCTATATTTATTAGAGTTCTAAAGGTATGTGGCCTAATAAAATTACACAATGCTGCCAGTCATCATTTCAATTATATAAAATATTTATGCAGCTGCAACTTTACTTCTTTCCTAATTTCAATCTTGCACCTTCTAGAACACTGGTTCTCAACTAAAAATGTACATCAAATGTAGCATTTTGTAAAAATACAGATGTCTGAGATTTGTCCCACAGCCTAGAGATTAAGGGAGTCAGATCCCACATAGCCAACCACAGTTCAAATCCCAGCCCCAGCAGCTCATGAAAAGACATTCGATGTGTATATTATGCACATCCAAAATCCTAACAGGATAGAGAAATAGAGGAGACTGAGGCATGACCATACCCTGTTGTGGGGATGCTTTTTCCTTCTCTGTCTCTCTGGCAAGCACACATTTCCTCAGGCAATTAAAAAATATGCAATATATGGGAACAGCAGTTAGCGTAATGGCTATGCCGCTGGACTCCCACATAGTCGACCATGGTTCGCGTCCTAGACCCGGTGGCTTAAAACTCACGCCGGGTGTGTGTGCGTGCGTGCCCAAGATCCCGAGAGGAGAATGGAGGAGAAAGGATTGCAGCATGGCCATTGCCCCTGGGGGGTGATTTATCACTTTCTGTCTCTCCGTCTCTGTCTGTCTGGCGAGCGCACGCACCCTATAGCAAAAACCTCTAAAAAAATAAAATTAAATTTTAAAAATATGCATATAGTTATTTTGGCCCTAACTCTACAATTACTTAATTTATTAATTTTTACTATACGGGCTCTCCAGAGAGGAAGTAGAGGGAGAGAGAGAGAGAAAGAGCACAAGTGTGCAGTACCCCAGGGGCAATGACCATACTATAATCCCTTCTCTTCTATTGTCCTCTTAGGATTCTGGGCACACACACAGACATGCATACAGATTTTTCAAACCTCTGGGCCTGGGATTCAAACCACACACTAGGCTATGTGGAATTCACCATGCTACCTGTTGGCCTAACATTTACTTATTTAACTTTATATTCTTGCTATCAAAAATGGCCTACCCATTTTCATAAATCAAATGTATTTCTCTGAAAAACAGACTTAATTATCATCAGAGACGTTTTTTTCAAAAAGTTTTTGGAATTACTTCATTACCTTTATTTTTCATGTTACGGGGGTGGGGGGAGTTATCAATAGTATTATTTTTATTATGAACACTCACCAGATTGTCTACATTTAACAACTACTAGGAATAAATTAGCCAGTCAATTAGTCTCTGTCATCTACAGCTTCTGTTTTCTTTTGTTCTTCCTTTATTTTTTACTTTTTATTGTAATTTATGATGTACATATTGGGTCGTTGAAAAGCTATGGCATATTTTTCTGTGATTTTCTATGCAAAAATATGTCAAGACTTTTCCAATGACTCAATATAATCATTACACATCATTGTAGGGTGCAAAATAATCTTTAAAAGCATATATACAGGAGCCGGTAGGTGCTGTAGTGGTTAAGGTGTTGGATTCCCACATGGTCAACCGAGGTTCAAGTCCCAGCCCTGGAAGTTTGAAACTCACTGGGCATGTGTGTGTGCCTGCCCCAAATCCCAAAAGAAGAATGGATCAGAAGGGACTATGGCATGGCCAACACCCCTAGGGGGTGATTTCTCACTTTCTGTTTCTATCTGTCTCTGTCTCCAGGGAGCACATGCACCCAAAAGCAAAAATCTTTTTTAAAAAATAGCACGTATAATAAATAAAAAATAGCATGTATAATAAATAAATCAAGGATATAAATATATTCACATTATATTACATTGTGAACATTCAAAACCTACTCTACTGGTTATTCTGGAAGTATGTAATGAATTGTCTATGATGATGTTCTTTGCTGTATAAAACAGTTGTTTTGTTTTAGAGGTTTTTGGTATAGGGCGCGTGCGCTCGCCAGAAAGACAGAGACAGACAGAGAGACAGAAAGCGAGAAATCACCCCCCAGGGGGGATGGCCACTCCACAATCCCTTCTCCTCCATTCTCCTCTCAGGATCTTGGACACGCATGCAAACACGCCTGGTGTGAGTTTAAGCCACTGGGTCCAGGACTCAAACCATGATCAGGTACGTGGTTGTCCAGTGACATAGCCATTACGCTACTGCTGGTCCCGCTGTAAAATACAGTTCTAGAGAAAAATAAAGTGGTAAAAAAAAAAAAAAAAAGAAAGTCTCATAGGTTAATGAGGGTGGATTTTTGAAAACACCGATAATGTCAACATACACAATCAAAGAATGATCTGTAATTTTCATGTGGAAAACTACAGAAGATAAGAGTTTATATTCTGAAAAGATCTGCGGTACCATTGGTCCAGTTAGAGGTAAGTAAAACTGCACAAAACAATAGCTTACTAGGAAGAGACAGAAAAAGAAAACTTTTACTCACTTACTGTAAGACCACAGTACCGGGACCAGCAGTTAGCGTAACGGCTATGTTGCTGAACTCCCACGTAGTCAACCGCGGTTCGCGTCCCGGACCCGGTGGCTTAAAACTCACGCCGGGCGCATGTGCATCTGTGCCCAAGATCCCAAGAGGAGAATGGAGGAGAAGGGACTGCAGCGTGACCATCCCCCCTGGGGGGGGTGATTTCTCGCTTTCTGTCTCTATGTCTCTCTCTGTCTGGCGAGCGCATGCGCCCTATAGCGAAAATCTCTCCAAAAAAAAAAAGGACCACAGTACCATACTATGCATAAGGAAATAAGTCCTCAAAAAAGCAAAAACAAAACAAAATTGGAAAGAGATTAACATTTAACATTAATGATTTAAATGATTAACATTTAAAAGCAAAGACATGGTAAAAGTCAGTGATTTGGTGGCATGTAGCCTTTACAAAGTTTTTGATTTTGGCCTTTTTTAAATTCATTCCAAAGACAGACTCAGAACTTAGAACATTTTGGACGTTTCTTCTGTTATCTAGTTTTATACATTGAGTAATGGTTATAATAAATGCATAAGTTGAAAACTGTGGAGACAACTGTCTATCAAATAATTGGTGAATTTGTACTAAAACCTGCTTGTGTCTAAAATAGTTCATTCTGCATTTTTAGCCTTTTAGTTGGGAAATTTAATCCTGACATTCAATATTATTATTGGTACACTTTTTTCTAGTTGTTTTTTACTCTTTTACTTTTCTCTCCCTTTAGTTTTCCCAGTATTTCCTGAAGAGCTAGTTTAGTTTGGGTGAATTTTTTCAGCATCTGTTTATCTAAGAATGATTTTATTTATCCTTCCCATTTGAAGGATAATCCTGAGTATAGTACTCTTGACAAAAATTGTTTTTCTTTCCATGTTTTAAATATGTCTTCCCAGTCTTTCCTTGTCTGCATTGTTTCATTTGAGAGGTCCAATATTAGTCTAATGGGGTAACCTTAGACTAACCTTAAAAATTACATTTCTCTCTTGCTATTTTTAGAATATTGTCTTTGTCTTTGATTTTTACCAATTTGGCTATGATATGCCTTGAAGAGGATTTTCTTATATCTATTTGGTATCCTTTGTACTTCCTAGATTTGTGTGTTCGTGTGCCTCTCTAAATTTGGAACGTTTTCAGCTAAATAACATGAAAGATATTTTCTATGCCTTTGCCTCTTTGCCCTCTGGAATACCTATTATGCAGATACTCAGCTGTTTAACGGTGCCTAGTATTTCCCGTATGTTGTCCTGATTACTAATGGTTATTATATTCTTTTCAGTTGCTTAGACTAACTCAAAGGTTTTGTCTTCAAGGTCAGAGATTCTTTCTTCTGTGTGGTCTAATCTGCTGCTTTCAAGGGAGGTTTTGATATTCTGCATTGTATTCTTTACTCCAAAGGTTGTCTGATTCTTTTTCAGTGTGTCTCTTTACAGAGTTTCTCCTTCAAGTCATGGAAGGAGTTTCCAATCTTCTGGAATTGGTTGTCTGTTTTCTCTCGCATATCAGTGAGTTTTGTTACAATGAATATTCTGAATTCTTTTTCCAACATTTCTGTGATCTCTCATGCTTTATCCATTGTTGGTTAAGAGTTATGTTCCCTTGAGGGGTAGGTATTTCCTGGTTTTCTATTTCCTGGGGCTCTGCTTTGATTTTAGTCATACTCAATTCCTACTTGTATGGAGTATATTTCTGTAGCTGTGTGCTCATGCCCTTCCCTATGGTGTGCATAAGCTCTGTGCCAGTCTCCCTTCTGTGCTGTGAATGGGAGTGTAGAATCCACAGTAGGAGTTCTGGGTTCAGGTTTTCAAGGGGAAATTTTCCTTCTTTTACTGTTAGGGGGTTGTGAAGACACAATTCCTCCAGAGTCTCATGTCTTCGGGTGTTTGGTTTCTGTATACCCAAATCTTTGTGCTCCCAATGTGGCTGGAAGTTGAACTGGATAGATAGAATGTAAGGTGGTAGATCTTTTCAAATGTGTGCAGCTCCTCCTCCCCCAAAACAGGCTGGGTGGGAGTCCCTGATGAGCTCAAGCCTTGTGTCTCCTTGTTGCTCCTGCATAGGTGAAGGCAGAATGGTGTCAGCACATGTGGAGCAGCAGCTCCTGCCTGAGTCTCTCTCTTCTGTCTTACAGATTGTAGGAACCAGGTGATGGTTCTTGAAGAATTTTTGTTTTCTTCTGATAATTCCCCGAAGGCTGTGCTAAAAGCTACAGATCAGTTTGTATCTTAAAAAAGGACCACTGAGCCTTGTGGAAAAGGATCATACCAGACACTTCAAAGTATTAATACTTCAAAATATAGAGTCTTGGGACCAGCAGTTAGCGTAATGGCTATGTTGCTGGACTACCACGCAGTCGACTGCGGTTCGTGTCCCAAACCCGGTGGCTTAAAACTCACGCCGGGCGCGTGTGCGTGCGTGCCCAAGATCCCGAGAGGAGAATGGAGGAGATGGGATTGTGGCATGGCCATCCCCCCCTGGGGGGTGATTTCTCGCTTTCTGTCTCTCTGTCTGTCTCGTTCTGTCTGGCGAGTGCATGTGCCCTATAGCGAAAACCTCTCCAAAAAAAAAAAAAAAAAAAAAAAAAAAGAGTCTTGGGTAGAAAGTTCTAAGTTGCATTGCTTTAACAAATTTCAGACTATTGTCACTGGACTAAGCAAAATTTCTAGGGCTAATCCAGAAACAGCCAGTCATGAAAGTAGACTCTAACAGATGCAATGAAATACAAATTACATAAGGACTGTATGACCTACTAGGAAAATTACTGTGGCCATTTGTTTGAAATATTGTTATTATTTTCATAATCTATTTCCTGGATATATCAGAAGTGTTTTTTCTTCTTTGGCTAGCTAAAAACCCATTACTATTTAGGAGACTTTGATTTTATACACTAAAATGAAACTTTTTAAGTAGTATTTGATCTCACTTCTTACTGACACTCTATCCAACCCAAGTTCATAAACACCAGTTTCTTTCTTTTCTTTTTCTGAAAAGTTTTTGCTATAGGGCATAGTGCTTGCTGGAGAGACAGAGAGAGAAAATGAGAAATCACCCTCCAGGGGGGATGGCCACATCACAGTTCCTTCTCCTCCATTATCCTCTTGGGATTCTGGGCACTTACACATGTGCACCTGACATGAGCTTCAAGTCACCAGGTCTGGGACTGGAACCATGGTTGACCATCTGGGTGTACAGTGTCTTAGCCACTACACCACCTGCTGGTCCCCAGTTTTCTTCTTTTCATGTAGTGTGGTTAGCTGCAGTTTAACAACAACCTGTCCTCCCTCTTTTACCTGGATATAACTGAACAAGTTGATTACGCAACTAAGGTCTTACCTGGAGCTCTTAATTGAGAATGGCACAGTAGCTAGGACCATATTTTCAAGGAACAAAGGTAGGCTTTCCTTACAGAATATCTGCAAAGCCCTCCTACATAAGTTAGGCTGGCCTTATAATTTGGCCTCAATGACTCAAATATTCAGATGTTTATAAAACAGGCCACACTTCCTGACAAGCCATGAACCTTGGGAAATCTAGGGGACCTTTGGAAGAGAGGAATTCACTCAAATTTCTAGGTATTACATGTGAAATCTGGTAAGAGTTTCTAGTCTTAGTTTCCTATCTTTAAGATAGCAAATAGTAGAGGTTATAAAATGCTCACTCTGAGATCACAAAAACTTTATAATGTAATTTTGTGACTTTAGAAACTGTGCAATACTATAGTGTGGCTCTAGATTTGCAAAACAAACTGAAAGAGGCCTCTATTTTTAATGAATGGTCTTGCTGCACCAATGCAAGTAAGTAAACCAAGCATAATAAACCAACTTTTTTCGTGATCAAGACTCATCACTGAGTTTATTGTAATCATGAAGTGATAAAGACTGTCAGGGAAAATTGTGAAAGGCTTTAAAATGAGCAAAAGATTATTGTCTGACACACCTTCGGGGTTACTGGTGCCCTCTCTGACCTTTTTCTTTAAATTTTATAATATTGCAACTGACAACAATGCAGATGATTCTCAGTAAAAATCCAAATGAAGTTTTATCCTCAGAAGTATTGATTATTGCCAATGGACACTGACCATTTGTAAATTGGTCATTACAATTACATCTATTTGTAAATTAATTTTAGCATCCTAGTAACTTACACACTCACATGCTCTTTGGATTTTCTAAACTAACTATAATACCTTACTAGTTCTTTCAGTAATTAATGAGTTCAATAAAATCTTCCATCCACGCTGTATTAAATTAAAATTATGAAAAAAACATTATATTATACCACTCTAATAATAAAATCTATGCATTTTGAAGGCAAAAAGGGAAAAGCTAATATAATTAAGTAAAGCAGTAGAAAAAGAAATTATATGAACAAAAATACGTAAAACTTGAGAATATACTGGATGGATATTCCATGCAAAGTTTTGAAAGACATGAAAACAAACCCTAAACTACAAAAATGTAAAGCCAAGTCAATAACACAAAAGTGTATCAATAGAACTCATATCCACTTACCTTTCTCAAGGGCAAACCAGCACTTCTGAAAAACTTTCTTTGGATTATTCTCAAAATAAATTTTATTCCATAAGTTCATTTATAAAAGACTCTTAAGGTGACTAGAATAGAAATATGTTCTAACTTCAGCAAAACCAGAGAGTGCTCATCTCTTCTACATTTGGAGCCTCAACATACACTGGGAAAGTTACTTGACCTCTTGTATTTAAGTTTCCTCATCCCTAAATGGGGACAACAACAAACCTACCTCACAAGGTTGTTTTGAGAATGAAATGAGTCAACATACATAAAAATTAGACTAGCACATAGCCTATAGCTATTATTTTTATTTTTATATTCTATTAGTATATGTTATGAAACATCATATGAAGTGAATCAATAAAATTTCTAAAACTCAAGATGAGTATTTGGTTTTAAAAGGATTTTTAAAAGATAAAATGCAGCACAAACTGAAGACTAGAAGTCTTAATGTGCTTCCTAAATCACCCTTCTATTTGTTTCAGGTTAGCTGATTTCCTGTTCTCTCTCATTTCCTTTTTTTTCAATACTGATATTTGAACTAAAATAGCAGAACTAAAATGAGAGAGGTGGATGGGGAAAGTACAACATGTAACATAACAAGAAGGTATTGAAATGACCATATCTGAAAATTTCATTTTCCACTTAAACATTAGGCTACTGTAGCCCAGGCTCTGTGGCAGTCAGTAAGCATGCTAGAAAAGAGAGCTGGGAGCCACATGCCACTCAGTTACAGTTTCCAGCCCAGTCAGCCTGAAAACATACCAGGTATGCATGACTGTGCTGCTCAGAATCCTGGCTGGCTAGAGGACTGAAGGAAGGGAATCCCAGCTTGTCCAAGTGCTGTGGAAGGAGCTTCTCTCTCCTTCTTGTGAATGTATATTCATTCTATTATGAATTTTCAAAAATAAGTAAGGCTATCTTAAACAAAAAATATGACTTTCCGTAAAAATTAGGTGGCTTTTTGGAAAAAGGGGATTTCTCATAGGTATTATGAAGGAACAGACTACATCTTAAATCACTTCCTATTCTAAAATTCTTTGTATCTATGGATGTGGGAAGCCTTAGGGAACAAAAACCGAGAACAAGAGACCAGCAGTTGGCGTAATGGCTATGTCACTGGACTCCCATGTAGTTGACCGCAGTTCAAGTTCCAGACCCGGTGGCTTAAACTCAAGCCGGGCACGTGTGCATGCATGCCCAAGATCCCGAGAAGAGAATGGAGGAGAAGGGATT
Source organism: Tupaia tana (assembly GCA_026018925.1). Classification (NCBI taxonomy): domain Eukaryota; kingdom Metazoa; phylum Chordata; class Mammalia; order Scandentia; family Tupaiidae; genus Tupaia; species Tupaia tana. The sequence goes on along the minus strand of JAKSZU010000006.1, from coordinate 44,559,350 downwards.
GTAGCGTGGCCATCCCCCAGGGGGGTGATTTCTCACTTTCTGTCTCTCTGCCTCTCTCTGTCTTTCTGGTGAGCACACATGCCCTATAGCAAAAACCTCTCAAAACAAAAAAACAAAAACAAAAAACAAAACTGAGAACCAGAAACACAGAATCAAGAATTCACTTTTGGCAAAGTAAGAGTGCTGTAAAGATGTTTTAACTCCTAAGCATTTCTAGTTTTCTGAAACAATAAAATACAAATGAAAGAATTTTTATTCAAATACTGTTAAACTAAGTCTCTTATACTTCCTACTTTCAATCTTTATGGAGAACTTGTTTTTATAATTCACACAGAAAATAAAATCAAAATGTTTTATTTAAAAAGCCTTAGATGGGGACAAGCAGATAGTAAAATGGTTATGTCACTGGACTCCCGTGTGGTCGACCATAGTTTGAGTACCAGATCCATTGACTTGGTACTCAAACTAGGCACATGTACTCAGAATCTTGAAAGGAGTGTGGAGGAGAAGGAACTGCAATATAGCCATCCCCCAAGGGTTGATTTCTTGATTTCTGTCTCTTGGTCTCTCTGGCAAGTATATGTGCCATATGGCAAAAATACCTTAAAAAAAAAAAAAGCCTTAGATGAAGAAGAAATAATTAAAACAAACATACTAAAAGTCATGCCAAAGAATTCTTTAGTGATTTTTAAAAACTAGCATTTTTTTAATCAAAAAAATCATGACAAAAATAATTTTGTCAATTTAAGATACCTGTGTTTCGGAGAATTTCAACAAGTTTTTCTCTTTTCGAATACTGGCCAACTTGGAGAACACTCTGTAGAACATCTCTACATGCTCCGCCCACTTGTCCAACAGCAACAAACAAGTAATTAATCTTTAAAAACTCCCCAGCCAACCTTCAAAGAAAAAATATTATTGTTATAGGGTATGTGCACTCACCAGAAAGAGAGAGAGAGAGAGAAAGTGAGAAATGACCCCTGGGAGGGATGGTCACACTGCAATCCTTTATCCTTCACTCTCCTCCTGGGATTTTGGGAATGCATAAACAGGCACCCAGAGTGGTTATCAAGCTGCCAGATCCGGGACTCCAACTGTGCACACACGCGCATGCGCGCGCACACACACACACCACACTTTTTTTTTAATTATCACACACACAAACACTGTTTTTAAAAACTATCTATTTTATTTATTTATTTATTTTTTTAATTTGCTATAGAACATGTGTGCTAATGAGAGAGAGAGAAAGCAAGCTGCCAGGCCCAGAATCTGAACCATGGTCAACCATGTGGGAGTCCAACACCTTAACCACTCTTAATATCTGCTGGCCCACACACCCCCATTTTTAAATAAAATGTGATGCTAATGCAAAGCCAAGAAAATAAGGGTAAGAAACAATGAAAAATGTAGTAAACGTTTTAGGAATACATTTGATTTTTAATCTGCCTATGTTAAAACTTGTATCAGAGCCAGCCAGTAGAGTGGTAGTGAAGGCTGCTGGAACCCACATGGCTGATTGTCCACGCTGAATCTCAGACCGGTAGCTTGAAAGCATAATTCCAAGGAAAGAACAGAGGACAAGGAACTGTGGTGTAGCCATCTCCCTGGGTGATGTTTTCTCTCTCTCTCTCTCCAGCAAGTACAGAGCACCTTATAGGAGGGGTGTGCAGAGACAAATCTCTTAAAAAAATTAGCATATTCGCATGGTTTCTACTTTTATACATGTATTTATGCAACAGCAATATTATTACTATTATCATTATTATTTCAGGTTTCTGTCATAGGGTATGTGCATTTACTGGAAACAGAGAGAAGGAAAGTGAGAAATCACCTCCCAGATGGCCATGCCTAAGTCCCTTATCCTCCATTCTCCTCTTAGGATTCTGGGCATACACGCACAGACATATGGTGTGATTTTCAAGACGCCTGGTCCTAGACTCAAACCACTGTCAACCATGTGGGAATCCAGCACCTTAATTTTCATGTCATCTGCTAGTCTCACAAGAACATTATTTTTAAAAAGAAAAAATTTTACCTTTGAATTTCTTCTGGAAAAGTTGCACTGAACATAAGAGTTTGACGTTGTTCTTTCGATGGCATTCCTGGGCAAGCAATTAACTTCTTCATTTCTGGTCCAAAACCCATATCCAGCATGCGATCAGCTTCATCCAAAACTAAATATTTAACTTGCTTGAGACCAATCTTTAAGGACAGTTTCAAGAACAAGAACAGAAAAATGAGTATTACTTTATATTACATTAAAATATTCTCCATAATTCAAACTGTTCAATATTAAGGACAAAACTATACCTCAACACATAAAATGATGATAACTGTTATGCTAAGACAACACTATTCCTGCTTATTTCAGTTCTCGGTTTTTCCTAATGCTATAGAACATTTTAAAAATCGAGGCTAGGAACCAGCAGTTAGCATAATGGCTATGTCGCTGGACTCTCATGTAATCGACCGCAGTTAGAGTCCCGGACCCGGTGGCTTAAACTCATGCCGGGCAAATGTGCATGCATGCCCAAGATCCCAAGAGGAGAATGGAGGAGAAGGGACTGCAGCATGGCCATCCCCCCTGGGGGGTGATTTCTCGCTTTCTGTCTCACTATCTCTCTCTGTAGCAAAAACCTCTCCAAAAAAAAAAAAATCAAGGCTAAAGGAAATCAAAACATCTATTAATAGATCCATACTGGGCAACAAAACTTTCTGAATTACTTAAAAGTTCTATTACCTGTGGGAACCAGCAGTTAGCGTAATGGCTATGTCGCTGGACTCCCACGTAGTCGACCACGGTTCGCGTCTCGGACCCGGTGGCTTACAACTCACGCTGGGCGCGTGTGCGTGCGTGCCCAAGATCCCGAGAGGAGAATGGAGGAGAAGGGACTGCGGCGTGACCATCCCCCCTGGGGGGTGATTTCTCGCTTTCTGTCTCTATGTCTCTCTCTGTCTGTCTGGCAAGCGCACACGCCCTATAGTGAAAACCTCTCCCAAAAAAAAGAAAAAAAAAAAGTTCTATTCCCTGTAATGTTCGACATGTTAGTTGAGCATGTCATATATAGTTCCTAATCACTAAGCACTTGAAATGTGGCTATTGTAACTGCAAAACTGAATTTTTTTAAAGAATTATTTATTTTATTCCATTTGTTATTATTATTTTTTAATTTGACAAGACAGAGAAAAAGAAAATAAGCAAGCCTCCAGGTATAGGACTTGAATCGCAGTCGGCCACATGGGAATCCAGTGCCTTTGACCATCACATCACCTGCCAGTCCTATGAAACTGAATTTTTTTTTTTTTTGGAGAGGTTTTTGCTATAGGGCGCGTGCGCTCGCCAGACAGACAGACAGAGACAGAGAGACAGAAAGTGAGAAATCACCCCCCGGGGAGATGGCCACTCCGCAATCCATTCTCCTCCATTCTCCTCTTGGGATCTTGGGTACGCATGCACACGCGCCTGGCGTGAGTTTTAAGCCACTGGGTCCGGGACGCGAACCGCGGTCGACTACATGGGAATCCAGCAACATAGCCATTATGCTAACTGCTGGTCCCAAAACTGAATTTTTAATTTTATAACTTTCAAATTTAAATTATGACATATAATGTTTACTGTACTGGATGGCACCGAATAGACTGAGTTATAGGATAAATTCATACTCTTTAAGAAATAAAATATCCTGGGGCCAGCAAGTGGTGTGCTGGACTTCCACGTAGCCAACTGAGGTTAGAGTTCTGGACCTGCCAGCTTGCTTTCTCACTCCCCCACTCAACTCCCTGCCATCTCTCTATGATAACTATAGCAAGTTAAAAAATAGTAATAAATAATAATTCTTTTTAAAAAGCCCTTTACAAATAAATAAAATATCCCAATAGCAGGACATATTCAAATGTCTTATAACTAGCAAATTTTTTTTCCTGACTCCTTTAAATCCTTAATAAATCCCCCAGTCTCTAACCACTCAGGTATTGGGAAACTTCTCTTACCTTTACTATAAACAGAACACATTTTCAAAAAGAAGGCAAGAGACTTTGATACCACCATGAAAATATTCAGTGGGAAAGTAAAGTGGATTTCTCTTGATATTTTTAGTTAGCATCCTAAGAAAAGTACCTTTATGCAGAAAGAACATGTTTTGAGTAGCCCCTTTAGAGAAGAGCCTAAAGAAACTAAATCAGGTTCATTAAAGTGAACTTAAAGTACTGACTTAGAAATATAATAATCTGGTATATAATGGGCATGTATGCATATGTGCCCAGGGTGTTGTTTTATGAACCGCTGTGGATGGGATTTGAACCTCATGGATGGCCATGTGGGATCAGGCTCCCTTAATCACTAGGCCATAAGGCCAGCCACTAAAATTTCTTTTTCGTGAGAGGGCAAGTCAGTGGCATAGTGTGGTGGTTAATACTGCTAGATCCCACATGGCTGACTGCAAGGTTCAAGGCCCAGACCTAGTAGCTAAATAGGCCAGGCATGTGTGCATGTATACGCAAACATGCAGGTGTCTGTTTATGGTATGGTATGAATGTTTATGGTATGACCATCCCACATGGGGGGAGGAGTACTTTCTCACTTTCCCTCTCTCTCACTCTGTCTCTTTTCACCAAGTGCATAAGCTCTCTAGCAAAATTTTTTAAAGTATCTCTTTCTGAAGGGCTTAGAAAGTTAACAATCCTAGTTAATATTATTTGCACACTTAAATGGAGACAAATTATTGATGCCACAAATGGTGTATTCTGGAAAAAAATTATTTCATCAATTCATACATGAAATTGGATAAAAGTATTCATTTTATTTCCTCCCAGTGTAATGGTAACAATATGGATTCTGGAGACAGACCTAGATTCTAACCCTAGCTCTATCACTTACCAGAGCTAACTGAGAGATTTTAAATAAATTACATAATCTCACTGAGTTTGTTTTTCCAAGTACAAAGTGAAAAATACCATTTATTTCCTATTGGGATTACCTTGAGGATCCAGTTACACAGAATGCATTCAAAGAATCTAATGGCGCCTAGTATATAAATAATGTTTTAATAAATACATCCTTTTTATATCCCATTCTTCCCCATACAAAAATATTAGTCTCATAACTATGTTAACTCTCTAGGGCCTACCTTTTCTTTACCTATGATATCCATCAATCTCCCAGGAGTAGCGCATAATATATTACAGCCTTGTATTATTTGTCGAATTGAATGCCCCAACTGGGTTCCTCCATATATTACAACAGCTCTTACACAAGTCCTAGTGGCAGGAAAAAAAAAAAAAAAAAAAAAAAGGCATTTTGTAGGTACTTGAAAATTGGGCAGTTATTACTAACAATATGCAAAACAAAACCCATAAGGAAAATCTATTATAAGACATTAAATTATCTAAACAAAATGAAATTCTGCCCAGGAAGAAGATAATGTTGAAAAACAAATGACAAACTGGGGGGGGGGGGGGGGATTCTTCCACATATCTGATTTGAGGCTTTTAAAAACAAGAAATACCACTCCCTTTTTCTTCCCAAACACACCACCCCTCATACACACACACACACAAACAAGCCAAAGACATAAACAAATGGTTCATTCAAATATACAAATGGCTTTTAAACATTAAAAAAAAAAGGTTTACATCACTTTAAAAAGGAAGACAAATGAAGACCAAAACAACATTTACCCTCAAATGTGATAACACCATGTTAGGCAAAGAATAGCAAAATTGACACTTGAGAAAGTAAACTGATACAGCCTGTCTTACAATTTTGTTTTCTTTATCTATCTATCTGTCTATGTATTTTTTGTGATCTTCAGGCTGTCAGGTCTGAGATGAACTGCAATAATACCATGTGAGAATCCAGCACCTCAGCCACCATGCCACCTGCCAGCCCCATCTCTTAGAATTTTAGTCTATAAAATTTAAAAACTCTTTGTCTCAGTAAATTAACATCTAGAAAATTATCTCATATATGTTTCCACAAATGAGTAGAAATGAATGTATAGCAATATTCAATGCCACCACTATTTTTAGTAATGTAGATTAAAAACTATCTAAGGGTCTATTAGTAGAGGATTTAATTACGGTATACCTAAACAAAGAGATACTGTACATTCGTTAAAAGAAGGGGCTACAGGCTACCAGCAAATGGCATGGTGGTTAAGGTGCTGGATTCCCACATAGCTGACCACAGTCTGAGTCCCAGCAGCCTGAAAATCATGCCAGGCACATGTGCACGCATGCTCAAAATCCCAAGAGGATACTGGAGGAGAAGAAACTGCAGTGGGGTTATTTCTCACTTTCCCTCCCTCTGTCTCTCTCTACTGAATGCACACACCCTATGGCAAAACCCTAAGAAAAAAAAATAAGAAAGAAAGAAAAAAGAAAGAAGAAGAGGAGTCTATAATTAAAGCTTATTTACAACATATATTCTTAGTTTAAAAAAAAAAAAAAAAACCTCAGGTGCCAAGAGTTTAATATGATACCATCTGTCAAAGAAAATAAAAATGCATCCATGTGCATCAACTATATCTGCAATGATTCATATGAAACTGAAGGAGAATAAAAGAACTAGGGGTCAAAAGTGCAAAAAAACTGTTTTATTAAAAAAATAATTGTGGGCCAGCAGGTAGCAAAGTCATTAAGGCACTGGACTCCCACAAGGCCGAGACTATTTAAGTCCTGGACCCAGAGGCTTGAAACTCATGTTGGGCGTGTGTGTGTGTATGTGTGTGTGTGTGTCCAAAGTCCCAAGAGGAGAAGAGATTGTAGCATGGTCATCCCACCAGGGGATAATTGCTCACTTTCTCTCTCTACGTCTCTCTGTCTTCAGCAAGCATACATGCCCTGAAGCAAAAAAAAAAAAAAAAAAATGCTCTTAAAAATAAAAATAACTGTTTTAAATGGCTTGTGTTCCACTATCACAAGAAGTAAATGAATAAAATATGTATAAAACACAACATACCATTCATTTACTAAGTACTCAGTAAAGTAATTCTTACCAACGTTACTATGTATTTAATAAGTAATACAATAATTAACTAATAAGTTTGTATGTACTCTAATTTAACCAGTCTTCTATTAACAGACATTTAGGTATTTTTTAGTCATTTACCAAAACAATATTGCAACAAATATCCATCTTTGCACACACATTTTCTGAATTTATCATACACATAAAACCCACTGCAGCCTCGTTTCCACTTTCTCTAATTGATCACTCAATCGAGGGGAAGAGAAATGCCATTTGCTAAGGATAATCAAGCAACCTTCTGGAGTGGTCTAGTCAAGCTTTTAGATGACTGTAATAATTCTGACTGACATCTTGGCTGACATCCTGCCTACAACCTCATCAAAGACTCCAAGTCAGAAATACACAGCTGAGTTGTTCCCCAATTCCTAACCCCTAGAAACTGTGAGACTGTATGTATTGTTTTAGCAACTGGGTTTTATGATAATTGTTTAGTAGCAATAATTAATCAGTACAGTATTAAATGTTGGCAAAGGGTACATGAAATTGGCCTTTTCAGATACTGCTAGTTTAAATGTTATGATTGTGTAAGGTTTAAGTTCATGCTCTTTAACAGTAAAACTGGCAAGAATCTACTGTAAGGAGATATTTAAGACAAAACAGAAAAACTTTATGTAGTGAAATGTTGATTACAATTTTACTTTCAATAGCCCCAAGTCAGAAGGGATCAAAATGTTCCAAAATAGAGAAACAAAATATAAATACGTAAAAAAAAATTTAAGAAGTTTTAGCTATAGGGTGTGTGTACTTGCTGGAGAAAGAGACAGAGACAGTAAGACGGAAGGTGAGAAATCAACACCCCTTCCTTCAGAGAGGAAATGGCCATGCTGCAATCCCTCCTCTTCCAGTCTCCTCCTGACACACACACGTGCCTAACTGAGTTTTAAGCCCCTGGGTCTGGACTAAAACCATGGTCAGCCATGTGGGAGTTCAGTGATGTAACCACAAAGCCATCTGCTGGTCCTGACACATAAAATTTTAAAGTCATTAAAAATTAGGTCATAATATACAATAAACAGTTTTACACATGACTAAGCTACATGTAAAAGAAGAGAAAATTATTAGAAATAAACCAAATTCATTTTTAAGCATGCATTAAAAAAAAAAAATTTGGAGCTGGCAAGGGCATGGTAGTTAAAGTGCTGGACTCACACATGTCCGACCAAAGTTTGAGTCTCAGGCCTGGTGGCTTGCTTTCTCATTTTCTCTTTCTGCCTGTCCCTGATCAAATTAAAATTATTTAATTAAATAAATAATTCTCTTTTTTAAAATATGCTAATGTTATAGTTTTTCTTTCTTATACCTCTGTTATCTTAGTTTTTAATAAGCATATTTCTTTTAAAAATAAAAATAAAGTCACGAACAAGATTATGGAAGAATATACTTCAGTCAAGTAATGCTAAAAGTCACATGAATTATGACTCAATTCTTCCAAAATAAGGGGGAAAAATCTCTAAAGAAAAATTACTAGGTCATCTGGAAAGTCATGACATATTTTTTTAATGCAAAAATGTGTCATGACTTTCCTGACAACCCCATATTTTGTGAGTAGTAGTCCAGATATACTTACCCAAAAGAAAATTTTCTGGCCTCCAAATAAATCTGGTTGATCAATTCTCGGGTTGGTGCTACAATAATACATTCCGGTTCCTGCAACTCTTTAAAACGACTGGCAGTTATTCCATCACGCATCATATGAGCCAAAATTGGCAAGAGAAAAGCCGCCTAGAAATTAAATGGTCTAATTTACAAATTCATACCAAATTACCTTTGTCTCTAAATAAAAGCTATTCATTATGCCCTTACAGCTTTTATTCTTCAATCTTCCCAGTAAATTTTAAAAGGGAAATAAAAATAATACGAGTTCTTCTACTTGTGGAGACTGAATCATCTTTGGAGACTGCCAGGCCAAAGACAGAGTCTGTCAACACAACCAGCTTTATCAACACGTACAGAAAGGCCAACAGTACCAACTCAACGCTAACAGAAGAATTAACTTCCCTGGTTCAAGAACTAATGAAAGGTTCAAGAACATACATGGAAATTTACTTTCCTGGTTCAAGAACACAGAGGGAAGGTGCTAGTAAGCCTCTCAATGACATGGCATTTCTCCTCAATCCATGCTGGCAGTGTTTCTGTAGCTGCTTTTCACATTTTACACAAAGCTGACTTCTAACAGACTGAGAAGGTATGAATGAATATTAGACCCACAAATGAGACAAAGGCACATGGACATACAGTGCCTCTCAATGGTTGCTGTTGAAAGTGAGCCATAGACTCATGTTTTTGGGCAGCAGCTCCTCTGACATCTTGCCCAGCTTCCATGGATCAGGCCAAAGACAACACCCGGAGCTGTGTACCCCTCCACGGCATTTCAGCCACCATAAGGCTCTCGTCAATAATAGCAGTGGACCGACCAGCCACAAGAAAACCTGGGAACTCCTCATCTGCCCAAATAGAACCTAACTGGCATGTGCACCATGAACTGGTCAGTTATATAGTCAATGATGATTGAGATTTTATAATAAAATGTATTTTTTCACAAAAAATATATGTATGAGAGTGTTTATGTTTGTATTCTTAACATTTAGGTCTTTGTGCTCATATTAAACAATATAAAATGTGTGATAAAATTAAACTACCCTATCAAAATATTTTTCAGTATTTTTTTTTTAAAACGCAAACATACCAGGCACATATACAAGCACCCAAATGGCTAGAGGACTAGAGGACAGGGATCATGGTATGACAAGATCCCACGGAGAGTGTGTGTGAGGGTGGGTGTGTGTGTGTGTGTGTGTCTGCCCACACACTTACACTCTATCATAAAGGGGAAGAAAGCACACCTATGGATTCTAAATAGATCAATAACATTAACTAATTTACAGAGGAGACTGGATATAATTTTATACGAATCAGTACATTTAACAGTTTTTCTAAATGAGGTAGTAATAAAATGATCTAAATCGAATAGCAATAAAATAATTTTGGGGGTGGTAATAAATTTATCGCATGGAATGCATAACAAAAGTAGTCCACATGAAGAGCAAAGATTTGGAAATCATTTGAATTATTATGACACACCACCCTTATTGAAGTTGCATCTGGCAAGACACATTTTCTTTTCGTTGAGATTTAACGGACATATAATAAATTGCACATATTTTTTTTAGCCAAATTTATTTATTTATTTGAGAGGTTTTTGCTATAGGGCTTGTGCGCTCGCCATAGACAGAGAGACAGAAAGCGAGAAATCACTCCCCAGGGGGGATGGCCACGCCGCAATCCCTTCTCCTCTATTCTCCTCTTGGAATCATGGGCACACACGCACAAACGCCCAGTGTGAGTTTAAGCCACCGGGTCCGGGACTCGAGTCATGGTCGACTACATGGGAGTCCAGTGACATAGCCATTACGCTAACTGCTGCTCCCCTAAACTGCACATATTAAAAGTGGAAAATATGCTAAGTTTTGACATATGTATACATCTGTGAAACTACAGCCAAAATCTAAACAGTGTACATATCCATCACCACCAAAGATTCTGCATTCCCCTTTGTTTTCTCATTTAAGCAAAGAAGACTTACTAAAATCTATCCCCAAAATGATGTTGAAGTCACTTATCAGCTACTACATTATACACCTATTTTCCCTTCAATTCTAATATGGAGACTGATAAAGATTGAAAGGTATGAACCAGTACTACTCTACAATCCTAGAAACATTAATCTCATTAAGTGGAACTATTTAAAAGATCCCCCCCATACATACATACATACACACACACACACACACACACACACACATACACACACACATACTATACACAGTGCAGATTAGTCCTAAAGCCAACCTGGTCTCATCAGAGTTCTTCTAGAATTAACATAACCTGAGGTCACTTCATACAAAGGACCCCATACAATGTACAAACTGTCTCGCATTCTTTTTCTTTTGACTCCAAGACTGTACCAGTTATATTATAGAAATTATATTCTCTCTCAATGCTTTACCATCTCTGGTGCTTTGACCATCAGTCATTTTGTTTTAGCTACTACCACGTTCCATAGAGTTGAACACACTTATAAACAGATTAAACATGTATAGACTACAACCACCCTAGAAATAGTTCTTTCTTCAGAAATGCACAAACCCCAATAAAACCAGAAATCAGAAGCAAACACACAAAGATTTATGACAGTTTTTTGAAATCATCTATAAGCCTAATACCCAACAAAAGAGATTAAGCCTCTTTAGAAAGGGTGAAAGTTCATAAAATACGGAATCTAGATATGGAGAATACATTTGGAAAGTGACTTACGGTTTTCCCAGACCCTGTCTGAGCACAAGCCATCAAATCTCGTCCTGCTAGTATAATAGGAATACTGTATTTTTGCACAGGAGTAAGCTTAGTATAACCAGCTTTAGCAATGTTGTTATTTAGTGTCTGACAGAGATTAGCTTCTTCAAAAGTCTAAAAAGAAAAATAAAAGGCAGTGATTAAATTCTATATATTGTACATAGATGACATAATGAACATATTCCATTTGACTACTTTCAAGTTTTGTTAATCTTACTTAATATACTAAATAAAGTTACTTTACCAATATGCCCTTGCTCAAAAGTAAATGTCTAGAGTCTATACATAATGACTTGATGGAATTTGGAAGTATTTCCCCACAGAAGATAATTCTAAATTTTTTTCCCATGGCCCTTTAACATTTGTGAGGTATGAAAAACCCTGATCAGTAATAATGCTCATTATAATTACCAACAGGGGACAGAGAGGCCCCCAACTTTTTTGTTTTTTGAGAGGTTTCTGTGATAGGGCGCATGTGCTCGCCAGAGAGAGAGAGAGAGACAGAAAGCGAGAAATCACTCCCCGGGGGGATGGCCACGCTGCAATCCCTTTCTCCTCCATTCTCCTCTCAGGATCTTGGGTATGTATGCACATGCGCCCGGTGTGAGTTTAAGCCACCGGGTCCGGGACTTGAATCGCGGTCGACTACATGGGAGTTCAGCAACATAGCCATTACGCTAACTGCTGGTCCTGAGGCCCCCAATATTTAAAAAAATAAAATCACCCCCTTAACAAACATTGTTTCTCATATATCTTGAATCTCTAGGGAAAGTATCCTTTGTAGTAAATTTAAATGAAGTTCTCATCCTAGAATAGGGAGTGGAGATGAAATCTATACTCTCTCTCTTGACGAAGCAATTAACTATACTATAGGTGACAGATATGGTCCTAAACTCCCAAACTAAGACATCAGAAACTAAAGGTGAAATTTCTGGGCTGGTATAAACTTAAAGTACTATATATTTTTAAATCAAAGTTTTCTACACGGTCAATACAAAGTAGTTAACACACTGACCAGAATTGCTGGTGGAGCATCATGTCCAGACACTTCTACAAGAATAGTGTCATATTTGTCAAAGTTTATGCCTGTCTGATAATGTGCAAAGATGGAGTCCTCATCTTCAGGTGGAGGAGGGGGTATGTAGGTCACTTTTGGTCCTTGGAATTTAAATAAAAAACATAATTTATATTATATAGACTAGAAGAATCAAAGAGGAAATAGAGAAAAACTGACACACATTTTAAATACCATAGAACATCCCACTGCTTACCATTAAAGTGTTCACTGTTCAAATTCTTAAAATTTAACTCTGCTTTTAAATATTTTGCATGTTATTAAAATGCAACATACCTTCACACGGATCACGCAAATGTTAACATACCTTGAAGGTCACCACCTTCTCCTCCTTCAGCTTCTGACTTCAAAGAATCTTAAAGGGAATCAAACCAAAAAGAGAGAAACATTTTTAAAAATTGAGGATCAAAAACTCTCACATAATCTGTAGAGGCTTGCCTTGTGCCCTATCATGTTGGAATATTCACTTTGTATGCTAAATAAACATGATTGAATGTATAAAAGAACATAAATTGAAAAAAAAAAACTCTCACATAAAAATCAAATACTTTATCCAAAGTAAAACTTACTCTTTCCAGAGCCTGTTATTACTTCTTCATTTAAACCTTTGTAACCACCTATTAAAGAAATTCATAGTGACAATCAGTCAAGATACAAAGCTATATTCATTTTTACTTTCACTGCTCATTTTCAAAGAGATCAAGTTCTAAATATGGGCATGCATTTTTTAAAATTTAGAATTATGCTATTTACTTATTTATTTATTTACTTATTTACTTACTTACTTATTTACTTTTTTATTTATACATACATACATACATACATACATACATACTTACATACCAGAGAGAGAGAAAGTGAGAAAGCAAGCCTCTGGGTCCAGGACTCCACCTGCGGTTGTCTATGTGGGAGTTCAGCGCCCTAATCACTACTCTACCTGCCAACCCCTGGGTATGCATTATTAAAGACTCTTCTTATATTGGGGCTAGCAGGTGACATAGTGGTTAAGGCGCTGGACTCCCACATGGTCAACTGTGGTTCAAGTTTCGGACCTGGTGGCTTGAAACTCACGCCGGGCACATGTGCATTAATACAAATGGAGAATGGAGGGGAAGGGATTGCGGTGTGGCTATCTTCCCTGGGGGGGTGATTTCTCACTTTCTATCTCTCTTTCTCTGTTTCTGGTAAGTACATGCACCCTATGGCAAAAATCTCTCTCTTCAGAAAAAAAAAAAAAAAAAAAAGTCCCTTCTTGTAAATATTACTTGAGAAAGTTAAGATAAACAGAATCCTACACACTTTAAATTTCCTCTGTATTAAATATGCTAATTTTACAGATTAAGACTTCATATATTCCTACTTTTTGTTTAAGTTGTTATGTCTCTGTCCTAATCAACAAAGGAATATATTTTCTAAAAGTAATTAAAAAGCTGTGTTGGAAGATCTCCCAGATCATCCTCAGGCTCAATGATTTAGTAGGACTCACAGTACTCAAAATAAAGTCATACTCATGACAATGATTTATTATAGTGAAAGAAAGGAAACAAAGTTACCAAAGAGAAAAGGTCATGGGCAAAGCCCAAAGAAGACACTGCACAAGCATCTAGAAGTCTTCTCCCACTGGGGACACATGACATACTTATTTCCACCAGCAATGAGCTGTGACAACACATGTGAAATACAGCCTATCAGAAAAGCTCATCAGAGACTCAATGCCCAGAGTTTGGGTTTCTTGTTATTATTATTTGTTATTGTTATTACTTTGTTGTTATTTTTTAATTTGCTATAGGGAACGTGCACTCACCAGAGAGAGAGAGAAAACGAGAAAGTGAGAAAACAAGCTTCAAATCTGGGCCTCAAATCACATTCGGCCATACTGGAGTCTAGCCCGGTTTTTTTCTGTGTGCATGCATGCAGGTGCATTTCAAGACACTGGAGCTGAGATCTAAACTATGAAGTCAACCATGTGAGATCTAGTTCCCTTAGTCACTAGGTTACGAGGCCAGACTTAGTGCCCAGGCCTGATAATGTACACACTTTCTCCCTGGCGCATACCAAAATTCCAGACTCCCAGAGGGAAGTGCTCAGCATAAACCACATTGTTTGTACAGTTTAGGCACAATGAGTCACTCTTACTAATAAGAGTGATGGGAATACCTCCCAATGCAAGTTTTCAGATGCTAGCTGTGACAGTTAATTTAGGTGTTAACTTGACTGGATTGAGAGATACTTAGATAGTTGGGAAAGCATTATTTATTTCTGACTGTCTGTGAGGATGCTTCCAAAAGAGATTAGCATTTAAATAAGTGGAATGAGTAAGAAAGATCTGCCCTCCCTCAATGTGAGTACCACCTAATCAGATGAGAGCCAAGATAGAATTAAAAGGCAGAGGAAAAGCAAATTGTCTTTTAGAGTTGAGACACCCATCTCCTGCCCGTGGACCTCAGAACTCTAGGTTCTCCAGCCTTTGGACTCCAAGATTTAAATTAGTGGATCTCCCACTTCTCAGGCTTTTGACTTCAGACTGAGAATTAGTCTAGTTCTGAGTCTTTTCGACTTGAACTCAGCCATGCAACTAGCTTCCCTAGTACTCTAGCTTGCAGTCTGCTTATCATGAGATTTCTCAGGTTCAATAATCATATATGGCAATTCCCCTAATAATTTCCCTCTCCTCCGTCTATCTCCTATTGGTTTTGTCTCACGGGAGAATCTAAGCTCAGAACTAACCCTATAATCAGGATTTACAACTTCATTTATTAGTGAATTTTTCATTGTTGTTGTTTACTGAGACGGAGATATACACCCCCAACAGGGTCTCATATCATGATTCTCTCGAGCCTTTTCAACCAGCCAGGATCATGGGCACATGTGCCCAGCATGCACAGGTCAACCCAGGAACTGAACCCCAATCTTCCATATGGCTCCAGCATTGTGGAACTGCATGCTACTGCTGCACCACTGGGGCTGGGCCTTTCTTATTTAAAGACAGGGTCTTACTGTGTCACAATTCTGCCTTTGCCTCCCAAGTAACTTGAACCACAGGCACATGCTCTTTCAGACAAGATTTCAGTATTTTTCCCAGGCTAGCCTCAAGCTCCCAATCCTCCTGCTTCAGCCTCCTATGTCACTGGAAACATTGGGTTTACAAACACATGCTACTACCTCTGACTTTTAGGTGGACCGGAAATCAAATCCAGGCCTCCCATGTGGTTTCATCCTATAGAGCATGGCCACTTAGCAATGTTTGCCACCACAGACAGGCCTACATATGAATTTTAGGTCAGGCCCATTAAGTCTTCTATATGCTACCTTTCTGGTTTTCAGGTAACTATCAGTCATCTATTGTGCCACTTTTGGTTTCTATGCACTAAATTCAAAAGCTAATTAGATATAACATTTTTTTTTTACATGTGCGATCTCTAATTTCCCTATCTCGTATCTCCACAAGTCTTGAAATTTTTCTTCATACAAGATGTGAATACTTGTGGTAGATTTGGCTTAACTAGTCTTTTATAAACTTCCTCTATATTGAAGAATCCAAAAATCAGGGAAAGTAAGAGTTGTAGCTTTGGATGGTCTCAGACCAATAATGATTACTGAGAATCTTTCAATTGCATCAAACAAGCTTTACTGGTTTACTAGTCTGGAAAACATTTTAACTTTTGTATGACATTTAAGTGTTTATACTTTGGAAAAAAATTTCAGAGTTAAAAAAATTATACATCAAACTAACATTCTTTACCCCTTAAACCAAATAACTATCCCATAATAAGAAAAAGTATATTGTTTTAATAAGGATTTGTTAAAAGACATATAAATATGTCTCAATCTTTTTTTTTTTTTTTTTGGAGAGGTTTTTGCTATAGGGCGCGTGCGCTCGCCAGACAGAGAGAGACATAGAGACAGAAAGCAAGAAATCACCCCTCGGGGGGATGGTCACGCCACAATCCCTTCTCCTCCATTCTCCTCTTGGGATCTTGGGTACGCAGGCACACGCGCCCGGCGTGAGTTTTAAGCCACCGGGTCCGGAACGCTAACTGCGGTCGACTAAGTGGGAGTCCAGCGACATAGCCATTACGCTAACTGCTGGTTCCCTAAATATGTCTCAATCTTTAACATCCATATAGTATGGTTATGTTTTGTGGTTACATTATTTATTAGTCACTTATTGATGAATAATTCAGTTGACTTTTAGGTTTTACTCATTATAAATGAAGGCTCAGTGAACATCCTTATACATGTATATGCAAATACAACTACAGTATGTAAGTCCTATAATGGCATTCCTGCATCACAGGAAATAATCTAAAGTATTAAAGAACTCTCCAAAACAAGCTGCATAATTTATACTCCTCCCATTACATAAATAGCACTTACTTTTAACTTTAAAATTAAATTTGGATTATAATAATTTCAACCTTTTATAAGTAAACCAAATAAGAACTTACCTCGTCCACCTCTACTACCACTTCTGCTTTGGTAAGTGTCACCATTACCTATAAGGTATTGTTTTACAGAATATTTAGAAAAAAATATAACTCCTCCTTAAACATATAGATGTTATGCCTATTTCTCTTCAACACAGAGTAATTACTTAGAATTCTTTGTCCCTTACCTCATCTATCTCTTAGTTCTAGATTAAATTTAAACCTTACCCTCATTTGAATATTTTTCATCAATAACTGTGTGGTTTTTGCACTTTCTCTTCAAATTATTTTCCCCTAACTCAGAATCCTTTCTTTGAAATCAATGAAAGTTTCATTTCTTTTTTATTATTATTTTCATATTACATTTAATCACATAGATCTTTACAATGTATAACATTTATTTTCTCCAGCATAATTATCATGCATATCAGTCAAGACAAAGACATTATCCACATCAGCAGCAGCAAATAGCTTTTCATTTTTTCAGATTATTCTTTTCTAAATTCTCTTTATTATTATTTTTAAACATTCAATCACAATACATCATTTGGCTTGTAAAGAGAATTTACCCAACATGAAATATTTCTCAGATGAGTCCGACAACTGATCTATTTTCTGTACATTGATTTATTCTTCCTACAGTTCCATATACAAGGAGTCATTATGGAATTTTTTTGTATTTATATTTTTTATTATTATTCATAAATTAAATTGTTACACATCATTTAGATTGTGAAGAGACTTTATGCAGCATGATACAGACCTCAGTCCAGCCCAGTTGAGACCACCATAAACATCCTCGTCAACAGATAATAAACTTTATCTGTGTCCCACAAGTGTCTTACCTCTCCAGTTTCCCCCAAATCTCCTACGTTCTTCCCCTCTCACACTCTTTCCACTTTGTCTCTTGTGTCCATTACAATTTTTAATACTTTTAATATGAAAGTTTCATTTCTTTCCTTCAATTAAAAGTAAAATTCACTTCTCAAATTAATTGGTGGAGAACACAGAATAATTCGTAGTGCACAAACATTATCAAAGGCAAAATTTTCCATTTTAGCCAATAGATCTAAAAAGTAGACAAAATCAGAGCTAGCCTAGTGTACTTACACATATATTAGACTTATTCATCCTAATTCTAAAAGTATAAAATAAAGGATTACTATTCAATATTAAATTTTATTTCTCACCTGTGCCACTTAATGTTGGTCGTCTTGAACCAAAAAGGCCACCAGTGCGCTGCATGCTCTCGTCTTGTTCAGATTCATTATCTTAATTTGTAGAAAATAAAATTAGGTGTTACTTTTAAGAAGTTTTCAGTCATTCAATAAAGAGAGAAAAAAAAAAGGTTATGATACTAGAAGTTAATATAAGTGGAGTAAAAAATTGTGTAACAAGAATCACAATGAAGGAGACCAGCAGGTGGCGTGGTGGTTAAGGTGCTGGACACTCCCACATGGCCGACCATGGTTTGAGTCCAGGACCTGTGGCTTTCTTTCTCATGTTCCCTCTCTCTGTGTGTGAGTGTGTGTGTGTGAGTGTGTGTCTCTCTCTGTGTCTCTCTCTGGTCAAATTAAAATAAATGAGTATTCCTTATCCAAAATACTTAGACCAGAGTGTTTTGGATTTCAGGTTTTTTTCAGATATGGAATATTTTCAGATACATGAGATATCTTAGAAGTAAGACTAAAGTCCAAACACAAAATTCATTTATGTTTCATATACACTTTAAACACATGGCCTGAAGATCATTTTACACAATATGTTTAATAATTTTGTGCATGAAACAGTGTACATAAACTATTGGAAATAAAGTTCGAGGCCAGCAAGTGGCATAGTGGCTAAGACACTTGACTCCCACGTGGGTGACTGCAGTTCGAGTCTCGGAGCCAGCAGCTTGAAGCTCATGCCAGGTACATGTGTATGTATGCCCAAAATACCAAGAGGAGACTGGAGAAGGGATTGCAGTGTAGCCATTTTCTTACTTGACATACGGAATCCTTCAAAATAACCACCTTGTTCATTATCACCAAACATAGTTGCAGCCCAGAGATTGGATGTGCTAGGTATGCACAACCGTGAGTTTAGTCACTGGTCTAGTCCATTCTCTGTTGCTTAATAACCAAAGACCTGAAACTGGTTATTTATTTATCTTATATATACACATAGATGTGTATATATAGGCATATACATATATGTAAGTATACATACATATTTATATAGATACATTTATGGAGGCCTATTTAGTTCATAGTATTGGAGATCCGAGGGCAAGGGGCCACATCTGGTAAGGGTCTTCTTGCTGGTGTGTAACATGACAGAGGGCATCATGTGGGAAGAGAGAACAAGAGTGTGATGTGTCTGTGTCAGTTTAAGTTTCACTCCTTCTCATAAACCCACCGAGAGTCAATCATAAGGGTCCCATCCTAATCATCTCCTAAAGACTCACTTTGTTTTAAGACAGGGTCTCATTATGGTGCCTAGGCCTCAAGCTCAAAATTTTGCTATAGCCTCACCTAGTAGCTGGCATGACAGGCACATACCACCATGTCTGCCTTTAGGTTGGATGAGAACTTAAACCTCACATGTCGTCCCAACCTGCAGAGCACAGAGGCTCAGTTGGGCACACCAATGCATCTGAGCTAGGCTCTCTTATTCCCATAGTCAGATTAAGTTTCCCCTTACTACCATCACAGTACACAACTTGCAACACATGGACTTTTGTGGATATATCCAAACCATAGCCATCACTATGTTCCAAGCATTGGCAACAGCAGCTAAGACATTCTTTATGCGAAATTCCTTTTGGAAACCTTCCATATTCACACCTCTGTTCCCTGTTGCTAGTACGCTATTTAAGAAACTTTTATATTTACTCTTTATTGATCTAAGGATGCCCTAGTCACATGTCTGAATTAATGAAGTCTGTTTGAGAAAAAAGAAATGGCATAAACATTATTTATGATAAGTGTTTCAGCTGAAGGATATGTTTAACAGTTGTTGATAAGTAACAAAATCTGGCAGCTGCCATCCAGTTGAGCTTCCTTGCAGTGAGCACTAGCTATCGGTACAAAATTGTTTGTGAAATCAGTCAGGAAAGATATCCCTGGTGATCCATGGCTTTTTATTAGCATAATAGCAGTTATTCTGTCCTTAGCAGCCTGAATTCCTTTAGGGGTTGTCTCATCACCTATGGTGTCTTTCAGGCAATAACGTCAAAATAGTGATGTTTCATCAGCATAACAGATTTACTCTGATATTGGATTTTCAATAGGGACGACAAACTCAGCAAACTCAGCAACGAATTTCTCCCCTGCTCTGGGTCAACAGATGTTTCATCACTACAAATCATTTAAAATGTAATGCTCTGCATTTTCTTAACTTTCTGCAACCAGTCTGTTGAATCTTCACAGTTCCCTTCAATTTTTGGTTCATCATGATAGATCGTAGTTTAATAGTGTAACATCAAGTGGCGTGTATTTATAGTGATAATGAGAAATCCACTCTATCGACGCAAAATCTCCATTTGGGGACCAGCAGATGGCATAGCGGTTATGTCGCTGGACTCCCGCATGGCCCACCGCACTTGCAGTCCTGGACCTGATGGCTTCAAAATCACACTGGGCACATGTGCATGCATGCCCAAGATCCCAAGAGAATGGAGGAGAAGGGATTGTGGTATGGCCACCCTAACTCCCTCCTACTGTCTGTATGTGTGTCTCTCTCTGATAAGCACATGTGCCCTAAGGCAAAACCCCTCAAAAAAAAAAAAAGTTCATTTGTAGCTTCATACAGTGTTTTTCTAGTTTTCATTAACCTCTGCTCTGTTCATCATTTTCAACCTAGAACATCAACAGATTGTCCTTGTGCTTCTTTAGGTCATAAATGGTGGTTATTCTAAGACCATAGTTCTCTAAGATGTTTCACCCTTACATCACTGTCCAATTTCTTTAACAATTTGACTTTCATGCAATAGATAAACATAAAATTTCCTTTTTCTTATCACTGTTACCCACTGGGGTATCTGCATTCCTTTCTGACATTTTCAACAATATCTTTACAGTGCGGACCAAAAATAAGCAAAAGAACACAGTGAGGAATGCATGTACATTTTGGCCCCATGTGGAGCATTGTTGGGAACCTGCCCTTGGCATGATATGGGCATGTGTGCGTGGGGAAATGTGGGTGTGCACGGAAGAGGTAAATGGCAGCTGATAAGGCTTAGGAGGGTCTTATTTTCCTTAGGGATTCTGAATATATTGTGTGTCATGGGCTTGCATTTTAACTGTACCCTGTCACATGAGATGAGATATAGAATTTCCTATCTGTGGCATCATATCAGCACTCAAAAAATTTCAGAATTTTGGAGCATTTCAGATTTGGATTTTGAATCAGGAATACTCAAATTGCACTTACTCAAAATTCTATTTTATTAAAGTTATCTAATAAATTAAGTTAGAGTCAATGCTATGCCAAAATATGATGTAAATAAAAGTTCAGTCTCCTCCAAAAAGTAGAACTACTACTGCCTCAGAAACTTCATATTGCATAATTTCACTGCTTATACTCTATAGGAGCGCTCCTTGCTCCCGCTGTTGCTAAATTAAACCCTACTGATTCTGCACAGCAATTCTTTTTTTTTTTCATTTCATTTTCTTCCATACATTCAATCACATTATTATTTGTCATACAAAATGGATATTTCAAGGGACCAGCAGTTAGCGTAATGGCTATGTCGCTGGACTCCCATGTAGTCGACTGCGGTTCGAGTCCCAGACCTGGTGGCTTAAACTCACACCAGACACGTGTGCGTGCGTGCCCAAGATCCCGAGAGGAGAATGGAGGAGAAGGGATTGCGGCGTGGCCATCCCCCCTGGGGGTGATTTCTCGCTTTCTATCTCTCTGTCTCTCTCTGTCTGTCTGGAAAGCACACGCACCCTATAGCAAAAAACCTCTCCAAAAAAAAAGAAAAAAAAATGGATATTTCAACAGGTGAACATTTCTCCCTAGTACTGTTGATAAAACTACTAAATATCGTCAACAGATAATACCACACCTCTTAGTGCCATAAATGCTTTGCCTCCTTTTCCCTCTGCCAAATGTATTTTTAAGTGAAAATTCACCAATCAGCTATACATCTATTAAATCATTACTACAAATTAATTTGTATTTTTGACTTCCAAATCCACTAATCTGTCCTTCTCTGTTAAGACACATGTGCATTGCAATAGTCATTTCTGAAGGAAGTACCTTAGCTCCAAGGAATGACTACTGGAGGAATTTTAGATAGAAAACCACATGGGTGAAAGAAGGTAAATGGTGGGGTGAAACTAAAGCCATGTATACCACCTATTTTTAAGGTCAGTCATATTACCAAGACTCTAAAACACTCATTAAGTCTATAGTATTAAAGGACTAAGTCACATAAACCTCTAGGAAAATTCATATATTACAGTGCAACCAATGTGTAATTACTTAGTTGTCTAAAAAACAAAGTTATATACAACGTGAGTAATTAATTTGTTTCAGCCCCTGTGCTAGACTATTCTCATATAATCCTCATTACAACTCTAAGTGATAAGTAATATCCTTCTTAACAAATAAAGCACACCATTTGCAACCCACTACTAACTTGGACTTCCTGGACCAAATCCTCCTCGGCAACCTCGGAAACTACCTCTTCCACCTCTCCTGGATGGCCCTGAAGCTTCTGAATCATTTCCATCTTGATAGCCTATGATATAAAACACACATACACACAAAAGAGAACATGAAACAACAAAAAACAAATCTTGGAGACATGATGGCCAAATTTAATGTAAGCCTTGCATAATTCAATCATTTTAAATATATTTAATAAATTTAATATATTTAATAAGTTAAAATATTAAAGTTACTAAATATATGCTATATTTGACCCATAAATGTTTAACTTTACTATAATAACATAGACATGGCTATCATTTAAGAAAAAACTGTTAGATCTGAATTAAAATTAATAATGACTAAGAGGAAAAAGTATCACTAGAATAAAACACTGAAAGTCACCACAACTGTACCATTAACTGGATTTCCATAATCCTAGACAGATTAAATAAATCACAGGCTGGGAGCAGCAAGTGGGATGGTGGTTAAGGCACTGGATTCCCACACAGCCAACTGCAGGCAGAGTCCTAGACCTGGCGGCTTGAAAATCACACCAAGTACATATGCATGCCCAAAATCCAGAGAGGAAAATGGAGAAGAGACTGCGGTGTGGCCATCGCCCCCAGAGTGTTTTCTCACTTTCCCTCTCTCTGTCCCTCTCCAGTGAATCTACACACATGCCCTATGGCAAAAATAAATAAATAAATAAAATAAAAAATAAAAATAAGTTTTTAATCTAAAAAAAAAAAAAAAACCATAGGCTTATATTTGCTTCCTATAGAAAACAGAAAACATCTTACTCAAAACAAAGATACATGGGCATATGTAAAGCCAAGTTTCCTATTACAAACAATTCATTTTTAATTCAATTGAATACAAAAAAACAGTACAAACTATTCAAGTAAAATTTGATTCTACCTAAGGGAGAAGCAGATCAATTCAAAATATAAGTGCCAAATAAAGGAAATAAAGACAACAACACTATTTAATTTACAAATTTGCAACTATTTACACCTACCGAGAATGATTAAAAAGGTGAAAATTCTACACAAGTTATTTCTTGACATTATACATTATTTTAAAGCCTGTTTATGAAATGGGAGAAATCTACTAATTCAAAGTAGATTTATGAGGCCAGCAGGTGGCGTGGTGGTTAAGGCATTAGACTCCCACACAGCCAACCACAGTTTGAGTCCCAGACCTAGTGGCTTGCTTTCTCACCCTCTCTCTTCTCTCTCGTGTGAGTGCACATGTCCTACAACAAACTTTAGCTCTCCTGAAATCAGTTTTTTTAGTTTAGGATCTTTGTCTTAAATTATTCCAAAACATAGTCCTTACCGCCTCTCTTGGAAAACCCTCGGCTCCGTGTTTGATTATCTTCACAATCATTATTAGACTCTTGAATAAAAATTTAACATGTGAATAGCATCTAAGTTAAACTTTAAAGATGTAGTATCTAAAGAACAGCACCATCACAGATTAGTAAGAAAACCAAATAAATATTTTCATAAGTTAAAAATATAAACATTTTAATTTTAAAATATTTTAACAGAAAAATGAGGACATTACTCTATCAACTCCCTATACAAATGATTAAATGTATCTAGATATTAAATGTTAAGCAAATAATTGAGAATCCACTATTTACCAACTACTACACAAGACAAAGCAAGTCACAAAATAAGAACTTCATGAACATCAGTCTGACTAAAAATGACTTCAGGAATATACAAACTATTGGGGCTGGCAGGTGATCTGTTGGTTACGGGTGCTAGAGTCCCCCACATGGCTGACTGCGGTTTGAGTTCTAGACCTGGCTGCTTTCTTTGTCACTTTCTCTCTCTCTCTCTCACTCTCTCCCTCTCTGTTCAAACAAATAAATAAATAAAGTTAAATAAAATAATTCTTAAAAAAAAGGAATATACAAACTATTAAGCAATCACTATTAAGTGTGGTCACAGACAACTAGAAACAACTAAATGGTTCTAGTCATAATGTGATCAAGTTTTTCTGTAGTTTACCATTATCAATAAATAAAACATTAGGATCAGCAGTTGGTGTAATGGCTATGTTGCTGGACTCACATGTAGTCGACCGCAGTTTAAGTCCTGGACCTGGTGGTTTAAACTCACGCTGGGCACGTGTGCGTGCGTGCCCAAGATCCCGAGAGGGGAATGGAGGAGAAGGGATTGCAGCGTGGCCATCCCCCCTGGGGGGTGACTTCTCACTTTCTGTCTCTGTCTGTCTCTGTCTTTCTGGCGAGCACACGCACACTATAGCAAAAACTTCTCCAAAAAAAGATCGATCGATAGATAGATATAAATATAAATAAATAAAACATTGCTGCTTTCTTAAACAGATAAAACTGTTTTTGCAATCATTCACATGAAATAATTTGGACTACCCTAGCTTTTCTGTTTTCACTGACATCAACAAATAACATCACCAGGGATTTTAAACAGAGTACAAGAATCACTGCACTGGAGGCTGCCTAAGAATTATCTAGAGAGTTGGTAAAAATAAATTCCCAGGTCATATTATCAGAAATGTTGACTCTGAAAGTGTATACTAAAAGCAAGGAATAAACAATATTTCAAAGTTTAAAAGTTCTATGTCATTGGGGCCAGCAAGTGGCATGGTGGTTAAGGTATTTGGACTCCTACATGGCCAACCTCAGTTCAAGTCCTGGACCTGGTGGCTTGCTTTCTTGCTTTCTCTTTCTCTCTCTCCCTCCCTCTCTGGTGAGCACACATGCCCCCTAGCACATTTTTTAAATAATAAATAAATAACATTAAATAAATAATTCTTTTCTTAAAAAGTCTATGTTATTAAGGTAACTTTAACCTTTCCAGAAGATTTCAACAAAATCACATTTGGGAAATACAGAGATGATTTCAAAAGATCTTTGTACATGTAATTAATGTGTAGTATTTGAAAACTAGAAGTCACAGCAATGACATCAAGTGGCTAAAAGCTTGAAGGCTACTGATGAAGTTCCTGTGTAAAATTACCAAACTATAAAACAATCAGTAGTTTTATAATAATCAATGACCCAGAGCTCTTGTTGCAGGCTCCTGAGTTATGGTTGACAACTGACAAATACTCCCTAAGAGCCATTTAATAAGGCAACTTTCTTGGAAGCAGGATTTCAAACAAGGAAGCAGAACAGGAAAGAAAGAAATTCAGAAAAGTTGGTGCAGGAATAATGATGTTGGTAAGCTAACATTTACTGCCTTAGAGGAAAAAAAAAAATTAATTTGCAATGTGGCAATAAAAAGAAAGTCTCACATTATCTTTGACCAATTATTCCCCTAAAACAACCTATAGGTACTTTGACCCCACTGTAGTAATTAAAATGGAATAGTGATGGGAGAAATTAGGTGAAGAGTACTTATGAAAACTCCATGAACTATCTTCACAATTTGTGAATCAAACAATTTTGAAACCAAAAGTTAGTGTAAAAAATGATGTCTGTAGTGTTAGAAAATAAGCCAAGTACAAACAAAAATAAGATAATGATCTCAAGGTTAGTACAACCTATTAATTACTGATGACCCAATAATAACATCCAATCTAAGGAATAGGAAACTATGGCTTAGACAGATTAAGCAATTTATTCTACTGCCATTCAATTAGCAAAAAGCAGGAAGAGATGTGAAACAAAGTCTAGAATTCCAAAGTACACTGTTAAAAATCAATTCCATACTGCATCAACAAAGGAGGCACTGAATACCAAAGATGCTTTTTAAATGCAGGTTTCAAGACATCACTCAAATCTACTCAAATTTGAGGAAACACTTTTTATTATTATTGTCTTATCTTATTGTAACTTCATTCTATTCTCGTCATTTTCTCTATGCCCCCAAACCAGAGGGTCAGTATCCTACCGACCCTGAACTATTGTATATGAAGTTTTAATTCTTTAAAAAGAATTCTTTTATTTAACTTTATTTATTTTAATTTGACCAAAGTGGGACAGAGAGAGAGGAAGTGAGAAAGGAGGATGCCAGGTCTGGGACTCAAACTGTGGTTGGCTATGTGGAAGTCCAGCACCTTAACCACCACACCACCTGCCAGCCCCCCAAGTCAAGAATTAAAACTTCAGGGACCAGCAGTTAGTGTAATGACTATGTCGCTGGACTCCCTTGTAGTCGACTGTGATTTGAGTCCCAGATCCAGTGGCTTAAACTTACACCAGGCGCATATGCGTGCGTGCCCAAGATCCCAAGAAGAAAATGGACGAGAAGGGATTGTGGCGTGGCCATATCCCCTGGGGGGGGGCTGATTTCTCACTTTCTGTCTCTCTGTCTCTGTCTTCCTGGCAAGCCCATGCGCCCTATAGCAAAAACCTCTCCAAAAAAAAAAAAAAAAAAAAAAGAACTAAAACTTCAGAGGACTCCCACATGGTCAACCACAATTCTAGTCCCAGACCTGGCAGCTTGCTCACTTGAGCTCTCTCCGATCAAATTGAAGATAATAATAAATAAATAAAATTAAATAAATATTTTTTTTAAAAAATAATAAAATAATTCTCAACTTGCTATTTCTACTGCCTATTCCTTTTTTTTAATATAGCAGAGCAACAACAAAAAAAAGATAGAACATCTTAATATTGATCTTAATATTGTATTATGCAGATTAATTAAGGCAGGTGACAACAGACCAAATTAGGATGCCTGAATTCTTTATGTACAAAGCAGTAACATTCCTTGTTAAAGGTCTAGATATATCTGCTTCATAAAACTGAGTTTAAATAAATTAGAATTGGCCCACGCTAACATATTTAATCTCAGCTTTTCTTTAGCATATACTCTTGACATTAAAATTTTAAATATCACTACAGAAACAATGAACTTACCTCTCCAGAAGCCAGAGCTATCACCTTCTTGAAATTTGTTATGTGAAAAACCTGTACAAAATATGAAATTAAATTTGCAAATTGCTGAAAACAATTTCTTGTACCTACATGGTAAAACAAACAGGGATTACTAGTTATAATGTCCCTTTGAAATAAGATAAACCTTTACAACTAGATAGAGATATATAGATATGTATGCATATATGTAGTATGTATGATGAAAAAAATAACTCAGATTATATGACAATTTCTACCTAGCGCCAATTTATTAACTACATTCTCTAAATTTTTTTAAAGAATTATTTTACTTTACTTTATTTATTCATTTTAATTTGACCAGAGAGACAGAGAGAGAGAGAGAGAGAGAGCCACCAGGTCCAGAACTCAAACCATGATCAGCCATGTGGGAGTCCAGTGCCTTTAACCACCATGCCACCTGCTGGCCCCCCACATTCTCTCAATTTAAAAACAACTTACTTCCCAACCAATTTTCTATAACCTCAACTGCCATGAATTCCTTTATATGTACATGGGAAAAACAGGAGTATGTATCAATTCAAAATATCAAAAATGTACTTTCAATTTCAAAATACCAAAAATTTTCAAATTTTACAAATTAACTCATAATATCTTCATCCGTAAGGACAAAACAACTAAATTATATGCCAGTATACTGTAATTTTCCCCTCCTTAGTAACACAAGAATTCTGTTAACTTCTTTTTCTTTGCCATTTAAAACAAACAAAAAAACTTCCATTGAGCTCTGCTTTCAACTTTTCATTTCATAAAAACCTATCTCTTAAGATGTAAGAATCTCTGGAGCATGAATCTCTAACGTTAATTTTAAGAAGCCATAACTCACACGGCCAACCAGGATTCAGGTCCTGGTCCTGTCTGCTTCATACCAGGCTGTATGCACATGCCCAGGATCCTGAAGAGAGAACTGCAGCATGATCAGACCCTGTTTCGGGGAGCACTCTCTCTCTCTCTTTTGAATAAAAATGAATCAAACATGCTTTGGCTTTCCATATACTCCCCTGGATGCTCTTCCTTCATTAGAAAAAATTAATTTTGGGGCCAGCAAGTGGCATTGTGGTTAAGGGCACTGGACTCTCACATAGCCAACCATGGTCCAAGTCCTGAACCTAGCAGCCTGCTTTCCCATTTTTTTCTTTCTCTCTCTCTGCCCCCTTCCTGGTCAAATTAAAATAAATAAGGCTAAATAAAATAATTCTTAAAAAAAAAAAAAAAGGAAAAATTAGTTTTAAAAGCATCCATCAGCGGGGACCAGCAGTTAGCGTAATGGCTATGTCGCTGGACTCCCATGTAGTTGACTGCAGTTCGCATCCCGGACCCGGTGGCTTAAAACTCACGCTGGGCGCGTGTGCATGCGTGCCCAAGATCCCGAGAGGAGAATGGAGGAGAAGGGATTGTGGTGTGGCCATCCCCCCTAGGGGGTGATTTCTCGCTTTATGTCTGTCTCTCTCTGTCTGGAGAGCGCACGCGCCCTATAGCAAAAACCTCTCCAAAAAAAAAAAAAAAAAGCATCCATCAGGGAGCCAGCAGATGGCGTAATGGTTACGTCACTGGACTCCCATGTATTTAATCATGGTTTGAGTCCCGGACCCAGTGACTTAAAAAAATCACACCGAGCATGTGTGCATGTGTGCCTAAAATCCCAAGAGGAGAATGGAGAAGGGACGGTAATGTGGCCATCCCCCTATGGGGTGATTTCTCACTTTCTGTCTCTCCTTGTCTCTCTGGCGAGTGAACATACTCTATGACAAAAATCTCTCTAAAAAAGGCATCCATCAGTAATAACGTAAAAATTAAGACCTATTAAATTTTTTAAAAAAATCAGAAGTACACAATGCAAAGCTACTCAGGGAGTATATACCTTAAAATTAAATGTCAGTTTAGAATATCAGTATTTAAACTAAATTATAAAATCATTCAAACCTTGATGGTGAAGTAACATTAAGTAATTACCTCTGTTTCCAAAATTCTTTCCAACACCAAAACCACCCATTATGGATGTAGTCTCTCTTTTATTAGACTCACCAGCATCTGAAAAAAGTTAAACAGTTAAACTCTTTAAAATATAAAAATTAACTGTACCATCAAAAACTAGGAATTAAGGGACCAGCAGTTGGCATAATGGCTATGTCACTAGACTCCCATGTAGTCGACCATGGTTCGAGTCCTAAACCCGGTGGCTTAAACTTACACTGGGCACATGTGAGCGCATGCCCAAGATTACAAGAGGAGAATAGAGGAGAAAGGATTGTGGCGTGGCCACCCCCCTGAGGGGTGATTTCTCATTTTCTGTCTCTCTGTCTCTTTCTCTGTCTTTCTGGTGAGCCACAGAAAACCTCTCCCCAACTCCTTAAAAAAAAAAAAAAAAAAAAAAAAAAAAAAAAAAAAAAAGCTAGGAATTAAGTGAATCTTTGGGTTAAAGAGACCTCCAAGGATAAAAAGAGAGTGTTATAGGAAAGTAATGTACCTCGAACTTCTTGTAAATTTTGATTCCTGGTTTACCAATAATCATTGTATATGTTTGTGGGTTACAGTATGGTTTGTCAAAGCATGCATGCAGTGTGTAATAAAAGAAAGGCTCTAGACATACTCATCTTCAACACTAAACATCACATAAATTAGGACACATTCGATAATCTAGTAGTTTTTTTTTTGGAGGGAGGAATACATATTGAATTTTCAGAGACCTGTTTACTCAGTTGTGCTACATGGTTTCATAACCTATTCCCCTGGTTACATATGCTCTTGTTTTTATTGATCATTTTCTCCCAACTTCCCACCCTCTTAGATCTTCCATTGTCTACCATTACTCTCTATATATTTCTTTGCCATGAAGTTCTTCGGTTTCCATCTTAAAGGGTGGACATTTGGTATATGTTATATGAGGACATACAGTACGTGTCTTTCATAGCATGCTTTTTTTAAAACTTGACAGAGGGCATGTATGCTCACTAAAGAAAGACAGAAAGAAGGGAGAAAGTGAGAAAGCCCCCTCCATGGGTGGAGAACAGTCAAACCACAATCCCTTCTCTATTTCTCTTGCCTTATGATTTTAGGCATGCATGCACATTCACCTAGCGTGTTTTTCAAGCCACTGGGTCCAGGATATCCAGGCCAGGGACTTGCCCACCTGGCTTATTTCACTTAGCATTGTATCATGTAGGTTTGTCCACTTTGTTTCAAAGGACAGAATTTCAGTTCTTTATGGCTAAGTAGTATTTCACTGTTACATTTTCTTAATTCATCAGTTGTTGAGCACTGAAGGCTGACTTCATGTTTTAGATATTGTAAATAATGCTACAATAAATGTGGATGTGCAATGTCTCTCTGACATACTGATTTTCTGTCCTTTGGCTAAATACCCAAGAATGGAATTACTCAGTCATATGGTAGTTTATTTTTAGATTTTTGAGGAACCTCCATACTGTTTTCCACAGTGGTTATACCAATCTACATTCCCACCAACAGGCATAGAAGTTCCCTTTCTCCCAATCTCACCAGCTCTTGTTATTATTTTTTAGTTTTAATCATTATGCTATTTAACCATTTATATGCCTTTCTTTGAGAACTGTCTATTCAGATCAATTGCCTGTTTTTATTCCTTTTTTTTGTTTTGTTTCTTTGTGCCATTGTATTTTTTATTATTATTCATACATTAAATTGCTATATATCATTTGGATTGTGAAGAGACTTTACCAAGCATGATATACACTTCAGACCAGCCCAGATGAGACCACCGTTCACATCATCAACAGATAATATAAACCTTATTTGTGTCCCACAAGTGTCTTACTTCTCCCATTTCCCCCCCAAATTTCCTATGCTCTTCCCCTCTCACACTCTCTTTCCACTTAGTCTCCAGTGCCCATTAGCTTGTAATACTTTTATGTTTTCGAGTTTTTCATTTTCTACCATAGAGTGCAGACAGTTGATATGTATTAAGTGGAGACATGCAGTGTCTCTCTTTCATACCTGATTTGCTTCACTCAGTGAGAAATCAACCCCTGGGGGGATGGCCACACTGCAATCTCTTCTCCCCTATTCTCCTCTCAGGATCTTGGGCACACACGCACATGCGCCCAGCGTGAGTTTTAAGCCACTGGGTCTGAGAAGTGAACTGCCATCGACTACATGGGAGTCCAGAGACATAGCCATTACGCTAACTGCTGGTCCCCCCTATGTTGTTTTGATTATTACAGCTTTGTAATATATTTTAGGGTCAGGGAGTGAGATGCCACCTACTCCAGTCTTCTTGCACAGTATGGCTTTAGCGAAACGGGGTCTTTCATGGTTCCAGACAAATTCTATGATTGTCTTTTCTAGATCTGTGAAGAATATCTCTTGTAATTTTAGAGGGATTGCATTAAACATGTAGATTAATTTGGGTAGGACTGCCATTTTTATTATATTGATTCCGCCAATCCAGGAACATGGGATGTCCTTCTACTTTTTAGTGACCTTTTCCATTTCCTTTTTATGGTTTTCATAGTTTTCCTTGTAGAAGTCTTTGACTTCCTTGGTTAGTTTTATTCCTAAGTATCTTATACTTCTTGTGGCTATGGTAAATGGAATTGTTTTTGTTTTTGACATAGGGCTCACACGCTTGCTGAAGAAATTGAGAAAAAGAAAGTGAGAAATCACCCACCAGTGGGAATGGATGTGCCTCAATCCCCTCTCCTCCATTCTCCTCTCAGAATTTTGGGCACATATGCAGACTCACTGGCCTATCTTCCAAGCAGCCACGTCCGGGATTTTTAACTGTACACTCAGCCATATGGGATCTAGCCACCTTAACCACCACACCACCTGCCTGGCCCTAAACTGCCCATATTTTTAACTGGATTTTTAGTTTATGGGTAAGCTATTTGAGTTCCTCTTAATATTCTGGTTATCAATCCTTGTCTGAAGTACAGTATGCAAATATTTTCTCTAATTTGCAACTTGAAAATAAGACTCCTGCGGTCAGCAGGTGGCGTAACAGTTACATCACTTAATTCCCACATAGTTGAGGATGGTTCAAGTCCCAGACCTGGCAGCTTCAAACTTATGCTGAGCATGTGTGCATGCATGCCAAAAATCTCAAGAGGAGAATGGAGAAGAAGGGATCGTGGCATGGCATCCCCTCTGAGGGGTGATTTCTACTACTGGTAAAATATAGCTTTCTATTCGTTATTATTTTATTGAAGACATTTAATCAGGAAATTTGGGTCAGCCAGTGACACGGTGGTTAAGGTGACTGTATTCCACATGGGCAAATGGTTCAAGACCCAGACCCAGCAGCTTGAAAAGCATGGTGAGTCATCCTCCCTGAGCAGTGCTTTCTCATTCCTCACATCCCTCTGGTGGGTACATGCACTCTTGTAATCAATTTTTTTTTTTATCAGAAAACTCTACGTTTTCTTCTATACAGAGTCCTCATCCTAATAGAGCCATGTATTAAACACTGCCTCTGTGGGAAGTCACTGTTATTAAAATTTTATACTCATATTTTCATTTTTTAAAACATAAATTCATACATGCATGCATTCATTCATTTATTTGTCATGATTTTCAAGCTGCCCTGTCTGGGACTTGAACCACAGCAATGTGGGAATCCAACAACTTAACCACTTGTACTTTTTTAACCATTCTATTTATTTTTCTAGTACTTACTCTCTCAACATTTCCACTTTTTTTTTTTTTTTTTTGGAGAGGTTTTTGCTATAGGGCACGTGCGCTCGCCAGACAGAGAGATACAGAGAGATAGAAAAGCGAGAAATCACCCCCCAGGGGGGATGGTCACGCCACAATCCCTTCTCCTCCATTCTCCTCTCGGGATCTTGGGCACGTACGCACACGTACCTGGCGTGAGTTTAAGCCACCGGGTCCAGGACTTGAACCGCGGTTGACTATGTGGGAATCCAGCAACATAGCCATTACACTAACTGCTGGTCCCAACATTTCCACTTTTAAAATTAAAATTAGGGTCTATATAAGACCAACCAAAAATTTAAAAAAAAAAAAAAAGCTATGAACACAACTCCCCTTTCATACCTCCATCTCTCCATACTATTTCCCCTTATTAATCTTCTTAGCTTCATTATCCATACTACACAATTGTGAAAATGCAACAATTGAGTTCATGCCAAACAATTTACCATTTTGCACACTGTGAACTTCTAATAAGTTGCACCTTTATACATGCTATCCCTTCAGCATGGCATTCCCTACTTTTCAATTTTTTTCTGACAAAATTCTTTTCTTTTTTTAATTTGTCAGAGGGAGGGGAAGAAATCATTACCAAATGGGGCATGGTCACACTATAATCCCCTCTCGTCTATTTTGTCATCCTGTTGGAATTTGAGGCACATATACACATGCACCTACAAGGTTTTTCAAGTTTCTAGATCTGGGACTCAAATCATGCAGCTGGCCATGTAGGACCTGGTTCCTTTACTAGACCGCAAGGCCAGCCCTCAAAATTCTTTTAACTATTTAAAAGACCAGTTCTTCTGTGAAGTCTCCCTTCAGCCCTCCAGTCACAATTAACCTTCCCTCCATAACCCCATAGCACAATATCTGTATCTCTTTTTTAGTAATGTTTCTTTCCACGTTTTGTTTTTTGTTGTTTTTTTTTCCTGGAGAGGTTTTTGCTATAGGGCGCATGCGCTCGCCACAAAGAGAGAGACAGAGAGACAAAAAGCGAGAAATAACCCCAAGGGGTGATAGCTACGCCACAATCCCTTCTCCTCCATTCTCCTCTTGGGATCTTGGGCACACACGCACACACACGTGCCCAGTGTGAGTTTAAGCCACCGGGCCTGGGAGTCAAACCACAGTCAACTAAATGGGAGTCCAGCGACATAGCCATTATGCCAATTACTGATCCTTCCACATGTTTTTCTATCACTACATTATGAATCTGGCAGACAGAGATGCAAGGCAAGAAACATGGTCATTTTAAAAAGTGACCAGCAGGTGGCATGGTGGTTAAGGGCTCTAGATTTCGACATGGTTGACCATGATTTGAGTCCTGGACCTGGCGGCTTGCTTTCTCAATTCCCTGCCTCCCTGCCCCTCTTTCTCTTTCAGTCTGCCCCTCTCTGGCCAAATTAAAATAAAGTTAAATGAAATTATTCTTTTTTAAAAAATGGAATAGCATAAACATCCAAAAACAGTATAAACTGATACTCTGAACTATCACTGGGAGAAATTAAGGCATTTTCTACAAACTCTATAAATTTACCTATCTCTGTAATACCCTGATATAGGGTAAGAATTAAAAAGTATCTATAAAGCTCTTAAAATCACACAAGAAATTCAGCATGCACAGAGTGCTTTTATTGGGTTTTAAAGATGTTTATGATTCAAGAAAGTTGAAGTTACATAGCTATACTTCATAGAACATGAAAACCAAACTGATGTTACATTTTAAGAAATTATAAGTCATCTTCAAAAATATATCACTAGCTATGTAAGTTCTATTGAGAAAAAGTATCACAGAGATTGAAACTATATAAAACTCACGGGTCTATGAAATGGCAAGATTATACCTAGTATAACATTATAAAATATTAACATTTAACAGTTTTATCAGAAATATAATGCATGGGACCAGCAGTTAGCGTATAGCTATGTCGCTGAACTCACATGTAGTCAACTGCAGTTCGAGTCCTGGACCCAGTGGCTTAAACTCACACCAGGCACATGTGTGTGCATGCCCAAGATCCCGAGAAGAGAATGGAGGAGAAGGAACTGCGGCGTGGCCATCCCCCCTGGGGGGTGATTTCTCGCTTTCTTCTGTCTGTCTGTCTGTCTCTCTCTCTCTCTCTCTCTCTCTCTCTCTCTTTCTGGCAAGCGCATGCTCCCTATAGCAAAAACCTCTCAAAAAAAAAAAAAAAAAAAAAAAAAAAAAAAAAAAAAAAAAAGAAAAAGAAAAAGAAAAAGAAAAAGAAAAAGAAAAGAAAAGAAAAGAAATATAATGCATACTTCAACCTAAAATATATGGAAATAATTGGTGGTGAAAGCTGTCTCAGTGATGATTTCTTCAATGAAAAATATTTTATTCAATAATGTTTAAAAGTCTGAGTCAAAAAGGATCAATCAAATCCTCTTCTAAAAATGAGATTAAAAAGGAGCTAGCACACGGTGTAGTGATTAAGGTGCCAGACTCCCCCATATGACAGAGCACGGTTCCAGTCCCAGATCCAGTGGCTAAAACTATCACACTGGGTATGTGTGCATGCATGCCCAAAATCCTAGGAAGACACTGGAGGAGAAGAATTGTGGCATGGTCATTTCTCCTAGGGGGTGATTTTTTACTTTCCCCCTCTGTCTCTCTCTGGAGATGGTACACACCCTATAACCAAAAAATAAATAAATAAAATACTAAATATATCTCAGCATAATATTAAGATATTGGTTGCCAGAAAAGTCATGACACATTTTTGCATAGAAAAAAATACATCATGACTTTTCCAACAACCACAATATTTATTATTTTTAAGGTTAGCAGCAGCTAACAAAACCCATATCTGAACCTCTTGGCATAATTATATGGTCTAAATCAGCAATGCACCTTACTTAATATGTAGTCTTAAATAAAATATGCATGCATAGGCAAAGAATAAATTATTTCCAACAGTAGAAGGAACATATCAAAATTTAAAACTCAAATTTGTGTTGTCAAATTAAGTTTTCTAAATTTCAAATTAAATACCACATATCAACCTCTAGTTTCTGATAATGATAAAAATATCCAGAAATAGCAATAAAGTTTTTCAAGAAATAACATATTTCATTAACCCAAAGATTAGTGTCCCATTTATTTAAACTACAAAACAACCCTAGTTATGACATCCCCTTAAAGAAACAAAAGGTTGGGCCAGCTAGGTGGTGTAGTAGTTAAGGCAGCTGGATCCCAAATGGCCAACTGTGCAGTTCAAGGTCAAGACCATGTGGTATGAAAAACACATTGGATTCACATGCATCCAAAAGAATGGAGGAGAATAGATTGTGGAATGCCTATTCCCCGCCCCCCCCCCAGCATGATTTTTCATTTCCTTCTATCTCTCTCTCTCTCTCTCCCTGCCCCATGAGCACATACACCCCATAGCAAACCAATATAGTTATTGCACTATAATAAAATACACTGCAGAATACTTTCAGCATTTAATACCAAGCTAAAAATTGTACTGCAAGAAGGTTGTTAAGTTGTATCATTATCAGTCAAATAGAGTATTGGTGTTTAAAAGTAAAATTTTAAAACTCAAACTTGGAAAAATAACTTCAAACTTCATACTAATGAGCTATCAAAAATATATCCTATACTGCCTTTTCTTGAGACATATAAAACTCAAGAGATACTTTTCACTCCAATCACTAAAGCCTTTTTTCCTTCCATGTCAATTTTTGTAAATCAATAAATACATCAAGTAGCAGTTCTGTGAAGCATCTGTCTAACTAATCCGATTGGCCAATTTACTTAACTATATTTTCAATGATCCCAAAAAATAAAAACATCAGAGAGAACACCAGCATTCGAAAAAGTGAAGAACTCATTAACCCAACAGAGTCTGCTATATAATGTGTTATAACAGACTTAGTTTTGGATCAACTAGCCATGAAAGACTATTCATGCTATGATTCAACAGTTTAGTATATTAAAGACAAAGATACTTACCTCTGTTTCCCAAACTCCTCATAGAGGCAAAGCCACTTCTCATGAAATGATCCCTGCGAGAAGGTCCATCCATTTCTAAAGCAAATTAGTATTTTGAAGCAAGTCAAATTAAAACAAGTTTCTAGGTAACATGAAAACTTCAGATCTTTTTAATGTGCTACACATGTCAAACGAGGATTTTTTTGTTGTTTAGTTTGCTATAGGACACATGTACTTACAGGATGGGGGGTGAGAAATCATCCCCCAGAGAAGATGGCCAGACTGCAATCCTTCCTCCATTCTCCTTTTGGGATTTGGGCACCCATGCACTTCGTCCCAAGTGTTTTTCAAGCCACAGGGTCTAGGACTCCAAATGCACAGCTGGCTATGTGGGACCCAGACCCCTTAACCACCACACCACCAGCTGGCCCCAAAGGAGGAATTTTTTTATATAGCAATAAGAAAGGAGACAAAGAGTCTAAGAGAAAAATCAGGTGTGAATACGAAAGGTGATTCTCTGAAAGAAAAAGCTTGACTAAATCTAACTCATAATTCCGGAACTGAAAATCAAAAGAAAGATACAGCAATTTTTTTTTTTTTTTGAGACGTTTTCGCTATAGGGCGCGTGCACTCGCCAGAAAGACAGAGAGAGACAGAGAGATAGAAAGCGAGAAATCACCCCCCAGAGGGGATGGCTATGCCACAATCCCTTCTCCTCCATTCTCCTCTCGGGATCTTGGGCACGCACGCACACGCGCCCGGCGTGAGTTTAAGCTGCCAGGTCCAGGACTTGAACCGCGGTCGATTACGTGGGAGTCCAGTGACATAGCCATTACGCTAACTGCTGGTCCTGAGATACAGCAATTTTCAAACATATAACTGAACAGAAAAGTTTTAAGTTTACTGATAACCGAAATACCCAAGGACACAGAGAAATAAGCACAACCCACACACTGTGAATATAAACTGGATCAATCTTAATCTTAATTTAAATTAAAGGCATATACTTTTTGAAAGTACACTAATACAATTAGTGTACTCTCCCCTCTTGGCCAGCTGTAGTGGCACAGGAACGATCCAATGCTCCGTGATGCTGAAGCCACATAGGAAGGTCACAGGTTCACATCTCATGGTCTCCCTGTATATACTGAAGTATACATGCAGGTCCTGGTTGGCTGAAGCTAGAGGTAGACAGCAAATTCAAGATTCTCTTGAATGTTCCTGTCTGCCTTTCTCTCACAGAATAAACTTCAAAAGAAAGGAATTTCTCTTCTAAATATAATCCCATGGTTACACATACACACCCAAGATTTTTTATAAGCACTGTCTATGATAGCAAAAAATTGATCAAAGAAGAAATTATGGTAATCCATAGACTATCTTACACTTTAATTTCATAGAAATATGTAACAGTTAACATTAAAGAACTGACTGACACTCTCCAACAAGAGAATGTATACATAAACCGTTCATCCAGAGCCATCGGTGTTAAAGGAGCTGGATCCCATACGGCCAACTGTACAGTTCAAGTCCCAAACCCAGTGACTTAGAGGCTTGAGAAACACATCAGGCATGTGTGTGCATTTGCCAAAATCCTGAAAAGGAAGGATAAATGAAGGAGAAGAGATTACGGTGTGATCATTTCTGCCCTCTTGGCCTCTCAAATTTAAAAATAAATAAATGAATAAAACTGGCCATGTAGAAGGACTCAATGTAAGTTCAACAACACACATCAAAATCATTATCATATACACAAAATTCTCTAAATCACAATGCACTCAAAGCATTATTAAATACAAAACAAAAACAAAAACTTACTAGAAATCCCCTTAAGTTTGGAAATGTATTTTTAAAACACTTCGAAGCCCAACCACTGTGGCACAGCAGTAATCAGTGGCCTGCAAGCTTGGAACCATGTGGCTGACTGTGGGTTCAGATCTCCAAGCCCACCTAAAAATACACCAGACATATGCACAGTTGCCCAGGATCCCGATGAGCTGGAGGGCTAAGAAAAAGGAATCACAGAGTGGCAAGGCCCTGTCAAGGGTGCTTCTCTCTTTGTGTGCATGAGCACACATTTCAAGATAAAAAAGGAAACAAAAAAATCCCATTTCTATGTAATGCACAGATAAACAAAAAAAAAATCACAAGGGGAACTTAAAACTGTATGATAGAAATATTACTTACCAGCATTTAAATATTTATGCTAGAAAATAAGAATTCAGGCCAGCCCTGTAGCTAGGTGGTTAAGGCAGTGGGATCCCAACATGGTCAACTGCTATTTGAATCCCAGTCCCAATGCTTGGAGAATACACTATGCACATGTGCACACAAGCTCCAAAACACAACAGGATGGAGAAACAGAGAATGAACTGCGGCATGACTATGCCCCACTAGGGAGTGCTTTCTCCTTCTCTTTCTCTCTCTCTCTCTCTCTCTCTCTCTCTGTCATCTCTGCTTCTCCAGCTCTTTGTCTCTGTCATCTCTCTCTTTTTATCTCCATCTCTTCATTTCTCTGTCATCTCTGTTTCTGTCAACTCTCTTTCTGTCTCTGTCATATCTCTCCCTGCGTTTTTCTGCCAAACACACAGGCCCTCTGGCAATTAAAAAAAAAAATACTAAAAGAACTTAACTGAGCTAATAGCCATCTGAAAAAATAAGAATGTTACAAAAAAGAACCAAGTAAATTACACAAAAGTAAAAGAATAAAGAGCAGAAACTAATGAAACAGGCAACTGGGCCAGCAGATGGCATGGAAGTTAAGGTACTGGATCCCACAAAGCCGACTGCTCAGTTCAAGTCCTGGACCCAGTGGCTTCAAAATCACATTGGAAGTGTGAGAGTGCATGCCCAAAATCCCAAGAGGAGAATGGAGGAGAAATGATTGAGGAGTGGCTATTCCCTTGTGGAGAGACAGAGACAGAAAGCGAAAAATCACACCCCACCCCCACCCCCACCCCCGAGGGAATGGCCACACCACAGTCCCTTCTCCTCCATTCTCCTCTTGGGATCTTGGACACGCATGCACACATGGCTGGTGTGAGTTTCAAGCCTCTGGGTCCAGCACTCGAACTATCACCAGCCAGGTGGAAGTCCATTATGTCATCTTCTGATGTCAAAAATATTTTTTTAATTAAAAATAAAGATCAGGACTCAGAATATCAAATTTCTTGGGACTAGCAGATGGCATAATGGTTACATTGCTGGACTCCCACATAGGGACAACCCAAAATCCCAAGAGGAGACAGAGGAGAAGGTATTATGGCATGGCAATCCCTCCTGGGGGGGGGGGGGGTGATTTCTCACTTTCTGTCTCTCTGTCTCTATCTCTCCAGCAAGTACACACACCCTATAGCAAAAATCTCTCAAAAAAACCCCAAAGAATATCAAATTTCTCTACAGTATCACTAGCATTTCATATACAATCAAGCAATATAAAAAATTCAAGGTGAAAATTATTTCCAAACTAAAATTTTAAACTATCAATCAAAAATGAAGGTACAGACATTTTCAATCTCTCAAATGTACTTCCTTTCTCAGCAAGTTAAAAGAAAATAGGCTCTACCAAAGTGCCAAGAGGGGATAAGATCAGACCACAGTAGTACTGAAAATTCAATAGAAGAGAGATTAAGTACATGAGACTGAACTGATAAAATAGAATTTTATGACTTTTGACTAAAATATTACTGATTTTTTTCTATGCTTTGTCTTCCAGACTTAAGGATTTCTGTCTTCTCTTGAACTGTTAACAGGTTCATCTACCTACTGTTTGGAGTGAATCCAACCCTTTCTCCTGGCTTTACATCTTAAGCAAATTTCCCTTAACATTTTTTTAATTTTGATCTATTAAAACTAAAACTATTTCCTTGAAATTAAAACAAAATGCATTAAAAATATCTATTTAATGACTGCAGTAAGCTATATAGCCCTAGCTAGGTGCTACTTTATAGTATGTTCATTCTACTCACTGAGGTTTATGCCTAAATTCAGACATGTGTTCGCAGATAAGTATATATCAACTGTGCTTGCTATTGAAAGTACTTAGATTAAGATCTTTAGTGAATCAATAAACTGTGGGGGGAAAATAGGCATAGAATGCAACTGTAGATACCAGACCCAGTGTGGGAGGAGGGTGGGAAATGATAGAGGGTGAGAGGGTAGGGGATCAGGGTGGGGGGGGGGGAGCAAAATATATAAGAAACAGGAAATGGAAAATTATTTGTGGACAATAATACATATGGTAATAACCTTGATTGAGCCAATATACAGTGTATTCTGGATGGAAAATCTCATTTTGTATACTGTAATGATGTACAGTGAATGAATATAAATAAATTTAAAATTATAAAAAGTATAGTAACCCAAATTCATAGACTCACAATAAATTCACAGTAACTCACATTCACTGGAATTACAATAGAATGTGGTTGTCAGTGGCTGGGGAGAGGAGAAAATAGAACACTATTATTTAATGGATATAGAATTTCAGTTTGTAAAAATGAAAAATTTCTGGATGATGCCTGATGGTTACACAGCAATATGAGCTGCACACTTTAAAATGGCAAAAATGGTAAATTTTATATTACATATATTTTACCTCTATAAAAAGAAATTTATACTTATATTTATATTTAATATAGCAGCAATCACAGTTCAGCCTGTTTTGGACTTAAAGTGGAAGGCTACTGCCATAAATTTAACTTCAAATCCAATTCCTACTACTTCCATTCATCTTCCCACCCACTTCAACACCATAAAAGAGAACTGAACAACTCAGGTGAAACAAATGTGAAGAGGAGGTGTGGGAGAGGGCAGCAGCAGAAAGGATACAGGCTTCTTTATCTTGATACGAATTTCTCTTTTCTGGGACTTTCCTTGGTTAGTTTCCTGATCCATAGAAATTCATTATCTCTTTATGGTATGGGAGGTTTGGGTTAGCTAGTTATCCTGATAAGTCACCATGACTATAACCTGCTTCAACAACCTTACAGGTCAATGTTATATCAGGAACTCTGACAATGACCTAACAGTCTAGAAGCCAAACATGCACCTTCCAGGTGGTGCAAAGGTTTTATAGTAACCCACAATAAGTCAAATAACAGAGTCTATGGAACTACATTCTTCCCTTCCTCTAGCTGGAAGCATCCCATTCCAAAATACCAAAATCAGAATGAATTTACACTAAGAAATTTTAAAAACACATTCAATTAGGCCAGGTGTGGCAGTACAGTGTAACACAATACTTTGCAATGGTGAATGCAAGCGGGAAAGTCCCAGCTTTGCATCAAGGACTCCCTGTACACACAGTCACTATGATCTGGGGGCTGGCTGAGGCTAGAGTTGGAATCTTGGCATGAAAACCAAGTTGCAGGTGCCTCCCTCCCTCCTTTCCTCTTCCTGTCTGGAACTCTCATGGAAAAAATTAACTTAAAAATAATAAAGGCCAGTAGGTGGCATAATGGTTAAGGAACTGAACTCCTGCATGACTGGCTGTAGCTCAAGTCCCAGACCCAGCAACTTGAAAATCACACCAGTGCCATGTGTGTGCTTACCCAAAATCCCAAAAAGAGAATGGAGAAGAGCCTGTGGCATGGCCATTCCCCCTGGGGGTGGGGGTGAGTTCTCCCTTTCTCTCTGTCTCTCCAGCAAGCACATATACCCTATAGCAAAAATCTCTCTCTGAAAAAAAAAAAAAGTCTTCTATAAGATACCTACTCATTCATCTCATTTGTTCCTCATTCACCACATGTAACCCTTTACTTAAAAGGGTTTTATGGTAGATTTTTCTTTTTTTAAAAAAAAAAACCTGGTCTTTTTGAGCCACTCCTCCTCTGTCCACTCAGGCCCACTTCTACTTCTCAGGAATGTTCTTTTACTTTTATTTAATAAACCACCTTTTCCTTAGACTATTTGAGTGTTTCATTCAATTCTTTGTCCAAAACACCAAGAACCTGCACATCACAGAAGCCATACCACAACATATATTATGACAAGCCAGGTCAGGAGTTGGGATTGACCAGCCAAGACCCTCATGAGCCAAGGGGAAGAAATCCTCAACTGAGAAAGCCCAAGGAAATCCTCTATGCCCCTGTCCAGAGAAGTCATCATAACCACCAAGAAACCCCAGGTAAATTGGTACATCATGGAGGCTGTAAAATTGCAAATGACCATACAACAGGGCTATCAAATCCTTGGGACCTCCGCTGAATCCTACTGCAAGTCACCCACAGCACCAACAACAGCTCTCTCAACAACACACCTGCGTACTATCTCAATAACCTGCCTCTTGCCTCGCTCTCTCACCTAGATCAGACAGGGTGAGAGTTCCATAATCCCCAATAGGTAAAATCAACACCCCTTTCCAGCATGAACCAGTTACAGAAGACCAACCATCCACCTTCAACTCCACAAAGAGATTTATGGGGATCATGCCTCTCAGGGGAAAATGGGGCAGGAAGGAAATGAGAAAGGGGCCTGGAGCATCTTCTCATGTGGCAAGAAAGAAAAACTTATCATGGCAGAAAACTCGCTACCCATGGTAATATGAGTAAGCAGGAGATTAGTGGAGGATGTCTAGCCGATTGAGTGACATTTGATATAGCAAATGAGATGAATCAGTGGGCCTAGCCACATTTGATAGAGCCAGTAAGATAGGAACAATCAGTGGGCCCAGCCAATAATCAACAAATATGACCTAGATTAAAAATTATAAACCTTGGGACCAGCAGT
Organism: Tupaia tana; assembly: GCA_026018925.1. Lineage (NCBI taxonomy): Eukaryota > Metazoa > Chordata > Mammalia > Scandentia > Tupaiidae > Tupaia > Tupaia tana. Next base: position 44,515,556 of record JAKSZU010000006.1, on the reverse strand, counting down.
TGGTGTAATGGCTATGTCGCTGGACTTCCATGTAGTCAACTATGGTTCGAGTCTGAGACCCAGTGGCTTAAACTCATGCCGGGTGCATGTGCATGTATACATGACCAAGATTCCGAGAGGAGGATGGAGGAGAAGGGATTGCAGCATAGCCACACCCCCTGGGGGGTGATTTCTCGCTTTCTGTCTCTCTGTCTCTCTCTATCTTTCTGGCAAACACACGTGCCCTATAGCAAAAACCTCTCCCCTGCCCCCCCCCAAAAAAAAAATAATGAAAAAAAAATTATAAACCTCACAGATTCCAACTGCAGGGGCCTTTTTGAGTCACTCCTTCTGTCTGCTCAGGACCACTCCTCAGGAATGTACTTTTACTCTTACTTAATATACTATGCTTTCCTTACCAAAAAAAAACAAAAAAAAAAAAACAAAAAAAAACTTTTAACACATACCTGATGATGTAGTTGGAGTCCTGTTAAAAGTATCACCATTTGCTCCAGAAGGATATCTATCCTGTAAGAAGGAAGAAAGAAAAGACTAGTTTTCTATTTTTGAATAAGACTGTATTATGTGCTTCACAAATACTAGAAAACTAAAAACTGAGCTTTGTTCAGAACAAAACAAATCAGACAGTAAGATTTTTCTGGATCACTGAACATTCCTTTATTAACTATTAATTATTAGGTCATCAGCAAAGTCATGATGCATTTTAGAATAACACGTCATGACTTTCCTGATGACCTAATATTCCAAGAAATCTTCACTTCAATATTGTATATACAACATATTAATATATCACTTTAAACACTGGTCAACAAATACAGCCATGGGCCAAGTCTGCTGGGCCATCTGCTTCTGTAAACAGTTTTAGTGGAGCACAGCCATCCCCATCCATCTAGCCGCACCTATGGCTCTACCAGCACTTACAACAGCAAAGCTGTGGGCAGAATGCAAAGCCTGTAAAGTTAAAAGATTTACTATCTATTCCTTTACAGAAAGAGTTTGCTCACAACTAACTGAAAAAAAGTTTAATGATTAAGTCACTCACATACTTAAAAAGTATAAACAACCACTATTATTATAAGTAAAATCAGACTAAAGTCATACACAACTGAGTCAATGCTTGACATTACACAATATACGGGATGAGCACTCCTAACCTGAAAATAAAAAATTTGAAATGCTCCAAAATCTGACATGATATACCACAAGCAGAAAAATTCTACATCTGACCTCATGCTGTGGGGCAGGGGAGAGGAGTTTGCAATCAAAACACAGGTGCACCAACACACAGTTTATTCAGCATCCCTAAGGAGAAAAAGAACTCTCCCAACTCTCTCCAGCTGCAATATACAGTATCTTTTCCACATATAGATGAATTCCACACAAATATGCCCACAAGTTTTCATACATGAAATTATTAAAAATACTGTATAAAATTACTTTCAGGCTGTGTATATAAGGTATACATGAAACAAATCAATTTTATATTTAGATCTGAGTCCAATGTCCAAGATATCTTATTATGTAGGTACAAATATTCCACAGTCTGGCAAAGTCCAAAATGTTTCTGGTCCCAGGTGTTTTGGATAAGGAATGCTCAATCTGTAGTTTGCAAAGTTTTATATTTTCCAGTAGACTCCTCAAAACTGTACACAGCAAAGTAGAATCAAGAACATTACTGAGTAACAGTTTCTACAATAAACTACCACAGAAATTCTCAAAGCATCCATTATGTTTATATAAAGTCACTGTAGTCACATTTTATCAAAAGGATTTCACACTCAAGTAAATTTTTAAAAATCACTTTTGCATTGAAAATAACTTATCTCTATATCCATCCTGCCACAAAATCCAATGAAGTGGTATATTGTCAGTTCTAGGGTCAGAATGTTCATGGTTCATGTCAATCAAACTTGTCACAGCAGTAGCTAAAGATTGTCACTGATGTTCTCAAATACGGACTCTTCCTTTTCCCTTACATCCATATTCTCTATTAACACAGTATTCTCTATTACCACTTCATTATGCTGGCAGTGGTAGAGTGAAGACTGGATTTAGAAATTCAACTTTTGTTGTAAAATCAATAGCTGAATTCTATTTTTTTTTGAAGCTCCATCAACTTTAAGTAGGATAATCTCAGAGCCCTATATTGGATACATTAAGTCAGATTGGCAAAGATCAAAAGAGAATTTTTTATATACACACACGCACACATATATTATGTATAAAATATATACACACACACACACATATTATTTAAACATTCGATCACTATACATCATTTGGCTTGTCAACAGAATTTACCCATCGTGAAATACCTCTCAGACTACATTTTTTTCCAGAGGTTTTTGCTATAGGGTGTATGTGCTCACCCGAAAGAGACAGACAGAAAGACAGGAAGTGAGAAATCACCCCCAGCAGGGATGGCAATGCCGCAATCCCTTCTCCTCCATTCTCCTCTCAGGATCTTGGGCACGCACGCACACGTGCTCAGCGTGAGTTTAAGCTGCCAGGTCCGGGACTCAAACTGTGGTCAACAATGTGTGAGTCCGGCAACATAACCATTACACCATCTGCTGGTCCCCCCAAGTTAATATTGAAATCTTCCAACATTTTCTTGGACTAAGCTCCGGGTTAACAACAGTTTGAGTAATTTTTTCTCACTTTTAACTCCTAGTGTGTCCTTATCATCATTTATGTACTCCTTTATTTTCTCTCACGTAAGATTACTCTAATTAAAGTAAACCTTCAGAATAGAGCTCTGAAATTCTAACCCATGACAATCAAAATTTAATAACTGAACAATGAAAGGTGACCCAAAATGTGCAGATGATATAATCAACTGACTGCACAGAAGAGTTACAATGATTCTTCAGTTAAGTTGGTTTAAATAAGTTAAAGCTGGAAAGAGTGCACCAAGGTTCGTATCTGGAGGTATAATCAAATTTCCAAAATTTCTTTCACAAAAGACGCTAAATAACTTTTTTTTTTTTTTTTTTTTTTGGTCAGTTCAATGAGCATGTGCGCTCACCAGAAACAACACACACAATCTCCCAATAAACACGATCATGCCACAATTCTTTTTCCTCAATTCCTCTATCCTATCAGGATTTCAGGCATGAAGGGGAGTTTTATAAGCCACCAAGTGACCAGAATCTGAACCATGGTGGGCCATGTGGATCTGGCTCTTTTTTAATTGTTTTTATAGTCACATACACCATATTTCCCTGCCACCCTCTACCCACACCCTTCACCCTGGCAACCATTAATCTGTTCTCTATAATATTGCCATCTGAAAAAATTTAATTGATTTTTTTTATTTTCATCTAATCACATATCTCTTTGCAGTGTACATTTCTTTTTTCTAGCACGAATACCATGCATATCAGTCAAGACAGAAATATTACTATATACATTATCATCAACAAATAGCTTCTCATTTTTTGTCAATTAAACATACTTTTACTTTTTTTTCCTTCCCCTTTTCCCTCCCTCCCATACTAAACTTTTTTTTCATCTTTTATTGATTCACAAAGATCTTCATTAAACTAAAGATATGGACAAAGCTGAAGTCTTTTGACAAGTGCACTGTGATTTTCTTCTGAAATATTTTTTCCTCTCCATTTTCCCTTTTACTAAAGAGAGGCAGAAATTAACTTATTTGCGAAAAAAATAAAATAAAATAAAAATAAGTTGAATCTCAATGTGGTCTGTTATTTACCCAAAGTCCCATAAGAATTCAATTTCTGATGCAAGGCAACAGATACTATTGTATTATTGACCTTATGCAGATAACCATTCTGCCACAAAATAAGAATACCCATCAATATTTTCCAGTTGCAGACAGATCAGGGAAAGACAAAAGTTTGTTTCAATTAAAAAAAAAATTAACAAATTGCTGAACATACCAATAATTTAAAAGAAAACAAAAATCCTTAAATCAGAAAATAAAGCATAGAAGGAAATCAGTAATGTTTTAGTCAAAAGTCATAAAATTATATTTCACCAGTTCAGTCTTATGTAATTAATTTCTTTTGTTGAATTTGTGTTACTATGGTCTGATCTTTCCATTTAAATCCTGGATGTTAATATTCAACATTATTACTGATATATCCACACTTGTCCTGACCATTAATTTGGCCATTTTCTTCATCATTTTTTGTTCTCTTATTGCTGTGTGTCTGACTTTCATTTTCCTGGTACAGCACTCCCTTCAGCACTTCTTGGAGAGTTGATCTGGTGCAGGCAAATTAGGTTTTGTTTATCTGAGAATTTTTTTATTTGTCTCTTCTTCCCATATGAAGGGAAATCTTGCCAGATATAGTATTCTGGGATAAAATTGTTTTTCACTTAACACTTTGAATATATTTTCTCAATCTTTCCTTGCTTGCATTGTTTCTGACAAGAGGTCCGACATCAGCCTGATGGGATATCCCTTGAAAGTAACTTGAAATTTCTCCCTTGCCAATTTTAGTATTATCTCTGCCTGTGGTTTTGGTCAATCTGGCTATGATGTGGCTTGGAGAAGATCTTCTTGGGTTGATTCTATTTTGGGGTCTTTTGTATTTCCTAGGTCTGGATATTTGAATGCTTCTCTAGGTTTGGAAAGTTTTCTTCCACGATTTTGTAGGATAGATTATCAATGCCCTTATTTGTCTCTTCACCTTCTGGAATACTGATTATCCAGATGTTTGAGCATCTAATGGTATCTAGTATGACTCATCTATTATTTTTCTCTGGGTTATTTTCTCAATATTTTTGGTGCATTTTTCTAGGTCAGAGGTTCTGTCTTCTCTATCTGAGATTTGATCTTCTGCATGATCTAATCTGCTTTTAATACTTTCAAGGGAGGTTTTAATTTCCTGTGTTACAGCCTACTTGTCTACCAGTTCTGTTTGATTCTTTTTTTATGGTGTGTATTTCCTCTTTCAGATTGTGCAAGAACTTCCTCACCTCCTGGAACTCACTGTCTCTTTTCTCCTGGATCTTCTGGAGTTCGTTGCCTCTCTTCTTTTGCATCTCTGTTAGCTTTATTACAAATATTCTAAGTTCTTTATCTGACTTTTCCACGAGCTCCACTGTACTGTCTGTGGGTAATGATGGGCTGCTCTTGATGTTGGGAGAGAGATATTTTCATGGTTTTTCAGATTTCTTGTGCCTCTGAGGTAGTTTCTGGTCATCTGATGAATTATACATTTCTTCCTACTTTCTTGGAGTTAATCCTGAGCATTAGAGTATGCGGGAGGAGATGACCCACAATATCTCTGCAGTTCTGTTTCCCTGATGCTTATCAAATCAACTGCACTTTTGTCGATGGAACTTTTTTCTACAGCTGAAAGCACGTATGCTTCACTTTACTGTGGGTACTTATATGCCCATTTCTCCTCCACTACTGTGTTTTGTAACACAGTATCCACGGAAAGAGATTTGAGTTTAGATTCATAAAGATAAGTTTCTTCCAGGGAACCAGCAGTTAGCGTAATGGCTATGTCGCTGGACTCCCATGTAGTCGACCGCGGTTCGCATCCCGGACGCGGTGGCTTAAAACTCACGCCGGGTGTGTGTGCGTGCGTGCCCAAGATCCCGAGAGGAGAATGGAGGAGAGGGGATTGCGGCGTGACCATCCCCCCTGGGGGGTGATTTCTCGCTTTCTGTCTCTATGTCTTTCTCTGTCTGTCTGGCGAGTGCACGCACCCTATAGCGAAAAACCTCTCAAAAAAAAAAAAAAAAAAAAAAAAGATAAGCTTCTTCCTTTCTGTAGCAGTTCAGTGGGGGTTGAGGTTTTCTATGATGCCAAAAGTATTCAGATGTTTTTGTGTGAAAGCTGTGAAGCCAAGTGAGAAAGTCAAGTAAAAGAAAAGGAAACAAAGGGGAAAAGACCAAAGACAGAGAGAGAGAAACAACCAATAAAAAGGGGGGAGACAAGTTTTTAAAAGGCAAAAAATGGGGCCGGCAGGTGGCATGGTGGTTAAAGGTGCTAGAACCCCACATGGCCAACTGCAGTCCTGGACCTGGCGGCTTGCTTTCTCGTTTTCCATTTCTCTTTGTGTGTGTCTCTCTCTGGTCAAATTAAACATAAAATTAATAATAACAAATGGAAATAAATAAATAATTCTTAAATAATTTTTTTTTAATTTTAAAGGCAAAAAATAAAAACTGCACTGCGTTTGTAGAGCAGGGCCAGGCCCACCTCAGATGCAGATGGATTCTAAAATTAGCAAAATAAAAGAGAGGTCAGAGACCAGAAACAGTACTTACAGATTTTTAAAACATACATATGGAAAATTCTGAGAGAAAGAGACAGAGACAGAAAGAAGACAGAGAATGTCTTACCTCACTAGATGTTGGGCTAGAAGGAGAAGTTAGAGCAGAGACACTTCAGTTAAAAGAGAAGGGCCAGGCCCACCTCAGACATAAAAGCGTTCTCGCTAGGAGTTGGGTTGGATCTGATTTCTTACACACAGTTCTCAACTACTACACTTCAGGGCCTAGTCTGACACTAAATGACATTTTTGAGAGAGAGACTTTTTGCTACAGGGTACATGTACTCACCAGAGAGACAGAGAGAGAAAATGAGAACTTACCCCCCCCCCCCCAGGGGGAATGGCCATGTAGTGAATCCTTCTCCTCCATTATCCTCTCATGATTTTGGGCACATACACAAACGCACCTGGTATGAGCGTCAAGCCACGAAGTCCAGGACTTGAACTATGGTTGGCCATGTGGGAGTCTATGGCCTTGACCACTACACCATCTGCTGGCCCTGACACTAAATTACTTTAAAAACTACCCTCAAAGCTCAAGAGTCATCAAAAAAATCTTCTGAGTTATCATTAAGAGCAGAAAGATAACGGTATCCTTCAAATGTCCTGGGCTTTGGTGACTGCTATAATAATGACCCGATCTTCCCTTATTTAAAGTGAATCCCTAAAGACTTTCTTCTTTTTTGTAGCAACTAAAAAGCACTACTGGTTGAACAGAGTCAAAAAGTATCACTTTTATAAATATTACAGAACTGATCAAAAGTTATGATACGTTTTTGCACTAAAGAACTGAAAAACTATCATTAGATAATCCTCAGGTTGTGGAATTTAATATCCCACATACACTAACGTCACAAACCTTGAAATGAGGCATCAAAACCATTTTTTTGATATAACTTATTTCACCATAAAAAATTCTTAACTTTTCTCAGTGCCTTAAAAATAAACAAACAAACAAACAAATAAATAAAAACTCTGGCTAACTGGTTAGCATGGTGATTAAGGCAGCTGACTCCCACTTGGATGACTGTGTAATTTGAATTCAGACCCATCAACCTGAAAAACACACTGGCCATGTGTGCTCAAAATCCTGAAAGGAGAAATGGAAGAGAAAGAATCTTGCTTGATCGTCATCCATGGTAGGGATAGGGGGTGGTACTTTCTCACTTTGACCCTCTCTCTCTCTCTTCCTCTCTCCAGAGAGCACTCACGTACTCTAGTAAATTTTTAAAATTCACTTTGGGCCAGTAAGTGTCAGAGAAGTTAAGGTGCTGGATCCCACATGGCCAACTATGCAGTTTAAGTCCTGGACCCAGCAGCATAAAAATCATGCCAGGTGCATGTGCGTGCATGCCCAAAATCCCATAAGGAGAACAGAGGAAAAGGGACTATTATGTGGCCAATCCCCTGCAGGGGAGCAGGAGATTTCTCACTTTCTCCCTCTCTGTCTCTCTCTCTCCCTCTTACTCTCTGTCTCTCTCTGGCCAATGTACACACCCTATAGCAAAAACAAACAAAACAAAACAAAACAAAACAATCACTGCACTCTTAATGTTTATTGCAGAATTATTCCCAATAGCCAAGCTATAGAATTAACCTGAGTTCTTTTTTTTTTTTTTTTTTTTTTTTTTAGAGGTTTTTGCTATAGGGCGAGTGTGCTCGCCAGAAAGAGACAGAGAGACAGAAATGAGAACTCACCCCCCAGGTGGGATGGTCACACTGCAATCTCTTCTCCTCCATTCTCTTCTCGGGATCTTGGGCACATATGCGCCTGCCGTGAGTTTAAGCCACCAGGTCCAGGACTCAAACCACGGCCAACTACGTGGGAGTCCGGTGACATAGCCATTATGCCAACTGCTGGTCCCGCAAATGCTTTTAATAAGGAAATTAGGTAATAAAATTACTAGTTTTATGTCAATTTACCAGATTTTTTATGACAACCTAGTAGATTTCTCAGTTGTATTTGAAAGATGATTTCCTTACTCTTTTAAATCTTCCTCTTAATCCAGTCTCACAGCTTTAAATTCCATTTATAGGCAGATAATTCCCAAATTTACATCTATATCTCTAATTTCTCTCCTGAGCAACAAATTTATACACCCAGTGACTGGCATCCTTATTCAGGTGTCTTCAGAAGTAACTTGAACACAGCAAATACAGAATTGTTTTTTCCTTCCAAACTTGTTTGTCTTCCATAGATTCCCCATTTTGGTAAATGGCATCATCACCACTAACTTGCCTAAGCTAAAAAACCTAGACAGCACCCTTGATTCCTTTCTTTCATTATCCGTATCCATTCCATCTAGACCTATCAACTCTTACCTCCAACTAACTCCAGTTCCTCCCCCTCTCCTTTTCCCTTTCATTCTCTGACTTACTTTCCTACCACTCTTACATTAGTATGTTTTAGTCATACTGGCTGTAAAGGCTGAATAATGGCCACCAATAGATGTCAAGTTCTAATCCCTAGAACTTGGAAATGTTATCTTATTTGAAAGAAAATCATGACAGTTGTGATTAAGTTAAGGATTCTGCCATGAGGAGGTCAATCTTGAATTATCTGGGTGAGTTTTAAAAGTAGTCACAAATGTCCTTACAAGGATCAGCAGGTGGCCTGGTAGTTAAGACACTGGACTCCCAAATAGCCAACTGTAGCTTGAGTCCCAGATCCAGCAGCTTGAAACTCACACCAGGCACATAGGTCTGCATGCCCAAAATCCCAGGAGAAGAATGGAAGAGACGAGACTGCAGAGTGGCCATCCTTCATGAGGGGGTGTCCCGACCTGGTTCGGGCGCCACGTGTCCCGACCCGGTGGGACAGTCGAACAGGTTTCCTGAGGGAAGGAGTGAGAGCCGGAACAAGCGTCACAGTGTCACAGCTCGGAGACGACACAGTGTCGTCTGTTTATTGTGGGCAGCACGGTACAGCACGGAGACGACGCAGTGTTACAACTCTTTAGGGTCGCGTCGTCTGCTGTGAACAGCACGGAGACGACGCGGTGTCACAACTCTTCAGGGTCGTCTGGAGACTGTGCGGTGTTTCAGCTCTGCAGGCTCTCCAGGGTCGTCGTCTTCCTGGTCTTCTGTGTTGTCTTCGCTGTCTTCCCGGTCGTCTGGCTATTGTGGGCCAGGCATGGTGCTTATATACACATTGGTGGATCGCAAAGGTGGGTTATGATTGGTTGCAAATGGTGGGCCGTGATTGGTTGTAAACGGTGGGCCGTGATTGGTTGTAAACGGTGGGTTACGATTGGTTGCTTTTGGACCAATCATGAGGTGCCAGATATGCAAATCTGAGGGATTTCTAGTGGCCAATCATGGCAATTGTTTGCTCTCTGAGAAACCTCGGCCGACTCGCTGTTGCGCAGCCTCCCACAAGGGGGTGATGTCTCACTTTTCCTCTTACTGTATCTCTTTGTCTCTCTGGCCAATGCACACACCATATGGCAAAACTTAAAAATGAAAGAAAGAAAGAAAAGTCCTTACAAGAGAGGCAAAGGGAAATAATACAGCTATGTCTAGGAGAAGGCCAGATGAAGACAAAGCCGAGAATTGTAACCAACCAGCAAAGGAATGTCTGTAACCACCAAAAGGTAGTAGATTCTCTCAAGCCCCCAGAAGGAGGACAGCTTTGCTCTCTTGACACCTTGATTTCTAATTTCCATCTTCCAGAATTTTGACAGAATAAATATGTTTATTTATTTAACATTTAAGCTACTCAGTTTGTGATAACCTGTTACGGCAACCACAGGAAACTAATACACTGGCTTACTTCCTATGGCTCTAAAACCCCATTTGTTGAGTCCTTGTGACCTCTGCACATACTGTCCTCATGGGGCTCCTATCTAGGCCCTCACTCATAAGTGACTGCTTAGGAGAGCCTTGCCTCTCTACCTGGTCTAAATCTATTCCATACTAGAAACATAAATAATTTCCCTATTTTTTCATAGCACTTTTCACTATTTATAATTACTTGGTTTTCAAATGAGTTTATTCTGTTTCCCCCAGTAAAATACAGTTATCTATGATACCAAGCATCTTATCATGTTTACCACCATCTCCAGCGCCTAGTAAGTTTACTAAAAATATGTTGAATCAATGATAGATCTTGTCATTAGTTTACTTTTAGAACACTCAACTGTAAACCGGTTATAATCTATTAAACCACCCAAATGAATCAATTTAGAAATTTCAAAATGTTTAACACATTGAAAGTTATCACAGGTAGTATTTGCATAAATTTTTGCATTTTTTTAAAATTTTGCATTTTGAGAGACGAGCAGTTGGTATAATGGCTATGTCACTGGAATCCCATGTAGTCAACTGCATTGAGAGTCCTGGAGCCAATGGCTTAAACTCACACAGCATATGTGCGTGCATGCCCAAGATGCCAAGAAGAGAATGGAGGAGAGGGGACTGAGGCGTGGTCCCTTCCCTCTCAGGATCTTGGGCACGCATCCACACGTGCCCGGTGTGAGTTTTAAGCCATCGGGTCCAGGACGCAAATCACGGTCAAGTACATGGGAGTCCAGCGACATAGCCATTATGCTAACTGCTGGTCCCCCTCCAGAGGTTTGAGGAAGAATCTTCTGTATTTTCTAGCATCTGACTTTAAGTAATCCTTGGCTTGTGGTTAAATATCTCTGTTTTGTCTTCATCTGGCTTCCTCCTGTGTGTGTGCCTTCACAAGAAACTAGGTTGAGAAAAGGACTTCAGAATTCTCTTACATAAAAGCCTCATTTATTCACCCTTATTTCCTGCACTTGTTATTCAACCAAAGAAAGCAAATGAAGCACTGATTGCACCATATTCCCTTAAGATAGCTATGCCAAATGACTAATTGCACAATCAGGTGTCAAGTTTGCACACAAATGCAAAATTATTTACTACAAATTGGCCATACACAAATGTATTAAGAATCATAGGGAACCAACTGTAACCATCAATTAACATTCCATTTAGTATTCCCAACGTCAATAAACTAGGTATGCTACTGAATAGCACAAAGATTCCAAAAGGTAAACCTGAAGTATCTGACAGTCAGCCATACTTAATTTCCAAAACTCAAAGTAATAAATATACATATCATGTTACAATGCAGTGTGCTAGCTGAAGAACATTTCATAAAGATCAAATTTTCAGACTAAGAAAAAAAAATTGGACAGATGACTACTAAAGTCTAAATGGAGGAAAATATATACCTGTGAATTAAACTTTGTTTTATAACAAATCTATTGAGAATCTGAGGGGGAAAAAGAACCACCAAATGTTCTTTAACCAAGCAATTTCATTTTTAAAAATCTGCCAAGTTAAAACAAATAGTAAGTGTAGATATTCATGACAATATCACAGTAGTAAACTACTACTACCTTAAATTCTTATAAATAGAAAAATATATGATCTACCATATATATATGATAGATCAACCTTATGAGATATTACATAACCAAAAAAATTATTTTTAGGATGTAATATGAAATATTGCTAAAGAGCAAAAAAAATAAAATAAAAAAGCTGGATTAAAAAATTAGTGTTATGTACTATTGTTACAACTATGTAATGATGGGGGAAAAAACAAACAAGAAAATCTACTAAAAATTTATTAAGAGTGGGTATAGGGCCAGAAGGTAGCATGGTGATAAAAGGCACTGAACTCCCACAAAGCCAACAGCTGTTCAAGTCCCAGACCTGGTGGCTTGCTTTCTCACCTTCCCTTTTTCTGATCAAACTGGAAAATAATAATAAAGTTAAATAAAATAATTCTTTAAAAAAAAAAAAAGGATGGGTACAAGGATGAGCAAAATTTTTAGGTGATTTTTCTCTTTTCCCCAAAATATTAATTATGTGATGGGAAGAGGACTACAAAAGATAACACACAAAAGATGTTACTTCTAAAATAAATTCCAAGATAAGAAATATAATAAATTCAGGTTATTTTAATATAAATTCTACACATACATCAAATCCACTTAAGACAAAGAACTGCATACTTCATATTTTGCGTAAAAGAACTTCCACTAAGGCATTACTTGAAATCAGAGTGTCAAAATTGACTAACAAACACTCCAACTGGAATTTCTAAAGACAAAAAACTTCTGGAGACACTGATAAGTAATTATTTTATTTAACTTTATTAAAAAACAGCCCCTTAAAACTACATTCTATTAATTGCTTTTAAAATCAATTGCCAGTGCCAGTAGGTGGCATAGTGGTTAAGGTGTTGGACTCTCACACGGCCGACATAGTTCAGGTTTGGATCCCAGACTTGGTAGCTTGAAAATCACACCAGGTGCAAATGCGTGCATGCCCAAAATCCCAGGAGAATGGAGGAAAAGTGATTACAATGAAGGCATGGAAGGGGGTTGGGTGGCAGTGATTTCTCACTTTCCCTTTCACTGTCTCGGTCTCTGGCAAGCACATGTGCCCTAAGGCAAAATCCTTAAAAAACACACAAAAAAAAGAAAAATTCCCACCTCAGAGTTAAAACCCAAAAACCTACCCTACCACCTCTTCTCTGAATTACAGTGTACCTCCCTAAATGCCATTAAGGAAAATGATATGATAACTTATGCAAACTGATAATACCATCTAAATCAGCCTAATATATTTATCAAGAACCTTCCATGCATAAAATCAATTTTCAGAATTCAAACTATCATCCAGAATCATATTATTGTTTTCAATTTTCTGAAACATTAAACCACATTTATATAAACTTGTTTTCGCTTGTAGTAAATTCTATAATAAATCACTGATATTTTAATTATGTTAACATTACATTTATTTCAACTTTTAACTATCAAATTACCTCAGGTTTTAGTCTATTTAAGACTTATCATGCCTATTTCTCATTCCCCATAAAAGTTAGTAACAAACAAATGGAGATAGCACTGAAACTGACTGTATAATTTACAACTTTTCATATGGTGATTTTTCAGTGTTCCTGAACTCTACACCATTTAATAACTACAAACTTTTACGGTTACTACCTTCTCAAATACAGGAATGCAAGAAGACAAATGAGGTTTAGTGATTTCTGCTTCCCAATCTTCATCTCCCATAATGGCTTCAAGGTCTAGCTTTAAAAAAAAAAAAAAAAAAAAGTTGGCCTTGATTAGACCCAAATTATACCTTTAAAAATATAAAGTATCATCATTTCACATGCACCTCTTTAAAGTACTCAACTAGGTGATCGTCCCCAAACATTTTTTGCAGAATGGGGAATTAAGTCTTGCTTCTTTTCTAGAGGTGGCATTTTATATTCATCTTTTTTATCTTTAAAAACTAGCTGAGCCACTTACCTAATCATTCTATCCACCACTATGTCCCCGGTGATGCTTAGGCTTCCTCTAAAAAAATCACTTCACGGACTTTAATTCCTCCCTCGAAGGGTTCTTAAAAGGCTGAGTATTAAGGGGATGGGAAATTTTTCAGATACTATTCAAGCTCTTCTCTTCAAATACAGATAATACGTTTGGCTTGAGGGTTCGTTTTTATTATGCTTGTTTAGGGCTTCTAGGAAGGAGTTCAGACCGGGAGAAGTGAGAAATCTTGTAATTTGGCAGAAAGGGGAGAAGAGTTAGCTGACCTAGATCCTTCCAACAATGTACAACATGTTTTGCCAAGAAGCCCTGGTACACAGTGGTACTACACCCAGCTCTGTTCAGAGAAAAAGCTGCGCAAGGGGCTAGGCAAAAGGATTCCTCGACATTTCTGCAGGCCTCAAACCCAGACTCTGGGCACCCATAGGGCTTTAGGCCACCCCCAGCAAGAGTCAGAAAGGCTCCAGAAGTCACCTTCAAACCCTGCCTGCCCCTCTCCTCTCCCCTTGGTCTCAAGTGCGGCCAAGGGGAAGGCGGCAGGCCCAGGTCCAGGCCGGTACCAGAACACAGCCGGCCCACTCACCTCCGCTCTTCAGGCCTAGCTCTCCCTGGGTCCTCACAGGCTCCGACGCCGCTTAAACGGCTGCACGTGCAGCACGCCAACTGCGTCACATGCTCCGGCTCCAACAACAAATGGCACCAGGCGACCAGCACCATCAGCCAATCAGCGCTTAGACCGGCGGAGATCCGCCCCCATCTCCAGCCAAGCGTTCCCTACTTACGTTCTGGGACAGGGGCCTGAGCCCGCAGAATGGCCGGTTGGGCCTGCTGCCTGCTTCTCTTTATCTTTTCACCTGGGTATCCTCACTTTGAAGAGGCTCTAGAGTTCTCCTCTGTAAGCGTTGCAAGCCAAAGAGGTCCATTCCACTTCTAACACAAAAAATAAAAAGAGAAGGGGAATTCCCTCCCGTTTTTTGCTTTCCCCTTTTTCCCTATGCAGCCTCTGGTGGTTGGACTCTCTGGTTTTGAATTTCGGAGATACTTGCTTCATATCCGGGAATTCCAGATAGGGAATTAACAACGGAAGCCAGTGGAGGTGGTACATTCCCCTTTTCTACCAGTAAGAGAGTGGAGACGGAGTTGTACCAGCCTGGCTGGTACCTAACGAGGGTGTAAAGGAAGTTAACCTGTCTATAGAGTAGGGGATTCACCTCTTTGGGGAAAAAAAACAGCCTCTGATCCAGAAGGAAGTTGGTGTTAGCTTAAGTCTGTCACCAAGTCTTGAATTTATAGTCCACCTGTTTATATGCCTACAGGCACTGGCCAAACTAAAGTGGTCAAGGAATATTTCAATACTTAGGGCTCTCAGCAATCAGTTATTCTTGTTCTGCTCTCCCCAAAGCAATGAAAATATCTCAGTATTTTCCCCATCTCTCTCAAGAGCTTGATAACAGACTATTCTCATTTGAGTTTTATTTCCATCATTTTCCCTTCTCTGAATCTTTGAAGAAAGATTAAACCAACTTTTCACATCTTACCCTTGAGGTAGCTAGAACTATAAATGACTATGTATGTCTGTGACATACATGGGAAGAGCAGTCATTCCTCCTCCTGATGTTCTGGATTTGTATCCAGGATCCTCTGAAGTATTTTAACTCAATTGAATGTTGTTCTTTCATAATTTTTAATTCTATGAGAAAAACAATTTTAAGAAAAAAAATCAATATTTTTAATTATGTAGATAAAATGAAAACCGACTAGATTTTTTGAAGTAAGGAAAACTTGGACAAATTTTCTAAAAACAAACATTTTTTAAATTTTTAAAATATGCCATAGGGCGTGTGCACTTGCTGGAAAGAGAGACAGAGAGGTAACATTATTTCCACATTATTCAAACAAGTTTGTTTTTGTTTTTGTTTTTGTTTTTTTTTTAATTGATGTGGACTATGCCTTGTACCATGTCAAGGCTGTTAAAATTATCTTTTGGTACCAGTAAATGGTGTAATGGTTACATTGCTGAATTCCCATGTTGTCAACTACAGCTCAAGTCCCTGACCCAGTAGCTTCAAATTCATGCTGGGCATGTGTGCAAGTGTGTCCCAAATCTCCAAAAGGAGAATGGAGGAGAAGGGATTGCAGCATGACCATCTACCCTGGCTGGGGGTGGGGGTGGGGGTGTGATTTCTCACTTTCTGTCTCACTCTCTCTGGCAAGCACACGTGCCCTATAGCAAAATCTCTTAATTTTTTTTTTCTTTGAATCTACCAGTAGGCCAAAAATTAATCACCTCAAATGGGGTAGAGTAATGTTCATTTTTAGGTCCTATAAATATTTGAAAAACTCCTACTCAGCACATAACTGTGTACCAAAGATAAATTATTTTTTTTAAATGATTGAAGATTGAAGCCCTGTAAAATCAACACAAAATGGGGTGGGGACAGACACAAAATCTTCAAGATACTGTGGTGGTATTAACACATCTGATGAAAAAAACTCGGCAGAGAGAACTTTTCAGCAGAAAAGTCCTGGTAAATCAGGATTCAGGGAGACAAAATTTTTTTATTTTTCCAGTAATGGCTAAGTCATTATTTACTGAGCTGTGGTATACACATCACTGACTTTAGACAATTCATGGATAATTTTCATTTTGATAGTTATTTTAGTATGTATTTAAATACTGTAACTAGCACACTAAACATGATTTCAGAAATATAATTGCTTTGAATGAGGATAAAATAGACAAAAAGTTTAAGTTTTTAAAATGTGTATGTAACTAAAGAAAAAGTATAATGGTATGCAGGAATGACAAAAATAAGGACGGTGGTATTGAAATGACTCAAGTGTGAAAACATCGTTACAAATAAAGAGTAGATTCCGGGACTGGTCACTAGAGAGGTAGTCTCTATTATGAGTAAAGGTATTTCATCAGCACTTGTTCTGATTCCATGCTCACTTAGCAACTTCCTAATTAATAATTCAACTTCCCAAGAACTTTGATACTGAGAAAGGGGTGCTGTTGAAGATACATAAACCTTACTTGTTCCCCATTATGAATTAGTATATTGAGATGCTGGTTTAGAAATCAGTGTTGTTTGAGATTAGTGTTCCTAAGAGGTCTTACTTCATTTAGTGACCCCTAAGCATGACTACTAGTGAATTTAGTGAGAGCTTAAAGTGAGTGAAGAATCAATGTCAAATACTGTATGAGGGTACCTTGGACAATCCTTCCTTAGGTTAAGGGAACTTCTTTGCTCTTTGCCACAAAATGATAGCTCATCATTTCATAGTGAACTATGAAATGTGGTCAACAGCTACCAGGAAAGCATACTACACCAAGGTCTAGACCTTTCCATCACCACTAGATGTTAACTACACCTGAGAACAAAGAAAATTTTCTTCTCCGTGTCCCAAATAGGATGAATCTTTTTTGTCTACCCTTCCAAAGACTGAAGGATTAGAGTTTTCAAACAGAGAAAATTATCAGCAATTGGTTAAGGAGCCATTCCAGACTAAAGGAGCATATGGAGACATGAAGACTCCTCTGGGTCTCTCTGGAGTGCATAGCCCTGTGGCAAAAATTATTTTTTAAATAATTTATCATAAAGTCTAATTATTACATATAGTAAAATGAGTATTTTTATATTGTTATTTGTGTCCATTTGAATATAAGTTTCCTTATGGCACAGACTGTGTTAGTCCTAATCACTCCTAGAAGATTCAGGTATCTAAATCAGTTTAAATACAAATAAATATTAGGCCATCGCCACTGCTGCCACCAAGTCTTCCAAGGCCAGAGTGAGCACCTTGCAGCACCTGATGGAACAGCTCAAGGTGGAGGCGGGTGTGGAGAGGATCAAAGTCTCTCAGGTGGTTGCAGAGCTTTGGTAGTACTGCAAGCAGAATGGCTGCAAGGGTGGCTGCCTGGCTGGTGTTCCAGCTGCAACAACCCTTTCCAGGAACCCAGATCCTGTGCTTTACTCTAAACACTTCAGAGAAGTTTGCTGTGGAATACCTTCAAGCACAAACAGATGAAGGACAGCCTCCGCATCTCAAGAAAACACTTTTCTCTAGGAAAATGACTCTTAAATATTTCAGACTTTTCCTGTGGTCTAGCCCTATAGCCAAATTTTATAGAAATTGATGAGTTTTTACTCAAATAAGGAAACTAGGTGAAAGAGTAGAGTTTTTAATCATAATGCCCTGGTTCTTTTGTAAAAGTGCTTTGTACATAGGATCGAAACCTTACTACCAAATATACCAAAACACACCTCTTTTATAAGTGAATTGCTGGTGTTTCTATACCTGGAGTATCATGTGTGTTTTATTTACTTGATGTTTACATTTTAGGAAGGAAAACATTTTTGTTTATTTAAACAAATAAAATACTTGTAATTTATTCTGGACACAGATTGTGATAACATAACACAATTCATTATTTTCTTATAAATTTACATTTTATTTTGTTATTAATTATTTAATTCCATTTGTTATTTTTATTTTTTAATTTGACCAGTCAGGGACAGAGAAAGAAAGGGAAAGCAAGAAAGCAAGTCACCAATTCCAGGACTCAAACCACGGTTGGCTACATGGGAATCCAGAGCCTTTAACCACCATGCCACCTGCCAGCCCCATGAATTTACACTTTCTAAGTGAAGACAGAAAAATAAAAATTGGAAAAAGAATAGGCTTTACTAATCAAATGATGTCTTGGCTTTTTTAAATAAAAAGATGGTTTTTAATTTTTAACAATAAAGATGAGAGCTGTTTCTTGGCAAACTTGTTTGGAAACATCAATGTTGTTTTAGGTTGTTCCATCCTATATATGAAATAGATTTGATTGTTGCTGTCTTAAGTTCCTTTACTTTGTAGTTGTTGCACTTTAAAAAGAAATACTATATTATGTTATGACTTTAAAATGTTTAAGATGTGGCCTACCAAACATTGCAAATGGTTTAAAACCAAGTAATGTGCAAATAAAATAACTTCAAAGAATTCTTCATGTCACAAGTGTTTTACTTTGATGATGTGCCTTTTATTTAATTTGGGACATTTTCAGGATACTTTGCTATAACCTTTGCAGAACCTGGAAATAAAATTTCTGATTAATTCATCAAATAAATAAATAAATATTAGTTGTTAAAAAATAAAACAAAAACATACTATGTGTGCTTAGTTGGGCAAAAATTACCATTAAACAGGCCAAACCACGGTAGCAAGGAGGTAGGATACCGCTGTGCAATATTGGAGCCACATGGGAGGCCTGGTTTGGGGCCAGCTTGGCCTAAATAGACATGATTCAACCACATGCACCTGTTATGATAGCTAGACGATGGAGGGGAGGAGGACAGCAACATGGTGAAAACCTGTCAGGGACATCTGTATTTAAAGACACAGAATAAAGGAGAGAAAAACTTTTAAAAATTACCATTAAACAGTTAGGTTTTGATAAAGTATATCCTGGTGTTTAAGGGAGCCAGATCCCACATGACTGATCATGTGGTTCAAGTTCTAGTGCTGAAGGTTTTTTGCAAAACATGTCAAGTGTGCATACACGCCCCCAAATCCTGATACAATGGAAAGATGGAGGAGAAAGGATTATGACATGACTATGCCCCCATTAAAAGGTTCTCTCGCTCTCTCTTTACCTGGCAAGCACATATACCCTCTGAAAAATTGTATATATAATGGTCAGCTACTATATGATATATGTGATCAATGTGTGCTATATAATCAACCATCTCTAGCCACACATAAAACATGATACAATCTCAGCATTTACATATATAGAGAGTTGTCAGAAAAGTCATGACACATTTTTGCATAGAAAAACAGAGAAAAAAGTCACGACTTTTCCAACAACCATACACACACACATTTTCCATGATTTTTTTTTTTTTAAGAGATTTTTGTTATAGGGTGCTTGTGCCAGGGAGGCAAAAATAGAGAGTGTGAAATCATCTGGGGGAGGGCAGGATGGCCATGCCACAATCCCTTCTCCTCAATTCTCCTCTTGGGATTTTGGGCATGCATGCATGCACATGAGCCCAGAGTGAGTTTTAAGCCACTAGGTCCGGACTTGAACTGCAGTCAACTACATAGGAGTCCAATGATGTAACCATTATGCCATCCGCTGATCCTGAATTTTGTTTTTCAAATTTGCCATCTGCCAGGATTCAAACTGAAGTTGGTCATGTGGGATCCAGCTCCCTTAACCACCAAGGCCAGTCTAATCATTTCTTTTTTATTAAGAGCTCGGAATATGACTTATTCATCAGTGTCATTTTTTTGAGTATGAAATAATTGTAAAAACTATGGATTCTATGGGTATGAGCCATCAAAGAATGTTGATTTTGTTTTAGGAGTCAATTTGTTTGGACTCAGACTGTGAAATGTCTTTTAGGAGACAACTCAAAAAGCAGCTCAGGTCATTCATTCATTCATTCATTTATTTAGGAGAGGTTTTGGCTATAGGGTACGTGCACACGTCAGAAAGACAGAAAGAGACAGAGAGACAGAAAGTGAGAAATCACTCCCCTGCCAGGAGGGGATGGCCACACCGCAATCCCTTCTCCACTCTCCTCTCGGGATTCTGGACATGCACGCACAGGCACACACATGTAGCGTTGAGTTTAAGCCAGTGGGTCCGGGACTCCAATCACAGTCGAATACATGGGGAGTCCAGTGATGTTGCCATTACGCCATCTGCTGGTCCCAGGTCTTTTATTTTTAACTTGGCATTTACTTCACATGTATGACTTTGTTTTAAGAGATTAAGGAGAGTTTAAACATAAAATTTGGGTCTCCCCCTCTATGACTTTCTTACATATGGTATATCCCTTTGTCCAGTATCTATGATTGTTCCAAATTCTGTTACTTAGGCCAGAGAAACTATGGCCTGCCAGATTCTAGACACTTCTCATAATGCAGACTTGAGCCTCCCCTCATGATAGAATCTGTGAAAATGGCAAACACTCACCTAGAGATACTCCCTTCTTCCAGAAGTCATCTCCCCTCCAAAGTCTGACTACTTCTGTCTATCGTTTAGTGCCAGTAGGTAGTATTTTTTGTATTTTGTGCAAAAGTCCAGAATTTGTTATCAGAGGAGGTTAGTGGTATATTAGAAGCTTATGCAGCTATTACCAGAAGAGATTTCTCACTGATATAAGTGTCCACAGAAGAAATGAACCAGGATCAAAGGTTGCAGAGTAAGAAAGGTATAAATTCTAAATTACAGAATTTAGAGTAATTTGGATCAATCCTATGGTTTCCCAAACCATATGTTTTCGCCCATCATTTTTTTATTTGCTAGAGGGCATGTTCACACACCAGATACAAAAGAAAAAGAGAGAGAAAGAATCCCCATTGAGTTGTGGTCATATCTCTATCCCTTCTCCTCCATTTCTCCATCTGGTTGGGGTTTGGGGCATACATGCTCATATGCCCAGGGTGTTTTTCTTTTCTCTTTTTAAAATAATTTATTGGAAATTCTGAGCTGTGGGCTGTTTTGTTTTGTTTTGAATTTGCCAGAGTGTGTGTGAGCTTGTTGGAGAGAGACAAAGATAGAGACTAGGGAAGGGGGTAAGAAAGCATCCCCCCCACCCTGTGTTGCATGGTCATGCTACAATCCCTTCTCCTCCATGTCTCCCTCCTTTGGGGATTTTGCACAAACATCCAACATGTTTTCCAAGCTGCAGGGTCCAGGTCTCAAACCTCACAGCCAGACATGTAGGATCCAGCTCCCCTAACTACTAAGTTATAAGGCCAGCCTGCCAATCTATTCTTCATTCAGCTTCACTTAGAGTTTTTTTATCCAGACTTTTCCCAATCAACTCTCACTCTTACATATCATTTACTTTTCTAAGTACATGTCCATTTCCTATAGTTTATTTAATTTGTTGGCATATAATTGTTCACAGTCTAATATTCTTAGAATCTTTTTTATTTCTGAAAGGTTAGTAGAAATGACCTCATTTTCATTCCTTTTAGTAATTTGACCAGGCTAGGGATTCAAACCACATCTGCATGTGCAATCTGGCTTTCTTGAGCAGTACATTGCTGTTGTACCACAGAGCTGGCCCAATTTCTCCTTTACTCGCTGGTTATTTAGAGATGTATTATTTAATTTTAACATACTTGTGAATTTTCTGGATTTCTTTCAAATTTTCAGTTTCAGTCCACCCATGTAATTAGAAACATTTTGTGTAATTTTAGTCTCTTAAAACTTAGTGAGACTTCTCTTGTGGCCCAACAGGTAGTCTATCTTGGTAAATATTCCACATGTACATGATTGTCTATTCTGCTGTTGTTGGGTTGCATGTTCTTTAAACATCTGTTAGGTCTATACAGGTGTTACTAGAAGAGAGTTTTTGAAAACCAAGCATTTTGAATATTATAATGTACCAATTCCAGATATTGGGTTCTCCCTTTCTTTACCAAGGTTTGTTATTGCTGCTTATTTTTGACTGTTTTTGTCTTTTTAGTGATTTTTCTGAATCTTAATTCCATGAAGATTTTATTCTTTGTTGTGTGGTCACTGAATTCTGTTTAGTTAGTTTAGTGGTCAACTAGTGATTTAACAGATATTTCTTTTATTAAACACCTGAAAGCAAAAAGTAAGATACACAGCTGAAACACAAGAAAGCACTCCAGTCTTTGTCAATTATTAATTGCTATGTTTTGGCTCACTCCTTCAATGCTTACCCATTTCAGTATATTGTCTGTGGCTTGCAACACTGTGTTAGCCTTCACTTTCCACCTTTTTGGAGCATAGCGGTAAGCTAGAGGAGAGAATGCAGGGTGTTGTCAGAACTTTTGTAGACCAGGTCATACGGATGTTCTACATCTTCCAGAACAAAAGGAAGCTTTTCAAAGCTTTCATTCACCCAAGTATCTCTTTCCCTAGCTTCTTCCTTCCTGGGATTTTTGGTTTGGTTATTGCCTGTCCCAAAGTTACCCCTTCCCCCCATGACAATAGCTAATGTTTGCCTTTAAATGCTTTTGACAAACACTTCCTAGGGTACCTCTCAGCCCTGGGAAAGCTCTGAGGTAGGTGAAACAAAGGCAAGCCTATAAGCTGAATGACCAAATAGGTCAAAACACACAACTGGAATTTCTTGAAAATAAGGTCTGTATTGTTCCCCCTGATGCAAGCAACCTACCAGGAATGTGTGCTGCTGTCTTCAAAGCTATCAACCTGAAGAAAGGAAGATGAACAGAGAGTTCTCAACAAACTCAGCTTTTTCTTCATTACACGTTCCAGTGATTGTTAAGTTTCAAAAAAAGGTGTTTCTAACAGTTTTGTCAGCTTATTCATTGCTTTTTCAGAGAGACAGAGTTTTTGAGTTTCCCACTCCACCACTTTTACTTACATCACTTGATAACAACTATTTTTATGCCTCCCAGACCTGCTTAAAATATTTTCTTATCCTGGAAGTAGAGAAAAGGAGAATTTTGCTATCATTTAAGTTATCCAAAGAATGCACTACTGATATAAAGTCCAGGCCAAAGTGTAATTGCAAAAGTTTTCTAACAAAGACATCATCGGCAAATAACTTTTCTCTCTCTAAAGGCAAGGGTTCATTAAATCACCTACCTTGCATTTTTCAAACCCTTAATAATAGAAGTAGTGTGTATGTGTGTGTGGGGGGGGGGGGGAGGGGGGGCTAACACCTTAGTTTGAATTCCAGGATCTTTTGCCACTTAATGGTATGGCCTGGGGCAAATTAAACCCTCTTAAGACTCTGCTTATCCATCAAACAAAGACACTATATACTTTTAAAACTGTGGTCAAGACTTAAAAGAGATTTATGTAAACTACCTGACAGGCAGTTCTTGGATTTGTAAATTGGGTTTTTTGGTCATGTTTCAGTATATTATTGTTTTCTTCTGGTTGTCAACAACAACAACAACAAAAAAAAAAAACAGTCACTGGCTTTCTACATAAGAAGGGCTTAGGGGTTGTTTTCTTATGATTTTCAGAGACCTTGAATTGACTTTCCTAACAAACACATCAATCCTACTTAGACTGTATGTTCATTTGGGATGGCTTTGGGAATTGCTGGGGATGTGGGAGGGAAGGGGAACACTAAAATCTCCTAAAGCTCCTCTTTTAGCCTAGAGGCGAATTTGTCAACACATTTAAAAAAAAAAAAAAAAAGAAGTTGTTCAAACGTTAGACTAAGGTAGAAGAGTGCCACCCCAACATTTTTTTGTTCCAAAGCAGTTTGTCTTGGTGTCCACAGGGTCCAAGCACATGACCAGAGTACAGACTACAAATCAGGAGAGCCCGGAGACAGATTTGGGAGGCCGGCCCAGACAGAGGCCACACCAACATTCTCCCACACGATCTCGGGCTGTACCCACGGCAGATCGCGTCTGTCCCGGCTGCGTCGGGACTTCACACCCAGGTAGGAGATGAACACTGGCGCAGCCCGCAGTTCCTACAGCACTCGCCCACCTGCGCGCCGCTGCCCCGCCGCTCCACCCGCAGGGCTGGGCTCTACCCGGAGGAGCGTGCCGGCCGTCCCAGGGCCCTCTGGGAGTTGTAGTCCGCGGCGGCGGGGGCTCCGACAGAGGCCGCCGGCTTAGCATGCTCTGAACTCCATCCCCCGCCGGCCCCCGCGGCTGGGCCGTTGCCTCTTCCTGTAGAGGGGGCCAGGAGCCGTGCGAGGATTTGGGAAGGGGAGCTCGTTTTCCTTCCCAGGCCTCGGAGACCGAGCGCTCGGCCTGCTGAGGTAAAACACGTTCTGTCGCTTCCAAACTCGCCACCCAGGGAGGCCGAGGGATCCGAGGGGCGGCGGCGGGAAGGGCTGAGCTTGCGGCGAAGCCGGGCTGTCACCTGGGACAGTGCTTTGGTGCAGCGCGTCGGAACGGTCCATTCTGGGGGCGGCGGGGAGGCCAGAGCTTAGATGCGGAGACTGCTCGGGTGGGGCCCCGCGCGTTCTCACTGGGATCGAGTCCCAGAACGTCGGGGAGTCCTGCGGGGGCCGTGGGGGTCGGTGAATGCTGGAGCCTTAGGGGATGGACACCCTGAACCCGGGTGGGAGGAGGGAGCAGGGGAACTGGGAGCTTACAGGAGTGGGAGCTCGGCTCTCTGTCCTGAGTAGGTTAGCGCTAGAGGGAGGCGAAGGAGGAAGCCCCTTCACGCCCTCACTAGGAGCACAGGTGCGGTAGGGCCGGACCTGGGCTCCCCGCTCGGTTGTGAGAGGGAGGGAGTGAATGTCGTGGTGGTGGGCGGTTTGCCATCTCAGCTGTCTTACCGTAGAATGGCAGCGCTGGAAGAAGCCCTTGAGAACTGCTGGGCTAGCACTTTCTACCTCACCGAGCAGATGAGGAAACTGAGGCCGTGAATTTCTCCACTGTATAACCAGTTAGTGACCAACTTCCCTATACCTGATGGTCCTGATTCCAGCCTGTGTCTGTCCATTGCGGGGCCAGCAGGTGGTGTAGTGGTCAAGGCGCTGGACTCCCACAGGCCCACCGCAGTTCCAGTCTGAGTCTGGACCAGCCGCTTGAAACTCCAGGCACATATGGATACCTGCCCAAAATCCGAGGAGGAGAATGGAAGAGAAAGGATTGAGCGGTAGCCAGCATCCTTGGGGGGCGATTTCTCGCTTTCTGTCTCTCTGTGGAGCACACACATACACTCTATAGCAAAAATCTCTGCAAACAGTGTCCATTGCTGAGATTGCTGAGATCAATAGATAAACTCTAACCTGTATCCCTTCCTATTTTTCTTTTTAATGCCTTCAGACATGACAGAGATCTGACTACAGCAATACAGGCAAATGCCTAAGGGAAAGTTCTTTTAACTTTCCACTGATTAAAAAAAAAAAAAAAAAAAAAAAAACCCTGCCTCATAAACAATTACAAACTTCTTACTAAAATTAAAAAGATAGTAACAGATATGTCACCTAAATTTTAAGAAAATTAGTTATACACATAAAAATAATATGCTGCTATTGTGATTTTATAATACTCTAAATACAGTGAAGGGTGAACTCAGCATAGGAGGAAGGGAATACTAACTTGAGTTATAAATTAAAGTAATACTTTATAATATTTTAAAAGAGTATATGGGGTTGGCCCATAGCCTAGTGGTTAAGGGAGCTGAATTCCATAGCCAACCACACCTTAGTATCTGCCGTCCACCTGAAAATCACACTAAGCACAGTATGTGTGCATACCCCAAATCCTTTTTTTTTTTTTAGAGGTTTTTTTGCTATAGGACACGTGCGCTCTCCAGACAGAGAGAGACATAGAGACAGAAAGTGAGAAATCACCCCCCAGGGGGGATGGTCACGCCGCAATCCCTTCTCCTCCATTCTCCTCTCGGGATCTTGGGCACGCACGCACAAGCGCCAGGCGTGAGTTTTAAGCCACCGGGTCCGGGACGCGAACCGCGGTTGACTACATGGGAGTCCAGCGACATAGCCATTATGCTAACTGCTGGTTTCCACCCCAAATCCTGATAGGATGGAAAAATGGAAGAGAAGGGATTGTAGCTTGACCATGCCCCATTGGGCAGGATATCTGCTTTTTTGTCTCTCACTTGCAAGTGCACACACCTCCTGGCACTTTAAAATAAGATAAAAAGGGTACATGGGGATAAAATAAAAATTAGAAAATCATTAAGGGGTTAAAAATTAGTGCCAGGCCCCTGTACTTTATAACACAGCCAAGTTTCAGTACTTTGTTAGTGGGATTGTTTTTTTTGTTTTTTGTTTTTTTTTGTTTGTTTGTTTTTGTTTTTTGCCATAGGGTGTGTGCAAGTGCTGGAACAAGGCAGAGAGAAAGGGAAAGTGGGAAATCACCCCCCCTAGATGGGTGTGGCCATACTGCAATCCCTTATTCATTTGCCTTTCTGTGTTTGGGGCATGCACACAAACAAACCTAGCATGTTTTTCAGGCCACCAGGTCCATGACTGGGAACTGCAGAGTCAGTCATGTGGGATTCAGCTCACTCAACCACCATACAACTTGCTGGCACCAATGCTCTTTCTTTTTTAATAACTAACATAACTTGAAAGCATTTAGTATTCCTGGTATAGGAGAGGTACTTTGGGCATAGCATTTAACTAGTAATTTCTTTTTTAAAATTTAATTTAAAATTTAATTTAATTTTAATTAATTTTAATTTTACTTTAATTTTTAATTTAAAAATTTTATTTCCACTTTACTGCAGTTTATATTGGGAATCATTTGCCATATTACTATTTGGGAATTTGCTGGTTGGCAGAAGTTCATGAGTACCAGAATTTTTCTCTCTGCAGAAGAAATTTATTATGATGCTAAGGAGTCAGGATTATTTTTTGTCTTGGTAACAGTTTTCTTTTTTCTCTGTTTTCTTTTCTATTATTATTATTTTTTTTTTGCATTTAATCATTGTACATCTTCATGGCATACAAAGTGAATCCTCCCAGCATGAATACATTGCATATCAATCCAGTCAAAGATATTACCATACATACTATCATCAACAGATAATTTTCCACTTTTTGTGTCCACTAAATGTTTTGCTTTTTTCCCCTTGATTTCCTCCCTC
Source organism: Tupaia tana (assembly GCA_026018925.1). Classification (NCBI taxonomy): domain Eukaryota; kingdom Metazoa; phylum Chordata; class Mammalia; order Scandentia; family Tupaiidae; genus Tupaia; species Tupaia tana. Next base: position 44,488,431 of record JAKSZU010000006.1, on the reverse strand, counting down.
CTCCTATGATCAACAGTTTCTTTATTAGACTATATTGTCCTCTAACACTGTCAAATTTTAAATCTTTTGAAGTATTTATTGATCGGTCATGTTAGAACTTCTTTTTTTTTTTAAGAATTACTTTATTTAACTTATTTATTTATTTTAATTTGACCAGAGAGGGAGAGAGTGAGAAAGCAAGCGCCAGGTCTGGGACTTGAACTATGGTCAGCCATGTGGGAGTCCAGCACTCTTAACCATCATGCCACCTGCTGGCCCCAGAAGCACGGTCTAATCATCACATCAGATTTGGAGCATAATAGTTGCTATTGAATGACCATAAACAATTCATGAGTGATTTATATAAATCTGTTACTGGGCTTTATTTCAAAGAGTTAGTGAAACTTTTTTTTCCTTAAAAGAAATCTTTCACAAAGATTTTCACAAATAAATACATAAATAAGTGTTTTAAAAAAGAAAAAGAATCTTTCACTGATCTTTTGCTAAAACTAATTTGGAAGCTACGTCTAGTAATTGATTTGAGCCAAAAGTGAAATGATGAACTGAAAATTGGGTTATTAGCATCCCACTAGGTTTTATTATTTAAGTAATTTAGGACAATTTGCCTGCCTTTTCTGGGCTTATAAATTTTTTTTTTTAAGTTTTTTTTTTTTTTTGGAGAGGTTTTCGCTATAGGGCGCGTGCGCTCGCCAGACAGAGAGAGACATAGAGACAGAAAGCGAGAAATCACCCCCCAGGGGGAATGGTCACATCGCAGTCCCTTCTCCTCCATTCTCCTCTCGGGATCCTGGGCACGCACGTACACGCGCCCGACGTGAGTTTTAAGCCACCGGGTCCAGGACGCGAACTGCGGTTGACTACGTGGGAGTCCAGCGACATAGCCATTACACTAACTGCTGGTTCCCTTAAGTTTTTTGAGGGTAGGAACCATGACTTTTGATTTTTTTTTTTCTGTTTTTCTCAATAACTATATTATAGGATCTTACTAAAAACATATTGAATGTATAATGTTTTTTAGGATTTACCATTACTTGGTATTGTAGTTGTCTCATTTTAACATAGAAAATCATTTTTTAAAATGATATATTTATTTATTTTATTTGTTATTATTTATGTTTTAATTTACCAGAGAAAGACAGAAAGAGAGAGAGAAAAAATGAGAACGCAAGCCACCAGGTTCAGGACTTGAACTGCAGTCAGCCATATGGGAGTCCAGCACCTTAACCACCATGCCACCTGCTGGCCTCGCATAGATAATCATTTTTACAACTGTTCTTTCTTTAGAAGATGTAGAAACACAAAAGTTCTTTGTTTGGAGGTGGTGATATTTTGGTTTCATTGTTTTTGAAAATTTACCATTGTAAGATACTGATTTTTAACATTTTTCTTCAGCTTTATTTGTATCTGATAGGACTAAGTTCATGAGAGCTTTAACTACCTTAAATGTTGGGCAGGAAAGGAGAAAATGCACCTACTTTGGGAATAAAACATGTTACCGAGATCTTAGTCTAATAACAGTCAGTGGCATGTTGACAACATTTGCTTAGCTATTCATTACTGAAGAAGAATTGTTCACTTAAGAAAGAGGAAAAACTCTCAAGAGGCTGCATATATTTATAAAGCAAGTATTTTCATATGTTTTTTGAGAGGAAAAAATAATACTTTTAAACATTTCTTTCCCTTTACAAAGTGCTAAATGGAATATACATCATCTTATTTAATCCTGAGCACAGCAGAGTGGGTATTGTTAGTCTGATTTTGTAGATGAGAAAATAGGTCTTGGGAGATTAGGACCACCAAAGACCTTCTGCCCAAACTTCAGCCTCCTCCCCCCAGATCTAGCCAGGAGCCAGGTTAGGACACCCTATTTATTCTCTCTGTCTCTTTCCATCTTTCTCTCTACATATTTTTTAATTTTTAAACTTAGCTCTCTGCCACACTTTTGCCTTGCAAATTCTTACCTTTCTCCTTGCCCCCATAGGAAAAGCCAATCAGTAGCCATCTATATCTGAGTTCTGAGCGGCCCCATTCCGCCTTACGGTTTTCATATTTTGCCTAAAAGATATTTTTTAAATTGTTTTTGTCTTGTTTTTTTTTCTCTTTCTGTTTTTTTTCTGTCCTTTTTACCTTTCTCACTTTTATGCATAGTCTCCACACACTGAATTTCTAGGCAAGTATAGGCGATCAGTAACCAAATATCTGAATATTTTTAAGGTCAGATTAATCCTCAATTTTTATTGAAGAAGCTGTGCAAAGGGAGAAAAATTATACTGTTTAGAGACTGCAGGTCAGCTCCTCCTGCATTCCTCTGAATGCTCAGATTTAACTCCAAAATCTAGGGAAAAACATATAATCCATCAGATGAGTAAAAACCACCGCAGTGGCACAAGAAATAAGAGAAACCAAGAAAATATCTCTCCTCTAAGAGAAAAGAATAACTCTTCTTCCTCCACAAACAATAAAAGGGAACTCATGGAAATGTCAGATAAAGAATGTAAAATATTCATAGTGACAAAGCTAACAGTGATACAAGAGAAAAGAAACAACAAACTCTAGAAAATCCAGGAGAAAAGAGACAACGAGTTCCAGGAGGTGAGGAAGTTCTTGCACAATCCAAAAGAGGAAATACACATCATAAAAAAAGAATCAAATGGAATTGTTAGAGATGAAAGCTGTAATACACAAAATCAAAACCTCCCTTGAAAATATCAAAAGCAGATTAGATCATGCAGAAGATCAAATCTCATACGTAGAAGATAGAACCTCTGACCCAGAAAAATTCATCAAAAAGACTGAGAAAATAACCCCCCAAAATAAGAATAACATACAAGTAATGCTAGATACCATTAAATGCCCAAACATCCGTGGGACCAGCAGTTAGCGTAATGGCTATGTCGCTGGACTCCCATGTAGTCAACCGTGGTTCGAGTCCCAGACCTGGTGGCTTAAACTCACGCTGGGCGCGTGTGCGTGCGTGCCCAAGATCCTGAGAGGAGAATAGAGGAGAAGGGATTGCGGAGAGGCCATACCCCCTTGGGGGTGATTTCTCGCTTTCTGTCTCTCTGTCTTTCTGGCTGTCTCTGTCTCTGTCTGGCAAGCGCACGTGCCCTATAGCAAAAACCTTCAAAAAACAAACAAACAAACAAACAAACAAACATCCAGATCATCCGTATCTCAGAAGGTGTAGAAACTAATAAGGGAATTGATAATCTATCCCATGAAATCCTTCAAGAAAACTTCCCAAACCTAGAGAGGCACTCAAATATCCAGACCCAAGAAATACAAAGGACCCCATATAGAATCAACCCAAGAAGATCTGCCCCAAGGCACATATAGCCAGACTGACCACGACCACAGGCAAAGACAAGATACTAAATTTGACAAGAGAGAAATGTCAAGTTACTTTTAAAGGATATCCCATCAGGCTAAAGTTGAACCTCTCATCAGAAACAATGCAAGCAAAGAAAGAATGGGAAAATCTATTCAAAGTATTAAGTGAAAAGTAATTTTAACCAAGAATACTATACTTGGCAAGATTATCTTTCATATGGGAAACAAAAAAGACAAAAACATTCTCAGAGAAGTAAAACTTGAAAAAATTTACCAGCACCAGACCAGCTCTCCAAGAAGTGCTATACCAAGAAAACTAAAGTCAGACACACAGAAATAAGAGTACATAAAAACAACCAAGAGAATGGCCACCCTAATGGTATGGACAAGTCACAGTAGCATTGCAAATTCAATAGAAGAGAGATTAATTATGTGAGACTGAGCTAGTGAAATAGAATTTTTTGCCTTTAGAATAAAACATTACTGATTTTCTTCTTTGCTTTGATTTTCATATTTAAAGATTTTTGTCTTCTCTTGAACTGTTGATAGGTTCATCTACCTACTATTTGAACTGAATCCTAACTTTTTTCCTGGCTTTAAGTTTTAAGCAAATTTCTGTTAACATTTTTTTATTTTGATCTATTAAAACTAAAACTTTTTCTTGAAATTAAAAAATGCATTAAAAATACCTACTAATATCTATTTAATGACTACAGTAGGTTATATAACCTCAGCTAGGTTCTACATTATAGTATATTCACTTTCCCCACTGAGGTTTATGCCTGAAATCAGACATGTTCATAGATATGTATGTAACAGCTGTGCTTGCTGTTGGAAGTTTTTAAATTAATTAAGAACTTGAGTGAATCAATAAAAAGTGAAAAAAAAAAAGGCATGGAAAACAACTGTAGATATCTGAGACAGTGTGGGAGGAGTGGGGGAATTGGCAGAGGGTGAGAGATAGGGAATCGGGGGGGGCAAATTATATAAGAAACAAGAAATAGAAAGTTCTGTGTTGATGTTAACATGTATGGTAATATTCTTTTTTATGTTTTAATTTTTTATTATTATTATAATCTTGTTTATATTACATTGGATCATCATAATATCTTTAGTGTATTACATTTCTTTTTCCAGAAGGAATACCTTGCATAAAAAATATGGAATGCTTCATGAATTTGTCTGTCATATTTGTGCAGGGGTCATACTAATCTTCTCCTTATTGTTCCAATTTTAGTATATGTGCTGCCGAAGCGAGCACGGTATGGTAATATCCTTGATTGAGCCAAAGTACAATATATTCTGGATGGAAAAAATCTCATTTTTTTATTAATTTATTTTACATTCATTCACTGAACATCATCACAGCATACAAAATGCCGTTTCCCATCCAGAATACACCATATAGTGACTTAGTCATACATGTTATTAACAAATAATTTTCTTCATATATATATGTTTATATATATATATATACATATATATATATAAACATATATATATATTCCCATTTCTCACCCTCTGGCATTTCTCACCCTCACTATCTCTGGTATCTTCCGTTGCTTTCCATTCCTTTTTTCCCCCCCTCACATTTTATAGGTTAACAAAATATCTTAATTGATCTAATTACTTTCAATTGCAAGCTCAGCTGATATATAAATATCTATGAACAAATGTTTGACTTGAGGCATGAAGCTGTGAGTAGAATGAATATACTATAAAATAGCACCTAGCTGAGGCTATATAGCTTACTGTGGCTATTAAATAGGTATTTTTAATACATTTTTTAACTTTAAGTAAGGCAATTTTAGTTTTAATAAATCAAAATCAAAAAATGTTAAGAAAACTTTGCTTAAGACTTAAAGCCAAGAAACAGTTTAGGATTCTCTTCAGATAGTAGGTACATGGATCTGTCGACAACTCGAGAGACAAAAATTCTTATCTCTGGAGTACAAAGCATAGAAAAAGATCAGTATTGTTTTAGTCAAAAGTTATAAAATTCTATTTCACCAGCTCAGTTTCATGTACTTAGTATAACTTCTGTTGTAGTCCGAGCTTTCTGTTTAAACTCTGGAAGATTATTAATAATCAACTCTGGACTTGTCCCTACCATTAAGCTGGCCCTTTTCTTAGATGTTTTTGAACTCTTATTTCTGTGTGTCTGACTTTAGTTTTCCTGGTATAGCACTCTCTTCAGAACTTCTTGGAGAACTGGTCTGTTGTCGGTAAATTCTTTCAGGTTTTGTTTATCTGAGAATGTTTTTGTCTTTTCTCCTCATATGAAGGATAATCTTGCCAGGTATAATATTCTTGGTTGAAATTGTTTTTCACTCAACACTTTGAATAGATTTTCCCATTCTTTCCTTACTTGGTTGTTTCTAATGAGAGGTCCGCTATTAGCCTGATGGGATATCCTTTGTAGATAACTTGTCATTTCTCTCTTGCCAGCCTGACTATGTTCTTTGTCTTGGTTTGGTCAATCTGGCTATAAGGTGTCTTGGAGAAGATCTTCTTGGGTTAGTTCTATTTGGGGTCCTTTGTATTTCTTGGGTCTGGATCTTCGAATGCCTCTCTAGGTTTGCGTGGATTTTTCTAGGCCAGCAATTCTGTCTTCTACATCTGAGATTCGATCTTCTGTATGACCTAGTCTGCTTTTAATACTTTCAAGGGAGGTTTTGATTTCCCGTATTACAGCCTTCATCTCTAACAGTACCATTTGATTATTTTGTTAATGTTATGTATTTCCTCTTTCAGATCATGCAAGAACTTCTTATCTCCTGTAACTCCTTGGCTCTATTCTCCTGCCTCTTCTGGAATTCATTGTCTCTTTTCTCTTGCATCTCTGTTAGCTTTGTCACTATGAATATTCTAAATTCTTTATCAGACATTTCTACAAGTTCCATTGAACTGTGTGGATGAAGAGGAGTTATTCTTTTTCCTTGCAGGGGAGATAATTATCTTGGTTTCTCATATTTCTTGTTCCTTTGTGGTGATTTCTAGTCATCTGATGGGTTATATGTTTCTTTCTAATTTCTAGAAGTTCAATTTGAGCATTCTGGGCATACAGAAGGAAGTCTTCTGCAATCTCTTTGCCATTCTGTTTTTATCCCTTTGTGCAGCAGATTCAGTGGTTATTGAGGAATATATTGACCCTACTAGTATTTGGATGTTTGGATATGGTTCCCTTAGATCTGTTGAGACACTCAGTACATGAAGACTGAGAAGCAAAGTGATGAGGTAAAAGAAAAAGAAAAAGAAAACAAATAGAAGAGAGAGAAGAAGAGGGGAAAAAAAAGAGAAAACAACCCAAAAATCTTTATTTTTTTTAAGACAAAAAAAAAAAAAAAAAACTGCAATGGAGGAGTCTTCTTCTGAAGGCCTGCCCCCAGCCTCTCCTAAATGGGAAGGGGAGAAAGAGGATTGTTAGCAAGATAAAGGAGGACCTGAAAGCCAAGAGAATACTTTATCTTAAAAAAATTTTTTTTAAAAAGAAAAATTACCAAAAAATGAGAAGAAAGAGAGAGGCAGAGAGAGAGAGAGAAGGATTCAGGGGGTGCCCTGCCACTTGAGGCTGGAGGCTGAATTATCAGTAGACCATCTTCATTTCTCTCATTCCCTGAAAGCGCTAGTTCTCAGGTGCAATGGAGGAGTCTTCTTGGAAAATTTCATTTTGTGTATTGTATTGATGTATAAAAAGAAAAAAAAAAATAGGTCTCATTGAGGGTAAATGATTAGTCCTAAATTACACAGGTAGTGAGAAGCAGACACAGGACTTCTGATTCTAAAACCTTATTTTCTTTCTACTCTCCTGTAAAAGTTAGATTTCAAAAATTAAGAAAAAATGGATGTAGTTGTCCATTAAACAAATAAATTGACAGTAAAACTGTACTTGTTAAGTCGTCTAGGCAGTAGTACCAAGAAATAAGAAGAAGATAAAAGATAAAGTGCAAACAACAAGTAAGAGGAAAGATAGCTCAGTGTAGTGGTAAAGAGTTCAAATTCTGGACTTTTGCTGCCTTGGTTTTAATTTCTACTCTGCCACTTACTATGATCAATTACTTCTGTGTGCCTTATATTGTTATATGTCAAATTTGTAGGATAAGGAATAAACATACAACTCGTGCCTTTACATTTTAAAACCTATTTATTTCAAATTATGAAGTTCTCTGCATTTTTAAGAAATTTGGAGGGGACCAGCAGTTGGCATAATGGCTATGTCTCTGGACTCCCATGTAGTTGACGGCGTTTCGAATCCTGGACCTGGTGGCTTAAACTCAGGCTGGGTGCATGTGCTTGCGTGCCCAAGATTCCAAGAGGAGTATGGAGAAGAAAGGATTGCAGAGTGGCCATCTCCCTGGGGGGTGATTTCTTGCTTTCTGTCCCTCTGTCTCTGTCTTTCTGGCGAGCACACGAGCACACGTGCCCTATAGCAAAAATCTCTCTATAAAAACAAACAAAAAAGAAACTGCCAGGTGCTTGCCAGAGAAAGATAAAAAGAAAAACCAAGAGAGAAGGAGAAAGTGCCCTGCCTTAATCCCTTTTCACCCATTTCCCCATCCTGCCAGAATTTTGGGATACACTTGTACACATACCCTGTGTGTTTTTCAAGCTGCCAGGCCAGGATCTGAACTGTGGTCAGCAGTATGGGATCTGGCTCCTTTATACTAGGCCATAGAACCAACCCTCTGCATTTTTTAATCATGAAAATAAGTGCATAAATCATGTGCTTATTGAATAATTACAAAGTAGGTGGTCATGCAACCAGAATCAAGTTAAGAAATAGAATATTGCTACCACTAATGTGGTCCTCTCCTATATTTCACCATTACAACCTCCTATTTTTCTCCTTAGAGTAGCTTCTCCATCTCAGAACTAGTGACATTTTGGGCCGGATGATTCTTTGTGGTAGAAGGCTTGTCTTATGCACTATAGGATGTGTAGTAGTATCCCTGATCTCTGCCCGTTGTGTGGTAGCAGTTGAAACAACCAATTAAGTGAGACCAAATTCCTTATTACACCTTCCTACAAACCTTTACATGTTGTGTAGAGCGTAGGATGCAGGTGGACAAGGGTAAAAGCAGGGAACTCCATTACATTTTAAGATATCCTATTTTCTAGTATGTTAGTAATTACTTTAAAAATTACAGTATGTACCAAGTCAGCGTATCTGGACATTGATCCATTGATCTGGACAGCACAAAGATCTTAGAACATTTTAATTTCAAGACATTTACCTGCCTCCCCACCCCCCTTTGATCTAGAATTTTAATCTTTTTTGGTAACCCTATAATACACTATTTATTAATTCTCTTGAAGTCATTAAACTTATTGAATCTACAGATATCAAACATACTAAGTTATTTTATGAAAATTTTTACTTTTTTATTTGAACATAGGAAGCACAGTTTTATAATCTTATTCTGATTATTTCTGTAGTTAATGTCTTTGGATATTTATATCTTTTTTATTCTGGTACTTACTTGCAGTACTTAATTTTGTTACATGCTAGGTTCTTTTTAGCTAAGTACTGTTCATTATCCCTAAAAGATTGATAGCAGGACTTTCTTGAGGCCTAGGAGGAAAGTGTATGTATTAATTACTGTGTTGGAGCCAACAGATGGCATAGTGGTTAAAGGCATTGGACTCCCACATGGCCAATCGCAGTTCAAGTCCTGAACCTGGTAGCTTGCTTTCTCACTTTCCTTCTCTCTCTGTTTAATCAACTGGAAAAGAATAATAATAATAATGATAAATAATATAATAATAATTTTTTTTTAATTAAAAAAACCTTACTGTGTTATTAAACAGAAATACCTGAGACTTGGTGTTTATAAAGAACAGAGGTTTAACTGGCTCGTGAGTCTGGTGGCAAGAATGTCTAAGAGCATTAACCATCTCCTAATGCTAAGATACAGTATGGTCAAGAGAAGCAGGCAGGTCAGCAGCCACATGTGGAGAGAGGAAGGGAGAAAGAGGAAATAGTCTTTCCCACTTTCTGTGTTCCACCTGTGCTCCTAGCCAATTGGATGGTACCCACTCACATCAAAAGTGGGGTCCTCTCTCAGTCCACTGACTCACATGCCAGTCTTGTTTGGCAAGGTGCATGCCCACCTAAAAGGCAGGTCTTATCACTTCCTAATGTCATTATACTAGAAATTAGATTCCAAAACATGAACCTTTGGGGGGTAAATCCTTATCCAAACCATAGCAGTGTGGCCACACAGGAATGATTTATATTTGCTTTTGTAAATTACTTAGAAGTGCTACCAAGCAGGTTAACCTTAAATTATATTCACAGCTCTAAGTGTTCTGTGACCACCTGTAAATCCCTGTGAGGTACAGTTTATAGAAACAAATGATCAATTTATGGTAATTAATCATTATAATAATTCTCCTTCCATAGATACACACATGTAGAGGCTTGTGGTCAGTATTAAGAAAACTTTTTTCTCTTTTTCAAGGAATAAGGCACTTTATTTCTTGTTAACCTCTTCTCAGATGGTAAAGAAGTTTCCAGTTCCAGCTGTATTGTGATGAGGAAGTGGGCAAAGGAGATGATTCCTATTATAATTATTCTTAATTTTGGATGAACCCTGGGCTTTGTTTTGTATTTTCCTAATATTGCTCAAAACTTTGAAAAATCTCAATCCCAGTTCCCATAGTACAGCAAATGCTCTCAAGACAGCAGCAATTTTGAGTCATTTATCTTTCTAGGTTCCTTAGCTTAACCAGATTTTCCTATTTTTGAATCTTTTCAAATGATTTTTTAGAGAGTTTTGTTTGTTTGTTTTGTTTTGACTTGTTTTTTGCTATAGGGCACTTGCACTCAGAAGAGAGACAGAGAAAGACAGAGAGACAGAAAGTAAGAAATCATTCCCGGAAACCAGCAGTTAGCGTAATGGCTATGTCGCTGGACTCCCACGTAGTCGACTGCGGTTCACATCCCGGACCCGGTGGCTTAAAACTCACGCCGGGTGCGTGTGCATGCGTGCCCAAGATCCCAAGAGGAGAATGGAGGAGAAGGGATTGCGGCGTGGCCATCCCCCCGGGGGATGATTTCTCGCTTTCTGTCTCTATGTCTCTCTTTGTCTGTCTGATGAGCACACGTGCCCTATAGTGAAAACCTCTCCAAAGAAAAAAGAAAAAAAAAGAAAGAAATCATTCCCCAGGATGGATGACCACGCCACAGTCCCTTTTCCGCCATTCTCCTCTTGGGATTTTGGGCATGTACACACACATGCCCAGCATGAATTTCAAGCCTCCAGGTCTGATACTTGAACCATGGTTGACCATGTGAGAGTCTAGCAATGTAATCACTATACCATTTGCTGGTCCCTCATGATTTTTTTATAAGTATTTTACCCAGTATGTTTAGTTGGTTTCTGCAGGAAAATGTTCAAAAGATAGCCTAATCTGTCTTATTATTGGAGATGGATTGCTCTACTTCTTTCTTTTATTCAGTTAAAAAATAAAGAGAAACTTAATTTCAAACTGTCAAGTTTTTGATAAGTATTTCAGGCATAGGAGGCTAGACAATGGTGTAGTGGTAACACAATTATCTGTGAGGCTGACCCACACAGAGAGGTTCTGGGTCACATCCAGAGCCCTCCTTGAACACACCAGGCATGTGTATGTTCATGATATGGGGTCTGGGAGGGACTGGGGTGGATTGTGGTATGGGGGCCTTAACAGGAGGGCCTGTATCTCTTTTTCTCTCCCAGTTATGGGAAGGAGGAATCGGTGGGCTTTGAGTGAAAAAAAAGTCAAGTATATCATCAAAGCCCAGATATGGTAGTATCCACTGAGAGATGTCACAGTTTAGCAGGCCGAAGTCATATGGGAGGCTTGGATTTAGTTCTAGCTCACTCTAAAAGCTGAGTGCACCTGTAGTCCTAACTCTTTATGAGACTTAGGCAAGAGGATTATAGCAAGACCCTGCCCAAAAAAGAAAAAAAGAAAGAAAAAACTTTAGCAAATTCCCTTATTTTTCAATTTTTTGTGCATGCAAATGTATTACTTATGAATAGTAAAATATTTTTTAAATTAAATGTTTTATCTTTTCTGATTTACATAGGGCTAACTTCTTCAGTGCTTAGAGTCTGAGAAAAATGACAAATATGGATAATGATTCTAGGCATCTTATTGCTGAAGTAGACGATGAAGTAAATCCTGGACCTCTGAATATTCAGTTTGATTCATCAGATCTAAGATCCAAACGGTATGTGTTTAAATATAATTGGAGTTTTTAATTATTGAAATAGGACTAATTGTAACCAAATGTGTGTAGGTTTGATTATAAAATATCAAATTCCTTATAGAATTTGTATGTATGCATGGGGGAAGAGAAATATGAATACTATTTCATTTACGTTTGCCTTTTTTTTTTAACTAAACATCTCAGGAGGGGTTGGGATAAGTTTTACAAAGTGAGATGCATTCATATTCACTTAACAATTAAGTGTTGATTACCTGCTTTGTTTAAGGTAATATGCTGGGTACTAGAGACAGAACAATAAAAGTAGTAGAGGCAGTGTAAGATAACTTCATTGAGCTTAAGTGCCACCAGACAATTTAAGATCATTTGAATTTAAATATTATTTCATCATATCCCAGGAAAACCTAAAAGAAACCACTGAAAAACTATAAATAGTAAGAGAATTCAGTAAAGTGTTTGCTTTCAAAATGGGTAAAAATAGCCTTCCCATGTGAAAATGTAATGAAAGAAAGGATAACATACATAAAAGTAGTTTTAACAAGCATATGCAAAGTCTATGTGAGAGAAACTCATAAAATACTCCTGGTAGGCATAAAATAAGATTTAGAGTATTTCATCAAATCTGAGATACTACTGGTTATAAATTGCATTGTTTTATTAAAAATGTAGCACCAGGACCAGCAGGTGACGTAATGGTTGCATCACTGGACTCCCATGTTGTCAACCATGGCACAAGTCCCAGTCCCAGTGGCTTAAAACTCATGCCAGACGTGTGTGCGTGCATTCCCAAAATCCTGAGAAGAGAATGGAGGAAAAATCACCCCTGGGGAGTGATTTTTCACTTTCTGTCTCTCTGGTGAGCATACACGCCTTATAACAAAAATCTCTTTCAAAAAAATAAAAAGCAGCACTAAGAAAAACTGCTGCCAATACCTCTGATGCAATACTCTCTTAGGACTTAAAATTTTTGTTTGTGTTTACTGAGAGAACTCTTGGACTTTTTTGTTATTTTATATATCTCCTGTGCAATTTTAAAAATGAAAATATAAACAAAGTATATCACTGTATCATTAGTATGTTACTGATACAGGGCCACCCCGTGGTGTGGTAGTTAAGGCAGCTAGATTCCACAAGACTAACTGTCCAGTTGGAATCCTGGACCTAGCAGCCTAGAAAGCATGTAGGGTGCATGTACGCATGGCCCAAATTCCTGCAGGGTGGAGAAATAGAGAAGTGATTGCCACATGACCACACCCCATTGGATCTCTCTCTATCTCTGTCTTTCTGGCAAGTGCATATATCCTCTGACAAATTTAAAACTATATAGTACTAATACCTTACATATAGAATATGATTCTTCTGTATCGTTGTTTTTATTTTTTATTTTTGGAGAGGTTTTTCGCTATAGGGCGCGTGTGCTCGCCAGAAAGACAGAGAGAGACAGAGAGATAGAAAGTGAGAAATCACCCCCTGGGGAGATGGCCACACTGCAATCCCTTCTCCTCTTGAAATCTTGGGCACGCATGCACACGCTCCCGGCGTGAGTTTAAGCCACCAGGTCCAGGACTTGAACCGTGGTCAACTACATGGGAGTCCAACGACATAGCCATTACGCTAACTGCTGATCCCTGACCTGTATCATTTTTTTGACCGGAGGCATCAAAATAGATTTTTTTCCCCTTGCAGAATTGGTCCTTTTGCCAATAAGAATATCAATGCAGAAATTAAATGTTGATGTTTGCACTTTTCTGATCTTCCCAGAAGGTGTCACATAAGATTTTCTAACAACGACATGACTCATATGTCTTCCTCAGGAATTAATATCATATTGCCACCTAGCTAACAATGATTAAAAAGTGTTGTAGGTTATGAGATGCATCTCTATTTTGAAGTATTTAACTGTGTATATTAAAATCAGTAAAATATGATGTAATAAAATAGCTTAGATTCTAAAGGTGGCATGCATTTTTATTTTAACTCATAAATTTAACATCCCCCCCCCAAAATGGCAGCAGCCAATTGTAGAGTTTATATGGACTAGCAATTTCATGTCTAAGCATTCATTTTCAATGTCATATGTTATATGTACAAGGTTATTTAGAGCAGTGTTTTTATAATGAAGTATTTTTATAATAACGAAGATTGAAATTAACCACAATTTCACTTCTTACAGGACTGGATAAATATATTCTGATACACATTGATACGATAGAATATTTTTCATTTATCAAAAGAAGAAGGGGAGGCTGGACGTGTAGCTTAGTGGTTAATGGTTAAAGAAGCAGGATACACATGCCAACCTTGGTTTGAATCCCGGTCTGGTAGCATATTTTTTAAGCCACTAGGACCAAGATTCAAACCATGGTTAGTCATGTGGGATCCAGCTTCCTTAACCACTGTGCTTTGGGACCAGCCCCAGGGTTTTCTTAAAACCTCTAAATTCTATGATAAATAATTGACCACTGTGACAATAGAACATTGGTCATTAGTACATTCCATTACAATAAGTTGTCAGGAGTTCATACAGTTCTTTGAAAATTTGTTTAACTGGGTATATTAAATGCAAATATACTTTTTATAATGAACTTGTCAAAATGAAAGGGAATCAACTATTTATAATCATGGCATAACTACCTTGGTAAGCATGTTTTAAGGAAACCAAATATTTATAGGGACTTAGCAGTACTGAATGCTGTTTTTCTTATGAAATGATTTCTGTTTTAGAACATCAATTATTTGGTGAGAAAGAATGTGAGTACCTTAAAATGTTGTTTCTGCTAAAATATGGATCACTTCACTTTATATACACAAATAAAACTCAGACACACTGAGGGAAAAATATTTACCATTAGAAGAACCAGTTTAGACAACTAATTCCAAAGCTTCAGTCATTTTAGAATCACCTTATTACTTTGGTGATATTCCAGTGCCACCTATGTAATCTAATGTAATACTTTTAAAAGGTCTGTTTGGGTTTTTTTTAGTAAGGTGTTAATTTATCCTCATCAAGTATTTGTGAAACAATGATTTTAAAATGTTATACTTTTTTGTAAAATGCATTGCTGTAAATATACCAACTAGTTAAAATAGCGTTGAAGGATGAATCCTTGTGCTACCTAAAAGCATCCTACATATCACCACCCTTTGACAAACTGTCCTTGACTGTCAGACTATAGAAGATATTTGAAAATTTTTATTCCTTATCCTGTTTAACTTGTGGTTTCCTATCTCTTCCACTAGGTGGCAGTCAAAATTATATATTAGTTCAAATGTAAGCATTTTCATAACTGCTTCGGACCGCAAGATAATATGCTGTATGCTGGCTCTTTTTATAATTTGAAAGAACTGGGGTCTTACTAAATGTTGGTGGAGGAAGGAGCTTGCCATTTTAGGGGAAGGATACATGTTATAATCATTTGAATTATTAGGGGAACTTTTTCAATCTCAAAGGTCCACTTTTGCTCTGCATACCTCTCCTTCCCCATCAACTTTTCACTTGGTCTGTGGTGAAGTGAGGAATGTGGGTGGAAAGAGAGAACGATTTAGAAGTCTCCTATATTGTATTTGATATATTCCATTGGCAATGAGTAGTCTAAGAGATTGTTTTCCTGCTTTTCCTAGACTTTCTGGAAACCAGAAATAGAACTGGTATTCAGGATCCCTTCATATTCTGCTGCTGCTCTGGGACTGTGCCTTGAGGGACTTGGTCATCTCAACCAGCCTATGCCCAAATTGTGAAGTGGTTCATTTGTTTTTGAACCTTCCTTCTTTTTCAGTCTTCCTCTATCTCTGGTTCCTCTTTTTCTTTTTTTCCAGGGCCTAGAACTTTTGTGTCTTTCTTCTCATGCTCAGTGTTATCCAGGGCAAGAATTCACTCAGGCTTAACCCCCTAGGCAGAGCTTTGTAAATCATACTTTCTTTTCCTGTCTCTTACTCACCAATACTTAATGTGTCCTGTTCTTGTAGGGTTCTATTGTCAACTTGGTATTATTGTAGAAAATAATCTCAGGCCACCAGGTGGCATGGTGTTTAAGGCACTTTACTCCCAGGTAGTCGACCTTGGTTGGGTCCTAGACCCAACAGTTTGAAACTCATGCTGGGCGTGTGTGTGTGTGTGTGTGTGTGTGTGTGTGTATGTGTATGCCCATGCCCAAAATTCTGAGGGGATAGTGGAGAAGGGATTGTTCTGTGGCCATCCCCCCCCCCGGGGGGGGGGGGGTAATTTCTTGCTTTCTGTCTCTCTGCCTCTCTCTCTCGTCTCCCTAGCAAGTGCATGTGCTCTATGGCAGGAAAAAAAAAATTAACTCTCAAAAAGTCACTCTCAAAAGAGAAAAAAGAAAATCTCATATGTCCAAGACTTATCTATTATCTTTCCATGACTATGTGCATTTAAACATGGAAATATAAAACCCTAACCTAAAGGTTCAAGATCTTTCTAATTGATAAAATTTCAAGTGCTCTGATAAGCAAACTGGGCAGAGGTACATGTCTGTAAAAGGCAGCCTTCCTAGTGCCTGTCAAACATGCTAGGCGTGCTAGGACACCTTCTATTTAAAAATATCTACTAGTCTGTATATCTATAAACCTGCATCTCTGTTTCACTTGTCACTAATGCTGTCACTGTAGAGTAGCATGAATTAACTCTTTTTTGTACTTGTGGCCCTAGGAGAGAGGGGAAGACAGGAGGTTTACTAAGGCAAAAGGGGATTTATCTATTAATAGGTACGGGTAGATCCTAGCCAAAGGACAGAGGTTAGAAGTGAATACTGAGGTTTAGTGGTTTCATATTTGGGGATTATCCAGATGTACAATAAAAGATAGAAAATTTTTCCCACAAGGGCTGGTTTCCAGCTCTGTATATACTGTAGTTTGAGGAACTTGTCATCAGTGTTAAGTAAATGAACTAGTACTTTGCCCATTTATCAGTGGTGTGGTAATGAGGACCAGCCTGCTGAGTGATACTGCTTCTGCACTCATCCTGCTCTTCCCTTCCTTTTCCCTAGCTCATTTCCCCTTCTCCCCCTGGGCTCACTTCCTTTTTTTTTTTTTTTTTTTTTTTTTGAGATTTTTTTTTTTGCTTTAGGGTGTGTGCGTTTGCCAGAAAGACAGAGAGAGACAGAGAGACAGAAAGCGAGAAATTACCCCCCAGGGGGGATGGCCACGCCACAATCCCTTCTCCTTCATTCTCCTCTCAAGATCTTGGGCACGCATGCACATGTGCCCGGCGTGAGTTTAAGCCACCACGTCCGGGATGCGAACTGTGGCCAACTACGTGGGAGTCCAGCAACATAGCCATTACACTAACTGCTGGTCCCCCCTACCTCCCCCACTTCTCTCACTTCTCTGCTCTCCTACTTTTCACTGTCATTTTTCCACCAAGGGAACTGAACTGTCTTTTTTGCTACATCCTTCCAGAGGGCAAACCTAGCCTTGGAGTTAAGAAATATCTTAAATCTGAATATTGACTTTGTTAGACTGGGATCTTATTTCTAGTTCCATCACAATCCTTTTATTCTCTTGAATTCTTACATACACTTTCCTTCTTTCTAGATATCTTTGGTTAATTTCCCTCTCGTATTCATATCTGCTTACCTAAGTTTATTTTTCTTTCCCAGATCTATCTGATTTTATTGTTAACTTGCTGGAATCTAGGTATCCTTTTATGCCTTCTTTCCTCTCTTCCTCATTAAACCCATTTGGAGGAGCCTGAAGAAAGAGTAAGCCTTATTAGGTTTGACTGGTGCTCTTTTGTTTGCTTGTTTAAGAGGCTTTTGCCTTAGGGCTCCTGTGCTTGCCAGAGAGAGCAACAGAGACAGTAAGAAGGAAAGCAAGAAACCACCCCACTAGGCGGAATGGCCATCGTGCAATCCCTTCTTCTCCATTCTCCTCCTAGGATCTTGGGCACACACACACACACACACACACACAACACCTGGCGTGAGTTTGAAGCCACCAGGTCCAGGACTCGAATCAAGGTCAGCTATGTGGGAGTCCAGTGACACAACTGCTACACCATCTGCTGGCCTGACTAATGTTCTTTAGGGCAAAGTCAAAGCTGTCTTGTTGGGAGGAAAGGGTATCAAGGGCTGAGGTGGCATCTTATTTAGTCACTGTTATTTCCAAATATATATTTACTCAAGAGAGTTTTAATGTTAGCAGTACTACAGAAACCATAAGAGCAATTGCAAATGTATAATAAGGAATTTGAGGTGTCTTTGAACAAGTTGACTTGAAAAAAAGTATTATTAAATGAACAGAAGCATATGAAATGCAACAATCTTGTTAGAGTCCATTGGCTGATTGTAGCCCAATGATAAGGGATTGATGTTGTAAAAATAACATCCTGAAATTATGTATTTTTAACTTGCCTATTAATTTTAAAGTTTTATTCCAAAATTATTGCTGAAAGTCTATCACATGACTTTTTTATGGCCCCTTTTCTTAATACATTACTGTATTTCTTCTTTTGATCTATTCTTTATTTCTTTTTTTTTTTTTTTTTTGGAGAGGTTTTTGCTATAGGGCGTGTGCGCTTGCCAGACCGACAGAGAGAGACAGAGAGACAGAAAGCGAGAAATCACCCCCCAGGGGGGCTGGCCCTGCCACAATCCTTTCTCCTCCGTTCTCCTCTTGGAATCTTGGGCACGCACGCACACGCACCTGGCGTGAGTTTTAAGCCACCGGCTCCAGGACGCAAACCGCAGTCAACTACATGGGAGTTCAGCAACATAGCTATTACGTTAACTGCTGGCCCCTATTCTCTATTTCTTTATTATAAGATATGGCTGCCAGAGCCAGCAGGTGTCACAGTGGTTAAGGCACCAGATTCCCACATGGCTGACCACAGTTTGAGTCCCAGACCTGGTGGCTTGCTTTCTCACTTTCCTTCTCTCTGTCTGCCTCTCTCTGGTGAATACATGTGCACTATAGCAAACAAAATAATAAATAAATAAATAATGTTTAAAACGATGGCTGCCAAGGTCTTTTTTTTAGTGCTTTTGTTTTTTGTTTGTTTTTGGACTGAGGTGTGTGCACTTACTAGAGAGAGAGAGAAAGTGAGAAATCCCCCTGGGGGATAGTCATGCCTCAGTCCCTTCTCCATTCTTCTCGGGATTTTGGCCATGCACACACATAGGCCTGGCATGTTTTTCAAGCCACTGGGTCCAGGACTTGAACCACACAGTCAGCTATGTGGGAGCCAGCCACCTTAACAATCACACCACCAGCTTAAGCATTAGAAGGTTAATTAAAATCTCAACATCTCAAGTTAGGAAATACGTTTTCTATAAAATAATATAGGGAATTACTTTGTTGTTGTTGTTCTTCTAAAAAGGCCTGGCTCTCCTTTTTTTTTGGAGAGGTTTTTGCTATAAGGCGTGGGTACTCACCAAAAAGACAGAGAGACAGAAAGTGAGAAATCACCTCCCAAGGGGGATAGCCACGCCGCAATACCTTCTCCTCCCTTCTCCTCTCAGGATCTTGGTCACACTCGCACATGCGCCCAGCGTGAGTTTAAGCCACTGAGTCCAGGACTCGAACCACGGTTGACTACATGGGAGTTCAGCGTCATAGCCATTACACTAACTGCTGGTCCCAAAGGCCTGGTTCTTTACAGAACATCCTCGTTTTTCTGCTTCAATAGTTCATAGTTTATCTTGTTATCACTATTATAGTTAAGCTTATTTTTCTTTCTTTTATTGCATGTATCATTCATCTGTGAGTACTTATTATACTTTTTTTACCTAACATTAGCTTTTATTTCTGTATAATAGTACCTCTATTGCTCTTGTGTTTGGTTTTTGTTTGTTTGTTTTTTTTCTGCCATAGGGCATGTGTATTCACCAGAGAAAGACAGGTAAAGAAAAAGAAAGAAAGTACCCTGTAGGAGGATGGCCACAGTGCAGTCCCTTCTCCTCTTGGGAGTATAAGTACACACACACACATGCCCAGCATGTTTTTCAAGCTGCTGGATCTGAGACTCCAAGTGTGCATACAACCATGTAGGATCCAGCTACCTTAACCCACCATGCCACTGTCTGGTCCATTTCTGCTGTTTTGCTGTACATATGCTTCACATACAGAATGTCTTCTAATCTCTCTTCTCTTATATCTTGGCTTCTTCGCTACAAAAAAGAGGCAGGCATAGTATCTTCTACATTATTTCTTTGACTATAGTTATGCCTGGGCAAGTGCATATAAAAATACATGTTGTTTTTATCCTAAGTGACTTTCTTTTTATTTCTCTTTTATATTTTAGAGAATTATTTTTATTTTTTAAAAATTATATCTATAGGTAGATATACTTTTTTCTATTAATTTTATTAAGGATAAAAAACTGCTATTAAAATTCATTCCTTAAAAGGAGGGCATGACCATTGTATATTGCTGGTGGGATTAGAAAGTTCCTCAGAATGTAACAGAGTTAACACTTGACCCAGCAAGTCCACTCCTAGGTATTTATCTAAGAGAAATGAAAACATGTATCTACATAGAAACTTGTAAACATATATCATAACTTTAGCCTAAAGTGAAACAACCCAAATGTCCATCAACTCATGAATGGATTAACAAAATGTGAACATAGCCATGCACTGGAATATTATTTGACTATAAAAAGGAATGAAGAACTGATAGATGCTACAGTAGCTATGAAAAAAGTTATGCTATATAAAAGAAACCATACAAGCCCAGCCTGTGGCCTAGTGGTTAAAGGAGCTAAATCCAACACGACTGACTGTATGGTTTTAAATCCTGCCCCTGGTAGCTTGAAAAACACACCAGGTACATGTATGTGCATGTCAAAATCCCAACAAGATGGAGAAATGGAGGAGAAAGAATTGCAGTGTGACAACACCCCATTAGGGGTGCTTTCTCCATTCTCTCTCTCTAGCAAGCACAAGCAAAATTTTAAAAAGAAACTACGGGACCAGAAGATGGCTTAGTGGTTAACATCGCTGGACTCCCACGTAGTTGGCCACAGTCCAAATCCCAGACCCAGTGGTTTAAAACTCATGCCTGTGTGTCTGTGCCCAAAATCCCAAGAGGAGAATGGCGGAGAAGAGATTGTGGTATGGCCATCCCCCCCAGCCCCCCCCGTTGGTGATTTCTCACTTTCTGTCTCTCTGTCTGTCTCTGTTTCTCTGGTGAGCACACACACCTAAAAAAAAAATGAAATTACAGAAAAAAGACCACATATTGTATGATTCCTTTTACATAAACTGTCTAGACTAGATAAAACTATAGAGTTAGTAGTAGATTAATGATTGCCAAGGGCTGGGGAGATGAGAAATTGGCCTAGGGTTTCTTTTAGGAGTAATGAAAAGATTCTAAAATTTATTTTGGTGATAGTTACAACTCTGAATGACAGATTGAGGAATTTTGACTATTCAAGTTGCTGTCACTGTCTAGAAAAGTTAAGAAGATGTTTTTTAAAAGTCTCCTTAAGGGGTCCAGCAAATGGTATGGTGATTAAGGTGTCTGACTCCCACATGACTGACCACAGTTCTAACTCTGGACCCAGAGGCTTGAAAATCACACCAAGTATATGTACCTGTGTACCCAAAATCCTAAGAGAAAAATGGAGAAGGGATTGCATCAGGGCCATCCCCCTGTGGGTTGATTTACTACTGTCCCTCTGTCTCTCTCTTGTATGCATATGCACCCTATGACAAAAACCTTTTTTAAAAAATTGTTGTGATAAAAATGACTCTTTGGACAACAGGAAAGCAAAACAATCTCCAACCTTTCTCTAAACCTCATGCCCCTGAAGGAAACCTAGAATCCTTTGGCATAGCCATCCAAAGATTTTAGTTTCCCTAAACCTTAGGAATAGAGACTGAGTCTAGGATAATAGATAAATTACCAGGGTTCAAAAAGTAGTAAAAGTTTTATAATAAAAATTGTCTTTATAAATCAGCCTTGTGGCCTAGTAGTTAAAGGAGCTGGACCCTACATGGGTGACAACAGTACAGTTCAAATCCCAACCCTAGTGACTTGAAAAACACTGGGCGTGTATATGTGCATACCCCAAATCCCAATAGAATGGAGAAATGAAGAAGGTACTGCAGCATGACTGTGCCCCATTTCAGAGGTGCTTTATCTCTATCCCTATCTCTCTCTCTGTATGGCAAGTTAAAAACAGAAACAAAACTGCCCTTAAATATCACTGAGAGGCCAGAAAAGGAACTGTTATTATCCCCCATTAAGCATTCTTGGGTTATTAGGAAGTTTTTAAAAATATCATCTTAGGGACCAGCAGTTAGTATAATGACTATGTCGCTGGACTCCCATGTAGTCAACCATGGTTGGAGTCCTGGACCTGGTGGCTTAAACTCACTCCAGGCACGTGTGCGTGCGTGCTCAAGATCCTGAGAGGAGAATGGAGGAGAAGGGATTGTGACGTGGCCATCCCCTCTGGGGTGATGATTTCTCGCTTTCTGTCTGTCTCTGTCTGCCTGGCGAGCGCACGCGCCCTATAGCAAAAACCTCTCCAAAAAAAAAAAAAAAAAAGGTTAGAACCATGAGTGTGACTTCAGTAGGAACTAAGTGTGACCGAAGAATGTGTGAATACATGGACATAAAGCAGCCAAAGCTCATTTTAGAGGATGCCAACAGACAGTGTCACCTTCAAGGAATCAGAGACACTAGTAAGAATGCAGAGAGGGAATGACTTAGAAGTAGGGTGAAACCAGAGAAAATCTAGAATCAATGAGACCAGAAGAAATGGGTTGTCATCTGGGCCAAATAACACAGAGTTTACGGAGACAGACTGTCAACATTTGAGAAAGAAGTCTGCTAGAGCAGTGGGCGATGAAGCTCATTACGAAAGGTAAAAAGAAACACCATTTTCAAGAATCTGGCTGTCTCAGAGGGAGAAACAGGTACCCCAAAAGGTAGGCACGTGTGCGTGCGTGCCTGCCCGAGATCCCGAGAGGAGAATGGAGGAGAAGGGATTGCGGCATGGCCATCCCCCCTGGGGGGTGATTTCTTGCTTTCTGTCTCTCTGTCTCTCTCTGTCTTTCTGGCAAACACATGTGCCCTATAGCAAAAACCTCTCCAAAAAAGAAAAAAAAAATCATCTTAAATAAATATGTATAATTAAATGTATTTAATAATAGATTTCAGTATTATACTTTTAACTGTTTTAATTCTTTTAAATCTCTAATTAACAGTTTCCTACATAATTTTTTATTTTAATTTTGCCAGAGGACACATGCACTCATCAGGGACAGACAGAAAGAGAGAGGGAAAGTGAGAAAGCGCCCTCTATGGGGACTGGTCATACCACAGTCTCTTCTCCATCGCTCCCTCCTTTCAGGACTTTGGACATACACACACAAACTTCTTGCACACTTCTCAAGCCATGGGGTCCAGTACTTGAACTACATGGTCAACCATGTAGGATTTGCCTACCTTAAACACCAGGCCACAGAGCTGGTCCGGGGGGAGCACTTTTAAACCATAGCATTAAGTTATGGAAGAGGAATTAGAAAAAGAGACTTTTTCTTTGGTGATCTGTTTGAAGAGTAGAGGTGTTTTGAATTTTCGTTGATTTAGTTGTTTCTTTTATGAGAGAGACAGGGAGAGAAAAAAGAAAAGGGAGAAAACAGAGGGGTTTTTTTCTGGACAGGATCTCACTGTCACTACAGTTCTCTTGGCCTAGCCTCCTAATTTGCTAGAAACGTAGGTACAAACCACAACCACACCTGGTGTGTTCAGGTTGGCCTGGGTCCCAAACCAGGGCCTCTGATGCGTCCTCTAGCATCCTAAACAGTAGTGCTACCTGTGCACCACCATAAGTCGGCCCACCAAGCTCTCTTTTCAAGGTCCTACTCAGTTGCACAGGACAGCCTTGAGCTCAAGATACTCCTTCCTTAGTCTCCCATATCTCTGCTTTTTCATGCATTCACCAAGATGCCCAGCTACTAGATCAGACTGGAATCAAACCCGACCTTCCCATGTGATCCCTGCCTGTCAGACACAGTGTCCTAACAGCATATGCCACCAGGGCTGGGCTTCCTTTGTTCTTGGGTTTTCAGTTTCTAGTTACTTGAATTAGGATGATGAAGAAAGCAATTCTAGTGTTATTTGAAGAATCACATGTATATGTGAAAAAATAAGGTGTATCTCAATATAGATGTGTTTATAGAATCATTTATTTTATTATCTTTTAGTGTGTGTGTGTGTGTATGTGCGGGTGTGAGTCTTTATAGTTTTGTTTGTTTGTTTGTTTGTTTTCCCAGCGACTGCCTTTCTAGTTTTTAAGAAAAGGAAATTTTAGTTAAAATGTGAGCCTGGTATTTTTCTCATTACCCACTTTTATTTATAATTAAGACAAACGTGTGTGTGTGTGTGTGTGTGTGTGTATGGTTTTATAACTTTATTAGACAATCAGCAATTTTCATCCACATTAACTGACTGTAGATCTTTGAAAGTGGTAACGAGTACATAGAGTGTAGAGCTCATTTGGTGAATCTTCATTCCGTTTTCTGGACTACCACACACGGATGTTGTATGGCATATTCCTTATTTCTTTGTCCTAGACACCTTTTTTCAGCCTGGTATCATTGTGCACACTGGGAGGTCCCATCTCTTTCACAGCAAATTTCTGGAAATTTTGAGTACTATTAGGGCATGTTTCTTGAAGCCCATGCCATGGACATACTAATGAATGCTGATGGTTTTGAGTCTCCACCTTGTGATGGCAGAATAGCCACCCTTCTTTTCCACCGGACCCAAATTGGAAAGCAAGACAAACTTTATCTCAAAATATTAAGTCACTCCTCTTAACTTATTGCACTTAAACATTTTGAAACAATGTATTATTTATTTTGGCACTCTCATAAAGTGATAAGAGGAGGAGCTGCCTAGAGAACTGGGCTCTTTGGGGAATTTTTCCCACATTCCTATTGCTTGAGTGACATCTTACCATTCCCATTTGGAACTGGCCTTTCTATATAGAAGATGAGATAGAGTGGTGGTGTGATATTACTGTTTCCCTCGATCTAGAGAAAAACTGAAGAACTGTTAGCGTTAGTGTTTAAGTGTTTACTTACAGGTGCTTCTGCCCTCCTAACTTGAAATCTTAGGAGTGTTTATATAATTCTTTAAGCACCTTTAGTTCTGATGCTAAGAACAAAACAAAACTAAAACCAAAAAAATAAAAACACCCAAACCTTACATTTCTGTTACTGATCATTTTGTAGCCATAAGAGAGATTATTTGTCTTCAGTATAGAATTAAGATCACATTCTTTGTCCATATGTTCCTGATTAAAATATTTACTTATAGCTAAATAACAATTTAGAATTGTAAAATAGGGGGAACCAGCAGGTGGTTAAGGCAGTGGACTCCCATAGTCAACCTCAGTTCGTTTCCCAGGCCTGGCAGCTTAAAACTCCACTGGTTGTATATGTGTGTATGTTTATGTGTCCAAAATTCCTAGAGGAGAATGGAGGAAAAGGAATTGCAACATGGCCATACCCCCTCTGGGGACGTCTCATTTTCTGTCTCTATGTATCTCTCTGTCTCTCCAGTGAGCTCATGCTCCCTATAGCAAAAATCTGTCTAAAAAAAAACATTGTAAAATAGGGAACCCATAATCTTCAATTAAGTGAGGTTTTTTTGTTTTTTGTTTTTTTATTGAGAGTTTTTTTCCTATAGGGCTCGTATGCTCGCCAGAAAGAGAAAGACAGAGAGACAGAAAGCTAGAAATCACCCTCCAAGGGGGATGGCCAGGCTGCAATCCCTTGTCCTCCAGTCTCCTCTCGGGATGTTGGGCACGCACACACATGTACCCGGCATGAGTTTAAGCCACTGGGTCTGGGACTCGAACCGCGGTCAACTACATGGGAGTCCAGCGACATAGCCATTACTCCAACTGCTGGTCCCATCAACTAAGTGTTTGTTAACATTCACCTTTCATCATACCACTTTTATCGGTTAAAAAAAAAAAAAAAGCTGAAGAAAATGGGACTGCACACATATATTCACTTTCAAATTATCTACTTAAACTTCTGTACTTATATATTATATACTCTATAAAACATAAATAATAGATTTTTAAAAATTATAAGATATAATAGTTGGGACCGGCAAGAGGTCTGGTGGTTAAGGGCGCTAGACACCCACATGGCTGACCGTGGTTCAAGTCCCAGACCTGGCAGCTTTCTCAGTTTCTCTCTTTTTCTCACACATACTCTATCCCTCTCTGGCCAAGTTAAAATAAATAAATAAAGTTAAATGAAATCATTTTTAAAAAGATATAATGGTCGATCTTGATAAAATGAACTTTACAGTATAGTAAAAAAGTTTTGTTTTCACTTTAAAATATCAGTAACAATTCAATATGCTATATTATGTCTGTAATTGAAATATGTTAAATATTTAATTTCACTGATATGTAAATATTTTCTGCTTGGGACAGTTTTCAATTATAATATTGATATTATTTCTTGCATTGCATGAAGTACATACCAAGATACTAGTAGTGCCATTTGTCTTAGTATTATAATCATTACTTGTTTTTTGTTGTTGTTATATTTAATAACTGATTCAAAGATCATTTAAATTTTTCATTTGTAAGTTTTTAATGTTAGAAGTTTTTGAATCCATGTGTATGAAATTGCATAGATGCGATTTTATTGATGGCAGTTGTCATTTTCAGCAATAAAAATCATGTAACAATGAAAATTTTTTAGAGTGATTTTTTTATATAGGGCATGTGCACTTGCCAGAGAGACAGAAAACAAGAAATTACCTCCCAGGAGAGATGGCCATGCCGCAATCCCTTCTCCATTCGCCTCTCGGGATTTTGGGTATGGATGCACACTTGCCCAAAATGAGGTTTTTTTTTTTTTTTTTTTTTTTTTTTTCCTTTTTTTTTTTCCTTTTCTCTTTTTTTTTTATTATTATCCATTTTTTGTTACATTGAATTACATATAACTTTACAGTGTATTACATTGCTTTTTCAAAAGGGAATGCCATGCATGTCAGTCAGTACAGAGACATTAATCTCCCCACTTCAACATTCAATATCTTTCCTATGTATCCCCCAATCATTATTATTATTATTCTAATTATTTTTTATGATAAACATGATTTTTTTTTTTTCTCCAATTATCAGATCATAAAGTTCCCAACAAGAGGGAACGTAGACTCCACTCAGGGCTGGACCAAGGGTGGGTCTCGTGCAGCCCCGCAAATGTAGGTGAATATCCATGGAACACAGTTTCAGGAACGCGGCTCAGGGAAGCAGAGACGGCCATCAGCTGATGTAGCACGCGAGGCAGACCCCGGCCACGGCTCGCGGGACAGACCCCGGCCACGGCTCGCGGGGCAGGCCCGGGCCACGGCTCGCGGGGCAGACCCCGGCCACGGCTCGCGGGGCAGACCCCGGCCACGGCTCGCAGGGTCAGAGCCCCGGCCATGGCACGTGGGGGCAGGCCCCGGCCACGGCTCGCGGGGCAGACCCGGGCCACGGCACGTGGGGCAGACCCCGGCCACGGCTCGCGGGGCAGGCCCCGGCCACGGCTCGCGGGGCAGGCCCGGGCCACGGCACGCGGGGGCAGGCCCTGGCCACGGCACGCGGGGGCAGAGCCCGGGCCACGGCACACGGGGGCAGAGCCCGGGCCACGGCACACGGGGCAGGCCCCGGCCACGGCTCGCGGGGCAGACCCCGGCCACGGCTCGCGGGGCAGACCCCGGCCACGGCTCGCAGGGTCAGAGCCCCGGCCACGGCACGCGGGGGCAGGCCCCGGCCACGGTTCGCGGGGCAGACCCCGGCCACGGCTCGCGGGGCAGACCCCGGCCACGGCACGCGGGGCAGACCCCGGCCACGGCTCGCGGGGCAGGCCCCGGCCACGGCTCGCAGGGTCAGAGCCCGGCCACGGCACGCGGGGGCAGGCCCCGGCCACGGCACGCGGGGCAGGCCCCGGCCACGGCACGCAGGGTCAGAGCCCCGGCCACGGCACGCGGGGCAGGCCCCGGCCACGGCTCGCAGGGCAGACCCCGGCCACGGCACACAGGGTCAGAGCCCCGGCCACGGCACGCGGGGGCAGGCCCCGGCCTCGGCACGCGGGGCAGGCCCCGGCCACGGCTCGCGGGGCAGACCCCGGCCACGGCTCGCGGGGCAGACCCCGGCCACGGCACGCAGGGTCAGAGCCCCGGCCACGGCACGCGGGGGCAGAGCCCCGGCCACGGCACGCGGGGCAGAGCCCCAATCGGGCCGGAACTCCAGAAGGGCACGTGGAGCGGAGCCCCCGCGCCCTGACCCCGCGCCCCAGCACGTGGATTGGAGCCCCCGCGCCCGCCTCCCCAACCCCATGCGCCGGCACGCGGAGCGGAGCCCCCGACTGCCGCCCCTGGACGTTTAATTGTGTCTAGTACTTCTTGCATATTATTCTCAAAGTTTTGGGCCATTATCTCAGTCTTTATGGTGGACCTTTCTAGGCCAGCCATTTTCTCTTCTACATTAGAGATTCCATTTTCTGAATGATCTAGTCTGCTTTTAATACTTTCAAGGAAGATTTTGACTTCTTCTATTATATCCTTCATCTCTAACAGCTCCATCTGATTCTTTTGTAAAGTGTGAAACTCCTCTTTTAGATCTTGCATGAATTTCCTCACCTCCTAGAACTCTTCAACTCTTTTCTCCTTCCCCTTCAGCAGATCCTTGTCTCTCTTCTCTTTGCTCTCTGTTAGCTTTGCCATTATGAGTGATCTGAATTGTTTATCAGACATTTCCATGAATTCCCTTGAACTGTGTGTGGATGAAGAGGAGCTATCCGTTTCAATTGGAGGAGAGGCATTTTCCTGCTTCTCCATATTTCTTGTGGTCCTGCAGCGATTTCTAGTCATCTGGTGGATGGTCGGTTTCATGTGGGATTTTGTATGCTGGAGGCCCAGTTAGGAGTGGGACCTCTTCCTTCCTCCCAGCATGTCTACATCTCAGGAGCCATGGAGCAGACTGTCTCTTGAAGAAGGGCTGTTCATGTGGGATTTTGTATGCTGGAGGCCCAGTTAGGAGTGGGACCTCTTCCTTCCTCCCAGCATGTCTACATCTCAGGAGCCATGGAGCAGACTGTCTCTTGAAGAAGGGCTGTTCATGTGGGATTTTGTATGCTGGAGGCCCAGTTAGGAGTGGGACCTCTTCCTTCCTCCCAGCATGTCTACATCTCAGGAGCCATGGAGCAGACTCCCCAAAATGAGTTTTAAGCCACTGGGTCCAGGACTCGAACCGCAATCAGCCATATGGGAGTTCAGCGACATAACCATTACACATCTGCTGGTCCTGCAATGAAAACATTCCTAAGCATCTATTACCAGAATGTTCTTTGTATAACATGTATTTTTTAAAAAAGCAACTACTTTGGGGGCCAGCAGATGGCATGGTAGTTAAGATGGTGGATTCCTAATTGGCTGACTATGGTTCAAGTCCTGGACCTGTTGAAAATCATGCGGGGCTCATGGGCATGCATGTCCAAAATCCACAGAGGAGAACAGAAGAGAAGGGATTGCAGAGTGGCCATCCCCCCCTGCAGGGTGATTTCTCACTTTCTCTCTCTCTGGTGAATGTATACAGCCTATGACAAAAAGCTAAAACAACAAAAAAGAAAGGTAACTACTTTCTTAGTCACTGTTAGAATATCATCTTTACCTTGGAGGGAGATAGATTAAGTTTGCAGGTTGTTTTTTTCTTTTGGGGGGGGGGTGTTAATGTCTGCTGTGTACCCATGTAGCATACTATTGACAGCCACATGTCATCATAGAAGAAGTCAGCAAATTTGGAACAGTTGTCTTTTTTGTAGAAGAAAAGGAATAGGTAATGCGTATCTTACCTGACAGTTTTTTAAGGTGCTATGCCCCAGATAACCAGTGAATTTCTGCCTTGTATAAAAGGTTTTTTGGTTACTGTCAATCACATTACTAAATTTTAAAGCACTTTCTTACTCCTGCATTGTACATTAGCACTCATGCTCTCCTTTTCCATTTTTCTCAAGAGAGAGGAATTGCTTATTCACCAACCTCCTCTTGGAGATTACAATGTGATTCTTCTTTTTTTCCTTAGAATTATTTTATTTAACTTTATTTATTTATTCATTTTATCTATTTTATTTTGAACAGAGAGGGACAGAGTAATGGGGGAGAGGGGTGAAAAAGCAAACTGCCAGGTCCACTTCTCCAACTACAGTTGGTCATGTGGGAATCTAGTGCCCTTAACCACCATGTCATCTGCTAGTCCCCATGATGCGATTCTTGAGGTTTTGCATCTTAGTCATTACTTTTTTAATAAAAAAAATTGTATTTACTTAGAAGTATTCAGAATGTCAACAAAAGAGCTGCAACTTCCTTTTTTTTTTTTTTTTGCAATTACAGAGTGGTATTCAGTTAATAGAACAACAATTATTTCGTATAAGTTGCATCAGAGACAACTGAAGATGAAAAAATTACCATCCCCACATATATCTAATTTGTGCTGTGCACCAACAAGGACCTGCGTTAAATTTCCATGCCAATTTACAACCCCCATACTGTACCAGGCAAGGTTAGCGGCTATTGAAAATACCACCAGGACAGGACTATCTAAAGACACATTTGGTAGTGTGTCAACTATACAAAAAAATGACACTGTACAGTTTAAAAACAAATCTTACACAGCCTTACATTTCAATTTTTTTTTTCTTCAAAAGGAGTGAGTTGTGGACAGGGGAGTTAAATGCTGTAACAGTTTTTTTGGAGAGGTTTTTGCTATAGGGCACATGCACGTGCCAGAAAGACAGAGAGACAGAGAGTGAGAAGTCACCCCCCAGGGGGGATGGCCACGCCGCAATCCTTTCTCCTCCATTCTCCTCTCGGGATCTTGGGCACATGTGCCTGGCATGAGTTTAAGCCACAGGGTCCAGGACAAACCATGGTCGGCTACATGGGAGCCCAGCAACATAGCCATTATGCTAACTGCTGGTCCCACAGGGAGGTTAAATGCTTTATAGACAAGAAAAAAGAAAACTGCACTAGAACCGACTTATTCATCATCATCTTCATCTTCATCCTCTTCTTCCTCATCTTCTTCTTCTTCGTCGTTTTCCTCCTCTCCTTGTTTTTCTTGCTCTTTTCAGCCTTGACAACTCTCTTTTTTGCTGCATCAGGCTTTCCTTTAGCTTGGTACGTAGCAATATCCTTTTCGTATTTTTCCTTCAACTTAGCAGCCTTCTTTTCATAATGCAGTTTATCATCTGCAGCAGTGTTATTCCACATCTCTCCCAGTTTCTTTGCAACATCACCAATGGATAGGCCAGGATGTTCTCCTTTGACTTTTGGGTGATATTCAGAACATAACAAGAAAAAGCCTGAAGGAGGCCTCTTGGGTGCATTGGGATCCTTGAACTTCTTTTTTGTTTCCTCTTTAGGAGGAATATAGGTTTTCATTTCTCTTTCATAACGGATCTTGTCCGCCTTTGCCATATCTTTGAACTTTCCTTTCTCTTTAGCAGACATGGTCTTCCACCTCTCTGAGCACTTCTTAGAAAACTCTGAGAAGTTGACTGAAGCATCTGGGTGCTTCTTCTTGTGCTCCTTCTGGCAAGTTTGCACAAAGAATGCATATGATGACATTTTGTCTCTCGGCTTCTTAGGATCTCCTTTGCTCATGTTTAGTTATCTTTCCTCTGTGAGAGCCCAGTGCCCGTCCGGCTCTCACTTGCCCCGGCGCTGTCTCTATGGAGCTCTATGTACTGAGATGGCTGTGAGAGTGGGAGCCAGACGCAGCCTCCCATCTTGGCCATTATTTAATGTTTAGCACAAACTTGATTTGTGGTTGGCATTTAAATATTTATTTAATAAATTCAAGAACCAATGCAAATTATTATAATTAGCTAAAATAGAGAAAAACTTTAAATAGACCTAATCTTCAGTGATAATGATTAAAATTGGAGTTTAGAACTTTTATTTTTAAGAGAGTGTTATCTAGGTTTCAGAAGAAGCAAGAAACATGTCAGTAAGCCAGAAATTACTAATGTTTTTCTATAGCAGCAAGAAATTTCTAAGTACAATAACCTGGTTAGTTTTTTTTTCATCTTTTTTATTGAAAAGCTGACTGACAGGCATGCAGTGTTTTACTGAGCAAGTAGAAACAAGTATAGTTGGTTCATTGTTTTGAATGTTTATTTGCATGAGATTTTTTTTTAACCTGATTTCTTTTTCACTTTTTAACAAACTGTCCTAACCTGTCAGGTGTTTAAGTATATCAGCTTTTATAAGGATATAAACAAGTGGACAGTTTTAAGCCAAGGATTTCCATGTTGAGTATAAACCTTCTCAAGAGTCTTGGGGACCAGCAGTTAGCGTAATGGCTATGTCGCTGGACTCCCACTTAGTCGACCGCGGTTCACGTCCCGGACCCGGTGGCTTAAAACTCACGCCGGGCGCGTGTGCGTGCGTGCCCAAGATCCCGAGAGGAGAATGAAGGAGAAGGGATTGCGGCATGACCATCCCCCCTGGGGGGTGATTTCTCGCTTTCTGTCTCTATGTCTCTCTCTGTCTGTCTGGAGAGTGCATGCGCCCTATAGCGAAAACCTCTCCAAGAAAAAAAAAACCTTCTCAAGGGTCTTGGAATTCTTACTAAACTTCAGAGAATCATAACTGGCCAGTTGAAGGGTGGAAAGAGATATTTAAAAGCTAAAAAAATTTTAAGGAATTTAAGGAGTGGAACCTAGAAAAGGTGTTAGGTAGAAATAAAATTGCTCTGTTTATAAGTGTATTAAATGAAAACAAGGTTTGAGTCACATTTTAAAATATTTTTAAAATTTCATTTATTACTAAAAACATTTTTTCCTTGTGGCATAACCATAAATATTTATAAGGTGAAACAAATATAATTTCTTTATTTCAGTATGGCATGGTTGAACTGCATTTCAAATGGGAAATAGCATTGATAGGGGCCAGTCATGTGAAACTGTTCAAAAGAAAAAGACCCAAGTTCCAAAAACTTCCTTTATTCTCACCGCTATTCTTCTCTGTATTGTATTGTTTTATACTTGTTGTCAGATCCAAATAGAGTTCAATTTAGAAGGGTAATTTATAATTTTTTACTCTTAAATGACACTTTCAGCATATGTTTCTAATAATCAGTTAAATATGCTGAGTTGTACATTTTTTTAAGAGAATCTGTTTTGAAAAGATTCCAAACTCTTTGTTGAAATGGGCAGTCAGCATCTTGATGAAAACTGTTGGAAAAGAAAAACTTTCAGAGTCATTCTGCTCTAAGAATATTCAAACCAACTGAACTGGTACAGTTAACACTTCTGTAAAAGGCCAGGAGCCAAGAAATTTAGCACTTCCTGGACTGCTTTTCAGCAGCCCTTCAAACCAGCTCAGTGTTTGACTTTAATACCATTGAATTTTCAGAGCAAAAAGCTACAAGAAGAACACTTCCATTTTTTTCTATCATCTTGCTGGTCAGTCTCTTTTAGTAATCTATGATTAGTTTTAATCTCTGCCTTATGTTAGCACTAAAGCTGTAATTCTTTCTTCAATTTCATGGGCCATCATTCTTGCAAAGCAAAAAGAGACTGCTCTATAGGTGTGACCCTAGGTATGATTAAACTATTTCCAGATGTAAATATTTTTATATTGCTTTTTAATACCACTGAGTTTCAGAGATGTAAATTATATAAGACATTGTAATGCTTTGGGAGGACTGGTAGTCATATCATGCTATCAAATTTATAAGTAGGGTCTGTTTTATTAAGCCTCTGGCCAATTCATTTTCATTATATCCCCCTTGAAATTTATTGATACCACTTAATTCATTTAGGAATTATACCTTTAATATATATAATATGTCTGAGCCAGCTCCATGGACTGGTGGCTAAGGCAGATGGATTCCACACAACCAACAATAGGGTTCGAGTTCTGGGCCCAGTACCTTGAGAAACACCCCAGGTGTATGCATACACCCAAAGAAGGGAGAAGTGGAGAAGAGATTGCAGCATGACCATTCCCCATGGGATTGCTTTCTCCTTTCTACCTCTCTGTCTCTCTGGCGAGCATGCATACCCTCTAGTTTAAAAACAAATACATACATACATACATATATGTGTGTGTGTGTGTGTGTGTGTGTGTGTGTGTGTAAAATGTCATGTTGAGCTCTATAACCACATATTTGCCACAATAAGTACTCTACGTAGATATTGACCTGAACTAGATAATGCCCACTATATTTAGGTGCTGTGGTAGAGAGTACATAATAAAGGATTCAGAATTCTATGTGCTGAGTTGAGAGATAAGACTAAATTTAACATCTATACCGCCATTTCTCAAATAATTAGTTACTTGGAAAAATAGCAGAAATCAAAGTTTTAGTCATTTGGTATTTAGATTAACAGTGTCTGCAGAAATGATTACCATAGCTTAATAAATTTTAAGCTTCTTTTAGAATCAGGAGTGCAGAGGAGTTACTTGGAACCAATGATTAATCTCCTGGCTAGCTTGCTTGCTTGCTTACTTTTTTCATTACTTGGAGATGTATAAAATCTGAAATGGCAAATTATATACAGTTTGGGACACAGTCATTTGTGACTTCAAGATGTCTGAGAATCAGCAGAAGAATATATTCCTTTCATACAACTCTGTTTGGTCTTTCCTTTTTGGGATAGGTTATTGGAAGCTTTGAGAACAAATGAGAGAGTTTTAGAAAGGAACGGAAGGGGATGACTGAACTGATGATTGAAAATCAGCAGTTGACTGGGACATAGTCATGGGAAGGACACATACACATAAATAATAGGATTATAGGGTATGTTGTTGGAAACCAAGAAAATAGAATGAGTCAAAATGTCTCTACTGTCCTGATACGCGATTTGATGCTACTTTGGATATGTCTTACAAGGGAGATGATTGAGATCACTAATTCTTAGTATATGAACAAAGAAATAGGAATTTTGTTTATCAGAGGCAGTGACTTTGGCCCATAAAGACAGAGTAGGAACTCTTTGGTAGAGGAACATTTTTGTCTTTAATTTCACTGATTTAGTGCCAAAAGCTTTTTGAGAGACTATTCAAAGCTTATTCTAAATTTTATCATTTGAAACTGACAGCTGCTATATTTCTTTTTAATAATTGATTTAAGTTTTTCTATCTCCTCTCACTAATTTCGTAAGATTAAAGAGTCTGTTTAAAAGTGTTATGAAACAAAAGCTTTATTGTGTGAATAGGATAATACTTCTTTTATTACATTTTTTCCCCCACCAAAAGTGAGAAGTGAATGCCTTGCCTTTGTGCACCCATTTCTAATGGAGGACAAGAAGTTATTTTCTCCAATGGCTGACTTCCAGAATTTTTGGCTGAACGTGTTTTGTCAAGTGTATATTCCCTTCTCTAGGCCTTTCTATATAGAGCCCACAAACATCGTCAATGTGAATGATGTCATTCAGAGGGTTAGTGACCATGCCTCTGCCATGAACAAGAGGATTCATTACTACAGTCGGCTCACCACTCCCGCAGACAAAGCACTGGTAAGAGGAAAAGCGTTACTAATTGTCTAAAGTTAAGTTAAAATGAACAGTGAATAGCAAAACCAGGACAACTCCCTGTGGTTGAACTTTTTCCTGTGTTCCAAGGATAGTATCATGCAAAATCAAAGATAGTAATTCATACATGTCTTATATCTCAGGCTAGTTAGAGATTTGAAACAATTACTATGGGGACAACAGTCTGGAGTTTTGGGGGGGGGATTAAAAATGCTAATATCCAATACAAATGGCTCTTGGAAGGATAAATTATCTTGAAGTAGCAGTTTAGATAGCTGTTATTATTTAATAACATAAATAATAAGAGGTCTGACTAGTGTGTTCAATTTTTAAGTTTGAAGCCACAAGAGAAAGTATTTTTTAAATGTTCAGGAGTAAGAAACTGAAATATGTATGTACATGTATGTATTGTTTTCCTATTTAGCATTATCCTTTCTTAGATCAAAAGCAGGATCAAAAGAGCCACATGCTAAGTGTTTTAGACTTTTTAGGCCACAGGAAGATATAAAAACTATTTTTAATAAAGGGGCTATAAATAGGTCAAAGGTCAGATTTGCCCTATGAGCTATAATTTGTTAACTGTTGATCTTCTAGATTTTGTATTATTATTTTAGGATCACAAATATATAAGTAATTTGCTTTCAAAAGTATTACATATAAGAGCTAGCACCTTGCTAAGTGGTTAAAGGAGCGAGATCTCACATGACTGACCACACAGTTCAAGTCCGGGACCTGACAGCTTGAGAAATACACTAGGCGTGTGTGTGTGTGTGTGTGTGTGTGTGTGTGTGCGTGCGCGCACCCCAAATTCTGACAGGGTGGAGAAATGGAGGAAAAGGGATTTCAATCTGATCATGCCCCACTGTTTTCTCCTTTTCCCTGCATCTGTGTCCCTCTCTGGCAAGTGCACATGCCAATTAAAAAACAAATTTTCCTTGTGTATAGCCAAAGTAGGTATTCCATCATGTTTTAGAATAATATTTTTCTCCAACAGTTAGGCTTTTTCTTTCCCAAGGCTTTCACGTCAGTAGCTGTGTTACAATCTTAGTTCCGTAACAGAATTATTTATGCCCTTTGGAGACTAGAGGTAACCCAGTATCTCCTAATCTAGTTCAGAACTTACTAGAACTTACTCTTGTCTTGGAAACAGACCTCACAGATATCAGCTAGGCAAGTCTGAACTCGATGTATATTGTTGGCCTGAAAATGAAGTCAGCATTGTGCACCAAGTTGAATCCCTTTTGATAACTGACACTAAGATGACTCAAGTAAATAAAAGTATATAAACAGTAATCTAAAATTAACAGTGTGATATAATCATTGTTAACAAATGTGTGTATGCATCCACACTCATTTTCTGGAAATCCCAAAATTATTTTTTCTAAAAGAGTTTTTAAAAATAATTTATTTTGTTTATTCACGACAGAGCACGTGTGTACATATGAGAGAGAGATGAGCACCTTTCACATGGTTTGGTTATACTGTAATCCCCTCCCCCTAGTCTTCCAGCCCATCAGCTGTTGGGCCCTGGCATGTGTACCTGATAACGTTTTAGGCCAGACAGGCCAGGGATTCAAACCGTGGTTGCCATGTGGGATCCAGCTTCCTTGAGGAGTATATTACCACTGTGCCACAGAGCCAGTTCATTCTTTTCTTCTTAAAGAATTATTTATTTATTTAATTCCATTTGTCATTATTATTTTTTAATTTGACCAGACAGAAAGAGAAAGTGAGAAAGCAAGCCACCAGGCCTGGGACTTGAACCATTGTTGAACATGTAGGAATCCAGCACATTAAACCACCATGCCACCTGCCAGCTCCAAGCCAGTCCATTCTTCTTTTTTTTTGAAGAGGTTTTTGCTATAGGGCGCGTGCGCTCGCCAGACAGACAGAGAGAGACAGAGAGATAGAAAGCGAGAAATCACCCCCCAGGGGGATGGCCACGCCACAGTCCCCTTCTCCTCCATTCTCCTCTCAGGATCTTGGGCACGCACATGCACCCGGCGTGAGTTTTAAGCCACCAGGTCCAGGACTCGAACCGCGGTCGACTACGTGGGAGTCCAGTGACATAGCCATTATGCTAACTGCTGGTCCCAGGTCATCCATTCTTAAAAGCTTTTTAAGAGGATAATATGAAACTACAGTTCTCAGGTGTTTATAAGTTAAACCTTTTTATTTATGAAAATTTCCCATTAACTTTAACATTTTTGTTCTAAAATGGAAAAATGAAAATTATTTGGTTGCGTATATCTCTTAGATCCATGCTAATAAAACTGTGGCCTGCATAAATCAGCAGTTAGATATCACTCAGAGTTTACTAAATGTGCAGAATTTCAGGCCTCGTTTTAGGCCTACTGAATCAAAATTAACTAGGTCATAGAGAACTGCAAATTTAACAAGCACTTCCTTAGACCAACTGCCTGAGCGAGACCCAACTTGCCATCTGCCTGTATCTCCTAGGAATTTGACACTTTGTATTTTCTAATCTTGACCTATATAACTTTCAGTTTTCATCTTTTTTGAATTTACCTTGCTAGCTCTAGTGGTTTTTTTCTCTTGCCTGACATATATATAGTCTCATCCATTTTTCTTTTTACTAAATGCAGAAGACAAAAGAACCCAGAACCAAGAGGATTGTGGGTAAAGGGAAGGCAGCAGATCCATTTTCATATGTACCTTTGTATCTCTGGGAAATAATTGTTTCCGGAGCCACACCATGCATAGTATTCAAGACATTCTTTGCCTAAGATACCACCAATCACGTCCATAAAAAGAGAAGGCTTGACACTTTTTCTTTTTGTATGTGAATCCATATCTTACGGATCTTCTTACTAAGGTTTAATGTTCACCTCTTCTTTGAAATTTTGCCCAATTATTTCAATCCTCTTTTTTTTTTAATTTTATTTCTTTCATGTGTGACAGAAAGACAAGCACCCTCAGTGGTGTGTTATATCATGATTCCTCCTACCCCCTAGCATTTCCCAGCCAGCCAAACCCATCTGGCATATACAGGTCAATCCAGAAACTGAACTTGACCTTCCACTGGCCTTTAGCCCACAGAGCATTGCTCTACTGCTATGCCACAGCAGATGGGCCATAGTCTTCATTGTTTGATTTTGTTTTGTTTGTCACTGCTGTGCTACAGTACACCCCAGAATTGAATGTTTGTTTTTACTCTACCTCTAGTCTTGGCTAATTGTGTCCTCCAACTGGAATTTAAACTTCAAGAAGGTAGAGGTTGCTCAATATTTTTCTCTTGAACGCTAAATCTAACACAAAGTTGTAGTTTTTTGAGTGGTAAATATAAAAGATTATTGACTAATACCAATTACCTTCTGTGCCTTTAAGAACTACCTATGCTCAAAGAATTATTCTCAGGGAGATGGGTAGAATTCCATCAGGTAATATGTGTTTTCTCTCCAAAATAGGATGGTATAATTAGGAAGGAATGAGGGGGGAAGGGGGAGTAAGGAGCTATGTGTACAAGAAACTTCTCTATTCAGTCATTATCTTCCACCTGTCTTTATTGGCTCCTTCCCTTTTGTTTCCATAATTAAAAATCCTGTTTTCCCTTTTCCTTAAACTACTTCAGATCATTTTTTCTTCTGCTACCAAACCATTTTTCTTTTCTCTTTTTTTTTGGAGAGGTTTTTGCTATAGGGCGCATGCGCTCGCCAGACAGACAGAGAGACAGAAAGCGAGAAATCACCCCCCGGCGGGGCAGCCACACCACAATCCCTTGTCCTCCATTCTCCTCTCAGGAACTTGGGCACACACGCACAGGTGCCTGGCGTGAGTTTAAGCCGATGGGTCTGGGACTTGAACTGCAGTTGCCTACATGGGATTCCAGCGACGTAGCCATTATGCCATCTGCTGGTCCCGCATTTTTCTTAATTATATTTATTATTCCTTTGTTGACCTTCCATATTTTCCTCCATTCTTACAGTATCAGTTCTTCACCTATCCTTTTATATATATTTTTAAGTTTACTTATTTGTTCATTTCATAGATGAGAGAAAGAGAGTGAAAAGGAGGAAACCCCCAAAAGAGTCTCAATACTATAATCCACCTCCAGCTTTCAGTCAGCCTTGGATAATGGGCAAGTGCATATCCTGTGTACTCAGGGAGATCTTAGCCATGAACCAGGAACCTTCCCAAGTGGGACTGGTTCACAGAGTATCACATTTCAGTACTGTGTCACAACATATTCCCCACTTACCTGTTTTTTAAAACCACATAGGAGTTCAGTGACCACTTGGTTCTTGAAATCCCCTCACTTAAGACCAGAATCTCTTCCATCTAGATATCTTTAATCTCCATTTTTGCTTTAATCTCCATTTTTTCTTTTTCATGAAAATGAAAAGAAAAATATTTTGATGGTAACATAAACTTGCTTCTTTGTGTACAGTGTGGGTGGGGGTTTACTTTTGATAGGGTCTCATGTCATGATCCTCCTGCCCCAGCCTTCCAGTCACTGAGGACTAGTTGTATATACCACCATGCTTGGCCTGTTTAGGTTGAGCCAACCACCAAACATGGGTCTCCCATGTGGCCTCGGCCATCACACAGCAGTGCTCTCCCACTTGTGCCTTGGCAATTAGGCCTGAAAAGGAATTGTTTGATTCATTAGTCGGTGATGCATACTGTTTGTTTATGTTTTTAGAAACACGTCTGGAGTCAGGTAACCCAATATATAGGAAATATCCTGTTTTGCACATTTACTTGTTCTGACATTTCTCTGTGGTTTTGTTTTTTTTTTTAACCAGATTGCCCCAGACCATGTAGTACCAGCACCAGAAGAGTGTTATGTTTATAGTCCATTGGGTTCTGCTTATAAACTTCAAAGTTATACTGAAGGATATGGTAAAAACACCAGTTTAGTAACCATGTGAGTAAAACTATTTTTTTGGAGCATGATTTTTACCTGTATATGTATGAAAATTACTGATATTGTCATTTTTTTCTTAATTAAAATGTTGAATCTAAATATTTTTACAGCTATTATTCTGTGTTTTCAGTTTTATGATTTGGAATACCATGATGGGAACATCGATTCTGAGTATTCCTTGGGGCATAAAACAGGTAATGTTATTTTTCAGCATACTTTTTTGCTTAAATATATTTTTCTATATCTAAGTTTTACAAGAGATATTTTAATAAATCTGCATAAAATTTATTTAAGAAAATAGATTATTATATTTAGTTTTTTATTAGTTGTCAGGTTTTTGTCATGCTTGTTTAGAGTAACTTTATATGGTTGCTATAAATTTATTCCTTCATGATAATTATATGTTGTTTTATATTTTTATTTTTAAACAGGCTGGGATTTACTACTGGAATATGTGTCATCATGCTGATGGGCCTTTTAACACTTTATTGCTGCTACAGAGTAGTGAAATCACGAACTATGATATGTAAGACTTTGACAGCAAAAATAGAGTAGTGCTAATAGGTCATAATAAGTATTTCCCATTGAGGCAGATCACTAATATTCCATGTGTGTTGGGTATCCACTTTGTGCCTAAAGATTTTAATTTCTAATTCATAGCTTTCAACTGAATTGATTAGTGACTGCCTTTGAAATTCAGGGAGGGACTGGGGATCAGCAGTTGGCTTAACGGCTATGTTGCTGGACTCCCATGTAGTCGACTGTAGTTTGAGTCCCAGACTGGTGGCTTAAACTCATGCTGGGCACGGGGGTGCGCGTGCCCAAAATCCCGAGAAGAGAATGGAGGACAAGGGATTGTGGCGTGGCCATCCTCCCTGGGGGGTGATTGCTCGCTTTCTGTCTCTCTGTCTTTCTGGGCAAGCACACATGCCCTGTAGCAAAAACCTCTCCAAAAAAAACAAATTCAGGGAGACTGGATGTTCTTTGCAGAATACATTCACTTCAGTGCTAGTTTCCTCTTAAGAATAATAAAAAGAGGAGCCAGCAGGTGTCATGGTGGTTGGGGAGCTGGACTTCTACTTGGCTGACTGGTTCAGCAGCTTGAAGAATATGCTGAAGTGTGTGCATCCATGACCAGAATCCCAAGAGGACAATGGAGGACGAGGGATTGTGGCTTGCCCATCACCCCTGGGGGAGGGGGGGTGATTTATTGCTTTCCCTCTCTCTCTCTCTCCAGCAAACATACATGCCTTATGACAAAAACCTAAAAAAGAAAAAAAAAAGAGTCATATAAAGCCTTAGCCAGAACTAAATTTAGAATTTTATGATTCTTATCAGTTAATGATGATTCATTTTGACTTATTCATACCAAAATACCTAAATATTAGACTCTCCTAAAAGTAGAAATTATAACTAGAAAAATACAAAAAGAAATTTTTATGGTGAATTCTTAAAGTTGTATGAACATATTATCTCTAGTTACCTTTATAAATTCTGGATCAGGAAAACATCTTTTTTAGGTTATTTTATTGTAGTTTATGACCTAAGTATATGTGCATTATTTTATTGAATCCTAGCAAGTATGAATCAACAGAATACGCTTAGTCTACAGTGTTTTTCTTTCTTTAAGGAGCTTTCTTTTTTCTGTTAACCAAATCTGGTCTTAGTTACTGGAGGACAATTGTTTAAGTCTTAAGTGAAGATTCTAGTTCATAATTGGGAAAAAGTTATTTTAGCTTTGGTTTCTTAAGAAAATTTTGACCTACCGTGGGAGATCTTTTTAAACATATGTCGTAAGTGTGTATCTTACCTAATTCAGGGTTTTTGTTTGTTTGATTTTTGCCACAGGGCACATGCATTTGCCCGAGAGAGACAGAGAGAGGAAAAGTCAGAAATCACCCCCTGGGTGGATGGCTATGCCTCAGTCCCTTCTCCTCTATTCCCCTCTCAGGATTTTGGGCATGTGTACAGATGTACCTGGCATGATTTTTAAGCCGCTGGGTTTGGAATACAAAACACATTCAGCCGTGTTGGAGTCCGGCACTTCAACCACTGCACCATCTATTGGCCCTCCAGGGTCTCTTTTAAAATGAGAACATAGCATCCATTGAATTCTCCCTGTAACTATTGAAGAATTAAGTAACTCTCATATTACTTAAACTATTTCACGGGACCAGCAGTTAGCATAATGGCTATGTCACTGGACTCCCACGTAGTTGACTGCAGTTCAAGTCCCGGACCCAGTGGCTTAAAACTCACGCCAGGCGCGTGTGCGTGCGTGCCCAAGATCCTGAGAGGAGAATGGAGGAGAAGGGATTGCGGCGTGGCCATCCCCCCTGGGGGGTGATTTCTCGCTTTCTGTCTCTCTGTCTCTCTCTGTCTGGCTGGCGAGCGCACGCGCCCTATAGCCAAAACCTCTCCAAAAAAAAAAAAAAAAAATCAATATATACTGAAAAAAGGCAGTTAATAGAATTCAATACTTGTTCC
This sequence comes from Tupaia tana, assembly GCA_026018925.1. Taxonomy (NCBI): domain Eukaryota; kingdom Metazoa; phylum Chordata; class Mammalia; order Scandentia; family Tupaiidae; genus Tupaia; species Tupaia tana. Next base: position 44,445,986 of record JAKSZU010000006.1, on the reverse strand, counting down.
TGATTTAAACTCTAAGTGAAAGGCACTACTTAAACATAATAAAATCTGTTCATCCCTGAACCAGTACTAGACTCATTCTCAAATGATGAAATGCTATAGCTCCTTCTATTTTAATGTTATTTCTTTCCTGAGAGAGACAGCATGCACAAGAAGGTCTTATAACATTGTGCTTCTCTCCTCCTAGCCTTCTAAGCTAGTCAGTACCTTGGGCACTCCACACTAGCAATTTTCAGGTCAACTTGGGATCTGAACCCACAGGCAGCCATCTGGCTTCCAGCACTGCAGATGAGTACACTACTGCCTGTGTTGCTGCAGCTAGACCTAAGTCACTTTAATTAAAGTCAAGAAAACATGGGCATGCTTATGATTGTTCAGTTTTGTGGCAGTATTATGAAATAGAGCAAAAAAAAGAAAATTAAATAATTTAAGAACTAGAAATGACTTATAATTACATCATCAACAGAAAAGATCATTTTATTAGAAATGCTAAGAATTAGTAGTACTAGTAGAATTAACAAGAAAATTTGAAAAATAGTTGCATTTAAGAATCAATAACTATAGCTACAAAGCAGAAAAAAATGTATTCCATTCACAGTAACACTAAACTCTAAAGAATTTAGAAATGAATTTAACGGGGCCGGCCTATGATGTGGTAGTTAAAGCAATGGAGTCCCACATGACTGACCACAGTTCAAGTCTTGGACCTGGCAGCTTATTTTCTCACTCTCCCTCTCTCTCTCCATCTCTCTCTGGTCAAATAGAAGAATAACAATAAATGAATAAAATAAAAGAAATGAACTTGGCAAGAGAAAAACATATCTGCATGAAGAAAAATATAAAATCATATCTAAGGGCAAAAACCAAGAACTGAAGAAGTGAGAAAAATATACATGTTCTTAGATAGGAAGACTTAATATTATAAAAATGTAAAATATATCAATAAAGTTCCATTTCAGTGAAAATCCAGTTCAGACTTGGGCAAAAGTAAATAAAGTTAATATGGGAAGGGCCAGCCTACAGCTTAGTGGTTAAGGGAGCCAGATCCCATACAGCCAAATTCAGTTCTGATCCTGGCCCCATCAGCTTAAAAACAATGGGCGTGTATGTGTGTCCCAAATCCTGACTGGATGGGGTAACAGAGGAAAAGGAATTGCAGTACGACTATGCTTTATTGGGAAGTGCTTTCTCTCTCCCCCTATTTCTCAGTTTATCAAGTTCATGCTCCTTCTAGCAATTAAAAAAAGTTACTACGGGAAATGAATATCCAAGCCAAGCCAAGAAAATTATGAGAAAGAAAAAAGATGTGTAGAAATCGGTTTTATCAGATACTAAAATATACTATAAAGCCACTATAATAAAAGAGAAAGCTACTGTCTTAGGCATAGCCAAATAAATCATCAGAATGGAATAGTGAACATAAATTCTCAGAATATATGAAGAATTTCATACCTTATGTGATATTTGTTGCCTATTCAACTGATTATTCATTTGGAAAAAAAAAAAACCCTATCAGGGCCAGCAGGTGGCATGGTGGTTATGGCTCTGGACTCCCACATGGCTGATCACAGCAGCTTGAAAATCATGCTAGGTGCATGTGTGTTCGTGTCCAGAACCCCAGGAGGAGAATGGAGGACAAGAGATTGTAGCAGCCATCCCCCCAGGGGGCTGTTTTTCACTTTCCCTCTCTGTGTTCTCTCTACTCCCTTGGCAAGCATATGTGCCCTATGGCAAAACTTAAAAAAAAAAAAAAAAAGAAAAAAACTATCTGATATGTTATACAAAAAAAGTATTCTAGATGGTTTAAAGACTTAAATGTTAAAAAATTAAAACCATAAAGATCTTGATAGAAAATTTAAGAGGTGTACCTATAACCTACCAATTGAGGATATGATATTTTCTTTTATCTTTTTCTTTTTAGAGAGATTTTTGCTATAGGACACGTGCACTCACCAGAGACTGATAGAAAGCAAGAAATCACACCCTTGGTTGGCCATGCTGCAATTCCTTCTCCATTCTCCTCTAGGGATTTGGGGCTTGCATGCACACATGCCCAACATGAGTTTCAAGCTGCTGAGTCCAGGACTTGACCCACTGTTGACTTCTTGGGGGTCAAGCAATGTAACCACTATGCCATCTGCTGGTTGATACAGAAGCTTTAAAAGAAAGAGTTTCATCAGAAATGATTCTTCATTGGAAATCATCCTGAGAGATAATGAGTTAACCAGGATTTTTTTTTTTTTTGAGAAGTTTTTTCTATAGGGAGCATGCATTCGCCAGAAAGACAGAGAGAGACAGAGAGACAGAAAGCGAGAAATCACCTTCCAAGAGGATGGCCATGCCATAATTCCTTCTACTCCGTTCTCCTCTCAGGATCTTGGGCACTCACGCACACACACCTGGTGTGAGTGTAAGCCATTGGGTCCAGGACTCGAACCACAGTCGGCTACATGGAGTCCAGCGACACAGCCATTATGCCAACTGCTGGTCCCAACCAGGACCTTTTTAAAAGCCTCATGCCTTCAGGGTGGGGTCTATGCTTTAACTAATTTGTGGAAAAAACAAATCCAGGCCTGTAGCACATTGGTTATGTACTATACTTCGGGAGCTGGATCCCTCATGGCTGACTCCAGTTTGAATTCCAGCTTCAGTGGCTTGAATAATACTCTGGTGTGTGCATGCGGGCCCCAAATCTAACAGGATAGATAAATGGAGAAAAAAGGATTGTGGCATGGCCATACTCCATTGGGGGGCACTCTCTCTCTCTCTCTTTCTCTCTTTTTCTGTGGCTAGTGCACACTTCCTGTGGCAGTTAAAAGGAATACAAAGAAAGACAAGTCTATAAAGACCTTGTCTGAAAGTTATAATGAAACCTTTTCATCAAAACATCAATTCATTATATAATTCCTATTGAAGGAGATAATTATTATCCAACATTCATTGAGAAACTGTGTTGTGCTGTGTCTCTAGATAAGATTATTCTCTATGTCCCTCTACGTCCAATCTTCTTTGGATATTTATAGGCTAATAGTAAGTTCAATGAAATAAGATGTTTTCCTTCCTTTCTTTGGTTGTTTCTTTTGATTCTGGATACCCTAGCATCTATAAAAATGGTGTTAGTGTAATGCCAGTGTAGAGTGGGAACAATATTTTGGGGCATATACAGTTATCTCAGTGGTCTTACTGATGCACATACTACTTTTCTCATTTCTCCAGTATGAACTGGAAGAGTTGTTGAAGCAATTATTTTCTATCATGATATTGTTCTCACATTCTTTGTCTAAATGTTAGTTATGGTGTTCAAATGTCCTTGACTTCTCAAGCTTCATCACTGCTTCCTGCCATATGCTAATTGCTGTATTTTGCTTCAGAAAGGAAAGAATTTCAGTTTATGAATAGTCATCAAACAACAATTATTTAAAGTTGAAAGCATGGGATTACAGGGGAGTATAGACTATAAAATAAAATTATCCTTTGGGACCAGCAGGTGGCATAATGGTTATGTTGCTGGACTCTCACATAGTTGACCACAGTTGGTGTCCGGGATCCGGTGGCTTAAAACTCACACCAGGCGTGTGTGCATGTGTGCCCAAAATCCCGAGAGGAAACAGAGGAGAAGGAATTGTGGTATGGCCATCCCCCTGAGGGTGATTTCTCACTTTCTCGCCATCTCTCTGGCAAGCATACACACCCTATAGCAAAAAATCCTCTCAAAACAAAAAAATTATCCTTTGATGACAAGTAAAATAATGTCTTACAAGTTATACTTATCTATCCTAGAATTTTTTTTTTTTTGAGAGGTTTTTTTTTTTTTTTTTCGCTATAGGGCGCGTGCGCTCGCCAGACAGACAGAGAGAGACATAGAGACAGAAAGCGAGAAATCACCCCCCAGGGGGGATGGTCACGCTGCAATCCCTTCTCCTCCATTCTCCTCTCGGGATCTTGGGCACGCACGCACACGCGCCCGGCGTGAGTTGTAAGCCACCGAGTCCGAGACGCGAACCGCGGTCGACTACGTGGGAGTCCAGCGACATAGCCATTACGCTAACTGCTGGTTCCCTATCCTAGAATTTTTTTGAACATCAAAAGATAAAACAAAGAAATGTTAAATGTTATAATAATGCTACCACATGCAAATATTTCTTTTTATATACACATATATAAATTTCTATTGGGTTGTCAGAAGTCTTGACACATTTTTACATAGAAAAATAAAAATATGTCATGACTTTTCCGACAACCCAATATATCAAGGCATGTTTTATATTGTTTTACAGTTTTGTCTTATTTCTTTTTAGTCAATTTTATATTTCTGCAATCACCATTTTTATCTCTTAATGATTATATGATTGCACACTGTGGTATTTGCTTAATCATTGCCATACTTTTATAGGATTAAGTCATTGCTTGATTTTTGTGATTCTGAATAATAGTCCTCTAAAAATATTTTATACATACTTTTTATATTCCTTTTTTTCTTTTGAGAGAGATATTTGCTATAGAGCATGTGTTCTTACCAGAGAGACAGAAACAGAAAGTAAGAAGTAACCCCACCCCCACCCCCACCTCCCCGGGAGGATGTCCATGCCATAATCCACTCCATTTTCCTCTCTTGGATTTTGGGTATGCACGCACATGTGCCCAGTGTGTTTCAAGCTGTCGAATCTGGGACTCGAACCACAGTCAGCCATGTAGGAGTCTAGTGATGTAACCATTATTCCATTTGCTGGTCCTGATACTTCCTATGTTCTTTTGAATTGCTTTCTTAAACCAAATTTCTACAAGATTAATTTCTAAATTTATTTCTAAGAATTGTACTCATTTACAGTGGCATCAACTATGAATGAATGATGCTGCTTCTTTGAAACTTGCTGTTAATTTTGTGTGCTATCATTTTGTTCATTGTGTTTCATTTTAATACCTGAAAAGTAGTACATTTTTCTTTAATTGTATTTGTATTTCTTTCCTATTTATCCACAATTCTCTTGGTACTCTTATAGATCTGCTAAACAATTTCTTGCCTTTATTTTTTTTAATTGAAAGAGGGTGGGTGCATTTGTCAGAGAGAGACAGAGTGAGGCTTGTTCATGCCACTATCCCTTCTTTCGTCCATTGTGTTGGGATTTGGGGTATGCATGAACACATACCCAGAGTATTTTTCAAGTGACCGGGGATGGGATTCCAACCAGTGTCAGCCATATGAGATCCAACTCCAGCCCTATTTGTAATTCCTTATAAATTTATTTTACGTTTAGTATTTGAATGGCTTTTCTATCACAGCAGTGTGTATCTGCCTATTTTTTCCATCATTATTTCTGTTTCTACGGTTGGTTCAAAAGGACAAGCTTTCATGTTCTATTTCTACATATGTTTTCTAACTTTTCTATTATTTAATGAAAAATATTTTTTCTTAATTTTTTTTTTTTTATTGGTGTGTGTGCTTGTGGAGACAGAAGGAGGGGAGAAAGAGAAGCACCCTCCATTGGGGCATAGTCATGTTGTAATCCGTTTTCTTCCATTTTTCTATCCTGTCAGGATTTAGGGCACACCTGCACATGCACATGTACCCAATGTGTTTTCCAAGCTACAAGGGGCTAGAACTCAAACTGCAGCTGGCTCGGTAGGAGCCAGCTCTTTATGCACTGTACTTAACTACTACACTACAGGGCCAGTCCTAATTTTTTTTATATTACATTTAATCACATCTATCTTTACAGTATATAACATTTCTTTTTCCAGCATGATTACTATGCATAGCAGTCAAGACAAAGACATTACTATCCACATCATCATCATCAAATAGCTTCTCAATTTTTTTTCAGATTATTTTTTATTCTCATTATTCCAGTCCTAATTTTTTTAATTCATAATCAGTTATTTGAAATTTTAATTGGCATGTGGTATAACATATTACTCAAGAAAACTTTTCTTTATATTTTCATTGTATCTAAGTATGCCAAATTAAATAATGTTTTCTGTCTCTTACTGATAGATTTACCTAACCTTTGTTTATCTTGCTTTTATTAATTATAAAATGTTGTAATGCTATAATCTGTTTCTCAGGTTATCTGTACTATTTCATTGCTTTATTTCATTTTATGTTTGTTCTATATTGTTTTATTTTTTATTTTTGAGAGATTTTTGCTTTAGGGTACATGCGCTCACCAGAAAGACAGAAAGAGAGAAAGCGAGAAATCACCCCTCAGGAGGATATGGCCACGCTGCAATCCCTTCTCCTCCATTCTCCTCTCGGGATCTTGGGCATGCACGCACATGCGCCCAGCATGAGTTTAAGCTACCGGGTCCAGGCCTTGAGCCGCGGTCGACTACATGGGAGTCCAGCGACATAGCCATTACGCTAACTGCTGGTCCCTGTTCTATACTTTAATTGCTGCTGTTTCATGATATGTTCTATCTGGTGGTAGATTATCTCTAATCATTTGTTAAATATTTTGAGTTTATTTGGATAACACAAATTGTGAGTATGGAATATAAGATCAACATCTAGTCTTATTCTTTCTCTTTATTTTATCTAGCGTCATTGGATACCACTACTTGGGAATATCCAGATGTCTGCAAATATTATTTTGGCTCCTTTGGACAGTGGTCGAGTCTCCTTTTCTCTTTGGTATCCCTTGTTGGAGCAATGATAGTTTATTGGGTGCTTATGTCTAATTTTCTTTTTAATACTGGAAAGTTCATTTTTAGTAAGTATCCCTATCAACAGAGTTACTTTCTTTTCATAATGTTTTAGTTCTAACCCGAAGTTCTAAGACTTGGGAATAAGTAAAGTAAGAAGTAATTATATATATTTCTAGGAAGTATAATTGTACTTATTTATACTTGATTCCATTTTTTAAGGTTTTGATCTTAAATATTATGTGTATGTTTATTTTCAAATATTAATCTTTAAATAAGTAATATTCTTTCAAATCTGTATCTAATATAAAATATTTCTAAAACTCAGTAGTTATTAAAGCATTGTTTCTATCTTTACCACACAAATTTGGCATAACAGAAAAGTTCATAAAGGTCACTGGTGTTTGTTATGGTAAGAATTTGTTGTGTAGACTCTAGGGGAAACAAATTTCCATCACTATTTTAACCCATTACAGTCTAAAATTAGGAAATTAAGGAATGGAATGTATGCAATTCATTTATTTACATACCACAAAACTGTAACCTGGTCAAACTGGCTACTTGATTTCTAAAAAGAATTTCAAATTTGAGCCAAATACTTTTTATAATATTTTTAAAAATTGAATAGAGGAAGTTTATTTTAAATTGCAAAAGAGTCCACATTTTTTCTCTCATGACTGATAGACCTTAGAATATGTTTAGTTGTTTTTTTTAAAAAATCTCATATAGGGACCAGCTGGTGGTGTGATAATTACAGCAGCTGGATTCCACATGGCTAACTGTGTAGTTGAAATTCTGGACCTGGCGACTTGAAAACATGACAGGCATATGTGTGTGCACGCTCAAAATCCCGAAAGGAGAAATGGAGGAGAAAGGATTGCAGCATGGCCATCCTTCCCTGGGGGGGTACTTTCTCACTATCTTCTCTCTCTTTCTCTCTCTCTCTCCCTCCTTCCCTCTCTCCCTCCCCACCCCCAATGAGTGCATACGCCTTATATCAAAATAAAATAAAATAAAATAAAAAGAATATATGTGTTATAGAGGATCAGATTAAATTGAGTGAATGCATTTTAAAAAAAACTTACATATTTAAAAATCTGGATTTACATGAACACTGAATTTCAAAATAAATTCTAACATAACCTCAACAGCTAATTTCCCTAAAAGGCTTTGAGCAGGAGGGGTAAATTCTAATTTTAATCTGACTTTAATAAGATTAGCATTGTAATTAAGTTTTTTATTAACAAGCATTTTTATTATATAAAAATTATGGAGCATTTCAAACGGCAAAAATATGCCTAATATAAATTCCAGTGTACGCACTAATGAGCTTTAGGGCCTTAACATTTTATTGTATTTGTTAGTTCTCTATTCTTATAAAAATAAAATATTACAGATATAGGGGAAGTCTCATATATACTCCTTTTCAATCATCCTTTTCTTTCTCTAAACTCTGTGTTTATCATTCCCATGCATATTTTTGATACTTTTACTACAGAAATATGTGAGCAACATGCAATATTGTTTTGCATGTTTTTAATCTATACAAATGCTTTTGCAAATTACTTTTTGTCTATCATTGTCTTTATTAATATACATAGTTCACTATTTTCACTGCCTATAGCATTCAGGAATGTGAACATATCACAACTTCTTTATTTACTCTCTTGTTGATAAATGTTTTCAGTTATTTTGCTATTACAAACAAGGCTTTATTAAATACCTTTACTTCTGGCTCTTTGTATAATGTGGGAGATTTTCTCTAAGTTGTGTACCTATAAGATAAATTTCTGGAATTTAGGATATTTACATTTTCAGTTTTACTAGAAATTGCCAAATTATTCTTTATCATGCTTGTTTCTTTTGTTTTGTCTTTATTGAGAGACTTTTGCTATAGGGTGTGCGTACTCACCAGAAAGACAGAAAGTGAGAAATCATTCCTTGGGGTGGTGGCCACGCCACAACGCCTTCTCCATTCCCCTCTCAGGATTTTGGGCACATGCACACACATGCCCAGCGTGATTTTTTTTTTTCTTGAAGCTACCGGGTCCAGGATTCAAACTGCAGTCTACTACGTGGGAGTCCAGTGATGTAACCATTTCACCATCTGCTAGTCCCATCTTTATCATGCTTGTAGCAAATGCTTGTTGCAGTGCTTGTTGCATTCTTGCCAACAGTTTCTGAAAGTTCCCTCGTGTTATATCCTCTCACACACTTGATATTCCCAGACTTTAATTTTGCCACTCAGGATGTGGTTTTAGTTTGTATATCTCCTTGTAAGAAGTGACATCAGACATCTTTTCTACTTTTTAAAAGAATTATTCATTTAATTTGATTTTTTTAAAAATTTGACCAGGAGGTGGTAGGGCAAGCCACCAGGTTCAGGACTCAAACCGCAGTTAGCCATGTGGGAGTCCAAAGCCTTGACATCATGCCAACTGCCAGCCTGACGTCTTAATTATATTGACTGTTAAATAGCTTACTTGTATCTTTTACTTTTTTTTTCTATTGGATTATTGGTCTTTTTTTCTTTTTAATTGATGGGAAATTAAATGGGTGATGTATCCTCCACAGACAGAGAGAGAAAAAGAGAAACACCCCCTCAAAGGAGTGTGGTCATGCCACAATCTCTGCTTCTCCATTTCTGGATCCGGCCTGGGTTTTAGGCTCACCTACACATGTGCTTAGTGTATTTTTCAAGCTACCAGGGCTGGGATTCAAACTATAGTCAGCCATGTGGAATCTGGCTCCCTTAACCACTAGGCTATGGGCCCAACCCTAAACCATTCTTACATTTCAGGATAACACAATGCATATATTTTTAAAATTCTTCACTGGATTAAATTTGCTTTTTGAAGGGGTGGGAGCTAATATTTTACTTAGAAATTTTGTGTCTTTTCATAAGAGATACTGACCTATTGTGTTTTTCTTTCTCATGCTGTTATTCAGCCTTGATGTATTAGCTTCCTAGAACTATGTTCCTATGGTAACAAATTACCCAAAAGTCGTAATTAAAACAACAAAAATTAATTTTTTTCATAATTGTGGAAACTATTGATAGAAGTCTGATATCAGTCAGCAGAGCCCTACTTCCTTTGAAGGCTCAAGGGAAGAATCCTTCTTTGCCTCTCTTTCCAGCCTTTGTGGGTTGCCAGTAATGCTGATAATCCTTGGCATTCTTTGGCAAGAAGCTACATCACTCCAGTTTTTCCCTTTGTCTTCATATGGCTGTCTTCCCTCTGTGTGTCTGGTCCAAATTTCTCTCTTCTTAGAAGGACACCATGCATTGGCTTTAGGACCTACCCTAATCCAATATGACCTCAACTTGATTATATCTGCAAAGTCCCTGTTTCTAAATAAAACCATATTCTGAGGTGGGCATAAATTTGGTGGGCATAAATTATGCAGATTAGGGAGCCACTGTTCAGCCCAGTACACTTGGTGTCAAGACTTTACTTACTAGTCTTTCACTAGTACTTTGGAATCAAGAAATTACATAAAAATTAATAACTTTTAATCTTAAATAACTAATAATCGCTGGAGATAATGTAAAACCCCAGAGCACTATACTACTTTTATTCTACCTTGAGAAGTATATGGTGAAAATTAATAATTCACGTATTTATCTTGTTTTTATGACCTTGAAACCTAACCCAGCATTGATTACCAACTCATTTAAGTTTCACAGTCACAGACATTAATGTTTACTAAGGCTATAAAAGTTTAATATCAAACAGAATGAAGTAAACTCCCTGAAGCCTTGAAAGAGAATAATTTCTCTACCCATTCTCATATTCACTATAGAGGGATATGAAAGCTCTGTGATACCTGCACCTGCTTTTTCTCTTAGTTTAACTCGATGTTTCATATGAGCATGATAATTACCATACAGCCTGTGTCTGTAAAAACATGAGCTGTATTTTGTAAAACTTAAGGTAATTCCCCAGGTGAGTGAGTTTTCCATACTTAGAATTTTATATAGACTGTATCTATACTTACATAAATTAGTGAGAGAGTATAGGGAGAGAACTGTGCACATGATCTTTATTCCAGAACCTTTAACTACCATTAGTTTAGCCTCATTGGTTGATTTTTTAAAAATCTTCAGTCATGTAAAATTTTTCCACAGCAGGATTGTGAAGCCAATGACATTATCATTCCTGTAAGTGAAGAGTACTGGAAGGTGAAGCTATGTTAGCAGTGAAGTACTGTAGTCTCAGTTCGGTGAACTATGTAATACTGCTCTACAGTAGATACTAGGAGAGTTTATAAGTAAAAGGCTTAGAGGCAGTAAACTTAGTATCTTTCATTCAGTGTTTAACTCTATTTTCCCCTTAACTTTTAGATTTTATTCATCACATTAATGACACAGACACTATTCTGAGTACCAATAATACCAACCCTGGTAAGTAATTTGGAATTTAATTTATCTGTTTATTCCCCACCTTGCTCCACAAAAGGTTTTAAGGAAGAATATATCAGCTTATTTTAGGTAAACAATTAACAAAAATGATTATCATTCTCATTATGTGAAGTGAACTATTACTAAATTCAGTAATCAGTATGTTTAAAAAAAAGAACCACTTCATAAAAAGGTAGCATTAATGTAAGTGAGGCAATGTTTAGTGCATATTGTGAAACTCACAACTCTATGATATCTGTGTTCGCCTGTGCAGTAATCAGTATTTTTTTTTTTTTTTTTTGGAGAGGTTTTTGCTATAGGGCACATGCGCTTACCAGAAAGACAGAGAGAGACAGAGAGACAGAAAGCAAGAAATCACCCTCCAGGGGGATGGCCACGCCGCAATCCCTTCTCCTCCTTTCTCTTCTCGGGATCTTGGGCATGCACACACACGTGCCTGGTGTGAGTTTTAAGCCACCAGGTCCGGGACTGGGACTGCAGTTGACTACATGGGAGTCCAGCGACATAGCCATTATGCTAACTGCTGGTCCCAATAATCAGTATTTTTAAGAACTTGTATCATTGCTAATCATATTGGATGTTTAGAGGCATAGCTCTCACTTTATTAATATTAGATATTTATTGTCTTAGTTACTAATATATAAGCTACACAGATTTGTAATCTATAAAATGATAAATTGCCTAATAATGAACAGAGGTTAATTAGTATGTAAACATGGAAAAGTATATTAAGGCTTTGGCTCTAAAAAACAGTACGGTTTCTTAACATGCCAGGCATGTGTACATGCTTGCCCAGGATTCTTACAGGATATTGAGATGGAAGAGAAGGGATTGCAGCATGACCATGTCCCTCTGAGGGGGTGCTTTCTCCCTCTCTCTCTCTTTCTGTCCTCCTATCTCTCTGTTTCTCTCTGGTGAGCACATATACCCTCTGGCAAATTTTTAAAAAATAAAAATAAATATGATTTCTTAGGAAAGTTTTCTTTATTTATTAAAAATAAATCTTTGTGGCCTTTTGGCCACAAAGTTAATCAAGTATGGCAGTAAGAGGAAAGTGAATATAAAAGCTAATGTAAACTTTTTAATAGTTACACCGTTAACCTTGAACATCACCTAAAGGTTTTTTTTTTTTTTTTTTTTTGGAGAGGTTTTTTATTCGCTATAGGACGCATGCGCTCGCCAGACAGACAGAAAGAGACATAGAGACAGAAAGCGAGAAATCACCCCCCAGGGGGGATGGTCACGCCGCAATCCCTTCTCCTCCATTCTCCTCTCGGGATCTTGGGCATGCACACACACGCGCCTGGTGTGAGTCTTAAGCCACCGGGTCCGGGACGCGAACCGCAGTCGACTACGTGGGAGTCCAGCGACATAGCCATTACACTAACTGCTGGTTCCCATCACCTAAAGCTTTTATGTGTCTAGGTTTCAAGGAGACCAAATCGATGTCATTTTGATGGAGGTACACATTGATCATTCAACCCATATTTGTCAAGCCTCTTATGTGTGAGGAATTATTCTAGGCTCTGGAGACAACATAATAAACAAAAGTCTCTTCTCACTTGAAGCATACACTTTAGTCTTTGCTATTCAGTGTCTTACTTTGCTCCTTAATTAATTAACCTGTTTTTGTTAATACTAGAAAATGAGTGAGTGAAGTACTAGCTTTTATTTCTGTGAACATACATACTCCTTTGAATTATTATGCAAAAATATCTTGTGCCCTATCCCTGATCTCAGAATTTTTGAAGGACGAAATAAAAATGGAAAATTACTTTACTATAGTTATTCTGGTATCAGTTGATGAAGCTAGTTTATTAATATCTACTAGAATTTCTTCTCCAGCAGAGTCAGTTCTTCATTCAGGTCGTAACTGTCACAGTCACAATGATGACTTGGAGAGCTCCAACAGCACAGTTTACTTTGCATAACAACCTCTTACACTGATACCAATACTTCTTGATTTCTCTTATGATGTCCATTTTGAACAGTGTGGCAAACAGCGACAATATGAAACAATCTGTCCCAGTTAATGCAAAAAGTTACAGCTTATGTGTATTGAATACTTACTGCACAAGCATCGTTCTTAATGTTTTCCAGCAACCCTATAACACAGAAGCTATTAACTCCACTTTCTAGATGGAGAAACCAAAGCACAGAAAAATTAACTTGCCTAAGGACATTTAGCTACTAGGTAGCAGATTTAGAATGCTTGTTCATCCATTTTGCTTCCATAGCCTGTGCTCCTAACCAATATGATTAGCAAAGACAATTTCAAATTAATTTACATCTGTCCAGAGCATAAAAAAAAAGTGCATGTTAAAATGCTAAAAAAGAAAATTAAATGTTGATTTTGTACTTTACCTGGTAACAGAAAAAAATTGCCACTTATAGATTAACGTTTAAAATAAAAATTTTATTGACTTCCCAGTTCTCTGAACATCATCTGGACTGCTAGGTTTATCCTAAATGTGATAAACTTCCAGAATTATTTTGGATTGCTGAAATTCAAAATTCAAAATTCAAATTCTTAAGTTCTCACCAGTGATTAGTTTTTTGTTTTTTTGGTTTTTTTTGGAGAGATTTTCGCTATAGGGTGCGTGCGTGTGCCAGACAGACAGAGAGAGACAGAGAGACAGAAAGCGAGAAATCACCCCCCAGGGGGGATGGTCACGCCGCAATCCCTTCTCCTCCATTCTCCTCTCGGGATCTTGGGCACGCACGCACACGTGCCCGGCGTGAGTTTTAAGCCACCGGGTCCGGGACACGAACCGCGGTCGACTACGTGGGAGTCCAGCGACATCGCCATTACGCTAACTGCTGGTTCCCACCAGTGATTAGGTTTTGATGGCACCATAGCAGCATTCATGGTACCAGAGCAGCTATTTCAGTGATATTTGCTTTTTATTCCAAAATTGTAGGTTTTGTTTGTTGCTGGAAGAATCCTACTCTTTGGTTTTTGTCTTGGTTATTAGTGCAGCAGTTAACCTTGAGTGTTACTACTTACATTATTATATAAATAAGACCAAATACCATCCAGTATATTATTTTCTCTCTGGCAGTCAAACTAAGAGATATTTGGGAGGTTATTCTTTTATAGTTTCTAGTGAGATTAAGGTTACACCTCAAAATGTTCTAAGATTTTCTCACCTTTAATTATTTACTTTTAGGTTAAAAATTCCTAGTATACCTAAAAATAATCTTCATTTTTTTTCCAAAAAGGGTGAAACTTTGTGCTCCTAGTAGAAGTTAAGGTGGGCAGAACAAGCGTTGCTCTCTGGGGGCAGTCATTTCCTGTTCTCTGCAGTCTCTAACCTGGTGCTTTCTCCTGCTATAGTGATTTGTCCAAGTGCCGAAAATGGTGGCCATCCTGACAATGGCTCTATGATTCTCTTTGCCAATGACACGGGAGTCCAACAATTTGAGAAATGGTGGAATAAGTCCAAGACTGTGCCCTTTTACCTAATAGGGCTTCTCCTGCCGCTGCTCAATTTCAAATCTCCTTCTTTTTTTTCCAAGTTTAATATCCTAGGTAAGCCATGGCACTTAATTATGGAGCCTCTGTGTGACTACATTGTGGATTCTGTGAAAATATGGTCCGACTAGGGAGTTACCTTCCAGACCTGTTCATCCATGTTTAATTTGTTCATTCATGTGGTTTTTTCATATGAATTTGGTCTTTTGTGGTTAGATAACCATTTCAAGTTTGTTTTTCTTTTTTTTCTTTTTAATATATGAGTTATTTGGTTTCTTATTCTAACCTTACTGAATAATTTTTCCTCATTTCCTCTGTGAATACAACTAAGGGTAATACAATAGAATTTCAGAAGGAAAGAGCCACATAGATATTTTAGGAATTCTCATTTCTAAGAGTAAGGAGAATTAGAACTTACTAAGGGAGGTTTTAGAATTTTTTAAATACAGTTTCTATTTAAGATTATTAGAATTATCACCTGACTTTCAACCTGGGAGATCATTCTCTAGCTCAAGCTTCTTAGGTTTATCCTGCTTTTTCTCTTTTCCTCAGTGCTTTTTCTTTCTTTGAACTCTATGGCCTCCTTACAGAAACAGACCCTTTCTGTGACCAGTTTTTCAGATGTTCCTAAAGGAATGTTTTGACGCCATCTAAAATAACAAAAGGAACCCCCCGTAAAAGCTAGAATCTGGTTAACTAAAGACAGGGATGTCACTCATAAAGATCTCACTCCTAAATAAACTCCTTCTTGTCAATCTGATTTTCCAGTAGGCAATCTAGAGCATACAATGATTAGACTATCCATCACATCAACGGAGCAGGTAGTTAGTTGGCTGCTGGGTTTCCTGTAGATCAAAGAAAGAGATAAAGATATTTCTCTATGCTTGTCTGTCTCAAAGCAGGATTCACTGTTATCTGCCATAGACACACATAGAAAATGAAGAGTTGTGGTTATATAAGGTTTGGCCTCTTGTTTTCATCCCTTCTGAATCAGCTAATCTCTAAACCCACAGCAGAGTTTACATAGCTCGTTGTGGTTTCCTGATTTTCTTGCCAACCTTCTTATGGTACAAATCTTTTAAAAGCGTGTGAACTTACAGAAGAATTTGCTATTTTGAACAAAATAATCACCAGACTTCCAACCAGATTAATTATTTACCACTTCCTTAAGGATATTCTGCTTTTATCTTTTTTCCTTTCTTAAATTATTTACCACTTTCTTAAGGATATTCTGCTTTTATCCTTTCTCCTTTCTTTCAAAACTGTAGCTTTTTAGAGAAATTAGCATCTAATGACTTTCCTGAGTGCCCTGGCTCTATTCCATAATGCTGATTTTAAGTCCCTAAAAAAAAAATAATAATAATAATCTTCTAACTTTTACCTTACTAAAAAAATTCTTAATGCTAACTTTACTCTGTGCATACTACCTGGGAATAGAATATGGAATCTTTCCATCCAACAAGTAGTATTCCTCAGTCAAAACCTCATCTCAAGATTATTCATAGATGATTTAGCTTACTGTCTTTCTCAAGTATGTGTATGACCCACATTCACTACTTTTCTTTCTTTATTTTTTTTATCACCTGACATTAAATACTGTGACAAACTTTTCCAGCCTACTAACTGTCTCTAACACTTCCAGTACAAAGAATAAAAGTCAGTTTCATGTTGCTTTTCTCCTCATATAACTTTACAGTTTTGTAATGGACTTCCTGCTTATGTCTTCCACTAAACTTAGCTCATAAGTAAATGAAGTAGTTTTGTATTCAGCAACATAGGAGCTACTTTCATCCGGTTCTTCATAGGCCCATTACATAGTTGTAGGGGTTTTGTTTTCTGCTGACTCACATAGCTTGTTTTCTATTCTGTAGATTCCAGCTGGGTTTTAATGGGGTAGTTACTTTGCTGAGGATGTGGAAGCAAAGCTTAATTTTAAAGTAATCTATAAAGCATACAAAGCTGATAAAGGGTTTCTGAATTTTTTTCTCACAGGAACAGGATCTGTTCTCTATTTGATATTCCTTGTCACCTTTAAGGCTATTCGCTTGGGATTTCATTTGGAATTTCACTGGTTAATCCCAACAGAATTTTTTGTACCAGGTAAGCTATTTGAGCAAAATAAAGAACTGATAAATTATGACAACATGATCTTTAAATTGACTGGTATTATTTATTATTCTAACATAAATATGAAATGGTATTTTTTATACCAAAAAATTTTATCACTGCTGATAAACTAAAAATAGGACTACAGTTGAGATTACATTGGATTTTTTGCAGTTAGGGGTAACCAGGGCCCTTTGTCACTTCTACTTGGGAGCTAAGGTTCATGTGTGTTACAATGCAATTGAAAACTCAAGAACTCATTCTCTAGACTGTTTTGAGAAGTATACCCCTAGAATTTTAAAGATACAGAAGATGGTCAGTGGTATACATAAATAATACTGCTAGTTAAAATAAATGTTTGGTGGGACTATCAGATGATGTAAAGGTTATGTCGCTGGACTCCCACATAGTCGACCACGGTTCAAGTCCCAGACCTGGTGACTCAAACTCATGCCGGGCACGTGTGTGTGCATGCCCAAGATCCTGAGAGGAGAATGGAGGAGAAGGGATTGTGGTGTGGCCATCCCCCCGGGGGGTAATTTCTCGCTTTCTGTCTCTCTCTGTCTTTCTGGTGAGTGCATGCGCCCTATAACAAAAACCTCTCTTAAAAAAAAAAAAAAAAAAAAAAAAAAAAAAAAAAAAACAAAACCTCTACTGGGGCATGGGTATTTGTGCCCAGAATACCAAGAGGAGAAGGGACTGTGGCATGGCCATCCCCCCGGGGGTTGATTTCTCAATTTCTGTCTCTCTGTGTGTCTCAGTCTCTCCAGCGAGCACATACACCCTGTAGCAAAAATCTCTCTCTTTAAAAGTAAATAAATAAATAAATAAATAAATAATCATTTGGGGGGCAACTGGTGCTGTGGTGGTTAAGGCCGCTAGATTCCACATGACTCAATGCATGGTTCTCCTGGACCACTTGAAAAACACACCAGGCATATGTGTGTGCATGTCCAAAATCCCAACAAGAGAGGGACCAGCAGTTGGCATAATGGCTATGTCGCTGGACTCCCATGTAGCCAACCGTGGTTAGAGTCCCAGATCCGGTGGCTTAAACGCATGCCAGGCGCGTGTGCATGTGTGCCCAAGATCCTGAGAGGATAATGGAAGAGAAGAGATTGCAGTGTGGCCATCCCCCCTGGGGGGTGACATCTCGCTTTCTGTCTCTCTCTCTCTTTCTGCTGAGCACATGCACTCTATAGCAAAAACCTCTCCAACAAAAGAAATGGAGGAGAAGGGGGGCTGGCAGATGGTTTGATGGTTAAGGTGCTAGGCTACCACATGGTCGATGATGGTTCGAGTCCCAAACCTGGCAGCTTACCTTCTCTCTCTCTCTCTTTCTCATCAGTGTGTGTGTCCTATAGCAAATTTTAAAATAATAATACTAAATAAAATTAAATAATAATTCTTTAAAAAGAAAAAGAAATGGAGGAGAAGTAATTATGGCATGCTCATCCCACGTGGGGCGAGCTTTCTCACTTTCTCTCTCTCTTTCTCTGTTTCTATGGCAAGCACTGAAAGCCTTACAGGTTTTGCTTTTTTTTTTAAATTTTACTCTTTTTTAGACTAATTAAAATGACAATCATTAAATATGTTCTGCTTTTTTTTTTTCTCACATTTATAACTTGGCAATTTCTCCAGTTTCACTCAAATTTAGAAATTTGAGATATGATAAAAGCACCATGAAGCGGGAACCAGCAGTTAGCGTAATGGCTATGTCGCTGGTCTCCCACGTAGTCGACTGCGGTTCGCGTCTCGGACCCGGTGGCTTACAACTCACGCCGGGCGCGTGTGCGTGCGTGCCCAAGATCCCGAGAGGAGAATGGAGGAGAAGGGATTGCGGCGTGACCATCCCCCCTGGGGGGTGATTTCTCGCTTTCTGTCTCTATGTCTCTCTCTGTCTGTCTGGCGAGCGCACGCGCCCTATAGCGAAAAACCTCTCCAAAAAAAAAAAAAAAGGCACCATGAAGCAATGAGTAAATAATGCTAAATGAGGTGGTGTGGTGGTGAAGGCACTAGACTCCTATCCTTTATTGGCTAACTGTGGTTTGAGTCCTGGACCTGGAAACTTGCTTTCTCACTTTCTCTCTCTCTCTCTCTCTCTCTCTTTCTCTCTCTCTGTCTCTCTCTCTCTCTCATGTGTTTGCTGTATAGCAATTTTTTTAAATGAAAATAAATAAAATTATTCATAAAAATATTTTTTTAAATATTGCTAAATAAGCAAACAGATGAGAAAGTAGAAGTGACTATTATACTAGTATCTTGAAAAGTAATAGTGAGAAAATAGTATAGGATTCTGTTATTGGTTGAACACTGTTGATTCAGTCTAGTATTCTAAGTCTCTCAGTATCTGGTGTTAATTTCTAATGTCTGTGATTATAGATGTCTATCACGTGTTTTATTTTTGTTACAACATTCCCAGGTTTTTCAGGAGCACAGAGTTGGTGACCAGTGGAAGTTGTTTAGGTTATCATTGTCTTTTAGGAAATTTGACGATGTTAGCTTTGATTTTTCATTTCTTGTAGATGCCCACAAAGACTGAAGTCAGTGTAGAATCAGAATAAGGGAAGTACTGGTACTTGAAAAGCACTCTTCTCTCCAAGAGTGTATTTAAAATTAGACACTGATAAAAACAGCTATTTTAAAATAACTCTTCCATTGAGCAATAAAAATAGTCTAGGATTTCATTTTCTAAAATTAGGCCCATTGTGATTTATGCAGAGTTTTAGTAATAGGAGTTTCTACTAATGATATATTAGAGATAGATAAAAGGGAAAAGGAGACAGTAGTTATTTAAAAGACAAAAATAAATATTTAAGTACATACTAAGCCATTTGTTTGCTTCTTTATGAAGGAGGGATTATGAGAACTAAAATGTTTGTGTTAATTATTTATGGTCCATGGCACAGTGGTAATGTACTGCTCAAAAGAAACCAGATAGCATGTAGATCCTCAGCTCAATCTCCCTGAAACATGCATGTGTGGTGTGCCCGGGATCCAGCTGGATAGAGAACTGGGGGAAGGGGGTCATGATATGACTAGACCCTATGGAGGACACTCTTTCTTTTTTTCTTTCTGAATTCTCATGCATGTATACATGCTTTAGCATGAATACAGAAGAAAATTTTAATTATGGTCTTAATTATTTAATAAGTAAATTATACTGTAATTTCTCAAGAATGAAAATATGTCATAATTTTTTTTTCAGTAAAGGCTAATCAAGATTCAGAATTCGGAGATGTGAATCTTTATTGTCCTGATGAGAATTCACAATGTTTGGTAGTTCTTATTGAATCTTTCTTATGTACTTATGTACTCTTGTCTCTAAAAAAAATTTTTTTTGGTGCCACAGATTCCATCACCCCTTATTCCAAGTAATTGGAAAAATAATGAGAAAAACTCTTACACATCTCATTCTAGTCTTTCTTGCCTACTTATGGAGAGAGTTGTGTTTGCTTATTGTCTCCAACATCTTCCATTTTGCCTTGGATTCACTTCTGCCAAGGTTTTGCCCTCCTCACTTGACAAAACCATTGACTATACCTTGCCAGATCCAGTGATGACCAATTCTCACTATACTTACTAAGCCTGCCAGCAGCATGGGACACTTTCAGTTACTCCCTTCATCTTGAAATATTTCTTTACTTGACTTCCAAAACCTCATTCTCTAACCAGTTCCTCTATGTAGGCATTTAAATTATTTCTAATATTTTTTAAAAATGCTTAAATTAAAAAAATTTTTTTTAATTTTAAATTTGTCATTGAAGACTGTAAAATGACCAATTCTCCTGTACTTAATTCCTTTTCTAGAAGTACTTTTATAGAAAATTCAAGTGTCAGAAAAGTGAAGAACTTTAAAGTCAGACAGACCCTGAATTTGAATTCTGCTTTGCCAAGTACTAACTTTCTGACCTAAAATAGGAATAACTGATAGAAATTACCCAAAGAGAGGAGACATTTTCTATTTCTTTCAATTTTAAATACTTTTCCTAGTATAATGATAGCTTTAAAGAGCTTCATAAATTCACGTTTGTCCTTGGACAAAGCAGAGACAACTAGTGTTTAGTCATTAATTTTGGGTTGCTAATATTATTTTCTCTTTTTCTCCTAGAGATAAGATTTCAATTTCCACAGCTGACTGGAGTGCTTACACTTGCTTTCTTTATTCATAATTGTATTATCACACTCTTGAAGAACAATAAGAACCAAGCAAATAATGTGAGTAATTATCTGAGGAATTGACCTTTTCGTCTTCTGAAGATAAATTTTTTAAATCAGTATTTGAGGTACTTTATATTAGGAGTACAATTACGTAATTTTGTTTTATAATCTTAATTTTTAAATTTAAACTATACAGTATCAGCAGACTTTTCTGTAAGATTTAGATTATAAATATTTTACTCTCTGTGAGCCATTTGGTTCTTTGTTACTACTATCCAGTTTGACTATTGTGGCATGAAAACAGCCACAGACAACAAAATTAAAAATCAGTGGTGATTATTTCAATAAAAGTTTATAAAAATACAGTGGGCCAAATTTCACCCATGGGCCATAGTATGTGAATAACTGCCATAGAAGAATCACTGAAAAAAATAAAGAAGGGGAAGCTATAAACCAATACTGATACTAAAGTCATTAACACCAAAAACCTTAACTAATCCAAAAGAAGGCAGGAGAAAGGGAACAAGGAATAAATGGAACAGATGGAAAACAAATAACAAGATAGTTGATTTAAACTAATCACACTGATAAGTACATTAAATGTAAATGGTCTAAACACTGCAGTTAAAAGATAGAGATTAGGAGATCAGCAGTTGGCATAATGGCTATGTCACTGGACTCCCATGTAGTCGACTGCAGTTTGGAGTCGGTGGCTTAAACTCACGCCAGGCACGTGTGCATGTGTACCCAAGATCCCGAGAGGAGAATGAAGGAGAAGGGATTGCGGTGTGGCCATCCCCCCTCTGGGTGATTTCTCACTTTCTGTCTCTGTCTTTCTGGCGAGTACACATGCACTATAGTAAAATCCTCTCCAAAAAAAAGAAAAAAAAAAAGATAGAGATTAGGGGGGCTGGCAGGTGGTATGATGGTTAAGGTAATAATAATATAATAAAATTAAAATAATTCTTTTAAAAATTTTGTATGTTTAAAAAAAAAAAGATAGAGATTGGTGGCCAGCAGGTGGCATGGTGTTTAAGGCACTGGACTCCCACATGACCAACTGCAGTTCGAGTCCCAGACCTGGGGGTTTTGCTTTCTCACTTTCCTTCTCTCTCTCTCTCTGTTTCTCTCTGGTGAGCACACAAGCCCTATGACAAATGAAAATAATAATAATAAATAAAATTAAATAAATGATTCTTTAAAAGAAGAGAGGTTGTCAGACTGGTAAAAACAAACAAAAACTAAGTATATGTTGTCTACAAGAAACTTACTTTAAGTATAAAACATGCAATGCAAACACTAAACATAAGGAAAGTGGAGCTGCTATATCCATATCAGATAAAATAGACTTTAGAACAAGGAGTATTGCCAGAGATAAAGAAGAACATATACATAATGATATTTAGGGATCAGTCCATCAAGAAGACGTACTAATTAAAAATATATATGTACCCAATACAAAAGCTTCAAAATTACTGAAGTTACTATTGCCAAATTGAAAGAAATAGGTAAATCCAAAATGACAATTGGATATTTTATCACCCTTTACTCAGTGACTGATAGAACAAATAGACAAAAATAAGAAAGGATATAGAAAGCGTGAAAACACTATTCACCTACTTGATCTAACTGACATTTATAAATGTCTTCTCTCAATAGCAAAATACATGTTCTTTTCAGATATTCAGAAACATTTATCAAGTTAGACCATATGCTGGGTCATAAAATAAATGGTACATGGAACAAATAATAAGCCATGTTTGATAAACAGAATATATTCCCAGACCTACTTCTGACTTCAATATAAATCCATTCCTCATTCTGAGTTGGCATTCATCCTGTCTTTAGTTCCCTGCCCTCAGCTTTGCCTATTGTTGCTTATTAATGAGGTAAAATAGGAAATCTTATTAATATATATACTTCTTGACATATTACCAGTTCATACTGTCAATTTTCTCTTTAAATATTTTTTAACTTTAAGCTTCATTTTCTAAATAATAGCTTTGTCCTACCTTTGTCCATTAATAGGTTCTCAAGAGGCCTTATCTTTAAATCTAGTAATGGCTTGAGTTTGAGGCAGAGAATACCAAATCCCACATGTATGCATACTATTCATAGGTGACATGTTTTCCAAGATCATGCTAAATCTCAGCTGCTTTTATAGTAGAAAGCATTATTTCCCTTCATTACCGTATTTTCTTTTTTAAAAAAAGAATTATTTTTTATTATTATTTTTCAATTTGACCAGAGAGAGGGAAAGTGAGAAAGCAAGCCACCAGGTTCAGGACTCGAACTGCAGTTGGGAGGTCAGTGCCCCAACACCATGCCACCTGCTAGTCCCCATTACAATATTTTCACATGAAATATTTTCATTTCTTGGCCTACTTGTACTCAGTGGACTAGTACTATAAAATAAAGCTTTCCTGGTTTTAGTATTTCTCTTGTATTTCTTTTTTTCCTTTTTTTTGGAGAGTTTTGTTTTGTTTTAGATATGATTTTGCTATAGGTTTCATGCACTTGCTGGAGAAACAGAAAGAGACAGAAAGTGAGAAATCACTCCTCCTGGGGGAATGGTCATGCTGCAATCCCTTTTCCATTCTCTTCTCAGTATTTTAGGCACACATGCACATACACCCAACGTGAGTTTTAAACCGCTAGGTCTGGGACTTGAACCATGGTTGACTATGTGAGTCCAGCAACATAACCATTACACCATCTGCTTGTCCCTAGAGAGATTTTTTTTTTTTCCCTAAAGTGCACATGTACTTGCCAGAGAGACAGAGGGAAAGCAAGAAATCACCCCCCTCCCCACCAGCAGGGATGGCCATGCTGCATCCCTTCTCTTCCATTCTTCTCTTGGAATTTTTGGGCACGCACACACACATGCCCAACATGAGTTTCAAGCCACCAGGTCTAGGACTCGAACTACACTTATTCATGTGAGTCCAGCACCTTAACCATTACGCTACCTGCTGGCCCTTCTCTTGCATTTTTATATGTGCTCTACTGTATGCTGTGTAACTCATAACTTGTTACCTCTCTTACATTTTTTTCATTGTTGTTGTTCAGTGGCTATGACACAGATATATTGGAGACTGGTTAGATCTCCATTGAAATTAAGGGCATCCAATTTGGAACCAGAAAGGCCTTGATTTGAATATTGACTTCTTCAGCTAGTCATTTTGTAACCTTACCACACTTAGTTTATTCTATTATAAAATGAGGAAAATAACTGTATCTGCATCACAAGTAAGGTTTTTATGAGGATTAAATGAAATATGTAATGTGCTTAGCACAATCTGGCCCCTAGAAGCATTTAGTAAATGAAGCCAATGTAGTTACAATTTTTTATCTACATCAACTGAATTCTGCAATGCGCCAAGCATTGTCCAGGGTGTTACATTCTGGTATGTTACTAATAACAGATAATACTTGAAACTGAGTAGGGCCCAGCAGGTGGCCTGGTAGTTAAGGCCACTAGACCCCCACGTGGCCAACCACGGCTCAAGTCCCCCCCTCCCTGAGGGGTCCTGGGGGGCCCTGGGAGGCCCTGGGAGTTGGCTGCTGCAGCTCTAGCAAGAGCTGAGCCCAGCTGAGTGCCGCTGCATACATCCCCCCTCCCCCCGGCGGCCTCAACTCCCTGCAGGCAGTGAAACGCAAGATCCAGGCCCTGCATTAGCAGGCGGACAAGACAGAGGACCACACGCAAGGCCTGCAGCAGGAGCTGGACCGCGAGCGCCAGTGGTGCCAGAAAGCGGAAGGTGATGTGGCAGCTCTCAATCGATGCATCCACCTGGTTGAGGAGTTGGGCAGGACTCAAGGACGGCTGGCAACAGCCCTGCAGAAGCTGGAGGAGGCAGAAAAGGCGGTGGATAAGAGCAAGAGAGGAACAAAGGTGATTGAAAAGTGGGCCACGAAATATGAGGAGAAGATGGAGATTCAGGAGATGCAGGTCAAAGAGGCCAAGCACATTTCTGAGGAAGCCCGCCGCAGACAAGAGGAGGAAGCTGGTTAAGTTGGTCATCCTGGAAGGCGAGCTAGAAGGGACAGAGGAGCATGTGGAGGTGTCTGAACTAAAGTGTGGTGACCTGGAAGAAGAACTCAAGAATGTCACTAATAATCTGAAATCGCTTGAGGCTGCATCTGAAAAGTATTCTGAAAAGGAGGACAAATATGAAGAAGTTAAACTTCTTTCTGACAAACTGAAAAAGGCTGAGACCCATGTGAAATTTGCAGAAAGAACAGTTGCCAAACTGGAAGAGACAACTGATGACCTGGAAGAAAAACTTGCCCAGGCCAAGGAAGAGAACAGCGGGCTTACATCAGACACTGGATCAGGCACTAAATGAACTTAACTATGTATAACCAAAACAGAAGAGTCATGTCCCAACATAAACTTCAGAGCTCTGTGTCTTTCTCTTCCCTCGTAAGAAGTTTCTTTTGCTATTGCATCTTCGCTTTGCTGGAAATGTCAAGCAAATTATTGAATAAATGAAAAGCTTTGAGCACCAGTTAAATCTAAATTCTTCCTCCTTTCAAGTGGCACCAACTTTTTCAGCTCTGTTATTATCCTTAAATTGCACTTATTCCTGAGGTAGGCAGCGTATTTCACAGTGAGCATACTTTTAAGCCTGAGGGCACCTGGTTCCTAGGAGAATAGACAACCCCACACTTTCAAGAATAGACTGATATCGGGAACCAGCAGTTAGCGTAATGGCTATGTCGCTGGACTCCCACGTAGTCGACCGCGGTTCGCGTCTCGGACCCGGTGGCTTACAACTCACGCCGGGCGCGTGTGCGTGCGTGCCCAAGATCCCGAGAGGATAATGGAGGAGAAGGGATTGCGGCGTGACCATCCCCCCTGGGGGGGTGATTTTTCGCTTTCTGTCTCTCTGTCTCTCTCTGTCTGGCGAGCGCACGCACCCTATAGCGAAAAGCCTCTCAAAAAAAAAAGAATAGACTGATATCTAGTCATAGATCAATTTAAAATGCTGAAGAATATAACCTTCTGGGTCATAGTTGGTCAAACATCAGAAGGCTATGGACCATGACATTAAATGATTGGGAATCCAGAGTGAAAAAAAGAGTGGGTGCGCTACTGTGGGAAGTCATAAACCCAAGATAATCCTAATCATCCTGGCCCTTCTCCACACTCAACTATGCAGAGCAAATATCCTCTAACCAGTCGGCACGAGAATGCTTAGGAAATAGCCATAATAATTACCCATACAGGTTCTGGGTAGATCCTGTTAGGCTTTTCCACATGTTTCTTTCATTTAAAAGTTATTCTCTGAAGAGCATGTGTTGTATTCCTTTAAGGACCCATGTTTGTCTGATCTAAGGCCATCCACTCAGCAGGAATATGGTGGCGTTCAGTCCTCATCAACTCAAATCAAAACGGCTGTTAGCCATCAGTAAAGTGAGCAAAAAGAATCTTGTTTATTAACAAAATTCTGCAGAAGGGACTTCTCTGGAATAAAGGTAGAGATTAAGAAAAAGTAATTGATTTCATCTCCATACTTCAGGGAATGACAAATTGAAGATTTACTTACCTGGGACTTGAATTCCTTCTTTGGGACCAAGTTAAAAGACCAAGAAACTCCTGGTTAAATGGATATGGAATATTGTGTAGACAAGGCTGCACATTTTGGCTTTGTTGTATTTCTGCTTTCTCAATTGACATCTCAGAGCTGAAACATTCCACATCCACAACAGTGTGGGGGCCAACTCAAGTTTATGATTCTGAATAAAAATCCTCCTGCTTCCAGCTTATCTAAATCCCCTGCGCCTCACTCCTATTTATTAAGCATCACACTACCCAGGAGATACACTGGCAGATTGTGCAATGGAATAAAACCCACACTTTATATTCTTGCAACTATATCATAGGTAATAGTATTACTTTTTCTACATTTTGGTCAAATAAATTTTCACATAAATGTTAAAAAAATCCCTTGTATCCCAAACATGAATTGCTTTTATAATAAAAATTAGTGAGAGTTGCTGTACAGTGTATAAAAATTGTGGTATTTGGGCTGTTATACAGTTTCATAACAGGGACACAGAAGGGAAAAAACTTAAGGTGCAAGAGTTCTTGTACTGGAGTTTTCTATCTTTATCCGATTCTCCCAGAGTTTGCTAAGGGACATTTTTTTGCAAGAAGTCAGACCAAAATAACACGATAATCAGATGGTATAGAAGGTAAAAGCTTCCATGGCATGGTGGCTGCCCCTCTTTGTATATAGTGCACGTTCTCTCTGACAGCTGTTTTGCCTCCCAAGATTTTTGTACAAGGCTGCCTTTGTTTTTGAGTAGCATTGAGTAGGTTGAGAGAGTGACTTTCAAATGTTATAATGGGAGGCTTCTATCCTTTGATACAAGATGGGTGTTGTCTGGTTCATTTGTGTTCATCCTACACAAGATCATGAGGCAACCCTAAGGGTGATTGAAATCTAAACTGCCATGGGCCCTACAGCTTCATGAACTAAAGAAGAAGAAAAAAATCTCCTTGAAGGATTGGCCATCCCTTCCTCTCTCAACCATAAATAACTGGAAGCTCTTTGAGAGGACGGGAACCAGTCCACATAAGCCTTTCGCTCCATAGGCATATCTGTCATCTAATTTAAGGTTTGTTTTCAAGCTGATTGTCAACTTAGATCTGACTTTACAATTGCTCATGGCTTGTTTTGTTTATAGTTGAATTTATCAGCATCCAAACTTATAAAACTTGGCTATTGGGGACCAGCAGGTGGTGCGGTGTAGCTAAGGCACTGGACACTCCCACATGGCCAATCACGTTCAAGTCCCAGACCTGGTGGCTTGCTTACTCACTTACTCTCTCTTTCTACCTCTCTCTCTTTCTCCCTCTCTCTCTCTGTGTCTCTCTCTGGTCAAATTAAAATAAATGAATAAATAAATAAGATTAAGTAAATAATTCTTTAAAAAAAAAAAAAGCCTCGGCTATTGCCTTAGCCTATTTAAGAAAAGTTATCCAAAAAAATCAGAAATGTTCACTAATACCAATTGTCCAATTTTTTAATTGTATTATCAAACTAAAAAAAAAACTGTATATAAACTTTTTTCTAAACTATTTTCTTAACTTTCAAAGTAATTTGTGCTTAAAATGAAAAATGAGTCGGCTTATTGCCATACTTTAGTTGTGCTGAATTGTTTAGCCGCCACTTGAGTAGTGATGGAGACCAGATTTGTAAGCTCTGCAATCCATTCTGTTTGGATCTGACAGCTGGCTGCAGTAAATATCTTGTAGCCTTTTTACTTTGCGTAGAGATGGGAGGGTGGGAACGATAGTGGAAGAAAGCAGTCCGCTTTATTTCATGTTGTGATTGTTTACTGATTCCAGTAAGAACATTGTGCAGCTGTTTGAACAGCTGCCCTTTGATTTCATTTTGTTTAGTATTTAAATTTGTTAAGCTTGTCTCAATACCTGCTTATTGTCTGCTCTTTAACTGGTTCTCCTTCCTTATTAAAACCTATGTTCTACTCTGTTATCTCGGCATGATTTGATGATACGCATTAATTTACTAAAGGAGGGTTTTTTAAATCTTGCAGGTCATACTGAAGGTGGTTTATGCTTACTTTTTTTATGTCTGCTAGTTTATTATTGTAGTTAAATGTTTTATAATTCGATAAAGAAATTAGTTTTTGAAATTAAACCAGAGTTTAGGTCACATTCAATTACCATTTATGCCAACTTATTATATCTGCAACAGGTGACTTGGTCTTTTTTTTTAGAGAGAGATTTTTTGCCACAGGGCACGTGCGCTCCAGAGAACAGAAAGCGAGAAATCCCAAGGGGGATGACCACGCCATAATCCCTTCTCTATTCTCCTCTCAGGGTTTTGGGTTTGCAAGCACACACACCCAGCGTAAGTTTTAAGCCACCAGGTCCAGGCCTCAAACGGCAGTCAGCCATGTGGGAGTCCAGTGACATAGCTCTTTCACCATCTGCTAGCCCCGGCAGCTTAGTCTTTCTTACTCCAGACTAGGAGGGAAAAATGACAAACTAGCTTAAAGTACGTAGATTTTCTTTCAACTACTTTCTATGAACAAAATGGATACCTAAAAAATATACACACAAATACACAAGGTAAGAAGATAAATTTTATATTTATGTGTTAGTCTTCTTATTTAAACTATCCAGGTAGACTTGCTGCAAATTTCTTCAATATTATGGGAATTTTATTCTGTATTTACAGGTGAGGGACCTATGCATTGCGTATATGCTGGTAACATTAACTTACCTCTATATTGGAGTCCTGGTTTTTGCTTCATTTCCTTCACCACCATTATCCAAAGATTGTATTGAGCAGGTAAGGCACTGTGTACCTTTACTGTGTGATTATTTACACCTTCACCTATACATAACAGGCAGGGTGATTCAGTAACCAGATATGACCTCAGACAGGCCTGAATACAATGTCTACTATCCATTCCAAGTATGGGAATTTAGGCACTTTTACCATCCTTTCTGAGGTTCAGTTTCCTTTTAAATTTTAAATAGTAAAATACATACTCCATTAGATTTTTAGATGGACTCTAATAACGTGCTACAAGACTGGCACTGTGTAGTACTCAGATAAATGACTATTATTGTACATATATTTCTCTTTGGAGAATTTCTATGAGTAGTTGTCATTAATTTATAAAATCTCCACAGAGAATACATTGCACTCACTTATTTTCCAAAGACCAGGTCTGGGAATGTCTTGGATAAATTGGTACCTTAGTTCATCAGTCTCTAATGACAGATCTGACTCTTATGTTGATTTCATAGAGTGGCAGGCTGCAAACAAGGAAAGATTGTTTGATTGTTAAAGAGAGAGAGAGAGAAACAGAGAAACAAAGAATAAAAGAAAAATTCTTTTACTAAAAGAATTTAGTTGCCATAATAGTATTTTCTTCGATTTAACCTTTCAAAGCCTTAAGAATAATATATTCTTTTGTTTAATGTGAACAAAAACTACTTCTGAAAAATAGCATTTCAGGGGAATAGAATTTCTACTAGAAATTTCTCTGCTAGAGTGTAATGGAATATACAATGTGATTTATTACTGCTGAATAATAAAGGTTATTTCAGCAGAATAGAATTAAAAGTCTCCTTATCTTTATATGAGAAATAGGTTTGAGTTACTGCTGATAAAGTAGCTTGAAATGTTTCTATTGCCTTGATTTCCTTGATTCCAGAAGTTGTCTAGTAGACAAATGTTTTCTGAAAATTTTCCTAATAGGAACAATCCCATATAAAGCCACTCTCTGGGGGATAGAAATATTTGTCGTTATTTGTATTTTAAAGGAAAAAATTAAAATTCTGAGTGATTAACTTTTTTCTAGATACCAAACTAAGATGGGAAAAGAGGTCATGAAAGGAAGTAGAAATAAGTCCTTTTCTATTTAGTGTTAGACTGTAAACAGTGATGACACCAGGCGATAGATGTACTCTTACCTTGTTTTGTAATCTTTACTTTGAAAGTGCTACAATACTTCAAAGGAGGAAAAGCAAGAGAGCTAGTGAGGATAAAAATAGCATTAAATTAAATTAGCCATTTATATATATTAAAACAGATTGAGTATTGTGTTTGAACCTTGCCAATTAGTGCTTCTCAACCTATCTGTGGTAAAGGACAAGGTTTCTTTTATTGTTTTAATGTCAAATCCATTGCAAACTTAATACTTTTGTAAAATAGAGTAAACACATTGCAATATCAAATTTTGGTAGCAATTTCTAAATATTTTCAATTTCTGTACTTAGCTCATTGAAAAATAGTTAGCAAGCAGTTTATGGATAGGCAGCTGTCCACAAACCACAATTCGAGTAGCACCTACATTCCAAATAAGCAGAAGACATTCCATTTTATGACCGTGTATGTACTGAATTTGTTTTTTAACATTACCTCATTATCTCTCTTGGATTAGAATTTTTTAGACAACTTCCCTAGCAGTGACACCCTGTCCTTCATTGCAAGGATATTCCTGCTGTTCCAGATGATGACCGTATACCCACTTTTAGGCTACTTGGCTCGAGTCCAGCTATTGGGCCATATCTTCGGTGACATTTATCCTAGGTAAGGGCTCTTCTCTTGACCAGCAGGATGTGCCAAGCAACAAATGACTGTGCAAACAGGTCAGTTTAAAGTATGACTGATCCTTTTGCTATAAAAATTTGCCTAATGAAAGCGGTTACTAAGGATAGATCATTGGTGTCCTTTTCCCTGAAGAGCTTTAAAAATAGAAGCCACTCCCTTGTCTAGAATGATTTAAAGTTCTTTCCTCTCAGTATAATTATATTAGCTCTGATGCTAGTTATATTTATCTTATGATTTAGCTGCTATTAATCTCCACATGGCCGAGAAGTTTATAGTATATAGTACATGTGTTGACAATGTGTGGCTAATGAAAAGCAACACTTTTAATTAGTCATTGATACTTATCATATACTTATTAACATGTGTGCTTTTGACATGTTGTTGAGAATTGAAGGTAAGATATATGATGAGTATAAATTCGTGTTTGATATTATAATAAGTTTAAATCACTGCTATGTTTAATCTCTTATTGAGGATGGAAGTATGTGAGTCCCTTTGAAAATCTGTTCAAAGCTAGTTATCCTCATCCAAGAGAAATTTCCATATATTGTTTTGGGGTTTCTCTGAACCCTTCCTGTGGCCCTCTGGTTAACTTACGTTAACTTCTCTCATTGTAGGTTCATCCTAGTGAAAAAGACCTAGTTGTATCTTATTGAGAATAAATTATCTTAAATGAACAAAACTTATGAATTCAATCTGGGGGAGCATTATTTACAGTAACCAACAGGTTATCTTAATCCACTCTTGTTTGAAATCAACTGATAAGTTCTGTCCCCACAGTAAATAATTTTACCTA
Organism: Tupaia tana; assembly: GCA_026018925.1. Lineage (NCBI taxonomy): Eukaryota > Metazoa > Chordata > Mammalia > Scandentia > Tupaiidae > Tupaia > Tupaia tana. Next base: position 44,414,286 of record JAKSZU010000006.1, on the reverse strand, counting down.
TAGGACTGGCCTTGTAGTATAGCAGTTAAACCCTGTTCATAGGGAGCCGGATCCTACATGGCCAGCCATGGTTCAAAATACTTGGGTTATATGTGCATGTGTACCCAAAATCATGACAGAAATGGAGAAAAAGAATTGCAGCATGACCACTCACCATGAGGGGGTACATTCTCTTTTTCCCTCTGGCAATAAATAATAAAAATTACCATTTTAGCTATAAATATGTTGGTTTATAAGCAAAGCAAAAATTGAGTTACTGGGTCTTTAGCGTTCATAGCAGTTATAGTTCTAACTTAGCTAATCTAGATGATTAGCGTTCAAGAAGTATGACTCCTGTTATATTTATATTCTGTGCTATATTTATCATCACCAAAATAAAACAAATACAGTAAGCCAAAAATGAAAAATTATAGGCAAATGTATTACTTCTATTTTCTGCCATTATTTATAAAATGGTGGCTGTTAGGCCACACTGCAGTCCCTTCTCTTCCATTCTCCTCTTGGGATTTGGGCCCACATGCACATGCACCCTGCATGATTTTTCAAACCTCCAGGTCCAGGAGTTGAACCACACAGCCAGCCATTTGGAATCCAGCCGCCTTAACCTGCATGCTACCTGCTGGCCTCAGTATTCTTTGATACTGCATCAAAACTCGACAAGTGGTAGTTTATTATTAATTGCAATGCAGAATCTAAAACTTGGTTATATCGGTTACATCTAGAACCTATTTGTCTAACTTGCCCCTTAGCTCTTTCACCCATGCATTATTTTGTATCTTCTTGTTTAGTCATTTGTAAAATATTGGTTCACTGAGTTCTGAGGATCTTCCAAATGTTGATACATCTCATTATACAATATCAAAACCTATGTTTGCTAATATCACCACTGATTTTATCATTGAAGTTTTTAAATATTAGAAAATTATCAAGCTCAGGGTGGCAAAAACAGAAGTCTCCCTTAGCCACACTTTATTGAAGTTTTGGTCAGAGTGATCAACCTTGGCCCAAGAATTATTAAATTGTTGGAGTCAGCAGGTGGTGTGGTGGTTAAGGCCCTGGACTCCCACATGGCTGATCATGGTTTGAGTCTTAGGCCTGGTGACTTGCTTTCTCATTTTCTCTCTCTTTGGTAACCACACGTGCCCTATAGCAAATTAAATAATAACACTAATTTTAAAATTAAATAATTCCAAAAAATAAATTATAAAATGGAAAATTCCAGAAATATCAATAAGTTCTAAATCACATGCCCCTCTGAGTAGCATAATGAAATCTCAGGACATCCTACTCCATCTTTCCTGGACATAAATCATCTCTTTGTCCAGCATATCCATGCATTTACACTTAGTAGCCTTTAGTCACTTAGTAGCCAAATTGCTTATCAGATCCAAAAAAAAAAAAACATTATATATATAGAATCCAATATTATGTGCAGTCTCAGACATCCACGGGGGGGGGGAGGGTTTCTTATTCCCCTCCTCCCACCTCAGCAGATAAGGGAGGACTACTATACAGTTCTCCAAAATTCTAATTTTTATTTGAAGCTCAAATTTTATCACTGACAGCAAATAATGCCGGTTTTTTTTTTTGTTTGTTTGTTTTGTTTTTTTTTTTTGAGGAGGGGAAAGGTTTTTGCTATGGCTGTGTGCGCTCGCCAGACAGACAGAGAGAAACAGAGAGACAGAAAGTGAGAAATCACCTCCCAGGGAGGATGGCCATGCCACAATCCTTCTCCTCAATCCTCCTCTCAGGATCTTGGGCACGCACACACGCATACGCAGCTCCCAGCATGAGTTTTAAACCACCAGGTCCAGAACTCGAACAACGGTTGACTACATGGAAGTCCAGCGACATAGCCATTACACCAACTGCTGGTCCCCCAGTTTTTCTTAAAGTGACAAGCTCATCATGCATTTTCAAGAAAATATCTGTCAGATATCGGTGCTTGAATAGCCTTAGCTTGTCTACACATCAAGTAAAAATAGCATTTGATGGGAAAAACAGCTATGTCAGCCTTCATCTCAGCTACACAAGTACTTTCCCTCAAGATAACCATGATACTTTGTTGTGCAATAGATGTGCTTTGTTATGGATTTTCTATTTGATCCCATAGGATGCTAGCTGAGTGCTGTATGTGCTGCTTTGGAGGCAGGCTACATGGGAGGTCAGCCTACTATAAAAATTAGTCCCAGCTACTTGGGAAGCTGAGGCAGAAGGATCATGACATAGCAAGACCCTGTCTGAACCACCACCACCACCACACACACATGCACACACACACACAAGATTAAAAAGATGTGTATTCAAACCATGAGATTGACTAAAACTAATATTTTTCTCCTTTATCAAGGACATTTTTGAGTAAAACTTGATTTTTCTTTTTGATTTTTTTGACAGTTTGGCAGTAAAGAATACAGCAGAGAAAACAGATCAGTACAACTGCCTTGACCCAAACTAAAGGGCTAGCAGTTTTACCCAACTGCTTTTGCAAACCAAATAGTATCTTGTACTATTATGAAAATAATTTTTACCTCAGGGACTTCCTGAAAGAGTATTGGAAAAACCCCTGGGCTTTGTGGTCACACTCTGAGAACCACTACTTTGGAAAAGCACACAAAGTTGTTTCCTTTTACAATACAGAAGTTACAGAGGCCCAGCCAATGTCTTCTTGAAGCTCTAAGGCAGTTTTAAAGTTGGGATTTCTGGATAAATAGTAAGATCTGGAAGGCTCTTATCTTTGTAATGTATCAGGATATATGGCTAACCCCTTAGTTGTATAAATATTTTTTCTCATTTCTAATTCTGTCTGTAATCTTTATCTGGGATTAATTAACCTCTGATAACTCAGGCATAAGGAGTTGCTTTGACATGTATATTTGGCTTTTGAGAATAATTTTTTTGAGAAATGGAGTTATTAATAATTGAATTTCATCCATATTATTTTTGTCTCCAAAATGATTCTCAAACCTTGAATTGTTAACATTTAAAGTATGTAATTAATACAGTCTATTCATGGTAAATGCTAAATAGCTGTAAGTGATTAAATACAAAAAATGAGCTGTCCGTTTTGCCTTTCCTTCAATATAATTTACTTTTCTATTATAAAAATAAAATAACTTTACAAAGTGTTAAATATAGAAAGAAATATTACCTGTGATCCCAAATTATTACCACTGCCTTTTCAGTGTATTTTCTTCTGATATTTTTCTAGTTTGGGATTTTTCTTGTGTAGTAAACATCAACCTAGATTCCCTACCACCCACATTGTCTAGATGGTTTTATACCATATTGGTAATAATAAGTTATTTTAAAGAAGTTTTTTTAAATTTATTTTTCTTATTTTTTTTCTTTCCTTTTTTTTTTTTTTTTTTTTTTACTAGCTTTTTGTCATAGGACGCATGAACTTACTGGAGAGAGACAGTAAGAAATCATCCCCCACAAGGGATGGCCATGCCACCACCTCCTGTGATCTTGATCTTGGGCATGCATGCACATGTACCCGGTGTTATTTTCAAGCTACCAGATCTGGGACTTGAACCACAGTTGGCCATGTGGGAATTCAGCACGTTCCCCAACTGCTGGCCCCCTTAAGTAAGATTTAATATATTCTGTTAAGTAAGTTGTCTTGCCATATTTAGGATTTTTCTTTCTTTCCATAAATATCTTTATGTTAATAGCTTTTCTTATGATTTTGATTATTTTCTCAGGTTACACCAAATGGAATTATATTAGGTCATCGGAAGTCATGATGCAGTTTTGCATAGACAATACGTCATGACTTTTCCATGACTTAATGGCTCAAAGATGTGAACTTGGGTACACTCTATTAGTTTGGTCCTACATAATTTAACTTACTTATATTACTGTACAAAAGGGCTAATTTTACAGTCTCATTACCAACATTAAGAATTATTTTGGGGACCAGTACATGGTTAAGGCGCTGAATTCCCACATGGTCAACTACTGTTCAAGTCCCAGACCTGGTGGCTTGTTTTCTCACTTTCTCTCTCTCTCTGTCTTGTGAGGACACATACACTATAGTAAACTTAAAACAAATAACAATAATGATAATAAAATAAATACTTTTTAAAATAATTATTTTATTTAGCTTTGTTTATTTTAATTTGACCAGAGAGGGAGAGAAAGAAAGAGAGAAAGTGAGAAAGCAAGCCGCCAGGTCTAGGACTTGAACCATGGTCCATCATGTGGGAGTCCAGCTCCCCCAACCACCACACCACCTGTCGGCTCCATAAATAAAATACTTTTTTAAGAAACAGATTTTGTTGGGGACCAGCAGTTAGTGTAATAGCTATGTCACTGGACTCCCATGTAGTTGACCACAGTTTGAGTCCCGGACCCCATGGCTTAAACTCACACCGAGCACGTGTGTGTGCATGCCCAAGATCCTGAGAGGAGAATGGAGGAGTAGGGATTGCGGCGTGGCCATCCCCCCTGGAGGGTGATTTCTCGCTTTCTGTCTCTCTGTCTCTCTCTCTGTCTTTCTGGTGAGCACATGCTCACTGTAGCAAAAACCTCTCAAAAAAAAAAAAAAAAAAAGAAAGAAACATATTTTGTAGTCTATTTTTCCTGTGCTTTTATTGTCAGACTTAAGATATTCTCATTTTAAGGTGTTAAATGTAAATTTTATTCTGTTAGTGGTTATAATTTGCCTATTTTTACATTTTTTTCTTTCCTCCAAACTTCTCAATTTCTAGCATTTTCCACGTGTTGATTCTTAATCTAATTATAGTGGGAGCTGGAGTGATCATGGCCTGTTTCTACCCAAACATAGGAGGGATCATAAGGTACTGCCTGTAAGAAAATTGCACCCCTTTGTATACTGGTCTAATTTTTAGGCTTTTCCTGTTGTTGTTTTAACTTATTCAAATAAAATTCCTGTGAATATAGATGTTCTTTGACTTAAAATAGGGTTATATCCAATAAACCCATTGTAAATTGAAAATATACTGTCAAAAATATTGTAAATCAAAAATTTCTTTAATACATCTATTTTACTGAACATCATAGCTTAGCCTCTCCTACCTTAAGTATGATCAGAACTCTTACATTGGCCCACACCTAGACAAAATCATTAAATGCAAAGCCTATTTGTAAGTGTTTTTACACGAAACCTATCTTACAGTAAAGTGTTCCATATCTCATGTAATTTATTCAATACTGTTTTGAAAGTGAAAAGCAAAATGGTTGTATAGGTGCCCCAAGTATGGTTTCTACTAAATGTGTTTCACTTTCGCACCATTGTAAACTCAAAATATCCTAATAACCATCATTAAGTCAGGAATCATATTTAAAACTGGTAACATTCAAATGTAATTCCTTGATATCAGTTAAGGTACTCATTATCTCCCGTACTGTTTATTGCTGGTAGAGACTGACCCCAGAAGCGCCATTATCCCTTAGGTTCAGGCACCTTTCCCTTTTTTATTTTTTCTAATCCTCTCCTACCATACTTTCTTTCTCTTTATCCAAATTAAAACACTATTTTTCATATGCAACAAATAACTTTTTAGGAGTACCTAGGCGGTCCTTCATATGTCAAGGCTATGTCCTAACTTCCTCTGTCCAATTCTATTTAGAAACATATTTTAGTGTCAGTTGAAACCAGAAAGTAAGAATGTAAACAAGAGTTTAGATCCCAGATGGCTCTTTCTCTTTATCCTTTCCTGAAGATTTGTAATGAGAGTACAGTTGTCACCTCAAATTCTCATGAAAAACAGGGATTTAGTATGATCCAGCTTCTCTACTTTAGTATATATGCAGAATGAGTCACCTTTTTTGAACACTCTTACCTAAGAAAGAAACGAGTAACAAAAGGGGAGATTATTGGCCTGATGCTTATTGAACAGAATGGATTTATGAGTTTCTGTTAAGCTGTTCCTCAAGAAAACCTGAGTATAAAGAAAGAGAAGAAAAGGGATGTTCCTCTGTCATAGTGTCATGCTTGGGAATTTTTGTTATTATTTTTTTGTAATTATGCCGAGTGCCATGGGGATAATCATCTGTTCTCATTCTTCAACAGATACTAACAGTCTCAAAAAATGAGAATGTGTAATTAGTTTAGGAAAGATCAAAGGTAGGAAGCCTATGTCCAGATGTTTCCCAAGAAGTAACCACAATCACTAGACAGAGAGGAACTGCGGGACTTGAGGAATGAATAAAAACTCTTTGTCAAGCAGATGCTATAAGGATGAGCAGGAAATAATATATTAACTTAACAAGTGAAATAAATTTTAAACCCAAATAATTTATGTCAACACAAATGAATCAAAATTGTCTTACAATGTCAGATTGACAAAGATATAAATTGTACTGTATTTATTTTAATAACATCAGAAAAAATAAAATGCAGGATGAATATTGACCCCAAAAGTTTTTATTTTGCAGATATTCAGGAGCAGCATGCGGCCTGGCCTTTGTATTTATATATCCATCTCTCATCTATATCATTTCCCTCCACCAAGAAGAACGTCTGACGTGGCCTAAATTAATCTTTCACGTTTTCATCATCATTTTGGGGCTGGCTAACATGATCGTTCAGTTTTTTATGTGAAATACTCAACTGTTTTCTCAAGATCTTCCATGGTATTTTGAACCTTGACAACAGTACTCCATAAATTCACTTGTAAATGCTTTCGTTGTATAATTCTAAACGTTTTTCTAAGATCATTCAAAAGTAAAGCTAATAGTTGCTCATTAATAAGTGCGTTTAGAGTGGGGAAAGGGTCAGTAAGAATGATCTCAGTCTCTACCTTTCTTAGATTCATTCACTTCTTTCTTCTCATTGTCTTTTCTGAGTTGAAATGTATGCCCTAGGAAAAATCATGCTGGGTTTTGCTTTTAAAATATACAGCATGTTCAGCCATGGTGGTGTAAGTGATAAGACACCACTGCATGAAGCTGGGCTTCATGGAAGGCCCTGGGTCTCTTTCCCAGACCAGCCTAAAAACAGGCCATTCATAGCAGTGCTTACCTATAACGGGGCAGGAAGATTGAAGCTGGTGAGACCCTGTGGAAAATACCTCTACCCCTTCTACCTCTCCCTTTCTTTCTCTTCCTCTGTCCCTTCCTCCCTCCCTTCTTCCTATTCTTTCTTTCTCTGTCTCCCCAGTCTTTTTTTTAAAAAAGGGAAGAAAGAAACAAGGTGGGTGGATTTATTTCGGCTGCAATAAAGATTCTCAGGGTGTCACAGCAGTATTTTGTATGTCCTGTTTCTGTTTTATTCATTCAGGGTGTTTACTTTCACTTTCTTGCTTGTTAGACCATTTCTGCAATGTGCCCAAACCTCTCCTGTTTGGGACAGTAAACCAAATACCTCATTTTTTAAAAGACGTTTTTATGGCATTAGTACTAATAGAGTGAATTCTTAACTGAATCTATAATCTCTAGTTGAAGAAAAAAAGTGTCAGCCTAGATTCTATGGCCATTAAATGTATGCAAAATAAATAAAGTAGGAGCGTGTGTTGTCTGATTCCTCTTTTATTTATAATCCAGTATCGATGGCTTAGACTGAAATTTTTCTTAAGCCAGATTTTGCATAGAAACAAGAGTTGTTGTCCCCATGGATCCAACAAAAGCTTTGTTGACCACTGAGCACTGCCTAGACTGTCATGGCAGACCTAGTAGGGAAAGCCCTGGTATATGAAGTCCTTCAGGAAAGAAGGGGAATGGAGAAGGGTTCAGGGAGGGTGAAGCCTCTACACAATGTACCTTGTATCCTCTGAAGGTGAAGGTTGTGTTGTTGTCACAGAGAATTCATTTTGTGTGAGGTACAAGCTCCAGATGAAGGCCCCCATCTGCTTACTTCTGTAACCAACAGCATAGAGTGTTAACTGTCCGTAAAGAAAACTCGTCAGATCTGAGACAAGGATCATAGAATCCAGGTACTTAGAATTAACACCCTTCCCGCTGTCTTCCCCAAATGAAAAGCTAATCCAGAATCCAAATCTGTGTCCTTCCATGTAATACAGCCTGTGTGTTCAGCCTCAGACTATAAAATGGTAATGTTTCTTTTCTATAATTTTTAGATTTCTTTCATGTTAGTCTAAGTTAAACGATGTACCGTTGACACAGATTCCACACCCCAGGATAGTACAGGGATTTGTGTTATTTCCTTCCTTTGAGAACAATGAGTGAAATGGATTTTTTTAAACCTAGTAAGGGCCCCAGATTTAAGGCCAGCCTAACCTTCTTTCAGCAAAGCTTTCTGTCCTGTTCATAGACCCATAGACCTGAATTGATGATGAGCTGTATTACCCAAAGCTCTTTTTAAAGTCTTATCTTAATGAAAATTCTCAAGCACACACAAAACTAGAATGATACAGTAAATCTCTATGTACCTATCCCCTAGATTTACCTTTACCTATCCCTTTTTCTTTTCTTTTCATTTTTATTTGCTTAAACAGTTAGAAGCCAATCTCAGATGTGTATCTCATCTCTACAAACATACAGCTAATAGCCTTTGAACTTTTTACATTTTTTGGTGGAGATAGCCTCATAAGTGCTGTCAGAAGTTGCATTAATTGGAAAATTCTGCACTAGTTGTCAGGATCCCTGTGTTAGCCTCTCTTAGAAGAGGAGTATAATGAATGGAAAAAATTTATCTCTCTACTAGAAGGCCCCTGAATTTTTATGACTAGAGTCTTGTTCAGGTTAGGGACATAGGATTCAAAAGCTAGAGAGCTTTTTGACAGATCTTCTAGGCTTAATCCCTGTTTATCTCTAGCTGCCTGCTTTGCCTTTAAAAACCTTATAAACAGAGTTTCCATTGTCTCTCTTCGATAATGTAGTCAAACGTTTTAACACATGGAAAAATGATTTGATGTATTGTTTCTTATTTAATGGTTGAGGTGACAGTGAATGTGTTATTTACTAAAGTAAAAAAAGCAACATGGATCATTGCTTCTGTTTTCTTTAAATGACTTGATAATTTAGTATTTCTAAGATCCTATGTTAGACTTAGGCTGAATGATTTTCTTAAGTTTCTTTCATGAGTATGGCTCCTATGGCCTGTTGTTTGGCTTGGTCAGAGAACTCTGTGTGAGTGCATGTCAGAAAGATCAGCTGTACCTCATTAAGATCACATTGCAATTAATTTTAGAGATTCTTTACCAGCACCTATTTGAATTTTATAATTAAATTTCACTTTTTCCTCTAATGTGGTTTACCACCTGTGTGCTTTGAATTTCTGTTATTTAGCACACAGTTGAGGACATTTGCCATCTGTGAATGTTCATCTAAAATCAGTTTTATCATCACACCAAAAAAAATCGCATTGGAATAAGGAATAAATTTATTTATAAAGAGGAACTATATTATACTTATTTACATCAAGTATATTAAAAGTATATTAATTATATTATAAAGTGTATTTTAAGTACAGTGCAATTACTAGCTGTAGAAAGACAGGAGCTTTCTATTTTTCCTTGGAGTTCAGTGAAAGAATTTTTTATTTGTATTTTGATTTATCCATGTCTACAAATAATTGAATAAACTATTATATAATAGTCAGTGCTTTGGAGGAGACAACAATTATATCCTAACAGAACTTTCAATCTAGTAACTGAATGATGTACATAGTTAAAAGGTAGTATATTCTGAGGAGTGTTAAAGAAACAGATTGATCCCTGTTGGTTAGGATCCTCAGGGAGTGCTGGTAAAGGGAGCTGACCCATTTTCAGCCTCTCTGTGTAACCGTCCAACATTTAAATACTTGGCACTTTTCACCTGCAAATGGGATCATCTATCTTAATAGTGTTTGTAAAAAAAACAAGCAGTTTTTCAGTGAACTTCTTCTCTGATAACTACGAGATGTGTTTAACTGTGGGCTATTTATTTTTCTCTTTCTTACATTTTTAACACACTGCATTATTCACTTCTATGACTCTTGGACAGCAAAGCACAACTAATTAATAGGAGAAATAATTAGTAACATGTTGGGCATTACAAATAGAATGCTTTTATAAAATTTTCTCTTTGGAGACTTATTAAGATATCATTCTTCAAAATGTCAAATGTTTGAGCTTGTGATAAGAGCAGAAAGTATTGCTGCTATAAGTTTTCTTTACAAAACACTGACCTGTTGCTTTTTAGAAATCTGGTGGTGCTGTTTTTTTTTTATTCTTTTAAACTCAATTTCATCCCAGTTTGAATGTCTAAAACCAAATCCAAATGTACTTGACGCTTAAACAATAAGTTACATTAGTTTGTGATCTAACGTGAAATTAATCCCCACATGCCTAAAAGCTGGCTTTGCTGGCTCCAGTTTTACAGTCCACTGCTGCCTTCACTTCAGATTATGTAAACACATATTGCGAAACAGCTCTGACGGGAACCTAATAACCTAAACAGCATTCTGTGAAATGTAATTTGTTGTCTTTTTTGTAAAAGAAGAAATTAAATCAATTATTTTGAAGAAAAACAACTCTGGGGTTTTTGTCTTGTTGAATTTTGCCAGGAAATGCAATTGCCTAGTAGCTGTGTGGCCCAAGGGCAGGAAGAAGCTGGGCTCCATCTTTTACAAGTCAGATATCTCAAGTGATTGAGCCTGAGTCTCCCATCAGGCCCACAAGAACCCTCTCTTAGTGTTCTGATCCTGGAGGAAGACATGTGTGACATTATGCTAACTGAACCCTAACATGAGTATCCCTTTAGGATTGTTAAACTAGGAACACTTAAAGTAGATGTGACACTTCAGACGCGGTGTCATAATCCTCTAGAGCCATTTAAACTAATAAAGAGCTCTAATTTTCTGCATTCCCTAAGTAAAATTCTTCTTCTTCCCAACATCATTTTTCTCTTTATTTCTCAGCTGTTCTGCAAAGATAAGGCTGTGTCCTTTTAAAAGATTTAAAGATGGGAACCAGCAGTTGGCATAATGGCTATGTCGCTGGACTCCCACGTAGTCGACCGCGGTTCGCGTCCCGGACCCGGTGGCTTAAAACTCATGCCAGGCGCGTGTGCGTGCGTGCCCAAGATCCCAAGAGGAGAATGGAGGAGAAGGGATTGCGGCGGGACCATCCCCCCTGGGGGGTGATTTCTCGCTTTCTGTCTCTCTGTCTCTCTCTGACTGTCTGGCGAGCGCACGTGCCCTATAGCGAAAACCTCTCAAAAAAAAAAAAAAAAAAGATTTAAAGATTAAGAACTTCTCCATTCTCTTTATTTCAGGTCATAAATAATCAGCCTGGGATAAGGATGGAAATAGTTCATTTGCTCCAGATCTCTCAATCCCAAGTGATTCAGTTATGTTTGGTCATAGCAGGTGCTCAGTACACACCTGTTACTTTAATTAATTAACTAATCAAGGTTCTACTTTAAGAAAATAGTAAGTCAATTGCTATTATCTAGGATTTTGCTCTATACCCCCAAAAAACAAGATCCAAGTCAGTCAGGTTCAGAATCAGTCACTCAGGAAATATTTAAATACTTTCTGGATGTCAGACCTTGAGCTAAGCACTGAGCATGCAGTGGTGAACAAGCCAGATATGATCCTGACAGTTCAGCATCTTTTTATCCTCCTGAGCGACTGGTCATCATCCTAAGTGCCACTGAAGTGCCAGACTTTGACCCTTCCCTGCTGTGATGTGGCCACCTCATGTATACATTTGGAAGAGGCAAGTATCAAATAGTAGTACAGTAAGTTGAACTTTGTAAACTGGACCATGTTTATCAAGATAAAGCTTTTAAAAATCCTAAATCAATTACAATCTCATAAAATTATTTTTTTTGAGAGGTTTTCACTATAGGGCGCGTGCGCTCGCCAGACAGAGAGAGACAGAGAGAAAGCGAGAAATCACCCCCCAGGGGGGATGGCCACGCCACAAGCCCTTCTCCATTCTCCTCTCGGGATCTTGGGCACGCACGCACACGCGCCCGGCGTGAATTTCAAGCCACCGGGTCCGGAACTACGTGGGAGTCCAGCGACATAGCCATTACGCTAACTGCTGGTCCCACAATCTCATAAAATTAAGTGGACAAAAACTATGTGGACAAACCTGGAAGGTGCCACAGAAAAATAGACATGGGTGGCCTGGTGAGGCGGTAGAATTCTAGATGAATCATTTACGTTGCTTTTGACTTCATAACAAATGCTTCTGAACTAATGTCTGATAAATCACGGCAAAGATGACTTACTGAAATACATCTACACTCAACCCATGAAGTAAAAAACCTGCCTACAAAGTACCTTTACAAAAGATAAGAGATCCTGATTTATAGGAGCAAATTCAGGTTCATGAGGTATGAAGCTTACAGTTTAGAGTTCCCATTTTAAGGAAAAACAGAAAATTAGGAGCCCCAAATTAGGAAGGATCCCATTTAAGTGAGGATGACTGACCTCAGTTTTTTTTAACATTAAGGTAAATCATCCATGAACCAGTCTGGGTGGGGCAGTTGGGAGTAAGGTTAAAAGACTGAAAGACGAATAATGCAGAAAGGTGTCAGGCATCCAGTTTGGTATATCAAGTTTTGAGTTTCTCTGCTCTCTTTAACAACTTTCACCAACCTGAGCTTTTATTTCTCTAAGCATCAGACTTAATTTAGCAAAATGACATAGGGTACAATCCAGTAATAATTAATTTGGGGTCAAAATAGGCCTTTTTTGTTTTTAGACTGGGAGAGCTTTTACCAGGAGATGGGTCTTGCAAGACTAATTTTACCCCCCACCCCACCCCTTTAAATTGTTATTAGTCTTAGATTACCTTAGGAATGAGGAACATTTTAAGGACTCAAAGCAGAAAACAACCTACCACATCCAACAGTAGAATAGAGGAACACTTATTTATTTATATTCTGCCTTGTTCCAGAAAGTATCTGCTTCTGCTATGTTAAAGTTGACTTCAAAGGATTAACTTGAAGACTTTTTAGAAAATAAATGAGAAGTGTATGACACTCTTTGAGTGGAAGCTGAAACTAGATTCAAATAACTATTCCTTGCACCATGTTATAGTCTGTTAGTATAGATAAAGCCCAAACCAAAGCAGTACATTTTACTAATCATCCTAGATTTGGGTTCAGTTTCCAGACCGTCCTGAAGTAGGTCAGGCACAGCAGCACACACCTATAATCCTAGTTAACTGGGAGTTAGAGGAGGGAGATAATGACATGGTGAGAGCCTGTCAAAAAAACCTTATTTTATAATCTTCATACCTGTCCAGCTTCACTTCATGCAGTTCACTCAAAACTACACGTTCCTCTCTGGCCCTGCTCCTTTAATCTGTCTGCTCCTGTGTGTGGTATGCTCTGGGCCCACAAGTCCTTTTTCCTTTCAGGGCATAGCTTGAAAATCACCCTTCTTAACTGCCTCCCAAATAGTCTTCTGTGCTTTCCAGCAATTCATGCATATATATGTTGTGGCACTTATCACCGTGTATTGTAATTACTGACTTGTGTACTTTTTCCCAACTAAATTAGGAACCTCGTCTTTGTATTTATAGGATTGAGCACATTACAACAGAGGAATGCTCACGGTACATCTCCGTCAGATAAGTGTACAGGAAAAGACCCAGTCTTTCCTTAAGGAGGGCTCACAGGCTGGGTAGGGAGACAGATTCATGTCTAATATATGATTAGTTCTAGAAGAAGAGAGATGAATGACCATACAAAGGAAATAGTGGTTAATTTTGACTGGGTGGTTAGGAATTGCCTCTCAGAGTACAATCCAGTTGAGTAAGACTTATTTTGCCAAGCTGAGAAAGGAAGAAAAAAAGCTTTGAATTCATTCTATAGCAAATGAGTATGACTCACCAAGTTGCTATATATTTGAACCTCAACTCTCCAGCTGTCCCATTGTCCTACTCCCTTTCCTCTCATTCACTGCCAGAATTCACTGACAATAAATTTTCTGTTGCAATGCCAAATTACCATGCTAAAATGAAAAAGAGTTTGCTTATGTGGCCAGGTATATGTGTGAGTGGTAAGAAAAAGTGCTACATGATGCATGGTAGAACTGGTTTCTAGTCCTGGTTTTGTCCTAGATGGACTGGATAAATGATCATTATTTAACTTCCTAATTCCTAGTTTCTTTTACAAAATAGAAATAGTATGTATTATTACCTCTCTTCATTAATTCATATAGATGTTTGGAAGAATTTAGAACATACCATATGTAAAAGCGCTCTACCAATACCCAGTCTTGAGATTATATCATTTTTTCTGAAATCACTTCACACAATTGGCCAGACCACTTCTGAGGATCTTTACAGCTTATGAAGAAAAGTATGTCAGTGGGTTGGGGAAAGAAATACGTCTCCCTTATTTAGATGAGCAGTTTTCAAGTGAGTGTAAGTGGTAAGACTGCTAGAAATCACAGAAATACATAGTTATATCACACAAATCAGGACTATTCAGTCCTAATTTTATTGGCAAAGCTGTGACTCAGCTGTGTATGTAGAAATAAAAAGTTATGAAGATAACCTACTCCCCAGGTTCTGCCTCAGTCTGAGCCCAGAGTAGAGTAAAGCTAGCAGATATTTGTGTGTGTGGTGTGTTTATGGGGAGAGATTTTAAAGAACTGACTCATGCAATTTCAGGGGCTGGCAGAGTGAAAATCTGCGAGGTAGACTTTCAGTCTGGAGACCTCAGGAAGAGTTGATGTTGCACTCAAATACGAAGGCAGTCTTTGGGCAGAATTCTCTCTTCATTGGCAAGGGACTTCAGTCTTTTTCTTAAGGATTCCTACTGATTGGATAAGGCCCACCTACATAATCTACTTTATTCAAAACCTTCTTATTTAGGGACTGGCAAGTAGTGTGGTGGTGAAGGGTGCTGGACTCCCACATTGCCGACTGTGTTCAAGTCCCAAATCTAGTGGCTTGCTTTCTCACTTTCCCTCTCTCTTTCACTCTCTCTCACTCTGTCCATCTCTGGTCAAATTAAAATAAATAAATAAATAAAGTTGAATAATTAAAAAAATACTTATTTAGACCTTAATCTCATTTTTAAAATAAAAACACTTCATCATCCAGACATGTTTGACCAAATATCTAGATACTATGGGCTACTTAAGTTGACAGAATTAACCATGGTTCAGTCACAGTGGCATGGCCAGTGGGTTACTCCGTGTAATGCTGGAAACGATGTGGGAAAGCTGTGGTTCACATCCCAGGCCTACCTAAATAAGTGTGATACAACCATGATCCTGGCTGGATGCAGGGCTGAAGGAAGATCAGGGCATAAACACCCTGTGAAGGGTGCCTCTCAGGACATAGATTTTTAAAACCATTATACAACAACAAGTTGGAGACCATTTTTCCCTCCCTTTCCTGTGATTTATTCAGAAATTTCCTAAGATGCATGGATGTCCAAAGGTGATGCTAGATTTACCTTGGTAGTAAGACAGGCCAGGAGGACAGCATCTCAAAGTGCTTCATGGGTGAGGTCCAACTGGGACACCTATGGACTCAGCAGCGCTGGGACGAGAATGAAGTGCTGGAATGGTCAGGCCATTTCTCAAGCACTTTAGCAGAGTGCCCTCACAAAGATATGCTCATCTCTATCCATTGGATCCAAGACTTCTCAGGCCTTAGAATGAACCCCAGGGGATGGAAGGTGGCATGGTAATTGGGGCACTAGACTCCCACATCGCTGACCACAGTTCAAGTCCCAGACCTGGAGCTTGCTTTCTCACTTCCCATTTCTCTCTCTCTCTCTCTAGTCAAACTGGAAAGTAATAATAATAACAAATAAAATTAAATAAATGAATAATTACTTAGAAAACAGAATGAACCTCTAAGGCAGCATCAGGTCAGGTTTAGGTGACAACTCTCTAGAACACTCCAAGCCTCTCCTCTCACTTCTCTGACTTAGCCCACCACTTCCCACTTAGAGATTTCCCCAAACACAGTGGAGCAGATTTCACATACTGGCTTGTCTCCCTGGATAACACCAAACTTGTGCCTGTATCTTCCAGGCAGCTTTTCCTTTCGATCCTGAATTTAAGATTATTTCCATAACATTTTCATTCAAATACAGTATACACTTTTTATCAATTTCATTTTTTTTTCTTTTTTTTCTGCTAGTACTAACTGTCAGACAAGCATCATCAGATACCAAAAGTTTAAGGAACATTCACTGGGACAATAATGAGTAAGAAATTCTGTTTGTTACCTTTTTTAAAAAGAAAAACTATCTCCAAAAACAAAGCAAAACTCTTGCCAGGAGGCACATACACTAGCCAGAGAGAGACACACAAGGAACCCTACAATGGGTGTGACTATGCCGTAATCCTTTTCCCTCCATGTCTCTACCCCTTGGGATTTGGAGCATGCATGCACATGTGCCTGTTTTTCAAGTCACTGGGATCAGGATACAAATTGTGTTTGACCGTGTGGGATATGGCTGCTATAGCACAGGATTAATTGCTGCATGATGGGGCTGCCTTACGTTAGGTTGATTGCTTTAACTTTTATTTTCTGTGGAAAAAAAAAAAAAAAAAAACAAAAAAAAAACCCTTCATTTTAGCCCTGGACTTGTAGTTTAATAAAGCCATGCATGATGTTATAGAGTAATCCAGTCACCGCCCTTGTCCATCCAGCACCCTTTTCTGCATGACTCTCTCCATCACTCAAGGTAAACCAGTAGGTAAAGGAGGAAATGCCTCCCTTTAAATTCTCAAAAAACATGCCACAATCATTCAGCTACTTCTGGATTTTCACATGGACATTAGAATATCTAGGGGCCAGCAGGAGGCATGGTGGTTAAAGGCGCTGGACTCCCACATAGCCAACCACAGTTCGCGTCCCAGACCTGGCAGCTTGCTTTCTCACTTTCTCTCTCTCTCTCTCTTGCTCTCTCACTCTGTCCTCTCTCTGTTTAAATTAAAAATAAATAAAGTCAAATAAAAATAATTCTTAAAAAAATAGATATTTAATTTTTAAAAAAGATAACTTTTTAAAGAATTATTTTATTTAGCTTTATTTATGTCTTTATGTATTTATTTTTAATTTGATCAGAGAGGGACAGGGCAAGAGTGACAGCAAGACAGAGAGAGAGAGAGAGAGAGAAAGCGAGAAAGCACGCTGCCAGGTCTGGGACTTGAACCGTGGTTGGCCTTGTGGGAGCCCAGGGTCCTTAACAGTCACGCCCCTGCTGGCCCAAAAAAAAGATGCTTAATTTTTAAAATCTTGACATAGTACCTTAAGTGTATCAAAAGACTGCACAGACTTCCTACCCCAGTGAAAACAAACACGTTTGCTTTAAAGAGGAAAAAAAAAATCTATTTATGTAAGCAATGAATGCCTGTTGCAAAAGAGAAAAAAAAAGCTAGAAAATTCAGAAAATCATTAAGACAAAAGAAAACCCTTAATTCCACCATCAGATTAACATTTTACTGATCATAAGGAAAGATAAATTGAAATTTGATTTCCTTAACATATAACTTATTTCTCAAGTACTTAATATTTTTAAATGATTAAATAGATGCTACTTTCGGGGCCAGCAAGTGGTATAGTGGATAAGGGCGTGGACTCCTACATGGCCGACCACAGTCCTGGACCTGGCAGCTTCTTTCTCACTTTCCTCTCTCTCTCTTTCTCTCTCTCTCTCTCTCTCAGTCTGTCCCTCTCTGGTCAAATTAAAATAAATAAAGTTAAATAGAATAATTATTTTTAAAATGTTAAAAAAAATACATATGCATATGCTACTTTATAATTAATTGATCCTCTATTGGATAATTTCTAGCTTTGTTATGATTTTGCATATTTTTTACTGCAGCCATCTGCATGAAATAAATTTTAGAAAATAGAATTGATAGGTCAAAGGTTATAAATATCATTAAGATTCTTGATAAATATGGCCAAATTGTCTTCCTGAAAATTATCTTAATATTCACCGACTATTATCTCAAATAAGAAATTGATAACCACAATATATAAAACATTCAAACATGTCACTTGCAAAAAGCCCCTAATAAGCCATTTAAAAAATGGGCAGTCAATCTGAGCAAACAATTCTCAAAAGAAGAAATATAAATGTCTAAAAAACATATAAAAAGATGTTCAACCTCCCTTGTCATAAAGACAAATGTAAGTCAAACCACAATCAAATATCGTGCAACCATAGTCAAAATGACTATAATTTAAAAAGTAATGGGACTAGCAGGTGGCATGGCAGTTAGGAGCGCTGGACTTTCACATGGTTAACCATGGTTCGAATCCCGGGCCTGGCGGCTTGCTTTCTCACTTTCTCTGTCTCTCTCTCTCTCTCTTTCTTGCTCTCTCACTCTGTGCCTCTCTAATCAAATTAAAATAAATGGATAAATAAAGTTAAATAGAATAAATCCTTTTTTAAAGGGGGGGTGGGCAGCCGGTGGCATAGTGGTTAAGGTACTGGTCTCCCACATAGTTGACCGCAGTTTGAGTCCCAGATCCAGTGGCTTGAAACACACCAGGCACATATGCATGTGTGCCCTAAATCCTGAAAGGAGAATGGAGGAGAAGCAATTGCAGTGTGACCATCCCCCTGGGGGATGATTTCTCACTTTCTGTCTCTCTGTCTCTCCAGAAAGCACGCATGCCCTATAGCAAAAAATCTCCCTTAAAAAAAAAAAAGAACAAGTGTTGGGAAGTTAGAAGAAAAGGGAATCTGCCTGCATTGCTGGTGGGAATGTAAATTAGTACAGCCACTATGGAAAAAAGTATGAAGTTTCCTCAGAAATCTAAAAATAGAACCTCATATGACCCAGTAATTCCACTCTTGGGTATTTACCCAAAGGATAGGAAATCATTCTGTTAGAGAGACACTTGTCCATCCATATTTACTGTGGCATGATTCACAGTAGCTAAGATGTAACATTAACAAGTCTCCAACAACTGATGAATGGATTAAGAAAATGTGACACGCATACACAATGGACTACTTCTCGGCCATAAAAATACAAAGATAGTCTGTCATTTGACACAAAGTGAGTGAACCTTCAAGATATAATGCTAAGTGAAGTAAGCCAGGTTATGAAAGACAAACACTGTAGCCCCACTTGACGTAACTTTTTCATTTATATGCAGTATACACTTTTTATCAATTCCATTTTTCCACGACTTTTTCATTCATATACTGAATGTCCCTATGACAGAAACTGAAGGACTCAATGACGTAGAAGTAGAGAGTAATGGTGGATACTAGAAGTTGTATGGAATGGGTGGGAGAAGGGGTTCAGGAGAAAACGATAAACAGACAAGAACATATGTGAACAAATGGAACGGGTTATGGAATGGTGTGCCACAGCAGAGTGAAAAATGTCATTGACAATTAAACACATACTAACCCTCCCCCCCCAAAAAAACAAATACAATTATCATTTAGGGTATACAACATAATGTAGTGATCAATGCTAAAGATGAATGTGTCTATATTATTGATTGATTATTGTACACTGTGCATGCTTTGAAAAACCATTCTGTACCCCACGAAGAGGTACAGCAATTATATGTAAATGGGGGGGGTGACAGAGTTACAAAGAAGTCATAATTAAGAAAGAGCCTGGTTGGACCAGCAGGTAACATGGTAGTTAAGGCGCTGGACTCCTACATGACTGACTATAGTTCGAGTCCCAGATCTGCCAGCTTGCTTTTTCACGTTCTCTCTCTCTCTCTCTTTCTCTCTTTCTCTCACTGTCTCTTTCTGATGAGCACCTGTGCCCTATAGCAAATTTTTAAAATAAGAATAAATAAAATCAAATATCTTTTTAAGAGAGAGAAATAGAACCTAATGCTTAACATGCATAATTTTCTTGTATAATTTTATCTATCAGAAAAATCTGTCTTGTAGCACATTACCAAAGGTTGCAATAAAGATATCAAATAAAAAATTGTATTAATCTGTACTCCCACCATCAGTGTGAGAGTACCTATTTCCCCAAATCCTAACTTTAAAACATATTTGCTGGGAACCAGCAGTTAGCGTAATGGCTATGTCGCTGGACTCCCACGTAGTCGACCGCAGTTCGCGTCCCGGACCTGGTGGCTTAAAACTCAGCTGGGAGCGTGTGCGTGCGTGCCCAAGATCCCGAGAGGAGAACAGAGGAGAAGGGATTGCGGTGTGACCATCCCCCCTGGGGATGATTTCTCGCTTTCTGTCTCTATGTCTCTCTCTGTCTTTCTGGCAAGCACATGCGCCCTATAGCGAAAAAAACCTCTCCAAAAAAAAAAAAAAAAAAAAAAAAAACATATTTGCTGATCTGATAGGCTTAAAATGGTCTCTTGTTTCTGTTTGTGGTTCCATTGTGATGCTGTTCCTTTTTTTTTTTCATATTTATTGGTCATTTTGAGGTTTCCTTTAATTGTTTATTGTGCAAAGCCAGAACTAAATCACATTAGACAGCCCTTGCTACTCTGAATCCTGTTTTGCAATCTCGATTAAAGTATATTTTGTTGTTTTTCCAAGTCTTTGAAAAATAGTTTTCTTGGTTCTTTCACTCCAGTGACTTTTTGCTTAATGACTAGAGCATGAATAATGTTCCTTGGTTAATCAGATTTAGCCTGCTGCAGAAATTGTTTTAGTTTATCAAGTTAAGTCAGAGGATTCTCCGAGAACAAAGCTAAGACTTGGAGAGGTTCCAGTGGTTCTCAACCCTGATAGGCCTCACTTAAGTTCATACTGCCCTGAGGGCAGCAGGCAAACCTTATCATAGCTAGTCTATGTATGGAAATTGCCTGGCATGACGTGCTCATCTCTCATACTCTTAAGTATTTTGGTTACTATTTTATCTTCCTAACACCTACACCATGTCAGACACAGATGGGCACTCAGGAAATATTTGTTGATGGGAAGAATAATATTTCTGATAAGAATATAGCGTTTGTTGTTAAAAACAAAAAAGTCAAACTGCAAACAAAAATAGAAGAAATTGTGAATGAATGCTTATCTCAACTCCATGTAAGTAAAATCATTTTAGGTTTAAGAACCATGGAGGAAAACTTTAAGTTTTATTACCATGGGAAATAGTAACATGGGAAAAAACTTTAGATTTTATTACCAAAAAAAAAAAAAAAAAAAGTTAAAATATAGATTGAATAATCTCACAAACTAAAAAGAGAAGTATCAAGCTGGGAAAATATTTGCTACATATATGATGTATTAATATGGAAAGAATTAAGGGGAAGAGCAATCAAAGATCATCCAGTAGAAAAATAAAAGAACATAAAACAGCTCATTTACAGCAGAGAAAGTTATTAATGAAAAGAAAAAAGTATAGTACTCATTGTTAACTAGGTGCAGTGAGCTGGATAGAGTTGGTTTTTTTTGTTTGTTTTGTTTTGTTTTTGTTTTTGTTTTTGTTTTTTTACTTGACTGTAAATTTTCAAAGCCAAGTTATTTACTTAGGTACCCCCAACAGGGTTTTCACACCATGATCCATCCTCAGTTAACTCTAGTCATGGGTTTGCATGCACATAGTCAGGGAGGTCTTGGGACATGACAGTGACTTTCCTGTGTAGGTCCAGCATTGCAGAGCACTGTGTTGCCATTGTACCACTGGTTGGCCCCAAAGGCAAGTTTTTAAAACTCAAAGCTAGGCATTGACTTGGTTTCTTTTTATGTATTCTGGCTGGTTAGATAACTACCTACCTGAGGAGCAGTACATAATAAACACCCTCAATGCCACTAAAAACAATGAGAGAGGGATATGAATACCAAAAAAAATAAATAAATAAAAGAAAGAAAGAAAAACTACGATATACTAATATTAAAGTGCTATTCTATTTCATATAAGTAGAAATCAAATGTGTTTTCTTACTTTGAGGGGTATTTCCTACAGATAGTCCATCAACACCTTATCTCAGTCACCCACACCTTCGATCAGAGAAGCATGAGTAAGGACAGAGAATGAAATGTGTCATATTATTGATACTGTTTGTTACTGAAAATTGGTTTTCCAGAGGTACAGAGAGAATGATGGGAAGAAGCATCAACTTTGTCATGGATAGCCACATAAAACAAGTAAAAATTTACTATCTCAACATCGTTTTCCTTTCTTTCAAAAAACTGTCAGTTTACTTGGAGCAAGTTTTGATAGATATTTTTATCATTAGCATGATCTCAAAACAGAAAATTACAAATCATGCCAGTTTCAATTTTCTTTTTACTGTTCTTTTGCTTGCTAATCACAAATCCCAATGTGAATTTCTGCAAGAGCAGGGTGCCATGTCACAAAAGATCAGTCTGGCTTCAGAGTCTCTTGTTATTTTCCCTACATGGAATACAGATGGTTTTTTGTTGTTGAATCGGGACCATAATTTGCATCTGGTAGGACAATGGGCCATATTCTCTTCCCCTGTTCGCACACAGAGCAACATTGACAGCAGCAAGAGTTGCTCAGAGATAGAGGCAGAATTTGGCCCAGCCAGTGCTAAATTTGGCCTGCTTTTTAAAAGTAAATGGTCCAGTTAGCATCTAGTGGAGAGCACACCAGCTAGCGGATCTGGAAGTTTCCTTTGAAATTTCCAGCCCATGGATGAAGTAACTCCAGACTCTAATATGCTGCAGAAGTCTCTCTGACGGTAAATAAAAATCAAAATCATTATCTTTATTGGACTCAGGACTTTCCATGGCAGTGGATAATTTAATGTTATGCTCTGTGTCCTGGTTTCCTCTCTGTGATTGATGTGTTCTTTGTTTTCAGAAAACTTTTCTTTTCTTTTTTGGAGAGGTTTTCGCTATAGGGTGCGTGCGCTCGCCAGAGAGACAGAGAGACAGAAAGCGAGAAATCACCCCCCAGGGGGGATGGCCATTTTGCAGTCCCTTCTCCTCCATTCTCCTCTCGGCATCTTGGGCACGCACACACACGAGCCTGGCATGAGTTTTAAGCCACCCAGTCCGGCACTCAAACCGCGGTCTACTACGTGGGAGTCCAACGACATAGCCATTACACTAACTGCTGGTCCCTCTTTTCTAATATTCACCTTTCTTTGAAGTGACCCTGAAAAATGAATCCAAAGTTCCCTTCCCGCCTTCCACATGGGGAAGCTGGGGACCCAGAAAGTTGAAGCGAATTTCCTCCTCTTATGACAAGGAACTCTGAGTTCTCAAGTGGTTTAGTCAAATTGGAAATGAAACTCTGAATCCTTAGGTTCTATTTTCTGTTTGATTGAAATCAAATCCTGGCCCCACCATGGGCGGCCCAGGTGGAGGGGGCACTGCTGCACCATGCTGGAAACCATGTGGGAAGGCCACAGGTTCGTGTGCTGGTTCTGGCTCAGCACACCAGGTATGCCCACCCCCCACAGCCGTGCTTGTGATCCTGGCTAGCTGCAGGGCTATAGGAGGTTGACAGTATGGACACCCTGCCAAGGGTACCCCCTCACACATACCCTCTGTCAATAAATGAAAACAAAAATTTTTTTAACTGAAACGTTTTCATTCCTAGGAGGTTGTTTTTCTATATACATGTCAATTTGAAATCCCCTCTAATAAGAGCTAGTTTTCCTCAGGACACCTCAGTTATTGAATATGAGGGACCTCTTAGGCCTCTTCTCTCTCTTGTAAACTCTCTCTGCTGAGCAGATGACTGTCGATAGGTTTTACCAATATTATAGAGAAAATGGAGGGACCGACCCACTTAATTGCTGCCTCTGCAGTACATGGTCTTTGAAACCCACATATTCAGGTTATTTTTTTCTTTTTTTAAAAATAATTATTTTATTTAACTTTATTTATTATTATTGTCATTATTATTTTTCAGCTTGATCAGAGAGAGACAGAGAAAGAGAGGAAGTGAGAAAGCAAGCCACCAGGTCCGAGACTTGAACCGTGGTCAGCCATGTGGGAGTCCAGCACCTCTAACCGCCATGCCACTTGCCGGCCCCTGGGTTATTTTTTTCATAGTAAAGCCATTTAAACATATTTACCTTGAGAGTTTCTTTGTTTATTTTTAGGTTCCAAGAGTTTTGACCTTGGAGCAGATTTAACCTTAATGAAGGAGAAAAAGTGGATAAGGAATTCATTGGTTTGTGATATTTAGATTTTTCCCAAGGCAAGAAAGAAGATTTAAAAATGGACAATTCTATTTCTTTAATTGAATTTTCTTTATTATTATTAATTTTTAAATTTTACCAGAGAGAGACAGGGGACAAGGGGAGAAAGTGAGAAAGCAGGCCACCCAATCAAGGACTCAAACCATGGTTGGCCATGTTGGAGTCTGGCACCTTAACCATCACACCTACCTACCAGCTCCAACAATTCTTTTTAAGAACACAAAATTCCTGAGCTCTATAACATACCTCCCTTTTCATAGACTGAAGGTAGACGGGACGCCAGGAGGTGGCTTAGTAGTTAAGGCACTGGACTCCCATATGGTTGATTGTGGTTTGAGTCCTGGATTCAATGGCTTGAAACTAATGCCAGGAACATGTGCATGAATGCCCAAAATCCCTAGAGAAGAATGGAGGAGGAGTGATTGTGGCATGGCCATCCCTCCTTGGGGGTGATTTCTCACTTTCCCTTTCACTGTCTCTCTGGTGAGCACATTCACCCCATGGAAAAAAAAAAACTTTAAAAATCATATATAATAAAAGAATGAGGTTAGAAGGAATCTTAGATTTTTTTAATCCAGTCTTCCCATCTTACAGTTGAAGAAAGTGAACTCAAATAAGTTGTGATGAGTCTTAGAGCTAGTTCCCTGCTGATACATATAAATTTACCTTATTCTTTTTTAAATGTTCATCATATCCAATAAAGATATACCTGAAAATGTATTCAGACATTTTTTCTTGAGAAATATTTTGATGATTAACAGTTTTGTACAATTATAAGCAATGCTACAATAAATAACCTTGCATATGTATCTTAGTTCAATGTTTATTTTTATAGGCTAAATAGTAGAAGTGAAGTTAAAATTTTAGTAGAAATAGTCCT
Organism: Tupaia tana; assembly: GCA_026018925.1. Taxonomy (NCBI): domain Eukaryota; kingdom Metazoa; phylum Chordata; class Mammalia; order Scandentia; family Tupaiidae; genus Tupaia; species Tupaia tana. The sequence continues at coordinate 44,389,425 of JAKSZU010000006.1, read as the reverse complement.
TCTGTGAAACTGTGCCTGATGCTGCACATCCTTGCCAACACTGGCTATTATTGATCTTTTTATCTGAGTTGTCTTTTAAATAACTATGTGTTTTAATGTTTAGCTCATTAATCTATTTTAAATATACATTTGTACATTATGTGAGGTAGGGGCTAACCATTTACAGTAGTCCCCCCTCTTTTATTTTATTTTTAATTTGCTCACTGGAAAGAGAGAGAGAGAAGGAGAGGGAAAGTGAGAAAGCACCCCTCAGGGGGGATGGCCATGCCTCCTCAATCCCTGCCCTTCCATTCTCCTCTCAAGATTTTAGGCACATCTGCACACGAGCCTGGCATGTTCCTGGGATCCAGCTGCCTTAACCACCAGGACCCTGGCTTCTCCTTGCAGTAGTCCCCCTATTAACTGCAGTTTGTTTTCTGTGGTTTCAGTTATCTGTGGTCCAAAAATGGTAGATGGAGGGCCAGCCCTGTGGCACAGCAGTGAAGCCCTGTGCATCGGGAGCCAGATCCCATGTGGCCATCCATGAATTCTGGCCTTGGCAGCCTAAAAAAACATGCTGGGTGTGTATGTGTATGTGTGTGCTCCAAATCCTGATATAATGGAGAAGGGAGGAAAAAGAATTGCAATGTGACCATGCTCCACTGGGGGTTCTCTCTCATGTGCATGCATACATACCCTCAGGCAATGTTAAAACATTAGATGGAAAACTCCAGAAATAGTTCTTAAGTTTTAAATCTCATGCTGTTCTGAGTAATGTGATAAGAACTCACAAAACCTTACTCTATCCTACCTGGGTTCTGAATCATCCCTTTATCTCATCCATGCTGTCTATCTACCAGCCTGTCACTCATTTAGTATGCAGGGGGTGGGGGTGGGGGTGGGGGGTATTGCACTGCCTGTGTTCTGCTGATCCTTATTTTACTTGATAACAACCCTAACACACAAGAGTAACGCTGCTGGCAAATCAGAGGTACAGAAGGTGCAAAGTGCTTCATGTAAAAGGTGAAAGTTCTTGCCTGAATAAGGAAAGAAAAAAAAAATTGTATGATGAGGTTGCAAAGATCTACAGGAGGAACAAATCCTCGGTGAAATCATGAAGAAGAAAAAGAAATTCATGCTAGTTTTACTGTCACGCCTTAAATAGCAAAAATCATGGCCTCAGTACGGTAAGATGTTGTGAGAGAGATCACATTTAAGGAACCTTGGTTACAGCATATTGTTATAATCGTTTTGTTTTATCGTAAGTTATTACTATTAATTTCTAGTTTATAAATTAAATTTTGTCATAGATTGTATGTATTGGAAAAATATATATATAGATATAACGATAGGTACTTCCTACAGTTTCAGGCATGCATTGTGGGTCTTGGAATGTCACTCTCCCTCCAGGTAAGGTTGGGCCACTGTATTTTTAAAATATTTAATATGAGAAGAGGAGCAGAGAACTAGGTGTAAGATGAGTTAAGAAGACAGGTAATGGCAACCACCAAGTTGCATAATTCACTCTGCAAAATATTAAAGCCTGACAGGTGACCAGACCTGTCCCCTATGGCCACAGTAAAAGGCCAGTCAGAGACCATCTTCTGTTACAGGAGAGTTTCATAGTATATATGCATTGACAGACTTAATGATAACAGGCTTTTAAGCTTCTGTGAGACAGACACTAGTGATTTGTAGACATTTAAAGAGGCCTTTAGATGTAATTTTGCCTATAGTGATTTTTACCTCCGAGGTTGACAGTAGAACCTAGAACGCCTTCCTGCTAACAGGTGTGACAGAGCAGACCCTTTTCTTTTCTTTCTTTTTTTTTTTGAGAGGTTTTTGCTATAGGGTGCGTGCACTCACCAGACAGACAAAGAGACAGAAAGTGAGAAATCACCCTCCTGGGGGGGATGATCATGCCACAATCTCTTCTCCTCCATTCTCCTCTCGGGATCCTGGGCACACATGCACACGCGCCTGGTGTGAGTTTTAAGCCACTGGGTCCGAGACTCGAACTGCGGTCGACTACATGAGAGTCCAGCGACATAGCCATTATGCCAACTGCTGGTCCCAGAGCAGGTTCTTTTCTGAGGGTTTCATGTCTTTTACCCATACCTTCAGGATCTTTTTTATTTTTTGGAGAAGTTTTTGCTATAGGGCCATGCGCTCGCCAGAAAGACAGAGAGAGACAGAGAGACAGAAAGCAAGAAATCACCCCCTGGGGCGATGGCCACGCCGCAATCCCTTCTCCTCCATTCTCCTCTCAGGATCTTGGGCATGCACGCACACGTGCCCGGCGTGAGTTTAAGCCACCGGGTCCGGGACTCAAACTGTGATCGACTACATGGGAGTCCAGTGACATAACCATTACGCTAACTGCTGGTCCCCCCTTCAGGATCTTTACCAGGTATTTCTTCCAATCACATACAAGTATGAATAGTACACTCCTGAAAGGAAAGTGGAAGTGGAGTTTTCTCCACCTCATGTGTCTGGAGTTTTGTGATAATTTTTTTTTTTTTGGAGGGGAGTATTATTGGCACTTCTTTTGGATTGGTACCTAGTCCTACCTAATCTGTAGTCAACCTACATGTTCTCCCTGCACCTCAGAATTTCTCTCAGAACTAGCAGATGGCATAATGACTATGTCGCTGGACTCCCATGTAGTTGACTGCGGTTTGAGTCTCAGACCCAGTGGCTTAAAACTCACACCAGGTGCGTGTGCACGCGTGCCCAAGATCCTAAGAGGAGAATGAAGGAGAAGGGATTGTGGCGTGGCCATCCCCTCTGGGAGGTGATTTCTCACTTTCTGTCTCTCTGGCAATCCCTCACACACCCTATAGCAAAACTCTCTCTTTAAAAAAAAAAAAGAATCTCTCTCAACACTGTGCCCTGGGTAGCCCCTATCAATTGATCAGAGTCAGCACCCAGACAGAGTAGATTTCATTTGTTTGTTTTTGCCATAGGGCACGTGAGTTCAGAGAGAGAGAGAGAGAGAGAGAGAGAGAGAGAGAGAGAGAGAGAGGAAGTGAGAAATTAATCCCCCCCCCCAAAAAAAGGGGTGGTCATGCCACAATCCCTTCTCCTCTACTTTTCTATTGGGATTTGGGACACATGCACATGTGCCTGGAGTGATTTTCAAGCCCCCAGGTCCAGGACTTGAACAGTAGTTGGCCATGTGGGATTCCTGCACTTTAACCACCATGCCACCTGCTGGCCCCAGGCAGAATCAGTTTGCCAGATGTTCTAGATCATTGTTGTAAGCGTCCCATGGTAGTGGTGAGAGATTGTTGTCTTGAGTATATCATGAGTATATCAGTGATCCCTACTGGATCAGAAACAGGTGATCTGGCCACCCATGGAAAAGTAGGAGGCGGTTTTTGGGGAAGTAGGCCCTTCCTTTTTCTATGGAAAGGCTGACGTGAGTCATAGGTCTTCCTACTTCCTAGAGAAGGGCAGAGTCGGTGATAGAATTTCAAATTCAGAGTTCGAAGGCTGCAGAAGCAGAAGAGAGGTATAGCAGATGCCATTTGTGTCCCACCCATATTCTCTAGACACCTTAAACGCAAGGAGCAGGGCCAGCAGGTGGCATAGTGGTTAAGGTGACTGAACTCCCACATGGCCAACTTTAGGATTCAAGTCTTGGACCCCACAGTGTGAAAAACATACTGGACTCACGTGCATGCACGCTCAAAATCTTGAGAAGAGAATGGAAGAGGTGGGCAGCGTAGCCATTTCCTCAGGGGACGATTTCTCACTTTCCTCCTCTCTCTCTCTCTCTCTCTCTCTGTCTCTGGCAAGGGCACATGTCCTAAAGCAAACTAAAAAAAAAAAAAAAAAAAAAAAGCTTTTTTAATTAAAAAAAAAAAAAAAAAAAACAGGTGGCTTCTGTGACTCCATCTAAAAACTTGCTCTGGCTGCAGAAGCGGATATAGTTTCTGCATAGGGCAGCTAGAAAGTGCTGGGGAACCCATGCCTCCAGGGACAGAACTCGGGGACAGAATTCGACAAGTAATAGATGGGAATTGTAGTCCAGAACTCCAGAGCTGTAACTCCACAGGGTATTCTCTGCAGTTTACAACGGGTCTCTCAGTAGCTCTGGTGGTAACCAGCTCATGAGTGCCTCTTTTCTGTGGACTACCTTCCCATCTCTGTTTCATGTCCCAATTTCCTGGGATCCTTTCCCAGTGGCCTCCCTGTGCTCCAATCCTTGGCTCAGAATCTGTTTCTGGGAAAACCCAACCTAAGATAAGGGGGACTATCACCTTCATGGTGAGGGATGATATACCCTTTTGAGAACTGATACACTAACAAATTTTTTTAAAAAAATTTTTATTTAACTTTATTTATTTATTATTTGACCAGAGAGAGAGAGAGAGAAAGCAAGAAAGTGAGCCATCAGGTCCAGGACTCAAACCATGATCGGCCATGTGGGAGTCTAGCGCCCTTAACCACCAAGCCACCTGCCAGCCCCACACTAACAAGTATTTTAAGGAGCTACTTGTAAGCAAAAGAATTTTAATTCTCAGGCCAGCCCCATACCCTACTGGTTAAGGGAGCCAGATCGCACATGGTTGACCAAGCAGTTTGAGTCCCAGGTCCAGCAACCAGAAAAACATGCCAGGTGTGTGTGTGTGTGCATGCCAAAAATCTTGACAGGATAGAGAAACGGAAAGGGGATTGTGGTGTGACCATGTCCCATTGTGGGGCGCTCTCTCCTCCTTCTTGCTTTCTGTCTCTCAGTCTCTCTCTGACAGGCACACATGCCCTCTGGCAATTAAAAGAATTTTAGTTCTTCATTCCATAAGAAATACAGACTCTTCTTGGGGCAGGGATTGGGGAACTCTGTTTTTGTAGAGGTAAGGGAGCTACAAAAGAGAGGGGACCAAGCTCAGGAAGGGAATCTTTATCCTCCCTGATCCTATCGGACACGTTCTGGCTGAAGCACAGAGTATGCTGGAAATCCCAGAGAAACCCAGACTGCGCTATGTGCCCCACAGGAATAGGGACCACAACTGCACCACAGGCAGCCATGATCGATGAAAGATTATTATAAGTGTTTTCCATTTACAAAAGACATGATGTACCCTTTGTAAAACACGCATGCACGCGCACACACACACACACACACACACACACACACACACAGATTGAATTTCCTAAAGTCATTTGATGCAAAGGTTGTCACTCTTCTTAGGTTTTTGTCATTTTTGTTTTAAAAATTGTGAAAATATCCGTGTTTATGTAATGATGTTAATAGAAGATACTGTTTTCTTATAATATTCTTATTTCACAGAATTAAAAGCTACTGAACACTTTTCACTGCTCCCGCTTTTGTGAGGGGAGTCATGAAATCCTAAACTGTAGAAGCCACTGATCACAATGCCACATGACACACCCTTCTGTGACGCAAGGATTCATTCTCCCTGGCCCTGTTGTAAAGCCAGTGTGTGACTCCTCCCTGCTGTGCCAACCAGCCTGACAGGCTTTGGTGCAGAGAGGCGGTGGGGAGCCCACGCACAGATTTCCCATGAGGCGCTCTCCGTCCTGTCCCTTCATGCCCAATGTCTGGCCCTGGCTCTCCACATTTCCACTAGGATTTCTCCGAGAAATCCCTAGGCTTGCGCCAGGCAGTTCAAATGATTAATTGTGCCTACCCTTCCCTCAGTTCCTAGACATGAGGGAGAAGAGAGCCTACTCAGGTTCTCAATCCAGTCGCCTGATCTTCTGACGCCCCTTTAGGGAACCTCACTTTGGAAGAGAGCCTGCCTTCATGGGAAAGGCTGTTTTTGTCATTGATGTTTTAACTCCTTTGAAGTCAGAATTTTACCCTATTGTGAAGACTTATTGCAAAGTATCCACATCACTCCATTCCTTAAATAAATCTCTCCAGTTATAAAGTGCCATTGTTGATCTACATAAAAATGAAATTCAAGTCCATTTATAAATCTAATTTGGTAAAAAGCAAAGACATTTATACCAAATAAGGCATATGACTTTGGCATAGAAAGTGAAAGTGGCTAATCTGAGAATGTTCTTTCAAAAACAGATACTGGAAGAATAAAAGGCTCAGATAATTTTTTAAGCTTATCTTTTAAATTTCTTTCATGAGAGAGATAGATACCCCCAACAGGGTCCTTGAACTGTGACCCACCCCCCAGCCTCAGCCAGCCAGGGTCACAGGCAGGTGCCACCCAGCGTGTACAAGGGAGACCTCAGTGTGAACCTGGGACCACCCCTTGTGGCTGCGACACCCCAAGCTGTGTGTTACACTGTGCCACATGGCTGTGCCCGGGTAATTTTAAAAAGAAGTTGAGTGTAAGTGCTAAAAATGAGTCAATCACATAAAGAGAATGCTGTTTCCTGGGCTATGTAAAAATGAATCTAAAGGGGTCAACTTTTAAGAAGAGGTAAGATGGGAGTGCAAGCAGCTTCCTGCCTCTACTTTCATAGACTCCAACATGAAAGATAACACATTGCTCTCCAAATTCTTAGACACATTGCCTCTCTTGAAAAGCACTTCTTGTGTTTCATTAATAGTGATCTCATAGTACATTCGAGTCTAGGGGTCAGGGTGACCACTGGATGGAGAGTCTAGAAATTCCACTCAACTTAGCCATTTTAGAAGCAAGTTTCCAGATGCATCAATTTGCTAATGTTGTTGTAACAAAGTACCACACACTGAGTGGCTTAGAAAACAGAAATTGGTTGTTCATTCTGGAGGCTAGACTTCAGAATGAACAAGTGGGGATGGGTCCTTAGAGCTGTGAGGGAACATCTGTCCCAGGTCCCTCTTTAGTTTGTAGGCAGCCATCTTCATGTTCACATGGTGCTCTCCCTGTATGTGTCTCTCTGTGTCCAAGTTTTCCCTTCCTACAAGGGCACAAGTCTCATTGGTTTAGGAACCACCCAATGATCTCATTTTAACCTGATTACCTCTCTAAAGCTCCTGTCTTCCAAGAAGATGTTACTCTGAGATACAAGGGATGAGGACTTCAATATCAAATGAGTTTTGGGGAGACACAGTTCAATCCATAACAGCAGGCAACCTCTCTGACTTTGGTTTCCTCATTTTCAGAGAAGATTGGCCTGAATGCTCCTTAAGTGCTCCTTCAAACCCAGTGTTCCAAGATTCACTCAGCCCTTTTGAAGCTGCCAAGCCTGACCCGCTATCCACAGGGCTATAAATATAAGAATTTTCCCTACCGGGACCTGCCAGCCTGTCCTGGAGGGTGGAAAATTAGGAGGGAAATGCTGCGAGGGTGCGGTTTTCCTTTACACTATTGTTATTTGCATCAATTTGGTAATCAGACAAACACTCAAGGGTGTGGTGAACTAGGGTCCTGATACCCTAAAGCAAATAAGCAAATTCAAATGACATTTGCTCTTTTCCAAATCCCAAGGTTTTATGTGCTCCAACTGTAGATGACAAAGTGGTTCCAGGAGAGCTGAGTGTTTTGTTCTCCCTGCCAATTCATTAGCAACAGAGCAGCCACCGGGCTGCAGGCCAGGCAGGCTGACAGTGGTTCCCAGTAAGAGGAGGATGGAACTGCTGCTGGCTCTGCACAGCCAGCAGGGATCAGGAGGGTGCAGAAGCACTGACACGTTGGCAAAAAGGGAAAGAAAAGAAAAACAAAGAAGAGAACGGTGAGAAGGTTTCTAGAACTGAAGAGGTCACCTCGTTTCTTCAAAGGATTGACAGGAAGGTCAGAAGGAGGGGGCCCTAAGCACGGTGATAACACAAATTAGGACCTAACCAGTATCATTTTCAGCGAGAATTTAGAAAAATTGGGGTTTGCTTACCTATAAATAAAAGCCATCGGTTTTCAAACCTAAACTAAGCATGTGTGCAAAACAGAAACCTATATACGGAAGCAAAGCTGGACTGTAGTTAACGGGAGGCCCAGAACAGCCCACTTCCTTTCTTCGTGCCTTTTTTATTCATCTCTAAATGTGGAGATGGTATTACGATTGCACTCCTCTCAACTTAAAAATACTTTTCTTCTGAATCACCTGACCAGTCTTTTATTTTCTTTTTCCATGCACAGTGCTTATCCCGTAAGAGATCTTCCAGAGCCACTTCATCACACTAGTGGGTCTTGCTGGAAACTTCCAGCACTCTTGATGTTGAATGCAGTCAGGTCACAGTTTAATCATTGATCCTGACCATCCTCCTTGTCTTAAGAATGTGCCAAACCTTTGTGTTTTAAGCTGTTTTATTAGGAGCTTCTTGGGCTTTCTTTCTACACAACTTCTCCATTCCTAATGTTGGACTTTCCTCCCAGTTTTTGTGATACTAAAGCAGAAACCTTTACTGTGACCTGATAGCTTTTAAAAAGCCTGGATATTAGAAGAGTGTGTCCACATCTTACCTTCTATTTCTATCAATGTGCAGCAGTGCTGGGAAGGAAAAATAAGCCGCCATCAGGGCCCTGCTCACAGCTTCCTGGAGGCCAATGTGTGCCTGATGGGGCAGGCTCATTCCTGGCTGTGGGGAGGCTGAACAAAGGGTCTCAGCACACAGAAAAGCAGGTCACCAATAAGGCGCTAAAGGCACTGTCAAAGAAAAGTCTGGAGTTAGTGTGTTAAAACCAGATTATATACATCCAACAACTCACTGTGGTTCAGTCCCATTTCTCAATTGGGTTATTCTTGACTTATGCCTCAAAATGCTGTTGGGTTTTTGTTTGTTTGTTTGTTTTTGGCTATTTCTGCCCATCTATAAGCTCAGATATCAACTTTTGGATCCTAATTAAAACAGGATGCTTGGATGCTGAACCTGGCCCTTCGGAAATCATAGTCATTTATTTATTCATCTATTCATTCAGTCACTCAAAAGCAAGAGCTGGGTGTCTCTCTTGTCCCGAGCATAGTGCTCACTCAGGGGCTGCACAAAATAACAGGAAAGGCTTCCTGCCTATCTCCTCTGACCCATTAGGGCTTCTGCACTTGGGTTTTAATTTTGACCTTTTGAACTTCTAGTACCCATACTTCCTTTCCAAGGAACTTGACTTCCTCACTAAAGCAGAGCATGTGTATCTGCCAAATCCCTGTACTCAGACTCCAGTCCTGACTCCTCATCCTATTTCTCTCTGAAGACTAGCACGACAACCTGTTTTGAAGCCCTGTTTGCGTGGTGAAGGTTATATATTGAGCCTTTGGGCCTCAGGAGTCTCTAAGATATTTTTTCTGTAGAATCTCTGTCTGGATCGTTTCCTCCTAGGTCCACCTTCAGCCTGACCACCACTGGGCCATGATAGAGTTCTAGGAGCCTAGTATATTTGAGAGTTAATCTGTGACAACCAATTCTCAGAGTGGCATCTGGTGACAGCAATCTTGGCAGGTTCCCCCCGCCCCCAAGCCCAGGTCTGCCCAATGCAAGTTCTTCTGCCTCACTTGCTGCTTTGCTTTCTGTCAGGGTTGGGGAAAGGAGGGGATGGCTACTGTGTAGCGACCTGCAAAGGGGGGCAACGGGCCTTGGGCACTGCCTATACCTAAGGGGCAGTCATATCTAGAGAGTATTGCCAAAAATGCTTAGCCTAGATCTAGTCAAGAGGAGGTCATCAGGCATCCAAACCATGAATGTTCTGCAGAACAACTGGCCCGTACTCTTCAAGAACGTCAACGTCAAGAAAAGATTTTTTTCTTAAAGCAAGGGGGCTGTTCTAGATCAAAGGAAATTAAGGAGACATGACAACTAAATGCAATGCATGATCCTCGGTTGGATCCTGGAAGGAGAAATATAGATAACCATAAAGAACATGATAGGAACAATAATGAGTGTGTGTATATAGAAATAGAAAGAAACAAATGTAGTAAAATGCTAAAAAAAATCGGTAAATCTAAGTGAAAGGTTTATTCATTGAACTGGTTTTCCCAACTGTGCTCTAAGTTTGAAATTTTTCAAAATAACATGTTTAGTTGTAGCTCAGTTCCATGGTGGGTGAATAGGTGGTAAGAGGGGGAAAACAGTGTGAGCAGACTGGCAGGAGTCTGGTGACTGTATGGCAGTTCCAGATAGCTTCTGCCTCAGCATCTAGTCCCAGCACAAAGGCAGGCAGCATCCCAAACACTGGGCAGGCAGACTGACCACAAACACAAGGAACCTGCCGCTTAGTGCACACCTGGAAGCCTCGGGTCACCCACACCATCTGGACCATGTGTGTAGGCAGCTGGCAAATTCCAGGCCCACTAATAAGCCAAGAACTCCCACTGATGCCACGGTGGCGTGCAGAGGCGCAGGACTTACGAAAGGCTGGATGATCAAGACGCCAGATGGATCTGAGGCCAGCAGAATCTGACACGTCTGCCTATTGCGGAAGGAACCCAAAAGCTCAAGTTGGAGGTGTGGGCTCCTCAGGAGGCAGGGACCTAACTGGGCTCTGTTTGCTCTTAACCGGTTAAATTTTGCTCTGCCAGATTTAGTCACTGATTAAGCTTACAGATAGATGTCAATCTGATTTCCATCTTTTCTGCCTCCTATTCTCTGTAATTCTTTCTGGCTGCCCTTCTTCCTCTCTTGGTTCTATGCCATTATAATGTGTGGAGAACATTAGATGACTTCTTTACAGTGTCCTAAAATGCCTGACTACAAAGATGAAAAAGAAAATCTGTCAAGGCTAGCTTGGGACTCAGTAGTGTGACACGCAATTTCCAAAGGTCATAGAGCTGAGTGCTAAGTGAGCTTCCAAGTCCCCTGGATTTGTCATCCCCTGGCATTTCCATAAGCTTTCTGGCTGATTTCTCCTTTCCGACTCTTTTCTCTTCTCAGCTGTGCTGAGCAGAGCTTCCCAAATTCTGGACAGGCCAGCATTTTAGCCTCCGTGTTAGCCAGTATTCTGCCCTATATGTGGGGATATACAGTGTGAGAGTCAGCCAGGGGTCGGTGCAGTGGGGACAGCCAAACTGAGCTCTGCTCAGTCTCCACCATGCAGCTCAGTAACAAAGCAACCGTGACAAGTGTTGCCAAGACCATATGTTGGGAGCCAGGAGTAGATGAATTACTGGTGTGAGTAAAGAAAACAGCAACTGAGTTTGCTACAACTGTGATTAATTCAGAATTCAGCTTGGAAGATGGCTCCTCCTGAGAAACCATAACATTCGGAGAAGTGGATTCAGGGCAAACCCTAGCAGTTTTCTATCTCAATCTCTCTTTTTCTCTCTCCAATTAATTTTTGTCTTTTTAATTTAGAATTATTTATTTTATTTACTATTATTATTATTATTATTATATTTGCTCTAGGGCATACCAGAAAGGGAAAGAGAGAGAGAGAAAGAAAGTGAGAAAGCAAGCCACCAGGTCTGGGACTTGAATCATGGTTAACCATGTGAGAGTCCAGCACCTTAATCACAATGCCACCTGCTGGCCCCTCTTTCTTCAATTTTTAAAGCAGCAAATTCCTATGTTCAAGTAGAAAGTTTAGGCAAGAACCGATACACAAGTGAAGTCAAAACTCATCTTGCCTGACTTTTTTGTCGGGACCATGGACACATGCAGCCCTTCCCAACGGCCCATGATACTTGCAGAGTATTATTAAGGTCCTCACAGAATCTGGGGTTAGGCAGCCCTTGTTTCAGTCTATTCTTCTCACTCAGAGAGGGAATATGGCACTTCCCCTTGAGCATGCCTTCTCCTGAGCTTGTCATACGAACCTGCCAGAACTGTTTCCATGCTTCAATATGTACCAAGAACGTGATCACATGAGCTCTATTATATTTCTTACTGAAAGGTCCAGAAAATGGTCTTTGATATAAAATGGATAACTCACAATATCTTCAAAAAAGAGCAATGGGGGACCAGCAGTTAGCGTAATGGCTATGTCGCTGGACTCCCACATAGTCAACCGCGGTTCGAGTCCCGGACCCAGTTGGCTTACACTCACGCCGGGTGCGTATGCATGCATGCCCAAGATCCCAAGAGGAGAATGGAGGAGAAGGGATTGCAGTGTGGCCATCCCCCCTGGGGGGTGATTTCTCGCTTTCTGTCTCTCTGTCTCTCTCTGTCTGTCTGGCGAGCGCACGCGCCCTATAGCAAAAACCTCTCCAAAAAAAAAAAAAAAAAAGAGCAAGAGCAATGGCCTGAACTTCATGTATTTTTATCCTATTAGAAATATGCAGCTGTGGTCACATGATTTCATTTTTGTGATCCCAAAAAGGCAACATTTCTGGGTCCTTCCCTTTCTTCCTCCATGAGATGAAAGAACCCCAGGGCATGACTATCCTCACAGGATCCGTTGCATTGGTTTTATGTTGACTCAACATCATGGTACCAATGGAACTTGCTTAAATTTTTTGATTGGTACACACTGTATCATGCTTACTTTTCCTGCCATTGACTGCTAGTTACATTTTCATCTGTAAGTACACACGTCACGGGATAGAAAACTGTGGGAAAGTTCATCTCTAAAGCAACAGAAAGTTCTTAAATGTTAGAACAACACAGCAATCTATGATGGGAAAGGCCACTAAATAGCTTTATTACCTCAGCTGTAACAATAACAAAGACTCTTGAAATGGAAAAAATTTTACTTTATAGGGCTGCCATTCATCCCAAAGGGAACAATGTTTTTAGTCATTCAACTCAAAATCATTTGGTCATTCCTCAAGTTACTAGTTTTTTTTTTTTTTTTCATTTTATTTTTTTCATTTTATTTCATTAATGGTTAGATTTAAACTTAAAAACTTAAAAAGGAAGGCTGAGGCAAGGTAAAGTAAAGCAAAAGATTTTATTTGGGCCTAGGTTAGGTTGACTGCCTGGGCACCACAAAATTGAAGTTGCTCCAAATAATGTGAGCTGAAGTCTTATGGATTTCAGGATGTTAAAAGCAGAAGTCTAGAGTGGGATGGGGGAGCAGGAAGGAGTCTTGGACAGCAGTGACTGCTTAAATTCTATGACAAGGGAAGCAGTATGACCTTACATTGACCAGTGACACCTGGAGTCACTTCACTGAAGTGAGTGGATGTGACTGACAGAAGATAAAAGAGGAATGTACGTGGACATAAGGGTGTTCTGATGAGTCTAGGTAGCATCTTGAGCTATTTCAGGTGCTATTGCTAAGAAAGCCACAAAACATGTTTCCTCAGATAGACTGGAATCTTTCATTTTCAGGAAAAATTGGTCTATTTGGGAATCTATCAGCTTCCTTAAAGTTTCAGTGTAATAGAGACCAGCAGGTGGTATAATGGTTATGTCATTGCACTCCCACATGGTCAACTGTAGTGCGAGTCCCAGAGGCTTAAAACTCATGCCAGCCGCATGTCTGTGCCCATCCAAAATTTCAAGAGGAGAATGGAGGAGAAGGGATTGAAGTGTGGCCATCCCCCCTAGGGGGGGATGATTTCTCACTTTTCGTTTCTCCATCTCTCTTTATCTCTCCAACAGGTACAGATATTTCGCCCTATAGCAAAAATATCTCCCTTGAAAAAAGAAAGTGTTGGTGTAATAATATGACATGTTAGCATGAATGATTATTTTGGTCCGATTTGGGGCCTAGAGCTAGAGCTTGGCCCAAAACAATGATTTCCAGTGGTTTTTATGTAACAGATGTATTTCCCTTGTCCTCACCAGCTAGAATATTGTACACTGTTAATACCCAAACAGTGAGGAAGTAGGTGTCTCCTGCTCTTATCCTCACCCGAAGTCCTCATCAGTGTCCCTTCTGGGAGTTCCCAGAAAACATCTCACCTGGGTTCACCACAAACATCGAGACTGCCATGGCCTACCAACACCGTCTTCTCTGCTCAGTCCCTCTTCAGCAATGTCAACTGCCCAGGCCTTCACTCATTACAGCCGTGTGCAGGAGTTTCAAGGCTGTCTCCAATGTCTCAACCACACTTTACCCCTGCCCCCACTCCCGACACCTAGGGGCCTTCCGTATACTAACATGGAGATGAATATCCTGTGAGTCACAAAGAAAGACAGCTTTTCTTCCTTTTTGTAATATATCTGTATGAGCAGATTACTGAGGCCGGGCTACTGTGCACCCAAGGTCTTCGAGTTTTTAATGAAAATTGTGCTTTCAGATTTTACACACAGGCCTTTCTCTTCTGCAATTCAGCCATGAGGGCATGGAGGCAAGATTCAGGTTTGGGTGCCCAGCGTATTCAGAACTGCGCCTCTCATCAGAAGCCTTAACAAGCTTTCCTGTTGCAGGCTCTCTTTCCTTAAATAAATTATTTCTCCCAAGCTCATTGGTGCCTCTTAAAAATCAGTTTCCGGCAGCTCAATCCATCAAACAGGTCCTAGCACATCTGAACCACAGTGGGGGATGGCTTAGGCTGCTGCTACATGACTTTCAGCTTCAAAACGACTGCAAGATCTTTTCACCCTGAAAAAAGAATGCTTTAAAAAAAAAGAAAAAACTATTGTTAAGTCAATCATTCATTCCAAAGGTAGTAACTTTTTTTAAAATCTTGTCCTCATGATCTCATAAATGTCAAAAGGCAGATTGGTGAGGTTCTTACTGATTGTTTGATTCATACTCTTTAACCACAGGGATATGAAGTGTATCATTCCTAATTCTCCATGTCAGCATTGTTTGTTGAAAATAAATTTACTCACACAGATCTTTTCTAGCATGTGGGGAAATTGGAACCCTCATAAGTTGCTGATGGGAATGTAAAAAAGTATTTGGAAATCACTTTGGCAGTTCTTCGAAAAGCTAAGCATAGAGTTACCATATGAGCCAGCTATTTCATCCCTAGGTATACCAAGACAACTGAAAACACATGAGGGGACCTTCAAAAAGTTTACGGAAAAATGGAATTAAAGTATGAGCTTGTTTTGATGCAAAAAAATTGAAATCCATGCGTAGTTTTTCATAACATGAACTTTTGAAGACTTCTTGTATTACACACAAACTTATACATGAGCACAGGCCCCGTAGTCAAGTGGTTAAGGAAGCTGGATTCTATATGGCTGACCGCAGTTCAAATCCTGGCCGCAGCAATTAGCAAAACACACTGAGCAGGTGTCAGTGTGTGCCCAAAATCCCAATAGGATGGAGAAATACAGAAGGGATTGCTGAATGACCACCCCATTGGGGTGGGGGGTGTGCTTTTTCCCTGTTTCTGTCTCTTTCTGGCAAACACTGCATCCTCTGGCAATTAAAAAAAAAGTTAAAGAAAAAAAAAAAACTTGCACATGAACATTCATAGCAATGGTACACATTGTAGCTGCAAATTAGAAACAAACCCATGTCCATCAACTTTGGGTAAAGAATATAAGCTACATCCTTGTAGTGGAATATTCTTCAGCCATATAAAGGAATGAAGTAGTGACACATGTTGCAACTTGGATGACCCCTGAAAACATCAGGCAAGAGGACCAGCAGGTGGTGTGGTGATTAAGGCGCTGGACACTCTCACATGGCTGACCACGGTTCAAGACTTGGACCTAGCGGCTTGCTTTCTCACTTTCCCTCTCTCTCTCTCTTTGGTCAAATTAAAATAAATGAATAAGTAAAATTAAATAATTCTTTTTTAAGAAGAAAACATTAGGCAAATGAAAGCCACACATTGTATGATTTATTTGAAATGTTTAAAATAGGCAAATCTGTAGAGACATGATACAGATGAGGGCCTGCTGGTGGCATGATAGTTAAGGCAGCCAGATCCCACAGGGCCTCCTGGACTAGGAGGCCTGAAAATCATGCCAAGCACACGTGCATGTGTGCCAAAAGTTCCTGAAGGAGAGTAGAGGTAAAGGGATTATGGCATGGCCATCCCCCTTGAGGGGTAATTCCTCACTTTCTCTCTTTCTCAGTCTCTCTCTAGCAAGCACACAACCCTTATTGCCCTATAGCAAAAATTAAAAATAAAAAGAAAGGAAAAAGAAAGAAAGAAGGAAAGAAAGAAAGAAAGAAAAAGAAAGAGAGAGAGAGAGAGAGAGAGAGAGAGAGAGAAAGAAAGAAAGAAAGAAAGAAAGAAAGAAAGAAAGAAAGAAAGAAAGAAAGAAAGAAAGAAAGAAAACAGTTCAGTGAATATCTTGGGCTGGGAAGAGAAAGGAAAGGGAGTAACTGCTAGTGAATACTGGTTTCTTTATGAGACGATAAAAATCTCCTGAAATTAGGTAATGATAATGGTTGCACAACCCTGACTACCGTAAGCCCCTGAATTATGTACTATAGGAAGATGATTTTGTGGTATGCAGATTAGATCCTAATTTTTAAAATAGATCTTTATATTAAGCAGTGTGCACCAAAAAGAGCCTCCTTTTTATAGGAAAAATTAAATGATTGTTTTATTGATCTGCGTTTATAACAAATTGATGCTTTCTTGTAAAAGGCAAACTCTTTCTAAAGCCCAAGTAAAAAGAATGATTATTTTATTCATTTTATTTTATCAATTATTTTACTCATTCATTTAGAAAATATTGAGCATGTCTTTTGGCAACATCCGAGTACTACAAAGATCATGGTGACCAACACAAACATAGGCCCTTCACAGAGAGATACAGGCAGTTTCCATCGTTTGAAAGTGCCATGCCCAGAAAAGCACAGAGTTGTGTGGAAGCACATGAGAGGCACACCCAACTCAGATATGAAGGAAATCTTTCTGGATCCCTTCACTCCTGATAGAGATCTGAAATTGAGCCAGAGTCATGTGGACCAAGAGCAGAGGGAAAAGCAATCCAGGAAGTGGGAATGGCATGTGCAAAGACCCTGAGGTGAGGGAGGGTCTTTTTATCTCACAGCATACTCTGGGAAATGAACACAGCTCATTTGGTCAGAACCGAGCAGACTACTGTATTTAGGAATTCAGAACTTTTGCCAGACTTCCCTCTTGTTCAGACTTTACTGTGTGTGTCAGAATGTTTTCAGTTGCCAGTAATAGGAAGTCTGACTCTCACAGGCTTAGATTAAAGATAACTATCCTTCCTATAAATGGCAAGTAGGGAAAGGGGAGAAGCCAGGGAAAGAGAACATGGAACAGGCACCAAGGCTTTGGGGATTAAGTTCTTCACTCACTAAGCACGGCATTGGGAGCGTAAAAGGTGGAGGTAGAGTTTTGAGGAAATTGGTTGGAGGGAAATTGAAGTTAAATGGTGTTCTTGATTTTTATCCTGATAACACCCATCATTCTATTCTTTTTTTTTAAAATATTTTATTTTAACTTTATTTATTATTATTATCATTATTATTTTCCAGTTTGATCAGAGAGAGACAGAGAGAGACAGAGAGAGAGAGAGCGAGAGAGAGGAAGTGAGAAAGCAAGCCACCAGGTCCGAGACTTGAACCCTGGTCGACCATGTGGGAGTCCAGCCCCTTTAACCACCATGCCACTTGCCGGCCCCCATCATTCTATTCTTAAATAAAGAAGCCTGGGACACAGATTAAAAATTGGAAAAATTGAGAGGGGACCAGCAGATGGCATAATGGTTACGTTGCTCAACTCCCACATTGTTGACCACCATTCGTCAAGTCCCAGACCCGCTGGCTTCAAACTCACGCTGGGCATGTCTGTGTGTACATGTGTGCCCAAGATCCTGAGAGGAGAATGGAGGAGAAGGGATTGTGGCATGGCCATCAACCCGGGGTGGGGGGTGATTTCCCACTTTCTGTCTCTGTCTCTTTCTATCACTCTGGTGAGCGCACATGCCCTATAGCAAAAATATCTCTCTCTCAAAAAAAAAAAAAAAAAAACGATCAATAATATTTACTATTTCACATTACAGGAAAACTAGAGGGAAGGTGGAATTCAAGACTGGCAGACTCAGTGGTTTAACGATGTCTTTAGGGACTCAGCTTCTTGCCCTCTCCTTCCCCTCCAGCCTACCCTACCCCACCCCCACCATTCAGCTACTGTCAAAGGCTAGTTCCCCTCAAGGCCACATGACCTGAGACAACATGCTTCCCTGTCCTTTTTCAGCAAGAAGGACACTTCCCTTTTTAGAAAGTTTCCCCTGACATCTCATTGGCACAGATTCCTGAACTGACCCCCGGCAAGAGAGGAGGAGTTGCCTGAATGGCAAAACTCGTGTCTAGTAGTGGAATGGATGTCAGGAAGGCAACCTCAGTGGGCCACAGGCAGTGGCACATGGCACTGCATTCCCCGAGCCTGCCTTCAGATCTGTCCCCCACTTCTGCATCTGAAAATATGTGCAAGCCGAACTTTACGTATGATATATAATGTGGTTTTTATTGCAGGTTTTGTGAGAGCTGATTATCATACTGACAAACTTCCTAAAAATTATCTTAAAACCTTTTCCTTTCCTCAAATCTCCCCTCCTTACCACAGCCACCACATCTCTTTTGCTTTACCCCATCTTCCTCCCCAGACCTCTTCCAGCCAGCCTGGCTGCTAATCTTTTCCCTTTCCTTAAACCACTCATCTTACATTTTCCACTCAGCAAAAACCAGTCTCCACTACCCCTCACACCAAGAAACAAAATTTCAGGTCACTTACCTTCCTTCCTTAACTCTCCCAAGAACCACAATTCTTTCCATGCCAGGAACTTATTCAACAGGAGATCCGCAAGCTGACATCAGTGTTTCTACCCACAGAAATCTGTGTCCTGATTGTTTCTAAATCTTTCAGGTAAGTAGGCTTGTTAATCATTAATCATTAAAAGCTATGGCTAAGTCACACAGAAATTGGTCTATGTGGGAAAAACAAAAACAACTTCAGTCTGGTTTTAAATACTACAAATGAAGTCCAAAGAGAGAAACACTGGAAATATTTGTAAGATACATAATAATTTCTTTTTTTTAAAAAAGAATTATTTTATTTTAACTTTATTTATTATTATTATCATTATTATTTTCCAGTTTGATCAGAGAGAGACAGAGAGCGAGAGAGAGAGAGGAAGTGAGAAAGCAAGCCACCAGGTCCGAGACTTGAACCGTGGTCAGCCATGTGGGAGTCCAGCGCCTTTAACCACCATGCCACTTGCCGGCCCCATAAGATACATAATAATTTCTTTATAGAAGTCACTAAGGAAAAGGTGAACATCCCAGGACAGAGGATATGCTCTGGGATGAGATGTCAGTTTACAAAAGAGATAGGAAAACATTTATTTTACTTACTTTTTATTTTCAACTATCAGATAGGCAAAAATTAAAAAAAAAACAAAAAAACAAAAAAAAACAACTTCCTGATACCAAATGCTGGCAAAAATATGTAACAATAGGCACTGTGATGGGCATATCTGTTGGACCAACTTATCTAAAGGATGACCCATATTCTTTAAAATATATTTCCTTTTGATCAAGTAATGAACACTTCTAGGAATTTATTCAAAGGTTATATTCAGGTAAGCATATAAAAATATAGGTAGATTTATTCATCATAGTTTTTTCTTTAAATTTCCAAAGGGTGTGTGCACTCACCAAAGAGAGAGAGAGAGAGAGAGAGAGAGAGAGAGAGAGAGAGAGAACCTCCCCAGTGGGGCAGTCATGCCACTATCTTTTTTCTTCTATTTCTCCATCCCATCAGGCTTTGGGACACACATACACACGTTGTCCAGCATGTTTTTCAAGCCACTGAGGCCAGGATTCAAACTGTGGTCAACCATATGAGATCTGGTTCCCTGTGCATAGCGCTTACCCATTGCATCGTGGGGTGGGCCCTGAAAATTAAGTAATTGTGCTTTCCAGCTCTAGGGATTTAATTAATGAATTAAAATAAGTTCATATTGCAAAGACTTGCTTACCTTTGAATGCATCTTCAGAATCAAGTTCAGAGTTTGGCCTTTACACACATCTGATTTTATTGAATAAACAAACAAATAGATATAGTATAAACTCCATAGCTATTAAGAAGGATGATATAGATATGTATTTATTGAAATGTAAAATGTCTATCATATATTGTCAAAAAGGAAAACTGGCCTTTTGGTTGAAGAAACTCGATTCCACATAGCCAACTGTGCAGTCTGAGTCCCAGTCCTGGATGCTTAAAAAACGTGTCAAGCAGGACCAGAGATGGCATCGTGGTTACATTGCTGGACTCCCACATGGCCTACCGTGGTTGGAGTCTCAGACTCTGTGGCTTCAAATTCACGCTGGGCGTGTGTGTGTGTGTGTGTGTGTGTGTGTGTGTGTGTGTATGCCTAAGATCCCAGGAGGAGAACACAATCACCCCCCCTGGAAGGTGATTTCTCACTTTCTGTCTCTCTGGCAAGCGCACATGCCCTTTAGCAAAAATCTCTCTTAAAAAAAAAAAAAGAAAAAGAAAAAGTCAAGCACACGTGCATATATACTCCAAATCCCAACAAGATGATGAAATGGAGGAGAAAGGAATGCATCCTGACTGTGCACAACTGGAGGGGATGCTTTCTACCTCTTCTCTCTCTCTCTGTTTCTATGTCTCTGTCTCTCTGGCAAGCCATATACCCTCTGCAATAATTTAAAAAAAAATAAATAAAAAAGGAAAAGCAGGTAACAAAACTGCATGCATAGAATAATCTCATTTGTATTTTAAAAGGCAAACATGTCTGTGTGCATACCCATGATCCAAGGCTGGCTGAAGCTGGATGTGGATTGTGGTGTCAAGATGTCGTCGGAGGTGCTCTTTTTTTTCTCTGTCTCGCTCTCCCCTGTTTGTGGTATAAATAAATAAACTTTTAAAAAATAATTTTTTGAGAGATTTTTGCTATAGGGTACATGCACTCACCAGAGAGAGAGAGAGAGAGAGAGAGAGAGAGAGAGAGGAAGTGAGAAGCCACCACACGGGGGGAAGGCTATGCCACAATCCCTTCTCTTCCATTCTTCTCTCAGGATTTTGGGCATGCATGCACATGCACCTGACCTGAGTTTGAAACCACTGCGTCTGAGACTTGAACCACAGTTGACTATGTGGGATCCAGCAACATAACCATTATGCCATCTGCTGGTCTCCTCAAAAATATTATTTTAAAAAATGAAAAACAGGGACCAGCAGGTGGTGTGGTGGTTAAGGTGCTGGACACTCCCACATGGCTGACCATGGTTCAAGTTTGGGAGCTGGCAGCTTCCTTTGTCCCTTCCCCACCTCCATGTCTCTCTCTGGTCAAATTAAAAAAAAAAAAAAATGAAAGAATAAAATTAAATAAACAATAATTTTAAAAAATAGTAATTAAAAAAAATGAAAAACAAACCCCAAAAATGCCAGTGCTCAGAGACAAGCAGTATTAATACTTTCCTATGATTATTTATAGGCTCTTCCCCACACACTTTTTAAAAACATAGTTGAGATCATACTTAAAATATAATTTTATGATCTACCTTCTTTTTTGGCTTGATATTATATCAAACATTTTCCCATGTCCTTAAAAAATCTTTTTAGACAAAAATCTTTTTTTTTTTTTTTTTTTTTTTTTTGCTATAGAGCTCATGCACTAGCCAGAAAGCCAGAGAGACGGAAAGCAACCCCCAGGGGGTTGGCCACACTGCAATCCCTTCTCCTTCATTCTCCTCTCGGGGTCTTGGGCATATATGCACATGCACCCACTGTGAGTTTAAGCCACCATATCCGAGACTCGAACCCTAATCGACTACATGAAAGTCCAATGACATAGCCATTACACCAACTGCTGGTCCTTAAACAAAAATCTTAATAGCTAGTTATATAATGTACTATCCAATGGTTATCTTATAATTTGTTTAACCATTCCCTGTTGTTGGACATTCAGGTTGTCTGCAGATTTTTTTTTATTATAAGTAAATCCGTAGGGAATATAATTACTTGAAATTCTTCATGTGCAATTCAGTTTATTTCCTTAAGATGGATTTCTTGTAATGAAACATTGGGTCATGGGGTAATGACACATTTTAAAGGCTCTTGAGACATAATTGTCAAATTCTTTTCTCAAAAGATTGTTCCAGCTGCTTTTTGCAGTGCCAAAGGCCGTGCAGAGCTTATGCTGATGGGAGCTTCACTCAGTGTGGACTGGACCAGGAAGCCAAAGAGTCATGTCATGGTTCTTGCTCAGCCACAGACCAGCTATGTGACCCCGAGAAGAGCAATGTAAGAAGACACCAATAATAATGATTTTAAAATATATGTATACCTTACATGATTTTTTTCTTGTAATCACTTTCACATGTTTGCTTAAGGATTTGTTTTGAACCTCACAACCACCCCATAAAACAACACGGAGTTATTATTCCCATTTAAAGGATGAGAAAATGTGACCCAGAATATTGAAGTGAATTGTCCAGAATCACCAACTAGTAAGTAATATGAAATACACTTCTTGTTTTTATTTCAGAATAATTTTTGTAAACTCACACTGCCTTCTTATTTTCACCTTGTCATGCTGTCACACTGGATCTCAAAGCAGAGATTTTTCTAGTGCTTCTTGAACGTTACTTGCACAAAAATCACCTTGTATCTTGCAATAAAGCAGATTCTAATTGGTAGGCCCAAGATTCCACATTTTTGACAAGCTCCCAGATGATATGATGCTACCTATCTGTGAACCTCACTTTGAATAACAAGATACAAGAAAGTTTCTTTAATTGTTTTCAGCAAAAATATTCCATATTTCAGTATTTTCACCTATGATCAAATTATATAATATATTGAAGCATTTACATTCAGGAACAAACCAGGTCCCCAAATATATAGATAGTGGAAGAAGATCAATAATTGGCCACAACCTGGACTCCATAATTTTGCTACAATTTCAAAAATAGAAGCTTAAAAAAAAAAAAACCACTAACAAACAAACAAAAAAACCCTACATACATTTGGAAAGAAGTTCTTTAAAGCTAAGAACACAGATTTCAGGATTAACTCAGTATCTACTATGATATTTAGCTGGTGAGGCAAGAGCTAAATCCAGCTGTCATTGGTAGCACAGCTGACTAGAAGAGAGAGTTCTGCCTGCTGGGATCAGGGCCAAACTAACTAGCCTATATGGGGTATAGACCAGAAGAATGGCAGTGTCAGTTACTTTACCAAGAATGCCAGGAGGCATGAATGAGGGAAGGCATTTCAAGCAGGACCACAGAGTTGGAAAGGCCAAGGAAATAGAAAGGAGTCAAATGTTTTAGGAACAGCAATAAGCTCATTTGGAAAGAATGCATAATTCATAGGAAGATAAGATTGGAAGTGTAACTCTAGGCCAGATTTTTATAGCCTGTGGATGCTTGGTTGAATTTAGACCGTTATCTAATAGTATGTTGGATGTGCCACTGAAAACTTTTGAATGAGGGAATGACATGCTGTAATGGTGTTCGGAAGTTGAGTTTTCAGAGGGGAACAACTGGTGTGTTAAAAGTGCCAGGCTGGGTTGACTGTGTAACATAGTTGTTAAGGGAGCTGGATCCCACATGGGCAACCATAAAATTCAAATCCTGACTTCAGTGGCTTGAAAAACATTTCGAGCACATGTGATTACATGCCCCAAAGCCTGATGGGATGGAGAAATGGAGGAGAAGAGATTGCAGCATGACCCTCCTCCCTTGGAAGGGTGATTTCTTCTCCTCCATCTCTCTCTCTGGTAGGTGCACATGCCGTCTGGAAAAAATAAGATTTAAAAAGAGCCAAGGCCATATTTAGGTGTGAGAGAATGACAATGGGAATAAACCTAAAAGTAGGTACAGATACAAGAATATTATGACAGGAGAAAAGGAGTATATTGACTGCACTGGCTAATTACATGTAGCAAGTGATGAAAGAGTTTGGGGTGTGTTTCTGAGATGTCAAGGCTGGATGATAGGAAAATGATGGTACCGTCAGCAAAAATAGAAACATCAGGAAATATGCTGACTTGAAAGGATTTCCTCCAGATGAATATCCACAACAGTTGCCCCCATCAACTTTCGATCTGGGCATCTTCCAGAAAACTATGATCACGATGCCAGAAAAAAAAAAGATCGTTTGTGTAACTTTGCCTTCACTTTGTGATTATTGTTAACATTCTGACTTTTGTCTATAAAGACACTTGTTGGGCTTTTACTACTGGTCTTCCAGGATTGATGGGTAGGCATGAATTTCTTCCTCCTGTCTCTCCACTGTGGTAGCCGTCATTGGTAGCACAGCTGACTAGGAGAGAGTTCTGCATGCTGGGATGAAGGCCAAACTAACTGGCCTATATGGGGTATAGACCGGAAGAATGGCCCTGTCAGTTCTAGCCTTCTGCCCACTTTCAACACATGCACCTTCATAAAGGCATTATCTAATTCTAACTCTATTCTGACTTAATATGGTCTACTAGAAACTTCCTTGCTGGAATGTGAAATTCTTTTACAACTGTGTTTCTCAACTCACAAATACACTGGCTTTCTTGCCTTATAGAGTCCTTGATGCCCTGAGAACAGCACAGTTATTTGCAGCCAAGGGCAGACCTTTGTACACCATTGGCAGCCTCTTCTTAGCAGAGCTCGTGGGAGCCTGAGAGGAAGAAGCCCAGACATGCATGCAATTTTCTCCTCTGCTCATCAATCCACTCCATTGTCTTTTTTGGTGGTTTGACCTCATACCACAAGTGGAAGGTATTTTAGAAAGTTCTGAGATTATATTCATAGCTCTTGCTATACAGACGGAAGATTTTTAATTAAAATAAAATCAGTAATATAAACATATCTTCTAAAAGAGATTTTTTTTCTTTTTTATTAAAGCGAACTGTCTTTGTCAAATTGCAACCAAGATAGTTCCATGTGTGGACTGTTTTCCTACTCAGTTCTTACCACAGATGATTAACAAGAATTTGTGCAACACCCACTCTGCTCAGAATACAATCATTTTAATTGTGTAGGGTTCAAAACAATTTACTAAGTCTATAAACCCAATAAAAGAGTTTGATTTTCCTTTTCAAAACAGCCATATTTTATCTAAAACATCAACTACATTTCAATGATAGAGTTATGTAGCATTGTATAGCATAAGCGGTTGACTACCAAACGAGAGGGGACTAGATGAAGCAAAGAGTTTATCTTTATTCCCTCCTTTCTGGCATCTGAGGGAAGCACGTAGTGGTGGGAGGGATGGCCCGAGCCCAACCAACAGGCAGATGCAGCATCAGCGTCTGGCACAGCAGGGATAAGGAATGAATTCTCAGAATGATCCTCATTTTCCTTTGGCTACCAAAGTCTGACCTGTGTTTTTATTATTCTTGTCAATCATGTCTTGGGCCAGTAAACTTGATATAGGCCAAGAAAGTAGTTCAGATACGTCTTCAATCACAGGACAGTCCTAGGGAATGGGCAACTGATTTAAAACAACTGATTATTTCAACCAGTCACACAGCAGGAAGGTACCCCAAACCAAGTAAAAGCCCCATAACTTGCATAAGAACAAACCCACAGAGAGAGAGGATAAGGCACTACAGGAAACCATCTGGGCTTCGTGTGTTACCCCAGCTGTTTGGCAAGCTCTTTTTGACATATACTTCTGTAAAAGTTCCTTATCTGTGAAACCAGCTGAGTTCTTTGAAATGTCACTTCATCTTGACATTCCAAATAATGACTAAATCTCCGTTTACAGGCTGTGTCCAAACTCAAGCTGACGTGGACAACCAAGTAAATCTCTGGATGGTTTGAGCCAAGTAGAACTCTTTTGGTAAGCTGGAGCCTGTTTCAGTTATGTTTTACTTTCAATAAATGGGGTAAAATGGATGGAGTCTAAACAATTTATGTTGCTTTAAGCTTTGCATTTATGTTTTAGGAGAGTGTTCCAAATCTTTGAAAATATTGGATCCGTTCAGTTTTGAAAAGTCAAAATACCATTTAAAGGCAATATTGCTTTTTTCTTATATTCATAAAGTTAAACTCATTGGCATTATGGTAATAAATTTTATCCAGAAAGGAGATTGTTATAACTATAATATAATATAATATAATATAATATAATATAATATATGTTATAATATAATATATTATACTATATATGTATATTATATATAATATATATAATATGTATATAATATTATATATATATTGTATAAAGGACTGAGAACTAAGAGGAAGGTGAGCGAATGATCAGCCTGCTTAGTAGTTGGCTACACAGCTGACTGTCACAAGACATTCTTTCTCAAGGTAATTCCAGGTTTGCAGTCTTCCTTAGGCTGATCACAAATCTTACTCAATAAATTACCATAACTGTCAATAACTTGCTTCAAGCAGCTTCTGATAATGGACGCAGTCCTATGCCCATGACTGTTCTGTTATCTTTGTCCTATGTAGATTCTTTGGTTGTTTTTTTTTTTTTTTTTTTTTTTTTTTTTTTGTAGAGGCTTTTGCCTTAGGGCGCCATGTGCTTGCCAGAGAGAGACAGAGTCAGTGAGAAGGAAGTAAGAAATCAGCCCTCACAGGGCGTTTTTCATTTGTTCTTTTTGGCCCAACAGCATCAAACTTCAAACTATTTATTTATATATTCCCAGAAACATGGCTTAAGATGTTTGGTATCACATGAATATATCCATGGTTGGTATTTTTCTCATCACCCAGTTAATATTAATTGTACAGTCGAAGTTGATGATGACCTATGTCGTTATTGTTTAACTGAGCTTTAGATCCTCAGGCAGTTAAATGATAAACAGAGACTCCTTGCACACATTGCTATTTCCCCTACTGGTAACATTTTCTAAAACTATAGTGTAATGTCACAACCAGGATATCGACATTAAGTCTATTAGGTACTCTTATTCCGATTTTCCAAATTTTATTCACACTAGTGCATTTGTGTATTTGCATATTGCTATCCCCTGCATACTTTTATATGTCCACCAGACAAGACAGTCAAGGGACAGAATAGTTTCATTGTTTGAGTTGTCCTTTTGTAACCAGGCACACTGTACTTCCACCCCTAAAATTACATCTTTTTTAATTTGTCAATTGTTTCTCCTTGTATTAGGTCATCATGAAACTCATGATGTACTTTTCCATGTCTATGTCAAAATGCATCATGACTTTCCTGACAATCTAATAAATTGAAAAGTCAGTTTATAGTCAACAAGAGCATAGTCCCTGGGACTGGTCCCCTGGCCTACTAGGTTAAGGGAGTCAGATCCCACATGGCTGACTGTGCAGTTTGAATTCCTGACACGGGAACTGAACTCATACTACATATGTAGGTATGTGTGCCCCAAATCCCAACCAGATGGAGAAATGGAGAAAGGATTGTAGCATTACCATGTTCCGTTAAGGGATGCTTTGTCCCTCTCTCTGTCTCTGTCTCTCTCTGACCAGCACATATGCCCTCAGGCAAATTAAAAAAAAATTCATAAGCTCTGAAATACCACGGTATAGATTTGGACCCTGGCTCTAATACCATGCTGGGTTATTTTTATGCATCATCTTATTAAATGCTCACAAAAGCCCTAAGAGATAGATATTCTTGTCCCTATTTTCATATGAGGAAACAGAGCCTTAGAGAAATGAAATACAATACAGTATTTGCCCAGCATAACACACTAATAGACATTTGAACTAAGATACAAAACCAGGCCTGTCTGACCCCAAAGTCCAGATTTTTCTACACAGCAAACATATTAATTATGAATGTTCTAGTTAGAGCCTGTTAAGCTATTTATCCTCAGCCTCAAACTCACCCTGATATCTACTGCTTTGTAATATAAGGAATCTTTAAAAGTTCATGGAAATGCATATTATGAAAAAAAACTGTATGGATTTCCTTTTTTTCTTTGCACTAAAATAAATTTGTATTTTAATTCCACTTTTCCTTGAACTTTTTGAACTCCCCTCACACTTATCACAGTTTGTCTGCTTTCTCTGTGATAGCTCCTGCCAATAGAGAATGCTGAGGTACAGGTACTTGTTTGCAGCCTATTGTTGTCAGTGCCACCCTGGAAACCGCTCTTCACCTGGGCAGTGGCACTGTCTTCTAGTCCTAGCAATTGATTCCAGTTGGCAGGCTGTCCACACTGCCAGAAGCAGCCTCACTGCAGCCCCGCGGTGGTGTCAGCACCACCTAGCCACATCCCCTCTGCAGAGATCTGGCTCCCTTCTCTGAGTTCGTCCAGTCCCAGCCCCATGGTTCTAAATTTTAATAATCCAGCCTGTTCCCTTTATTTCTCCCGCTGGGAGTGATAATCACTTCCTACATGTACTGTTTCTGTAATATTTTAATATTCTCTTTTTACCTTTGCAGTTTTCTAATACTTGGTAAACAATTCCTTATATTAAAATCTGTTACTATCATTGGTATGGGGCCAGCTGGTATTGTGGGTGGGTGAGAGAGCTGGATTCCACATGGCTGACTACACTGTTCAAGTTCCAAACCCAGCAGCCTGAAAAACCCTCCAAGTGCATGTGCCATAGTCCCAAGTGGAGGGAGAAATGGAGGGGAAAGGATTGTGGCATGACCATCCCCTATGGGGGAGTGTTTTCTCACTTTTCCTCTCTCTCTGTCTCTCTAGCAAGCACATGTACTCTCTGGAAAAAATACTTTTAAAATAAAATAAAACAAGTGATATGCTTTCCACTTTCTTATTGGACTCTAATACAAATAGCTAACTCATAATTTAGAAAAATGTTGATAAGGTTAGTCAAAAGTGGCAAAAGCAGTCATTCCAGCAAATAGAAAATCTGATAATGTTAAAAAATAATTTGAAACTTAAAAGTGAGGGTAAAAGGCAGGTGGCATGGTGGTTAAGCATACTGGACTCCCACATGGCCAACTTTGGTTTGAGTCCTGGACATGGTGGCTTGCTTTCTCACTTTCTCACTCTGTCCTCTCTGGTCAAATCAAAATAAATAAATTAATGAAGTTCAATAAAATAATTGTTAAAAAAGAAAAGTGAGGAAAAAGGATGCCTAATCTGACCTTTCAGTGTTTTATTGCTATTGTCTAACAGGCCTGCTCACATAAAATTCTCTAGGAAAATGCACCTTTGTTTAACCTTTCACCTATTATTGCTTAGGGGTCACATTCTGTGAACTCAGACATAAGCTGACAGGATTAAAAAGTGGCAAATGACTTTTGTAGAGTAGAATTAGAAATAATTTCTGTTGGCTAGAAAAGGGAATCCTAATGCTTGTCGTGTTACTACCCTACACAACAGTAACACACTTGTCTAAGTAATAGACTTTTTAGAAATTTTAGGGTAGCCGATAAATTAAGCAGATAGTACACACAATTCCCATATATCCTCTCTTCCCCTCACTTCTACCTGCAGTTTCCCCTTATTATTAACATCTTACATCAGTGCGGTACATTAATTTAACTGATGAACCAATATTGATACACTGGTATTAATTAGTACTAACCCAGGTCTATAGTTTACATTAGGAGTCGTTCTTTGTGTTGTACAGTTTCTGGGTTTTAGCAAATACATAATGCCATATATCCCCCTATTACAGTATCTTACGGGACAGTTTCAGTGCCCTAAGAATTCCCTGTGCTTCACCTATTCATCCCTCCCCTGAACTCCTGGCAACCACTGATCTTTTTATCCCATTAAAGTTTTCCTTCTATCAGGAGCTCACAGTTGAAATAATAGTAGGTAGTCTTTTTAGATTGGTTTCATTCACTTAGCAATACGCATTCAAGATTCCTCTATTCTATTTGTGGCTTCATACCTTATTCCTTTTAAATGCTAATTCATTATTGTGTGAATATACCGAAGTTTATCCCTGTCTAAGGTGCTAGACTCCCACATGGTTGACCGCAGTTTAAGTCCTGGACCCAGTGGCTTGAAACTCACATTGGGTGTGTGTGCATGCGTGCCCAAAATTCCAAGAGGAGAATGGAGGACAAGGGATTGCAGCATGGCCAACACCCCCCCACCCCGAGTTGATTTCTCACCTTCTCTCTCTGTCTCTCTCTGTCTTTCCAGTGAGCACACAGCAAAAATCTCTCTCAGAAAAAAAAAAGATACTTTATTCGACTATTGAGGGATATTTTGGTTGCTTCCAGCTTTTAGCACTTATAAGTAAAGCTGTTAAAAATTTTTGTGTTCAGGGGTTAGCAGATGGTGTGGTGATTAAGGTCTGAATTTCCACATGGTCGACCATAGTTCAAGTCCCTGACCTGGCAACTTGCTTTCTCACTTTCTCTCTCTCTCTCTCTCTCTCTGGTGAGTGCACATCCTCAGTAGCAAATTAAAAAAAAAAAAAAAAAAAAAAAAAGATAAATAAAATTAAATAAATAATTCTTGAAAAAAAATGTGTGTGTAGGTTTTTGTGTGCATATACGTTTTCAATTCATTTGGGTAAACAGGAATATCATTACTAAATTGTACAGTAAGAGTATCTTTCACTTTTAAATAAATGACTGAACTATCTTGTAAAGTTTCTGTACCATTTTGCATTCTTTTCTTTTTTTTTTGAGAGGTTTTTGCCATAGGGCGCATGCACTCGCCAGACAGACAGAGACAGAGAGACAGAAAGCGAGAAATCACCCCCCGGGGGGATGGCCACGCCACAGTCCCTTCTCCTCCATTCTCCTCTTGGGGTCTTGGGCATGCACGCACACGCACCCGGCGTGAGTTTTAAGCCACCAGGTCCAGGACTCGAACCACGGTTGACTACATGTGGAAATTCAGTCAACTCAGTGAAATGACTCAATAAGCCTTTCAGAAGCTGATGTTTTACAAGTGCAAAAGAGCACGTAGAGAATATTCTAGTGAATGATCCATGGACTCATTAATCTCAAAAAATTCACAAAACTGCAAAGAAAACAATGCAGTTTTCTTTTTCTATATATTGCTCATGTAGTGGCTCTGTTAAGAGAGAAGACTGAAATCAACCTCTGCAGTCGGGTCTTAGGCTTATATCCAAAAAATAAAATCCTCACAGGGCTTTGAGGCCTACGCTCTGAATTCTGACACTGCACAGGACTTGCACAGGCAGCGTAGGGAGAGTAGAATTACGCATCTGGTAGTCAGGGAGGCTAGGGTGCGTGGTTTGAATGTCAAGGGCATTCCTGGGCTTGCTACAAACCTCATCCTGATTTTCCGTTTTCAGAATGTTGAACTGAAGTCTATTTCTCTGCAGTCTTAAGTTATTCCAGACCATGGATAGAATAATTTGCTCTTCCCACCCTCCCCAGACGTGGAGCCACCAGGCAGATGACTGGCACTGTGCACACGTAACTTGCACACACACACGCTCAGCCCTTAACTAATGTAAAGGTCCCAACATAAACATTAGTTCTCATGAGTGATCCAAGGATTTTTAAAGGCTTTGGTACTATAAAAAAAATATTTAGTCAGCTTGTGACAGCTACAATTCTGCTCCTGTTTCAGGTTTTAAAAAAAAAGAAAGAAAAAAAGGAAACCATATTCATTTCTTCCTTCCACAGCTCAGTGAAGTTCCAAATATTAGAAAGAATCCCTTAGCTTGCCTCATTGGTAGAAATGCCTGCTTGGGACATTCCTTAGACCACTTTAGTGGAAAACTGCATACCTTTGGGACTAAAGCATCCCCACTCCAGTCTCCTGTCTCAGAATTGACTGAGAACTGTCTCCACAGATAGGAGGACTCTGTGCAAAAGCTCCCAGAGAAAACAACACAAAACCACACCTGACCCCCCACATGGAAGTTACATTTCCAGAGGAAAAACACAGCCTCTGAGATAGTAGCATCCCTCAACGTCTCTTTTGCTTTTTCCTGCTTTAAACTCTTTCTTTAAAAAAAT
Source organism: Tupaia tana (assembly GCA_026018925.1). NCBI lineage: Eukaryota > Metazoa > Chordata > Mammalia > Scandentia > Tupaiidae > Tupaia > Tupaia tana. The sequence goes on along the minus strand of JAKSZU010000006.1, from coordinate 44,357,922 downwards.
AATTTAAAAAATTGCTGGAGGACGTGTGCACTCACTGGAGGAGCAGTGGCGATAGCTCCCTCACATGGGGAATGGTCACGCCACAATTCCTTCTCCTCCATCTCTCCTTCCTTTCGGGAAAGTGAGAAAGCAAGCCATTAGGTCTAGGACTCAAACCCTGATCAGCCATGTGGGAGTCCAGCGCCCCAGCCACCGCCACCTGCTGGCCTCCATAACTACCTTCTAAGACATACGTGTCTCTCTTTCCATTTTACTCAAGAAAACAAAGGAAACTCTTCTGCCTGTGAAATGGGATAGTTGTCAGTATAACGTGTGTGGTAACTTTCTCCAAGTTTCCATCCTTACAAGGGAAGAAGCCCTCCGTGTAGGAAATAGAAAAGCTGACGCGGCCTTTCCTATCTAAGATGCCTGTGCTCCTGGTGGTTTTACTGCAGCAGCTTGTGCTTATTTTGTTGTTTTATTTGGCAATGAGCAAGCAAGGAAAACAAGGGTATTAATAATGATAATCGACACTTGAACTTTCTGGGTACATTGTGTACTTGTACCCGAGTGCTGAACAGAATTTTTAAAAAGGATTATTTGTATATGTGTGGGAATGAAACTAAAAATCGCCATGAACTTAAATGGTTCACTTTCCTTTGTCCTAGAAAAACACATTTTCATCTCTGTGGCATTTTAATTCTTTTCTTTCCTAATTTTGGTGTTTGAAAAGGTTTTTTTTTTATGTCATGAAATAACTTTAGTTATGTATTCTGCAACCCTGACCACAAAGCCCTGGAGCTCACCAATTAAAAACACAGCAGCAAAGAACTGAAGCAATTTGATGATTTTCCATTGATGAAATAGTTTCCATCAGCGAGCTCCTTGCAAAATGGTAGTCCTATTTACTGACTCAGGTGCCATAAATCTGATCAACTTTCTGATTTTACAGCAAATCCCACCTGCTGGGGTCTTGGTTGTTGATTTGGGGGTCCTGGTTTGCCAGCCCTGTGTTGTTCCCTGGACCCTCACTCCCTAGCAAGAAAGGTAACTGTAAGAGCTGGGAAAGCAGGGGTCCTGGCAGGAGTCTACTGAGGACGGTACCATCTATGAACAATGATCTATGGAATTCAAATTCTGGAGCAGTTGAAGTCTGCTGCATAAGTTTTCCTGGCATAACAAGAATCTCCCTGCAAAAGTTTACCAGAAAAGGAATCCCTAAGGTGGGGAGCTGGTCTCCACATTTTTGCATCAGATGGCCAACATTTCTGAGAAAAACCACGCTATGAGCTCTTCAGAGAAATAAGCTGACATCATAGGGTTGAAGGTCTAACTGCCTCAAGACTCAAGTGCTCCAGAAAGCTGCCAAATTCACTCATTGTTTAAAACTGACTCTAGTTTGGAGTTGCATTTGCTGATGGCTCCTTCAAACAAATGGAGAACAGCTAGACAGTTGTTTCCTAATAAGAAAAACTTTAAGATGTTAGTTCAGAGGCTGCTCAGACGTAGCCATCAGTGAATTAAAAGTGTTTCAGATTATAATTAAAAGGTGTGTTCTTCCATCAAGAAGAAAACAACAGCCTGTATGCCACTCATTATTTAATCAGAAAGGAAATGGACCAAATAAAACAATTGTGCACTTCTCCTATGTGAGAGAAAAATTATGAGCATTACACAAAAGGGAGTCTTCAAAAGGTTCTTAAAACTTTGTATTATGAAAAATCTATACATGGATACTTAAATTTTGTTTCAAAATAAACTCAAGCTGTAATTGATTTCTCCATGAACTTCAAGTACTCTTGAATGTATTTCATAAATATATTAAGTGATCTCCTACTACTTTGAATGTCTGGATAACAAGAATCAAATAAAAAAATGCCTAACTTGTTTGTCAAAAACAAAACAAACAAACAAACAAAACAAAAACAAATGGAGAAGTTGAACTCCTGGAAAAAATGCCCTCCCCTGTGAGGTACACCAATGTCAGCAGTTCAAATGATTAACACAGTAGTGGTACACATTCAGGGGCTCTCCAGCAGCAATTGTATATTTACCCCTGAGTCCTTTCCCCTCATAATTTGGCCTTCTTAACTGGCCTGACCTGCTTGGCTGCACCTATGGGGTTCTAAAAATTACTAGAGGGAGCAAATTGAAGCTAGAAGGTGGTTAGGTATTTAAATGACTTAATCCAACCCCTAACCACTCCGTCCCTGGTCCTCTACCTTCTTTTCTTGAAATGCCAGAACGTGGATGTGCATGAGAGTGAGAGAAAGCACATGCCAATTGGGCGTGGTAATGCTGCAATCCTTTTCCCTCCATTTCTCCATTTCATCAGGATTTGGGCCATAAATGCACATGTACCCAGTATGTTTTTCAAGCTGCAGGGACCAGAATTCCAAACACAGGCAGCCATGTGGGACCTGGTTTCCTATACACAGGGTTTAACCACTGCACTATGGGTGTGGCCCTTCTTTTTTTTTTTTTTTTTTTTTTTTTTAACGAAAGCACAATATACACATGGAATAAAATTTATCAGAGTAAAAACATTTTTTTAAATTTATGATTCCATCAACTATCATGTTACTGATTTCCTTTCAGATTTTTCTGTGTTGAAATATGATGTTATTTAGTATTGTAAATAATATGTATTATATTATAAATTACATTGTATTATAAAGTATCATAAATCAACATACTTACTATAAACAATACACATACAGAAATGAATAAAGGAGAAAGTGATACTTATTTAAGCCCTATACTAGAGTTTACTGTTGTGAAAAGCTAGATATATCGTATATATTATATATACATTTATAATCTTGATATGTAGTATCTGATATATATTTATTGCATATTATGTACTATATATGCTGACTTTTGTTTACCAAATGGCTTATACCATACATCTTATTCTGTAATTTGCTTCCCCCCACTCATAACAATATACTAGATATCTTTCAATATTCAGATATATATGTACTCCACTTTTAAAATGACTATATAATGTTCCATTGCTTGGGTGCACCATAATTTTTTTTTTTTGATTTTTGTCATTGGGAGCATATGCTGACCATAGAGATAGTGAGAGGGAAAGTGAGAAAATCACCCCCCAGGAGGGATGGCCATACCACAATCCCTTCTTCTTAATTTTCCTCCTGGGGTTTTTGGGCATGCACACACATGCACCTGATGTGATTTTCAAGATGCCAGGTCTGGGGCTAAAACTACGGTCGGCTATGTGGGAATACACTGCCTTAACCACTGGTCCCACAACATACTTTTCTTTTTTAAGAATTATTTTATTTAACTTTATTTATTTATTTATTTAGTTAGTTAGTTAAATTTGACCAGAGAGGGAGAGGGAGTGAGGGAGAGTTAGAGAGTGGAGAGAAAGCAGACCGTCAGATCCACTGCCTTAATCATTGGTCCCACAACATACTTTTCTTTTTTTAGAATTATTTTGTTTAACGTTATTTATTTATTTATTTAAATTTGACCAGAGAGGGAGAGGGAGTGAGGGAGAGATACAGAGTGGAGAGAATGCAGACCGTCAGGTCCAGGACTTGAACCTTGGTCAGCCTTTAACCACCACACCACCTGCCAGCCCCATACACTTTTTTTTTTGGAGAGGTTTTTGCTATAGGGTGCATGTTCTCATCAGAAAGAGAGAGACAGAGATACAGAATGTGAGAAATCACGTCCCACGGGGGATGACCATCCCACAATCCCTTCTCCATTCTCCTCTTGGGATATTGGGCACACACACAAACACACGTGGCATGAGTTTAAGACACTAGGACTGGAACTCGAACCACGGTCAATTACATGAGAGTCCAGCGACATAGCCATTATACCAACTGCTGGTCCCATACATTTTTTTTCCCCCGAGATTTTTGCTATAGGGAGCGTGCACTTACTAGAGAGACAGAAAGCGAGAAATCATCCCCCAGGGAGGATGGCCACACTGCAATCCCTTCTCCTCTTATGATTTTGGGCACACACGCACACGTGCCCAACATGAGTTTTAAGTCACCAGTCTGGGACTTGAATCACTGTTGACTACATGGGAGTCCAGTGACATAACCATTATGCCATCTGCTGGTTCCTGTACCATACTTTTTAATCTAATCCCTACTGGTGAAGATTTGTCGTTGCTAATTTTTCGTGTTATTAACAATGTAGTAGGTATCCTTGTATATTTATCTTTATAAGCCTATTTAGGAATTGAATTGTCAGATCAAAGAATATTATGCATATATGTTTGAATATAGTCATATCAGGTTGTCGGGAAAGTCATGACACATTTTTGCATAGTAAAATATGTCATGACTTTCCTGACAATCCAATAATTGCTTCCTATATTCTTCAGTTCTACTAAATAGTGGTTACATTAACTTTGTAAGAATCATTTGAATGGCTATATAAGATTCCACCTAGTGAATCCATACTTCTAAATCATACAAATATGGCTATACAAGTCATTAGAGCTGATACTGATCTTGCAAGCAGAACACATGAGACACATATCCATCACTGTTTTTCGCTATTAGTGGCTAACTTTAACCACATCCTGAGTGAGACTCAGAGTGACTATGTGTCTTTCTCAAGTATCTGAAAGAGATACTCGTATATAAGTGATTTTTTTTAAAGTCACATTATATTTAAAAGGCAAGAAAAGATAAAATAGTGAAGGAGACAAAAAAGTCACATTTCGCAATTTTGCTAAGGAAATAAGTCACTATTTCAAAATGAAAAAAATTGTCGATAGCAAATTCAAACTACTTAAACTATATTTCAGTGAAAAATCCTTTTTTTAGAAAATAGTCACTATCTTTTATGAGAGTTCATCCAGGAACCCACAATATTTTCTGGTCATAATATTTGCTGGCCCAGTTTCTCATATACTTGTTTATGCATACGTCGCTCCTGGAGACATGTCTGATGACAGCTATCATGTAGGCTTAAATGATTGTTATTAAAAACTCTATACACTAGGGCCAGCAGGTGGCTCAGAGGTCAAGATGGCTGTGCTTCCACATGGCTGACTGCAGTTCAAGTCCTGGACCTGGAAGCTTGCTTTCTCACTTTCCTTCTCTCTCTGGTCAGCTTCAAAAAAAAATAAATTAAATAATGACAATGAATAAAGTTAAACAAACTAATAAAAGAAAACAAACAAAAAACCCCCTTATACACTGCAGACTGATGAGCCTGTTTAACTACTAGAGCTCTTCAAAAATGTCATGGAAAATGTATATTATTTTAAAAATTATGTATGTACTTCAAATATTTTTGTACCAAAATAAACTTATACTTCAATACCATTCCTCCAAAACTGAAGTCCCCTCATATGTCTCCATGCTGCGGTAAATCACACTTCAATCAAGAATCTGCTTCCTAGAATCATCAAACATATTAATAGACTTTGCATTTATGGAAGATTTCATTAATTTGCTCTTGTCCAGAACTCATGATTATTGAAAATGAAAAAAACTAGAAGGTTTTTAATTCAAATAAAATTGTATATAGAAACCTAATATGTAAAATATTTAAAAACAATCTGCTATGGTCCAAGCTAGACCAGGGCTCAGACCTCCTCTTCCTCAGGAGTCTCCTTTTCCCAGTACTGGGTTCTTGGGGCACCTCCACAGACTGCAGTTGGATCTAATCATATCATCTTTTTTTTTTTTGTCATTTATTTTATTTTTAAGCTTCAAGTACTTTTTAAAAATTTTATTTTATACATTTAATCACTGTACTTTACCACAGCTTGTAAAAAGAATTTTGCCAGCACAAATACACTACATACCAGTCCAGTTAAAGATATTATCATATACATTATCAACAAACAATCCTCCATTTCTGTGTCCCTTAAACATCTTATCTATTTTTCTCCTTCACTCTCTTCCTTTCACCCTCTCCTACGTCCCATGCTCTTCCCACACTGTCTCCAGTAACTGCAATGTTCTCCATGTTTCTACGTCTTCCAATCTTTCAGTTTTTTCCATAGAGTGCAAACATTCGGTATATGTTAAGTGGGGACATTATATCATCTTGCCCCTCTGTCCCTCCAGCCTAGTGATTGTACAGTGCCTTCCTGTGGCTGCTAATATCTATGATGTTTAACATCCCCTATGGGCTTTTCAGCTACTCACTCATCACTCATGTCATCATTTTCCCTTCATTAAATTCTATTCTAAGTACTTAGTACGGTATCTGCTTTCTTTGTTAGATTTTGGCTGATACAGGCTCCAGTCACAGGGCTACTTAGGGTTCAGAACTAGGCCTCCAGTCAGCCCTAGGGGAGGTGGGACTGGCAAGAACAAGGCAAGCAAGACTCCAGTCTTGAGATAGGACTCTTGTGAATATGCCTCAGGATTTTCCAAATGTGTGATGAAGCTTAGAAGCTTGGTGCTTTCCCCTTAGGCTGCATCCTGTGGCCTTCAGAAAAAGTCACAGGGTATAGTATCTTCTGGGAGCCATACCACTGGAGTGTCCAACACACAGAAGTTACTTACTAAATATTGATTGATTGGAGGGATGTAAATAATTTGCAAAGAAACTATCCGATCAGATTTAGAGGGAAGATTTGAAAGGTTATTTTTCACACTATCCTATGACTATTTCTGGCATAAAAAAGAGATGACAGGTTATTTTTCTAAAGATACTTATTTTTATTTTTTCGGCACCCAGAATTTTTAAAAATTAATCGTTCTTTTCTTAGAATGAAGGCAGGTTTTTTTGTTTTGCTTTGAAAAAAAAAAAAAAAAAACCTAGAAAACCAGGCTTGTGAACTAAGAATTTATTTTTATCTGCCTAGCTATGAACATTTGTAAGTATCTTCCTTTTAACAAATACATTTTAATAAGTCAAGCAATGTTAGATGCTTGTTATAACTGATCTGTATCACAGTTTTGTAGTAAAATTAACATTCCTAAGAAAGTGAAAGCCATTTTCTGCAAGAACAATTAAGACTCAGGAGAAAGTAAGATGTGTTGGGATTAGTAAATTGATTTTATAATGTACAGTAACTTTTCTTTTTTTTTTTTTTAGTTTGCTATAGGACACATGCACTTGCCAGAAAAAGAGAGAAAGAGGAAAGTGAGAAAGCACCCCCTTGAGGGGATGGCCATGCCACAATCCCTTTATTTTTGCTTTCCTCTAGGGATTTTGAGCATGCATGCACAAGACCCTGGTATGTTCTTCAAATTGCAAAGTGCAGGATTCAAACTAAGCAGTCAGCTATGTAGGATTCAGCTGCCTTAACCACCATACCACCAACTAGCCCCAATATATTTTTTTTTAAAAGAAAGAATAGTAACAGTGTTAACGTTATAGAGGAGAACTGACACATTGGTTTAGAGTGTATTAAAATGACAACTTCTGTTCATCAAATGACAACCAACAAAAGGCATGTTTCCAAAATATATTAAGATTTCCTAGAAATCTGTAAGGAAAAGAGATGTAATTATACAAAAAAATGCCCAGAAGGGGCCTGCTCCATGGTCTGGTGGTTAAAGTGGCTAGATTCCACATGATTGATCACACCGTTCAAGTCCTAGACCCAGTAGTTTGAGAAACATGCCATGTACATGTGAATGCATGCCCAAAATCCAAAAAGGAGGGAGAAATGGAGAAGATATTGCAGTGTGATAATTCTCCATGGGGAGAGTAAGCTTTCACCTCTCACCTCTCTTTTGTTTCCCCTTTCTCTCTCTCTGGTGAGCACCCACATCCTATAGAAAAAAAAATTTTTTTTTGGAGAGGTTTTTGCTATAGGGTGCATGCGCTCGCCAGACAGACAGAGACATAGAGACAGAAAGCGAGAAATCACCCCCCAGGGGGGATGGTCACGCTGCAATCCCTTCTCCTCTGTTCTCCTCTCGGGATCTTGGGCACGCACGCACATGCGCCTGGCGTGAGTTTTAAGCCACCGGGTCCAGGATGCGAACCGTGGTTGATTATGTAGGAGTCCAGCGATATAGCCATTACGCTAACTGCTGGTTCCCTAGAAAAAAATGTTTTAATAAAAATTAAATTAAAAGTACTGGTGAGGATCCAGAGTAACTGGAATCCTCATATATTGTTGGCAGGAGTAGTACAGACATTTTGGAGAACTGGTCATCTCCACTAAAGTTGAACACATCCATACTTCATGGCCCAGCATTACCACTGCCAAGAGTAACCCAACAGAACACGTTCATTCACCAAAAGACATGGGCACAATGCATGACAGCCCCAGACCTGGAAACCGCGCGGTGCCCATAAACATCAGAATGCATGGACAGACTGTGTCACAGTCACAGCATGGGACGCTCTACGACAATAAGGATGACTGACTGATGGAGCTCACAAAAATAATGTTAAAAGATGATGTGCATACTACACAATTTTATTGATATTGAGTACATACTGTATAATTCTATTGATATAATTTGAAATACATGCATTTGTTATGCTTTATAGGTTCTGATGAGCCTTGTGAACAAGTTTGCTTATTTGGCTTACATGTCTACAGCACTTGCTGCTAAGTAAGTATAGCATTTGTACCTGTACTTCCCTTTTCAAACAAATCTTCTGTAGGCAAAATAATGGCCTCACCCCAAAGATATCCATGTCCTAATTACTAGAGTCTGTGCATATATTACTCTGTATGGCAAAAGGAACTTTGCAGTGTGGTTCAATTCAATTAAGGGCCATGAGAAAGGGAGATTATCCTGAAATACCCGGGTGAGCCCAATCTAAAGTCATGTGTCTTTAAAATGGGAGGACCTTGGAGCCTGTCTGTAATTCGAGCCAAGAAAGTAAAGATGGCCACCAAATCGTGCCCTGGATGCGACCAACAGGTTCCTGTTGCATGTAAATCACGTCCCTGTGGTTATATATTTATTAGCAGAAGACTTTTAAGTGCAAAATACTCAGAGAGATCAGCACCTTCTACAGAAAACAAGTGTGATGCCAAGAGGAGGCGAATAGAGAGAGTTAGGAGAGAGAAGATAAATTCTACTGTAAACAAAGATTTAGAAAACAGAAGGACCTCTTGAAGTAACAGCCATTCAGATTATATCAGATAAGGAAGTGGAAGACCTAAAAGTGCATCTGCCAAAAAACATGAGGAAGAAAGAGCTTGGCTTAAGGTGAAGATGTTAACATAATTGTAGAGTCACCATTGATCAGAAGGGATCATCTTCTAGGAGAAACAGGAAAAGGAAATAGACATCTATGCTAACCTTTCTGATGAAAAGGTTTTTGTGTTTTCAGTGGCCTTGGCGGACATATAAATAGAAAAATTATAAAAAAAAAAATTGGAGGACCTCTCCAGACGTGGTTGGGGGAGAGATTATTATGGGACAACAGTCAGAGAGATGCCACACTGCTGGCTTTGGAAGTATGGAGGGTGGCCATGAGCCAAGGAATGTGGCAGCCTGTAGAAGCTGGAAACACATTCTCCCTTAGAGCTTCCAGAAAAGAATGCAATCCTGCCAACACCTTGATTTTATCCCAGCAAGACACGTGTACTTCTGACCTACAGAACTGCAAGATACATTTGCGTTGCTTGAAGCCACGTTGGTGGCAAATTTTTTATAAATGCTGCAAAACTTCCTTCTGATTTTTAGCTGGAAATGCTACTCTTTAAAAATCTTATTCTTTCATTCCTTATGGGTTGATACTGTCAATAGCTGCAGCAAAATGATCCTTGAATGTTGGAAGTTTGATGAGATGGAGAGTTATGGTCTGTCTTGAATCAAAGCAGAAATGCAAGGAGTAAAGGGTGGAGAGGCCTTACTGGAGTTCAAACCCTTACTGTCCTTGGAAGCTGTCATGAAAACCACTGCTTCTGCAAGGTGCAGAAGCCAAGAAAATGCTCCTACTATGTAAGTCTACTCTTGATGTAGCAACACAAATGCCTTCACAATAGGGAATTTGTTTGTTTGTTTGTCATAGGGCGCTTGTGCTTACCAGAGAGAGACAGAGAGAAGGGAAGTGAGAAATCATCCCCACCTCCCCCAGGAAAGATGGCCACAAGACAATCCCTTCTCCTCTCAGGATTTTGGGCACACATGCACACATGCCTGGCATGAGTTTCAAGCCACTGGGTCTCGGACTCAAACTGTGCAGTAGACCACGTGGGAGTACACTGCCTTAACCATCCTGCCACCTGCTGACCCCCAGGAAATCATTCAAACAAACACATGGTGTATCAATGATCTTAAAAACCTGTTCATGCATTTGAGAACTGGCTATACCTCCCTGACTTGGGGCCAACAGATGATCTCTCCAAGGTCCCTAACAGTGAAATAATATTATAATCAAGCAAGGAACATAACTGTTATTAGCAACCTGCAAAGTAATAACTTGGGCGTGTGTAATCAGTGGTGACCTACTCTCTCCATCCGCATTCTCTGACAAAGGCCTTTTTTATTATTTCCCTCAACTGTTTTTAAAGCTGTATGTAATTACAGCTTTGAAACAGGTTTCCTAGCCTAAATCTTGATATAGGTATCCTGGAACAGCAACTGGAGCTAATATTTGATACACAAAATCCTCATGTCATCAGTTATGGGTACGTAGTAATTTCTGTTTAAAACAGTTTGGTGGGACCAGATGGCATAATGGCATAAACTCCCATGTATTTCACCATGGTTTGAGTCCTGGACCTGGTGGATTAAAACTCATGCCAGGAATGTGTGCATATGTGTCAAGACTTCCGAGAGAAGAATAGAGGGGAAGGGATTGTGGCATGGCCATCACTACTTAGGGGTGGTGATTTCTTACTTTCTGTCTCTCTCTCTCTCTGTTTCTACAACAAGCACATGCACCCTATAGCAAAAATCTCTCTCTCTAAAAAAAAAAAAAAAACGAAAAATAGTTTGGCAATATTTTGTAAAGTTGAACATAGGCATATCTGTATTAGTTTTCTATGGTTGGTACAAGAAATCACCACAGACTTGATTTTAAAACAATAGAAATTGATTCTCTCACAGTTCTGCAGACCGGAAATTTGAAATCAGTTACACTAGACCTCTGGTAACTCCTTCTGCCTCCCATTTACAAGGACATTCGTGATTATAATTAGGGACTACCAAGATAATCCAGTTTAATCTCCCTACCTCAAGATCCTTCACTTATTTATATCTTTAAAGACTCTTTTTCCATGTAAGGTAACAATTGCAGGTTGGGAACCCATTCTTAGCCTACCATAATACCCTATCAATTACACTCCTGTTAAGTGCTGTAGAGATACTCCTGCTTAAGTGCACTGGGAAGCATGTATTAGAATGTTCTTAAGTACATTTTTCAAAATGCAAAAAGCCTGAAAACTTCCAGATGTCTATTGGTGTATGAGTAGATAAGTTAAGGGTGGCATATCCACAGAAACAGAAATTTTTCCATCAGTGAGATTGATGGATCTATAGCAACAGGCAAAAACATAACTATTAGAAACAATGATGAGTGAAAAAATGAATCTTCACTTGGTGTGTATGGTATGATACTATTTTTATAAAGCTCAAAATGTAAAATATTGACTAGGGACAGATATATGCTGAAGCCACAATTTTCTTTTAAATGAAAGGCAATAATTAAGACTGAATTCAGAATAGTGGTCATCCTGGGTGGATTGGAGCAGGCTGCAAGTGTGGATTGCAGAGGTACATCCAGTGACATTGACAATACTAATGACGTTCTAGACCTTATGCTGGGTAGTAAGTCCTTCAGTATTTCTTTTGTTATGCTTCAAAATTTACACGTTACACACGTTCCTTCATATGTGTCCAATATACTTTTAAAAATCCAGTTATGTGTTCTAACCTATTGCAAGATTAACATGGATAGGAAGTTGAAAGCATTTGGGTTTTTAAGCAGCCTAAGTACTAATACTCTCTCACAGCTGATGCAGTCTTTCTTTTTTCTTTTCTTTTCTTTTCTTTTTTTTTTTCCTTAGCTTTAAATTCGCTGAGCAGGGAGTATTTTTGGACTGCTCAGTTACCATTTACTATGGAGAGTCACTGGTGGGTAAACTAGTCTAATCACCAGGATAACCAAATTAATTTCCTGTCTAAGCCTATGGATAGTTTTTTTTTTCCTACACTTCTTTTCTTATTTTTAAGCTTGCAAGTGGGTGCCACATGCACTCACAGGAGAGAGACAGAGACAGAGAGACAGAAGGAAAGTGAGAAAGCATCCCTGTGGGGAATGGTCACACTGCAATTTCTTCTGTTTCTCCCTCCTTTTGGGAGCTTTGGGCATGCACACTCACCCATGCCCAGCACGTTTCTCAAGACACTGAGTCCAGAGCTCTAGTCACACAATTGGTCATGTAGAATCCAGCCACCTTAACCACCACACAACCAGTTGACCTGGAGTGCTATATTTCTAAATGACAGTAGGGAAAAGTGGAACCAGCAAACACTATGGAAGGCTTTAGAATTGCGAAGAACATTCTGTCCTTTCCTGGGCAGGTCAAGCACTCTCAATCCCCTGTCTCCAACAGGGTAGAGTCATAACCCAAGGTAAGTCCTGCTGTGACAACACCAAAGACAGCAGTGAGGAAGCTCATTAAAAGCTGTGCCTCAGACCAGCATGGTGGTTGAGGAGGCTAGCTCCCACATGGCCAAAAGTGCAGTTTGAGTCCTGGATGCAGTAACTTGAGAAACATGCTTGGCAGGTATGTATCATGCCCAAAATCCTGAGAAGAGAGAGATGGAGGAAAAGGAATGCAGTCACCATTCCCCGTGATGGTGTGTGTGTGTGGGGGAGTGCTTTCTCTCTTTCGGGAGAGTGCATGTACCTGCTGGGGGGAAGAAATGTGCCTCAGGCTCAACATGAAGCTGCGTCCACTTTCCCTCTGGTTCTGCTGATGTTTTTCACCTTTCTGCTACTGATGGACTAAGAAAAATCGAACCACATCCTATATATATATATTACTGGGAGGACAGTGAAGAACATATTTAAATACTAATATTGGCAACCGTAACAAAAACTGAGTATGCAGAAATGAAGGCATCCTTTCTTCTGCAGCTTGTCAGCTGGTATTTATGATTTCCTTCCTACACACCCATTTTATGTTTCTTTGCCTTTCTCACAGTTACAGGTACCAAGGTGTGCCAACTCTGATATTTTCTCTGAATTGATGGCAGAGTCCAAATGGACTGGAGCAGTTTTAGATTTCAATTCAATGGAAGAAGTTCGGACCCGGTCCACGCCGGGCGCGCGTGTGCGTGCGTGGTGGAAGATTTCAATTCAATGGAAGAAGTTTCCAGGTGGAAGCATCCCTCCTTTGGATGCTAAGACTTCCACACCATCAGAGTCTTAAAGCCCAGGAATAAAAGTTTTGTGAGTGGTTCCCACTAGTTTTTCTAAATGAGTGAGAGGGACACCTTTTCTTAGGAGAGGCCTCTAGGCTCCATCCTACCTCCCTTAGTCCATTCAGGCTGCTTTAACAAAAGGTCATACACTGGGTGGCTTATAAACAGATTCGTTCCTCACTGTTCTGGAAGGTGTCAGCAGACTTGGGGGCTTGTGAGGACATACTTCCTGGTTCACCGACAACCATCTTCTCACTGAATCTTCACATCGCAAAAGGAGCAAGAGAACTTTTGGAGGTCTCTTGTATAAGGGTACAAATCTCATTTTTGAGCGCTTCACACTCATGACCTAATCACCTTGCAAAGAAAATCTCCACCTCCTAATACCATCATATTGGGAACTAGGGTTTCAACGTATGAATTTTGGACAGATACAAACATTCATATAGCATAACCTCAGTAGCTGAAAGAAGAGAAAGCAGTTAAGAAAGAGAAAAAGGAAACCACAGAGAGGTGATTGGAACATTCTCACAAGCTAACATAGAGCTTGCCACCTGCCGGCCCCTAATAGATTATCTTTAAGATTATCTTTCTTCCTTAAATATTAGGTTGTCCAAATGCCGACAGATTTTTTTTCTATGTTTTCTATGCAAAAATGCATCATAACTTTCCCGACATTCCAATATAAGACCAATCTGTAATAATATTTTTAAATTACCAGATTTAATAAATTAGAATTTCCAAGAAATATGCTGGATACATTTACATACTTAATGAGCATCCCTGACGATTCCTGTCATTAGGGAAATCTAGAAAATTCCTGGATGAATGCCTCTCAAACGTTAATGTGCTCAAGAATTACCTAAGATCTTGTTTAAATTGTAATGTTTGATTCAGTAGATCCAGGGGAAATCTGAGAATGCACTTCTATTTAAAAAAGCCTTCAGTAATGTGTTTGCTGCTTGTCTAGGATACGACTTGAGAAATAAGGTTCTAGAGCTCAGTAAATTGTCAAAGACCCCTTTGAGAATCTGGTCAGAGACATGGAGATAGTTCATAACAAAATCCACAACATAGAATTTAACAAGCAATTGCAAAGGACTTGGAGGGTCCCTGAATACTACCCTTAGCCCAAATTAACAGGACACATCATCAACCTGGTTCTGATGAGTGACAGGAATCTTCGAGTAATAATAATGTTCAACATCTACTAAGCACCTGCTATGTATCTTGGCACCCTGCTAAGTACTCTAGTCACATTATCACATTTAATTCTCACAATCTATCAGGTAGGTACTATTAGTCTCATTTGCAGATAAGGAACAGGTGCACAGGAAGTTTTAAGTAATTTTTGCCCAAGGGTTTAGTGGAGTATTGGGGAGCCTGATTCCTGAGCCCAGATGTTTAATTATTATGTCTTAATATGTAGCAATTACTTTGAAGAAAGTGATTTTCTTATAATTTATCTGGAGAGGGCCAGCAGGTGGCATGGAAGTTGAGGCACCGGATTCTTCATAGTTGGCTGCACGGTTTGAGTTGGAACCAGTGGCTTATAAAAACACACTGCGTGCAGTGCATGCGTGTCCAAAATCCTGAGAGGAGAAATGGAGAAGGGATTGCGCATAACCACCCCCGGGGGTGTGGGGTGGAATGCTGATTTGTCACTTTCCTTTCCTCTGTCTGGGGAACACATGTACCCTATAGTGAAACTTAATTTTTTTTTTTTTTTTAATAATCTGGAGAATGAAAATGTGGCCTGACTACATCTGAGGTCCTCAAATTCTGATGGGCATCAGAATCTTCTGGGGCATTTGTTAAACATAACAACAAAACAATGCCAGGTTCTAGCCTAGACCTTCTGAATTAGAATCTCTGGGGTGTGTTTAACAAATGCAGCAGGTGATTCTGATGTGTAAATTTCAGTATCATTGTCGTAGACTTTTCTTTTTTAACTATTTTTGAGAAAGAGATTATTTTGCTATAGGGTGTGCGTACTCGCAGAAGAGACAGAGAAAAACAGAGACAGAAAATGTACCCCAGGGTACATGGCCATGCTGCAATCCCTTCTCTTCCATTTTCCTCCCAGGATTTTGAGCACGCATGAACGTGCACCTGGCATGAGATTTAAGCTGCCAAGTCCAGGACTTGAACCTCGATTGACTATGTGGGAGTCTGGCTACGTAATCATTACACCATCTGCTGATCCCAAACTTTTTTTTTTTTGAGAAGTTTTTTGCTATAGGGCACATGTTTTCGCCAGAAAGAGAGAGACAGAGACACAGAAAGTGAGAAATCATAGGAACCAGCAGTTAGCATAATGGCTATGTCGCTGGACTCCCATGTAGTCGACCGCAGTTCTCGTCCCGGACCCGGTGGCTTAAACTCACACCAGGCGCGTGTGCATGCGTGCCCAAGATCCTGAGAGGAGGATGGAGAAGAGATTGAGGCATGGCCATCCCCCCTGGGGGGTGATTTCTCGCTTTCTGTCTCTCTGTCTCTGTCTTTCTGGCGAGCACATGCGCCCTATAGCAAAAACAACCTCTCAAAAAAAAAAAAATATATATATATATTAATTTGATCAGAGAGAGACAGAGAGAAATAGAGAAAGAGAGAGGGAAAGTGAGAAAGCAAGCCACCAGGTTCGGGACTCAAACTGCAGGTGGCCATATGGGAGTCCAGTGCCTTAACCACCAAGCCTCTTTTTATTTATTATTTTATTACATACACACACACACACACGCACACGTGCGCGGTATGTTTTTCAAGCTACTGGGGCCAGGATTTGAACAGTGGTCAGCCGGGTGGGATCCTGGTCCCTATGCATAGTGCTTAACCAAGCTATGGTGCTGGACCTTCTGACTCTGATCTTGATGAGAAAGAAAAGTAGAGCAAGCCCAGAAGATTCCTCTGTAGTCCAATTGGAGGTATTCTATATAATACAGTCATGTAGAAGGAGATAAATCCACTTTTTTAAAAAGAATTATTTATTTAACTTTATTTTATTTTATTTTATTTTATTTTATTTTATTTTATTTTAATTTGACCAGATAGGGACAGAGTGAGAGAGAGAGAGATGGAAAGTGAGAAAGCAAGCCGCCAGGACTCAAACCACGGTCAGTCATGTGGGAGTCCAGTGCCCCCAACCACCACACCACCTGCTGGCTCCAATAAATCCACTTTTTAAATAGCCCACATTATTGAGCACACATAACATGTGCTTATAAAAGGTTGTCAGGGAGATGTAAGAATAGTGGTAGGAACATTAAACTTACACCCCACTTTCACTCCCAGACAAGATAAAGTGTTTTTTGGGGGGTAGACTGGATTTAGAATAACAACAAAAAAGGGTGGGGGGCCACGGCTTCACTCTCTCTTGAACTCTTGTTTTTTTGTTTTTAAATTTTTTTTTGGAGAGGTTTTTGCTATAGGGCGTGTGCGCTCACCAGAAAGACAGAGAGAGACAGAGACAGAAAGCGAGAAATCACCCCTCAAGGGGGATGGCCATGCCACAATCCCTTCTCCTCTATTTTCCTCTCGGGATCTTGGGCACGCACGCACATGCACCCGGCGTGAGTTTAAGCCTCCGGGTCTGGGACTCATACTGCAGTCGACTACATAGGAGTCCAGCGACATAGCCATTACACTAACTGCTGGTCCCTTATTATTTTAATTTTTTAAAAATTGCATATGCCTTCATTGTGCCAAGTACAACTCTAGGATCTGGGGAAGGCCTGTGCCCTTCACTTTAGGAGATCCTTTAATCACCCATACTGACACGCAGATAAGTGGTAAGAGAGAAGCAAGTACAATATGAGAAGAGCAGGGTCTGCAGGTAGTGTAGTGTTAAGGCACTAGACTCCCATGTGGCCGACTGTGGTTTGAGTCCTGAAATTGGTGGCTTGAAACTCATGTCAGATACACGTGCGTACCCAGGAGAATGGAAGAGAAGGGATTGTGGTGTGGCAATCCCCCCAGAGGTGATCTGTCACTTTCCCTCTCATTGTCTCTCTCTCTCTCTCTCTCTCTCTCTCTCTCTCTCTCTCTCTCTCTCTCTCCAGCAAGTGCACATTCTCTATGGCAAAAACCTTCTGAAAAGAAATATGCATATATGAGAAGAGCATAGACAGGTGTGTCAACCTAAAGAAGAAAGCCGAGGCAAAGGGAATAAAGCAAAATAATTTATCTGGCTTGAGTTTAGAATGACTGCCCTGGTACCACAAAATCCAACTTGCCTTTTATAATGGATGCTGAGGTCTCACAGATTTCAGGATGATTTTAAAGGCAAAAGTTACAAATGGGAGGCAGGAGTAACAAGGAGTCTTGAACAGTGACTAGTCAAATTCTATGACAAAGTGAGCAAGATGACTTCAAGATAAACTGGAATCACTTTGCTTAATTTTAAGCAAAATGTGGAGACAGTGAATCTGAAAGGTAAAGGAACATTGTATTTGGGCAACAAGGATGTTCATAAAACAAAAAAAGCCCAATGAGTTCCAGAAGCATCTTGAATCATGTCAGGTGCACATTCTTAAGAAAGCCACGAGAGGTGCATACTTTTCAATTTCTTACAGTACTGACACAGGTAAACTAGAATTTCTTGTTTTCAGAAAGAAAAAAACATGCTGGTCTATTGTGAAATTTGTCAGAGTCCTTGAAGTTTCAGTTTAATAATGTGACATTTTAGCATGACATCAGACCATCTGGACCTGGTCTGTTGGAACCTAGAGCAGCAGCTTAGTCCAAAACCATGGCCTCCTACAATTTTTATTTAACAGAGGGTTGTGTGTGAACAGAAGAGGAATCACAAGATGAGAGAAAGGCAAGTTTCTGAAACGGGAAGGTGGATTCTGATTGGAGATCAGTAACTGGATGGCTATTCTAGCCAAGATATTTTAAGATGAAAATTATGCTGTCTTTAAGACTACAGATATTTTATATGTAATTAACTTATATGTCTTTAGTTACTTTTTTTTTTTTGGAGAGGTTTTCGCTATAGGGCGCATGCGCTCGCCAGACAGACAGAGAGATAGAAAGAGAGAAATCACCCCCCCGGGGGGGGATGGCCACGCCACAATCCCTTCTCCTCCATTCTCCTCTCGGGATCTTGGGCACGCATGCACACACGCCTGGCGTGAGTTTAAGCCACCGGGTCCGGGACTCGAACCGCGGTTGACTACGTGGGAGTCCAGCGACAGCCATTACGCTAACTGCTGGTCCCTTCAGTTACTTTTTAAAAAGAGGTTGTTAAGTAATTTCTGTGCGTCCTAGAGAAAGGAAGTAGTGGCCAGGGCCAGGTGCGGATTTGCTAAGAACAAGCCATGTCAAACCAACTCCATCTCTCTGGTAGGTCAGGGAACCATGGTAAATATTGGGTTGAGTGGGTGGTAGGGAAGCAGAAATAGTAGGTGTGGATTCACAAAACCTTTGTTTTTGGAGAACTATGTATGTGTGTCTGCATACCACAGACATTTGCAAGACAATTGCACTGGCCTTTTTGTATTTGTTTATCACCACAATAAGCTTGTTAAGAAAGTACTGTTTTTCTAAAAAATAACAACATAGGACTCAGGCCCTCCAAGCTTGACACCAGAGTCTTGGTGGAAGGAGAATATCTTGGCAGAGTAATTTTTCTTTTTCTTTTGTTTTTTGGAGAGGTTTTGCTACAGGGTGCGTTTGCTCGCCAGAGAGACAGAGAGAGACAGAGAGACAGAAAGTGTGAAATCACTCCCTAGGGAGGATGGTCAAGCTGCAGTCCCTTCTCTTCTATTCTCCTCTCGGGATCTTGGGCACACACGCAGACGCCCCGGGCATGTGTATAAGCCACTGGGTCTGGAACTCGAACTGCGGTCGGCTACATGGGAGTTCAGCGACATAGCCATTATGCTAACTGCTGGTCCCTTGGCAGGGTAATTTTTCTAATGATTAGTGATATTGAGTGTATTTTTACATGTTTACTGGCCATCCATCAACAGTCATGCATTGACAGGATACATTCCAAGAAATGCACCTTTGGGTGATTTTTGTCATTGCATGATCTTCAAAGAGCATACTTACACAAACCTCGATGAGATAGCTTACTACACACCTAGGTTATATGTACAGCCTATTGTTATGCTGTAGGACTGCCTTGGTATATGTAGTCTGTATTTGACTTACATGTCCTCGTGCAGTGCATAACTATCATTGAGAGAGGAAGCATTGTTAGAGTGAAGAGAGGGACACTTACCAATAATACCACGTTAAAGAATAATGTGGGGAGACGATTGGGGACAGAAATATTTTAAAAGAAAGTGAAGGGCCAGCCTGTGGCCTGGTAATTACATAAACTGGATCCTACCTGGATCTCACAACAAGTCAATAACCAAACTGGTTGCAAAAATAAGAACATATGGCATAGGGCCAGGCCTTGGTAAAGGTAAATGGAACACTCAGACAGATCCTTGTCATTTACCCTTTGGCCATTTCTTGTATGTAAAGTGGAGCAGCTACTTTGCCTGAGCACTCACCTTGCAGCTCTCCTCACAATAATCTGGAGGCACTGGGACCTTGATGAGTGAATTGCACTGACTCTTCACCGCAGCTTGAGGGATGTCTGCCCCAGAACCTAAACTGTCCCAAGTTGCTGAGGTGACTGTTCCACTGAGGATTTGTGCTGGCAGTTCCATCCTGGTGACAGCCTTGGATGAACCTTCAGAGCAGAGCTCCCTGGTGGTGTTGGTGCAGACACTGGCCTCGGACAGGCTCACATCTTCCTGTCCTTTATCCTGCTATGCTCGCTAGTATGTCAGGGTGCTTCATGTGAATAAAGCCTTGATGTTGTGGAAAGACACAACTCGAATGGTGGACTAATTCTGACACCCGCCCCATTTGCTTTTGTTTGATGCCTATAGTACAGGGGAAAAAATATAGGCCCAAGAATAAACTCCGTAAGCATTTAAGGAATCCTCTGAGGTTTTATGTTCAGTTTAGGGTCACATTCGTACTTGCCTCCAAGGAGGTATTAATGGTGTTGTCACTCTTCAGTGTTTCCTTTTTTATTCTTTTCACTACCACTTCCAAGTTATTTAGCTCATTCTCAATTCCAATAATCATGCTGGAATCCAACCACAAAAGACCAAAACAAATGAAACCCCACCCATGAACAACTCCCCCCCCCCCCATCTGTAAACAAAGTTATTTCTTACTCATTCTTTCCTCAAATGAAAACTTTTTAGAAAAATTTGCCTGGGACTACGTGCACTCCTGGGAGAGAGACAGCAAAGTGAGAAAGCACCCTCTATTGTGCATGGTTACACTGCAATCCCTTCTCCATTTCTCCCTCCTTTTGGGATTGTGTGCATGCACACACATGTGTCTGGCATGTTTTCCAAGCCACCAGGTCTGGGACTCAAACTGTATAGTTGGTCATATGGAATCCAGACACCTTAGCCACTACACCACTCACCACTTGCTGGCCAACGAAGACTTACTGCTTATAATTTGCACATAGCACAGATCACATTTGAAATAATAGGAAATGACAATGCATTTTAATGGACTTTGGTATATTAATCTATTTTTAAAGCTATTATCTGTAACTCTTCCAAAATCCCTGTAATGTATCGATTGTTTCTTTGCTTCTCTTCTAAGAAAATGTCTGTTGGTGTGGGAGACAGGCAGGAAAGAACAATATAAGTATCACCTCCCTATGGAGTCTTTTCAGAACTCCCAGGTACAACCTCCACTCTTTGCTTGTATATTAATTACATGCCAGGTTTATTAACTGGGCCACAGGCTCCTTGAGAACAAATGTTTGACTGAATAAATGAGTGAATAAGCAATGAACAAAATCATTAATAAATAAGGATTTCTGAACACTTATTTTTGAAAAATTACTTCTAAGTATTTCACTAACTGTTTAAATAAAACACTGAGCCTAGACCATATGTGGTAAACAGTAGGTACTGAATATTTTTTGAGTGCATATCTAATACTTAGGTATCTTAAGTACACTATCAATTTCTTGCGGCCTGTAATCTGGGACCCTGTAACTTTGGAAGTAAGGAAAGCCACAGAATAAACAATGGCACATTTAGGTGTAAATTGCGAAACACTTCTGGACATTATTCACACAAAAGGCGGAGTCCAAAATCTACATTCCTTTTTAAATAAAAAATACTTTTTCAAATCTATTCCCCCCACCCCTGTTTGTGAGAGATCACTTGGAGCTGTTTTCACACTCTCTGAGTTTAATATAATCTCTCCACTGGTTTTAGTGGTGCTCTACAAGAAAAGTCTGGGAAGTAGTAGGTAGGCTTTGTGATTTATATTTTACATCTTTGTATAAGAAGGTAAGCTATGAATAAGGAAGAAAGATACAATTGTTAACCTCTGTTGTGGTTTAATATTTGTTTACTGATGCATTTTTTTCCACAAGGGAGAGAGACAGCACCCCTATAGGGTCTCAAAGCTGTGATCCACCCCAACTTTAAAGCAGTCCTAGATCATGGGCAAGCATATACCCAGGGTACTCCAGAGGTCTCCCAGACTTTAACCAGGAACCTTCCCACGTGGGACTACCTCATGAAGCACTGTGTTTTACTGCTGCACTGTCTGGCCTCTGGGTTTAATTCTTTATAATGCGATTTTCACAACCTCTTTTCTGGTTGTTATCACTTCCTCTTGACTGGAACATAGAGCAAGGATTATCTACATCCCTGTTCCACAGATAGGAAACTGAGATTACCAAATTTATGCTAAGGTCTTCCCAGGAATGGAACTGGGAGAGCTTAGGGTTGTTCAAGAAAACATTATTTCAACCCTTGTTAAGACAAAAAACAAACAAACAAACAAAAAACACAAAACATCTTCAAGCCGAGAAATTGGAATTCAGTATAGCCAGCTGGAGGTGTATACCCAACAAGCACAGTGTGCATGAGGGTGTCAGTGGATGGAAAATTATCAAGAGGATACAAGGAAAGGGGGGGGGGTTCTTACCAAGGACTGTATACATCAAAGATGGGGGACAAGAAATTTGAGCAGGTATCAAGTAACAAAACATTAAGGGTGATGAGGTATCAAGGTTGGGAGGATGACTATGCAGGATTCTTGCTAAAAGTGAGTTCTGCTAGGACACACCGGAAGACCAAGGCAGAAGCCTAATTCAGGTCTCAGAAGAGTCCAAAGTCTGGTCAAGGAACGTGTGGGGACAGGGAGGTGCGACAGTTTGCAGCTAGTCCCGCATGGGAAAGGTCCCTGGCTGGCATCCAGACACTTCCCTATTGCCAAGCCTGAGGGTGTCTGGGGCGGATTGTGACAGGGAGGTGGATCCTTACACGGTTACCCTGTTAGGGGGTACCTCTTTCTTTCTCATGGAATCACTAAGTTTTTTGTTTTCTCATTTTCTTTTCTTTTCTTTTTTTAAGGAGAGAGTCTTTGTCACTGTGAACCTCGACCTATTACCTATTCCTCATGGAAGAGGGTTTTAGCAGGACTTTGGGGCCTACCTCTCCCTTTCCAGCAGGAACGCTCCACGGCCGAATCTAAGGGACTGCATTCGCCCGCTGGGGTGACCGTGCGATCCACGGCAACGCTCACCGGCCCGCACGGGACCCACCCCCACGCACCCCCGGCTGCCCGGCGCCAACCGAAGGGCGGGCTCCACAGGTCAGGTGGGGCGGGGCCGGCGGTCCTGATTGGCCGCCCGTGCGGCTTGGGGTTCCCCAGCCCCGCCCCTGCCGCGCTCCCTCAGCCCGCGAGGCCGCGCCTGGCCCGTCCCGCGCTGTTCGCGGGAGGGGCCGGAGCCGGTGTTCCTCCTCCCTACCGGTCCCCATCCTTAAAGCACGAGTCCCAACGCCCCGCCTGTTGGAGAGGGCGCCGGAATCCGCTCGGCGAGCAGCCGGGCAAGCCAGAGGAGGGCCTGAGAAGACCAGAGCTGCCGCGGCTGGCACGTCAGTGTGTGGGCCCCGGCCGAGAGTTTGCGGGAGCTGCAAGGGGAGGGGTCCCCGGCGCCATTGCTGGAGGTCCGAGTGTCGCCCGATCCCAGTCCGCCCTCGGCTGCTCTCCTCCGGCTCAGAGGAGCCACTGCTCGGGGCCGTCGCCAGCCCTTGGCCCGAGAACCGGGTGCCTACGCGCCGGCCCGCAGCTCCTTCGGCCGCCCGCCCGCGCTGGGCAGCCTGAGCTGTAACCATGTTTGACAAGACGCGGCTGCCGTACGTGGCCCTCGATGTGCTCTGCGTGTTGCTGGGTACGTACGCCGGCGGTCGAGGGGCGTGTGCGCGCGAGCCCGGGTGGGGTGCGCATCGCTGCGGGAGACTGTCCTCCGGGAGGGACTGGCGCAGGCCGCGGACCGCGGCGGGGCGAGACGCGGGGGGCGGCTTCCGCAGCCTGGGCACCCCGCTTTGCAGCTTGCACCCCGGCTCCCGCGTGGCCGCCGCTGCCTGTGTGTGCCCGCCAGTGCGCTGCGCCCAGCCCTGCTTGGACGCCGCTGTTCACGCCTCTGAGCTCCGTGCCTTGCTCCTGTCCTCTGTTTCCCGTTCCACTCCTGCAGAGCGGGTGGGCTCCTCCCTCTTTGTAGAGAAGCCTGGCCACTGGCTCATCTAGTTCTGTAGCGAAACTGGAGGTTTGATGCACCGGGGCTTCCCCGTGGCAGGCGCCGATGCCTGGTTTATCGTACTAGAGAGAAGTTGTTTAATTTTTCGACCATAAAAGACAAGAAAGCTCCTAATTAGGAGATATTGCCAGGTTGTAAATTGTCAGGTTGCAAGTGGGGGTGAGATGCCAGGTTTCTGTCTACAGGTTTGAAGAAACTTGCTTTGGGGGAGGGACCCCAGACCTGCTGTTTCCTTCTCTGTACCGACTTTGCCATGGTGTAGCTTTCCATCTCCTGTGACAGCCCCGCAAGGAGCTCCAGACCTTTGGCTGTAGCAAGTTTGGCATTGTCTTCTTGATTACAAGAGTTCAGTTCTGGGCTTCTGGTTGCCAGTTAGTTCTTTTTTTTGAGGAGAAAGAATTGGAATCATCTGGATAAGGGAGCACTAGAAGGAATCACTTCAACCTTTTTATATAAATTGTGTAGGATGATTTTGTTGTGAACTATTTATATGTTGCGGGAAAAAAATAAACAAGAGGACTTGCTCCAGATTTGGGTAGCTCTACTCATGTTTAATGAAAGTAAGTAGTAGTGCTAGCCGTTTCCCAGTCGGAGATCTGTGGTTTTATAATCCAGTAATACTTAAAGGTTCCATTCTCCTGCTTCCAACATGACCATATAGGAACTTGCAATCTTGTCAAATTCTTTCAGATCTGCAGTGTAAAGTTTGCGTCTTTAAAGATGTTAAAAAATATATTTAACTTGTACTCAGTGAAGCTTTGATAAACTTTTTTTATAATTTAGTGAAAGGAGAGGAAAATGTTCAATAAGGAATAATTTTGGTAATTCTAATATATTAGATAGTATGCTTTCATTCCCACATATTGTGAACTATCAGAATATATATCACTTTCCCTTTTCGTAACTCATGAAAGTTATTATTTTATTTTATTTTTCAAAATTATTTAACTTTATTATTATTATTTTCCACTTCAATCAGACAGACAGAGAGAGAGGGAGAGAGAGAAGGAAAGTAAGAAAGCAAGCAACCAAGCTCAGGACTTGAACCACAGTCAGCCAGTGGGAGTCTGGCACCTTTAACCACCATGCCACCTGCCAGCCTGAAAGTTATGTTTATAAAACAATGCATGATTTTTTTTTATGGGCCAAACACTGATTTTGAAACATAATATTGTTCAGAGGTAGCAGAAACTAATGTCGTTAAACACACAGCCATATGGTAGATGTATATATATTTTAAAATCATGCATAATGGAGGAACCTATATGCAGTAGAGTTTTACAGATGCGTTCTTATAGCTTATATTTTCAACATGATGTAGATATCATTTAATTATCTACAGGGGTTAGAGTAATTTTATTGGTACATTGACCTAACAGCTCTATGATGACTCTCAAAAAGAGAAAGTTGTGTATATGATTTCAGCTGTCTTTGGTGGTTTCAGAAAAAGCTTGCTTTGGGGATTTATGCATTTTGTTTGCATTAGAAGACACTTGATCTGTTTGAAACATTTGTGAGATCTTCAGAACGTTCCTGGAAAATGTGTATTAGGAAAAAACTGTATGGATTTCCAAAAGTTTTGCACCAAAATAAACTCATACTTTAATTCTGTTTTTCCATGAACTGTTTGAAATCCCCTCATACCTTAACTGTTTTCATATTGCTGGAGTTCTTATAAAGTACTTCAGTGTATTATCAAGATAAGCCCAGCATTTCCTTTTCCTAACTAAACTAAAAGTGACTTATTTTAGTTATACTTAGGACATTAGATTTAACATCAACTCTGCACTACACACAGCATTGAAGGACATATAAAACATTTCCATGCTGACTTTTGGGAAACAGGTTTTCATAGCAAATTTACCTTTTTAGTGGATTCTAAGGGTCATATTAAATTAGGATTTTATTCATTTTATGGTCAGCAGGATGTTCGCAGCATAAAATTATGGTAGCTTGAAGAGGGTTATCAACTTGACATTAACTTTTTCTTTTTTCTGTGGAGAATCTACGGGTTAGAGTTGACTACCCCAACAAGATAATTAAGCATTTCATAAGTACAGGGTTATGTGAAAGTGATTCATAATTACATTGTGAATGTGTTTCAGATTCTGTTAATGACCACCTCCACATCATGCAATGTGTCCATTTTAATATGATGATGTTACATGGTTCTGTTACACAACTACTTTATAATTTTACCTTAGGTGATGTCTGTTGACATGGTGATTAAACATGCCATGTATATGTGTGTGTGTGTGTGTGTGTTTCTACTTCTAAGTTATCTTTATCATCAGTGTAAAACATGGATTCTTCCACATAAATGCCCAAATTATTAATTCCTTTAGTGGATCTGGTAAACCGTTGAGAGAATAATGAAAATTCTGAGCCAGATGGAGGCACGATGGTTAAGGCAGGTGGATCTCATGGACAACTGCATTTGAATCCAAGTTTTTCAAACTGCGTTTGAATCCAAGACTCAGCAGCTTGAGAAACACACTAGACACAATGGAGGGGCCTGCCCAGAATCCCAAAAGAAGTGAGAGATGGAGGAGAAGGGATTGTGGCATAATCCTTCCCCATAATGGGTGCTTTCTTACTCCTGAGCACCTATGCCCTTTTGCAAAATTAAAAAAGTATATTTTCTTTTACAGATTATGTGTATTAATTTCTTTTTGAAATGAAATCTTGCTTTCTCTGGCTCTTTTTTTGACTAGTTCTATGATTGTAGAAAATGCCACGTATATTGTGTAAGCATATGAGGACAGTTGCTCTACAAAGAATGATGGGCTGGTATGAAAGGGGCTATGTTTTATCCCCATATATTAAACTGTGTCTTGGGAACCAGCAGTTAGCATAATGGCTATGTCGCTGGACTCCCACGTAGTCGACCGCGGTTTGCGTCCCAGACCCGGTGGCTTAAAACTCATGCGGGGCGCGTGTGCATGTGTGCCTAAGATCCCGAGAGGAGAATGGAGGAGAAGGGATTGCGGCGTGATCATCCCCCCTGGGGAGTGATTTCTCGATTTCTGTCTTTATGTCTCTCTCTCTGTCTGGTGAGCACATGCGCCCTATAGCGAAAAACCTCTCCAAAAAAAAAAAAAAAAAAACTGTGTCTTGAATACAACTTACTAGGGTTAACTGTTAAGGCTCATTTCCAGATTTTAGTTACCATGGCATTAAACTGCCAATTAATAGACACAAAGTCCATTCATTGATTCAGTGCATATTGACCGAAGGTCAGCTTTGTGCCTGGCACGTGTTAGGTGCTAGAGGTACAAAGATGAATAGCACAGCCCAGAGTCTAATGAGGAAGAAACAGACAAGAGGTTATGTCTGGATAAGTGCAATAATGAAGGTATAGAATAGATGCCCTTTGAGCACCAATCAGAGTGTCTTAGATGTGCTCCATTATAGGTAAACAACTTGTCTATTTACTTTTCTTTTTTTTTTTTTTAAGAGAGTTTTGCTCTAGGGCATGTGCGCTCACCAGAGAGACAGAAAGTGAGAAATCCCCCCCTCCCCCACAAGGGGATGGCCATGCCACAGTCCTTTCTGCTCCATTCTTTTCTTGGGATTTTGGGCATGTACACACATGTGTCTGGCATGAGGTTTAAGTCACCAGGTCTGGGACTTGAACCATGGTGGACTATGTGGGAGTCCAGTGATGTAACCATTACACCATCTGCTTGTCCCTTGTCTGTTTACTCTTCGAGATGCAGAAATGTCAAAAGTTACCTGGAATTACTCTCAGAATTTTTTGTTTTTTCATCTCATTTTGATGCAGAGCAGTAGGAACCCACCTAAGTACCTGGGCTGTTGGTTCATTTGTAGGCAATTCCATGATGTCTAGAAGATTGAGAAGGGACTGGCAAAACCATTATTCTGTGTGCCTGTGTTTTGCTTTGTGGTAGTCATTAAGACAGGAAACCAGCAGATGGTGTAATGGTTACATCACTGGACTCCTGTGTAGTCAACCACAGTTTGAGTCCTAGACCTGGTGACTTAAACCACACACCAGGCGCATGTGCGTACATTCTCAAAATCCAGAGAGAATGGAGGAGAAAGGACTGGGGCATGACCACTCCTCTGGGGGGTGATTTCTCGCTTTCTGTCTCTCTGCCTCTCCTGTGAGTACACATGTCCTATAGCAAAAATCTCTCTCTCTCTCAAAATAAAAAAGAGTAAATAGACAAGTTGTTTATCTTTCGGTGCTATGTAGCTCTGTTTGCCCCTCCAGATCTTTTCCTTACCTTGCTCTTGGCTCTGGGGAGTCTTTTCTGTGGGCTATATCCACCGAGCCCTTGCTTGTTGGTTTCTGCTTGGCTTTGATCAGTGGGAGCAATGTCATCAGGAGGCCTCGAAGAGCCAGTACCTTCCTGCTGGCTTGTGTGTTGCCAGGGCCATTCTGTATTCTGTGAGTAGGTCACAACTCCTGTCTTTGGCTGTCTCTGCCAGCCCCTGCCAGTCCCTGCCAGCTTCAGTTACAGATATTTCTGGGTTATGGTAACTTCCCTTGGCTATTAGACCTAAAGATGATACCCGCTTCCTGATGTTCCTAGCCTGGGGGAGGGGGCTGGACCACCATCCCTTGCTGTTTTCTCTAAACCTTTCTTATACCTTGAGAAAAAATTTTTTTTCATTAAATTCTCTTGGGCAGAACCCAACTGATAATCTTCATCTATGTCCAAAACACAATTGAGGTAGAGGTAATTTCTGTTTCTGTACTGGATATCAGTTACAGCTGTCTCTCTCTTTTTTTAAAAAATTATTTTATTTAACTGTATTTTTATTTATTTATTTAAATTTTGACCAGAGAGGGACAGAGTGCACACACATGAGATAGAGATAGAGAGAGAGAGGGAGAGAGAGAGAGAAAGAGAGAGTGAGAGAAAGCAAGCCACCGGGTCTCGGACTCAAACTGCATCAGCCATGTGGGAATCCAGTGCCTTTAACCACCATGCCACCTGCCGGCCCCATAGCTGTCCTTAATAGCAGATGCAAACAGGAGCCTGTGGGTCCCAGTGATGGCTTTCTTGGGAGGGAGGTGGTTATGGTCTCCTCAGCATGCACTGAATGTGTGGTATCACCATGATGTCAAATCAAAATCAGTAGACGTAGAGTAAAATCTGGCAGAAAAACATTGGCAGCTAATATTAAAGTGGCTGTGGACTCCCAATTACTTGCTCTACCCCAATGGTGATCTCAAATGTTGATACCTTTATGTTATGACCATAATGCCGACATCATTTTACCTGTTAAGTAAACACCTGAGGGATGGAGGGATGATCTTTTTCCTCAATTGGCAGCTAATATTAAAGTGGCTGTGGACTCCCAATTACTTGCTCTACCCCAATGGTGATCTCAAATGTTGATACCTTTATGTTATGACCATAATGCCGACATCATTTTACCTGTTAAGTAAACACCTGAGGGATGGAGGGATGATCTTTTTCCTCACACCCTGTCTGGATCCCTTCCACAAGAAAAAAATTTAAAAATATTTTGGAAAGGGTCTCACTTACTAAATAGCCTCAAGCATTTTGTACCTTACTTTTCCTAACTTATCTGGTCATGCACTCATTACTCAGCATACATTTATTGCCATCTAGTATGTGCTGGGCATTATGTTAGGCATTGAAGATAAAAGTAAGTATATAAACAGGACGTATTGCCTATCCTGATCCCTTGCCAGTTTAGCTTCGATTAACTTTTAGTAAGGAAACTTCTGATAAAAATTTACTGGTTTTGTTTTTCCTTATTTAACTTTTTTTCTTCCATTTCAGCCACAGAGAAAGGCAAGGAATGTCAAAAAGTGGACAAAATTTTGTCAAACTCGTGTATTCGTGGGTCAGATTGGGATCCTGTTGTAAGGCTTTTTCTTCCTGTAAGACAGTAATCTGAAATAAAAGCAGAGGCCTGGAGGATATTGCTACTACTTGGCTCTTGTTAGTATTATACAGTTAAGTCGTAGGCTAAGTTTACCTTGCTTGGAATAGAGTATGGAAATGTTCAGAGAACTTTCCTGCTAAAGATTTTATGAAACGTATGTTCTTCCTGTATATCCTCTGACTTTACAGCCTTTTGGAAATTCACAGACATGCTATGAATCTTTATTAATCTCTTTCTTGTTTAGTCATTTTTGGCTGTATGCTTGCAGATTTTCCGATGTGTTCCTTTGTGTGGGGAATTATTCTGATTCTTTTGGACAAGAAATTGAAGTTGAAATTGTTCATGTTTACCCTGCTTTTTTTTTTTTTTTTTTGAGAGGTTTTTGCTATAGGGCATGTGCGCTCGCCAGACAGACAGAGACAGACAGAGAGATAGAAAGTGAGAAATAACCCCCCAGGGGGATGGCCACGCTGCAATCCCTTCTCCTCCATTCTCTTCTCGGGATCTTGGGCATGCATGCACACACACCCGGCGTGAGTTTTAAGCCACCGGGTCCGGGATGCGAACTGCAGTCGACTACGTGGGAGTCCAGCAACATAGCCATTACGCTAACTGCTGGTCCCTACCCTGCTTTTTTTAAAAAAAGAAAAGCTGACAGCAAAAGTCATTAAATTCCCAGATTTTGAGCAAACTCATTTATGCGGAGCTTCAGTTTTTATAGAAAGGAATTTGGAGCGTTGTTTGTTCCTAATTTAGGTGCTTTAATTCAGTATTTGGGATGGAAATATATACTCTATATAATAAACTAATTAGGGATTATATAGATACTGTCTTGTGTTTCTTTTAAAATTTTCTTCTCAAAAAAAGCGTTTGCTGTCCAGACATTGTAGATAGTGGTTACAAGTAAATTCCTTGTCTTTCTTTCCATCCCTCCTTTAAAAATTTTTTTTGAGGTTTTCGCCACAGAACACACGTACTCAGCAGAGAGAAACAGAGAGAGACAGAGGGAAAGTGAGAAATCAGCCCCCAGGGAGATGTTTATGCTGCAGTCCCCTCACCTCCATTCTCCTCCTAGGATTTTGGGCATGCATACATGTGCACCTGGTGTGATTTTTCAAGCTGCCAGGTCCAGGACTTGAACTGTGGTTGGACATATTGGAATCCAGCAGCCCAATCACTATGCCACCTGCTGGCCTCTCCTCTTCTTTCACTTTCTTCTTCACTTCTTCTCTTCTTGCTTTCCTTCTTTCCTTTAGCCATCTTGTTGTTTAGGTTTAAAGTCAAGAACGCTCAGGCAAAGTTGGTTTTATTTAACTGATACTAATTAAAGTTGGAAATGACTTGTTTTTTATGAATGAATTAGGAGTTTTTAGTTCTCTAGTAATGAACTCTGGACCAGACTGGGTATATTCAAATTCTAGCTCTCCCATTACTAACTGAGGACTTTGGGATAGATTCCTCCTTGTGCCTCTGTTTCCTTAGCTGTATGATAATAAAAATACCTACATGATGTCGTTGACTTAAATGAGTCAGAATGTAGAGTTCTTGGAGAAGTTCTTTGTACCTCATATGCAGATGTGTTTGTCAAGTAAAATAATCACTTGTAATCATATTACTTGTAACATAATTATATTAATAGAAATAACATCAGCTAGTTTTGTATTAGGCACAGAACGTACACAAACTTTAAACTGTTTCACATGAGTACTCATGAAATACCTTTGAAACTTAGTGTTTTATCAGTCATTTGTGAAAACCACATGTATGATCTCGAAGTAGTGGTGATCCGACCCAGGGTGAAAATGATCCATATAGGTCTGTGGTAGAGTATAATTATACAAAAGGAAAAACTGTTACTTTATCCAGTGATAGTCCTGGACTTTAGCTTGCTCCAGAAAATGGAGTTAACCACAAGCTAGTCACCTTCGTTGTTTTTATTGCTCAGGTCTTGGGAATGTAAGATTACTCCCTTGTAAAAAAGAATGTTAATAGTTCTAAAACTTTTGGATGACTTTAATCATACATCCTCATTTGTATATACTTTTTATTTTCCCCGCTTTAATCAGCCAGAGAGCACATTTGCTTGCTGCTGAGACACAGAATAAAAATAAGAAAGCACCCCCCATAGGGCACATCCATGGTGCAGCCACCTCTCTTCCCCTTCTTCCTCCTTTTGGATTTTGGGCATGCAGACACACCCAGCATGCTTTTCCAAATCACTGTTTTGGGAAGAATAGCAAGGCCAACCATGTGGGATCCAGTGACCCCAACTGCTAGGCCACAGGACGGCTCCTGTTATATAAATTTAGAGAAGAAACTGTTGTGTCATAATACCTCTCTGTATCTTCTCTTCCTCTTATCCATATTTTTCAAATATTTACTTTAAATTTTTGTAATTTCCTGTCCTTTTCTATTCATGATTGAGTGTATGCAGGCATGTGAGAGAGAGACAGAAAGAGAGAGATGGACACCCTCCACAGGGTCTGGTCACACAGTGATCCTTCTCCTCCACCCTTCAATCCTCCTGTCTTGGAGCCTTGAACATGGGAACATGAGCTGCAGTTACCATGTGGGATCCAGCTTCTCTTGAGCAGCATGTATCCACTGTGCCATGGAACCAGCCTCTCAGATATTTATTCAGACATGTTAACCTCAAGTAGTTTATTATGTTATTTGAGCATAGTGTTAAGTTTTTAAAGAATTTGACTTTGCATTGTCTTTCATTTAATTATTCTTGAGTACACATTTTATGCTTAGTACAATGCTAGGAGCAGCAAATACCTGTGTAAAGAGGATAAGCTTTCTATACTAGTGTATAAGACAATTAGAGTTGCTTGTAAAGGCTCTGAAAGAATAAAAACAGGGCAGGGTTTAAGAGACTGAGACTTTCGGGACAGCACTCTCAGGGATGGCTTCTCTGAGGGTTTTTTTTTTTCCCTTTTTTTTTTTTCCATAGGGTACATATGCTTGCCAGCAGTAGACAAAGGAGAGACACATGCACATACACGTACCCAGAGGGAAATTGAAATCCTCCCCACTCCCCAAGGGATGGCCACGTCACAGGCCCTTTTCTTCCATTCTCCTCTCAGGATTTTGGGCACATGTACACATGTGCCCAGCGTGTTCCTCGAGCTGCTGGATACAGGACTTGAACCTTTCAGTAGGCCATGTGGTATCCAGCTACCTTAACCACCATGCCACTGACTAGCTCTATGGAGGGAATGTTTGAATTGAGAGCTATTTGAATAGATATTTAAGGATGAAAATGAATTGGCCTTGGAAGGTTTAGGGGAAGAGTCTAAGCATAGGAAAGAACAGGTGTTGAAGGCCAAAGGAGGATAGGGCATTTTGTAATGGAAAGGAGGCTTGTATTTGGAATGTGATGTGAATCCATAGTATTCTTTTTTTTTTTTTTTTTTTTTAAGAGAGATTTTTGCTTTTGGGCACATGCACTCGCCAGAAAGACAGAGAGAATCAGAGAAACAGAAAGTGAGAAATCACCCCCTGGGGGGATGGCCACGCCACAATCCCTTTTCCTCCATTCTTCTCTCAGGATCTTGGGCACGCACATACACACGCCTGGCATGAGTTTAAGCCACCGGGTCCGGGACTCGAACCGTTGTTGACTACGTGGGAGTTCAGCGACATGGCCATTATGCTAACTGCTGGTCCCGCATAGTATTCTTAATAGTGAATTTTGTAACTTTTATTTCTAAACATCAGAGTATATAATAATAATAACATATATTTAGTCTTCTCCAGGCATTATGCAGCCTTTATAGTCTCTTAACAATGTTCTCAGAGGGTAGCTTGATTATCTCCCCCTTGTAGATGTTGGAACTGAGACCTAGCATAGTTAGGAAAGCTATCCAGGACAGCCTAGCTAAGAGGTGGTATAGCCTGGAATTGGGAAATGCATTTTTGAGGATTATAACTTTTTTTTTTTTTAAGAGATTTTGCCTATAAGGTTCATGTAGTCACTGGAGAGAAAGAGAGAGAGGCAGAGAGACAGAAAGCAAGGAATCATCCCCCCCGGGTGGGTGGCCACACCACAGTCCCTTCTCCTCCATTCTCCTCTTGGGATTTTGGGCATGCGTGCACATGTGCCCAGCGTGAATTTTAAGCTGCTGGGCCTAGGACTCAAACTGCAATTGATTACATGGGAGTCCAGCAACGTAACCATTATGCCATGTGCTGGTCCCCAAGGATTAAAACTTTTGACAGTAGATTAACTTGTCTGGATTTGGGAATGGTTATAATAAGTAAACAGCGTGAAGGAGAGATTGAGGGAATTATGTGGCTATAAAAGCAATTATTGGGCCAGCCTGTGGCCTGATGGTTAAGGTGAGTGGGTCCTATATGGCCAACCACATGGTTTAAGTCTCAGACCATGGTCCAAGTCCCAGACCTGGGCACATGTGCATACATGCCTAAAATCCTGAAAAGAGGAATATAGGAAAGAGAAGAGATTTTGGTGTGACTATGCCCCGTGGGGATTGCTTTCTCATTTTCCCTCTCTTTGTCTTTCTGCAACAAGTGTGCATGCCTTCTAGTAAAATTTAAAAAAAAAAAAAAGCATTGATTATTCGAGGTGACCTAAATATTTTTTAATTATTTAACTTTATTTATTTTTAATTTAATTTTATTTATTCATTTATTTTAATTTGATCAGGGAGAGAGACACAGAGAGAGAGAGAGAGAGAAGGAAAGTGAGAAAGCAAGCCACCAGGTTCAGGACTTAAACCATGGTCAGCCATGTGGGAGTGTCCAGCACCTTAACTACCATGCCACCTGTTGGTCTCCGGTGACCTAAATATTTTAAGACCATTCTATTACGCTCAGAGTTAATTATTGCTTGCCATATTTTGAGCATGTATCTATTGCCTTAAAGAGGTACTTGAATTTTTCCTAATTCAAACTCCTAATGACTGTTAAAGAGTTAACAGTGACTGTGTACCATACTGGATGACGTATACCCTGTTTATTACCATGCCTATATACTTTTTTTTCAAATAGTGTTGTTGTTGTAGGCATTCCCTCTAAGTGTCCACAGAAAAGAAAGACCTTTGTCCTTCCCCTGTTTTTTTTTTTTTTTTTTTTTTTCCCAAGTGAATCATGTATATAGAGTTCAGAATCACCTTTGGTAACATATCCCAGCAGATATAGTTAGAACCTTGTAGTTTAGTCCTCAGTCGTCACTGTTTGGAAATGTTTCCTGAGTGCTTTAGGGTTGGGTGTCCAGGAAGATGACATATAGGAAATATGTAGCGGATGAGCTTTTTAGCTAATTGGCAGCTTGTTAAGCCAGGTTCTGCCTTGCCTTTTTGGGTCATTTGCGTCAGCAGTAGGTTGGTTTGGTTGCTTAGGTGCAAGAGGGGTAAATGACAAGAAAAGAAAATATGTTATTGAATGCCAGGATGTGCCTTTAGAAAAAAGTTTGTAAGGGAATTATATAATTTCATTTATTATTATTTTTTAAAAATTGACCAGAGAGAAAGAGAGAGAGAGGGAAAAAAGGGAAAGTGAGTAAGCAAGCAAGCCACCAGGTTTGGGACTTGAACTGCTGTCACCTATATGGGAATCTAGCACCTTAACCACCATGCCACCTGCTGGCCCCAGTACATATTTTTTTTTGCCCATTTTATTTATTTATTTTAATTTATGTTGTATCACATGTCTTTACAGTATACATTTCTTTTTCCAACACAAATACCATGCATGTCAGTCAAGACAAGGATATAACTATATGCATTATTATCAGCAAATAGCTTCTCATTTTTTGTCAATTAAGCATACTTTCCCTGTTTTTTCTTTTCCCATTTTCCTCCCTTTCTTCCATACTAAATTTTTTCCCCCACATTTCATTGATTCACAAAGATCTTAAAGTATAGACAAAGCTAGAATGTAGTGACAAATGCACTGTAATTTTCATCTGAAACAATTTTTTTTTCTCTTTCATTTCCCCTTTTACTAAGGAGAGGTATAAACTAATTTATTTGCAAAAAAAAAAATAGGTTAATCTTAATTTGGTCTGTCATTTGCACAAAGTCCCATAAGAATTCAATTTCTGATCCAAGATAATAGATAGTATTCTATTACTGAACTTATGCAGATAACCATTCTGCCACAATATAAGAATGCTCACAAATATTTTCCAATTGCAGAGGAGTCAGAAAGGGAGAAAAGTTTATGTTTCAATTTAAAAAAAAATTTTTTTTTTTTTTTTTGCTTGTGAGGGTTTTTTTTTTTGTCTTTTATTTTACTTTCTCAGATTAATTAAATTCACATTTTACATAAAGTCCCCATTATGATGTATACAATATACATATATACATATATATATAGTTTTCAACAGAGAACTCTACATTTCTTTGGTGTTAAATGATTCTTCCCTTTGCCCCTCACGCCCACTCTCTACCACCCACCTACCACCCACTCCCCTCCCTTACAGCCTCTGATATCTACATTTATCCTTTCCGCTATCATATCATCAGATCTTTCTCCTTCTGCCAGAGTGCTGATATATATATTTTTTTCATTGCACATCTTTACAGTGTACAGCATGGTTTTTCCCAGCATGAATACAGTGCACATTAGTCAAGACAATGATATTACCCTATACATTATCATCAACAGACCACTTTTCATTTTTGTGTCTATTAAGTGTGATGTTTGTTCCCTGAATCCCTCCCTCCCTTCCGCCCTCTATTACTCATTCCCATTACCTCTCCCATACTGTCTCTAGTATCTGCAGTTGCCATCCCTGCTATTATACCTTCCAGTTCTTTCACTTTTTTTTTTTCGATTATCAGCTCAAAGTTTTTTACAATAGGGAACATAGATTCTATTCAGGGTTGGGTTAAGGGTGGGTCTCGTGCAGTTCCGCAATTGTAGGTGAGTCTCCATGGGATACAGTTTCAGGAAAGCGGTTCTGGTAAGCAGAGATGGTTATCAGTTGATGCGGCACAGCATCCATCTTGGGATTACCGGAAATGGTGTTGTGGGGATCTGCAGCATGAGTCATCCTTGGGTATGTGGCTTCCTTAAGAATGGCAGAGTAGTTCTTGTTTTTCCCTGAGGTAATGCAGGGCTGGTAACTATCATTTTCTCACTGTCCATAGGCAGAGAAAATCCTCCTATACAATATATTTCTCAATTGGTTTAAGACAGCTAAAGTTTCTTTCTGTTGCTTATAGTTGCAAGTTCTTAATCCTTGTTTTTGGCTTCAGTTTGCCGCCCGCAACCGGCGGCCACGCGCAGGCGCAGGCCCGGCGGCCACGCGCAAGCCCGGGGGCCACACGCAGGCGCAGGCCCGGTGGCCACGCGCAGGCCCGGCAGCCATGCTTAGGCCCGGGGGCCGCGCGCAGGCGCAGGCCCGGCGGCCACGTGCCGGCCCGGCGGCCTCGTGCGGGCGCAGGCCCGGGGGCCACGCGCCAGCCCGGCGACCATGCTCATGCCTGGCGGCCATGCACAGGCCCAGCGGCTACGCACAGGCGCAGGCCCGGCGGCAACACGCCAGCCCCGAGCGCGCAAATGTGCCCGGGGCCCAGCGCCACCTCCCGCTTGCCTGCCCTGCCAGAGAAAGGAAGGACGGCGACCTCGGCCGGTCCGCGCGGCCGGCCCGCGTCGGCGCTAAGCGCGGGACACACCCAGCACCGGAGAGGCAGTGGGGGCCGGGTGGTCCGGGCCGCGGCACGTGGTGCAGAGGAGAGCGTCGGACCCCGCGCCCCGCAGCGCAGGCGCCTGCCCGCCGCGGCGGCGCAGCCACCCGCCCCTAAAAAAAATTTTTTTAACAACTTGCTGAACCTAACAACTCAAAAGAATACAAAATTCCTTAAACCTGGAAGACAAAGCACAGAAGAAAATCAGTAATGTTTTAGAAAAAAGTCATATAGAATTCTATTTCACCAGTTCAATCTCGTGTAATCTTTCTTGTTGAACTTGCACCGTTAAAGTGGTCTGACCTTTCCATGAACATACGACATTATTATTGATATTTCAGAACTTATCTCTACCATTTCATTCACTGTACATCATTACAGCATACAAAATGAGATTTTCCATCCGGGGTACACTGTATATTGTCTCAATCAAGCACATCAACAAACATGTTTATTGTCAGCAAATAATTTTCCATTTCTTGTTTTCTGTATGTTTTGCTTTTTCTCCCCCATCCTTGATTCCCTATCTCTTACCCTCTGCCATCTCCCACTCTCCTCCCACACTGTCTTTGGTATCTATGTTTGCTTTCTATACTGTTTTTCCCCCACATTTTATTGAATTACTAAAGACCTTAATTAATCTAAATATTTTCATAGCAAACACAGCTGATATATACATTTCCATGAACACAAGTCTAACTTTATGCATCCTATAAAGTAGCACCTAGCTGGGGCTATCTATCTTGCTACAGTCATTGAATAGATTTTTTTTTTTTCTGAAACTTTTTCTTGGTCATTTTTTGGTTCTCTTATTTGTCCGTGTTTAGTTTCCCTGATATAGCACTCCCTTCAGAACTTCCTGAAGAGCTGATCTGGTGTTGGTAAATTCTTTCAAGTTTTGTTTCTCTGAGAATGTTTCTATCTTTTCTTCTCATGTGAAGGATAATCTTGCTTGATACAGTATTTTTTTTTTTCTTCTTTTTTGGAGAGGTTTTTGCTATAGGGCGCCTGTGCTCGCT
The DNA here is from genome assembly GCA_026018925.1 of Tupaia tana. Lineage (NCBI taxonomy): Eukaryota > Metazoa > Chordata > Mammalia > Scandentia > Tupaiidae > Tupaia > Tupaia tana. Next base: position 44,319,476 of record JAKSZU010000006.1, on the reverse strand, counting down.
GGAGAGACAGACGGACAGAAAGCGAGAAATCACCCCCCAGGGGGGATTGTCATACCACAATCCCTTCTCCTCCATTCTCCTCTTGGGATCCTGGGCACGCACACACACACGCCTGAAGTGAGTCTAAGCCACCAGGTCCGGGACTCAAACCGCAGTTGGCCACGTGGGAGTCCAGCAACATAGCTATTACGCTAACTGCTGGTCCCCTTGATACAGTATTTTTGGTTGAAATTGTTTTTCACTTAACACTTTGAATATGTTTTTCTGTTCTTCTCTTGCTTGCATTGTTTTTGTCGAGAGGTCCGATGTTAGCCTGATGGGATATCCTTTGAAAGTAACTTGACGTTTTTCTCTTGCCAATTTTAGTATCTTTTCTCTGTCCGTGGTTTTGGTCAGTCTGTCTATGATGTGCCTTGGAAAAGAACTTCTTGGGTTGATTCTATGTGGGGTCCTTTGTATTTCTTGGGTCTGGATCTTTGAATGCCTCTCTAGGTTTGGGAAGTTTTCTTCCAGGATTTCATGGAATAGATTATCAATGCCCTGATTAGTTTCTTCACCTTCTGGGATACCGATTATCCGGATGTTTGGGTGTCTAATGGTAGCTAGTCTTATTCGTGTATTATTCTCATTTTTGGGGGGTTATTTTCTCAGTTTTATGATGAATTTTTCTAGTTCAGAGGTTCTGTCTTCTATATCTGAGATTTGATCATCTGCATGATCTAATCTGCTTTAATACTTTTAAGGGAAATTTTTATTTCCTGTATTACAGCCTTCATCTCTAACAGTTCCATTTGATTATTTTTTATGGTGTGTATTTCCTCTTTCAGATCCTGGGAGAACTTCCTCATCTCCCAGACTCATTGTCTCTTTTCTCGTGCATTTTCTGGAGTTCATTGTCTCTCTTCCCTTGCATCTCTGTTATCTTTGTCACTATGAATATCCTAAAATCTTTATTTGACATTTTCACGAGTTCCGTTGTCTGTGGATGATGAAGGGCTGTTCTTTTCCCTTGGGGGAGAGATATTTTGATTTCCCATATTTTTTGTGCCTCTGTGGTGGTGGTTTCTGGTCATCCAGTGGATTATATGTTACTTCCTACCTTCTTTCTTTTTGCTGGGTGTTGGGCCAGAAGGAGGGGTTTGGGGCAGAAACTTTCTGGTTAAAGGGCCAGGGCTAGGCCCACCTCAGATGCCCATGGATTCTGGAATTAGCAAGAGAAAGGAGAGGTCAGAGACAAAAGATAGTACCTAAGGATTTATTTTTTAAAAACCCACATATATATATATATGAGAAAATTTTCGAGAGAAAGGGAGAGGGAGAGAGAGAAACAGAAACAGAGACAGAGACAGAAAAGCCCTAGTAAGTGTTTTATATTCACATCACAGAACTCTGCATTAGTCTCATTTTATGCCCTCCCACTGGGGATACATGCAGTAAAGATATAATAGAAAACCATGAATCTCTAATTGCTTCTTGCTTAATAGTGGAAGACAAAGACTCATGAGAGATAATGATAATGCTGTATAAGTTATTGATTGCCTGTTGTGTACTAGCTCTGCGATGACAAAGAGTGAGAGAGACAGGGTTTCTATCCTCCAGGAGTAATAGAGCCTTTGTAAGGGGAGATGTGCAGGTATTTTAATGAAGTCTGCCTTAATTTCAAAAGTTTCCCTTGGGACCACTGCTCTGACTGTATAGCAGAGATCTTGTAAACCTTCGCAACATTGTTTTAGGCTAATGCTAAATTCTGGAAATAATTCCTGTAGACAATTTCAAATCCTTACTAGGTAGAAACTATAACATGAGCGCTTAGAAAGTGTGCAGCACATGATGGGAATGAAATATTTGTTTCATGAGCAAATAGGCAGTGTTCTTGAGTCAGTCACTTTTCTGGGGCTTAAATTCTAACTCCATCTATTACTAGACATTGGGCAGGTCACCTTAACCTAATGGGTTTCCTCATCTAATGAGGAAAAAAATGATGCTACTAGTTCCTCATAGTACTGTGAAATTAGATGAGATAATGTATGAGACACTATAAAGTGTTTGACATAATAGGCACTGAAATGCTGCTGCTATTGTTATCATTGTCATTATTAAGCTAAAAAACCAGTTTGGTACCACTGACACAGTCTGTTATTTAACTATGGTTTTATGTGCTGCTAACTTTTCTTTGAAACATTAGTTAATGTAGTTCTAGCTATAGTTTAAACAGCTTTGAAGCTAGAACTGGATTGTATTTTAGTTCCTAGTGCCCAGATCACTATGGGAAATATTTTGATTACTTCTGTCCTAGCGTCAGATATCTCAGTTCTTCTGATTATACTTCTAGGTGAGCAGTATTCCTACAGCTCACAGGCAGGGTACCAAAATGAATGTTCATAGTTGAAGAGAAAACAGCAAACTAGAAATAGGAGTAAAAGTGCTGTGAGTGAGATGAGAATGGCATGATTTGGATAATTATAACTTATATAAGTATACTTAATTCCAGAACCCAAATATTTTGTTTCTTGAATATAAACTGGTCAGTAGGTAGCTTAAAGTACTGATCATATCATCCAAACATACCAGTTCCCATGATAAGTTTTCTTGATCAGTAAGAACTTTTGTTTTCAGAGCTGTAAGGTGGTGTAGTGGTTAAGGTGCTGGCCTCCCATGTGGCCAACTGCGGTTCAAATTCCTGGACCTTGTGGCCTGCTATCTCTCTCTCACTCTGGTGAGTGCATGTGCCCTAAAACAAAGTAAATAATAATAAATAAATAATTCTTTAGAAAAAAGAACATTTTTTCTTCTTTCTGTAGAGTTTGAGAAATATATATGATAAGCATCTCTTTTCTGGTGTTCTAAAGTAGTAATAGTCTTTAGAGAGACAGTTTGTTAAATGTATGATTAAATGTAATTAGAATTTGTACTTTTATAATATTTTTCCTTAAACATGATTTTAAAAAATAACAACCCAATGTGATTTGGAAAATATCCCTAGCATAGTTATATAAGTAGCAGAGGCAAATGACATTTGATGTATTTCTCTTTCTTTCAAAAGTCATGAATAAGAGAAATGAATTTTAAATGCTCTCCTTTCCAATTGTCTCGGACCCAGTGGCCCCATTGAGGAAAGGTTTCTTAAATTATGATGTTATCAAAACTTGTTAGGCAAGTTATGGGTAACGCCCAACTTTAGAGCTAGTGGTAGATATCTCTACTAACATTTGCTATATATCCCACAATGTGAATGAAATTCTGAGTGCTGCCATTGAGTATAGTCTAATTATTAACTCAATCTAAAAACAGATAAGTAATTACCTTTTATTAACATAAGTTTTTGCATGGACGGGTTTGGTATTTGACATCGTTAATGATTTTCCAAGTGATCATTTATGTAACATTCAGGGGTTCAAAGTGTGAGCTAGTAGTAAAAGCAACTGGTTTGGAAGTTAAATTTTGGTCTTTCCTCTACTGCTCTGTGATTTTTGTGGACAAGAGCACATGGCTGCCTCATTTAATCATGTGTAAATTACAATAAAAACAACATCTGCTTTGCTTCTCTCTCAGCTTCATAGGGGTAAGTGAACTTCACTTATTAAGGAGTGTGAGTTGCTGCAGAATATATTGTAGAGGTTGCACCAGTAGACTCTGTAGGAAGACAAAGAGCACATGGTGTACAAGGGAATGTTTGAGCAATTGCAGCAGACATTTGAAGATCAATTATAAATCTAGCCCAGCCAAGAATGGGGAGTGCTGCTGGTGGTGTTGTCAGCAGAAAACAGGAAAAAAACTGAAGACAGATTGAAGTATTTTAGGAAGTAGTAATATAGAAAAATGGGCTCAGAGAGAAAGGAATATGGCCCCCTGCTTGAGTTTTTTCTTTTGCCATATATACTACTTTATCAGTGACCTAGTGGCTCACAAAATCTTGCAACTAATTGGGTATTCTTGGGTCAGTCATACTGCGAGAAAGAGTGACACATGCTACCTTGAAAAGCCAAGTAGAAAACAATTTGGTCAAACTCACTGAAAGGTCAGCAAAAAGGATTTTCAGTTTAGAAAAATGATAAACATTAGTGTTCACTTACTGTTTAATTAAATATTAGGTCACCAGAAAAGTCACGACATGTTTTTCTATGTTTTTGCATGCGAAAATGTGTCATGACTTTTCTGATGACCCAATAGCAACAACAACAAAAAAGAAACCACAATTCTAACCTAGTTTAATGAACGTCAGGAGACTGTTCATCTGTGCCAACAGTAGTTTCTCTTCTGATGCCAGCAAAGTCTATCATGTTCTTTTTTTTTAAGTTTTATTTTATTTTATTTTTGAATTATTTTATTTTACTTTGTTACCATATTTTTTTCAATTTGCCCAGAGGGAGAGACAGAGAGAGAAAGAGAGAGAGAAAGTGAAAAAGCAAGCTGCAAGGTCCTGAACCCAAACTTACATCAGCCATGTGGGAGTCCAGCACCTTTAACCACCACACCATGCCACCTGCCACCCCCCCCCCCCCTTTTTTAAGAGAGATTTTTGCTATAAGGTGTATGCACTTATCAGAGAGACAAAGATAGACAGAAAGTGAGAAATCACCACCTGGGGGATGGCCACGCCGCAATCCCTCTCTATTATTCTTTCAGGATTTTGGGCATGTACGCATACATGCCTGGTGTGAGTTTGAAGCCACCATGTCTCAGACTCAAACCATGGTTTGCCATATGGGAGTCCAGTGAGGTGATCATTATCCCATTTGCTGATCTCTATTGATCATCTGACTAGCCAAGGGAAGCTCTTTTAACATTATAATCTACCTGTGACCTGAAGAATAGAAGAGAGATGTTTTTAGTAATTATGTTATCTAGGATTATGTTTTGATTTTCCTCAGTGCTAGTCTTATAGTCTGTTAACCAACTAAAGATTAGGATAGGGAAACTTAATTCAGTTACTAGGTAGCTGAAGCTGGCAGAGTGATTTAATACTTTGTAGGCTATTAGGATATTATCGAACAGTTAAGAAATTTCACCTATTCTCTAATCACGGAGACCCACACTAATTTAAGGTATGTGCACCTGAATTAGAATACCATGGCCGGAGTTATAAAAAAAAAAATCTGGACCACAATTGAGTCCTATTTGACACTCAGTTCTTTTGTTTGATTATAATTTAAAACTTATATTTAAAAGCATTGAGCTATTCAGTAGTCATGACCGAACTTTTAAACTCAAGGTAGCCTCTGTAACCCATAGGCCCTGATGTGGGCTTTGGGTGAATATTTCTTCTGCTAAAGTGGGAGGCCACAAGGAGAGTGGGGGAAAGGATAATAATAACTAAATAAATAAATGAAAGAAGTAAATATTGCTGGTTGATTTGTTTTTGCCTTCCAAGGTGGGTTCAGTAGAGGAGGACCTTGAGAGGCAAGAGGATGACAGGATCAATCATGAAGGCCTATTTCACAAGGTCTGAGATTGTTTTCTAGTAAAGAGATTGTAGTGGAAAGTTTGATTTTCCAGGTGGATAAGTCTAAAAGTTTCATTTATAGTGATTTAAAATTCCTGAAGTAAGGAATTTTTTTTTTAGGTTGATTCATTAATTAGACCTATATTTAGGATTCATTGCATTGCCCTTATTTTATGTCTTTAGCTTTTTTAAAAAAACATTATAAATAAAATATTAGGGGCCGGATGGTGGACAGTGGTAAAATAGAGAGGCAAGACATTTAAGGGACATAGAAATGGAGGACTGCCTATTAATGATAACATGTATGATAATATCTTTAACTGGATTGTTAAATCCATGAATACATGGCATGTATTCACGTATTCATGCTGAAAAAAATTTATTTTACAAGCTGTGGTGATGCACAGGGATTGAATGTATAAAATAAACTCTAAAATAGATAAATAAATTGTATTGTGGTTCCACAACTCTACATTTACAAAAAATCAACAAAACAAAACAAAATGCAGTGCTCTGCAGGGCTGATACACATGGAAGGTTCTGGGTTTATCTGCAGAGACCTCCCTTGGTACTCAGAGCACACACATGCCCGTGAACTAACTTGAAACCAAGGGTAGATTGCAGCTTTGGGATTCTTTGGAGGTGCTGTCTTTCTGTTTGTCTTTGTCTGCCTTGCTCATGAAAGAAACAAGTAAATTAACTTAAAGAAATATTAGGCCAAGCGTGGTGGCACCGTGATCTGAATCCATATGGAAGATCGGGGTTTGGTTCCTGGGTTGACTTGTACACAGTGGGCATGTGGGTACCTATAATTTTATGATCTTGGCTGGCTGGGAAGGCTTGAGAAGGATTGTGGTGGGAGACTCTATTGAGAGTACCTGTCCTCCTTTCTCTCTGTTTCTCTCCCGTCATTCTCTCTCTCTCTTTCTCTCTTTTGTGGAGGAAATAAATACACTTTTAACAAAAAACAAATACTAAATTTGGAAGACAGTACAACTTGGTTGAATATTTTGTAAGTTGAAACAGTTCTAGTAAAAGCAGAGAAGTTTGAAATTTTGAACTGTCAAGTATATTTAAATGGGATTTTGATAGAAATGTTATGGTGGACGTGAGGGCTAGTCATAAACACATTTTCGTGAATTATCTGAATATAATGTTATATGTTAATGTTATAGTAGTTATATGTTAATGTTTTTTAAAAGAATGGGCAAAAGGGACCAACAGATGTTGTAATGGTTATGTCACTGGACTCCCACATAGTCGACTGCGGTTAGGACCCGGTGGCTTCAAACTCACGCATGTGCATACGTAACCAAAATCCTGAGAGGAGAATGGAGGAGAAGGGATTGCGGAATCTCCATCCCTCAGGGGTGTGTGTGTATGTGATTTCTTGCTTTCTGTCTTTGGAAAGTGCACACACCCTATAGCAAAAATCTCTCCAAAAATAAAAAAGAATGGGAAAGAATGGATATTGATACTTTAAAAAAATTATTTACCTTTATTATTATTATTATTATTATTATTATTATTATTATTTTCCAGTTTGATTTGACGGGGGGCGGGGGGGGGGGGGAGAGTGGGAAAGTTAGAAAACAAGCCACCAGGTCCAGGACTTGAACCGTGGTCAGACATGTGGGAGTACAGCACCTTTAACCGCCACGCCACCTGCCAGCCCTGATATTGATTCTTTGTATAATAAAGGATATGAATGGACACTTTTTTGAGTGGGCTATCATCCAAGCTTAAATTACACAAAATAAGGGTCTTTCCCTGCCCTTTTAAAAAAAGTTTTAGCGCACATATGTTCATCAGAGACAGACAAGAGAGAGAAGAAAAATGAGAAATCACCCCCTGCGGGCGATGGCCATGCTGTGATCCTTCATTCTCCTCTCGGGATTTTGGACATGCAGGCACATACGCCTGGTGTGATTTTCAGCCCACTGTGTCTGGAATTTGAACTGCACAGTCAGCCTTGTAGAACCCAGCTGCCTTAACCTCCATGCCACCTGCTGGTCCCTGCTGTACCATTTTTAAAAAGTTAGAAAGCCAAGAGACTTGTACATTGCAATCACAACAGAACCTTATTAAAATATTCTGTATTGGGAACCAGCAGTTAGTGTAATGGCTATGTTGCTGGACTCCCATGTAGTCGACCGCGGTTCACGTCCCGGACCCGGTGGCTTAAAACTCACACCGGGCGCATGTGCGTGCGTGCCCAAGATCCCGAGAGGAGAATGGAGGAGAAGGGATTGCGGCGTGACCATCCCCCCTGGGGGGTGATTTCTCGCTTTCTGTCTCTATGTCTCTCTCTGCCTGTCTGGCGAGCGCACGCGCCCTATAGCGAAAACCTCTAAAAAAAAAAATTCTGTATTTGACCAACATTCATTTCTATCACCTACTGCTTTACTAAATCATCTCAGTTTAACACGTCAATTTCTCTAAAAAAAAAAAAGACCATCTAACTATGTATGTTTTCTTTGCCATATGGGCCAGTGTCTGCTTCATAGTGGGCCATTTGCTTATTGAAGTATAGGCGCTTGTTTACTGTGTGTCAGGCACTGTCTTAAGTAGTAGAGTTGTAAATAATTTCAGAAACACAAAAATGAACCAGTACATATGAATAAGAGGTACCAGTGCTGTGCTAGTTTGTAATAATGGGCTTTTTTTAAAAGGGAGAATGGAGTAGCTTTTTACAATAATTACTTTGCCTGCAAGGTAGCATAATAGATGATGACTGGGAAAGGGTGGATTTAGGGATTGTTTAAGCAATCCAAGTGAGAAAATGGTAGTGAGACTGAACAGGTGGTGACGGGGATAGGAAAAAAGTGGATAGATCGAGAGGTAAAAGTACTCATGCTGGTGACTTGTTGAATGTGGAAAGTAGGAGACAGAAATGTCAAGGCTAGTTCTGAAGCTTTTGGCTTGTATTATTGGATGCATACTGATTCCTGTCAATTCCTAAACTGGAGAGCTCCAGAAGAAAATCTGATTTGGTAGGAAGGGAGGAGATAGTGAGTTTATTTTGGAGCATGTAATATTTAAGATGCCTTTGAAATATTTAAATGGAATTATCAATCCTCATTTGGATAAATAATTCTAGAGCCCAGAGGAATAGTCTGACTTTTGAAAGTCATTGGCATATTTGTGATAATTAAAGTCATGAGAATTGATTAAATCCCAGGAAGAAGTTATAAAGTGAGAGGGGAAGAAGGCTTTGAGAAACAGTGATATTTCAGATTGTTTGGAAGAGATTAAGACTACTGACTGAGAAGAAACACTTTAAATACTAGGAGAGTGTGGGAAGCCAAGTGGAGAGAGTACCTCTCTTGCCTCAGGGTAGAATGGTAACAATGTCTACATTCTTGTGTAAAGTCAAGGAAGACAAAGACTGGAAACTGTCCCTTGGGTTTAGTTACACAAAGATTATTTACATAAAGTATGTAAAACATCAGCAGTTGGGTAGATAGTAGCCAAATTGAGTGGGCTTAGAAGTTGATAGTTGGTGAAGACATGGAAATTGCTGGCTATAGGCTACTCTTAAAATTCTAGACCGAGGAAATAGAATGTAGTAGCTGAAGGAGGAAGACACACAAGTACTGGCTGAATGAGTAAGTGTGTATTATGAGCCTCCTGGAGAAAATTCTAAGCACAGGTTGACAGAATCATTTCTGAGGATGGAGGAAGATGCAGTAGGGACATCAGCCAAAACACTAGTAGTTTAGAATGGTTTCCTGTGATGTGCTGTGAAGAGCTATCTTGCCAGATAGAGGAATATCATTTTTAGATCAATGCGTAGAAATAGTTGAACTGCCCTTTTAGAACCTCATTGCTGAGAACAGTTGATTCTTTGATATGTTATTTTCCAAGTATGGTGGAGTCTGGGCTTTGGATCCTGGTATATGACATTTCAAAATTCTGCTTTGCTATTTTCATGCTTCAGGTAACTCAACTGGTTATTTAATTCTGCTGACTTCAGTTTCTTAATTTGTATAATGGACAGAATACTTTGCCCTTCACATATTTTATTAGGATTAAATGAGAATCAGTGTAAGTAGAGCACCTAATATTTAATAGGCACTCAGCAAACTAATGTCAACCTTTTTTATTGCTTCTCATGGTAGCAACTGTTTATTGTGTAGTTTTAACTTTCTCACTTTCTCTCTGTCTCTCACTCTCTCTGTCAAATGAATGAATAAATAAAATTAAAATAAATAATTCTAAAAAACCCCCCAAAACCTGTAAAATAATTATTTATTTAATTTTATTTATTATTATTAAATTTGCTGTAGTTCATGTGCACTTGCCAGAGAGACACAGAGAGAAAGTGAGAAAGCAAGCCACTAAGTCCAGGATTCAAACCACAGCTGGCCTTGTGAGAGTCCAGTGCCTTAACTACTGTGCTATCTGCTGGCCCCATCCTTCCTTCTTCCACTTACCTTATGTTTGAAATAGCTTGAGTGGTACAGATAATATGTTTTTGGGAAAATGGGCATATGATTTGCCACTGCAATAATCATAACCATTAAAAAAGAACTTCACCAAATTTTCTTGGTTTGTATGCCTTATATTTCTGAGCATTTAAAAAAAGTGTGTGTGCTTTAAACAGAGCTTACTAATTTAGATATACTAATTTGGTGACTTCCTGCTAAAGTAAGAGTTTTTATGTTTTCTTCTGAGACACATTTTAGTATAACTTTATTTTAGTCTATGGACCCTTGCCATTTGGCATAATTTCAGACTAGACATGATGGATCCACATAAATACTTTGAAGATTTAAAATACATTTAAAAATTTTATTGGAGGATAGTGGATATGAACTGTTAAACGTAGTTGAGGTCTCAGGTCTGGATCCTATTTAGTTCATTTGAATATTTTTATTTGTAGTTTTGATTTTTGAATTTTCCTACACCTATTTTGAGCACTGAGATAACTAATTTTGTACAAAAATGATGAAATTAAATAAGTTGGATTTCTACAAGTGTGGTTACTAAAATAGTCTGTAAAATTTACTCTCAGCTACCACCCAACACAACTTCAGAGGTGTTTATGTCCTCATCTTTCTAGAAGATGACCACAGAAGAGACTTTAAAGGACATTAGAGTTTGCCAGCTTATTTAAGACTTACTATAGTAGTGGACACATCCTTGTTATTCTTTGTCATGTAGACTTTCCTACTCTGAATGGAAGAAGTTATTGTTCAGCTACAGATAATGGAGACATTTTGAGGGAGGGTATTTTGTGGGTGGGCTTGCTGAGTTTGGGAGTCTCTTTGTTGGTTCAGAGAAGTAACTTAACCAGATATTCTTAATGCAAATACAGGATGCTTGAATTATTTTGTTTAGCTTTTTAAAAACATTTTATTTATTTACTTATTTTAATTTTACCAGAGAGGAACAAATAGAGAAGGAAAGTGACAAAGCAAGCCACCAGGTCTGGGACTCGAACCTAGTGGTAGTCAGTGCCCTTAACCTCCATGCCAACTGCCGGCCCTGTTTGTTTTTAATCCAAAATGTGTTTATTGGGATTGTTTCTCACTCCTCTTAAGTCAGGATGTTTTTTGTGCTGGTTCCTCCCGAAGGAACATCCTCTGTAAGCCTCACTTTTCCTCCTGTAGGCCGGCCGAGGACAGGGGAGCAGCCAATGCACAGAGCTACCGTTTGTGCATGGCTAAAGACTGTGGTGACTTTATAGCATCCTGGGCACTTCACATCCATGAAGTAGGAATTCGGGCTCTGCACCAGGCGCTTTTTGTGCTTCCTCTTCTCTTCTGGAGGGGGATGAAAGAGGTCCTTTGCGAGAGGTATGTTCTCGTGGGGAGGTCATCACCGCCGGAAAGGAGGATACTTTGTTTTTATAAGCTTAAATAATCCCTGGACCAAAAACCATATAGGTCACAACTTATTTAAACTAAAAACTAAGAAAATTCTGTAGAAACTACTTCAAGGGGGGGGAACCTCCCCATTGGTTCACTATCCTACATTGTCTCCTAAAATTAGTTGACCACTGACAGATCTTGGAAGGAAGAGAAAAACAGCTAAAATACACATAGTTAATATTTGACAAATTCCTGTGATCCATTATAGATTTTTCCAGTTAAAAAATGGACTTTCCACTAGAAGAGCTTCCCATATATTGTTTCTTTTCTCAAAAGTATATAATTTGTAATATATTTTACATTGTAACGTTTATTTCTTCCACAAGAGGGTGAGACAAGAGAGAGAGAGAGAGAGAGAGAGAGAGGGCGCCAGAGACAGACATCCCCAACAGGGTCTTCATGCCACAATCCACCCCAGCCTCAGCAAGCCTGGATCACAGTCATGTGCATGCATGCCTGCTATGTGTTGGGGAGACCTTTAGAAGTGAACTCCAGACCTTCCTATGCAGCCTCAGCATCATGAGTGCTGTTACTGCTATGCCACTTACTTTTTAACTGTATAAATGCATATATTTTATTTTACGGATTTGGCATAATTTACTCAACTCTCATTTTTGGATATTTGAATCTTAGATAATATGGAATACTATCATTAGTAAGTTCTGGCTTAGTTTTTTCTTTAAAATTCTGTGATTTTCAAATTTTCTAAAATTAACATATAATAAATTGGTAAATGCTAAAAAAAAAAAAAAAACACAAAAGAAAGTAAATATCCCTAGTAATCTTCTCACTATTACTGAGAATAACCCTTTTTAAAACATTTTGGTTGCATATCTTTTCAGTATTTTTTAAAAAGTTTGTTTGTTTATGAGAGAGAAAGATAAGCATCCTTAGCAGGATCTTATGCTGCAGTTCCCACCAGCCTTTCAGCTCACCAGGGTGATGGGCATATGCACGTGTGCCTGGCATTTACAGGTCAACACAGGAACCGAATCCCATCTTCCATATGGCTTCCCTCACTGTGAAGCATTGTGCTACCATGACTGGACATCCAGTGCATTTTTCGTGGTCATATACCCACACTAAATTTTTAAAGATAATTATTCATTTTATTTTATTTTATTATATTTATTATTATTATTACTATATTAACAATTTGCTATAGGGCATGTGTGCTCACCAGAAAGAAAGAAAGAGTGCATGAGAGAGGAAAAGCAAGAACGCGAACCTCCAGGTCTGGAACTCAAACTGTGGTCCGTCCTGTGGGAGTCTAGCACCTTAACACCATGCTACCTCTGGCTCCACACTTTTTTTTAAAAAAAAAAAAACTCAACTCATGATTTAAATGAACACAGGTTGGGATATTAATGCACATGGCCTTTATCATTTCTAATATAGTCGTTGACAAAATGTTAATAGTTATTTGGTATTTCACTATGTGTATTTGGCATAGCCACTTTACCCACATTTTTAAATATTTATTATTTGCCATAGTTTGTACTGTTATGCCCTATACAGCATCTTTGTAGAAACTTGGGAGAACCTTGCGTTGTCCATCTCACAGTCTTAGTAGTGTCTTGTAGCCCTTTTGGCCTGCCTTGCTCGCTCTCTTCCAGTATCTTCTTTAACAACAAGATCAGATCAGGTAGACAAATTATTCTTAAAATGCCTAATATTAGACAATAAATATACTGGCTTCTATGAATTTGGCAATTAAAGAGACAAATAGACACATTTTGTTTACATACATAAAGAATTGCTATGCATGAATTAAGTGTTGTGGTAGATTTATGTATAGGTCAGGGTCATGAGCACTCAGAAAGAGAGAAGAGTGTTTTGGTTTTTTTTTTGTGAGAGATTTTTGCTATAGGATGGTGTGCTTGCTGAGAGACAGAGAGACAGAAAGTGAGAAATCACCCTCGGGGGGCGGCGGGGGTGTGTATGACCATACTGCAGTCATTTCTCCTACATTGTCCTCTCAGGATCTTGGGCACACACACACTTGGTGCCTGGTGTGAGTTTCAAGCTACTGGGTCTGGGGCTCCACCTGTGGTCAACTACGTGGGAGTCCAGTGACATAACCATTATGGCATCTGCTGGTCCCTTTTTTTAAAAAAAGATTTTTGCTATAGGATGTGTGTGTGTTTGCTGGAAACACAAGAAGCAGAGAAAGAGAAAGTAAGAAATCAGTCTCCGGGGGAATAGCCACACCACAATCCCTCCTCTGTTTTCCTCTCGTGATTTTGGGCATGCATGCACACACACCCAGTGTGAGTTTCAAGCCGCCTGGTCTAGGACTTGAACCACGTTGACAGTGTGGGAGTACAACATCTTAACCACTATGCCACCTGTTGGCTCCGAGCACAGGCTTTGAGGGCAGTAGGCAGAGGAGAAAGATCAGAGAATAAACATTTATTAAACCCCCTTTTTGTGTCAGGTGGTATGTTAGGCCATTACTACGAGGCTCTAAGTTTACGACAGTTCTGGGAGGCACTTAACTAGTATTTATTCCCACTTACCAGATGAGGAAATTGAGCTCAAGCAGATACGTAATTTGCCCAGGTTCACTAAGTAGTCTCTGAGAGAATGCCAGAAATTAATTCAGCCAGGAATATTTGACTACCCAACTCTGTCAAAGATCCTGCCACACTGTCAGAATTCTGGGGAGTAGTGAATAGAAGCTAGAATAGCAGCTAGAACAGCAAGTAGGTATTAGCTGGCGGAGGAGGTGGGATCATCAGAATCAGTCTGTTACTACTCCCAGTTAGCTCATGCTTCTTTCTCCTTCATAGTCAGCTTTGCCCACCATTCTCCACCTCTGGCAACTATTGACTTATTCTTCATATTATAATATATCAGTGGAATAGTCTATAAATGGTATCATATAGTATGTAGCCTTTTGAATCTTGTCTCAACATAATGCATTTCTAAATAGGCCAACCATTTATGATGTAAATGTTACTGTATAGCTTTGCTATGGATTTTTTGCTCCTTTCAAAATCTGTTTATATCATCCCGAACTCCAGGTCCTGTACACAGACTGCTGATTAAGTTATAGCTTCAAGTACCAAGGCCCAAATAGTTTCCTGATAAATGCCTAAGAAAAGGTAAAATAGGAAAAAAAAAAAAAAACAGCTGTTTTTCCCACTTCATTTTAACTTAGTCATCTCCTTGCTTTTTTGTATATAGGAACCCACACAACAAATGCAAATTTGTGACTGATTGTGACCTTTGCTAGCCTGAAAAAGAAAGGGAGCAGCTGTTGCCATGAGGGTGTGGAAGGCATTAATGTTGTTGGCCAGTTGGCACTGTTTTAGTGTGCCTTTCTGAGGGAGCAAACAACAGGTGACCAACTTCTTTTTATTTTCATTAGTGTATAAATAAATAGGCTAACTTGTTTTTTATTTGTGCAGAAATCTCAGGGTATATAGTAAAGTAACATGCTCTAACAGTTCTGGATTTTTTAAAAAGCTGTTTAAATATATACACAAATTTATTTTAAGGGTCTTAATGAACTGAGATACTCCAAGGTTGAGGATACTATAGGTAATTATTGACTCAAAACCACAAAATGTTAAAACCATCTTTGGTAAGTGTCACTTATAGCCAAACTACTTTTTTTGCTCTTTTGTCCCAGCTTTAAAAAAAAAAAAAAAAAAAAAATAGAAGAAGATAACTAAGTGCTTTTTATAGTAAAACCATGTCAGCCACAGAGAGGTGGTGGCAGCAAACCAGTGACCAGATATAGGTGTCTGTAAAAGCCGAGCGTGCACTTTCTTTGCACTCTTCTGCTGATGCTTTGTCTACCATCTCTGTGACTCACACCCAAATGTGTAGTCCTCTACCACTGACCCCTTCCCCCACCGCCGGCTCTGTTGTCCTCCACCTCAGCCGTGCGCACGCTCATTGTCCCGAAGGCAGCTTTCACCACATCCTTCCTAGCTCAGGAACCAGTGCTGAGTTCTCATTCTTAATAAACATATCCAAATTACTGACCCGGAATTGCAAACCTGCATGCTACAGTTTTGCTTTGCCCTTTCATGTGTCTCTTGTTCTTCTTTCCCCTGTACCCTGTCTTAGTTGGGTCATCTTGTTTTGCTTTATTTTATTATTGTCTGGCAACAGGTTGAGTTCAGTTACCAACCTTCAATTCATTTTTAATTCCGTTTCCCACGCATTTGTTTTAAATAGTTTTTTGTTTGTTTGTTTTATACTTTTATTAAAACCTCCAGTTATCTTCTGCTCTCTTCACTTTTCGGCAGATGGTAATGTTTCCCACTTTATTTAGGGGGGTTTAGAATCAGGTAAGTACATATTGGAATCCTGGATGCACCACTTACTCTTCAAGGCTGATAGCTGGTATACTTCTGAGTCCTCCCTTCCCTTGCCCATGACCTCATTGCCTTGTTCCTTCCCACAGACTTCTCCACGATTCCACAGCTAGAAGGCTGAAACAGAGCCCAACTCCTCTAGCACCAACGTGTCTGTTCTGAGTGGCCAGTGCTGGTACAGTCAATACTGGTTGTCAAATATTTTTAATTCCTCCCTTGCTTATTATATGTATGACTTTAATTAAGTTCTCTCTCTGAGTCATTCCCTGATCTTTAAAATGTGGATAATAATACCTGTTTTACAGGGTGACTCTTCGTTCATTCATCAAATATTTGTTGAGGGCCTGCCTTGTTCTAGGCAATGACTTAGGTGCTTGGTAAATATATTGGTAAATAAAACAAATATTTGTGTCACCTTGCACCTTATGTTTTAGAATTATGGAGATTATGGGGCCAGCAGGTGGCATAGTTATGGAGCTCAACTCCCACATGGCTGACTGTGGCTCAAGTACAAAATCTGGTGGTGCCTTGCTTTCTCAAACTCTTTCTGATAAGTGCATGTGCCCTATAGCAAACTAAATAATATTAATAAATTAAAGGAAAAAATAATTATGAAGATTAAATAAAAATTTAATGTTCATTATGGTACCAGACCCACAGCTTAGCTGTTGACTACCTTAGTTCATTTTCTTCTTGCTAAAGGGCCAAAGGGAGAGGTATAGGGAGGAAAAAAAGCTTCATATTTGATTTGTATGGCTATGCAGTACAGGCAGCTGAGTCCTCTGTGGGGAGACCATTCCAATAGTAATAATTGGGCATGGCCTCCCCAAAGAGCACCCAGGACCTGACCATCCTATGTAGCTATTCAACTCTAATATGAACCTTCTTTAAAAAAACAAAATAAACAAAATGAAAACCTAGCTGATGCTGCTCTTGATGGTCCTGGCTGTCGCCTATGCTTACATTTCCCCTTCTCCCTTAGGTCTAACTGGCACCATCTATTTATCCTTATTCTGGAATCCCCAAGCCCCTTCCCCCTTCCCCCTATTCTACCCCCTCAGCTCCAAAAATGAAGAAATCTTTATCT
The DNA here is from genome assembly GCA_026018925.1 of Tupaia tana. NCBI lineage: Eukaryota > Metazoa > Chordata > Mammalia > Scandentia > Tupaiidae > Tupaia > Tupaia tana. Next base: position 44,302,739 of record JAKSZU010000006.1, on the reverse strand, counting down.
TTCTGCCCTGTTTTGTCTTTTCAAGGTAGGGACCAAGCTCTCCTCTTCTTCCTTCCTTTTTTTAAAAATTTTAAATCTAAATTAATTTTTTTACAGGGTCTGATTATTGTGATCCTGCTACCTCAACCTCCCCAGTAGCTGGTATGATAGGTATGCTCTGTTTTGCACAGCTTTTCATAGTGGGCCAGGAATCTAACTCAGGCCTCCCGTGAACTGAGGAGCAGCATCTACCAGTGTGCACCACTGTGACTGAGACTCCCTTTCCTTTCTTTACTAGAAGATATTTTGAAATTGTCTCTATCCACTCGCTCATTCCTTAATGCTTTTTACTTTTTCTGTTCTCACTCTGAGTGCAGTAGTCCTGTCAGGGGCCATCAGTGACCCTCTTGTCTGTAATTTGTTCTTTTTCTACTCAGCTTCTTTGAGTTACATATATTTGTAAGACCATATGAACCAAGTGGGCTTATGGCCTTAATTGATTTTCAGTTGAATCCTAATTCTGCAATTTAAGTAGCCTTGGGTAGGTTTCCTCATCTTCAAAATTATGTAATAATTTTTTTTAAAGCTCAAATGATTAGAAAGCTATAGTATCTAACATATTGTCATGACATATAATGAGAATGAAATAAAAAGTACCTGAAGTTATTAATGATTTTGAAAAATGCCCTTTATTTTCTCTGACACTGTTCTTTTATGTTCTTCATGGTGCTCTCTTGTTAGTTTGTTTCTTCTTAGTAGCTGTATGTTCTTTTTGTTTTCTCTTCAAGATTATGAATCTCATTTTTTCCCCTGAGTGATCTTAATACAATCTCATGGTTTCAGCTATCTCCTTTATAATTGATAATTCCAGATAGTCTTTTTTTTTTTCCGAGGGTTTTTTTTTTTTTTTTTGCTATAGGGCGCGTGCGCTCGCCAGAACGACAGAGAGAGACAGAGAGACAGAAAGCGAGAAATCACCCCCAGGGGGTATGGCCGCGCCACAATCCCTTCTCCTCCATTCTCCTCTCTGGATCTTGGGCACGCACACACATGCGCCCGGCGTGAGTCTAAGCCACCGGGTCCGGGACTCGAACCATGGTCGACTACATGGGAGTCCAGTGGCATAGCCATTACACTAACTGTTGGTCCCCAATTCCAGATAGTCTTCATTCACCTTAGTATCAGATATGAATTCAAACTATATGCTAGATAATAAATATTTATTGGTTAATCAGGAATAATAATCAGGAAGGCATCTCTGCATTTGATCTGTAGAGGAAATAAACTTTCTTACTTGGTAAACTTATTATTAAGTTGTCAAGAAAGTCATGATCTATTTTCCTATGCAAAAATGCATTTTGACTTTCCTGACAACCCAATAGTTTCACTTAATAAGTTGGTAAAATTTTGAATGACTTCTATTACTTTCAGATATCTAATGATTCTTCATAAAAGAGAGGAAGAAAACTTTTCTGTTCAGAAATAACACATAACTGTTGGATAGCAGGAGTGTGGTTCTGAAATCATTTGTAGCACCTGTTTCCAAAGACTGTAAGAAAAATATTGCATATTTTCCTCTGAAAATATATTTTGTTCAAACTGAATTGGGCACAAAGAACTTTCCTTGAGTTGGGAAGGAATAGGACTTTCTAAAAACTGTTTAGGTGACACAAAGTAGTAAAGAACCAAAAAAATTTTATTTACTTCAAACCTTTGACTGCTAAAAGGAGAAAATGAATGGGTTTGTAGAAGCAAACTCTACAAAAGTAACTGTAGACTGAGTTGTGAGTTCCAAATATACATGTATAAAAATGCACAAACATGGTTACATTTACATATTGGATTTTTTTTGGAATAGAATGTGTTTCTTGCATATGAGTTTTATGCATTACCTTTTTGGTAAAACATTAGCTCCTAGAAGCAATTCTCTCACTGTTTATTTATTTACTTTATTTATAAGTTTTACTGAGGTTTCACATTTCTCTTCCATAGTGTACTTAGACATTAGGATGTCAATTTAACCTAAGTGTTGTGGAATAAGATGAACCCTAGGTCACACAGAGCAACCCTGGCTCTATCCCTAGTTTAGCCAACAGAAGAAAGTTGTTTGTCCAACAGAAGAAAGTTGTTTGTCTAGGAACAGAGCAACTTAGCTTACAGAATGATGGAAGGAAAGGGGTCTAACAGATGATGTTCTTTTTTGTCATTCATAGATAGGAAACGGAGACCTTGGTGGTGAGACTCCTTTTCAAAGAGAGAGGTGTGGTAAAATGTGCTTTAAAAGAAAAAAAAAAGCTGTTGGTTAAAATCTTGGCTTCCCTGGTTACCAACTGTGTAATACTGGTATCTGGCCTAGTATAGTTCTATACTCTTAGATCACATAATGTCTGTTAAGTTTCTGATCAAATTTATCTCAGAGATATAGTGATGTTTAAAAAAATGTAAGTAGTTTACAGTACCTATAATACTTCTTAAGCTAGACAAAGTCTGTTTCATTAACTTGTTAAAAATAAACTTATTTGGTTTTGTTAATCTGTTTTTCTCCTTTATTTAATACGCCTTTAATTTCTGTCCTATATTTCTTTTCTTTCTTAAGCTTTTAAAATGTAAATTTTGGCTTAGCCATGGTGGCATGGGCGCTGTTCCTGTGTGATACTAGAGCCATGTGGGAGGCACTGGGTTCAGAACTGAGGTTGACCTGGACATGCTGGGCGTACCTGGGGCTTGCCTAGGATCCTGGTGCGAAAGACTGGGATGTGGAGGTCAGGACATGGCAAGACCTTATCAAGGGTGTCTGTCTATCCCTCTCTTTCTCAAGAAATAAAGTCAGTTCATTTAAAAAGTAGACAGTCTATCTGAACAGATAGTTCTTTTTTATTTTAATTTCTTTTGTACATTCAATCACATATATCACTTAGCTTGTAAAGTAAATGTTCCAACATGAATACTGTGGACCTACTTCTCTGAGAACCTGTCAACAGACATAAAAGCTAAGGGTCTGTTTTTTACTACTTTGCTTTTTGTTGTAAACAGAATAGGAGAATAAGCTTTTTCTTTGCCCTGGTTTCAAACAATCTCTTTACTGTAGATAGACTTTTTCAGATTATGTTGTATGTGTAATTACAGGAAAAGGATATCAAGTAAGTTATTAGCATAATTTTAGAAAACATAACTAAATACATTTTCATTGTGAAAAATCATTTAAAAAATTAAAATATAGGGGCCAGCAAGTGGTATGGTGGTAAAGGTACTGGGCTCCCTCATGGCCAACCATGCTTTGAGTCCCATACCTGGTGGCTTGCTTTTTCACTTTCTCTCTCTGGCCACATTTAAAATAGTAATAATAATAATAATTAAATTAAATAAATAATTAAAAGTTAAAATATCTCAATCTCTTGTTTTATTCTGAAATATTCAAGCATGGAAGTATGTACAGTAGGAAATGAGTCTTATACCTGACTTATGTTAATAACTATCTTTGGAGAAAAAAAATTGGTTATATATTCTACCAGGCTTTCCAGTATATATTGAGACAAAAACAGAAGTAATTTGTTTTAGATAAATATAATTGTATATAGTTTTTTTACAGATTATTTTACCTACTTAATGTGATAGACATTTCTATGTATATGATCAGTGTTCATACTGTTGATCAGTTTTTTTAAGGTTTTTACTATAGAGTGTGTGTGTGCTTGCTAGAGAAAGAGAGAGAGGGAGTGAGATTCACTCCCCCAGGAGAGATGGCCATGCTGCAGCGCCCCCTCCATTATCCTCTTGGGATTTTGGGCAAGCACACACATGTGCCCAGTGTGGTGTTTTGTTTTGTTTTGTTTTTTAAGAGGGATTTTTGTTGTTGTTGTAGGGGGTGTGCCCTCACTGGAGAGAGACAGAGAGACAGACAGAAAGTAAGAAATCACCTCCCAGGGAGATGGCCGTGCCGTAATCCCTTCTCCTCCATTCTCCTCTCAGGATTTTGGACGTGCACACACCATGTGCCCAGCATGAGTTTTTAAGCTGCTGCTGCGTCTGGGACTCATTGCAGTTGGCTGCGTGGAAGTCCAGTGATGTAACCATTACACTATCTGATAGTCCCTTCCTAGTGTGTTTTTAAGCTGCCAAGTGTGGAACTTGAACTACACAGTTAGCCATGTGGGGTCTAGCTGTTTTAACCACCATGTCACTAGCTGCCCCGGTTGGGTTTTTGTTTTTAATTTTCCCAGATTTTTATGGTAGAAAATAATGTATTTTCTCCCTCTTAGGTTCCCTTTTCACAGCACTTAACTGCTACAGGGCCAGCCTGTAACTATGTACTTATGTGAAGATAATATGAACTTGTATGAGCAGGTGCCTTAGCTAGTGGTGACCTATAATAGATACTCAATAATTGTCTCCATTCTTCTTCTTGGACATATTTGAGAAGGGCCTTGTAAGAAAATTAACTGCTTTCGAGAAGTGGAGCTCTTAAGGACTCACTGTAAATATCTATAAACAGCCATGGCATAAACTTTTTCACTTTAAAGCAAACCTTTCTCTTAACCTTGTTTGTGTTTTCTGATTCGAGTTTATAAATTGCTCCAACACTAGCAGGATTGCTATTTAAGTGTCTTGTAAGCCAGGCTGCCCTGATTATTTTAGGTGCTTCCAGTAAGAGCAAATATTTTTTGCTGGTGAGTAAGAGACCACATTATGATTTATCCTTTTTACTGACAGGCATAGTACATTATATCCTATAAAGTTGTACAGTATGTGAAAGCTTTTTACATGGGAATCTTGGAACAGTCACAGAAGTCTAACTTCTTTGCTAACTATGAAGATGTGTAGAATGAATGCTTAGTTTGGAAGTCCAACACTTGTATCATGGAACGGGATACATGTGTGATTCGTGATACAATTTCAAGTCTGAGGGTTTCTTTTTTTTTTTTTTTTTTTTTTTTTTTGGAGAGGTTTTTGCTATGGGGCGCGTGTGCTTGCCAGACAGACAGAGAGGGACATAGAGACAGAAAGCGAGAAATCACCCCCCAGGGGGGATGGTCACGCTGCAATCCCTTCTCCTCCATTCTCCTCTCGGGATCTTGGGCACGCACGCACACGCGCCCGGCGTGAGGTTTAAGCCACCGGGTCCAGGACGCGAACCGCGGTCGACTATGTGGGAGTCCAGCGACATAGCCATTACGCTAACTGCTGGTTCCCAAGTCTGAGGGTTTCTGACGGTTCTAGTGAAGAAATTAGGGTGGATCTGCGGCTGATTATTATTTGTTAAGTCCTATTTTGAAGTATTGTTTTTTACTCTTCAGCATCTCATTTGGAAACCTGATCCTTCTGCTTTGCTGCAGGGAAGTTGTGGACCTTGTTTTGGGTGGATCAGTAAAGAGGATGCAGTTGAGGGGCTATCTTCTTTTCTCTTTGAGGAAAGCGTGAGCAATATGCTGTTAAGAGAAGTGCCTCTACAGTAACCATGTCTGAACTTTGCTTGGAGGTAAATGCTAGATTGTACAGAGATTGCCTTCAAGATTGAAGGAGTTTGTGAATTATAAATTGGCGTTAGTAAATAAGATGAATATGTTCAGTTTGCTCGTCTTTGTGTTCTCAATGGAAAACAAGCTTGAGAAATAATTATTAGAGTATAGAACTGTAAGTGCTGCCCTAAAACATTCTTGGACTTCAGGTTGTCTTTAAAGTTCTTCTTTCTTTTTTTGGGTTAGTTGTTTGAACTTGATCTTAAGCTTTTTGGAGAGGAAAAAAATTACTGAAAGGTTTTTAGGGTCTAAGTTCATGGTTATGTAAGATTATTTGTTTTCGCTCACTTGTTTGGTCATTCATTCAATAAATGTTCCTTAGTATAAGCAAGATTGTGGAGTGAATGCTATTAGATGAGGGTAAGAGAAAAATAGAAAATGTATTCTACAGAGGCACCAAAGGCTAAAAAGAGAGAGAGAAAGCGTGATTGCGTTTGTACACGTTCATCTGCATGTACCTAAAGTGACATCATCACAGTCCTAAACTTCATCTTTAGAATCTTTCTTATTATTTATGTTACTGTTATTTCTTTATTTCAGATTCTCAACATGTCTCGTATGTACTAGCATTTCTTGCCTTTGGCTTTTATTCTCTTTCGTACATTCACACTGCTTTTTTCCTTTGTATACAGCTCTTTCGGATTTTCTCCACATCCAGGCTCCCCACTAAAGCACAGACTGGATTGTGTGTCTCCTCGTTACCTAGAGAATAGTAAAAAAAATTTTTTCAAATGTTCATTTACAGAATTACTGTGTATCACTACAGCTTGTAAAATTCATTTACCCAACATGAACACAATTCCCACCAGTCCAGTTAAAAATTCTTAATGTGTAGTTTTTTTTAATTTTTATTATTATTATTTTTTTGGTAGAGGTTTTTGCTTTAGGGCTCATGCACTAGCTAGAATGAGAGAGAGACAGAGACAGTGAGAAAGAAAGTGAGAAATCACCCCCCGGGGGGATGGCCACACCACAGTCCCTTCTTCATTCTCCTCCCAGAATCTTGGGTATGCACACACATGCGCCTAGCGTGAGTTTAAAGCTGCCAGGTCCTGGACTCGGTCTGTGGTTGACCTTGTGGGTATTCAGTGACATAACTGTTATGCAATCTGCTGCCCCCCCCCCCCCCTTAATATGTAGTCTTACTGTACTCAGAGCCAGCAGGTGGTACGGTGGTTTAGGTGCTGGATTCTCACATGACTGACTGCAGTTTAAGTCCCAGACCTGGCGGCTTGCTTTCTCACTTTCTTTCTCATTCTCTGTTTCTCTCTGATTAGAATGTGTGCCCTATAACAAATTAAAAAGTAATAATAATAATAAATAAAATTAAATAAGTAATTAAAAAATATGTAGACTCTGTAAATACGTACTTTATCAGACTCTCATGAGTTACTATTAGGTGTCATCTATTTCCTACTGAGACCAAACTTGCCTTACCTCACCTGCCTCCTAGTTCCAGATATCTTTTATTTGCCCCCGTGGAGCTATTCTCTGTCATTGTCCACTCTACCTTGTGTGTCAGGAGGCTGACTTTGCCCTTTGGCTTTTAGATGGGTTTGGGCAATGGAAGGCACTGGGAGGAAGAGAGTGGGTTGGCTGTGTTCATTTTCCAGGCTTCCTCCTACTCAATCATGTCATATCAGCATTTCCAGAGGTCTAGATGACCCTCTTTGCACCTTTTAAACCAGGGATGGTAGCAACTTCGAGAGGTCACACTATCTCCTGACTCTGCTAAAGCCTTCCAAACCTAATAAATAGTCCCATTCTTAAACTCTCCTTAAGTTACTCAGATGAGGGTGCTATCCGTTCCCTGCTTAGAACCTGACTGCTGTGTTACCAGACCTCAGCTCCAGTCTTGCTTGCAGTTACAGCTGTACTGTTAATGCTTTCCTGTAGCACTGGTCTCCCTTTTTTTTATTAGAAATTCTTTTGCTAAAGTCTTTTTCATTCCCACCCCCCACCCCCACTTTTTTTTTTTTTTTTTTTTTTTTTTTTTTTCCCCAGTAACAGTCTTGTTTCTGGAAGAGTAAAGCTGATGGCAAAGGCATATTCTGGGTAACTTGAATCCAGGTGACTCGGATCTGTAGTAGATGCTCATTCGGGCGGGGGGGGGGGGTGTTGGGGTGGTTTGAGTCTCACAGTTTTCATAAAGCTTTTACTTTACCATCAGGGGGTCTTCAGAGTCAGGCTGAAGAATGAGGCTATGTTGGGGTCAACCTAATTATCATACATTCTATTTTCTTTTTTCTTTCCAGTTTTTGTCTCATAGGTTTTTAGAAAAGTTAAGTATATATCCAAGTTGTCTGGATTTAACTAGTTGTTTAAGGGTCAGGAATCGTCAAGGGACTGATCTTCCCCCTTTTAATCTTTTATTATTTTTTTCCAACTTTCCTGGTGCTGTGGCTGCCATTTTATAAGAATCAAGATATTTGAATGAATAGCAGAATAGACATCTGAGCTTCCCTGTGTTGTAGTATATTTATTAGGTGGCTAAGATGAGGCTTTTAGAAAAACACGGAAAGGAGTGGGTATGGAGATAAATATAGTTCTCTTTTAAAAAATACTTTCTTTATTCATGATAGAGTATGTGCACATGCATATGTAAGAGAGAGAGAATGTGTGTGTGTGTGTGTGTGTGTGTGTGTGTGTGTGTGTGTGTGTGTGAGAGAGAGAGATGAGCACCTTCCTCATGGTCTGGTCACACTGCAGTCCACTTCCTCTCTTCTAGCCCATTGGATCTAGGGCACTTGCATGTGCACCTGGGTTGTTTCGGCCCACTGGGACAGTGATTTGAACCATGGTTACCACATGGGAATCCAGCTTCTTGAGCAGTGCATTAGCACTGTGCCACAGCACCAGCTCCAACATAGTCACTTTAATAATGACTAAATTTTTATTTCATTTTTTCCTAAAATTAAATGATCACCTTTTTAAATCTTTGCTTCTACATATTAGAGATTAACATTGGTTTACTTCAGTCTTTCTTTTTTTTTTTTTTTTTTGGAGAGGTTTTTGCTATAGGGCGCGTGCGCTCGCCAGACAGACAGAGAGAGACAGAGAGACAGAAAGCGAGAAATCACCCCCCAGGGGAGATGGTCACGCTGCAATCCCCTCTCCTACACTCTCCTCTCGTGATCCTGGGCACGCATGCACACACGCCCGGCATGAGTTTTAAGCCACCGGGTCCGGGATGCGAACCGCGGTCGACTACGTGGGAGTCCAGCGACATAGCCATTATGCTAACTGCTGGTTCCCAGTCTTTCTCTTTTATGTAAAATGCATTGTATATATATTTCATTGTAATATTTTTGTAGCAGCCTATCTTTAAGGAAGTGTGCAAATGGAAGAGATTTCAATTATTACTTTATTGGAGGAGAATATGAGAAAACATACATACACCTATCCAACTATTCATTTCTCTTCCTCAACATATCTTAGAAGGAATGCACTAAAACCAGACCTGCAGTAGTTAACAATTGTGTATGTTTTAGAAAGATCGAAATATGTATATAGCACCATCACCTGTGGTCCTGATAGAACACAGATGGCACATTCAAACTGAATAATTTGAGGAAGATTAAATGAAGGAACTATTCACAAACATGTGGGCTGAATTTAGGAAATCAGCAAGGGATATTGTAGTATCCTGGGTAAGCAACATAGCGGTGGAATATTGCCCCATAGACTGAGGGTCCAAAGGAAGCCATGGTTACTGGAGCCTCAAAAAGGGAGCTGTGGGGGAAGAGCTACCTGACAGCAACTGGGCCAAGTAGAGGAGAGCAGAGGACTGAAACCCAGTGACCCTGCAGGAGGGGAGCCAGGGAAACAAAAGTTGTCCCCATGCTTTATATGCCCACTGACTCCTGCCAGTGCCTCCCCCGACCCCTGGCACCCTGGCCTTCTTCCACTATCTAGTATCCCTGCAGGAAGGTGGCCTGTCCCAAAGTCTATTCTAGGACTTCTCCTAGTGCCACTCCCTTCTCCCTGCTGGCCAAACTTAACCGGGAGCAGAGGGTGAGAGATCCTTGCACAGTCTGTAAGTCCTGGGGCATAGTGCAGAGTGAAGAAGGTAGATAGTACATGGGAAGGGTATCTGTGAGAGAATTTAAATGCTGCTTTTTGGTAGTAATGTGTATTCATGAACTGTTGTGCATCTGCTATTGCACTAGATAAAAACTTCATTGTGAGATTATGATATAATTTTTTAGTTTATTTTTATTTCTTTCTTTCATGAGAAAAAGACACAGAAAAAAGTAGCTTTAACAAATCTCACCAGACCGTTATCCTCCCCACAACTGGCCAGGACCATGGTGCCCATGGCACACATGGAGTGTTCAGGTTGATCTAGGATCTGAACCTTGGCCTCCTTTGTGGCTTCAGTATTGCTCAGTGGTGCCTTACTGCCCACCCCTCAAAGAATTTAAAAGTAATTTTAAAATTTTAAAGAAATTTTAAAATTTACTTAAAAAATAAATTTTTAAAAAATGTAATATTATTTATTTATTTAATCATTTAAATTTGACCAAAGAGGGAGAGGGACAGAGCAAGAGAGAAAGAGAAAGAGAGAGAGAGAGAGAGATAAAGTGAGAAAGCGAGAAAGCAAGCTGCGAGGTCTGGGACTTGAACTGCGGTCGGCCATGTGGGAGTCCAGAGCTCTTAACCAGCAGGGCACTTGCCAGCCCCCTAAAATTTTTTTTAATTAAGAAAAATATACTTGGGAACCAGCAGTTAGCGTAATGGCTATGTCACTGGACTCCCATGTAGTTGACCACGGTTCATGTCCCGGACCCGGTGGCTTAGAACTCATGCCGGGTGCGTGTGCGTGTGTGCCCAAGATCCCGAGAGGAGAATGGAGGAGAAGGGATTGCAGCGTGACCATCCCCCCTGGGGGGGTGATTTCTCGCTTTCTATCTCTTTGTCTCTCTCTGTCTGTCTGGCGAGCACATGTGCCCTATAGCAAAAACCTCTCAAAAAAAAAAAAAAAAGAAAAATATACTAGAATTATGATTAGGGGCAAAAATAGTGTCTGTGTCCTTTAGATAGATAGATACTTTTTTATTTTTTTGCCAGAGGGTACATGCACTAGCGAGAGAGAGAGAGAGAGAGAGAGAGAGAGAGAGAGAGAGAGAAGGAAAGCACCCCTGATGGTGTGTGAGGCTGGCCCATGTCCTTTAGATATTAAGGAAAGAGTGTAGCTGTCCTATGAAAGCATGTGTTTTGAAAAGAATTTTTCTACAGCACTAACTTTAACACAGAACTCTCCATCTCTACCATAACAAATTACCATTAAAATAATCTCTACAGGCCCCCCTGCAGTGGCACACAGGTATTGCCACCATTTGGGAGACTGGAAGCCTTATGCAATGTCCAAAGTCTCTGAAGGCCTGGGTTTGATTCTTGGGCTTACCTGACCACTCTGGGTGTGGTTGCATGCACCTGTGATCCTAGCTAACTGGGAGGCTGGGGCAGGCTGATCGTGACTTGGGGAGACCAAAAATTCTCTATAGCAGATAAAATTCCATGGCTTTTCCTAAGAAGGGCATCTGTTTATTCGAAATAGATGGATATGCCTTTGCATATGTTTATGACATGGACAGCTCTTCCTAAAGATGTCATTGTTGTGGAGATGGCATAATATACTCTGAGAGATGACTAATGATGATCCTTTTCCCTCAGACCTCAGAGTCATTCCTCAGTGCTTATTCTCTGTGGTGTCTTAGCGTGTGATACTCTTCATTAATTTAGATATACACTAGGTACTCGAGGCTGTGTTTTTTGTATCACAACATTGTCCTTCTCTGTTGTTCACTCTTGTTCAAAGAATTGCCAACTTATGCCGCTGAATAAAATAAACAAAGCCCCTGCCTTCTGGAGTATATAATCATTTCTTTCTCCCTCTCTTACAGTCCCTTTTCATAATTTCACTGTGGATGTTAGTCTTTAGCTGATTGCTCACTCTGTTCGTCTTGACTTTATGATTTCTCTGAGAAAGAAATCAATCTCCTGGCTTAAGGTACAATTTCTAAAGTGAATAACAACTTTCTCTCTTTACTTGTGATCTTTACCCTGAATTTTATTCTTTTAGCCAATAAAGTTAATACATTTTTATTCAGATATAGCAGTGCTTGGTGCAAAAGATACAAAAATGATAAAGACTGTCCTTGTCCTCAGAGTTGCTGACAAACATGCAAAGAACAATTTAAAATACAGTGTGACATATGTATATTTAAATATGATGGGACAAGGATGAAGTGCTATGGGCTAGAGAAGGGAGTGACTGGCTTTGACTTGATGGCAAAATGGGGGCAAGTATCCCCAGTGGAAAGCTGAGTGTATATGAAGGTACCTAGGGATTTGAAAACATAATATGTTTGGTCAACAGTGAATGGTTGAGTGTGATTGGAGCCTCAGGGGCTGCATATGGGAAGGTGGAAGGTGGAGCTAAGCATGTAGGAGGTGCCAGATGACCCCGATGGCAGTGTTCTCAGAACTAAAGTTTTTTCACTAAAGATGAGTGCACCTTACTTGTCCTTCTTCTAAACCTGGAAGTGTCATCTTCAAGTCTGCCTCAGCAATTGTCATCACAACTCAGGTTCTGTCGTTTCTGCATTCCAAACACACTTCTCTGTTTCTGTTTTTGCTATCAACACACTCTTGTCTGATTACTGTCTAAAGCTGTATTAAATACTTTCTTCTCTCTCTCCTCTTTCTCTTTTGAAGTTAACTTCTTTTTTTTCTTTGAAGAATTATTTATTTAATTTCATTTATTGTTGTTGTTATTTTAAAATTTGCTATAGGGCACATGTACTCACCGGAGAGAGAGAGTGAGAGTGAAGGAGAGTGAGAAACCAAGCTGTTAGATCTGGAATTCAAACTGCGGTTGGCATGTGGGAGTCCAGCACCTTAACCACCGTACCACCTGCTGACTCTGAAGTTAACTTCTAAAACCCCTTATTTTACCATAGTTGCTGACTCTGAGCAAAAGACATAGTGATACCTTATTTCCTAAAAGTCGATCCTTTCTCAGGCTAGTATTATTTTTAACTTGCCAGAGCATGCATTCAATAGAAAAAAGGAGAAAAGAGAGAGAGAGAGAGAGAGAGAGAGAGAGAGATTCCCTAAGGGGTTGTAGTCGTACCACAGTCCTTTTTCCTCTGTTCCTCCCGCCTATAAGGATTTTGAACAGGCATACACAGGTGCCTGGCATGTTTTCAGGCCCCTGGGGCTGGTATTCAAACTGTAGTTGGCCATGTGGGATCTGGCTTTTTTCCTTTCTTATTTATTTATTTATTTTTAAGTTTTTGCCATAGCGTGCGTGCACTTGCTGGAGAGACACAGAAAGTGAGAAATCACCCCCCTAAGGGAGATGGCCACACAGCAGTCTCTTTACCTCCATCCTCCTCTTGGGATTTTGGGCATGCATGCACACGCACCTGGTGTGAGTTTCAAGCCTCCCAGTCCAGGACTCGAACCCTTGTCAGCCAATGTGGGAGTCCAGTACCTTAACCACCATGGCAGCTTTCTGTGCACTGTACTTAACCACTGTGCTACAAGGTCAGCCAGGTCTAGTGTTGTAAACTGATAATTCTTTAAAAAAACAAAAAAAACAAAACAAAACAAAAACAAAAAACTTAAGCCCTCTGGCTCCTATTTTAAAAAAATCACAAAATTACAGAATTCAGAGATTCTGTGGCAAAGAAGGTATTGTTTTATTGCCTGTGCTTTTTTATTGGGAGCACAACATGTATTTTACTGAGCAAGCAATTTTAAAGTTCAGGCCCTTTTTTCCCCCAGTCATGTCTTCCTACTCACAATTCTAACCTGTTAATCTAGCCAGATCACTTGTCTCCATGGGAGGCCCTGTATTCACTGACTTCAGAAACAGCCTGCGTTGGAATCCTGGTTTTCACTACTTAAACTAGTTTCGGCCATGTTTCTCAATTCTCTAAGCCTCAGTAACTTTATGTGCAACATGGGGGTACTTTGCAGGACTGAGGTAAGGACTGTGTTGATCTGTGCAGCCTGGTGCCTGGCATGTGTGAGCATGCAGTACGTGTCGACTATAAAACACAACGTACCTTGGAAACTCCTTGCACGTCCCTCCGTGCTCTTGTGATGCAATTCTCACGCTGCCCTTCCACTGATGCTCTCCTTGTGCCCTCCCTGTTGCCTGATTTACCTGCCCTCAGGTTCAACTGAGTTGCCTCTTTCACAATCTTTTCCAACTCAAGTTCATGTTGACCTCTGAATTCCTTTACACCCTTTTATGCCATTATTGTTAATCAGTCATATTTTGATTTTTGTGGCATTTCCTGCCTTTTATAGTATTTCTTTTTTAGATATGGTAAAATAAAGTTGTGGAATTACACAACACAATCAATATACAAAACAGTTTCATCATTGCCCCCAAAATCTATCCTGATCCTTCTTTTTAAAGTTTTTAGAATATATATTTTGTTTCTCCATTTACAATTTAGGTTCTTAAACATAGTATCTATTTTATCACTAATTCGTCTCCTCTATGTATGACCTAATCTTTATTATGTACATAGTAAGTAAATAGATGCTGAATGTTTGTATTAAACAAAGCCTAAAAGTGTGGTAAATTTTGAACATATTAAGAAGCCATCATTTAAATTACTTAAAATAACTTTTAGAGTTATTTTATTGAGGTGAAAAATTTCAGCTGACAATTATTCCTCTGTACCTTGTTAAAGTGGCTTTGGAGCCCTGCCAGGGCTAATAAAACTTATTATTTGTTTGTCTTGGGAAAAGCAAAGGGCTTTTTCATTTCTTTTCTGTTATTATTGTGAAATATACTTATTTATAATAAAATTTATATCAAAGTATTTTTATTTTTTTTCTAACCCTGTGAGTTTGAATTCTAATGTGAAGCAAAATCTTATATCATTCTTTTACTTCACTATATTTGACTGTTAGGACACTATTAATTATTAAATTTATTTACAGAATTTTGTCTGTTTTCTTAGACCTATTTAAGATATTAAGCAATTTAATAAAATATAAATTACTGAACATAAAATAGACAACTCTCCTGTTTTCTTGACTTTTTTTCCCTATGAGTCAATTTTGCTCTCCTCCGTGGGGTTTTCTTTTATTGATTGTTTCTAAACTCAGAGGTCAACGCAAGCAAGAGAATTTATACTTGGACAAAGGTGGGACTGATATGGAAAAGCAAATACTGCATGGTCTCCTCAATTGTCATTCATGGGTATTATGGAATATTCATTCTTCTATAGAAGAGGCAAAATAGATTTGCATCCCATTTAGTAGACTTTACTTCCTAAAGAAGTGAATTGAATTTAACCATGTGTGTCTTTTTTTCCCTTCCCCAACAGCTTCCATGCCTATGACTGTTCTAAATTTGGGCCAAATATATCCATTTCAGAGAGGCTTTTTCTGTAAAGACAACAGTATCCAGTATCCGTACCATGACAGTACCGTCACAACCACTGTCCTCACCGTAGTGGGGGTTGGCTTACCCATTTCCTCTGTAAGTAAATTAATAAGTAGGTAGTGATGGGTTTGTTGTGCTGGAGGTTGGATGAAGTGATGGAGCTGGGGGGGGGTAAACCCACAGTACACTATTTTCACCAGTAGGGGTGTGGTAAATGATGGCTTGAGGAGGATACCTAGTGTTTTAATCCAGAGGCAGTGTTTCTCTAGTTAAAGGAGGATGTTACTCAAAACAGTTTGATGTCATCTTGAAGAATTATAAAATTACTATTTTAGAATGGAAGGATTCTGTTAGGTTATTTAGACCAACTCCTCTTTTTATGCAAGTGAAGTAAATTAGGCTCAGACCCTTGCTCAGACCTCATACACTACTTTATGATAGAGCCAAAACTAAGATTATGTTTTGTTATATTATTAAGTGGAGACTGAGGCCGTAAAAAAGGAGATAGGTTTTCTTATTTAGGGAACAACAACAAAAATCAACAAAACAGGTACAATATAAATACATGTACAAAATAAAATCCTCAATACGTTAAAACAATATCACCGTGTTTTACATTGTATTATCTTTTAGATAGTTCATCCATTTGTAAGATAATTTGGGGTTTTATTGTTTTAGATTACTGGAAACTTTCATTCTAGGTTAGAGTCACAAGCTTGGTTAAGATCGGCACTTGGGATATTTTGCCTATTTGCTTTATTCTTGGCCCTAATTCCTGAACCTTGCCCTTTTGCAAAATGAAAGGACTTCAAAAAATTGATGGAAAATGGAATCAAAGTGTGAGTCTATTTTGATGCAAAAAAATTTTCAAATCCATCCACGGTTTTTTCAAAATACACTTTTCCATATACTCTCAGAGGCTTCTTGATTAATGGAACAAGCAGGGCCAAGGTTTACCTCCCTGCATATTCGGGGAGTAGAGATCATGCTGTGCTTCTCCTTCAACTACCTGTGTCTAGTCAGTTGGCTTCCCACATACTTGACTGGAAATCTTAGTGTCTCAGCAAACTCAGCAGCCTTGAAGAAGAGGCCTGACTGCCTTTATCTTTTCCTATTTTGCCTCCAAACTAGTTAAAAATAGCCTAATGATTTGGGTTTGTAGTTCATGCTTCTAAGTTTATTTTGTCTTTTTGGCTAGCAGTTTTTTCTTTTAAAAACTATTTTCAGCATATGAATGTGAAGGGGACTCGGATTTTATTATAGCCCAGGACCTTTATGTGTTTCTGCATACTAAATCTAATTTGATTGTAATGACTTTCATTGTAGTCAAAGGGGAGCTAAATCTAGGATTTAATTTAAGGAGATACTTACTTTTCCTAAGAAGTAAACTTTATCATAATTTGTAAGGTCTGTTTTAGCCTTCAAGCTTGTAGAACAGTGTGCAGGGAAGCATACAGTACTGCTACTTATTATTGATAATAATCAGTGTCACTGTACTTGTATGAAGTATGTGGTATTTGTGGTAGTCATTATTTTGAGCAACTATTGCCAGTTTAAGTGTTTTTAAAATTCCCCCTGTGTTTGAGGACATACTTGCTTTGAGGATCAGGAAGTTATTTTTAGTTATTTGACTTGGTACATTTAATCTATTTCTAAAAAAGTTGAATTATAAAAATCCCTTTCATGTTCATTTATGAATTTACAAAATTTATTATGAAATAGAAAGCAAAAAGAAATAGCCTTTAGTTCTCTTTGGTCCTCAGAAAAGTCACAACATATTTTTGTATAGAAAAATGAAAAAATACGTCATGACTTTTTTGAGGACTCAATATTACCCAAAGAGAACTGCGGTTAACATTTTGATGTTATTTCCTTTAGTTGGACACTTTTATACCATTATGAGCATGGTATAAATTCAGTTTTGTTCCTTGCTTTGAACTTATCTTTATAATGGATATTTTTGAGTTACTATAAATATCAAGCAATTTAGATAAACAGCAGTAAACAATTTTTTAAAAAAGTAGTGGAAAAAGAGTTGGTATGAATTCTTGAGTTCTTTGAATTTGCTGTTGGAGAGAAATGACTAGGAAAAATATTTTATTGCAAATTTATTTACATTAAAATTGAAGGCAGTCGTTGGCCAGTTTCTGGACCTTAACTGTGCTGGTGGCTTGTAG
Organism: Tupaia tana; assembly: GCA_026018925.1. NCBI lineage: Eukaryota > Metazoa > Chordata > Mammalia > Scandentia > Tupaiidae > Tupaia > Tupaia tana. The sequence goes on along the minus strand of JAKSZU010000006.1, from coordinate 44,285,649 downwards.
ACTAATGTGAAGCAGTTCTTGCAGATTCCTAGGGTAGATCTGTTTCTTTTAATAGTTTATATATAATAGCGTATATAGGAAGCAGTTTATTTTCTGTAAAGTTAATTACTATGTTTGATATAACTTTAGATACACAGACTTTACAAGTTGATGGTGAGTAATAAGACTTTGGATGATAGAAAATCTACATTTTATAATTGTTTTAAAAAGCATTTCTTCCACTGTTGCCTGCAGGTGGTGTGGTGGTTAAAGGTGCTGGACTCTCACATGGCCAACTGTGTGGTTCAAGTCCTGGACCTGGTGGCTTGCTTTCTCACTTTTCCTTTCTCTCTCTATGTCTTTCTGATCAAACTGGAAATTAATAATAATAAATAAAGTTAAATAAAATAATTCTTAAAAAACAAAAAAATTTCTTCCGCAAGAGAAAAAGAGAGAAGAGAGGGAGACAGACAAATATCCCTGACTGGATCGCTTCACACTGTGATCCTCCCCATAGCTTTCCAGACAATTAGAATCACAGATGTGAATGAGCATACCTGGCTCATTCAGGTTGACATGAAATCTGAACCTATGCCTTCCGTATGGCTTCAGTATTGCACAGTGGTGGCCTTTTGTTTAGGCCACTGTGCTGGGCCAAGAAAAATCTACATTTTCAAACGGTGGTGTTTTTTTTGTTTTTTGTTTTATTTTCTTTCTTTCTTTCTTTCTTTTCTTTTTTTTTTTTTTTTTTTTACAGTTTGAGGTCTGTGACCTTTTTTTAATGCATTCTATACTATTTTTTTTTATCAACTGTCAATGCCACATCAGAAAACTAGATTTTTGCATTATTTGGCTTAGTGTTTGTTTTTCTTTATGGATTTTAATAATCATCTTGTGTTGGACACCAAACTTTCTTAACCCCCTTTTGGACTTTGTGTAGGTCTACTTTCTCTCTCGGCAATTCCTTACACATTTACTTTTGTAAATCTTAACATTTCTAGATAAAGGCAAAAGTTTGAATCTGGAAATTTCAGAGTATTGATAGTAATAATGTTAGTGTTAAATTTTAAACCCATATATTGCGGTCAATAAGTATGTTTTGTCCAGAGTTTAAAATGTGTAGTTCGGGAATAGAAAACTCTTCATATATGTTTAACAGGTTATTTTAAATTGGCTTGAGTACTGACTGTGAGTAGTGGCTTTTCTTAGGCCCTTATTTCTCTATGATATAACCTTTTAGTAAAAATGTTTAACTTGGGAACCAGCAGTTAGCGTAATGGCTATGTCGCTGGACTCCCACGTAGTCGACCGCGGTTCGCGTCTCGGACCCGGTGGCTTACAACTCACGCTGGGCGCGTGTGTGTGCGTGCCCAAGATCCCGAGAGGAGAATGGAGGAGAAGGGATTGCGGCGTGACCATCCCCCCTGGGGGGTGATTTCTCGCTTTCTATCTCTCTGTCTCTCTCTGTCTGTCTGGCGAGCGCACGCGCCCTATAGCGAAAACCTCTCAAAAAAAAAAAAAAAAAAAAGTTCAACTTGAGACCAGCCGATGGCGTAATGTTTACAACACTTGACTCCCATGTCATTGACCATGGTTCGAGTCTGGGACCTGGTGGTTTAAAACTCATGCTGGGCACGTGTGCATGCGTGCCCAAAATTCTGAGAGGAAGATAGAAGAATTGCAGTGTGGCCATCCCCCTAGGAGGTGATTTCTCACTTTCTGTCTCTCTCTCTCTCTGTCTCTCTGTCTCTATGGTGAGCACATATACACCTTATAGCAAAAAAATCTCTCTTAAAAAAAAAAAGCTTAACTTAAATACTAGGATAGCCAGTGCTTTTTGTGTTCAACTTATAAAGAGATTGTTCATGGTGATCCAAACTGCATCATTAGTCTAGCAGTGTGTATGGATATATGCTAAAAAGACTTAACTTCTTTATGTAGCTTATAAATGAGTGAGAAACAGATAAATGCCCCAAAGAAAAATGAGGGCAGGACATGAATAGAAAGTTGTTAGTAGGAGACAAAAAATACCAAGAGGGAACCAGCAGTTAGCATAATGGCTATGTCACTGGACTCCCATGTAGTCGACCGTGGTTCGCATCCCGGACTTGGTGGCTTAGAAAAAACTAATGCCAGGCACGTGTGCATGCATGCCTAAGATCCTGAGAGGAGAACGGAGGAGAAGGGATTGCGGCGTGGCCATCCCCCCCTGGGGGGTGATTTCTCACTTTGTGTCTCTGTCTCTCTCTGTCTGTCTGGCAAGCGCACGTGCCCTATAGCAAAAACCTCTCCAAAAAAAAAAAAAAAAAAAAAAAAAAACCAAGAAATATAAAAGAAAAATTTAGCATTCTTAAGAAATCAGAGAAGTTCATATTAAAGCAATACTGAGAACACAGTTTGTCCTATCATATAAGCAAAAATAAGAACTTTCTAAGCTTGTCAAGAATTGAAAACAAATACTCTTGTACACAAACCTAGCAAAGGTATAAATTGGTATTAAACAGAATATCTCGTTGGACCTAGAAATTGAAATCCTGTCATATACTGAATTTGTTATCTATCCCTTATCCAAGAAGCAGAAGTATTTTGGACTTTGGATCATTTTTGGATTTTGGAATATTTGCATATCCATAATGCAAATGGATATCTTGGGTATGGGCCCAAATCTAAACATAAAATTAGCTTATGTTTCATCTAAATCTTATACACATAAGTGTGAAGATAATTAAAAATATTTTTTTTTAGGTGCATGTACTCACTGGAGAGACACACACACACAGAGGGAAACTGAGAAAGCACCCCCCAGAGGGGATAGCCATGCCACAATTCCTTCTCCATTGTCCTTTTGGAATATTGGGCATGTATGTGTACATGCCCAGCGTGTTTTTCAAGCTGTTGGGTTTGGGATATGAACCATGCACTTTACCATGTGGGATCCAGTTGCCTTAACCATCATGTCACTGGCTGGCTTTGAAATTAATTTTTTATTGCAATGTTTTCACTGTAACTTGTCACATAAGATGAGGTAAAATTTTCCTCTTGTGACATCATACTGGTGTTCAAAGAGTTTCATATTTTGGAGCTTTTTGTATTAGGGATGCTCAACCTATGTATCTCCATTGAAATGTTTGTCTATTAATTTTCTTTTATCCTAGGATGTAAATTGTTCCAGTTTGTGATCATTCTAAGTAATTATTTTTCAAAAATCCCACAGAAATAGAAATAGTCTCTTAAACCAAAATTTAGGATAATGCACTTTTTAAAAAGTAGTGGAGATCATGTGCATGTGCATACCAGAAAGGAGGAAAAAAAAGAGAAGCACCCTCTTTTTCAGCCCTTCAGCTTCTCAGGATCTTGGGAGCCCATGCACCCACCTATACTGTTTTCAACCCAACCCAGGGATTCAAACCTGTCATTAGCCATATGGCTTCCAACTTTGCAGGTCACTTCTGTTATTGCAGTGCTACAGTAACTGGGCATAGAATAATGTATTATACTTTAAATTATTCTTTCCAACTAATGATGCTCACATGTTAGCAAATGTTCTTATGTTAGTGTAACAAAAAATGTTTGGCTTTCACATAGCATTAAGTACATGTAGTTTTTCCAGCATTGATTAGTCTTCAGATTTTTACTACAGTATCATTAGTGTAATATGTTAAATAGATAATGTCCACAATTTTGGAGGATGAGATTTAATATTGGGGATTGGTCCTATATCACAGTGGTTAAGTACTGTGTGTAGGGGCTGCAGCCCACATAGCTGTTCAAGTTCAAATCCCAGCTCTGGTGACTTGAAAAACACACTGGGCACACGTGCATGCATGCCCAAAATGCTGATGGGATGAAGGAAAAAGTGTTGTGCAGGATCATGCCCAATTGAGGGGGGGGGGGGGTGCTTTCTTTCTCTTTGGCACTCTGACCAAAAAAAAAAAAAAAAAAAAAGTTAAAATGGGAAGAAGTACTTTTTCATTAGTTTTAGTTTCTGCTTTTGCCCAAGTAAATTTTTTAAAGAATTATTTAATTTAACTAATATATCATTTATGATTTTAATTTGCTATAGGTCACACACGCTCACCAGAGAGAGAGAGCATGAGATAGAGAAAGAGAAAACGAGAAGCAAGCCACCAGGTCTGGTACTTGAACCATGGTCAGCCATGTGAGAATCCAGTGTCATTCCTGTTGAAATTTTGGGCCCAAACACACATGCACTCAGTATGTTTCTCAAGTTGCCAGTGTTGGGATTCAAACTGCAGGCAGCCATGTAGGATCTGGCTCCCTGTACTACTAGGTCATGGGGCTAGCCCAAGATTGTAATACATGCTGGATTTCCAAGTCATCTCTCTTTCTTAAAGTTTTTTTCTTTTTCTTCCCTCTCTCCCTTCTTTCTTTTCTTTTGAGAGATAAAGAGGAGGAACAAAGGAGAGAGAGAACAAACACCCTGAACGGGGTTTTATGCCACTGTCCCCCTCTTTCCCCACCCTTTCAGCTAGCCAGGATCATTGGCTCATGTGCGAACCCTGTGTATATAGGTTGACCTGGGAACCGAACTTTGGTTTATCATATGGCTTCCAGCATTGCAGAGCATTATAGTACCATGTACCACTGTAACTGGTTGTCCCTTAATATCACATACTTTTTAAAACAGCTTTTCAGGCAATAAATGAGACAGTATTACACTAGATGCATATCCTGACTAGACATGTCTTAAAATATGGGGGAAATGCTTATTAGAATTGAAGAAATGTAGTATTATAGACAGCTTCTTAGGTTGAGAAAATGTTGTATTTTCTTGTTTCTTTATACACATGTGGAGCTGCACTTCTTATCTCCATCATTGTGGAAAGTACTTGTTTTATCAGTTCTTAGGACAGTTACACCAGTACCCTTTCTTTTTTCTCTTTTTTTGGAGAGGTTTTAGCTATAGGGTGCATGTGCTCACCAGGCAGACAGAGAGACAGAAAGCAAGAAATCACTCCCCAGAGGGGATGGCCACGCCGCAGTCCCTTCTCCTCTATTCTCCCCTAGGGATCTTGGGCACGCACGCACATGCGTCCGGTGTGAGTTTAAGCTGCCGAGTCCGGGATTCAAACCATGGTTGACTACATGAGAGTCCAGCAACATAGCCATTATGCCAACTACTCGTCCCCAAAACTGTACTTTTAATGGTATCTTTGGAAGAAGTAATATGTAGAATTAAATACCCTTTTAACATAAAAATGTACTGAATGCTTAGGTTTGGAATGTTAAGTATTTGTTACACATCTATTTTACAGAATACTGGAAAATATGTTAATGAATTTTATTTTGTATTGGACAACCTTAATGGAAAGAAAAACTATATGAATATTAAGTAAATACTATTGATAATGAAAACAGAATTTCTATTACTTTCATATTAGCCAAGCTTTTTAAAACCTGTAGTTTTACCAAATATGACTTTTTAAGGGAAATACGTGTTCATAAAATTTTTAAAACATTTTTTGAGTTAAACAGGTTAGTAGTTTCAGAGCATGTTATATAAAATTAAGTGGTTAAGGCCTGTTACCTCATGTGCTGAGTTCATCTCTGCATTACTCGACTTTATCTTCTAACTTTTTTTATTGCATGTATTTTGATGGATCTACAGAATTTGAATTGGTTAAATGTTATTCTTAAATTAGAACTCTGAGGTTTTGGAGGCTTAAAAAAAGCTTTTTCTACTAAATGAGCTTCATCAGTGAATTATATGTGATATTTGAAATTAAAATGTTCATGTTACTATCACCAATGAGTCTTCTTAACCATCTTAAACCTGTAATCAGAGTTACACTCCCCCACCCTGACTTTTTAAAGAAAAGGAATATGACTTATTTGTTGAAATGGCCAGACATTAATATATTTTTAATGAATATTAGATTCATATGCACACTGTGGTTTTTTGTTTGTTTTAAAGAGATTTTTGCTATAGGACACATGTGCTCATGGGAGAGACAGACAGAAAGTGAGAAATCACCCCCTGGGGGGATGGCCACACCGTAATCCCTTCTCCATCTCCTTTCAGGATTTTGGGTATGCATGCACACGTGCCTGGCATGAGTTCCAAGCCTCCTGGTCTAGGACCTGAACTGCGTCAGCCATGTGAGAGTCTAGTAACGCATCTGTTATGCTATCTGCTGGTCCCTGCACAGTGTTTTTTGAAGCATTTTTATTCCTAAAGATAGATTCTCACTGTGTTGCCCAGGCTGGTCTTGGAGCTACCCAGTTATTTTTAAATACATGGCCAGAGGCAAATTAATATTTTGATTAGCTAATTTTTAAATATAACAGATCAAGGCTTTTATTTTTTTTATGAACCTTTCAACTTTGAATATATAAAAATAGTAGCACAATGATGTCTATATTTCTCTGTTATGGACCAAAGAATTTGAAGCCAGACTATCTCCATATGACTTATATTGAGAACCTGCCATATATGTCATCTGCCATAGTTTAGACAGAATGAAATGAAAGCATTTGTGTTATTATAATAGTTCATGAATTTAATTTTCTTTTTTATGAATGCAGCTTTGAAACTCTAAGGATATTATATACTTTACCTTTGATGAATCCTAAGAAATTGGTTGAACCTGTGACATTGTTTGAAAATTGTTTCATAATTAAAAACGTGTGTACCTTGAGTTTGGCAATGAGATTTTTAAAAAGAACTATTTATTTTATTTGTTATTATTTTTTAATTTAACTACAGAGAGACAGAGAGAGAAAAAGGGAACATGAGAAAGCAAGCTGCCAGGTCTGGAACTTGAACCATCCATGTGAGAGTCCAGCGCCTTAACCATCATGTTACCTGCTGGTCCCAACAATGAGTTGGTTTTTTTTTTTTGGAGAGGTTTTTGTTATAGGGTGCGTGCACTCGCCAAAGACAGAGACAGAAAGCAAGAAATCACCCCCTAGGGAGGATGGCCACGCCGCAGTCCCTTCTCCTCCATTCTCTTCCTGGGATCTTGGGCATGCACGCACACACACCCGGTGTGAGTTTAAGTCACCGGGTCCTGGGCTCGAACCGCGGTTGACTACATGGGAGTCCAGAGACATAGCCATTACGCTAACTGCTGGTCCCTCAGCAATGAGTTTTTAACTGCAGCACCCAAAATATGACCCGTGAAGGAAATAATTGGTAAATTGGACTGTACTGAAAGTGAAAATTTCTGCCCTGCAAAGAATGCTATTAATAGAACAATAAAACAAGCTGCAGTGTTTTTATGTGTTTTTTTTTTTGTATTTACAGAACACCTATCTGACTTGTATTTACTGTATATATATAACTCTTAAAACTCAATAATAAGAAAACAACCCAGTTAAAAAGTGAACAAAATACTGATTGTTTAGACCCATAATCAAAGAAAATACACAAATAGCAAAGAAGCAGATGAAGAGATACTCAATATGACATCTCATTAGGAATTGCAAATTAAAACAGTAATGAGATGCTATAATCATCTATTAGAATAGTGAAAATCTAAAACATTAATGATACCAAGTGCCTGAGTGGGAAATGTGGAGTGACAGGCATTCTCATTCATTGCTGGTGGGAATGTAAAATGGTGCAGCCACTTTGGAACACAGTTTGACTGTTCTTATAAAGTTAAATGTAATCTTACCATATGATCTAGCAGTTATGCACCTCGGTATTTATCCAAATGAAAGTGAAAAACTTAAGTCCACATAAAAATCTGCACATGATGGGAACCAGCAGTTAGCGTAATGGCTATGTCGCTGGACTCCCACGTAGTCGACCGCGGTTCGCGTCTCGGACCCGGTGGCTTACAACTCACGCCGGGCACGTGTGCGTGCGTGCCCAAGATCCCGAGAGGAGAATGGAGGAGAAGGGATTGCGGCGTGACCATCCCCCCTGGGGGGTGATTTCTCGCTTTCTGTCTCTCTCTGTCTGTCTGGCGAGCGCACGCGCCCTATAGCGAAAAACCTCTCCAAAAAAAATAAATAAATAAAAAATCTGCACATGAATATAGCAGCTTGATTCATAATTTCCAAAACATGGACCAACCAAGATGCCCTTTAGTAGGTGAATGGATAAACTGTGGTACATCCATACAATAAAATATTGTCAGGTGATAAAAAGAAATGAGCTATCAAGCCATGAAAGATGTGGAAGAATCTTAAATGTATGTTGCTAAGTGAAAGAAGTTAATCTAAAAAGGCTACATATTGTATGATTCCAACCATGTGACATTCTGAGAAAGGCAAAACTATATAGTGGTTGCTGGAGTTTGAGAGGAGTATGGAAGAGGGATGAATAGGCAGAATGCGGTGGAATTTGGGGGCAATGAAACTATTCTTTATGATACTATAAGGGTGGGTATATGTAGTTAAGTTTCTTGTTTGTTTTGTTTTGTTTTGTTTTAAGAGAGATTTTTTGCTATAGAGTGCATGCACTCACCAGAGAGACAGAAAGCGAGAAATCAGCTCCGAAGGGGGATGACTACACCACAGTCTCTTCTGCTACACTCTCCTTTCAGGATTTTGAGCATGCATGCATGTGCACCCAGCATGAGTTTTTAAGTCCAGGACTCAAACCATGGTCAACTCTGTGGTAGTACAGCAGCATAACCTTTATGCCATCTTCTGGCCCTGTTAAGTATTTGTTAAAACCCCTAGAAAGATACAAAGAATTAACTGTGATGTAAAGTATGGACCTTAGTTATTATTAAGATTCTTTTTAAAGATTTAATTATATATATCATTATTGTTCAAAATTTGCTACAGGTCATGCATACTCATCAGAGAGAGAAGAAAGGTGAGAAAGCAATCTGCCAGGTCTGGGACTTTAACCGTGGTCAACCATGTGGGATTCCAGAGCCTTAACCACCATGCTACCTGCTGGTCCCAATAATGTATTAGTATTGGTTCAGCACTTAAAACAAAATGTACCACACCCAGTGCAAGATGTTAAAAACATCTTGCAAGATGTCAAGAGAAACTGAGGAGTGGTGGTAGTAGAGAGGGAATGTGTGGGGTGCTTTTACTTTCTGCTTAGTTATTCTGTAAAGCTAAAACTGTTCTAAAAACGAAATGAATTAAAACAACCAGATGGCATGGTGATGAAGGTAGATTAAGATCCAACAGAGCTAACTGCATGGTTCAAGACCCAGACTGGCGGCTTGAAAATACACTGGGCATGTGTACTTGTGTCCCCAAAATCTCGAGAGAAGGGATGATTGTCCTTCCTGCGGGGGTGACTTCTCACTTTCCCTCTAGACTCTCCATCTCTCTCTGGTAATAAGCACATATGCCCTCTAGCAAGTAGTTGGGTTTTTTTAAGTGAATTTTTAAAAATTCAAGAATTACTATAGTCTGGTAAAATGTCAGTGCTTATAAATAATAGTAATGATTGCTATAAATGATTATCCTATAGTTATTAAATATTAATGTCATTAATTTCTAGGAATAGATTCCCTAATAAGATATAAAAAGTAAAGTTTCAAAACTGTACTTCATATAAAATGAACTGTTTACTAACTAATTTTGTAAGAGTACCTCTTTTCACTTGAGGTCATTGGTTCTTACAAGAGATGAAATGCGAGACTGGTTTACAGTTTAATAAATAGAATAAGGATTTAATATATAAGATTTTTAAAGAATTATTTATTTAATTCCATTTGTTTTTAATATTATTTTCCAATTTGACCAGAGGGAGAGAAATAGAGAAAGGGAAAGCGAGAAAGCAAGCCACCAGGTCCAGGACTCAAACTGTAGTTGACCATATGGGAATCCAGCATCTCTATCTACCACGCTACCTGCTGGCCCCAATATATAAGATTTAATAATCTAGTGAAGACTTAAATTTAGAAAACATGATAGTACTTACCAATTCAGTGAAGGTTTCTAGTTTTTCAAATGGAAAAAAAAGAAACTGGAATCTTGTGGCATTTACTCCATCCTATAATGAAGAAAATATAAGTGTGAGATATATTTAGTACACTTTAATAAGTGATCATTACTGTTTCAAATTTTATTATGCAATAGACCTTTAATACATTAAGAATATTTTTTTACTATTTGAAAAAATAAAAGGTTGACAGTAGAAGTATCCTGTAATAGGGAAGATTTAATTTAAATATAGATTCACAGTTCATTATCTAAAAGTCCATTATTTTTTTTCCTTTTTTTTTTTTTTTTAAGAGAGATTTTTTGCTGTAGACATGTGCACTTGCTGAAGAGACAGACAGAAAGAGAGAAATCATCCCCCAGGGGGTATGGCCATGCCACAGTCCCTTCTCCTTCATTCTCCTCTTGGGATTTTGGGCATGCATGCACACATGCCTGGCCTGAGTTTTAAGCCACCAGATTCAGGACTCAATCCACGATTGACTACGTGAGAGTACAGAGACGTAACTGTTATGCCATCGCTGGTCCTAAAAATCCATTATCTAAAAGTCTTTGAGCCAGAACTCTGAATTTTTGAAAGAGTATATGATTCATATACTCTTACACAGTGCCCCTCAGCAGGGTCTTTGACAGTATCTCATCATCACAACCTTTAATGTATTCTAATACCTTGAAATGTGAGTAGTTACAGTAAGTGGGGATGAATAATGGTTGTGGTTGTTTCTTCATTTGTGCAAGTTAGGTTTGGACATTGGACAAATTCAAGTTGGGTTTTGTTGCCAAATGTTAAGCAAGAACTCGCATTGTGAGTGTTTTGGATCCCAGAACAAGGGATTGTGGGCCTTTTAATGAAAGCTAGTTTAGAATTAATTAATTTGTTAGCCGTGTTATGTGCTTACTTTAAGAAAATTTTTTAAAATCCTAGATTTAGTTTTTGAGAATCAGGACCTATGGTTAAAAGTGTAAGTTCAGAACCACTTGCATGAAATTACCTCTTTTGTGATTGGAGTGTAGGATTGATGACACAAACCATAAGAAATAAACATGGCAGTGTAGTTATTTTAAGTACTACCTTATTTAGTAATTGTGAAGCATGGGCAAGAGTAGTGTCCTGGGAAGAAATCATTCATGAAGCACTTCAGTATTTTCCCTGTAGCTGGATAGCTTGTGTTGCGCATCAGGTTTTCTAAAATATTACATAATACTCTTCTGTAGCCAAATTCATTTGTGCCTCATATTTTTTTTTAAAAATTACTTTGCATTTTATTATAGGATATTTCCAAAAATGCCATTACAGTTTCCTTAACATCTCTGTAAGACCTGGAATAAAAGAACACTTTAGTATACACAGACATCAAGCTGTAATACGTATTTAAACTGAACCATTACTGACAGAGGGTTATAGTTTTTCAAATAAGCAGATATGTGGCAATGTAAAATAAAATATTAACTTGTTAAAACAGAATAGTAAACTTTGCTTTAATGGCTGTAGAAAGGAGGTGGTTTTGTTTTCTTTTCTCAACACATCTGGTTCTAGCAGCGAGTTGTATTATGCATTTAAATCAGTATGCACCCTGAAAGCTTATATTTTCAGTTGGCAGGTGTCACTTGAATCAGAGACCTGACACAATTCCTTCAATAACTGTCTTTCCAGAAAGCCACAATGTTGGTGAACTCCAGACTCTGATCATTGATGTCATTTTACACTGGTAACACTTGATGCTTTTAATTTTCTCTTTTAGAGAAGTGATGAAAATGCAAGAAAAAACCCTTTAGGCTCCAATTTTCACTTCTATTTTTCAAATAGTAAAATAGCAGTTGTATTGGGTCATCAGAAAAGTCATGGTGCATTTTTGCATAGAAAAACACAGAAAATACTGCATGACTTTTCTGATGACCCAATACATGCTGATGAAAATAATCCATTTGTTCCCATTATTTTTCAGTCATATTAACATTTAAATGTATCTAAATTTAGTTGACTTCCAAAAAGATAGTTTTAGTTGCCAAATATTTCAGAAATAAAGCATATATTTGTGTGTGTGTATATATGTACCTATGTTTATTTATCTTACCTTGACTGAGGTTTATTTTTTGGGCATCAGAAAATGGATATGAGAAATTAAGTGACCAATGCTGACTTTATTTCTTTATAAGCAGTGTTCTTTTCCCATTCTATACAACTGCAGAATTTCTTAATAAGTTGACAAAGGGCAGTGCAAAGAGAGATCTACCAAATAGACATCTGCCAAGCAATTCATGTTTTAAAATTAGATTTCACCAAAAGTGTCACTATGGTGTTATAGGCATTTTTTTTTTCCTTCAAATTTGTCAGTTTTTTACTACCATTATCTTTTTCTAAGAAAGTAGTAGATAGTGTGGTTCTAGCCAACTAGAACCACAGTTGTTCACATTCAAATAGTTTCCAAAAGCACTTTGCTAGTATATGTTTCCTTCTTCTTGACTGATTTTGTGTAATTCTTATTAAAATTATAGCAAGTAAGATTGCAGAGTTTTCATAGTGTTATATTTTTAGGGGACTGTGTTCAAGTGTTATGTTTTAATTTGCAAAATAATATTAGTAATGTCCTTTCTATAAACGTGGTTGTCAAAATAAAAATAAAGTCACAAAAAGAGGCTAACAAGAAATGTTTTCAGCTTTCATTTGAGTACCAAAGCATGTTTCTTTCATGAAGAAAAGCAGAGAAAAATGTTCAGTAATTCATCCATAAATTGTGCTACAGGAAACCTTGTCTTCAGATGTGTCCTGAGGCTTGAGGAGAAAATGAGTTTTCCTAATCACATACTTCATGTAAAATAAATTGTAAAGCTGTAGCTTAATGTTGGTCTTAACAGTGGACCTGTGTTTTTAGAAAAGTGAGACAATTAAAGGAAAACAAAACCAAAATACCTTCATAAACAAAGCAATTTTACCTATAGCCTCATCATTTTAACTACCTATTAGGGTAATGGCCATTAAAACGTTGAAGTCATCATATACAATCTTGTGTTCTAAAAACTTTTTATGATAACTTACTGCACATTGTGCTTGGCAGTTGACCACAACAGTGGGAAACTGGCCTCTTGTTGGCTTACACAGTCCTGTTGCCCCAAATCGAAGTCACCAGTAAAAAGATCTGGATAAAAAGTTTGCAGCTGTGTGCAGCCAGCTAGCTCCACCCTCTGGATGTGAGCCAGCCAGGGCACTGCTTTGTTCTGCTCCTTTGTGGGACTCTTTTATCTTCAGGCAGGTAGTCAGGCAGCTCTGTGTTCTGTTCTACTTCCACAGAGGATCTTGGAATGAGACCAGCATCTCATCTCCACTTTGACTTTCACAACTTGGTGAGCTTTCAGTCCGTGGTTGATGCTACGGCCGATGCTAAAGCCTCTGATTTCCAATTGAAGTGGTTTTGCACCACACATCTCTGAATAGCTATTTAAAAATTTAGTAAAGCTTGTACCACCTTTAGATTTTTTTATTTTTTAGGTTTTTGCCATATAGAGCATGTACTTGACAGAGTGTCAGAGGGAACATGAGAAGTCCACTCCTCAGGGAGGATGGCCATGCCTCAGTCCTTCCTCCTTCATTCTCCTGGGATTTGGGACACACACTCTCATGTGACCAACATCACTTTGAAGCCACCAGGTCCGGGACCTAAATCACTGTTGACCATATGGGAATCCAGCACCTCAGCCACCATGCCACCTGCTGGCCCTGTCAATTGCAAGTTTTGATAAATGTGAATCTACGTGGTGAGGATTAGATTAGAGAAGACTATGGGGGCCTTGGGTTAGTGTGTTATCATTTACTACAGCAGACACCAAAGATTGCCCGTCCAGGGTGCCTTTATCTAGTGGAAGAATTTCAGAATCTTGAGCTAGATGCCTTAAGAATGAAAATTTGGTTTTGAATTTGAATTTTGTTTAGCTCCACTCCTGAAATTCTGAATGACCAAATCACTTAATACATTCACGTGTATTTCTTACAACAGTGAGTAGGATATTTTTCAGTTTATCAGGAACTTTCAAAAGAGGTTTGTTTCATTGGCACACATCAATCTTGAAATATTTCCTTATTTTTAAGAAGAACATAGTTTAGCTCCCAGAATAGTGAGTGTAGACAGGCGCAGCCAATTACTCACCATTTAAGTGGGAATGAAAAGCTTTGTTTATATTTCTTCCCCTGTTCTTTTCTCACTGTCTTTGCTACTCATTTAGAACTTAAGCTTTCCTCTGAACCTTAAAATAGCTCTGGAAGAATGCTTGGTTGCTCTCTGTACTTCATATAGTTCACTAGTCTTCTTGGAAATCTTTTATGAATATGTTGATCCTTCCCCTCCCCAAATTTAATAATACAGTCTCAATTACCTTAGTTTTTCTACTTCAGAGACCCTGTCCTCCATCTCAGCAGTTTACCTCCTGTCGTCATAACCTAGGTGTTGTCATTTCTATTAACTTACCCTTCTATAATCTGAATTTTAAGCATTCTACTCTCTAATCATCACTTTCATGGAACTGGTTGCTAACAGTCACCAGCATTTTCCCAGGCTACTAAATCCAGTGATTTTCATCTTACTTGATCTATCCAGCAGCATTTCAAAAATCTTTTTAAAAAGTATTATTTTGAGATAATTTTAGACTCACATGGGAGTTGCAAAAATAGTTCAGAGTTCCCTGTGCTCTTTCTTTCGCCATGACAAAGCACTTGTGTGCGTGTACAGAAAGGGAGGGGTGCCACCCTCCACAAGACTTGGTCATACCACCAGCCCCTTTTTCCAGTCTTCCAGCATACTAGGATCTGGGACGCACGAGCATGGATGGCTGTATACATGTCTGGCATATTTTCAGGCCAGCTGGGCTAGAGACTCAAACCAGGTTTGGCATGTGGCTTCCGTCTCTGCAGTTTGGTTTGCTGCCAGCTGAGCCACAAGATTGAGCCTCCCATCTTCTCTACTCAGCCTACTCCAATGATAATACCTTACATAAGTGTGGTGAAGTTTCCACTGTTAGTAACCAAACTACAGGTCTGAGTTATATTTCCTTAATTTTTACATGCACTATTTTTAAATTTATAATTAATTAGATTTATTAAATGTATATATATATATTTTTTAATTTGCCAGAGAGTATGTGTGCTCACCAAAGTGGGGGGGGGAGGGACACCCCCAATGGGGCATGGTCATGCTGCAGTACCTTTTCTTTGATTTCTCTATCATGTCAGAATTTGGGGCATACACACACACACACCTGACATGGTTTTCCTACTGCTGGGACTGGGACTGGAACTGTGCAGCTATGTGAGATCTGGCTCCCCTAACCACCAGGCCATGGAGTTGACTCTATGTAGATTCTTATAACCTTTACCACAATTAGTTCAGAACTGTTCTGTCACTCCAAAGAAACTCCTTTATGCTGTTCCTGTATAAGTGTATCTCCCCCCAGTCCTTGACCCTTTGTAGCCACTGCTCTGTTTTCCATCACTATAATTTTCCCATTCAAGTATGTTCTATAAATGAATTCATACAGTATGTATTCTTTCGAGATTGGCCTTTGTTTTCCACGAGGTAATTCTTTTATTGCTGAGCAGTACTCCATTTTATAGATGTATCACAGTTTGTTTATCCATTCGTCTGTTGAGGAATATCTTGGTTGTTTCAGGGTTTTGGTTATTGCAAGTAAAGCTCGGTGAACATATGTCTGTAGGTTTTTGAGTAGCTATCCACGAGTAAGAGTACTGGTTTTATAAATGTGTGTTTACTTTTGTAAGAAACTACTAAACTGTTTTCCAGTGGCTGTACCATTTTGCATTCTCACCATATTTAAGGTCTAAGGGGTTCAATTGTTCTCCACTCCACCAGCATTTCTATTGTCAGTAGTTTAAAATTCTAGACACTTTAATAGATGTGTATTCATAGTTTCTTGGGGCTTTATTTACCTTTTCCTTTTTTACGAGGTTTTTGTTTTAGAGAGTGAAAGAGTGACAGAGACAGTGAGAGGGAAAGTGAGAAATCAGTCCCTGGGGGGATGGCCACACCACAATCCTTTCTCCTCCATTCTCTCGGGATCTTGGACACACAGGCACACATGCCAGTATGAGTTTAAGCCACCAGGTCTGGGACTCAAACTGCGGTCAGCCACATGGGAGTCTAGCGACATAGTCATTACACCAAATGCTGGTCCCTTATTTGCTCATCTTAAATGGCTACCCAAACAGGGCCAGCAGGTGGTGTGGTGGTATGGCACCGGACTCCTGCATGGCCAACTGTGATTTGAATATCAGACCTGGCAGCTTGCTTTCTCACTTTCTTTCTCAAGTTCATGGGCCCTATAGCAAATAAAATAAATAAATAAATTAAATTAAATAATTCTGTAAAAATAAGTGGCTACCGATGTTGAACATCTTTTCATGTTTTTACTTTCATTTCCACGTATCTTCTTGGTAAAGTATATCTGTAAAGTGCATCTTGACCTTATCTCCTCTTATCTTGCTACGCTCACTTACTAGTCCTAGAATTTGGGGGAATAGATTTTTTTTTTTCAAATTTTTTACATTCTCCTGGTTTTAATTCTACCTTACCAGCTGCTTTTTTTTTTTTCTTCATTCTTTTTTCTAAGTTCCTTCTCTTCTTCCTGACCTTTTGATTTAAACTGTCCAGGGATTAGTTCTTGGGTCTTCTTTTCTCCTTTATCTATACATGTTCCTTTGATTTCATCTGGTTTCATGGCTCTAATATTACTGGTATGCTAATTTATATTTTCAGCCTGAATTCCTTCCTCAAACTTCAGACTTTCATATCCAGCTGCCTACTTGACATCTCTACGAATAGGTACCTTAAACTAGATGCATCCAAGATAGAATTTTTAGGTCTACCCTATATCCCCTGTTCTATCTTGAGTCTTCTCCATCTCAGCTTATGTAACTTTAACCTTCTGGTCACTCAAGTGGAAAACCTTAGGGTCATTGTTGACTGTCCTTTTTCTTTTCTTTTTTCTTTCTTTCTTTTTTTTTTTTTTTTAAGAGACATTTTTGCTGTAGAGTGTGTGTGCTCGCCTGAGAGAGAGAAAAACAGAGAGACAGAAAGCGAGAAATCACCCTCCCAGAGGGGATGGCCACGCTGCAATCCCTTCTCCTCTGTTCTCTTGGGATTTTGGGCATGCATGCACATGTGCCCGGTGTGTGTTTTAAGCTGCCAGGTCCGGGACTCAAACTGGGATCGACTACATGGGAGTGCAGTGACGTAACCATTATGCTATTGGTGATCCCATCCCTTTTTCTTATACTCATAGCCAGACAATTTATCTGCAAATCCTATTGACTCCAGCAAAGTAAATGCAGAATTTGACCACTCTAAGACCTGTGCCCTGTGCTAGGTCTGCCCTACTCCCACTTATTCCCCAACTAGTGCTTTATACAGAGTAGGGACTTGGTTAATTATTGAACTAAATTGAATGATCGTTTCTTTGTTAAAGAAATGGTATTCAGGACTTTAAAGATCTCATTTTTTCTGGTTGCCTTATAAGCTGTTATAATGAAATGTCCCTTAATGTTGACAAAGACAACAATTATTTTTACATGTTTCTTAAGTTTTGTGA
This sequence comes from Tupaia tana, assembly GCA_026018925.1. Lineage (NCBI taxonomy): Eukaryota > Metazoa > Chordata > Mammalia > Scandentia > Tupaiidae > Tupaia > Tupaia tana. The sequence goes on along the minus strand of JAKSZU010000006.1, from coordinate 44,268,192 downwards.
TTTTTTTTTTTTTTTTAAAGACAGGGTTAACTAAGTCACAGTCCTCCTGACTCAGCCTCCCAAGTAGCTGGGACTGTAGGTGCATACTACCCACTTGACTTTTAGGGTGGGCCAGGAATTAAATGTGGGCCTCCCATATGGCTTTAGCCTGCTTAGTAGTAGCATCAGCCACACAAGCTACTATGACTAGAGGCCTAGTCTCTGAATTCTTAAGACTTTATTACAGATGAAGTTCCTGATTCTTTTGGTCTGTATATTGAATTGTGTTCAAACATAGTTAATATTAAATTATTTCAAAGATCTTCCTTTAAGATATAAGTGATAGAGGGCCAGCAGGTGGCGTGGTGGTTAAGGCACTGGATTCCCATATAGTCGATCACAATTCAAGAATTCATGTTTCAGACCCATTGGCTCAAACATCATGCCCGGTGCATATGCATGCATGCCCAAAATCCTGAGAGGAGACTGGAATGCAAGGTATTGTGTGGCCATCCCCTCTGGGGGGGTGATTTCTCACTTTTCTCCTCCTTCCATCCCCCCCCCCCCCCAAGCACATGCTCCTTATGGCAAAAACCTAAAAAAAAAAGAAAAAGATATAAGTGCTAGAGTTTATAAATAGGAAAATGTTCTTTCTTTAGCTTATAGTGTATAATTTGTGATGTAGGTCTGAAAATAATTAGTTTTCAGTGTTTTAAAACTTTGCTTCTACTAATAGAATATTAATGAAGTAGATTTCCAATAAGCACTTCATTTAACATGAGAGTACATTAGACGTAAGTAACTACTCTTAATAATTTACAGTAAAAGAAATACATGTATGCTTGAAGTAATTAAGGAATACAATATGTTCTTGTATAATGAAAAGAATATCCGTGATTTTGATTTATTTTAGTTATACAGTTCTCATGATCTTCATTCTCTCTTCTTGGCTCTTTTTTGGGGTATAGTTCAGTGATTATTTTTGTTTTTGATCTTCCTATTTCTTGAACTACATTTTATTGTATTATCTCCAAGTGCCCCCAGACACTTCAGTTCCATCATGAACTGGGCAGAGTAACTAGAGAGATTTTCTCAAGTAGTTACCCCTAAGGAGAAGTCATTCTCTTGCATGTAAGCAGAGAAAAAAAATGCAGTGCTTGCATACTCTTTTTACACTCTTGTTAAGTAAGATTATATTTTAGGTATTCACTAACATCTCTTGACAACTTGTATTTTCAAAATCAACTCTTTCCTGTTTGGGATTTTCTCCATTGGTAAATAAACAAAAGTAGATTTTCAAATGACCTAATAGAGAAAGTAGACTAAATACATACATACCTCATATGTTTAGCCTACAGGTACAGTCAGGTGGCCAAAAAAAATTAATAGTTCTAATTCTATAGACTAGTCTGTACCTCTGGGTTCTTTGAGCTTCTAGTCTCCATCTACACCCTTCCCTTCTTTCTTGTTCAGGCATTAAGAGAAGTATGTAGTTCTTAAAATTTCATAAGTGAACATCACCTTCTTTGTTCCAAGGGGTCTTTTGGTCTGCGGACAGGGTCTTTCTGTCTTTGAGACAGTTAAAGCGGTACCTGACTTCACAAATATCCCGGAGCCTGGCATCTATGTGTTAGACTTTCTCAGACTGTTGCCTGCTGCCGTTACTCCTGAGGCAGTATGGCCCGTAGTGATTTGCTGCAGTAGACTCTGGAGTTCATGCCTCTCCTAGGCAGCTGGTATGCTTTATATCTGTGTACTAGAATACTGCTCAGCCACAAACAGAAAGAATATAACCCATGATACACTATATATCACCCTTAAAATATTGTGGAAACATGGAGTTATAGTACAAGTTTATTTTAGTGTAAGAAATTTGAACTTCATGCATAGTTTTTCATAAAACACTTTTTCTCATGAATCTTTTGAAGACCCTCCCTCATATTTTAAGAGTTCCTTTCACATGTAAAAGTTTTTAACCACTGTTTTCCAGCTTTTCTGGACAGTCCTTCCTCTCCCACCAAACTTTCTAACTAAAATCATTTGTTAGTATTTATATTATGGTTTCAAGATTCTGAGTATTTGTGTAAGAGGAAATTAAAGATGTGGCATAACCATGTTCTTACTTTGTTTTTTCCTATCTCTGGTAAAGGATTGAGAAGTGTTCTTGTGGTCCTTAGTTTGTGGAAGCAACAAGTTACCATGTCATTCTCTCTTGAACCATTATAAATATTCACTGGTAAAAGATAAAAAGGTATATTTATTTATGGATATGAGTTTACTATGCAGAGAACCAGAGTTTAAATAGGCTATTACTAACCACAAGGATATATTAAAAAGCAAGATGTGAAAATGTAAGATGGTACAGCCACGGGTCAGCTGGTGGTGTGGTAGGAAAGGTGGCTGGATTCCACATAGCCAGCTGTGTGGTTTGAATCCCAGGGCTAGTGGCTTGAAAAACATGCTGGGTGCATGTGCATGTCCAAAAATTCGAAGAGGAGGATGGAGGAGAAGGGGTTGCGGTGTGGCCATTCCCTTGGGATGATTTCTTTCTCTCTCTCTCTTTCTCTCTCTCTCTCCTTTCACTGGCAAGCACACACGTGCCCTATAGCAAAACAAAACAAAACAAAACAAACAAACAAAAAAAACAGTGCAGCCACTTTGTAGAACCATTTGGCAGTCTCTTAAAAAGTTACACATAGGGACCAGCTCATAGTGTGCTGGTTAAGAGACTGGCCTCCCACATTGTCTACCATGGTTTTAATCCCAGATCTGATGTTTTTCTTTCTCACTTTCCCTTTCTCTCTGTCTGTGAGTCTCTCCCTCTGGCGAGTGTATGAGCCCTGTGGCAAATTTAAAAACAATAACAATAAATAAAATTAAATAATTCTGAAGAAAAAAAGTTACATATAAACTTACCATATGGTTCTAGCATTTCCACTCATTAGAAATGAAAATAAAGACTTGTGGGTTTCACAAATCTGAATGTTCATGGTAGCACTAACCATAATACCTAAAAGCTAGAAACATCCACATTCCCATTAACTGGTGAATAAATTAGCCAAATTTACATGCCATAGGACACTATTCAGCAATCAGAGTGAACGAATGCATGCCACAAGTCATGATGAACCTCAGGAATGCTGTGCTAAGTGATACAAGCTACATACAAACTTCTACATATTGTATGATTGCAGTTACATGAAATGTTCCGGAAAAGCAAATCTTACATAGAGACCGAAAGCAGATGAGTGGTTGTCTAGAGTAGGTAGTAGGACAAAGGATTGAATGCAGATGAGCTCAAGGGAATTTTTTGGATAATAAAAATGCATCATGGTGATAGTTGCATAACTATAAATTTACCAAATCATTGAATTATATACTTAGAATGAATGACTTTTATGGTATGTAAATTGCACTTCATTCATGATGTTAAATAAAGGGAGGGGGAAGGAAATGAATTTCACTAGCTTCAAAGAGGAGCATTGACAAATATAGTCATTTCAGAAATGATGAAAGCAGATTGTTTTACCGATGTAAGGTTGAGGTGAAGGGAAGTGCTTGATTTGAATTGACAAGAGAACAAATGGAACCTTTTCATTTTTTACCTGAAAGTTGTAGTAAATGTCAAAGATAACATCAAGTATCTATCTACTTAAAGTTTTGCATTTCTTCACACTTTTGTACCGGTGGCTAATGAAGTTAAATCGGTGGTACACAGTAACCTTTTTGGAGCAGTTTATCAAAGGTGATGTCTTAAAATTAAAAAAAAAAAAAAATTTATTTAAAAAATTTAAGTTAAAAAATTTTTTTCCACCAGAAAGGGAGAAAAAGGGAGAGAGATAGAGAAGGGTGGGAGGAGGAAGGCACATCCCCAACAGGGTCTTCTCACAGTGATCCCACACCATACACAGGGAGCCCTTGGGAAGATCTTAATGTTTATATCTTTTAATTCCACCTAATGATATATTCTTTTTTTTTCTTTTGGAGAGGATTTTGCTGTAGGGTACATGCGCTCGCCAGAAAGACAGAGAGACAGAAAGTGAGACATCACCCCCTAGGGGGGATAGCCACGCCGCAATCCCTTCTCCTCCATTCTCCTCTCAGTATTTTGGGCACACATGTACAAGTGCCCAGTGTGAGTTTAAGCCACTGGGTCCAGGACTTGAACCATGGTCGACTACATGGGAATCTAGCGACATTGCCATTACACCAACTGCTGGTCCCCCAGTGACATATTCTAAGGAAATAACTAGAAATGGAAACAAGACCTTTTGGCCGGAACCACCATATTTCAGTAATTAACCAAAATGACGAACACAAAGGGAAAGAGGAGAGGCACTCAATATATATTCTCTAGGCCTTTTAGAAAACATGGAGTGGTGGGACCAGCAGTTAGTGTAATGGCTGTGTCGCTGAACTCCCATATAGTTAACCACAGTCTGAGTCCTGGACCCAGTGGCTTAAACTCATGTGTGAGTGTGTGCGTGCCCAAGATCCTGAGAGGAGAATGAGGAGAAGGGATTGCGGTGTGGCCATCCCCTCTGGAGGGTGATTTTTCACTTTCTGTCTCTCTGTCTCTGAATTTCTGGTGAGCGCATGTGCCCTATAGCAAAAACCTCTCAAGAAAAAAAAAAAAGAAAACGTAGAGTGGTTCCTTTGGCAACATATATGGGAATCTACAAGAAAGGTGGTAGGTGTAGACATCAAGGGAATGAGTACTGTTCAAAAAGGAATGTCCCACAAATGTTACCATGGCAAAACTGGAAGAGATTACAGTGTTACCCTGCATGCTGTTGGCATTGTTGTAAACAAACAAGGGCAAGACTCTTGCCAAGAGAATTACTGTGCGATTGAGCATACTAAGCATTCTAAGAGCAGAGATATAGCTTTCTAAAATGTGTGAAGGAAAACAGCCAGAAAAAGGAAGCCAAAGAGAAAGGTACCTGGGTTCAGCTGAAGCATCTGCCTGCTCCACCCAGAAAAGCACACTTTGTGAGAACCCATGGAAAGGAGCCTGAGCTTCTGGAACTTATTCTCTATGAATTCATGGCATGATGGGTATTAAAAATAAACTAATCTATGGTCTATATATATGTATATAAAAAAAAGAAAAACCAAGAATTTGTATTTGGTAATGTTCACTATAGCATTATACATAATAAAAAATTTCAAAATAACTTACATTCTCTCAAAGTAGAGAAATGGTTACATTATGATTGTTTTAGTTATGTCGCTTGGTTGCAAAGAACAGAAACCCTAGCTAACTTAAGTAAACTTAGGCCTTGTTGAAAAGGATGCAAGGCTTTCATAACCCCAAAGCTGCAAGATCATTGAGGCCTTGACAATGGGAACCCCAAGCTACCCACTCTATTCTGTACTTTCAGGATTGGGCTCATCACTTCTTTCTCTGTTGACCTTCTGTGTCCCCAGCCTCATCGATAGCCATTCTTCCCTATACATGGCTCAGTGCTGTTTGCCAGCTCAGACTGATTCAGTCTTTGTTTCAATTCCAAAACTTCTAGAACAGGAATCTAAACTAGCTCATCCTTTTCAGCTTCAAATGGGTCATTGAACAACTTGTGGTTTGTCCTCCCCTAGTCCCCTTTCAGGGGTTCTGTATTCAGGTTTAGATGAGTGAACGTGAAATGACATTGGATAATGATGTTGATACAATATATTTCATGGGGCTTATGTGAGGAATGGCAAATATTGGTTATTATTATCAATTTAAAAGTATTTCTAAGGCCTTCCGTGATGCATTCTCTTCTCCACTCAAACTCTCTAAAGAATAGTGTGCACGTACAGTAGACTCATGATAAATTTCTTACCATCCCTTACTCAAACCACTGTAGTCTGGCTTCTACACTTTCTTATAAAAACCTGTTACTAAGACTAGAAATAGAAAACCTATTGGACACAACATGAATGCTGTGGACCAGTTGCCATCTCCTGATTACTGTCTCTTGAACTGTGTTCAGTGCACTCACATCTCTTCAGTGGATCTTTTTCTGCTCCTCCTTTCAGTGTTGCTATTGCTCTGTGCTTCACCTTCCACTTCTTTCACTTTATAATCATCCTATACAATGTTTTTCACCTCTGTGACTTTAAAGATCCTTTATACCCCAAATTCTTTTTTTTTTTTTTTTTTTTGGAGAGGTTTTTGCTGTAGGGCATGTGCACTTGCCAGAAAGACAGACAGAGACAGAGAGACAGAAAGTGAGAAATCACCCCCCAGGGGGGATGGCTACGCTGCAATCCCTTCTCCTTCATTCTCCTCTCAGGATCTAGGGCACGCATGCACACGAGCCCGGCGTGAGTTTTAAGCCACTGGGTCCAGGACTCGAACTGTGGTTGACTACATGGGAGTCCAGCGACATAGCCATTACGCTAACTGTTGGTCCCATACCCCCAATTCTTATCTCTATGCTAGACCTCTTTCTATGAGATTCAGATTTTGGTAACCACCAGCTTATTGACTGTTGCCATTTAAAACCTCACCAACTCCTCTTTTCTTTTGAACCCTCAAAGTTCTTTGTATTTTTGTTTATTCTCTATTATAATTATGTACTGTGCCATGTTCAACGTTGTATGTTTTTCCTTTAATTTTTTAATTTAAATTTCTTTTAAACATTTAATCACATTACTTAGCTTGCAAAATGAATATTCCAACATGTGTACATTTCTCACCAGTCCAGTTAACCATAATATAAAGTTATCTTCTATAGGTAATAGCCCATATTTTTGTCCCATAAATGACTTTCCTCTCTGTTTTTCTCCTTAATATCTTTCCTCACACTCTACTCCTTCACCCACCCTCTTTCCACACTGTATTTGGTATTCACAACCATTTACTATGTTTCTATATCCTTTAGTCATTCAGTTTTGGCCATAGAATGTGGACAGTTGCTATATGTTAAGTGGAGACATACAATGTCTCTCTTTCATAGCCTGTCTTGCTTCACTCAGCAGTAAATCTTCCATATTCATCCACTTTCTGTCAAAAGCCAGGATCTTGTTTTTTATGGCTGAGCAGTATTCCATAGAGTATGTGTGCCACACTTTTTCAATCCATTCATCTGTTTGTGGGCATTTGGGTTGGTTTCACATCTTAGCAACTGTGAATAATGCCACAATAAACATCAACATGCAAGCACTTTTTCAATTAAGAATTCTTCTGTCCTTTGGGTAGATACCCAGGAGTGGGATTGCTGGATCATATGGTAGTTCTATTTGTAGACCTTTGAGGAATCTCCAAATTGTTCTTCATAGTGGCTGGCCCAAATTACATTCCCACCAGCATGTAGGAGAGTTCCCCTTTTACCACACCCCTGCCAACATTTATCATTTCCTTCCTTCCTTCCTTCCTTCCTTTCTTTTCTTTTCTTAGTCATTCTGACTGGAGTTAGGTGGTATCTATCTGATTGTGGCTTTGATCTGCATCTCACTTACAATGAGGGATGTTGAGTATTTTTTCATATGCCTTTTGGCTAATCATATATCTTCCCCAGAGAGTGACTTTTTCAATTCATTCTCCCAATTCTAATAGGATTGGTCATCTTGAGTTCCTTGTGTATTCTGATTTTCAGTCCCTTATCTGACAGAGAATTTACAAAAATATTTTCCCATTCTGAGGGCTGTCAATTCACTAATTACCATGTCTTTTGCCATGCAGAAACTTCTTAATCTGATGTTATCCCACTTGTCTCTTTTTGGGATTATTTACTGTGCTTTGGGGGTCTTATTTTAGAAGTCTTTGCCTACCCCAGTGTCTCCCAGAGTTTCCCCACTGTTTTTCAGCAGCAGTTTTATAGTTTGAGGTCTTAGGTTTAGATCTTTTTATGTATTTATTTATTTATGTATTTATTTATTTTTTTATTACATTGAATTACATATAACTTTACAGTGTATTACCTTGCTTTTTCAAAAGGGAATGCCATGCATGTCAGTCAGTACAGAGACATTAATCTCCCGCTTCAACATTCAATATCTTTCCTGTTTCCCCCAATCATTATTATTATTATTCCAATTATTTTTTATGATAAACATGATTTTTTTTTCCAATTATCAGATCATAAAGTTCCCAACAATAGGGAACGTAGACTCCACTTGGGGCTGGACCAAGGGTGGGTCTCGTGCAGCCCCGCAAATGTAGGTGAATCTCCATGGAACAGTTTCAGGAATGCGGCTCAGGAAAGCAGAGACGGCCATCAGCTGATGCGGCACGCGGGGCAGACCCCAGCCACGGCCCGCGGGGCAGAGCCCCGGCCACGGCACGCGGGGCAGGCCCCGGCCACGGCACGCGGGGCAGGCCCCGGCCACGGCACGCGGGGCAGAGCCCCAGTCGGGCCGGACCTCCGGATAGGGCACGCGGAGCAGAGCCCCGGCCACGGCACGCGGGGCAGACCCCGGCCACGACACACGGGGGTCAGAGCCCCGGCCACGGCACGCGGGGGTCAGAGCCCTGGCCATGGCACGCGGGGCAGAGCCCCGGTCTGGCCGGACCTCCGGATAGGGCACGCGGGGCAGACCCCGGCCAAGGCACGCGGGGCAGACCCCGGCCACGGCACGCGGGGCAGACCCTGGCCACGGCACGCGGGGCAGACCCCGGCCACGGCACGCGGGGTCAGAGCCCCGGCCACGGCACGCGGGGCAGAGCCCCGGTCGGGCCGAACCTCCGGATAGGGCACACGGAGCAGAGCCCCGGCCACGGCACGCGGGGCAGACCCCGGCCACGGCACGCGGGGCAGACCCCGGCCACGGCATGCGGGGTCAGAGCCCCGGCCACGGCACGCGGGGCAGAGCCCCGGTCGGGCTGAACCTCCGGATAGGGCACACGGAGCAGAGCCCCGGCCACGGCACGCGGGGCAGACCCCGGCCAAGGCACGCGGGGCAGACCTCGGCCACGGCACGCGGGGCAGACCCCTGCCACGGCACGCGGGACAGAGCCCCGGCCACGGCACGCGGGGCAGAGCCCCGACCACGGCACGCGGGGCAGACCCCAGCCAAGGCACGCGGGGCAGACCCCGGCCACGGCACGCGGGGCAGGCCCCGGCCACGGCACGCGGGGCAGGCCCCGGCCACGGCACGTGGGGCAGAGCCCCAGCCACGGCATGCGGGGGCAGACCCCGGCCATGGCACACGGGACAGAGCCCCGGCCACGGCACGCGGGGCAGAGCCCCAGTCGGGCCGGACCTCCAGACAGGGCACGTGGAGCGGAGCCCCAGCGCCCTGACCCCGCGCCCCAGCACGTGGAGTGGAGTCCCCGCGCCCGCCTCCCCACCCCCGCGTGCCGGCACGCAGAGCGGAGCCCCCACCTGCCGCCCCTGGATGTTTAATTGTATCTAGTACTTCTTGCATATTATTCTCAAAGTTTTGGGCCATTTTCTCAGTCTTTATGGTGGACCTTTCTAGGCCAGCCATTTTCTCTTCTACATTAGAGATTCCATTTCCTGAATGATCTAGTCTGCTTTTAATACTTTCAAGGGAGATTTTGACTTCTTGTATTATAGCCTTCATCTCTAAAAGCTCCATCTGATTCTTTTGTAAAGTGTGAAACTCCTCTTTTAGATCTTCCATGAATTTCCTCACCTCCTAGAACTCTTCAACTCCTTTCTCCTTCCCCTTCAGCAGTTCCTTGTCTCTCTTCTCTTCGATCTCTGTTAGCTTTGCCATTATGAATGATCTGAATTGTTTATCAGACATTTCCATGAATTCCCTTGAACTATGTGTGGATGAAGAGGAGCTATCCGTTTCAATTGGAGGAGAGGCATTTTCCTGCTTCTCCATATTTCTTGTGGTCCTGCACCGATTTCTAGTCATCTGGTGGATAGTCGGTTTCTTCCCAAACTTTTTTTTTTTTTTTTGAGAGGTTTTTCGCTATAGGGCGCGTGCACTTGCCAGACAGACAGAGAGAGACAGAGAGACAGAAAGCGAGAAATCACCCCCCAGGGGGGATGGTCACGCCGCAATCCCTTCTCCTCCATTCTCCTCTCGGGATCTTGGGCACGCACGCACACGCGCCCGGCGTGAGTTGTAAGCCACCGGGTCCGAGACGCGAACCGCGGTCGACTACGTGGGAGTCCAGCGACATAGCCATTACACTAACTGCTGGTTCCCTCTTCCCAAACTTTTGAAGTTTAATATGAGGGTTGGGAAGTGTGCAGAAAAGGAAGCAGAGAGAGGGAAACAGTACCAACAACAACAAAAAAACAGGCAAGAAACAGAGAAAAAGAAGAGGAAAACTTTGGAATAAATCTAAAAAAGAAAAATTAATATTCAAAAAAATTAATATTCAAAAAATTTCAATAAAAATCAAAAATTAGAAAACCACGCAGCGCGCTTGTGCGCCGTGCGAAATGTCTAGATCTCAGGAGCCATGGAGCAGACTGTCTCTTGAAGAAGGGCTGTTCTGGGAGGAGCAGAGGGGATCATTAACAAAATAAAGGCCTAGGAGGGAGGGGCCAAAGGGCCCTGTAAGACACCTCACCTTAAAAAATTCTAAAAAGCAAAAATTAAAAAAACAGACAGACAGACAGACAGAGAGAGAGAGAGAGAGAGAGAGGTAGAGAGAGACAAAGATTGATTCAGAGACAGGAGATATGAAAGGGGTTTTCCTACCATGTGGGTTTTGTATGCTGGAGGCCCAGTTAGGAGTGGGACATCTTCCTTTCTCCCAGCATGTCTAGACCTCAGGAGCCATGGAGCAGACTGTCTCTTGAAGAAGGGCTGTTCTGGGCAGGTTTAGATCTTTAATCCACTTTGAGTTGATTTTTGTCAATAGTGAGAGGTAGGGGTTCAGATTCATCTTTCTGCAGGTGAATATCCAGTTTTTCCAGCACCATTTGCTAAAGAGGTTTTCCTTTTCCCACTGAATTGATTGTTACCCTTTGTCAAAAATCAGTTGGCTGGGGACCAGCAGTTAGCGTAATGGCTATGTCGCTGGACTCTCACGTAGTCGTCCGCGGTTCGAGTCCCGGACCCGGTGGCTCAAACTCACACTGGGCGTGTGTGCATGCGTGCCCAAGATCCCGAGAGGAGAATGGAGGAGAAGGGATTGCGGCGTGGCCATCCCCCTGGGGGGTGATTTCCTGCTTTCTGTCTCTCTGTCTCTCTCTGTCTGGCGAGCGCATGCGCCCTATAGCAAAAACCTCTCCAAAAAAAAAAAAAAAGAAAGAAAAAAATTCAGTTGGCTGTATGCTTGGGAGTTTATTTCTGGGGACTCTATTCTGTTCCATTGGTCTACCTGTCTGTTTCTGTGCCCATACCATGCTGTTTTGATTACCACAGCTTTGTAGTATATTTTTGGGTTAGGGAGTAAGATACCACCCACTCCCCTCTTCTTGTGCAGAATTACTTTGGCAATATGAGGTCTTTTATGATTCCAGACAAATTGTATGATTGTCTTTTCTAGGTCTGTGAAGAATGTTTCTGGCATTTTGATCGGATTGCATTAAATATGTTGATTAATTTGTGTAGAATTTCCATTTTGACTATATTAATTCTTCCAATCCAGGAACATGGGATGTCCTTTGACTTTTTTTTTTTTTTATCATTTTCAATTTCTTTTTATGGCTTCTCATTGTTTTCCTTGTGGAGGTCTTTAACTCTTTGGTTAGATTTACTCCTAGGTATTTTATACTTTTTGTAGCTATGGTAAATCAAATTACTTTTTTTCAGTTCTCAGTCTGCCTACTGTTCATATAGATTTCTGTATGTTGATTTTGTATCCTGCAACTTTACTGTATTCATTTATTACTTCCAGTCATTTCTTTCTTGGATACCATTGGGTCTTCTATGTGTACAATCATGTCATCTACAAATGGAGATAGTTCACCTCTTTTTCTCCTATTTGAATGCCTTTTATCTTACTCTTTTTTCCGATTGTGTTGGTGAGGACTTCCAGTACCATATTGAAAAGGAGTGGAGAAAGTGGGCATCCTTGTCTTGAACCAGTTTTTAGTGAAAAAGCTTGCAGCTTTTCTCCATTCAGGATGATGTTAGCTGTGTGCTTTTCATAGACAGCTTTTTATTGTGTTGAGAAATGACCCTTCTATGCCGATTTTGCTGAGAGTCTTGATCATGAAGGGATGTTGTAGCTTATTAAATGCTTTTTCTGCATCAATTGATATGATTATATGGTTTTTCTCTTTCTTTCTTTTTATATGGTGTATTACACTTATGGTTTTACGTATGTTGAACCAACCTTGCATCCCTGGGATAAAGCCTACCTGATCGTGATGTGTTATCTTTTTTATATGTTGTTGGATATGATTTGCTAGTATCTTGTTGAGAATTTTTGTGTCTATATTCATCAGAGATATTGGTCGATAGTTTTCCTTTCTTGTCCTGTCCTTATCTGTTTTAAGGATAAGGGTGATGGAGGCTTCATAGAATGAATTTGGGAGAGTTTCACCTTTTGGACCTAGCAGAAGTCTTTGCATAGTGGATTCACTCAGTATTTGCCCATTCGAATATTCCTGTTATTTAAAATGAACTACTTATTATTCTTGTGATTTTATTTTATTTTCTTCCTATCCTGACAAATTACCCACAAGCCTTTTTTCTAAATTAAGAATAATTTCTGAATTGTTTTTTTTTCTGGTCAAAGGGGGAAGAAAACCTTAGTATTAATAGATACCCATGTTAATAACATTTTGAATATATACTTGACCTATTAATATGAACTTTCCGGGCCATCAGGTGGCGTGGTGGCTAAAGGCGCTGGATTCCCACATGGCCGACCACAGTTCGAGTCCTGGACCTGGCGGCTTGCTTTCTCTCTCTCTCTCTCTCTCCCTCTGTCCCTCTCTGGTCAAATTGAAATAAACAAATTATGAATAAAGTTAAAAATAAAATAATTCTAAAAAAAATATGAACTTTCCTTGGGAATAAGGACAAAAAGTTTAGTGAGTTTTGGACACTAATCATATGTGAATTTAATTTCTATTATAAATATTTTTTAAAAAACAAATGCTTATAGAAAAATTCAGCCAGTTAAGAAATAATGCTATGCAGACACAGTTTCTGTTATTTTGTATAGAGTTGTTACAAGTTACAATGAAGTATAGATTTAATAATTCTTTGTAAATAGGGGATATATTTGCTTATTGGGTTAGAGTATGTTTTTTGTCAAAGGCTGAACATCTAATTACTGTATAGGGTAGGCAGCAACTAAAACCACTGTTCTGTATATTTACCCACATAACATGTAGTGATAAGAACAAGAGGTTTTTGCAAATATTTTGAAGTTGTGCTGCCACTATGGTGTATATATTGAAGGCTTAGATATCTCACTGTATTCCTCTGAGTGCACTTTGGTAAGTCAGATGATAGTCTGCATTCAGATACAAGAGCTAGTATAAGGGTAAGTTAGCAAAGCCAGCTCTACGGTTTTTTGTTTTTTTGTTTGTTTGTTTTTAAGGACAACATTTACCAGAAGTATGGCATGAGAATCTCATAGCATCTTACAGATTTTTAAGAAATCGATGGCTTTTGGCAAATGGTCCAACACAAAGAAACCTTTTGTTTCATATATTCCATGTTTAAGTGAAAAAACAGGAAGGTAAATAAAAGAGCTAGTAATGAAAGAAATGTGATTTCATGTGCTGCTTCTTTGGCCTTTGTAGATTGAACAGATTTGGTATTTGTGGTACATATATATACACTCAGGTAGAGTAGTAGAGGCTTGGTTGTCATTCAGTCTTTAGGGCCTTCAAGGAGTTAATGAGAATCGTAAAGTCTTGGCGCTCCATGGCGAGGTGGCACTTGAACCTACAGAGGGTGTAGCTTAGTGGTTATGGCATTAACTACAGGGAGCATGAGTCATTTAGGGAGAGAGCCTTTCAGTCTTGGATCAGTCTTAAAGCAGACTTCACGCTGAGCATTTCTGCTAAACTGCATCTCTTTTACAAAGCAGCAGTACTCAGTATGCTGTAGTATTAACCAGTAAGACAAGTTCGGTGACAAAGGAGAACTAAATTCTTAAAGTTGACATTTAGGCAAAAGTTAGGTGTTTTAGGAGGTGAGACTGGAACATGATCTTCCCAGAAAACATTGATGATAAAAACAGAGAGAGCTGTCTACTAGGTACTTGTGTGCTTGACTTTAGTGACCATCTTTTCTTAACTTGGTTTAAGTTCAAACTCCTTTTCACAGGATCTTTAAACCTACTGTAGACAGTACAGAAGTGAGTGGATAAAGTTTCATTTGGAAACTCTGATAGCTTAGCCAATAAACTTGGACCTGCCCAAATATGGTAGTAATATTGGGACAAAATGGGGACTTCCAAATGTTGTTTTCCTTTTGGAGGCAAAGTCCATAACAAATTCATTTGGATATAGTATTGAAAATCTGGTCATGAAATAATGACACAAGTATGAGAAGAAATTTTTTCCAAAATCCATTTTGTGTATTTGGGCAGAAGTAAAAGAAAGAAGATGCTCTTCATTAAATTGGTTTAATAGAGGACATGGAAGCTTTGTTTCCTAAAGAAAACATATCTTTACCCTAAACTATAATCTTCTAATGTCTGTTGGTTGCATGCATTGCTGCATTTCCTCTGTACATGTGCTCTCCTTTATTTTCATGGCAAATGCATTTTTAAACACAGTCTCTGGGATAATTATTGCCATTGATCAGTTTTGATATTTCTTCTTTAATAACGTTTTCATTTATTCCCTTTTGCTAGCTGGATTGCCTTTTGCAATTCTTACTTCAAGGCATACCCCTTTCCACCGAGGAATATTCTGTAATGATGAGTCCATCAAGTACCCTTACAAAGAAGACACCATACCTTATGCGTTATTAGGTGGAATAATCATTCCTTTCAGTATTATCGTTGTAAGTGAAATCCACTTTTCCAAGTTTATGATTTTTTGGCACTGGGCTTAATTTTGTTACTCTGTTCATGATTTAATATGAAATTCTCCAAAACATTGTATGTGTTTTAAGTCTTTACACAAAGGTTTATTTGATCAAGATCATCCAGCTATTATAGGTAGGGCCAAAAGAATAACAATGTATAATTAGAGAAACCTTACCAACTATGTGTAGATTTTATGCTAACTTTCCCCATCTTACTGTAATTATTAGTGCTCTAATTTGCTGTTGTTTCAGTGATTGTGGAATTAATAGATGGATGTTATAGCAGTGTGTTTCAAGCATTCTTTGTATATAGGGAATTATTTTATCATTTATTACGTATGTGTATAAATATCTACTTTCTTTAGTCACTGATTTCTAGGACAGAAAAAAAATTGCTAATGTTAAAATCTCTAACTCATGTTTACTAAATATTTTGTAGATAATGACATAAATAGAAGAGAAAGCTTCAGTTTCATATATAATTATCAGTGAACATGGAAGAATTTTACTGCTACTGAAGGCAAGACTAAGTTTTGAACATCAATAATAACTTATTTTCTAATATTACAGGTGGAAATGGTTAGAGAATGAGGCTCTAGGGAGAATATTTCAGTGAGTAGATGAGATGATTTTTATAATCTCCTGACTCAGAAATTCTATGACTTTATTCAACAGTTGGTGCTCTATAACTTGTAAATTAGGAAAAAGTTTTATGTTAGTTAAAAGCAGAAGGTATTTTCTTATTCAGGAGATAGGCCAACAAGATGACAGCTTTTATCTTGTCCGTTTTTGAAGTGTATTTTTAAAAACCCAAAACTTCTTAGTTTAGAAACGTAATGCCTTGGTCAAGAATTTTTAACAGCGTGTTGTTAACAATGAAAATTAATCACCTCATAATTTCTGGTATGTTGTTAGTAAAAGGAAAGCTCTGCTATACAAAAGTTTGTTTCACAAGACTGTCACCTCCTTAAAGACAGAGGTGATACTTGGTTTGTCTTGATATTTACACTGCCTGGCATGGAGCCAGGCATGGCCTGTGTGTTTGAATGAAACCATGTGTTCACGTGAGTGAAGCAAGTAATTGTGCAGTACGCTGGTGATATTCTACAGTATGACTGAGTTTTAAGAAATTAAAGATTAATTCAATTCAATAATTTTTGCATTGAGTTTTGTTACTAAAAGAAAGCCAAATATGATTCTTCCATTTGTAGTGAATAGGTTTTTTTTTTTTAGTATTTATTTAGTATGTATTCTGAGAGACTGCTATTTCTTTCTTTTTATTTATTTATTTGATTCATTTTTAAAGGTTTTTCTCATGCACTCGCCAGATAGAGGCAGAGGTGGAAAGTGAGAAACCACCCCTGAGGGGCCAGAACACAGTCCCTTCTCCTCCATTTTCCTCTTGGGATTTTGGAAGTGCATGCACACATACCTTGTATGATTTTCAAGATGCCAGTTTTGGGACCTAAACTGTGGTCAGCCATGTGGGAATCCAGCATCTTAACCTCCACACTACATGCTGACCCCCGCCTTTTTTAAAATTAATTTTTTAGTCCAACATTATTTGATTTTTTATCGTAATTTATGATTTACATAAAATCATTCTACATCTTTGTAGGGTACAGTGTAGCTTTTAAAAGTATGTATACAGTGTGTAATAAATTAAGGATACAAATATATTAATTACCTTCAACATTTAACATAAAATTTTTAGTGAAATTCTTAGTTGTAAATAATAGCTGATTATAAACAGAATTTAAGTATTTGAATAAACAATGCTTGGGAATACACTTGTCGTTCAATTAGACTTTTCTTTGTGTCTCAGTGAAAAGAATGCTACCCCAGCAAAACTGTGGCAGT
The DNA here is from genome assembly GCA_026018925.1 of Tupaia tana. Taxonomy (NCBI): domain Eukaryota; kingdom Metazoa; phylum Chordata; class Mammalia; order Scandentia; family Tupaiidae; genus Tupaia; species Tupaia tana. The sequence continues at coordinate 44,251,491 of JAKSZU010000006.1, read as the reverse complement.
CTCCTATAGACCAGAGGGCTACAGCAGACAGGCCACTGGGCCTTGTGTGAGTGCGCACAGCCTGCAGGGTACATAGGGCCTGACAAAATGCCTGGTTAGCAATACTTAGGAATTATATGTCACTAACTTTTTTATTTTTTGCCATTTCAACATAACCTGTGAGAAAGGTACCTTTATATTTAACAAAAGGCAAGTAAATATATATGAGTGTAGATTTCTTTAAAAAGAACAGACTTTCTGCAGGTACTATAAAAGTACTGTTTTCATATGAACAGTATCAACACAGACTAACACTGCTTTAGAGCACTGGTATTAATACTGATTTTAAGTAATTCCATTTTATTCATTAATTCACTTTCTTTCAGGCAGTCCTTCGGTGGACTTCTGTATGTATAACTTTATTTATTAGAAAGTAAAGCATTTCTTAAAAAAGAAAAACTGTGATTCAGCCCTAACACCAGACATTTAACATGACTTCTAAATGATCCATAAATATATGAGTGGTTGAGGGAGCCTGGCAGAGAACCAGAATTAATATAGTTTCTCAGAATACAAGGGAGAATTTTAGTAGGAGGAAACGGTCAGTGAAGTCAAATACTGTTAAGAAGTTAAAGTAAATGAAGACTGTTAAAAATCTGTTTGATCCGTTGAGACAATTTAACTTTTGAGGAAGATCAATAGAAAAAAGAGAATGGAGGTAGTTAGAGATATTCAGGAGGAAGGAGAAGATGTGAAAATGTGCCAGTGATTTTAGACTTATTCTTTTGGGAAGGTCGGGCCCTGAATGAAAGATACCAGAACTACAGAGACAGAGAAAAGACATGTTCAGTTGTCTTGGTAGAGACACAAGAGGTGTTGATGAGAGAAAACTGGGGGGCATAAGTTTAACAAAAGTTGGCTCACACCGATGTATATAATTATTAGCTTCGATCTTCCCACGTATTCTGTTTTAGTCTCCCAAATATTACCTTTAGTTCGTTTGTTCCCTCCCTCCCTCCCTCCCTCCCTCCCCCTTCCTTCCTTCCTTCCTTCCTTCCTTTCCCATATCCTTAGAATCTAAGTAAATAACACATGACAAGTCATCTCAGTTCTAGGATTAAGTCACTGTTGGCTTAGGTGTAGACTTCACCAAATCAGAATTGGCATAAATGGCTCAAAGGGCAGCATTAGGTGTTAGAAAGAATATGGCCATCTTGTGTAGAGCAAATGGATAGACACATCTCTAAATTTAATTCAGAACAACTGATTTAGAACTCTTCTCTTGTCTGTTTCTTTCAAGAAAGAGGGAATACATCATTAAAAATGATGTATTCAGTAAAGTGACCTATTATTTGCCAACTTTAGAGTTCTCCCCCACCATCCAGTCCAAATGATTAAATTCCAACTTACTCTAGTCCTTAATCATCTTTTAAGCTGTGGCCCTGTACTCTGAATGTTTCTAGTAAACTGATTTTCTGTCATCAGTGGTAAAACCAGTATTTGGGTTACCCTAAATGATGATGATTAGGACTAAGAAAACTCACAAAACTTAGTACCTGTTTCCTTTTCTCCCACCCACCCCTCACCCCACTGTATGCCAGAAGGCATGTATGTTTACCAGAGAGAGACAAAGTGAGAGAAAGATGGAAAAAAGTATCCCCCAATAGGGTGTGATCATGTCCTAATCTCTTCTCCATTTCTTCATCTTTTTGGGATTTTAGGATGCATGCACACACACACCTGGCATTTTTTTTCTCTTTTTTTGGAGAGTTTTTTGCTATAGGGCACGTGTGCTCGCCAGAAAGACAAGAGAGACAGAAAGCAAGAAATAACCCCCCAGGGGGGGATGGCCATGCCACAGTCCCTTGTCCTCCATTCTCCTCTTGGGATCTTGGGCGTGCACGCATACGCACCTGGCGTGAGTTTAAGCCACAAGGTCCAGGACTTGAACCATGGTCGACTACATGGGAGTCCAGCGACATAGCCATTATGCTAACTGTTGGTCCCAACATCTGGCATGTTTTTCAAGCTGCCAATCTGAGATTTGGACCCCACAGTCAGCCATCTGGGATCCAGCTTCCTTAACCGGTAGGCCTAGAGCTGGCCCAGATTAGTACCTGTCTCTAAAAATAGCTGAATGCTTAAGGATACCTGATAGCTGAAAAACGGAAGTTTTAATCCTAAAATTATGGCTGATTGCTCTGTTTGGTGTATTTTCAATTATAAAAGATCAACTCCATAATGAAATGGTAGAGAAATCTTTTCTGGCTACTTAACTACTCAGAATTGCTGAGACCTTAATGATCTGAGGAGGCAATATTTACTTTAATCCAAGGCAGTCAGGAGTAACCCTAAGCAAAAGTAGGAAGTTTTGGTGTTTCTAAAGTACACAGTTTTCCTCTCCTGTGATTTGGTCTCAGAAAAGTATCTAATTCACTCATTCCCATTAAGGTTTACAATGAAGACTGTATTTCTGTGGGGCTTAATCTATTTAAACTAAGGATGTCTACTTTTTACCCAAGAGGCAACACCTTCATTTAAAATTTATTGACCACCTACTCTGTTTCAGGTCATTGTGGTGATATTAGTTTTCTTTCCAACAGTTAAGAAATCATCCTTGCTTTTGTAGAGTTCATAATCTTAATTGTTCATAGTCTAGTTGTTCATAGTCTAGTTGACCTTCTATTGTAATTATGGAATCCATTGGGCCAGATGACTGAAGAATTTTTAGTATCAGCTTCTTGAAATCTCTTTCAAGAGGCAGACATTTGTTTCACTTATTGGAGGTTCACCCTGAAAACAATTGATGTTTACCAAATAGAAATGTTTGAATGCCTACAAAATTGTTTATGTAAATGTAGGATGAAGCAGGGAAAATACTATAGTACCATGGTACTATCTCAAGTGAAACTTTGTTATGGATACCCTCCTCCCCCCTCACCCAAATTAGCTAGGAGACTTCCCATTATTTATTTTGGTCTCATGTAGCTAGAGTGTATCTTAAATAATCAGCAAATGTTACCATTTATAATGTTGCCATCAGCATTTTCTTATAATTTCTCAGGATACTGGCTTGTGAACTAGTAAAGCAGTTGGAAACCTTTCTATGCCTTTACATTCATTACAGTAATGTGCTGACGCTGACCCTCACCCCCCAAGACACACACACACACACACGCACACACACACACATACACACAACTAGACTCTGGAAAATATTATAGTTTATGAAAAGGCTTTAACTCAAATTTACAGACGTCATTGAAAAATAAAGGGAAGATTTCACTTGAAATATTTTCTTGGAAAGGGGGAAGCACTAAGTATGTGTTTGGTTTTTCAGTATGGCTTGTTAAGGAAGCTTGGCTTACAGGTCTGGAAGGCAGGGCCGGTAGACCCTGTCAGCAAAAATCTGTGCCCTCTGTACCCCTTTAGAGCCCTGCTTTTTATATTAGAGTTTTTAGTCCCTGAAACAATTTTACCCTTTTTATTGGGTTGTCAGAAAAGTCATGACATTTTTTTCTATGCAAAAATGTGTCGTGACCTTTTCGACAACTGAATATGATGAATGTCTTTGATTTAAAAGAATGTTTGAGAAAAATGAATACTGTGTCAGATAAAATTACTTACATAAGAGAACTTCTGATTGGGGAAGTTTGTTTTCTTTGAACAAACAATGGGTTTTGGCCTCCAAGATTCATCAGTGTCTACTTATTAAAGCTCAATTTATTTGAATACAAGAAAATAAACAAGGTCTTGTTTCAGGTAGACCGAAATGATTTTAGTTCAGCCTTGGATTTGTAAGCAGTGTCCACAATTGATCCTACACTTTTTGTGGCTTAGAAGATATCTTAAGTTGACGCTCTGTAAAAGTGGAGAAAGATTACAAAAAAAAAGTGGGGTTGCTGTTTTAAAAACAAAGATCTTACTGTGATTTACAACTTTCCATTTTTTGTTTGTTTGTTTAAAGTGCCTGCTTGCCACTTTAACATATTATCTCTGTTTCTTTTTCAGATGATTCTTGGAGAAACCCTGTCTGTTTACTTTAACCTCTTGCACTCAAATTCCTTTATCAGGAATAATTACATAGCCACTATTTACAAAGCTATTGGAACATTTTTATTTGGTGCAGCTGCTAGTCAGTCCCTGACTGACATTGCCAAATACTCAATAGGCAGACTGCGGCCTCACTTCTTGGATGTTTGTGACCCAGATTGGTCAAAAATCAACTGCAGCGATGGTTACATCGAAAACTATATATGTCGAGGGAATGCTCAAAAAGTTAAGGAAGGCAGGTGAGTGGTAAATCTTTAATGCTTCTTCTGTCTTGCGTCTCCCTGGAATAGAAGGTTGCAGTGACTGCCAGATGAGCCATCTACCAGCTTTAAGAGAGAAACTAGTGTAGTGACGGGAGGCAAATTAAAATGGTTATGTTTTGACTTGTTCTCTCTCCTCATTGTTTGTTAGTTTGTTATGTTTTTGCCCTAGGGTGCATGCACCTGCCAGAGAGAAACAAAGAGAGACACTGAGGGGGAAAGTGAGAAATCATTTCCCAGGGAGATAGCCATGCCACAATGCCTTCCCCTCCTGAGATTTGGGCACACATGCACATGCACCCAGCATGATTTTCAAGCCTCTGGATTTGGGACTTGAACTGTGATCAGCCATGAGGGAGACCAGAGCTATAACTACTGTGTAACCTGCTGACCCCCCTTCATTCTTTTTTCCTAATTTATCACTATTCATTTAAGAGTATTTTACTGCAACTCTTCATCACTAGTGTATAAGAATATAAAATGAACTTCATAGATGATTTGGTCCAGGGTCAGCAAACTTTTTCTTAAGATGCCAGAAAGTAGATATTTTAGGCTTCGTGAGCTATAGGCTTTTAAAAATTTTCCCACAAATATTGAACTCTGCTTTGTAGCAGCAATAAAACAACCATAGATGGTTCTTTTTTTTTTTTTTTTCTTCTTTTTTTGGAGAGGTTTTTGCTATAGGGCGCGTGTGCTCGCCAGACAGACAGAGAGAGACAGAGAGATAGAAAGCGAGGAATCACCCCCCAGGGGGGATGGCCACGCCGCAATCGCTTCTCCTCCATTCTCCTCTCGGGATCTTGGGCATGCACGCACACGCGCCTGGCGTGAGTTTAAGTCGCCGGGTCCGGGACTCGAACCGCGGTCGACTACGTGGGAGTCCAGTGACATAGCCATTACGCTAACTGCTGGTCCCACCATAGATGGTTCTTAAATGAATTGTGTGACTTTGTTAGAATAAAACTTAATTTACACAAACAGTGGCTGCTCCCAAAGGTCATAGTTTGCTGAGCTCTGATCTAGTCCAACTATTTATGAACTGCTAGAGCTTTTAATGTTCCCAGAGTATGTATTTTCTTGTAAGGTAATATGGTTCAGATTGTGACCACTCTAGGTCCTCGGGTCACCTTCCTGAAACAGCCTTATTAGGCTACTTTCTACATTCTGGAGCACTATTAGACATGAATGAGATGAAATGTTTAGAACTTAGAAGGTCCAGCTCCTTTAGTTTATAGATGGAGGAAAAGGTGACTAAAGAGGTAAGAATTGGAGAAACAAGTGGTAGAAGTTGATATTGATTGGAGCCAGGTGAATAAGTATTTGATAAAAAGAGTAGAGGAATAATGGTCTAGAAATGGCTGTGAGGAGTGATGAAGGTAACAGCAGCAACACTGGACTCCTAAAGTGTGGGATATGGGGATCTCGCTCTCTGCTTTGATAGGGAAAACTACAGCGCCACCCCGTATCCTAGGGAAAGGCGGTATAATCGGATGACTAGAAAGTGTAGTGAACCTTCCTGAAAGAGTTTGAAAATACAGGGAAAGATAGAGAACTTTAATGATAGAATTGTAATTCCAGAGTTGGGGTAGAGAGGGTCAACAAATGCTTAGTTGAAAGAAGGGGAAGCTTATTGGAAATGAGAAGGGGAAGCTTATTGGAAATGAGATTGAAATTTAAGACAAATTATAAAGAACAGCCAATAGCTTGCTAAAAACATGCCATGAGAAACAAAATTTGAGAAGAAAATCATGATTTTATATTCTTTCAACTATTTCTTAACCATGTAGCCTTTAAAAAATAGCCATATATATTTTTGAGGGCAATAATGAAAATTACCTCTAGGGATTTAAATCATACATACATGCACTCATTCTCTCTCTCTCACACACACACATACACACACACAAAGAAAAAATAATTATTAACTCCTTTGATATTAAAAATAGCTTTACTGAGGTATAATTTATATTCTGTAAAATTTATGCATTTTAAATATACAGTTAGATAAATTTTATACATTAAGTTGTTTACCATAGCAATCAGGTTTTTAAATATTTGCATTACACTAAAAAGTCTGTTTCTAAGCCTTTGTAGTCTGTTTATACTCCTTTCTACAACCTCAGGATCTTTTTTTCTCTCCCTATAATTAATGTGTTCTAGAATATAGTACAAACAGTCATATAATGAGCACTTTGTTGTGTCTTTCACTTCACATTTTGCTTTTGTGATTTTTAAAATAATTATTTGTTTAATTTTATTTATTCATTTATTTCAGTTCAACTAGAGAGAGATGGGGGAGGGGGGGCTAGAAAGAAAGCCACCCGGTCCAGACCTGAACTGCGGTTGGCCATGTGGGAGTATCCAGCACCTTAACCACCACGCCACCTGCTGGCCTCTCATGCTATTCTTTATGTCCCCTATGAGGTATATTATTATAGTTTTAGATTGTATGGCTATCCTACAGTTTGCTTATCCATTCATCCAAATGTTGTTGAACATGTGGGTTGTTTCCAATTTTCATCCCTTAAAATAAGGCCACTATGAAGACTTATGTACCAAGAAATATACTTTATTTCTCTAGAATAGCCAGTCATAAAAATGCTAGCTCAGACAGCATTTGTGCATTTAACTTTCTAAGAAGCCATTAACTTTTTCACAGTGGTCATACCATTTATGCATTGTCCATGCTAAAGTATGAGACTCCCAAAGTCTGTCATTATTTGTTATTGGTCAGTCTTTTTAATTTTAGCCATTCTAGAGAGTTTTAAGGTATCTCAGTGTGGTTTCAATTTATATTTCCTTAGTGACTAGTGTTGCTGAATTTTTTTGGCCATTTAACTTTTGTCATTTGTGAAATGTCTATTCAACTCTTTCGCTTGTTTGAAAAAAATCAGACTGCTTGCTTTACTGAGCTTGAAGAGTTTTTTATAGGGACCAAAAGGTAACCTGGTGGTTAAGGCCCTATTGGTTAAGGCATAGGGCTCCCACATGACCAGCCATGGTTTGAGTCCTGGACCTAGTGGCTTGCTTTCTTACTTTCCCTCTCTGTCTCTCTCTCTGTGTCTTCTCTATCTCACTCTGATGAGTGCATGTGCCCCAAAGCAAATTAAATAATAATAATGATAATAATAAATACAATTAAATAAGTCTAAAGAAGAGAGTTCTTTATATATTCTGAACAAAAGTTGGTTGTCAGTTACATGTTTTGAAAATACTTCCTCAGTCTGTGGCTTGACTTTATTTTATTTATTTATTTATTTATTTGGAGAGGTTTTTTGCTATAGGGCGCGTGCGCTCGCCAGAAAGACAGAGACAGAGAGACAGAAAGAGAGAAATCATCCCCCAGGGGGGATGGCCATGCCACAATCACTTCTCCTCCATTCTCCTCTTGGGCTCTTGGACACGCACGCACACGTGCCTTGTGTGAGTTTAAGCCACCAGGTCTGGGACTCAAACCACGGTCGACTACATGGGAGTCCAGCGACATAGCCATTACACTAACTGCTGGTCCTGACTTTATTTTTTTTAATTGTGTTTTCTTGATGCTTAGAAGTTTTAAATTTTGATAAAATCCAATTTATTACTTTTTCTTTTATGGTTTGTGCTTTTTATGCCCTAATATTTATTTGCTTGAAATTTAGAAAAATTTTCTTCCTATGTTTCCTTTTATAAGTTTTGTAATTTTTAGCCCCTATATTTTGGTCTGTGATCCATTTAAATTAAGTACATAATGTGAAGAGTCAATATCTCCTTTTTCCCACTGACTAGCAGTTCTTCCAATGTTTATTTATTGACAAACTATCCTATTCATGTAGAATTCCCTTGGTGCCTTTGTTGAAACTGAACTGACTATATAAATGTGGGTCTGCTTTGGACTCTCAGTCTATTTCATTGATCTTCCTGCTTCTTATTCTGTCACTACCAAACTGAAGCTTTATAGTAGGTCTTAAAATAATGTATAAATTATTTGACTTGTTCTTCTTTTTAAACTTGCATTATCTATTGTAGGTTCTTAATTTTTTTTGCTAGAATTTTGATGGCATTTGCTTTCTATCTATAAATCAATTTGTGAAGAATTGCCATTTTAGTGTGGAGCTTCTAATCCATGATTATGGTATATATCCATTTATTTAGATTTTCTTTAGTTTCTCATTGATAAAAATTTCAGTGACTGGGTCTTGTATACATTTTGTTAAATATATCATTAAGTTCTTGATGCCAATGTGAGGAGGTTTTAAATTCTGGGAATTTTTTGCCACAGGGCACAAGTGCTCACAAATGAGAGACAGAGAGAGGGGGAAGTGAGAAATCACCTCCTCCATGGGCGATGGCCACACTGCAGTCTGTTCTCCATTTTCTCCTTTCAGAATTTTGGGCAGGCATGCATGCATGCCTGGAGTGTTTTTCAAGCTGCAGCACTCATCCAGTACCGTAATCACCACATCACCTGTTGGTCCCCTATTTTTGTAAATTAATTTCTGTTTGTTTGTTTTGAGTGTGTGGAAATAAAATTGATTTTCATATTGGCCTTGTATCCTGTAACCTTCCTAATTTAATTGATTTGTTAGTTGGAATAACTGTTAATGATTGTTCAAGGTTTTCTACTTTTCCATTTATATTATCTGTGAATAAAGAGAGTTGTACTTCTTTTCTATATTGCCTTTTCTTTCTTCTCCTTGCCTGTTATATTGGCTAAGACCTCCATTACAAGATTGAAAGAAGTGGCAAGAACAGATATGCTTGTCTTCTTCCTGACATTAGGTAGGAAGTACTCAGTCTTTTACCATCTGATGTTACCTGTATGTTTTTTGTAGGTGCTTTCATTAGATTTTTTTAAAAAAATCATTAATGGCTGTTGTATTTTTGTCATATGAGTTTTCTGTATCTGTCCTATTGTTTTCTTCTCTATTTGCTAATACAGTGTATTACATCATTTATTTATTTACTTTTTTTTTGAGAGAGAGAGAAAGAGCACACCACTTGAAGTCCTATTTATGTTTTCGAAAACAATTTCTTTACAAGCAGGATGTATCTAGCTAGGTGGCGTGGTGGTTAAGGTGGCTAGATCCCAAATGGCTGGCAGTACAGTTTCAGTCCTAGACCTGGCGACTTGAAAAGAACACCAGGTTTTGTTGTGTGTGTGCCCAAAATCCCAAGAGGAGAGAGAGAGAGAGATTTCTGACAAGGTCACTATGTTGCAGTTTTTCTGTTCTAGCCTCCCAGCTAGCTAGGACTATAGGCATGCACCACTGAGCTTGATCTGTTTGGTTTGACCCAGGAACCAGACCTGGTCCTTCAGGCAGCCTCAGCCACCACATAATGACATTTTCCGACTTGTGCCATTGGGCTGGGCCTGTGTTTATTTTTTAAAAATAAACAAAGTAACTTTTCACTTCTAGGATATACACCTCCTGGTCATGGTATATTATTATTATTATATTAACTGGATTCTGTTTGCTAGTATTTTGTGAAGGATTCTTCCCCTTTTTTTGGAGAGGTTTTTGCTATAGGGCACGTGCACTCACCAGACAAACAGACAGAGACAGAGAGACAAAAGCGAGAACTCACCCCCCAGGGGGGATGGCCATGCTGTTATTCCTTCTCCTCCATTCTCCTCTCGGGATCCTGGGCACGCACGCACACACGCCCGGCATGAGTTTTTTTAAGCCACCGGGTCCGGGACGCGAATGGTGGTCGACTACGTGGGAGTCCAGCGACATAGCCAATATGCTAACTGCTGGTCCCGTGAAGGATTCTTATATCTGTGTGAGAGTTGTTAGTCTATAGGTTTCTTATAAAGTTTTTGTCTAGATGTTGTATCAGATGTTTAGTATTAAATGTTTGTTGGAGTGTGTGGAAAGTTTTCTAAAAATTTTTTTTCAAAAAACATTTATTAATTTATTGGGTTGTCAGAAAAGTCATGATGCATATTTGCATAGAAAAATGCATCATGAAAAAAGATTAGCCAGAAGATAGGGATTGTGAAACCACCCCACCACCTACTGACCCATAGTGGGAAGGTTTTAAACTATTATTTCAGTTTTTTAGTTATAGGACTATAGATAGTCCCCAAGTTATGATGATTCAACTTGGGATTTTTGGACTTTACCAAAGTGCAAAAGCAGGGCAACCATTTTGTTTTTTACTTTCAGTACAGTATTGAGTAAATTACATGAGGTATTCAGCACTTTCTTATAAAATAGGCTTTGTGTTAGATGATTTTGCCCAACTGTAGACCCAACATATACACTTGTTTTGATTGCAGTTGTGTGTGTGTGTGTTCAGCCTACTGGATTGCTGGGACTATAGGCATGTGCTCCCATGCCCAGCTCTTTCAGATGGAGTTGTTGTATTCTCCAGTCTGAGCTTGTGGTCTTCCTGCCTCAGTTCAGCAGGTTGTTGATATTACAGCCAAACACCACCACGTCTGTCTTGTAGGCAGGGGGTTGGACTTGGGCTTCCTGTGTGGCTTTAACTTGCTGAACAGCTGTTTCCATAGGTACCGCCATGGCTGAACCTGATTGCACTTTTGACCTGCACGCACTTGGGCTTTTTGTCCATCAGCCTTTTGTATCTCTACAGCATGCAGGAGCAGCTGTCCACTTAAAGTCCTATTTATGTTTTCAAAAACAACTTCTTTACAAGTAGGATGGATCTAGCTAGGTGGTTTAGGTGGATGGATCCAAAATGACTGGCTGTACAATTTCAGTCTTAGACCTGGTGACTAGAAAAGAACACCAGAGGGAACCAGCAGTTAGTGTTAGTGTAATGGCTATGTCGCTGGACTCCCACGTAGTTGACCACAGTTCGCATCCCGGACCCGGTGGCTTAAAACTCACGCCGGGCGCATGTGCGTGCATGCCCAAGATCCCGAGAGGAGAAGGGAGGAGAAGGGATTGTGGCGTGACCATCCACCCTGGGGGGTGATTTCTCGCTTTCTGTCTCTATGTCTCTCTCTGTCTGGCGAGTGCATGTGCCCTATAGCGGAAACCTCTTAAAAAAAAAAAAAAAAAAAAAAAAAAAAAAAAAACACCAGATACAGGTGCGTGTTTGCCCAAAATCCCAAGAGGAGAATAGAGAAGGGATTGTATCATCATATCCCCTGGGGGGGGGGGTATTTTATCACTTTCTCTCTCTATCTCTCCCTCCCTCCAGTGAGCACAGGTACCCTAAAACAGATTAAAAAGAGAAAATTAGGACCAGCAGATGGTGTAATGGTTGTCACTGAACTCCCATGTAGTCCTGGGCCTGAAAACTTAAAACTCATTCCAGGTGCATGTGCATGCATGCCCAAAATCCTGAGAGGAGAATGGAGAAGGGATAGTGATGTGGCCATCCCTCCAGGGGGTGATTTTTTTGCTTTCTGTCTCTCTGTCTCTTCAGCAAGCACATGCACCCTATAGCAAAAACCTCTCTCAAAAAAAAAAAGGTTTTTTTTAAGTAGGATGAACATTTGGTTAACTGAAACTACAGAACTATATCCATTAGAAGTAGTTATTACATACAGTTTCACTGAGAAGATTCTTTGGTCAGTTTTGGAGTTCTGAAGTAAAAAGAAAAAAATGAAAGTAGAAAATGAAAATTTTAGAAAGACTGTATTTTCCTAGAAAAATGTGCTTTCTTTCCATCAGTGTTTCCAGATGAGTCAGCTGCCGCCAGTTTCAGGGCTGTGTAATATTGGTACATAACTGTGGCTTTCCATTACTGTTCTATTGTGGAATATAGTCTGGCCAGATACTGGTGTTGCTGTTCCTTTTCTTTTGAACTTTTAAAGTTTGGAAAGCCAAAAATGCAAAACCATTTCAGTCTAAATATTGTCTAGTTTATTAGGATTAGAAATAATCTGCTCTGTTAATTTATTTATCTCCACAGCCTGTCCCCATGTAAGTGTTGATTATAACATTATAAAGCTTGACATTGGGAGAAGGGAACACAAGTGCCCGAAATGAGTCACTTTTGTTGACTGTATGAATGAGTCAGTTACATGTTAACATGAGAATATGCTCCTACAATTTTGGTTTTTGGTCTTGATTTTGCCTTGTCCTCTTGTTTTCTCCCACCCAGCCCCTATTTTCCAGCATCTGTGCATGCCCTTGTGTTCTGTGTGCTGTCACCAACACCACAGGACTTTACTGAGCCTCACCAGTGGTGGCCATTAGGCCCTACACATCAAAGTAACTTAAATGGGCCTTAATGAAATACCTGTTAATTATAGTATCTAGAGAGATCCTATTAATTGTTTAATATGTGAGAATTTACTATAATTAAAAGAGGCTATACTTAACATGAGAACATCTCATTCATAAGACTGCCATTGAGAATAACATTGCCAGGAATTTTCTTGTGGGGAGAAATAAAACTAATGAGCCCAGATATTTCAGAACTACAGTTTCCCTCTCAAGTCAAGATTCTTAGACAGGTATCACTCCCACTTTAGTAGTTCCACTAAGGTCATCTAGAGGGCTTGTCAAAACAGTTTGCTGGGCAACATCCTCAGGTGGTTTGGGATTCTTTGGGAAGGGGGTGAGAATTTGTATTTCTAACAAGTTTTCAGATTATCGCTGTTGATCTCAGGAACACACTTTGAGAACCATTGCTTTTTAAATTTTTTTATTTTAACACATTTATGTATTTATTTGTCATGATTTTCAAGCGCCTGGTCTGGGATTTGAACCGCATCCAACCATGTTGGAATCCAGTGCCTTAACCACCATGCCATCTGTTAACTCCAAGAACCATTGCTTTTAATCCCCCAGATTATGAGAACATGAGCTTGTATAACATCTATCTCAGGAGATGGGGGCTTGTGTTTACCCTTCTAGGTAAGGCAAATTTAAGATCAGGCACAGGTAGCTGGACCATTTGTTACAGCGCAGTATAGAAACCATCAGCTGCTTTGTGAGAGTCACTTTTATTATTATTTTTTTGAACACTCTTCCCCCTTGGGAGATGGCCACACTGTAATCCCTTTTTCATTCTCTTCTTGGGACTTGCACGTATGTGCACCTGCTTTGTTTATCAAGCCACCAGGTCTGGCACTCCAACCACACAGTCGGCTATGTGGAATCCAGCTGCCTTAACCACCATCCCACTGTCTGGCCCCACTTTTTTCTTTACAGTTTGGAGTTTATTTAAGTTATGTGCATTTAAGCATAAACTCTGAGTTTCTGATTATTTCTGAGTGGCCAGTCTTGCCATATGAATCAGACATTCAATACAAAGTAATTTTTCTTTGGATCCTGACAATCTTGTATTGTTAAAATGTTTAATTGCACTGTGTGTGATTGCAGATGAGAAATATTTTTCCCTTTTTGGGACCAGCAGTTGGCATAATGTCACTGGGCTCCCATGTAGTTAACCGTGGTTCGAGTCCAAAACCTGGTGGCTTAAACTCATGCCGGGTGCGTGTGCATGCGTGCCCAAGATCCCGAGAGGAGAATGGAGGAGAAGGGATCGTGGCGTGGCCATTCCCCCTGGGGGGTAATTTCTCGCTTTCTGTCTCTCTGACTCTCTCTGTCTTTCTGGCCAGTGCATGCACCTTATAGCAAAAACCTCTCCCCCCTCAAAGAAATTTTTTTTTCCCTTTTAAAATACAATCTGTTGGGTCATTAGAAAAGTCATGAAGTATTTTTGCATAGAAAAACATGTCATGACTTTTCAGACAACCCAATATATGCAAGTAAGTAATGCTGAAGTTTGAGGAAGTACCTTCTGAAATAGTGAAAACCCATTATAACTTTGGTACTTTAGTGTCTGGTGAAACCTGCTTTACACTTTGAGAGAATGGCCTGTTCTGGTCTAATTGTAGATAGTACTGGAAAAGCCTTAATATCTCCAAAAAGATTCATTTGTTCAAATTGATTGTATTTCTCATAAATGTGAATATCAGTAACTAGACAACAGAAAGATCCATCACTTCAGGAAAGCACAGTAGGTATTAGTGTATTAAAAGGAGTAAGACTAGGTTAGTTCTCTTTCCCACTATGCAAGATGGCAGGTGAAAAAGCTGCAAAGCAGGATACTAAGGAGAAGAAACCTGAAGCCAAGAAGGCTGATGCCAGTGGCAAGGCTAAAAAGGGTGATCCCGAGGCTAAAAAGCCCAAGAAGGGGAAGCCCCATTGCAGCCAAAACCCCATCCTAGCCTGGGGCATCAGCAGATACTCCCAGTCTGCCATGTATATTCCAGGAAGGCCATGTACAAGAGGAAATACTCAGCCACTAAATCCAGGATTGAAAAGAAAAAGGAGAAGGTTCTTGTGACTGTCACAAAACCAGTTGGAGACAAAAATGGTGGTACCTGAGTGGTTAAACTGCGCAAAATGCCTAGGTATTATCCTACTGAAGATGTGCCTCGAAAGCTGTTGAGCCATGGCAAAAACCCTTCCGTCAGCATGTGAGAGAGCTGCGAGCTAGCACCACTCCTGGGACCATTCTGATCACCCTCACTGGACGCCACAGAGGCATGAGAATGGTTTTCCTGAAGCAGCTGAGCTGCAGCTTGCTACTTGTAACTGGACCCCTGGTTCTCAATCAAGTTCCACTGCATAGAACACACCAGAAATTTGTCATCTCCACCTCCACAAAAATTGATATTAGCAAAGTGAAAATCCCAAAGCACCTTACCGATGGTTACTTTAAGAAAAAGAAACTGCGGAAGCCCAGACACCAGGAAGGTGAGATCTTCGACACAGAGAAGGAGAAATATGAGATTTCAGAGCAGCGTAAGATTGATCAGAAAGCTGTGGACTTGCAAATTTTACAAAAATCAAAGCTGTTCCTCAGCTCCAGGTCTACTGGCAATCTGTGTTTGCCCTTACATATGGAGTTATCCTCACAAATTGGTGTTCTAAATTTTTTGCCAAGAACCTAATTAAATAACTGATCATAGGGAAAAAAAAAAAAAAAAAAGAATAAGACTTCAAGGCCAGTGCCTTTTTCCAACTCTCTTGTTCAGAATGTCAGTTCCTGGTACTTCAGGAACTGACATTGCTGTGACTGCTTCCTCACCACCACCACCCTGACTCTTCTGCCACAGAGAAGGTGTTTCTCACACCTGAGCTGCACGGGAATCACCTGGAGGTGTGGTAAAATACAGAGTGCTGGGGCCCACTCTTCGTTTCTGATTGAATAGGTCAAGGGTGAGCCCAAGAATGTGCGTTTCTAGAACTTTTCCAGAAGGTGCTAAGGAGAACCACGCTTTCAGCCTCTTCCATGAAGTTCCTAAATTCAGCTGGTATCTATTGTTCTTATGTCCAAGTCACTGTGGAAGCTACCAAGGTGGCATGCAGTTCTTACAGAGTTTTTTGCCTTAGGGCATGTGTACTCACCAGGGAGAGACAGAGGCAGTGAGAGGGAAAGTGAAAAATCACCCCCCAGGAGGGTGGCCAAGCTGTAATCTCTTCTATTCTCTTCCTGGAATCTTGAGCATGCATGTACACGCACCCAGCATGATTTCCAAGCCACTGGGCCCGGGACATGAACTGTAGTCAACCATGTGGGAGTCCAGCAATGTACCCATCAGCTGCTACGACATCTGCTGGCCTGGCATGTTGCTCTTGTGGTGCACACTACATAGATGAGACTGGATGTTTAGGGTATGTATGTAAGTTGAGGGTCACATATTGAGGCCCTGAAATAACACACTGAGTAGTTTGAACTGCATTCTGTTAAAATGAAGAGAAAGACTGAAGTGTGGATCCCAGTGGAAGAACATGGCACTAGTCCAGCTGTAAGGTGATGAAGGACTGAACCAAGATATCAGAGTATAGACTGAATCTCTTTTTGGGGAATTCAATTTTGCTGAGTCAAAGAGCAGCATGCTGGCAACAAAGAAACAAAGCTGTTACTCAGTCTCCAGAGCATATGCAGGACAGGAAATTAGTAACACCCTGCAGGAGATACAGAAATCTGTTGCACTGGGACCAGCAGTTAGCGTAATGGCTATGTCGCTGGACTCCCATGTAGTCGACTGCGGATCAAGTCCCAGACCCAGTGGCTTAAACTCATGCCGGGCATGTGTGTGTGTGTGCCCAAGATCCTGAGAGAATAGAGGAGAAGGGATTGTGGCGTGGCCATCCCCTCTGGGGTTTGATTTCTCGCTTTCTTTCTATCTCTCTGGTGAGCACATGCGCCCTATAGCAAAAACCTCTCCAAAAAAAAGAAAAAATAGAAAAGAAGAGAAAAGAAATCTGCTGTACCAAAATGGCATCAGCCAAGCCTGGACCAGCTAACTGACCAACCAGTAACTGACTGACAGTAGCTGAGCCTCCACCAGTGCCTGGGTCTTGACTTCGTGTGACCCTGCTACCCACTGAGCAAACAAACAGAAGAAGCTTCTGTTGCTATGGAAATCTTATGCCAGTCATTTGGGAGAATGAGATTTGGGAGGATATTATATAACATTAATAAAATGTCCTCTTACATAAAAGCACTCATCATATATGCACTGGAGAGAAATGTAGGATTGGATAACTTCTTTTATGTGTTACGTTAGCCATTTTTTTCTTATGTAATGTATTGCAACTGCAGTGTTTTACTTCTGAGGTAATGTTTGGAAGGAAATTTATGAACAATATGGGTGATTTTCAAGACTTTTGGTTTATTGTAAGACAAACATGCTCCTTTAAAACTGAGAAACTTCTTACAAAGGCAGTGGAAAATAGGATTCAGACATCTCAGTCCTTTTCTTTATTTGTCATTTGTTGTTATGCCACTTACCTTGCCTTTGAGAATGTTTTAAAATGTAATTTTTTTTTTTTTTTTCAGTTTGCTATTGGGTGCATGCACTTGCCAGAGAGAGGGAAAGTGAGAAATCATCCCCAGGGGGATGGTCACTCCATAATTCATTCTTCTGCATTGTCCTGTCAGGATTTTGGACGTACATGCACCCATGCCTGGCATTTTTTTCAGACTGCCAGGTTTGGAACTTGAATGGCACTTGGCTATGTGAGGCCTAGCCATCCTAACCACAATGCCACAGGCTAGTCCATAAGGTATGCTTTTTTTTTTTTAAGAGATTTTTGCTATAGGGCATGTGCACTCACCAGAGAGACAAGAGACAGAGAGACATAAAGTGAGAAATTACTCTTCAGGGGATAGACATGCTTCAATCCCTTCTCCTCTGTTCTTTTGGGATTTTGGGTCTGCACACACACACATGCCCAAACATGAGTTGTTTTTTTTGTTTGTTTGTTTGTTTGTTTGTTTTTTGAGAGGTTTTCACTATAGGGCGTGTACGCTCGCCAGACAGACATAGAGAGACATAGAGACACAAAGCGAGAAATCACCCCCCAGGGAGGATGGTCATGCCGCAATCCCTTCTCCTCTCGGGATCTTGGGTGCGCACGCACATGTGCCCAGCATGAGTTTTAAGCCACTGGGTCTGGGACTTGATCTGCGGTGGACTACATGGGAGTCCAGCAACATAGCCATTATGCTAACTGCTGGTTCCCCAAACATGAGTTTTAAACTGTCAGGTCTGGGATTCGAATAGTGGTTGGCTACATGGGAGTCCAACAATGTAACCATTAAGCCATCTGCTGGTCCCAAAGTGTGTGGATTTTTTTTTTTTTTTTTCGCTATAGGCCATGTGCGCTCGCCAGAAAGAGACAGAGAGACAGAAAGCGAGAAATCACTCCCCAGGGAGGATGGCAACACCGCAATCCCTTCTCCTCCTTTCTCCTCTCGGGATCTTGGGCACGCATGCACACACGCCCTGCATGAATTTAAGCCACCAGATCCAGGACTCGAACCGCGGTCGACTACATGGGAGTTCAATGACACAGCCATTACGCTAACTGCTGGTCCCCCAAAGTGTTTTTTTTTTTTTTTTTTTTTTAATGTATTCATCTATTTTTTTCTTTAAAGTGAGAGAGACAGAGATAAGTATATTGAATGGGGTTCTCAAGCTGCAATACCCCCCAACCCTCGCCTCAGCAAGCCAGGATCATGGGTGCATATGCCACATGTTCTGTGTACAAAGAGGCCTTGGTATGCAAACCTGGGACCTTCCCATGTGGTTTCAGCATTGCCTTGCTACTGTGGCTGGCCAAGAAGTACTTGTTGTAGAGCCACTAAAGTGACACCTTCTTGAAGTGTGTTGAATTAGGGGGAGAAGGTGGATCTGTTTATGACATTTAAATTGGAAAAGTGTGGAATTTTAAATTTTCTCTATGACAATTAAAATCTTATTCAAGATAGCAGGTTTTACTTCAGCTATAAAAAATGTGTTGAGGGGACCAGCAGATAGCATAGCTGTTACGTCACTGGGCTCCCACATGACTAACCACGATTCAAATCCCAGATCTGGTGTCTTGAAAGTCATGCTGGGCGTGAGTGCGTGCATGCCCAAGATCTCAGGAGGTTATGGAGAAGATGGAATCGTGGTGTGGCAATCCCCCCTGGGGGGTGATTTCTTATTTCCCTCTCACTGTGTCTGTCTGTCTGTCTCTCTCTCTTTCTCCTCAGCAAGTGCAAGCACCCTAAGGCAAAAACCTCTTTAAAAAAAAAGTATCAAGCACCTACTCTACACTTGATGGTGGTGCAGGGTTTTATGGATACGAGGTAAAATAAGATGTCATCTCAATCAGGGTGGATGGGAATTTTTACTAGCAATTTTTCTTTTGTCTTGCAGTACCTTCTGATTTTTTTTTCATAATGAATATACCTTATGTCATTAAAACAATACAGATGGGACTAGAAGATGGTGTAATGGTTATGTCACTGGGCTCCTATGTAGTCTACCACAGTTTGAGTCCCAGACCCGGTGGCTTAAAACTCACACCGGGCGTGTGTGTGTGTGTGTGTGTGTGTGTGTGTGTGTGTGCGCGCGCGCGTGCATGCCCAAGATACTGAGAGGAGAATGGAGGAGAAGGGATTGCAGCGTGGCCATCCCCCCGAGGGGTGATTTCTCGCTTTCTGTCTCTCTGTCTCTTTGGCAAGTGTACAGACATACATACACCTGTGCCTGGCAGGCACAGGCCCTATAGCAAAAATCTCTCTATAAAAACCCCAAAAAACGGCACAGGCAATCCTGTTTAGAAAGTGTCATTCCACCCTGTAATGAGGGAGAAGGTTCAGTAACATTACCGTCAGGAGGCTGGGCTCTAATAGATGTGTCTGCTGAGTGCTCCGCAGAACGGGCAGTGACTTCAGTCTAGTTTTTTAAGGAAAGGTTTCTTGGAGGAAACAGTGACTGAACTGATTCTTGAGGAATAATTAAGTAAGAAAGGTGGGAAGCTCATTCCAGGCTCAGAGGTGGATAAATAGAGCATGAACCATGTTAAGAACTCTGAGTGCTTTGTTAGTAGGTGATGGTTCTCCAGAGGTCAGTAGGCCTTGAGAAGGGTCGGTTACTCTGTGCTCCGCAGTTGTTCTAGTGAAGGACTTGAAACAGAAGAGGAACTGGGACTACAGGAGTGCACCTCCACGCCCGACTTTTAACGTGGGATCAACGCTGGGCCACTCAGGTAGCCTAGCCCTAGCCAAGCAACAGCATAAACCAGCATTCACTACCACAGCTGGGCTGTTTTTGTTTTCATATTTGTAAAAAAGTATTTAATTTTCCTTTAATTATAATCTAAGTCTACTAAAGTGGACATGTAAATATTATATGGTAGGAATTGCTGTAATTTTTCTTTTAACAGTAAAAGGAGTTGAGATACTAAAGGAAATGTGGCTTTTCTGCTTTCATCTTGTAGAAAGTTTTCAAAAAGTGAAGTATGTGGTACTTTGCTAGTCTTCGTGGTAACTTGAGCTGTAATGATGTCATCTGTTCTAATCTGAAAGGAACGGGAGTGACCTGTCTGGCCAACTTCCTGTTGGGCTCTAATAATTTTACATCTGTGTTAGCCTTTGCCTCTTCTGTTGCCACTGGCTATGTCTGTTTCAACTCTGGGCTAAATTTTCTATTTATATAAAACTATGAAGAAATTGTTAACACCTTGAGCCTCTTCCTTCTTCATCCTGATGACCGAGAGTTAGTGGTTTTTCTTGATCTGCAGGAGATTTAGAAGTGAGTGTACTAACCAGGTGGGAATGCAAGGCTTTCTGGACCTTGGTGGTGTTTTCCTGGGGGAGGGCTTGCCTTTAGCTATTATCTATCTTGCCTCAATAAAAACGAAAACAGTACATACGCTCTTTAGAAAGAGATTGACTGTCTCTTCTTTCTGCCTTACTCTGAAATCTTTTACTTCTTAGCAAGGCTGTGATATAGGGGTTCAGGCTGAGTTCACATAAGCTCCCCCAAGAGAATGAGTTGTCCTGGCTGACACGCAGAAGAAAAAAAAAAATTGCTGTTTGGAATAGAACCTGTTCACAGTATGTTAGGACTGCCCTACTTGCGAACTTAAAAGTTGCAACTATTACAATAGCCCATTCCCCAGAGTTCATGAAAACAGCTGCATTTCAGAATACATTTTTAGCTCTGTGGACTTTCTAAAAAGATTTTCCTACGATTTGGTGAAAAGATGGCTTAAATTGTTACTGTTTCCACCTTCATCAGAGGGGCTATAATGAAGTGAGATGGTAGCTAGGATTTGTTAAAATCCAAGGGCAGGCAGGTGATCTAACACTCCCACTACTAGGCATATATCCAAAGGGAAGGAAGTCAGTGTGTCATACAGATAGCTGCACTCCAGTGTTTATTCCAGCTCTGTTCACTACAGCAGGAGAGGGAGTTAACCTAAGGGTCCATTGACAAATGAATGGATAAAGAACATGTGTACACACACACACACACACACAGGAATACTGTTCAGACATTAAAAAGAATAAAATGCTGTCATTTGAGGTAACATGGGCAAGTCTGAAGGACATTGTGTTAAGTGAAATAAACCAGGCACAGGAAGATAAATATGACATGCTTCCACCCAGGTAGAAATTGGAAAGGATAACCTCAGAGAATGGGAGAATAGCAGAATGACTGTAGAGCCTGGAAGGACAGCAGAGAGAGATGGCATTACAGAAACAAAATGCCAAAAAGATAACAGAAGCAGTTCACAGTGTTGTAAAGTATGACAGGGTGACTATAGCTAACAGTAACTATCTCAGAGTAGCTGAATAAGAGGATCTGGGGACTAGCCCTGTGGGCTGATAGTTAAGGGAGCCAGATTCCACATGGCCAACTATGCAGATCGAATCCTGACCCCAGTGGCTTGAAAAATACTCCAGGCACATGTGCTTGTGTGCCCCAAATCCCAACAGGACGGAGAAATGGAAGAGAAGGGATTGTGGCATGATCACATCCTATTGAGGAGGGGAGTTGCTTTCTCCCTCACTCTCTCTTTCTGTGTCTCTCTCTGGTGAGTACACATGCCCACTGTCGTCTTTTTTTTAAAGAGGATTTTGAATGTTCTTTTTTTTTTTTTGGAGAGGTTTTCGCTATAGGGTGCATGCGCTCGCCAGACAGACAGAGACAGAGAGACAGAAAGCGAGAAATCACTCCCCAGAGGGGATGGTCACGCCGCAGTCTCTTCTCCTCCATTCTCCTCTCGGGATCTTGGGCACGCATGCACACGTGCCCGGCGTGAGTTTTAAGCCACTGGGTCTGGGACGCGAACCGCGGTCGACTACGTGGGAGTCCAGCCAACATAGCTATTACGCTAACTGCTGGTTCCCTAGGATTTTGAATGTTCTTAACGCAGTGTTCTGGCAAATTGCTGAGGTGATAAATATTCTAATTACTCTGATTTACTCATCACACATTGTACCTTGTACTGAAAGATCACATTTTCCCATGAATGTGTACATTTATTATCCATATGTCCATAAAAAATCCTAAGGGCATTATTCTTAAGTCAGGGCCAGAATCTTACACAATTTAGTTAAGGTCAGTATAAAACAGTCTACATTTAGATTGTTCTTGGATTTGATTAAACTACCCATACATACATATTAATACATTCTTTAGTGAATTATGGACATAATAAGATACTGTTAAAAGCTGTATCTCCTAGAGACTCCAGAGCAGTAAGATTAGTATGGAATGTGAATAATTTGAATTATGTTTTTGTACATTATTGTTTTCTTTTTAATAGATGTAAAAATCCATATTCTAGGCTCTATTTCATAAGCTACTATGGATGGAACCTTAGGAACTGAGATTGAGGACCAGTGGGTGGCGTAGTGGTTATGTTACTGGACTCCCATGTAGTTGACCACAGTTCAAATCCCAGACCTGCTGGCTTAAAACTCACAACAGGGGGACCAGTTGTTGGTGTAATGCCTATGTCGCTGGACTCCCATGTAGTCGACTGTGGTTCGAGTCTCGGATCCGGTGGCTTAAATTCACGTCGGGCGTGTGTGTGTGTGCCCATGACCCCAAGAGGAGAATGGAGGAGAAGGGATTGTGGCATGACCATCCCCCCAGGGGGTGATTTCTTGCTTTCTGTCTCTCTGGTGAGCATACGGGCCGTATAGCAAAAGTCGCTAAAAAAAAAAAAAACAACAACAACAACAAAAAAAACTGAGATTGAAGGGACAAGCAGTTAGCTTGTAATGGCTATATTGCTGAACTCACATGTAGCTGACTGTAGTTCGAGTCCCGGACCCGGTGGCTTAAACTCACACCGGGCGAATGTGCATGCGTGCCCAAGATCCCAAGAGGAGAATGGAGGAGAAAGGATTGCGGTGTGGCCATCCCCCTTGGGGGGTGATTTCTCACTTTCTATCTCCCTGTATCTCTCTGTCTTTCGGGCCAGCACACACGCCCTATAGCAAAAACCTATTAAAAAAAAACAAAACTGAGATTGAACAGAAATATTTCTTTGGTTTTTGTTTTTTGTTTTTTTTTTTTTCCTTTTTAATTCATGATAAAGTGTGCACGTGTGCACAAAAGAAAGAAAGAGTAGGTGCTTGGTCATGTTCTAGTCACCCTCCTGCAGTCCTCCAGCCTGCCAGGATTCTAGGCATAAACACATGCCTCTCGTATGTTTTCAGGCCAGCTGGGCTGAGGACTCAAACCAGAGTTAACAGCTCTACAGTCTGGTACACTACCAGCTGTTCCAGAGAGATTGGACTTTTTTTGTGTGTGTATGATATTGTGCCCATAAGGTGGAGAGAGAGTGAGCGTGCACTCTTAACAGCATCTCATGCCATGATCCCCTTTACCCAGCCCTCCAGCCCTCAGGGTCCTGGGCTCCCATACCTATGGCTTCCAGGCTTACAGAGCACTTGATACAGCTGGGCCTATACATTTGTTTTTAATTCCTGTCTGTCAAAGTACTAGCCATAATTCTTAGCTGATTGTATGCTGAATAAAATGTTAATATATTCAGTGTTTAAAAAAAAACAAAACTGAAACTATTTGTTTTTAACTAATGAAATCACCCTGTGGCCAATTCAGAGCTGCTTAATAGGATTTACATTAGTTTGCTGTTTGAGTTTGTGAGACAATATACAGGATTTAGTGAATCTTGCTTGATTTTCAGAGTTTTTCTGTGATCAAGGTTATGTTGAATTAGTAGACTTTGACAGTCCTTTGAAATTGGCTTTTATGAACTTCCAAGCTCTTCAGTATAATATCAAAAGTAACTGTAGGGAACCAGCAGTTAGCGTAATGGCTATGTCGCTGGACTCCCACGTAGTCGACCGCGGTTCGCGTCTCGGACCCAGTGGCTTACAACTCACGCCGGGCGCGTGTGCGTGCGTGCCCAAGATCCCGAGAGGAGAATGGAGGAGAAGGGATTGCGGCGTGACCATCCCCCCTGGGGGGTGATTTCTCGCTTTCTGTCTCTATGTCTCTCTCTGTCTGTCTGGCGAGCGCACACGCCCTATAGCGAAAAACCTCTCAAAAAAAAAAAAAAAAAAAAAAAAAAGTAACTGTAAAATATGAAGAACTCTGCCCCAGTTTTCTGATTTAAAATAAGGATTTGTACAGATCCATTTTTTTGTGGGTCATCTAAATAGTTAAGGCTAAAAAGTGATTCTGTTTATCTTGATTAAATATAGAGTGATTATCAGATTTAATTACATAATTCCTGGTTGGCGCCAGAAATTAGCTTCTTTTTACTAGAAATGTCGATTACATAAAAGACAATCAAAATGCTTGGAAGAACCACATCAGTATATACTTAAGTAATCTTTCTTTTCCCACCCACCCTCAGCTGCCAAACATTCATACACACGTGACTTGCTGGTGTGTTATTTAGGAGTCTTTTCTTCTCTCTAAATCCAGGGATTCAACATCTGCCGAAGATTCTATCTGAGCAAGGAGGGGTGTAATACGGAAGAGCCTTGCTTTTGTTCTGTTCTTATATAGGGACAGCCCTGGGGAGCATCCTGATTATTTGCCTCTGCACCTTTTCAAGGCATAGTCTACTGTATGAATGCGGTTGTCTTTTCTGCATCAGTGGCTAATTCTGTGACCTTGAATGTTAGTGAGCTTTTTCCTTTTTCAGTAGTGCTGTCAAATTAGTTTGCAAGCATTCTGTTATTTTTAGGTGGGAAGAGAATACATAGATGTTTATAGACTATAATATTGAAAGAGGTGATTCATTTGGTACAGGAGTGTCAGTGCACAGTTTTAAAATATATGTCAAACAAAAGCACTTAATCTGGTGGAAAAAGAAAGGCAAGATGTGTGCTCATTTAAAACACTAAAATATTAAATGGGAATGAGAAAAAAAGTAGTCAATTTCGGAGTGTTCCACATGAGGTATTTATTGCACTATTAAAGGACAAAGCCTGCAAGTAAAAAATGAAACTTAAGTCGTGGTCACATGTAATTATATATAGTAAAGTCAGGGCCTTTGATGCCAGTTGTGGTTGTCAAGTGTTACTCCCAACCTCTATAGGAATGCTTGCAGGTTTGTTACAGTGACTCATTACCCATCCTGGCAGCTGTAACAAAGTGAGACTGTATAGATGTTGTCTCCACACGTTCCTGTCCTATTTGTGCCCTCACCTTCACCTTCTAGTTTCTGAAGGTGGAGGGAGGGGCTGTGTGCACTCTGAGGCCAAGAAGAATTATGAAATAAAAAATATTCTTGGTGTTTAGGAGAGAAAATGAATGTTTCTCTTCCTTTTTCTTCTAGATTGTCCTTCTATTCAGGCCACTCTTCGTTCTCCATGTACTGCATGCTGTTTGTGGCGGTAAGTCCCCCGTATCCGTTGAGGGTTTGGCTGTGTGCCGCGTGGCTGTGTTTGGCATTGGTGTCCTCTCTTGTGCCAGGGCATGAGCACGTGGTAGGAGCCGAAGCATCATCAGCAAGGCGGTCCGTCTCCTTCTGAGAACTGTTGATGTGTGTCCTTACCTTAGGGACCTTCTCTGACATGATTTTCTGGAATATTTAGACACCTTCCGTGAATTGACAGCAGGCCACCATCTGAAGGACCCAGCCGTGGCGACAGCTGTTATTTGCTAACCTCATTCCTAACCGGGAGCTGCTGTCCTCATGTGCCCAGTGTGGGTGCCCAGCAGCCCCGCTTCTTTCCTTGGGGTCTGCTGTGATGACGAGGTGTGTTTTGAATATTGGAAGTGAAGGCAGCTGTCATTGCTTGAATTTGAGCAGGTTTTGTTTTCATTCTAATTTCTGGGACGTTTCCCAGACTTTTGCATGGAACCAGAAAGGGCCCAGCTTCTGGGAGAGCCAGTTGCTGCTTCGGGAGCTCGTCATCTGTGCAGCTCCAGATCCAACGCGAACTGCTAGCCTAGAGAGCATGTGCATTATATAGAGTTGGCAGTGAGGAGTTAGAAAACGATGTGGAAATGCGCCCACACTTCTCATATCAAACTAGACATGAATATGTAGCTTTTTGAAAGAAAGTAATGAACAGGCTTTAGGACATATTCAGGGGATCTTTTTTTAAAAAAATGTTTTTTGCCATAGGGCACATGTGCTCACTTGAGAGAGAGAGAAAGTGAGAACTCACTCCCTGGGGGTTGGCCACACCACAATCCTTTCTCTTCCATTCTCCTAGGATCTTGGGTATGCACGCATGCACACCAGGTATGATTTTTAAGCTGCCACATGTGATACTTGAACCATGGTCAGCCATGTGAGAATCCAGTGCAGTAACCCCTGTACCACCTGCTGGCCCACTCAGGGGATCTTTTAACAATCAAGTTTATTTGATTTTTATTTTTTATAAAGTTCTATTTCCCTATATTTACATATAAAATATTAGCAAAATGCTATATGTCTATGTATACATATATTCATGTTTATGAATATACATGTGTGTATATGCATACACATATACACACATGTATATACACACATGTACTTTTCCCAAGCAAGGGTTTGTGACTCTGCTGAGTGGCTTTTGAGTGTTGTGGACGTGCAGCTTTTGTGTTTTGTTATTCACTCACCTGTGTGTGTGTATTTAAGTCCTTTGCGACAGAGTCCGAGTTGCACTTTACATTTTTAGTTTTATTTTTGACTCTTTCTAACAATATTCACAAAGTAAGAGATGAAATATGACTGGAACTATTGCCTGAGACAGTTTACTTGTGGGGGTCTCTACCCAGGGTATGAGGGTCCTTGGCTTCTCACAGGAAAGAATTCAAGAGCGAGTCTTTGAGGGAAGAGTGAAAGCAGGTTTATTAAGAACAGTGTACAGAGCAGAATACTCCATAGGTGGGGCAGCCCCATGACGGAACGTGTGTGAATAGTCTCATTTCTTCCTCCAAGAGGGAGGGGAGAATGGTTACCCAAAGGAAAGATAGAAGGGCTACCCCATAGGCAGGGCAGACTCGATCTGGCCTGTATGGTTTGGTTTAATGCCAGGCTGAGAAAGGGGTGGTTTATTCATGACTTCTCCAGGGAACCACTGGCCCTCCCATTTCTGGCCTTATTAGCATAGTTCTGGCTCTTGCCATGGTTATTCCAAATTGTCCTGGCACAGGTGGGAGTGTCAGCTAGCACGCTAATACCGTACAGTGAGGGTGGCATGTGTCTGAAGTTTAGGCAGCGGTCGTTCCCGCAGTCATCTTGGGTCCCGCTGATTGAGACTCAGTCTCGCTTGTCAGGTTTCAGGTGTTTGGAATGTTCTCGTCTCAGTTCCCGCCTGTCTCACAGCTGTTACAGATGAGGGAATGAGGTCTAGGGTAGAGGCTGCCAAGGTCTGTGAGCTCTCTAGGGCCTCTTGATAATCAGGTTCGTTCTATTGAGTACTTGATCAGAACTCTAGTCCGGCTGTTTTGAAGGCAGCCAGGGGATGCAGATCTCTGGAGGTAGAATGGTGACTGACACACAGCTGACCTGCTGTTTTCATTCATAAAGTTCTCGGCCATATCATATTCCATATCTTATTTCTGCTCTTCTACCTTGTCCCGTCTCAAAACAGCTGTTACTGTATGTATATGGTCAAAGAGAAACTCGCATGGAGGGCTTTTTTCGTGAAATATGGCGAGGACAAGATTAAGGCATGGAGGGTCTGAGTGCAGACCCGCCATGGCCATGCAGGAGCAGATGAGGAAGCAAATCAGGGACCGCAGGCGTGGAGACAGTCACCGTGGCCATAGTTGGGTAACTAGGTGTCGGCCACTTAGGTCTAAAGTTGTAACGAAAAGCACATCTACACAAATACATGTGCTGCAGATCATGGCCTTTCTGGAAGAGAAAGCAGGCAGAGGACCATGCACTGCATTTTCCTGACTCCGGGCAGTGGAAATATTTACTCAATGTGGATGCAAGCCTGGGCTTTGATTTCAGTCCTGAGTACACAGATGCCTCCCTGCTTTCCAGTGTCCACATTTATGGACGGCATTTAACCTCCGCCGCCTTCCTCCCAGATTCCTTAGGCAGTGACTCATCTCGTTTCCCTGGGCATCTTGGCATCAGGGTCAGTCCAAGATTTGGGTGGAGATGTACAGTCATTTAAATCCTCTCTGAGGCTAGTCTATGAGAGCCAAAATTTCCTTGTCAGGAATTCCTAACACCCCAAATTAACTTCTAGTTATGAATGTCTCTTAAAATGCCCCGACTGCTGTTCTCCTCCAGCACGCAGCTGCACCCTCACAGCGCCTAAGCGTTGGCTCATGGCTGTACTAACCACTGAGGCTGGCGAGAGCTCACAGCCAGTAAGGCACATAGTGGCTCCCCTTGAATCTGGCTAAATGTCAAGAAGAACAGCGCTGGTATGAGACTATCTTTTTGTCAATATAGTGAGGAATGCACTAAAACATTTTGTTGAACCATCTTATTGAGACTGAAAACCCAGATTGTTGGTAGTACTCTTAGAAATTCCTCTTAGTCTCTGGGACCAGCAGATGGTATAATGGTTACGATTCTGTACTCCCATGTAATCAGCCACGGTTTGAGTCCTGGACCTGACTTAAAACATGCCAGGTACATGTGTGTGCATGCCCAAAATCTCAAGAGGAGAATGGAGAAAGGGATTCTGGGGACAGAAGAGGGTAGTGGGCAGTGATTTCTCGCTTCCTGCCTCTCTGGCAAGCGAACATGTTGTATAGAAAAAATCTCTCTTAAAAAAACAAACAAACAAACAAAAAACTAGAAGAAATTCCTTTCACTCTCTATTTCAGCTAGACTGTCCTCCCTACCACAGAGTGCTCGTTTCCCAGGCCTGGCCCACTCCTGTGTTTAGACAGTGCTGCCTACCTATCTAATCTTACTCAAACCCTTCACCCACTTTCCTCAAAATTCTGAGACTCTCAGAGGCCACACTCATATTCCTGGCATTGTTAGTACTTCATGGCAGTGTTTCCCAAGCTGTGGATTCATGCTGAACACTGGGCAAGTGATGAACACTCATGGTCCATAGACTACCGAATCCTGCCTAGTTGGGTTTTTTTCCTTCTTTTTCTTAAAAAAAGTCTATTTAATTCCATTTATTATTATTTTTTAATTTGACGAGAAAGAGAAGGGGAAAGTGAAAAAGCAAGCCACCAGGTCTGGGACTCGAACTGCAGCTGGCCATGTGGGAATCCAGTGCCTTTAACCCTCATGCCTCCTGCCAGCCCCTCTGCCTAATTTAAAGGTGGAATTCAAAATCTAAATTTAAGAGCCTCGGGAATCCTAAAGATGGTGAAATTGAAGCCCAGAGAAGACTAAACTGAGGCCTGCCCTTATCACATGTAGGTGGACAGTGGTTTGCCGGACTTGGTCTTGGCAGCAGTGTTTCAGAGTAAGTAGACTTCTGCTGGCATATTTATTTCTGTTGAGCTGCTGCTGTTAGTCTAGTTCAAGGGTTGGCATATTTTCTCAATACAAGATCAGATCATAAATATTTAGGCATATTCCTTTTTAAAAATAACCTTATAAAAATATGAACATTGGGGGCCAGCAGGTGGCACGGTGGTTAAGGCTCTGGACTCCCACATAGTTCGAGTCCTAGACCTGGTAGCTTGCTTTCTCACTTTCCTTCCCTCTCTTGCTCTTCCTTTCTATGGTGAGTTCACATGCCCTGTAGCAAATTAAAAAATAATAGTGATAAATAAAGTTAAATAAATTCTTAAAAAAAAAGCAAAAGTCATTTTCAGCTTGCAAGCTGTCCCCTTCACTAGTTTAAAAGAGTTAAGAGACTGTGAGACAGTAATAACATTCGGCAGTATTAAAGTATTAAATCAGTCCAAGAAAAGCAAAATAAAACAGACCAGCTTCAAGTAATATCTTGTGCAACAGTCAGATTTATTTTAAAGGTGAGATATTATAATTGATCCTTTAATGGGAGAGAAATGTTTCAGAAGTTGTAGGCTAAAATAGTTATATTCTACCTATCTTTGTTTGGGCTGTTATGACCAATGTCCCTAGACTGGGTGATTTAAGAACAACAGAAATTTCTTCCTCACAGCTTTGGAGGATGGAAGTCTAACGTCAGGATGCCAGTATGGCTGGCTTCTGGGGAGGGTCTGCTTCCAGGTTGTAGATTACTACCTTCGCCCTGTGTGCTCATACAGCAAAGAACTTCTGGGTATTAATCCCATACATGCAGGCTCCTCATGACCTAATCACCTACCAAAGACCCCCCCACCTAATACCATCACCCTGGAGATTAGGGTTTCAACATACAAATTTGGAAAGACACAGATATTTAGTCTATAGCACTACCCTCCTATGATGGTGAAATTTTAAAATGTATTCTGATTTTTTTTCCCAACCTGTCTCTATGCAATGAAAAGTCTTCACAGTTAATTTTGACCAGGTCTTCTTTGTGCATACTATAAAACTGTCATGAGGCTCTTTACAAAGTGGAGCTACAAGAGTTTGGACTGGAAGGCGTCTCTGCACATCTCAGGGAAGCATTTGCTGTTCACAAGTGGGATAGCTAGCCTTCTGCAACCTTTCTTGCTGGGCTGGAACATCTGGGTATTTTGAACAAACTCTTTTGTCCTATTTCCCTAAGGAATAAGAAATTACATATGTTACTCTCTAGTAATATCTCAGCAAAAAAGCTTTTATTAGGTCGTCAGAAAAATCATCATGCATAGAAAAATACATCCTAATTTTTCCGATGACCCAGTATTTCTTTAATATTATTGCATATAGTAGCTTATGTCCATCTTGAGTGGAAAACTTTACTTTGCTAAGAGACAGGACACTTGACCCTGTGTAGATGACATAGATTAGCCTTGCAGTTTCCTGGCCAGAGCCCTACCTGGAAGTAGCTAACAGAGGCCTGTTTGCCCATTTGCTCTCCTCAAAAGCAGAAGGAACACCTGGAACCTTGGTTTTTCCCAAGGGCCAGCAGCGATGCCTGGTTTCACTGAGAGCATTCCTCAGGGATATTCGTAGACTCCTAAGTCTACTTCTCAATATAGTTTCCACTTTCTAAACCTAGGGTGTGGCCAGTCAGCAGTGCTACTTGATTTGCTCTGAGCTCTTCCTTCGAGTCATTATCTGGAGAGATTCAAATAGTTTCTTCTGCTAGAGTGAACCAGGGAGGAATAAGCCATGGTTTCCTTCCTTAGATTGACTCCCTCTCCATGTGGTTTTCGTATATCCAGCCCCCCTTTAACAGATGAGAATGGGGGACAGAGAAATGTGAGAGTTAGTTGAGGACATGTGTCTTTGTTTTCACCTATTAACTCTTCTATATTCTAAAATCTGTCTCTCAGAAGTCCACCTATCTAACTTTCCAGTTATTCTGTGGTGGTTTTCCTGTATGTTACAGCAGGAATGATGCCAGTGGCATCTCAGGTGTTTCTGATAAACGCTGTTACACTTGACAGTATTTCAAGCCATTGTTGAAGTCAGTGAGCAGCCGTAGGTAGTAGAGGGAGTAGTCCTTTCTGAGTGGTTTTGGAAAGACTGGTTTGGGCAGCTAATGGGGATCTCTTTGCTGGTTCTCCTGCCTCAGGCCAACCCTGTGTGAATTTCCTTTGTTTTCCCTTTTAAAAACTCCATTACTACTGCAAGTCCCTCTGCATAGTTTCTTGGTTTAGGCCCTTTTCTACCTGCCTCTCTACCTTAGTCCTGCTGACTTGAGCTTTAGCAACTTGAGCTCCTGTAGCAACACAGAAGGAAGCCCTTCCCTTTGAGGATCACCTCAGTGAAAAACTATGGGGGTTTTGCACTTTCCTTTCTCCTGGCTGTAATTTCTAGTTGTAAATATCCTATTTCAGCTCTCCCTTTACCAGAAAGCTGACTGTTAGGGTGTGGAGGCTGGAACCTCTCAAGCAGTACCCTCTTGATTGACTGAAACATGCATGGGGACAAGTCAGTCAGGTAGGCCAAACCTAAGAATATTCAGAGAAGAAATTTTGCAGAATGGGCCTGAGGAGAGTGAAGAGAAATGGAAAGACAGCCATTTGGCACAAGGGCTCCCACCCTTGACCTGTTTGTAGAAAAAGCCACAGAAATAAACGGCATGCCTAATGCCACAGGTCTTGAGCAATGGTGCCTTCAGTAGACATTCACTATGTTCATACTGGTGGGATTTTATTTTTGTTTTTCTTGCTGTCTGAACTCATGTTTATGAACAAGTTGTTTTCCTTCTCACTTTAAATCTATCTTTCGTGAACTTAAAGCTCTGTACCACTTGAGTCATAGAAATGCAAAATTTAAAAAACCAGGATTTAGGTTAAACATACAAGGGAGGCCAATTGGATTTTTCTTCTGGTTGCAAGCAGCAGATTCCCTTAGATCTCCTAAAGGAACAGATGGCTTATAGTAAAGATGTGCGTGCTTAGAACTATCACAGCAGCAGGACTGAACCTTCTTGTGTCCCATGGGCCTCTTGGAGGTTGTGTGGCTGCACTGTGCTCCTTTATTACTGAATGGCATGCTATTCTTGCCTAACCCTAGCTTTTTACTTTCCTTTTAAATTCAGTTTGCAAATAACCTATCATGTACCTTAGGTTCCCTTTTTACAACTTCTACAAGTTAAAAACTCCTCCTTGTGTAAATTCCAGAGGCAGAATACAGCCTGCAGATCTCTAGGTGGGGCCTGGTATCAGTCACCTTGTCAGTCCCTTCCAGAAGCAAAGGCATGGAGGGCCACGTGGTCCAAGTAGGCCTGTCCCTTCAAAGCTGAATAGGCAGTTCTCCTCTCCTCCTGCCCCAGAGGGAATCCTGAAGTCACAGACCCTGCTTGCTGTTAAGCCTGTCTTAGGCCACACACAGCACTGAACCAGGGAGCTCTTAAGTTTTTTTAACTCTTAAAAGATAAGCAATGGAATGCTTTACCTAGAATGGGGTTAGTGCATGTATGACTAGCAAGTGGTATGGACGAGGGCGGGAGAGGCGTTTGTAAAGGCAGGGACCTCTAGAGCCTTTTTAATATAGCTCTGAAATTAATGTGTGGGCTGTGTCCCCATATCTAGTTCTAATAGAACAGTGCTGAGTTTTCATTATTCAGTTTCTCTGTCAACCGGGAAAGATGGAGAAATGGAGACTCTTTTCAAAGAAAGTCATGCAAAAAGCTTGCTTTGTTCAAAATTATGAGTACTGTACAGTTACATTCTCTGGTATCCAAATCTCACCTAGTCTTGCCACTTAAGTCATTTTCTTTCTTCTGGGGAGAAGACATTGTGGAGTGCATTCTTCCTCTCCCTTTCTCTGATAAGCCCATATGTCACCTGGCATATATATATATATATATATATATATATATATATATACACACACACACACACACACATATATATACACACATACATATACATAAATATATACACATACATATATATATACATAAACATATATATATATATATATATATAGAGAGAGAGAGAGAGAGAGAGAGAGACTGGACATAGACTTTTAAATTTTAAACTTTTAAAATTTCTCAAGAAGCCCTTTCAAAGGACAAGGGATATAATTTAAAATGCTACAAATCCAAAGTTGAGGAATGAAAAAGATGATAGGCAAGGTTTTGGGAAATGACAAAATGAGTAGTAGAGATTCTGAGTGCCTGCACAGAGTGGGCGCTTAAAAGAACGATTTTCACTGACGAACCTGAGAAGGCTCAGGAACTTGAGCCAGCAGAAAGATAGCTATGTGCTTTGTTGAACCTACTCGCATAGAAGACAGCCTGCAACATTTAATGAGAAGTCAAAGCCTGGAGTTCCAGGCACATCAGCTCTGGCACTCAGGGGCCCTGAGGTCCAAGAAACGGCGTTTACTTCCTTGAAGCTCTGTGGGAATGGAGGAGTCTTTACAGGGAAGGGCAGTGTTATTTTAGGTGGCTGGCTCCTGCAGGGCTACCGGGTACCCTCACTCCAGGGAAACTTGTTGCAGGTGAACAGGGAGCACAATTAGCTAACGTCACAAACCAGAGCTCGGAATTGTTCTGACCACAGACTGCACTCAGCTCATGATCATTAGTCACTAGAGGAGCCTGAGCCTAGAGTAAGGTTAGGTGTAGACCCACAATTGGGGATACCCAGAGCCCCCGCTGGATGAAAGAATGTCTGGGTCCACAGTGTTTTGTTGATAGAGAAAACATCTATACTTGGGTAGATGTGTAAGGAGAAAACCAATTACTTACAGGAGTTAAGGATTTGCCTAAAGTGTATCGGAACTTGCTTGATTACTGATACGTGATAATTTTTTTCACTAAGATGTTAGGGAAAAACTTGAGGCAAAATACTTAACATGCCTGCAACCTATGCAGAGTCACAGGCTCTGGGGAAAAAATATCGTTAGAGAAATTTTAGAACCCTATGATGCCAGACCCAGGAAGTCCTCTGTTTCCTTCAGATTGAAAGTATAAAATGGGACTAGTGAAAGTTTGTTTCAGAGTTAACTTTTCCCCTTGCTTTGCCCTTAGCACAGTTTTCCCTAAGGCTGTCTGCATAAGTATCTGTAAATTCCTAAGTATATATTTGTATAGTCAGGATAACCTATACCTTTAACCTTTGTACAAAACAAAGGCAGCAGAAAAGCCAAATAGAGACAACTGAATTTTTCAACAAAACTTGGCTTCAGCTGCAGTCAGGAACTTTTCTCCTTAAAATAAAGAGTTTCCAATTAAGGTAGAAATATTAAAAGGTGAATCTTGAGAGAAGGTTCTTAACTACTTTGTTCATAGCTTGAACAACAAGCTATAATGAGGGGAACTCCAGAAAAAGTCAATAAACAGCATTTAAAGTAGCTAATTAGTCAGACTCGGTTAAATAAGTGGTATGCTCTTTTCAAATTACATGTTTATGCTACATACTTGATAAAATTAGACCATCTCTGTGTCTCTGCCACCTCTTGAGAAGTGAGCACCCCAGCGATGCTTTAAGAACTGGGAATGGCTCTTTTTTATTCATTCATTCAATTTGATGAGAGAGACAGAGAGAGGGAAAGTGAAAAGGCAAGCCACCAGGTCCAGGACTTGGTGGTCCATGGTCAGCTATATGGGAATGTCCAGTGCCTTAACCACCATAAAACCAGATGACCCCTGGGAATAGACTTAACTACTTTTTCTCCAAGAATTACTTTATTTAAAGAATTATTTAACTTTTATTTATTTAAATTTGACCAGAGAGGGTCAGAGTGAGAGGCGGGGTGGGGGTGGGGGGAGTGAGAAAGCAAGACGCCAGGTCCCGGACTCGAACTGCAGTTGGCCATGTGTGAGTACAGTGCCCTCAACCACACCACCAGCTGGTCCCTATTTATTTTTTAATTTGACCACGGGAGCGGTGGGAGGGAGTGAGAAAGCTGTCAGGTCTGGGACTCAAACCACAGCCAGCCATGTGGTAATCCAGCATCTTACCCATCACGCCACTTGCTGGCCCCAAGATTTAACTATTTTAAATAGGTAGTGCGAGTGGGCAGAACCATGTTTTCTGAGGACTGCATTTTATTAAGTCTCTTAAGTGAATAGAATTTTTAAAATGTTAAAAATATTCTTACTGGATAGAAATTAGGTTTTTTTCTTTTTTTTTTTTTTAAACAAGTAGATCTGCAAGAGTTCTTTACATCAACGTTGTTTTTAGATAGAGATGTACCCAAAGTCAGAGAGCCAACCCCGGCCAGCCCATGGCCTTGTGGTTAAGGCACCTGGATCCCATATGGCCAACTACACAGTTCAAGGCTGGACCAAGGGTTTCAAAAATGTGCATGACCATATGTGTGTGACCAAAATCCTGAAGGGTGGGAGAAACGGGAGAGGAATGGATTGCAGCATGACCATGCTCCATAGGAAGTGCGTTCTAGCTTTCGAAACCCCTCTCCCTCTCTACTCCCCCACTCAGAATTGCACATGCCCTCTGGAAATTTTTTTAAAAAACGAGAAGGTGGTCTGACATGGGAAAGGAGAGGTTTTCAAGTCTGATAGTCTTGAGAAAAGTCCCAGAATTCAGAGGGGAGGAGATGGGGTCAGATGGTACAAAAGAATAGATTCCTTTGCTGGAGGATCTAGCAGAGCTCTCAAGTAAATTGTTTAGTGAATTAAGCAAACAGACTCTAGCTAGGCTGGGCAGAAAAACAATAGGTTAGCCCAGAGTTAGGGCAAACTACTCAGAATGCCAGCATTTTATTCTAAGCTTAACTCAGAATTAAACAAACCATTTGCCTTTGTTGAGCAGAATTACAACTCAAATTTAAGGGGAGATGCTGCTCCTGAAAGGCACAGACAAGGACTCTCTGTCTTGTCTAGTTTCAAGGGTGTTGTAGCTAGATAGGTAATATAAATTCTTCCAAATACAAGTTACTGGACAACAGATGGTTTTGTTGTTTTTTGCCCAAAAGGCATTAATGAGTGTAAGAATGCTTGCCTAACATTCTGTCCCATATTAACAAATAATACTTGGATAATATTAAATAGCTCTCTGGCACTGGGGTCACACAATACTGTTTCCAGTTGGTATGTTAAAATGTTTTCTTTATTCTTCTGTTTTCTATTAGCTTTATCTTCAAGCCAGAATGAAGGGAGACTGGGCAAGACTCTTACGCCCCACACTGCAGTTTGGTCTCGTGGCTGCATCCATTTACGTGGGCCTGTCTCGAGTTTCTGATTACAAACACCACTGGAGTGATGTGCTGACTGGACTCATTCAGGGAGCTCTGGTTGCAATATTAGTTGTAAGTATACCGGGTGGCAGCCTGTACTGTGATATTGCTAATATTTGGATAAATATGCAGATAAAAAATTGCACTGAGAAAACTACAAAGGCAGAGAATGTGGCTCAGTGATTCCTAGTGAGTATGAATCCCAATGTGATTAAAACTCACTTTAGGATAGAAAAGTAAAATTAAGCTCACTATGTGCAAGTTATAAATCTCAGTATTTTTATTGTAAAAGATTCTGCCTATAAAGTTTTCTTTTTGGCATGAATTAAACTAAGTTACATGAAGAACAATTTCGAAGTGTTGGCAGAATGAAGCTACTTGTAGAAGACATTAACCAACTCTTCATTTTGAGTAATTTGAATAATCACCTTTTGAAAAAATTCCTATGACCAATGATACTTTGTATCTTTTTTTTTTTTCTTAAATTTTTTTTTAAGGTTTTGCCATAGGGCATGTGCACTTGCCAGGGACAGAGAAAGGGAGATATTAGCCACCAGGGGCGATGTCCTGATGTCCTTGCCGCAGTCTTTTCTTCAGTCTCCTCTTGGGATTTTTGGCTATGCACGTGTGCACACATGCCCAGCATGATTTTCAAGTCCAGGACTCGAACCGTGGTCGGCCATGTGGGAGTCTAGCGCCTTCACCAGTACACCACCTGCTAGCCCTAATTTTTGTATCTTTTATCTATACCTACCAATGTGTATTTCTTTGTTTATACTTAGGTTTATAACTGCTTAGTGCAATTCTGAATATAGTTTTTTTAAAACTTTAAGGTAAACTACACTGTTAAATTTTGTGGCCTATTCTAAGTATATACCCTGTTCTGTATAGGCTGTATATGTATCAGATTTCTTCAAGGAGAGAAATTCCCCTTTTAAAGAAAGGAAAGAAGAGGACTCTCACACGACTCTCCATGAAACACCGACGACAGGAAATCACTATCGGAACAATCACCAGCCTTAAAGGGCCCAGGATGCCCACACGAAGCTGGCCTGCTCTCTGAAGGAAAACGACTGCAGCCAGAAGGCAGGATGTGTCTCTCCCTGATGTACAGACCTTTCAAAGACTGCTGCTGCTATACCTCTCGATGCCCACTTTGTCTGTGTGTATATAGTTACCCTTAACACAGTGGTTATCTAATCGCTCTCAGTTCATGAAGTAAGTTTCAAGCCTTCCACTAAAACATTGCCCCACCTGTACATTTTTTTATTAAAAAAATGTAATGCTTATGTACAAATGTGTATGTAATATGCTTTCTTAGCATGGTATTTGATTTAAATATAACACCTATTAAAATGCTTCTGAACAACTGTCTTGACATGGGAGAACCAGATCAACATTTGTAAGCATCTGAAGTCATGTGCAATCACACAGGTGGCATGAGTCATTTAAAATCCCACAATCCTCTGGCTGACTCTATAAGTAGAGGCTGGCAGCAAACACAATATCTCTTTTGATTTTGGTGATTCCTAAGAGAAAAGAAAAGAAACTGTCAAGATTACAAAACACGCAGTTTCCCTCTACAGCAGTTTTAAACACAGCACAAGAATCCTCATTAAATTAGTGACAGCCTGAAAAGTAAAAAAAAACTTACTCGCCTGTAAGAAACCCAAAGGGGGGGGCGGGGGCACAGCCACCTTAGAGGAGGAAAACTTAGAAACCAGACCCATTTTTAAAATTCTGAAGTACCCTACATGCATGTATGTATGGGGTGGCAGGAGACAGGTGGGGTGGAGGGTTGGCAGAACAGATAAAAACTTAGAACTTTCTTATCTAAGACTTAAATAGGCTTGCCTGTATCAATAACGTGGGGCCAGTTTTTGCACGCACCTTCTTAGGACACTAAGTTGTCAGAAATCTCTAGCATCAGCTGAACCAGAGCCATGACGTGGCTGCTATTCTTTGATACTTTAACTCATTCTCCACCCCCATCACTACCACCGCAGCCTAGCCATCCATTCTGGACCTGGGCTTCCTGCTTCCACCCTGCAGACTTCGCAGCAACAATTACATTAGAGAGCACACTACTCCTGTGTTCCAAACCTCAATCACTGTAGAGTAAACCCTGGGAACTACACAATCATGTCCTCTCTCCCTCCAACTCCTATTTTTCTCATTGCTCACTCTGCTGCAGCCACATAGGCCTCCTGCTGTCACTCAAGTGTATCATCAAGCATAAACCAAGAACCTTCAATGTCACTTTCTGTATGGAGGCCCAGAGAGAATGCCATGTGTCCCCCAATTTTCTGTTTTCTCCTGCAGACGTTTTACCCTATGATATATTGTAAATGCTGACTTGTTTATTGTCCATCTCCCTGCACTGGAATGTAAGCTCCAAGAAGGCAGCAGGGGTTTCTTTTGTTCACTGCTATATTCTCTAGTGCCCACAACGATGCCTGCTATACGGTAAGTGCACAGTAAATATGTGTATATAGAAAATCTCAAAACTTTCCCCAACACACTCTGAAATTTTATAGATGCACTCCTAGATAGTCCTCCATGGCAATCCAGTGAAGAATATCTCAAAATGTCCTTCTAGGTTGTGTCAAAGACTCCAGTCACAGGAGATTTGTCTAAATTATTAGGAAAAGCTTCTGAATTAGATACCTTCTGCAAATTTGTTTTCCAGCTCAGTGTTCCCAATGGCTTTTGCTGCTTGACACATTTGTCGAAGCAGTTCTTCCAGGCGTCTCATACAACGGATTATGCTGCCTAGAAAGAAAAGGAACAAAGTCATTTGTAAAATGGAAATAATCCTTTTATTGTTAAAAGGAAAGGCAGGAAAACACTGGATGATGAACTAAGTGCTTTGAGGGACCTCTGATGAAATAAATCAGCCACCAAACTTGACTAGTTGTACGCTGGGCACTAGAACATGAAAGGTCTGATTTCCACTCTTGACAAATGGTGGAGGCAAGGACTTACTAACATGGTGACACCTGCTATTAGGGAGGTACGTAAAAAAGTGCCTAGGAGCAGGGGAGAGAGTTTTGAGTGAAGGCTAATGAAGATGAATAACTGAGTCTATAAATCCTGGAGGTCTCCAGGGACCAGGGGAACAGAGAAAACCTAAGGAACTGCCGCTATTCAGGAACCCCACACAGCAGCTGGATCCCGTCTGTGCCATGTGCAGTGGATGCCACAGGAACTTTTAAAGGAGTATCACGTTACCAGATCTGTCATTTCCCCCCTTTTTTTGGATAGAAAATGTGTGCCTGTGTGCGGAAGGGAGATAAAGGATTCTTGATAACGAGAACTGTCATACTGCAATCCCTTTTCCTCAGCCCTCCAGCCTCTCCGGGTCCTGAGCGCCTGCCATGTAGCTTTCCACAGACAGTACTGCACCATGTGCAAGGCACCTTCCTCCTCATGGGGTGAGCCCAGGAGCCCAAGGAGTGTATCAGTAAGGCCCTGGGCCAATAAGGACAACGTGCCTGGTTTCTGAACATACCTATGGGGCCACAATGAGGACGCAAAGATCCTATTTATGGTGATAGGTGGTTTACCGGATAACGACTGGTCCTACAGGAGAAGACTACCACCTGTATTCTGGTCCCTCAAAAGACAGATGGACATACCCAACTTTGAAGGATAACACCATTTCCCGTAAACAGGATGTTTACCTACTTTAGCCATGGTTCAATGGAGGAAAGGCTAGGTTAGCTGGCTACCTAGGCTGTAGTCCCAGATTCTGTTGCTAAGTAATTAGCTCTGCAATCTGGGGCCTTAGCTCACTCTCTTACTTCCCTTTCCCATCTGTAAGATATAACAAGATTTAAAGAGCTTGCTCTATTCTGGATTTTTACCACTGGACATAAGAGACGTACAAATTCTCTGGAAATAGCAAACTTCTACAGGAGTAGGTAGTAATACATCCCCTTAGCCAAAGTGTTCAATGTTCATAGCTTTTTTTGTCCTTCTTCTCCCATCAAAAAAGGTCCATGCAGTTATTAGAGAAATTCTTCAGCTCTCATTACAACCTGTTTCCACTACACAACTCTATAAAACTTTATGGCTCCTAGCAGAGGAAAGTTTATTACAAGAAGGTCAGTAGCAAAAGGCAATAATCAGAACAGACACAAATTCCATAAAACTCAGCCATCAAACACCTCATCCCCACATATAAGGACACACATTCTACAATAATTTGGGGCTTTCTTATATTTTAATGGAGAGTAATTGATAGTTAAAAGATAGCCAACCAAGGTGAAATTTAAGTGTTTTGAGGAAAAATGGCAATGTCCAATATTTTCTGAGCATTTCTTTTGTGGCAAGTCTGTACTCTGTATTTTATATGAATTTTCTGTTTGAGCCTCACAATTCCATGAGACAAGTATTGTTACTTTCCACATTTTACAAGATGGAAAGGAGAAATCATAATTTGATCAAAGTCATCGCCAGCATTCAGGATGTGAATACAGACAGAAATGATTAATCTGGATTTTCTAAGTTTTCTATAACAAAAGTGCTACTTTTATAAACTTCACCTTACAAATATAATTTATCCTTTTCAAATAATTATGAAAATACTGTAAATACTTTAATAAGTTTTGGCCTTTAAATTCATCTTAGTAGAAATCTTCATTGCCAGCTAATGCCAAGGAGTTTACATTAACAGCCTTCAAGAAATAAAGAATACTAAAAATGACATGTACGAGCTGAGTGATAAAGAATCTATTTTCTGAATCTAACACAGTCCTGAGTGGCACTCAGTAATTTTAATGAAATTCAGCATCAGATTAGCATGGATTAAGAAAAAACCAGAGGTAGAGAACTGAAGTTGGTTATTCTTGTTTAACCAAGAGCCTGGTTGTAGGAATAAGAGATTAAATGGTGATGAGGATGACAGCATAACTGTTACTAAACAATGACAAGAGCAGCTAACATTTATTGAATGACAACTTCCAGGCTTGTGCTAATGACTCTACATTCTTGACTTCTCCTCACTAGGAAGTGGAGCAATTATCATCCCCAAAGAAACTGACCCACAATTAAGTAAAACTAACCCAAGATCACTAATCTAGTAGAGTGGGTAGGATTTAAACCCAAAATTTGTTCCTTTACCACTGCTATATTGCTAGCTGGAGGAGGTGTGGGTGAGAAATGTAAACATACTTGTAGGCTAAAATAGCAACAGAATGGATGTGATTTGAGACTAAGAAGAGTGGCAAAAGTATGGCAGAATTCACAGCAATATTGGGAAGATCTTTGCTCTGAGGTGCAAAGAATGAAGAAAAAAGGATATGCACATAGGAGTTTCCAGGTAAGCCCTAACGGAATGAGGAAGTGGATATGAAATATCCACCTAGAGTTTATTTCTTGTTGTTGAGGTAATGCATTTCTAACAGGCCAATTACAAGTAAAAGAACAGATAAAAAATAAAGTGGCTTGAT
This sequence comes from Tupaia tana, assembly GCA_026018925.1. Taxonomy (NCBI): domain Eukaryota; kingdom Metazoa; phylum Chordata; class Mammalia; order Scandentia; family Tupaiidae; genus Tupaia; species Tupaia tana. Next base: position 44,209,401 of record JAKSZU010000006.1, on the reverse strand, counting down.
GCTGCTTTCACTAGTTACCTTTAACAGAGAATTTAGATTACATAGAAAGGAATTTCCAAATAGGAAAGGACTGTGTCAGCCACTCCCACTCCTATTACCACTTCACAGATGAGAAATGGGACAGTGAGTGCCTTTCAAGTTCAGGTTGTTTTAGATCTATGGTTAGAAACTCAAGTTTCCTGGGAACCAGCAGTTAGCGTAATGGCTATGTCGCTGGACTACCATGTAGTCGACCGCGGTTCACGTCCCGGACCCGGTGGCTTAAAACTCACGCTGGGCTCGTGTGTGTGCGTGCCCAAGATCCCGAGAGGAGAATGGAGGAGAAGGGATTGCGGTGTGGCCATCCCCCCTGGGGGGTGATTTCTCGCTTTCTGTCTCTATGTCTCTCTGTCTGGCGAGCGCACACGCCCTATAGCGAAAATCTCTCCAAAAAAAAAAAAAAGAAACTCAAGTTTCCTGACCCTCCCGTTTGAAATCTTCATCATTAGCTACCTTTTGGGGAATGGCAATTTTGGGGGTACAAGGTCAAGAAAGGAGTGGCCACACCACAATCCCTTCTCCTCCAGTCTCTTCTTAGGATTTTGGGGACACACACACACACACACACACACACCCAACGAAGAGTTTTAAGCCGCCAGATCCAGGAATTGAACCGTAGTCGACTACATGGGAGTCCAGAGATAAAACCATTACACCATCTGTTGGTCCCGGATATACAGCATTTCTAAATATGGTCTTAAAATAATCTGCTTATTTTTTATTATTCTTGTAATTCATTTATAATTACTCCTTCTATATTCCCACTGCCTTTATTTTTTTCATTTAAAATTCCTCTTTAAGGTTAAAGGTTACTGATTTTTATTATTCAGTTATTTTATGATGGCTAGTTTAAACTTTTCTGCAACATAATTAAAAATGTTAAATCTGGGACCAGCAGTTGGTGTAATGACTATGTCGCTGGACTCCCACGTAGTTGACCGCAGTTCGAGTCCTGGACCCAGTGGCTTAAACTCACGCTGTGCGGGTGTGTGTGCATGCCCAAGATCCCAAGAGGAGAATGGAGGAGAAGGAATTATGGTGTGGCCATCCCCCCTGGGGGGTGATTTCTCGCTTTCTATCTCTCTGGCTCTCTCCATCTTTCTGGCGAGCACATGTGCCCTATAGCAAAACCTCTAAAAAAAAAAAAGGTTAAATCTTGGGGCCAGTAGGTAGTGGTGTGGTATTTAAGAGCACTGGACTCCCACATTGCTGACCACGGTATGAGTCCTGGACCTGGCGGCCTGTTTTCTCATTTTCACACCCATCTCTCTTTCTCACTCTGTCCCTCTCTGGTAAAATTAAAATAAATAAATAAATAAAGTTAAATAAAATAATTATTTTTTTAAATCTTAATTCTCTTTAATTGACTAACAGTTATTCATTCATTTGAAACTCTGCTCAGAATCTAATTCATGTTTCTATTACAGTATTGACTGATGTGAAGTTTGCTATTAAATATACAATGATCACTTACTTTCAGCTGTTAGTCTTTTTGCTAGTTTCAGTGGAATTAAAATAGTTGTCTAAACAATTTATAATGAGCAGACTGTACTTACTAAATAAGTCAAAAGGATGCATTGAGAATATTTTTGTTCTATACAGAGTAAAGATTCTATTTTATTACCAAAATTTTATGTATGTATATGTGTATATTTTTTACTGTTAAGATAAAACAATGCCACTTGGTATCATTTTTTGTATCAGAAAAAGATACATGTATATAAAATGTAACCATACCTTCAAAGACATCTGTCATTTTGCATATATGGGCAAATGTAGCTCCAGTCGCCCACGTATATACTACATCCATTAGGTGAGGTTTGAATGAGCTTAGGTACGTTTCTTCATCAATTTCAAGTTTGGCTTCTGCTGAAACTTTTGCAATTCTTTTAGCACATTCCTTTAAAGATAAAAGATACACTTAAAATTCCTTATTATCTCCCATATCTTTTTTTTTTTTTTTTTTTGGAGGTTTTAGCTATAAAGCACGTGTGCTCACCAGAAAGACAGAGACAGCCAGAAAGCGAGAAATCACCCCCCAGGGTTACGCTGGAACCCGCACCCGGCGTGAGTTTAAGCCACCAGGTCTAGGACTCAAACCGCAGTGGGCTACATGGGAGTCCAATGACACAGCCCTTATGCCAACTGCTGGTCCCTCCCTTATCATTTTTTAAATATACCCCTGATTTCTGAAGCCAGTATTACATGAGGTTCCCTTTTTCTTCCTAGTCATTATGTATGTCTGCAGTTAAGTATATTCTGCTGGTAAGCAGGCACAGTGCCTGCTTAGTGATCCAACAGCAAGGTTTTTTGTTATATTGAAGACGTTAACTAAGAAAAACTACATCAAGAGCATAATTTTCAGTCGGTTATACCTTTTTTTTGGGGGGGGGGGGCAGAGAGTGCACGCACTTGCTAGAGAGAGATGAGGAGAGAGAGAAAGCATCCCATAATGGGGTGTGATCATGCCACAATTCCTTCTCCATTTTTCCACCTGTCAGGATTATGGGCACCAATGAACACATACCCAGCACATTTTTCAAGCCACCAGGGCCAAGATTCAAACTGTGCTCATCCATGTGAGATCTGGCTCCCTTAAACACCAGGCTATAGGGCTGAGCCAGTCATACTTCTTCTACAGAAATATAGAACTCTTCATAAAAATTATTCATGGGCCAGCTAAAACAATTACTAAGTTACTAAAATAAAACCATAAAAGATGTTATAAGATAGCATTAAATGACATGACTGACATCAAGTAACATATTTAAACCAAATGGACATTATCTGTATGGAATGATAAACTATTATGATTAGACTATCAAAAATATTTATTTTAGGGAACCAGCAGTTAGCATAATGGCTATGTCGCTGGACTCCCACGTAGTCGACCGTGGTTCGCGTCTCGGACCCGGTGGCTTACAACTCACGCCGGGCGCGTGTGCGTGCGTGCCCAAGATCCCGAGAGGAGAATGGAGGAGAAGGGATTGCGGCGTGACCATCCCCTCTGGGGGGTGATTTCTCGCTTTCTGTCTCTATGTCTCTCTCTGTCTGTCTGGCGAGCGCACGCGCCCTATAGCGAAAAACCTCTCAAAAAAAAAAAAAAAAAAAAAAAAAAAAATTTTATAATCGATTCATAAAATACATACTTCAAAAATATTGTACCTGCATTTGACGAAGTGGTCCTGCTAATTGCTCTGTTAATTTGGGCATCTCACTAGACTACAAAAGAAAAAAGTTAGATATTAAAAATCCAGTTTTAAAGTTAAACATATACTATCAACTTAAACAAATAAAACCAAGTTTTTATGATATTCATTACAAATTGCAAAACGTTAGTCCTTGACACTTAAGAGTTTCTAGTCACTTCTTAATTTTTATAACCAAACTTTACTCGTCATTGTAAACTATATATTCCCTTATTACATATCAGAGGAAAATATCACACTACTAAATCTGCAAAGTATGCTAACTAACTTCTCATGTCTATAAATGGAAATCAAGAACAGCAAAATTATACACATACTCAGTAGTTTAGTTACATCAATATTATAAACAAATTTCATCGTAATTTACTTCTGAAGCAATTCTAACTTCTAGGGCATGTATGCATGTATAGAGACAGTGAGAAACCACCCCCCGCCCCAGGGCAGAGAGTCATACCACAATCCCTTCTCCTCCATTCTCCTCTTGGGATTTTGGGCACACATGCATATAGGCACAGTGTAAGTCTCAAGCTGCTGGGTCCAGAACTTGAACCACAGTCGGCCATGTGGGAGTCCAGACACATAACCACTATGCCACTTGGTAGACCCAGAACCTGCCCATATTCTTAACAGTGTTTTCCTATCAGTGAAAAGTCTGTCCATTTCTGTTAGATAACAGACTTTCAAGAGTTACTAACTAAATGAACTGAAACAAGCTGCTTGAATTATGTGTCTGGGTTTCTTCCCCTGCCAAAGACAAATAATAAAGCCAGAATTTCAAAACTGATAGGCTTGTTATGAAAATAAAAAATTATTGTTTTGTATTGTTTGCATTGTAAAGCTTTACTTTAAAAAATAAAAGTATTTTATTTATTTTAAGAATGGAATGTATCATGTGTAAGATATGATTAGGTAATATTGGCAAATTGTCTAAAAAGCAATTACAGGCTAATTGCAAACATTTGCCCTTATTTTGAGTATCTGGTTCAGAACTTAAGTTTTAATCTGTATTATGTACGTAAGTATACTATATAAGTCACGAACCAGTTTGTATATTATTTTTTCATGTTAAAACCACAATTATTAATGAATGATAAAAAGCAAAATGGCCAGAATGAACTTAATATTTCAATTTGGTAAAGAATGCAAGACTGCTAAATATCTTTGATATTATATTTATTCATGGTCACCAGTTACCTGATTATCTTCCCCACGCTGGTCACCATAGGTACAAGACCGAGTCCTAATAGATCAGGAGGCTGTGATTTACTAGTGTCCTCTTGCCAGGTATGTGCACAGTATATTCCCTATCTCTCCTTTAGGTTTCAATTCAATTTTGTTTTATTGATGAAGCCTGTTCTAATCATCTCACTTAAAATAGTAAGCTTACCCCCTTCCAGTGATGTCTCTCAAATTTTCCTGCTTTCCTTTTCTCCAAAGTCTTCACTGCCATTTGACAAAAGGTTTATATTTTATTTTTTTTATTTTCACCTACTAAATATCACAAAAACAAATTTCTGCTGTGGATCTACTGCCTAGATCCTTAAGATATACACAGTGGGAGTTCAATGAATAACTGCAGACACTTGATCGTTGTATTATAAGAGTTTATACAGCTACTCGGTAAGCTCAGGGTACATGGGAGACTACAGTCCAATTCCCACTCCACCTGAAAAGCTAGGTGTGATGGTGCATGCCTGTAGTCCCAGCTATTTGGCAGGCTAAGGGAGGAGGAATGTGACACAGTAGGACCTTGTATAAAAATGTAAAAAGTGGGGCAAATTTAAGAACCACTTTAATACAGATGTCAGCGTATGGGGGGCCAGCAGGTGGCATTGTGGTTAAGGTGCTGGACTCCCACGTGGTCAACTGCAGTGTGCGTCCCAGACCCAGAAGTTTAAAAAAAAAAAAAATCACACTGGCGCATGTCCATGTGCCCCCAAAATCCTGAGAGGAGACTAGAGGAAAACGGACAGCAGTATGGCCAACCCCATGGGAAGTGATTTCTCACTTTGCCTCTCTCTGGAGAGTGCACGTACCTTATGGCAAAAACCTAAAAACAAACAAACAAAAAGTATATGAAGTAAATTTCATCTTAATTATGCAACAAGTATCTACACCTACAATAGTCTTAAATTTGAAAAATGAAACATTACTATTTTTTTCGGGGGGAGAGGTTTTTGCTATAGGGTGTGTGCGCTTGCCAGACAGAGAGAGAGAGAGACAGAGACAGAAAGCAAGAAATCACCCCCCCAGTGGGGATAGCCACGCCACAATCCCTTCTCCTCCATTCTCCTCTTGGGATCTTGCGTCCGGCGTGAGTTTAAGCCACTGGGTCCGGGACTCAAACTATAGTCGACTACATGGGAGTCTAGTGACGTATCCATTATGCCAACTGCTGGTTCCAACATTACTATTTTTTAAAGTTTTATTCTTTTCTTCCATAAAAGAGGGAGAGAGAGCATCCCTATGTGCACAAGGAGGCCTCAGGACACCAACCCAAGACCTTGCCATACGGCCTCAACATGGTGGAACATCACGTTACCTCTATGCCACCAAAGCTGGTCACAAAATCTTACTTTCTAGAATGAATCACACTGGTCTTTGAATTGTAGTCCGAGGGCAATTAGTGTTCTTGTGTGAACCACCCAGCCCTTCATTTTTGATTTCTTTCGTTTTTTATTAAATTGCCAGAGCACTCATGAGAGAGCAAGGGAGAAAGCACTCCCCAACAGGGCCTAGTAACACCACAACCCATTTACCCTGTTTCTCCATTCCATTAGGATCCAGAACACACAGGTATCCAGTGTGTTTTTCTTTCCATTGAGATTTTTGCTACAGGATGAGTACACTCACTGGAGAGAGAGAGAGAGAAAGAAAGCAAGGAATAACCCCCAGGGGAGATAGCCAGGCCACAATCACTTCTCCTCCATTCTCCTCTTGGGGTTTTGGGCACATATGCACATGCGTCTGGTGTGAGTTTTAAGTCGCCATGTCTGAGACTTGAACTGCAATCGACTACATGAGAGTTCAGCAACATAATTTTTATACCATCTGCTGGTCCCTTCAGGGTGTTTTTCAAACCTCTGCGGCCAAAATTTAAACCTGTAGCAATATGAGGCCAGTCCTCCAGATTTCTCAAGAATCATTGAAAGTGAACTAATTATCCATATTAAAAAAAAATATTAAAACAACAAGAATCTATAGTCATTACTATAAACTTTTGACCATAAAAATGAAAACATCAGTCCCTAGCAGGTTCGGCTACGTCATAGTTATTATTCTCTAACTGGTGGGGAGAGGGAATCGAGAAGTGGTGTTAATTTAACCCCGCTATCCTCCTATTGTTTTTAATATATTTTCCTATTTTTACTTTCACTTATCTTCTTTTGACTTACTAGATGAGACCTTTAAACAATCAACTAGGTTATGAAACAAATTTACACTTGGAATCCAATTAATGACGAGTTGTTCACAAATACAATCCTATTTTATTCTCCTTTCTGATAATATGCATTTAATTATTTAACTCTTACTACATTTGTACGAAAGTTGCTTTGTTTTCCAATTAACATGACCCATAATATATAAATACAAAGTGCTATTTTTGTAACTAAAATCACCCATAATAGGGGTCGGTTCCATAGCCTAGTGGTTACGGGACCCTGGATCCCACATACTTGTCTGCAGTTTGAATCTCAGAGTCAGTAGCTTGAAAAATACACTAAGCATATCTGTGTGTATGCCCAAAATCCAACCAGGATGGAGAAAAGGAGAACGGGCTGTGGTATAAGAATGCCCCAACAGAGGCACACTGCCTCTGGCAATTAAAAATAATTCTTAGTACTTTAAAACTAAATGGCATGCTTTATAATTTAATAAATAAAATGTACTAAATTGACTCACATTCTCTTGAAACACAAAACAGCTTAGCAAGGCCGTTGCCTGTTCTGCAGAAAGGTCATTGAAGAGGCCATTAAACATCATCTCAGTTAGGAGGAGCTCATCAGCACTGTGCCATTAGAAAGAGAAAATAACGTTTCCTTGTCAGAATATAAAGACATACAAGTGCATACACACATACATATTCCTAACATGCAGTTTTTAATTAAATGTATTTTTTGACCATGAGGAATAATCAATAAAAAGTGACAATTTAAGGAAATGGCAGGTCTTACATAAAATAACATTTCATATAAAGATCCCAAATACCTAAATCCACATTTTCACTGGTTGAAAGTTATATTTATTTAAGTCTCAGTATACAGGGAAAACGGTCATCATTTATTACCTAGGTCCAAAGGACATTTTAGTTATTTTTTAACTTTAAATCATCTTACAAAATAATTGTAGACTAAGGTGGTAATGAAAATTAGAAATATTAATAAGAAAGTACCCCCCCAAAAAAATATCTATGTTTTACTTCATATTTTCCCAGGGTTGAAAATGTCTGTAATCAAGATACACAATGGCCTTTGACCACAACAAACTATCGCTTGCTGCTTATAAATTTTTATCACAAACCTAGAAAATATCCAGCAGATAAATACGATTTAAGATTTCAAATACATCTCTCACATGTACTAGCTCATTACTTCTGATTTCTTTTTTGCATTGTCAAAATCTATTAATGAGTTCATATTTCTTTTTTTTTTTTTTTTTGGGAGCGGTTTTTGCAATAGGGCACATGCACTCGCCAGACAGATAAAGACAGAGAGACAGAAAGCGAGAAATCACCCCCCGGGGGGGGGGATGGCCACACCGAAATCCCTTCTCTTCCATTCTCCTCTCGGGATCTTGGGCACGCACACACACGTGCCCGGCGTGAGTCTAAGCCACCAGGTCCAGGACTTGAACCGCGGTCGACAACGTGGGAGTCCAGCAACATAGCCATTATGCCAACTGCTGGTCCCAATGAGTCCATATTTCAAATACACCTCCTTTAAGTTCTAGTTTATTGCTTTTGGTCCCTGTTTCACCTTACCAAAATACAGTATTTGTTTTTTCCTTCTTTGAGTTTAACTTCGGATTTGTATAATAATTCCTGGGGTTTTTTTCTTTGCCACAATAAATGGAAAATTAAAAATTCTGAACTTTCAACTATGTTCAATGCCACTTTAAAAAAAAAAAAAAAAGACTACAGAGATAGTGTTTCTGGACTGAAAAAAATAAATTTCTATACAGCATTTGTGTGTGCACCCAAGAGACAAAAAAGAGAAAAGATGAGTCCCCTGGTGGACAACCACACCACAATCCCTTCTTGCTCTATTCTCAGATTTAGGGCATACATGCTCATGTGCCCAGTTTATTTTTCAAGCTGCTGAGTCCAGGACTTGGTACCTCACAGTTGGCCATGTGGGATCCAGCTGTCTTAACTACCATGTCAGGCTGCCCCCTTCTAGACTTCTATAATCATGGCTCCATAAATTATGTTTATAAAAGGGATCAATGGACCTATCCAGTAATTAAAAAGTAAAAAGCAACTTTTCTCTTTATTCTTTGGAAGATCTCTAAAAACCATTGACTATTCATCTTTACGGTTATAACTATTCAAAAATTAAAAAGTCAGAAACTAAATCCTTAAGGGTAAACTAAAAGTTAAGCAAAGACAACACAAAGGAAGCAAGACTATTTAAGGGGTATAGTCTAATGCAGGAAAAAGACAAGTAAGCCAATAATCACAGAAAAGTGATTTTAACAGAGTAATCTAACACAGGTTTGTACAGTCACACAGAAGAGTCAAGCCTGGTGGTTCAAACAACCAGATCCCACATGGCCGACCACAGTTTAAGTCCCCAACCTGGCCACTTCAGAAACATACCAGGCAGGTGTCCATACATTCACACTCCTGAAAGGAGGAGATGAAAGAGAAGGGACGACAGTATGACCATTCCCCATGGGACGTCCTTTCTCTTCTCGCTGTCTTTTTCTGGTGAGTGCATGTACCTTCTAGCTAACATGCAGGTATAATACATGAATAAATAAATAAGTAGATAGACAGACAGACAGATAGATAAAATAAATCAATGTGCCTTAAATCAAATTGAAGTTCACAACTAATTTCAGAAGACCTTAGGAAACACAAGCAAAATCAGCAGTATGTAGGGGTGGGGTGAAGGAAAGGTCATGCATGCTAAGTAAAAGAAATAACATGTTGGGAACCAGCAGTTAGCGTAATGGCTATGTCGCTGGACTCCCATGTAGTCGACTGCGGTTCGCGTCCCGGACCCGGTGGCTTAAAACTCACGCCGGGCACGTGTGCGTGCGTGCCCAAGATCCCGAGAGGAGAATGGAGGAGAAGGGATTGCGGCATGACCATCCCCCCTGGGGGGTGATTTCTCGCTTTCTGTCTCTATGTCTCTCTCTGTCTGTCTGGCGAGCGCACGCGCCCTATAGCGAAAATCTCTCAAAAAAAAAAAAAAAAGAAAGAAAGAAAGAAATAACATGTATAGCATATGACAATGGACAGAGCAGAAAAGGCAATTTGTCTAAAGGCAGTAGAGATTCACTGAAGGGCTTTTACCAAACAACACAACAGGATTTATGCTTTGGAATAAATACTTTGAAAGTCATCTACAGGATGGGCTGTGGAAACTCAAGAGAGGAGGCAGCAACTAGGAAAGCTACTACAGCAATCTAGGCAAGAAATCCTGAGAGATGCACATTAGTCAGTGTGGCTGTTTAAAAAAGAATATAGGTAAAGACTTAAGACATGAAAAGACAGACAGAGAGGAGTCAAGGATGATTCGAAGTTTTTCCTAATTCTAGAGAAAATAAATGTACTCTGGTATGATACTGTTATTGGCACAAATGGAAAATTATCGTGGAATAAAATAAATATCCATTCTTCAAAGACTAATCTAGCTATAAATACCTAAGAGAATTAATTTCTATATTAGTTATTAAACATTAGGCAATATCAGAAGGAAATAAATCCAATAACAAACTATGGCATATGACTCAGTAGACCAGTGTTATAGTCTAGATTTAATCTTTTAATTTATAAATGATTAACTATATGGTACCAGGGATTCTTTACTCAGAGTAGGGAAGATGAACTGTATCATATGTGGAAGAAAAACTGTGAGCTAAATCTAACTTGAAGAAATGTTTTATATGTTGCATACAGTGACTAAAGCAATTAATTATGAATTAGAGTGAACATTTAAATCGAGACACTTCACCTAAAATTTTGGATTCTTGGTTTCTCTAAGTTGAGAAAATCTGTTAATGACATTATCTTACAATAACAAATGACTGAAATGGGTGGTTCCTGCCCCCTTTCTGTGGCCCAGAGCTATTCTGTTCACCAAAGTCTCCTCACCTCTACAGACATCTGAGATTATAATAACAATGGGTCAGTCTTTATCAGGAATGTTCAAAACAATATACAAGGTCTGTAATTCTCTGGGCCTCTCCATCAGGGCCATACAGAGAATATGAACACTTGGAAAATGTCTTTCATGGATTCACTGAGAATGATGGTAATCACTAAATGGACAAAATAAGATCTATCTCTAGGCTGGATAATGCTCATTGGCCATCAACTTAGGGCTGTCAAGTTAACAAGAGTTAAGCTGCATCCAAAGACAGGAAACTTTCCTCACTTCAGGAATTAAGTGATGAATTTTTACAACAGTGTCATAAACTGGATTTTCTGACTATAGCCATAACATAACTCTTCCTCATGTTTTTCTAAACTGCACTGATCTGCATAGGCTGCTCTTGCATACCTGTGGCAATTCCAATTTAAATGTAAATTAATAGGTTTGAGTCCCGGAACTGGAGGCTTGAAACTCACACCAGTGCATGTGTATGCATGCCCAAAATCCCAAGGGGAGAATAAAGGAGAAGGAACTGGAGGCTGGTCATCCTCCCAGGGAGTAATTTCTCACTTTCTGTCTCTTGGTCTCTGTCTCTCCAGCAAGAGCACATGCTTTACAGCAAAAATTTCTTTAAAAAATAAATTACATAAATTAAAAATTCAGTTCCTCAATCTCACTCACCAAATTTCTAGTTTTAAATAACCACATAAGGGGGACTAGCAGTTAGTGTAATGGCTATGTCGATGAACTCCCATGTAGCTGACCGTGGTTCAAGTCCCAGACCCGGTGGCTTAAACTAACGCCAGGCACGTATGCATGCATGCCCAAGATCCCAAGAGAATGGAGGAGAAGGGCTTGTGGTGTGGCCATCCCCCCTGGGGGGTGATTTTTTGCTTTCTAGCTCTCTGTCTCTGTCTTTCTGGAGACCGCACGCGCCTATAGCAAAAACCTCTCTTAAAAAAAAAAAAAACAAAACTGGGAACCAGCAGTTAGCGTAATGTCTATGTCGCTGGACTCCCACGTAGTCGACCGCAGTTCGCATCCCGGACCCGGTGGCTTAAACCTCACGCCGGGCGCGTGTGCATGCGTACCCAAGATCTCAAGAGGAGAATGGAGGAGAAGGGATTGTGGTGTGACCCTCCCCCCTGGGGGGTGATTTCTCATGAGGGTCTAGGATTCATCTGTAATCAAGAGAATGTGGTGGAAATGATGCTGTATAATATACAAGTTGTGTTATAAAAAGTAATGTTAGGTCAGAAAAGAGGTGCAACTTTCACCTTGGCCTGCTAGAACACTCATACTAGAGGCTTGAGCCTCCATATACACAGTCCTACCACTCTGAGGCTATGATACTATGAATTAGCCACATACAGTGACCACATGAAGAAGTTCTGAGAGAAAGAGAGACCTGAACATTCCCCAGCAGCTCTAGACTTCTGGTGTTCAGCTTAACCACTTGTCTGATGGCAATGATGGGAACTCCAGCCAGAACTACCCAACTAAGCCCTTTCTAAATTTCTGACCTACAAAAACCATGAGAGAATAAAGTTAACTATTGTTTTAAATAACTAGATTTTTCGGTCACTTATAATGTGGCAAAAGGTTTCCAAAACATAAAATAGCATCTTAAAACTAGTTTTAAGTTGCGATCTATAAAATGCTCTACTGTAATACCTAATTAGTAGTCTAAAATTTCAGTTATTTTATACATATAAAAGGATAATGTTTACCAGACTGTGTCAAGGTGGAAAAGTGTTAATAAATTAAAATTAAATATACAGAGGCAGCTAGAGGCAAGGTGGTTAAGGCAGCTGAATCCCACATAGCTGACAGCATGGTTCAAATCTCAGACCTGGCAACCTGAATAAAAACACAGGATGCACATGTTTGCCCCGATTCCCAAAAGGAAAAATGGAGGAAGGGATTTTGGCATGACTATCCGCCGGGGGCAGGAGCTTTCTCATTTTCCATCATTCTTCCCTCTGTCTCTTCCTAGAAAGTGCATTCATCTTCTAGCAAATTTTTAAAAATAAATAAATAAATAAATAAATAAATAAATACACACACACACACACACACGCACACACACACACACACGAACTTGTGTGTAAACTAAGATTGTGTAAAAATCCTAGAACACATTAAAAAATCAAAGGAAATAAATTAAAATGTTGGGGGGAGCTTATGCTGATTAGAGAACTAAGAGGTTTTTTTTTTTTGGAGAGGTTTTTTTCACTGTAGGGCATGTGTGCTCACCAGACAGACAGAGAGAGAGACATAGAGACAGAAAGCGAGAAATCACCCCCCAGGGGGGATGGTCACGCCGCAATCCCTTCTCCTCCATTCTCCTCCCGGGATCTTGGGCACGCATGCACACGCGCCCGGCGTGAGTTTTAAGCCACCGGGTCCGGGACGTGAACTGCAGTCGACTACGTGGGAGTCCAGCGACATAGCCATTACGCTAACTGCTGGTTCCCGAGATTTTTCTAATTTCTCAATTTCATAGTCTTATTAGACTATGTTTAATAAGAAAGGTATTACACAAACTTTCTATTTTCAAGACAGCTCTTTATTCCTAAAAATTAATTGCCCTCATTTTAAAGATAGAATCTCATTTAAAAATCAACTTTCCAAAACAGCCATTTTACCTGCTTATCTCACAAGCCACTCGTCCTTTCATCTCTATGACGTCAGAAGAAGTAGCAAATCCCAACCTTCTTAAAACACGTTTTCGACATTTGAGCTCGTCCATTTGTAGGACAGTTCTCGCTTTCTTCAGTTCTCTCTTCGCAGATTTAATATCTATTGCAATCTAAGGTATACAAAGCATAAAATTCAATAGTAAAGTGAATGACATAAAAGGAAATTTATTCATGAAATACAACAAAAATATTTTATAAAACTATAATATAACACACTTCTGTTAAAGCTTCTACATTGGGGATTTTGAATAGGAGGACATGGGAACTTCTTAGATGTATTCCCAGGATAAATGAATTTATGTATGTAAGAAAAATGATGCATTTGAGAGGTAATTAATTACTAGCTAAAATATTAAGTTTTGGGAAATGTTCATTTGGAAAATTTGTGACAGAGCAAGAGATATTGGGAATTGTAAAACACGTAAGAAGCTGGGGAAAGGGGCACAGCTCTTGCTTATACGAGGAGACATAAGGAGGAAGGGTTATTAAAGAGGGCAGTGAGCTGGTGGTCAACCAATAGACAAGGTAGACTGAAGGGAGTAGAAAAGAACAGTGGTGAATTAGGGTGGGCCTTCTGGAGACAGAACTCATTAATAATCATGCTCTGAACTCCTACTAGTTCCAGCTTTTCATCCTTAGGGAACTAGGGAGTAGTTTAGAGAACAGGGTAAAAAAGATGAAGGTACATGATTTATTTTTTTTCTCTTGACTACCTATACTTCCCCCATGAGGCCCTGCAATGTCTTCCTTCTTTTTGCCCTCAGATAATAACATGTATTTGCCTAACATGCAAATGGCTTTAGCAAAGAAAGGTCTTGTATTCTATACATAGAAATGAAAGCTTAACATGAAAACAAATAAATATTAAGGCCATCCTTTAGAGTCAGGTTTTAATATTCAGTTAATCTTATGGATAATTTATACTGCTATGAACAAATGTGCTGTCAACATGCCATGTCATAAAAACAATGCTTTCAATGCTTGATAACTACATTAATTAGCATGGCTTATCAGGCTTATCAGGAAAACAAAATGTGTTTTGTAGGTTTTGACTGAAGATACTTATATGAGCAGAGCAGAACACTATGCTAAGTACTAGGAGGCTTACAAAATTGGTAAGTTAGAAGAAAGTCTAATAATCAAGAATTTTCTCAGTAATTTTTATATTTTGAATATTTAAAAACTGAAATAGTATTTTAGACATTTTGGGTTAAATATTGGACCAGACAGTGGCATGGTGGTTGAGATGGCTGGATCCCACATGGCTGATTGTGCTGTTCAAGTCCCAGACACAGTGACTTGAATTACACAGCAGGTACATGTGCATGTGTGTATGCTCAAAATCCCAAGAAGGGAATAGAGAAGAAATGGTGGGTGGGGGGTTGTCCCCCGCCTCCGTGAACACTCATGCCCCATAGCATTAAAAAAAAAAAAAAAAAATTAAAATTAGGGGGCCAGTAAATGGCAGAATGGTTACATTGCTGGACTCCCACATAGTCCACTGTGATTCGAGTACTAGACCGGGCAGCTCAAAACTCACACTGGGCAAGTGTGCATACATGCTCAAAATCCCGAGAGGCAAATAGAGAAGAAGGGAGAAGGGACTGCAGCAAGGCCATCCCCCCTAGGGGGGGAGATTTCTCGCTTTCTATCTCTGTGTGTCTCTCTGGTGAGCACATACATTCTATAGCAAAAAATCTCTATCTCCAAAATAACAACAACAATAATAATAATAATTAGTTGACTTGTTTTCTTTCTTTTTTAAGTTTTTGCTATAGGAAATGTGCACTTGCTGAGCAAGACAGAGAGAGAGAGAAAATGAGAAATACCTCAGGGAGAATGGCCAGCTGCAATTCCTTCTCCATTCTCTTCTTGGGATTTTTGGGCATGTATGCATTTTTGTTTTCAAAGTCACCAAGCCCTAGACTTGAACCATGCACCTGGCCCTGTGTGATCTAGCTGCTGGCATTGTTTTCTTATTTTTTAATGACTATTAATCATTTTAAACTACACACGTGGCTTGCATTATATTTCTATTGGACAATGTTGTTATAGGTCTTTTCCTATGTTTATAAATGCACATAGATAAAAATGTGTATAATGCATGGATACATAGGTACGGGGGCTTTTCCTCCAAAGAAGAGAGATCAGCTTCCTTTACCATTTGATACATTAGGATTTCTTTTCCAGAACACATTATATATCTATGTCATTCTTTTTAATGGCCCTGTTGATCTTCCTTGTGCAGACAGATACATCTAACTCCCTATCAATGAATAACTGAGGTGGTTTATATTCACTTGCTCTTCCTAACAATGTTACAAGTGCATCCTTTGAATTGCCTCGCTTAGCAGACTGAGAAGGCTGGGTCAGAGGATGAGAGCACTTACACAACTGAGATGGCAGGTTTTGAAGCCGAGAGTAAGGGATGCAAAATATATCCTTCAGTCACTAGGAAGCCATAAAAAATGTGTTTTTCCCCAAATCGCTAACTCTTTGTGTTTTTCTTTCATTGAAAACAAAATACGAGAGTATTACAGACAACACGGGAGTCAGGATAAGAAGGGTGGGAGAGGAAACCTGCTAATCTATGTCATTACCCTAACACAACCACTTAAAAAGCTTTTTATTTTGCTAAATATAATCATAGTCTGCACCAAGTTTGGATCCTGCTTTTCGCATTTAATACTCATGTATAATCATTCTTCCATGTTCCTACAGTATTCATAACAAATTTATTTAGTTGGACACTATGATCTTTTTCAGTCTCAATAGCTCAGATCATGACTCTCCCTGTGTTTCCAAACCATCTCCATCGATACTTTACAGTCATCATTCAAACAAGCTCAAGTCTCCATCTCTGTATTGTGGAAACTGTTAAGGCTGACTCTGATGGCCAAGTAAGGAGTGACGGGAAGCAGGGAGAACTCTCTCAGTGTTCCCTGTGAAAGGTGAGCATGGCCAGAATAACTAGATATCCTTGTGGAAGTAACTTACGGTTTTTGTATCTCAGTTTCTGCATCCTAAGAAGTACCTAGAGCGCTTCATCTAGCAGCACTCCCTAGTGTGCCAGAACACAGCGTAACATGTTTCCCCAGCACACAGCCACTGTGCTCTCTGGGGCATGTGACCACATGACGTTAGTTCACAGAAAGGTAGAGAGACCTTTAAAACAAGGAACTAAGCATATTACTCTAATGTAACTAAAGAAGTATAATGGCAAGGAGCTGTAAATTTCGTGAAGGAACTGATATTTGACCAGTATAAAAGTTTACAGCTAAAGAGAACTGGATAGTAAAAAGGAATGTAATCATTTCAAAAAGCTTTTCCTAAATTCATTATATAGAATGGCTAAAAGATTGCTTTTACTGGTTAGAGATTATAGCTGACTACACTAAAAAGTGTAACTAGTACTACTTTATACTACTAAAATGGCTATAATAAACAGATAAAAACTTATGTTGGAGAGTAAAGGAGAAATCAGAACTCATAAATTGCAGGATGAATTGTAAAATGGTGTAGCAACCTTGGAAAACTATTTGGAATTTTCTCAAAAAAGGTAAATGTGGAACTAACAACAGACTTAGCAATTTGACCCAATTCCACTCAAGAAATAAAAACATGTGTCCACACAAAAACTTGTACACAAATGTTCATAGCAGCATCAGTCATAATAGCCAAAAAAAGCTGAAAAACCTCAAATGTCCATCAACTGATAAATGGGTAAACAAAACATGGTATATTCATACAGTGGGCTATTTATTCAGCCATAAAGAAATGAAGAATGGATTCATACTTAAACATGGATGAACTCTGAAAAAGGCAAGACACAAAGGCCAAATATTAAATGATTTCTCTGTATATAAAATGCCCAGAATAGGCAAATCCATACAAATAGGAAGTAGATGTGGTTGCCAGGGGCTCTGGAAGATAGGGAAACAGAATGACTGAAGTTTCTTCTTGGAGTAATGAAAATGTTCCAAAAGTGGTAATGATCTTAGCTATATGTGAATATATTAAAAATCACTGATTTGGACACTTTAAAAGGGTGAATGTTACGCTATGTAAATTGTAACTCTATTAAAAAAAGAACGAACTTTAAAAAAAAAAAATGTATCAAATACCAAACTACAGCAACATGAACCTCTTCTTGTCTTGCTGATGAGTTGATAGTTTAAACTACTTGTATTACCTCATAAAACCATTAGGACAAGAAAATATCTATCCATTGTTTAATAAGAATACACAGAATTTAATTATAAAAATGAAGTTTCTGTCATACCTGTGCTTTCTTTTCACAAAGTGTATACACAGTTTCCAAATTTGGATCATTGTGAAGTGGATGAGAATACATTCGATGTTCAAAAGCTTCTACTTTCTGAATAACTTTTTTCAGCCCTTGATCTTGAATGCCCATATCATCAATAGGATCTAATAAAGGAACACCATCAGGAAACCGTTTCTGAACTTCCTAAAACAAAGTACGTAAAATTAATTTTCATTTTAGAGGCAAAATTAGTAAAAGCAACTAAATCAGTATTTCTATTTATGTTTTTTTGTAAGCACATGTACATACAAATAGAAAGGATGCTTCTTTATAATTTAATTCTTTTCCCACTTACAGGATGTTTCCTCACTGCATTTGTTTTTAAACATTTTTTAAATCACTGTACTATGACTTACTGACATAAGAGATATATATTTTATACATAATACATGGTAGGCCAGAATATACTTACTAATAAATCAATAGCTCTGAATGTGGTAAATATATCACTGACACTTTAATGATAAATCCATTACCATATTCTCAGGTTGTTGTACCTTCTTGCAATCGTAAATAATCCTCTATGGAACATATTTGTATGGAATTTTTGTTTATGATTTTCACATTATTTGGACTGATTCCTAGGGAGGGTAGTAGTGCAATGGAAAATATAAACTTTTTAAAGGATCCTGATACCTTTTTGCTACTTTATAAAATTATTTTATTCAACTTTATTTATTTACTTATTTTAATTTGACCAGAGAGGGACAGAGTGAAAGGGGGTGCAGGGGGAGAGTGAGAAAGCAAGACACCAGGTCCAGGACTCAAACCACAGTCTGCCATGTCGGAGGCCAGCACCCTTAACTACCATGCCACCTGCTAGCCCCTACTTTTTTGTTTTAAATATGATTAACTGTTAAATATAGTAAGCATGTCAGTCCTTTGAGAACTAAAAGGACAGGTCACTGTAAGCTGGTATACTACTAGGAGACTTTCAGAGTCTTAGGGTTTGGAGGTAAGATAGGATTTGGCTAGTTAGGAATTGGAAACAACAACAAAAAAGGAGCATACTAAGAGTAAAAACCACAAATGTAAAGGATTAAGGGGCCAGCAGGTGGTGTGGTAGATAAGGGCGCTGGATTCCCACATGGCTAAACATGGATCAAGTCCTGGACCTGGTGGCTTGCTTTCTCACTTTCCCTTTCTCTCTCTCTCTCTCTCTCTCTCTCTCTCTCTCTCTCTCTCTCTCTCTCCTCTCTCTCCTCTCTCCTCTCTCTTCTCTCTCTCTCATCAAATAAAGAAAAAAATAACAATAACAAATGGAAATAAATAAATAATTCTTTAAAAAAAAAAAGTAAAGGATTAAAAGACATGGAACAACGTTATCCAAAATTAGTCAATAATGCAAGATGTTTTGAGAAACATCTTTTTGAACATGCTTTCTTTAGAAACATGCTTTTTTTGCTAATTGCATATAGAAGATTCTAGATCTATGTTTGCCCTAATCAAAGGGGGTGTCAGTTCAAATCACAGAATCTTGAAGATCAATTTCATCAATGCTTTTTTAAAAATTTGCTAGAGGCGGGAACCAGCAGTTAGCATAATGGCTATGTCGCTGGACTCCCACGTAGTCGACCGCAGTTCGCATCCTGAGCCCGGTAGCTTAAAACTCACGCCGGGCGTGTGTGTGTGCGTGCCCAAGATCCCGAGAGGAGAATGGAGGAGAAGGGATTGCGGCATGACCATCCCCCCGGGGGATGATTTCTCGCTTCCTATCTCTATGTCTCTCTCTGTCTGTCTGGCGAGCACACGCGCCCTATAGCGAAAACCTCTCCAAAAAAAAAAAAATTTGCTAGAGGGCATGTGCACTGATGGGGTGAGGGAATTTGGGAGCAGTGCCCAAGAAGGATAGCCACACCACAATCTCCTCTCTTCCATTTTCCCTTCAGGATATTAGGCATGTATGCATTGTACATGGCTGTTTTTCAAGCCGTTGGGTCTGGGACTCAAATCACACAGTCAGCCACGTGGGATCCAGCTCACTGTGTACTGATCTTAACCATCACTATGGGTGGGCCCATACCAATGTTTATATATAAAGCAACTGAGTCACAGGCACGAGGTGCAAGAAAAGAGAAAACACTAAATTTTTATTATAATTCTCACCTTAAAAAAGGTACAATTAACTAACGAAAGAAAAATCTTTAGGCATTATCTGAAGGGTTCTATTAAGCGGGCTCATTTCCCTGAATATTCCTCTTTCCATTTCCTAATATGTGATGACCAATGTAATCATCTACAAAGGACAACAACAGTGTAGGCTTCTTTAAATAATCACACAAAACTGAGATTCAGTGAGGTTAATGCTAAAGTTAATATCGAAGCTGAAAGGGATCTGGCATACAGCACAGTAGTGTTTAAAATATATAAGACAAGCCTGAAAATTTTCAATACACTGTAAGAATTAATTTCAATTTAAGTTTGGTAAAATGAAAACTGACCTAATTCAAATTAATTAGTTGTTTTTAGAATGAAGGCATTATTCATGCTAACCTAATAATGAACAGCATGCATTTCAGATCAAAACTATGTCACTAATTTTGAAAATGTTAGAAAAAGCCCTTTCTGTGGAAACTTACACTTCAATTAACTTACACATTCATTTTCATTTGATCAAGTTTTGACTTCTTGGGAGTGTTTTTGGGGAACATCACATTCACATCTGCATAATAATTTCGTAAAACTATCAGGACAATCATTCATCTCAAGGGGCCTACCTATGGACCACAGCTTGAAAACTCCAACTCTAGACTGAAATCATACTGCTGGTCTTTGTTTTTTCATATTCTAGTGCAGAGACCTTTGCTGCACAGTAAATGCTTCACAAATGTTTCCTGACTAAACAATTTTGATAAAGTCACTTCTTTTTTTCCTACTAGAAAATTAAAATTTCAGAAGTCATTTTTCTACTGAAAATCAAACTTCATCCATTTATTAACCATATTAAAAAGTGGTATAGAGTCCTGGCACATAATTTTATACATAGCATTTCTAATAGTCTATAGCTATCTTTACTCATAATGAATAAAGCAAACTATATGTAGCATATAATAGTAAAGATTAACGGCCCACTGTTTTCCTTCATGAGTCCTGGTAATTTGCTTTGCTGGTAGAATCAAAGGGAAGATAAATCTCTATGTAGCTTTTTCTGCTATGGTTTTTATGGTAAATAGATGTCACCAAGCGCAGTCTAATGGTGCAGTTCAGAGCAAACTGAACTGCAGTGTTAGAAGCCTCAGGGCTAATCATGGGTCCAGATCCTAGCACAGGGTTGGCTAAAAATACAATGAGCATATACAGGTGACCAACATCCTGATCTCTCTCTTTAGTATATATGCACATTCTCTATCATGAATTTTAATAAAGTTTTAAAATATTTATCCTTAGAAAAAAACAATAATTGGGGCCAGCTGGTGGCGTGGTTAAGATGCTGGAATCTCACATGGCCGATGGCAGTTTTAGCCCCAGAACTGGCGGCTTACTTTTTCACTTTCCTTCTCTATTTGTGGTGAGCACACGTGCCTTATGGCAAATTATAAAGTAATTATGAATAATAATAAATAATTAATTCTTAAAAAAAAAAAAAAACTGCCACTAATGGTAGTTTAGTTTTTCTGAAAGAAAGCAATGTGTTTAGAAGCATTTAAGTTGCCTCATCATAAACCCTATTTATATTTATATAAAATTTGTTTAATTTATAAAATTAACATGCATACCTGTATTGATTTTAAAACACTCTGTCTGTTGTCCACTGGCCGAAGGTCTTTAGGAATGTAAAGCCTAACGCTGCTGATAGCAGAGAGGAGATGCACCAAAACTGGGACAACCTATGAACAAAAAGTTACATAATATTAGCATTAAATTGCACATTTAAAAATTCTGCTGTTTTCAAAACTTAGATCCTTGAAAGGAAGATATATTTATGACCCATAAAGTTGTAAGATTTTGATGATAATCACTGTGGGGCAGCCCTCTACTGCTGACTATAATCAGAACGAAAAGCTTACTAAGAACTCTAAATAACAGACAACTGAATGGTATATAAAAATAAGAAAGTTCCTCAATTTAGAATCTATACTGTATTCATCTACATTATTTAGCAATTCTGAATACATCAAGTACTATTACACAAAAGAAGAATGAAAGACTCTAGTTTAACAGGTTTACATGGCCAGGTAAGGTTTACGTTCTGGATGGGTTAGAATGAAAAGGAGGAAAAAAACAGCATATTTTATAAGACATAATCTCCCAACACCTATTTGCATAGTTTCTCCCATGTATTCTCTTATCAAGGATATCCTGCCCTCCCCATCAAATATGTATTTTTGCTTCTTTTACACTTGTCTTGAATCCACAGGGCTTCTATAAACAGAGGTGAGGTGGAAGTTTTTTTTTAATTTTTTTATTTTTGGAGAGGTTTTTGCTATAGGGCGTGTGTACTCGCCAGAAAGACAGAGAGACAGAAAATGAGAAATCACCCTCTGGGGGGATGGCCACACCACAATCAATCCTTTCTCCTCCATTCTCCTCTTGGAATCTTGGGCATGCATGCACACGCGCCTGGTGTGAGTTTAAGCCACCAGGTCCGGGACTTAAACCGCGGTCAACTACATGGGAGTTCAGCAACATAGTCATTACGCCAATTGCTGGTCCTGCTCAGGTTAAAGTTTTCACAGGTCCAAATACTGGTTCTCTCACAGCTACTTTTTCATTTATTTATTTTTTCAACTTCTTGTCACAGGGTGCATATGCTTATCAGGCAGAGAGAGAAAGAGAGATACTGACACCCCAGCGGGATGGCCATGTCACAATCCCTTCTCCTCCATTCTCTTCCTGGAATTTGGGGCACTCATGCATACAAGCCCTTGGCATGATTTTCAGGCCACCAGGTCGATTCAAAACACAATGGGCCTCCATCAACTTCACCACATCCCATGCTGGCTCCACACAGCTACTTTTATACTGATTAGAGTTTTTAAAAACTGCCATTGGCTAGCTATTAACAAATATGTTCACAGTGCCTTACTGAACAACAATGGTATAGTGGTAGGATATGTGTTCTAAGCATCAATGTTGCCTTGACTTAAATTTGGTGTCCAGATAGCTGGGTGACTTTTGGCAATAATTTGGTAAACTACTGGGACCAGTAGATGGTGAAATGGTTATGTTGCTGGAGTCCCACGTGATTGACTGTAGTTCAAGTCTGAGACCTGGTGGCTTAAAATTGAAATGCCCAAAATCCCGAAAGGAGAACAGAGAAGAAAAGAACATGGCATGACCATACCCTGTGGGGGGTATTTAATTAGTATAAAATCATTTTCTGTCTCTCTGGCGAGCACATGCAACCTATAGCAAAAATCTCTCAAAAACACAATAATAATTTGGTAAACTATTAACAGAGCCTTCTCTAATTATGCCTCTGAAGGTGTTTTTTTTCTTTTTCTTCTGAACTGTTTTATCTCGTTCTTTTTCTTTTTTTTTTAAGTTTTTGTCATTGAGCATGTCCATTCCCTAGAAAAAGACAGACAGGGAGAGGGAAATACACCCAGAGAGAGGGATACACAATTTTTCTTCAAAGAGTTACATGTACATAAACTAAAATGATAGATAAATTTAAAATAATTCACTTGGCTTTAAAGAGCAAGAAGTTTATGATGTTGCAACTGAATTTTATACAAACAGGTATCTGAGAGTTTCCTTTAAAACAGAATAAAACTATTCTATTAAGACTTGATTCAGAAGGAAGACAGAATCTAATTTCTAAGGATGCCTCCTAGATAAACTTCATACAGGAAATGGTCAACTATTAATAATTCTCACAATAGTGACAGGAAAGAGACTACAAAAGCCCTCCTACAAATATCTACCTTAAGCACAGGAAAGGAAGATCCTAGAACTTCCCTAATTAGAACCGTGAAGTTTTGTAAATGAGAAATAGCTTTTTCTATTTTTGCCAGAGGGCATGTGCACTAGCCAGAGAGACAGAAAGGAAGAGGGGAAAGCAATCGCCATGGGGAATGGTCACAGAATAACTGCTTCTCCTCCATATCATCCTCCTTTCAGGACTTTGGGTATATGAACATGTACGCCTAGCATGTTTCTCAAGCTGCCAGGTCTAGGACTTGAACCACACAGGTGATCATGTGGGATCTGGCTGTCTCAACCACTGGCCATGAAGCCAGTTTGAGAAGTTAAATGTTTAAAAGATAAATGAGCAGATGCCATGAAACTAAATCACTCATGTCAGAGAGTCTTTCTTTTTTTTTTTTTAAGGTTTTTACCATAGGGCACATGTACCTGCCAGAGAGAGAGAAAGAGAGAGAGAGATGGAAAGTGAGAAATCCCCCTCCAAGAGGGATGGCCACACCACAGTCCCTTCTCCTTCAGTCTCTCCTCCAGATTCTGAGAAGGTACATAAGCATGGCATGATTTTTAAGCTGCTGGGTCCAGGACTCACCAAGTAGAAGTCCAGCACCTTAACCATCACACCACTTGTTGGCTTAAAGTCACAGACGGGACCAGCAGGTGGCATGGTGGTTAAGGCGCTGGACACTCCCACATGGCCGACCAGGGTTCAAGTCCTGGATCTGGTGGCTTGCTTTCTCACTTCCTCTCTCTCATTCTCACCCTCTGTGTCTCTCTGATCAAATTAAAAAAAAAAAAAAAAAAACAAAAAACGAATGAATAAATAAAAAATAAAATAAATAATTATCTATAAAAAAAAAAGTCACAGAGATTTTAAAACATGTAATATTTAGTTCATTCAACTTTCTAAACCTTTACCTTTATAAAGTAACTAAAATTCAGATTTATCATGATGTAACATAGCTCTATAGAAATCTAAATAACCACATGGGCAATTATTGGAAACTTGCTAGAATACTGATAATAGATTGTGGGAGTTCTAGATGCATTTATAGTAAGGCAGTCAATCACTAAAATAAATGTTAGGGAAAAAATTATAAAAGTTTTACTGATGGTAGACCAGAATGAAGAATGGGGATAAATGGCTAGAAATAGTATTTGGAATTATAAATATACCTTTAAATTAATTATAAATAAACCTTTAAATCATCATTTAAATGTAACATTTAAAATGTTTCAAAATAAATACTCTCAACTCCAAATCCCATCATGATTTCTAAAGCAGTTTATCATACTGTAGTAGATTTCTAAAGTAGTTTATCATACTGGCAGATTTTACTTTTTACAAAGTATCATTACATTGATATTTCCCAAAACACCTAGCCAATATACCACATTATGTTTTGTTTTGTTTTTACTTTTTTGCCATTGTGCATGCATGCTCGCCAGAAGAGAGAGACAGTGAAAGAGAAAGTGAGAAATCACCCCCTCAGGGGTATGGCCATATAGCAATCCCTTCTCCTCTTGGGATTTTGGGATTGTATGCACATGTGTCCACTCTGATTTTCAAGCTGCTAGGACCAAGACTGACCACGGTCAGTCATGTTGGAGTCCAGCACCTTAACCACTATGCCACCTGCTGGCCCCAATGCACCACAAATTTGAAGCAATGTTTAAAATCAATACCATTCTACTTTAAGACTTCTAACAGATACTTGAGGTTCTCTGCAATAAGACCTTACCAGCAATTATTTTATTTATAGCAATATAAATATAGGATTCATTCAATAAATACAAATATCCAACATGGCAAGTAAAATCTTTTTCATTTAACTATCAACAGAAGCACATGTAAAATAAAGTATTTTAACTAATAGAACTTCAATAGGATTTTTCTTTATCAAAACAATGCCCTGAGACCAGCAGGTGGCATAATGGTTATGTTGCTGGACTCCCACATGGTCGACCACGGTTTGAGTCCCAGACCAGGAGGCTTGAAACTCTCATTAGGCGCTTGTGTGTGTGTGCCCAAAATTCCAAGAAGAGAATGGAGAAAGGACTAAAGTGTGGTCACTCCCCCATTGGGGGTGATTTCTTGCTTTCTGTCTCTCTGTCTCTCCAGTGAGCACATATGCCCTAAAGCAAAAATCTTTCTTAAACAAACAAACAAGCAGGACCAGCAGATGGTGTAATGGTTATATCATTAGACTCCCATGGTAGTCAACCATGGTTTTGGAGTCCCAGACCCAGTGGCTTAAAACCTCATGCTGGGTGTGTGTGTGTTTGTGTGTGTGTGTGTGTGTGTGTGTGTGTGTGTAGTGTGTGTTCAAAATCCCAAGAGGAAAATGGAGGAGAAAGGAATACAGCATGGCCATCCCCTCAGGGGGTGATTTCTACCTTTCCATCTTTCTGTCTCTGTCTCTCTGCTGAGTGCACATGCTCTATGGCCAAAAATGTCTGTAAAAAAATTAATAAACAAGAAAAATTATTTTTTGGGAAGAGAGGTTTTTGCTATAGGGCAGGTGCACTCGCTGGAAAGACAGAGAGCGGAAGAGAGACAGAAAGTGAGAAATCACCCGCTGGTGGGGTGACCACACCGTAATCCCTTCTCCTCCATTCTCCTCTTGGGATCTTGGGCACGCATGCACACACGCCTGGCGTGAGTTTAAGCCACCAGGTCTGGGACTCGAACTGTGGCTGACTACATGGGAGTCTAGTGACACAGCCGTTACGGTAATTGCTGGTCTCCAGAAAAATCATTTAATGACAAAAATGATAATAAAGATTGTAATTATTATTACCTTTCACATTGTCATTTATTTTATAATAATCTCATAAGAAACCCTGAAATTTGGCTAATCATCCTCCTGATATTTTAGCTGACATTAATAATATACCTCAAAGTATCTTGAAAACTTTTAATTTAGAAATCATTTCAGTATGTTCCTTACAGGGCCAGCCCCATAACTTAGTGAGTGAGAGAGAAGCAGATTCTACATGACCAACCATGATTTGAATATCAGCCCATACAACTTGGAAAACACCAGACATGTGTGCATGCGTTCCCAAAATCCTGACAGGATGAAAATGGAGAAGGGATTGTGGTGTGACAATGGTCGACTGGGAATGCTTTCTCCTTCTCCTTCTCTGGTGAATGCACCCACCTTCTAGCAATTAAAAAAAAAAATATATCTAAGAAGAGTACGATCATTTTAGTCATATTCAGAACTGTAGTGGTTATAAATAATTCACAAAATATCTGAAACCTAAAGATGAAAAGCAAATTATTAACCTGCATCTCTCCTTTCTCATCAGGTTTAGCTGGTTTGGCAGCCTCAGTAGCTGAGTTTTTCAAGCTCTCTTTGCTACAGCGCAGAAGTACTTCTACTACATATAAAGGATCCAGTTCACCAGAATTAGGCTAGAAAAAAAACAAAGAAGTCCATGAATTAGAAGAAAATGGCCTATGAATTTTAAGCTCCCTGTGTATACTGCTTTGTCAGCATTGTGACTGGCACATACTGAGCAGCTAATGTAGATTTCATGAAATGAAGGCTCTCTGACCCTTCAACATGCTCCACTAAATAAGAAAACACATAAATAACTTGACATTTATTAATTCTAATTTAGTAAGGACATTTCTAATGACACAATATAACATTAATTTTAAGTTTCTAATAATTAGTTTATTATTTTACTTGTTGTAAATTATAAGTACAAAAAGAAACTAAAGCAGAATTACAAAAAGAAACTAAAATAATCAATATTAGAAAATAAATCTACATCTTCAAAACACTCCAATTAAACAGCATGAAAAAAAAATTCAGAGTAAGAGTAGTTCCCCGTTGCCTATGGTTTTACACTCTGCTATTTCTATAGTGCTATAAAAATATTAAACAGAAAATTACATAAATAAACTTTTAAGTCTTAATACACACTGCTTTCAGTAGCATGATAAAATGTCACACTGCCTGAGAAGAAAGTCTTCCTTTTATTGTGGTATCTTAGTGCTTGTGTTCCAGTAACCCTTAGTTTACTTAACAGTGTTCCTGAAGTAACAGAATAGTAATGCTGACAATTCAAATATGCTAAAGAGAAGGCATAACTGCTTCATTTAAATAACAGGTGAAAGGTCCTGGCTAATAAAGAAAACAATAGTATGCTAAGGTTGCTAAGATCTACTGTAAGGTAAGATATTTCAACTTGAACTGCAGTCGGCCAAGGGCCATGTGTGAGTCAAGTGCCTTAACTGTCATGCGATCTGCGGGCCCCAAAATACTAATTTTTCTGTGAATTTCTTTAAGTGCCCTTGTACAATTTTACTTTAAGGACAAGTTTACCTTAACATTTGACTTTTTTGAGAAATTCACTACTACTCCCCAGCCAAAGTCATCTCCTTCATTCTTCACCTGAAAAGAAAGTAAACAAGATTAATGATTATATTCGAAAAGGCAATGTTAGCCTTCTATGCCCACATAATAAAACTTTTTAAATTTTCCTGATAAAATATTTTTGAAAGGTCAGTGCTAAATTTAAGGAACAAAATATCAATCCTACAGTAAAAAAATCAATACAAATATCTCTGGTTCTTAAAACAGCAGTAACAGAAATATCATTTTGGCAAACAAATGCTAAAAATACCATACTATGTTTGTCCAAGAATATTTTAAATAATTTTATCAAGTGAATTCATACAGGACTTAATTTTTTTTTCAATTTGCCACAGGGTATGTGCATTCAAAGAAGAGAGACAAATGAGGGGGAGGGGAGGGCAACCCCAATGGGGAAGAGTCAAGCGGCAATCCCTTTTCTTCCATTTCTCCCTCTTTTTGAGATTTTAGGCATACACATGCAGATGCCCACCATGTCTTTCAAGCCTCTGGGTCTACGACTAGAATCATACAGGCAGTAACGCGTATCTGGCTCACATAACCAACAGGGGGGTCAAAACTGTCTTATTTTAAGATAGTATTTTGTGGAACCAGCAGATGGCATAAAGGTTACACTGCTGAACTCAAACATGGCCAACCACAGTTCAAGTCCTAGACCTGAAGGCTTGAAAGTAACTCTGGGTGCATGTGCATGCCCAAGAGCCCAAGATGCCAAGAGGAGAATGGAAAAGGGACTGTGGCTTGGCCATCCACACTGGGGGGATGAATTCTCATTGTCTTACTGTCTCTATCTCTCAAGCAAGTGCAAACACCTTATAGCAAAAAAACTCCCTAAAAAAAAGAAAAAAACGACAGTATTTCATAACTGGAAATATTTCATATGTCATTTCCAACATTTCTTTCTTTTTTGTTTTTAAAGAAAGATTTTTGCTATAAGGCGCGTGGGCTTGCCAGAGAGAGAAAGAGACAGAAAGCGAGAACCTCCCCCCACCCCAAGGGGATGGCCATGTTGCAATCCCTTCTCCTCCATTCTCCTCTTAGGCTCTTGGGCACACAAGAGCCAGGCATGAGTCTGAAGCAGCCATGTCCAGGACTTGAATCACAGTTGACCACATGGCAGTTCAGCAATGTAACCATTACGGATCTGCTGGTCCCCACTGGGACTCAAAACACAGTCAACCATGTGGCAGTCCAGCAATGTAACCATTCCTTATCTGCTGGTCTGAAGATCTACAAAAGTTTTTAAAAACTTTGGGACCAGCAGTTAGCGTAATGGCTATGTCGTTGGATTCCCATGTAGTCAACCGGGGTTCGCGTCCCGGACCCGGTGGCTTAAAACTCACGCCGGGCGGGTGTGCGTGCGTGCCCAAGATACCGAGAGGAGAATGGAGGAGAAGGGATTGCGGCGTGATCATCCCCCCTGGGGGGTGATTTCTCGCTTTCTGTCTCTATGTCTCTCTCTGTTTATCTGGTGAGCGCACGTGCCCTATAGCAAAAACCTCTCAAAAAAAAAAAATTTTTTTTTAAAAACTTCACGGTTAAGAGAAAAGTGAACAAATGTAAAAGCTGCGGTATTAAATCACAACTATGTAAAATTAACTATAAAATATTATGCTATTGTAGTAATGTCATAGTGACCTACTGTTGCTATTAAAGTGAGTTCAAGTGTTGCTCAAAACTACTTTAAAACACTATGACAAACATCCTCTCCACATGAGCAGTTCACTTGTTCACTAATTAATTGTATATCACAGTAAAAACTGATCTCTTGGCCAGGAGTTAGTGTGGTGGTTAAGGTTCTGAAGCCAAAATAGCTGAGTCTATGGTTTGAGTCCTGAACCTGGCAGCCTGAAAATCATGCTGGGCATGTGCATGCATGCCAAAAATACCAAGAGAACTCCCTCCCTCTCTCCCTCCCTCCCTCTCTCTCTCTCTCACTCTCTCTGTGTCACTCCCTCCCTCCCACTTTTCCTCCCTAAGGGCTCATTACCCCAAATTACTGTGTTGTTCAGGGTCAGATATATTTCAGTTTATATTCTTCAAAGTGAAACTACTGGTGATTAAAAGGCATTAAAAGACATAAGCCACTAAGTCAGTACTATATAAAATGCTAAAAAAATTTGTAAAAATATGGGACCAGCAGTTAGCGTAATGGCTATGTCGCTGGACTCCCACGTAGTCGACCGTGGTTCGAGTCCAGGACCTGGTGGCTTAAACTCACACCGCGCGCGTGTGCGTGTGTGCCCAAGATCCTGGGAGGAGAATGGAGGAAAAGGGATTGCGGCATGGCCATCCCCCCCTGGGGGTTGATTTCTTGCTTTCTATCTCTCTGTCTCTCTCTGTCTGTCTGGCGAGCGCACGCGCCCTATAGCAAAAACCTCTCCCAAAAAAAAAAAAAAATTTGTAAAAATAATCAAAATATCTACATAGCTTATAAAGAAACAATGACGTACCTTTACCAAACGACCTGGTTGTAAAAATGGTAAGCAGTATTTTGGTTTGTGAATATATTCCTCAATTTCTTTACCCAGTTTGGCAAGCTGCTGCCTAATCTTATAATAGATGATTACACTTTCTTCATTGGGAATTACTATTTTATTATACTGTTCTTCTGAGTTCTTTACCTCTGTAAATAAAACAAATGTATAACATCAAAAAGTCAGTTTGCAGAGATAAGATTAGAAGTTTTGAGGGAAAGATTATATTAAGAGATGACTGCAAGAGTTTCTTCATTAAGGTTCACTTTCTCTGTATTTTCCTACAGTTTCCCACTTTACCCAACATAAGTCTTCAAAGTGAGTCTAAATTGGCAGGGATTACATCTGGTTAGTCAATACCCCTCCTGTGGCTTAGGGTGGAGAAAGGGAGTATTTCTGGAAACTTCAGACCTATACTGTTCAAATGCAATCCAATCTTATAAAAGTTTTTATGATAAAAAAAATTTCCTATCCCTTCTCTTACTATTACAGCAACCATACGTGGCTACTTAAATTTGAATTAATTAAAGTAAATTAAACTTACAAATTCAGTTTCTCAGCATCATTTGAAATGCCCACTAGCTATACTATGTAATATGCTGCTTTAACTTTCAACAAAGGCAGTTTGCTAATCTCACTGGGCTTTCAACACTACTTAGGCGTAGGTCCCTGAAATCAAAGACAGGTAATTTAATCATACTTATCTCTCTCTTCTCAAAACACCCCTTTCGTCAATTATCCTTTTAAATTACTTGTCTATGAAGCCACTCCAGGCCCTAATCCCTGCTTCTAGAGGTGACTTCCCTTTCTCACTTACTCCATTACATCTTCATCCCACTGTTAGCAAACCATTTTTTATTGTGATAAAATACAAATACCATAAAAATTTATCAGTAGTGGCATTTAATACATTCAAGGTATCATCACAACTATCTAGGTTCCATAACTTTCTGACCACCCCAAAACTCAAAATATCCAAACAAACGAACGAACAAACAAAAACTTGAGCTTGAGAAGACAGAAGAGGGGATGAAAAAATGATAGTAACGCTCAAGTTATAATGGCCAGACTGCAGCTCTGTAGTCCTTTGAGTAAGGAGCAAGATTTGGTTTACTACAAATAAACAATGGCCAACGCAACCAATGATGTAGTTGTTTTGCTGATCAGTCTCTCATCTAAATTCTGTTATGGTTATTTTATACTTACTCTCTACTACTCCTGGAATTGCTCTGTAATGCTGAAACTGATAGAAGGATTTCTCCAACATGTACTCAGGATTAATTTCTTCTACACGTAATAAGTTCAAAACCATGTTGTACGTCAAATGGAAAGCACTATTTAGAGGATCAGCTGAGCCCTAAGAGAAAAAAAAAATGCCAATTTTGTAGGATTTTCCCAAGAAAATTTAACAATTATTGTTAACCTGTTGTAATGCTTCATGATTTAGTACATGTTAGGAAATAACAGAAATGTACTAGTTCTGTCTTTTAGTTGACCAATGCAAAGTGCTAATTGACCTTTGGGAAAGTGAAGGGGAAAAAAAACAAATCACTAGGACATTACTAGTTAAAACACTGTTTTCCAGTCTCAGCCTAAGGGGCACAAATGGTAGTGCCTGAGGCTGGGGCCACACAGGAAGGCCAGATTCAAATACTGGACCAACTTGAACACGTCAGGCACATTAGCATGCATGTCTAAAATCCTAGCTAACTGAAAGGATGATGCAGAACATCCCAAAGGCAAGATCCTGAAAAAAAAAAAATACCTTTCACTCTCTCCTCCTATACTTGCTTGTTCTCTGATTAGGAAAAAAAATTTCATTAAAATCTTGTGGGCCAGCCCATGGCGTGGTGGTTGGGAGGACTGAATCCAACATGGCCAACCACGCAGGTGAAGTCCCAACTCAGCAGCCTGAAAAACATTCTGGGTGTGTGTGTGTGTGAGTGCCCAAAATTCCTAAAGGATGGAGAAATGGGAAAGAGATTACGGTGTGGCTATTCCCAATGGGGGGGATGCTTTCTCACTTTTCCTTTCTTTCTCTCTCTGACAAGTACACTAACTCACTCTCTCTCTCTCTCTCTCTCTCTCTCATACTCACACACACACACACACACACACACACCATTTTTGCCACATGTGTTTTGCTCTCTAACATCCAAGCACCTCATAGGATGCTCTTTCTGGCCCTGTAGTAGGTGAGACCAATAAGCTGTGGAGGAAACGGATGTGTTACTTCCTGGCCAAGTCTTTCATGCCTGGTGTGAAAAGCTACCTTTTCCCTTCTAGCACAGTGAGTGATGATGTTCAAAATGGTGGTCACTTCATCAGACTAGCTCTCTAAATATTAACCATGAATAGACTATATTAGGTATTTGGAAAAGTCATGACAGATTTGGCAAACTCATGACATACTCTTCTATTAATATGTTTCCTATCCAAAAATGCATCATAAGTTTTCCAACAACCCAACAGCACATAAATGAAATAACCTGAGATTTGGGGACAGCTGATGGTGTGGTGGTTAAAGTGAAATATTCAGCAATGTTTCTGCAGAAGATGTTTTCTCTTAATGCAAATACGTTGTAAGAATATAGTTATACGCTACCACCATGCCTGGTGTTTATGAGAGCCAGATCCAACATGGCTGATCAAGTGATTCAAATACTGGCCCTGACAGTTTGAGAAACATGCTGGGCACATGTGCATGGCCCAAATCCTAACTGGATGGATGAGAGATTGTAGTATGCCCACCTTTCTGGGGGATGCTTTCTTACTCCTGCTCTCTGGCAAGCACATGCACTCTAGAGCAAATTGGAAAGGGGGGAAAAAAGTTACTGTGCCTAACCTAGCCCATAGTGATGAAGTACACTAAATTTAATTCAGAATAGTATTCAGATACAAACGAGCATTTCAAACTTCTCAGCTTCCTGGGATGACATTAAACTACTAATGTAGTTCTCAAAAATTTACAGGCCATTCTTTTCACTTTGATAACTCCTTTTTGTCATTCTAACTATAGTTGCTACTAAAGAGAGCTAAGTTAATTCATATTTTATCATACAGTAAATTTTATTGTATAACTGTGTGACCTAAACTTGTGACAAGGTTTATATTCAAAGACTTCCTTGATACCTATACTTTTCATTCAGCAATGTATCTTCAGAAGATCTTTGTTTGTTTGTTTTTAACACAAATACTTTGTAAGAAAATAGTTATGGACTGATACTGTGTCTGGTATTTATAGGAGCCAGATCCAACATGGCTGATCGAGTGATTCAAATCTTGGCTCTGGTAGTTTGAAAAAGATGCTGGGCACGTGTGTATGTCCCAAATCCCAACAGGACAGAGAAATGGAGGAAAAGAGATTGTGGTGTGACTATGCCCCACTGCGGATGCTTTCTTCCTCTCCCTCTCTGGCAAGAGCACATTCCTTCTAGTAAAAGAAAAGAAATGAAAATAGTTATACAGTTGTGTAAGAAAATCACCAAATTCTTAAATAACGCATGCTGAAATATTTAAAAGTGAAATTTCACTTTATATGCCACAATTTCTAAGTGGTATAACAAAAAAACAAATATTCTTATACTATTCAGGAGCTTAACTGAAGTCCACAGGTCAACCTTATGGAATACAGAATTTTAAATGTAAGCAGACAGGATTTTGTGAGGAAAAAGAGCAAGAAGTTTTCAGCAAAGTGTCAAGTGAGGGTATTCCTTAACTCTTGAAAAGCTAAGAGCTACCTACTTTAGGAGGACAGTCAGTAGAACCCTAAACCTTGATTTTTATCTGCTTTACTTAAAAAAAAAAAAAAAAAAAAAAGTCAATGAGAGGGGTGAAATTACCATGAAAGCCAGATTCAAGGAGAAGAGGTGAAGTAAAGAAAACTCCAGCTACTATTTTGCAAACCTAGCCTTTAGTTTTCTCTTACTTTTCTATTATTATCTTCTTTAAGAATTCAAGAGCTTTGATATAGTAAATGTTTATTTCCAACCCCAAGATCCACAGGATTTCCAATTTCTGTGCAATACACGGATCTGAATTCTCAATCATCTGAAACTAAACAAGGCATTTGGACATTAAATCTGAGCCCAGGATAGTTGGGACTTACTTAAACTTACTGTACTAATCTTTTTTTTTTTTTTGAGAGGTTTTCACTATAGGGCGCGTGCACTCGCCAGACAGAGAGAGACATAGAGACAGAAAGTGAGAAATCACCCCCCAGGGGGGATGGTCATGCCGCAATCCCTTCTCCTCCATTCTCCTCTCGGGATCTTGGGCACACACGCACACGCGCCCGGCGTGAGTTTTAAGCCACCGGGTCCGGGACGCGAACCGCAGTCGACCACATGGGAGTCCAGCGACATAGCCATTACACTAACTGCTGGTTCCCAACTGTACTAATTATTAATCCCACCCTCCTTTACTACAGCATCCTACTTTGGATGATAAATAATATGTTTATACTACCTAAAATGAAATTTATCTCTTGCTCTTCCCCATTTCCAAACAACTTTACAACTCAATGAGTTACTCGTTTAAATTGCAATTTAGGAGTTCTCTGCTGCTTTCTTTTGCTTTATATTTTCCTTTCACAAAGAAGTAAAGTTATATGATAGGTTTCCAAGTAATTAATCTTTAATACTAAAAATAAGAGACCATAAGATCACTATGAATGTACACGTACGAGCTGTGTCTTCTCTCGTACAAAAATATATACGTATACTTTAGCTATATTGCTTCAGCATATCAGGCTTCCCATAACTATATCTTAAATTCTTCACACAGCCCTCAGTCTAAGTAGAACAATTTTGTAAATACAAATCTAAATTTGTTTTAACATGTATTGAATCTTCCTTTTAAGTAGGTAATGAATAGGCAATGACATTTATGTTTTTAATTGATGTTGAGTTTCCATTCTCATCAACACTTTTCCTTAGGAATTTGGTTAACTTCTCACTACACAGAGAAGGAAAGTATCTGGGTCAAAATTCCTTGAAAAGTCCTTCAAAACAAAACAGAACAAAAATCCTAGACCATCCAACATACAAATAATAAGCAAGCAAAATAAAAGGCTAATTTGTACTAAGGTCTGAAAAATCTATGACTGGATTTTCTTTTCTTTGAGGTTTTTGTCATAGATCTGTGAGCTAACCTGGGAGAGAGAGAGAGAAGGGGGAGTGAGAAATCACCCTCTTGGGGGAATGACCATGCTACAGTCTCGTCTCTTTCACTCTCCTCTCAGAATTTTGGGCACACACTCAAAGTCACCCAGCGTGATTTTCAAGCTGAAAGGTCTGGGAATCAAATGGCAGTTAGCCATGTGGGAGTCTAGTGCCTTAGCCACCATGCCACCTGCTGGCCCCTATGATGAGAATTTTTATAATCAAGAGAATGAACTGGAAAAGTAGATGACACTAACTACCTAAAACACTGTTATTATGTACTCTATTTCCGGTTCTGATAGGTGAACTCAAGGAGACAGATACAGAGCTATTTTAAAAATGGAAGTCAAGAGACCAGCAGTTAGCGTAATGGCTATGTCGCTGGACTCCCACGTAGTCAACCGCGGTTCGAGTCCCGGACCCGGCGGCTTAAACTCACGCCGGGCGCGTGTGCGTGCGTGCCCAAGATCCCGAGAGGAGAATGGAGGAGAAGGGATTGCGGCGTGGCCATCCCCCCTGGGGGGTGATCTCCTGCTTTCTATCTCTCTGTCTCTCTCTGTCTGTCTGGCGAGCGCACGCGCCCTATAGCAAAAACCTCTTCAAAAAAAGAAAAAAAAAAAAAAAATGGAAGTCAAAATAAAGACTTCTGACCTCTTTGCAAATCTTCACACCACATGACTCTTCACCTTTTAAGTGAAGTAGGATTCAAGAAATCAGTATTTTAGGGACCAGCAGTTAGCGTAATGGCTATGTCGCTGGACTCCCACGTAGTCGACCGCGGTTCACGTCCCGGACCTGGTGGCTTAAAACTCACGCCGGGTGTGTGTGCGTGCGTGCCCAGGATCCCAAGAGGAGAATGGAGGAGAAGACATTGCGGCATGACCATCCCTCCTATGGGGTGATTTCTCGCTTTCTGACTGACTGTCTCTGTCTGTCTGGCGAGCGCATGCGCCCTATGGCAAAAAAAAAAAAAAAAAAAAAACACCTCTCAAAAAAAAAAAAATAAAAGAAATCAGTATTTTATGCAGTCACTCTCTTTTACTTTACTAAGAACAGATCATTTAATGAGTCACTGTATCTATTTAGAAAGGTATGTGAACTGACTTTTTTTTTTTTTTTTTTGAGAGATTTTTGCTATAGAGCACATGTGCTTTCCTGAGAAACAGAGACAAAAAGCAAGCAATCACCCTCCGGGGGGATGAACACACAGCATTCCCTTCTCCTCTTGAGATTTTGGGCACACATGCACACACACCTGGCTTGAGTTTCAAGGCATCAGGTCTAGAACTCGAACTGTGGTTGACTACATGGGAGTCCAGCGACACCATTATGCCATCTAGTGGTCATGACACAAACTAATTTTGAAGTGGCTCCTGAAAGTGTATTTCTAGAATTCTTGGTAAAGGCAAGAACCTTAACTCAGTTACCTTAAGTAGCTGTTTTCCAACTGTTGGGCTCATCTTTTCATCCACCATGAGAATTACAATTCCTCTATCATCCATTCCCCTTCTTCCTGCACGACCAGACATCTGAATGTATTCACCAGAAGAAATCTGATAAAACATAATTAAAATTCAAAGCTTAGAAGAAAAGATTTTTAAAATTTCACTATAAAACTCACAAGTAAAAGTTATACGCTCCTAAAAGGCAGCATATGAAGCATTATTAAAAACGTGAACTTAGGGTAAGCAGATGGCATGAAGGTTAAGGCAGCTGGATCCCACATGGCCAACTGCTAGGTTCAAATATCAGACCCAGAAGTTTGAAAAACATGCTGGAAACATGTGCATGCATTCCCAAAATCCAGAGAGGAGAATGGAAGACAAGTGACTAAAGAGAGGCTATCCTTATGTGGGGGTGATTTCTCACTTTCCCTCTCTGTCTCTTTATGGTGAGCTCATGCACCCTATAGCAATAATAATAATATAAAATAAAAAGGTTTTAGGAGAGTTTAAATAAAAGCACAAAAATATAAAATAAATAAAAACATGAAATTTAACAAAATTAAGTTTTGGCTCAAAATGACTATTTTTACACTAAGCCAATTATTGTTAATTTATACATTCAAATACCCCACAGTTTACCAAGATACTGGTTAATTCACTGCCGTTAAAAAATATCTTTGAGCTAGATATTCTGGAATATAGGTAAGTTTAAGAAAGAAAAGATCCAAATTCAGACAAATATCAATTCTGACTTGACCATAACTAGCTTTTTTAATTTGGAAAATGAGATTAGTACAAAATTAACTATTAAAAAAACACAATTATCTCTTATTTTCTTGTCATGCGTCCTTAGAGTTCAGTAGAATCAATTTCTCACTAAGAACAACCTAGCATAGGAAAGGTTAGTAAGCCTTCCATACATAAATTTCCAAAGTGGCATTGGAACCACAACTGAAAACTGGCAAAGTATTTCTATTAAGTGCACAAGTGCTTTTCTCCTGTGGAAAAAGGTCCAGATTCTAAAGTAAAGTAACTGAAGAAGAGTTAAGAACTATTATGCTATAAGACGGCATGCTACTCACAACACCAAAAACAGATGTCACAACCTTGGGCAAGGAAGGCACTAGTAAAAATAACAATAATTATCAACCAAAAAACAAACCAATCCTAAAGATCAGAAGAGGTTATTTCAAAAGGCAATACAGTGAAATCTCAAAAGGTTCCAAGAGCATCATTACATTATAATGTTTTTTGTTGTTGTTTTTTAATCTGTAGGGTGCCTGCACTTGCCAGAGACAGAGAAAATGAGAAAGCACCCCCACACACACAGGTGGATGGCCACGCTATAATCCCTTCTCTTCCATTCGTCTCAGGAACCCAGGCATGGTACACACATGCTCCTGGCCTGTTTTTCAATCTGTGGGATCCATGATGCAAACTGCACAGTCAGCCATGTAGAATCCAGCTGCCTTAACCACCATGCCACCTGGCTAGCCTGTGGCATATTACAATTTTTAAATTTCATAATTATAATCTAGAATCATGAAGAAAAGGTTGCTTTTTAAAATTCAGTTACACATTTATTGCTATATCATGAAGGACAAAGAATAATCTTACTTTCTTGTGGCATCTATCGTTTTTTTTCTTTAAGTTTGCTATAAGTACATGTACTCACCAGAGAGAAAACGAGAAAGCAGCCCTCAGGGGAAATGAACACGCTGCAATCCTTTCTTTCTCCTATTGGGATCTTGGGCACATACACACTTGGCATGTTTTTCAAACTGCAGGGTCTGGGACTAGAACCATGTAGTAGTCCTTGTAGGATCCAGCTGCCATCTGGCTGGCCAGGCATCTATCTTACTTGTAGAATTAAGTAATTTTAGGGGCCAGCAGGTAGCCTGGTGGTTAAGGGCACTGGATTCCCACATGGCTGACCATGGTTCGAGTCCCGACCTGGTGGCTTCCTTTCTCGCTTTCCCTTTCTCTCTCTGTTTCTATCTGGTTAAATTAAAAAATAACAACAAACGGAATTAAATAAATAAATAAATAAATAAATCTTAAAAAACAAAAACACCGCTTTGTGAAATGAATCCTAAACAAAGATATATTTCTTTAAAAAAAAAAGTAATTTTATACTGATAGATTATAACCAACTAAAAAATCTGCATTAACTTAAAATATATAACATATCAAGACTTATAACTACTTTACAATTAAAAATCATATTCTACATGAATTACCCTCTGTCCGATTTACAAATTAGAGAAAACTTTTGAAGGCTATATGAAAATTTCTGAAGACAAATGACATTGCCTCACTATACTTACATTTCTCTTTTGTATAGTGTCCAGTAAAAGGAAACAAATTGGGACCAGCAGGTGGCGTAGTGATTATGTTGCCACACTCCCATGTAGTCAACTGTGGTTCAAGTCCCAGACCCAGCAGCTTAAATCTCATATCGGGCGCACAGATGTGAATGCCCAAAATCCTGAGAGCAGAATGGAGGAAAAAGGGATTGCAGTATGGCTATCGAACCTGGGGGGTGATTTCTCGCCTTCTGTCTCTCTGTTTCTCTCTCTCTTCGGCAAGCATACGCACCTACTGCAAAATCTCTCTCAAAAAAAAGGTAACAAATCAAGAAAATGCTTTGCCTTTACACTTCTACCATTTTAGGGTTTTGGTAAGTAATCAATGATAGTACCTTCTCTAAGAAAGGAATTACCAATTTCAAGGATAAAAATTAAGTAAAAGGCTCCTTAAAATTTTCCCCAAATGTCACCTATGTGAGTCTTTGACTCAAAATAGATACAAGCTAAAAATTTTTTTCATCACCTGCTTCCATATCCTGCTAATAACGTTCCAGTCCCTATCTAAGAAATACCCAACTGTTGTTGTTGCTTATTTTAAGAAAAGCTTTTTCTGTTAAGACTTTCCTGAATCCTTATGTATAACTGACTTCCTTTCTTTTTCTTTTATTTTTTTGCCATAGGACGCCTGTGCTCACTGGAAAAAGAGAGAAAATGACTCTCCCCGCTAGGGGGCAGGGAGGTTAATCATACCACAATCGCTTATCTTTCATTCTCCTCTCAGGATTTTGGGCACATACACATGCACCTGCTGTGATTTTTTCAAGCAGCTGTGTCCGGGATATGAACAGCATTAAACCAAGTGGGAATCTAGTGCTTTTTAACCACCACACCACCTGCTGGCTCCCTGCTTTCCTTTCTTAGCTTGATCCTTCCTGTACTTACTTGTCACTGTCAATACCGTAACATGTTATAACATGTCTGTCAACTGTGACCTGCAACTAAGTTTCTTTGGAGTCAGAGTTGCTTTCTTGTTTTTGTTTTTTCTTTAGCATCCTAAGTTTGGTAATAGTTGGCTGGATGAGGTACTTGCCGCTAGCTCGTGGATTTATTTTTTTACCCCCAGTTTCACCCATGTTCTCAACGTTCTTTGCTTCTGCCCTGAAAAAAACATGTGTTACAACTTCTATTTTATTCTACTTTAAGGGCAAAATAGTCATTTACCACTACAGCTCCTGAAGCAGGGAAGCTTTAAGTTCCTTAACCAAAGCAAAACAAAACCACCAGAGAATTAGATATATTTCAAATGTATTCAAGCATCATTCATGAATCATTTATACACTTGTACCCATCACCAACTCCTTTACCAAAATAAATCCTTCCTTGTGTTTCTTTTTTTTGGCTATACAATACAATTTAAGAGATCCAAGACTTAACCTTAGTGAACTTGTATTAGTTCAGGTACAAGTTTTTAAGTATTTGAGATTGAAATCTCAAATATTACAAGAGCCAACATCACCTTAGGTAAAACAAAAATAAAATTATTTCAATATAGGAATTATACTTACCCATCTGAAATCTTTCCCATCAAACTTGCGGGCATTTGTAAATAAAACAGTTCTAGCTGGCATATTAATTCCCATAGCAAACGTCTCTGTAGCAAATAAGGCCTGAATAAATGAGTAAGTAATTATGTAACTAAACATGACTTTTAAGTAGAAAATCAGTTTTATAATTTTCAAATGTAAATAAATGTGTCATTAAGTTTTAAAATTAGTTATTAATGAGACTCAACAAAAGATGACATACTACTATAACATCTTTCAGTATTTTATATATATAATTATTAAATAATATTTAATATCCTTTGTATCCCAATAATTTTGATTCAAAGAAAACAGTCTTTTTTGAATTCCAGCGATGGTAAATGAAGAGAACTCAACTGGTCCAATATGTAAGCATTAGACTATTAGAATATTTTCTAAACGTAAACAATCAAATTCCTGGCTTTCTTCATCATGATACAGCAGTTTTGGGGACCACTTCACTGTTAGGATCTCTGAGGGGAGATTGGCATCAGTGCCAAGACTTTACCAACAAAATACCGGTTTGGTCACCACAGTACTATGTTTTCATCAATAGGGAAGAAGATAAAAATACTCGAGATCATCA
Organism: Tupaia tana; assembly: GCA_026018925.1. Taxonomy (NCBI): domain Eukaryota; kingdom Metazoa; phylum Chordata; class Mammalia; order Scandentia; family Tupaiidae; genus Tupaia; species Tupaia tana. Next base: position 44,167,984 of record JAKSZU010000006.1, on the reverse strand, counting down.
ACTTGATAGAACAGTATCCAATGGCAAAAAGAATGAAGAACCGCATATATAATAGGTCTTCAAAAAGTTTGTGGAAATACACACTATGAAAAATTATCAATGTATTTCAATTTTTATACCAAAACAAATACATATTTTAATTACATCCATCTTCCACAAACTTTTTGAAGTCTATCAATAAAACAAAATTAGATAATAACATAAGTACATAGGGCCAGTGCCTACCAAAATGAACTGCTGTACATAGACAGCTAGATCCCACATGGCTGACCAGTTTGAACCTAGAACCCAAAGGCTTGAAAAACACAGGGTGCATGTTGGGTATGTGTCCAAAATCCTGACAGAGTGAAGTGGAGGTGTGGGATTGTGTGTTACCACATCCCGCTAGAGGATGCTTTCTCCCTCACCCTTCCTCCTCCCTGTCTCTCTCTTTCCCCCTGGCAAGTGCATACCCTCTGACAAATTTTTTTAAAAAAAGAGCAAGCCTTAGCACCAGCATAATATACAATTTATATAGGAGCATGAACAAAGATTTAACAAGAACCAGGTATAAATATTGACCAATTATTTATCTAAAATGCCTCAAATAAGTTCTTTGGGGTGAGTCAATTTCTTTTAAATATTCTTCTTAATGCGGAAATTCTCATGATAAACCACTCGAATGATTTTAAAAAATTCTAATAATTTTTAAATACATAAAACTTATGAGTCATATATACACTTATGATTACATTTTCAAGGGATCAGCAGTTGGTATAATGCTTATGTTGCTGGACTCCCACATAGTCGAAGACGGTTCAAGTCCCGAACCCGGTGGATTAAACTCATGCTGGGCATGTGTGCGTGCGTGCCCAAGATCCCGAGAGGAGAATGGAGGAGAAGGGATTGTGACATGGTTGGCCCCCTGGGTGGGTGATTTTTCACTTTCTGTCTCTGTCTTTCTGGCGAGTGCACACGCCCTATAGCAAAAACCTCTCCAAACACAGAAAAAAATTGACTACGTTTTCAAATTGTTTCTAATTTTTAATATCCTACTTTTGGGTACAGACATCAATGTCATTTCTTAAAAACTAAATCAGACCTGCTTTGGTATAAATTACAATATCCTAACAACTCTCTCTTAAATCTAACCAGAATTCTGTCTTTCTTAAACAAATCCTCTTACTCTACACACAAAAAGAATTTAGATTATTGAACTAAATTTTTTATGCTCATAATTAAATAGTACCTTTTCTAAAATGTCTACTGTATTGAATAGCAGATTTTTTACGTTAAGGAAACAAATTATTTTTTTAACCTATACTTTAAAACTTAGTTTTTAACCTTTATCAAGCCAATACCTAAATAATTCCATAAAACCAAGTTAAAAAACAATGCCTATCAACAATTTTTTTTAAGAATTACTTTATTTAACTTTATTATTATGATTTTAGTATTTCCAGAGAGAGAAACAGAGAGAGAGAGAGAGAGAGAGAGACAAAGTGAGAAAGCAAGCCTACAGGTCCAGGACTTGAACCACAATTGGTCATGTAGGAGTCCAGTGCCCTTAACCAGCAAGCAACCTGCCAGCCCCCAACAATGTTCTTTATCATTTTCAAACTATTCATATAATACAATTCTGAGCCATAATAAAAATAAAATCATACCTTTATCAATCCTTCAGAAAAGAGAATTTCTATAGTTTCTTTCAAAATAGGAAGTAAACCACCATGGTGAATACCAATTCCTCGTTTCAAAAGAGGAAGTACATGCTCAACCTGTGAGTTTGAAGTAATGTTTACTTTATAATCATATAAGAAAAACAGAACTTAAAAATTTTAAACTAACCAAATTAATAAAAATCGGCAATTAAATAAAGATTAAAATGATTTATGCTTAAAGAAACTGTTAAAAAGCTTTTCAGAACAAAAGCAAACCTCAAACCTATATTCCTACAAACTATTAAACTCAAAATATAATCCTGGCATAACTATTTTTAGCATGAAAGGCATATTTTAAATAAACTTAACGTTTTACACGCCTTAAATTTATCAACATTGCTTCATTTCCTGCAAAAAAGTTACAAACTATATGGGCAGAGTTTGATTCTGTACAAAATAAACTTAGAGAATACTAGCAACTCAAACTTAAGAAAAATAAATTCCTATAAAACATGTGACATAAATGTGTACTACATCTAAAAACAAATGAATTACCGAAAAGTTCATGTTCATTAACACTCTACCAAACGTAATTATTACCTACTATTAGAAGTGTGCTAGGATTAAGAATTATGTCTTAAGACATTGCTTAGCATGAATCGAGAAGGAAAATTACTAGACAAGTTTTGTAAATTAAATATCATTTTTAATGCCTAGAAAAGTGCAACCATGATCTTACAGTAAATCCTTTACAAATCAAAGCATTCATCTACAGAGTATGACATCCTGACTTTTCTTTTCAAACAAAAAAACTTCCATATATTAGGTCAGACTAAAGCTGTAATTCTTAGCTTTGGATGCACAGCAGAATCACCTGGAGAGCTTTTGAAAGATTCTAATGATCGAAACCCACATATTACAAATTAAATCAGAATCTGGGAGTGGCACCCAACATCAGCATATTTCAGCATTCCAAGCAATTCTAATAGTCTAAGAAAAAATACACTAGTTTAAAGCAGGTATTAAATTCATCACTAAACGTGCGATCCTTTGTTTGGTAGTGTTATGAATTAAGAAATTTAAGGAGTTAAAAGTAAAACTAAAGAGTTTGTAATATTAGGAACACAAACAATAAGTAAATTCCAGACCATGCTAGTTCTCAGAGAAAAGTTCCTTTAGGCAGTAAATCTTTTGTTCTGTCACTTTTTCAGATGTGTAAAATATAATTCAAGGTATCATTTCCATGCACAGTGGTTGCAGTGTACAAACAGTACAATATGCACAAAAGAAGTGCAAAGTAAATATATGGAATCTATTAATAGCCACACGTTATTTATGAATATGAAAAACTTACTTGAGGGAGCTTTTTATCTTCATCAGACAAGCAGTCAATTGCATTACTGAAAACTTCTTCAACCATCTTCTTTTCTTCATCTAAGACAGAAAATTCAAAGCCACATATGTATCAGAGTCAGTAATAGTAAGTGACTCATATAACAATGAATAATGGGTCTGTTAAAAGTAGAGCCAGGGACCAGCAGTTAGCGTAATGGCTATGTCGCTGGACTCCCACGTAGTCGACCGCGGTTCGAGTCCCGGACCCGGCGGCTTAAACTCACGCCGGGCGCGTGTGCGTGCGTGCCCAAGATCCCGAGAGGAGAATGGAGGAGAAGGGATTGCGGCGTGGCCATCCCCCCTGGGGGGTGATTTCCTGCTTTCTATCTCTCTGTCTCTCTCTGTCTGTCTGGCGAGCGCACGCGCCCTGTAGCAAAAACCTCTCCAAAAAAAGAAAAAAAAAAAAAAAAAGTAGAGCCAGTATTTAAAATCATTGAAAGGGACCAGAAGTTAGTGTTATGGCTATGTCACTGGACTCCCACGTAGTCGACCACAGTTCGCGTCCTGGACCCTGTGGCTTAAAACTCACACTAGGTGCGTGTGTGTGCGTGCCCAAGATACCAAGAGGAGAACGAAGAAGGGATTGCAGGGTGTCCATTTCCCCCAGGGGGTGATTTCTCACTTTCTGTCTCTCTGCCTCTCTCTGCCTGTCTGGCAAGTGCACACATCCTATAGCAAAAACCTCTCCAAAAAAATAAATAAAATAAAATAAAATAATTGAAAGGGAATGTAGATAAAAATTTCCACATAATAAAATTCACAGCCTTCCAAACATATCTAGCAGTGTTAAAGAAAATACTATGTTATAAAAATTGTAAATAAATGTTATTCCTGCAACATTTAATTCTATCAATTTCTTTGAGAATTAAAGGACAGAGGAACTATTACCCACATTTTTTGTATTTAAAGAATTTTTATTTAACTTTATTTAACTATTATTTGTTTTAATTTGACCAGAGAAAGACAGAGAGAAAGAAAGTGAGAAAGCAAACCGCCAAGTCCAAGACTTGAACTGCTGTCAGCCATGTGGGAGTCCAGCATCTTTAACCACCATGTCACCTGCTTGCCCCATTACCCACCTTTTACTACTAAGGAAAATTGGGCGTACTGTAAATAATCAGCACTGCCACTAACTATTAGAAAAATAATTCTAAAACCCATGTTCTTAACCCCTGTACTGTCTACTTATGTGGCATTTACCAAGTTACAGTTGAGTTAATATATATAGCCCTGCAACTTTAAGCATATTCACCATTGGCAGTTAAGAGAAAATATGTATAAGAAGAACAGTTCACTCAAGAAGAACAAAATATTATTGACTTTATAAGGCTATGTGAATTATCTGCTACTTCTATTTTCATTCATAGAAAAGTTAAGAATTGGTTTAAAAGGCATAGACAAAAAACAACACAGGCAAGCCAGTGGCATGGTGGTTGGGGCGGCTGGATCTCATGTGGCTGACTGAGCAGTTGGGAGTCCCAAACCCAGGGGCTTGAAAATTATGCTGAGTGCATGCCCATGTGCACTCAAAATCCCAAGAGACTAGAAGAGAAGTTACTGTGGCATGGCCATATCCCTTGGGGGGTGATTTCTCATTTTCTCTCTCTTTCTCTCCAGCAAGCACATGCACCCAAGAGTAAAACAACAATACAATTGAAATTTTATTTTGAATGATTCAAGACATTATTTACTGCCCACTGTACAGGTTACACATGTAAAAGGGAGAAATGAATGAAAAATAGGTTGGCATTTACCACACTGCAATTCTTAGCCATGCTGTTACTATATAGCTATGTGACTTTAAGTGAGTTACATTTACAGTTAATGTACAGGGAAAATTTACTAATTTGCTAGAAGTTATTTTATTTAAGACTTAGTGCATAGTTAGGCAAAGGGCAAATCTTTCTTTTTTTTCTATAAAAACAAAGTTCAGTACTTTCTATATGTTGGGTTGTTGGGAAAGTCTTGACGAATTTTTGGATAAAAAAAATACGTCGGGACCAGCAGTTAGCGTAATGGCTATGTCACTGGACTCCCATGTAGTCGACTTCGGTTCGCGTCCCGGACCCAGTGGCTTAAATCTCACGCCGGGCGTGTGTGCGTGCATGCCCAAGATCCCGAGAGGAGAATGGAGGAGAAGGGATTGCAGTATGGCCACCCTCCCTGGGGGTTGATTTCTTGCTTACTGTCTCTCTGTCTATCTCTTTCTGGCGAGCGCACGTGCCCTATAGCAAACCCCCCCCCCCCAAAAAAAAAGTCATGACTTTCCCAACAACCTAATAGAAGGAGATCTAAGATACCTTCTATCCTTAACTAGTCACACAGAAAACCACAATAATAGGAATTTATGGTAATGGCTTAAGAAACTACGATTCTAGTTATTTCTCAGCAGGATTTGCTGGATTTTATATAAAGCAAAGTACTTGTATCTTTCAATAAAAGGAGAAGAGAGAAAAAGAAATGATAAATCAAAGGCTCTTAAACCTTTTACAAGTGCCTACTATTTTTAACTGTAAGATTTAGTACATATTCTAGTAATACACAGTAGGTAAGTATATCACCAGAATATATTTTTACACTCATTTTAACATAACGTAAAAAATCTACTGAAATTATGCATTACCTGTGTTAAAATCTAATTTGGTCATTTGAAGTGCATAGGCTTCACAATCCTTTTTACTAAAACTAAAAATAATTACAGGTTGAAAATTTCTTTCCATAATCATCTTCACAATCTTGAACACATTTGATGGTCCTATAAAAAAGAATAAATAAATCATACCCCAAAATTAATTCAATATGTATCACAGATCTAAATGTAAAAGCTAAAACTATAAAAATCTTCAAAAATTAAAGAAGTAAATATTCATTATACTGGGTTTGCTAATGTGTTCTTTGATTACACCAAAACTACAAACACCAGAAAAATAAAACAAAGATCAGACCTCCTCAAAATAAAAAACTTTTGCAATTAAAAGGATTATCATTAATAAAGTCAAAAAATAACCCCAAGTCACATAATGGAAGAAAATATTTGCAAATCATCTCTCTGACAAGGGTCTAGTATTCAGAATATATAAAGAACTCTTACTCAACAGCAAAAAAAAAAAATAATCCCATTTAAATATGGACAGAGACTTTGTATAGACATTTCTCCAAAGAAGATTTACAAATGGCCACGAAGCTCATGAAAGGATGCACAACATCACTGGCCACCAAGGAAATGTAAACCACATTGAGGCCCAGCTGCTGGCTCAGGCAGCGGGGTTCTGCTGCACAATACTGGAACTACTTGGCAAGATGCCAGGTTAACCTGAACATGCTAGGCACACCTGTGATCCTAGCTAGCCGGAAGGCTGCAGAAGGGGATCATGGTATGAAAAGACCCATATTAAGGGCGCCGCTTTTTCTCCCTCATCAAAGAAAAAAAATTAAAAAAAAAAAAAAATTGGGATACTTCACACCTACAGGTTGACTATAATCAGACACACACATAATTGTTAAGTATAGGCAAGTATGTTGATCAAATGGAATCCTTATCTGCTCCTGATGGAAATGGAAAAATGATACAGCTACTTTGAAAAATAATCTGACAGCTCTTCTAAAGGTTAAATATACTGGGGTCATCAGGTGGCATGGTGGTTAGGTGCTGGACTCCCATATGGCTGACTACAGTTTGAGTCTTTTTCTGGTCAAATTAAAATATAATTAATAAATAATTCTAAAAAAATAAAAGTTAAATATAGATTATCCATACAACCCAGCAATTCCACTGCTAGTATATAGCCAAGAGAAAAGAAAACACATATTGACACAAAAACTTGTACCCCACACATTAATATTTACAGCACCATTATTCATAATGCAGTCAAAAATGTGAAACAACCCAAATGCCCATCCACTGGTGAGCACAGAAAGAAAATTTGGCATATGAACACAGTGGCATGTTATTTGGCTAGAAAAAGGAATGAAGTACTAGCACTCAACATGGATGAACCTCGAAAAGATTGTGTTAAGTGAAATAACCGGTCACGAAAGACCACATATGTCATCATAACTTTATATGAAATATTGAGATAGGCAAATCTATAGAAACAGAAAGACGTCTACTGATTACCTAAGTTCCTAGGGGTAGGGAGGAAAGGTTGAGAAAAAAAATGAGAAATGACTACTAATGTGTACAGGGCTTCTTTTCTAGGTTGATGAAGATGTTTTGGAAATAGATAATGATGACTAGCATAAATTTCTGTGAATATACTAAAAACCACTAAATTGTACATTTTAAGATAGTAAATTTTATGATATGTAAATTTTATCTGAAAAAACTGATTGTAATAATTGTTACATAATTCAGTGATTATACTAAAACCCAAGATCTGTACACTTTAAATGGATGAATTGTACAGTACATAAATTAGATCTTAACTAATGTCATAAAGAAGAGAGATCATGGACCAGCAGGTGGCATGGTGGTTAAAGCACAGAGCTCCCACATGGCCAACCACAGTTCAAGTCCTAGACATGGCGGCTGGCTTTCTTACTCTCAGTCTCAGATTAAATTAAAATAATAATAATAAATAAAGTTCAATAATTCTTAAAAATATAAAAGAGATCATTTATTTATCTAATTTTATCAACTACCATCTATATCTTTTCATAACTTCCTCAGACAAAAATTAAGTAGGAGACCAAATATGTGAGAGCAATTTGAATAAATAATTTATGTGCAAAACTCTTTTAAAAAAATAAGGCCCAAATTACCTTTTGTTCCTCCTTTCCGCCCTTTCTGGTCTCCTTTTGCCAGATCGCCTGCATCTCGAAGTACTTGCATTGCAGTATTAAAATTATCTTCTCTGAAGTCACCCTGGAATCACAGAATTGTTTTATATGTAGTTTTAGTAATACTTAACCACAACTTAAGTATTTTTAATAACTCAAATGCAAAGTTCCCTCAGAAACAGAATTTTAATACAAAAAGTCACTAAAATAATTTTAAAATGATCTTGGGACCAGCAGATGACATAATGGCTATGTCACTGGACTCTTATGCAGTCGATCGCAATTTGAATCCCAGACCCAGCAGCTTAAAACTCATGTCGGGTGCATGTGCACAAGTGTCCAAAATCCCGAGAAGAGAATGGAGAAAGAATTGTGGCATAGCCACCCCTCTGGGGAGTGATTTCTCAGTGTATCTCTGTCTATCCTGTCTCCCCAGAGAGCACATACGCCCTCTAGTAAAATTGTCTCTTAAAAAAAAAAAAATCTGTTCTTGGAGGTAATAAAAGTTGGTAAGTAATAAAACAGGGAAAATAAAAAGATATTAAAAATACATCCTTTTCCCTTTATTTTCCAGGCAATTTTAAACACTGGAAAAGGAAGGAAATCAAATCCATACATTAACAACAAAAAAAATGTTTCAACTATAATTTTTATATAAAAACTTTTAAGAAATTAATTTTGGGTTATGAAATTACTTGAGGAAAAAAATATCAATCTCTTCCATTTTTTCTAGTTCAACATTTAAGGAAAAGCAAGATAGAAACAATAAAGTATGGCATTATAAGACATGTGAATGACAACTGCTCTCTTACATTTTCATCAACCACAAGGTGTAGGCCATCTCCCCCTGCTGGGAAGATGTAGTGTTGCAATGGAGTAGGCCGATAATCTGTGTAAATTACATGACAAGGCTGTAAAAAGAAAGAAATAATTAAATATGTAAGATTATGCTTCTTCAAAGTGAAGTTGTGTATCTGACCTACCTAAAAGACCTATGGAAAATAAAACTGTAAATTCAACATTTAAAAAGCAAAACACTTTTTAAAAACATTTGAAAAATCAGGCAAGAGAAAAATGTAGAAAAATTAGGCTTATCAAATTATACCACCAGGACCAGTAGTTAGCGTAATGGCTATGTTGCTGGACTCCCACACAGACGACCACGGTTCGCGTCCAGGACCCGGTGGCTTAAAACTCACGCCAGGCGCATGTGCATGCGTGCCCAAGATCCCGAGAGGAAAACGGAGGAGAAGGGATTGCGGCATGGCCATCCCCCCTGGGGGGTGATTTCTCGCTTTCTGTCTCTCTGTCTCTGTCTGTCTGGTGAGCGCACAAACCCTATAGCAAAAACCTCTCCAAAAAATAAATTAATTAATTAAAAAAATAATAATAAATAAATTATACCACCATTTTAATTTCCTGATTCTGTAATACGGGTCAAATACACTCCTGAGCTTCAACTACCCAATAGCTAGCCCTGGAATGCTTTAATTAAAGAAATCTGTTTCTATGAAGGAATAGTATAGGATGCAAAGGCTCTCTGTGATAAAATGGAACTTTTCTGCCCCACAGAAACTTTTCAAAACCCTACTAAAGCATGGAACGGCAGGTGGCAGGGTGATTGAGAGCACTGGACTCTTATATGGCTAACTGTGGTTCGAGTCCCCGACCTGGCAGCTTGGTTTCTCACTTTCCCTCTCTTTCTCTCTTCCACACTCTGTCTCTTCTCTGGTCAAATTAAAATAAAGTTAAATAAAATGATTCTTAAAAGAAAAAAAAAAAAAAAAAAAAAAAAAAAAAAAACCTACTAAAGCAATAGGTTGATCTACTTCATCCAGAAGATCTACTGGGTTTCTTTCTTTTAAACAGAAACAACATTGGGGGAATGTTATAAAAATACCACTAAAGAGCTTATAAATAGCTAAAAATAAGTTCATGAGGTATCAATATAAAGGGAAAGGACAGAAAAATAAAATCAACAATATATTCAGTACATATAAACAAATCTTTGCTATAAGATCTTATACATGGGCCAGGAGATGGCATGGTGGCTAAGAGCACTAGATTCCACATGGCCAACCACGGTTCGCGTCTGGACCTGGCGGGTTGCTTTCTCGCTTTCCCTTTCTCTCTCTCTCTCTCTCTGTCCCTGTCTGGTCAAATTAAAATAAATAAAAAAATAAATAAATCTTCTTTAAAAAAGATCTTATACATATGTAAAGGTGAACTAGAAAAGGAAAATGGAGACAGAAGCAGTAAAATGAATGCATTCACGAGAGAAAAATCAAATGAAATGTTCAAAAAATGACTAGCTTTCCCTGGTACCAAGGCCTCAAAGGAAATCCTCTGCTGTGTGCTTGTGGCTCACTGTCTGAGCAAATACAGGAGTTTCTGAGCTTGGCAGATCAACCTGGGATCTTTTGAAAATCAGGGCTTCCAAGTAGGGAGCTTCCTACTCACAGAGATTTAGATACATTGGCTTGAGCCAGGACTCAGGAGTCAGTATTTCTAAAAAGCCACTCAGTTGATTTTCGTAAGTTGGTTTGATTGGAAAAGTAGTTTCACATTAAAATGACGTTATTCTAGAGAGCATTAATAAAAATGTATAGGAAGCATACGGTGAACCAAACCTGCAGTATTTTGAATACCGAAGACATAAAAAGGGGAAAGAAAATACCTGTTTATGTAAGTGGCAAATCCATTCGGCGAATTGTCGGGCATTTGGAATAGTAGCCGATAGAAAGACATAGTGGACATTATCAGGAAGCAAAATAATAGTTTCTTCCCATACTACACCACGCTCTGAAATAAATAAATATGATTTGGAATTCAGTGTCACTTTCATGACAATACCTAAAATTATTTTTTCTTAGTAATCAGAAATGTAACTACATTACATAAAAAATATGTTTAGCCACATAGGATCTTACTAAAAACTACACAAGTTCCAACCACAAAACTATCCAGTAGAAAGCAGACTAAATCACTATAAACAAAATTTACTCCAAAACGGCTGGCAAAGAGCAATTTCAGACTGAATCCTTTCAAAAGCCCCAATAACAAGGCAAGGGAATAAAATTTCCACTTAACTTTGAGAAGTGGTTTCTAAGTTAAATGGCTTGCATATAAAGTTATGGCTACAAATATGTAAGATACAGTTATTATTCCAAATAACAACTTTCATCTTAATAATCCGCATGATCCTCTGAAGATGAGAGAAAGATCTGAAGAACAGCAGAACTTAAGTCAGTTTTTATTAAAATACAATTCCTGGGGACCAGCAGGTGGTATGGTGGTTGAGGCAATGGACACTCCCACATGGCTGACCAGTTGGGGGTCCTGCACCTAGTGGCCTGCTTTCTCACTTTCCCTCTGTCTCTCTTTGGTCAAATTAAAATAAATGAATACACGAATAAAATTAAAATAAATATTCAAAATAAGTAAGATAAAATAAACATAAATTTACTAAAAAATGTTCGATAGTTTCCTATTTAAAATAAGTTCAGTATAAGATTCATGATTTTAAAACCTCAACAACTTGGGCCAGCAGGTGGCACAGAGGTTAAGGCAGTCAGATCCCACATGGCTGAGTGCGCAGTTTGAATCCTGGACCCAGCAGCATGAAAATCAGGCTGGGCATATATGTGTACATGCCCCAAATGTTGAGGAGAGTGGAAGACAAAGGATTGCAGCATGGTTGTACCCTGCAGGGGGCATTTAACTTTTCAAAGTTTGTAAGCCCTCCCAACACCAAGTACACTAACTTTTCCATTATACTTAGTATTAACAGCCTAAGTAAAAGGTATTTAAAATTTCTTTTCACTAATTTTTATTTCATAATCTCCTTTATTTACTACAAATGCATTTCATACTTTTCTAACTAACTAACATATAAACATTACAAAAGTAAACTTGGTAATCTATTCTTTAAGATTAGTTATATTAGAGTTCTCTATTAAAAGAGAACAAGGTTTTTTTGTTTTATTTTTTGGGTTTTTTGAAAGACATTTTTGCTATAGAGTGTGTGCACTTGCCAGAGAGATGGAGAAAGACAGAAAGGGAGAAATCACTCGCAGCAGGGGGATGGCCACACCACAATCCCTTCTCCTTCATTCTCCTCTTGGGATCTTGGGCACGCATGCACATGTGCCCGGCTTGAGTTTTAAGCCACTGGTCCTGGGACTCGAACAGTGGTCGACATAACCATTACACCACCCGCTAGCCCCAAAGAAAGTCAGTTTTTAATTCCATTTGCTTTGTTTGAATTTGCACTATATCACCCAGCAAATGTTACTGTTCAAGAAGCTACATGCACCAGATTATCCTAAAAATGTCATGTTGTCCGCAATAGAAAGCCACAGTCTATTAGAACTCTAGCACATGAAAACTAAAAGCAAAATTTAACTATTTCCTATTCAAAATTCCTAATGCCAACAAGTAAAATATATGGTACACATTTCTACATTGCAGCGCATACCTGAATCTCTCATGTAATGAATTTCATCAAATATGACCCAAGCAACTTCTCGCATAACTTCAGAACCTCTGTACAGCATACTTCTTAAAATCTAAATAAAAAAACAAAAAGAGATTTATAGAAGGATTTTGTTATAACAACCAACAATTAAATAAACTGTTTTTCCCAACACCAGATTTTGGGTATTCCTTATTAAATAGAAATATTAAAATAATTTTAGGGGATTACATATCTTAAAAATATTTCATAAATCAAATAATATTCCTTTTTCCGTAAAAGCAAAATAAATGACACCCAACAGTTACTTATCAAATACAACACACAGAAGAAAATTATCATCATCCCTCCTCTCCATGTGTCTGGAATCTGATGTCACTTCTTCAAATATGTAATACCACCCCAAAATCCACACTTTGTAGGACGTGAGAGCAACTTAAACTATCCTCTATATAAAATCACTGGATACCAAACTGTATGCCCCGTTTTTCCTGCATCTTCTACAACATGGATACTTTCTGGCAGTTGTTACCTTGATTTTTTTAGAGTTAACGACAATCTTCCACAAAGGAAGAAAGGATGGAGATTGAATAGTAAACTTATATTAGGAAAATAAAATGAAAAATAAGAAATGCCTTTTTTTTTATTTTGTAGAGATGTTTGTGCTATAGGTCACATGTGCTCACCAGAAAGACAGAAAGTGAGAAATCATCCCCAGGAGGGATGGCCACACCACAATCCCTTCTCGTCCATTCTCCTCTCGGGATTGTGGGCATGCATGCACACGCACCCGGCGTGAATTTAAGCCACCAGGTCTGGGACTTGAACTGCAGTCAACTACATGGAAGTCCAGCAACATAGCCATTATGCCAACTGCTGGTCCCGAGAAATGCCTTTGACCAGCTCTTTAGAATAGAAGATAATTTATGCTCTTGACTGTAACCACATTCTTGTAAAATGCAAATATATGATGAAAATATGTACAAAAGTACTTTCTATCATAAAGACAGCTAATCATGTCCAAAACATAAGATGTTATAAATAAATGTAAAACTTAACTAATTATGGAAAGAAGTTAAATATATTACTTTCTTTTGTAAAACGTTAGCTCCTTACCTAATTAAATCAACACTCAGAGGCAGAAGAAAAAAATCACAGGGAACAAAGAGTCACTACTTACAGAAAACTAAGTGTTTAAATCTTTGAAACTATACAGTAATGTCTTTTAAAATACTTAAAGAAAAAAACAAAAGTGTGGAGACCAGCAGTTGGTGTAATGGCTATGTCACTGGACTCCCAAGTAGTCGACCACGGTTGAAGACCTGGACCTGGTGGCTTAAACTCACGCTGGGTGCATGTGCGTGCGTGCCCAAGATCCCAAAAGGAGTATGGAGGAAAAGGGATTGCAGCATGGCCATCCCCCCTGGGGAGGGGGCGATTTCTCACTTTCTGTCTCTCTGTCTCTCTCTTTCTGGCAAGCACATACACCCTATAGCAAAAAAAATTTAAAAAAATAAATCTAAAAAAAAAAAAAGTCTATACAATATGATAAATAAAAAAATTGGTAATACGGAAATAACCTTAACGGTTCAGTAATATTTTAAGAAAAGTGTTATTAATTTCAAGTTAGACTACTAGGAAAATAAAGTATTACACTTCATCTTAATACAGCAAGCAATAAAACATCACATGCACTAGTTAAAGACTTTATTAAACTAAAAAGGAAAAATCAAATAGGACACTATATGTTACCTCTGTGGTCATAACAAGACAAGATGCTGTAGGATTAATAGTAACATCTCCAGTCATCAGACCAACATCCTGAAATTCTTCATACATCTCCCGGTATTTCTGATTACTCAGAGCCTTAATTGGGCTGGTAAATATTACTCGCTGTTTTTCTCTTAAGGCCAGTGCAATTGCATACCTAAAAATGTGAAAGCATAAATAAAATAATTATAAAAACTTTTATTTAAGAAATTTAATTTTAAAATTCAATTAGTATGTAAATTATGCCCAAATTATTTATCTTAAAATGGGCGTGGCCATCCCCCCCCCCCCCCGGGGGTGTGATTTCTCGCTTTCTGTCTCTGTCTCTCTCTGTCCGTCTGGCGAGCGCATGCACCCTATAGCAAAAACCTCTCAAAAAAAAAAAAAAAGAAAAGAAAAGAAAAGAAAAAAAACACTACAATAAAACTAAAAACCAAGAGCCCTCATGAACAATAGATGTGACAACTCTTAACAAAATTTTTATAAATCATACTTAATCTGCTGTGTTGGACCAGCAGGTGGCGTGGTGGTTAAGATGCTGGAAACTCCCACATGGCTGACCATGGTTCAAGTCCTGGACCTGGTGGCTTGCTTTCTCTCTCTCGCTCTCTCTCTCTCTCTCTGTGTGTGTACACACATATAAATAAATTAAAATGAATGAATAAATAAAATTTTTTAAAAATCTACTGGGTCATCAGGAAAGTCATGACACATTTTTGCATAGAAAAACAAAGAAAAGGGAACCAGCAGTTAGCATCATGGCTATGTTGCTGGACTCCCACGTAGTCGACCGCGGTTCGCGTCCCGGACCCCGTGGCTTAAAACTCACGCTGGGTGCGTGTGCGTGCTTGCCCAAGATCCCGAGAGGAGAATGGAGGAGAAGGGACTGCGGTGTGACCATCCCCCCTAGGGGGGTGACTTCTCGCTTTCTGTCTCTCTGTCTGTGTCTGTCTGGCGAGCGCACGCGCCCTATAGCAAAAACCTCTCCAAAAAATTTAAAAAAAAAAAAGAAAAATATGTCATGACTTTCCTGACAACCTAACAGTAAACAGGGCTATCTACAATGACTAAGTGGAGCTCATCACAAGATCATCTGATCATCTGAAAACCAACCAATTTAATTTATAATACTAATGGAATCATATATAAATATGTAAAATTTCAATAGATGCAAAAATGAATTTGACAAAAATCCAGTATATAAATACTATATAAACATACGACCACCACTGGAAAAAATCTCTGCAAAAGAGGAATAGAAGGGAACTGCCTCAAACTGAGAAAAGGCATCTATTTCCTCTAATACCAGGAACAAGGCAAGGATGATCCTTCTCATCATCTTTACTGACAATTATACTCAACATTCAAGCTTGTTAAATAAGGTAAGAAAAAGAAATGAACGGTATACCGAATAGAAAGGGACAAGTTAAACGACCTTTACTTGCAGAAATCAAACAAACAAAAAAAGAAACAATTAAGATTTCAATAAAAAGATACTTACTCAGCACATACAGTTTTTCCTGCTGATGTATGTGCAGACACTAAAACAGATTGATTATTATCGACACACTGAATAGCTTCTCTTTGAAAAGCATCAAGAATGAATGGGTACTCCTATAAAAACAAAAATATCTACATGAACATACCTAGCCAAATCAGAACACATTTAAAAATTAAAAAGAGGGGCAACCCCAAAAATATTCTAGGAGCTTTCCTTTACAATTCTAATTAGAAAATATACTACCCATTACTAAAAATCAAGAAGAGTTAAAAAAAATCTTTATCCAGCCCCACAGAAGTTAATTCTGCTGTCTAATCTTTTAATTATTATATTTTATACATAAATCATGCTAACAATGAAACAATCATTACTATTTAGCAAGAACATAGTTTGTGGTAAACACTATCCAACGTTTTCTATATATTAGTGTACAAAACAACCCCTAAAATAGCTATTCTTTCTTCTGAACCATGGGAACTCTGGGGCCAGCATGGGACCTGGTAGTTAAGGCAGCTGGATCTCACATGACTAAAGACACTCTGGGCACATATATGTGTATGCCTAAAATCCTGACAGTAGGGAGGAAATGGAGTAGAAGGGATTACAGCATTACTACCCCTATGGGGAGATGCTTTTTCACTTTTTCTTTCTTTTGCCTCTCTCCTGTTAGCACATGTACCTTATGTCAAAAATTTTTTAAAAAGGGGGGAGGGGGACTCTGATGCTCTAAAGTCTCTCATTTAAGTTCACTCATCAAGAACAAAATAATGTACTCATTAGTCTTTAAGTGTTCATGCTTACTTCACCACATTCTTCTTTTTTTTTTTTTTTAGAGAGAAAATTAATTACAAATTTTAACTTTTAAAATCTGCTCACAGAGCTGGCTCAGTGGCAGAATGGAAGCTTAATCCCACATGGCTGTTCATGCAGTTAGAATCTCAACCCCAACAGATTGAGAAACATGCCCACTGCCCGTGCACGCATGCCCAAAATCCCAAGAAGGGATAATTATGGCATGAGGGCTGTTTTCCCCCTTTCTGGCTACTGTATATATCCTCTGGCAAAATGGTTAACAGCCAGGTGCAGTGGTACAGGAGTAATGCAATGTAGCAGAATGCCATGGAGAATCCTGGACTTGCTTTCTGAGGTCTCCCTATACACACATAGCTAAGGCTGGGAGATGACTGTGGCATGAAGCTCCTACTAGGGATGTCTGTCTCAGTCTCTGTTCTCCCTCTCTCATGTGAAACAAATTTTAAAAATTAACTTTTTAAGGTATATCAGGAATTAAAAATCCATTTACTAAAAGCAGAGTTTGCTTTTATTAGAAGCTTGTTAAACCCCTAAAACTATAGCCTAACTCATACATATGCATATTTTTCTAGAGAAAGATTGATAACTTTCATTAGATTTTTTCAAAAGATGGAGAATGTCTATTTTACTGTTTTAAAATCTCATCACATGATTAGATTCCAGCATGGTTGTTTACTGATTCAGTTCTATTTCTCTCTAGTTGACTTTGTGTACATATACCGGCAAGCAAAAAAAATTGCATTTGAGGGGATGGCAGATGGCATGCTGGTTAATGTACTGGACTCCCACATGGTTCGATCCTGGCCCTGATTGCTTGATTTCTCAGTTTCCCTTTCTCTCTCTCTCTCTCTCTGGTCAAGTTAAAAAAAGAATACTACCAAATAAAATTAAATAAATAATTCTTTAAATATATATATATACACACACAATACATATATATATGTACACACACATACACATATAGCAGTATATATGTAATGCACATATCTCATTAAAGAATATTTTTAAATTTTCATTTGAAATAGTTAAAAGAATTTTAAGAAACACAGTCTCACAAAACTGTACAAGCTTTATCACCTAAAGTACAAACCTTTGCAGCTTTTCCAACTCGAGGTTTCAGTGGTAAATAATCCTCATCTGCAGGGAGTGCAACCTGTTACAGAAATTTAAAACAAAAATAACTTACTATTTGAGAATTGATGCATTCAGCAGTCCATAATCATTGACAGTTTGAAAAACAATCAAATGATAAACTAGAGTGTTTCTGATAGTTTTAGACACCATAAAATTAAATAACTGTATTGTATTTTTAAGAGAGATTTTTGCTGTATGGCAAATGCACTTGTTGGAAAGACAGCCACAGAGACAGAAAGTGAGAAATCACTCCCCCCAGGATGCATGGCCACACAGCAATTCCTTCTCCTCCATTCTCCTCTCTCAAGATTTTGGGCACACACGCACATGCACCCGGCGTGAGTTTCAAGCCACTGGTTCTGGACTCGAACCATGGTTGGCTATGTAGGAGTCCAGTGACATAGCCATTACACCTCTGCTGGTCCCAATAACTATCTTTAAGAACAAGACTAAAAGCTGTATACAACATTTAAAAATATCTCTACTACCATTTGTCTAAGTAATTTTAATTGAAGCTTATAAGTTTATCTCCCTGTAAAAATTAGTACTGGTGATGTTACATGGGTTTATTTTGTTTATTTTTTTTTTTGAGAGGTTTTTGCTATCGGGTGTGTGCACTCACCAGAAAGACAGAGAGACAGAAAGCAAGAAATCATCCCCTAGGGGGGATGGCCACACCACAATTCCTTCTCCTCCAGTCTCCTCTCAGGATCTTGGGCACGCACACACACACGCCCACCCGGTTCAGGACTTGAACCACGGTTGACTACATGGGAGTCCAGTGACATAGCCATTACGCTAACTGCTGATCCCTGTTACATATTTTTAACTATATAGTAATAATCTAACCAGTTAGTCTATAGTCCACAAGGTCAAAATATGGTACAAAACTTAGGTGTCATTTCTAAGAACAAAACATCAGTTAACAAATATTAGATGAGATTATAGAAATATTGAGAAGATGGTCAGTAAACTTTCACCTCAATTACAATCAAGACAATGTGGGTAGTTACAGAAAGGGACCGGCCCCTAGCCTAGTAGTCAGGGGGCTGAATCCCACATGGCTAATCATGTGGTTTGAATCCTGGACCCTGCAGCCTGAAAGACATGTCAGGCAAGTACACATGCGTGCCCAAAATCCCAAAGAGAGGAAGAAATGGAGAAGGGACTGTGGCATGATCATGCCTCATGGGGGTATTGTCTCCCCGTACCCCCTTTCATTGTCTCTGATGAGCACATGTACTTTCCGGAAAAATTAAAGATGGGAATAACTAGAATATGACAGTAGTTCATTAAAACCCAATAAAGTATTAAACCTAATGAATAACACCCAGTATGAAGAATGTATCAGAAGAAATCTGACATCCAAAACCAAATCCAAGGGAAACTCAAGTTAGAATTTGAAGACAGAATATAAAATATAAGACCTAATTCTTTATCCTATTTTTAATTGTAGAATATAAGCAGAATATAAGCCGAACATAGAATTTTAAGCTAGATAATACCAGCATATGGCATAATGGTTACTGTGCTGGACTCCCACATGTTCTAATCCGGTTAAGTCCCGGACCCAGTAGCTTGAAACTCACGCTGGGCATGTGTGTGTGCATGCCTGTCCCAAATCCCCAGAGAATGGAGAAAAGACTGTGGTGTGGCCATTCTCCCTGAGGGGTGAATTCTCACTTTCTATCACTCCATCTCTCTCTGGCGAGTGCACATGCCCAATAGAAAAAAAAAAAATCTCTCAAAAAAAAAAGAATGTGAGGTTAGAATATAGATGTCAGAATCTATAAGGGGGATCCAAAAGTTAGAATTCAGTAATTTATCCTGCAATTTATAAAAGCGTAAACTCCAATAAACTTCTAATTTTGTAATTCTGATTCCCATGTAGTTCAATATAAACAGGACTACTTACCCATTAAATTAAGGAAATTAGATTAAAAAAACCACAAAGTTTGTAGGAAAAAATAATATTAAAGTTGGGACCAGCAGTTAGCATAATGGCTATGTCACTGAATTCCCATGTAGTCGACCGTGTTTCGCGTCCCAGACCCGGTGGCTTAAAACTCACACTGGGTGCATGTGCATGCGAGCCCAAGATCTCGAGAGGAGAATGGAGGAGAAGGGACTGCGGCGTGGCCATCCCCCCTGGGGGGTGATTTCTCGCTTTCTGTCTCTCTGTCTGGTGAGCGCACGCGCCCTATAGCAAAAACCTCTCAAGAAAAAAAGAAATAATATTAAAGTATAACTTTTTTTGGTGCAAAAAAATCATAAACCCATTCATTTTTTCATAGCATGCATTTTTCATGGACTTTTTGAAGATCCTCTTGTAAAGCTCCATCTCTTGAAGACATAAAAAAATAAGTGTACCCTGGAGAGCCTAGCTACTTCTTGGTACCACCAGCTCCATGGCCTGTGGTTGGGGCAGGCAGGTCCCATATGGCCCACCAAGCAGTTTAAGTCCCAGACTCAGCAGCTTGAGAAACATGCTAGGTATATGTGCATGGATGCCCATAATCCAGAAAAGGAGGGAAGAGACGGAGGAGAAAGTGTTGCTGTGTGAAGCATGACCATTCTCCATGGGGAGGAGAGGGAGGTGCTTTCTTCTTTCCCTCTCTCCCATCCTCTAACAAAAAAAAATAAAAAAGAAAGATGAACATTTTAAAAGATAAGGTTCAAATCTGTATCAAAAGCTACAGCTATTTATTAGAATTATTCTTATTTGTTAGTCTTTGAATCAGACTCACAATTATCTAATAAAAACTTACTGTAGGGAACCAGCATTTAGCGTAATGGCTATGTCGCTGGATTCCCATGTGGTCGATCGCAGTTCGCGTCCCGGACCTGGTGGCTTAAAACTCACGCCAGGCGTGTGTGCGTGCGTGCCCAAGATCCCGAGAGGAGAATGGAATAGAAGGGATTGTGGCGTGACCATCCCCCCTGGGGGGTGATTTCTCGCTTTCTGTCTCTCTGTCTCTCTCTGTTTATCTGGTGAGCGCACGCGCCCTATAGCAAAAAACTCTTTAAAAAAAAAAAACTTACTGTAAGGTTTAAATTGTAATATTAAAAGCTTTCATAAAAAAAGGGACCAGCAGACGGCACAATGGTTAACATCACTGGACTCCCCCATGGCCAGCTGCAGTTTAAGTCCTGGACCCAGTAGCCTGGAAATTACGCCGGGCATGTGTGCTCAAAATCCCAGGAGGAAAACAGAGACGGAAATTGCAGCATGGTCATGGCCCTTGGGGTGATTTCTCACTTTCCCTCCCACCGTCTGTGTGTCTCTCTCCAGCATGAAGACAAAAACCTCTCAAAAACAAACAAACGAAAAAGTTTTAATAAAAGGAAAGCATGTTCCAGTTCCACTATGTTCCTTAGGTATATAAATTCTCTCCTTTAAATGGATACTACAAGCTAACAGTGACCACCATCTTACAGCAGAAGAAGCTGCAATTTATCAGTCACCAGGGCAAGATATTAAATAGCATATGACCTGCAAAAACAACACTGTTACTGGACTTTAGGAGTTCATTTATGAGCATGTACTAAATACCTAATCTGTGCTGAATCCTTTATCTAGTTTTCCTACATAATTTTCACGGCCACCTCATGAGGTAAACCTCATTATTCTAAAGTTACAAATTAAAAAAACCAATATGTGGGGTCGGCAGGTAACGTGGTAGTTAAGGTGCTGGACTCCCTTCAAGTCCTGGACGTGATGGCTTGCTTTTCACTTTCTCCCCACCAATCTGATTAAATTAAAATAATTAAAAAATTAAAATAAAACAATATGCAGGGCCAGCTCTGTAGAGCACTGCTCAAAATAAGCTGGATCCCACATGGTAACCACAGTTCAAAACTCTAGCCCAGTGTCTTTAAACATACTAGGTATGGTCCAAGTACTCAAGATCCAATAACCTGGAGAACAGAGGACTGGAATCACAGCATGACCACAACCTGTGGAGGGTGCTCATCTCTCTCTATCATGCATATGCTCTATCATAAATAAGCAAAAAACAAAGAACCAATGTGCAAAGAGGATATGAAATGTTCCTGAGATTGTAGCTAGGAAAAATGCTGGGCAAGGATTTAAACCCAGATCTGACTAAAGCCCTAACTCTTCCACTAGATTAAGTACACTCCACAAGGCTAAAATGCTTGCTGATTGTAATACTAGACATTCCAAAGAAAAACCCCATTTATAACACTAACCTACTATATGCTGTTTGTGCTTACCTCATGTGTACATCCTTCAACAGTTTCAACTGATTGTACCTTGACTCTGGGCATTAGGTCTGCCAAACTTTAAAAAAAAAAAAAAAACTAAAGTCACATAAAATTTTTTTTAAATAATCAGGCAAGTCTTTCATTTGAATTATGAAAAATATACTGACAAAGTACTAGTAATCAAAATAACTATGGCAGATAATTTTTCACATTACTCAAATACACAGTGAGAATTCAAACTGGTTAGTTAGCAGCTATTATTATAAACACAGAACAGCTGCCAGGTAAATTATTCAAAGGATTATACCAGCCTATTTCTTTAAAAGAAAATTATTATTATATTTAACTTTATTCGTTTTAACTGACCAAAGAAGGACAGAGTGAGTGAAAGGAAGAGAGAGAGGGGATGTGAGAAAGTAAGCTGCCAGGTCTAGGCCTCAAACTACGGTTGACCCTGTGGGAGTCCAGCGCCCTTAACCATACACCACCTGCTGGCCCTGCCAGATTATATCTAATAACTATTTCTGAATCAAAGTACCTCTATAAGGCAGTGTCATTACTTAAAAACACAAAGTTAGTTATAAAAAAACAATTTGCAACAAAAATGATAAAATAGGCCTAATTCAGATGTTGCTGTAACTTACAGAGGTATTCCTTAATCTCATCAAAATCCTAAATTACATTCGCCTAGGTTCTCTGTTAAGATTCTGAAAGCATAACTTTGGGTAAATTAAAGAAAAAATAATTGTATTTCTATGGTAGATTCATTGTTCTCTTACTGTATTTCTGATTTTACTTTTTAAATCAATAATCCTACTTTAGCTAAAACTAAAGTTATAACAATAAGCAACAATGATTTTAAAGTATGCAAATTATTTTGTAACCTACTACACTAGCCTAGGACAATGGTACATCTTAAATATTTCAATAATCCATCTATCACTATTTATAGCAGACATTTTTTCTAGCTCTTAACAATAACTAACTAGCTTTTAAAACATAAACGCATCCTGGTAGTAACAAACTAGAATATGGCACTTAAAGGAGAAGCAATGTTCAAAGATCATCACTACAATGGGAAACAGTACAACCAAAGACACTGGCACAAACTTCTTATAGTTCCAGCTTTCAAAACTTAGAGAAAGGGCCAGCAGATGGTGTAGCAGTTATAACGCGGGACTCTCACATGGGCCGACGACTGTTAAGAGTCTCAGACCCGGTGCCTTGAAAAGCACATTGGGCACATACGCACGATCCCAGAAGGAAAATGGAGGAAAAGGGATTGTAGTATGGCCATCCCCTCTAGGGGGTGATTTCTCACTTTTGTTCTCACTGTCTATTTCTCTCTCTGGTGAGCACATGCACCATAAGGCAAAAACTTCTCAAAGATAAAACAAAACTTAAAAAAAAATCAGCTATTTCAGCCATAGATACTATGGGTCTCTCTCATTGATAGAAATCTTTAAATTTACAGCCACTTGATAACTCTAACTTCTAATGTTCCTTCCTGATTTTTCCTTCCACTTGGTCAGTTTTCTTTTTTCCTTTCATTCCTTTCTTTAGATTCTTTTCCTTGAGACATTAAAAAATAAAGAAAATAAGTCTTTTCTTTTAAAATAACCACATTTCAATATTCTTTCTCAAAATTGGATTCTGAGTTATTAAAAAAATATAACTATTGGGTCATTGGAAACGTAATGACACATTTTTGTGTAAAAAACGTCATGATTTGGGGACCAGCAGGTGGTGTGGTGGTTAAAGCGCTGGACACTCCCACGTGGCCGATCATGGTTCGAGTCCCAGACCTGGTGGCTTGCTTTCTCACTTCCATTCTCTCTCTCTCTCTCTCTCTCTCTGGTCAAATTAAAATAAATGAATGAATAAAATTAAATAAGTAATTTTAATTAAAATAAAAAAGTCATGATTTTCCCGACAACCTAACATATGCATTCCAATTCCTTAAACTTAAATACACGTTCTCTATTTATATGTCTGTATAACAACCCAATATATCCTGGTCTCTCTAACTGCAAATGCTTTTGTAACAGATCAACATATTAGCAACATTTAAAATTTCAAGTAAGTACCTTATTTTAACATTTCCAACATTTTTTTAACTTCAGACATTATCAGCTTAATTACCTGCTAGATCATCAGATGGAAACATGTGGCAAGTGAATGGAAACACGGTTCATAAACTTAGAGAGGCAAAAAAATGGAATGCTTCATGAATTTGCGTGTCATCCTTGCACAGGCAGGGGCCACGCTAATCTTCTCTGTATCATTTCAATTTTAGTGTATGTGCTGCCGAAGTGAGCACATTTTTAACATTTATGACAATGGAAATATTACCTCAAGTCTTCAGTTACTGATTCTTCTATCCTCGGCCTCTTTCCAAAAATGGGCTCATCTGTACCTTCAAAATCTGTATCTCTTTTGTTTTTTCCACTGTTGGTTGATTCTGATTGCAATTTGCTGTCAAAACGCTTCCTGAAAGGTAATACAATGAATTTTATAGTATCGGTTCTTACTTCAGGTGTGACAACATAAAATACTGCTCCAGACATAATATACATCATGAAAAGAAAAGAGTCATGATTCATACAGATGTTATAAATCAAAACTGGTTGAAGCTCAGAGTATCGTAACTTCGTAAAACTGATTACGACCCATTTTGCATATCATGTGTTCTTGAAAGGTTTTTCTTTTTCTTTTTGGAGAGGTTTTCGCTATAGGACGCATGTGCTCGCCAGACAGACAGAGAGAGACAGAGAGACAGAAAGCAAGAAATCACTCCCCAGGGGGGATGGTCACGCTGCAATCCCTTCTCCTCCATTCTCCTCTCGGATCTTGGGCACGCACGCACACACGCCCGGCGTGAGTTTTAAGCCACCGGGTCCGGGACATGATCCGCGGTCGACTACATGGGAGTCCAGCAACATAGCCATTACACTAACTGCTGGTTCCCTTGAAAGGTTTTTCTTATGTTTTTTATTTTATATATTTTTAGGCTCAGCTGTGGTGGTGCACATAGCAAGCCATCACTGAGCAAGGCTGGAGCCATAGGGGAAGATTCCAGGTTCACCTGAACATGCCAGGAACATCAACAGGTGCACCCACAATCTCCACTGGAGGTCTGGCATGGGAACAGACCACAGCTTGGTAAGATTGCTCTGTGTTACACCCTCTTAGAGGAGATAAATAAATAAATAAACTCATGTTAATTATCAACATAATTTTTTAAAACTAAAATGTAACACCAATGGACATAAGAACTTTCAAAACATTTAATGTCATCTCTAGATGAATAATAATTATTACTGCTCAGAAGAAAAGTTTTTTATAGTTGGATTTGCTAGCCAAAAATAATGACATTAAAGGGTACTTGGTAGACCACGTATCTATAAAAGAATTCAATTTAACCTCTACCCTCATACACAAAAACTAATTCCATGTGCTTTTGAGATCAATTTGTAAAAGGCAAAAACAAGAAAGCTTCTAGAAAATATAAAGAGAAAACCAATTCATGACTTCTTCAAGAGATCAAATTATCGACAAAAAGTGTGATAAGTTGGACTGCATTAAATTAAGAATTTCTTGGCCTGGCCACATTGATACAGACAGTAGGGAACTGTCTTGTAATCCTGGAGCCCTAAGAGGCCTGGGTTCAGAACCTGGGTCAACCTGAACACGCAAAGTACACCCATGCATGCTCAATGGTCCTGGGTGGCTAGGAGGCTTGGGGGAATGGCAAGACTCTGATGCCATGCACCTATCTCTCATGAAATAATGAAATAAATTTTAAACATATCACTAAGAGAATAAGGAGGTGGCCCGGTTCAGTGGTACAAGTGGTAGAGTAGGTAAGGCTGGGGCCACATGGGAGGCCCTGGTTCAGTTCTGGATCAACCTAAATTTAAGCCTCAGCACAGTGGCACATGCCTATAATTCAAGCTAAAGGGAGGATGGGTCAGGAGGACTGTGGCATGCCAAGATCCTGCCAAACAAAACTATCTATCTCTCTTCCCCTCATTAAAAGAGAAAAAAAGAATAAAGAGGCAATGGTGGAAGGGAGATATAAGATACATGTAACTGAAGAAGGTAAACACCTAGGCCCAGTTGCAGTGGTGTAAGCAGGAGGGTATCAGTGTATGGTGGATGACTGAGGTTGCATGGGAGGCCCAGGTTCGATTCCCTGTTTAACCTAAACAGGCAGGACACGGTGGTATACTGTAGTTCCAGTTAACTGTGAGGTAAGGGCAGGAGGGCTATAACGTGGTCAGACATTGTTAAAAAGAAATACTGGCAGGAAGCTCAGAACAATAAATTAACTTAAAATAATCTAATTTTTTAAATGAGCAAAAGACTTAAGAGGCATTTTGCAAAAGAGGCTATCCAAAGAGGCATAATAATATGAAAAGGAGCTCAATATCGTAATTTATCAAAGTGTTGATGGAAATAACCAACTATGCAGAAATAATTAATGCAGTTTATTTCTTTTTTGTTAGAAATTTGTTAGAATTATTCTTATTTAACTTTAGAATTATATTTATTTAACTTTATTTATTATTATTGTCGTTATTGTTGTTGTTTCCCAGTCTGATCAGAGAGAGAGAGAGAAAAAGTGAGAAAGCAAGTCACTAGGTCTGGGATATGAACCATGGTTGCCCATCTGGGAATCCAGCACCTTTAATCACCACACCACCTGCAGGCCTCCTATACAGTTTCTTTCTTCCTTTTTTTTTTTTTTAGAGAGATTTTTGCTATAGGGCACATGCACTTGCCGCAGAGACAGAAACAGACAAAAAGTGAGAAATGATCCCCTGGGGGGGATGGCCACACCACAATCCCTTCTCCATTCTCCTCTTGGGATCTTGGGCATGAATTTAAGTCGTGGGGTCCTGGACTCAAACCATAATCGACTACATAGGAGTCCAGCAATGTAACCGTTATACCATCTGCTGGTCCCCAAAGAAGTTTATTTCTAAACATGAGTGTATATGACCAGCCCAGAGAAGAGGCAACACACATTTTCTTGGGGTGATCAGGTACAGGGGTTCCTTTTATTTGATATTAAGAGAGACAAGGTTTAGAATTTAGTGAAAAGAGTTCTTTCATTAGTCTGGCCCCAAACCATGGGACATCTGGAAGGGAGGTGGGGGCTTGTAGCTTATAGGTGGGTTTTATAATCTCTATGTTGGTGATTAGAAAGGGAGGCCTTGGTTTCAGGAAGGGATCAGCAAAGAGTGTACTTTAACAGAGACAAGGGGGCTTGTATACTGTACCAAGGTCAGAACGCTGAAAGAGTCCTGTTAACACTGAGTCAAAAATGGTGGGTATGACTTGCCCATCACAAGGATACTATGCCAGGAACAGGATGAAGGAAGAGTCCTGCTATCAACTGGGCCAAAATGATCTGTTAATATTTGTGGGCGTGACTCACCCCTGGCCCTATGTAAGGGTTTTTGGAAATAGGAATAAGCAATCAGACTTCTGTCCTCAAGGGAAATGTAAATTAGACAACACTAGGTCAGAGGCTCATGCTTTTTGGTTTCAGAACCTTTTTCCAGTCTGAGAAGTTACTTAAGAAGCCAGCACAGTAAGGAAGCCAAAAGCACCAAGATCTTGAAAAACATGCTGAACCCTTGTGTACACATGCCCCAAATCCTGACAGGATGGAAAATGGAAGACAAGGGATTATAACATGTTTCCCCTCCCCCCCCCCCCCACCTATCTCTCTCTGACAAATGTACACACCTTCTAGTAATTTTTAAAAAATTATCTAGGAGTCCAGGGGCCAGCAGGTGGCATAGTGGTTAAGGCGCTGGACTCCCATGTGGCTGACGGCGGTTCAAGTCCTGGACCAGCAGCTTGAAATTCATGCCAGATGCATGTGTAACTGTGTTCAAAATCTAGAGCAGAGAATGGAAGAGAAGGGGCTGTGGCATATCCTGGGGGGGGGGGGGTGGGGGTGGTGATTTCTTGCTTTCTGTCTCTCTGTCTCTGTCTCTCTAGCAAGCGAACACACACTACAGCAAAAATCTCTCAAAAAATAATTACGTAGGAATCTAAATAATTTTGTTTATATGGTTAAAGCTACTGATACTTGCCATATCAGACACTAAAATTTTATGTTTTGATATTTAATTCACTAAATGGCAACAAAATCATTATATATTTTTAAATCATTATATGTTAATATAAACAATATTTTTAATTAAAAAAATTTATGAGACATTGCTTTGTGTTTTAGTGAATCTCTTTAATGTACAGTTTAATAGAAACACCTGGCTCTCCTGTTTCTGTATTCAACTTGTGATAAGATTGTTTTGGTTGAAATACATGAAGAAAAACCTAGCCTCAAACAGATAGGTGATTGAAAAGGGCCAGAGACCCAGCCTGGTAGCACTTTAGGTACCATGCTGAACTGCAGGACTGTAAGTCACACAGCCAACTATGGATTCACATCCCTGGGTATGCCTGAAAATACACTGGGCACATGTGCACATGCTCAGGATCCTAATAAGCTGGTAGGTTGGAGAAAAGAGATTATGGTGTGACAAGATCCTGTCAAAGGTATTTCTCCCTGTTATACACACACATAAATAAAATGTTGGGGGTGGGGGATACTGTAGCAGACTTTTCAAATATGACTATTCTGATCCCATACCCAAACTCAATCATATGTTGAGATCCACTGCTACAGTTAAAATCACGAATTCCACAAACAATGCTGAGCCAAAACCAGACACAAAAGAATGCATTTTATACAATTATATCTATATAATGATCAAAAACAGAAAAACTAACACGCGTTGTTAACCCCGTTACCACTCTTCTGGGGAAGAAAGAGGAGTTTGTATAATATTCTATGCTTTGTCTTGAACAGTGCCTGCACAGTTGTGTTAACTCTATTTAAATTCATCCCACAAACAGTTTATGTTTTAATTAAAGGGAGTTTTTTTGTTAATAACACACAATAGTGTTAATTTGCAGCATATGCTTGAACAATATTTCCATAATGAAATTCATTACTTAAAGCTTAATGAATTCTAAAATTTGTAAATGTCGTCACTCCCAATTTAGTGAAAAAGGCATTTATTCTAGTCCCTTACTTGTTGCCAACCATTTATGTGACCCTCCTTTGGAGAAGCCATCAAAATCCTTCAACCTCAATAAGTACATCTGGACAATAAAATCTTTCTAGTGCTAGTATCCTATTATTTTATCTGAGTTACTAGCATCAGCTAAACCACTGTATTTAAGACATTCTACTAGGAGCAGGGACCAGCAGCTGGCATAATGGCTATGTTGCTGGATTCCCATGTAGTTGACCACAGTTCGAGTCCCGGACCTGGTGGCTTAAACTCACACCAGGCACGTAGTGCGTGCCCAAGATCCTGAGAGGAGAATGGAGAAGGGATTGTGCGTGGCCATCCCCCCTGGGGATGACTTCTCACTTTCTGTTTCTCTGTCTCTCTCTTTCTAGCGAGTGCACGCACCCTATAGCAAAAACCTCTCCAAAACAAAACAAAACAAAAAAATCTATCTCTTGGGACCAGCAGTGGTGTGGTGGTTAAGGTGCTGGACACTCCCACATGGCTGACCATAGTTCGAGTATTGGACTTGGCAGCTTGCTCTCTTGCTCTCTCCTTCCTGCTCTCTCTTAAATGAAAATAAATGAATGAATAAATAATATTAAATAATTCTTAAAAAAAAAAAACCTCTCTTTTCAGACCAACAGATGGTATAATGGTTACACTGCTGGACTCTCACTTCATCAACTGCCATTCAAGTCCCGCACCTGGCATCTTAAAACTTAGGCCAGGCAAGTGTGCATGAGTGCCTAAAATCCAGAGGGGAGAAGGGACTATCGCGTAGCCATACCCCTGGGAGGATGATTTCTCACTTGCTGTCTGTCATTTTCCGTCTCTTCGGTGAGGGCACACATCCTACAGCAAAAAAATCTCTCTTAAATAAAAAAAAAATCATCTGTCTATCTGGACCCTCTTTCCACTGTTCTCTTTAGTTAACTAAACCATCATTTTCTTCCTTAACATATTTGTATCTTTTCTTTCCTTTTGCTACTTTTCAGCTCACTAGTACTGATAGATGACAAAAAATAGCTTACTATCAGTGCCTACCCTTTTTTTTTTTTTAAGAGATTTTTTGCTATAGGGTGCATGCACTTGCTAGAGAACAGAGACAGAGAAACAGAAAACGAGAAATCATCCCAGAGGAGGATGACCACACTGCAATCCCTTCTCCTGCATTATCCTCTTGGGGTTCTGGGCATGCAAGCACACACAACCAGTGTGAGTTTCAAGCTGCCAGGTCTGGGATTTGAACCACAGTCAACTACATGAGAAGTTTAGCACCTTAACCACTACACCACCTGCTCACCATTCTCTTAATATACTTGGCTAACCTCTACCACATTAACCCTAGCTATTATTCTACTTATCCAATCGTGAAGCTAGGAAACAAAAACACAAATAATTTGTTCAATAGAGTTTTTAAATGATATCAAAACTCTGCTTAATATTCGAAGCCCCTCATAATCTAAAGCCAATTTAATGTCCAGCCTTGTACCTTTTTAAAACTTTATTAGCATAATTTTATATTATATTTAATCACATATGAGTGTATTTCATTTCTTTTTTCAGCATGATTATCACACATATCAGTCAAAGCAAAGACATTACTATCCACGTCATCATCATCAAATAGCTTTTCATCATCTGCCTTTGTATCTTGTAATCCCTAACCAAACTCTCTTCTTTATCCCCAAAATTTGTGCTTCTAAAAAACTCTTGGCACCATTAATAAACCATTTCCTCAACCCAGAATATATTCTTGAATATAAGTCTCTTTAAACGATAACCTTCTTCCTGAACTTTTATAGTACTGAATGGTACATACCAGTCATTTTTTTTTTTTTTTTTTTTTCTTTTTTTGGAGAGGTTTTTGCTATAGGGCGCGTGCGCTCGCCAGACAGACAGAGAGAGACAGAGAGATAGAAAGCAG
Source organism: Tupaia tana (assembly GCA_026018925.1). Taxonomy (NCBI): domain Eukaryota; kingdom Metazoa; phylum Chordata; class Mammalia; order Scandentia; family Tupaiidae; genus Tupaia; species Tupaia tana. The sequence continues at coordinate 44,137,224 of JAKSZU010000006.1, read as the reverse complement.
GAAATCACCCCCCAGGGGGGATGGCCACGCCACAATCCCTTCTCCTCCATTCTCCTCTCGGGATCTTGGGCACGCACGCACACGCGCCCGGCGTGAGTTTAAGCCGCCGGGTCCGGGACTCGAACCGCAGTCGACTACGTGGGAGTCCAGCGACATAGCCATTACGCTAACTGCTGGTCCCCATACCAGTCATTTTAAGTCCATCATCTAAAAACTCTTTAAAATGTGTAACTCTTCTACCTCCTTACCTAGACTGAAAATTCCCTGGAAACAAAATCATGTCTAGGTGAATTTAAGCATCTATCTGTAAACTCCTCACCATGCCATAAGTAAATTTTAGTAATTAATAATAATGACCTCACTTTAACAAAATAGCTTTTCCATGTTCTGCTATAAAAAGTCTACACGCTTTCTGGCGGCTATCAGTCTACACATGTGTTTAAGACTCAGTAGTTTAAATAACTTTTTAAAATAAACTCAAGAACGCTAGTATTTATTAGTTTATTAGGTGCGAAGCATTTTAGGCTCTTTATGCATATTATCTCATTTAATCCTCACAACCACCCTAGAGGTAGGAATTTCATCTGCAGTTCTTGGAACAGAAAACTATAGCTTGGAGGCTACATTTTCTCTCCCTTCTTCGCTTGCTATTTCCTCTCCCCTCCAAGTCAATTCAAGTCATTCTTTGTAAGCTTCGTCACCCTTTTCTCAACTAGTCCCTCGTTTTATTAAAACACTAGGTGCCAGGAATTGGGCTGGCACTCTGTGTACCAGAGTTACGTTACGTGCCCTCAAGACCCCCCAGGCAAGACGTAGGTAGAGCCAGCAACGCAGGCGTATGGGAATGTCACACAGCCTCCAGGAACCGGGAAAAGCAAAGACCCGGTTTCCCTCAACCAACCTTCTTCCCCTCCAGCCCCTTCGTCCAACCCCTTCACTGCCCAACACCACTCGATGTGCACCCCATTTTCTCGAGCTCTGCATGTTTTCTCCCCAAAGTACCAACGAGTGCGAAAAGAGAAAACCTTAGACGTCCTTCTTACCCGGCCTTGTCTGCCGACCCTGGCGGCCCCTTCAATTTCCCTTTCTCCTTTTCTTTGTCTTTTTTGTTCCCAGCTGCAGTCGTTGAATCATCCTCGAACACGCTAAATAGCTCATCCCCGAACGCGTCCGCCATCTTTCCAAGCGTGAGACTCTATCTTCCTCTTACCCACGATGCCACGCGACCACACCGACGGTGATGCCCAATGACGGCTCGACAGTGGCCCGTGGGAGTCAAAATTAGTTGAGTGTCACGACCGAAGGAAACTCTCTCCAGGTTCTTTGTTTTGTTTTGTTTTGTTTTTTCCTCTCTCTCTCTCTTTTTCTTTTTCTTTTCTTTTCCTTAAAGGCAACCAGCGGTCTGGTAACCCAAGGAGTGCGGCTTACCGCGCGGAGCACGCGTAATGGGGCACGGCGAGAAGGCGGAGCCTGGTGAATCGGACCAATTGCGAGGCAGCTGTCGTCCAGGTCCTGGAAGCCCGGATGGAGGACGCAGGGTGGCGGCGCGGGTGCAGGGGAATGTAAAGAACTCTCTCTTTGCTGTGGTGGTGCCGCAGGCTGGACTGGAGTGAATTCTCTGTCACAGCTACAACATGGGCGGCAAGAACAAGAAACACAAGACGCCGGGGGCCGCGGCAGTCCGCGCCGCGGTGTCTGCCTCCAGGGCCAGATCTGCCGAGGCCGGACCTGGCGGGGAGGCCCAAAGCAAGAAGTCTCTGGCCAGGCCGCCCCCTTCCGTTACGGTCAGCGCCCGGGAGCCCCGAGTAAAGCAAGGTAGGAGGGGACGCCAGGCCCTGCGCTGTTCGCCCCAAAAGCTGCTGCTGGTCCCAAGAAAGGAGCCTTCCAACTAGGGCGGACCCTTGGGCTCAAAATTTATATCTCCCACACTAGGGGTTGGTTTGCCAGCTGCCAGCGGGTGGCCTTGTTTTAAGTTAGACTTTGGGCCTCCAAAGTTCCATTGATAGCCCATCAGCAGTCCGGCATGTCCCTTCTAACTCGCACTTTTTCTTCTTCCAAGAACAAAAAATTTCATTAGCTTCTGATTCGTCATGGATTTGTCCTGAGCTGTCATCTCACCTGGCTAGGGCTGTTGCAGAGACAAGTAGTTAGTAGCGTTCCTAACTTGGTGTCAGTCCCATTCTCTGCTTGCACTACTAAATAAAAATCACAGTTCTTACACATAGAACATGAGTTGTAACCTATAGCAAAATTAATTGCACTCTTTTCTACAGCTACTCATTTTTGCTTACTGTGCAAAATGACCATTGCTGCTGGTGATCAGGAGGCCACTATTACGACTAATTTCAAAAGATTAACAATAGTATGTCGTTTTATTCAGCTTAGCTTATTTGCTGGTAGTTCTTATTGAAATATTCATTCAATAAATATCTGTTGCACATCTGTGTTTATATACACAGATACTTACCATGTATTTGACATGGTGTTGGGAATGAGATGAGCAAAATAGAAACATCACCTCTGGAGGAATATACCAGTCTAATGTGGAAGATAGGTCTTGACTAATCACACAGGCAGGCATATTACTTTAGAATTGGTGATATCAAGAAAAGCGCCAGGTGGGGAGGGTGTTAACAGGATACTCTAATTTGTATAAAGTGAAGTGGTTTTCGTGGATGATCTCTGAAAAAGGGACAGTTAAGCTAAGATCAGGAGGATGAAAATGAATTAACACTGTAAAGCATGGCAGAAATAAGTACTACAGGCGAAGGTAATGAATACCATGTGCAAAGATCTTGAGTGAGCTAAGACCTTGGGGCTCTCGCGAAGTTCATAGAAAATAAGTATTGCCTAAAGAGAAAAAGGAGATGATACTCAAGAGGTAAGCAGGTACCAAACCTTCATGTAGAAGATGGGTAAGAGTTCTTTGCCCAACAATGTATTGTAATTTTAACTATACATGTATTATGTTTATAATTACAAATACATGAATTTCTCCCAGACTGCTCTGTGGCAATTTTACTTGTGGAGCAGCCTTTTTTTTTACTATCCCTTTGTCTTGACGAATCTCAGAGTTCTTTGAACTTTCTGTAGTCTTTTGGTGTATTTTTGGCTTTCCTTTCTTTTAGCCCCAATGACTCTTTCTCAAGGTATCAACCCTTGATGGTATAGTTCCCCCTTATAGCATTTTCGAAGAATTCATCTGTTGCCATCACTTATATAAATATGTTGCTTTGTAGTTGACTTTCCAATTGACATGTCTTATACTAGCCACTCTTCCAAGTTCAAAGCAGTCATTTCTACATTTACATGGATCATTTGGCTCTACTTTAGCATGTGTCTCAACTTAACATGACTAATATTAAGATTCTTTCCTCAAATTAACTTTTTCTCCTGCTTCCTTTTTTCATATTCCTATTTGTGCAGTCAGTAATTACTTATGATGCTTTCAGTTCTTCCTTGCATTCAGTCTGTTACAGACTGCAGTCTTCACTTATGTATCTTTCACATACACCCTCTCACTTTGTGTGTGTCGTTCACACCCTAGACTAGGTATTCATGAATTCCCAAAATACCCGAACTGTGTATATCAGGAAGAATTAAAAAGGAGTTGACATCAGACGTGGTTATTAAAATATTTTGGTGGATGGTGTTAAGATAGATGGCACTCCACAAAGAGAAAAGAAGCGTTTTAGTATGGGTTCCCTATAGCTTCGTTCTTTGTTGCCTCCTGCAGTCTGTCCTACATATCATCAAATTGATCTTGTAGAAATGCTAATTTGGTTACAGCAGTACTGTCTTCTTTCACAGCATCTTCACTGATGTGGCAATAAAATCTAAACCATCCAGTTTGAATCCAAGACCCTCTTTACATCTTTTCTGGTTTTTAAAACTAATCCCTGTAGTTAACTATAGCAACTCTGGTGTATTTTCAGTGCTCCAAATGGAGTGTTTGAATTTCTGCCTTTCATGTGTATTCTTGCTATTTTCTTTCATGGAGTGCCATCTATCTTAATACTATCTACCAGAGTCCCATGTGATGTCCTCAGTTCATGGATTATGGTTGTTCAAATCATTCTTTTTGATAGTTAGGTCTTGCCTTATAGTGTGTGAGGAATTACACATTTTATATCTTCTGCAAAGTTATAAGAGTAGGGATTATTTCATGGATATATATAAAAATCTCCCCAGTATATGTTCCAATGATGTGCAGATTGTTACTCAAAACATTTCTAGGATAAGTTATAGGAAAAATTCACAGAAATGATTAAGACCAAAAAATCAAGAGAGGTGGGACCAGCAGTTAGCGTAATGGCTATGTCGCTGGACTCCCACGTAGTCAACCGCGGTTGAGTCCCAGACCCCGTGTGCGTGCGTGCCCAGGATCCTGCAAGGAGAATGGAGAAAGGATTGCAGTGTAGCCATATCCCCCACAGGGGGTGATTTCTCTCTTTCTCTTCTTTCTGGCGAGCACATGCACCCTATAGCAAAAACCTCTCCAAAAAAAAAAATCAAGAGAGGGAAAAAACAAACAAGTTATCTACTAAATTTCAACAATTTTTGTTTTGCAGTAATTTTAGATAGCATACTAGACCTACTTTAGAGAAAATGTGGAAGAGTACTGAACTCTTTATAGTTCCAGTGTAAATGTAATTGTCCTAATCTACTCTTTCCCTCCCTATCTACTCAAATAATCTTAAAAACTGTATACAACACAGTTTATCAGAATTGTACACTAATCTAGAGGGACAAAATCACTGGTGCCACCAAATGACTCTTGGCACAATTTACGGTATTTTTGCCATTCTTGTCATTTTCATTAAAAATTGTTGTAACAGCTGCTGTGTTCCAAGCAAAATGTTAAGCGTGGGTGACACCACACTAACAAAGTAGGCAGATCTCTGCTTTTAAAGAACTTAATTTGTAGCAAGAGGGGTGGAAAGACAAGAGGATGGAGACATATTTTGAGGATATAAAACAAGTGAAATCTCTCCTGAATTGAATGTGGTAAGTGCACTGGGATGTACTAAAGCTGGAAGGCAGAATAAGGAGGAGGGTAGGACGAGTTCAGTTTTAAATAGAGTGGTCAGGGGACCAGCAGTTAGCACAATGGCTATGTCGCTGGACTCCTATGTAGTCAACCATGGTTTGAGTCCCAGACTCAGTGGCTTAAACTCATGCTAGGCGCGTGTGCATGCATGCCCAAGATCCCAAGAGGAGAATGGAGGAGAAGGAATTGCAGCGTGGCCATCCCCCCTGAGAGGTGATTTCTTGCTTTCTGTCTCTCTGTCTTTCTAGCAAGCGCACGCGCCCTATAGCAAAAACCTCTCCAAAAAAAATAGGATAGGGTGGTCAGGGAAAGCACCTCAAGGAAGGTGGTATTTGAGCAAATGCAGTATGTAACGTTAGTTACATAGATAATTGGATGCAGAGCCTTCCAGGAAAAGGGAACACTAAAGGCTTTGAGGTCCAGGCTGGGCATGTTTTAGGAATACCAAGACCCTTCACCTCCTATGCTCCCTTTGCCTTTCTGTTCCCCTTCTGCCTTAGAACTGCCCCTACCTTTAGCCTAGTTATAATCAGCTCAGGTGCCTTATTGTGGTGTGAGTGAGACCAAAACAAGTTTAGTAGTTCAAGTTTTCACTTCCAAACAAAAGGCTTGTTTTTTGGAAAATCCTGGAGAACCTAGTTGAATTTAAAATCTTAAGAGGAGGGGGCAATAGATGGCATGGTGGATAAAGGCACTGGATTCCCAGATGGTCAACCATGGTTCAACTCCTGGACCTGGTGGCTTGCTTTCTCGCTTTTCCTTTCTCTCTCTCTGTCTGGTCAAATTAGAAAACAATAATAACAAATGGAATTAAATAAATAATTCTTTTTAAAAAAATCATAAGAGGAAACTAAGACTGACATAAGATATAATGAGTAAAATCATATAGTCCGATATAAATATTTTCTTAGGGTCACAAAAGTAAAACAAAAAGTGCTATGAAGGACAGAACTTGGTGGGCCAGTAACGTTTTGCTCAAGTGAAGCTAGATCCATAAGGAAGATTGGAGTTTGGTTCTCTGATTTACTTACATACTCCAGACACGAGCCCAATACTCTTTCTTGAGAAATGTGTTTCATTGACACTGTTAACAGCCCCGGCTGGCTTAGAAAGCTAGTAGAATGGAGTAGAAGTGTGGGACCCTGTTGAGGGTGCTTGTCTCTCTCTTACTCGCATAAAAGAAAGAAAGAAAGTAGCAATTTGGTGAAGATTACATAGGGTAGGGGATCTGTTTATTCTTTGAATAGGAATGGCTTCTCTTAGAAAGCATTTAAACTAAAATAATCTGAAGTAGCTAGCTATTGGAAGATCCAGAGACAGAGTTTTTGAGCCAGAGGGAACAACAGGCCTTAAAACCCTAAGGTGGGTTGGAACCAGCAGATGGCGTAATGGTTATGTCTGGACTCTCACATAGTTGACTGTGGTTGGAGTCTCTTAAAACTCACACTGGGCACGTATGCATGCATGCCCAAGATCCCGAGAGGAGAGTGGAGAAAGGATTGCAGCATGGCCATCCCCCCTGGGGGGTGATTTCTCTCTCTGTTTCTCTGTCTCTCTGGTGAGCACATGTGCCCTTTAGCAAAAATCTCCGTCTGAAAAAAAAAGACCCTACGGTGGGAGCAAGCTTAGCATGTTGCGGGGATAATTTCCATGTGACTAGAGTGAGAAAGTGTTAAAATGAGATTGGAAGTTTGGGCAGGAGCCAGATCTAGTTCAATAGGAAGTGGGAGAGCTAGCATTGGTATTAAGTTGGGGAGAGACTTTAGCTGGTTTACTTTTTTTTCCTGTGAGGTTTTTGACATTAAATCATATACATCACGGAGAGACAGAGAGAGGGAAAGTTAGAAGCACCCCCTCCCCCCAGCCCCAGGGATGACCATGCAGCAATCCCTTCTCCATTCTCCTGGGATTTTGGGCACATGCGCACACATGCTTGATGTGAGTTTCAAGCCACCAGGTCCAGAACCTGAACCGCATTCGGCCATGTGGGAGTCCATCGCCTTAACCACCACACCACCTGCTAGTTTACATTTCTAAAAGATTAGTAAGGTGGCTCTGGCAGTGTGTACTTCCTCACAGGCTCAAAGGACTCAGAACAAATGAATTCACCCCATTCATTCTCTTGGCACTCTCTACTCCTCCATAGCTTATTTAAGTAATTAATTCGTTACAAATTATGTTCTTTCTCCTCCAGAAAATAAGCCCCATGGGACAGGAACTGAGTTTGTGACCAGAGTCCCTATTTAGATCCCTTGACTAATTAACCTTTTTGCAGATGTATACACTGTTGTACAACTCAAAGGGAGACAGGGCTGACAACTCAGTGAATGTCCTAGTGACAGTGGGTCATTAGTTTGAATATCTGATTTCTTCGGGCACCTTTACTTTTTGTAGGTAACAAATTAGAATCTGGGGATAGGGAGCTGTTAGGGTGACAATCTGAAATTGGTAACTGACAGAAGAGGAGAGGAATAAATCACCAAATAGAAAATAAGAGCAGTCTCAGGGAATTACATGAAAGGTACACTAAGCCTTTTCCATATCCTCTGCCAGTCTCAGTATATTAATGTTAATAGATACTTATGATTAATACATCATAAGCTTTGGATTTTACTATTGTACTTTGTACTATGGCAAGAAGCATAAATACAGTTTATAAAAATTTCCATCAAGGGACCAGCAATTGGCGTAATGGCTATGTCTCTGGACTCCCATGTAGTTGACCATGCTTCAAGTCCTGAACCTGGTGGCTTAAACTCACGCCGGGCGCGTGTATGTGTATGCCCAAGCTCCTGAGAGGAGAATGGAAGAGAAGGGATTGTGGTGTGGCCATCCCCCCTGAGGGGTGATTTCTCACTTTCTGTCTGTCTGTCTTTCTGGCAAGTGCACACACCCTATAGCAAAAACCTCTCCAAAAAAAAAAAAACATTCCATCAAAAATTGCACAGACTCATGGGTGTTTGGGCCCAGAGGGAAAAGGTGGCTGATAATGCTGACTGCCCTGAGGCTTGGTGGGCCTTACCAAGGTGCACTTAAGGTGGCAGGTAGCAGGGCAAGGACAGAGGAAGATAGGAATGTGCTTTCTCTGTATCCTTGTATTGCATTTTATAATACGCAGGAATTCTCTAGGGGTTTTCAGGTTCAAGCAGTTTTTGATGGTATTTATAAAACACCTTATGCTCTAAATATAGTCTATTAAAAAAAACTTGCTAAAAAAGCTTTCCAAATTCTGGAGTTATTAAAATTCATGTTGGTTAAATATCATGTAAAAATGCTTCAGGGGGCCAGCAGGTGGCATGGTGGTTAAGGTGCTGAATTTTGACATGGTCAACCATGGTTCGAGTCCTAGACCTGGCAGCTTGCCTTCTCACTTTCTCTCTCCTTCTCTCTCTTTCTCTCTCTCTCATGAGTGTGCTTTATCTATAGCAAATTAAAAACTAATAAATAACATTAAATAATTCTTTTAAAAAGTCTCAGACCTGGAGGCTTGCTTTCTTACTTTTCCCTTTCTCTTTCTCTGTCTCTCTCTGGTCAAAATAAACAAATAATGATGATAATAAGTGAAATAAAATAATTCTTTTTAAAAATTGCTCTAGGGGAGACCAGCACGTGGTCTGATGGTTAAGGCTCTGGACATTCTCACACGACCAACCATGGTTCGAGTCTGGGACCTGGAGGCTTGCTTTCTCATTTTCCGTCTCTTGTGTGTGTCTCTCTCTGGTCAAATTAAAATAAAATCAATTAATAAATAAAATTAAATAAATAATTATTTTGAAACATTCCTAAGTGAAATAACCTTACTGGTTTACTTGGTAAAATCTCATTATTGCTTCATTTCCTCAGGGTATTGATTAAAATGAACCCCCCCCCCCCCATTGTTAGGGACCCTGATTATTGCTCAGTGACTGTAGCAGCAGGATTACCTGATTCCCCTGATGACTTTGAGGAACTCTGCTCTTTTCTTATTTGCCCTCTGGAAGTTTACAGTTTAAGTTAGCCTCGAAGAAGTTGAAAGTCTTAGGTAGAATGGTCGGACGTGACAAATGAGAGCCTACTGCCGTCTTTTCAGTTCAGTAAATTAAAACAAGGAAAACCAATGGTGTTATAAATACAATTTCATCCCCGTCAATAACACACCAACTTCGAGCTGTTTCTCAGCATAGTCTTACTTTTTTTAACCCATGATAGAGCATGTGCATGCCCATGAGAGACAAAGAGGGGAGGAAGGAGCACCTTCCATAGGACTCAGTCATGTCTTGATCCCCTTTCTGTAGTCCTCCAGCTCACCAGGATCTTCCTGGCGTGTTTTCAGGCTGACAGGGCTCAGGACTAGAACCACGGTCAACATATGGCTTCCTGCTGCAGCACGCTACTGACTGTGCCACAGAGGCTAAGCCTTCATATAGTTTTGACAATGAGCAAGTGATTATAATTGGAGCCCCTCAGTGGGTTTGGGTATTTCTAAAACTTTGGTTGGCTAGCTAAATTTGTGGACAATTACTGTAACTGGTAAGATCCCCAGAAATAGTTAAAGGCTACTAAACATATAATCTCCTTTATGACTATTGACATGAATTTATGAGAGAAATTACTAGACATAAGGTAACATCTAAGACTAGAATATAAAGAAACTAGTACTACTGTATCAGAATTGTTATTTTTTTTAACTATTCCAGGTAGCTTTGAGTACCTCCTATGTAGCTGCTATGTACGGTACAGTAGTCCTTCAGGGAACCACAAGTGTCCCTAGTTCAGACTGCTGAAGTACAAAAGAACTAATTTTCAAGCAATTGTTCCTGGGAACTTTTTTATTTTAAAATATCTAATTATGACTAGGGTCTTAAAATACTGGGTTGTCAGAAAAGTCATGATGTGTTTTTTCTGTTTTTCTGTGCAAGAAAGCATCATGACTTTTCTGACAACCCAATAAAAAACCTAGTGTAAGCCAACAGAGACTAAAATTAGTGTCCCCCAAAATATTCATGTCTACCTGGAATCTCAGACTGTGATCTTATTTGGAAATAGGGTTTTTATAGATACGCTATAGATCTTGAGATGAAACCATCCTAGAGTTAGGGTGACCCCAAATCTAGTGACTAGTGTCAAGGGAAACAAGACACAGACTTACTGAAGAAGGCCACGTGGAGGAGGAGGCAGAGAGTGGTTAGGCTGCCATAAGCCAAGCAACACCTAGGGCCACTAGAAGCTGGAAGAGTCAAGGAAGGTACCTAGAGCCTTCAACAGGAGCATGCTCTTCCTTACAACATGATTTGGGAATTTCTACATTTTGAAATTGCAAGAAAATAAATTTCTGTTATATTCAGCCATCTGGTTTGTGGCGCTGTGAGATGGCAGTTTCAAAGAAGCTAATACAGCAACTTTGGTCTTGAGTCCAAAGAGAGTAAATGACAGGAACTCACACCTCCCTTTTCACTTAGCAGTCCACCTTTGAGGAAAAGTGCTTTCTCTACAAAATTACCTTTCTTGTCTGCCAACAGTCTAATATCCGCTGAGAAATCTTGCCTCAGTTCAGTGCCAAGAAGAAAAGCATCTGATTTAAAAATATGAACAGAAGGATAGAGTTAACCCAAAAGACACAGGCACTTGCATTTTGTGAGGGACTGGTTTACCTAGAGGACTGCTTATTGGTAAAATACCTTAGAAAATTTAGAAAAGATACTGTTAACTACTAGATTGAGTTATTTGGTGAAGTGGAGAAAAAAAGACAAATAAAATATTTAATATTTAGCAATCTTTAGAAGAAAATTATTGTAATGTACTACTAATCATTAAATTGTCTTGATGGGTTTTTTTTCTCTTATGTACAGGTCCAAAAATTTATAGCTTTAATTCTGCAAATGATTCTGGTTGTCCTGCAAACCTGGATAAATCTATCTTAAAAGTGAGTAAACCAAGATTTGGAGTCCATTTCAAGAAATATTTCCTTTTTCCTCCCCCCAAAATTTGTGTACACGCAAATGTAAGAAAATGATGGGGTATTTGAATTTTTTTAAAAGAACTCTATGAGTTAATTTGTACCAAGTAGAAATTGAAAGCCTTCAAGAAATTTCAGATCTGATATACTATACAACTTCAGCCTCCTCTCAATTGCTCTTCCCCACTTAAATTTTAGTTTATAGAACATCTCATTGTTCCCCCTAATCCCGTATGAATTTATTTCAATCTCTGCCCACGTGCTTCCTGCCTAGAATACCTTTACTTTTCCTTTTTCCGTTTATCACCCCCATGAAGTCCTTCATTCTTTTTTAAGAATTATCATGCAGATTATAATATGTCTCTTTAAATATGTTTCCTGGGCTATATTGTGAATTCCTGCAGTGTATTTTTGTGTTTAGTCTATAATAGGAGTAATGAAGGGAAGGAAGATATTTTTGTATGTAGAAGCTTGAGTGGTCTTAGATTAAAAATATGGGAGGAACAGAAAGTAATATGACTAGTAGGAAAAAATAGAAATCAAGCTCTGGGACCTAGAAAAATTTGTGTAACCAATTATTATTGTGTGTATAGTTTTTCTTTTACTTGATAGACCCCTATTTTAGTGTAGCATTTATTTCTTCTGGCTTAGCACATAGGCCATTCTAAATTAAAAGCAGATTCCTGGGTTCTATCCCCAAGGATTCTGAGTCGGTTTGTTTACAACAGGGCTTAGGAGTCTGTCTTTGTGATAGCAGCCTAGAGCTGGTCCAAGGATAATGTTTTGAGACACTGGCCTTAGGAGGCTTTATGAAAGTATTTTATATGTCTTTGCTTTCATTTTATCCATGTCCCATTTTTTTTTCTTAAATTAAGATTACGGCCAAAGGAATGGTAGTCCAAAAATTAAAATTACTGTATCTAATTTTTCCTGAAATTTGGAGCTTCCCTGGCATGAATACAGAAAACTGTTTGCTTTGCTTCTAATTTTTTAACCATTCATCTTCTAATTGATATGACCTTTTTGACCTCAACAGGTGGTGATTAATAACAAACTAGAGCAAAGAATCATTGGAGTGATCAATGAACATAAGAAACAAAATAATGATAAGGGAATGATTTCTGGAAGACTTACTGCCAAAAAATTACAGGTATTTTGCAAACATTTTTTTAAGTTCCTTCGTTTTAGAGGGACTTTTTTTTTCTTATTAAATTTTTATTTATTTCTTCAACAAGCAAGAGAAACAATGCCCTCAGCAGGGTCTTAATGCTGTGCTCCATCCCTAGCCTCACCCAGCCCTGGATCAGACATATATGTGTGTGCCAAGCATACTCAGGGAGGTCTTCAGCCTAGAACCCAGATCTTTCCTATGTGTCTTGCCCTCCTTTACCACTGTACTATGTGGCCACTAGTGGACATTTTAAAAATAGCTCCACATGTGAGAGAAAAAAGAGTTTTTCAGCCCAGTGGTAGTGGCTGAGGCTGTGTGGGAGGTGCAATCCCATTCCTGGCCAAACCTAAATAGCCTGGATATGGAGATGCATGCCTAAGGTCTATGCTAATTGAGATCCTGGGGCAGTGGAATTGCGGCCTGAAGAAAATCTGTCAAAGATAACTCTCACTCAAAAAAAAAGACTTTCAGTCTCTTTTGAGATTTCACATAGATTATTTCCATCTGCAAGAGTAAAGAAATTCTGTCTGAAACTAGTAAGCAAATTAAAACGGTGATATGAAAACTAACTTACATTTCCAAAATTACATTATTGAGCAGCTTCTATGTTAGACTCTAGGCACTTTGCTTACACTTTTTTCTAACACAAAAGCCCTAGAAGATAGATGTTTTTTACCTCATTTTTCATACAAAAGAACTAAAGCGTGGAAAGATGACATAAGTTATACCCTAAGGTTATTAATTAGTAGATAACAGAGTAAGTTTGGATTGGAATCAGTTCTGCCCAACTCTAAAGATCATGTTTTAGAAAGTACATTAAAATGCTTTATCTTTATCTGTAAATAAAGATATTTATTGAATCATTGCTCATAATCATAAAAATATTCTAAGTGTTCTGCTAGAGAAAAATGTGTAATGAAACAATGATATGTCTAATAAATGAAATACTACTATATAACTATTAAAACTAATGATGAAGAGTTTCTAATAACTTGGGAATATGTTATGTTACAATATTTAATTAAGACTTTTTCCCCCCAAAACTATAGGAAAATTACTGAAAAACAACATAATACACTTAAATAGTATCTTTAGATAGTTAAGAAAGTGAGCCATTTCACCTGGTCTCCTTTTTATTTTTGGAGAGTTTTTGCTATAGGGCCTGTGTGCTCACCAGAAAAAGAGAGAGACAGAAAGTGAGAAATCACCCCCAGGGGGAATGACAATGCCGCAGTCCTTTCTCCTTCATCCTCCTCTCGGGATCTTGAGCATACATGTACACATGCCGAGTGAGAGTTTAAGCCACCGAGTCCGGGGCTTGAACCACAGTTGACTACATGGGAGTCCAGCGACATAGCCATTACGCCATCTGCTGGTTCCTCTCCTGGCCTTTTTTAAAAAATATATCTGTAGTTTCCAAATTCTCTCCTCAACTTTTTAAAGAATAGCCAGAGGGTGCATATGCTCGTGTGTGTGTGTGTGTGTGTGTGTGTATGTGTGTGTATGTGTGTGTCTGAGAGAGAAAGAAAATAGAAAGCACATTCTAGCAGGGCATGGTCATACTAATTCTTTTCTCCATCGCTTCTTCCTATCAGGATTTTAGGCCGTGGGCACATACACCCAGTGTATTTCTCAAGCCCGCAGGGCTAAGATTTGAACTGTCGTCAGCCATGGGATATGATTCCCAGTGCATTGCACTTAAGCACTGTTCTACAGGGCTGGTCCACATTTTTTTAACTTTTAAAAAAAATTATTTTAGAATTCTAATTTGTGTAAGAGTTTTTGGCTTGAAATTAATGTGAGAATAAAATCAGTAATGAAAAAAAGAGAAAATTGATAAATGTGACTTACTCATATTTCCCTTTCATAGGATTTATATATGGCTTTACAAGCGTTTTCATTTAAGACTAAGGACATCGAAGATGCCATGACCAATACACTCTTACATGGAGGTGATCTTCATTCTGCCCTGGATTGGCTCTGTTTAAACCTGTCAGATGGTAAATAGTATTGTCAATAAATTATTTTCATTTCTAAAACCTTTTGAAACACTTTCAGTATTTGTATCAATCTTTAACTTGCACTTAAAATTATTCACTGTTATGATGTTCTTACTGTTTAAAGTGCTCTTATCTTTTCCTATTCTTTCCAGTACATGGGGCCTTCAGAAGTTCACACAAATGTATATTGTGAATTATAACATATTTTACACCAAAATAAACTCATACTTTAATTCAGGTTTTTTCCATGAACTTTTTGAAGTCATTTATATCTTAGAGATTGTATATGTGCAAGAAAAATTTGGTTATTGGTAGACATTTTATAATGTACTTAGTACAACACATTATCAGAATTCGTCTTATCCGTATCCTGTTAGGCTGTGTCTCCTAGATTTTGAGAGCCTGACACACTAACGATGAAATAAATGGCCAAGTACAATTAGGCTAGCTTTTATCTGATGAATGTTCCATGTTTAATTTGAAGAATGAGATAAGGTTCATCATAGGGTTTCAGTTCTTAGGAGATGAGGTATAGAAAAGCATTAGATGCTCTAAGTCTAGCTAGTTGTTTGTGTATGCTTAACTATTTTTGTCCATTATGTATCATACACATGTTTATTCTCAACACAGTTTCTTTGATTTTAAGATGCACTTCCTGAAGGATTCAGTCAGGAATTTGAAGAGCGGCAGCCCAAAAATAGGCCAAAATTCCAGTCTTCTCAAATACAGGCTAATATTTCACCTCCACTGCAATCTAAAACCAAAAAGCAGGAAGACTCTAAGAATAAGGTAACGTAAGAATTAAATATTTAAAGTTATATAAAATCAAAATGAAGCACATGTAGCAGTTTACGATAACTATTAGGGTTCTATAATATTTTACTTCTTAAAAATAACTAGTTTGCCAGGTTTTCTATCACTGTCTTAGTTATCTCTTATTACATAATAAACCACCCCAAAATGTTGTGACTTAAGCCAGTGATACATTATTTCTTATGATTTCACAGTCTAGGTTGGGCTGAATTAGGGAGTTCTTCTGTTCTAGGAGGTATTTCAAAACAGCTTCTTTTGGGACCAGAAGGTGTCATGGTGGTTAAGGTGCTGGTCTCCCACATGG
This sequence comes from Tupaia tana, assembly GCA_026018925.1. NCBI lineage: Eukaryota > Metazoa > Chordata > Mammalia > Scandentia > Tupaiidae > Tupaia > Tupaia tana. Next base: position 44,121,951 of record JAKSZU010000006.1, on the reverse strand, counting down.
CTGACCACAGTTTGAATCCTGGACCCAGTGGCTTGAAAAATCGTGCCAGGCACATGCATGTGAGGGCCCAAAATCCCAAGAGAAGGAAAGAGGAGAAGGGATTGCAACGTGTCCGTCCCCCTTGAGGGGGTGGTTTCTTGCCTTCCCTTTCTGTGTCTTGCTTTGGCAAGCTCACTTTATGGCAAAAACCTAAAACAAGTGGCTTTTACTCACATTACTAACTGGAATATAGCCAGGCAATCCTCTCTTTACATGCTTTTTTTTTTTGGAGGGGAGAGGTTTGTGCTATAGGATGTGTGCACTTGCCAGAAAGACAGAGAGACAGAAAGCGAGAAATCACCTCACAGGGGGGATGGCCACACCGCAATCCCTTCTCCTCCATTCTCCTCTCGGGGTCTTGGACACACATGCACACATGCCTGGCGTGAGTTTAAGCCACCATGTTCGGGACTCGAACCACGGTCAACCACATGCAAGCCCAATGATATAGCCATTATGCCAACTGCTGGTCCACGATGACACTCACTTTTTTTTTTTTTATTTTATTTTTTTGGAGAGGTTTTCGCTATAGGGCGCGTGTGCTCGCCAGACAGACAGAGAGAGACAGAGAGACAGAAAGCAGGAAATCACCCCCCCAGGGGGGTGGCCACGCCGCAATCCCTTCTCCTCCATTCTCCTCTCGGGATCTTGGGCACGCACGCACACGCGCCCGGCGTGAGTTTAAGCCACCGGGTCCAGGACTTGAACCGCGGTCGACTACGTGGGAGTCCAGCGACATAGCCATTATGCTAACTGCTGGTCCCCGACACTCACTTTTTTAAACAGTTCTCCTTTCAGTCTTTTTTTAAAGCCACTTTACAGTCCCCTTTACATTCTGCATAAACTTTTCAGAGTAAATTGAGTTCAACTGAGTTTTCTAAAGTAATGTTGAGTTAATTCATTTGTCCCTCTTTGAACAATAAGGAATATAATTCTTGAGGCTCTTGTGTCTGCTTTTTTTGAGTGTGAAGAAATTGTAGACACAGTAACAGTAGTCTTGATGCTTTTTTTATAACTTTGGTTTTTCAGATGTTTGTTTTCTTTTTCTAGCCAAAAAAGGAAGAAAAAAATATGGAAATAAATATGAAAGAATGGATTTTGCGATATGCTGAACAACAAAATGAAGACGAAAAGAATGAGAATTCTGAAAGTTTAGAAGAGGAGGAAAAATTTGACCCTGTGAGTACAAATTTGTATTTGAGGGCTGTGTTTGTGGCCTGATAGTTAAAGCAGCAGGATCCCACTCAGCTGACCACTTGGTTTGAATCCCAGACCCATCAGCACAAGAGACATGCTGAGTACATGTGTGTATGCCCAAAATCCTGAAGTAAAAGAGAGATGGAGAGGGGATTGCAGCTTGACTATTTCTCAGGGGGTAATTTTTTCCCTTCCTCTTTTTGTCTCTGGTTAGTATATACAACCTCTAGCAGAAATAAAGGAGGAAGGAAAGAAGGAAAAAATAATAATTTGTATTAGGTTTCTAGCTGGATACTTTTAGGTAAATAGTTAACTTTCCTGAGCCTCAGTTGCTTCTTTATGAACTGGAGAAATTTACACAGTGGTTGATGTGAAGCCTAAACACAGTAACACTTAGGCGAACACTTGTCACAAAGTAACTGCTCAGTGGTTGTTACTTACATTTGTTCCATGTTTACAGAGATACTCATTGAATATTTTTAAGTGATTGTTAGGCCCAAGGAGTAAGCTAAGTTCTTTGGGTAATAAAATGCAATAAGGTGCATTCCTTTATAGAGAAGGCCCATAGTCTGGAGAAGAAAACGGGCATTGTAAAATAGCACGTGCAATGATAGTCTCATAAGGAGCATTTGGGCCATTCCATACTTCCTAGGTGTATAGGACACTGTATCATCTCTGTTTGTGTAGGCACACTCTGAAAAATGGATTTACCACATGATTTAGCAATTCCATTTCTGGCACATACTCAAATTGAAAGCAGGGACTTCAACAAGATGTTTGTCCATCATGTGCATAGCAGCATTACTCACCATAGCTAAAATGTGAAGCAATCCATTGTCCACCAAAGAATAAATGGATCATTAAAAAGTGCATATATACACATAAAAATATTATTCAAACTTTGAAAGGTGGGAAGTTCTGGCATATGCTACACTTGAATGGACCCTGATATTATGCTAAGTCTAGAAAGCCAGTCACAGAAACACAGAGTGTACGATTCCTTTCATATAAGGTACCCAGAATAATCAAATTTGTAGAGATAGAGTAGAATGGTCATTATGAGGGGCTGGTTGGGAAGAGGTGAAATGAGTTACTGTTCAATGGTATAGTTCCAGTTTTGCCAGATGAAAAGAGTTTTGGAGATGGAGAATGATGGTGGTTGCACAATAACACCCATACGTATAAATGGGCTGCACATATTAAAACAGCTAATATAGGGCCAGCCCACAGTGTTGAAGTTAAGGTGATTAGATTCCATGTGGCTGAGTGCACAGGTCAAGTCCCACCCAGCAGCTTGAAAAACCTTTCAGGCACATGTGCATGCTTGCCTAAAAATCTGAAAAGGAGGGATGGAATAGAAGGGATTACAGTATGGCCATACCCCACGGGGGCTGCTTTCTCACTCCCTCCTTCTGTCTCTCTCTAATGAGCATATTCACTGTCTAGCAAATTAAAAGATAAAACAAATAGTTGATATGGTAAATTTTTTTAAAAAAGAGTATTTATTTAGGGATCAGCAGATGACATAACAGTTACATAGCTGGACTCCCACGTGGCCGACTGAGGTTTGAGTACTGGACCCAGAGGCTTGAAACTCTCACCAGGCGCATATCCATGCATGCCCAAATTTCCAAGAGGAGAATTAGAGGAGAAGAGATTGCGGTGTGGCCATCCCCTCAGGGGGTGATTTTTCACTTTCTGTCTCTCTGTCTCTGGTAAGCACACATGCCCAATAACAAAAATCTCTCTTAAAAGGATTTTTATTGAATTTTATTCATCAGTATTATTATCTATAATTTGATGAGAGAGAGAGATAGAGAGAGTGAGAAAGCAAGCCACTAGGTCTGGGACTCGAACTGTAGTCGGCCATGTGGAAGTCCAGCACCTTATCCACCGTGCCACCTGCCAGTCCCTATATGGTAAATTTTATGAAGAAAAAGTTAAGGAGTCAAAGATGGCAAGAGGTGCTAGGTAGAGGGATGGTGGCATCGATGTCCTATACAGGACGGGAAATGAGTGTGGTTTTGAGGCAATAGCTAACTTCTATTTACATTGTATTAACGATGTTTGCCTCTACACAGAATGGTCTCAGAATTCAGCTAGTTGTGCTTGCTTAGATGTTCTTTTCCTTTTCTCTTAACACTTGTGTTTCACAGCAGCATCATATATGTCGTCATCTTCTCTACTCCAAGCATTTATGCTTCTAATTTGCTGACACTTTGGTAACGTTAGGGGAAAAAATACCCATTGAGTTTAATTTTAAACTCTTTCTAGTTTCTGCTCAGCAAAGTTATCGATTTTCCTTTAGAAACCTTTTTTTGCTGTTGTTTTTAATGTCTCTGACTTTCTTTCATAAGATAGTCCTTATGGAGAGGTAACTTTGAGATAAGTCTTACTAGATTGCATATGCACTCTTATTTATTTATTTTTAAGAATTATTTATTTTAGGGTACAGCAGTTGGTGGGTGTAATGGCTACATCACTGGACTCCCATGTAGTCAGCCGTGGTTTGAGTCCCAGAGCCGGTGGCTTAAACTCATGCTCATGTGCGTGCCTGCCCAAGATCCCGAGAGGAGAATAGAGGAGAAGGGAATGTGGCGTCTTTCTGGCAAGCGCACGTGCCCTCTAATAAAAAATCTCAAAAAAAAAAAAGAAAAGAAAAAAGAATTATTTATTTTATTAGTCATTTTTATCATCTTTTAATTTGATACAGGGCACATAGACTCACCAGAGAAAGAAAGAGGGAAAGTGAGAAAGCAAGCCTCCAGGTCTGGGACTTGAACCATGGTTGGCCCTGTGGGAATACAGCACCTTAATCACTATGCCACCTGCTGGTCCCTACACTCTTTTATTTATTTATTTAGAGATTTTTGCTATAGGGCATGTGTGCTTGCCAGAGAGACAGAGAGAAACAGAGAGTGAGAGAGCAGGAAATCACCTCTAAGGGTGAATGACCACACCACACTCCTTTTTCCTCCATTCTCTTCTCAGAATTTTGGACGTGCACTCATACACGCCTGGTGTGAGTTTTAAGCTGCTGGATTTAGGACTTGAACCATGGTCGACTATGTGAGAGTCAGCTACATAACTGCTATGCCACACATTATTATTATTTTTTACTTTATGTATTTATATATGTATGTTATTTGACCTGGGAGCAGGGAGTGAGAGAGCAAGCCTCCAGGTCTGGGATTCGAACCATGGTCAGGCATGTGGGAATCCAGCACTTTGACCACTGTGCCATCTGGTGGCCCCTACATTCTTTTAAATATACACATTTATAAGTCAAGTTTTATAGAAATGTGCTCATATTTACTTTTTATTCTTCAGTTCTTATTAGTATGTCAAGGATGTTTCTCTATGCAGATCACCCTCTTTCTTTACTACCCCTTTCTTGTAATGATTGAATAGGCTTCTCTTTACCACAGAAATTTCTGATTTTTCTCTTAGAGCCTGTGCTTTAGTAAATATCTGTGCAACTGCAAATATATGCATTTGTTTTCTTTCTTTCTTTTAAAAAAAATTGTTATTTATTTACGTACTTATTTATTTATTTTAATTTGACCAGAGAGGGACAGAGCGAGGGGTGGGGAGTGAGAAAGCAAGCCACCAGATCCAGTACTCGAACTGTGGTTGGCCATATGGGAGCCCAGTGCCCCTAACCACCATGCCACCTGCTGGCCCCTGTTTTATTTCTTTATGAAAATTTCTAAAAGTAGATTCACTAGATCAAAGGATCAAGTCAAAAGATCACAGGTTTTGACACAGTATATGACTGACCATGGGAAACTAATCTTGCTCTAATTTTTTTTTAACTCCTCATCATTTTATCTGGAACAGAATGAAAGATACTTGCACCTTGCAGCAAAACTTCTGGATGCAAAGGAGCAAGCAGCTACCTTTAAACTAGAAAAAAACAAACAAGGCCAAAAAGAGGCTCAAGAAAAAATACGAAAATTTCAAAGAGGTAAATACTTTCAAATTCTTGGATATATAAGTGTAATTGTCTTTACTTTGTTGACCTTCCTAGGACAGAGGATGCCTTTCTTTAAGTATTTATACTGTTTCCTAACAGTTTATACCTGGGATTAGTGAACTCTTTTCTGTAATAAGCCAAATAGTAAATATTGTAGACTTCATGGACCATTTAGTGCCTGTCACAACCATTCAACTCTGCTGTTATAGCATAAAAGCAGCTGTAGATCAAAAGTGAATGGCTAGGGACCGGCAGGTGGCTGGACTCCCACATAGTTGACCGTGGTTCAAGTCCTGGTCCCGATGGCTTAAAACTCACCCTGGGTATGTGTGTGCATGTGTATCCAAGATCCTGACAGGCAAATCTAGGAGAAAGGATTGCAGTGTAACCATCCCCCTAGGGGGTGATTTCTTGCTTTCTGTCTCTGACGAGAGCATATGCCAAATAACAAAAATCTCTCTTAAAAAAAAGAAGAAAAGAATGGCTGTGTTTTAACCAAACTTTATGGCACTGAACTATAAGTTTTGTGTAATTGTCACACGTTGTCAAATCTTTTTTAACTATTTGAAAACCTTAAAATCCTTCAAGTTCACAGGCCATACAAAAACAGGCAATGGGCTAGATTTAGTATTCAGCCCATAGTTTGCCAACCTCTGGTTTATACCATAAAATATTGTCTCCGTTCAAGAAGTAGTAAGTTCCATGAATGTTTTATTTTTAAATCTTTTTCTTTATTAGTAACAGAGTGTGTTTGTACATGCACACAAGAAGGAGAAATAGAAGTGTACACTCCATGGAACGTGGTCCATGGCGGGGCTGGCAGGTGGCGTGGTGGTTAAGCACTGGACTCTCAGATGGCCTGCCATGGTTCAAGTCCTGGACCTGGTGGCTTGCTTTCCGTACTTTCTCTCCTTTCTATGTCTCCCTCTTGTCAAACTAAATAATAATAAATAAATTAAATTAAAAATAATTCTTTAAAAAAAAAAGAATGTGGTTTCTTGGCAGCTCTCTTCCTTCAGTCTTCTAGTTCATCAGATCTTGGATACTCCCAAGGGTGGATAGCATGTTTCAGTCTGATTGGATCTGACTTGAACTGGGGTTACCATGAGGGATCTTACTTCTCTTTTTTTTTTTTTTTTTTTTTTTTAACTTTTTGCTGTAGGATATATTTACTCCCTGGAGAGAGAGAAAGAGAGGGAGAGTAAGAAATCACCTCCCAGGGGGATGGACACACCACAGTCCCTGCCCCTCCACTCTCCTCTTGGGATTTTGAGCATACAAACACAGATGCCTGGCGTGATTTTCAAACTACCAGGTCTGAGACTGAAACAGTGGTCAGCCACGTGGACTCCAGTGCCTTAGCCACAATGTCACCTGCTGGCCCCAGCATCTGGCTTCTTTTGAGCAGCACGTCACTACTGCACCATACCACAGAGCAGGCCCATAAATATTCTTTTCTCTTTCTTTTTCTTTAATGCCGGAGGATCCATGTGCACATGGAAAGGGAGAGAACCTCTCAATGGGGCCTGGCACACCACAGTCTTTTTTTCCTCCATTTTTCATCCCATCAGGATCCTGGACACACTCATGTGCCCTGTGTGTTTTTCAAGCCACTGGGCCATGAGTCAAACTGGTCAGCCATGTAGGCTCCAGCTCCCTCTGCACAGCCCTTGCCCCCAGCTCCATCCCTGCTCTGTTCTAGGGATGGCCCAAATATTTTTTGTTTTGTTTGTTTAAAGAATTATTTATTTAATTGTATGTATGTATTTTTAATTTGAGCAGAGAAAGAGAGAGGAGGAAAGTGAGTAAGCAAGCCCCTAGGTCTGGGGCCTGAACTGTGGTCAGCCATATGAGAGTCCAGAACATTAACCACCATGCTACTTGTCAGCCCCCAAGTATTTATTTCTAATGAAGATGATTTTCAAGGCCTTCAACAGCTGTTGAACAATTTATTTAAAAGGTTTAGTATATGGGGCCAGTTCTGTGGCTTGGTGTTTAAAGTAGTTGGATCCTAGCCCTATGGTTTGAGGCCTGGACCCAGCAGCTTAAGAAACAAGCTGGGTGTATGTGTGCATGTGTGCCCAAAATACCAAAAGGAGACTGAGATGGAAAAGAGGGGATTGTGATGTGACCATGCTCCGTGAGGGGTGCTTTTTCCTTTCACTCTGTCACTCACAGTGAGAACATGTGCCCTCCAACAAAATATTTTTTTTAAAATGTGCTTTAGGATATGTTATAAAAGTTAGTAAATTGTCTCTGACTTTAAGCCCAGATTTCTAGAAGCAATTATTAAATAATGTAATTAGTTATAAGGAAAGAATGCTGGTTTTGCGAACCATTTTTACAGAATAAAAAGGCATAAGAAACAACACTTGAAATTAAACATCTTTTTTTTTTTATATAGAAATGGAAACTTTAGAAGACCATCCAGTGTTTAATCCAGCCATAAAGATTTCACATCAACAAAATGAAAAGAAAAAGCCTCCTGTAGCCACAGAAGGAGAAAGTGCTTTGAACTTTAATTTATTTGAAAAATCAGTAGCTGCTACTGAAGAAGAGAAAGGTAAAATGAAGGGAGCATGGTCTAGTGTGAATTATAAATAATAAAATATCAAGGAATAGCTTTCCACCTTATTCTCCCAACTATATACTTCAGCCCCATCATTCTTCGAAACTTCCATTGTTTCATGGTTCCTTTACTTTGCTCATCTGCTACCCCCTACGTGGCCAACCGATTCCTAGCTTCAAGGCTCAATTCAAACAGCACCTCTCTTAGGCTTTCCCTAGCTCCTTCCATCCTACTAGGAGTAAGTAATCATACACTTATTTTTTTAAAAAAGAATGTATATGCTTCTTTAAAGTATTTATTTATTTATTTACTTACTTACTTACTTCCTTATTTGTTGTGATTCTCAAGCTGCCAGGTCTGGGACTTGAACTGTAGTGGGCCATGTAGGAATCTAGCACCTTAACCACCGTACCACCTGCTGGCCCCAATTATGCACTTCTTTATGCTTCTAAGAAAATTATTTATATATCTACTGTAGTACATGTCATACTATTTTATAGTTGGTTGAATTCCACACTAAATCCAAATTTTCTTAAACCATTCACTCAGGAATATTTATTGAATCCTTGTTATACAAAATTATGTTCCAGTAATAAAGAAAATAACCTGGTCTCTGCCCACTTCAAGTGTAGTGTAAGTACAGAGGTCAATTTTAAATACACACAAATAAAGACAGGATTACAAATTGTGATATATGCTACCAAAGAAAACTGGCTTCTAGTAATAGAGATAACAAGGAGGCCTAATTTAGAAGAGGTAGTCCTTGCTGATGACATTTCCTCAGAAATCTGACAAATGATCAAGTGTGAGCCTGTTCATAAGTTAGTGAAGAGAGCCTTCCAAGACAAGAGATGGAACATTGGCAGTCAAAGGTAAAGAAAGACTTAGAGCAGTAGTAGTTGACAGAACTTTCTTTCCATTTCTGATGGAAATATTTGGTAGCTGCACTCTCCAGTGTGGTAGCTATTGGGCAAATAGGAATATTGAGCACTGAAATGTGACTAGAATAACTAGGAAACTGAACATTTAAACTTAAAAAATTTGCTAAATGTTCCTAAAATTTGCTAAAATGTTGCTGATGGCTATTGTTTTAGGCCAAACATAATAGAACATTTGAGAAATTTACCAACAGCCAGTGTGGTTACAACACCTTGGGCATGATGGAATAGTGGAAACACAGGCAGAGGGGCCAGAGAGGATTAAAAGGACTTCCTTACATCCCTTGTATTGTAGAAAAGCAAGCCTTTCTATTTGTTTTTCCTTAACCTATTCTGTTCTAAAAGTGCTATTTCCAGGAAATAGAGGGGATTTTGATTCTTCAAAAGAGAATTTATATTGGGAACCAGCAGTTAGCGTAATGGCTATGTCGCTGGACTCCCACGTAGTCGACCGCGGTTCGCGTCTCGGACCCGGTGGCTTACAACTCACGCCGGGCGCGTGTGCGTGTGTGCCCAAGATCCCGAGAGGAGAATGGAGGAGAAGGGATTGCGGCGTGACCATCCCCCCTGGGGGGTGATTTCTCGCTTTCTGTCTCTATGTCTCTCTCTGTCTGTCTGGCGAGCGCACGCGCCCTATAGCGTAAAAACCTCTCCAAAAAAAAAAAAAAAAAGAATTTATATTACTCCATATCATTTTTTAAAAACAAATCTTTGCCTACCATTGTAGATAAAAAGAAAGAACAACATGATGTCAGAAATTTTGACTATACTGCTCGAAGCTGGACTGGAAAATCTCCCAAACAATTTCTCATCGATTGGGTCAGGAAGAATCTTCCTAAGAGTCCAAATCCTTCTTTTGAAAAAGTTCCAGTAGGTAGATACTGGAAATGTAGGTATGTGTTTTTGGTTAATAGGATCAACTTTTCTTTTTTTTTCAGAATTATCTTATTTAACTTTATTTACTTACTTATTTATTTTTAATTTTGACCAGAGAGACAGAGTGAGAAAGAGAGAGAGGAAAGGTGAGAAAGCAAGCCACCAGGTTTGGAACTTCATGGTCCGCCATGTGGGAGTCCAGTGCCCTTAACCACCAACAGAATCAACTTTTATAAAAATATAATATGAAAAGCTTTGTTTTTCCTATGAGTTAAATAGACATTTAGGAAGCTCTCTAATTCTGCATCTCAGGTTTATTGCAGTGCTTCTAAATCATTGTCTAATACCATGTCTTAAGATATTTAAATAATACAAACTTCAGTTCACTGTTAATGGAATTCTTTTTACTTTGTCTAATTTTACCAATTATATTAAAAAATTTGTTTGCGTTTTTGCAGGGTAAGAGTAATCAGGTCTGAAGATGATGTCCTGGTAGTATGCCCTACAATCTTAACAGAGGATAGCATGCAAGCTCAGCACCTGGGAGCTACTTTAGCCCTTTATCGTTTAGTGAAAGGACAGGTGAGACTTTTTAGGCCTAGACACTTCAAAAATCATTTGTGGAATAATGAATATATTTTGTCAACATAAAACTATCTACATGCGGAACATAAAACTTTGGCCCTGTCTGCCAATTTTCTTTATTGATTGCTTCTGAAAATTTTTTGTTTCTTTTTTATTTTATTTTTTTAAACATTTTTAAAAGAATTATTTAATTTTATTTATTTATTTGTTATTTTAATTTGACTAGAGAGAGAGAGAGAGAGAAAGTGAGAAAGCAAGCTGCCAGGTCTGGCACTTGAACCATGGTCGGCCATGTGGGAGTTCAGCGCCCCAACCATCATACCGTGACCTGCTGGCCCCAATTTTATTTTATTTTTTATAATTGCTAGAGGACACATGCTAGAGAAGAAGGAGAAAGCATCCCTTCAAATGGAGAATAGTCCCGCAGCAATCCCTTCTCTGTTTCTTCATCCTGTCCTAATTCGGGACATGTATGCACGTGCTCTCAACGTGTCACTTGGGCCACAATTTGAACAGCATGGTCAGCCATCTGGGGTCTAGCTTCTTTCACCATCAGGCCAAGGAACTAGCCCAAATCCTCAATTTCTGATTATTCAAAATTTGGCTTCCCTCAACCCAAACCACAGTTCAACCTTTCCTTCTTAGATTGGTGGTCTGACAGACACAATTCGATCCAACTTTTTAGGCTATACTTTTATCAGTTTTTTAGCTTAAGGTTATGTTAACTATATGCTTTTAGTTTAAGGAAAGATTAAAGTGCTACTGAAGGAAGCTATTTTTGTTTGTTTTTAATTTGCTAGTGGGCACATGCGCTTGTTGGGGAGAGAGAGAGAACAAGATGGAAGGAAAACTACACCCATAATCCCTTCTCCATTTATCCCTCCTTTTGGGATTTAGGGCATGAATGCACATGTGGCCCTTGTGTTTTCAAGCCACTGGATCCAGGATTCAAGCTGCGCAGTTGGCTAAGTAGGATCCAGCTGCCCCAATTACCACACCACCCTCTCGCTGAGAGGGAAGCACTTTGAGAATGTAATACTTTATTTTTATTTTTGTAATTGCCAGAGGGCATGACAGTGAGACAGTGTACTCCTGGATCATGGTCATGCCACAGTTCTGAATTTCTTCATCCCATCTGTATTTTGGCCATGCATGCACACTTGCCTAACATGCTTTTCAAGCCACCAGGCTGAGATTCAAACTGTGGTAGGTTATATGCGTCCCAGTTTCCTGTGCATAGCACTTAACCAACGTACTAGGGGGCTAAGCCTGGCTTTGTTTAATTTGTAGTGTCAGCTTTCCCTTTTTATAGTCAGTATGTATATCTTTATGGGAAATTAGAACCATTGAAAATTTTAGACACTGATTAAGTATAATGCAGAATAGTAGTTCTAATCCAATTTCTGCCATTAAAATTTGTCGATGTCTTTCTCTCATTTTACAAAGTAAGGTATCATAAGCTGTGTTTATTTGGATCAAATTTGATCCAAATAAACACAGTGTCAGAAAGATAGTTGTGAATTCTTTTATAGGCCAGAATTAGGGTAGTTTAGAGTTTATCCAGTGTATGTAGTTCATTGAAAATACTTTGATCTGTTACATCATACAATTGCCAGAATTTCAAAGGGAGATTTAAAATATACATGTCCCCCTCAAGTTTTTTTTTTACATTTTTTTCTTTTTTTATTATATATTCATTTTACATGCTTTCACTGGACATCACCACAGCATACAAAATGTGATTTTGAAGCCAGAATACACTGTAAAGTGGCTTAATCAGGCATGTTACTGTCAACAAAAAATTCTCCGTTTATTTTTTTATTTTATTTTTTTAATTTATTTTTTCATTTCATTTTCTTCCATACATTCAATCACATTATTTGTCTTACAAAATGGATATTTCAACAGGTGAACACCTCTCCCCAGTACCATCGATAAAACCACGAAACATCTTCAACAGATAATACCACACCATTTTGTGCCATTAATGCTTTTCCTCCTTGTCCCTCCCCCAAATGTCCTTCCTCAGACCCTCCTCTTTCACACACACTATATCTGGTATTTATATCTATATACTGCGTTTCTATATCCTTTAGACAATTAGTTTCAGTCATAGAATGCAGACACTCGGTATATATTAAGTGGGGACATACAATGCCTCTCCTTCATAGCATGGCTTGCTTCACTCAGCAGTAAGTCTTCCATATTCATCCACTTCCTGTCAAAAGCCAGGGTTTTGTTGTTTTTTATGGATGAATAGTATTCCATTGAATATATGTACCACAGTTTTTCTAACCATTCATCAGTTCGTGGGCCTTTGGGTTGCTTCCATGACTTAGCAATTGTGAAAAGTGTCACAATAAACATCGATGTGCAAGCACTTTTCCGATAAAGTATTCTTCTGTCCTTTGGGTAGATACCAAGGAGTGGGATTGCTGGATCATATGGTAGTTCTATTTGTAGATTTTGGAGGAATCTCCAAATTGTTCTCCACAGTGGTTGGACCAATTTACATTCCCACCAGCAGTGTAAGAGAATTCCCTTTTCACCACACCCTCGCCAGCACTTATCATTTTTTGTTTTTTTAATCTTAGACATTCTGACTGGGGTTAGGTGATATCTCATTGTTGTTTTGATCTGCATTTCTCTTAAATGAGGGATGTTGAGCATTTTTTCATATGCCTTTTAGCTATTCGTATGTCATCTTTAGAGAGTGTTTTTTTCAACTCATTCTCCCATCTTTTAATAGGATTGATTGTCTTTTTCCAGAACAGCTGCTTGAGTTCCTTGTGAATTTTGGTAATCAGTCCCTTATCTGACGCATAGTTTACAAAAATATTTTCCCATTCTGAGGGCTGTCTATTCACACTAAGCACTGTGTCTTTTGCCATGCAGAAACTTCTTAGTCTGATGTAATCCCACTTGTCTATTTTGGGGATTATTGACTGTGCTTTGGGAGTCTTATTTAAGAAATTTGTCCCTACCCCAATGTCTCCCAGAGTTTCCCCAGTGTTTTCCAGGAGCAGTTTTATAGTTTGAGGTCTTAGATTTAGATCTTTGATCCACCTTGACTTTATTTTTGTCAATGGTGAGAGGTAGGGGTTCAGATTCATCTTTCTGCAAGTGGAGATCCAGTTTTGCCAGCATCATTTGCTGAAGAGGTTTTCTTTTTCCCACTGGATTGACTGGTACTTCTTGTCAAAAAAAGTTGTTCCATTTACCATAGCCACAAAAAGTGTAAGATACTCGGGAACCAGCAGTTAGCGTAATGGCTATGTCGCTGGACTCCCACGTAGTCGACCGCGGTTCGCATCTCGGAACCGGTGGCTTACAACTCACACCGGGTGCGTGTGTGTGCGTGCCCAAGATCCCGAGAGGAGAGTGGAGGAGAAGGGATTGCGGCGTGACCATCCCCCCTGGGGGGTGATTTCTCGCTTTCTATCTCTCTGTCTCTCTCTGTCTGTCTGGCGAGTGCACGCGCCCTATAGCAAAAAACCTCTCCAAAAAAAAAGTGTAAGATACTTAGGGATAAATCTAACCACAGAAGTTAAAGACCTTCACAAGGAAAACTATGAGAAGATAAAAAAAGAAATTGAAAATGACACAAAAAAGTGGAAGGACATTCCATGTTCCTGGATTGGAAGAATTAATATAATCAAAAAGGCAATTCTACCCAAATTAATCTACCTATTTAATACAATGCCAATCAAAGTACCAGACACATTCTTCACAGATCTAGGAAAGACAATCATAAAGTTTGTCTGGAATCCTAAGAGACCCCGTATTGCCAAAGCAGTTCTGCACAAGAAGAGTGGAGTGGGCGGCATCTCACTCCCGGACCCAAAAGTATACTACAAAGCTGTGGTAATCAAAACAGCATGGTACTGACACAGAAACAGACAGGTGGACCAATGGAACAGAATAGAGTCCCCAGAAATGAATGCCCCTCAAGTTTTTTTGCCACAGGGCATCTGTGTTTGCCAGAGAGAGAGAGAGAGAGAGAAAGTGAGAAATCACTCCCCAGGGGGTGGCCACTCCACAATCTTCTCCATTCTCCTCTTGGGATTTTGGGCACACATGCACATGCATCCAGTATGGTTTTTAAGCTGTTGGATACGGAGCTTGAACCATGGTTAATCTTGTGGGACTCCTGCACCTTAACCACCATGCCACTTGCTGGCCCTATGGAGCTTTGTATATTTTTAAAATTCTTTATGGTTCATCTACATTTTATGTAACATGACTGCATGAGTAAGTAAAAAATGTTTATTCAGTCGTTTACCATGTTCCAGGAATAAATGAGTTTGCCTGTAAGGAAGGTACTGGTAGCCCCATTTCTTAAATGCAGAAGCCAAGGCATAGGGTAAGTTACTTGCCTAAGGACATACAGCTTAGTAAGCCAAAAAGCCTGAAAATGATCCTCTATGAATTTGTATCTTATGCATGGACATCTTACATTAACAACCTACTGATTTAAGAGTCGCATTACATTGTAAGAGTAATATAGCTATTCTTTTATGTTCTAATCTATTTTATGTTGATAATCAGTGGCTAGTGAAAATAATACACTGCTCATTTTTTACCTTACAGTCAGTTCATCAGTTACTTCCTCCTACCTATCGAGATGTTTGGCTAGAATGGAGTGATGCAGAAAAGAAAAGGGAGGAATTAAATAAAATGGAAACCAATAAGCCCCGTGATCTTTTTATTGCCAAACTTCTGAATAAGTTGAAGCAGCAGCAACAACAACAGCAACAGCATTCTGAAAATAAGAAAGAAAACTCTGAAGATCCTGAGGAATCTTGGGAAAATTTAGTTTCTGAGGAGGATTTTTCTGCACTCTCCTTGGAATCAGCAAATGCAGAAGATTTGGAACCTGTTAGAAACCTCTTTAGAAAGCTGCAAAGCACACCCAAGTATCAGAGACTCCTAAAGGAAAGACAAGAGTTGCCTGTGTTCAAACATCGGGATTCAATTGTCGAAACTCTTAAAAGGCACAGGGTAGTGGTCGTGGCTGGTGAAACAGGGAGTGGTAAAAGTACTCAGGTACCACATTTTCTGCTGGAAGATTTACTCCTGCATGAGTGGGGAACGAGTAAATGTAACATTGTCTGTACTCAGCCCCGAAGAATCTCAGCGGTGAGTTTAGCCACCAGGGTGTGTGATGAACTGGGCTGTGAAAACGGACCTGGAGGAAAGGTAGGATGTTGTTCAGCTCCACCTCAGCGATCGGAGAACCCTGTTACTCACTTTTTTTTTCACTTTACCATGTAAATTGACCGTGTTTCGAGTCCCGGACCTGGTGACCTAAAACTCAGGCCGGGCACATGTGCTGCATGCCCGAGATCCCAAGAGGAGGAGTGATTGCAGTGTGGCCATCCCCCCTAAGGGGAGGGATTTCTCGCTTTCTGTCTCTCTCTCCAGCAAGCACACGTGCCCCATAGCAAAAAAAAAAAAAAAAGGAAAAGTAGACCAAATTATATAAAGTGCTCTAAAATTCTCTTCCTGAATAACTCAATATTTGGCTCTAAAAGATAATTTAGTAAGAAATTAATTCAACACTTATTAATGCTTTCCTAATCATATTAACGTTACTTGAAGCAGGTGAACAGCTTTTGTCTCAATACCTTGAAAAGAACAAAGATTTCTCTGTTTAAAATTACAAAACAAGTTATATAGTTTTGTATAATTTAAGACCAAGGAAAAATCCTTTTTGCTGATAATAAATTGTACCAAAGAGATTTACTTAGACTTCTTCATACAATAGTGAGATCAGCACCTGTACTTCACTTTTCAAAGCATGTTTTCCAGATTACTGGTGAAAACCTAATCGTAACCTTGTGTTCTCCCTTCAGAATTCCTTGTGTGGATATCAGATCCGGATGGAATCTCGAGCTAGTGAATCTACCAGGTTACTCTATTGTACAACTGGGGTTTTGCTAAGGAAACTTCAAGAAGATAGTCTTCTAACTAATGTATCTCACGTTATTGTAGATGAGGTGAGTTGATTCCAGAGTTGTATCCAGATTAATTTTAAACATTTTTGCATTAAAGAGATGTTACTTCTAATTCTAATTAGCAGTTTCTTTGTGCTTACTACATGCCAAAACCTTTTTATAGAATAGTTTGCTGCAACAAATGGGTCTAATGTTAATTGATTTATTTATCAATAATGTATACGCTGTAAAATTTGCTATATGTTCAATGCTATTTGAAGGAATACACACTCACACATTCTTTTCATCTTTCCAGTAACCCAGTGAAATAGATATGTTTACTTCGCGATTGGGGAAATTGAGTCAGAAAGATTAGGCAGTTTGCCTGAGATCACATAGCCAGTAAGTTCTGCAGCTGGTGGGGCTCAAACCCAGGCATTCTGGCTCTAGTCTGTGCTGCCTCTCAACTGCAAATTCAGTTATTAAAGGACCTGCACTAATTCTTACAAAAAAGACAGGAAATCCTCGTCAATATGTCATTTTTTTCTGTAAGCGTACCCCTACTTAAACTAAATTTGAATGCACACTTAAATGGAATTATGCCAAAAGTTTCACATTAAAATGATCTTATATATCATTCTGGTATCTACTCTATGTAAACTAATTTGTCTGTGTATAATGTTTCAAAAGATAAAATCAGGGCCAGCAGATGACATAGCGGTTATAGTGCTAGATTACCACATGGCAGACCATGGTTCGAGTCCTGGACCTAGAAGCTTAAAACTCACACCAGGTACATGTATGTGTGTGCTCAAAATCCTAAGAGGAGAATGGAGAGGAAGGAATTGTGACATGGCCACACCCCCTGGGGGGTGATTTCTCACTTTCCTTCTCACTATCTCTGTCTCTCTCTCCAGCACATGTGCCCTAAGGCAAAAACCTCTATTAAAAAAAAAGAGAGAGAGAGAGAAGAAAAGATAAAATTATTTCTATTATTAAGAAAAAAATTTTTTTTAATTTGCCAGAGGATGTGTGCATTTGATAGAGACACAGAAAGAAGGAAAGTGAGAAAGCCTCCCCACCCATGGGAAATGGTTGTGCCACATCCCTTCTCCTTCATTTCTCCCACCTTTTGGAATTTCAGGCAAACATACACACGCACTTGTCATGTTTTTCAACCTGCCAGGTCCGGAACTCAAACTACGCAGTCATCCATGTGAGATCTAACGATCCTGCCACCAACTGACCCCAAAAAATAGTATTAAAATTTTTTGTTTGTCTGTTTAAAGAATTATTTTTATAGTTAATGTGTGAATTAAGTAGCTTTTCTTACTGGCTAATAGTATGCTTCTAGCCAATTTTTTTTTTTTTGAGAGGTTTTTGCTATAGGGTGCGTGTGCTTGTCAGAAAGACAGACAGAGGGAACCAGCAGTTGGCGTAATGGCTATGTTGCTGGACTCCCACGTAGTCGACCGCAGTTCGCATCCTGGACCCGGTGGCTTAAAACTCACGCCGGGCGCGTGTGCGTGCGTGCCCAAGATCCCGAGAGGAGAATGGAGGAGAAGGGATTGCGGCGTGACCATCCCCCCTGGGGGGTGATTTCTCGCTTTCTGTCTCTATGTCTCTCTCTGTCTGTCTGGCGAACACACGCACCCTATAGTGAAAATCTCTCTCAAAAAAAAAAAAAAAAAAAAAAAAAAAGACAGACAGAGAGACAGAAAGCAAGAAATCATCCCCCAGGGGGTATGACCATGCCACAATCCATTCTCCTCTCAGGATCTTGGGCACACACACACACACATGCCTGGCGTGAGTTTAAGCCACCGGGTCTGGGACTCGAACTGCAGTCGACTACATGGGAGTCCAGCGACATAGCTATTATGCCAACTGCTGGTCCCTATAGCCAAATTTTCTGCCTACCTATAGCAAGTACACTTTTTATTAGCTTTGTTCATTTTTTTAAAAATTATATAAATTACCATCTATGTTATAAGGTTTTCCAGATATGTGTGGTCCAGCCAGAGATTGCTTTCCTAAGCTTCAGACACAAATGTCCAGCTGCATTCTATTGTAAAGACCTTCAGTCTCAAGAACTTCAAACTCAGCATTTGCAGAACTCAGCATCTCCCCTCTCTGCTCATCCCTTTTCTCTTCTGAATCTCAGGGAGTGGTCCCCACATCCATTACATGGTCAAACCACCAAAATAAAAATGTTTCAGATTTTTCCTTCTCCCACATTCCCTAAATCCAACCCCTGAGTCCTATTGTCTCTGCCTTTCTCAAATTCATTTTGTTTTCTCCATAGTCAGTTGTATTAATAGTGTGGGTCACCATGTTCTCTTTAATTACAACAAAAGCCTCTAACAAATTAAACTTACTATTTTGCGCTCTACATTCACCACATTATTTAAGAGGTTTCCTTTTTAAAATGAAACCCATACCAGGACCAGCAGATGACATAATAGTTACGTTGCTGGACTCCCACATAATTGACTGCAGTTGAAATCCCAGACCTGACGATTTGGAACTCAATACCAGGCGTGTGTGCATGCGTGCCCAAAAATCCTGAAAGGAGAATGGAGGACAAGAGATTGCACTGTGGCCATCCCCTTGGAGA
The DNA here is from genome assembly GCA_026018925.1 of Tupaia tana. Taxonomy (NCBI): domain Eukaryota; kingdom Metazoa; phylum Chordata; class Mammalia; order Scandentia; family Tupaiidae; genus Tupaia; species Tupaia tana. Next base: position 44,103,218 of record JAKSZU010000006.1, on the reverse strand, counting down.
TGATTTCTCGCTTTCTGTCTCTATCTTTCTGGCCAGTGCACTCGCCCCATAGCAAAATTCTAAAAAATAAACAAATAAAACCCATACCACGTAATTCTCCTGCTATAGAATGCTTTGATCACTGCTCTCCTTGACTAGTCGGGTAAACTCAAAGTTTCTTAACATGGTTTGCAAGGCCTTGCACAGCTAATTACTGAGTACCTTTCCAGCTTTGTCTCTTGCCCGTACCTCATCCCATGCTCAAGTCATTAATTATTTTTGTTTTTCTCATCTAGAAATAAATTTTGATACTCCTTTCCACCATAACTTCATACACACTTGCATCTTTTGATCTGAACACTTTTCTTCCCTTTTGTTCTTTCTTCCTCCTTTTTTTTTTTCAAACTCATCCTTCAATTCTCAGCATCAGTGGTGATTTCTCTTAGCCTTCCTTTCCACCTGGATTAGCAACCCGTTGTATATAATTTCAAACCATCCTGTACAATATCCTCTCATTGGACTGAAAATTCTCAAATGAAGAAGACTATCTTGGTTGCTTTTTAATCCCCAGCAATCTAGCACAATGCTGAGTACTTAATACTTGTTAGGCTCTGTTGTAAGAACTTCGTATTATCTTATCTGATTGTCACAAACTCTATAAAGTTTGCATTATTTGTATTCTGCTTTTATATAAGAAGCAACAAATTTAGAGGTACTTAAATAACTTTCCCAAAGTCATACTGTAAGTGGCCAAGCCAAGAATTGAGCCCAAGCAATTGATTCTAGGGCCTGAACACTTAACCACTACTGCTTTATCTTCCAAGCAATTGAATGATGACTTATTTTCTTATATATTCTCTTGACGTACCTTATATAAGTCAGAGTTCACAAAGTTGGAAGACAGAATTGTATACTCAGTTATTCGTTAAGTTCTGACAGTATGCTTCATCTTTGCTCTATAGTAGGTTTATGGTGCTCTCTCCTAAAATACCTGTGCTGAAAGGACATAAAGGCCTTTTTCCTGGACAGTGACAAAGACCCTCAGATTCCTACTAATCAATGCCCCTTTGTTTACATAGTAGATAAATCATCTCTCTTATGTTAATGGTGACAGAATGTTTTATATTAATGACAGATTTAGGAGTCACCCTTAGAAGTAAGGGTGACTGGTAATTTAATCTTACCAGTTCCATCCGATCTGATTTGAAACCACTTCCTAGGGCAGAGTCCTGTTATGATGGCTAATTGTGTTCACTATATATGTTGGTTTCACTGGCTCCAACTTTAGAGGCTGCCTTTACTTTCAGTTCTGCAGATCTGTCTTACTTGCAACATACAGTTCCTCCCTCCACATGTGCTGACTGTACGTAGACACTGATCTCACTTTTGGTAGATTTGAATGTCTGGTTGATTAAGTCTCTTAATAGACCTTATAAATGATTAATGTTTTTACTCCCTTTATACTAGGTTCATGAAAGAAGTGTCCAGTCAGACTTTCTACTAATTATCTTGAAGGAAATTTTACAGAAACGTTCTGATCTACATTTGATTCTAATGAGTGCCACTGTGGACAGTGACAAGTTTTCTACATACTTCACACACTGTCCTATTCTAAGAATTTCTGGAAGAAGTTACCCCGTTGAGGTAAGCTTTTTCTTTTTTCTTTTTTTTGGAGCGGTGTTTTTGCTTTCGGTGCGTGCGCTCGCCAGACAGAGACAGAGAGACAGAAAGCAAGAAATCACCCCCCAGGGGGGATGGCCATGCCGCAATCCCTTCTCCTCCATTCTCCTCTCGGGATCTTGGGCACGCACGCACACGCACCCGGCATGAGTTTTAAGCCACTGGGTCCGGGACGCAAACTGCGGTCAACTACATAGGAGTCCAGCAACATAGCCATTACGCTAACTACTGGTCCCGAGGTAAGCTTTTTTTGTAATATATATATGTATGTGAGCAGAAACCACATTCCTACCAGAATGTTTCCCCAGAAGATAGCCCCCTGTAGTCTGAGTCCAGGACTACACCCAGGGTACTAGAAAACAAGAGCCTGGAGAATCCAATGACTGCTGCTGCCTTGCCTTAGGTTACATAGGATGGGAAGGAGGGTTTGACAAAAGACCCATAAAACTTATTTCCACATCAGAAACATATCAAGATGGAGACTGGCTACCTGGCAATAAAAAACTTGCTTTTTGAGTTTTAAAATAAATATTTTTTTTTTAAAGAAATACTTACTAAGTTTTAATTATTATTATTTTTTAATCTGATCAGAGAGAGACACAGCAGGGGCAGGGGCAGGGGAGAGCAAGCCGCCAGGTCCAGGACTTGATGAACCGTGATCCACCACGTGGGAATCCAGAGCCTCAATCACCACACCACCTGCTGGCCCCTGGGTTTTTAAAAGTATTTTTATTACTTTTTTAATTACCAGAGGTTGTGTGGGTTTGCCAAGGAGAAACAGAGAAAGCGCTCACCCCAACTGTGGGACTTAAGTCACAGCACAATTCTTTCTTCTCCACTTCCCTATTCTTTTGGGATTTGAGGCACTTGGGCTCGCATCACAGTGTGTTTTTCAAGCTGCTGGGGTGGAATTTAAACCATCATTGGCCATGTGGGACCTGGCTTCCTTAACCACTAGGGTATGGAACCAGCGCAAGAAACTCCCTTTTTACCTTACCCATCCTCAAATTTATGCTGGTTTCTGAAACTTCTTTCTTATTCTGGGATTTTTTGTTGTTGTTTGTTTTTTAATTGCCAGAGAGAGAGAGAGAAGTCACTCCCCAGTGGGGCATGGTCATGCCACAATCGCATTTCTGTTTTTTCATCCTGTCAGGATTTGGGGTATGCATGCACACATATGTGCCCAGAATGTTTTTCAAGCCTCCAGGACTGGGATTCCAACCTGGGAATTAGCCATGTTGGATCAAGTTTCCTTAACCACCAGGCTACAGGGCCAGTCCTGCCTGTTTTATTTTCATAATGTTTTCCTGTTTAGTAATCTACCTCTTCTAACCATTTTTAAGTAAAAAAAAAAAAAAAAAAAAAAAAAAAAAAAAATATATATATATATATATATACACACACACACACACACACACACACACATATATATGTGTGTGTGTGAGTGTATATATATATATATACACTCACACACACACGTACACACCCTTATGCCATTATGTGATTTTGTCCTGAGGGACAAACCCATCTATATCAATCAGATTCTTCATTACTGAATAATACTGAAAATTTTTTTAATCTAAATTAATATTTAGTAACTTTCAAAAGATAATAATCCCCTTGTTTTTCCTTTAAAATGGTAGTTACTAAAAATAATTTTGTTTCCACCATTTATATGCTTTACTCTGCAGGTTTTTCATCTTGAGGATATAATAGAAGAAACAGGTTTTATATTAGAAAAAGACTCAGAATATTGTCAGAAATTTTTGGAGGAGGAAGAAGAAATAACTATCAATGTTACAAGCAAAACAGGAGGAATAAAAAAGTATCAGGTAAAAAGGAAACGTTTTGAAAGATTATCCAACAGTGATATCCAGGGCATAACCTGCCATGAGAGTTTAGAAATCACTTAACTAACAAAGTGAATTCAGTGTAATTTGATAGAAGAGAAACAGATCTGAGCAGATTTGTTTATATTGATTGATTGAGAGAGATTTTTTGCTGTCTGTGCATGCGCTTGCCAGAGACACAGAGAGAGAAAGAAAGTGAGGAATCACCCCCCCACATGGGAGATGGGGGGTGGCCATACCACAATCCCTTCTCCCCCAGTCTCCTCTTGAAATTTTGGGCACACACATACACGCACCTGGGGTTGAGTTTTAAGCCTGTGGGTCTGAGACTGAAACCATGGTCAGCCATGTGGAAGTCCAGTGCCTTAACCACCTGCTGGCCATGATATTTTTAATTTATTTAATTATGAGAGAGAAAAGTGTCACCGTGACAGGATCCTCCTGCTCCAGTCCCCCAGCTATCTAGGATTATAGGTACTGCACCTGGCCTGTTTAGGTTGGGCTGTTAAACCAAACTCAGAATTCCCATGTGAGCTGGACTTCAAGCAGTAGCATATGAGCTGCGTGCACCACTGTGACTGAGCTGAATATGAGCATATTTTAAGGATGATTTCTTTGATCTTTGTTTTACTGTCTTTGATTTGTGATATTTTAATTGTCTCCTTTCACTGTTTTGGGCTGTATATTGGATTGTCAGGAAAGTCATGATGTATTTTTGCATAGAAAAACGTATCATGACTTTCTTGATGACCTAATGGATACCCCTGTAAAATCAAGGGCCATATAAGTAAAAAGCAGCACCTTTTGTAACAGTTTCATAGCAGTGGTCAATTATCAAGTCTACAAATGTAGTGATTTTCTCTACTCTGTCTCAGCCTAGTCTAAGTGATCAGGATGGGACAGGCCCCAAATCTAGGTTCTTTCTGTTTTATTTTGTTTCTGTTTTAAAGGATCTATTTTCTTTGTTTATGATAGAGCTATCTGTGTAGGTAAGAGAGAGAGCTCATGCAAGAGAGAGAGGAAGCACAAGATAGAGAAAGAGAAGTACCCTCAACAGTGTCTGGTCATGCCACGATGCCCTAACTCCAGCCCTCATGCCCGTCAGACCTTTGGCAGTCACACACATGCCCAGCGGGCCTCCGGCTGACCAAACTGGGATTAGTATAGCATTTACCGTGTGAGATCCAGCTTCTCTTTAGCAGTGCATTACTGCTGTGCCACAGAACTGGCCACCGTTGTTTTATGATTTTTTTGTTTGTTTTTTTGTTGTTGTTTTGTTTTGTTTTGTTTTGTTTTGTCTTTAGCAGCATCTGTCCTGGCAGCAGCCAAGTTTATCTTTTTAGTGAAGCTATCTAGGATAACCACTGTTCTTCCAGAGAGTTGATTTCAATTTATATTTGTACAAATATCACAAAAGCTGCATTCTCTTGCATTTTAAACACTGGTACCAGGTCTATTATTTTTAGTATAGCCATGATATTTCATGCATGTATCAGATTAGTCTGATAGAAAAATTAAATTACTTCCGTCTTTTTTATTTTAATTGCCAGATTTAAATAAATGCAAACACTTTATTTTCTTTGTTTTATAAAAATAATATTTTTCTTCAACTACCTCTAATTGTATTTCTTTTAGGAGTACATCCCAGTGCAGACTGGCACAAGTGCTGATTTAAATCCATTTTACCAAAAGTACAGCAGCCGCACTCAGCATGCTATTCTCTACATGAATCCTCATAAAATCAACCTGGATCTCATTCTGGAACTTCTTACATATTTAGGTATATTTCTATTTCTAATGTATCTCCATTTGTTTTGACGAAACATTTCTGCTAACTGGAAATTATATATTTTACATGCATTTCTTCTCAATTTAAATATTGTACCTTTTTAAAAATTTCAGATACAAGTCCCCAGTTTAGAAATATTGAAGGAGCAGTATTGATCTTTTTACCAGGCCTTGCTCATATTCAACAGTTGTATGATCTCCTATCAAATGATAGAAGATTTTATTCTGAACGGTAACTATAAATCTTCATTCTGTTCCTCTCAGTTCTGTGGGTTTTTCTTTTTTGTTGTTGTTTTTTTTAAAGACAGTGCCTCAGCATTTCATGATTCTTCTGCCTCAGTCTCCCAGTTGGGACTGTAGACATGTGCCACGAAGCCCAGCTGTTTTTTAGACAGGGTCTTCGCCCATTGCCCAGGCTAGCCTTAAGGTCAAGACCCTACGTAAGCCTCCCTATATCTCGAATCACAGTTGCGTGCCACCATACCCAGAATGTATGTTGAACCAGGGCCTCCCCTGTGGTTCAAGTTTCAGGGGCCAGCAGGTGGCATGGTGGTTAAGGGTGCTGGACTTCCATATGACTTACCACAGTTCAAGTCCCAGACCTGGTGGCTTGCTTTCTCACTTTCCCTCTCTCTCTCTTGTTCTTTCCTTCTCTAGTCAAATTAAAATTAATTAATGTTTAAAAAATAATAAGAAAGTGACTCCCTGCCCCAACCCACTGACTTACACAAAACCCAAACAAGATTGTAGTTTATCATACGTACATATTGAATCTGTTATATACTCTGTTTTGATATAGTTTATTATTCCTGTCATTGTTATCACTTCAACGTCAAAACTTTAAAAAATTATTTAAACCCTCTAGTTCTTATAGTTTATTCTTATGAAAGGTTTTCTCCATGGGGGGTGTAGTTGGGGTTTCACTGTTCTGAGAACTTTTGTGTTTAAAATTTTTCATAATGAAGTATTAAAATTGTTTCCTATATACAAATAAATTTTGTTATTCCTTGCAGTGTCTTCTAAAGAGAAACTCTTGCTAAGAACTATGATTTTAACTTTCAGATATAAAGTGATAGCTCTGCATTCTATTCTTTCAACTCAAGATCAAGCAGCAGCATTCACACTTCCTCCTCCAGGAGTCAGGAAGGTAAAATTTAGTATAGCAACTGTATATGTGATCCACCTGAGAATATGTCATGAAAATATTATGATTTTTTTCTTATCAAAGGCAGTTTTTAAGTGCTTTATAGTACATGGCAGACTCCAAGTTTTCTGCAGCTTAACATAATCAGAAGTGAACCCAATATTAAAATTCAAGTATTTGAGTATTTACATTATGTAAGCTGTTGAAAAGACAAGACTTTTGCCGGGGGGGGGGGGGGGGGGTGGAAGTTGAAATATATTGAAAAACACTGCTTTTTTCCTGTAAGGAGTCCTGAAGGAGGTTAGAAATCCAGAACTATTTAAATCCTGGGAGGGTTTGTGTTGTTTTCTGGGCCATTCTTAGTACATAGACCATTAGCCAAGGGGAAAGTCTCCGTATTTTCATCATGTCCTTTACTCAGGATTTTGAGTGGAGAAATGTTTGGCAAAGAGTTTCTCAGATTTCTGAACCCTCTGAAGGAGAAAAAATCATAACCTGGGAACTGTGTGGAACACAGAGCTCCCAGAGTCTGACAAAAAGCAGGAGACCTAGGTTCTAGTCCCTAAACTACCGCCATCTGTTTAGCCTTTGGCAATCACTTAGCCTTATTTTTTTCATCTTTAAAATAAGGAATTGGATTAAATGAATGGTTTTCTAACTGTGCTGTGAGAACTCCAGGCATTCTCATGCTCTGCTCTGATCTGTAATTTTGGGCTTCCCTGTAAGATTTTTGTCTGAAGAAAAGTTTGACCTCTTAATGAAAATTTTGAACACTTCTGAAGTAGAATAATCACATAGATCCTATTCAATTCTTAATAATCTGGATTCCATTGATTAGTTTAAGTGAATAAGAAAAGCAATCATTCAGTCTTGAAATACATGGTTGAGGGAACCAGCAGTTAACGTAATGGCTATGTTGCTGGACTCCCACGTAGTCGACCGCGGTTCGCACCCCGAGAGGAGAATGGAGGAGAAGGGATTGCAGCGTGACCATCCCCCCTTGGGGGTGATTTCTCGCTTTCTGTCTCTAATGTCTCTCTCTGTCTGTCTGGCGAGCGCACGCGCCCTATAGCGAAAATCTCTCCAAAAAAAAAAAGAAATACATGGTTGAAATAGAATAATATTTATAGAATTTGACCTATAGTTTCCTAAATGTTTTATCTCCAAGGACTCAATAGGGAAAAAAATGTGCAGGTTACATATTCAGCCGTCACTGCTAAAAATGATAGCTCTAGACCTAAGAAATCATCTGTTTTTACCAATACTTTATAGTTGAGGTAACTGAGGCCCAGAGAGGTAAACTGAATTCCCTGAGGTCACAGAGCTTATAATAAGTAAAAGCAGCAAGAGAGCAACCCATTTCTCCTCATTACTGTTTTTCTAATAATTGTGAAGGGTTTTGCTAGGCTTCCTTTATTCTGACCTAGTTTCCCATTCTACTTCTGTCATTCTTAAAATGACTGACTAGACTTAGAGGAATAGTATTTTTGCTAGAATTAAAATACATAACTTTAATTAGCAAATTGAGCTGACAAAACTAATCAGCAAATTAAAATTATATAATAGTAGCACATACATTGTAAATTTTTATGAGTAAAATTAAAATTCAGTTTTTAAAATGCATTAGCTCAAAGAAGTTTTGAAGGGTGATGTATTATTGAAAGTTGGTTAAATGTTTAGTTTTTCATTTATTTTCAGATTGTTTTAGCAACAAATATTGCAGAGACGGGTATCACTATTCCAGATGTTGTATTTGTAATTGATACTGGAAGAACAAAAGAAAATAAGTAAGTTTGAATTTCCCAAATTACATACATTTTAACCTGGAAAGTGTTTGGGGGTCTTAAATTCTTAGGGAAAAATAATCACAGAATTTTATAGGGAAAATCCCAAATGTCTTAATTCTGTCCAAAGCAAAAATTTTTAGAGAAACCATAGGGAACTTTTAAATGTCTGACAACAAATATCAGATTTTCATGTCATGGGTTTCTTCATAAGTAATGCCAGTATACTGCTACTTTTAGAAAAGTGCTAGCTGAGAAAAATTTCAGAGCATAAATTTTTTTATAGATTTTTGTAAATAAATTGTTAAATAAAAACATTATTTGTGGGATTAAAGAGCATGGATTGTGGAGTCAGAGCTGGATTTAAATCTCTAATCTGTATTCTTGAGCAAGTAATATAACCTCTCTAATCATCAGTTTCTTCAAATGTAAATGGAGAAAATGAAAATTTTATAATTGAAAGTGCCTAGTATAGTAACTGGAATGTAATAGGTAACCTTAACAAAATCCTCAGCAAAAAGATTACTCTTTTAATATGTATAGGGAACCAGCAGTTAGCGTAATGGCTATGTCACTGGACTCCCATGTGGTCGACCGCGGTTCGCCTCCTAGACCCGGTGTCTTAAAACTCATGCCGGGCGCGTGTGCGTGCATGCCCAAGATCCCGAGAGGAGAATGGAGGAGAAGGGATTGCGGCGTGACCATCCCCCCTGGGGGGTGATTTCTTGCTTTCTGTCTCTGTGTCTCTGTCTGTCTGGCAAGCACACGCGCCCTATAGCGAAAACCTCTCAAAGAAAAAAATTTATAAATAGGGGAAATTGCCTTTAGTAATTTATTGTAACACATAAACACTAGCCCCAATATTAGGAAACTAACAGAACTTTAAAAATTATATTACTGTCCAGTAGAAAATAAATTCTGATTTTTTAACGTATGCCTTTAGAGAAAACATTTTTAGGCTTTAGATATATATTGTGAGACATTATAATGGTCACAGTAGCACTTTTCAAGTAATTTTACTAAAATAAAACTTCCATGGTCAGATTAATTTGAGAAAGGGTAAATTAAACAATTTTTTTTCTTGAGCCAGAACTTTAATATAGTAGCATGAGATTTAGTATGCAATTTTTTCTAAATTAACTAAATACAAAACATGACTCAAGAAATGTTGGTCTGCATGTTAGTGAATTTCTTTAGCCTATGTGCATCTTAATCTTAAGAATAAATATTATCATTATTTTCTGATTTTGATTTAAGTCATTTCTCTACACATTTTCTCCAAAAACTTGTTTTAGGTACCATGAAAGCAGTCAGATGAGTTCTTTGGTCGAGACATTTGTGAGTAAAGCTAGTGCTCTCCAGCGCCAGGGCAGAGCTGGGCGGGTCAGAGATGGCTTCTGCTTCCGGATGTACACGAGAGAAAGGTATGGAACAGCAAAACACATAAATTAGTAGTGAATAACATTCTGATCATTTGTATTTAGCATTGTTTTATTTTATTTTTTAGATTTGAAGGCTTTATGGACTATTCTGTTCCTGAAATTTTGCGAGTACCTTTGGAGGAATTATGTCTTCATGTTATGGTAATTCTAAGGGAACTTGAATGAGTCATTTTGTTTTTCACCCCTTTCTAGAAAAAAATGAAAACCTAAACTTACCTTACATTATGTTGCTTTAGATTTTCAAGTATTTTATTTTTCTTTAGTATGTCCCTCCTCATCTTTTTATAAGATTTTGCCATAGACAGTCTTACTTTGTTGTTTTTTTTTTTGTTTTTGTTTTTGTTTTTGACAGTCTTACTTTGTACATTAGAATACAACTTCATAGGGAACCAGCAGTTAGCGTAATGGCTATGTCACTGGACTCCCACGTAGTCGACCACGGCTCGCGTCCCAGACCCGGTGGCTTAAAACTCATGCCGGGCGCGTGTGCGTGCGTGCCCAAGATCCCAAGAGGAGAATGGAGGAGAAGGGATTGCGGTGTGACCATCCCCCCGGGGGGTGATTTCTCGCTTTCTGTCTCTATGTCTCTGTCTGTCTGGCGAGCACACGCGCCCTATAGCAAAAACCTCTCCAAAAAAAAAAGAATAAAGAATACAACTTCATAACTAGACCAGTAGTTCTCAAATGGGGGCTTTATTGCCTCCCAGGGGGCATTTATCAATGTCTGGAGACATTTTTGATTGTTATAATTGCATAAGGGGTTAAGTACTACCAGTATCTAGTGGGTAGAGATTAGGGATGCTCAATACCTGAGAGTGCACAGGATAGATCCCTACTAAAACACAGGATTCGCAGGCCAGAATACCAGTCAGTTGTACTGAGATTAAGAAATTCTAACCTAGATCCTATTCTTCCTAGAGTGAAGGATCTGTAATATCCTTCAATTCTTAGATTTTTTTTTCTAAAAATCAGAAATGGAGAAACTAAAAATATGAATCTCACCCTCATGCCCTCTTATTCTTATCTTTTTCTCCTCTACTCTTGCAGTATTTTTTATAATTTGCTAGAAGCATGAGCTTTACAGAAAGAGAAAGTAAGAACACACCCTCCCCCCTTGGGGAATGGTCCCGCTGCAATCCCTTTCTTATTTCTGCTTTTAGGATTTGGAGCCTGCATAAACACATGGCTAGTGTGTTTCTCAAGCCACCAGGTCTGGACTTGAACCACGGAGTCAGCCTGTGGGATCCAGCTTTTTTAACCTCCATGCTACAGGCTGGCTATTTTTTTTTATTATTTATTTATTCATTCATTTATTTCAGGTTTTTGCCAGTGTGTGTGTGCTCACCAGTGAAAGACAGTGAGGGAAAGTGAGAAATCACCCCCCTTGAGGGATAACCACGTCACAATCCATCTATTCTCCTCTCGGGATTTTTAGGCATGCGTGCCCATGCCCCCATTGTGATTTTTAAGCTGCCAGGCCCAGGACTCAAACTATGTTTGGCTGTGCGGATGTCTAGCACCTTCACCATACCACCTGCTGGCCCCTATTTTTTCTTTTTTTTTTTTTTTTTTTTTTTGACTGTGGCATGTGCACTCATGAGAGAGAGAAAGCCAGCGAGCGAGCAACCTCCAATGGGGCATGGTCACACTGCAGTCTGTTCTCCTCCATCTCCATTCTGTTGGAATTTGGAGCACAAACGCAAATAGGCTCACTGTGTTTGTTTTTTGTTTGTTTGTTTGTTTTATTGAGAGATTTTTGCTATATGGTGCGTGCACTTGCCAGACAGAGAGAGACAGAGAGACAGAAAGTGAGAAATCACCCCCCAGAGGGGATGGCCACGCCACAATCCCTTCTCCTCCGTTCGGCATGCACGCACACGCGCCCAGCATGAGTTTTAAGCCACCTGGTCCAGGACTCGAACCGCGGTCGACTACATGGGAGTCCAGCGACATAGCCATTACGCTAACTGCTGGTCCCCTCACTGTGTTTTTTAAGCCTCCAGTTCAGGATTTGAAGAGTGGTTAGCCATGTGGGATCTGGCTCCTTAAAGCCAGTAGGCTATAAGGCTAGTCCTCTCTCACTGGTTATAAGAAAAATAATAGGATGGTGGGGCCAGCAGGTGACATGATAGTTAAGGGCACTGGACTCCCACATGGCTGACTGCTGTTAAGTCCCAGACCTGGCTGCTTGCTTTCTTACTTTCCCCCTCTCTGTCTCACTCTGTCCCTCTCTGGTCAGATTATAAATAAATAAATAAATAAATAAGGTTAAATAAAGTTAAATAATTCTTTTAAAAAAATAACAATAGGAAGTCCTTACTCACACATTCACCCTCTTTGCTCAAAATATGAAGTTTAGCCCCAGTTCCATCTCTTAGGGTAATACCAATTTTTTTTATCACATATTAATTTTATCACTTTTTTCCATCTGCAGAAATGTAATCTTGGTTCTCCTGAAGACTTCCTCTCCAAAGCCTTAGATCCTCCTCAGCTTCAAGTAATCAGCAATGCAATGAATTTACTTCGAAAAATTGGAGCTTGTGAACTAAATGAGCCTAAACTGACCCCACTGGGCCAACACCTTGCAGCTTTACCTGTGAATGTCAAGATTGGCAAGATGCTTATTTTTGGTGCCATATTTGGCTGCCTTGACCCAGTGGTAAGTAACTGCTACACCTTAAGTATCACTTGGCCAGGAAATTAAGTTTAGAAACAATTTTTGTTAACTAGATAGAATGCCGGTACTTACATTAAAACTAAAGGGGCCTGAATGCATGCTGAGAATTGTTTAATATCATCTTTAACTTTTTTTTTTTTTTTGAGAGGTTTTTGCCATAGGGCGCGTGAACTTGCCAGACAGAGAGACAGAGAGAGACATAGAGACAGAAAGCGAGAAATCACCTCCCAGGGGGGATGGCCATGCCACAATCCCTTCTCCTCCATTCTCCCCTTGGGATCTTGGGCATGCACGCACAGGCGCCTGGCGTGATTTTTAAGCCACTGAGTCCAGGACATGAACCGCAATTAACTACATGGGAGTCCAGCGACATAGTCATTACGCGAACTGCTGGTCCCATTTTTAATATTTTTTTAAAGAAATATTTTTTTATTTAACTTTATTGACTTATTTATTTTAATTTGACTAGAGAGGGTCAGAGTAAGAGAGAGGGGTGGTGTGTGGGGGAAAGTAAGGAAGTAAGCTGCCAGGTCCGGGACTCAAACTGTGGTCAACCATGTGGGAGTCCAGTGCCCTTAACCACTACGCAACCTTCCAGCTCAAACTTTATATTAATACACTTGAAATTCTGTTCGTCCATTTATTTAGGTGCACTTTAGGTACTATTTTGTGAGTTAGACTTGTCTAGACTTTTGCTCTCAACCAACCAACTTGGAATATTTATTTAATTGACTATGTAGTAGATGATTCTTAGCTTTGAATTCCATAGACTTTGAAAAGTAAAATCAAAAACTTTCTTACTTTCCTTTTTCTTTGTTCTTTCTTAGAGCCAGGAACTATCAGAGTTCTGCTCTCTCTGCTCTCTCTCCCAGTTAAACACTTTCTGTGCAGCTGTCTGAATGTCTGTTCATGCCTGCCTACCATGCCATTCATACTTTCCTGTTTTACTAAGCTGTGGTCTTTTCTGGTTTTATAATCAAAGGTGTCTTAACACAGAATGGAAATAATGTAACTATTTACTCTGGTCTCTCTTTTTTAGCATTAGAAATTATTGTTTATCTGAATAGCTACAATAAGGACAAATGGGTTGTGATGTAGTACAAATTATTATTTTATTTATTATTATTTTTTAATTTGCTATAGGACACATGCACCCATGTGAGAGAGAGAGAAGGAAAGAGAAAAAGCAAGCTACCAGGTCCACGATTCAAACCATGGTTTACCAGCGCCTCAACCACTAAATCACCTGCTGGTTCCTCCAAATTATTATTGTTTTTTTTGTTTGTTTGTTTGTTTTAGAGATTTTTTATTTTTGCAGTAGGGTGTGTGAGCTTGCCAGAGAGACAGAGAAACAGAAAGCGAGAAATCACCCGCCAGGGGAAATGGCCACAGCACAATCCCTTCTCCATTATCCTCTCGGGATTCTGGGCATGCCATGCACACATGCCTGGCATAAGTTTCAAGCCACCAATTTTGACTCGAACCACGGAGTCAGCCTGTGAGAATCCAGCAACATAACCATTATGCCATCTGCTAGTCCCTGTTTTCTTTTTTTAAGAGATTTTTGCCATAGATTATGTGCGCTTGACAGAGACAGACAGACAGATGCAGAGAGAGGAAAAGTAAGAAATCATCCCCCTCCTTGAGAGGTGACCATTTCTCAATTCCGTCTCCCCCGTTCTCCTCCTAGGATCTTGGGCACACATGCACATGTGCCCGGTGTCATGTTCAAGGCACTGTGTCCAGGATTTAAGCCATGGTTGACCATGTGGGAGGCCAATGACAGAACCACTAAGCTACCTGCTAGCCCCCACCATTTTTTTTTATTAAGAATTATTTTATTTAACTTTTATTTTTGACCAGAGAGGGACAGAGTGTGTGTGTGAGAGAGAGAGGGTAAGTGAGAAAGTAAGCCGCCAGGTCCAGGACTCAAACCACAGTCAGCCATGTGGGAGTCCAGCACCCTTAACCATCATGTCACCTGCCAGCCCCCCCCATTTTTTTTTTTTTTTAATTATTTAACTTCCTTTCTTCTTTCCTTCCTTCCTTTATTTCTTTCTTTTAATTTGAACAGAGAGGGACAGAGTGAGAGCAAGAGAGAGAGAGAGAAGGAGAACGTGAGAAAGCAAGCCACCATGTCCGGGACTCGAACCACAGTCAGCCATGTGGGAATCCAGCTCCCTTAACCACCACACCACCTGCCAGCCCTCCCCTCCAATTATTTTATTTATTTGTGTTTGGAGAGGTTTTTGCAATAGGGCACATGCACTTGCCAGAAAGAGAGAGAGAGACAGAAAGCTAGAAATCACCCCCCTGGGGGGATGGCCACGCTGCAATCCCTTCTCCTCCATTCTCCTCTCGGGGTCCTTGGCACGCACGCACATATGCCCGTCATGAGTTTAAGCTGCTGGATTCAGGACTCGAACTGTGGTCGACTACATGGGAGTCCAGTGACGTAGCTGTTACTCCAACTGCTGGTCTCCCCCCCCCACCCCCAATTATTTTTAAAGAGCACTGTAGACAGTGAAAATTTAGCAGTCTAAGAGTCAAGATAACTGTGATTCTGAGATTGCCTCTAGTGTATAACAGAGTATAAATTACTTACATAAGTGTTCAGTTTTTTTCTCTGATTCTGGTGATACTACCTCCTTCCCTCAGAGAAATGGTATAACAGAAAGTATAATTCTGTAAAATGAAACCAAAAGTAACTACTCAAAAATAAAAGTTACTGGGGCTGGCAGGTGGCATGGTGGTTGAGGTGCTGGATTCCCACATGACTCACAGGTTCAAATCCTGCACCTGGCATCTTGCTTTCTCACTTTGTCTCTCTCTTATTTGCTCTCTCTGGTCAAATGTAAAATTGATAACAAATTTTATTTAAATAAGTCTTTAAAATAAGTAAGTAAAATTTACTTATGATAATGATAAATGTATTAAAAATAAAAGGCAGCTTAAAGTGTGACATTTTATAATTTGCTTTCTTTTACAAATCAACTATGCAATAATAAATTATTTGGTTATTTATAGGCAACACTAGCTGCAGTTATGACAGAGAAGTCTCCTTTTACCACACCAATTGGTCGAAAAGATGAAGCAGATCTTGCAAAATCAGCTTTGGCTATGGCAGATTCAGACCACTTGACCATCTACAACGCATACCTAGGGTAAAGAAATAATCTAGGTGTTATCTGCAAACCTATGTCCTGGGATTACTTATTTTTTCAAAAATTTATCTTTGACTTTTGTTAACATTATAAATCTAAGATTTAAATTTATTCTTAGTTATTTCAGTGTCAAGGTATAATTGTGTTAGAGATGCATATTTTTATAATCCTTTCCAGAACTTAAAAACAATGTAATTTATATCTTACATATATTATCTCATATTTAAAGTAATTTATTAATTTACTATAACACATGAACAGGAAAAATAACCAATACCATGGTTGAAATTCTTACTATAATTAATAGCTGCAACAGTAAGCAAAAGTTACTCCTTTTAAATGATTGCCACTTAATTAAACCTTGTTTTGGTTGCTACTTCTCAAAAAGAAAATTTAGAAAGAAAGCACATGAGCTTTGTTTATTTGTTAACATTTTGTTTATTTAGATGGAAGAAAGCGCGGCAAGAAGGGGGCTATCGTTCTGAAATCACGTATTGCCGGAGGAACTTCCTTAATAGAACGTCACTGTTAACCCTAGAGGTAATTCTTAGTATAGATCTCTACTCCAGGTTCACATGGATAACTAAAATGGGCTCACTGTGTGTGTGTGTGTGTGGGGGGGGGGGGGGGGGGGGAGGAGGGAATGTGCCTAGAATAGTGCTTGACTCATAAGAAAGGTTTAATAAGCATTTATCAAATTAGCAAATTTGTAGTATTTTGTTGTGTCTTCCAACAAGTAACCTATATGTATATGCAGCGATGTAAAATAGTATTTAACAGTTACAATGTGTTCAGGAAATGATAAAGAGGCATTATGATTTCAGAGAAATAACACTAGCCTGAAAATTAAGATAGTTAACTTATGTAAGTCTCAGTTACCCATTTCTATAAAATGCATTGAAGGGGAATGATGTAGTTTTTTTCAGCTCTGAACATCAGTTATTTTTCTTTAGTTATGAAAATCTTCAAAGATACATGAAAGTAGACATGATAGTGTAATGAACTCTCGGGTAGCCATTGTCACTTCCATGGTTACCAACATGTTGTTGATCTTATTTTTTTTTTATTTTATACTCCCCCTTTTTTCACTGTCTCCCCTCTAGGTTATTTTGAAGCAAATGCAAAGCTTCAAATATTATGTCTCTTTAAAATACAGTATCCTTTTTTTTTTTCGGAGAGGTTTTTTGCTACATGATGTGTGCGCTCACCAGAAAGACGGAGACAGACAGAAAACCAGAAATCACCTCCCAGGGGGATAGCCACGCCACAATCCCTTCTCCTCCATTCTCCTCTCGGGATCTTGGGCATGCATGCACACGCACCCGGCATGAGTTTAAGCCACCTGGTCTGGGACTTGAACTGCAGTTGACTACGTGAGAGTCCAGCGACGTAGCCATTACACCAACTGCTGGTCCCAAATACAGTATTCTTTTTGTCTTTAACATTATCCCACCTAAAAAATAAATTCCTTAATATCTACTATATAGGCTGTTTAAATATCTCTGATTATAATTTATTTTTGTAACTAGTTGAAATAGTCCAACTAAGGTCAACACAGTAAATGTGATTAATATGTCTCTTCTATTTCTTTTTTTATAATTATTTAATTTTATTTAGTGTTATTATTTTTTAATTTGCTACAGGACATATGCATTCAACAGAGAGAGAGAGAGAGAGAGAGACAGAGAGAGAGAAGGAAAGTGCCACATCTGGGATACAGACCGCAGTTGGCCATGTGGGAGTCTAGCACCTTACTCACCACACTAGTTGCTGGCCCTGTCTCTTAAATTTCTTAATCTTTCTTATCCCCCTCTTTTTTTTTTTCCTTACTTGCTATTTATTTTTTTGAAGAAAACAAGTAAATTTTAAATTTCCTTACATTCTGGATTTTATCTTCATATTGTTTAACATGTTATTCTATACCCTGTATTTCCTGTAAATTGTTGAAACGGATCAATCCAATTCAAATTCACTTGTGTTTCTTTTCTCCTTTTTTGGAGTTATCTCCCTTATTGTAATGTTAAGATTTATCAGTGGGGTCAGCTAGATTCATCTATTACAAAATTTTCTGGGAGTCAGTTGGTGGTGTAGTGGTTGAGGCACTAAACTTCCACCACACCAGATGAATGTGCATGCATGCCCAAAATCCCAACGAGAGAATGGAGAAGAGATTGCAGTAGGACCATCCCCCTTTGAGGGACAATTTCTCACTTTCTCTCTCTCTCTGTTTCTCTGGCCAACACACATGCCCTATAGCAAAAATCTCTTTAAAAAAATTTTGTTGTTGTTGTCGTTGACTTCTCACATAATTGAGAACACTCAGACCCATTGTTTCATTGGGGTTGCTAAATGGCGATAATTCCACTTGTTGGTTAGATTCTTTCATAAAGAAAAACTTTTTTCTATCAGTATTTGATACCCTGAAATGGGGTATTTACAAGAAAATTAGAATAAATGCTTGGTTTTTTTCCTTTTACTTAGTGCTTTTTATAAGTTGACTGCTAATTATCTCCACAGGTGATTAGGATATTGTTTTTCATAAAAATCATTATGAACGTATCAATTTAAGCATTTTATGTGTTTCAGTCCTCTCTGGATGTTAATTTTTTTAAGAGGTTTTTGCTATAGGGTGCGTGCGCTCGCCAGACAGACAGAGAGAGACAGAGAGCGAGAAATCACCCCCCAGGGGGAATGGTCATGCCGCAGTCCCTTCTCCTCCATTCTCCTCTCGGGATCTTGGGCACGCACGCACACACGCCTGGCATGAGTTTAAGCCACCGGGTCCAGGAATTGAACCGTGGTCAACTACATGGGAGTTCAGCGACATAGCCATTATGCTAACTGATGTTAATTTTTTTTAAAATTGTCCCAATTTGGGAAGTAAGAGGCTCTTCACATTAGCCCATGAATTCTTGTCCTATAATCTTAATCTTGATAGTTTCCCTGCCTTTTTTTTTTCTTGAGAGGTTTTTCTATAGGGCGCGTGCGCTCACCAGAAAGACAGAGAGAGACACAGGGATGCGAAGAAAGCGAGAAATCACCCCCTAGGGGGGATGGCCACACCGCAATCCCTTCTCCTCCATCCTCCTCTCAGGATCTTGGGCACGCACGCACACGCGCCCGACTGGGTCCAAGACTCGAACCGTGGTTGACTACATGGGAGTCCAGCAACATAGCCATTATGCTTACTGCTGGTCCCGATAGTTTCCTTGCTTTGGAATGTCAAGATAGCCAGCCTTATTTGGTGAACTCAAGTCCAGGCTTAGAATCAATCACTTTTTGGAACAGCCCTGATTCCTTTTAATTAAATTCTATTGCATGTTTCTAAGTATTGGCAGGCTACTTAGAGTATGGGGTGGCCTAATTATGAAAAGACATCCAAGGCCTAATGCCTGTGGTTGATTGGGATGGAGTTTATCAGTCTGCTCTTAAGAAGGAAAACCATATGACTTTATCACTCAGGGTGCCATTCAGGCTGGACCAGAAATATGTCTGGGAAGAGAGAAAGTAGAAGTGTACTTAAAATGTAAAGAGAGGGGGCCAGCAGGTGAAGTGGTGGTTAACGTGCTGGACTCACATGCTCACTTGTGGTTCAAGTCTCAGACCTGTCAGCTTGCTCTCTCACTTTTCCTCTCTCTCTCTCTCTCTGGTCAAATCAAATAATAATAAATGAAATAATTATTTTTTTTAATGTAAAGGCAAATGATTGTGAAAAATCAGTCTCCTCCACAAACACTACTTTTTTGTTTTTATTTACAGTTATTTAAAGTGAAATGGTGTTTAGTACAGACATGCTGTAAAAGTATTCAAAAAACAAATTTAGTATATCTCTTACATAAGCCCCCCCATCCTATACTCAAATTTTCAAAGGTTAAATTTTTTTTCCATGTAACTTCACCTACTTTTGTTCTATAACATAACTGCTGAGATGATAGATACTAGGAACTTCTTAACTAAAATGACCTTTATCCTTCTCAAAGCAGATAAAAGGTTATTTTGAAGAAATAGCCACTTCTGGGTCAGTTGACTAGTTTAAGATGTGGAAATCCCAGTCATTTGCCCTGAAGTGGCCCTTTTCTTCAGTTTAGCTCTTCTTCCTTTTTCTCCTCTCTTTCCTCCAACCTCCAAATTGTGTCCCAACCCTTCCTCCTGCAAGACTTTTCTTCACCTCCCCTGGAATGCAGGATGTTGGGACACCAACCCTGCGGGCTACAGCAGCTGTCTATTTGGTCTTTCTTCCTCTGGAATCAAAGACTCTCCCTTAAGCCCCAAACAGAAAACCTAAAGAACATCCTAAATGTAAACATCACTGTTTAATTACTTGTGTCCAGGGTACTTTGAAAAATGTTTACCCTTCCTGTAGTAGTTGTGCTGATCACTACTAAAGGTAGAAAAATATCTTAGACAACAATTTTAGATTAAAGAAAATTGCTATTAATAAACTTTATCAAATTCTTTAGCAAAGTAAGATGAGAATTCCAGGGATGAAAGAAAGTACTTAGAGTCTAGGATCAAGGTTCTTTTCTATTTATTTCTCAAATGTTATGCTGGTCATGTTCTATTTGACTATCCTTTTTGAGAAAATATGTCAAAAATAAGAAAGAGAGAGAGGTACTGCTGAAGGAAATACAGCGATGATAGTGTGTTTACACACATTTTTATTGCTTTTACACTTTAGACATTCGTATTTTTTTTGACATCTAAAGTCTTGGGGTGGAGAGAAGAGCTGACTCTACTCCTTGACTTTCCAGTATCTTTTTTCCCTCCCCTGACTTAGAGCTATTAACTAATAATGTGGAATCCAGTCAGTTTTTTTAAGGAATAGTAATATAAATTACAAGGTTACTGGAAATTTCTCTATTTTAATCAATTATGATTTTCTCCTTTTTAACATAAACCAATCAGGATGTGAAGCAGGAATTAATAAAGTTGGTTAAAGCAGCAGGATTTTCATCTTCCACAACTTCTTCAATCTGGGAAGGAAACAGAGCATCACAGACCCTCTCTTTCCAAGAGATCGCTCTTCTTAAAGCTGTTCTGGCTGCCGGACTGTATGACAACGTGGGGAAGATAATCTATACAAAGTCAGTTGATGTTACAGAAAAATTGGCTTGCGTTGTAGAGACGGCCCAAGGCAAAGCACAAGTACATCCGTCCTCAGTAAATCGAGATTTGCAAACTTATGGATGGCTCTTATATCAGGAGAAGGTAAAGTGTTCATTCTTAAATTCTAGTACTCAGGGGATCATTCTAGAAATCATTCATAACAAATTAGGGTGCCCTCAAAAATAATTTTTTCTGGTTTACAGTTAAGTTTGTCCATTGAATCTAAAAGTAAAACAGGAGAAATTATTTTATTTAATTCTCAAATTGTGCTATTTGTTTTTGTTTATATTTGAAATTATGGTAAACATTGTTTCTCAAACAAATAAGTTTCTTTTTCTTACATTTAATGAAAGAAAAATAAGGTTTCTACTCTGATCATTCTTTTTTCTATTTGGAATAAAGGTGATTATAGCAAGTAACTTTTGTATAATAGTGTGTCAATTCTCTGTGTATTTCACTAAAAGGTACTGTCTCAAAAAGGGAAAAGGACACATCATATGTGTCATTACCAAATAACGGGAATGCCTAGGAGGGTAGGGAACTATAGATAATTTGCCAATAGTTGGAGTCACAATATCACTTAGGATATTTAGTAACAAATGTTAAAGATTATAATCAAAACAGTGAACTTTTGCATTATAACTGCATTTCCATTTCATTTTAAGTTTTTAACATATAGGAGAAGTTAAAATGGCATTTTCTCTAATTCATATTTTAAATTTTGTTACCCGTCTCATATTCCTTAATTTTTAAGGCAATATGAAAAGAAAACATGGCACTTTGAAACATATTTCTTCTCCTTTTTCTAAATGAGTATGTCCAATATGTTTCCTGATGTTTAAACTAACAAGGATCCTGGGGCCAGCAGGTAGCATAGTGGTTAAGGTTCTGGACTCCCACCCTGATCAACCACAGTTCAAGTCCCAGACCTGGTAGCTTGAAATTCACACCAGGTGGGTATTTACATGCTCAAATCCTGAGAGGAGAATGGAAGAGAAGGGATTGCAGCATGGTCATTCCCTTTGGGGGGTGATTTCTCACTTTATCTCTATCTCTGACTCTTTGGTGAGCATATGTGCCCTATAGCAAAAAAATGTCTCTTAAACAAAAAGGTAACAGGACCAGCAGTTAGCGTAATGGCTATGTCGCTGGACTCACACGTAGTTGACCGCGGTTCACGTCCCGGACCCGGTGGCTTAAAACTCACGCCGGGCGCGTGTGCGTGCGTGCCCAAGATCCCGAGAGGAGAATGGAAGAGAAGGGATTGCGGTGTGACCATCCCCCCTGGGGGGTGATTTCTCGCTTTCTGTCTCTATGTCTCTCTCTGTCTGTCTGGCGAGCGCACACGCCCTATAGCGAAAATCTCTCCAGGAAAAAAAAAAAAAAAAAAAAAAACAGTAACAAGGATCCATAATTTCAAGCACTGACTTGACTATCTCCCAACATACCATCAAACTAAAATATAATGCATGAGAAATAACTGACCAGTCGTTATAGCTGAACATTGGTCTAGAAACTAAAAACTTCGAAACTCAATCATAACTTTATTTTAACATTGATTAACAATGATAGCATTATAAAATTGTTTGTACCTTATTTCATTTATGTTCAAGGTATATGATTCAGTCTTATAAATAGTGTTTAAATTGTCATCATATTATAAATGCACAGGTGGTAATAGTGATTATTATAAAATTGGCAAATTATGCATATAGAGAATGAAAACATGTAGCTTTACCCAAACTTAGGTCTGGGCAGTAGCACATACCCCAGCGCATAGTTACTGGGGGCTGGGAGACTGTGACATTGCGCTACAAAAACTCATGACAACAAATATAAAGTAACAAATTATAGGGGGGGAAATGCTTATATGATAAATTTCTTATGTTCTTAGATTGTGACATATCCCCCCCTTTTGTTTCCCATGTAGATAAGGTATGCCAGAGTGTATTTGAGGGAAACTACCTTAATAACCCCTTTTCCAGTTTTACTTTTTGGTGGCGATATAGAAGTTCAACACCGAGAACGTCTTCTTTCTGTTGATGGCTGGATCTATTTTCAGGTACACAGCACAACTGAGCTTACTGTTTACATGACAGTTTTCAATTTCTAGTGCCATGCCATTGAAGTAGATTTTTTTTAATTCTTATTGGAGTTTGTATAATTTCTTTCTATTACATGACTTACAGTAGAAGACATCATTTGTTTATCTTGCCTACTTGGTATTAGTAACAATGATAATTTGTCATGTGTTCAGGTATTTCAGTAGTTAACTTTATAAGGATTATCCCAAACATAATATTTTAACAACCTTGTTAAATAATTTCTGTAGCTTTTTTTCTGTAGATAGAAACATTTGGGCACTGTGAGAAATTAAATTAAGCTTTCCTAGATTACATGGATTATTATTGGTAGGGTGAGATTCAAACTAGTACTGTCTGATACCCAAACTCAGGTTCATTCAAGAACGTTGTGCCACTTATGAAAAGACCAAATAGATTCATAGTTTTTAATACATACTGTCAAATTCTTATCTGGAAAAAATTAGACTAACACATGCTTATTTCTGGCAATAAGTTTATCGAAATCTCTGTAGCCCCATCAACACTGGCCACCTTAAACTAAGCAAATCTGATACATCTATTAATGCCCACTTTTTCATAAGTAGATGAGGTATATCAAAGTATATTGGAGTTGTAACATAGCTGTTTATCTAGAACTGAAGAGGTAAATTTTAAATGCAACATCAGAAATAAATGCAAAGAAGCCAGAGCACTGGACCAGGAGATAGCATAATGGTTATGTTGCTGGCCTCCCACGAAGTCAACCACTGTTTGAGTCCCAGACCTGGCAGCTTAAAACTCACACCAGGCATGAGAAGAATGGAGGAGAAGGGATTGTGGTGTGGCCACCACCCCCTACCCCCCAAGGGTGATTTCACTCTTTATGTCTCTCTGTTTCTCTCCGGCAAGCGCATGTGCCCTGTCACAAAAATCTCTCTCCAAAAAGAAAATAAATAAATAAAAGAAGCCAGGGCATTTGGGAATGTTCTATAACTGGATTGTGGTGACAGTTGCACAATTCTCTAAATTTACTAAAATTGTTGAGACTGAACATTTAAAAAATTACTTTTTACGGTTTGTTTGTTATCCCAGTAAAGCTATTAGCTATTAAGGACATTTCCCTCTTAGAACTGCAGTCTTGGGAACCAGCGGTTAGAGTAATGGCTATGTCGCTGGACTCCCACGTGGGTCGACCGCGGTTCGCGTCCCGGACCTGGTGGCTTAAAACTCACGCCGGGCGCGTGTGTGTGCGTGCCCGAGAGGAGAATGGAGGAGAAGGGATTGCGGCTGACCATCCCCCCTGGGGGGTGATTTCTTGCTTTCTGTCTCTCTGTCTGTCTGGCGAGCGCACGCACCCTGTAGCAAAAACCTCTCAAAAAAAAAAAAAAAAAAAAGAACTGCAGTCTTAACTCCCATAGAGTTGATATAAGAGAGGAAAACAATTATTAGAATAATAGTTGATTTATTTGGGGAAGTGATACCAACTTTAATGAGGAAATTGGGAAGTTTGCATGACTTAGCTACCAAAGTAACTTGTCTGTAATTTCCCCATTGTGTTTGTTTTATATTAAAATGAAGATGAGATAAGGCAAATTATAAAGTATTTATGCTTACCTGGATTTACATAAACACATTTGCATTTCCTTGGATTAACTTTATCTAATTTGTCATCTCCTCTTAACAGGCCCCTGTAAAGATAGCCGTCATTTTTAAGCAGCTAAGAATTCTCATTGATTCGGTCTTAAGAAAAAAGCTTGAAAATCCAAAGATGTCCCTTGAAAGTAAGTGATTAAAATTTAGGCGGAGAAGGGGCCAGCAGGTGGCATGGTGCTTAAAGTGCTCAACTCCCACATGGCCAACCATGGTTCAAGTCCCAGACCAGGCAGCTTGAAAATCCCACTGAACATGTGTGTGTGTGTGTTCGTGTCTGTGTATGTGTGTGTCTGTCTGTCCAAAATCCCGAGAGCAAAATAGCGGAAAAGGGATTGCGGCATGGCTACCCTCCCAGGGGATGATTTCTCACTTTCTCTCTCTCTCTCTGTCTGCCTCTGGCAAGCATATACACCATATAGCAAAAAAAAAAAAAAAAAAAAAAAAATCTCTTTTAAAAAATGTAGGTGGAAGACAATATATATGTGTGTATACATATGTATGTATATTATGTGTGTATGTATGTGTGTTGGTACCTGGAAAAATTTTCTAAGAGAAAATCCAAAAGATTGATCTAGAAATTATGATTTTTTTGTTTGTTTTTTAACACTGGAGTATACTGAAGTCTTAAGTTCCATGTAAGTAAAAATTGTTTTAGGGCCAGCAGGTGGCATGGTGGTTTAAGATGTTGGACTCCCATATGGCCGACCGCTGTTCAAGTCCTGGACTTGGTTTGCTTTCTCACTTTCTCTTTCTGTGGTCAAATTAAAAAACAACAATAATAAGCGAAATTAAATAATTCTTTTAAAAAAACTGAGCATAAACTTTGACCTTTCTGACCATCCTAATAAATTGGTAATGTAAGAGGGACTTTCTGTGAAATTTATCCCAGCAGATTTTTCTATTGTGCCTTTCTCACGCATGCAGAGCTATTAGTGTGAATAAAATACATTTTTCTTCACCAGGAATTCAAAATGAATACCTGAGTCTCCAGTTAGGGTTGTGTGTTTCCAAAACTTATTAAATTACCAGAATCAGCTTGGCTGCTTTAAATATATATATATAATTAATATATATGTTAATATATAATGTATATATATAATTAATATAATATATAATTAATATATATTAATGTATAATATATATTAATATACAACATATATTAACATATATAATTAATATATATTAATATACAACTGTGTATATTAACATATATAATTAATATATATATTAATATACACACACACGGGACCAGTAGATGGACTTGGACTTGGCCATCCATGCTTCAAGTCCCAGACCCAGCAACTTGAAAATCATATCGGGTGCATGTGTGCACATGCCCAAAATCCCCACAGGAGAATGTAGGAGAGGATTGTGGCATGGCCATCCCCCCAGGGGATAATTTCTTGCTTTCTGTCTCTGTGGCAAGTGCACATGCCCTGTCGCAAAAAAAAAAAAAAAAAAAAAAAAAAAAACACCTCTCTAAAAAAATATAAGTTCTAAAAACGTGTCCCAGCCATACTAATTTCTATGGGAGACTCCTATGGCATTCTCTACATATGTATGTGTCTATGTGTATGTTATACCTCATATGTGTATATACCTTGTACGTGTATATGTATATATATACCTTAAGGGCCTCACAGTGTTGTGATACTCTTACCTCAGTCTTCCGGGTCCCTGAAACTACTTTATATACTACCATACGTAGATTTTGGGGTGGGCTGGAAACAAACAAGGCCTCCCGTGTGGCCCTCAGTCTACCAAGTAGCATCATCAACCAGTACCTGCTGCCATGACTGGGTCTCTCATAATCTTTGTTTCCCTTTTCATTCCTCTTTTAAAATTTTTGTGTGAGTGTGTGTGTATTTTTTTTTTTAATAAACTGGGCTAGTTTTTGTCCTACATTTAGGATTTTGTTGGTTGCATCCCCATGTTTTCATTTAATATGTTCTCTGTTCCCTATATTTTCTGTTAATTGATAATTGTATCTAGAAATCTGATTAGAATCAGATTTTTAGAAAAAGAATATTTTCTAATTGGTGCTATAATCTTCCCATTGCATCATAGTGGGAAGCACTTAAATTTAGTTTTCCTGCTTTTAATGATTGATCAGTAGGTACAATATGATTGCATGATTGCATTTAACAATGCATCCCCAGTTAATTCTCAGAGTTTGGCAAGTTGAGGGGCTACTGACTGATCTAGTGCTACTACAGACTCCTCACACTCTTGTGTTTATCTGTATAACTCAATGTGAACACATACCCATTCAACTGTATTAATATTCCTGTACTGCTAGAAACTTAGGTCAGCTCTCAACATAGTAAGAGTTGTAGGCTTGGGACCAGCAGTAGGCGTAATGGCTATGTCACCGGACTCCCACATAGTCGACTGCGGTTTGAGTCCTAGACCTAGTAGCTTAAACTCACGCCAGGCATGTGTACATACGTGCCCAAGATCCCAAGAGGAGAATGGAGGAAAAGGGATTGCGGTGTGGCCCCCCCGGGGGGTGATTTCTCACCTTCTGTCTCTCTGTCTCTCTCTGTCTTTCTGGCGAGTGCACGCACCCTATAGCAAAAACCTCTCCAAAAAAAAAAAAAGTTGTAGGCTTTTTTTTAGGGAGTTTTGTGCATTATGATTTCAGCATTAGAAAGACTGTATAAAGGACAGGTTGGGGGCCAGCGGGTAGCATGATGGTTAAGGTGCCTAGCTCTCACATGGCTGACCATGGTTCAAGACCCAGACCTGGCAGCTTACTTTCTCACTTTCCCTATCTCTCTCTGGTGAGTGTATATGCTCTGTAGCAAATTAAAATAATAATGGTGATAATGATAAATAAAAGTCAATAAATAATTCTTAAAAAGGGGGAACAGGTTGAACCTTAACTTTTTCTTCAAGTGTTTTTCTTTCTTGCCATGAGAGAGAGAGCTAGGCATCACCCCAATAAAGGGCGTCACGCCACCACGATCACTCCTAGTTTTAGTTGGCCTGGATCACATGTGCCCATTGTGCTTACAGAGATCCCAGGCCATGAACCCAAGACCTTTCCCATGCGAGAACTTTTAAATTAAGCACAATGAATTTTTAGAGTCAGCTCCATGGCCTAGTGGTTAAAGGGACCAGATTATATATGGCCAGTCACACAGTTTGAGTCTAAATCCCGGTGACTTGAAAAACATCCCGGGCCAATCAGAAAAATGGAGGAGAGAATACAACGTGACTTTCCCCCATTAGGGGTGCTTTCTTCCTCTCCCTCTCTGACAATATGCATACCCTCTAGCAGAAAAAAAAAAGAAGAAAGAAATTTAATACATTTTTAAATGATGTTAGTGTTTCCCTTCGCCATGAAAAAGAAAGCAGCATTTTCCTTCAGATGTAACTTATACTTCTGACTTCAGAGGGAAGATGAAGAATATGAGCATCTTCTCTTTCTGGACTTACAGAGAGAAATCTCAGTATAATATCAAACTTGTGAGAAAGAACAAACTGCAGTTGCTCTTGTGGTTTCATTTGCTCTCAACTTATCCTTAAATTAAAACTCATGGAATTTTCTAGACCTGCCATTTTTCTACTTCCATCAAGAGATCCCATTTCCTTTCTCTCCTCTACCTCTTATAAAATATATTTATATTTTATATCTAAAATATTTTATATATGAATTTTTTTTTCTTTTATTAATACCACCGTAGCTCCCAAGAGCATGTCAGGCCATAGGCCAGTTATCAAAATTCTCACTGAGACCATTGAAACCCAGAGCATTCTCTTACTGGAGTGTCTGATAGAAAAACAGTTTCAGTCTTGCATCCCTGATAATTACAACCACCTAAAGACAGTGGCAAGTTCTTAGGGAGTCACAGTTTCAGAGCAACTGTTCAGAGTAGAAGCAGCTGTTAGCAAACCTCTTAAGCAAATAACGCACCCTCTCTTGCTCCGTTTGTCAAATCAGTTGGTATTTGATTTCTCTCTTATGTAGAGAGGTCTGTCACTTCATTGACACCTCTCCAAAAGCACTTCCCTGTTAGAATTTTTTGTTTCCTTTGGACTAAACATAGAGAAACTATGAATAGTTTCTTTTTCCTTTACCATTTGATGAAAATCCTGCTGCACTCTGAAAAACACTGAATAACCAGTACATTTCAGCCAGTCCAGAGAGTTGGGAAACTTCTTATCTTAGAGAAATTTTCAAAGAAATAATTACTTTTAAGGAAGTAACAGTTTATATCACATTATCTATTTGGGTGTTAGTCTGTACATACACAAATGTTAAATTTATTTCAAAATAGTAACCTTTTGGGACCAGCAGTTAGCGTAATGGCTGTGTCACTGGACTCCCATGTAGTCGACCTCGGTTTGCGTCCCGGACCCGGTGGCTTAAAACTCACGCCAGGCGTGTGTACGTGCGTGCCCAAGATCCCGAGAGGAGAACAGAGGAGAAGGGATTGCAGTGTGGCCATCCCCCCTGGGGGGTGATTTCTTGCTTTCTATCTGTCTCTGTCTGGCGAGCGTAAGCACCCTATAGCAAAAGCCTCTCCAAAAAAAAAAGAAAAAAAAAAGTAACCTTTTGTCAAAGTAGGTATATTATAACTATAATTAATACATGTAGGCCAATAAATATTTTATAGGCATCTCTAGTTTTTAGTGAATATTGCTGGTGTTAATTTTACACTTTTGTTTTTAAGAATTATTTTGTTTAACTTTATTTATTTTCATTTGACCAGAGAGAGAGCGAGAGAGAGGGAGGGAGGAAAAGTGAGAAAGCAAGCCACCAGGTCCGGGACTCAAACCACACTCGGCCATGTAGGAGTCCAACACCCTTAGCCACCATGCCTCCTGCCAGCCCCTAATTTTATATTCTTATGAAAATCTTTTAACAAGATATACCTCTTGTTTAAATGTGTATGCACTAGAAAATCAGCCAAAGTTGAATTTATTCATATTTGTTTTCTTCCACACAGATGACAAGATTCTACAGATCATTACTGAGTTGATAAAAACAGAGAATATGAATTGAAACTGAAATTTATAGTCAACTGCTTTAAACAGTAAGAGGAAGATACAGTTGTGAAATTATGTGACAATGGACCATCTCAATAAGTATTTCATTACTTAAAATGTTGGTACTAGCCATTAACAAAGGTGGTGGGAAAAAAGCACATACTTTAAACATGTAATTTTCTAGTTCCTTTTTAATGATTATTCTCTGTGTATTTGCCACTACATTTACAATAAACTCTTTGTTATCATCCGTGGTTTGCACATTATTATGTACCTCAAGAGCAAGGCCTGTGTCTGTGGTATCTGTAACATAGTGCTATGATTCCCTGGGTAGCTGTATCATCCTCTGTAGGTCTTTGACATCTGAAGAATTTAGATTGTTTTGACCCAAAAGAGAAAATGAGCTTAATTTTCATGGAAATGAACAACTTCAGAAATCAGCTATTTCCTTTTTATTTTTATTTTCCTATTTTCTAGAGAGCATGTGGACTCACTGGAAAGACGGGGCTGGGGGGTGAGAAAGCACCCCTAATGGGGGATGGTAACGCCACAATCCCTTTTCCATCTTTTTTCCCTTCAGGAATTTGGGTATGCATGTATACACGCCAGTGTGTTTTTTAAGCTGCTGAGTCTGGGACTCAAACCACACAGCTGACTATGAGATCCATCCATCCTAACCACCATGCCAACTGACAGCCAAGGAGTCAGTATTTAATATTTGAGTCTCAAAATTAGAACCCAAATAAATACACTATGAATAGATGCCACCGATTTCGGTAGCTTTCAGAAAGCGTAACAGAGTAGGGCTGGAGGGTAGGCAGGAATGACTACTGCTACTGTCAACCTCAGGTTGGATAACTGAAGATTTGATTTCCTTGAACCGTTTTTGTGCCCATAATTGAGCTGGTAAGATCAATAACTTTGAGATACTGAATTGTATTGAAACATTTTTCAGTGGTCTTATTTGTTTTGCTTACTGAGGATCTTTTGAAACTCCATTTTTATTACTTAGGGGGATTTTCTGTGCATTTTCTATCAATAGATTGTTGATGAACTTCAAGTAATGGGACCAGCAGTTAGCGTAATGGCTATGTCACTGGGCTCCCATGTAGTCGACTGCAGTTCGCGTCCCGAACCCGGTGGCTTAAAACTCACGCTGGGCGCGTGTGCATGTGTGCCCAAGATCCCGAGAGGAGAACCAAGAAGGGATTGCAGCATGGCCATCCCCCCTGGGGGGGGTGATTGCTCGCTTTCTGTCTCTCTGTCTCTCTCTGACTGGTGAGCGCACATGCCCTATAGCAAAAACCTCTAAAAAAAAAGAGAGAGAGAGAGAGGAATAAAGAGGTTGAGTAGCTTGCCCAAGTTTATAGTTAGTGTGCTGCAGCTGGGCTTTAAGTCAAGGAGTTTGACTCCAGAGCCCAAACTCTCAGCCATTGTACAGAACCTCCTGTGCCGGGCAGGTTGCCACAGGTGTGTGTGAGATAGGAGGAAAAGCACATCTGTGCATGAGGGGAGAAGCAATACATTTGAGGTGTACTGAAACTTTAATGAACTGGAAACTGGCAATTGGCCAAGGAGGCAGGTAACAGAGAGATAGCCTGGGACATTTAAATGTGTAAGTCAAATGGCTGAGTTTTGTGGGTTTTTTTTTTTTTTTTTTTTTTTTTTTTTTTTTATGTGCTGAAAATTTCTTCTTTTTGTTTACTAAATACCGGCAAAATTTGTCTGACTTCAGGTACCTTAAGTACTTCTCAACCTTGGTGCTTAAATACATTAATAGAAAATCGTCTAGAATACATAGAATTTTTTTTAAAGAGATTTTTGCTATATGGCATGTGTGCTCGCTGGAGAGACAGAGGAACAGAAAGTGAAAAATCACTCCCCAGGGGGATGACCACACCACAATCCCTTCTTCTCCGTTCTCCTCCCAGGATCCTGGGCATGCACACACATGTGCCTGGCGTGAGTTTGAAGCCACTGGTTCTAGAACTTGAACCGGGGTTTGACATGTGGGAGTTCAGCAATGTAAGCGCTATGCCATCTGCTGGTCCCGAGTACATATAATTTTTGATCACATCAAAACTGAGTTTAAGGATAAAGATACTAACAAAGTTGACCACAATAAGGTAGTAATCTACTTGTTTTATTTGCTAAAATAAGAGACTATCAGTGAAGACATTGTTCCTTTTCTTAATTTAATTCTATTCATCATTATTTTTTTTTAAGAGGGGGTAGGGTGCTAGCCAGAGACACAGAGAGAATAGAGAGACAGAGAGTGAGAAATCATCCCCACTGGGAGATAGCCATATCACAATCCCTTCTGCTCTATTCTGCTCTCAGGGTTTTGGGTACACATACACATGTACTTGGTGTGAGTTTTGAGCTGCAAGTCTGGGACTCAAACCATGGTTGGCCACATGGGAATCCAGCACTGTAACCACTACACTACCTGCTGGCACCTACTTTTAAAATTTAAACAGAGAGTCCTCCTCTTTTCTGGCTGGAACCATGAAGGGTGTTCAAGAGAAGAAAAAGAAGATTCCTGCTGCAGCAGAAACCAAGAAAAATGTTCCTGCTGTGCCAGAAACCCTTAAGAAAAAGCAAAGGAATTTCACGGAGCTAAAGATCAAGCGCCTGAGAAAAAAGTTTGCTCAAAAAATTCTTCGAAAGGCAAGGAGGAAGCTATCTATGAAAAAAGCTAAGCACTATCATAAGGAATATAGACAGATGTGCCGAACTGAGATTCGCATGGCCAGGATAGCATGAAAAGCTGGCAACTTCTATGTACCTGCAGAACCCAAATTGGCGATTTGTCATCAGGATCAGAGATATCAATGGAGTGAACCCAAAGGTTGAAAAGGTGTTGCAGCTTCCTTGTCTTCACCAGATCTTCAGTTGTACCTTTGTTAAGCTCAACAAGGCCTCAATTAACATGCCGAGAACTGTGGAACCATATATTGCATGGGGGTACCCAAACCTGAAGTCAGTAAATGAACTGATCTACAAACGTGGTTATGGCAAAATCAATAAGAAGCGAATTGCTTTGACAGATAACTCTTTGATTACTCAATCTCTTGGTAAATTCGGCATCATCTGCATGGAGGATCTGATTCATGAAATCTATACTGTTGGAAAACGCTTCAAAGAAGCAAATAACTTCCTGTGACCCTTCAAATTATCTTCTCCACAAGGTAGAATTTTTCTACTCATTTTGAAGAAGGTAGAGATGCTGGCAACAGGGAAGACCAGATCAACAGACTTATTAGAAGGATGAACTAAGGTATCCACCATGGTTATTTCTGTAATCTATCTAGTCAGTAAATAAACAGTGACTGTTTTCAGGTTGCAATATATTGTTGTATTAGTAACTTTTTTGTTAGCTTGTCTCTGCCTTGCCTTAACTGTTGTGGCACATCTTGGTACTTGGTAAAATTAAGCCCAAACTTCTGGAAGACTAGGGTCCATTTTTTTTATTTTGTGAAAATCACTTAGAGACTGTTGAAAGGCTTTTCCTACACCAGAAAGATCTAATGTTTCCCCCTTTGAATTTTGCTGAGTAAAAATGGGTTTATTCAAAGAAAACTTATTTCAAGGCATTTGTGCATGATTTGTACGTAAGGTAATAAAGTAAAGATCAGTTCTCAAAAATAAATAAATAAATAAATAAAATAAAATTTAAACAGACAGAGAGGGAAAGTGAGAAAGCAAGCCACCAGGTCAAGGACTCAAACCACTGTCACCCATGTGGGAGTCTAGCACCTTAACACACCAGGCCACCTACCAGCTCTGAAGACATCATTCCTACTTCAACCCCTATCATAGAGTGGGGGCAGAGTGAGGGTGTGGACTTTAGTCTCAGGCTGAAATGCAAACTAGGGAAGAAAAGAAAAGGAGGGGCTGGCAGTTGATGTGGCAGTTAAGGTGCTGGACTCCCACATAGCTTACCATGGTTCAAGTCCTGGACCTGGTGGCTTGCTTGCTTTTCTCTCTCTCTCTCTCTCTCTCTCTCTCTCTCTCTCTCTCTCTCTGTATGTCTCCCTGGTCAAACTGAAGAACAATAATAATAATAAATAACATAAAATGAAATAATTCTTTAAAAAAAAGAGAGAGAGCTCTTTTCCGGCTGGAACCACGGAGGGCGTTCAAGAGAAGAAAAAGAAGGTTCCTGCTGCGGCAGAAACCAAGAAAAAGGCTCCTGCTGCCGCGGAAGCCACCAAGAAAAAGGTTCCTGCTGTGCCAGAAACCCTTAAGAAAAAGTGAAGGAATTTTGCGGAGTTGAAGATCAAGCGCCTGAGAAAGAAGTTTGCTCAAAAGATGCAAGGAGGAAGCTTATCTATGAAAAAGCTAAGCACTATCATAAGGAATATAGACAGATGTACAGAACTGAGATTCTCATGGCCAGGATGGCAAGAAAAGCTGGCAACTTCTATGTACCTGCAGAACCCAAATTGGCGATTTGTCATCAGGATCAGAGGTATTAATGGAGTGAGCCCAAAAGTTCGAAAGGTGTTGCAGCTTCTTCGTCTTCGCCAGATCTTCAATGGCACCTTTGTTAAACTCAACAAGGCCTCAATTAACATGCTGAGAATTGTGGAACCATATATTGCATGGGGGTACCCAAACCTGAAGTCAGTAAATGAACTGATCTACAAACGTGGTTATGGCAAAATCAATAAGAAGCGAATTGCTTTGACAGATAACTCTTTGATTGCGCGATATCTTGGTAAATTCAGCATCATCTGCATGGAGGATCTGATTCATGAAATCTATATGTTGGAAAACGCTTCAAAGAAGCAAATAACTTCCTCTGGCTCTTCAAATTATCTTCTCCATGGGGTGGAATGAAGAAAAAGACCACCCATTTTGTAGAAGGTGGAGATGCTGGCAACAGGGAAGACCAGATCAATAGACTTATTAGAAGGATGAACTAAGGTATCCACCATGATTGTTTTTGTAATCTGGTCAGTAAATAAACAGTGGCTGTTTTCAGACTGGGAAAAAAAAAAATAGAGAAAAGAAGTGGTTCTATTATATTAATATGCCCTTGCAGATTTCATAAACCATACCTGAAAAAAAAAGTCAAATTGTGGTTAAGCAGCTTTCATTATAGAAACCTGGGTTTAATTAGGTTTGACGTTTTTAAAGTATTTTAGGTTTACCTAGCGCCTTAAAGGTGCACTGGGCCCAAGTCCCAGAGAGATTAGTAAACAGAAATTAATTTAAGACCTTTCACAGGGAAAATGCAAAACCCTTAACTTTGGCCATATATTCATACCACAAATAAACACTGAAGAAAGGAGAATGTAGCATGGATGTCTCTGAGTGACAGTCTTGGCTAAAAAGAGCTTTAGAAGGGGGAGCATTGGTCCCGGGTTGTGCAGCGATGTCAAGTTCTATGTCCCACCTGACACTGGATTGAATTGGGTTTAAATATGTGTTCTATGATAAGGAGTAAAACATCAGGAAAATACGATGGTATCATGGAGGGAGCCACAAAAATGTTTAAAAGTGGATCGTACTATTTACCTTTACCTGCTGGTGACATCCGAATTCACATCTCCAACCCTGACCTCACTCCTGAACTCTGCTTGTGTAACAAACACCTACTACTCACATCACACATGGATGCCTGACAGACATCTCAAGCATAACATGCTCAAATTTAACACCTTATCTGCTCCACAAAACCTTTTCCATCTCAGTTATGGCAACTTTATCTTTTCAGTTACTCAGGCCAGGATATTTGGGGCCATCCTTGACCCTCTGTTGTACCCTATAACCTCACACCACATTCTGTTGGCTTATGTTCAACATATATCCAGAATCTCACCATATCTTACCATCTCTACTACTACTATCCTGGTTCAAGGCACTAATATCTCTCACTTGGATGATTATTATTATTTTAGGTTTTCGCCATAGGGTGCATGTGCTTGCTAGAGAGACAGAGAGAGGGAAAGTGAGAAATCACTCCCAAGGAGGATGGCCATGGCATAATCCTCCATTCTCTTTCTGGGATTTTGGTCACATGTGCACATGTGCCCAATGTGAAAATCACTGTGTCCGAGACTCAAACTGTGGTTGGCCATGTGGGAATCCAGCACGTTAACCAACACACCACCTGCTGGCTGGCCTCTCATTTGGATTATTTTTATTTATTTATTTTTGTGGGGGAGAGGTTTTTGCTATAGGGCATGTGTACTTGCCAGAAAGACAGAGAGAGACAAAGAGACAGAAAGCAAAATATCACCCCTTCCCCAAGGGGGATGACCACATCACAATCCCTTCTCCTCCATTCTCTTCTCGGGATCTTGGGCATATATGCACATGCACCCACTATGAGTTTAAGGCAGCAGGTCCAGGACTCCAACCATGGTCAACTACATGGGAGTTCAGCAACATAGCCATTATGACATCTGCTGGTCCCCCTCATCTGAATTATTTTTAAAAGCCTCTAAAAATGATTTTCCATTTCTGCCTGTGTCCCATCACTCCCACCACCCACATACGTTCTAAACCCGGTTGACCCTGCAAAACCAGTGTTATGCAATAGAAATATGAAGTAGTCCATAGAGATCATTTTAAGTTTCCCAGAAATCACATATTTTAAAGGAAAAAAACCCTAGGAAATTAATTGTAATACTGTATTTGATTTACAAAACCTAAGCATTCCTGATTAGAACCTGTCTTCATCTCGCGCTACTCTGACCTGTTACTCTGCTCTGGGTATATTTTTGTCTTGGGGACTTTGCACATGCTATTAATATTTTCTTTGCCTGGAAGACCCTTTCCCCAGAACATGCAGGATTCGTTCCTTCAGATCCTTCAGGATTTTGCTCAAATGTTAACTACTCATTGAGGTTTGTTCTGAACTCCTTCATTTAAAATTTCCAGCTTTTGGGATCAGTAGATGGTGTAATGGTTATGTCACTGGATTCCCACGTAATCAACTGTGGTGCAAGTCTCAGACCAGGCAGCTTAAAACTTATGCCAGGTGTATGTGTGTGTGCATGCCCAAAATCCCAAGAGGAGAACAGAGGAGAAGGGATTGTGGCATGGCCATTCCCCCTGCCTGGGGGGTGATTGCTCACTTTCTGTCTCTCTGTCTCTCTGGAGAATGCAAGCACCCTATAGCAAAAATCTGTAAAAATAAATAATTATTTTTTTCGGGAACCAGCAGTTAGCATAATGGCTATGTCGCTGGACTCCCACGTAGTCGACCGCAGTTCGCGTCCCGGACCCGGTGGCTTAAAACTCACGCTGGGCGCGTGTGTGTGCGTGCCCAAGATCCCAAGAGGAGAATGGAGGAGAAGGGATTGCAGCGTGACCATCCCTTTTGGGGGGTGATTTCTCGCTTTCTGTCTCTATGTCTCTCTCTGTCGGGCGAGCGCACGTGCCCTATAGCAAAAACCTCTCAAAAAAAAATTATTTTTTTCCATAAAGGGAGAAAAGTTTGTTTCAGTTTAAACAAACAAAATCTTAACGAATTGTTGAAACTATCAACAGCTCAAAAGAAAGCAAAATTCTTAAATCTGGAAAACAAAACATAGAAGAAAACCATAATGTTTTATTCAAAAGTTGTAAAATTCTATTTCACCAGTTCATCTCATGTAATCAATCTCTCTTCTGTTGAATTTGCAGTGTTACTGTGGTTCAATCTTTCCATTTAAATCCTGGAAGTTAACATTCAGTGTTTTTACTGATATTTCTGGACTTGTCCCTACCATTAAGTTGATCATTTTCTTTGTTGTTTTTGTTCTCTTACTTCTGTCTGTCGGTCTTTCTTTAGTTTTCCTGGTATATCACTCCCTTTAGAACTTCCTGAAGAGCTGGTCTGGTATAGGTAAATTCTTTTAGGTTTTGTTTATCCAAGAATGTTTTTATCTTTTCTTCTCATATGAAGGATAATATTGCTGGGTATGGTATTCTTGGTTGAAATTGTTTTTCATTTGACACCTTAAATATATTTTCCCATTTTTTCCTTGCTCACATTGTTTCTGATGAGAGGTCTGATGTTAACCTGATAGGATAACCTTTGTAAGTAACCTGACATTTCTCTCTTGCCAGTTTTAGTAGCTTGTCTTTGTCTGTGGTTTTGGCCAATCTGGCTATAATGTGCCTTAATTAATTTAATTTCCAGTTTTTTCAACAACATATTAAATACACAATTCTTTTGTCATTGTCTTCTCTAAAACATAAACTTCACAAGAGCAAGGATTTTATTTACTACTGTATTCCTAGCATCTACAAAAGTGTCTAGAACACAATAGGCACTTAAATATTTGTTCTAGGTTTCTTTTTTAAAAAGAATTATTTCTGGCACCAGTAGGTTGCATGGTGGTTAGGGGCGATGGACTCCCACATGGCCGACCACAGTTTGAGTTCCAAACCTGGTGACTGGCTTTCTCATTTTACCTCTTTTTCTCTGTTCCTCTCTGACCAAATTAAAAAATAAGTAAGTAAATAATGTCAAATGAAATAATTCTTTAAAAATGAATTACTTCCTTTATAATCATTATAAATTTCTATTTGACCAGAGCAGATGGAGAGAGAGAGAGAAAGCAAGAAAGCAAGCCACCAGTTCAGGACTTGAACTGTGGTCAGCCATGTGGGATCTGGCTCCCTTAACCATTAGACCATGGGGATGACTCAAAAGGGGCTTTTATATCCCAGTTAAATCCGTTGAAAATGATCTGATATTTAAGAGTTAGGAAGGGACCAGCATATGGTGTAATGGTTACATTGCTGGACTCCCACATAGTTAACCATGATCTGAGTCCCAATCTGGTGGCTTAAAACTCATGCCAGGCACATGCATCTGTATTCAAAATTCCAAGAGGGAAATGGAGAAGGGATTGGAGAATAGAGGAGAAAGGATTGCGGTGTGGCCATCCCTTCTGGGGGGTGATTTCTCACTTTCTGACTTTCTGTCTCTCTCTGTCTCTCTAGCAAGTGGACATGCCCTATAGCAAAAAAAATCTTGCTCTCAAAAAAAAAAAAAAAAAAAAAAAGATAAAACAAAATAACCATTCCCTAAATTGAGTAGTCTTATGCTTGAGAGGTTACACTACATCAGAAAAGCTGCCTTTTTTTTAAAGAATTATTTTATTGGGAACCAGCAGTTAGCGTAATGGCTATGTCGCTGGACTCCCACGTAGTCGACCGCGGTTCGCGTCCCGGACCCGGTGGCTTACAACTCACGCCGGGCGCGTGTGCGTGCGTGCCCAAGATCCCGAGAGGAGAATGGAGGAGAAGGGATTGCGGCGTGACCATCCCCCCTGGGGGGTGATTTCTCGCTTTCTGTCTCTATGTCTCTCTCTGTCTGTCTGGCGAGCGCACGCGCCCTATAGCGAAAAACCTCTCCAAAAAAAAAAAAAAAAAAAAGAATTATTTTATTCATGGGACCATCAGGTGGCATGGTGGTTAAGGTTTTGGATTCCCACATGGCTGACCATAGTTCCAGTCCTGTATCTGGTGGCTTGCTTTCTCACTTTCCTTCTCTCTCTCTGATCAAAATTGTTAAGAATAATAATAAAGGGACCAGCAGTTGGCGTAATGGCTGTGTAGCTGGACTCCCAAGTAGTCGACCATGGTTTGCGTCCTGGACCTGGTGGCTTAAAACTCACGCTGGGTATGTGTGTGTGCGTGCCCAAGATCCCGAGAGGAGAATGGAGAAGGGATTGCAGCGTGGCCATCCCCCCTGGGGGGTGATTTCTCGCTTTCTGTCTGTCTGTCTCTGTCTGTCTGGTGAGCACAGGCGCCCTATAGCAAAAACCTCTTCAAAAAAAATAATATTAATTAATTAATTAATTTAAAAGAATTATTTTATTCAACTTTATTATTTTAAAAAATTTTAAATTAGTTTTATTTTATTTTTTCAATAATTATTTTTATTTTACTTTATTTATTTTAATTTGACCAGAGAGAGAGAAAAAGAGGGAAAGTGAGAAAGCAAGCCACCAGGTCTGGGACTCAAATCACAGTCGGCTGTGTGGGAGTCCAGCACCTTTAACCACTGCTGGCCACTATGTTTAACTTTTTTAATCACTTCTCTCTTGGTCAGGCCTCTTCAATGACTTCAGGGAAAGGCTAATCATTTAACATGGCCTACAAGGCACTGCAAGATCTTGCTGTGAAACCCATACAACATAATGTTTATAAAGTAAGAAGGCAGGCTGTCTAAATCACAATCCTAGTTCTGTTATTCACTAGCCATGTGACCTTGAGCAAGTTAGTTTACCTCTCTGTACCTCAGTTTTCTCATCTTTGAAGATGGTACAATAGCAGAAACTATCTTATAGAGCTGTAACAAAAATTAAATGAGTCTAATATACATAAAGAGCATAATACAATGTCTGGCACATAATAAATACATATTAGCTATCACCGTCTCTATTTCTTCTCTTTGGCTGTGTTCTATATCAGGTAGGCCCCATAAGTCCCAGGCAACCTGCTTCTTTACTTAAGATATTCTCATCCCAAACCCTCCTCACTTCTTTCCTTCTTCCTCCATCCTAGCTCCACCACCACTTGCTGTGGGAAACCTTTCCAGATCAGACTATTTGCTCCCACTATGGGCTTCCATGTTATCTAAGTGCTGGAGGTCCAGTTAAATCTAAATGTCAGATAAACAATAAATCATCTTTTTGCATGTTTCAGGCAATATTTGGATTTCAGATAAACAATGAATAATTTTTTCTTATGCATATGTTCCATGAGATATTTGGAACATACCTATGCTATTTGTTGTTTTCTGACATTTGATTTTAAATGGATGTGCTGTGTTTTATCTGTCAGCTCTAAGCCTCAGAGGCCCTCTATATTCATCACCCTTATCACACTATAACGGTTTAAATGAGTGGGACAGGTGGTTCTTTGTTTCCCCCACCAGATGTCACCTCTGTGAGGGCAGGGCCCAGGCACCCTTACTCACTGTTTTAGAGCCAACACCTGGTGGGCAGGCATTCCACAAATGACTAGATCTTCAAGCTAAAGCTCAGGCACCACCTGTTGAGAGTTGACTCTAACTACAGGCAAACTTTCTGGGAGAACAGTATTTTTTAAAAAAATTAATTTTGTAGACTCCCAAAATATTCAGACAAGAAGCCATTTTAAAGCTGAGGTGTGTTCTGGTGTGTTCAGGGAAGCCATGCTCTAAACCCACCTCCTAGACTCCCAAAATATTCAGACAAGCACTGTAGAGGAGAGATTTTGTCACAGAATGTCCAGAAACAACCACAGAGGTACAAGAAACATTAGAAACCAAGAAAATGTCTCCCGTAAGGGAAAAGAACATTACCTCATCATCTATAAACAGTACTGTAGAATTCTTGGAAATGTCTGATAAAGACTTCAGGATATTTGTATTGATAAAACTAAACAAGATGCAAGAGCTGAGAGATAATGAACTCCAGAAGATGCAGGAGAAAAGAGACAACGAGTTCCACGAGGTGTTGAAGTTCTTTCATGATCTGAGAGAGGAAATATACATCATGAAAAAGAATCAAATGGAGCTATTAGAGATGAAGGCTGCCCTTCAGAAAATCAAAACGTCCCTCAAAAGTATTACAAGTAGATTAGTCCATGCAGAAAATTGAATCTCTTATGTTGAAGGTAAAAACCTCTGATCTAGAAAAAAAAACTGAGAAAATAACCCAACAAAATGAGAATACTATACGAGAAATACTAGACAGCATTAAGCACCCAAATATTAAGATAATTGGTATCCCAGAAGGTGAAGAAACTAATAAGAAAACTGATAATCTATTCCATGAAATCTTGGAAGAAAACTTCCCAGATCTAAAGAGGCATTCAAATATCCAGATCCAAGATATACAAAGGACCCCTAATAGAGTCAACCCAAGATCTTCTCCAAGGCACATCATAGCCAGACTGGTCAAATCTACAGACAAAGACAAGATACTAAAATTGGCAAGAGAGAAACATCAGGTTACTTATAAAGATTATCCTATTGGGCTAACCTCAGACCTCGCATCAGAAACAATGTGAGCAAGGAAAGAATGGGAAAATATATTCAAAGTGTTAAGTGAAAAACAGTTTCAACCAAGAATACTATACCCAGCAAAATTATCTTTCATATGGAAAGAAAGAATAAAAACATTTTCAGATAAATAAGACTTGAAAGAATTTGCCAGGAGCAGACCTACTCTTCAAGAAATTCTGAAAGGAGTGCTTGACCAGTAGAACTAAAGATACATACAGAAATAAGAGAACAAAAGGCAACCAAGAAAATGACCAATTTAATGCTAGGGACAAGAAATATCAATAACAACGTAGAATGTTAATTCCCAGGATTTAAATGGAAAGATTGGACCACAGCAACGCTGTATATTCAACAGAAGAGAGTTTGAACGTAAGACTGAACTGGCGAAATGGAATTTTATGACTTTTGAGTAAAACATTACTGATTTTTTTTGCTATGCTTTGTTTTCCCAATTTAAACAGTTTACTTTCTTTTTGGTTGTTGATAGGTTTAGCAATATGTTAAAATATTTTTCTTGTTTGTTTCTTTAAATGGAAACAAACTTTTCTTCCTTCCTGATCCCTCTGAAATTGGAAAATATTTGGGAATATTCTTATATTATTATATTCTTATTTTGTGGGAGAAGGGTTATTTGCATAAGTTCAATAATGCTTATTGCATTGATTCAGAAATCGGAAATACTCATTATTGGACGGGCCTTTGAAATGTCATATCTGAAGATTAATTAGAAAATTATAGAACTGGGGACCAGCAGGTGGCATGGTGGTTAAGGCTCTGGACACTCCCACATGGCCGACCAGGGTTCTTCCAGTGAGGGCTGTTAGGTGACCCCATAATTTTAACTTTTTTTTTTGGAGAGGTTTTTGCTATAGGGCGCGTGCGCTCACCAGAAAGACAGAGAGAGACAGAGAGATAGAAAGCGAGAAATCACCCCCCAGAGGGGATGGCCACGCCGCAATCCCT
The DNA here is from genome assembly GCA_026018925.1 of Tupaia tana. NCBI lineage: Eukaryota > Metazoa > Chordata > Mammalia > Scandentia > Tupaiidae > Tupaia > Tupaia tana. Next base: position 44,060,926 of record JAKSZU010000006.1, on the reverse strand, counting down.
TCTCCTCCATTCTCCTCTCGGGATCTTGGGCACGCATGCACATGCGCCCGGCGTGAGTTTAAGCCACCAGGTCCGGGACTCGCAATCCCTTCTCCTCCATTCTCCTCTTGGGATCTTGGGCACGCATGCACATGCGCCCGGCGTGAGTTTAAGCCACCAGGTCCGGGACTCGAACTGCGGTCGACTACGTGGGAGTCCAGCGACATAGCCATTATGCTAACTGCTGGTCCCAATTTTAACATTTTCAAAAAGACATTTTTACACCTATTTTTCTTGACTGTTAGGTAGTAATATCCACAATTAACAGATGAGAAAACAGACTCAGGTGGTAAGTGACTTACCCGAGATGATCATTGAACGGAAGAGATAATTTTGACCCTAGAAGTTGACTTCATACTCTTCCTATACTGACCCTCTGGGCTGGTAGAAAGAATCAGAATTTTGAGGATCTCTTCCCCCAGGCGGTTTCTCTAGGAAGAATTCTGATACCTGGCCCCTCCCCGCAGTTTAATTGGTCTTTCCATGTTTCCTAGTAAGTCTGAGAGGAGACTGAGAGGCTGGCACCTGCATATGGAAAATTCCCCCCAGGTGATGCTTAGCTCATTTTCCACGTTGTAGAGGACACTGTGTAGGTCAGAACAGAGAGCTCCCTCAGAGCTCCAGGGAAACCGGAATAACAGGGGTCAAAAGTCAGAAATCCGGGGAACCAGCAGTTAGCGTAATGGCTATGTCGCTGGACTCCCACGTAGTTGACCACGGTTCGTGTCTCGGACCGGTGGCTTACAACTCACGCCGGGCGCGTGTGCGTGCGTGCCCAAGGTCCCGGGAGGAGAAGGGATTGCGGCGTGACCATCCCCCCTGGGGGGTGATTTCTCGCTTTCTGTCTCTGTGTCTTTCTCTGTCTGTCTGGCGAGCGCACGCGCCCTATAGCGAAAAACCTCTCCAAAAAAAAAAAAAAAAAAAAAGTCAGAAATCCGTTTTTCTTTAACCTGCATTTCTGGGAGACAACATCCACCCTTCATTAAATTTCTAAGGACAGAACCTGATGGTTAAGAATGCTGGATTCCCATAGCCCACCGTGGTTCGTGGTTCGTGGTTCGAGTCCTGGGCCCTAGCTTGAAAACCATCTGGGTACTTATGCTTGTGAGCACCAAATTCTGGCAGGAAGGAAAAGTGGAGAAGAAGGTATTTCAGCAGTGACTGCTCCCTCTCTCTCCTGCTCTCTTTCTGGCAAGTGTAGGATACTCTTTTGCAATTAAAAACAAAACAGACTTTAAAGAGTTTGCCTTTTGATTATGTACATGTGTGAGTATTGCTCTGGGATGAGGCGAGGAGGTTGAACTGGGCCTTGGTGTGGCACCTAGTAAGCCCACCTCTTGGAGTGCCGCTGGAAGCTCCTCTGGCTGAGGGGAGCTGGGATTCTTCCTCTGGAAAATGCCTATAAGGTTCACCAGGTACTACCTGTGATCCCAGCGCCCCTTCTACAGGGTCAGAGACCCTCAGGAAGATTCGCTCAGGCGGGAGACTGACTCCAACCTCCACCCAGACAGAACCCACGGAGCAGACTGGTGGCTTGAGGAAACTGACACTTGCTAGACCCCGCATTCCAGCCCTGTTTCCGTGAGCTTCTCGCTCTGAAGGAGTGGAAACGGGAAGGAAGGAATGACTAAGAAAGGACTTGGCTGCCAGGGGCAGAAGGTCAGAAGCTAATGATCTAAATCAGAACAGGCTGTGAGCAATCCCGTAAAGCTAAGTATAAAACTCTCCAACAAGGCTCCATTTTCTTAAGCTGCTGCAGCCTCGGCTTACTTGATTTGGGGTGGCAAGTGAGGAAAAAAGCTCTTCCAGGACTGCAGACTGCTGGGGTTCCTTGGGCAGTGTTCTGTTTTATCACCAAGGGCCGACTGGGTGAACCAGCTCCTGCCAACGCACGGGTGCAGAACATGCTGAGGCTCTGACACTGGCGGCGGAAGGATATCGGCTACTCGACTACTGTAGCGCAAAAATGACAAACGTAATTCAATTATCATTATTACTTGAGTCACGGAAGAAATGTGTGCTGACAGAATTCTCTCTGTACCAAAGACGCGACCTGGATTAGAGCACTCGCACGTGTTGAGACCATCTGGCCAAGGACAGGGAGCTGTCCCCAGGGAGAATCTATCCCTGGCGCAGTCGAGCCGCTCAGCCTGCCCGCCATCACCTGGCGGGACCCGGCCACCCCCATAGGCGAGCCCAGCTCCCGCGGCGACCCGGGCTCTGGTTGCTGGGTAACGCGGAACGCGCGCGGAGCGGGCGGCGGAAGGCGGGTACCAGGCGCGCTCTGCAGCGCCCTCTGCAGCACCTGCTGCCTCTCGGGGGCCGAGGCCGCCCTGCGCTGCCAGGAGCTGGGGCGGGGGGAGTGGTTCCCTGGCCTGGAAAGCGCGGTTCTGGTGCCGCTTCAGGCTCAGCCAGTGAGAGGTAGGGGGTGTGGCATCGGGAAGGGGCAGGCTGGGTACTTAGAGCCGCGCTGGCCGCCGGGCTTGGCCTCTTGCGAGCTTGCAGTTTCTGTAGCGGGGCATTGGGGGGGTAGCAGGGCGGCCACTCAGCTGCATCATGGTGACCCCCTGCCCCACAAGCCCCGCTGCCCAGGTGGGGAGGATGGACGACCAGAATCTCCGCGCCCCGGTGAAGAAGAGCAGGCGCCCGCGCCTCCGGAGGAAGCAACCGCTGCAGCCGCTGAATCCGTGCCCGCTTCCTGGAGACTCCGGCGTTTGCGACTTGTTCGAGTCCCCTAGCTCCGGCTCCGACGGCGCAGACAGTCCCGCGGGGTCCACAACCCTGGGCTACAACCCCGCGCCGGGCCCTGCCCAGCCTTTGGCGCAGCTAGATCTACAGACCTTCCGTGACTACGGCCAGAGCTGCTATGCCTTCCGCAAGGCGCAGGAGAGCCACTTCCACCCGCGGGAGTCGCTGGCGCGGCAGCCACAAGTGAGGCGCCGGTAGAGCCAGCTCCCCGCCGCCGCTCTTCCTCTCCCAGGCTCTCTCCTTTCTTACTGTCTGCCCTCCGCTGGGTCCCCTTCGGCACCTGTCCAGTTCCCGCCTCCAGTTGGAGGAGAAGGGGCTTTGGAGGGCCAGGTCACCAGCCTCGTTTTACAAGTGGAGAAAAATGGGGGTGTGGGGATGCTCTAGTGACTGACCCCGTCTCCAGGCTGGCTAATGGGGCACAGTAGAGTGCAAAGACGTTACTTTCTAGGTTCGAGTCCTGAATATTACCGACCTTGGGCAAATGAAAATGGATGTCCCCACCCCCTTGCACTGAATTACCGAGAGGATTACCCTAGGTAACGTGTTTGGCGTTTGGCACACACAGCGCGCCAAGCACGAATCCTGGCGTTCCACGGAGCTGCCACTTGGCCTGGGCCCTTTCCGCAGCAGCACTGCCCGTTTCCCAGTTTCCAGCGCATTGAGCCTTTTCCTCTTCTTCCTGCCGGCCTCTGGGGAAGCTCTCTAGGTCTTCTTGGCTCTTCTCTTTCGCCACCTTTCTCCGCCCTAGGCTCAGCCGGCCCGCCTCCCTCCTCCCTCCCGGCAGGTGACGCCGGAATCCCGCTGTAAACTGCTTAGCTGGCTGATCCCTGTGCACCGCCAGTTCGGCCTCTCCTTCGAGTCCCTGTGCCTGACGGTGAACACTCTGGACCGCTTCCTCATCACCACCCCAGTGGCTGCGGACTGCTTCCAGCTGCTCGGGGTCACCTCCCTGCTCATCGCTTGCAAGCAGGTACGTCCGCGCGGTGTCCAGTGCGCCGGGCAGCCAGGTTCACTACCAGACTGTGACCCCCTCGGTCGCTAGCGCGCACGACTCAGCGCTGGATTCCTTGAACTCGTTTTGGCAGATAAGTGAGCAAGTTTATATATCCCACAGCCTTAACTTTAAATCCCCCCTCCAAACTAGCAGTGCTTTCACTCAGCACACCCCCCCCCCCACACACACACACAGGCTGGAGGTAGTCCCAAACAGTTCTTAGTGATGCCTCTATTCTAGTTTAGGGTGGAGGGGGGAATTGAAATTTTTCCAAACACTTTTTTTTTTAGAAGTTACAGAAGTCGCTCTGGAACTAAATACATCCAGGAGATTTTAGTGGCGGTAGTGGCTAGTGGCGAGGTGAAGTCCTGGCTTCCCCTCTGGAAGGGATGTGAGGAATCTCGGTGCTCTGCGGGGTTTCAGGCTGGGTGGGCCTTGGGTCCTGCAAACTCGGAGGCCGGGTCTGAGTGCGCTTGTGTTGCAGGTGGAGGTGCATCCGCCGCGCGTGAAGCAACTCCTGGCCCTGTGCTGCGGCGCCTTCTCCCGGCAGCAGCTCTGCAACCTCGAGTGCATCGTACTGCACAAGCTGCGCTTCAGCCTGGGCGCGCCCACCATCAGCTTCTTCCTGGAGCATTTCACGCACGCTCGCGTGGAGGCTGGGCAAGCCGAGGTCTCGCAAGCCCTGGAAGCTCAAGCCCTGGCGCAAGGGGTGGCCGAGTTGAGCTTGGCGGACTATGCCTTCACCAGCTACTCCCCTTCCCTGCTGGCCATCTGCTGCCTGGCGCTGGCTGACCGCATGTTAAGGCTTCCGAGCCCAGTGGACCTGCGCCTGGGTGGGCACCCCGAAGCTGTGCTGCAAGACTGCCTGGGCAAACTGCAGCTGCTGGTGTCCATAAACAGTACTTCCCTGGCTCACATGCTGCCGCTCCAGATCTGCGAGAAGTGCAGCTTGTCCCCGAGCTTGAAATAAACCAGACCTTTGGTTTCCTTTTGTTCTCTGGCTCAGGTGCTGGACCGCCTCCATTGCTTTGGTAGAGTGCAGTAGTTTGGTACACAGAGAAAGATTCAGGGTTCCTGCTTTGTCACTGGCGATGTGTAAATAGTGTACGACAGTAGCAGCTGCCAGTTCATTTTGCTGAGAGTACACTAGAGTTGTTTTCACCCAGTAAACAAGGGTGTCTGTTGTGATTGGCCTGTGCCTGTCAGTGGGAAGGAAAGGTGAAGTCAGCCCTGGAATAGGGGTCATCTTGACGTTTAAGGGATCCGTTCCTCACTCCAGTTGACATCTGTCTGGGGAACACCTGGCTGGACTTGGTTCATGCTACTGTGATTCCAGTGATGAGATGAGTCCCTTGTAAGCTTGGGTCCCAGGAACCTCTTGGCAGGAGGCTGAGGACTGCGCACTTAAAGGGCCAGAGTCCAAAGAGCCAGATAGTGTGTGAAGCAGAATAAAACCCACAGCAGTCTATGCAGTCCAGGGGGGCCAGAATTGTGCCTGTGGGTGCAGGCAAAGTAGGGCTGGGAAGCTCCGAGGACCGCGCAGGTGTGCTGGCAGAAGGCAAGCAAGCAGTACACCATATGGAGAATCCCGCAGGCAACGGATGCATGTGGAAAATTAAGGCTTTGCAGGTGCATGTGGTTGTTACAAATCCAGGCCATTCACCCTGCGATCACATGGTTCAGCTGTTCACACTGCTTCGGGTGAGCCCACCTTAACAAAGGCAGCATAGTAAGAATGGTGTTAGAGTGCTCACGGTGTACCAGGTACTGTGTTCAACATTCCTTATTTCAGTCTTCCAGCAATTCCATGAAGCAGTCTATTATCCAGTTTTTTGGAGGAAGACACTGGGATGTAGAGAGGTTAATCAGCTGTGGAATAGGCAGGATTTGTACGCAGATGGTGAAGGGAGAAAGAAAACATTTAAGGGACACAAAAATGGGAAATCATCTGTTAATGAGAATGTGTTTGGAATACCTGACTAGACTAATATACAGTGAGTCCAGAGTCCCAGTCTTAGCCACACTGCTAAACTTCCCCCACTTAGAGGTTTCTGGAAACTCTCGGAGACCCTCTTCCTGAGTTGGGTGCAGGACCAGTTATTTATTCAGTGCTCTCCATTGGACAGATACTACAGTCACTCCTCATTTAACAACTCACCTGGTGACCAGTTCTCCAGCTTGGAGGAATCCCTTGCTCAGCCAGTGGGAGTCTTGGGAGTCCCCTTTGTCAGTCTTTGTCTCTTTCCTGTATTCATGATGCAAAGAGTTCACAATCATGCAAGACTGTGTATTTCCTTTATAAAGCTGTCTTTCTTGTGCACCCTAGTAGTATTCAGAATAAATCAAAACGATGCCCTGGGTTTATATTATTATGTTGTGATGTCTCATCATTTTTTGGCACTTATCTAATGTATGCTTTTTGTATGGATAGAATTACATTATTCACGTGTGGTAGTGTGCGATATCTATCGAAAAATGCATACCTTGGGGCCAGCAGGTGGCATGGTGGTTAAAGGTGCTGGACTGACTGTGGTTCAAGTCTGGGACCTGGTGGCTTGCTTTCTCACTTCTCTCTCTCTCTCTCTCTCTCTCTCTCTCTCCCTCTCTCTCCCTCTCCCTCTCCCTCTCTCTGATCAAACTGGAAAATAATAGTAAAGTTAAATAAAAAGTCCTTAAAAAAGAATAGAAAAATACATACCCTATGGCGCTACTATACTCAAGACATCTGCCTTTACACTCCTCACTTCTGTGCTCATTTGCTTAACAACTTCGTTGTAGGAACATAACCTGGTCATTAAGTGAAGAGTGTCTGTATAGGAAACATTTTGGGGAGCAAGCACAATCCTTACCCCAGGCTGGAGCTCTTGGATTCTATAGCTGTTACTTTATCTTCATTCTCACTGTCATGAATCTGCTGTGGGCCCTGAATCTCAGTCATTACCTCTGCATAGGTATTAACCTTTCTGAGCTCTACAATTGATAGCAGGATTGTCTTACAGCGCAAATGAGATTACGTGTAAGTATTGTGAGGTAGTATAAATTAGGGTTTAAGGAAGTGGGCTCTAGAGCCCATTGGCTGAGTGACCTTTAGCAAGTCTCATTTCTATGCTTACTTTCAACTGTAAGAATGGGAATAACCATAGCAGCTGTTTGATAGGGTTGAGGTATGGCTCTAATGAGATGCTCCATACAAATCCTCCAGCACAGGTCCTGGCACACAGCAAGCCCTCCGGAGATGAGGGTGGGTCAGTAGGTAGAGTAGTGGTTATGACACTGGATTCCCACATAGCTGACCATGGTTCAAGTCCTGGACCCAGCAGCTTGAAAATCACAACAAATAAATAGATAAATGTATGTTTTTAAAAATAATTATTTTAACTTTTTATTATTTTCCAATTTGACCAGAGAGGGACAGAGAGAGAGAGAGAGAGTGGGAAAGTGAGAAAGGAAGCCACCAGGTCCAGGACTTGAACCATGGTTGGCCATGTGGGAGTCCAGTGCCCTTAACCACCATGCCACCTGCTGGCTCCGATAAATGTATGTTTTTAAAAAGAGAGAGATAAGTTCTAGGTGATGCCTATACAGTGATGAGGGAGGAGGTGTTGTTTAGAAACACTTGGAGTGAAGAAATAAAGATAAAGCAATTATGGTGAAGTGTTCATCAGAAATGAACATACGGTCATTCATTGTACTGCTTTTTCAAATTTTGGGGGTCGAACAAATACTATAGTAAAGTTTTGGGGGTAAAAAAAATCCCAGTCACAGGGCTGGCAGTCGGCATGGTGGTTAAGGGCATTGGACTCCCACATGGTTGACTGTCATTCAAGTCCTGGACCTGGAGGGTTGCTTTCTCACTTTCTCGCTCTCTTTCTTTCTCACTCTGTACCTTTCTGGTCAAATTTAAATACATAAATTAAATAATTAAGAAAAAAATGTTAAATCCCAGTCATGTTTCACTGCATTTATAATAAACTCTAAATGTATGACGAATACAAATAAAAACCTCAAAACAAGTTTAGAGAACCTTCCTTTACTTTCTTTCCACATGCATCTTCCAAGTGCTCTCTGGAGCCAGAGGTGCCTTACTCTGGGCCCCTTAGCCCTTCTCTCCTGGGATGTTGAACTTTCTCCTCCTTTGGTCAAGGAGAGGGTTGTGGTGATATGCAAACTGTTTGGAGAGAAGCTTTTTTGATGGTGAAAAAGGTGAAGGGGGAAGATTATGTCACCTGTCTCAAGACCCAGACCACCTTGGACCTCAGCATGGCTGTGAGGATCTGGCCTTTCTGCAAAATACTTTGGATGGGACCGGCAGGTGGCATGGTGGTTAAGGGCGCTGGACTCCCACATGGCTGAGTGAGGTTTGAGTCCTGGACCTGGTGGTTTGCTTTCTTACTCTCTCTCTCTCTCTCTCTGGTCAAATTAAAATAATACATAAATAAATAAATAAAATAATTCTTTAAAAAAAAAAAAAAGAGTGACTTTGGAAGGAGTCATCTTCACCAGTGTCTGTCTACTCCATCAGTCAGCAAGATTAACATGGGTGGTTGGTTCCAGAGTCATCCAGACTAGGAGTTATATAATCCAGCTATTTCATTCCTTGTTGCCACAATGTGTTTTTTTTTTTTTTTTTTTTTTTAATTTTTTGGAACTCATTGACGGACATTTGGTAAATGAACCTGTCCTGGAAAATCTGTGATGGTCTCCATGTGTAGAGATCTTTCCAAAACTCAGACAAAGGGCCCCCTACTCACTTTACAGATTGAAAAGTGGGTAAAAATAGGGGTGGAAATGGGGTGGCTACTGACTGTGCTACTCATAAACCAGAGGAACCAGGAAACAGAACCAGGGACAGCCTGCAGAAAGCTAGACCTGTAACCGAAAATCCTGTTTTAAAAACAAAATAAGGGGGACCAGTAGTTAGCGTGATGGCTATGTCACTGGACTCCCATGTAGTCGACAGGGGTTTGCGTCCTGGACCCGGTGGCTTAAAACTCATGCCGGGGCGTGTGTGCGTGTGTGCCCAAGATCCCGAGAGGAGAATGGAGGAGAAAAGATTGTGGCGTGGCCATCCCCCTGGGGGGTGATTTCTCGCTTTCTGTCTCTCTGTCTCTCTCTGTCTGTCTGGCAAGCTCAAGCGCCTTATGGTAAAAACCTCTCAAAAAAAAAAAAAAAAAAAAAAAAAAAAAAAAAAAAAAAAAAGATCAAGAGAAGCTGAATCCACCCCGGGGGAAGACTGAGACCTGAGACCCTGAGACGTGCCAAGCTCCGATGGGCTGGAGGAAGGGGGGATGATGGTGGGAAGGGGATCCCAGCATGACAAGACCCTGTGGAGGATGCTCATCTTCCTTTTTATAGAAAAAAAAATTATCCACACTAAGCACCAGTCACTTCACATAAATAATCTCACTCAACTTTGAAGCAGCACTTTAAGGCGGTCAGTGTGCTGTTTGTCCTAAAGGCCTGGGGCTCACAGATCTGGTCATGGGTGGAGTCTGGTCTGATTCAGCGGCTCTCTGATCCTCCAGCCAGAGCTCCTCACTGTAGGTGACAGATACCCCACGAACTCCAGCTGGCTGACCTCACCCCAACTCCCTGCCTATATTTATTGGGCTACTCTCTGCCCCTATTAGGGATGCCTTGTTTCTTGATCCAAACAACTATCAAGGGGAAAAGAATGATGGCGTTTTAAAAGAGATTCTTTCTCCACTACCACCCGGTATAAGGCAAAAACGAGGTGCTCAGAAGGAGGGGAGCCAGCGCTTCCAATGTTCACATGACTGTTCAGACTGGGTTTATGTGGTGATCCTGAGAGGAGCCCCTTGCCCAGGGGTGACCCTTCCTGGCAGAGCACTCCGGCTTGGAAAGGGCAGCTAAGATCGTGGCCCAGGGGGACCAGCAGGTGGTGTAGAGGCTAAGGCACTGGACTCCCACGTGGTCAGCCACGGTTTGAGTCCAGAGCCACCAGGCTGCGGGAGCCCAAGACGAAAAAGGGACCACCCCCCCTCCCGCGGGTGGTTTCCTGATTTCTGCCTCCTTGATGGGCAGCTGGGTGGGGTTGTAGGGGACCTGAAACACCCCCGCGACATTTACAGAAACTGAAGGAGGGTCTGTAGATATCACTTTTAACAAATTGAGCTTTATATAAAGGACTTGCTCAAGTGCCTCTGTTGGGGAAAGTGTGGGGCTGGGGATGTGGGGCGAGACTCTTGGCGTCAGGCTGAGAAACTAAGTGGAAGTCTGTGAGTCAGACCCTAAAAGCTGCCCAGGTTTGAGGGAAGGGGTTTCTATATTCCGGGGAGTCGCTGCCGACAGTTACATCTTTCCTTGACCCCGCGGGGCACAGCAAATGCCGCACTCAGGCTTTGGCCAGTGTCACTCCGCCTTTATTCCCTGCTTTGTGGCTGGGGTGGGAAAAAAAGGACCTATAATAATCGTTAACTCTTTCATTCCCGCTGTCCATGAACGCGAGGGCGGTAGCCAGTGGTACCGATGGGTAAGGCTCCTCTGCCCCTCCTTCTTCCTTCCCTTCCTGGCGCGGGAGGCTGCGGCGCCAACGCCTGCAGAAAGGGCGCTGGCGGGCCTGGGCCCCGCGCTGCTGCTCCCGGGGGAAGCCGCCCTGCCAGCTTGGGTTTAACGCCTCCGCCCGCGCGCACATTGTCCGGGGCTGAAGGCGCCACCTCTGGCGCTCCGGCGCGAGACGCCCCTCCCGCGCGGCTGCCGCGTCCCCTCCTGGCCTTCCCTCCGCGCCCTCCTCTCCTCCCTAGCCACGCGCCTCCCGCGATTTTTGGCCAGCTTCTGAGCCTGCGGGCGGCGGCAGAGCGCAGGGTGTGGGTCTTCCTCCTAGCCTGAGCCGCCGCCTCCGAGCAGTCGGCCGCAGCAGACAAGGATGCAGGCGTGCGGGACCGGCGCGGCGGGGCGCCGGGCTTTCGACAGCATCTGCCCTAACACGATGCTGGAGCTGCCAGGTCGGCACCTCGGCAAGCCGGGAAAGCTGGAGAGGAAGGTGGGACCGCTGACCCGGCTGGCGGGGTCTGCGCGCTCTGTGCCCGGAGGACTGACTCGCGGTCACCGTTTCTCTGCCCGGCTAGCTGGCCTCTCCGCGGAAGTTCTTTCCTGCATGCAGCGGCGGCAGCCAGGTGTCGGCGTACGAGGAGCCTCCGGACTCCGAGCGCTCAGCGCTGCCAGGTGAGCCCCGTGGCACCCGCACGACCCTTGGGGTTCCCCGCGCCCGGTGGGTGTGGCGCGCGCTGCTCGGAGGTGGTTCTCCCCCCTGCCCCCGGCTCCGACGAACTGGCGAGGGTCCCAGCAAAAGCCTACCCAGAGGCTCAGGACGCGCCCGGCGCGTGTCTCCCGGTCTCCCGGTGCAGCGCTTACCACCATAGACCTGCAGGACCTCGCCGACTGCTCCTCGCTGCTTGGGTCCGACACGCCGCCCTGTGGTGACCCGGCTGCCTCGCAGGTACTTCCCCTTCTGTAGCCTCGCGGCTTCGCACAGCCCAAACTCCAGCTCGCGGGTGGGTGGTGGGTTTATTTCCATAAAGGTTCTGCAGCGCTGGCATTTGCAGCTGGCAGGGGGAGGCCTCGTACATGAACTTGAGCCTTTCGGATTTGAACTTCCTCCTCCCTCCTCGCCCTCTCAGTACGTTATAAAGGCTGCGTACCCCGGGCTGTTTTGCGCTCACCTGGAGGGTTGGTTCTCCCAAGCTATCTGTTCCCTGGAGCTATGGCAAGGCAGCAGGGAAATTGAGCCCTGAGAGACCAGGCCGGGAGTGGGAGCAAAGGTCTGCCCTGGACACCGGCCACATGTCCTGTCTGTTTCCCAACACCCCCTTCCAGGCCGTTCTAACCGGTTTCATTTCCTGCGTATCTAAGAATGGAAGAGATGGGTAACATCAACAAGAGTGGAAAAGAGGAAGAGAGTTTGCATTTGTGGGAAGTGGGAAGAACAGAGGAATCTGGAAGAAATTTGACAGAAAATGTTCCTTTGCAGTGGCCCTTATTATTTTTTTAAAAAAATATTTACTTATTTAATTTTATTTGTTATTTTAATTTTAAAATTTGACCAGAGAAAGAAAGGGAAAGTGAGAAGGCAAGTCACCAGGCCTAGAACCATAGCTGACCATGTGTGGGAGTCCAGTGCCCTAACCACTACACCACCTGCCAGCCCCATGTAGTGGCACTTTTTAAAAGTCCTCTTCTTCCCCTCTTAAAGCCCTGGTCACTTGTCATGGAGGGGGGGAGGCAAAGATGTGTGTGTGTGTGTGTGTGTGTGTGTGTGTGTGTGTGTTTCTTTTCTTTCCCCCAAAGCCTGTCTTCTTACTTCCATTCCATTTCCAACATTTCTAGGGCTGACACTCCAAGGCAAGGCAAAGTGTGGTGGTCCTCAGTGCTGTCGTGGAGGAAGCCAGAAACTTGGCTGGGAGGAGGGTGGGAAGAGGGTGGAAGATGCGACCTGAATGAGTGCTGGCCAGGAGTCTCCCCAGTGGGTCAAGAAGTCCTCAGGACAGGAGGTCTTAGCCAGATGCAACCCACAGGCAGGGTGCTGCATGTGCTGGGACCACGGGGTGCTGGGCACATAGCCAGTACAGAGCTCTCCAGAAGACATGGCCACCTCCCAGAACTAGAAGCAAAGATGAAGCAAAGCGTCTCAGTTCTCCCAGAGTAGAGATTGTTAATGCAGTGGCAGGAGTGGACATTGCCCTGCGGAGGACATATAATTATTCTTAGAGCTGGATGCTCAAATGAGGAGAGGCAGTGCATGAGCATCTGTCACCTGACCAGAGACTTAGGTCACTCCTTTACCCCAACATGTGTATTTTGCAAGTGACAGAAACCAAGAAGACTTTTGTCCAATGTTTGCTTAAATATGCAGATTTCTTCCTTCCTTCCCTTTCTTTCTAGGTCTCTCTCCTTCCCTTTCTTCCTCCCTCCCTCCCCTTTTTCCTCTCTTTTCTTCCTACCTTCCTTCCTTTCCTTCTTTTTTTTTTTTTTTGAGAGGTTTTTGCTGTAGGTCACATGCGCTTGCCAGAAAGACAGAGAGAGACAGAAGGACAGAAAGCGAGAAATCACCCCCCAGGGGGAATGGCCATGCCCCAAACAACCCCTTCTTCGGGGGGTTGCACGCACACGCGCCCAGCATGAGTTTAAGCCACCAGGTCCAGGACTTGAACCACTCTGGTCGACTACTTGGGAGCCCAGCAACATAGCCATTACACTAACTGCTAGTCCCTTTCCTTTCCTTCTTTCTCTCATCTTTTCTTCCTTTTGTCAGAGGGCATGTACAATTGTCCAGAAAGAAAGAGAGAGAGAGGGAGCAAGAGAGAGAGAAATAATAACCCAATGGGGTGTGGTTATGCCACAATTTCTTCCGTATTTCTCCATCCTGTGGGGATTTGGACATTTTTCAAGCTGCTGCTGGGCCATGATTCAAACTATGGTGGGCCATGTGGGATCCAGTTCCTTTAACCACTAGGCTACCAGCTAGCCCTACATTTCTTTTTTTTTTCTTTCTTTTTTTTTCAATGAGAGAGTTATTATTTTATTTTTAAAGAGAGTTTTCTTGCTATAGGACATGTGTGCCCTATAGAGTGGAGAGAGAGAGAGAGAGAGAGCGCGAGCGAGAGCGAGAGAAAATGAAATCACCCCCCAGGGGATGGTAGAGAGAGAGACAGAAATAAAAAATTCACCCCCCTGTGGGGATGACCATCACTCTGAGATCCCTTCTCCTCCATTCTCCTCTTGTGACCTTGGGCATGCATGCACATGGTGCATGCCCAGCATGAGTTTTTTTTGTTTTTGTTTTTGTTTTTTAGGAATTATTCCATTAAACTTTATTTATTTATTTATTTATTTATTTATTTATTTATTTATTTTCATTTCACCAGAGAGGGAGAGAGATAGAGAAAGCTGCCAGGTCCGAGACTTGAACCATGGTGAGCCATGTGGGAGCCCAGCGCCCTTAACCATCACGCCACCTGCTGGCTTCCCACATGAGTTTTAAGCTACCAGGTCTGAAACTCTAGCTGTGGTTGACTATGTAGGAGTTGTGACATAATCACTATACCCCCTGCTGGTCCCTATTTTATTTTATTTTATTTTTTTACAGAGTCTGCCTTCCTGCCCCACTCTAGCTAGGACCCAGTGCCACTGTGCCCAGCCTGTTTAGGCTAGACCAGGAGAGAAACCTGGGCCTTCTGTATAGTAGCCCAGTCATCCAGCAGGAGTGCCCTCCTGCTTGTACTTCATGGCTGGACTCGGAATTTAAATTGGATGTGATGTTCTGTGTTAGTCATTTCCCCCCTTGTAGTCATTATATTAAGTTGTTGGGAAAGTCATGACGTATTTTTCTATGCAAAAATGCAAGGACCCCATAGTTGGTAAAATGCTAGGTTTATCTATTGATACTTGGGAAAGTAGGGTTCAAAGTTTCAAGGTCACACCAGATAGACTAAAAGGCCCAGGATTTTTCCTGGGAGGGACAGAGCTATACAGAGGCAGAGAGGCTCCCTCAGGAAGATGCCTTGGGGAGGCTGCTGGCCAGCACACGCTCAGGTCACATTTCCCAGCCTCTTTCCTCCAGGAAGGTGGACAGAAGTGCTCTAAAGGTGTTGGAGACCCAGGACAGCATAGGGGAAGCATTCCGGTGCCCCAGTTTCCGAGTTGGCCTCTAGCCTCCTCTTGGTAGAGCTTTTCTTGAATCCTTACTGTACTACCTTGGGCATGAGTCTCATTTCTGGCCCCTTCAGCCAGGGTGGAACTCACGCTTTAGGATTTGTCCTGGGGTCCTTAGTCCTTCCTTTCTCCTTTTAGCTGCAGGGTCCAGTTGGTATCGCCAGCCTCCCTGCTTGACACTTTCCTTCCTGAGGACACTCGTACCTCCTTTGATGTCAGGGTTAGAATAAGTTCTCTACTCTCTTGTTTTGAGGGAACAGTATAATTTACACTCAGGACTGACTCAATAGTGGAATCAGTAGAATGCCTATAGCTGGTGGACATGGACACGTTAGACGCAGCCCAGCACATCCCGGCCCTTGAGACTCTGCCCAACCCAGGGCTGTGTTCAGTAGAAGCCAGACTTTCCAAAATAGTGAGAAAAGCTGGAGGCAGCAAAGTAGGGAGGAGAGGACTGGAATAAAAACTAGCATTTTGAGGCTGAAACCCTGATATCACTATTTCAGAGCGGGGAGACTGTGAGACTCAACTTCCCTGAGCTTCAGATCCTTCTCAGGAATCACACTCTGGGCTGCCAGCTTCACACCCGGGTGTGAGGATTAACTGAGAGATGGTGTAAAAGAATGGCCACTCTAAATGCCCGAGGATTAAGCGAATCAGAAGGTTCAAGCCCCTTCCCCAGCCCTTTACCGTCTCCTTCCGCCTCATGCACCCGGACGTGCCGCTGGAGCCTAGGGAAGTGTCCATTCTAGAAGGGGAGGTGTACCAGATTGTACGAAGAAGCATTCTGAGAAATTGAAGGTGGCAACAGGTGTCCCACTTGCTGCTCAGGCAACAGAAGCATATTCCAGAGCATCCTCGACCCTTGAACTCAGTCTATCTCTCCCTCCCCTCCATGAGGCAGCGCGGGGCCTGGTAGGGTGGTGGTTGGCTGTAACAGGGCTTTGGCTGGCAACACAGACTCCACGTTACTGCTTTGGAGGACTCTGCACGCGGATGGGTCTTCAGAGGGAAGACCCGGTGTTCAGGTCGCACTCTGCTTTAGAGCGGCTGTTCCTGGGCAGGCCCGGGGTAAGTTGCACAGGAGCTTCTATCCCGCGCAGGAGGCGGGCCAAGTCGCCTGGAGGCAGCTGGCTGGCTGGTGGTGGCCAGTCCGTGGGGCGGCGCGGGCACTGCGGGAGCTGCCGGCTGCAAAACTTCGTGCGGTGCAAGCCTGATGGGTCTGTGTTCTGAACGAGGCTTGGATTTTTAGGTATGCGCCTCACCTGTGAACGCGAGCGCGCTCAGACCCGCCGCCGTGCGTGCGGGGGAAGTTGTCTGTCGGTCTAGGAATTGCTCCAGATCCTCCAGGTTCGAAGTTATCTGGTTTCCAACTCTGGTTTATTTTAGAACCCTTCTCTGCAAACAGAAGCGGACTTCGATCTGCAGGAATTCAGAAACACTGTAGACAATCTCATTGCAGGCAAGTGCAGTCTTCTCGCAGTTAAGTAACAGCAAGGACAGCCCCACTCCCCTAAAATCAGTCTAGGTCAGATTTCCGGGTGGTGGAGATTGTAAACCCAGTCACTTGCCAAAGACACCTCGTCTGGGGCCTGGGGCTACAAATCCAGTTCTTGCTCTTCCCCAGACTCCTCCTCTTTGATGTCGCCTCCCCTGGCCAGCAGTGACTTCCCCTTCTCTCCTTGCAATGTATTGCGACCGTTTGGGCCCTGCCTCTCCCCACCGCTGGACCCAGGAGGCCTGCAGTCACCACCACTACGGCCTCCAGATGTGCCCCCGCCCGAGCAGTACTGGAAGGAGGTGGCCGACCAGAACCAGAGGGCACTGGGGGATGCCCTCATTGAGAATAACCAAGTAGGGACGCTGGGTTATCCTGGGGTGGGGATAGGGTATAGTGTGTGGGGTGGAAG
This sequence comes from Tupaia tana, assembly GCA_026018925.1. Lineage (NCBI taxonomy): Eukaryota > Metazoa > Chordata > Mammalia > Scandentia > Tupaiidae > Tupaia > Tupaia tana. Next base: position 44,044,564 of record JAKSZU010000006.1, on the reverse strand, counting down.
TGAGGCTTGCTAAAGAAACATTCATCCCCGAGGACATCAGAATCAGTAGACTGGCCAATGGTTCATAACAATTTTTCTTTTAGAGAGACTTTTCTATAGGGTGAGTGAGCTCACCAGAGTCAGAGAGACAGAATGGAGAAATCCCCCTCACCCCCCCATGGCCACGCTGCAATCCCTTCTCCATTCTCCTGTGGGCATCTTGAACACTCACCTGAGTTTCAAACCCCTGGGCCTGGGATTTGAACCATCACTTATGTGGGAGTCCAGTGACCTAAATTTTATGCCATCTGCTGGTCCCCTACACCACCAACTTTTAACAGGGCAAGCAATTAAATAGGCTTTCTATGGACCAGCAGATGGTTACATTGCTGGACTTCCTGTAGTTGACCATGGTTTGAGTCCTGGACCCAGCGGCTTAAAACTCATGCCTGTGCTCTTGCCCAAGATAGAAGAATGGAGGGGAGGGGATTGGGTGTGATGTGTGTGTGGGGGGGTGATTTCTCGCTTTCTGTCTCTGGTGAGCGCAGTGCATGCACTCTATACCAAAAATCTCTCAAAAAAATAAGAAAAAAAAAGGCTTTGTACATGGCCATAAGTATATTAACTTACTTTCCCCCCCTCTCTTAATGCCCACAATCATTGAGCTAGAGATTCATTTTAAAATTTAGTTTTATTTATTATTTTTAGAAGTTGATATAGGACACATGTGCTCACCAGAGAGAGAGAGAGAGAGAGAGAGAGAGAGAGAGAGAGAAATTGAGAAAGCAAGTTACCAGGTCCAGGACTCGAACCGTGGGCAGCTATGTGGGAGTTCAGTGCCCCAACCACCATGCCACCCCCAGACCGGAGCTAGAGACTCTTACCAGTCCCATTTTACAGATAAGAAACGGAAGTATAGGATGGGTGAACTTCAGAGAGAGAGCCTAGACCTGCCTGCTGCTGGTCAGTACTCTTCACATCCACGCCGCGCTGAAGATGAACTGGGATACATTTTGTGCACGTGCTTTGTTAAAAAAGATTTCTGTATCTCAGGCAAATTATTATCCTCACCAGTGCAAATGCCGTTGGCCCTCAGTTCCTGGTGAAGGCTCGAGATTTGGGTTTAATTCTTGCAGAGTGGCCTTCTCTGAGTGTTTGGGTCTCCTCCTGCAGCTGCATGTGACGCTGACCCAGAAACAGGAGGAGATCGCCTCACTCAAGGAGCGGAACGTGCAGCTGAAGGAACTGGCCAGCAGGACCCGACACCTGGCCTCCGTGCTGGATGTAAGTGGGGCGTGAGTGTGTGGGACACTGCAGGACGCTGGAGCTTCCAGTGCACCTCCCATCTGCTCGCTGGCTTGGGACACGGTGGGAGTCGGGGCGCGGAGAGCACCGCTGGGTGTGCGGTGCTCCCGACACCTGCGAGTCCCGCTGGCCCCAGGGCGGCGCTCTTCCCCATCTTTGGTAGAAGCTGATGATCACGCAGTCCCGGGATTGCGGGGTGGAGGCCGAGTCCGTCCTGCTCAAAGCGACTGCCAAAAGGAGCCTGGAGGAGCTGTTCAGCTCTGCGGGGCAGGATTGTGCGGAAGTGGACGCCATCCTGCGGGAGATTTCCAAGCGCTGCGATGAAGCCTTGCAGAATCGCGATCCCAAGAGGCCTAGACTGCAGCCAGAGCCGGCGAGCCCCGACGGCAGGCCCGGGAATCTGCACGGCGCCTTCCGCGGGCTGCGCACGGACTGCAGCCGCAGCGCGCTGAATCTGAGCCACAGTGAACTGGAGGAGGGCGGCTCCTTCAGCACCCGGATTCGCAGCCACGGCACCATCCGCACTCTCGCCTTCCCCCAGGGCAATGCCTTCACAATCCGGACAGCTAGCGGGGGTTACAAATTCCGCTGGGTTCCCAGTTAAAGTGGAAGGAAGTCCCCAAAACACTGCCCCGATTCTGAACGGAAACATCTGGAGGCTGAGCGAGAAGGTAGCTGAAACTGTTCCTGAATCTGTCTTCTCAGAGGAACTCCCCCTGCAGGGCGAATGCCACGCTGAAACTTTTGCAGAAGCAAAAACCTTTTTCTGATGCACTGTAAAGGTCTACTACAAAACATTGTATAGCTAGCTCCTCCCATGTTCACAGTGAAACTGTGTATGTGTGTATGTACACGGGCATATGTATGTGTTTACTCACGTGGATCACAGTCAACTTTAAAAGTATTTGATTTTAGCAGTTTTGAATTATGTACTTTTAAAGCAGGAAGAGATTAAGAAACCACTTAGCTACGTTCCTAACTATATAATAGTCTAGTTTTATAAGAACAAAAAAGAGGCTCTTCTAGGTTAAGTAATTTTCTACTACAGGAAGCATTATTGAAATCTTCAATCTCTTTATTCAATTAGGAATTTCAGGCCTAGAAACCAGATTTCTGGGCAAATGTATCAATACATTACTCAACTTCCCTGAGTACTGGAAGGATACTTAATTTTGCTACTATTGAATATACGTGTGTGTGTGTGTGTGTGTGTGTGTGTGTGTGTGTATTTTGGAGAGTTGTTTTTTTTTTTTTTTTTTCTATTTAAAGCTTACACTCAGCAGAGAGACAGAAAGCAAGAAATCACCCCCCAGGGTTGATGGCTATGCTGCAATCCCTTCTCCTCCATTCTCCTCTTGGGATTTTGGGCACACACACGCACACACACACACACACACACACACAAACACACACACATGTGCCTGGCCTGAATTTTAAGCTGCTGGGCCCAGGACTTGAACCGTGGTCGACTCTGTGGAAGTCCAGGGATGTAACCATTACGCCATCTGCTGGTCTCCTGAATATTTTTATTTTCGCTGCCAGAATAAAAAATACAGAGAGGTAACTGAAACAATTGCCGTAGGGAAATGCAGATCCACAGAGACAATGGGCTATCAACAATAGAGGTGCTAAGCACATTTGTTTGCAATGATTATTCATATATATATGTATATATAATATATATTTTAATATATAATTTTGCCATAGGGGGTGTGCACTCACCTGAAAGAGACAGAGGAAAAGTGAGAAATCACCTCCAATGAGGGATAGCCATGCAGTAGTCCCTTCTTCTCCACTCTCCTCTTGGGATTTTGGGCACACACACACACACATGCAACCAGCATGCTTTTCAAGCCACTGGGTCTGGACCGAAACAGCAGAGTCAGCCATATGGGATCCAGAGCCTTAACCACCACACCATCTGCTGGCATCCATTCATATAACTTTGTAAGATTTATGGAAAGTGTTTAATATGAATTATATATACATATATAATTATTGTACAGGAAAAATAGCCAACCAAAAATGAATTTTGATAATAAGAAACATGTTGTTTTAAGAAAATGTCATATACTACATGAAAATGAATGTTCACTTTTTAAAAGAATTATTTCACTTATTATCATCACTATTATTTGTTTAATTTGACCAGAGAGAGAGAGACAGAGAGTGAGAAAAGGAAAGTAGGAAAGAAAGCCTCCAGATCCGGGACTCAAACTGTCATCGACCATGTGGGAGTCCAGCGCCTTAACCACCACGCCACCTGCTGGCCCCATCACATTTTTTCCCCAAAAAAACCAAGTGGAGAAATCTTGGTGAGAGTAAAACTATCTGAATACTACAACTAAAACTGGGGTGCACATTAACAGTTTGCATTTCTTGTTCTGATCCTCTAAGAAAAACTTACATGTTATGTAATGTCTTCGCTTTGACTTCTGTTCCCTTCTGTCTAAAGTTCCTTCTACTCTGTTCTGAAATGATGTGAGTGGCATATGGCAAGTGGTGATGTGTCCCAACCTCCCCAGTCCTCAACATGTGCACTGCTTCTTGCATTTGGGGGGCCCAACTTGGGCACGTTTCCCACTGTGTGACACTGCTTGGGTAGCTGGCTCTGCCCTCCCAGTGGAGGTATCAGGTAGCAGCAGGTGAGCTAGGTAGGGTGCAAAACCTGCTCCTCCAGTTTGTTGTGTAGTGTTATCTGTATTTAAATAGCCATTTAGAAGCCAAAAAGGAAAAAAGAAGTGATAAAATAAACCACATTTCCTCATATTTTGTCTAACAAATGGACTCTTAAAAAATGCAGCATGGTTCAGAATGTTTTTCATCATCAGCTATAATATAGAGTTACACAGTTCGTGATCAGAAAAGACAAAAAATAAAAAACAGAAGAAACCTTTTAACCTGTCCCCAAAATCAATGGGTTTGTCAAGTCTTTTCCTTTCACTTATTACAATAGTAGTCTCAAAATATATTTAGCTTCAATGACTGAAAAGTCTTACACTTGAATGTAGAGACAAATTACATTTTTCACTGCCTTTTAGATTATAGCCCTCTACTTGTCATGTCAGCCATTGGCAACTCCAACTGCGTAGGTATCTTCCATTTCTGGTGGGGGTGGGGTGAAGTTCTCTTGTGACTGATGTCACAAATAGCCTACTTCACATTAACTAGCAATAGTAGAGTTTAAAAAAATAGTTTTTTTATCCAACAGATACTTACTGAATGTTACTGATAATCTCAATAATGTAGATACTAAGAAAATAGCAAATGAACAAAAGGCAAAAATCTTACTCTCATAGATGTTCTCTTCTCCTGAGGAAAGATAAATACTAAACTAGTGAATACATAAATTCTATGAAGAAAATGAGAAAGAGCAAGGATGATGTCTTAGCTAAGGCTGCTATAATGAAAGAAACTGATGGCTTAAACAGTACTGTTATTTCTCCCAGTTCTGGAGGCAGGACAACTGGATCAAGGTGCTGGCTGATTAAGTTCCTCTTCCTGGTTTGCAGCTGGCCACTTTCTTGTTGCATCCTCACATGAATCAGAGAGTTCTGGTCTTTTCTTATAGGGCCACTAATCCATCATGGGGGCTCCATCCTCATGACCTCATCTAAACCCAAGTATATCCTGAAGGCCCCACCTACAAATACTATCACGTTGTGAGTTAGGGCTCCACCATATACTTTTCAAAATTAATTTTTTTTTTTTTTTTTTTGCTATGGGGTGATCCACTTGCCTGGAAAGAGAAAGAGAAAGAGAGAGAGAGAAACTGAGAAAGCACCTGCTGGAGGGATTGCCACACTGCAATCCCTTCTCTTCCATTGGCCTCTCAGATTTTGGGTATGCATGCACACACGCTTGGTTTGTTTTTTAAGCCACCAAGTCTGGTACTCAAACTGCACAGTCTACCATAGTTGTGGGATCCAGCTACCTTAACCACCATGCCACAGGCTGGCCCCGAACATATGACATTTGAAAGGACATTCAGTCCATAGGAGGTAAAAATATCAGTGGGAGAGAATGCTATTTTAGATGGGGTGGTCTGACTAGGGAAGAGCCCTCTGATAAAGTGACATTCTAATGAAGACTTGAGAATGTTTGGGGACCAGCCTTATGAATGCCTGGGAGAAGAACAGTTTAGGCAGAGCGAACAGGAAGTAGAAAGGTCCTGGAGTGGGGAGAGTGAGCGTCTGATTGATGGCGAATGGCAAGAAGGATGGTGTGGCCACAAGTGAGTGAAAGGGGGAAGTGGAGGACATTGAGCTGAAGTGGCAGGACACCACTGGGCCTCGCTGAGGACTTTGGCTTTATGTGAGTGAGGTGTGAAATCATGAGAGGTTTTCAGCTGAGGAGTCACATGAGCACACACATTCTAAATGGAGTGCTGTGGTTTCTTTGGGAGAATTGCAGTGGGGTGGGCATAGGGAAGCAAGGGTGGAAGTAGAGAAACCTATTTGGAGACTACTGGAAGAATCTAGATGAGGGATAAATATAATTTATACCAAAGTGGCCAAAGTGGGCAGAATAATGCCCCTCCCCAAAGATGTCCAGGTGCTAATCTCTGTGAATGTGTTATGTTACTTGGCAAAGGAAAATTCAGTTATTAGAAGGAATTAAGTTTCCTAGGGACCAGCAGGTGGCGTGGTGATTGAGAGCACTGGATTCCCACATGGCCAACCACGGTTCAAGTCCTGGACCTGGCGGCTTATTCTCTCACTTTCCCTTTCCCTCTCTCTCTGTCTGATCAAACTGAAAACTAGTAATCATAGTAATAAATAAAGTTAAATAAACATAATTTTTAAAAAAAGAAGGAATTAAGTTTCCTAATTAGCTGAGCTTAAAATAGGGATAGCATTCTTGATTTTGGGGTGGACCTAATATGATCACAAAGGTCCTTAAATGTGGACGAGGAAGTCAGGGTAATGTGCTGTCAATAGAACTTGACTGTGTGGCTGGCTGTGAAGATGGAGGAAGAGGGGCACGTGGCACAGTGTGTGGTGGTCTCTAGAAGGAAATAGGAACTCCAGAACACAGCCCTGCCACTACCTTGATTTTAGCCTTGTAATTCCTATTCCAGACTTCTGGATTATAAAGTTGTAAGTAATAAATTTGGGTTATTTTTTAGCCAGTCAGTTTGTAATAAGTTTTTTTTTTTTTAAGAATTATTTTATTCAACTTTATTTATTTGTTTTAATTTGACGGGGAGACGGGGAGAGAGAGAGAGAGGGAAAGTAAGAAAGCAAGCCGCCATGCCCGGGACTCGAACCACAATCTGCCATGTAGGAGTCTAGCGCCCTTAACCACCCTGCCACCTGCCAGCCCCTGTAGTAAGTTTTTACAGCTAGAAACTGATACAATGGCAGGGTGGGCAATCCCTTTTCTTTCACTTCTCCCTCCTCTCAGGATTTTGGGTACACATATACATGCATTCAGTGTGTGAGTGCGTGCATGTTTTATTAAATAATTACTTAATTTTATTTATTTTAACTTTTGCTATAGGTGCACTCACCAGAGAGAAAAAGAGAGAGAGGGAAAAAGAGAGAAAGAGAAAGTGAAAAAGCAAGCTGCCAGATCTGGGACTTGAACAACGGTCAGCCATGTGGGAGTCCAGTGCCTTAATCACCAAGCCACCTGCCCGCCCCCCTGCAGTGTGTTTTTCAAGCTGCTCATTCGGGACTTTAACTGTAGTGTTGTGAGATCCGGCCACCTTAACCACCATGCTACTGGCTGGCCCAGAGAAAAACCTTGACAGAGTTTTGCCATGCTGCAATTCTCTTTTTCTACCTGTCCAAGTCCTTAGGATCTTGGGCACCCACAAGAATGGTCAGTGGGTATCAGGTACACCAAGCTGAGAGTTTGAACCTACGGCTTCCAGTGCTGCAGTCTGATATGCTACCAACCGCACCAGCAAGGCTGGGCCTTTGCCTGCATTTTGAAAGAGGAGCATCTGGGCCACTGATGGATTGGGAGCGAGATACTCAAGGCAGGTTCTTTTCTCTAGTTATAGAAATAGTCCTGCAATTCAAATTTATCCAGTGAGAACTATATTTGCCATTTGATGGGGGACATGGGATGGACTTTGAAATCTGACGTGGACATTAAAGATCATTTAGTTCAACCATATAATATGAGTGCTGAAAAACTCCATACAAGTAGGGTTGATTAAAATGTTTACTTATTTAATTTTATTAACTATTATTCTTATTACTTTAATTTTACTAGAAAGAGTCACAGAGACGGAAAGTGAGAAAGCAAGCTGCCAGGTCCGGGGACTCAAACCATGCTCAGCCATGTGGGAGTCCAGTACCTTAACTTACATGCTACCTGCCTGCCGTTGTTTTTTATTTTTTTAAGAGGGTAAGATACTTTTTGTTTCTTAAAGAATTATTTTATTTACCTTTACTTATTTGTTTTAATTTGACCAGAGAGGTACATAGTGAGTGAAAGAGAGGGAGAGAAAGTGAGAAAGCAAGCCACAAGATCCAGAGCTCGAATCACAGCTAGCCATATGGGAGACCAGCGCCCTTAATCACCATGCCACCTGCTGGCCCCGAGATGCTTCTTTTTATAAAGAATTATTTAATTTAATTTATTATTATTATTTTTCAATTTGTTACAGGGCATGTGAGCTTACCAGGGAGAGACAGAGGGAGGCCCAGGACTTGAACCGCAGCCAGTCATGTGGGAGTCTAGCACCTTAACCACTACACCGCCTGCTGGCTATGTTTTCTCCTCTTAAAATGTCTAAAAATTTAAAAATGGGTGGGCTGTTATTGTTGTTCCTTTTTTTTTTTTTTTTAAGAGTTGTTTTATTGGGACCAACAGATGGTGTAATGGTTACATAGCTGGGCTCCCACGGATTCAACTGTGGTTTGAGTCCTGGACCCAGTGGTTTGAAACTCATGCCAGATGCATGTGCATGTGTGCTCAAAATCCTGAGAAGAGAATGAAGGAGAAGGGGTGGCGTGGCCATCCCCCTGGTGATTTCTCACTTTTCGTTTCTCTGTCTCTCTCTCTGATGAGTGCACATGCCCTACAGCAAAACCCTATCTTTCTAAATAATAATAATTGTCTTATTTAATATTATCATTATTACTGAGTTTTTTTTTTTTTTTTTTTTTTTTTTTTGTCATAGGGCACGTGCACTCACCAGAGAGATGGAGAGAGACAGAGAAATAGAAAGCAAGAAAAAAAAAAAAAAAAAAAAACCCAGGCGGTATGGCCACCTCGTAATCCTTTCTCCTCCATTCTCCTCTCGGGATTTTGGGTACTCTTGCACAGACGACTGGTGTGAGTTTCAAACTGCTGGTCCAGGACTGAACTGTGGTGAACCACATGGGTGTCCAGTATCTTAATCACCACGCCACCCACTGGCCCCAGTGTGTTTTTCAAGCTGCTAGGTCTGAGACTTGAACTATAGTTTTGGCCATTGAGATCCAAGCACTTTAACCATTATGCCACCTTCTGACCCCTATTGTTATTATTTTAATTTGATCAGAGAGAGAGAGAGAGGGAGAATGCAAGCTTCAGGACTCGAACCATGGTTAGCCATGTGGGAGTCTAGTACCTTACCCACCATGGCACCTGCTGGTCCCAGCTGTTCCTCTGTTTTTAGACTTCTGTCTTGACTTGGATCATTTTATGGAATCTCAGACAAAATATCAAAGTCCAGGGAAAATTTTTTAAAATACGTCTTGGAAATCAGATTTAAAAAAAAAAAAAATGAAGATAGCATATAGATTAACCCTAGAAAATGTAAGTATTTAAGTATTTCCCTGTGAGAAAGCAATTCATTTGAAGGAAACAAACAGAAATAATTATTGTGCATATGAAGGGTGACGTATCAGAAGTATAACTACTAAATTACTAATGGCAATCTTATGGAAGATTTATCTATCCTGTTTGTAATCTCTCCTTGGAAGACGGAGAACAGACAAGGGTGCGTGTTTGAAGATTTTACAGAGGATATTGTTGCAGTGATTTCTCTTGGGAAAAGCACATGTGAGAGTCATAGTGAATGTGTTTTGCTTTTTCTTGTGTTGTTTTGAGTAAATAAATTAGAAAAGACTTTCTCATGATTATCATGGTCTGGCCACAATACATTTTTCTTTCTTTTAATTTCTTCTAAGAATTATGTTATTTAACTTTATTTATTTATTTATTCATTTATTTAAATTTGACCAGAGAGGGACAGAGCGAGAGAAAGAGAGAGGAGAGAAAAAGTGAGAAAGCAAGTTGCCAGGTCCAGGACTTGAACCACGGTTGGCCATGGGGGAGTCCAGCTCCCTTAACCATCATATCATCTGCTGGCCCCAATTTTTTTAAGAGATATTTTTGCTATAGAGCATGAGCACTCTCCAGGGAGACAGAGAGACAGAGAGACAGAAAGTGAGAAATCACCCCCCCCCCCCCCCAGGGGGGATGGCCACATTGCAATCCCTTCTCCTTCATTATCCTCTAGGGATTTGGGGCATTATGCACATGTACCCAGTGTGAGTTTTAAGCTGCTGGGTCCAGAACTCGAGCTGTGGTCGACTACATGAGAGTCTAGCAACATAACCATTATACCATCTGCTGGTCCCTTACTTTTTTTTTTTTTAATAGAGAGATTTTTGCTATACGCATATACACTCACCAGAAAGGCAGAGACAGAAACTGAGAAATCACCCCCCAAGGGGGATGTCCATGCCACAATCCCTTCTCCTTCTTTCTTCTCTCAGGATTTTGGGCATGCATGCACATGTGCCTGGCATGAATTTCAAGACCCTGGGTCAGGGTCTCGAACAACAGTTGGTTATGTGGGAGTCCAGTGACACAACCGTTACAGCATCTGCTGGTTCTAGTAAATTTTTATTTCTGACATTAGTTAAATTTCCTCTCTAGGGGTTGGCAGGTGGCATGGTAGTTAAGGGTGCTGGACTCCCACGTGGCTGATCAAGGTTCGAGTCCTGGACCTGGCAGCTTGATTTCTCACATTCTCCTCTCTCTCTCTGTCCCTCTGTGGTCAAATTAAATAAAGAAATAAAGTTAAATAAAATGATTCAAAAAATTTCTTTCTAAGGAAGATATGATATAGTAATTAAGCTTTTAATTTTCTGAGATTTTCTTGATTTTCTACGGACTTAGCAGAACAAGGACACAAAGCCTGAGCTCCTGCTGTGTGGAGAAGATGGACTGATGGAAAAGGCTCTTATCTGATGGCAGTGGGCAGGGTCCCCAAGTCTGGAGCCATGACTTTCTCCATGGAACAAGCACCTGCAGACGGAAGCTCAGTAGTTGAGCGTGTTCCAAGAAGAGTCACTGACGTTACCCCATCTTCAATCACATGTGTCCTGAGGGACAACGCCTAGAAAGGAAAGGATCCTCCCTTGAGAGAGGGGTGTGAGAATAGTGGGAGCCAGGAGATCTGGCTATAGGCAAAGTCCCAGCGATTTCCATCGGTGTTCCCTCAGAAAGGAGGGTTTGTGGACAACTTTTAGAACCACCTACGTTGTAAGTCTTATGTCACAGAATGCACTCTTGGGTTACTCTGAAAGATCTGTAGAAAGGAGTGGGGGAGAGACACGAGCAGAGGTGATTCTGTGGTGAACAGAACACGGAAGTATGTATCTGCGATGGCTAACTTTGAGTCAGCTTGACTAGGCTAAGGGATGTCCAGGGAGCTGGTAAAACATCCGTGAGGCTGTTTCTGGAATAGATTAGCATTTGAACGGGTGCACTGAGTGAGGAAGATTGCTCTCAGCGCCAATGAGCGTTCTCTAAAATGTTGGATCCAAACTGAACAAAAAGTAAGGGAAGGGGGAACATGCTTCTGTTTGAGTTGGAACATTCATCTCTTTCTGCTCTCAGGCATCGGCTCCCCTGGTTCTCAGGCCTTGAGATTTGCATTTAGTTTACCTGTGTATCTTGTACTTCAGCTTGTAGACTACAGATCTTGAAACATCTCAGCCTTCATAACCATGGAAGCCAAGTCCTATAATAAGTCTCCTCATGTCTCCTGTTGGTCTGTTTTTCTGGAGTAACCCTCAGTTACTCTGATACAGTAACTGAGGCCTGTCAATAATTTTTTTTTTTAGGAGATATTTTACTATAGGGCACCTGTGCTCACCTGAGAGACAGACAGAGAGTGAGAAATCACCCTCCCCCCAGGGGTGATGGCCACACTGCAAAGCCGCCTTCTCATTCTTCTCTTGGGATTTTGGGCACACATGCATGCACATGCTCCTGGTGTGAGTTTTAAGCTACCAGGTTCAGGACTTGAACCGCAGTTGATGGTTCAAGAGGGAGTCCAGCGACATAACCATTATGCCACCTGCTGGTCCTGCCTGGCATGTTTTTCTAGCTATCAGGGATTTGAACAGCAAAGTAGACAATGTGTAATCTAGCTGCCTTAACCACTACTCCCCAGCTGGGCCTACTTTTTTTTAAAAAGAATATTTAATTTACTTAATTAATTTATTTACTTATTTTAATGTGAACAGAGAAGGACAGAGGGAGAGGAGAGAGACAGAGACGGGGGAAAGTGAGAAAGCAAGCCACCAGGTCTAGGACTTGAACTGTGATCAGACATGTGGGTTTCCAGTGTCCTTAACCACCATGCCACTGGCTGGCCCCAGGCCTACATTTTTTCTGACTCATTTGGTTAACAGAATTTTTATTGCCTTCCTAACAATTCTTGCTCTGAAAAATTCCTTTCTGGGACTAGCGGGTGGTGTGATGGTTAAGGCACTAGACACTCCCACATGGCCGACTATGGTTCAAGTCCTGGACCTGGTGGCTTGCTTTCTCATTCTCACTTTCTCTCTGTCTGTCTCTCTCTGGTCAAATTAAAATAAATGAATGAGGGGACCAGCAGTTAGCGTAATGGCTACGTCGCTGGACTCCCACATAGTCGACCGCGGTTCGAGTCCCGGACCCGGCGGCTTAAACTCACGCCGGGCGCGTGTGCGTGCGTGCCCAAGATCCCAAGAGGAGAATGGAGGAGAAGGGATTGTGGCGTGGCCATCCCCCCTGGGGGGTGATTTCCTGCTTTCTATCTCTCTGTCTCTCTCTCTCTCTGTCTGGCGAGCGCACGCGCCCTATAGCAAAAAAACCTCTCCAAAAAAAAAAAAAAGAAAAAATAAATAAATGAATGAGTAAAATTAAAAAAAAAAAATCCTTTCTCATAGTAAGGAATGTGAACTTGAGCCAGTGCCTTATTGGAGTGAACTTAGATTCACTCATTTACTTATGGAGGCCCTATATATTGTTTTTATCTAGTTTATATTTTACTGCCTTTAAAATTAATCTGAGACCACTTTTAATAAAAACTTGCACAAAATAGGACAATTAAAATTGAGTACTATTAAATGCAAGGAAATCAGAATGATTAGACAGGACAGTAATCTGCTTGGATTCAATCATTCCTAACCTTAACCGTGTAAAGCTTTCCTTTGGAGAAAACACCTGTTCAAACCTGCATAGCTAACAACTATTTTCAATATTTACTTTTAACTGCTTAACAAAATACTAGGTAAATCAGACATGACAATTATTTATGTTTATTCATATCATACTAGGAAAAGAAACTCCACAGATTTACTTAGGATTTATATGGGCAGCAGGTAATAATTAGAAATTGCATTTAGTTAAATTCAGTTATTTCTAAGCAAGGCTATGGCTAAAAGCAAATACAGGTGAATACCATGTTCTGTGAGTGGCAATAATAGCTTTAAGCACTTGCAAAAGATCATATCTAACTCCTAAGGTGTCAGTATTTACATTACATGTATTTCTTTAAAATGGAAATTCTATGGGCCAGTGGGTGATGTGTTGAGTAAGGGACTGGACTCCCACATGGCCGACTGTGGTTTGAGCCCTGGACCTGGAGGTTTGCTTTCTCGTTTCCCTCCACCCCCCACCCCTGTTTCTTTGGTGAATGCACATACCCTGTAGCAGATTAAAATAATAATAATAATAAATAAAATAAAATAAAATAAAATATAAGAAAATAAATGTAGAAAATAGCTCTTGGCATTTCTTCCAAACTCCAAACTCATAGTTGTTATTTATTTATTTATTTATTTATTTATTTATTTATTTATTTATTTATTTATTTTAGAGGTTTTTGCTATAGGGTGCGTGCGCTCACCAGAGAGACAGAAAGCAAGAAATCACCTCCCAGGAGGATGGCTATGCCACAATCCCTTCTCCTCCATTCTTCTCTCGGGATCTTGGGCACGTGCACACACACAACCAACGTGAGTTTAAGCTACTGGGTCCAGGACTCAAATCGCAGTCGACTACATGGGAGTCCAGTGACATAGCCATTACGCTAACTGCTGGTCCCCCAAGCTCATAGTTGTTATAGTTTGGATAATGGTTTATCCCCTAAAGGGTCATATTTTGGATTTGGTCTTAGTGGGTGGTTATTGGATCAAGGTGAGTAGATCATGGAGGCATCAATTTCATGAATGGATTAATACCATCTTCTGAGGGAATTAATGCTGTCTCCTGAAAGAACTGAGTGAATTCTAGCTATCATGAGAAGGTGTTAGTTTTTTAAAAAAAAAATTTTTTTTTCATAGGATGTGTGTGCTGGAAAGAGACAGAGACAGAAGAAGGAAATAGAATTCACCCTTCGAGGATGATGGCCACATCGCAATTCCTTCTCTTCCATTCTCCTCTTGGGATTTTGGGCACGAATGCACATGTGCCCAGCATGATTTTCAAGCCATGGTGTCCGGATTTGAACCATGGTTAACCATGGGGGAGTTAACTGGACGCATAAGGGGTTAGTTCTTGAGAGAAAGGGTTGTTATAAACTCAGTATGTAGGTGCCTGCCAATCTTTCTGCTTCTGAGAGTTGTGTTCTAGGCTGGCCTGATACCAGGCCTATGTATTTAGACTTCCTAGCCACCAGAATTGTTAGTCAACAAACCTCTCTTTTTTTAATAAATCACCCAGTCTCCAGTATTTCTGTTAGCAGCACTAATAATGAATAAGACACAGTAATCCTGTCTTTTCTGGGAACAGACCTGAGAACAAAGGATTTAATTTGCTTGATCTGGACTTGTCACCATCATTCCTCTCTCACCAACCCCTTCACTCCCATCACACCCATCACTATCAATACATGACTGATTTTTTCAAAACAAATCTATGTATGTATTTATTTATTTGGTAAATGTTTTTACCTTAGGGCATGTATTCTTGCTGAGAGAGAGAGAGAGACAGACAGAGGCAGAGGCAGAGGCAGTGAGAGGAAAAGTGAGAAATCACCCCTCAGTGGGGATGGCCATACTGCAGTTCTTTCTCCTCCGTTCTTTTCTCAGGATTTTGGGCACACATGCCTATGTGCCTGGTGTAGTTTCAAATCACTGGGTCTGGGACTCAAACTCTAGTCAGCTGTGTGGGAGTCCAGCGATGTAACTGCTAGACCATCTGCTGGCCCCATATTCATTTATTCTGTATTCTTGATAGAGCACATGTGTCTGCATCAGAGAGGGGCTGAGAAAGAGGGAGAGAGAGAGAGAGGAAAAAAATCTCCACAGGGTCCACTCATGCCATGAGCTCTAACCCTTTCGGCAAGTCCTCCAGTCCATTGGTTTTCAATACTGGAGCTCGTTAGAGCTACCTGAGGTTTAAAACCAGTACCAGAGGTGTGGTCCTCAATTACACATATTCTACTTTAATTAGTTGTGAAAGTATGAACATTTAATTCAGTGTTAGCTAGAGAATATACTTTGTAAGGTTTTGTTCTTTCGGAAACTACTGACATTTGTTTTATGACCCAGTGTATTGTCTAAAGTGGTGAATGCACACGTATTGAAAAGAATGTGTATTCTGAGAATCCATGCGCATCTGAGGTGGGCCTAGTCCTGACCCTTTAATCGGAAAGCCTCTGCCCCAAACTTCCTCTTTCGGCCCAACACACAGCAAAAAGCCAGGCAGTTCTAGGTGCACAGTAGCAAAACATCTGGACACTTTAAACCCCACAGCACAGCCCAGGTGCACCTATTTCCTTGAAACTGTGAGGCCTTTGTAATATCCAGTTCCACTGACAAGAGTGCAGGTTGCTTGGTGAGGATCAGGGAAATGGTACTGCAGAAATATTGCAGGTCTTCTTCCACACACCTCTAACACTCAGAATTAACTCCAAGAAGGTAGGAAGTAACATATCAGATGATCAGAAACCACTGCAGAGGCACGAGAAATATGGATAATCAAGAAAATAACTCTCCTCCAAGGGAAAGAACAGCCCTTCATCATCCACAGACAGTTCAATGGAACTCGTGGAAATGTCAGATAAAGAATTTAAGGTATTCATAGTGACAAAGCTAACAGAGATGGAAGAGAAGAGAGACAATGAACACCAGAAAATGCACAAGAAAAGAGACAATGAGCTCTGGGAGGCGAGGAAGTTCTCCTACCATCTGAAAGAGGAAACACATACTATAAAAAAGAATCAAACGAAACTGTTAGAGATGAAGGCTGTAATACAGAAAATCAAAACCTCCCTTGAATGAAAGTATTAAAAGCAGATTAGATCATGCAGATGATCGAATCTCAGATGTAGAAGATAGAACCTCTGACCTAAAAAATTCACCAAAAAGACTGAGAAAATAATCCCCAAAAAGGAGAATAATATACAAGTAATACGAGATACCATTAGATGCCCAAATATCCATATAAGCAGTATCCCAAAAGGCGAAGAAACTAATCAGGGCATTGATAATCCATTCCATGAAATCCTGGAAGAAAGCTTTCCAAACCTAGAGAGGCATTCAAAGATCCAGACCCAAGAAATACAAAGGACCCCACATAGAATCAATTGGAAAATATTGTGAGCATTCTTATTTTGTGGGAGAATGATTATTTGCATAAATTCAATAATACAATAGTATCTGTTGCCTTATATCAGAAATTGAATTCTTATGGGACTTTGTGCAAATATCAGACCAAATTGAGATTAACCTAATATATATATATTTTTTTTCTTTGCAAATGAGTTAGTTTATACCTCTTTTTAGTAAAAAGGGTAATGGAGAGAGGGAAAAAATGTTTCAGAAGAAAATTACAATGCACTTGTCACTAGATTCTAGCTTTGTCCATACTTTAAAATCTTTTGTAAATCAATAAAATGTGAAAAGTATGGAAGGGAGGGAGGGAAGGGGAAGGAAAAAATGGGTAAAAGTATGCTTAATTGACAAAAATGAGAAACTATTTGCTGATTATATATATAGTAATATCTTTGTCTTGACTGACATGAATGGTATTTGTGTTGGAAAAAGAAATGTATACTGTAAAGATGTGATAAAATGTAAATGAAATATATAAAATTTAAAAAGAATGTGTATTCTGAAGTTATTGGGTATAGTCATCTTTCAATGTTAATTAGGTGAAGGTGGTTGATAGCATTGTTCAGATCTTCCACGCCCCATAGAAATATAGTAAACGTTTGCCTTTTTGTTATATCAAATACTATTGAAACCCCCAACTATAATTGTAGAATCATTTCTTTCTTTCTTTCTTTTATGTAAATTTTTATTTCATGTATTGGAAAGTCCTATTATTAGCCACAAATATTTGCAATTATTATACAGGTTGAGCATCCCTTTTTTTTTTCAAATCAATTGTTGTCTTTTATTATCATCTTTAAAATGTCATATGAAGGCCTTAGAAATTATCCGGCTTGTTACTGTAGTTGGAAAACTCTTAGATCTTACTCATCAGCCTGCTGAACTGTACCCTTCTCAGAGACATAGATACCATCCAAGAATTTTTTTACATAGTTATTTTTAATTGTAGTGGCTTGCTGTTTCAAAGCAGCTGAATTTGAAACAAGTTCAATATCATTGCCTTCAAGGATCAACTCATCTTTCTGGGTTTGAGATACTGAACAAGCAACACCTGGTCTCATTCTAACCCTCCAGATGTATTTTTCACCCAAGAAATTTCAGATTTCAACAAGAGACCCATTCTCCTGAATAACGACGTTGATGGGGAAATGAGCGTACTCAGACCTCATCTTGTAGCGGAAGCCCAGTGTAACACCCTTGATCATGTTCTGGACGTGACACAGATAGTGCGAACAGTCGCCAGCTCCTTTCTGTTTCCCCACCATTTGTCAACCCACAGCCTCTTCTTCTTCTTCCCAAGGAGGCTGAGCTCGACATTGATGTGGTTGAAGTCCCTCCGCAGGGTTCCTCAGGGGCCCTTCACGATGACGGTGCGTCCCTTCAGGGTGATGTCCGTGTTCTCCGGAATGGTCTGGTTGCTGGGAATGGTCTTCATCCTCGCAGTAGGCACAGCAAAGAAAGACCAGGTTGAGTATCCCTTATCCAGAATGTTTAGAAGCAGAAGTATTTTGGATTTCAGATTTTTTTTAAATTTTGAAATATTTGCATATACATAATGAAATATCTTGGGGATAAAGCCCAAATCTGAACACAACATTTGTTTATGTTTCATAAACATCTTACATACACATCCTGAAGGGATGTAAATCATCTTATAGCATTTTTGTATTATAGTATTTGGGCTGTAGTCTGTCAAATGAGGTGAGGTGTGAACGTTACCATTCATGGTACAATGTTAGCCCTCAGAAATCTTCAGAACTTGGGATATTTCAGAGTTTATGTTTTCTTCCTTTCTTTTTCTTTCTTTCTTTCTTTTTTTTTTTGGAGAGGTTTTTGCTATAGGATGTGTGCGGAGAGAGACCGAGACAGAAAGCTAGAAATCACCCCCCAGGGGGGATGGCCATGTTGCAGTCCCTTCTCCTTCATTCTCCTCTCGGGATCTTGGGCACACACGGACAAGTGCCTGGAGTGAGTTTAAGCCGGGTCTGGGACTTGAACCGTGTTCAGCTACATGGGAGTTCAGCTACATAGCCATTACGCTAGCTGCTGGTCCCAGAGTTTATATTTTCTGATTAAGGATGCTTGACTTAAAATGGGGACTTCAACAACTTTGTGATGAATGGAATGAAAGTATGACTTTTGGTATAAAAAACAACAACAACAAAAAAACCAAACCAAAACAAACCATAAAACAAAGAAAGAGGGACCAGCAGTTAGCGTAATGGCTATGTTGCTGGACTCCCATGTAGTCGACCGGGATTTGAGTCCTGGACCTGGTGGCTTAAACTCACGCTGGGCACGTGTGCATGCGTGCCCAAGATCCCTAGAGGAGAATGGAGGAGAAGGGATTGTGGCGTGGCCATTCCCACTGGGGGGTGGTTTCTCACTTTCTGGCGAGCGCATGCGCCCTATAGCTAAAATCTCTCAAAAACAAAGCAAAACAAAACAAAACAAAAAAACAAAGAAAGAAACAAAGGAAAAAAGAAATGAAGAAAGAAAGAAAAAATATCCATGCATAGTTTTTTTTTTTTCCCATAATACATATCTTCTGTGAACTTTTTCAAGCCCTTTTGTATTTTATGGTAATGATGTTTTCATCATTATGGAATATTGACTATAGTAGTAATTTTTGATTTAATTTATTCATTTCTTCCATGAGCAAAAGAGACAGAGACAGCAGCCCAACAAGGTCTTCTTTTTTAAAAGAGTTATTTAATTTTATTTATTATTTTTATTTTTTAATTTGACCAGAGAGACACAGAAAGAGAAAAAGTGAGGAAACAAGCCACCAGGTCTGGGACGCAAACTGTGGTTGGCCATATTAGAGTCTAGCACCCTAACCACCACGCCAGCTGCAAGCTCCACCCAGCAGGATCTTGTTATCATGAACCAACCTCAGCCTCAGCCAGCTTTGGATAGCACATGTATATTATGGGACATTACTCAGCCATTAGAAATGAAGGCCTTGTCATTTGATTCTAAGTTAATGAATATAGAAGACTCATGTTAAGCAATGTGAGCCAGACTTTGAAAGACAAACACTGGCTAGCCCCACTCAGTATGTACCAAATGACTGCACTCTATGGCAGAAATGGAGAGATCTGAAGATATGATAGTAGAGAGGATAAATGTAGATACCAGAGACTGTAAGGAAGTGGATTGAGTGGTAGACTTTATTTTCTAGCAGTTTTATATTTTCAGAAAATTCAGAGGATGTGTAGAGTTTCACATATCCTCCTATACATAATTTCACATATTTAAAAAAGAATTATTTAGTTATTTTAATTTGACCAGAGAGGGACAGAGTAAGAGAGAAAGAGAGAGAGGGAAAGTGAGAAAGCAAGCCACCAGGTCCTTGACGCAAACTGCGGTCAGTCATGTGGGAGTCCAGCACCCTTAACCAGCACGTCACCTGCGGGGCCCCACAATCTCACATTTTATTACATCATCTTGATAATATACTAAGCACACGACTGACATTGGTTTGGTATGATGAGTAAACCAGTATTGTACATTATCATTAACTAAAATCTATAATTCAGTCAAATTTCCTCTGGTTTTACCTAATGTCCTTTTATCTCAGGATTCCATCCAATATGTCACATTATGTTCAAGTGTCATGTCTTCTTAGCTTCATCTTGGCTGATTGTTTCTAACACTTTTTCTTGTTTTCGATTTCTTTGACAGTTCTGGAAAATACTGGTCAGATATATTGTAGAATGTCCCTCTGTTGAAATTGTTAAGATATGTGTGTGTGTGTGTGTGTGTGTGTGTGTATATATATATATATATGTACATATATATACATATAATTGTATACATTTATAAAATATATATTACATTTATAACATATATATCTCATATAATTGTACATATTATTCCAGCGCCAGCAGCTTGACAAATGTGCTGGGCGTGTGTGACTGAGTGCCCCAACCCTAGATAGAGGGAAAAGAATTTCAGTGTGGCCACTCTCCCCTGGGGGTCTCTCTTTCTCCTTCTTTCTTTCCATCCCTTTCAGGTGAACACACATGTCCCAGAGGGGAGAAGTTACAGCCAGGTTTTTCTGCAATGCCTGAGAAACCACCAATGAGCAAAAAATAAAATGTAAAATCAAAATATCACTTGGAAAGCAAGATGAACAGCAGTATTTCACAAAGCAAATGTCAACTACAAATCCAACGACAAATAAAGAACTTACAGGTGTTGCTACTTACAGAAAATTTTAGCTTCAGGTTCTTTTGTTCCTGGAGTGAAAGTAAGACATGTTTGCATTTAAATGTGGAAAGTTTGCTGATACCTATTCTTAAAAGCAAACACTCCTCAGTAAGTGGCTTAACCATAGTGCGTGTATACCAGGAATGGAGAGCTCTGCTGAGTGGAGGGAATGGAAAGGAGAGAGGAGGTGAAGGAGGAGTTTGGCACGAAGAACGAGGTTGAGGAAAGCAAGTTAGGTATTAAAAACGTGCTTTTACAGAATTTGAAATGATTCCAAAGTGCTTAAATCAATAACTATTATAGGAAAAAAAAATTTTCTTGTTTTGTTTTAAGAGAGATTTTTGCTATAGGGCACATGTGCTCATTGGAGAGAGAGAGAGAAAGAGAGAGAGAGAGAGAGAGAGAGAGAGAGAGAGAGAGAGAGAGAGAGATAGAAAGCAAGAATTTTGGGTATGCATGCACACATGCCTGGCATGAGTTTCAAGCCACTGGGTCTGGGACCCAAACCACCATCGTCTACATGGAGTCCAGTGACTTAACCATTGTGCCATCTGCTGGTCCCATGAAAAAAACAATTTGAACCACGGTCAACTACATGGGAGTCCAACGATATAACCATTATTTCATCTGCTGGTCCCAATTGATGATTTTTCAATCAAGCTATATAAATTTCGAGTCCCGGACCCAGTGGCTTAAACTCACACCGGGCGTGTGTGCATGTGTGCCTGCCCAAGATCCCGAGAGGAGAATGGAGGAGACGGGATTGCTGCGAAGCCATCCCCCTGGGGGGGGGGGGGTGATCTCTCGCTTTCTGTCTCTCTGTTTCTATCCTTCTGGCAAGTGCATGCGCCCTATAGCAAAAACCTCTCCAAAAAAGAATAAAAAATTTTATTACATTTTTTTTTGTGCCTCCACATGGCTAGCTTTAGGGGGCTTTAAATTCTTTGTTCAGGACCTGGCAGGTGGTATAGTGCTTATTAGACTCCCACATGGCAGACCACGGTTTGAGTCCCAGACCTGGTGGCTTGCTTTCTCACTTTCTCTCTCTCGCTCTGTCCCTCTCTGGTCAAATTAAAATAAATAAATAATTAAATAAAGTTAAATAAAATAAGTCTTTAAAAAAAGAGAGATCTAACAGTCTCTTAGCTTAGGTTTGTTTTTTTATTTAATACATTTTAGGAGGTATAATTACAGTGGAAGATTTTGTTTTAGATTTATTTATTTAATTTTATTTATTATTATTATTCTGCAATTTGACCAGAGAGAGAGAGAGAGATGGAGAGAGAGTGAGAAAGCAAGCTGCCAGGTCCGGGACACAAATCATGGTCAGTCATGTGGAAATCCAGCGCTCCTACCACCATGCCACCTGCCAGCCCCTGCAGTGGGAAGATTGTGGCCGACATAAAATTTTGCCCAGGACAGTACTTATGAACATTTGTGGCATCTACCTACTTCAACCACATTTTGAACTTTTTATCCCATTTATGTATACTCTGATAGTTTTGTCTATTTCACATTGGTTAGTATTTGGACTGATAAGCTATTTACAGGATTTACAGTCTTTGAACAGTTTGCTCTGCAGTTCAGTGTTGCAAATTCAGACTTTTTTTATGTGTATAGGTTTTATCAGCGAGCATGTGCTCTCACCAGAGAGAGAGAGAGAAAAAAAAAAAGCAATAAAGCACCCCATATAGGGCAGGGCCCCTCCGTGGTCCCTTCTCCATCTGTGTCTCCTTTCAGGATTTTGGGTGTGCACTGTGAACCCACAGTTTCTTTCAAGTCTGGGACTCAACCATGCAGTTGGCCGTGGGAGATCCAGCTGCCCCAACTCTCATGTCACTGGCTGGCCCCAAATTTAGAATTTCTACCTTAACTATAGAGACTTCATTCACTATATTATACCCTGTAGTGCAGTCATTTCTTTGTCATTTCCTATTACACAAATCGATGGGATGAAGGAAATTCAGGTACCATAATGCTCCTTTAATTTAAGTATATTTCACTTGAAGATGCTTATTAACATGTATGCATATCTTCTATAAAAGGATCCCTGGTAGATTACCATTGGCTGTGTGAAGAGGTTTTATAAACTGCTTTGGCTTTAGTTGAGAAAAGAAAAATCATCCAAGCTCAACTTTGCTTGAAATACTCTTTTGTATTATTTAGGAGATCATGTACTTGGGTAAACTCCTTTAAGTTTGTATCTACCTCTGAAAAGACCAATAAACTGGGCCCCTAGAGACCTAAATCTTCTGTGATCACAGATACATTTACAGAAAATTCTTTTTTTTTAAGAATTATTTTATTTAACTTTATTTGTTTGCTTATTTTAATTTGACCAGAGAGGGACAGAGTGAGAGAGAGAGAAAGAGAAGAAAAGTGAGAAAGTAGGAAAAAATGAACAATGGCAGAAAAGAGGAAGAGAAAGAAAACTGAGTCCTGAGAGCCCCTTTTATAATAACATCGATTCATTCATGAGGGCAGAGCCTACCCCAAAAGCTCCACCTCTTAATCCTGTTCCATTGGGGACCGAGTTTCTAATATATGCATTTTAG
Organism: Tupaia tana; assembly: GCA_026018925.1. NCBI lineage: Eukaryota > Metazoa > Chordata > Mammalia > Scandentia > Tupaiidae > Tupaia > Tupaia tana. Next base: position 44,021,667 of record JAKSZU010000006.1, on the reverse strand, counting down.
AGAACATATCCAGGCAATAGCAGATGGTCAACATTATTGGTTATCAGGAAAATGCAAATGAAAACCACAATGTGATACCACTTTACGTCCACTAGAATGTCTATAATAAAAAGACAGATAATTACAAGTATTGACAAGAGAAGGAGAAATTAAAATTCTCATACACTGCTGGTGGGGATGCTAAATAGTGCAGCTATTTGAAAAATCATTTAGAATTTCCTTATTACATGACCAAAAAATTCCACACCTGGGTATTTACCCAAAAGAAATGAAAAACACATGCCCATAAAAGAGATTTTTATGAATATTCATAGCAGCATTACTCATAATAATATATTTATCAATTGATGAATAAATAAATGTAGTATATCCATATAATAGAACATTATTCAACAATAAAGAGGAAGGAAGAACTATACATACTACAACATGAACGAACTTTGGAAACACCTACTTAAATGTAAGAAGCCAGTCACAAAAGACCATACAGTGCATGATTCTATTTTTGTGAAATATTCCAGAATAGGCAAATCTAAGGAGACAGAAAATAGCTTCGTGGTTGACTGGGGCTAGAGAGAGAAAGGAATGGTGAGTGACTACTCAGGAGTATGGAGTTTCAAGGCCAATAGGTGGCATAGTAATTAAGGTGCTGGACTCCTTTGTGGCCAACCACGATTCGAGTCCTGGACCCTGAAACTCACATTGGGTACTTGTGCGTGACTGCATGCCGAAAATCCAGAGAGGAGAATAGAGAAGGGATTGCGGTGTGGCCATTCCCCTTGGGGGGGGGGGGGTGAGTTCTCACTTTCTGTCTCTCTGGTGAGCACCTGAGTCCTATAGCTAAAATTTCTCTCTCAACAACAAAACAAAAAAAGGTATAGAGTTTCTTTTCAGGGCGATCAAATATTCCAAAATTTATTTTGGCGATGTTGCACTACTTCGAATATTCTAAAGCCACTAAATTGTACACTTTATAAGTGTGAATTTTATGCTATGCAAATTAGGTCTCAATAAAGCATTTTGTAAAAGACTTATTTAATTTTATTTATTATTTTTTAATTTGCTGTAGGGCATGTGAGCTCACCAGAGAGAGACAAGGAGAGAGGAGAAAGAGTGAGAAAGCAAGACACCAAGTCTGAGACTCAAACTATGGTCAGCCATGTGGGAGTTCAGCACCTCAACCACCACATCACCTACTGGCCTCTCAATCAAGCTGTTTTAAAAACTTAGTGTCCACCCAGCTGTGGTAGTGCATGCTGATAAACGCCGCTGTTCAGCAGGCTGAGGCCACATGGCAGGTCCTGTTTGTTTCTTGACCCATGCTAAAAGCCTGGGTTGGGACCTGGGTTAAGGTGCTGGGCTTCCACATAGTTGACTGTGGTTCAAGTCCTGGAACTGGTGGCTTGCTTTCTCACTTTCTGTCTCTCTCTGTGTCTATGGTCAAATTAAGTAATAATAAATTAAAAATTCTTTAAAAATTTTTAAAGAGCCTGGATTGGTGATGTGTGCCTGTAGGCCCAGCTACGTGGGAGGCTGAGGCAGGATATTCTATTTGAAGACAACAAACACAAAAATACCCTATGATCTTTGAAGAATGAAACAAGAAACTCTAGTTAACACCAACTTTCAATAAAAAATATTGATTAGGAGCCAGCCTGCAGTCTGGTGGTTATGAGAGCTGGATTCCGCATGGCCAACCATGTGGTTTGAGTCACAGACCTAGTGGCTTAAAAACACACTAGGTATGCTTTTGTGCCCCAAATCCTGAAATGGAAAAAGGATTGTAGTGTGACTTTTCCCTATAGGAGTTGCTTTCTCCCTCTCTCTGTCTTTCTCTGGTAAGCACACATGCCCGTAAGGCCACAGGGCTGGCCCCATTTCTTTGTTTTAATTCATGATAGCACATGTGCACATGATGTGTGCATGCAAAAGAGAAAGAAAAGCATCCACAACAGTGTCTCATCATGCTGCCATCTCCTTTTCCCTGCCCTCCAGCTCACCAGGATCTTGAGTACCCTTATCTGTTGTTTTCAGTCTGAGCAGGGTCAGCCATGTGGCTTCTAGCACTCCAATCCAGTACTTTATGAATTGTGCCACCTAGCTGGTCCCATCTGTTTTTTCCCTTTAAAAGATTTTAAAATTTTTATTATTAATTATTTTTTAAAATTTGCTATAGGGGGGAACCAGCAGTTAGCGTAATGGCTACGTCGCTGGACTCCCACGTAGTCAACCGCGGTTCACGTCTTGGACCCGGTGGCTTAAAACTCCCGCCGGGCGTGTGTGCATGCGTGCCCAAGATCCCGAGAGGAGAATGGAGGAGAAGGGATTGCGGCATGGCCGTCCCCCCTGGGGGGTGATTTCTCGCTTTCTGTCTCTATGTCTCTCTCTGTCTTTCTGGCAAGCGCACGCGCCCTATAGTGAAAACCTCTCAAAAAAAAATTTTTTTTTTTGCTATAGGGTTTGTATGGCCACCACAGAGAAAAGAAAGGGTGGGGGGGAGTGAGAAAGCAAGCTGCCGGGTCCAGGACCAGAACTGCGGTTGGCCATGTGGGAATCCAACACCCCAACAACCATGCCACCTGCTCCTATCACCCCATTTGGGCTTTAATTCCAGATTACTCATCTACTAGCCGTGGGATTTGGGGCATGTTATTTAACCTCTTGGTGCTTTGGTTTTCTCTCTGGAGAATGGAGACTCTGCGTGCTTCACTCATCAGCAGATGTACCCAGGCTGTCTGCATAACTGAATGTGTTACTCAATCCATGCACGGTGCTCACGGACAGGGAATAATAAACATTGGCTCTTATTTGTAGAGTGCGCTAACATTTTAAAAGTACTCTTATACACATTTTCTCACTTTATAACACAAGGACTATACTTGGGAAGTTTCATTCCTTCTGCCTCAGTAAAATTTTGAGAGCTAGTTTTTGGCACGCAAAACTTCTCCTATCTGTCACTCTCTTTTTCACCTCTCCCCCACTCCACAGTACCAGGACTTATCGCTATTTGATTCTTGATTTTACTTAATTGCTGCTGAGATGGCAATAAACAACACTTGAAAATGTGACCCATTCGAGGAAATTTCCGCACTGAAAAGGAAAGACCCTCAGCCAGCTCCATGGCCTGGTGGTTAAGGCACTGAGATCCCACATGGCTAACCACATAGTTCGAGTCCTGGACCCAGTGGCTTGAGAAACATGCTGCGTATGTGTACATGTGTGCCCCAAAGCTGGGAGGATGGAAAAAGGGAGGAGAAAGGATTGTGATGTGATCATTTCCCATGGGGGCTGCTTCTCCCTCTCCATCTCATACCGTGTCTCTCTCTGGTGAGTGCATGTACCCTCTGCCAACCTAAAAATAAAAGGAAAAAAGCCTATCCAATCCACCCAGAGGAGTGACAGATCTCCAATTATATCATTAAAGAGGGAGCCTGAGCGACTTACTCCTTAAGATGAGTTTTGGTTATTGTAATGATTACCCCATAATTTATCATGTAAATTTTGCCTGTTCTAAAGTTAGCCTAAAAGTCCAGGGGCCAGCAGATGGCCTGGTGGTTAAGGCACTGAACTCCCACATGGTCAACCCTGGTTTGAGTCCCAGATCTGGCAACTTACTTTCTCACTTTCCCTCCCTCTTGCTCTGTCTCTCTCAGGTCAAATGGAAATAATAATAATAGTAAGTAAATAAAAATTAAATTAAATAATTAATTTTAAAAGTCCAAAAAAGTAAGAAACTCTCATATGTATAGTTTATACTTTTTTCTTTAGACAATATACCTCTTATACTAAAAATAAGATTTTATAACTTGCTTTAATTTTAAAAAATTTAAATTTATTTATTTACATTCATTCACTATACATCATTACAACATACAAAATGAGATTTCCCATCGAGAATATGCTGTATATTGGCTCAATCAAGCACATCAACATACATGTTATCATCAACAAATAATTTTCCATTTCTTGTTTCCTGTATATTTTGCTTTTTTTTTTTTTTTTTTTTTTTTGACATCCTTGATTCCCTCTCTCTCACCCTCTGCCTTATCCCACCCTCCTCCCACACTGCCTCTGGTATCCATGGTTGCTTTTTATGCCTTTTCCCCCCATTTTATTTATTCACTCATGAACTTAATCTAAATATTTCCAATAGTGAGCACAGCTGATATATACATATCCATGAACACAAGTCTGACTTTAGGCATAAACCTCAGTGAGTAGAATGAACATACTCCAAAGCAGCACACCTAGCTGGGGCTATATAGCTTACTGCAGTCATCAAATATGATTGTTTTCAATTTCAAGAAAAACAGTTTTCGTGTTTTTTTTTCCCTCCTGAAACTTTTTTTTAAAATGAATTAATTTACATTCATCACCTAAGCATTGTCACAGCATACAAAATGTGATTTTTCATCTAGAATATACTGCATAGTGGCTTAATCGTGTATGTTATCATCAATAATTTTCAATTTCTAGTTTATATATATATTTACCCCTATGTCTGACCCTCTGCCCTTTCCCACCCTCTTTTCACACTATCTCTGGTGTCTACAGTTGTCTTCCATTCTTTTTTCCTCCCACGTTTTATTGATCACACAATTTCTTAAATAATCTAACTACTTTCAATAGCAAGTTCAGCTGGTAATTTCAAGAAGAGCAATTTTGAATTTTTAAGGAAATTTGCTTAGAACTTAAAGCCTGAAAACAGGTTAGTATTCTGTTCAAGTAGTAGGTATATGAACCTATTGACAGCTCAAGACAGGACAAAAACTCTTCAAACCGGACAACAAAGCGTAGAAGAAAAGCAACAATATTTTAGTCAAAAGTCACAGAACGCTATTTCACCAGTTCAGTCTCATGTACTTAATCTATCTTCTGTTGTGGTTCAATCTTCCCTATTGAATTCTGGGATATAATATTCAACTTCAGACTTGTTCGTATGATTAAATTGGCCATTTTCTTAGTTTTTGAACTCTTATTTCTGTGTGTCTGCATTTAATTTTCCTGACATAGCACTCCCTTGAGAACTTCTTGGAGATCTGGTCTGGTGCTGGTAAATTCTTTTAGGTTTTGTTTAGCTGAGAATGTTCTTGTTTTTTCTTCCCATATGAAGGATAATCTTGCTGGGTACAGTATTCTTGGTTGAAATTACTTTTCCCTTAACAGTTTGAATATATTTTCCCATTCTTTCCTCGCTCTCATTGCTTCCAATGAGAGGTCTGCTGTTAGTCTGATGGGATATCCTTTGTAGGTAATTTGCCGTTTCTCTCTTGCCAATCTTAAGTGTTCTTGTCTTTGTGGTTTTGGTCAGTCTGGCTATAATGTGTCTTGGAGAAGATCTTCTTGGGTTGATTCTATTTGGGGTCCTTTGTATTTCTTGGGACTGGATCTTTGAGTGTCTCTCTAGGTTTTGAAAGTTTTATTGCAGGATTTCATGGACTAGATTATCAATGCCCTTATGAGTCTCTTCACCTTCTGGGATGCCAATTTTCCAGATGTTTGGACGTTTGATGGTATCTAGTACTTCTCGTATATTATTCTCAAATTTTCGGGCAATTTTCTCAGTCTTTGTGGTGGATTTTTCTAGGCCAGTGATTTTCTCTTCTACATCTGAAATTCTCTTTTCTGTATGATCTAATCTGCTTTTAATACTTTCAAGGGAGATTTTGACTTCCTGTATTATAGCCTTCATCTCTAACAGTTCCACTTGATTCTTTTGTAAAGTGTCTAATTCCTCTTTCAGATCTTGCAAGAATTTCCTCACTTCCTGGAACTCATCAGCTCCTTTCTCCTTTCTCTTCTGCAGTTCATTGTCTCTCTTCTTTTCCATCTCTGTTAGCTTTGCCATTATGAATATTCTAAATTCTTTATCAGACATTTCCATGATTTTCATTGAGTCTGTGGATGGAGAGAAGTTATTCTTTTCCCTTGGAGGAGAGGTATTTTCTTGCTTTCCTATATTTCTTGTGGCCCTGCTGTGATGTCTAGTCATCTGATGGAAAGTATGTTTCTTCCCACACTTGAAGTTCAATCTGAGCATCCAGGAGCATGCAGAAAAGGAAACCAAGAGAAAGAGAAACAACAGCAACCAAAACAACCAAGAAACAGAGAAAAAGAGAAGAAAAACACTAAAAATATGATTTTTTTTTTAAAAAAAGCAAAAATTAGAAAACCATGCAGCGCACTTGGGTGCCATGCAAAATCACTAGTTCTCAGGAGCCATGAAGGTGTCTTCTGCAGCCCTGCTCCCTTGCCTCTCCTGGGTTGGGAGGGGGAGAGAGGATTATTAACAAGATAAAGGGATGGGAGGGCCTGAAAGCCCAGAAAATGCTTTACCTTAAAAAATTTTAGAAAGGAAAAATTACAAAAAAATGAAAAGACAGAGACAGAGGTAGAGAAAGACAGAGACAGAGAGAGACAGGAGTCTTGAAAAGCTTCCTACCACTTGAGTTTGTGGGCTGGAGGCTGAATTATCAGTGGAAAATCTTCATTTTGCTTATTCCCCTGAAATCACTAACTGTCAGGAGCCATGAAGGTGTCTTCTGAAGTCCTGTTCCCTTGCCTGTCCTGAAGATTTTATAACTTGCTTTAATTTTGAGAATATTTCAAAATGAAACATTGTTTTAAAAATATTTATTTATTTAATTCCATTTATTATTATTATTATTATTTAAATTTGATCAGAAAGAAACATAGATAGAGAAATAGGGAAAGTGAGAAAGCAAGCTGCTGGGTCATGGACTCGAACTTCAATAGGCCCCGTGGGAATCCAGTGCCTTTAACCACCGTGCCACCTGGTGGCCTCTGATCTTTTCTTTTTGGTTACATAATCAATGATTGCAATGGAAAAGAATAGTGTAAACTATCCACATCCTCTCACTTTGGTGGAGATTTCTAAACTTGGGTGTGTATTTAGACAAATATATACTTAAAAATAATAGAAATTATAATCTGCTTTGTCCCTCCTCCTTCTAATTTAATAGTATTTATGATTATTTTATGATTTTTATTTTGGAAATACCTTAATGACTTTACTTCATTATATGTTGGGTTGTCAAAAAAAATCACGACTTATTTTTGCACAGAAAAATATAGAAAAATATATTGTGGCTTTTCTGATCACCCAATAGATGTGGAATAATTTATTAACCAATACTCTATAGTTGGATTTACCAAATATACAGTGGATCATTAACTTTTTCTTTATTTTTTTAAATTAAAATAAATTTTCAGAGGGCATGTGTGCTTGCCAGAGACATAGAAGGAGAGGGAGGAAGTACTTCTTTCAGTGGGGTGTGGTCAAGTCACAATCTCTTCTTCTCCATTTCTTTACTCTGTTGGGATTTGAACACACATGCACAGGTCTGACATGTTTTTACCCAGGATTTGAATTGCGCAGTTAGCCACGTGGAATCTAGCTCCCCTAACCATTAGTATTAGGGGGCTTGCCCAGCATTTTTTAGAGTAATTTTGAAAGTGTATGAAATGCTAGAAAACTAAAAGAGGTAAGGCATTTCTTCCAAAATTCAGCCTTTTGGGTCTTTATAAATTTCAATTTTTTTGCACTGAAAGGAGCTTGTATTTTAATTCCATTTTTTCATAAAGTTTTTGAAGTTTTTTCATAGTTATGCCATCTTGAATGAAGAACTAACAGGGGTGGTTTACTCTGCCTATAATGCTAATTTCTGTAAACATTTAAAGAAATTGGCAGTCACATGACTATTAATCTTGCTCTTGTGCCACTGGTTGTTTCCTATTATGAAGAAGAAATTAAAAGCTTTTCCTCACCATCTTACTCTAGTAAATCAGGTTCTTGTGTATAATGTTACCAAAATGCAAACAAAATTGTGTCGAAATGATGACCCACTTGCTAATTTGAACTGTAGGAAGTGTTAGCCAAATGCTTCTGTATTTACACAGGTATGTGTGCTTACTGGGTAAGCCTGGTTGGAAGTGTTTCGTTTAAGTGTGATGATCTGACAATCTTGTGGTACAGCTGATGGGCAAGTTTTCCGTAACAGATGCAATTCAAGTTTTCTGTTGATTCTTTCTTTTTAAAAAAATACTAAACATCTAGGAGATAAATCTGTAGAATCTCTTGAAAAATCAAGAATGGTAGCACCTGGAGCAGGTAACCAAATTCATGTATTCAAAAAATGCCCTCTCAAACTTAGAATGATGTAAAATTTCAGCTTCTTGAGCAGTAAGGTAGCTGTAAATTTTTAAGTGATATCAATCATAAGTTTCCGCATTTGATGGCAAAATGTTTTTGATGGTTTGTGCCTTGCTAGAGTAGGTATGAGTCTTATGAGGGTTGGTGATAGTCTTTAACTGAAAATATAAAGTGTCCTTCACTAGATTTCCTTCCTCCTTCCCTGCCTCTCTTTTCCCTCCCTCTCTCCATCCCTTCCTTCTTTTTTTTGGTAGGAAGTAACAAAATAAATGCTTTTACTTAGTTAAGTCCCCAGTTAACCGAACATAATATCCTGTCTCTTTATTTTTCCTAAAAAATCATTCATTTATTTATTTAATTCCATTTGTTATTATTTTTTAATTTGACCAGAGAAAGCCAGAAAAGGAAAGTGAGAAAGCAAGCTACCAGGTCCAGGTCTTGAACTACAGTCAGCCATGTGGGAATCCAGCACCTTTAACCACCACATCACCTGTCGGCCCCATGTCCTACCTACCTCCTTTTATGCTGTCCTGGGAAAAATAAAAGAGAGGAATAAGTTTATAGCGCTTAATTTCTCTAGTAAAATTAAGTAAGTTGGACTTGTGGAACTTAAATACTTTTTTTGGGAGTTTTTTATTACAGGGCATGTGTCTTCACCAGAGAGAGACAGAGATGGGTGATGGCCACATTGCAATCCCTTCTCCTTCTTTAAATACGTTTTTAAAAAATACCTCCTTTCTTGGAGACAGCAGGTGGCATGGGATTAAGGTGCTGGATTCCCACATGGCTGACCATGGTTCAAATCTTGGACTTTGCAACTTGAAAATCACAGTAGGATTGGGAACAGCAGTTAGCGTAATGGCTATGTCGCTGGCCTCCCATGTAGTTGCGTCTCAGACACAGTGGCTTAAACTCACGCTGGGCGCATGTGCGTGTGTGACCAAGATCCCGAGAGGAAAATGGAGGAGAAGGGATTGCGGCTTGGCCATCCCCCCTGGGGGGTGATTTCTCACTTTCTGTCTCTCTCTCTGTGTCTGGTGAGCGCACGTGCCCTATAGCAAAAACCTCTCCAAAAAAAAAAAAAAAAAAAGAGAAAAGAGAAAAGAAAATCACACCAGGAGTGCCCAAAATCCTAAGAAGAGAATGGAGAAGAAGGAATTGCAGTGGCCATCCTCCATGAAGGGTGATTTCTTACTTTCCCTCTCTCTGTCTCTGTCTCTCCCTGGCAATTGCATGTGTCCTATAGCAAAATCCTGAAAAACAAAACTCCTTTATTTCATCACTGAAGTACAAAAGTGCTATAAGTATTTAAAGTGCTTAATGGGGACAGGTAGCTGGCGTAATAGTTATGTTGCTGGACTTCCACATAGTTGACTATGTTTCGAATCCCGGACACAACTTAAAACTCAAGCTGGGTGCGTGTGTGTGCATGCCCAAAATCCCGAGAGAGAACGGAGAAGGGACTGGGTGTGACCATCTGTCTGAGAGGTGATTTCTCGCTTTCTGTCTCTGTCTTTCTGGCAAGCACTCACACCCTATAGCAAAAATCTCTAAAAAACTGTTTAACACAGCATTTAATAAATTTTAACTATTAGGCTTTTTTTTTTTTTAAATAAGAGACAACAATATCTTAATATAAAAATGCACTCAAAAAGGTAATGTGGTACAGGTACTATAAACAATACATTTTAAAAAAGCTGTTACAGGGACTATGCACTCGTGGAGACAGTGAGACAGAAAGAGACTGAGAAAAAGTGAGAAAGCGTAGAGTGAGGGGGAAAGTGAGAATGCACCCTCCCAGGGGCATGGCCACACCACAATCCCTTCTCATTCTCCTCTCTAGATTTTGGGCACACACAGGGAACTGCCATGTTTTTCAAGTCGCTGGTGCTGGGACTTAAACCACGCAGTCGTCCTTGTGGGATCCTACAGCCTTAACTACTAAGCCATGGGCTGGCCCAATAACTGATTTCTTTCTTTCTTTAAAAGATTTATTTAATTTTATTTCTTCTTATTATTTATTTTTTAATTTGACCAGAGAGAAACAGAGAGACAGAGAGAGGGAAAGTGAAAAAACAAGCCAACAGGTCTGGTACTCGAACCACAGTTGGCCATGTGGGAGTCCAACACCTTAACCACCATGCCACCTGCCTACCCCTAATAATTGATTTCTAAAAGGAAGGGAGAAGAATCAAGATGAAAGTACTGGAATATGTGAGATATACATTATGTCAAATTTTCTTTTAACCTAACAAGATACTATCAGAGTTCCTGAATAAGGCAGTGAATGGAATTGATTACTTTCCGTGTTCACAGTGCCACCTTCAGGAAGGATAGGTGTTCACTGTATTTTAGTTCAAATGATGGCTCAAGCACCTAAAGACCAGGCAAAATACTAACAGTGTTTGCTTTAGTCTTGTTGACCGTCCTGCGAGTGTGATTCTTCCAGCCCGGCTCTTTTCAATGCAGAAAAGTAATCCGTGAGTCTTTACATTTTGTTTTGAGGTTTTTGGGGCACGTATGCTTGCCAGAGGGACAGAGATAGAGAGACAGAAAGCAAGAAATCATTCCCCCGGAGATGGGGGGGGATGGCCGGGATGGCCATGCTGCAATCCCTTCTCCAATCTCCTCTCGGGAACTTGAGCACGCATGCACACGTGCATGGTGTGAGTTTTAAACCACCAGGTCTGGGACTCTAACCGCCTTCAATATGTGGGAGTTCAGCGATGTAACCATTACACCATCTGCTGGGCATGTTGTGTGTGCCTGTGTTCCTGGCTGACAGGGTGGGGGTGTCTTGCTGTGTGAAGATCCTGTGGGGGATGCCTCTCTCTTTCATGGAAGAAATAAACCTTAAAATTAGTTGTTTAGTAATGAATACATATGATTTCTAATTTTTTTGGGAACACTGTACTTAAAGCCTCATATATAGATTATGGTATTTATGTATACTGCCTAGAGATTTAACATTACCTTTTGTAATTTGTTCTTTTAATCAGTCTCATAGGGAAATTTTTTTTTTTTTTTTTTGAGAGGTTTTCGCTATAGGGCGTGTGCGCTCGCCAGACAGACAGAGAGAGACATAGAGACAGAAAGCGAGAAATCACCCCCCAGAGGGGATGGTCACGACGCAATCCCTTCTCCTCCATTCTCCTCTCGGGATCTTGGGCACGCACGCACACGCGCCTGGCGTGAGTTTTAAGCCACCGGGTACGGGAAGCGAACCGCGGTCGACTACGTGGGAGTCCAGCGACACAGCCATTACGCTAACTGCTGGCTCCCGGGAAATTTTTTATTATATCAAATAAAAAATGAGATTAAGCAATTATTTATTTTTATATCAGATTTTGCCATAGGGTTTGTGTGCTCTCCAGAGAGAGAGGGAGGAAGTCAGGAATGCCCCACACCCCAGGAGTGATGAGCATGCCTCAATCCCCTTGTGTCCATTCTCTCCTCAGGATTTTGGGCATGTGCATCACATGCCCAGCGTGGTTTGCAAGTCATTGGGTCTGGGACTTGAACTACACAGTTGACCATGTGGGATGCAGTGTCTTAACTACCACGCTGCCTGCTGGCCCTCATTTACTTCTAATAATTGAAATGGTACCCAATGGACAAACAATCTGGAGGAAGCTAGTGTGGGTCAGATTATACAACCTGGAGGGCGGGTGGGAAGAGAGCAGCTGTAACTCTCTAGGGCTGCACTGTCCTGTGGTAACGTAGCCACTGGTCACACATGGCAATTGATGACTTAAAATGCAGATAGTACACACTGAGATATGGTCTAAATGTAGGTTACACATGTTTATTTTTATTTGATTTTTCATTTTTATTTGTATTTTTCTGTAGGTTATTTTTGTTTGCCTGTTTTGCTTTTGTTTTTGCCATAGGATGTGTGCACTTGCTGGAGAGAGACAGAGAGAGAGTGAGAAATCACTCCCCAAGAGGTATGCCACATCACAATTCCTTCTTCTCCATTCTCCTCTGGGATATTGGGCATGCACACACATGTACCTGGTGCATTTTCTAAGCTGCCAGATCTGAGACTTGAACCACACACTAAGCCATACATATGGGATCCAGCTGCCTTAACTACCATGCCACCTGACTGGTCCTCCATACTTTTTAACTCATTCTTGAAGTTGAGTTTATTGCATCCTAAGCATAACCATATGTCTTTCTTTTGTAACTCTATAATCCTAGGTCTGGGGTCAGCAGGTGGCACAGTGTTTAAGAAGCTGGACTCCCACATGGTCGACTGAGGTTTGAGTTCTGGACCTGGAGGTTTGAAACTCAAGCCAGGCACATGTACATGTGTGCCCAAAATCCCAAGAGGAGAATGGAAAAGGAATTGCAGCGTGGCCATTCCCCCAGTGGGTGATTTCTTGTTTTCTGTCTCTGTTTCTTTGGTGAGTTCATGCATGCTGTAGCAAAAATCTTTCATATATATATATATATATATATATATATATATATATATATATATATTCCTAGGTCCATGATTTTATAAATTATAAACATCCTAATGTCATCTACATATTGATACAGTGAGCAAATTATTGAGCACCAACCAAGTGTGAAACATACAATGTGCAAAGCACTGAGCCAAATCTCTGAAGAGGACAAAGATAAGGGCATGGTGGTTAATGGCACTGGACTCCCACATGGCCAACCATGGTTCGAGTCCCAGACGTGGTGGCTTGCTTTCTCACTTTCCCTCCCTCTCTCACTCTGTCCCTCTCTGGTCAAATTAAAATAATAAATAAATACAAGTTAAATAAAATAATTCTTAAAAAAAACCCCAAGATCTTTGCATTCTTGGAGCTTACACTGTAGTAGAGAATGTATATATACAAGTAAGTACATACACATATAAATTGTGGAATGAAGCAGGCTAGAGCTGTGAGCAATATGCTTGGGAACAGGGAAGAGAAAATTTTCAACTAGTTTAAGGTTTTTGCCATAGAGTGCACGTGCTCACTAGAGACAGAGGGAGGAAAAGTGAAAAATCATCCCCATAGGGTAGGTCACACTACAATCCCTTCTTCATTCTTCTCTCTGGATTTTTTGGTACACATGCACCCAGTGTGGTTTTCAAGCCACTGGGTCCAGGACTTGAACTGCAGTTGGCAATGTGAGAGTCCAGTGCCTTAACCACCTTGCCACCTGCTGGCTCAACTAGTGAGATTTGAGAAGGGTTTTTGGAAAAAGTAACTTTTTTTTTTTTTTTTTTTTTTAATAGAGATTTTTAGTTATAAGGCACGTGAGCTCGCTGGAGAGACAGAGAAACAGAAAACAAAAAATCGCCCTTGGGGAGGATGGTCACTTTGCAATTCCTTCTCCTTCATTCTCCTCTTGGGATTTTGCACACACACACACACACACACACACACACACACATACACACACGGGCCTGGAGTGTTTTATGCCGGGTCAGGGACTCCAACTGTGTAGGCCATGTGGGAGTCCAGTGCCTTAACCACTATACCACCTGCTGGCCCAGTAGCTGAAATTTAAGGGGAAAGGTTTTGTCAGTAAAAGATAGAGGAAAAGACAGTGAAGCCTCAGCAAAGGCAAGAGAGTGCAGGGGAATTGTGGAAGATGATGTGAGATAGGCAGAGAAGTTAAAGGTGGTTAAAGTCACTGGACTCCCACATGGCGGACCACAGTTCAAGTCTTGGACCTGGTGGCTTGTTTTCTCACTTTCCCTCTCTCTTTCACTGATCAAATTGGAAAATAACAAATAAAGTCACTCTTTAAAAAAATTGTAGAGAGCTTGTGTGTGAACTAGAGGACTTGGAGCTTAATTCTTTGTGGAAAGAATGTCCTTCAGTGGATATTGGGCAGGGGAGGAATACAATCAACTCTAGATAATGCTTATTGCATTTTATCTTTATCACTGGGTATCTTCTGCTTTTCATAGTACATGGCACTGGCTGGGTGCAAATAAACACATTAAATAAACGCCCTGGAAAGACTGGAGGTTGAGGTATCGGGTTACTGTATCATTCAGAAGCGGGCAGAGGTAATCCACACCTAGAGGAGGCAGTGACTGTCTTTGATGGGTGTATTTGCCATATGGGAAAGGGAGAGAGTTGAAGCCTGGCTTTGACTCTGCTCCACCAGAATAACAGTGATATTGGAGACAGAGTACACAGAAGGGTGAGAGATGATTTGGGCAGAATGGGAATAAGGAAGTTTTCTCAGTTCTGCTTTGAAATATGTTGTGTTTGAAGTGCTAGTAGGTAGTGAAAAGACACTTTTCAAGTCTAGAGCACTCAGGAGGCCAGTTTTTAGGTTTTACTATTTATTTTTTTACTGGAGTACCATCTTCATACGCCTGATTCCATCCATCCTGCTAACAGAGATTTGTAGCAATGCTAGCTTGCTGTTTTCCATACGTTGCCTTAAAATTGTGGGGAACGACATTATTTGAGTAGGATCTTACGCAATAACTACTCTAAGGAGAAAAAAAAAAGAGAGAAAATACAGTAAAGAGAACAAGTGGTTGGACGTGATCTGATTTTCACGATCCCAAAGCTCGGCAAACTTTATCCTTCATCTTTCTTAATTGGGGGGATGGATGGAGAAATAACTTTCTATTTTTTTAACTTTGTTATTATTATTAATTTTTTTGAGAAATAACGTTTAAAGGGCAGATCCTGTACTTCGAAATCAGGCTGTAACGGGAAAATATGCATATACACAGACTGCTTATAGGCGAATAAACCGGAGGTGATGGACTACCCCATCACTTCCTCTTCTCACTGAGACTCTCACATAGCTCCACCCTTGCAAGGTGGGTGTTTAGAGTCCCACGGACAGTCCGGGTTTGTCCAGGCGCTGCCCTGAGCAGCAGCATAACCATGCGGGGCAGACTTGCTCCGGGAGTTTATTAATCCACCACGTTGATCTCTCCTCTCCCTTCGTGGCTGACTTCTTCCCTTCTCGGGGTGCAGGGAGCGCTCCCCTCAAGCAAGACTCCCCTAGTCCACACAGGCGGGAGCTGTAGTAACCCCCATCCGCGTGGGGCTCCTTCCTTTAGAAACCCCCCTGCTCCCGCCTCCCCCAAAGCCCCCGGGCGGGGGGCACGTGCCCCAGGGACCGTTGAAGCCAACTCCAACGGTCCCTTTTGTCCAGTAGGCGCGGGCGCTGGGGCGGCAGGGCTGGCGCGCACGAGTGGCGGGGGCGCGAGCCGGGCGGCGGGCGCGGGAGTGGTGGGGGCGCGGGCGCGGGCGCGGGCGCGGGCGCGGGCGCGGGCGCGGGCGCGGGCGCGGGCGCGGGCGCGGGCGGGACCCGGGGCTGAGGGCCAGCAGCCGGCAGCCGCGGGCTGCGCGCGAGGAGCCCGGAGTCCGGCGGGAGGAGCCGCCGACCCCAGGGGCGGGGGAACGGCGGTTGGAGCTGGGGATGGGGAGCTGGTCGGATCGCGTTTCTGGAAAGACAATTGAATCCAGAGAAAAAGTTGCAAAACGATAAGTATAACGCGATGCCATTGATGTGGGACGGGTCCCAGGGCCGAGCTGTGTGTGCACACGCGTGTGAGTAAACGCGTGGAGGAAGGTCTGAGCGAGCTCTGGGGAAAGAAGGCTGCGAGAGGGGTTGAAGGGAGATATTTAACGATGTTACTTACGACGCGAATGCTTTTAGGTCACTGAGAACAGAAAGGATCTGCAGTTGGGAAGTTTGGAGACCCGCTTGCTTCCCATGGTAGGGACCATCTTCTGCTCTCAGAGCCCCGTACATTTGAGTTAAGCAAGAATTCATCTATACTTTTCTCTTCCTCACACGCCACCTGATCCTATCGCCTTTTACTCAAAAATTCTTCCAAATGGACTTTGTTTCGGAGTGTTCCTCACAGCCCTTTATCTCATCCTCCCAGCAAAACTCACTGTCAAAGAGGAAACATTTTATAGACAGCAAATTACTCAGAGGCACAGTAAACATTTAATTAGACATTGCTACTAAACCATTCTTGACAAAATGAACATAAAATGCTTATAGGATGTTTCCGTTTTTCCCTAAACACTTGTACCATGTTTCTATTAGAACATCACATGATGTTAAATGGAAACTTTTTACTTTTTTACTTATTGTGAAATAATTTGAGACTCAGAAAACAGTTACAAAAATAGTACAAAGAATTCTGTTAAATTCCTTTACTCAGCTTCCCCAAATAGTAACATTGTTTGTAACCATAGCACAAGGATCAGAACTAGTAAAGTGGCATGACCCCTACTAAATAATCTACAGATATGCAAAGGTACAAGTATACAAGCTTGTCCTTTTTTTCTGGTTCAGGACTCAATCCAGCACCTTGGAATACATTTAATTGGCGTGTCTATTTAGTTTCTTCTAATTTGTGACAGTTGATTTTTTTTTTATGACTGTAACTTTTGCAGTACTAATTGTTTTGTGGAATGGCCTTTAATTCAGGTTGTCTAGGATTCTCTTATCAGTAAGTTCAGGTCATTCCTTGTTGGCAAGAATACCACAGAAGCAAGGGTGTGCCCGTCTCAGTCCATCAGATCTGGAGGCACATGGAATCAGTGTCATCTCACTGGTGATGCTAACTCTGATCACTTGATTCAGGTGGTGTCTGCCAGGTTTGCCCAGCTGTGATTTTTCTCTTTGTATTTATTCATAGGATTCATATCCTCATGATACGCACAGAACTTTTAGCAGTCATGGTTCTTAACTGTAACAGTTTTTGCTGTAGTGTTTGCCAAATGCTGATTTTTCTATTTTCATCATTCTGGTGTTAAATTTTAATCTAAATATTGAGGCCAGCAGGTGGCGTGGTGGTTAAGGGCGCTAGATTCCCACGTAGCTGACCTGGGTTTGAGTCCTGGACCTGGCAGCTTGCTTTCTCACTTTCTCTCTCTCTCTCTCTCACTGTCCCTCACTGGTCAAATTAAAACAAATAGGGAACCAGCAGTTAGCGTAATGGCTATTGTCGCTGGACTCCCACGTAGTCGACCATGGTTCGCGTCCTGGACTGGTAGCTTAAAACTCATGCCGGGCGTGTGTGGTGCGTACCCAAGATCCCCAGAGGAGAATGGAGGAGAAGGGATTGCAGCGTGACCATCCCTCCTGGGGGGTGATTTCTCGCTTTCTGTCTCTGTGTCTCTCTCTCTCTGTCTGGCGAGCGCACGTGCCCTATAGCAAAAATCTCTCCAAAAAAAAAATTAAAACAAATAAATGAATAAACAAACAAAATTGAATGAAATAATTAAACTATTTAATCTAAATATTAAATGCATAATAACTTTTTACAGGAAGATATTTGACCATTTTAAAAAAAATTGACACTAGAAAGGAAACACATTTGGAGGCTGTGTATAGCGATGTGGGATTAGGACTAAAATGAAGTGATGAATGTATTACAGCTATCTGAATTCCAAATGAATAATTCACTATTCTTAGTACCTGTAAAACTTGGCTTGTACAAATCCCAGTTTATAGGGATTTACAAGCTTATTAAATTGTTTATATTACTTCCGTGTTTATACAAGATGGGTAAATGTAAAATATAATTTAAAATAGAACAGAAAAGTCTTTTGTATTATTTCAATGTATTGCTAATGTTAGTTTCCATTTGCAAAACCAGTCATTTCTATTAACAATGCTTCTAGCTCTTGGCCAATGGTCGTTCTCTTTATTTAGCCTCAATGTTTACGGAAAAGATTTACTGGAAGTTGGAATGAGTACTTCTTTGAATGCACTGAAAGGAAAGAGTTCTTGTGATTGAATTTTAGAGATCTTTTAATCCATGAGTTATTTGACTGTCAAGTATTTTGTTAAATCTCATTTGAAGATTAAGTTACCCTGTCCAGCAGTTTCTCTACCCTTTATCATTCGATGTGAAAAACTGGTCTAAGATGGGGTCTTTCAGAAAGCAGGAGAGTGAGTTCTAGCTATTAAAAAAATATATTGACCTTTGAATATCTGATATCTATGAACTGTTTCCCAGAAAAATGCACAACCCGCTTATTGCCTTAGAGCCAAACGCACTGCGATGTCCAATGGGGGAGGCGGGGAGACAGGGCAGGGAGAAGCAGGCTGCCAGACTGTCAGACGTTTCCAGCCGGTTACCCTCCTGCCATATGGCATCTCGCCTTCTGGGCAGCTTATCGGAGCCTGGACGGCCCTTCTGGCTCCTCGTTCCCCGCAGACCTCCTCCCTCAACCTCCCCTAGCACCCTCTCCCCTCGTCCCTGAGCCCCGCGTCGGCTCGGCTCTCTCGCAGGCCCTTCACTCCCTGGGAGGCCCTCCCAGCTGGGAAAGTGCAGCACTTCCAGTGCGAGCACCTGAGCACTCCCCCTGGCTAGAGCAGATCCCTTATTGAATACACGTGCCAACGATCTCTCTCATCAGCAGAGAACCCTTGCCGCGTTGCCTTGTCTGTCTGCAGAGGAAGAGCTGACGGACACATTGGAAGAAACACGTTTAGAAGGAATAGCTCACGCGGTGGCCATCAGGACCAGATGGGCCGCAGGCCGAGGGTTATGCACGCCTCCCGCCCCTCGAAGGCAGGACGGGGTTGGAGAAAGAGAGGGTGGGGGCGGAGGACAGGAATCCGGGCCCGTTAGGACGAAACGTCGTTCTGGAAATGCAAAGAACGCCAACCCGCAGAACCCGCTTCTTGGCCCGCCAACTGCCTAGCGTCGGGCGGCAGTCCCAGCCTGGGCGCGGGGCCCAGCCTCTGGCCCGCCACGGCTCGCGGCAAAGCTTGGCGCTCCGGCGCGCGCCTCCGCGGTCCAGCGCGGCCCCAGCGCGGGGAGCGGGAGGGAGGCGGGGCCACGGCGCGGCGCGGGCTGGGGATTCCCTCCCGGGCTCTGACGTCACTCCGGCGCCGGCCAATGAGGAGTCACGGAGGAGGATTCCCGCTCAAGCCGCCGCTCAGCTGGCCTTTTAAACGCTACCCTGGGGAACGCTCTCCGGGAGCGCTGGGAGGAGGCGGGGAGTGGGGCGCGGGGGCGAGGCGGGGAAGTCCTGCGGGACCAGCCTCCAGGGGTTTGACGGTCCCACGTCGGGAGTGGCTGAGACCTGCGGGGAAAACCAGAGGCGAACGACGAGCCGTCAGACTCCAGGCGGGGCAGAGTCAGCCCGAGATGGAGTGGAAGCTGGAGCGCACCGCCCCGCGGAGGGTCCGCACCGAGGAGCAGGTGCTGTGGGTGAGTCAGCCCCTTAGTTTCTTCGCCCCGACTCCTTCTAGGGGCTTCTCGAGGGAGGCGCCGTTTGTAACACCTGTTTAGGGCCGACAGGCAGTGCAGAACGCGACACCCTGGTTTTAATTTTGAGTTGTGTAATTATATCCTGGAGATGCCTAGTTACTTTGAAAAAGTGAATGTGGTCGGACAAGCTCAGGATCTAGAACAATTTTCCACCTATCACTATGCTGTTAGTAAATAGTCTCTCTCTCAATGTGTTATGTATGTTTCCAAAGGAGAATGTCATGCGGGTACTCGCCAAAGACATGAAGCAGAAGAGAGGTCAAGGCCCCCCCACGGTGAGTGTCCAGTGCTTGTCTTCCTTTTGTATCTTAATTCTACCTAATCTCGAACAAACCCGTTTGTGTTAAAGGTGTTCGCAGGAGTATGAGCTGGTTTGAAAATATGAGAATTAAAGTCTATTTCTATTATTAAGTACAGCATCTACACAATTAAATACTTAAAAAAAAAAAAAAGAAAACTGAAGATCCCTGACAAATAATGGTGATCATTTGTATCTGAATGGTGTGCTGGAGTTTTGCCTCAACAACAAAGGCCAAAGCTTGGATGTGTCAGGTTGGCAGTGCAATGCTAGCTGGCTGTTGTAATTTCATTTTAACAGTTGCTAGTTACACTGCCCTCTGTTGCATTCAGAAGCGTGCTCCCTAGAGAAATGGAAATAGAGCCATCTTGTGGACGGAAGATGAAGAGACATGGCATGGCCAGGGACTCTTAGGTTGGCAACTTAAAAGTCCATCTAACATCAAAGTTGACCCACTTTTTCTCCTTGAAAGAATGAACCTGGGGGCCAGCAGGTGGTGTAGTGCTTAAGGTGCTGGATTCCCTTACGGTTACCCACGGTTCGAGTCTCAGACCTGGCAGCTTGCTTTCTCACTTTTTCTCTCTCCTTTTCTCTGTCTTTGTCTCTCTCTGGTCAAAATAAAAATAATACTAATAAATCAAATAATTCTTTTAAAAAAAGAAAAAAGAAAGAGTGAACCTGAAAGTCTTTATAGTTTCTCTTGCAATCCATGTAAAAATAAAACAAATTTAAATGATTTTTTTTCTTATTTTTTCTACATAAATAATCTTCAAAATCTTGAAGTCTTTCAGAATCACCCTTACTATGCTCCTCTCTAGGCTAAACAGCTCACCTTACTTTATTTAACCTCTTCTCATAGATTGTAGTTTCAAATTCATCACGATTTTAATGGGTTTTTCTAGATTTTCTACAGGTTTTTCTATATTCCAGTGGCAACATCCTACACTGAGCATATATAACCTGCACTTTCCAAAAGCAATCACTAATGTCATTCATAGTAGAGGAAAACAAGTGACAGTTAAGGCATAACTTGCTTATGTACTTTAATATGGATTCCCCCCCATACATTGCTGCAGTTTTGCTTCATCCAGCTTATGTATTATCATTATTCATAGATATTGTACTGCCTAATACAGGCAGCTGATCTTTTGATAGTATGCCTTCATTCAAGATTTTCATTTGGAAAAGCTAAATGTAAATATCCTGAAAGTTTTTAAAAAAAATTATTTTCTTTAACTTTATTTTATTATTATTATTATTTTCCAGTTTGCTCAGAGAGAGACAGAGGAAGAGAGAGAAGGAATGTGAGAAAGCAAGCTACCAGGTCTGGGACTTGAACCATGGTCGACCTTATGAGAGTCCAGTGCCTTTAACCACCATGCCACCTGCTGGCCCCCTGAAAGCTTTTTTTTAAAATTTTTTTTTCAACTTTTATGTTTTTGACTAGATTAAAGCAATTATTAATTTTATTTCTCCTAATAGTTTTAGAGAGTAAGTTTTCTCTGTAACTTTTCTCTAATGTGTCTGTTAAGGTGAAAGTTCTGCTACTGTGTTTCTCATTACAAATGTAACCTCAGTGACTTCTCTGGCCACGAGAAGCAGCAGCGACCTGAATCAGGTAGGCAGTGTGTTGTTAGCTGGCTGCTTTGGGTCCAGTCAGCAGCCACGACTACTCTGCCACTTGCTTCTGGATAAATTCTTCTGTTAGTGAAGTGCATTGGTTACCTGTGTGTGATAGGTTGGCAGTGTATTGTTAGCTGGTTGAATATGTGAATGGCATCAGCTAACATGCATCTGCTATCTTATTGCATATACAATGAACATCAGAGTGGGGTTAAATCTGTAATTAATGTGTATACCTTTTGCTGTGAGGTAGGGCACTATTTGCTGTAAGTTAGTATTGCTATCCTGTTACTCAGTTATGAAACAATTTGCAGCTTTATGTTAGTAAAGAATAATTACTGGGAACCAGCAGTTAGCGTAATGGCTATGTCGCTGGACTCCCACATAGTCGACCATAGTTTGCATCCCAGACCCGGTGGCTTAAAACTCACGCCGGGCGCGTGTGCGTGCGTGCCCAAGATCCCAAGAGGAGAATGGAGGAGAAGGGATTGTGGCGTGACCATCCCCCCTGGGGGGTGATTTCTCGCTTTCTGTCTCTCTGTCTGGCGAGTGCACGCGCCCTATAGCGAAAACTTCTCCAAAAAAAAAAATAATAATTACTTAAAACTTTTCAAGTAATTGTTGAATCTTGTGCAGACAGTAGTAAAGTATTTATGAAACTATATATTTATTTTTTAAATGTAAGAGAATATAATGACGACTTGAATGGAAATCCTCAATTGTTTCCCCAAATTTTTGACTGAGTCTTTCATATTCTTTCTGGGCTTGCAGTTTTTAAATATGGCATTAGAGTAGGCCTCTATAACCATGACAGCCAAAGAGAAAATTGAGGTAATTTTCTAGGTGAGTCAGTCAACTAAAACATTTTCATTTAAAAAAAAAAAATCAAGAAATGTGGGGATTTTTTTGTGGGGGTTGGGTTGAATTGTTTGGAAGATTTGCTTCAAATTCATCATTTTCTGTGAAATTGCAGGTTCATAAAATAAAATGTTGGGAGCAGAACATGAGATCTAGTTTGTGACATGGGGAGAACTGACCATACAATATGATTTTAAATCTTTTCTCATTCCCTTGGAGGCTGTTTTGATCATGGAGCCATGTCAGACATGCTCTGGGTTCTGACAAATAAATGTATCGTGGGAATATTTCAAGCAAGTTAGTGGAAATGACTTTGGTGGTCTGCTCAGTTAGTTACACCGTAAAAGAGATGTTAGAAATTTATCATACTCTCTACTGTATTGGACTATAAAGTATTGATAAAATATTTTTTATGCTTACCTTATTTAAACATACTTGTAGAACGCTGGTTAAACATTCACTTGTAATTCGAGTCTTTTACATTTTACTTCTTTCCAATATCCTCTTTTTTTTTTTTTCTCCCAATATGATTGCATTTTCAGGGTCTTGGTGTTTCAGTATCCTTTCCTTGTAAACATTGTTTTCATCTTGCATTTTTTTTATGGTTAAGTCTCAACATTTATTTCTTACAGAGGTTCATTAACCTGTGGATAAAAATAAAATCTACAAAATTTAGAAGGCTTGGCCTTTGTGTTTTATTTTTTTCAAGTTAAAGTATAAGACCTAAAATGCCAACATTAATACTCAGTAAACAGGATAAATATTTAAAGCTGTTCTTTAGTTCTATATTATCGTGAGCATGAGAAAGGAGGGAAGGAATGAGATGAAATAAAAATTAAAAGGGCCCAGCCTCTGTGGCATAGTTGGTAGCTGTTAGACATTGGAGTTTGCCATAGGGCGGGTGCCACCACGCCCGACATTGGAGTTTGAAGCCTCATGTTGACCATGGTTTGAGTTCCCTGCTTGGCCAGCCTGAGAACAGATCAACTGCAGGGCCCTGGTGGGCTGGAGGACTGGAGGAAGGGACCTGTGACATGATGGAGTCCTGTGGAGGTGTTTCTCTCTCTTTCTCTCCCCCTCTCTCTCTCATACATGCACATGAGCTTCTATTCTGAATAAATAGTTTCAAAAAAGATTTTAAAAAGTTCTAAAAACCAGAGTGAACACCTCCTCTCCTCCCCACAAGGTAAAGAGATCAGTGAGTAGGAAAATAAAGTAGAAGAAATGAAGCGGAAAAGAGAGGGATATACACTGAGAAGCCAAGGGACAAACAGAGGGGAAAGAGATGAAAAAAGGAGGAGGAGGGAGGCTTTACTGATTGTATCCCCCCACCCCCGTGTTCCCTCTCGGGGCAGCCTGGGCTGTTGACGGAGGCTGAGATGTAACTACTTGGCCACCACTGCCTCTGAACGGCCCCACCACATCCCTACTTGCTCTCTGCTCTTTATTCCCCCCAGAAGAGAATGCATGACTCCACAAGGTGTGGCCTTAACATTCAGGCGAAGGGGAAGGGGAGAGTAGGAAGCAGTGTGGTGGACTGGCTTCCAGGCAGAGCAGTTACTGGCATTTATTACTGCATGGGTAAGATGAAATCTAGTTGAGGACGGAATACATGAGCCCATGTCAGCTCACTCCCCCCACACACGTCATTCTCCTTTCAAAGGCACATCATGGAGTAACATGATAATTTGTATAGGAACCACACAAGGCTTCAGCTAATGCAGGTCAGTCTTTTGAAACCCAGTTAATGTTTTTAAAGAAGATACTGAGAAATAAATGTTTTGTTTTTCTTCTTGGGTTTTGTCTTCCTTTCCTTCCTTCCTTTCTTTTATTGGAGTATTTTCTTACTTTAGATTATTTCAGACTATCCAGTTATATCATTAGATTTTTTTATTTTAAGAGGTATTTTGCTTTACCGCACGTGTGCTCACCAGAGAGAGACAGAGACAAAGACAGAGGGAAAGTGAGAAATCACCTCCCTACCACCATCCAGGCCACTCTGAAATCCCTTGTCCTCCATTCTCCTCCTGGGACCTTGGGCACACATGCAAGTACCTGGCATGATTTTCAAGCACCTGGTCCAGGACTTGAACCACTCAGCCATGTGGGAGTCCAGTGAGGTAACTGCTATGTCGTCTACTGACCC
The DNA here is from genome assembly GCA_026018925.1 of Tupaia tana. Taxonomy (NCBI): domain Eukaryota; kingdom Metazoa; phylum Chordata; class Mammalia; order Scandentia; family Tupaiidae; genus Tupaia; species Tupaia tana. The sequence goes on along the minus strand of JAKSZU010000006.1, from coordinate 43,997,336 downwards.
TAGATCATTAGATTTTTAAAGAAATTTCTTTCCTCCATGAGACAGGAGAGAGAGAGAGAGAGAGAGAGAGAGAGAGAAACAGGGTCTCACCATGCCATGATCTACCCCCAGCCTTCCACTCAGCCAGGTTCATGGGTGTGCCTGCGGATGCACCAGGCATGTTCATGTTGATCTGGGATCCAAATCTGGGTCCTCCCATATGGCTCCAGTATTGCAAAGCATTGCCCTACTGCTTGTGCCACCCTGGCTGGGTCTAGGTCATTAAATTTTAGTGTGATCAGGCAGTACAGTGTTAGCAGCTTTTCTTTATTCAGAAACTGCATATACGTCCACAGTTTTACATAATCTGCTAAAATAGTATATCATGAAAATAAAGAGAATATATGATAGGTTTTTACTCTAGATTTTTCTCTTCAGAGAGCCTATGATACCTTGACCAAGTCTAATTTTTAAGATGTTTGATGTGCTGGAGCCAGCTCGTATGGGTTTCTGAGAACACTTGTTAAATTTTTAGAAATTAAACCATTGGTATTAAAATTGGCCATGTGGGGAACCAGCAGTTAGCGTAATGGCTATGTCGCTGGACTCCCACGTAGTCGACCGCAGTTCGCGTCTCGGACCCGGTGGCTTACAACTCACGCCGGGCGCGTGTGCGTGCGTGCCCAAGATCCCGAGAGGAGAATGGAGGAGAAGGGATTGCGGCGTGACCATCCCCCCTGGGGGGTGATTTCTCGCTTTCTGTCTCTCTGTCTCTCTCTTTCTGTCTGGCGAGCGCACATGCCCTATAGCGAAAAACCTCTCTCTCAAAAAAAAAAAAAAAAATTGGCCATGTGGGAGAATTTACATCACTGAGGTAGGCAGATGTTACAAGTCAGGATTCCTCATCCAGAAAGTCTGTTGCTAAACATTCATCAGTCGACACTTTAATATGCTATGTATGTTAAAATGATTAAGAATTATGTATTTGGGACTGGCAGGTGGTATGGTGGTTAAGGGTGCTGGATTCCCACATGACCAACCATGGTTTGAGTCCTAGACCTGGCATCTTGCTTTCTAACTTTCTTTCTCTCTCTCCTTCCCTCTCTCTCCCTTTCTCTTTGTCCTTCTCTGGTCAAATTAACATCAGAAAAATGAATAAATAAAGTTAAATACAATAATTAAAAAAAGAATTATGTATATGTACATGTTTTAGTCCCTTTTGTGCTTATTTAACAGCATTTCATAGACTAGGAAATTTATAATGAGAAAAAAATGATTAGTTCATGGTTCTGGCATCTGGGAAGTCTCAGATGTAGAGGCTGGCCTCTGGTGAGGCCCTTTTGGCTGTATCATCCCATGATGGAAGGGCAAAGAGAGAGGAAGAGGAGGCCAGACTCGCGTTTGTGTCAAATCCGTTCTCAAGATAATGAGCCCAGGGACCAGCAGTTAGCGTAATGGCTATGTCACTGAACTCCCAAGTAGTCGACCACGGTTCGAGTCCTGGACCCGGTGGCTTAAACTCACTCCGGGCGCGTGTGCGTGCGTGCCCAAGATCCGGGAGGAGAATGGAGGAGAAGGGATTGCGGTGTGGCCATCCCCCCAGGGGGTGATTTCTCGCTTTCTGTCTCTCTGTCTCTCTGTCTTTCTAGCGAGCGGACGTGCCCTATAGCAAAAACCTTTAAAAAAAAAAAAAAAAAAAAAAAAAAAGATAATGAGCCCACTCCTGTGACAGTGACAGTGACATTAGTCCATTAGGGCTTTCTTCTCGTTCAGTTCCCACCTCTACACTGTTGTTTTGGGGATTAAGTTTCCAACACATGAACTCTGGGGGACACGCAAACTGCAGCAGCACATGCATACATGCTATACCATATGCACTATCATTATTAAACATTTTCAAAAGTGAAATGTAACTTCAGAATATATTTCAGAAAAGTTCATATTTATTTCCATTCCCAACACTCTCTATTGTTAAATGTATCATGTAAATGATGATTAGAAGTTAGTATGAAGTATTCCTTTTCCACCCCCAAACAAAACAAACCAAAACAAACTTCAAGTCAACAAACTGTTTATATTTACCACAATTAAAATGCATTTTATGGGCCAGCAGGTGGCATGGTGGTTAAGGCACTGGATTCCCACATGGCTGATTATGGTTTGAGTCCTGGACCTGGTGGCTTGAGTGTACATGCCCTATAGCAAATGAAAAATAATAATAAATAAAATTAAATAAATCATGCCTTGAAGAAATGCATTTTTTTCGCCCCTTTCCATTGTCATGAGGACAAAAGCTGAATACCCTTTTATTTGATGCCTTATATTTTTCAGTTATATTCCTTAGTTTAGGCACCCTGTAGCAGTGTATGTTCCAGAGTTTCTGAGGCCGAGACAAGATTCAGAAAGGACTTGTCAACTCCACTAAAATGTCACTTTTTCTCAGTGTGAGTTTGGTGGTATTCATGTGAGACATTTGAGTTACGGGGTTCGGCAGATTGCAACTGGCTCCACTCCCTCAGTCAGCACACACAGCTTAATTGTTGTGGATGGACATGAGTTTCTCTGGAGGTAATATGTAAGACACACTTCCATATCCCCACTCACCTGCTCTGCCTCTGAAAGGGCAAGGGGGAGAGAATCAAACACTGACAATAGTAGAAACTCAGGTTGAATAAGGATACCAGAATGGAGATATATAAGCAAAGAAACCCACTTTATTAGGCTTTGGAGAGAACTACTAACTTAAGGCAGGATGGACATCTGAGTGGCATGCATGGGGGTAACCTGGTCCACCCTCATTGCAGCTCTGTCACCACCCTGGTAGTGGAGAGTCGTGTTGGCTTGTGTGGTATTGGCATATGCAGTTCTGCTCACACCCTTACTGTGAGCACAAAAAAACACCCCAATAGGGGACCAGCAGATGGCATCATGATTATGTCACTGGACTCCCATGTAGTTGACTGTGGTTCAAATCCCAGACCTGGTGGCTTAAAACTCATGCGGGGCACTTGTGCGTGTGTGCACAAAATCCCAAGAAGAGAATGGAGGAGAAGGGATTGCGGTGTGTCTATCCCTCCTAGGGGGGTGATTTCTCTTTCTGTCTCTCTGGCAAGTGCATGTGCCCTATAACAAAAAATAGTGCAACAGCACTGGTTGAGCTCATAAGATCCAAAGTGGGTGTATGTAGTACTTGGAGGGCGTCCCACCAGGTCATCCTCCCCCCCACCCCCAGCTACTCAGGCAGCCAGGCTCACACGTGCTGCCCACAGGCTGCCTGGTGTGTTTAGGTCGGCCCGGGATCCGAACCCCTGGCCTTCCCCTAAGTCACAGTGATCTCCTATGACTGTGCCACTGTAGCTGGACTCCTATTTAATACTTTTATACAATCAATACAGATTTCATGGGGCAATAATTAACCTTCTCCAAACCTTGGCAGTTTGTTTTGTTACTCAGTAATGGTAAGGCTGCCAGAATGTGAAGGTTTGACTTTGGGGGAAAGCGTATTGTGACTGTACCAAGGTTCAGTGATTGCTGATCTACATTTTATGCCTTTTGTGATTGCAATCCCCCCTCTTTTTGTTTTTTTCCACATTAACGTTTTGATCATTTATAGTTGATTTTCACTGTTTCAGCTATGAAAATAATGCAGCATTAAACTCTTTCAAAAAGGCTAATCTAGTCTGAATATATTATTATAGTAACCCAAATCAGCTTATAAGTAATCAAGCTAAATGATCATATTCATGATCTTTTCTCTATACTTGGGATTTTCAATAAAAAAATATTGTCTCAGGGCCAGCTGGTGGTACAGTGATTGAGGAGGCTAAGTCTCACAGAGCTGACTATGCCGGTTTGAGTCCTAGACCAGTGGCCTGAAAACACATTGGGCGTGTGTGTGTGTGTGTGTTCAAAAATCCCAAAAGAAGAAACAGAGAAGGAATTACAGTATGGGCATCCCCCATGGTGGGGTATTTTTTCTCACTTTCTCTCCCTTGCTCACTCTCTCTGGAGAGTATATGTGCTCTTTTTCAAGTTAAAAAAAAAAAAATCCATCTCTTGGGGAACCAGCAATTAGTGTAATGGCTATGTTGCTGAATTCCCACGTAGTCGACCACGGTTCGCGTCCCAGACCCGGTGGCTTAAAATTCACGCCAGGCATGTGTGCGTGCGTGCCCAAGATCCCGAGAGGAGAATGGAGAAGGGATTGTGGTGTGACTATCCCCCCTGGGGGGTGATTTCTCACTTTCTGTCTCTCTCTCTGTCTGTCTGGTGAGCGCACGCACCCTATAGCAAAAACCTCTCAAAAAAAAAAAAAAAAATCCATCTCAACTGTTAATATTCTATTTATGAAATTTGAGTTGATTTTTAGAAAATAATGGGGAGATAGGCCAGCCCTATAGCCTAGGGGTTAAAGGAATTGGATCTCACTTGGCTGACTGTGGTTTGAATCCCAACTCCAGTGGCTTGAAAAAAATATGTCAGGCACAGGATAGAGAAATGTAGAAGAAGGGACATGGTGTGACCATGCCTTATTGGGGAATGTTTTCCCCTCTCCCTCACCATTTCTCTGGTCTCCCTCTGGTTAGCTCCTGTGCCTGCTGTCAATTTAAAAAAAATGAGAGAAATATTGAAAATGATGAAGGGTTTTTCAAATGTTATAGTAATGTCATTATAAATGACTATTTGGCTAGATAGAATAGAAAGCACTAGGAATCTGTATGTTAAAAATCAATGAAGGACCAGCAGATGGTGTAATGGTTACGTTGCTGGACTTCCACATGATTGACTGAGGTCTGAGTCACAGACCCGGAGGCTTGACTCTCACGCCAGGTGTGTGTGCATGTGTGTCCAAAGTCCCAAGAGAATGGAGGAGAAGGAATTGCAGTGTAACCATCCCCTGGGGGGTGATTTCTCACTTTCTGTCTCCCTCTGTCTGTCCAATGAGCACACACACCCTATAACAAAAATCTCTTTTAAAAACAAAAAAAAACCAACAATGAACCAAACAGAATCCTGTATACAGAACAAATATCTAATTATTTGAATCTGTGTACACATATTTTACAATTTCAGCATTTGTTTTTATTGCATCAACATAGCCATTTACAGTTAGTTGCTTAAAAACTTCAGTTACATACGATGTTCTCAAATCCAGACAGTGGTATAATCCTAGAAAATGTCCAGCTGAACAGTGGGATATTGACGCACATTGGTGACTCTCTATTCTGAACTTTTTAGTATGGTCAGATTAATGTATTTTTATTTTGGTTCTCTGGCTAGTCATTATTTTTGCTTTGGTAACACCGCCATTTAACATTCATTACCATTGATTAACATGATGACATAAAATTGTCCTTCTGTGCCACATTTGTCAGAGTGCTTACAACGAGAACACAACTTCATGGAAACATTTCTGTTCAGACTATTACATAAGAATGGCTCCATATAATTTTCATAGATCTTCTTTCTTTTTTAGGATCATTTGTCTAACCAGATCTGCTATGTCAGGCCTGATAACTTCAATGGGCTCCTCTGGCCTCCAGAACTTCACAACTTTACCCTCAGGGTTGACCAAATACTTCCAAAAATTCCACCTTGGTTCTGTTTTTGATGAATCTAAAAGACCCAGAACATATTTTTATGAGCATAATTTTACTCTTTGCCAAAGTTTCATAGTATCTACATAAATGTCAACTTTAGAATCAGGTTCTAAAATTGTCATATCATCCAGAAAACAAAATAAAACAAAACAAAACTCAAGATTTGAGTAACCAGATTTCAATATACAGGATGACTTCACTGATGACTCTCATAATCTGGAATCACGAAATAAAGTTGTTTATTTTAAATCTGTTAATTTAAACAACAACAATTTACTTTATCATCAGCTCAAAACTTTTAGTTTCTTGACATTTATAAAATAAGTGATATCCTGGGACCAGCAGACAGCATAATGGTGTCGTTAGACTCCAACATAGTTGACCGCAGTTCGAGTCCTGGAGCTGGTGGCTTAAACCTCACTCCAGGCACATCTGTGTGCGTGCCCAAGATCCCAAGAGGAGAATGGAGAAGGGACTGCAGTGTGGCCATCCCCCAGGGGGTGATTTTTCACTTTCTGTCTCTCTGTATCTCTGGCGAGCATATGCGCCCTATAGCAAAAAAATATCTCTCTCAAAAAAAGATAAATGATATTTTTTTAATTTAAACTCTTAAATAAAAAACTTCCCCATTTGGCACATGAGAACAATGGAGGCCTAGACTCAAGGTCGTGTAGCTAGCGAGTGGTAGAGGCAGGACTGATATTCCGGCTTCCTATTCTGGCTTGTGCTATTGATGTCTAGGTTCTGTTACACATCTGACCTAAGTTTAGTGAAACCCTAAATCACTGTTACCTTCTGATTACACAGGTAAGTGGGGTCTCAAGTTTTTTTAGTGGTAAAGGGAAATAACTTAACAAGCTATTGTGCCAACTATTGGGCTAATGTAACTATGGAATGACTAGGGCCTGTGCTCTGGCTTTTCTTTCCTCAGTGTACCCCAGAAATGAAAGGAATAAAGACTTCACTATGCTCACTATTCATGGTGTTGGGCATAACATCGAATTTCTCTAGGAATTAAATACAACATTCTATAAGATTCTGATTTCATACTAATACATAGATCATTATTATCTGGTTTGTTGGATTGGAAGTGTGATTGCCTGACTGTGGTCCTAGTTTTATCACATTTCAAATGATCTACAATGATAATAAGACTGAGGATGTCATGAAAATAAATGCGTTAAGAGAAGATTTTGAAAGGTCAACATCTTTCAGAGGAGTGTGTGTCATGGAATAAGCTAAGTGTAAGTATGGTTTACTTTTACTGTTAATACAATCTTCCAAACGATTTTAAAAGGTAAGTACTATTGATAGTTTTGTTTTACGAATGAGGAAATAGGCACAGAGAAGTTAAGTCATATGCCTGAAATCACACAGCAAGAGCAACAGAGCAGGGATTTGAATCCAAATGGTCTTAGGCCAAAGTCTACACAGTAATTATGTAATACTTCTTTTCTGCTAACTGACCTTGGAATGTCTTTAAATAGATTTCTGTAGCTAGCTTAATTGTAGAGACAGCCTAAAAGTACTGTTTTCTAAAAAGTCCAAGTTATGAGACTAGCAGGTGGCATGGTGGTCGAAGCAGTGGACTCCCACATGGCCAACTGCAGTTCTAGTCCCAGACCTGGAGGCTTGATTTCTCATTTTCCCTTTCTCTTTCTCTTCCTTTGTCCCTGTCTGGTGAGCACACGTGTCCTATAGCAACATTAAAAAAATTAAATAAAATGAATAATTCTTAAAAAAAAAATCCAAGTTATATTTTAAATTTTAGCAAAACCCTGGCAAACTGAAATATTTATCCTGGAGGAGAGCATATCACATAAGAAAAGCACATAAAATTAATTAGATATGTCTAATTGATAATGCTCAGCAGTATTTTTAATAAATGTGCCATTTTAATAATGGGGGGGGGACATCTCCCCCAAAGCCAGTTAAATGACAGTAATATTTAGATATTTTGTGAAAACAGCTATAGCTACACTTTAAGTAAATACTTTAGGTAGGTGGTCATAAGGAATAAAACACACTGAAGTAGAATTCTCTTGCTATCTAAGAAGGTAAACCATTGATTTCAGGGAAGTGTAACTCCTAGAAAATCACAAAAGATGATTCTGGCTCTTGGATAGTTTTATAGAACTTTCCCAATGAAATATTTAAAATCAAATAGAAAAGTATTATCCTGGCATATTTGTTTAAAAATAAAAAGCAATGTAAAACATTATACTGGTGAGGCAAGGTAGATATTTACCAACAAGAAATCTAAATGCAGGTTCTGCTTCAGATCCTAGAATCTTAATCTTGTGGAAGATGGGAAACGTTACTCCGTAGTTTTTTCTCGCAAAAGATTCTACTTCCTTGCTGGGACGGGGCTCCGATTCTCCAAACTGATTGCACGGGAAAGCCAAGACGCTGAAGTGGAATGGTCCAAACTCTTTGTGCAGCTCCTTCAGGGCTAAGTAATTTTTGTCTGTGAGTTGGCAGTCACTAGCCACGTTTACAACTAGTGCAACCTCCGGAAAAAGAAAAAAACCCAACCGGAAAGTGAAGAAAAAGATTTTTAAAAAAAATCCTGCAAGTAGTTATAATCCTAATCCATTTTTGAGGACTATCACCTCTGGGAGAGGGTTATTGTATGTTTTTAGGTATACCCAACTTTACTGAAAACCATAACCTAGATGCATGAATTAAAACCCTGAACTATTACTGCCATTAAAAAAGCATTAGGTACACACGGACATTTATTTTTAAGTAAAAGATACTATGTTTATTGACAGAGCGCTTTTGAAGGTTGTTGTAGAATATTTTAATTGTCAAATTCACATGAACAACTATAAGCACAAAGTACTGCCAGCACAAAAATTAAAGCATTTTTAAAGAAGACAAGTAAAATAATCAGACTTATTAAATTTGAAGTTTATAAAGTATCAGAACTCCAATAACTCAAGTGATGTACATCCTAATAACATTACTCTGAAGACTAAGTTCTAACTTATGACCATGTAACAACAGAAAGTAGATTCTATTAAAAGAATAAGTAGAAACATGAAAAAAATAAAGAAAATCAGAAGATGGAACTTACTTTGCCTTTAAACTTTTCCAGAGAAACGATGTTTCCTTTTGCATCCTTCACCTCAAAGGCGTAAAAGCTGTTGATTTTCGGTTTTAGAAATTTTAGTTGTAGAAGAAATAACATCACTGTGCATAGAACCATAGACAACAAAACTGCAAAAACCTTTGCTTTGGGCCCGGAACATTTTAATGAGTAAGTTGTAAGAGGCTCCATTTTGGATGATTCTAGAGGGAAGTCTCAGCAGGCTGGAATTCAAGGAGGAGCTGAAACTTGAAACCGGCTTTGCTGAGTGGAAAACCAGGAAGGACTGTCTCGCCCCTTTCACTGCAGCAGAACAGAAAGACCCTTCCCCAGTGCAATTAGGAGCTCTGCGGATTGTCACTGCATTTGTGATATCATTGTATTTTTTGGCTAGAAACGTCAGGACTTTTTTGGTAGCTTAACACCCTCCCTACAAAGAAAGTATTTCACCGGGAGATGGTGCTCTTGTAACTTGGAAGTTGTGAGATGCTCCATACCCTGGTAGGCATCCAGTGCATTCACTGGTCAATGAGTTGGATGCAGGAGATTGTATGTAATACCCAGGAATAGTTTAGGGTGTAGATGAAATGAGATCTATTAATGTGATATTTGACCTGGAGGAGTTTGATGCTGGACTTATGGGTTAAACATGCCATGCAAGTTCAAAAATTTATAGTGGAGGGAACCAGCAGTTAGCGTAATGGCTATGTCGCTGGACTCCCACGTAGTCGACCGCGGTTCGCGTCTCGGACCCGGTGGCTTACAACTCACGCCGGGCGCGTGTGCGTGCGTGCCCAAGATCCCGAGAGGAGAATGGAGGAGAAGGGATTGCGGCGTGACCATCCCCCCTGGGGGGTGATTTCTCGCTTTCTGTCTCTATGTCTCTCTCTGTCTGTCTGGCGAGCGCACGCGCCCTAAAGCAAAACACCTCTCAAAAAAAAAAAAAATTTATAGTGGAAAGCGTAACAAACTATCTGAAAAGGCTATTTGTTTGCTCATCTAGCTAAGGCAATCAAATGCCAAGTGAATACAGTAAAAATAAACGCATTAACAACAATGTGGGACTGGACAGTGGTGCGGCGGTAAAATTGGAGGCTGGCCCACATGGGAGGGTTTCCGGTTTGTGTCCAGAGACTATCCTGAGTACACGGGGCCCATGTGTGCCTGTGAGATGAAGCTGGCGGAAAATGGGGATGGGATTGAGGCATTGAGACCCTGTTGGGCTAGCAAGCTCTCCTTCTCGCTCTTGGAAGAAATAAGTAAACTAAAAAATAACAACAACAACAAAAACCCTTGAAACTAAAAGAAGGCATCGAAATCCTTCTCTTTCATAAAGCAAACTATAGCCCCGTGCTTTTCAAATATTTGATCATGACTCCCAGGAAGAAATGCATTTCACAGCATAACTGAGTACGCACACATAGCTGGCAAATGTCATGAAGCAATATTTCTCCTTTGAACTGAGATGCACTGTCTATTACAGCCTGGTTCTGTCTGACTCACGAAAATGATTTCATGATTCACCGATTGGCTGTAACTTATAGATGGAAAAATACCAAACTCTATATCAAAGCAGTAATTTAACAGTTGAAAACAATTTTTTTTGAGAGTTTTTTTTCGCTATAGGGCATGTGCACTCGCCAGACATACAGAGAGAGACATAGAGACAGAAAGCAAGAAATCACCCCCCAGGGGGGATGGTCACGCTGCAATCCCTTCTCCTCCATTCTCCTCTCAAGATCTTGGGCACGCATGGACACGCGCCTGGCGTGAATTTTAAGCCACCGGGTCCGAGACGCGAACCGCGGTCGACTACATGGGAGTCCAGCGACATAGCCATTACGCTAACTGCTGGTTCCCTAAAACAATAATTTTACTAAAAAAACAAAAAACAACACATAAATCTACCTCTACTTGTACACATCATCTAATTGCTTCCTTTTTTTCTTTTTTTTGGAAGAGGTTTTTGCTACAGGGCGCATGCGCTCTCCAGACAGACAGAGACAGAGAGACAGAAAGCAAGAAATCACCCCCCAGGGGGGATGGCCACGCCGCAATCCCTTCTCCTCCATTCTCCTCTTGGGATCTTGGGCACACACGCACATGTGCCCGGTGTGTTTTAAGCCACCGGGTCCGGGACGCGAACCACAGTCGGCTACGTGGGAATCCAGCGACATAGCCATTACGCTAACTGCTGGTCCCCTAATTGCTTCTTTTAAAATGTATACCACCCCCCCCCCCCCCCCCTTCCCGCTCTTGCCTGCTACAGAAGGCCTAACTTTGCTGTCACTAAAGGGCATGGATTTTAGCAGTAGGTATGGAGAGGCAATTGAGAGCTGCATATCCTAAAACCTATGGTTTCTTTACTCATCTTAGACTTTGCCCTGTTTAAGACACACAGCAAGTTCTAAATTATGGTGCTTTGTCCACTTGGACCTGACCATTGGTGTAAAATATTCCCGAAGGTACATGGAATGAGCTGAAAAACCTGTGGGAGTGTCATCCTACTACTGTCAGATGGGTGGAGCTTCAGGGGCTGCTCAGGAGGCTACCCTGCCTTTCTTCTGGTCCTTGCTTCCTAAAGGAGGGAAAGAGATTAGTGAGTTGAAGTTCAAGGCTGGGAGAAGCTACCAGGTCAAGAATAGGGTAAAGCTAACCAGCCAGCTCTGAGGCTGTAGAGGATGCGAGTCGAGTGCAAGTGAAGGAGCCAGCCTCACACAAACTGAAAATCAGCTTTGGAGAGAAGATAACACATATGAAACAGGGAAGAATTCTAAGGAAGCAAGTACGCAAATGCTAAATAAATGGCTGACTTACAATTTTTTACTATCCTTTTGTGACTGAGCTTGTGTGTGTGTACACATGAGAGAACAGAGGTGGGAGAGCGAGAGGGAGAGAGGCACCCTCCACATGGCTGGGTCAGGCCGTGATCCCCTTCCTCCAGTCCTCCAGCCTGCCAGGATCCGGGGCACGCATGTGCCCAACGTTTTTACAGGGAGACCAGGCGGGAGACGTGAATGGTGGTCAGCATATGCCTGGAGCTCCACAGTCTGGAACATGATTGGCTGTGCCACGGAGGCAGGGCCAGCTTGGCATTTTTAGAGAGCTTTATACTGCAAACAATCTCCTTTAGTATATACATTATTTCCTTCACAATAACCCTTTGCCATAGGATGGTGCTGACCAACATCACAGAGTTAGCGAATGGAACACCAAGAATAAAGTTTAGGACTTCATAAACTTCACAAGCAAAATGATCCCAAGTACGTGAATGATTTCTTTGTAAGAGGTACAACGTGTTGACTTAGAAGAAAACATGGTAGGCAAGATTGCTGTGGTGCTCTAGTGAGGGGTTTTATACATCAGGACATTGAGTTTCATAAGAAATCACAGGAAGGATCCTGAGAGAAGGGGGAATGTAGAGCAACCGCAGAAAAGCACGTCCCCATGTGTTTGAGTTACTCAGAAGGGATCACCGGAAGCCTGCAGAGCAGCAAGCCAAGTGAGAGATGACAGACGTAGGAAGACAGCTTTGTCACATGGCAGGACAGGGATGGATGCTAAAGCTGCTCTGGAGCCCCAGGGGCAGGCGAAGGCAATGGAGAGTACAGGAAAATGCCCACCTGAAAATGGTTCCCTCAGTTTCTGCTTGTGTCCCCACTAGGATGCAAAGGCATCAGAGGTTAGAGAAGATGAATGTTTTGGTCTTCACCACTAATTTCAAATAGTATTGAGAACATAAACACAGAGCGCTGGCCTGGTGGTGGTGGAGGAGTTGGCAAGGACAGATATTTAGAGTCCGAGGAAGGGCGTTTGCAGAAATAAGCCTGAGAGCTAAGGGACGTAGTAACAGTAATCTCTGTTACTTTTGTCTTTAAAAATAAATAGATAAAAAAAAAAATATGGAGGCTGGTAGATGGCATGGTGGTTAAGGCTGCTGGACTCCCACATGGCTGACAGCAGTTCAAGTCCTGGACCTGGAGGCTTGCTTTCTCACTTTCCCTTTCTGGAAATATTAAAAAATAATAATAATGTGATCACATATGTTGTTTATTTTTTTAGTTTTATTTATTTATTTATTTATTTTTTGCACAGGTCTCCCTATGTCACCATCCTCCTGCTTCACCCTCCCAGGTAGCTGGGACTACTTGTGTGCACCACTGCATGTGGCTTTTAGGATGGATCGGGAGTCGAACCTGGGCCTCCCACATGGCCTCAGCCTGCCAAGCAGCAATGTCCAGTGTGCACTCCTGTGGCTGGGCCTGTTACTTTTGTCTTTGTCACGAAGTTATAGCAAAACTTAGGCACCATCAGCAACTCTTTTTTGGCCTGTCTAGGTTTTTCCCACCCAACAAATATTTGGATGTCAGGTTATTTATCACTAGATATATTTGTTTCTCTTTTCTTAGTTGTCTCATTTTGTTACTTCCTGACCTTATTTTTAACCTCTCTAGATTTCTTTCTATTTATTTTTTGGCTCATGCATTTTGAATTCCTCCCGATTTAGTGTCAAAACAAAGGTAAAGAAGTCAACTGATATGCTTGGAGTATGTAGTCATTCATCCTTTTTCCCTTCTTTGTCTTCTTTTTCTTATCTTCCTCTTCCTTTCTATTAATAAATACTTGAGTCACTTAAAACTATGCAGCAGGCATTTCCTCAGCAGGAGATAGAGCCTAGAACAGAAGTCTAAAAACATGAAGATGAAATAGCACAACTTACAGCAGTGTTCTTAAACTGTAGTCATTTACATGCCACCTTTGTGATTTTTGGCATATCTGCATACTATGTATTATTTACTCAGAATTTTACAATTAAATATACTCACTTATTTTACTCAAAAAATTTAAGAGAGTCTTGCCATAGGGTTGTGTGCGCTTGGTAGAGAGAGACAGAGACAGAGAGAAACAGAGAGGGAAAATGAGAACTCACCCTCTAGGGGGTATGATCACACCACAATGCTTTCTCCTCCTGGGATTTTGGGCTCGTATACACATGTGCCTGGCATAATTTTCAAGTTGCCGGATCTGGGACTTGAACCAGAGAGTTAGCCATGTGGAGTTCAGTGCTTTAACCACCATGCCAACTGCTGACCCTCAAGTTAATTTTTTATAATGGGAAAAATGATCAACTCTGAAAAAATTTTAACATTTAAAAATGTACATTAAAATACATAGCTATTAAAGATACTCACCCGGGCCACTATGAACCATATGTCCCTAGTGGAAGAACTGACAGAATTGTATTTTATATTCAAAATATTATGTGAAATGGTGTTTTCTTTGAAAGTTCTTCATATTGGAAAAAAAAAAAAAGGAAACAGCCTCTTCCCATTTGCTTATCCTAGTTTTGTCATAGGGTAGGGAGCAATATTTTTATAATTCTTTTCCTTTAAGTATTTGCAGATAGTTCCTTTGGATCTTCTTTTTTCTTTCTTTCTTTCTTTTTTTTTTTAAAGAGACTTTTTGCCTTGGAGCACCTGTTCTCGCTTGAGAAAGAGAGAAAAAGATACAGAGACAATAGAGGGAAAGTGAGAGGTAACCCTCCAGGGAGATGGCCATGCTGCAGTCCCTTCTTTATTCTCCTGTGATCTTAGGCACACATGCACATATCCTGGCATGAATTTCAAGCCACCAGGTCTGGGACTTGAACCGTGGTTGACCATGCATGAGTCCAACAATGTAACCACTATACCATCTGATGGCCCCTTGTTTTTCTTTTTTTAAAATTTTGCTATATGGGGCACCAGCAGCAGGCGTAATGGCTATGTCGCTGGACTTGTAGTTGACCGCGGTTAGAGTCCCATACCTGGTGGCTTAAACTCATGCCAGGCATGTGTGCATGCGTGCGTGCTCAAGATCCCGAGAAGAGATCACCCCTGGGGGGTGATTTCTCACTTTCTGTCTCTCTGTCTCTCTCTGTCTTTCTGGCAAGCACATCTATAGCTAAAACCTCTTCAAAAAAATTTTTTTTTTCTATAAGGCATGCGTGCTCCCTGGAGAGAGAGGAACAGTGAGAAAACACTCTCCACAGGGATGGCCATGCTGCAGTCCCTCCTCCATTCTCCTCCTGAGATTTTGGGCATGCACACACATGCACCAGGTGTGTTTTTTGAGCTGCTGGGTCCAGGAGTTGAACTGTGCAGTCGGTCATGTGGGATCCAGCTGCCTTAACCACTGCCTTAACCACTGGCTGGCCCAGGTCTTCTAGATTAGATGTCCCTCTCTCCAAGTGAGGAGGACCCTCACTTGTGCTGGGTGCTGCTCTTCTCATGTTTTTACACTGACCCGTCACGGTGGTCCATTTCTTCCAACAAACTCAGATTTTGAATCTGGGCTTAGCCATCGCCCTTCTCAAAGAGCCGTTCTGGGACTGACGTGGTTCTCAAATGAGTTTTGTTTGGACAGAGACAATGGAGTTTCACTTGCTCCTGTTCTAGACACTATTTTAAAAACCTAACATTGTAAAACGTGTGCTGCTAAAATTGTACTGCTTTTTAAAACGAAGCGATTTCATCACACTGCTGACTCGTCCTAGCGGTGGCGATCTCGCACTGCCAGGCGTTTCCACTCCACTCCACGGTCCTCTCCTGTCTGGTGCCCGTGCAATGAAAATCCTTAATAGGGAGATTTTTTCAAGCATCCTTATTGAATTGAATTTTGCTGCTTTTGGTCTTTGTCTCAGACTTTTTTCTGAATCCTATTTCCATCCCTTAGTATTTTAACTTTCTTTTCAACTTAGATCAACAAGTTTGAGAAATAAGTGTGCGCTACAGTGGTTCCTTCCTGTCTTGACACCTACAAGGGCGAGGGCTTTGTGGCTGCTATTGTGGTTGGAAATGTGGAGCCCAGCCTGAATGCCCAGCCCCTGGGCATGCTCTGCTCAGTCCCACAGTATCCTGAAAATTTCAAATCAGCCGAAACTTGGAAAAACAGGGAAGTTGACATGAGAACTTACACATTTCTAATTTCTTTTATAAAATGGGACAGTATGCTTCTCTGGCTGCTGTTCTTGCTGGGGCTGAAACCTGAGTGGTCCATTTTGAGAGATGCCTCAGTCTCTGCTGGGTGGGGTCTCTACGGCCATGGAGCTGGTACTCTGGTCCTCCTCCGAGAGAAACCAAGCGAGTTGGCGGTGCTTCTCACCCCAGGCTGCTCCACCCTTCCCCTTCCTGCTGTCGGAGAGTCTGGGCTTCTGGGTCTGAGATTCCTGCTTAGCATTTCTGGGGATCTAGCGTTCCCTCTTTTCAGCCCTCCCGTTCCTACACAAAAACCAAGAACAAGGGCAGAATGACTAAAAGGTAAAAGACGAAAAACGAAAACCAAACGTAGGAAAGGCCCCCAAACAACCCTGTTTACAAGAGCTGTGGCCTCAGGCTTCTGATTTGTATTTTTTTTAATGAAGGAGAGAGATTTTTGACAGGGTCTCACATGCTGGGGTCCTCTCTCTCCAGCCTCCCAGTTACCTAGGGTTACAGGTGTGTCTAGGTTGGACTGGATTCCTGGATTCCAGTCGGGGCCTTCCACGGGGCTCCTCCTGTGCAGTGGTGCCCCACCTGCTGTGCCACCAGGGCTGGGCCTTCACTTCTGCTTCCTGAGATGTCCTCAGGGCAGTTTCTAAAGGAAAACACAGAGCAGCGGGGAGACAGAGGCCTTGGCAGCTAGAAGGACTGAAGGCAGGGTGGGCAGTCCTCCTAAAAGCCGAACCCAAACCAATATTCACCGGCTTAGCCTTCCGGCATAACCCCTTCCTACCTTTCATTTGTGTGTAGGAAATGGGGTCATATTAGAATACCTTTACTATAGTCTCTGTCTTCTCCCTGGCAATAGATTGTAGACATTTTCATGTTATCTAACTTATCCTGTTACCCTTTTGTAAAAAAAAAAGATTTTCGCATTGAGGTAAAAATTATGTAACACAAAATCAACAATTTGAAATGAACAATTTAGAGGCATCTACTATATCCATACTGTTGTACACTCACCGCCTGCATCTACTTCCGAAATATTTCATCACTCCAAAGGGAAACTCCGTACCCATTGAACAGTTTCTCTTTCTGCCCACCCCTGACAGTCACCAATCTGTCTTCAGTCTCTGTGGATTTACTTATTCTGGAAATTTGATACAAATGAATCATATAGTATGTAAACGTTGGCATCTGACTTCTTTTGCTTAGTGGAATGTTCCCAGGGTTTATTCACTTTGGAACATGTTCGGTGCTTCATTTGTCTTTTCACCTGAGCGCTATTCCTTTGCACAATTTGTTTTTCCATTCATCTGTTGATGGCCATTTGGACTATCATGAATGGGCGATGTGAATGGACTATCTGCTATGAACATGTGTGCACATGTGTATGAGTGGGAGTACATATGCTACGAATGAAGTTGCTAGGTCATATGGTAACTCTAGGTTTAACTTTTTAAAAATATAGATAGGGTTGGGTCAGCAGGTGGCGTGGTGGTTAGGGCACTGGATTCCTACATAGCTGACCACGGTTCCAGTCCTGGACCTGGCAACTTGGAAATCACAACAAACAAATAAATAAATGTTTAAAAAAACTAAAAAAAGAAAAAAAATACACACACACACACACACACACACACACATATATATTTAGAGAGAGAGAGATAGATAGATAGCATCTCACTGTCACAGTCTTCCTGCCTCAGGTTCCCAGCTGGAATCACAGGCATGTGCCACGATGCCTGACCTTCAGGTTGATGGGGAATTGAACTCTGGCCTTCCATGTGGTCCCAGCCTGCAGAGCACAGTGTCTGAGCAGTGCGTGCCACTGTGGCTGGGCCTACAGTTAACTTTGTGAGGTACTGCCTAACTTCACAGTGGCTACATCCTTTTGCATTCCCATTGCAATGTATAGGTTTCCCATATCTCCAAATCCTCACCGACACTTGTTAGCTTCTTTAATTAATTTATTTTAAAAATCATAGCCATCCTAGTGGGTATGAAGTAATTTTTCATTGTGGCTTTGAGTTACATTTCCTTAGTACATATCATTTTTATTTTTTTTCCTAAAGAATTACTGTGAGCCAGCAGGTGGAGTGGTTAAGGGTGTTAGACTCCTAGATGGCCAACTGCAGTTTGAGTCCTGGACCTGGAGCCTTGCTTTCTCACTTTCTCTCTCTCTCTCTCTTACTCTCTCATTCTCTTACTCTATCACTCTCTCTCTCTCTTTTTTTTTTTTTTTTTTTTGCTATATGGCGCATGCGCTCACCAGACAGACAGAGAGAGACAGAGAGACAGAAAGTGAGAAATCACCCCCCAGGGGGGATGGCCACGCCACAATCCCTTCTCCTCCGTTCTCCTCTAGGGATCTTGGGCACGCATGCACACGTGCCCGGCGTGAGTTTTAAGCCACCGGGTCCAGGACTCGAACTGCGGTCGACTACATGGGAGTCCAGCGACATAGCCATTCCGCTAACTGCTGGTCCCTTTAAGGTTTTTTATTTATTTATTTATTTTTGCCATAGGGCATGTGTGCTCACTGAAGAGAGATAGACAGAGAAAGGGAAAGTGAGAAATCATTCCCCAGGGGGAATGGCCATGCTGCAGTCTTTCCTCCTCCACTCTCCTCTTGGGATTTTGGACATACATGCCTGGTGTGATTTTCTTTTTTTCTTTAAAAAGAGTTATTTGTTTATTTAATTCCATTTGTTATTATTATTATTTTTTAATTTGACCATACAGAGACACACTGAGAGAGAAAGGGAAAGCAAGAAAGCAAGCCACCAGGTCAAGGACTCGAACCATAGTTGGCTATGTGGGAATCCAGAGCCTTTATCCACCACATCACCTGCCAGCCCTGCCTGGTGTGGTTTTCAAGTCTCTAGGTCCAGGACTTGAACTGCAGTTGGCTATGTGGGAGTCCAGTGCTCTAAATACCATGCTACCTGCTGGTTCCTTACATTTGCAGTTTAATAGCACATAGCAATTTAATAGCTACACAACATGGTCCACTATTGTAGGATCTATAAATACCAAATTCCTGGCATTCTCAGAGGGGATGGATGGATTTTAAGCAAGTCATTTACTTCCTCCAGGTCTCAGTTTTCTTTGTGAAATGGAGGGATTGGACTAGAAAATTACTATTAATTTCCACATTGGAAGTTGTATGATTTTTTGGCAAACATAATTTATTTTAGTATATATATTTCACAGATCATATTTTACATTGCTATGTAATAATCATAAATATAATTGCTCCTTAAATTATTTTGGTAAATCTATAGACCCTTGAGCAGAGATTCTACATATGTAATGGTGTTTTGGTGATACACAAGCACACTCACACATATTAATGATGGATGGCATATGCATATGTTATGGTTGCTTATGATGATAACAGGCTATGCACATAGTAGGTGGTGCCGTCTCGGTTTGTGAACGTACAGTATATGATGTTTGTATAGCAACGAAATCATCTAAGACACATTTCTCAGAATGTATTGTGACTGTTATGAAGTGACACTACCGTATATATTTTATTTCTGTTGTACTAGATGAGTAAATTTTAATTCTCTAAGGACTTTTTTTTTCTTAATTTGCCATAGGGCGCATGTGCTTTCAGGAGAGAGACAGACAGAGAGCGAGGAAAAATGAGAAAGCACCCCTTATGTGGAATGGTTGCAGCACAATCCCTCTTCCTCCATTTCTCCATCCTGTTGGGATCTGGAGCACACACACAGGCCCAGCAGGCTTTTCAAGGTGCCAGGTCTGGGACTTGAACTGTGTGGTTGGCAATGTGGGATCCAGCTGCCTTGCCACTAGGCGATGAGCTGACTCCTCTTTTAGGGAATTTTTACACTGCAGCATTTAGGCCACTATGATAACATCTCTCTTTATTGTTAAACAGGTATTCGATTCAGTTCATACTACATATTCTAACTTTAAGAGCAACTTTTGGAAGAGGCTGTCAGTGGAGGTTCCTGTTGCTAGTAGCCCAATTACCACAAGATGGCGGCAAAGTCAAACCAGGGATTTGGCAGCCTGTTCCTTTGGGGAAGACCATGCAACCCTTGATCTCCCAGAATCTTCTGGATCGGTACTGAAGATAACGCCTGAGAGAGAGATCTTGACCCTAGGTGAGGTGACAGAAATGCCACAGCTCAATTTTGAAACATTAAAAAAGGATATATTCCTGAGAGAAACATTTAGTCAACTGCTTTTCTCTTTTTCTTTCATTGAACATGAATTTTCCAAGATGGGAGGAATAAAACAAAAACAAAACAAAAATGTGTTAAAAACCCCGCAACTGTAGGCAAATTAAGTTGGAGTAAAGAACAACTTGTGAATCAGCAGCTTTGAGAACCAGGAAGGGTTCAGGAAGCTTCACTCTGAGTCGTGGGCAGGCAGCATTTATGAACAGAAAATGGAATTTATGCTTTTGGAGCTCAGTGGGTACAGCTCAGCTCAGTGCTTGACTGACTTGAGCATGGTCAGAGAGCTTGGCCGCCTGTGATTGACTGAATCTTGGCTGCTGGGATTGACTGAGGCTCAGCTCGTTGTTCAAAAAGTATACTACTCCTTGGCCAGCAGGTGGTGCAATGCTTAAGGCGTAGACTCCCACATGGCAGACTACACAGTTGAGTTTGGACCCCATAAGTTGAAAATCACGCTGGGCGAGAGTGCATGTGTGCTCAGTCCTGAGAGGAGAATGGAGGAGAAGGCAATGTGGTGGGGCCATCCTCCCCGAGGGGGAGTGATTTCTAACTTTCTCTGGTGAGTGCGCATGCCCTATGGCAACTCCCACCCCCCCAAACCCCCAAAAGCAGTAATTACTGGCCTAGAGGAAACACAGCGCTCTGTGACACTGAGGTCACATAGCAAGGTACCGGGTTCATGTTCCAAAGTACATGAACACACTGGGTATGTGTGTGTGTGCCTGTGAACCTTGCTAACCGAGGCTGGGGGTGTATTGCTATGTGAAGACCCTGTTGGGGAGACCTCTCTTTCTATCTCTTTCTCTTTCATGGAAGAAATAGACTTTAAAAATTGTTTAGAAATGAGTTACATATGATTTCTAATTTTCTTTTGAATACTCTACTTAGAGCCTCATATGTAGAGGTTATAATTTTTTTAAAAAAAGATTTATTTATTTATTCATTCATTCATTCATTCATTCATTTTAATTTTGACCAGAAAGAGACACAGAGAGAGAGAGAGGAAAGTGAGAAAGCAAGCCACCAGGTCCAGGAATTGAACCGTGGTCAGCCATGTGGGAGTGTCCAGCACCTCAACCACCACGCCACCTGCTGGTCCCGAGGTTATAATATTTTTAACATTGCTAAGAGACTTAACATTGCCCTTTGTAATTTGTTCTTTTAACCAGTCTTATAAGGAAAATTTTCATTATATCAAATAAAAAAAGAGAGAAAGCAATTACTTAGCTTATTTTTTATTTTTATTTTTTAAAGATTTTTTTTTTGCTATGGGGGATCAGCAGATGGCATAACGGTTATGTCGCTGGACTCCTACGTAGTGGACCAGAGTTTGGGTTCCAGACTCGCAGCTTAAAACTCACACTAGAAAAACAAACAAACAAAAAAGAAAACCAAAGAAACTCAGGCTGGGCATGTGTACGTGTGTGCCCAAAATCCTAAGAGGAGAATTAATTGCAGCATGGGCATCCCCCCAGGGGATGATTTCTTGCTTTTTATCTCTGTCTCTCCAGAAAGCGCATGTCCCTATGGCAAAAATTTCTCTCTAAAAAAAAGAGAGAATTTTTGCTAAAGAATATGCATGTTTGCTGGAGAAAGGCAGAGAAAGTAAAAAAAATCACTTTTTAAAAAAATAATTATTTAATTTTATTCATTCATTTATTATTATTATTTTTTAATTTGACAGAGAGAGACAGAGAGAGAGGAAAGGAAATGAGAAAGCCACCAGGTCTGGGACTTGAACTGTGGGAATGCCCAGTGCTTTAACCACCACACCACCAGCTGGTCCCCCCAAATCACTTTTTTATTGGCAAAAAAGAATACTCCTAAATTAGGCTTTCAATTACTTTACACACTTTGTTAAGTTGCAGCTAGTTATGTAGGAACTCAAAGTACAGAAGCATCTGAAGAGAAAATTTAGTTTAACATGTATTGCATTGAATTTTAAATACGTTTCTGAGTGCGCATGAGTATGTGCGTGTGTGTATGTATGTATACATGCACAAATATGTATTTGCTGTTGGAGTCAAGTCCTTAATTTTGTTCTAGAGGCCACTTATGAACCCAGAGCTGTCAAAAAGACCCAGTCCCATGGGTTTTAGAGAGACAAGAGTCTGGGCTTTTGCATTCCCTTCTGTGAAAGAACCCATGGCTTGACTGCCAATCAAGATGACTATCTTGTTTTAAAAACCAGATTCAAAGTAAAATGTCTTTCTTACAGAATCTGACAATGAATCACTGGAGACTCCCATCAACGAAAGTTCTAAAACTAGTAACTCTACACTCCATTTTTGCAAGGCACCTCAAGCACTGGACAGAGGCTGGAAGGAAAGTGTTGCCTCCAAAGGCCAGGTGGGTGAAGAGAGAAATTGATGACCCCACATCTTGAGAAGCTCAGACAACTCAGTCTCAAGTGTGAGGGAAGAGCTGCTTAGTATCCTCTACAAATCTTTAAGAAAATGATGAATTCCTGAGAGAAAAATTAGTGAGTGAAGGATAAGAACCGAGGCATGACTGAAAGAAAGAAAATATCCTAAAAATACACAATAAAAGAACCAGCAGATGGTGTCATGGTTATGTCACTGGACTCCCACATAGTCGACCGCTGTTTGAGTCCAGGACCCAGCGGCTGGCTTAAAACTCACACTGGTTTTGTGTGCATGAGTGCCCAAAATCCCAAGAGAAGAATGGAGGAGAAGGGATTGCAGTGTGGTCATCCACCCTGGGGGGTGATTTTTCTTTCTGTCTTTCTGTCTCTATCTCTCTGGTGAGCACATGGGCCCTATAGTAAAAATCTCTCTCAAAAAAAAAAAAAAAAAAAAAAAAAGGACAAGAAAGTATTTAATTAGGACCATTAAAAAAAGTGAAAATGAGAATAACTATCAAATAGGTAAAGATGAGAAAAACAATGAAATTATGTATACTATGGTGTGCCTCCTGCCAACCAAAAGATATGCTACATTTATTTCCAAGTATACAGTGACTGAGTCTGCTCTTTTGGGTCTCTCAGGATAAATTCAATTCTACTTTTAGAAGATGGCCTTTTATGGCCAGTTGGGTAGCGTGGTGGTTAAGGCAGCTGGATCCCACATGATCAACTGTGTGGTTCAACTCCTGGGCCAGGCAGCTTGCCAGGTAAAAAAAGAAAAAAAAAAAAAGAAAAAAAAAAGAAAAAAAACCATGCCAGGCAAATGTGTGTGAGTGCCCAAAATTTCAAGAGGAGCAGGGGTTGTAGTGCGACCATTTCTTCTGGGGGGTGCATTCTTACTCTCTCTCTCCCTCTCTCTCAAGCCAGTGCATACACCCTATGGCAAATTAAAAAAAAATAAAGAAGACAGTCTTTTAAATATTTCTCTTATGTCTTTGCTGTTGTTGCTTGTTTCTTGATTAGTTCATTTATTTCTTTTAGGTATCTCTTATTTATTATAGTTCTAAGATCTTAGGAGTCGAAGTCTTTTGCATATATTAAGTGTCAGTAACCTATTTTCAGATTTATCGAATCCAGCCAAGAGCCTCTGAGGAAATCAATGTTTCATTTCAAAGATTGTATACTAAAAAAATCATAAATTTCCCATTTAGACAAAATTATTCATTTAGTGTGTGTCTCCTGTGTTTGGCATATATATCTTGCTAGAAAAACAATAAAATATTATGAATATAAATTTTAATGATTTGTGCTTGTATGCAGTTGGAAACGAATCCATTAAAAAGGTCTTTTGTTGGGTGACTTATTGTTGGGTATGGGTTTTGGGGGCGGGGTATGGCCAGAGACTTCTGAGTCAGTTAGGGGGCGCTGTTGAACTCATGTCTGGGCCAGATTATTAACACCACCGTCTTTGCAACCATCTATTGCTGATTGGAGTTTTTGCTGTTCTGTCCCTCGAGACTTGCCTATATCTTCCTTTTATCCTGCCTGGAACTGGAGACAGAAAAGTTTGTGGCTCTGTCTGGGACACAGTGATGGTGGCAAGACACTTACTGCAATTGTTACACTAGCCAAAAAACATCGTCCCAGCAGCACTGAAGAACCAGGGCAGGGGATAATGAAAACTGTTTTACTACCTTATGTAAAGCATTTGTTGTCATAACTCTCAGTAGTTAGGAGTCAAATAGCATCAAGAGTGGTGAAGACACAGTCTTTTATCTTTACGGTAAACATGTGGTTTTCATATGGTTCTTGCCAATCATCTTGAGAGAGAGAGAGAAAGAGAGAGAGAGAGAGTGTGTGTGTGTGTGTATTAACACCTTTTAGGAACATATGTATATGTTTATGCACATATTTCTAAAGAAATTATCTTTATGTATGTTTGTTTTCAGAAATGCCTAAGCCAGCTATTTTCAAGCCAGGAGGTTCTGCAGGGGAATGGGAAAATGCAGCTCTGTGAGCCGTCCCAGTGCACTTGGGAAGGTATGGGGCACAGACTTTGTTTATCCTTTTTTCCTACCTTCCTCTCTCCCTGCCTCCTGTGTTTTTTGTTAAAAAATATTTAAAAATATTAGGCTAAATCAACATGATTACACAATTTGAACAATTCTTATAATCATCTACCCTAAATGCCCCACCCCCATGTCCCATTTTTTTCTTTCTTTTTGAAAAAAAAATTGCCAGAGATTGTGTGTGCTTGCTGGAAAGAGACAGAGAGAAAGAGAGAGAGCGAACAAGAGTGATCCCCCCACGGGGGATGGTCCTGCTACCATCCTTATCCTTCTCTTTCTTTTCATCCTCCTTTAGGGATTTTGGGTATGCATGCACACATGTGTGGTGTGTTTTTCAAGCCACTGGGTCTGGGACTCAAAATGCATAGTCAGTCTTGTGGGATCTGGCTGCTTTAACCGTCATGCCATTGGCTGCTCCCCCAAGCTCATTTCCTAGGGGCAACCATCCTTAATTTGTCCAGCTATCTGCCCTGATACTTACCTCTGTTTTCTAAATAATGATTAACTGCTATTTCTGATAATTTTAGACTTTCTCATAACTTTCTAGAGTAGTAGATAAGAACTTGATTTTACTGCTGTCTCATTCATTTTCTTGCCACTCTCATGACACAATTTGAAAAAGTAAAATTAGGTTCAGACAGTGGTGTAGTAGAAAACACAATGCACTACAAGGCAGTCCCACACAGGAAGGTTCTTGGTTCATGACTGGAGACCTCCCTGAAGACACCAGGCACACAGTTGTTTAAGATCCGGGGCTGGCTGAAGGCTGGGGATAGATTGTGGAGTCAAGACCTTGTTGGTGGTGCTTTCTTATTATCTATTTCTTTTTCATGGAAGAAAGAAATAAAATATACTAAAGAATAAAATATAATTAGTCAATATTTACATCATATTATCATACAATTGTTATTCACTACCAAGCCAAGCTATATACTATAATTATGTTTCTTTTCTAGTATAACTGTTTTTCTTAGAATCAAAAGGTGCCTTATTGTTATTATTTTTTCATTTACTAGATACCAAAGAAACTATTAGGATTTCTTGACCAGTTGCACAGTTGTAATCCTGGGACTTCTCTTCCCTGACATTAGAGCCACCATGTCCTGGCAGCTATGCTGGCCTTTCTTTGGATGTGTTGGTTTGAAAATGTCCTTATTCTACTCTTATGTTTGATTCGTCATTTCTCTGGCTGTAAATTCTAGTTTTAAATTTTGTAAGTAAGTACAGCTCTATTGTTGTTTAGTAGTGCTCACTGTTATTGTTGAGAAGTTATCTCCTATTTTGCCTTCCTGTACTTTATGTGCCTCCTGCTTTTTCTTTCTGGATGCCCTTAGCAGAAATTTCATGATGACAAGGCTTGTTTTCCGTGTGTGTGTTTAATGAAAAAATAAACTCATTATAAATGAAAAGCCCATTTTCAGTCTTGGAGACCCATGTCCTATGGGTCTTGAACAATTTCTTGAATGATTCTTTAATTTCTTCTCCTTTGTTTCTTTTTTCTCTCTGAAACTATTGTGTTGGTTCTTCTGGACTGATTTTCTAATTTACTTATCTTTTCTATTTTCATCTCATAAAAAATATCTTGTGGGTGATCCTCCATATAACCTTTAGTATCAGTTTGTCAATATCCACAAACTAATTTGCTAGGATTTAAAAAAATATATTTCTTTAAATAATTATTTGTTCAATTAAAAAAATTATTATTATTTTTAAAATTTGACCAGAAAGAGACAGATGGGGTGGGAGAAGGAGAGAGAGGGAAAGTGAGAAAGCAAGCTGCCAGGTTCAGGACTCAAACCGTGGTCAGCCATGTGGGAGTCCAGTGCCTTAACCACCATGCCACCTGCCAGCCCCAATTTGCTGGGATTTTGATTGGAATTGCATTGACTATACAGATCAGGTTGGGAATATCTGACATCTTAGTTATATGGAGTTTTCTTATTTTCATACATGGAATGTCTTTCCATTTATTTATATCTTCTTTTATTTTTTAAAGATTTATTTATTTATTTACTATTATTCATTGCTATTATTTTTTAATTTGACCAGAGAGAGATAGAGAGAGAGAGAAAAGGAAAGTGAGAGAGCAAGTTGCCAGGTCTAGGACTCAAATCACAGTCGGCCATATGGGAGTGTAGTGCCCTAACTGTCATACCACCTGCTAACCCCTATCTTCCTTTTTTAGAGAGATTTTTGCCATAGGGTACATGCGCTTGACAGAGAGACAGAGAGATAGATAGCAAGAAATCACCCCCGCCCCGGGGGGATGGCCATGCCGCAATCCCTTCTCCTTCATTCATTCTCCTCTGGGAATTTTGGACATGCATGCACACATGCCCAGAGTGAGTTTTAAACTGCTGGGTCTGGGACTCAAACCATAGTTGACTACATGGCAGTCCAGTGACGTAACAATTACGCCATCTTCTGGTCCCAATATATCTTCTTTTTATTAATCAAAGTTTTTTGGTTCTTTTTATATAAATCTTGTACATATTTTTGTGAGATTTATACCTCAGTATTTCAGTTTTGGGAGATTGTAAATAATGTAAACTGTATTATTCATGTAATAATGTAATTGACTTTTATATATAAACCTTGTATCTTACATCCTTATTATTACCCCTCATTAGTCCCAGAAGTTTTTAAAAAACCTTGCGCCGGCAGGTGGCGTGAAGGTTAAGGTGCTGGATTCCCACATGGCTAACGACTGCGGTTCGAGTCCTGGAAAATGTTTAAAAACAACAACAACAACAAAAAAAAACAAAAAAAAAACCTTTAGTAAGGCTTTAGTAGCCTGGGTAGTCCTAGTAACCTTGTAGTTCTGTCCACAGCTGCAGGTTTTCATAGCTAACAATGAGGAAGGAATTTATGAGTAATGGTTTGGTTTCTTGGTACAGCAGTATAGCATTATTAAGCTCTCTTGTGTTTATTTAAAGTCACTTGGTCATAGACACCACAAGTCATACGAGCGAACAGTCTTGGTTCCTGTTAATTATGTGATTATCAATTTGATCACAAGTTAAGCGGTTGGAGATAAAAAGACAGTGGCCTGTGGTTTGGACTTAGTGGGATCTTTTGATGAGAACTTAAAACTGAGTTAAAGATACAATCTTGAGTTTAGATAGTCTTGGGCAAAATGAGTCAGTAGTAGTAATTCTGTATATTCTGGTAAAGAAATAGTGAGGGAAAGAGCTGAAATCAATGATTCAACACATATGTGTCCCTGAAGATTCAGAGTAGGGCTAAGCTCCACCAGGTGAGTATTAGTGGGATAGACATGTGGATATGCAGGATTCACTTTGGCTTTAAAATCTCAAATGACAGAATCAATATTCGAAGCATGCTATAGTATCACTGTGAACTCCCCACAAGACGTGTCTTCCACATTTAGGTCTGACACTCATGTGCTTTATATAAGAGAGTGACACTGAGTAATTTTTAAAGTATTTTTGTTTAAATTAATACTGAAGTCCTCTTTTGTTTTCTTTCTGCCCCTGCTCTTTGTCTTATAGTTTTATCATGACAACCACTTAATTTTTCTTTTTCACTTAATGTGATCCCTTAATACCTTCAAGGATGGTTATGACATTTTTAGGCTCACAGACATGTGTAGAAGTGTTTGTTTCTTGTAGGCTGCAGAGATAAAGCCAGAGATGAAACTTTCTATCTTAAAAGATTCAGTGATAGAAACTATTCCACACTCCAACCAGAGGTGAAGATTCATCTCACCGGCCTTCGAAATGACTACTGTAAGTTATTGTTTAGATTGTGAATTGAAAAGTTGAAATGATAAAATGTATCTGGTGCCAAGGCATAACCATGAGATTTGATTCTGAAAGAACCAGCTTGTCTTTGTGCCCAAGTCCAAATGACATGCTGTCCAAATATGGTGAATATAGTTGGGTTTCCTTGTGCAGCTTTCATATTCAGGAATGGATATTAGTGTTGGTGAAGCATGAGAAACACACATTTTGTGTTTCAATATTAGAATGAATGAACTAATGATGACCAGTTCTTACATATATACTTTAAACATGGGTAAATCTAATCAGCCAAACGATTACACTGGGTCTGTTTGTTATGTGCCCAGTTTGTAATCTAGTTAGGAAGACAGAACTCACCCCTATGGAACTGACACCAACATGCCAATGTAGAATGTAAATAAATGAGATACGGGGTATATGGAACTATAAAGATTATAAGTAGCTCGGTGAATTCTGGAGTTGTCTACAAAGACTGTGGAGATATTCAGACTTAAGCTGTATCTTGAAAGATGAGTAGGACTTGGAAGTGTGTAGGAGGAGAAGAGGGAGCATTTTTGGTATTAAACATGAGTAAAAGTAGATATTGGTAATTAATGATAATTCATGGCAACGAAAATTATATATTGGAGACTGGTGAATAGGAGGTTGGATTCAGGTTTAGAGAAACTCCAAAGTCAAGCATAGAAAGTTATTTGTGTTTTGGGAGTTGTCTACGAAGAGAATAGCAAAGGGAAATCCATTGCAGAGTATGCAGAATGAGTTTTGTAGGAGAGAGCTACTGGAGTAAGAGCTTATTGGCTCTTCGCGAGGAAAAATATCTAGGTAGAGAAGTGAATTTAAAATTATTCCAAGTTTTTGAAGCAGAAGAGTGGTGTCACTGGTTAGAAAGTTGACAGGCGAGGTGGTTTGGGAGGGAAGACTGTTCTTGGACTATTACATTAGAGGAGACAGTGAGACATAGAAGAGCTTTCGCAGATGATTAGAAATGAAGTTGATAATTGAAAGAGAGGCTTTGACCATAATCATCCAACCTA
Source organism: Tupaia tana (assembly GCA_026018925.1). NCBI lineage: Eukaryota > Metazoa > Chordata > Mammalia > Scandentia > Tupaiidae > Tupaia > Tupaia tana. The sequence continues at coordinate 43,968,258 of JAKSZU010000006.1, read as the reverse complement.
TATGCTAGTCCATATAGGTTGGACTAGCATATAGGTTGCATATAGGTTGATGATTATGGTCAAAGTCAAGAGCCAATGTGAGGGACATTGGTAACAGGAAAACATAATGAACAGCTGAAAACCTCATGATGACCTAGGCATAATGGTTACGTTGCTGGACTCCCACGTAGTTAACTGTGGTTTGAGTCCTGGACCCAGCAGTTTAAACTCACACCAGGCATGTGTACATGTGTGCTCAAAATCCCAAGAGGAGAATGGAGGAGAAAGGATTGTAACATGGTCATCCCCCCTGTCTCTCTGTCTCCCTGATAAGCAAATGCATCCTGTTACCAATGTCCACTAAATTTTAAATTTTGTCTTGGACATTGTAGATGTTATGTTGGAGTCATCTGGTTCTTATATATAAATCAGAGATTAGGCTGAGACATGAGTAAATGTTTCAAATTTTAGTTCAGTTCTCAAAGCCTTTGCTAAGCTGATTTGAGTCTCCCCTGCTCTTACATGATTTAGGGGTTAGGCTGACATGTGTGAGTTCATATACTCACAGAGAATCCCTTTCTTTGGCTCTGTCCTCTCTAATACTTCTCCTCACATGTTGGTCACTCCAAGTTCCTGTCCTGGTTCCTCTGGCCAGAAGTAAGGTGGGCCTGACTGCAGATGTTATACCATGACTAAGGCCTGCCCTTTTCATCACAGCCTTGCCAGGATTTATCATTCTTTCTTTATTAAAAATGATAATTTATTGGAACCAGCAGATAACATAATGGCTACATCACTGGACTCCCATGTAGTCAACCGTGGTTCAAGTCCTGGACCTGGTGGCTTAAACTCGCGCCAGGTATGTGTGCATGTGTGCCCAAGATCCCAAGAGGAGAATGGAGGAGAAGGGATTGTGGCGTGGCCATCCCCCCGGGGGGTGATTTCTCGCTTTCTGTCTCTCTGTCTCTCTCTGTCTTTCTGGCGAGTGCATGTACCCTATAGGAAAAACCTCTCCAAAAACAATAATTATTTTTATTTATGATTATTGTTATTATTCTTTAAATTTATTATGATGGATATGTGCTCATGGAGAGAGAGAGAAAGAGAGAGAGAGAAAGTGAGAAAGCAAGCTATGAGGTCCTGGACTTGAGCCATGGTTGGCCATGGAGTCTAGTGCCTTAACCACCATGCCACCTGTTGATCCAATTCTTTATTTTTAAAATCATACTCATTCTGACTTGGTGGTATCTCGTTACGGTTTTGATTTGCATCTCATTTATGATAAGGGATGCTGAGCAGTTTCTCATAGCTTTTTGGCTGTTCATATGTCTTCCTTGGAGAGTTGACAGTTCAGCTCATTTTCCTAATTTTTAATTGGATTGTTTTTTTGGGGAGGATAAGCTGCTTGAGTTCTTTGTATATTCTGGTTATTAGTCCCTTATCTGAGGTATAGTTTGCAAATATATTCTCCCATTCTGAGGATGTTTCTTTTGCTGTGGAGAAGCTTTTTAACTTGATATAATCCCACTTGTCTATTTCGGGGATTATTGCCTGTGCTTTGGGGATTTTATTTAAAAAAGTCTTTGGCTACTCCAATGTCTCTAAGAGTTTCTTCTTGTGGTTTCCACCAATAGTTTTATAGTTTGAGGGTATTTTGTTTGTTTGTTTGTTTTTAGAGATTTTTGCCATAAGGTGCAAGAGGGAGGATGGTCATGCCACAATCTCTTCTCCTCCATTCTCCTCTTGGGATCCTGGGAACCCGGCATGATTTTGAAGTCACTGGGTCTGGGACTCGAACTGTGGTCAGACATGTGGGAGTCCAGCAATGTAACCACTATGCCATTTGCTGGCCCCATATAGCTTGAAGTTTTATGTTTAGGTCTTTGATGCATTTTGAATTGTTTTTGTCAATGGAGAGAGATAGGTTTGGAAATTTTTCCTAAAGTATTTCATGGAATAGATTTTCTATGCCCTTATTAGATTCTTCTTCTTCTGGAATAATAATTATTTGGATATTTTGGTATTTAATAACATCTAGCATTTCCTATATGTTATCCTCATTGTTGGGGGTTATTTTTTCATTCTTTTTGGCGTTTTTGTCTGTCAGATTTTGTTTTCCAGATCGGAGATTTGATCTTCTATGTGGTCTAATTTGCTATTAATACTTTCAAGAGAGGTTTGATTTCCTATAGAAGTTCTGTTTGATTCTTCTTATGGTGTCTATCTCTTAACTCAAGTCATAGAAGGCCTTCCTCATCTCCTGGAGTTGGTTGTCTCTTTTCTCTTGTATCTCATTTAGTTTTGTCACTCTGAATCTTCCAAATTCTTTTCCTGACATTTCTGTCAGTTCTATTGTGTTGTCTGTGTTTGATGAGGAATTGTTGTGTTCCTTTGAAGGAGAAGTTCCTTTGTTGTTTCATATTTCTTGTGCCTCTGTGCTGGCTTTTAGTCATCTGATGAAGTACATGTTTCTTTCTACTGTTTTAAGTAGATTCTGTAGTGAAAAAAATACTTCTTTTTCTCAACTGTGTTTTTTGTAGAGGGCTGTGTATTTAATCAGAGTAGGATGTATCTATCCAGATTCAGATGCTTGGTTCCTCTAACAACCTTTCAGGATGAGATGCACCTGGGAATGGGCTGGGACTATGTAACTAATGAAAGAAGCAGAAGTCGTGCACTGCACACAGCATGGCATGCCGTCTGGTGAACTATGAAATCTGAAATGGTGAGGAGCAGGGGTATGCCTGTGAAAGAATTTCGAGCTGCTCTCTGTCAGCAGCTGACTCCTTTGGGCTCTCCTGGGCCAGTTGGTGGGATTTGAAAGGCAATGGTGGGTGCAGGACAGGAAAAGAATCCAAAAATAGACACCAAGAGGGCAGAGTAACACTGACAGAAAAATACCCAGTTCCTCTCCATCAGTAGCTGGCTCCTTTGGTTCTCCTGGGCCAGTCAGTGGAACTTGAAAGCACATGCTTTAATTTTCAGTAACCTGTAGATGAAATCCATGTGTACTAAATTATGGTAGATGAATCTTCTAAGTAAATCCCTAAATAAGTAGTATATTTGAACATAAGTGATAAGACTTATTGCTTTTGAGACTGTGAGTCTTGACATTAAATTCTATTCCAGTTTTCATTTTTGAACTCTAATGACCTGTTTGGATCTGTGACTCTACCTTCCAACTGACCACTGGATGGTAGAATCTTTTCCCCCTACCTATAAAGTTGTTGATTTGCAACTGTTTTTATTTGACTATATGAGGATTGTAATTCAAAGTACTTTTCTTATAGATCTGAATATCCTAGACTGGAATTTTCAAAATCTTGTTGCTATAGCCCTTGGATCTTCTGTGTACATATGGAATGAGACGCACAATGGGATTGAAAACATAGACTTAAGTGTCTCTTGTAATTATATATCTTCTGTGGCCTGGATAAAGGAAGGAACCTGCCTGGCAGTTGGCACCAGCGAGGGAGAAGTGCAAGTACTGGACAGTATTTCCACCCTCACCTCCGCATAATGTTTGCTGTGAAATTATTAGATAACTGAAATGAACTTTCTTCTCTTTTTCTTTTCCTTCCTTCCTTCCTTCCTTCCTCCCTTCCTTCCTTCCTTCCTCTTCCTCTTCCTCTTCCTGTCTTTCTTTTTCTTTCTTTCTTCTTCCTTCCTTTCTTCTTTTCTCTTCCTTTTTCTCTTTTCTTTCCTCGTTCTTCCTTCCTTTTTTCTTTCTTCCCCCTCTCTCTCTCTCTCTCTCTCTCTCTCTCCTCATTTTGCTGTAGGGTACCTGTGCTTGCTGGAAAGAGAGAAAGAGGAAGAGAGAGGGGAAGTAAGAAAGCACTCCCCCAGGAGATATGGCCAGGCCACAGTCCATTCTCTATTTTCCTTTGGGGATTTTGGGCACACATCTACATGTGCCCGGTGTGTTTTTCAAGCCACCTGGTCTGGGCTTCAAACTGCACAGTTGGCTATGTGGGTTCCTGCCTCTTTAACCACCACACCACCAGCTGGCCCTAGAACTGACTTTTCCTAACAGGTTACTATAAAACAGAGAAACTAGGTGTGATACTTGAAGCTATGGGAGTGAGAGGGCATACCATGCTGTTTTTTGTTCCTCCCTCTCCAAATGGCATTTTAAAAAAATGCCCCCAAATTTGTTTTTCTGATATTAACACAAGAACTTTTTCTTTTTGTACATTTAATTTTTAAAAATTGTGTAAAATACATATAACATAAAATTCACCATTTTTACATGTACAGTTTATTGGCATTGAGTACGTTCATATTTTGGATAATCCAGTTCTCTTTTGTTTAGTGTTAGTATATGGATGAATTTCCTAGGACTGTCATAAAAAACTACCACAAACTTGTTTATGAGTAAATGCTGGCAGCACGAAGACAGGAAATCCCCATTGGAATTTAGTAGACTGTAATGTTTTTATACTGTATATAAATTCACATGATATCACTTAGAAATAGATTGTGATAAGTTAAAGTTGTTTACTAAAAACCCTAAAGCAACCAATGAAATGACATAACAGAACATTATAACCAACAAGATAAATAAACTGAATAGCATTTAGTGAGGACTTAAGAACATTCTGCTTAGTTTTCTCCACAGTCTTTCTTTCTACCACAGGTGTTTAAAATATATTTTCTCTAGAATAAAGGTGGCTGATAGGACTCCCAGCTTTGTACAGAGGAGGATAGCTTTCCTGTCTGTCCTTCCTTCCTTCCTTCCTTCCTTCCTTCCTTCCTTCCTTCCTTCCTTCCTTCCTTCCTTTTTCTCTTTTTCTTTTTCTTTTACATTTTCTTTTTTTAGAGGTTTTTGCCACAAGGTGCGTGTGCTTGCCAGAGATAGAGAGAGAGGGAGACAGAGACAGAGGCAGTGAGAAGGAAAATGAGAACTCTCTCCCCCCCCCACCATGGGGAATGGCCATGCCACAATCCCTTTTCTTCCATTCACTTGGGATCTTGGGCATGCATGCACATGAACCTGGTGTGAGTTTCAAGCTTCCAGGGTTTGGGACTCAAACCATGGTTGGCTATGTGTGAGTCCAATGATGTAACCACTACACCATCTGCTGGTCCCAGTTCTCCTTTCTCATTTGAGACCATGATTAGGAATAGAGTTACATCAAATGAATAAATTATTATTATTATTTTTTCCTGACAGGCTCTTGGAGGTAGGGATATATTAGTTTTCACAAATCTATCTGATTTCTCATGTGTACTATTATTATTATTGTTATTTTAAAGTTTATTTATTTATTTAAAATTATTTTATTTAACTTTATCTATACATTTATTTATTTATTTTAATTTAACCAGAGAGAAATAGAGTGAGAATGAGAGAGAAAGTGAGAAAGCAAGCCGCCAGGTCCAGGACTTGAACAGTGGTCGGCCATGTGAAAGTCCAGCACCCCAACCACCATGTCATTTGCTGGCCCCTGTTATTTTAAAGTTTATTTAGGGAGAGAGAGATCATCCCCATTGGAGTTTTCATGCTGTGATCTACCCTCAGCTTTAGCCGGCCTGGATCACAGGCACACGAATGCCTGGCATGTACAGGGAGGCCTTGAGATGCAAACCCAGCACTTTCTCATATGGATCTAGCACCTGGACCCACAGAGCATTGTGTTACTGCCATGGCACTCTCTGGCCACTTACTATTGTTTATTAACAATAATTAAATGGTATTGCCCAGGGGTTAGATGATTTAGGAGAACCTCAGATGGCTGTCACTGTGTTCTCATCTCTGCAATGGTATTGGACACTCTGAAGGTTAGGTCCTTACGAAAGTCGTCAGTTTTTCTTTTTTTAAAGGAATATAAAAGTACTTATTGACCACTGTTCACTGGTATTTACAATAAAGTAAACAATATACGATTGGGTAACATTCTGGTTACTACAGAGTTACTGGTTTTCCTTGCTTCTGCTAAACCAGTAACCCAAATACTGCAAAGACTGAGGCCTACATGAAAGAAATGAATTGGACTTAGGAAAAGAAACATGCACAATAGTTTAGATCACAAATTTGTTCACTCATTTATGCCAGCAAGTCCTAAACTGCTAACATCTTTAACCATCTGATTAGGTTTCCACGAACCAAATCTTATACCTTTTATGAATAATGACCTTTTAGTCAATAAAGCATAAGGATTTCAATTTTTTGTAAAGGAGAAGTTCACTAGAGGATTCAAATGCCCACTTAACTAAGTCTTTCTTAACTAAACACTGGGATTTGTCTGTTTTTTTTTTGTCATCTGGGAAGGGAGCTTCTAGGTAACAGCACAATTTCCCCTTTCAGGAATTCTGCAAATAAACTATTGAATTTATATGACTATAGAAAGATAAAAATTCTGATATGGTTGTTTTTAAGTTATCCAATTTAGAATGTCCAATTATAATATCATTATTTAGTTTGAAAGGTTATGGCTTCAGGAAAACTTTCAATTTAATTTGGAGCAACTTATTTCTTATTCTGAGGTTGCTCAGAATGACGGTATCTCAGACACATGAGCTTATACAGTTTTTGTTTTGGTGAAGTTTTCAAAAACATTTATATATTATCTTATGTATACACACGGAGAGACAAAAAACCAAAAAATCCAGACTGGTATTGAGGCATATGAGTTAAACATAAATTCTGACTGAGTAATGACAATGAAATATTTCCCCAACATTTAGGAAACCTGTTCCCAAAGGCAGAGGATAAAATATCATAGTATGAAATGTTATTTTCTGGGACCAGCAGTTAGCGTAATGGCTATGTCGCTGGACTCCCACGTAGTCGACTGCGGTTCGAGTCCCGGACCCGGTGGCTTAAACTCACGCCAGGCGCGTGTGCGTGCGTGCCCAAGATCCCAAGAGGGGAATGGAGGAGAAGGGATTGTGGCGTGGCCATCCCCTCTGGGGGGTGATTTCTTGCTTTCTATCTCTCTGTCTCTCTCTGTCTTTCTGGCGAGCGTACGCGCCCTATAGCAAAAACCTCTCCAAAAAAAGAAAAAAAAATGTTATTTTCTGATAAGGAAGCAATTATAAAAAGTAACCAATTTTATTGGGATGCAACCTCCCTACCTCCCCCAATACTTTCAAAATGTAGTTTTTTCTCCATACTAGTAATCGAAATCCATCCAAGACCCAGTGTGTATGTGTTTGTTCAATGCAAACAAGTATTGAGCTTCGTCTTCTGGACAAGAATGCCAAGTTAGTCTCTCTTCATAAAAAGCCATTACAATTTGAGGACACTTTGTATTTGCTTCTGTTGCCAGTACCAAGTCTGCCTCGTCTGAATCTTTCCATCTCATGAGAAGCATGCAATCTCCACTGCTGTCTGTGGCACCAATTATTCGTGCAGGATCCAGATCTCTGGCAAAGCCTCTTGGTTCATCAGCAGCATCTCTTTTCTTTGATTTGCTATCATCACATTCACTGTCAGATAAAGATTTTCTCTTTGTACCATCTTCTTTACCAGCATTTTGAGAATTAAGAAATGCTTCGATGAACTCTGGACAATCTAAATTTTGTTCTTGTTCCCAAGTATTGTCAGCATCTGTAAATCCCTTCCACTTCAGGAAATATTCCACCTTCCCATTCACGAGGCGTCAGTCCAATACTTTTTCCACCACAAATTCTTCGGGCTCTGCTTCTTTAACTTTTATACTCTTTTCGTTTTGGTTCTTACCCATTTTTTTTTTTTTTTTTTTTGCAATGTAGTTTTTTTTTTTAATAATTATTTTATTTAACTTTATTTATTTACTCATTTAAATTTTATCAGAGAGGGACAGAGGGAGAGAGAGAGAGAAGAAAAGTGAGAAAGCAAACCACCAGGTCTGGGGTTCAAACCGTGGTTTGTCATGTGGGAATTTAGTGCCCTTAACCACCATGCCACCTGCCAGCCACCCACAATATAGTTTAATTGGAGGCCATTTTTTATTGCAGACTTGAAGAGTTCACCTTTCCGAGCTGAGCTGCTCCAGGTCGTGGGTGTAATGTGTCTCTGGCCCTACGTGCCTCAAACTCCAGCCACTTCCGAGGGGGGAGGGACAAAGTTGTCATTCTTCATGTGTGTGGAATACCATCTGTAGCTGGCAGAAAGGAATCTCTTAGCAGTAAATGGAACTTCTGACTCTAGCAAGTGTCCAGGCACCCAGATTTTATTAATATATTTGTTGGTAACTGTAGGTAAAATTCCAGGTTTGGAATTCCCATGCTTTAGAAGGTACTAGAAATGTCATGATTCAACCTGTGGCTGCACGTTGAATTCACTTGGGGAGCTTAAAAATATATGTCATATCCCCAATTAAACTGGAATTGTCACTAGTATCCACAGTGTTTTACAAACTCCTCAAGTGATCTTCATATGCAGAGCTATGACTGGTGGTTAGTGTAAAAGATGACTGAGTTTCCACTTAGCACAGGGACTAACTAATTGGCTATCAGGCCTTGGAGAAGGCAGGGGCTGTGAAATGTCATATGGATATATACAATTTATGTGGGGATACATCTGTATAGCTTTATAAGTGATGTTAAAACAGTCTTAAAAAAATCAAGGTAGGACATCAAAGGAACTATATCATAATGCAAAGAAGTTATAACATGAGAAAATACTGAATCTAGGATACGCTCTGTCTCATATACATCCAGGTCTTTCACACAAGCTCTCTGAGCTCTGGTTCTCTTTGCTTTAAATTGAGGTTAATTACTTCTATCTTAAAGGGCCTTGAGAGGATTACATATTTTTAGGATCATGCGTTAGAAGGATTACATTGGAAAGGGACTTGTGAACTTTTATTGTGCTGTAAAGATGTTAGGATATTATTGTATTAGATTGTACTAACAATAAATAAACATATGAGTCAATATTTATATATGATGGGAACCAGCAGTTAGCGTAATGACTATGTCGCTGGACTCCCACGTAGTCGACTGTGGTTCGCGTCCCGGACCTGGTGGCTTAAAACTCACGCCGGGCGCGTGTGCGTGCGTGCCCAAGATCCCGAGAGGAGAATGGAGGAGAAGGGATTACGGCGTGACCATCCCCCCTGGGGGGTGATTTCTCGCTTTCTGTCTCTATGTCTTTCTCTGTCTGTTTGGCGAGCGCACACGCCCTATAGCGAAAATCTCTCAAAAAAATATTTATATATGATAATAGAGAGAGAAGTATGATTTTGTCATTATATTTCATATTAGAATGAGGAAAGTAGTTATAAATCATTGACAATAACTAATAAAAATAATCATTATTGAATGAAAAAAAAAAGAAATGCCAATGCTACATAACTGTTTTTTCTTCTTTTCAGTTATGGGATGTGGTAACTAAAAAGCGGCTGAGAAATATGCTTGGTCATTTGTCAGTAGTTGGGGTTCTGAGCTGGAATCACTGTATCCTCAGCAGGTAAGAAGCATCTTATTGCAGTCAATTATCCTTACGTCACTGATTGATTCTGAGAACTGCAATTCTGTATTTAAAACCAAACCCAAAATTAAAAGAAAAAAAAGACAATAGATTAATATCACACCCTTTCAGGTATTCAGATTCTCTGGGGATAGGAAGTGTTCTAGTGGTCACTCATTAATTAATTAATTGCAATTTACTTATTAGAGAAAAGAAATAATCAATTTCTATGTCTAACATTATACAGTAACTATATACTGAAACTATTTCATTGAGATAATATAAAATATTCTGAAAAAGTATTTTTTTAACTTTATTTATTTTAATTTGACCAGAGAGGGACAGAGAGAGAGAGAGAGCGAGAGAGAGCGAGAGGGAGAGCGAGAGTGAGAGCGAGAGAGAGAGAGAGAGAGAGAAAGTGAAAAAGCAAGCTACCAGGTCCAGGACTCGAACTGCAGTTGACCATGTGGGAGTCCAGTGCCCTTAACCACTTAACCACCATGCCACCTTCTGGCCCCCAGAAAAGTACTGTATTCTAGGTCTAGTATGTACATGTCCAATACCTGGGAAAATATGATTGTCTTCTGAATTTATCTTTCCCATGGCTGCATCATATAAAGCCATTTGAAACATCTATTAAACAATACTTTTTTGACTCCAGATCTGAAATTTGAATCTGTGGGTCATTGGAAAAGTCATGACGCATTTTTGTATAGAAAAACAGAAAAATATGTCATGATTTTTTCTGACAACCCAATATCTCACTTGTGAAAAAATAGCTCCAGCAGAATATTCCATCCCTAACAACTTAAGGAATTCCCATCTGTCTCTGAATCTGTCCCCGAGAATCTTTTAATAGTTTTACTTTGACCTATGCTTTCTCCATTTATTTTTTCTTTTGAGAGAGATTTTTGCTGTAGGGCACGTGCACTCGCTGGAGAGATGGAGAGATAAAAAGTGAGAAATCATCTCCCCCTTCCAGGAAGGATGGCCATGCCACAATCTCTTCTCCTTTTGGGATCTTGCTCACACCCGCACACACGCTAGGTGTGAGTTTAAGCTGCCAGGTCCGAGACTCAAGTCACGGTCGACTATGTGGGAGTCCAGTGACATAACCAATACGTCATCTGTTTGTGCCTCTCCATGTTTTCAAATACATATGTGGCAATGGGACTTAATTTCTCTGTCATGTGAACCTGCCTTTCTACCTCCTGTGTAGTGGGTCCCGACTGGGGCGTGTTCATCATCACGATGTTCGAGTAGCTCAGCATCACGTTGGGTCCCTTCACCATAAGCAAGCTGTGTGTGCTCTGAAGTGGTCACCAGACGGCAGGCTGCTTTCCAGTGGCTGTAGTGACGGGCTGCTGACCTTATGGCCCCATGATCCGGGTGCCAGTGCACAGGGCCAGCCACTGCAAGTCATAACCCAGTCTACAGCAGTCAAGGTAAGAAATCCAACAGCTTTCTAGGTTTCTTTTTCCTCAGAGACCATTGGGTATACTTATGAAATGAAAACCATTAAGCCAATATTGTGAGTTATTTTTTTGTTTGAATTTGTTTTGGGTTTTGCCATCAAGCCCCTAAAAGACAACCATATATATAAATTTTCCATGAGTCAGATTTGGGGTTGTAAGTGACTGAAACCAAAGTTAAGCTAAAGTGAAAAGGTAAATTTAGTTTTTCATATAATGGTGAAGTCATGTATACATTCAGTTTGTTCAAATATTGGCTGAACTTAGCACCTTGAACGAGTCGTCCGAACCCTGTCCTTTTGGCTTTTGGTTCTGCTTCTCTCTGTTTAGTTTCATTCTTCCTTCAAACTCCTTTTGTGGGCAAGATGGCTCTTGGCAGCTTCAGTTTCAGATTCTCCCAAATGGTGTTAGATAAGAAGGCATCTTTTGGGACCAGCAGGTGGCATAGTGGTTACGTCCCTGCACTTCCACATGTTTGAATGTGGTTCAAGTCCTGGACCTAGTGGCTTGAAAATCACATTGGTGTATCTGCATGTATGCCCAAGTGTGCATGCATGTCCAAGACCCTGGGAGCAGAATGAAGAAGAAGGTCATCCCCCACCATCCCACTGGGGGTGACTTCTCACTTTCCCTCTCACTGCATCTGTCTCTTTCTCTCTCTAGTGAGTACACGCGTCCTCAGGCAAAAACCTCTAAAAAAAAAAGAAAGAAAGGAAGAAAAAAAGAAAAGAATACCTCTTTTCTTATAATGCTGGTGGAAAAGTGCCAGGAAGAACTCTGTCTGCCTTTGGTGACATCCTCATCTCTCAGTTGATAATTGTGGCCAGAGAGATGGGCACACCGATAGACCAGGGTCATGAGCTCATAGCTGAGAAAGATCGGTTGCCAGGAGGAGTAGGAAGGGTGCTATAGAGTCAAAGCAAAACTCCACTATGCTCTGCATAATTGTTTCTTATGTATTTAAATTTTTTAAATTTTAGTAAAAATTTATACATCCCATCTTGGAGGACTTGGTGTTATAGATGTGTGTCTCAACTTCAACATCATCCCAGAATATTTTTCATTCACAGAGAGAAGACATAATTTAACTACTAAACAAATTTATTAGAATGAGATCTTAAAAGTTATCATAGACTCTTTTTTATGGTTTCAAATATATATATATATATTTTAGAGTGCATACACTCGGTATATATTAAGTGGGGACATACAATGCCTCTCCTTCGTAGCATGGCTTGCTTCACTCAGCAGTAAGTCTTCCATATTCATCCACTTCCTTTCAAAAGCCAGGGTTTTGTTGTTTTTTATGGATGAATAGTATTCCATTGAGTATATGTGCCACAGTTTTTCCAACCATTCATCAGTTCGTGGGCATTTAGGTTGTTTCCATGACTTAGCAATCGTGAAAAGTGCCGCAGTAAACATTGATGTGCAAGCACTTTTTCGATTAAGTATTCTTCTGTCCTTCGGGTAATCATAGGCTTTCTTAATATAAGGTGAAATATACAATGACCTCAACTATTGGTATAGCACTCTAACTGGGGTTTCTAATATCTACAGGACATTGAGAATGATTTTTTAAATTAATTACTCAAAATAAATATAGGAAAAATGTATGTAAAATATTTTGCCTACTATCGAAATATAAAAATGAAAGCAAAACAAAAAGTGGATGAAAAACCCAAGCCACAAAAAAATTATCTTCTTGGATGCTTTGTGGTCGAAATACAATGGCATGAACTACTAAATCAAAGTCCTCTTCACTAAGACAGTCTCCAAAAACCCAAACAAGCCAAGCTTCTTGGCGGCTGATACTTGGGCAATCACAAGAATAGTCACTTCTTTTGGTATTGTCATAATTGCCACTAACTAACCAAAAGTTATAGCTGGAGTGAATTTTCAGAAGACACTATCTGTGTGATTCATCTTGTGATATAGCTTTTAGTTTTGCCAAAACAGCTTGCTTTACAGGTGTAGCAAAACATTTGACAGACACAAGAATATAAAGTTCTTTGTTAAAAATGATGTCTTTAGTGGAATCCCTGATTTGACAATCACATATTGCATGCATGCTTTGAAAAACCATATTATATACCATAAAGATTTATGCCAATTATGGGACAAGCAATTGGTGTAATGGCTATGTCACTGGACTCCCATGTAGTCAACCATGGTTTAAGTCCCATACCCAGTGGCTTAAACTCATGCTGGGCACATGTGTGTGTGTGCCCAAGATCCAGAGAGGAGAATGGAGGAGAAGTGATTGTGGTGTGGCCATCCCCCCCGGGGAGTGATTTCTCACTTCCTGTCTCTCTGTCTCTGTCTTTCTGGTGAGTGCATTCGCCCTATAGCAAAAACCTCTCCCCCCCCCCCAAAATTGTGCCGATTAAATGTATATAAGGAAAAAATATAAAAATAGTTGGAAGTAGGGTATTGAAGACAATGATTAGTAGTACATAGAAAATACTGATATCTACTATATGGTAAAATTTGGGTTCCTGGGTTCAGAGGAATTTAATAATTTCCTGAAATTGTATGTAAAATTTTATGTTTCCTAAAATAGTCTTTTTCCATCCCAGTCAAGGGTGTAGCTTATGTTATTTGAAAAAGACAATAAAAGCAGGTAGTTGTGAATACATATAATACATGCATACCATAAGTATTTTATTTCAACTGAAAAGCATTATATTCTCCATATTCATTAAATTATATACTCATTCACCATATAAGGCTTGGCCTTTACTTTGCATGTAAAATCAGGTTGGCTGATTAGAATTCCTCATTGTCTTTCTTCCTTTTTGTTTAGTATTTTCCTTTTTTTAGATTTATTTTTCTTTCTTTCCTTCTTCTTCTTTTTTTATATTTAATCACTGTATATCTTTACAGCATACAAAATTAATTTTCTCAGCATGAATACACTATATATTAGTCTAATCAAAGATATTAGCAGGTAATTTTTCATTTTTGTGTCCCTTAAATGCTTTGTTTTTTTCCCCCTTGATTCTCTCACTCTCACCCTTCTACCCCTCTACCCCTCCACCCCTCCATCCCTCATTGCCCACTCTCCCTACGCACTACTTTTGTTTTTTTTAAAGTAATTATTTATTTTATTTATTATTATTATTATTTAATTTGACCAGAGAACAACAGAGAGAGAAAGAAAGAAAATGAGAAAGCAAGCCACCAGGTCTGGGATTTGAACTGTGGTCGGTCATGTGGGAGTCCAGTGCCATTAACCACCATGCCACCTGCTGGCCTCCACTTGTCCATTTTTAATTAAAAAATTTTTTTGGGGGGGTTTATGCTGAGTTGATTGAATTCATTATATACTCTTGATATTAATACAAATGATTTATTTTGTATTTCTTTCCCTATTAGCAGCGATTCTGTCTTATACATCTGAGATTCGATTTTCTGTATTATCTATATAATCTAGTCTGCTTTTAATACTTTCAAGGAGGTTTTGACTTCCTATATTATAGCCTTCATCTCTAACAGGTCCACTTGATTCTTTTTTATAGTGTATATTTCCTCTTTTAGATCTTGCAAGAATTTCCTCACCTCCTGGAACTCAACCCTTTCTCCTGCTTCTTCTGCAGTACATTGTCTCTCTTCCATCTCTATTAGCGTTGTCACTATTCTAAATTATTATGTTTTTTTTTTGAGAGGTTTTCACTATAGGGTGCGTGCGCTCACCAGACAGATGGAGAGAGACAGAGAGACAGAAAGCGAGAAATCACCCCCAGGGGGATGGTCACGCCACAATCCCTTCTCCTCCATTCTCCTTTCGGGATCTTGGGCATGCACGCACACGCGCCCGGCGTGAGTTTTAAGCCACTGGGTCCGGAACGTGAACTGCGGTCGACTACGTGGGAGTCCAGCGACATAGCCATTACGCTAACTGCTGGTCCCATATTCTAAATTCTTTATCAAACATATCCATGAGTTTCATTGTACTGTCTGAGGATGCAGAGGAGTTATTCTTTTCCCTTGGAGGAGAGGTATTTTCTTGCTTTCCCATATTTCTTGTGACCCCGTGGTGATTTCTAGTCATCTGATGGATGGTGCGTTTCTTCCTAATTCTTGAAGTTCAATCTGTGCATTCAGAGGTGTGCAGAAGGAGGTGATCTACAACCTCTCTTCTGTTCTGTTTTCATTCTTCGATTCAGTGGAAACAGAGGAATATTCTGATCCTAATCATATTCAGATGTTTGGATCCTGTTCACTTGGACCTATTTAGACACTTAGTGAGAAGAGGCTGAGCAGCCAATGAATAAAGATAAAGAAAAAAGGAAAAGAATTAGAGAAGAGGAAGGAAGTAGTAAAACAAAATGAAAAAGAATAAAAAAAAATGATATCAAAAAATCATTAGATTTTAACTTTAAAAAGAAAATATTTCTTGTGACCCTTTGGTGACTTCTAGTTATTTGATGGATGGTGCATTTCTTGCTAATTTTGAAAGCTCAATCTGAGTGTTCAGAGGCATGCAGAAAGAGGTGATCTGCAATCTCTCTTCTGTTCTGCTTTCAGTCGTTATGAATGAAATCAATATTTCAGAGCCGAAATCAGTATCCATCTCAGGATGGGCCTGGCCTGGGTTTGTGCCTTTCCCATTAGAAATGAATCTGGAGTAAGAAGTCTCAGCAGGAAAATCTTCATTTTTGGTCAAGGAAATAAATATTTCAGAGCTGAAGTTCAGTATTCATCTCAAGATCTCATTATTTTTTAATTTAACCAGAGAGAGACAGAATGAGAGAGAGAGAGAGAGAGCGAGAAAGTGAGAAAGAACCTTCGAAGGCTGAGACTTGAACTGCAGTCAGCCATATGGGAATCCAGTGCCTTTAACCACCACACTAACCTGCTGGCCCCTGAATGGACATTTCTTAAAAGAAGAAATACAAATGAACAAAAAGTATGAGGAAAAACTCAACATCACTAATCATCAGGAAAATGCAAATCAAAACCACGATTTTCTCCCTGTTAGAAAGGCTATCATCAAAAAGACAGAAAAATAATGCCGGTGAGAATATAGAGAAAGGTAAACTCTTATACTCTGTTGATGGAGAGGCAAACTAGTGGAGGCATAATGGAAAACAGTTTAGAGACTCCTCAAGAAGCTAGAAATAGAACTGCCTTATGATTCAGTGATTTCACTCCTGGGAATATAGACAAAGGAAATGAAATCAGGTTGCACTCCTATGTGGATTCACAATGGCCACAATATGGAATCAACCTGCGTGTCCATTAACAGGCGAATGGATGAAGAAAATGTGACACACATACACACAAAATGGAATACTATTCAACTATTAAAGAGAATGAAATCCTACCATTTAAAGAAACATGAATGACCCTGGAGGACATTATGTTAAGTGAATAAGTCAGGAACAGAAAGAGAAATACCATCAACTTCATAGAAGTGGAATAGTGGTTACTAGAGGCTGGGAAGTCTAGAAGGGAGAGGACATAGGGAGATGTTTGTTAATGGATACAAATTACAATTCCATAGGAGGAACAAGTTCTAGTGTTCTGTAGCATGGTGGCATGACTATAGTTAACAATAATTTATTGTATATTTCAAGATAGCTAGAGGACAGGATTTTAAATGCTCCCAACACAAAGTAATGATAAATATTTGAGGTAGTGAATATGCAAGTCACTGATTTGATCATATCACATTATATTCATAAACTGAAAAGCCATACTGTATCCCATAAATATGTACAATTATTGTTGATTAAAAATAATTTAAAAATAAAATTAGGGTCAGCAAGTGGCATGGTGGTAAAGGCACTGGACTCCTACGTGGCTAACCATGGTTCAAGGCCTGGGCCCAGTGGCTTGAGAATCACGCTGGGTATGTGCGCATACGTGCTCAAAATCTGGATAGGAGAATAAAAGAGAAGGGGTTGGAGTGTGGCCATCCTTCCTGGAGTGTGATTTCTCACTTTCTTCTCTGTCTCTCTTTGGCAAGTACATGCACCCTATAGCAAAAACCTAAAAAGAAAATTAAAATCACCCTTGTAATCTGTTTTATAATTGTTATAATTTCACTAGATATAAAATAACATTTTTAACTTCAAAGTAACCTTCAACCAGGATGAAAGTAGTACACTCATTGATGATGGTGTTGTAAAAAGTTGTACTTGCTTTGAAAACTTTATCAATGCTTTGAACATTGGAGTTTACCTAAACAATTGTCAGAAACAAAAGATATATAAAATTTATTTGTTATCATTCTTTATAACATTAAACAAATGAAATACACACACATACATACACACACACACACACACACAAACTTAAAATTCACTCCTATCCAAAAAAATAGACATCCCAATGCGAACCAAACCAAAATAAAGTAAAATAAACCAATCCAAGTCTAGCATTAGGAGAACAAAATGAATCAGCAGATGATAACATGATAGAATATTATGGTATTTTTGGGACCAGCAGGTGGTGTGGTGGTTAAGGCGCTGGACACTCCCACATGGCCGACCAGGGTTCAAGTCCTGAATATGGTGGCTCGCTTTCTCACTTCCTCTCTCTCTCACTCTCACCCTCTGTCTCTCTTTGGTCAAACTAAAAAAATAAATAAATAAATAAATAAAATAAAATAAATAATTATTAAAAAAAAAGAATATTATGGTATTTTTAAAAATGATAATTATGTGGTCTGGCCCCCTAGCTCCGAGGTTAAGTGCTATACACAGAAAGTCAGATCTCCCAGGGCTGGCTGCATTTAGAGATATCTGCCTCAGTGGCTTGAAAACCACACCAAGTGATGTGCATGTGTACTCTGGATCCCGATGGTAGAGAAGAATGGAGGAAAAAGAATTGCAGCATGACCAGGCCTCACTGTGGGTGGGGTGCTTCCTTTCTCTTTCTCTGTTTTTCTGGTGAACACATGCACTCTCTGGTATAAAAAAAAAGATAATGATGAAATATATGGTCAAACATGGAGAAGTGTTTATATAGTAGATGAAAACAACAGAAACATAGTATAAACATTATATTTTCTCCTTTATAAAAATATTTGTACATGTAGAAGATCATATGCAAAAGTGAGGGAGGTTACCAAGATGATTAATATAACTACACAGGTAGATATATAACAGGAATATTTGCTAGAATGCTCTTTAACGTTGTTATTCACCATTTCAATGATTACTACAAATATGTGACACTAAATCCTATTTTTCAGAGCTAACCGTGATAACTTATAAATACATAAGTAAAAGCCAATTTTGTTTTCTGAGCTGTATTAGAGATTTTTTTGAGTTACAAGCCATCACATATGGCTCTATTTTCTCTTGTCTGTCTACTACTTGAAACCCAAACCCAAGGACATAGGTAGGAAAACCAGAGAAAGGCTGCATTTTAGAGCCAGATTCTAGGGGCACATATGAGCTACTCTAGCAGCAGACTTTTTACCCTGTAGGATGTGTTGCATGTAGTTTTTCTACCATACCATTGCATAATTACTTTGTATTAAAAATATCCACAAATCCATAACTTGAGATGGAGTCTTATGAGGTGCTTTCCCTTCTTAAAGTGACTTCTAGTTCCCCAGAAGTAATCTCCAGAGGTACAGTTGTTCCTGCCTTTGGATGGGAGGCCCTGGAGAGCTGCAAAGGGTGCAGCCCTCTGGGACTTCTGAGTACCGAGTACATTGTCTTCGGGAGCTCACCTTCTTCAAGGCTGACGTGCCTGTGCTGTTGTTTGAAACCTTAAAGGCCGTAGATTGGTGTCCCTGGCAGCCTTCAGTCCTTGCTGTTGGAGGAGGAATGAAGGATGGATGTCTGCACATCTTGGATATAAATACTGGGAAGAGTATCCAGACACCAAGCACAAACTCACAGGTAGATATAAATATCTCCTCCGGAGTTCACCTTTATTCCAATCTTCTAGAACCTTGTGAAAATAATTTATGGTTGCACATAGAAAGCAAACACATCTCTTCCTTACCTACTGAGTCTATAAGGAGTTTCAATTCTCAAGAGTTTCTTTTTCATAAAATCTCTTGATCTGTGAGGCCAGTTTACTTTAATCTGTGTCGTCTTCTCTTTCTCCCTTTTCTTTCTTTTCTTTTTTTTTTCCTCCTCCTCCTCCTTCTCCTTCTCTTCTTCCTTCTCCTCCTCCTTCTGTTTCTTCTACATTTCCCTTCTTTCTCACTACTATGAAACCTGAGATTAGTCTTGTAATTCTTGGCCAATGACCATAGTTCCCTTACGTTTGTTGGTTCATTGCATCCAAGTGTATTTGATAACTTTTCCAAGAACTAATATAATTCCTTTAACACCTTAACCCCAGATAACCCTGGAGAATGGGCAGTAGCCAGAACATACTACCTAGAATCAGTTTAGCTGCATTCATAATGAATCAGAGATTGCCATAATTCTGTATTTTTTGGGTCGTCACTACAGATTTGTTCCCTAGTCTGGCTACCTAAGACAAAGGAGATTGCAACTGGCCAAGGTGCTCCTAAGAACAATGTGATGCTGTGGACCTGTCCCACTCTGTCCAAGTCGGGTAGCTTTTCTGGTGAGTTAATGGGTGAGTACAGTGTCATGTATCTACAGCAAAGTGAGTTGTCATTGGCAGGAAAAGCCCCCAAATACAAGATTTTGTTCTCTGATTTTTTGTTTTTTTGGAGAGGTTTTTGCTATAGGGTGCATGCGCTCACCAGAAAGACAGAGCGAGACAAAGAGACAGAAAGAGAGAAATCACCCCGCAGGGGGGATGGCCATGCCACAATTCCTTCTCCTCCATTCTCCTCTTGGGATCTTGGGCACACATGCACACGCGCCTGGCGTGAATTTAAGCCACCAGGTCCAGGACTCGAACCGTGGTTGGCTAGCTACATGGGAGTCCAGCAACATAGCCATTACGCCAACTGCTGGTCCCCACTCTATTACAGTTCTTTCATTACCCTAGAGATTACAATGTGCACCCTTAACTTACTAAATGCTAATGTAAGTCAATGTATTTCTTTCTATTTTTTGGGGGGAGAGGTTTTTTGCTGAAGGGCATGTGCACTCACCAGAAAGACAGAGAGACAGAGAGATAGAAAGCAAGAAATCACCCCCCGTGGGGGATGGCCACACCGCAATCCCATCTCTCCATTCTCCTCTCGGGATCTTAGGCATGCATGCACACGAGCCCGGTGTGAGTTTAAGCCACCGGGTCCAGGACTTGAACTGTGGTCGGCTACATGGGAGTCCAGCGACATAGCCATTACGCTAACTGCTGGTCCCTTCTCTGATTTTTTGAAGTATCTGTTTCATCAAAGGAAAAAGTCCTGTCTGACCCCATCTCAGAGAGTGTGCAGTTGAGTTTCTGAATCTGATTGTTCATCACATAAAATGGTCTTCTCCTTGCATATGTGTATGAGTGATGCAGTGGTGATCTCGGACAGTTTTTGGACCGTGTGCACTGTGGAGTTAGCATCACAGTTATCTTACTTTAAAGAAAACCCAGCAATGCTGTAATGTGTGGAAAGCAAGGAGACCTGACAGGTGAGACCTTGGCATATATGAAGAGGTTTCCTCTGTTAAGCGTTCACCCTTTCAAGGCAGACTGTATTTTTTCTCAACTTCATCCTACAAATGTTTACTAGGTACTTCTTAAGAGTAAGACCATATGATGGGGGCACCAGCAGGTGGCATGGTAGTTAAAGTGCTGGACTTCTACGTGGCCAACTGTGGTTCAAGTCCTGGACCCAGTGGCTTGCTTTCTCACTTTCTCTCTCTCTCTTGTGAGCGCACATGCCCTATAGCAAAATTAAAAATAACAATAATAGCAACAACAAATAAAATTAAATAAATAATTCTTTGAAAAACAAGAGACTCCATGATGGGGAATGAGACTGAGGCCCTGTCTTCAGGGCTCGATATCCTTGGAGGTGCAATCTGGAATGTTAAAGGGGCTCCAGGGCAAGTAGGCAGCCTTCTAGCCAGAGCTGAGGAACAGGAAGACAAAGTGACTGGTGAACGGAGCACTGGCACCCAATCTCTTTTAGAGCTCTGGTTATATGTCCTGTCACTTCCTCTCCCCACTCAACCCTGCCTCCTGATCAGTCCCTGGAATCTATTTATTTATTAAGCATCCATTACATGCCAGGCACTTTTGGGGGTGCTGGGGATATGCAGGTGAATAAGAGAGACAATGTTCTTGCCCTCATGGAAAACAAAAATATGCAACATTAAGTAATAATAATAGTACCATGACTCTTCAGAGATTCTGAGAATGTTATTTGGCAGCAAAAAAAAACCTTCATCAGACAGACTTCCTACCTCTATCAGTCAGCCTGAAAATAATCTCTCAGCCTAACAGCTGCAGAATGTTCTTTAGATGTTATACTGTGTGGTCTGGCAAATAAGACTATAAGGTAACTCTTGAGAGAGTCACTTTGATAGATAGCCTAGTGTAAGAGAAGCATGGGTTGATCCTTTCCACATTGTTTTTTTAAATCATCACTTAAATTTTTTTCCCCCCAGAGGACATGTGTGTTTGTGTTATGTGTATGTGGGGACACTTGGGAGAGAGGGTATGATCACATCACAATCGTTTTTCTTCTGTTTCTCCTTCCTGTGCTATCAGGATCCTGGGCATGCATAAACACAGGTCCAGCCTATTTTCCAAGCTGCCAGGGCTGGGATTTGAATCATGATGGGCCATGTGAGGTCTAGCTCCCTATATACAAGGCTTAACCACTGTACTATGGGAAAGGCCTACACACACACACACACACACACACACACACGCTTTTTTTTTTTTTTTTTATTTTTAAGGAAAAAGTCCTATTCCACCACACTGCAGAGAGTATGTGGTTGAGTGTTTCTGAATCAAAGTTGTTTATCACCTAAAACTACCAAGTCATCTCCTGGCATACATCTATGGGTGATGCAGTGGTGATCTGGGCAGGATCTCGCTATGTCACAGTCCTCCTGCCCCAGCCTCTGGTGTAGCTGGTATTATAGGCATGTGTCATTGTGCTTCTTTTCTTTTTTTGGAGAGGTTTTTGCTACAGGGCGTGTGTGCTCACCAGAGAGACAGAGAGACAGGGAGACAGAAAGCGAGAAATCACCCCCCAGGGGGGATGGCCACACCGCAATCCCTTCTCCTCCATTCTTCTCTCGGGATCTTGGGCACACACGCCCTTGTGCCCGGTGTGAGTTTAAGCCACCGGGTCCAGGACTTGAACTGTGGTTGACTACATGGGAGTTCAGTGAAATAGCCATTATGCTAACTGCTGGTCCCATTGTGCTTCATTTTTTAAGGTGGGCAGGAAATTGAGCCTGGACCTTCCATGTGGCCACAGCTTGCTGAGTAGCACTGTCAACCAGCATGCACAACTGAAGCTGGGCCTCCTTTCCTTATTTTAAATCATAAGGCATAAGATTCCTGGATCTTCCAATCAAAGAAATTTTTTTTTAATAGAGTTTTTTTGCTAAAAGGGTGCATGCATTTGTTGGAGAGGCAGAGAGATACAGACAGAAAGGAAAATGTCACCCCCTGGGGGATGGCCATGCTGTAATCCTTTCTCCTCCATCCCCCTCTTGGGATTTTGGGCATGCACACACATGTATCTGAGATGAGTTTTAACTTGCTGGGTCCAGAACTCGAACTGTAGTTGACTATGTGGGAGTCCAGCAAGGTAACCATTATGCCCTCTGCTGGTCCCCCCAAAATATTTTAAATCAAGCCTTGAAACACTTTTTTTTTTTTTTTAAATGAAACTTCAATTCTAGCAGCTAAGTAGGAGCATATTGTAGATACTTGAATTAATTTGATGATACTTGGAATAAATAATATGCTTAGGAAATGCCAGGTTAAACAAGAATACAATTTTTCTTTTCTTTTCTTTTTTTTTTTTTTAATGCCACATGGTATGTGCACTCACCAGAGAGACAGAGAGACAGAAAATGAGAAATCGCCCCCCAGGAGGTTGGCCACACTGCAATTCCTTTTCCTCTATTCTCGGTATTTTGGGCATGCTTGCACATGCGCCTGGTATGAGTTTTAAACTGCCGGATCTGGGACTTGAACCACAGTTGACTATGTGGGAGTCAGCAATGTAACCATTATGCCATCTGCTGGTCCCACAGTTTTTCCTTCTTAAGTAGCCCTCAAAGCTTGGCTATATTATGTGTATTGTGAATCTCCAAGAAGAGTATGTTAGTCTCTTTTCTGTTGCTCTAACAGAAAGCTTGATATAGGGTGGTTTATTAAAAAAGAAAGAAAGAAAAGAGGTTTATTTAGCTCACAGTTCTAGGGGCTGGGAAGGTCAAGCTTGGGCAGCCACATCTGGTGAGAGCCTCATGCTCTGCTGTAAAATGGTAAATGGCATCACCTGGTGGCAATGTGTGTGAGAATGGTGAGTGGGCACACACAAAGATTCAGCTTGCTTTTTTGTAATAATCTGCTTTATACCAACTCACTTTTTTTCCCATAAGAATGCACCCTCTCTGAGAGATTGGCATGAATACACTCACAACAGTAGGACCCTCATGACCCAATCACCTCCTATTACTCCTCACCTCCCAATGCTGCCACACTGGGACCATTCCTCAACATGAGCTTTGGGGACAAACCATATTCAAACCATTGAAAAGAGGCTAGAGCATTCGGGGTTTCCCAAACATATCACAGGGCACTGCCACGTGGCATGGTCCTGCTTAAATATTTAATTTCTATTGTGGGTCAAGGACAGGGCTCTTGACATATAGTCTAGTGATTGATATGTGGAATCAGGGCCTTTTAAATTGGGAGTTGTGACCCATTGGATTCTGAATGTAATGAGTCAAGGCCAGTATTTTTTTTTTTTTTTTTTTTAAAGAATAGACTGAAAAACCTGGTATTATTTTGTGACCTTTTGTTATATACAGGCCCCTGCATGGGGTCATTACATACAATGTAGTTTAAAAAATGATTTAATTTAATTTATTATTATTTTAAAATTTGCTATAGGGCACATGCGCTCACCAGAACCAGACAGAAAGTAAGAAAGCAAGCCATCAGGTCTGGAACTTAAACCACGGCTGGCCATACGAGAGTCCAACACCTCAACCACCACACCACCTGCTGGCTTCCCTATAGTTTTAACTGTGGGTTGTGGTCAAAAAGTTTGGGAAAAAACTATTCTAGATTATGATCGCACCTTTACTAACCCTCATCCTGTTAGCACAGTTATAATTCCATTGGGAGGAAATTTCAGTTAGAGAGGCTTCACCCACCTGACTACAGAAGAAAGATACCAAAGAGCTGCAGTTTCTAAGCTTTAAAATAGGAGCAGGTAACTTGCTAGCTGAGAGGTGAGATCTGGCCTTTTATCTGTCCATAGCACATGTATATGTGAAGGGTTTTTAAAAAGTTAATGGAAAATACATATAAAGAAGAAAACTATGCATGACTTTTGAATGTTTCTGTATCAACATAAATTCATACTTTGATTTTATTTTCCATGAATTTTTTGGAATCCCCTGTGTGTTCTCATCTATGACTATGGCTACATTAAAAAACCCACAAAACTTTCAATGCTTATAGTGACAGTGTTTCTGGAACTTGGAGATGTAAACCCCAAAAGAAGACCTTTGTCTCAGATAAACATGACATTTGTTACTATCTAGTAAGTTAAGATTGTCACTGATTGCCGGAGCCAGCCGGTAGGTAATTGTGGGTACCTGAGTGCAGGGGTGAGGATTAGAAAGAAAGACAAGAGACAAAAGATGGGGTTGGGAGGGCTACAGTCAAGACCGTCCAAGACTGAAGCCCCGAGTTTATTGCTCCTCATTCTTTTATGCAGAGGGTACAAGGAAATTCATTAGTTTATTTCTAAGGCCTCTAAGCAACGATCTCCTATACACACAAGGCCTCTAAACAATGGTTTCCTACACAAAATCATAGGTAACTATCAACTATAATCACGAGTACAATCACGGGTTAATGATTTATGATTACCTTATGTATAGAACACCCCGGCCTTTTCCATGCAGGTGATGGTCTCCAACCAACAAAGTTGGGAAGGAGTATGTATGGCAACCAGTTCCTCAGGCCACCCTGACCTAAGTCAGGGTCAACATCACGTGATGCTAGGCCAAGGAAGCACTAGCTCTGCAAGCCACCCCGACCGTTGCCAGGGTCAACGTCAAAGACGCTAGGCTTAGCAGGCCCCTGTCACATGTGCTCTGCAAGCCACCCCGACAGTTGCCAGGGTCAACGCCAAAGACGCTAGGCTTAGCAGGCCTCAGCCATGCGACAGGGCAATGCTTTGTAACTGGCTCCCTACAACTGATGTGAGAGAAGAACTTCAAGAATGCATGGTCTCTGGTCCAAATGTCAGTTTCCTAACAAGTTCTACAAGAAACTATCCCAGTTTTAAGTCAAGGTAGTTTTCAAAGCCTGCTTGAAAAAGATTTGGAATTTTTTCTTGGTTATTCCTCTTCCCTCTTCCTCTTCCTCTTAATAAAAGAAAGAAGACATATTTATTGTCTATTTATTGGGTAGACTTTTCTTTCTTAGGTTTAACTTAAAAGCAGTGTGATGTTCTATATTATCCTTTTAAAACAACTAAATTGAGTTGCTTTTCATTTACATGGCTTTACTTATTTTTTTTTAGGGAGATTTTTGCTATAGGGCACATGCCGGAGAAAAAGAGAGAGAGAGAGAGAGAGAGAGAGAGAGAGAGAGAGAGAGAGAGAGAGAGAGAGAGAGAGAGAGAGAGAAGAGAGATAGAAAACGAGAAATCACCCCCCAGGGGGGATGGCCACACTACAGTCCCGTCTCCTTCATTTTCCTCTTGGCATCTTGGGCACGCACACATGCACATATGCCTGGTGTGAGTTTTAAGCCTCTAGGTCTGGGATGTAAACCATGATCGACTACGTGGGAGTCCAGCAATATAACCATTATACCATCTACTGGTCCGTACTTGGCTTTGATAAATTAATTTTTATGAAATAATGGACAGTGACTTAGAATAGAAAAAAGAGATTCTTCACTTTGGTTTGGAGTGTGGTCTCAATGGTTAGAGCATTGAATTGGATTCTAGTTTTGGCTCTGCCATTAGTTAGTTGTTTGACCTTGGGCAAGAGATTTGATATTTCTAAAAATATAAAATAGGGGGGATGCATTGTATCTATGAATCAAATCTTCTCCATGTGTTAACACAACCAGGGCCAACTCCAGGCTCCTTGGGGGCACCTCTCACTGTTTTGTGTGTGTGTATGTGTGTGTGTGTACGCACACACACAGAGGCAGAAAGGAGAGCATCCAGAGTGAAGTATGCAGATGGAGAGCCCTGAGTACCTAAAATATGTCTCCTTTGTGAGTAGAATAGTGTATACCTACTCCTCTCACCATGCCACCTGCTGGCCCTTCTAACACTCTTTCATTTTTAAGACCTAGTAACCTCACATAGAACTATAATGTCACAGAATGTTCTTTGGAAATAATCAATTAGGTAATAGAAGGAGGGACATTGTCTCTAGAATTCCAGAAGTGAGTTTTATGCTTGTTTTGTGGGAGTGATTTTGGGGTCCTTCTTCAATAAGCTCTATCAGTTGATCTGATTAGTCTTTTGAAACCTGGGTCTCAAGGGGATGATTTTGTGGGAGGGGGTGGTTGGGTGGGTGTCAGGAGCTCAGCAATAGCATTTCCTGGGTGTTGGTGGATTATAGAAGACAGAACTAACGATGATACGGGGCACAAGTGGTGTGGAAGGCTAAAAAGTGGTCTCCCAAAAGTGTTCACATCAGATTCTGTGGAACCTATGAATATGACCTTATCTGGAAAAAGAGCCTCTGAAGATGTAATAAGAATCTTGAGATGAGATCATGGTGGATTATCCAGGTGGGCTCTGAATCCAATGACAAGGGTTCTAAGAGACATACAGAGAACAGACACACAGATGAGGAGGCAATGTGATCAGAGGCAGAGACCAGGGTGATGTGTCCACAAATCAAGGGCTGCCAGCATCAGCTGGAAACTAGAAAGGGGCCAAGCTAAGAATCCCCCCAGAACCTCCCTGCCCTGGGCAGCCTTGCTGACATCTTCGTTTCAGTCTTCCCATTCTCATGACTACTAGAGAATCATTCTAGAACCTCATGTTTCTAGATTCTAGAATGACTGCCTCCAGACAGATCTCTCCTTTTTGAGATCCTTTCCTGTCTTTAGCTCAGTCTCAATACGTTAAAGACACAACTTATTCACTTAGAAATTACTTATTAAAGTCACACCATGGGGACCAGTAGGTGGCACAGTGATTAAGCCACTGGACTCCCATGTGACTAGCAGTAGATTGAGCACTGGATCTGGTGGCTTGAAACTCATGCTGAGCACTTGTGTGTGCATGCCCAAAATGCTGAGAGAAGAATGGAGGAGAGGGGATTGCAGTGAGGCCATTCCCCCTCGATGGTGATTTCTTGCTTTCTGTCTCTTCAGCAAATTTCTCTCTCTCAATAAAAAAGAAAAATCACACTATTTGCTAGGCAGCTGTATGCTAAGCACGCATAGTACTTCCATACTGTTTTAAGTTGCCTGCTTTGTGGCGGTTTGTTATGGAGTGCGAGGAGTGAAGCAGACTCTCAGCCCCTCATGAATGTGGCCCACATGGGTCCTAGCTGGTGTCTGCCCATCACGGTTCAGCAGGAGCCAGCGCTGATCCCTGTGGGTGAGGAGCCCTACAACAGCCTCAAATCCAGCAGTGGGATACAAACTGTCTTTCCTTCTTTCCCCAGGCCACAGAGGCAGAGTGCTGCACCTGGCTTTGAGTCCAGACCAGACCCTGGTGTTTTCAGCTGCGGCAGATGGGACAGCTTCTGTATGGAAATGCGGCTAGCCACCCACCTGGCCCCTCCAGGCTTCAGCTTCCTCATTTCTAAGGGTGGACAGTGACACTGGCCTTGTCTCTAGGGGTTATTATGTGTATCAGGCAAGAGGCAGTATTCTCCGATGCAAATGCGCGATCTCCAGACCTTCCTTGGTCACTTTGCTTGCGTTCTCCCGTGGCATTTCCCAGAGATGGCCTTGGTTTTCTTCTCTCTCTGTTTTCCTCTTTCTTTCTCTTCCTCCCTCTCCTCTTTTTCCTTCCCTTTTTCTTTTTAGAAATCCATTTTTCACTGCTTTAGGCAGAATAATATCGATAGCAAGGATTTACATTTTTTAAAATTTTTTGCTATAGAATGTGCATGCTCATGGGGTGGAGAAAGTGACAAATCATTCCCTGGGGCTCTGGTCACACCACAGTCCCTTCTTTATTTTCCTCTCAGGAGTTTGGCCATGCAAGCGCATACGCCCTGTGTGTTTCTCAAGCCATTGCATCTAGGACTTGAACTTGCTGGTGGCCATGTTGGATCCAGCCATCTTAACTACCATGCTACTGGCTTGCCTGATAGCAAAGTTTTCTTTTCTTTTCTTTTTTTTAATATGTCATTCGGTTTTTAATTATCTTGTCTTATGATGGTGTAATTTATAAATCTATGCTGATGAAATAGCTTCTTTACTTTAATCCTTCGAATAAATTGGCAAAGGCACCATTACCAATCACATATATTCAGTAGTTCTTCAGTTTCTATGTGGTTTTGAACAGTTGTCTAACAATCCTGAAACATAACTTAATTTGACTTAGATAATAGAATTCAAAGATAAAATTTACTTGCTACTAAATCTCATCACACTGATTTTTAAAAGCATCTGATCTTACCAATCATTTATAAATATGTAAAGTGTTATATATTCTTTATTTGATAGTATACACAAACCACACTAAAGTGTCTTTCAATAAGTAAAAGGCAGTGTTTTTCTTTTTTTGATATAGGGAATTCTAATTAGATTGGCAGAGTTATGACCAAATATATAAAGTAGACATCACTACCTTATCTTCAGCCCTTGCCTTTAGTAGGTTAATGGGCACAAATTCATACACAGTTGAGTCTGCTTGGTTTTGGGAAATGAAGGGATTTACCAGCATTTATATAGTTATATAACCAGTTACATATAAGCCTAAATAAAAAAAAAATCTCCAGTGAGTTTTGAGATGAAATTCACCATCTCAGTCATCACTAATGAATTACCAGTTATATCTTTAGAAAGGGCAAATGGTGATAGCACTTACTGAACTGAAATTACTATCAAAATTTAAAAAACCCATAATATTCATTTAACCACAAGCCAGTCTTACTTAAATTAGGACTGTCCAACAAAAATATCCTGTCAGCCATTCATGATCTGAGTTCTGGTGGAGGAGATCAATTGACATATGGCACACATAAAAAAGGTGAGGCATTTCTGTTTTGTCATAAGTAAGGCAGTGGCCACTTATTACTCATTAGTAGATTAAAAAAATAATTATTTATTAATTCCATTTGTTATTATTATTTTTAAAATTTGACCAGAGAGAGCAGAGAGAGTGAGAGAAAGGGAAAGTGAGAAAGCAAGCCACCAGGTCTGGGACTCAAACTGCAGTTGGCCATGTGGGAGTCCAGCACCTAAACCATGATGCCACCAGCCAACCCCCATTAGTAGCTTTTTAAAGGTAAGCTGTCAACTCTGCTCTCTCCAACTTTTAAAAAATGCCAGCGAAGATCATTTTTGTCCCAAGGATGTCCTTCTTGGGAGTCTCCAAATACTTTAGCTTTGTGTCCTCTCCCCAGGAGATGCCTTTATTCTTGTTGGCATCAGTGTAAGAGAGTCCAGGGGCCTGACTTGTCTTCCACCCAAATAGACCATGGGGATGTGGGCCAGTCTTGTGCTTGCCTCCCTTTTCCATTGTGTGGCACTGGGCACACTTCTGAACAAGGATCTTCTTGCCTTTCTCAACATCACTCATTTTTAATTCTCTCTTTTGTTGCTTGGGATATAGAGTTCCTGCTCAGAAGCCGGACATCCCACTCTTGATACCAAGGACTTCTAAACACATTTTTGCCATCTGACTTTTCTACCTAACTCCAACCTCATGTTTCAGACTGCCTCTGGATATTTCCTTTTTGAAATCCCTTCCTGCTTTTAACCCAATATCAATACATTGAAAACACAACTCATTCACTTGGAAAATACTTATTAGAATTGTACTGTATGCCAGGCAGTTGTATGTTAAGAATGCATATTATTGCCTCTCAAACTTAGCTCCTCTGGGGGCCAGCAGTGGTGACTCAGTGGTAACACAACGCTGTTCGATGCTGGACCCACATGGAAAGATCCTGGGTTTGCATTTGGAGGTCTCCCTGAATCTTCCAGGTGTGTACTATCTGTGATCGAGGCTGGGTGAAGCTGGGGATGATTCATGGTGTGAGGACCTTGTTCAGGGCGTCTCTCTCACTCTCTGTACCTCTCTTACACATAGAAGAAATAAAATAAAAAAAAAAACAACACTTTTTTTCTTTTTGAAATAATTATTTTATTTGTATTTATTTATTTATTTTAATTTGGCCAGAGAGGAACAGAGAGGGAGAGAAAGTGAGAAAGCAAGCTGCCAGGTCTGGGACTCAAACCATGATCAACCACGTGGGAGTCTGGAGCCTTTAACCACCATGCCACCTGCTAGTCCCTCAAAAACAAACTTTTATCCCTAGTCTCTCTTGTTTCACCCCCATTATATCTTAAATACCTGTGGCCAATCTGTGGTAATTGCCTTCTAGCTGGTTCTTCTATGTATAGTTGTCTTGGGTCTCTACAACTGCTAGGTAGAACTTCTAAAAGCACAATGAGGACAGGTCAGCCCCTTGCCCATAAACTCTCAGTGACTCCCTGCTGCTGTTCTCCCTTGGCCTCAACCTTTGGAGTCCTGAGCCGAGGACCTGAATGAAGTTCAGGGACTTGATCTTGCCTTGGCTCTGCTATAAACAGACTGTGTAACCTTGTGCTAAAACATCTGCAAGAATAGGAATTTGGATCTGATCACCACTAAGATTCCTTCCATCTTGGTCAGTCCACTGTCTTATCTTACTAATGTTAATTCCTGTTCCTCTCTAAGTTAACCTTTGGGGCTAAGTCTTGTGATTTCTTGTCTTGGTACATTTGTTAGTGCTGTTCTTCTAATCTAGAATTCTAGCTCTTCTCTTTTTTTTCTTACACACCTGCCTAAATCCTAATCTCTGCAGGAAGTACTTTTTTTTTCTTTCTTAGAATTATTTATTTGGTTTTATTTATCATCATTATCATTATTTTAAACTTGCTACAGGGCACACGTAGTCACCAGAGGGAAACAGAGAGAGAGAGAGAGAGGGAGAGAGAGCGAGAGAGCGTGAAAGGGAGAAAACAAGCAACCAGTTTCAGGACTCCAGCTGAGGTTGGCTATGTGTGAGTCCAGCTCCCCAACAACCACGCCATCTGCTGGCCCCTCCAGGAAGAGCTTTGAAATGATGTTACTTGGGTGTGACTTCTTGGCATTAGTCTATATCACTTATTTGATACTAATATACTACTGTGGTTATTAAAAAATATATATTTTTTTGATGGGAGAGTTTTTTTTCCTTTCATTTATTTATTTTTACATTTTTCCACAAACATTTACTTTACATAGTAAAGAATTTTAGCTCATACTCCATAATTCTTGACAGTTTACAAACAACTTTCAAAATTTCAAAATACTGAATTTTAAAGATAATGTTCAAAATATGTCTTATAATTTTGTATAATTTTATAACTATAACGACAGGAGCAGTATGGTTTCAAAATATATATATATATATATATATATATATATATATATATATATATGTGTGTGTGTACATGTGTGTGTATATATATATATATATATATATATATATATATATATATATTTAGAGTGCAGACACTCGGTATATATTAAGTGGGGACATACAATGCCTCTCCTTCATAGCGTGGCTTGCTTCACTCAGCAGTAAGTCTTCCATATTCATCCACTTCCTTTCAAAAACCAGGGTTTTGTTGTTTTTTATGGATGAATAGTATTCCATTGAGTATATGTGCCACAGTTTTTCTAACCATTCATCAGTTCGTGGGCATTTAGGTTGTTTCCATGACTTAGCAATTGTGAAAAGTGCTGCAATAAACATCGATGTGCAAGCACTTTTTCGATTAAGTATTCTTCTGTCCTTTGGGTAGATACCAAGGAGTGGGATTGCTGGATCATATGGTAGTTCTATTTGTAGATTTTGGAGGAATCTCCAAATTGTTCTCCACAGTGGTTGGACCAATTTACAATCCCACCAGCAGTGTAAGAGAGTTCCCTTTTCACCACACCCCCTCCAGCACTTATAATTTTTTGTTTTTTGAATCTTAGACATTCTGACTGGGGTTAGGTGATATCTCATTGTTGTTTTGATCTGCATTTCTCTTACAATGAGGGATGTTGAGCATTTTTTCATATGCCTTTTATCTATTCGTATGTCATCTTTAGAGAGTGATTTTTTCAACTCATTCTCCCATCTTTTAATAGGATTGATTGTCTTTTCCCGGAACAGCTGCTTGAGTTCCTTGTGAATTCTGGTTATCAGTCCCTTGTCTGATGCATAGTTTACAAAAATATTTTCCCATTCTGAGGGCTGTCTGTTCACAATAATCACTGTGTCTTTTGCCATGCAGAAACTTCTTAGTCTGATGTAATCCCACTTGTCTATTTTAGGGATCATAGACTGTGCGTTGGAAGTCTTATTTAAGAAGTTTTTCCCTACCCCAATGTCTCCCAGATTTTCCCCGGTGTTTTCCAGGAGCAGTTTTATAGTTTGAGGTCTTAGATTTAGATCTTTGATCCACCTTGACTTTATTTTTGTCAGAGGTGAGAGGTAGGGGTTCAGATTCATCTTTCTGCAAGTGGAGATCCAGTTTTGCCAGCACCATTTGCTAAAGAGGTTTTCCTTTTCCCACTGAATTGACTGGTACCCCTTGTCAAAAATCAGTTGGCTGTATGTTTGAGCATTCATTTCTGGGGACTCTATTCTGTTCCATTGGTCCACCTGTCTGTTCCTGTGCCAGTACCATGCTGTTTGACTACCACAGCTTTGTAGTATATTTTTGGGTCAGGGAGTGAGATGCTGCCCACTCCACTCTTCTTGTGCAGAACTGCTTTGGCAATACGGGGTCTTTTATGATTCCAGACAAACTTTATGATTGTCTTTCCTAGATCTGTGAAGAATGTGTCTGGTATTTGATTGGCATTGCATTAAATAGGTAGATTAATTTGGGTAAAATTGCCATTTTGATTATATTAATTCTTCCAGTCCAGGAACATGGGATGTCCTTCCACTTTTTTGTGTCATTTTCAATTTCTTTTTTTATCTTCTCATAGTTTTCCTTGTGGAGGTCTTTAACTTCTTTAGTTAGATTTATCCCTAAATATCTTATACTTTTTGTGGCTATGGTAAATGGAACAACTTTTTCAGTTCTATCTCAGTCTGCCTGTTGTTCGTATACAGAAATGCTATAGATTTCTGGATATTAATTTTGTATCCTGCAACGCTTATTACTTCCAGAAATTTTTTTATGGAAACCATTGGGTCTTCTATGTATACAATCATGTCATCTGCAAATAGAGTTTCACCTCTTCTTTTCCTATTTGAATGCCTTTTATTTTTTCCTCTTTTCTGATTGCAATGGCCAAGACTTCCAGTACTATATTGAAGAGGAGTGGAGAAAGTGGACATCCTTGTCTTGTACCCGGTTTTAGTGGAAAAGCTTTCAGCTTGTCTCCATTGAGGATAATGTTCACTATGGGTTTTTCATAGATAGCTTTTATTGTGTTGAGAAATGACCCTTCTATGCCAATTTTGCCAAGAGTCTTGATCATGAAGGGATGTTGTATCTTATCAAATGCTTTTTCTGCATCAATTGATATGACTATATGGTTTTTATCTTTCTTCCTGTTAATATGGTGTACTACATTTATGGTTTTGCGTATGTTGAACCAACCTTGCAATCCTGGGATAAAGCCTACCTGATCATGATGTATAATCTTTTTTATAAGTTGTTGTATACGATTTGCTAGTACCTTGTTGAGAATCTTCGCATCTATATTCATCAGGGATATTGGTCTATAGTTTTCCTTCCTTGTCCTGTCCTTATCTGTTTTAAGGATAAGGGTGATAGAGGCTTCATAGAATGAATTAGGGAGAGATTCACCCTTTTGGATATTTAGAAATAACTTGAGCAGAATGGGGGTTAACTCTTCTTTGAAAGTTTTGTAGAATTCAGAGGTGAATCCATCAGGGCCAGGGCTTTTCTTTGTTGGGAGGTTATTTATAACCGATATGATCTCCTGGCTTGTTATGGACGTATTCAGACTTTCTATATCCTCCTGGCTCAATCTAGGTAGATTATACATGTCAGAATTTGTCCATCTCATCCAAATTATCTTGTTTCTTGGCATACAGATGTTCATAGTATCCTCTAATAATGTTTTTTATGTCTACTATGTCTGTTGTTATTTTGCCTGCTTCATTGCAGATCTGATTCACCTGGTTCTTTTCTCTCTTCTTCTTAATAAGTCTCGCTAGTGGTGTATCAATTTTGTTTATCTTTTCAAAGAACCAGCTTTTACTTTCATTTATTTTCTGTATAGTTCATTTATTTTCTATTTCATTTATTTCTGCTCATATCTTTATTATTTCCTTTCTCCTGGAGCTTTTTGGATCTT
Source organism: Tupaia tana (assembly GCA_026018925.1). Lineage (NCBI taxonomy): Eukaryota > Metazoa > Chordata > Mammalia > Scandentia > Tupaiidae > Tupaia > Tupaia tana. The sequence goes on along the minus strand of JAKSZU010000006.1, from coordinate 43,933,799 downwards.
TTTGCTGTTGCTTTTCCAATTCTGTGAGGCATGATGTTAGGTGATTCATTTGCCTTCTTTCCATTCTCCTCTTATGTGCACTAATTGCTATGAACTTCCCTATTATGACTACTTTAGCAGTGTCCCAAAGATTATGGAAACTCGTGTCCTCATTGTCATTGGCTTCCTTGAACCTTTTGATTTCAGTCTTTATTTCTTCAGTAGTTGTGGAGTCATTCAGGAGTAGGTTATTAAGTTTCCATGTATTTGAGTATTTTTGAGGATTTCTCTTGAAATTAAACTCAAGTTTAATTCCATCATGGTCGGTGAAGATGCTGGGTATAGTTTCTATGCTTTTGAATCTGTAGAGGCTTGCTTTGTGCCCAATAATGTGGTCAATCTTCGAGAATGTTCCATGTGGCAGCGAGAAAAAAGTGTATCTCGAGGTTTTGGGATGGAAAGTTCTATAGATGTCTGTTAAGTCCATTTGATTTATGATATCATTTAGATCCTTTATCTCTTTACCTATTTTTTGTCTAGATGATCTATCCAAGGGGGATAGTGCAGTGTTGAGGTCTCCAACAATTAGTGTGTTGCAGTCAATCTCCCTTTTTAGATCTAGCAGTCTTTCCTTCACATATTTGGGTGCTCCTGTGTTAGACGCATAGATACTAATAAGCGTTATATCTTCTTGATCGATTGATCCTTTTACTACAATATAGTGCCCTTCTTTGTCTCTTTGAACAGTTTTTGTTTTAAAGCCTATTTTGTCAGAGATCAGTATTGCGACTCCAGCTCTTTTTTGTTTCCCATTTGCATGGAAAATCTTTTTCCAACCCTTCACTTTCAGTCTATGTATATCTTTATCCATGAAGTGGGTTTCCTGTAGGCAACAGATAGAAGGTTTTTGTTTTTTAACCCATTCAGCCAGTCTGTGTCTCTTGATTGGAGAATTTAATACATTAACATTCAATGTTAGTATCGATGTTAATGGATCTGTCCCTACGTTTAAGTTGGCCATTGTCTTAGTTGCCTTTTACTCTTTTGTTTCTGGCTGTTACTTCTTTAGTTTTCCTGGAACAGTACTTTCTTCAGGGTTTCATGGAGAGCTGGCCTGGTGCTGGCAAATTCTTTCAGGTTTTGTTTGAGAAGATTTTAATCTTTTTTTCCCATACAAAGGATAATCTTGCAGGATACAATAATCTTGGCTGACATTGTTTCTCTCTTAACACTTTCAGTACATCTTCCCATTATTTCCTTGCTTGTATTGTTTCCGTTGAGAAGTCCGGTGTTAGCCTGATGGGGTGACCTTTGTAAGTCACTTGTCATTTCTCTCTTGCCAGTTTTAGTATCATATCTTTATCTGTGGTCTTAGCCAGTCTGGCTATCATATGCCTTGGGGAAGATCTTCTTGGGTTGATTCTATTTGGTGTCCTTTGTATTTCTTGGGTCTGGATGTTTGAGTGCCTCTCTATGCTTGGGAAATTTTCTTTCAAGATTTCATGGAATAGGTTTTCCATGCTCTTATTAGTTTCTTCACCTTCTGGGATACCAATTATTCGGGTGTTAAGACGTCTAATGGAATCTAGTAATTCTCATATGTTATCTTCATGGGTTTTTTTTTGTTATTTTCTCTATCTTTTTGGTGGTTTTCTCTAGGTCAGAAGTTTTATCTTCTACATCAGAGATTCGACCTTCAGCGTGGTCTAATCGACTTTTAATACTTTCGAGAGAGTTTTTGATTTCCTGTATTTCAGACTTCACCTCTAATAGTTCCGTCTTATTCTTCCTTAGCATTTCCTCCTTCATATCGTTGAAGGACTTTCTCATCTCCTGTAGTTCATTGTCTCTTTTCTGTTCCAGCCCATAGTACTTGTTCAACATGACTGTTCTAAACTCTATCTCGAACATTTTGGTAACGTCCTCTATTTTTTCAAGAAAAGGAAGGGAGTTACTGTGTTCCTTTGATGGAGACATATTACCTGCTTTATTCAGGCCTGAGGTTCTTCTACTTCTAACCATTGGGAGATGTGTTCCCTTTGAGAAACCTTTTACGAGAACTTTTCTTCGAACAGGAGCAAGTGTGTTTCCTTTCTGATGTGGAATGGAGACAGCCAAAGTCTCTCTTCAATTGTGTTTAGTAATGTAATCCAAGAGAAAGTATTCTCTTCAGGTGTCCAAAGAAATGTATCTCCTTCTTCGCAGGTGGTTCAGTGAAATAGAGGATTCTAGAGAGTCTGGCTGAAAGAGGGGTGTCTGGCTTGGGGGTTCTGGGGCTAAAGCTACTGGGGGCAGTCCTCCCTCAAATATCCTGGCCCAGGGGTCGAAAGATGGGAGTGTGGTGTGGTAGAACTGAGGGCATTCCTATGTGTTAATCAGAAGAGAGAAATCTACAAATGAATCGATGGGAGAGATTTTTGCTCTAGGACACATGCACTTGCCAAAGAGACAGAGACGGAAAGAGAAATCACCCACCATGGGGGATGGTCATGCCACAATCCCTTCTCCTCCATTCCCCTCTTGGGATCTTGGGCGCACACACACACACACACACACACACACACACACACATCCGAAGTGAGTTTTAAGCTGTTGGATCTGGGACTTGAACTGTGGTCGACTATGTGGGAGTCTAGCAATGTAACCACTAATCCACTATTGTAGTTATTTCCACTATTGTAGTTATTTCCACTATTGTAGTTATTTAAAAAAATCTCTTGCTACTATGGTTTTAGTTTTAGTATGCTTAGTTGTTCCCTAGATGATTCAACTAAGAAGTTGAGGAAGCATATTTTTTTTAATTTTTATTTTTTTTGGTACTTCTTAGAATGCTATGCAGATAGCAAAATACTGGTTGAATATTGAACAAATGTATGTTTTTGCCATAACTATTTTGCTAATACATACTCACTCCTTTATCCCCTCCCCCCAACATATGCATAAAACAAAATAAAAACTTCAATCATTAAAAAGTGGAATGGGAGGACCAGCAGATGGCATAATGGTTACGTTACTGGACTCCCATGTAGTTGACTGGGGTTCAAGTCTCAGACCTGGGGGCTTAAAACTCACACCAGGTGTGTGTGTGTGTGCGTGCCCAAAATTTTGAGAGGAGAACAGAAGAGAAGGGATTGCAGTATGGCTATCCCCCCTCGGGAGTTGTTTCTTGCTCTCTGTCTCTCTGTCTCTCTCTTTCTCTGTCTTTCTGTCTCTCTGTCTGGTGAGCGCATGCACCCTATAGAAAAAAAAATCTCTTTAAATAAAAAAGTGAAACAAGACCTAGCGTAGTGGTCCAGTGTAACGTGTTGCTCAGGTGAAGCTAGCTCCATATGGAGGGTGTGTGTTTTGTTCCCTGTTGACTCTATGTGCTGGGCATGTGCCCAGAGTTCTGGCTGCTTGTGAATGCTGAAAGAAATTTAAGTATGGAACCCTGTTGAGGTTCTTATTTTTCTCTTCCTTGCTCATGAAAGAAAGAAGTAAATCAAATACAAACAAACAAAAAATGGAATAGTACTGGGAGGCAGCGACAGGTGGCATGGTGGTTAAGGGTGTTGGACTCCCACACGGCTGACTGTGGTTTGAGTCCTGGACTTGGTGGTTTGCTTTCTCATTCTCTCTCTCTCTCTCTCTCTCTGTTCCTCTCTGGTCAAATTAAAATAAATAAATAAATAAATAAGTAAGTAAGTAAATAAAGTTAAATAAAATAATTAAAATTTTATTATAACATGAAATAGCAGATACAAGAGGAGTTAAGACACTCTTGCCAAATGAGTGCTAATTTGTTAATATATTATTTTCTTCTCTCTGTTTTCTTAACTTACAAGATTTGCTTGGTAGTGCTAGTAACTCTTGCCTTAGAAAGTTCTAGGCCACAGAGAACTAACAATGTGATTGTTTTCTGCATACACATTCGTCTATGTTTTAATTGTCAGAGGGTGTGTGCATTCTCCAGAGATGAACAGGTAGAGGAGAAAGAAAGGGCATGGTCACACCACAATCCTTTCTCTTTCATTTCTCCATCCTGGTAGGATTTTGGGCACATACACACATGTATCCAGATTGTTTTTCAAGCTGCTGGGGCCAGGATTCAAACTATGGTTGGCCATAAGTGATCTGGCTCCTTTAACTACTAGAGTATGGAGTTAACTCACATACTCTTCTTTCAACTAATTTTTAAAATTTATTTATTTATTATTATTATTATTATTTTAATTGCTATAGGGCACTACGGCAAATAGAGAAAATGAGAAAGCAACCCACCAGGTCTGGGTCTCAAACCACAGTCCGCCATGTGGGAGTGCAGTGCCTTAACCAACATGCCACTCACTGGCCCCTAAACTAATGGTTTTATAAAAACAACCAATAAGGAGGGGCTTGTGTGGCACTGGGAGTGTGGGTTCTTTATCCTGGCCTTGAGATGAGGAAGCTAGGGCCATGAGAGGTGACAGGATGAGTTGTCCAAGTTGCACAGCTAATTAAGTAGCAGAGCTGGGATTAGAACTCAGGTTTCCTGCCTCCCAAGATTGTTACAGTGAGTTTGCAGAAGCAAACCCCTGGTGACTTCTTGAAGCAAATCATCGGACAGCCAGTTGTGGTAAAATTAAATTCTGGAGGGGATGATCAAGTGGTCCTGGCTGGCTTGGACGGCTGCATGAACATAGCCTTGGAGCAGACAGAAGAGTATGTGAACGGGCAGCTGAAAGGTAAGTACAGGTTATGTGTTCATCCATGGTAACAATGCATCATACATAAGTACACAGAAGAGGAGGATATGAAGACGGAGAGGAATAGTTTTCATAGCTGAATATATTTTTTGTGAGATTCTTTTCTATTTTTGACTCTTTTGTGATATGATTTGTCCTGTTTCATAATTGTTGGTGAATTAAAAAAATAATTATTTTATTTAACTTTATTTATTCACTTTTTTTTTTTTTTAATTTAACGAGAGGGGTGGAGTGGGATGGGGGAGAGAAAGAGAGAGAGAGAGAGAGAGTGAGAAAACAAACCACCAGGTCCAGACTTGAACCACAGTTGGCCACATGGGAGTCCAGCGCCCTTAGCCACTATGCCACCTGCTGGCCCCAGTTGGTGAGTTTTTAACTGACATGTGAGTACAATAAATGTATACAACTGTGGATTTAATTGCAAAAAGTTCTTTGATGTTTAAATTTCAGTCATTTTCTTTTACCTCTATGTCAATGTTCAGAATGCTGAAAGAATAAAAAAATAAGACAAACTTCCCCCATAAAAAGAAAAAGAAAGAAAAGTAAACTTCCAGGTAATATGCAAAAACAGAAGGCTTGACTAGATATGATTTTTAAAAATTTTAATAAAAAAATTTAAAGTAATATTCACATCAAGCAAAGCATATAGGTCTTAAGTACATAGCATGATACATTTTTAATTTATGAATAGATAACTGTGTATCTCCTATGCAGATCAAGAACAGAACATTAACTCTGCTTGTTATTGAGCAGACATACTCTTGGTGTCATTTCTGCTGAGATGATGAAGTGAATGATGCAGGCAACATTCCCATGCCACTTGATGTGTGGATGACCTTGGTGACAGTGGTCCCCTAATCTCCCCCTGACCTTATCCACAGGTTTTCCTATGACTTGCTTCACTTTGCCAGTGGAGACTTGACTGCTAATGTTATAGGAGACAAATAGGTACAGTCATACAAATTTATTTTATTTATAATAAAAGTAAGAAGTGACAGCAAATGCAATGGAATACAGTTATCTAAACTGCTCCTTTCATAGTCTTAATTATCCAGTTGAGATACTTTTTTGAGAGAAGAGTGTAGATGCCAGGCCATTGAGGAACTCCACACTTCCCTGGACGGCCAAAGGCAGTGACACCGCGGAAAACACCCTCACATATCAAAGGGCTTCCAGAATCTCCCTGGGGAAAACAAGATGGGGGTAGGATCAGTGTCGAACATGACGTTAATGAAATGAAAGAACTTACATAGCATTTAATATTAATATTAAGACCAACCTTGACTTAACTGAAAATAAGTGCTTAGAAAATGAAATGTTTAAAAATACTTCAATATTTTTAAATCGTCTCACTTAAGTTATTTATGAACAGATGAAAATTGAAAATGAAACTCATAAATGAGTTATTTATGATCACTAATTTTTTTAGGGTTTTTGCCATAGAGTGTGTGCTCTCAGTGAAGAGAGACAGAGAGAAAGAAAGTGAGAAATCACCCCCCACCCCCAGGGGGATGGCCACATGACAATCTCTTCTCCTCCAGTCTCCTCTTGGAATTTTGCACGCACATGACCATATGCCCAGTGTGATTTTTAAGCTGGTGAGTCCAGAACTTGAATCGTGTTTAGCCATAGGGGAATCCAGCTCCTTAAACACCAAGTCACCTGCTGGCCCCTGTTATCACTAATTTTGCAACTGCTTCTCTGTTCAGAAAGGAAATCCTTTTGTTTATTTGTTACATTATCAAAATGCTTAATAACTCAAGGGGGTGAAACAGCCAAATGCAGACTGTGCATTGGGGCAAAGAATGAAAACCATTTTCTGGTTCCACCAACGGATAATGATCTTCCCAAAGAAATAAACCAAAGCAACCTCTTTCAGGCAAAAGTTAGCCTTGTGAGTGTATGAGGTAAGGAATTGTCAATATGTGAGAACGATGGGCTGGGCAGGTCTGTCTATGTCTCCTGCCTATTACAGTGCCTGACATTCATAGATTTAGTTCTTTAGATTTAATGCATCAGCACCAATTCTAGGGCACTCAGAGAATGGGAAAGGATTACTAAGCTTCGATGGTAGAAAGTGGCTGTTGAGTGTGGGAGACTTGCATCTTAGGGTGCTACTGGCTTCAAGAATGTGGATATGGGTTCTAAAAATGAAGGTTCTGAGTGTCCAGAGTGGTAGATGCGGGTTGGGAATATAACTGAAGGGAAGGAAAGAAAAGAGAAAGTAGGAGGGTGCTAATGACAAATGTCATCTATTCCTGGGATTTGGCCAGCCTTGGTCCTGAAGCAATACATAGCTCCTGGGAAGAACAGAGACCTCTGGCTCTCTCAGTCTCTGATAACTGAAATCATGAGCACTGTATACTTCTTTTCAGCTGAGACTTCACAGCGTCTTTGGAAAGATGAGAAATGGCAAGCTGCTGCTCAGAGCTTAAACATATGTAAAGTATTTCTCCTACTCCTGTCTTTTTTGTTCTTTTTTTAAGCTTATTTATTTACTTTTATTTGTCATTATTTTAAAATTTGACCTGAGAGAGACAGAGAGAGAGAGAAAGGGAAAGTGAGAAAGCAAGCCACCAGGTCTGGGACCCAAATCATGATCAAAATGTGGGAGTCCAGCACCCCAACCCCTATGCCACCTGCCAGCCCCCTAATCCTGTCTTTAGCCAGGGCCCTGTCCCACCCCTTCTCAGGGGACTCTGGGGTGGAGTGCTACTTAATTCTCTTGTGTAAGTCATGCCTGGCTGTTGTTACTGGGAATTGAGATTGGCTCTAGGAAGTATGGAGTCTAGCCTGAGATCTTCAGCCACACTTGGGAATGGCAAGCATTTCAGACATGCCCAGGTTAGATGGCAGAGAGATTTTTTTGGAGGTCCTCAGGTTGGGAAAGGGTACCAAATTCTATATATGTTGATATGAAAATCAGACAAAACATAGTTTCCCAAGGTGTTTTTAATTTTTTAATTTTATTTTTTTTTAAAGATTTTTTGCTATAGGGTGCATGGTGCATGTGCTTGCTAGAGAAACAGAAAGTAAGACATCATCCCCAGAGGGGATGGCCATGCCATAATCCCTTCTCCTCCAGTCTCCTCTTGGGCTCTTGGGCATGCATGTACACGTGCCTGGAGTGAGTTTTAAGCTGCTGGTCTGGGACTCAAACCATGGTTGACTACATGGGAGTTAACCATTATGCCATCTGCTGGTCCCTCCCAGTGATTTTGATATAAAATCAAGAAGATAATCAACCTATGCTCTAGCAGTGAACTTTTTATTTTCAATTAACAATTCACTTGAGCTGAGTGCATTAATTTCAATGGAGTTTTAGCAAACTTCTTTTAAAAAGCATCAGGACACCACAAAAGCCAATGCTATGACAAAACAAAGCATGACAGTTCATTTTCCCTATCTGCATGGCTTACTCCAATCCCAGAAATATGAAATATTATTTTACTTACATTACATGAGTCTCTTCCACCTTTGGGGCTTCCAGCACAAATCATATTCAGTCCAATCACAGGAGTAAAATTATAGTGCTTTCGATCATTGCAGGTTTTTCTATCTATGATAGTGACGTTGACTTCTCTCAGAGAGTCAGACGCAGGGGACGTATTTTGATACTTTCCCCACCCTGCAACTCGACACTCAATTCCTGGATCCACATCATTCCCCCCTTTAGGTAGAGGAAGGATAGCCACATTTTTGTTAATTTTTGCTTTTTTGTCCAACTGTTGGAAGGTAAGCACAAAGAATGAACAGAATGAGATCAATATTAACATTTTTACTTAAATTCTAGCTCACTCTCAGGGATTTCTTTTTGTGAGTTTGTAAATAATAGTGGCACCACGGAAATGTTTTCATATAGATGGCCAGGTTATAGGAGATTCTGTGACTTTTAAGAAGGATATCAAAGGTACGTACCTGTAGAAGCTTAAGATCACCCTGATGTGTAGCTGAGTCATAGCATGGGTAGGGAAGCTGTTTCTTAAAACGCATTATCTGTTTTTCTGACTCTGTCTTGGTTCTTGAGTGAGCCCCAAGAATGATTTGGGACTTTGCGTTCCTGAGAACAGATACAGCACTGTTTACTGGGTTTATTCTTTAATCAGAAGCTGAACATATTATGTGCTGACTAGTTCCATTGTCCCGTTTGTAAATATGCTTGTTGTGCAGATACTGCCTCTGGCTCAGGAAGAAAATAAATATGCTTTAAAGAGTAAAAAGTAAAGTGTTTATAAGTTGCATTGTCACATCATCATCACTACTCACTTATTTATAATAAGCTAACCTAGGCTTATTGAGAAATAAGTCAGAGCATTCCATGGCAGCCAACCCGAATCTTGTGCTTGTCTTCCCTACTCTCTGCTCTCTGTCAGATGTGATGGAGAATTCGGTTGCAGATTATGGAAGAACAAAGGTCTCAGTAGTCTAGAGACAGAAACGACAAGCATCTGATAGTTACAGAGTAATGCACCGAAAAATTCTTTGTAAAAGAACAACAGATTCATCCTAAATGGGAGAGCTTTCAGAAACAGACTGCTCAGTGGAGGACCCTGTTTGCATGGCATTGGGCATGTGCATGTTGTAGGGATAGTAATCTGAAGGAAGGGCTCAGGCATTTTTCCTTCTCTTACTCTGTGGTAAGGGGCATTTTGGTTAAAAAAGTCAAAATACTCTATGACTTGTTCATAATTAATGCTTTTAATCATCAGAAGGCATATTTGCTTACCAGAGAGAAACAGAGAGACAGAGAGACAGAGAGAGAGAGAGAAAGAGAGAGAGAAAGCACCCCTCAATGGGATATGATTTTGCCACATCCCTTGTCTATTTCTCTATCCTGCCAAGGTTTTGGGCATGTACACACATGTGCCTGGATTGTTTTTCAAGTCTCCTGGTTCAAGATTCAAACTATGGTCAGCCATGTTGGATTTATTAATTAATTACTAGGGTCTGGCTCTGATTAAGTTTATCATCATTCACAGCCTAGCATAAATGACACCAGCCAGATATCCACATTCCTTTTCCCCATCATAGTAGATGACATTGGCCTCACTTAAGACATTAGAACGTGGCTTTCCAGTTGAGTGTACTTTGATGATCTGCATTGCTCAATATAGTGGCCACCCACCAGATGTGGCTATTGGAGACTTGAAATATTTCTAATGTGATTGAAAAACTAAATTTAAAATTTTATTTAACTTTGATTAATTTAAACTTACATAGCCACCTATGGCTAGTGGCTATCATATTGGACTGCCCAGGTTAAAAAGGCTTGATTTCGGGAGTGGAAGAAAGACTAGACCTGGGAAGAGGTTTGAAGGTAGTGGTCAACAGGAGTTGAGAGACAGCTAGAGGTGTGAGAGGAATTCACTGAGGCATACTGGAAGGCACTGGAACAGCTTTCTCTCCTTGAGAGTTGCCCCTAGACCCCTGAGGGAGCACTGAAAATGTCACCTTTCTGTGCTGTGGCCAAGTCTACCTATTAAGTCATGACCAGAAGCAAAGCTCTGTAGCACCTGTACCTGGTGGCTCTAGTGTATGGACACCAGCCAGAAGAGCTTGTAGATGCTGTTTCTTGGCCTGATTCTCTATGGCAAGCCTGGATTTAACTTCATTCAGTCTTAAGGCAAGTTTCCAAAGACTAAAGTGATGCAAAAATGTCTGTGAACTTCCTGTGGCTCAGTGGGATTTACTTTTTTTTTTTTTTTTTTTTTTTTTTTTTCAAATTCTATTTTTCCCCCTAGAGACAGGGGAAAAGGTCTTACTATGTTGTTGAAACTGGCCTTGAACTTGCAATCCTCTGCCTCAGTCTCTTGAGAGACTAGCTGGGACTACAGCATGTGCCATTGTGCCCAGCTTACTCTATGAATTAGTGTTTCCATTCCCCACAGACTTCTCCCCCGCAAAAAATAAGCACTTACAGGGAACAGTGAGCTGCAGTCAACACCCAGTCTTGGGCAATCAAAGTGCCAGCACAGATGTCACGTTCATTAAGCTTAAGTAGGACCATATAGGGTCTTGAATGAGGAATTACTTCTTGTCCACCAATAATTTTTACACAGTCATCTATTCAATAGAAATCGGCAAATTAGACTTGTGCCCATCCCAAAGAATTCTACATAAAGCCATGTTCCCAAGATGAGCCATGCTTTTCCCCTTTGGCGAGAAACCACGGATGAGGCCATTCATCCCCTGCTTTTACTCCATGGAGATCTTCAGATATCTGACCGTAAATCCTGTCCCTGTTGGACTTTCTGAGAAGTCCCCACTGTTCTGCTGACAGAACTCATGCCATTGGGGCTCCAGGCAGCATCAGGCTGCAAGTCTGTAACAAATCTCCAAACCCAGGCCTTAGAGCTTGCCAAGGGGCTGAGATCTCTGTGTTAGTCTATACTGGCAACAGTTGCTGCAGGAAGTGCAGAGGTGAAGACAATCTTGAGTGCCCCAGCCCTTCTGACTATTAATTGGGGGAAGCAGGGGGAGTTTTTAGAAGCCCAAGGACTTCTCTGTTTAGCCCTAGTCCTTGCAATAACACAGCTTACAAATTATTAGCTCCTTTTAGCTATGATCCTATCCATGGGCCCTTTGATCATTATGAAACTTTTGGTTATTGAACTGAACTGTCCTTGTAAGTTGAGAGAGTATCTATTGCACCTAAGGCTCTTCAATCTTCAGATCAGACCACATAGTTTAAAGCCTTTCAAAACAGGAAGGGGAAAGGAGGAGAGAAAATGCTGCAAGTAGAGAATTCTGCCTTAGTAAAATGTCTTTGATAATGAAGTAGAAATATAGACTCATTGTTAGAGAACAATGAGACCTGAATACAAGGCAAATCATCCCTGCTGTTGAGAGGACCTTATGTATTTGTGATATACTCTGAGCCCTCCACCTTCTACACCAGACGTTCTTAGATTTTCCTAACATATTCCTCCCGACCATTGACTGAAACGTTCTTGAATAGGGCAGTGTCTCTTATTCCACAATTAAAACTGACTCATCGCCAAGTTCACAAATAAGTATAAATGATAGATATAGGTTTGTAAAGTTTGATGAAGGTGAGGGTAAGGGGAAGAGAGTGACAGCAAGGTCTCTGCTTTCTAGAAGGGACTTGGGAAGGGAAATTTCCAGGCTCTGGAAATAAAAGGTGAGAAACCAAGAAAACTTCACTTGCATCCCAATTTTTCCTAGGGTGAGTCATGTATAGATAGATTCCAAAGGTACATTTTTGGACTTCCTGGGCTGTAGAAACCATAAACTCAATACAACACTTTCTTTTGCAGAGTTCGTGTTTGTTTGGTGAGCACATAGGCCAGCCTCAGAAATAAGTTCACATCTCCCACATTTAGTCAGTCCTAGAACACCAACACCAACACCTTGTATCTTGGGATAGGGTTTAGAGTAGGTGGGAAGCTTTTTTAAAAAAAAAAAAAAATTGCCAGAGGGTATGCGTGCTCACCAGAGAAAGAGGCAGAGAGAGAGAGAAAGTGAGAAAGCATTTCCCCATAGGGCATGGTCACACTGTAATCCCTTCTCTTCCATTTCTCCTTCCTCTTAGGATTTTGGGCATGCATGCACACATGTCTGGTGTGTTTCTCAAGCTGCCAGGTCTGGGACTCAAACCAAGTGGTTAGCCATGTTGGATCCAGCTCCCTTAGCCACTAGGCCATGAGCTGGCCTGGGAAGCTTTTAAAAACTGGATATTCCTGGTCACCATCTAGAATGAAAATTAAATCAGAATTTCTGAGTTTGAAGCTATGATGTCAGCATTTAAAAAGTCTTCCAGATTATTCTAATGGGTAGGAGATTAAGACCATTGGTCCAGAGCATTAGCTGTTGCTTTGTTTTGTCCTTTTATTGCTTTTTCTTAACAGAGGAAAAAGAAATGGAGTAGAGCAAGTTGCATTTATTGTTCCCTTTGAAGAAAAACTATGTTTGGATTTTTATAACTTCCTTGTTTTCACTGTTAGGGGGATTTAACATGCCTGAATATATATTAGTTTGCCATGCTGATGAAATGCCCACTTTTCGCCCCAAGTGTCTGGCAATCTTGTTATTTTAAAAAACATTTTCTCATTTTCAGGTGCAAGATACCAGATAACTACTTTGGGAATTCCTGGCAAGACTGGTTATTACACAAGCCCCTGCCTACCACTCCCACCTCCAAAAGCTGATGAACCTTAGCGGTAAACAATGGCTGGCTCCACATTTATCAGTTCAATTCACCACAGCCTCAGAATCGTCCTCACATCCTAGTAGATTCTTCAAGGAAAGCCTAGAGCTACCTAGCAGCTGTTACCCTCTCAGTGATATGCCATGAGTTTTACAGCAGTTCAGTCCGTGGCTGTGCAGTACTCACAAAAGCAGGAATATTTGGTTACCATTTAGTATACCAAAGAAGTATCTTAATAAAAAATATCAAAGAGTTGATGTGGAGAATTTCCTGTTGTCCTAAGATATCCCCAAGGAGACTCTGGCCTAGAGAAATAACTATAAAAATTCTAACCAGTCCTTACTCACTTGTGGTGTCTAGACAGATTGGTCTTGTCTTTAAAACTATCTATGCATTTTCTGCAACAAGAAAGACTAAACCAACTGACGAACCACTGTTTTCAGGAAAGCACTATTTGTTTTCTTAACTCAAGAGCATTTTGTTCGTTCATTTTTATATTGACTTGTTGACAATTTTCAAGATCCAAATTGGCAGCAATTGGCACTAGTAGTTCTGTTATCTTTTATAAAGAAATTATGAAGAATAAAAAAGGAGTTTTCCCTTCTTTAAAAAATATTTAGAATTCAAGAAAGAATGCTAAGCATTTTATAGCTTTGGGAAAAATATCTTCACTCAGTATAATAAAGAAATATCATTAGAGGGACATTGAAAGTTTGCTCTATTTATTTAATGGTTATAAAGCAAACAGCAAGAATAAATCTTACCTTCAGGAATTAGCAGGAGAAAAATGACAACTGAAAGAGAGGATGCCAGAGATGTACAGAAGTTCCTCATTGTGGCTGGTGTCCCCACATCAATCAGTATGAAAATCTTTTTCAGTTCTTGACTGCCTCTACCTATATACTGAGAGTACAAAGGATGTGGTTTCCTTTCTTTTCTTTCTTTACAATGTCAAAGTTTAGCATAGGAAATGAAACACAAGTAAGTGAGAATAGTTGAGTTGCTGGCAGATATGCTTTCCTTGCTAGGGCTTCTGAGGGAAGCATGAGATTCTGCAGGGTGGGTGAGGGCCAAGGGACTTCACTGCCATAGAATAGAGTGCACAGGACCAGACTGTCAAGTGTCTCAGCTGAGATTTGGAAAACTCTTTCATCGTCAGTATCTGTGAGCGAAAGTTCTTTGAAAACTTGAATTAGAGTTCTAAAACAATACCCTAAAAGTGGTCACCATTCAGATTTCTTTCTCACTGCCTCCTGGGGTCGTGTAAGAATGAATAGACCAAGTGCAAGTGGAGGACAGCAGAGTGACTTACACAGAAACACCTTCCTCACTTGGGGGAATGGTTTGTTGTGGTCCTGCCTGCAGCCTGTGGTAGGTGTGGGGACATGGGCTGGTGGGGAAAGGGCAATTGGCTCTTTTCAGCCCTCTGATCGTGCTTCTCTCTGTTGTTTAATTTTACAAATTTTAGATACTAAAAGTATCTCAGAGTTTCTCCTCCCTTCCTTCTCTCTTTCCTTCCTAGGCTGAGAAGGAAGATGGGAGCTAGACCTGGCTATTTTGCTTCAGCACTACTGAATGCCTCACTCAAGAAGAATCAGCCTCAATTCCTGAAGGAACAGTGTGCAATATGCTTTCTATTACAATGTTTTTAGCTCTTCCTTGAGCTGAGGATGTGGTCTCTGTTATAATGCACATGGTCATGTTCTGTCAGGATGTTTGGTGTTGAATCAACCATCCCCATAGTTAACACCCTGATGACTTCAGACCTAGCGGTTACTTTTTAGAAATCATATGACCTTAGAAGGGAGTTCTGCGGCAACCCTTGTGTGACCTTTTCCCAGATATTCAAGTGCATCAAAGGTTAGTCATTTTCAGTAACAGCAGTGGGTTACTCATTGAGTCATTTTAGTGCAGATTTTAAAAATGTTTTTAATAGACTCTACCTACTGGACACTTCTTAAACATTGATCATTTGGTTTCTTTTTATGTTGATTTCTAACAGCTTCGTGAGATAATTTATACACTATAAAATTCATCCAATTTAAAGTATACAAATCATGGGACCAGCAGTTAGCATAATGGCTATGTTGCTGGACCCTCATGTAGCCAACTGTGGTTCGAGTCCTGGACTCAGTGGCTTAAACTCATGCTGGGCGCGTGTGCATGCGTGCCCAAGCTCCTGAGAGGAGAATGGAGGAGAACGGATTGCAGTGTGGCCATCCCCCCTGGGGGGTGATTTCTCACTTTCTGTCTCTCTGTCTCTCTCTGTCTCTCTGGCGAGTGCACGCGCCCTATGGCAAAAACCTCTCCAAAAAAAAAAAAATACAGTATACAAGTCATGCTGGGAAAAATTATGTTGTACACTATAAAGACATACAGTGATTCAACATAAATGAAAAAATGTGCAACTCAATGAATTTCAGTATATTCATACAGTTGTGGAGCTATCACCATAATATAATTCTAGAACATTTCATCATCCTCAGAGAAGCCTTGTACTCATTAGCAGTCACCTCCATTAGGCAATCTCTAATCTATTTTCTGTCTCCATAGATTTTCCTATTCTAGAAATTTCATATAAGTGGGATCATACAATATGTAGTATTTTGTGACTACTTCTTTCACTTAGCATAACACTTTTAAGATTTATCCATGTTGTAACCTGTATCAATACTTCATTCCTTTTAGTAGCAAATATTATTCAATTATATGGATATAGCACACTTCATTTACTTATTTGTTTTCTCCAGTTGTTGAACATTGTCTGCTTTTTAGCTATTATGAAAAATGCCTCTAGGGGCAGCAGATGGTGTAGTAATTGTGGCTCTGGACTTTCACATGGCCCGCTGTTGTTTGAATCCTGGATCTGGCAGCTTGAAAATCACACTGGGGACATGTAGGTGCATGCCCAAAATCCTAGGAGGAGAATAGAGGAGAAGGGATTGTGGCATGGCTATCCCCCTGTGGTGGGTGGGGTTGGGAGTGGGTGATTTCTCACTTTCCCATGTACTGTCTCTCTGTCTCTCTCCAGTGAGTGCACGTGCCCTATGGCAAAAACTTAAAAAAAAATGCCTTTATGAATGTTCATGTTCAAAGTTTTGTGTCCTACATGTTTATTTCTCTTGAGCCTATGTCTAGGAGTAGAATTGCTGAGTCATATGGTTACTCTATGTTTAACATTTTGAGGAACTTGGGATCTGTTTTCCAAAGTGGTTGTACTACTTTACATTCTTACCAAGGATGTAAGAGTGTTCTAATTTATTCACATCATTGCCAAAGTTTATTGTTTGTGTTTGGATAGTTACTGCTATGGTTTAGATAAAGGTTTGTCTCCCAAGGGTTTATGTATTGTAATTTTTTCTCTAATGTAATAGCATTGAGAGGTGGTGAGACCTTCAAGGAAGACATGCCTTCATTGAGGCAGGCACCATCCAATTGGCTGGGAACATGGGAGTGACAAACAGAGGAAATGGAAAAGTCTGTTTCTTCTCTGTGTACTTGCTTGTTTCTCTCACCCATGTTATGACTTATCACCAGAGGTGGGCTAGCTGCCAGCCCCATACTCTTGGACTTCCCAGCCCCAAGAATCGGGAGCCAAATAAACCACCATTACTTCTAAATCACCTTTCTCAGGTATTTCTGCTTAGCAATACAATGATAAACAAGCAATAGTTTGAGTGCAAAATAGTATCTCATTGTGGTTTTGATTTGCATTTCTACAATGACTAATGGGATTAAGCTTCTCTTTTATGTGCTTAATTGACACTCATGTTTTCTTTGGCAAAATGTCTATTCAAATCTTTTACTCATTTTTAAATTGAGTTGTTTTATTGAGTTCTAAGTGTTATTTTATTTATTTATTTTTTTGGAGAGGTTTTTGCTATAGGGCGCGTGCGCTCGCCAGACAGACAGAGAGAGACATAGAGACAGAAAGCGAGAAATCACCCCCCAGGGGGGATGGTCACGCCGCAATCCCTTCTCCTCCATTCTCCTCCCGGGATCTTGGGCACGCACGCACACGTGCCCGGCGTGTTTTAAGCCACCGGGTCCGGGACGCAAACCACGGTCGACTACGTGGGAGTCCAGCGACATAGCCATTACGCTAACTGCTGGTTCCTCTAAGTGTTATTTTTTAAAAATAATTTTTATTGTCATTTCTAAAATACAGATAAGAGTTGTACACCAGTTTTTAATTAAAAAACATTTATTTATTTATTTATCTTTTTTCTTTTAGGGAGATTTTTGCTATAGGGCATGTACATTTGCCAAAGAGACAGAGAGACAGAGAGACAGAAAGTGAGAAATCACCCCCCTGGCCATGCTGCAATCCCTTCTCCTTCATTCTCCTCTCAGGATTTTGGACACACATGCACAGGCGCCTGGCATGAGTTTCAAGCTGCTGGATTCGAGACTTGAACTGCAGTTGGCCATATGGGAGTCCAGTGCTGGTCCTCTATTTATCTTATTTTTATTTGTTGTGATTTTTTTTGAAAAGTTTTTTTTTTTTTAGATTTTTAAATTATCATAATCTTGTTTACATTGAATCACATATAACTTTACAGTGTATTACATTTCTTTTTCCAGAAGGAATACCATTCATATCAATCAATACAAAGACATTAAAATCCCTATCATCATCATCCAATAGCTTTTCATTTTTTTCCAGATCATTATTATTCCAATTTTTAAAAATATTCAACACTATTTATCATTTTGCTTGTAAGAAGACTTTACCCATCATGAAATACTTCTTAGACCTGTCCAATTGAGAATACATTACACATCATCATCAACAGTTAATAAACCAAATCTGAATCCCACTAATGTCATGCCTCTCTATTTGTTCTCTTGCTATCATTCTCTATACTTGTCTCTTCTTCCACCCCGTTCCACACTGTTTTATCGTTGATAACTATTTTCACTGCTTTTATGCCCTCCAATATTTCGATCTCTACTGTAAAGTGCAGATAGTTGATATATATTAAGTGGATACATACAATATCTTCCTTTCATATCCTGGCTTACTTCACTTAACAATAGATCCTCCATATCTGACCACTTTCTTTTTTTTTTGAGAGGTTTTTGCTATAGGGCGCGTGCGCTCGCCAGAAAGACAGATAGAGGCAGAGAGCTAGAAAGCGAGAAATCACCCCCCAGGGGGAATGACCATGCCGCAATCCCTTCTCCTCCATTCTCCTCTCGGGATCTTGGGCACGCACGCACACGCACCCGACGCAAGTTTAAGCCACCAGGTCTGGGACTCGAACCGCGGTTGACTACGTGGGAGTCCAGCAACATAGATATAAAGTGGTCGAGGGACCAGCAGTTAGTGACAGTTATGCTAACTGCTGGTCCCTCGACCACTTTCTATCAAATTCCAGGGTCTTGTTTTTTTTATGGCTGAGTAGTACTCCATAGAGTATATATGCCACACTTTTTCAATTCATTCATCTGTTTGTGGACTTTGTTGTGATTTTTTTCAAGCCACCAGGTTGAGGACTTGAACTACAGTCAGACATGTGGGAATCCAGTGCCTTCACTACCATACCACCCACTGGCCCATAAGTGTTCTTAATATATTCTGGATACAAATCTGTTATAAACATCATACACAAATATTTTCTCCAAGTCTATGGATTGTCTTTTCTCTTTCTTGATAGAGTCTTTAAAAGTTAAAAAAATTTAATTTAGATGAAGTTCAACTCATCAGTCTCTTTGATCACTTATGTCTTTAGTGTCATATCTAAGAAAACATTGACTAACCCAAGAACACAAAAATTTACTCACACAGTTTTTTAAAAAAATGGTATAGTTGTATTTTGTTAGTCTCCATCTAGATCTCTTTTTATCTTTCCTTTGCATTGTAAACCTACCTACTAGTTGTTGGTAGTTGTAAGTAAATAGGTGTTGGGTTTTCTGAAAGCCCAGCACCCTTGCATCAGCTGAGGCAGTTATTTACACCCTACAGCTCACCTGCAGAACCAAGCTGTGGGACTTTTCCCAAGATTGCACTTTTACTTGGCTTCTTCTCCTTCTGTGGTCTGTTTTTACACTCTGTTCCTGGTCTCCTTAGAGAGCCTTCCTTAGTAAATCATTAGCAAGTCAGGTCTCTTTTTCTAGGTGTCTGCTTCTGGGGCTCAACCTAAGACAGCCTCAAACTGGAACCCTCCCAATCCTATCAAAGGCTGAATGAATAGGCAAATTGTGATATAGTCACATTATGGAATGTTGTATAGTAATGAGAATTAACAAACTATTGGGCTGTTGGAAAAGTCATGACATATTTTTCTGTTTTTCAATGCAAAAATGCATCATGACTTTTCTGACAACCCAATATATCTATAAACCTATGTATGAATCATATACATATATAGTCCACAAAAGAAACAATTCATACAAGAGTATCTCCTAATAGGAGTGATTTATATTAAGATAAAAATCATGATGCTAGAAGTCAGGATAGTGTTTATTTTGGGGTAAAGAGGTGGTATAAGCAGTGTTCAGGGGTTTGGTCATCATCTCTTTCTTGATGTGGTAGTTAGGGAGATGAGTTCACTGTGATAACTTTTAAAGAAATAAAATGTGTGCAAGGAGAGGAAACTGCCTGATGAAGGGGCAGATTCTCAGGGCTCTAGAGTTATGGGGGTTAACAATTCATTCTTTTATTTACTAAAACTATGTATTGAATGCCTAGATAATGGGAAGAAAACAAAAATCCTTGTCCTCATAGAACTTCCATTCTAGTGGGAGGAGACCAAAGTAAATAGTAGTCATAGAAGGAATAAAGAAGATATACAAGTAAATTATATATATATAAAATGTCAGTGTAAGAGGTTAAGAGTATGGGTTAGCGGTCCTTCCTCCCAGGCAGGAGAGTTGAGCCCTTCTCTGAGAAGATTCCTCATGGATACTGGGAACTAGATATTTCAGGGCACAGGAGAAATGAAGATTTTCTACTCATAATTCAGCCTCCAGCAAGCAAAGCTAGTGTGCGATCACAACAGAACGGCAAACAGATTCTAGAACACCTCTGTCTGCTTGCTCCTGAACATTGAGGCTTAACTTCAAGAATTTGAAAGAAACACGCCATTCATCAGATGACAAGAAATCACCGTCGGATCACGAGAAATATGGGAAAACGAGAAAATACCTCTCCTCCAATGGAAAAGAGTAACTCTCCTTCATCCACAAGCAGTTCGGTGAAAGTCATGGAAATGTCTGATAAGGAATTTAGAACATTCGTAATGTCGAAGCTAACAGAGATGGAAGAGAAGAGAGATAATGAACTGCTAAAGAGAAAGGAGAAAGAAGTTGCCGAGTTCCAGGAGATGAGGAAATTCTTGCAAGATCTAAAAGAGGAATTACACACTTTACAAAAGACTCAAACGGAACTGCTAGAGATGAAGTCTATAATACAAGAAGTCAAAATGTCCCTTGAAAGTATTAAAAGCAGACTAGATCATTCAGAATATAGAATCTCAGATGTAGAAGAGAAAATGGCTGGCTTAGAAAAGTCCACCACGAAGACTGAGAAAATGGCTCAAAAATTTGAGAATGATATGCGAGAAGTACTGGATACCATCAAACGTCCAAATATCCGGATAATTGGCATTCCAGAAGGTGAAGAGACCCATAAGGGCATTGATAATCTATTCCATGAAATCCTGCAAGAAAACTTTCCAAACCTAGAGAGGCATTTGAAGATCCAGTCCCAGGAAATACAAAGGACCCCAAATAGAATCAACCCAAGAAGATCTTCTCCAAGACACATTATAGCCAGGTTGACCAAAACCGCAGACAAAGACAAGATACTAAGATTGGCAAGAGAGAAACATCAAGTTACCTACAAAGGATATCCCATCAGGCTAACAGCAGATCTCTCATCGGAAACAATGCGAGCGAGGAGAGAATGGGAAAATATATTCAAAGTGTTACGAGAGAAGCAATTTCAGCCAAGAATACTGTACCCGGCAAGATTATCTTTCAGGTGGGAAGAAAAGACAAGAACATTCTCAGATAAACAAAACCTGAAAGAATTTACCAGCACCAGACCAGATCTCCAAGAAGTTCTCAAGGGTGTGCTGTATCAAGAAAATTAAACACAGACACACGGAAGTAAGAGTCAAAAAACTATGAAAGTGGCCAACTTAATCAGAGGGACAAGTCTGGAGTTGAATATTATATCCCAGAATTTAATCAGGAAAATTGAACCAGAACAGAAGATAAAAGTACATGAGACTGATAGGTTCATGCACCTTCCATTTGAACAGAATCCTAACTTGTTTCCTGGCTTTAAGCAAAGTTCCTTGGCATTTCTTTGAGTTAAGTTAAAACTGGTTTTCTTAGTAGTAATGAGTGAACTCACCATTGAAAGTAGTTAGATTATGTAGGAAATTGTGTGATCAATGCAACGTGGGTGGGAAGGGAATGAAGGACAATTGCAGACACCGGAGGTGGTGTGAGAGGAGGGTGGGAAGGGACAGAGGGTCAGAAAGAGGGGTGGAAGTAATTCTAGGGACTAGTAATGGAAAATTTTTTGTAATGTGCATGATTGTATCACTATGCAGTGTGTACTGGATGGGAGATTGCATTTTGTATGCTGTGATGAATCTTAGGGAAGGAATGTAAATTGAGTTACAAAAAAAAAAGTTTCAGAAAAAAAAATATATGATGATGACTGCAGTAGGATATGTAGCCACAGCTAGGTGCTACTTTATAGGATGCGTAAAGTAAGACTTGTGTTCATGGAAATGTGGGTATCACCTGTGTTTGCTATGAGGGTATTTGGATTGATTAGGGTCTTTGGCGTTACAATAAAATGTGAGGAGAAAACAGTATAGAAAGCAAACTTAGATACCAGAGACTGTGGGAGGAGAGTGGGAGATGGCAGAGGGTAAGAGATAGAGAATCTAGGCTGGGGGGAAAAAGCAAAACATACAGAAGACAAGAAATGGAAGATCATTTGCTGACAATAACATGTTTGTTGATGTGCTTGATTGAGACAATATATAGTGTAATTTGGATGGAAAATCTCATTTTGTATGCTGTAATGATGTTCAGAGAATGAATGCAAATAAATAAATTGAAAAAAAAAAGAGTATGGGTTAGCGGTGCATACATTGTGAGAAGGTAACACTTCAGCAAGGATCTGAGGGAGGGTGAGGGTGTTAGTTATGAAGATATTGGGGACCTTTCCAGAATTAGCGAAATCCAGTACAAAACTGTGAAAAATGTGTGTTGCATTTCTGGTCAGTTTGAAGAAGAGTAGGAAGGCCAGCATGACTAGAAAGGAGTGGGGGAAGCACAGAAGGCAATGACATTAAAGAAATCTTGGGAGGCAAAATTATGAGGGCCTGTGGGGTACTGTATGGACTTTGCCCTTTATCCTGAGTGAATTAGGGAGCCATTGTAGGGCTTAGAGGAGAGGAGTGACATGATCTGACATGTTTGAATAACATTACTTCTGCTACTGTGGGGAACAGACTAAATCCTTCTGAGGGACTCCTGAGACTTGAACTGTGAGGTTGGGAGTGGAAAGGGCAGAAGACAATTGCAGTGATTCGGGTTAGAAAGCACAGTGTCTTGGACCCACGTAGTAACGGTAGATTTAGTGGGAGGTATTGGATTCTGGATACATTTTGTTAGAGCAGGTAGAATTCCCTTGCAGTGTAAGAGAAAAAGAAGAGTCAACGAAGATGCCAACACTTTTGATCTGAACTACTAGAAGGATAGAGTTGCCATGAGATAAAATAGGGAAGTCTAGAGTTGAAGCAGGTT
The DNA here is from genome assembly GCA_026018925.1 of Tupaia tana. NCBI lineage: Eukaryota > Metazoa > Chordata > Mammalia > Scandentia > Tupaiidae > Tupaia > Tupaia tana. Next base: position 43,911,152 of record JAKSZU010000006.1, on the reverse strand, counting down.
TGGAGGGGAAGATCCAGGTCTGCTGGATATCCAAATGGAGTTGTGGAGTAAGGTGGCTGGAATTAGGACGTCTAAGCCAGAGATACAGACTAGGAATTACCGGTATATAGATGGCATGTTATCTGTAGTCATAGAGCCTACATGTCATCGGAAGGGGGTGTGCAAGGATGAGAAAAGGTCCCAGGTTGTAGTGGAGGGGGGCACTCCACATGCATTGAGTGGTAGAGAAGAGTGACTTTAAAGGTGGCTAAGGAGGAGGGAACTTGTGAGCTAGGAGAAGAGCCAGGAGAGTGTGGTATCCCAGAAACCCAGTGAAGCAAATGCTCCCAAGAGGAGGGAGATGTTAAGGGCATCAAATACTGCTGAGAAGTCAAGTGAATGGGAGCTGAGAACTGACAGGGTTGGATTTAACAGGGTTACAAGGTAGCAAAGTGAAGGTTTTGAAAAGAGCTATCTCTTTTTTTTTTTTTTTTTCAAGTTTATTTATTTATCGAGAAAGAGAGAGAAATAAAGTCACCCCTAAATGGATAGGCATGCCATGATCCACCGCAGTGTCAATCAGCCCAGCATGTTCAGTGAGCTACTGGGAAGCAAGCCCAGGATGTTTCCCATGTGGGTCCAGTTGCATTACCTTTGTACCCCTGCCTGGCCCCTTGACAAGAGTCATTTCTATAGTGTGTAGGGCAAAAACCATGTCAGAGTTTAGGAGAGAATGAAGAGAAATTGGAGTACAGATGTCTCATTTGAGTAGGCTTGATGTAAAGAAAAGCAGAGAAATGGGGAAATCCTTACACAAGGAGTATTTTAATTTTTTTTCTTAAGATGAGGAGGATAAAAGCATGTTTTATCCTTATGATAATGAAAAAATTTGAGGTTGTGATGAGGGGGAGGTTGCAGAATTGCTGGAGCTGATGTCTTTGAGAAGGTGAGAGGGACTCCCGAGACTCAAAGCTGCTGTGTGCTCTGGGCTGAAGCTCTGGAGCCTAACTCATGTGCTCAAACTTGGAGGAGACTGATTCTAAGATAGAAAGCAGATTTATTTCTTAAAAAACTGTATCTGACAGAATCAGTGGCATTTTTCATTTGTTTAGGGCACGACCTCTCTCCTCTCAAGGCACATCAACTTTAAAGCAAAAGATTGCTTGGTTAGAGAGGAATATATAACTCCTTTCACTCCCATCCTGAACCCAAAGTCCTATCCCCGTCAATCAGACTTGCCCCTTTTCAATCTATTGATTGCACTGTCAAAGGAACTGACACCAGGCCTCCAGAACCAGCTTTGTCTTTGTAATGTCCTGAATAAACACTGACAAAGGATTCATCATCATCTCCATTTTTTTTTCAGAAAGGGTAGGTCCTTGCTATAAAGTCTCCCTCCCTTAGCCATACTGGTGATAACCAAGAGGATGAAAGAACAGCTTTCTTCAGTTATCCCCTAGTCTCAGGATGCCCTTCTGGGGACATTTTGCAATCTGCCCCTTCTCAAGTCTACTCAACGGCTCCTTGCTAAGATCCCCCTGTGGGTGGGCTGCGTAGGTAGTCTACTTGTAATTACTAAATGTGCAGTTTCCTTGACCTATCCATAGCCTTGAACTTTCTAAATACCTAAAATACATATCAAATCTTTCTCATTGTATTTATAAATAATATTTTTGTAAAAACTTCCAGATACACAGAAGTTTAAAGTAAGAAGTGGAACCCCCTTTTGTATCTCCTTGTACTCCTGCACCAAATAGAATATTGAGCTCTAAATTCTAAAGGGCCACATTTCTTTTGGAGCTCCATTTGAAATAATGAAGAATAGTCTGGCTTTTCTTGTTTTGACTTTTTTTTTTTTTAATAGCAAACACAAAAGCGATAGTCCTCAAATTTTGAATAAAGCAAAGAGTTACTGAATCAAGGGACTTTTTCTCAAGGACCATCTCTTGCCATAGAAAGAGAATAAGTGTGAATATACAGTTGTTACTAGTCATGTCAGGGTGAAAGCAGGAAGCTGTTTCTTTCACTGATGATTTTGCTTCAGATAGACTGTATACAGACTTAGGAGGGTCGGTGAGGTACTTCTGAGAACAGGTTACATTAATAACTCTTGCTTGGCATCTGCGGGTGGTAACCGCACTTCTCTACTTTGAAAAAGAAATGTCAGATGGTTCCTGCAATGGTTTTCTTTATCCAGTTGAGATATTTTTTTGTAAGGAGAGTGTAGATGCCAGGTTTCTTGGGGTCACCACATTTCCCAAAGGAAGTGACACCTCTGAAAATTTTATCACATATCAGAGGACTTCCAGAGTCTCCCTGGAACAGAAAAATCATGTGTTTATTCACTCATTCACACATTCACTTATGTGTTCTATTATTTTCCTTATTTAAAGACTAATTTAAAATTTGGCTTATTAATTATCTGCTCTAAACCTTAATGAACACACATTTGTTGATCTTTTCTAATAATTTTCTTTTTGAAAAAGGCAGTTCTAGAAAAGACACAAACTTATTTTTATCAGTAAAACAAAAAAAAAAGAATAATTAAGGAAGCCTTTAATGGTGGAAAAATAGTCATTTCCATGAACTGGGGCTTGTGTCTTTTTGTCTTGGCCAGTAGATATCAGCACAAGAAACTGAATGTTGGGGTTACTGAAAGGCTTGAGATGGGAACTCTACTCCCTGCTCCGAGGACACTAGTTAAACCGTCTCAGACCAAAGAGTACTTATGATATTTTAAAGAATTTTTAGAATTTTTTCCCCCAGGATTCATCAGCCTCCATTACATAGTCTCTTTGACCTCACAAACCACTTATGGATCATGAGTTCTAAATAGGTTCAAACAGAGGAAGAGCAATGCAGGAGCTGGGTGGGAGATGGCCTTCATTCAAATCTAAGTACACCCTGCTGATATTCAGGTTATTTAACTTGGGGAAGTTAAGAAAATTAAGTAGCTCTCTTGCTTTGATTTTTGTTGTTGTTGTTGTTGTTTTGTTTCACAAGACATATGTGCATGCCAGAGAGCGACAGAGATAAGAAAAAGTACCCCCTGTGGGGCATGGTTATGCTGCCATCTCTTCTCCACTTTCTACATTCTGTTGGAATTTGAGGCACACATGCATATGTGCGTGGTGCTTTTTTCAAGCTTCTGGGGCCAGGATTCAAACAAGGGATTTGATTCCTTTATTCACTAGGGCCAACCCAGGTTAAGTACCTTTCTTCACCTAAATTTCCTCATCTGTAAAAGAGAGATGATAATAATGTCTGACTCATGGTGTTTTTGAGGATTACATGGTGTAGCAAAGTATGAAACTTGGCATATAGTTCCTGGCCTTAGTAACTGCCAGCTATGGTGATCATGACTGAGAGGGGTAGAGAGCAAACATGAATGGCAGTTAGTTGCTATACAAATGCTCCTCAACCATCATGAGGTGAAAATGCATTAAATACATGTAACCTACCTGACATCATAGCTTAACCTAGCCTGCCTTAAAGAGGCCCAGAATACTTACATTAGCCTATACATAGGCAAAATAATCTAACAGAAAGCCAAATTTATAATAAGGTGTTCAATATCTCCTGTGATTTACTGAACACTGTACTAAGTATGAAGAACAGAGTGGTTGTATAGGAACTCAAAATATTGTTTCTATTGAACGCATATGGAATTTACACCATCGTAAGTGGAAAGATTGTAAGTTGAATCTTCCTAAGTCAGAAACTGAAAATGATCATTAGTAAGGAGGAAACACATGCTCTGAGCAGGAGGTTTCACATGGAACAAAGGAATATGCCCCCACCCCAGTGTCAAGCAGGAGTCTTTGCAGTTCTTGTACATAAAAAATACAGCCAATGGTCCACTGTATTCTTCCTAGACACTCTATTTAACCTTATTTCCTATAGCCGAAAGATAGTTAAAAGTCTTATTCTACTTACTTCACATGAATCATCTTCACCTTTCTTACCGCCAGCACAGATCATGGTGTTATCAATAACTGGCATGAAATTATAGTGCCCTTCATTATTGCATATTTTTCGATCTATCACAGTGACATTGACTTCTCTCAAGGTATTTGAAGTCTTGCAAGAGTCTTTTTTGGTGCTTCCCCATCCTGCAACATGACATGAAGTATCATGTTTGACGTCTCTTTCTGTTTTTGGTAGCTGAAGTATTTGTACGGCTTTGGTCATATTTGCTGTACCATTCAGCTAGAAAACAGGGGAAGGATTTTTAGACAGGGACAACAGTAACAAAAACCAGAAAATAACTCAGACTGGAATATATATCTTGCATATTTAGCATGATCTTATGAAGACCATACCTCCAAGGCACATCATAGCCAGATTGACCAAAACCACAGACAGAGATAAGATACTACAATTGGCAAGAGAGAACCATCAAGTTACTTTCAAAGGATATCCCATAAGGCTAACATCAGACCTCTCATTGGAAACGATGCAAGCGAGGAAAGAATGGAACACTATATTCAAAGTGGTAAGTGAAAAAAAATTTCAACCAAGAATCCTGTACCCAGCAAGATTATCCTTTATGTGGGAAAAATAGACAAAAACATTCTCAGATAAACAAAACCTGAAAGAATTTACCAACACCAGACCAGCTACCCAAGAAGTGCTGAAAGGAGTGCTATACCAGGAAAACTAAAGTCGGACACACAGAAATAAAAGTATAAGAAACAACCAAGAGAATGCCCAGTCTAATGGTAGGGACAAGTTTGGAGTTGAATGTTAACTTCCAGAGTTTAAATGGATCAGACCACAATAACGCTGCAAATTCAATAGGAGAGGGATTAATTACGTGAGTCTGAACTAATGAAATAGAATTTTTTTACTTTATATTAAAACATTACTGATTTTCTCTGATGCTTTGATTTCTATATTCAAGGATTTTTGTCTTCTCTTGAACTGTTGATAGTTTCATCTACCTGCTATTTGAACTGAATACTAACCTTTTCCTTGGCTTTAAGTTTTAAGCAAATTTGAAATTTTAAGCAAATTTCTCTTAACATTTTTTGGTTTTGATCTATTAAAAGGAAAACTTTTCTTGAATTTCAAAAATGCATTAAAATACTTATTAATACCTATTTAATGACTGCAGTAAGCTATATAGCCCCAGTGAGGTGCTACTTTATAGTGTGTTCATTTTACTCACTGAGGTTTATTCTTTAAGTCCGACGTGCACTAATAAATACGTATATATCAGCTGTGCTTGCTATTGAAAGTCTTTATGTTAATTAAGATCTTTAGTGAATCAATAAAATGTGAAATGAAAGGCATGCAAAACAACTGTAGAGACCAGAGACAGTGTGGGGGGAAGAGAGGGAATTGGTAGAGGGTGAGAGGTAGGCTATCAAGGGGGGAAAAAAGCAAAATATAGAAGAAACAAGTAATAGAAAATTATTATCATTATTATTTTGGAGAGTTTTTTTTTTTTTTTTTTTCTATAGGGCACATGCACTCGCCAGAAAGACAGAGAGAGACAGAGAGACAGAAAGCGAGAAATCACCCCACAGGTGGGATGGCCACACTGCAATCCCTTCTCCATTCTCCTCTTGGGATCTTGGGCATGCACGCACACGCGCCCGGTGTGAGTTTTAGGCCACCGGGTCTGGGACTCAAACCATGGTCGACTACATGGAAGTCCAGCGACATAGCCATTACACTAACTGCTGGTCCTGAAAATTACTGGTTGATGATAACATGTATGCTAATACCCATGATTGAACCAATATACAATGTATACTGGCTGGAAAATTTCATTTTGTATACTACATTGATGTACAGTGAATGACTGCAAAAAGAAAAAAGACCATGACTTAAACATGTCTTGTAATAAGTAATTGATTTTTAAAAAGTTACAGTACATTCTTTGAAAGATTATTACTTTTTTATTTTTTATTTTTAAAATTATTACATTTTTTTAGAGAGTTCTTTGCTATAGGGTATGTGTGGTTTCTGGTGAGACAGAGAGACAGAAAAAAAGTACCCCCCCCGCCCCCAACGGGGGATGGCCACATTGCAATCCCTGCTCCTCCATTTTCCTCTCTGGATTTTGGGTATGCATGCACACGCACCCATGTGAGTTTTAAGCCACCAGGTCCAGACTCAAACCTCAGTTGACTACATGGGAGTCAAGCAATGTAACCATTCCACCATTTCTTGGTCTCTATTTAAATTTTTTTAAGGTTTTTGCCATAAGGTACCCGAACTCACTGGAGAGAGACAGAGAGAGAAAATGAAAAGGTAAGTAAGAAATCACCCCCTATGGGAGGATGTCCATGCTGCAGTCTCTTCTCCATTCTCCTCCTGGGATTTTGGGCATGCACTCAAATGCACCCAAGCATGAATTTCAGGCCTCTGGGTCTGGGACTTGAACCATGGTTGGTCATGTGGGAATCCAACACCTTAACCATTATGCCACTTGCTGACCCCTAATTTTTTTCATATGGGTAGGGTCTTGATATATCCACATTGGCCATGAACTTGCAATCCTCTTACTCTAACCTCCTGAATAGCTGCAACTACAAGCACATACCACTATGCCTAGCTTTTAGGGTAGGGTGCAAATTGAACTGGAGCCTTCCATATGGCCTCAGCTTGCTTAGCAGCAGCATCTAAGACATGCTACCACGGCTGGGCTGACAGCATACTTTTTCCAGTTTGCTAGGCCAGTCTAGGTAAACTCCAGTTCAGTTGATCTGTCAATGATAAAATTACATTGTTAGTGGTTGACAGTTCAGTAACTGAAAAGCTGCACTGGAGAAGGCAGTCGTTTTATTGAGGTGGTCTTAGTTTGTGAACTGACAGTACTGAGAATGGTGGAAGAAAACCAGGACTCCTGGTGCAGGGGTGGGTGTGAGTATGGTGGGAATAGAACCAGTGTACTCTTTTCCACGTCAGTGGAAATATGGTTTCTTTACTTCTGAACATGAGCAAATCAGCCTGAGGACTTATTTGTTTCATGAGCTCACCCCCTTTTCTATCATTTTCTGAATCCTTTTCTTGGCTCACCATCTTGATCTCTCTCTTTCCAAAAAGTTAAGCTAAGGAGAGTTGGGAGTGTGGTCAAGGTTGAGTAGAGTGTAGAGGGAGGTAACATTAGTTCTTCCATCTCTTCTTCCTCACATTTCACAACTCCCTTTTCTCCCCACATTAGACTGTATTGAGTTGCTAACAGAAATACTTGAGATTGACCAATTTATAAAGAATTAGAGGTTTAAGGACCAGCAGTTGGCTTAATGGCTATGTCGCTGAACTCCCATTTAGTCGATCATGGTTCGAGTCCTGGACCAAGTGGCTTAAACTCATACCCTATAGCAAAAACCTCTCTGGAAAAAAAAAAAAAAAAAAAGAATTAGAGGTTTATTCAGCTTATGGTTTGAGGCTCAAGGGCCAGGGGCCAATTTCTGGTGAGGTTACAGCATGGCGGGGGGCAAGATCTTGAGCAGATTGACTATTCATAAGTTTCTCCTAGTTCTGGTCTGTGTCCATGTGGCCTCTGCCTGTCTAACTTCCTGTCCATAAGGAAATTGTGTATATAAACACAGTAGAACTCAATCTTGAGGGTTCAGCCCTAATGCCTTTATCACACTCAAAGGCCTTACCCTGGGATACCATTAAGGGATTAAGTTTTCACTTAACACTTACACAATGCAAGCACATCCTTCATCCTAACAAATGTACCTTTGGGGTGATAAACCATTATTTGAACTGTAACATTGCCCCCTTTCTCCAAATGCATTATCCAGAAAGATCCAGTTCACAAATACTGTTCTTTCTGCCTGCAAGTTCTTCCTTTTCTTGTTTCTGGCTGATTTTGTACCTTTTCTTGGAAGCTTGCCTGACACTTCTCCCATAGTCCAGCCATCTTCTAGTTATCACTGTCACTTATGAGCAAACACGGGCAGATCAGAGCTAGTGATTTATCTGTCGATCTCTTCCTTTAGACTGTGAGTCCTTAGGGCAAGTCCTGATTATTGGTATTTATTGTCCGATGAAGAGAAAAGCAGACTGGCACCAACAACTAAACACTCAGCTGAGCCTGGATTTTCCCAACCATTCATAAACACTCTCATGATGATCAGCATCAAACATGGGGACCCTGATGGAGTGAGCAAAAACAGGGCCATACTGCACTCATGTTTGAGTCTCGACTTACTGCTTATAGGCAAAAACAGTGTCACTGTACACACCACAAAAATGACCAAATACCCCTCTATTGACAAAAATGAATGAGTCTTTCTTCCTTACTAATCATAGCTTTCTATTCTTTCCTTTTTTTTTCTGTCTCCTGGATAAGATTTATTGGGATGCCTAATTATGAGTTTACCAACTTGCTGACAACACCCCTTTCAGAGCAAACTCCTACTTCCCTGAACCTCCTCCAAATTGCCTAACACAAGTCAACCCCTCTGATAAGCCCCATCTAACTCCCTTTTACTGAGCCACCACATGGTTACTGAGTAGACAGGCTCCCTTGCTGAGCTTGTGTCAACAAACCCAAATTTCTTTGACTAAAAGTAAGTTCTCAGTAGTCTTTGATTTGTAGACTTCGCTTTAGGTTGCCAAGACTTTCCACAATAGGATTTTTGTGAACAACTGTTGAATTAAGCTGAATTCCAAGGGGGTAGGGGGAGACATTTGTGGCCATACTGTTGGGTCCCAGCTACGGGCCCACTTCCATGCTCCAGACCAAGTGTATTGAAACTACTTTCAGGTTATACTGACCGTTCACAATTTCAAAGGAGGTATAAATAAATAAATAAATAAATAAAATCAACAGCACATACTTACCTGAATGAGTTGAAGATCCCCTTCAAATGACTGTGGATCATAGCATGGGTAGGGAATTGCCTTTTTAATGGAAAATATTTGGTTAAACTTCTCTGTATCGGATGTAGAGTGGGCCCCAAGAATAATTTGAGGTTTGTTTTTCCTGGAAAAAAAATGTACGTAAGAGAATGGATGAAACTAAACTATAGTCTTAATTTGCTCAAGTCTAATCAGTGTTTTCAAATGGCTTCCAAGCACAGCAAGAAAAAGGGAACTCATGAAGCTTTGTAGTAAATTTTTTTCTTAAAAAAAGAATTATTTAATTTTATTAATTATTATTATTTTTTTTAATTTGACCAGAGAGACAGAGAGAGAAAGAATTGAGAAAGCAAGCCACCAGGTCTGGGATTCAAACCATGGTCAGCCATGTGAGAGTCCAGTGCCTCAACAAACACACCACCTGCCAGCCCCTATAGTGCCTTTTAACTAAAAGTCTCAGGATGTATGTTATGACTAGCTCCTTCAGCTTCATGGTATCTTTTCAAGGAAGAACAACAGAAAGGAAGTCCCAGATGTAAGAGCATTGCATTGTAAATGGCAGATGTAAGAGCATTGTGTTGTAAAGGCCTGGGGAGTTCTGTTTGGGTGTTGACCTGGACTAAGAGCTTTCTTCAAGTGGGGGGTGGTACCCAGGATGTTGGGGTAGGGGCATTTGGGTTCTTCCCTTTGGTGGTTGCCAATTTTTGCATTTGCTTTAGATCTGTTGAATAAAGCCCCTCCCCTAGTGTCCTTCCAGGCCACCTAATGGAAAAAACTAAACCCAAGAGCTAAAGCAGAGGCAGGTTTGCCTTCCTGTGCTTCTGGGGAATAGTGTGCTTGCTAAAGTCTTTGAAGATGAGCAAGGTTGACCAGAGTCAAATTTCTAAAAGTCAGAATGAATAAATGAACCTTAGTTACATAGTAAAATTTTAAATCCCAATATACATACACACAGGGAAGCAAACAAAAATCTAGGGCTAGCCTCATGTCTAGTTCATGTACCTAACAACCATTCCAGAAGGGGGGAAAACAATTCCTGATTAGTTAGGCAGACTTTGCACCAAGCAGTGCTATGAATCAAGTATCCCAATAGCTACTTTCACTTACAGTAAATTGTGCTGAAGTTCTTATTTGACACATTATTATTTTACTTAACAATGTAAGGTTAATCTCATTGACTCTTCTTTGTGACAAACTAGTGACTAAGCCTCTTTTGTTTATGCAATTTAGGCTGAAGTGAACAGGGGGATAGCAGATATTGGTTATGGGGCCAGCAGGTGGCGCGGTAGTTAAGGGTGCTGGACTCTCACGTGGCTGATCATGGTTTGAGTCCTGAACCTGGCAGCTCAGCTTGCTTTCTCACTTTCCCTCTCTCTTTCTCTCTTGCTCTGTCCCTCTCTGGTCAAATTTAAATAAATAAATAAAGTGATTTTTAAAACAAAACAAAACAAAACAAAAAAAACAGGTCAGGGTTATCAACAGTTATTACTCATTAAGAACATAGCAGCAAATTCATGTGATAAACATTATTCTGCCTTTCAGATAATGCCTAGGAAAACCATTCGCTTGAACCATAGGAAATGATTTAAAGTTGAATAATCAAGTAGCAATAACTTTCCTTCGTACTTTATTTTTTCAGAAGTTTTGCCAGAGGGTGTGTGTACTTGCCAGAGAGAGACAGAAAGACAGAAAGAGAGAAAAAGAGGATGAGGGAGAGGAAGGAAGCACTTCACATGGGTAATGGCCACATCACAATTCCTTTTCTTCTATTTCTGCATGCCATTAGGATTTGGGACACAGGCATGATGCGCTTCTCAAGTTTTAGGGTCCAGAACTCAAACGGGCTGGCCATGTGGGATCTGGCAGCCTTAATCACCAGGTCATGGAGCTAGCCCAAGCAGCAGCAACTTTTCTATGTGTCAATATAACATAAATAACATGGAATAGTAGCAATGATGTAATAGTAAGCAAAGCAGCTGTATCATCGAGAAATTAAATTTGATCATCTTTGTAAAATATACTTAGGAAAAACATCGGCAACAAAATATAACAAAACACTAACAGTGATTGTGTTAGGTTGATGAGATTGAGTCCTATTTTTTCTTATTTTAAAAAATTTTAATTATGTTATTCATAGTGGAAAAAACACAAAAATAATATTAGAAAATGATCATGCATTTTAATCTTATATTTTAGGATCTGGCCTTTCTATATAGAGGTCAATATTATAATAGGGCATAACGTAGAATGTGCTTGCCCATTTTCTTCTCCATCCCTACCTAATCTGACTTTGGATTTGATAGTCATTTTCACCTCTTCGAGTCAACCTTGAGAATGAGAGAAGCGGAGAACTACTTACAGGTCACAGTGAGCAGCTGTCAACACCCAATTTTCTTTGATCAAAGCCCCTGCACAGATTTGCAGCCCTTTGATCAGAGCCATGTAGCATCTTGTATAAGGTGGAACTTCATTTCCTCCTATAATTCTTTCTGGAAAAACTAAAAGAGTGATGCAGAGTGAAATTCTATGTTATCTGGTCATACTTTGCTGTGAAAAAGTCTGGCAATCCTAAACAGATTCAGTGAACGTTTATAGATATGTGCTCTGTGTGAGAGTAAATCAGACAGAGGGTCTGGGTGATGGGTTTGGTATTTCCTTCTGTAGCTTTCTTATCTATAATTATGTTCCCTTCCACACTTCCATACCTAACAGTGTTTTCTCATGATGAGTTTAGTATACCCGGTTTTTCAGTAAATTTTATTACAAGGAAACATTCCTATTGCATCAGATTGCTGTCACATGTCTTAGTTTCACCTCACCCTCCATCTCTCTTCTTAATTATTAGTGTAAGCATGAGAACAACACAGCAATCTTCTCTTTTAAAGCAAAGTTTCTCACATGCTAGCATCATAGTAATCACTGCAAAGTGCTTGCTAACAATGCGGACTCCCTAGCCCTACCCCAGATAGTCTGGTTCAGAACCAGGGAACCTGCATTTTTAAGCAGTTCAGGTGATTCTGATGCCAGTGGTCCTCAGAGCACTTGTGGGATTTATAGGCGGTGCCCAAGTCTAGGAAGCAGTGTTTGCCCTACTTTTGCTTCTTTGTTCAGGCATTAGCAGCAGAGACATCTCACAAGAGAGTCATTTGATGAAGGTGTGGCCAGAGAGTAGGAGGACGAAGTGATCAAAGGCTGGAGGGCTGCAGCGGGACTGGAGGCTGCAGTGGAGCGGGGTGGTCGGGGCTACCACATCCTTGGCAGGACACCCACAGCTTGAATCTGGTTCCCAAACTTGACATATTTTCTCTTTAGTTTACATGGGGACTGAGTCTCTGCCTTCTGATTCAGGGGATAGACGATCGGATGATCACAAATTAAAAAATTCCTCATTAGTAAAATATATGCTGTGTAACTAATGGCACCTTTGCATCTTAATAGATGAAAAAGAAAAAAAGCATCTTTTGGAGCAATCAGTCTATGAAGAAATTAAACCCATCATCTTGGTTTTATGAACTCCAAGTTAGTTTGGCTTCCCAAGCCATTTGGATCTGCACTAAATACAATAGTCCATCTTATAAACACTATATTGTAGGGTTTTAAAGGTTTTCCTTATTTTTATCTTTTTTCCTGTTTTGTTATTATTTATGTGCAAAAACTGAGGCAAGGCAAATGAACTAAGGAGTGGGACTGTAAAATGTATGTTATAGCTAAAGATCAAATGTTGATGAATGTCCCCAACAGGGAAAGACCAATGGCAAATTTATTAACTGCACACATCTTGCCCCCCCCCCCTTTTTTTTTTGGAGAGGTTTTTGCTATAGGGCGCATGCGCTTGCCAGACAGACAGAGAGAGACAGAGAGACAGAAAGCGAGAAATCACCCCCCAGGGGGGATGGTCACGCCGCAATCCCTTCTCTTCCATTCTCCTCTCGGGATCTCGGGCACGCATGCACACGCACCCAGCGTGAGTTCTAAGCCACCGGGTCCGGGATGCAAACCGCGGTCGACTTCGTGGGAGTCCAGCGACATAGCCATTATGCTAACTGCTGGTTCCCCAAACATCTTGCCCTTTTGATTCCAGGTTGAAATCACAACAGGGTCTCTTTCCTAAGCAATTTACATATCATTCTTCTTTTTTCCTTTGATGTTTCTATAACTATTTAAAAAATGGATACAAAGAAGAACTAAACACTGTTGTTGACTATCAAAGAGCTTTGGCAGTAGAAGAATAAAGCTCAAGCTGTGGACAGGTCCATCTATGAACAATCACGACGCTGGACAGGATTCTAAGTGTCTTTAGATGGTATAAGTGAGGAGCCATTTGAAAGCCAGTGAGGTTGGGTATTATGAGAATGAAACAGGTAGCCTTCAGAGTAAAATTAAATTGAGCTTAATGATTCCCCATGTTTATATGCTTTTGAGGTCCAGACTTGTCTTAGAGCTAGCTTAACTGTCAGCAAAGTGATTTTGTAAAGCTCCGACTAGACCTACTATTATTATTTTATTTGTTTAGATTAAGTACATTTTAGCTTTTCTACAATGTAAGCAGTGTATCTTTTCCTTAAGAATTCAGAGCACCTTTAACATAATATTTATCTCTATCCCATCTCTGGGATGTAGGAAGTGTCAGGCAATTTCTTAAAGCTCAGGAAACAGAAAGAGTAAAGTCCCATCGTCATAAAGTCAGACAGAGTGGGAAAGAATCCCCTTCTCCTGGACTCCCTGCCATTCATAGTCCATGTCCTACCACAGGCTGGATTGTCTGTCTCAGGTTGGACACTGCATTATTGGCCTTAAAAATCTTACACTATTCCATAGTAAAGGTAGCATTCTGTTTGGAAAGACAATTTAGTAAGTTACAGTAAAATCAAAGCAAAAATCAATACTAAGAATAACAACAACGAGAGCATCTATGATTTACCAGACACTCGTTTGTGCCAGACACTGGCTCTAGTAGTTGTTGGAGGGGAAGGTGGATGGTGTTATTTCCAGGTAGAGATAAAGAAGATGAAGTTTAGATAAGATAATTTGTCCATGTTTACACAGGTAATAAATGGGAAAGCAGTGCTATAACCAAGTTCGACGTCATGAAAAAACTATTTTTTTTTCCATTGGGAAGCACTGGCTCCTAAAATGGTCTTTACCTTTTGAAATACAGCGCCATCTATTGGAACACAGTCATGAGACAATATTCGTTTTTAAGAAGATAAAAAGAAAAATGCTCTTTTTTTTTTGACAGTTTTTTCATTTTCAAATAAGAGCTTATCCAAAAGCTGAGAATCTGATCATGTATAGGTTCATACTTGCACATTAATATTTGCATACAGTTTTTTAGACTGACGGATTTTATGCTACCACCATGGCTTTGAATGAGCTTGTGACTCCCATGTTAAGAACCCTAGCTCTGTGCTAGCCTCATGGTCTAGTAGTTGAGGAGGTAGGATCCCAACTGTGATTTGTATCTTGGCCCTGGTGGCTTGAAAAACACACCAAGGGGACCAGCAGTAAGCATAATGGCTATGTCGCTGGACTCCCATGTAGTTGACCGCAGTTTGAGTCCCAGACCCGGTGGCTTAAAACTCATACCGGGTGCATGTGCGTGCGTGCCCAAGATCCTGAGAGGAGAATGGAGGAGAAGGGATTGTGGCGTGGCCATCCCCCCTGGGGGGTGATTTCTCGCTTTCTGTCTCTGTCTCTGTCTGTCTGGTGAGTGCATGCGCCCTATAGCAAAAAACTCTCCAAAAGAAAAAAAAAAAAAACACAAAAAAACCCCCCCAAAAACACACCAGGCATGTTGTGCAAGCGCCCCAAATCCCAACAGAATGGAGAAAAGGAGAAGGGAGTTTGGCATGAGCATGCCATGTTGGGAGGTACTTTTTCCCTCTCTCTCTGTCTCTCTCTGGAGAGCACACATGCACTCTGACAATTAAAAGAAAAAAAGAAAAAACAGAAGCCTAGCTCTGAGGGTATCACTGAACTGTTTATGTGAATAGCTAATAGTATCAACTCTGGGTGCAAATCCTAGCCCTACTACTTCCTGGCTAATGGACCTGCGTACATCCACTTGACCTCTCTGTGCCTTAGTTTCCTCATGTGCAAAACGGGACTCATAACAATGATACCTAAGAAGATTAAGTAAATTAATATAGAGTAAGCATTTAGAATACTGCTACATTTAAATTTAGTAAGTGTGGCAAGTTCTAGGTAGGTATATAGTTCATTGGAATATCTTACTCTGATGCAATGCTTCTCTTCACCACCCCTACCACTGGAAATAAACACGTTTACAAATTCTGAAACTAAAAGTTTTAAGATTTTCCTGAGACATATTTAGTTGTATTTGTATGACTGGGAGGTCCAGTTAATAAATAATCTATACATTCCCAATTTAATGGCTTTACTGTTTTCCACTTAAAGGTTTTGCTATGTAGATCTGGCCTGAATTCATGACTGCCACCAGATATGGTTAATACTTTCACAGGTTTTTTTTTTTTTTTTTTTTTTTTTTTTTTTTGTGAACACAGATGGTATATTTTCTTCTTTAAAAAGTCAACACACATTTTAGATAGCAAAACCAAATGATAACATTACAATGATTGGAAATCAAGCTATGATTATTTTTCCTTTTCCCTTAACATTAAACATAAAACAATACAGAATTCTACTTTCTCATGAGCAAAACTAAAGAGTATTTTTCAGTAAACATGTCTTACCTCCAGGAATTAGAAGGAGAAAGATGATAGTAGGGATAGAAAAAGGTAAAGACATTTTCATGCTGTCTGCTATCCACATATGGAGACCAGTTAGTTTCAGGTGTTGACATTAGTAATATATAATGAGATGCAAAGGATGTGGTTTTCTTTCTTTTTTTTTTTCTTTTACTGCTCTGCTGAAGATTTTGGTGTTTTATTGTTGGAAAAACATAACCTTATTTTATCTATGGTGTGGTTATTTGTTTGTTTCACAAGTGAGCTCATTTCATTTGGGGTTAAATGTCTTCTCTTCTAAAGGGTAAATATGAAGCTGTGAGACTGTGTTAATTTAAGAAAATTAAAAGAAAATTGCTCCTTTGGCAACTTTTTAAAAAAGAATATTTATTTAATTCCATTTGTTGTTATTATTTGTTTCAATTTCATCAGAGAGAGAGAGAGAGACAGAGACAGAGAAAGGGAAAGCAAGAAAGTAAGCCACTAGGTCCAGGACTCGAACCGTAGGTGACCCTGTGGAAATCCAGTGCATTTAACACCACATCACCTGCCGGCCCCATCCTTTGACAATGTTTAACTTCTGAATAAGAGTTTACCTAAAAGCTGAAAATTCAAATCTAAGTTAGAATTTGTTTTTAATTTTTAATTTTTATTTTCATGAGAGAGAGAGAGGGAAGGGAGAGAAGGAGAGAGGTAAATTTTTTTCATTTTTTTTAATATTCAGAGGGTATGTGTGTGCTCACTAGAAAGAGATGAAGAGAAAGAGAGTGAGAGGGAGAAAGTGGACGTGGTGGCTCACGATCCAACAAATACTTATTGGAGAGGATAAAAGCATCCCCAAATGGGGTGTGGTCTGCTTCATCCCTTATTTTCCAGGGTTGGAGGTAGTTTTGATAGAGTCTCGCAATTGTGATCCTCTGTCCTTGTTTCCCAGTTAGGATTATAGGAGCATGGTACTGCACATACTCTATTCAGGCTGGCCCAGGACTGGAACCCGGGCCTTTCATAGTGGCACTCTGCCATTTGCACCACAGTAGCTGGGCTTGAAATATCATTTTAAAACTTATTCTAGTTGAGAAAACATAGACATTTGATGTGTTCATTATTGAAACTGTTTGGTAATCATCAAGGAAAAACTAAAATTAGATTTTTTTTTTCTTTTGCCATAGGGCACATTTAGTTGCCAGAAAGAAGTAGAGAGAAAAAGAGAGAGAAAGTGAGAAATCACCCACTTTGGGGGATGGCCATGCCACAATCCCTTCTCCATTCTCTTTGGGTTTTGGGCATGCATGCAAATCCGCCTGATGTGATTTTTCAAGTTGCCATGTTCGGAGTTTGAACTGCAGATTACCATGTGGGAATCCAGTACCTTAGCCACCATGCCACTTGCTGGTTCCCCAAGTGAGATTCCTAACTGACACCATTCAAGTACAGAAGCACTAAATGAGCGTTCAGATGAATATTTATACAAAAGTAGAAATGAAAAATGTACTTTGGAATATGATTTCAAGAGCAGAACTTATAAAAGATAGATTTAATTATGAAAAGTTAAAACTCTGGTATCTGAAAACATCAAACATAAAGGTCAAATTGCAAACATTTTCATTATATCTGACCCAAAAGGGCATTTTTACAAAATGATAAGATACACACCTGGAAAAAAAATGATCAGGGGATTCGAGCAGGTAATTTCAAAAGAAGCAACTTAATTAAATGTAAATGGCTGCTGTATTTCTAATCTACAGAGTCATGCTTAACATATAGCATGAGCTTTTCACTAATAAAAATGCAATTTAAAACACTTAAGTACCTTTTATTATTCAAATTTATAAAAATTAAAAAAAGAATACCCTCTGTTGTTGCAAATTCTTATGAGTTGATGATATTTCAAACTGCAATTTTTCTGGAAGGCAACACTTATAAAAGATAATTTAATTTCGTAGAGTCTTTGACCCAACAAGTCAATTTAAAAGAATTGTAGGGATGCATAAAAATTGAGTTATGAGAAGTTTTCTTGCAGTATTATTCATAATGAGAAAAGAGTTGAAAACAATAGAAATACCCCCAACTGAGGCATTGGTTAAGTGTGTTAGTGTCCTACTGTTGCTGTGAAAGTGTGGGCTGGATTGCGGATTGGAGACTGCAATGGGCTCCTACATTTCTCACGCATCTGCAGATGAATGGTCTCAGCCCTATTCCCTGCTCTGTGAAGGACAAGCCTGGAAACAGAATTTGCCTGATGTAGGACAGGTGCGAGAAGGACAATTGTTCTGTTTTGACTTTCCGAGCTGTGGCTTTAGAATAAACTTGGTCATGAGAACAGTCTTTTATGGGGTTCTCACCAAATCTTTCTGGTTGCAATCTAGTTAGTCAGATGTGGTCTCGGGCCAGAGGTGTTTGTGTGTTGGGTTTTCTCAGTAGTGAGGCTGTCAGACCATCTTACTCCCCCCTACCCCAAGCCTGAAGCTCTGCATCTCTGTCACCAATGAGACCACTCGCTGCCCGTCACTGCTGCTGCATCTATTGTGACCACTGTGACCGTCCTTCATTTCCTTTCTTTTTTTAATGACAACTTTATTGAGATGTAATTCACATGCCATATAATTTACCCATTTAAAATGTACAGTTCAATGATTTGAGGTATGTTACATTATTCATTAAACATTGTTGCATATCTATCACATAATATTTGCCACTTTAACCATTTAAAAATTATTTATTTAATTTAATTTATTTATTATTATTATTATTATTATTATTATTATTATTTTAAAATTTGCTACAGGGTACATGCACTCAGCAGGGACAGACCGAGTGAGAGAAAAAGAGACAGGGAAAGTGAGACAGCAAGCCACCAGGCCTGGGACTTGAACCATAGTTGGCCATATGGGAATCCAGTGCCTTAACCACCATGCCACCTGCTGGCCCTGAACCACTTTTAATTGTACAATTCAATGGTATTACTTATATTCACAATGTTGTATGATCATCATATGATGTATTTCTAAAACTTTCTTATCACCTTAAACAGAAACTATAACCATTAAGCAAGGACTCCCCTCTGCCTCTCCTGGGATAACCTCTAATCTGTTTTCGGTCTCTAACATTTGTCTACTGTACATATTTCATGTAAGTGGAATCATGCAATATTAGTCCTGCTGTCTGGCTTATTTCTTGTGACTTAATATCTTCAAGGTTCCTTTTAGTGTTATAGCAAGAATCAGAACATTTTCTTTCTTATGGCCAAATGATATTCTGTTGTTTATCCACTCATCTGTTGATGGATATTTGGGTTGTTTCTGATATCGTGAATGATGCTGTAAAAGAATCTGTTCAAAGTTCTTCGTTCGATTTCTTTAGGTGTACGAGGAGTGAAATTGCTTGGCCATATGATAATTCTATGTTTAGCATGTCAAAGGCCCTCTCCCTCTATTTCTTGACAATTTTAGAAACGAGTCTATTGTTACTTTCTCTACACCTACTTCTGTTTTAATTCTCAGTCTTTTCAATATCCTTGCAGCATCCTGGCCTCTCAATTCCTTGAACTCTTCTTTTCAACATTTTGTCTTCACTCTGCTTCACCCACCTCCCTACTTACTCCCCTTGTTATTCCTTAGATCATCTGCATTAGCAACACTCCTTCATGGTCTTCATTTCAGTCATCTCTCCAGTACCCTCTGGAACAAATCCTTCGGCTCTTCTGGGACTTGAATCTATTGATCCCACCATTTTCGCTCTCCCTCACTCTCATTATGTCCTCATCTCCATCTTCCCTGAGCTTAAATCCCATATTCAGTTATTTTTGGTCACTGCTGTGAGTACAGTTACGACTCCAGTGTCCCTCCAATGTCCTTAGGTCATATTTTCCTGCAAAACTACCACTCTAGGTAAAATGAACTCTTACCTTTACTCCCCACAGGCATCCTAAAAAAAAATCACACAACTCTTTGGTCTTACCTTAATTCATGACCCTGAACCTCAAGTGGGCCTTTAATGCTTTCTGGAAATCAGAATTACATTTCTCTACTTCTTTCATTTTTTCTGTTCTTCTAAATAGCTATTTCATATCTTACTTTTCATACTTTCTCATCTCTCCACAAATAGTCAATACCTACTGCCTCTTCCACTGTTAGCTGCTGACCTTGCTTCCTGCATACTGAGGAGACTGAAACGATCGGGAGGGGACGTCCACAGACTCCCTCCACCACATCTACCCGCCTGTGGGATCTGCACGTGCACACTCCACTCCCCTTCAGTTACTGGACAGACTATGCTCCCATCTGGAACCACTTCCTCCACTTTTGCACGGCCTCATCCTCTCTCACCTGCCTAACGGTGTCATGCCAGCAATTCTTCCTACGTGCCTCAGTCAAATATCCTTTTCTACTGAATCAGTCTCATCAGCATCAAATGTTGTTATTCCTACCACCTTAAAAATAACCTCCTTTCACACTACCATCAACAGAACATTTTCCATCTTTGTGTCCCTTAAATGTTTTGCTTCTTTGTTCATCCCCTTTGAACTTCCCCCATTTCCCACCCTCCTCCCACACCTTCTCATGCTCACAGTTGCTCTCCAGGCATTTATTTATTTATTTATTTATTTATTTATTTATGGTCTTTTTTTGAGAGAGATTTTTGCTATAGGGCACATGCACTTGCTGGAGAGACATAAAGAGACAGACAGTGAGAAATAATCCCCCAGGGGGGATAGCCATGCCGCAATCCTTTCTCCTCCATTCTCCTCAGGATTTTGGGCATGCATGCACATACATCCGGTGTGAGTTTTAAGCCTCTAGGTCTGGGACTCAAACTGCAGTTGACTATGTGGGAGTCCAGTGACATAACCATTACACCATCTACTGGTCCTGCTCTCCACACTTTTACACCTTCCAATCATGATGTGAAGATTCATTTTGTATGTTTTAATGATATACAGTGATTGAATGTAAAATGATAATAATAAAAGATATTTTAAAATAATAACCTCCTTTTGTCCAACCTGTGGCCTGGTGGTTAAGGCAGCTGAATCCCACATGGCAACCTGATGGTTCAAGTCTTGGATCCAGCAGCTTGAGAAACATGCCAGGCATGTGTCCATGCATTCCCAAAATCCCAAAAGGAGAGAGGAATGGAGAAGAAGGGATTGTGGTGTGACCATTTCCCTTGGGGAGGAGGTGCTTTCTCTCTTGCCCTCTCTCTCTTTCTCTGATGAGTGCACATACTTTCTAGCAAAAAAACCCCCCAAAAAACAAAAACAAAACAAAAAAAACTAAACTAAACTAAAAAACCATAAAAACAAACTCTCCTTTAATCTTACCTTTCTTTATAGTCACTGCCCCATATCTCTGCTCTCCTTATAGCAAAACACCTAAAAGAGCTGATTATTCTCAATGACTCTAATCCCTCTGTTCTAATTCTTCTTGAAATCCAGTTGATTGCTAATGGCCGCTAATATCTATGTTCTACCTTTGTTTGGGGACACAGATAGATGAATTTTCTAGTCGTCCGTGTAGTTTTGTGCAACAATGTGACCGAGTCTTAGCTAACGGAATGTGAACAGAAGTGATGTGCTCTGCTTTTAGGGTTAACCTGTAGTTATCTTCATTTGCAATATCTCTCCTTCCTGAATAGAGAACCTGGTGGGGTTGAGGAGGGCAGGGCTGGTTGAACAACCTGCATTGGACCATGATGTGCATGAGAAATATTATTTTACTGTAAAACCTCTGTGATTTCAGAGGGTGCCTAGTACAGATGCTAACGTTGGAATTTTCTATTCCATTTGTTTTAGGTCATTGCACATACCTGTGTATTTTCTTCTGTCTAACTAAGGCTCAGTATTTTTCTTTCTTTTATTTTTTTAGAGGTTTTTGCCTTAGGGTGTGTGTGTTCATGGGAGAGAGGGAGATAGACACAGTAAGAGGGAAAATGAGAAATCACCTCCCAGGGAGGATAGCCACACCACAATACCTTCTCCTCCATTTTCCTCCCAGGGTATTGGTCATGCACACACATGTGCCTGGTGTGATTTTCAAGCCACTGGGTCTGGGACTTGAATCGCGATCAGCCATGTAGGAGTCCAGCAACGTAACTTCTATGTCATCTGCTGGCCCTGGGCTTAGTCTTTTGTTCTATTCTCTATTTTTTTTTTTAGTTGCTGTTAATAAGAAATGTACTGATTTAAAAAAAATCCAAATGCTGGCATTGTCCAGAAAAATGTAACAGGTTTATTCATAATCGTTATAAGGTTGAACTGCTGAAACTTGTTCACCGAAACATTTTGGCGTGCATTAATGCTTTACATCCACACACAAATGAAAATGTAAAAACTGCAAATACCCGATTCCTGTCCCCTATTTTCTACTCACAATCATATACTTAGGTACCTTTTGACTCCATGGTAAAAAAAAAAAAAAAAAATCTATCTATCTATCATCTATCTGTCTATCTAATGGTCAGAACTACCAGTAACAAGAAAAAGAGAAAATAATTTTTTTTTTTTTTTGAGAATGAAGTATTTCCCATCATAGTGGATTCTTAAGCATGTTCTCCACATATGCAGCCTGCTAGCTGGATGTCTTTTGGCATAATTGTTACACGTTTTGCATGGATAGCACACAGGTTGGTATCTTCAAAAGGGCCTACCAAATAGGCCTCACTTGCCTCCTGCAAAGCACCAATAGCTGCGCTCTGAAAGCGCAGATCTGTTTTGAAGTCCTGAGATATTTCTCGTACCAGACGCTGAAAAGGCAGTTCGCGAATCATTTCAGTGGGCTTCTGATCAAGGTCTAATTTCATGGAATGCCACAGTACTGGGCCAGTAACGATGAGGTTTCTTCACCTCTCCAGTAGAGGGCGCACTCTTGCAAGTGACTTCTGTAGCCAGTTGCTTCCTGGGTGCTTTACCGCGGGTGCATTTGCAGACTGTCTGCTTTGTAGGACCATGGTATAGAGACCTCCTCACTTACTCCCCTTCTTGGTTTGCTAGAGGTGAGCTAGAGGCGGCGCTGGCGCTGGAGAGCAACCGCGGCGTGGCGACGGCTGCAAAAACACCTGTTCCACTCTCTGTTTACACTCGTTCTTGGTTGTTATCATCTCTTCCTGTGGCCTTAAATTTATATGTCCAGTCCAAACCTCATGTCTTTTTGACATTTCTACTTGGAGTTCTAACAAACATTTCAAATGCAACATCTCTAAAATTGAACTATTGCGTTTCCTTCCAGAATTTGCTCTTTCTGTAGTTTTAGTCATTTTAACTGTTGATAACTTTATCCTTTTTGCTGCGTGGGAAAAAAAAAATTTTTAACTCCTCAGCTTTAACTATCAGGATATTTTGTTTACATTCAAAAATCGTCTAAAATCAAATCACTTACCATTATCTTCTCTGCTACTTTCACGGTCAATGTCACCTTCATCTTTTGCTTAGATTCTGAAATAGTCTTCTTATAGAAATAGTCTGCTCCAACCCTTGCCCCATAATGGGTTATTCCTCAAACAATGACTACACTGATCCTTACAAAACATAAGTCAGATTTCTGGTTTCTGTTTATGATGCAGAAAGTTGGAAAAAGTATTGATCCCACCTTTACAACAAAGAAAAATCTAGATCATCTATAAAATTGTAACTTCTCTTAAATTTCTCAGATGATTGAAGCTGTAGGTCAACTAAATAGCCTCAAGGGAGAGATTGGACTTGCTTACTCAGAGCAGCATATGATAGGCAGAAATGCTGGTCATCATGCAAGATGATCATAAGAAATCATAAATTGATGAGGGCCTAGTGTGGTTAGTATGATAGATTTTCTTCATGGACCTTACCATGAGAACGACTGAGGGTGAGGTGGGAGGCTGGAGAGAAGGAAAACATGAAGTTTTGCCATGATTCCCAGTTTTCATCACAGAACAAAAGCTCTAAGCTGCTGAGAAAAGGGCAGTAAATCCTCTCTCAGGGAATGGGTGGAGAAGCATCAAGGCTTGGGTAAGAGAAAAACAAAACTCCATAACCCTGTACTCCTGGGACAGAGGCAAGAAAAGGTCCTTGGCCATTAGAGAAGGAATAGTATCACGGAAGTGGCCCTCCACCGAAAACCAAGGCACACAGTGCAGGCCTAAGACGGAGGCTGAACCATGAGCACAGAAAATGATTCTCCATCCCCGCTCCAGGCAAATCACAACAGACTACTGCTGGGAGAGGGCACAAACGTGTGGAGTGTGAAACTCTTCGATGTTCAGGCTCATAGGAAAATGGAACGGGACTTTGAGATAAAGTCTCTGGTAACCCTACCCCAACCATAAGTACAAGGTCATGCTAGAGAAATTAAAAGCATGTGGTATATTGAGGGTAACTGCAGCAACAAAAAAGGCAAATTGAGATGAACACTTGACTAGATCGACTCAATTCTTCACTTTAGAGGCCTAGAAAAAGAAGAGGTTTTCTCATATCCAGACATGAAACTATTTACTGCAGTGGCTACTGGCCTGCAAATGATAACACATGAAGAGACAAAGAAGAACAGCGCACTGTCAAGAGACAAAGCAATCAATAGAATCAGACTCAGATATGACTCCGAGGTTAAAACTTTCAGAAAGGGAATTTAAATAGTTATGATTAACATGTTAAAGTTGGGCCAGCCTGTAGCCTAGGAGTTAAGGATGCTGTCTGTATCCCAGCTATATGTTCAACTGCATGGTTCAAATCTCAGACCTGGTGGTGCAGAAAACATGCTGGGCATATGTGTTTTTGTGTGTGTATGTGTGAATACCCCGAATCCCAACAAAGTATAGAAATGGAAGAGAAGGGATTGCAGCATGGCCATGCCCCATCGATGGGGGACACACATTCTTTCTCCCTCTTTCTCTGTGTCTCTCTCTGGCAAGTGTATGTGCCCCCTGACAAAAATGTAAAAGATGTGTTAAAGTCTAGTGTTGAAGATGGATAGCATACATGAAGATATAAAGGATATTGGTAGAGAGATAGAACTGCTATAAGAAGTAATCAAATGGAAATACTGGAGATGGAAAACATGGTGAAAAACTAAACCTTGATATTTAAAAAAAATTTTTTTTTGGAGAGTTTTTTTGCTATAGGGTGCGTGTGCTCGCTAGAAAGACAGAGAGAGACAGAGAGACAGAAAGCGAGAAATCACCCCCAAGGGGGGATGGCCACGCCACAATGCCTTCTCCTCCATTCTCCTTTTGGGATCTTGGGCACGCACGCACATGCGCCCGGTGTGAGTTTAAGCCACCGGG
Source organism: Tupaia tana (assembly GCA_026018925.1). Taxonomy (NCBI): domain Eukaryota; kingdom Metazoa; phylum Chordata; class Mammalia; order Scandentia; family Tupaiidae; genus Tupaia; species Tupaia tana. The sequence continues at coordinate 43,886,388 of JAKSZU010000006.1, read as the reverse complement.
TCTGGACTCAAACTACGGTTGACTACATAGGAGTTCAGTAACATAGCCATTACACTAACGGCTGGTCCCTAACTTTGATATGTCTATTGATACACGCAATGTAGCTGAGAAAATGGGAGACTTGAAGACAGGTCAATAGAAATCACCCTAACTGAAGCTCAAAAAGAAAAAAAGCATAAAAAAATCACATCAAACCAAACAAAAACAAGCTTAGAGCAAATTATTCAAGAACTTTGGGACAATATCAAACTTATAGTTATGTAATTGGAATTCCGGTAAGAAAATAGACAAGGAATGAAGAAGAAATATTTAAAGAGATGATTAATATCGTTATTTTTTTTTTTTTTTTTTTTTTTTTTTTTGCTATAGGGTGCTTGTACTTGCCAGAGAGAGACAGAGAGACAGGGAAAGAGGGAACGTGAGAAATCATCCCCCCAGGGAGATGGCCATATCACAATCCCCACTTGTCCATTCTCTCCTCAGGAACTGCAGGCACACAGGCATATGCACCCGGCTCACCCTGCATGCCACCAGGTTCAGGACTCAAACCATGCAGTTGGCCATGTGGGATCCAGCTCCCCAACCACCATGCCACCTGCTGACCCTAGGATAAATCGTTTATTCCTAGTAAAGAAATAGGGAGCTTGGCATTTTTCTCTGTTAGTCTAGGCCCGTCTTTGCAGTAAAACTCATTGTTTTAACTAATTTGAAGTACTGGGACAAACTTAACTTCTCTAATTCAATTTCTAGAACATGATATGTTCATTCATTCAGTATAAAATACTTACGAAGTATCAACTATGGGCTACATCTGGGATTACTACCCAATTGAATCTTGTGGTGAAATAGAGACCAGAGTCATTAGTTTGGCGCTGGTCTTAGTGCTGAGGCCAGTGATTAGAGCAAAACTTTGGAAACAAGTTAACCCTGGTTCTAAATACTGCTCCTGTCATTTAATATCATATCTGAGTAACTAAGTATCTAACTTATGGGTAATTGAGAGGTTTACAGAAAAGTAAAGTTTCTGACTGTGAAGAACTTAGGGTGGAGTGATCCCAGGCAACCCCCTACCCATGTCCCAGGTGATTATAAAGTAGATGTCTGTGTAGAGAAGTGCTCATGTAAAGTGTTGCCTGGTACATAATCAGCATTCAGAAAATGTCACTGTACCTCTGGTGCCTCAACTCAACCTGGAATCACTCTCCAATCGTAATCTTTGCAAGATGCACCCCCTATGGGAAAAGCTGATTTCTTCTTTATCAAGACTAGGGTGGGGAGTGGATGGTGTCAAAGACAGAAGGTCTCTTCCACATGAGACAGGGCCTGGATGGGAATTGTTGCCCAAGGCTTGTTTCTAGGGACTATGGTGTTAAGACTTTGTCACTCCTCCTCTCAGCTTCTCTCAGCATGTGGTGACCAGGGGCGTTAGCCCCAGGCAACACACCTCTGCAGTCCCCACTGGTCAGAGGGGGTAGTGCCCTCCCCTCATTTTTCTGAGACTTCCTTTATTCAATCTTCCTTCTGCCTCAAAACAACCAGATGTCTGTTTTATTTTGTTGTGTATATGTGTGAAAACTCATAAGACATTTACTAATCTGTCTTATGAAAGTCCTAGAATTGGCAGATTTTGAGGATTAACTGGTGGTAAGGACTAGGTGTTGGATATGTAGGGGTTCTTATACTTTATTCTCTGTACTTTTGGACTTTAAAAAATAGGGTCATCAGTGACTTTCAGTTCCATCTACATTAATTGTATTTTTGACAGAGAATAGCCTTGTACGATATCTGTGCCTGTAGATGGTGAAGCAGTTACGTCGTTGTACTCCCACATGGTTGACCACTATTTGAGTCTTGTACCAGGTGTCTTGAAACTCACACCAGGCATGTGTGCATGCCCAAGATCCCAAGAGGACAATGGAACAAAAGGGATTGTGGTTTGGCCATCCACTGGGGGTGGGGTGGGGGGGAGTGATTTCTCACTTTCCCTCTCACTGTGTCTGTCTCTTTCTCCCTCCTATGAAAGCACACATGCCCTAAGGCAAAAACTTCCAAAAAAAAAACTCTGCCATTTATAGGAAGAGACATTATTGAACTTGATGAGTCCATCAACGATCACATATTAGCACTCTAAAAGGATTTGACTAGCTGTTTTCCGGCTGGAACCACGGAGGGCGTTCAAGAGAAGAAATAGAAGGTTCCTGCTGTGGCAGAAACCAAGAAAAAGGCTTCTGCTGTGGTGGGAGCCACCAAGAGAAAGGTTCCTGCTGTGCCAGAAACCCTTAAGAAAAAGCGAAGGAATTTTGCAGAGCTGAAGATCAAGCGACTGAGAAAGAAGTTTGCGGGACCAGCAGTTAGCGTAATGGCTATGTCGCTGGACTCCCACGTAGTCGACCGCGGTCCGAGTCCCGGACCCGGTGGCTTAAATTCACGCCGAGTGCGTGTGCATGCGTGCCCAAGATCCTGAGAGGAGAATGGAGAAGGGATTGTGGCGTGGCCATCTCCTCTGGGGGGTGATTTCTCACTTTCTATCTCTCTGTCTGTCTCTGTCTGTCTGGCGAGCGCACACACGTGCCCTATAACAAAAACCTCTCCAAAAAAAAAAAAAAAAAAAAGAAAAAAAAAAAGAAAGAAGTTTTCTCAAAAGATGCTTCTAAAGGCAAGGAGAAAGCTTTTCTATGAAAAAGCAAAGCACTATCATAAGGAATATAGACAGATGTACAGAACTGAGATTCGCATGGCCAGGATGGCAAGAAAAGCTGGCAACTTCCATGTACCTGCAGAACCCAAATGGGCATTTGTCATCAGGATCAGAGGTATCAATGGAGTGAGCCCAAAGGTTTGAACTTCAATGGCACCTTTGTTAAGCTCCATGCCCTGTGAACCACTCCCATTCTAATCCATTCATTTTACTTTGCAGCTATGATTTCTGCCTCTTAAGTAGTAGTGTAATTAGATGTGAAGTAACTCTAGGGGAATGCCTGCAAATTAATATACAGAACAGTTTTGGGCAAATGTTCACAGATCCAAATTTTCTTTGTGATCTTTTTCTGGGTAAAATGTGGAATCTGAGAAAGTGTAGGGGAACCCTGGTGTCCAAAGGATGAGGAATTTGCAAAGCAGCCATCTGGGGGTGTGCAAGCTGTCTTTCTGCTTTTGGGGAAACTGCTCAGTAGTCTGACATTTAGGAGAGTTTTCTGTAGAGTAACTGGATTCCTGGGTCTAATTACAACACAGAGACAGTACACTGGCCCCGCCCATGTCTGCTCCATTTGCGGGAGGTTCTGACAAACAACAGATGTCTTGGGTGATGGAGACACCTACTGTTTATTTTGAAGAAGGCAGCTGAAGTTAGCCCCTCGAATTCAAATGTCTGGTGTGTGTGTGTGTGTGTGTGTGTGTGTGTGTGTGTGTGTTACTGGTGGTGGTGAGTAGTCTGTGGGGTTGGGGGCTGGCGGTTTGTAATTGTGATGGCCTAATGGTGGGAGGAGTGAGGCTCAGGTACAGTTACTTAGAAAGTTGTAGCAGAGCTGGAAGGATACTTAGAAATCACATTCAAGAATTGTTCTGTCCAGTGTGGTAGCTATTAGCTACAGGTGGCTATTTACATTAAATTAAATTAAATTAAATTAAAATTAAAACTTAGAATCCTGGGACCAGCAAATGGCATCATCGTTATGTCGCTGGACTCCCATATGGCCAACTATGTTTTGAGTCCCGGACCTGGTGGCTTTAAACTCATGCTGGGTGCATGTGTGTGCTTGCCCAAAATCCTGAGAAGAGAATGGAGGAGAAGAGATTGCAGTGTGGCCATCTCTCCTGGGGAGGTGGGGGTGATTTCTCGCTTTCTGTCTCTGTCTCTGTGTCTCTCTCTCTAGTGAGCACATATCCTACAGCAAAAATCTTCCTTAAAAACCACAGAACAGGGGACTGCAGGTAACACAGTGGTTGGGATGCTGGACTCCCACATGTCTGACCACAGTTCGAGTCCCGGAACTGGTGGCTTGCTTTCTCACTTTCCTTTTCTCTCTCTCGGTCTCTCTCTGGTCAAATTAAAAATAATAATAATGACAATAAAATAAAATAAATAATTATTTTAAAAAACCCACAAAGGGGAACCAGCAGTTAGCGTAATGGCTATGTCGCTGGACTCCCACGTAGTCGACCGCGGTTCGCATCTCAGACCCGGTGGCTTACAACTCACGCCGGGTGTGCGTGCGTGCGTGCCCAAGATCCCGAGAGGAGAATGGAGGAGAAGGGATTGCGGCGTGACCATCCCCCCTGGGGGGTGATTTCTCGCTTTCTATCTCTCTGTCTCTCTCTGTCTGTCTGGCGAGCGCACGCGCCCTATAGCGAAAAAACCTCTCCAAAAAAAAAAAAAAAAAAAAAAAACCACAAAGCAAAGACCAAAACAAAACAAAAAAACTTTAGGATCCAATTCCTTGGTTACAATAGCCACATTTTAGGTGCTTACTAGTTACTTAGGGTTGGTGACTACCACACTGGGCAGCATAGATATTGAACATTTTCCTCTTCTCAGGGATTCCTTTTGGATAGTGCTGTTCTAGAGTCTTCTAGACAAATACCTTGTCTTGAAAATGAGGAGACTAAAGCTCAGAGAAGGGACTTGTCCAGTTGGTTCATGTCTGAACTGGGACCAGGAACAAGGTAATTGGCACTTCTTTCCGGATGCTGCTAAGACACTGCAGAATTAAGTTTGTGTACCAGGTACCAAGTTTTAGGTGATGAGGGTTCAATTCTGACCTCTTGCCCTCATGGGGATCATGGTCCAATTACACCTGTAACATATGGGTGTACAAGCATTTTCCTTTTTCTGTTATAATTTCTGATTCACATTTAACTGTTGTGCATTGCTGTGGGGTACAATGGTTTTTCAAATCATGCATCTATGACAATAAAATCAAGGATATTACCTTATTTGTCATCTTCAACAAAGGACACTATACTATATTGTACATGTTTGATATTCATTCTACTGGTGTTTTTTTATATATGTAGATTAGGTTTGGCAATGCCTATTTATTTATTCATTTATTTTTGCTACAGGGCATGTGTGCTTGCCAGAAAGACAGAGAGAGACAGAGGCAGAACACAAGAAATCACCCCCTGGGGGGATGGCCATGCTGCAGTCTGTTTTCCTCCATTCTCCTCTTGGGATCTTGGGCACGCATGGACATGCGCCCGGCATGAGTTCAAGCCACTGGCTCTGGGACTTGAACCGCAGTTGACTACATCAGAGTCGAGCAACATGGCCATTATGCCAACTGCTGGTCCCGGCAATGCCCTTTTAAAATTTTTTGTTGTGATATACTGTCTCATAACCTATTTGCCTTGTTTACATGGATTTAAAAAAATCTGTTAATTCTTTGTCTGGGGTCCCTCTCCCTGTGCAATCTCTGGTATCTATAGTTGCCCTCTCTACTTCCATTCCTTCAAGTCTTTCAGTTTCTGCCATGGAGTGCAGACATTCGGTTTATGTTAAGAGGGGACGTACGGTGTTTCTCTTTAATAGCTGCCTTATTTCACTTAGCATGATATCTTCTCGATTTGTTCACTTTATGCCAAATGACAGGATCTTGTTGTTCTTTATGGTGGAGTAGTATTCTACTGTGTGTATATACCATGTTTTCTTTTTTTTATAGACAGATTTTTGCTTTAGGGCATGCGTGCTTGCTGGAGAGACAGAAAGAGAGACAGAGAGACAGAAAGCAAGAAATCATACCCTACGGGGATGGCCACACTGCAATCCCTTCTCCTCCATTTTCCTTTTGGGATTTTGGGCATACATGCACGTGCACCAGGAATGAGTTTAAGCTGCAGGATTTGGACTCAAACTGCAGTTGACTGATGTGGAAGTCCAGCGACATAACTATTATGCCATCTGCTGGCCCCTATATGCCAAACTTTTTACCCTCAGTCAATTGGAATCACAGGCACATGGACATATGCCTGGCATGTGCAGTAGGCCGTAGGACACAAACCTAGGACTGTCCCCTGAGGATCCAGTGGCATTACCCTCTGGCTTCTTAGGTGGAATCCGGGCTCTCATGTTTGCAGTGACTATAAGGTGAGGGCATGGGAACGTGCACGGAGAAGGGGTATGGGCTTATTGTGTGCCTGCTGTTTCTCATATTCTAGGGGTTGAGATAGGGGTTTGCCGCTGATGATGTATTGACCCATTACGACATCTATTTCCTGCAGTGATGGAGGAGCGAGGCATGGTCAGAAGTGGGGAGACTGGAGGAGAAGGGATTTTGGCATGTCCCCCCGGGGGGTGATTTCTTGCTTTTTGTTTCTCTGTCTCTCTGGTGAGTACACGCTCCCTATAGCGAAAATCTCTCTAAAAAAACCCACCCCCACCCCTACCCCCAAATTCATCCCTGTTATTATTGCACATGGAAGTAGTTCATTCTTGAGGCCAGCAGGTGGTGTGGTGGTTAAGAGCGTTGGACCTTAAGGACATTAGACCTCCCACATTGCTGACTACAGTTTCAGTCTCTGACTTGAAGGTTTGCTTTCTCACTTTCTCTCTCTCTGGTCAAATTAACATAAATAAATAAAGTTAAATAAAGTAATTCTTTTAAAAAAATAGTTCATTCTTTAATTCTTAATTTTTTTTTTTTTTTTTTTGGAGAGATTTTTGTTCTAGGGTGTGTGTGCTCGCCAAAAAGACAGAGACAGAGAGACAGAAAACGAGAAATCACCCCCCGGGGGGATGGCCATCCCTTCTCCTCCAGTCTCCTCTCAGGATCCTGTGCACGCATGCACATGTGCCTGGCGTGAGTTCAAGCCACTGAATCCAGGACTCGAACTGCAGTCAACTACATGGGAGTCCAGCGACATAGCCATTATGCTGACTGCTGGTCCCAAAGTACACATATTAATTGTACTTATTTATGGGGTATGGTGTGATTTTTTTTTTAACTACAGGAATACAAAACGTAATGATCAAATCAGAGTAATTAGCATAGTTATGATGTAAATCACTTGTTATTATTTTGAGAACATTTAAAATCTTCTCTTTTGGCTATTTTGAAATATAGTGAATTATTGTTAACTACAGTTTTCTTACTTTGCATTTCAAGGTTTTTAGTCTGTCTTAGTTACAGTCTGTTTTCTGTTGCTATAACTGGATAACTGAGACTGGGTAATTTATAAAGAAAAGAAATTTATTTATTATGGTTTTGGAGTGTCCAGAAAGCATGGACACTAGGGTGTCCAAAAGCATGGCACTGTCATCTGGCAAGGGTCATCCTTGGGCAGAAAAGCTGAAGGTAGACGTGAGCACATGAGAAAGAGCAAGAGGTAGCTGCTTCATGACAATGCATTTCCCAGACAACCAATCCAGTCCCTTGATTACTCATTAACCCACTGATCCATTCATTTAGGAACATATTAATCCACCTATGAGGACAGTTCCCATATGACTTAATCACCTCTTATTTAGTCCCACACTGTACTGCTGTTCAACAATGGCAGTCAAATTTCAACATGAGTTGGGTGGGAACATTCAAACCATGGCACTACTTTATGCAGAATTTTAAAGTGCCTGTCATGACTCTATTAATGTCATATCTCTAAGTCTGTTATGACTTAGAATATAACACATGTCCTTCCCACAGGATTCAGATCATATAGCAAGTTTCCGATCCACATAGTGTCTCACTGTGGAAAGATGACTCTGTGCTTTCTCTGAGGTTTATCATTATTTCCAGCTATGCTTAAGTAAATAGGCTTGAAGTGCTACTCTTTGTTTTACATATATGGGAAAATATCTCTTGCCTTTTCCTTTTGTGAAATTCGTGAAATTGCAGGAAATCTCACCCAATTGAATATTGCCCTTATAATAGGCAAAATTTAAGGGAGATGAATATTTTACCATCCATTTTGTTATAACTGAATAATAACCACGAGGATACTTACTTTTCTTGAGATAGACTATCTTTTTGAATTTCCCATTCCCAAATGTTACTTTCATGAATGACTAGAAGGAAGATAGCTTAAAGATCCCTAGATAAGGTACTTCTGTTAGGTTGTTGGGAAAGTCATGATGTATTTTTCTTTTTTTTTTCCTAAGCAAAATGTGTCATGACTTTCTTAACAAGGTTGTTATATAAAATTATTACTCACCATAAGTTGTATACTCTGTGTCTCTTAAGTAAGAATTTATTTATTTATATTTTTTGTAAAACCAGGTCACTTTAATGTTTTTTTGTACATTTAATAAATAATCTTTAGATGACTGCAGACATGTAAGACCAGCTATATTCAGGAACATCAGTCATGATGGTTTTCCAGATTGGTGTATTATCTTCAAAAATTACAAGGAGTTACTTGTATGCAACTGCTATCAAACCAGTAAGACAGCATTTATACATCCATCATTTTCGGATTGTTGGTAACTTGGGCATATTTCCCCCAAATAACCTTGCCTCCTTGAATTTGTGTCACAAGGCCCAACTCGCTCATGTTCACCTCAATAACACTACCTTTGGTGATAATACCCAAAGTTGTATATAGTGGGGATGAGGGATTCTTCTTTACAGCAAGTATTGGCAGGCTTTCAGTTCAGGATGTGTTACGTGGGCCTTCTTGAAATGTAAGTCCATTGGCCTAATGAATCTTTCTTATTTTGGTGGTTTTCTAGTAAAGCCATCTCCAACAAAGCAGACTTTCGTAACCACCCTCTTCCATGCCTTCTTTCTCTTTCACGTTCGAATAACTTTTTAATACTTATGTTTCTCCCTGGGCTTGAACTTTGGGTAGAGGGACTTCCCATTTTCCTGCTTTCTCTTTCCGTGTTTGTTTAATCATATTGGAAAGTACTTTAGCGTGGGGCTGTCCTTCTCAGTCCAACAGATAGGCAGGTACTGCTCCTGTGGAGTCTTTTCATCATTCTTTTGTTTGATGTTCCTCTTTTTATGTATCTTGATAGTCTTTTCATTTGTATTTTCTCAGCATGGCGCTATTTATGATAGAGCTTAGCCTTTAGACCAGTTATCTTTTTTGCCTTCTTTGTACGTTTATGAGCCTCCTGATTTTTCTTCTTTCTTTTTCTTGTGTTAATCTAAATGGTATCCATAGCATTTACGATGTAATTCAGTATATTCGTTTTGTGGCACGGTGATGGCTGCAGAGCACTGGGAGCAGCCTCCTGGATGCAAAGAAGTTGTCAACCTTCTGGTCTCAGAGACCAACAGGCAGACCTGATGCAGTCTTAACTAAAGATTTATGTGAAACATGGAAAACATCTTGGAAAGGAACTATTTTGACCTTTTGGTGCTATTGGCAGTCTATCAATAAATGTTTCCTAGAAAATTTACTAAAATTTTTTTAAATACAAAATTTATATCCAGAAGTTCAATGAAGGAGATCTTGCTGAAGGAGAAAAGTTAGACCCCAAAGAAGTAACTTCTGATGGGAAAGTATCATTTCCCTTAAAGTTTTGGGCCAGGCCGTGGCTAATTTCAGTTGGTGACCAACTACGCTATAAATTGACATGAAGTTTTCCTCAGAGAAACTAAACCCACTCATTACAAAAACCATTATCAGCCTAAGGAGAAACTGGCTTCAGTGTGGTTGTTCACTCAGTTATTACAAAGTAGAAGGCAGTAATTGATCTTCCTTAAAAACATGGTTGTTGGGGGCCAGCAGGCGGCATGGTAGTTGAGACACCAGACTTCTACATGGCTGACCATGGTTTCAGTCGCAGACCTGGTGACTTGTTTCCTCACTTTCCCTCTCTGGTCAGATAAAAACCAAACACACTTAAAAGAAATGGGCATTTGGAAGTGAGCTGTACAGTGTGAAAACTCCTTGCAAACCTTCAACAGCACAAATGCTCCTAAGAAGCTCTTTTGTAGAACTCTGCATATGTGGGTGCCATCACTGTAGCAGAGAGCTGAGTACTCTGATAGAGTATTTACTTTGTTTAGCAATCCCTTCTTTAGTTAGAATCCCTTACTGCATTCCAGAGCATTGAGCTTGCTTCTGAGGGGTGGAAAAAACAATGGCTAAGGAATGAGCACCTAATATTACCCAATATCTATGGTGCACATGCTGAGTACTGTATGGGTCCTGGGTATGCACTGAGGAACAAAAATCCTCAGGTCCAGGGATGACTTTATCTTTGATTTTTTAATGCTCAAGTGCATCCAGCTGGTTTCCCCATGTGTCCATTTGCCTCTTTGATCTTTGGAGCAGTATTAACTTTAGTATAGAGTTTGTTGAGAGTGAAGGGGTACTAAACCAACAGTTTATCTTCTTTATCTTCAATCTTTCCCCAATCCATCCTCTACCTCCCACTAAAGTTATTTTTGAGACAAATAAAAGTAAAAGTTAGTGCCTATTAGATTTTATTATAATGAAAACATGTAGAAGACTGGTTTGGGTCTTTGATGTATTCTGAAAAAGTTTCAATAGTCAAGAGAAGTCATAATTCACTAAGTAATCAACATGGAAACCAATACAGCAAATTTTAATGAAAACTCATAAGCCTATACTGACATGGTATAAGTCAAATGGCCCTCTGAGATTGCCTTAATTCTAGTTGCTTTTTGGTGCTATCTCCTTGGATGATTTGTCCCTTTGTAAACAAACAAACAAACAAATAGCAAAACCAAAACCAAAACAAAACCCCAAACCCTATCTTTTCACTAGTTCATCTTTCAGTGAAATTTCTTCATAAAATAAAACACTGGCTTAGTCACTTGTTGGAGCTAGTTTGAATCAGCTCAAAAGAACCAACTGTTAAATCTTCAAGAATTCTGAAAGCCGGTTGTTAACACTCCCAATCTTAAAAATTGAGTTAGACTTAATATTAAATAAATCATATTAAAAAAAAGGTAAAAGTGCTCAAAACTCATTACTTTCTAATTTTTAAATTGCCTTTTACTATTGCCATCGAGATTTTTAATTTCTATCATGTCTGTATTATATATTGGTGTGCTGTTGAATATCTCTCCCTAACGTCATAGTGATGTTATTCGCTAACTTGAAACTCACTATAATGGGAATATTTAAACCATAGAAATTGGCGAACAATATAAATCTGTCTTCTACTCCCCTAGCCACCACTGATTGCCGTGATTTCAAGGGCATTGTACTTTGATCTCACCTCTAGTGAGATTGGTCATCCTCAAGGTCTAGTAGCTCCTCAGTATTCTGTCGGATCTTAGTATACTGCAACACACTGAGGTTTTGCATCTGGATCATGGGTAGTCTGACAGGCACTGACTGTCTGGCATAATAAAGTTTCTTCTTCTTCTTTTTTAAAGAATTATTTATTTATTGAAGCCCATTTGTTATTATTATTTTTAAAAGTTGACCAGAGACTTTTGAAAATTTAAAAATTTGACTAGAGAGAGAAAGGGAAAGTGAGAAAGCAAGCCGCTAGGTCTGGGACTAGAACTGTGATCGGCCATGTGGGAACCCAGTGTATTTAACCACCATGCCTCCTGCTGGCCCCAAACTAAAACTTCCCAAATTAGACAAAAGAGAGAAATCTGTGGATTCAAGAAGATAAGAAATTCCCAGACAGGATAAGAGCAGAAAAATTCACACAAGAAACATCACAGTCAAACTTCCATAACTAAAGACAAAGGACTATCTTGAAAGCAGTGGGTGAGAAACAATACTTTACCTTTAGAGGAAAAACAATTCAGGTGACTTGATTTCTCATCAGAAACCACACAGTCCAGAGGAAGTGGTACATTTTTCAAGTACTGAAAGAAAAACTTTTAGTCCAAAATCCTATATCTAGTAAAAATATCTTTAAGGAATGGAGAAGAAATCAGGACATATCAAATGAAGAGAACTAAGAAAGTTTGTTGTCAGCAGATGTACCCTGAAAGAATGACTAAAAGAGGTTCTCTCAACAGAAAAGAAATGTTGAAAGAAGGAATCTTGGGACATCAGGAAAGAAGAAAAAACATAGTAAACCAAAATGTGTATAAATATGGTAGACTATCCTTCTCTTGAGTCTTCTAAATTATTAGTTTGGACACTCAACAAATATTACGGGCTATGAACATATAGCTCTAGGAAAATATTCCATAGGTCCCTTTGCCCCCTCCCCCCACCAAAGCATTGGAAGTAAAACAGATTTTATAGGAGTGGAGTTTGTGTTCATGCTTTGGAGTCAAAGGGTCACCAAACTGCCCACAATAGGGAGACGGCCAGTTCCAGAAGGTTTTCAAGAGCAATGTTGGTTGGCATCGGAGGGCCCAACTCTCTCCTTGATTATAGCTGCTGCCTCTGTGGCCTGTTGGATGAACATGCTGTTCTGGCTAAAGCCCATCAATTTCAGGCCCACAGTCTTTATGCGTGGGCCTCCCATTTGCGATAAGATTAAATTTAAGCCTTAGTTTAAGGTCTTCCTTCCAACCTTACTATCTTTACTTCCTTATTATTATTTTTTATAATCAGTTTCTTTTTTAGGTTAGCAGTGACATAAATAATCTTTATGGCAAACTGTTTCTTGAGCTTTAAATTGCTGGCAGATCCAAATAGACCACTAATTGGTTGAGAGAAATTCAGCAGTCCTTCCTTTTTTTGGAGAATGATTGTGGCAATGCCTGGGAGCCTAGAATTGCCAAACTGGTGACTGAAATGTGCTTTGGCTGGATAAAGAAGGTAATTATCTTTCAACAACCTTTTCTTTCTTGCTTTCTCTCTTTCTTTCTCTTTATTTTTTATGTTTTATTATTTAACAATACTTAACATGAGCTACATCCTCTGAACATGTTGTTAAGTGTATAATACTTGTTGACTACCGGTGCGTGTTGTACAGCAAATAGTTTTCTTATTTTTCAAGAGAATTTTTTGCTATAGGGTGTGTGTGCTCGCTGGAGAGACAGAGAGAAACATAGAGACAGAAAGTGAGAAATCATCCCCAGGGGAGATAGACACACTGCAATCCCTTCTCCTCCATTCTCCTCTCAGGATCTTGGGCATCCAAGTACACACACTTGGCCTGAGTTTCAAGCCGCCAGACCCAGAACTCGAATCATGATTGTGAGTCCAGTGACATAACCATTACACCATCCACTGGTCCCTGTACAGCGTATCTTTAGAGTTTAGTAATTTTGCTTGACTGAAACTTTGTGCCTGTTGGTTTGTAAATCCCGATTTACCTCTTCTCCATCCCCCTGGAAAGCACCATCCTACTCTTTGACTCTATGAACTTGGCTATTTTGGGTACCTTGATAAAGAGAGTAATCTTAACAACCAAATATGAGAAGAGATTCAATTTTGCTACAATTTAAGGGATAGTGCGTAGTATTTTGTCATCCATGCAGTGTAGCCTGCATGAGTTTTGCTTAAGGAAAACTGTGGCTCTGACCTTTTGTGACAAAGTCCTTATATAATCTGTCTCACATCTACTTTATGCTCTCATAGCATCACTTTTTCTCCTATCTCATGGAGTAACTTACTGTTCTCTTCTCTTCCATGCCCTCAGTACTTTTGTTCATGACATTCGTTTTTTTTTTTTTTTTTTTCTTTTTAAACTTATTCATTTAATTCCACTTGTTGATGTTACTTTTTTTTTAGTTTGACCAGAGAAAGCCAGAAAGAGAGAGAAGGGGGAAGTGAGAAAGCAAGCTGCCAGGTCCAGGGCTCGAGTCATGGTCGAGCCATGTGGGAATCCAGCGCCTTAAAGCACCACGCCACCTGCCTGCCCCATGACATTCGTTTTATTTCTAATGACTGTACCTCTTGTCCAACTGGAAAATAACTTCTTTTTAAAACTCATGATAGAATGCATGCAGGTATATGAGAGAGAGAGAGAAGCACCCTCCACTCCATGGAGTCCAGTAAAGCCACAGACTTCTTCCAGTCCTCTAGCCCATCAGATCTTAGGCACTCATGCATATGCCTGTAGCATTTCTGGCTGACTGGCTAGGGATTCAAACCATGGACACCATGTGGGATCCAACTTCTCTTTCTTTCTTTTTAAAAATTTTATTTAATTAAATTTTTTTAGAGAGTTTTTTTCCCCCCCTATGGGGTGCATGTGCTTGCCAGAGAGACAGAGAGACAGAAAGTGAGAAATCATTCTCCTCAGGGAATACTGTAATCCATTCTCTCCCATTCTCCTCTTGGGATTTTGAGCACGTGTGCACACACACCAGCATGAATTTTAAGGCACCAGGTCCAGAACTCGAACCAAGGTTGATTATGTGGGAGTCCAGTGACAGAAACATTATGCTGGTCCCAGGATCCAACTTCTTTTGAGCAGTGCCTTACTGCTGCACTATGAAGCTGACCATGCTCATTTTTCAAAAACATCTCTTCCTCTGTGAAGCTTTCTCTAAATCTTCTCCACTCTTGCCTCTACTCTATCCCAGTGAATTTCTTTCTTTTTCATCTACAGTTCTCTGCATAGATCTCTACTATAGTTTGTATCATTTTTGATTATCTCTTCCACTGAACTGTGACAGTGGGATCTTGTTCATCTTTGTACCTTCAGGGCATGATTCAGTGTTGGGCATGTGCTAAGAACTCAATAAATTCTCATTGAACTAATAAATAAATTAATAAGGATATGCTCAATTTTATAGTGATAAAATGTTGGCTAATACATCAGTGTTAGAGAAGAGATACTAAAAAATGCAACATCAGACTTCCACTATGGAAATATGGAATAAATATACTTTTTCTTATTTATTCTCTGGATATTATATAAAAATCAAACATAAGAAGTTCTGAAAGTTGGGGAGAAGAAGGCAGACTGGGTAGAACCCTGGGATCTAAGGAAGGAATTCTTCAGGTTTTCTTTCTGCCTCCTACATCTTAGAATAGTCCAGGAGCTGGCAGACAGAAATGTGCCCAGACAAGAAAAGCCTCAGTGAAAATCTACTGTCTTTAGTGAAAGGGCCAGAAAACAAGCAGTTTTGGAAGAGAAAAACTTTTAGACAGTAGCCATCCTAATTTGACCAAACATCACACACACACACACAAATGAAACAAAATACTATACTTTTCCTTCTCCCCAATATGCCAACAAAAATCAGGTACCTTGATTCTGTAATGAGTCTTCCCACGCCCCCTACTATGAGCAGAGGCCTTCATCCCCACTGAATAGTAGTGAGCAGTCTGTCCCCACATCGTATCAGTGGTTGGCACATGGGGAGCAGCAATGAGGCCCTCCTAACCCTCCCAGACTGGGAGGTATCCGTGGAGGCCTAGTGGGAACCAGAACTGCCACCTTTACTCAGCAGTAATGTAGAAGCTGCTCCTGTGGGTGTTGATGGAGGCCTAGTGGGAAACCTGGACTTCTACTCATCAGTAACGAGGTAGTATCTCCTCTTCCCTTGCAGAAAGACCCAGTAAACAAAATACTCAGAATCAGATTTGCTGCACAGTAACTTTTTGATGTGAAGGAGTGCTTCCTATTAAAACCTTGGATTCATCCATTTACTAGGCAAATGTTTATTTAGTATCTACTGAATTTGTCAATGTTCTCCAGAGATGTAGAACCAATAGGATAAATATATATATGTAAAAGAAGGAATTTATTATCTCACATGATTGTAAGACAAAGAGTCTCACTAACCATTTCTAAATTTTCATTCATATTATTAACTTGTGTATTATAGATTATACACATAAATGACGGAGTTCTTTACTTACCAAACATGTATCAAGCATGTGTCAGACTCTGTACTAGTCCTTAGGGACACAAAGAGTAGGAAGACATAATGGCTTGAGAATTAAGAGAGAGGGCATTTATCTCTCAACTTTCTATGTGTGAAACAAAAACAATAAGAGAGACACTAATTATTTTAGCAAATTATTGGGAATTGAAAAAGACTGGAAATAACCCAAATGTCCATCAGTACAGGAATGGTTGAATAAATCACTAGTATAGTCATATACTGTGCACCATGTAGCTGTAAAAAGAAATGAGAAAAATCTCTATATACTGCTATGAAATTATCTTTATAATACAGTGTGAACTTAAAAAAATGAGTAAATATATGTGAAGTATGCTATCATATAAAATAAATAGGATAAATTAAAAAATAAGTGTTAATAAAATTTAAGAAAAAGAAGGATAAATTAAAAATAAATTTTATTTAAGTTTAATGTAATTTTATATTTAACTTTATTAAAATTTACTTTACCTGATCCATTCTTAACAGAAGCAGAAAAAACAATTATAAAATTTGTCTGGAATAAAAGATGCCATATTGTCAAGGTGATTGTGTGTCAAAAGAATAAAATAGGAGGCATCTCATTATCTGACTTTGAAGTATATTTCAAAGTGGTGATTATCAAAACACCATGATACTGGCACAAAAAAAAAAGACATAGATAATTGGAACAAATAGAGAATCCAGAATTAAACCCCAAGTCATACAGTCAACTGATCTTTGACAAAGGGTGCAAGACAATGCAGTGGAGAAAAGAAAGTCTTTTCAGCAAATGGTGTGAAAGAATTCGATATATTGGGACCAGCAGGTGGCATGGTGGTTAAGGTGCTGGACACCCCCACATGGGGACCACAGTTCGAGTCCTGGACCTGGCAGCATGCTTTCTCAATCTTTCTCTCTCTCTGTCTCTCTCTGGTCAAATTAAAATAAATGAATGAATAAACAAAATAAATAATTATATATTTAAAAAAAAAGAATTCGATATACCTACCTGTAGAAAAATGAAGCTGGATCTCTATCTCTCACCGATAACAAGAATCAACTCAAAATGAATCAAAGACTTATATATAAAGCCTCAAACTACAAAACTACTAGTAGAAAATGTAGGGGAGACTTTTTAAGGTACTAGAATAGGCAAGATTTCTTAAATAAGGCCCCTAAAGTAAAGGCAATGGTTCCCAAAACAGACAAGAAAAATTACAAAAAACTGAAAAGCTTCCTCACAGCAAAAGAAACTATAATTAAAGTGATAAGACAACCCTTGGAATGGGAGAAAGTATTTGCAAGTTATTCCTCAGACAAGGGATTGATATCCAGAATATATAAGGAACTTAAGCAGTTTTCCCATTAAAAAAAAGAATAGTTCAATTAAAAAATAGGCAAATGAATTGAGTAGACAACTTTCCAAGGGAGACTTATGAATGGCCAAGAGCCACATGAAAAAATGTTCAGTCTCTTGTCATAGGGAAATGCAAATCAAGGCCACAGTGAGATACCACTTAACCCTAGTTTACTGGCTAGGATAAAATAAAATAATAATGACAAGTGCTGGTGAGGCTGTGGTGAAAAGGGAACCCTCTTACACCATTGGTGAGAATGTGAATTAGTTCAATCTCTGTGGAAAACAATATAAACAATATGGAAGTTTTTCGAAAACCTACAAATAGGACTTCCATATGACCCAGTAATCCCATTTTTTGGTATTTACCCCAAGGACTGGAAAACACTCAACTGAAAAGATACTTGCACATTCATGTTTATTTCAGCATTATTCACTATTGAGAGATCTGAAGATGTGATGGTGGAGAGAATGAGTGTGTATGCTAGAGACTGTAGGGGAGAAAGTGGTTGGTAGAGAGTGGGTTGTGAAGGGTGGGTGTGAGGTGCAAGGGGAGGGAACATCTGACAGCCAGAAAAATGTAAAAAACCAAAAAAACTGTACAAATGTAAAACTGTGATTTCCAGCATAGCTTCATTATATTAGGAAGAAAGTTACTCCATAGAATCTGACCTGCTTGTTATATTTCTCATAATAAAGAAAAATAAATAAACTAAAGAAAAAAAAAAGAAAAGGAAGAGATGTCAGGGATGTGAGTTGCACAGAAGATCATGTGAAGAGGTAGCAAGAGGACAGTAACTGTAAACCATGGAGAAGCTCTCAGAAGAACCAGCTCTGCTAACATCTTGATCTTGAGCCTGTAAGCCTCTAGAACTGTGAGAAAATAAATTTGTGTTGTTTAAGGTGCACCCTCCCCCCAAGAAAAGCCAAATAAAGTTAATAAACTCCAAAAGGAAAAGAAAACATAGGATTAATAAGTGATGTGTGTTAATTTTAGATGCAATAATTCAAAACGAAAAAAAATTTAAATAAAAGCATAGTTACTAGTGGAAAGGGAAGAATAAGACTGTGATTAAAGTTATACTTCTTTTTTTTTTTTTTTTTTTGGAGAGGTTTTTTGCTATAGGGCGCGTGCACTCGCCAGACAGACAGAGAGAGACAGAGAGATAGAAAGCGAGAAATCACCCCCCAGAGGGGATGGCCACGCCGCAATTCCTTCTCCTCCATTCTCCTCTCGGGATCTTGGGCACGCACGCACACGCGCCCGGCGTGAGTTTAAGCCACCGGGTCCGGGACTCGAACCACGGTTGACTACGTGGGAGTCCAGCGACATAGCCATTATGCTAACTGCTGGTCCCAAAGCTATACTTCTTTAAATATTTCTTGGTTTGTAGATTTGATTTGAAATTAAATGGCTGTAAGACAGAAATTTATCTGTAAATCTTTTTTTGTTTTTGTTTTTGCCATAGAGTATGTGCTCTTGCTGGAGAGAGACAGAGAGAGGGAAAGTGAAAAATCATCCCCTGGGGAATGGCCAGGCCACAATCCCTTTTCCTTTAGGGATTTTTGGTGTGTACACATATGTGCCTGGCATGATTTTCAAGCCACTACACTGGGGCTCAAACTGCAGTCAGCCATGTGGGAGTCTAGTACTTTAACCACCATGCCACCTGCTGATCTTTATTTTAAATACCAGAGGGAATACACATGCATGCAGGCCCAAGAGAAAAGAGATACAGAGAAATAGAAAGCAAGAGAAATCACCTCCCTCACTGCCCTCACCATGAGGCCAGGTTATGCCACCATCTCTTTTCCTTCAGTTCTCCATCATTTTGATGCAGAAGTGCTAGGTGACCAGACGCAAGACCTGTGCTATTTCTTGTCTGATGCTCATGAAGAGTGAGAGACACAAATACAGAGAGCAGATAGCAAAGTGGAGTTTGTTAAGAGAGGGAAGGAAGAACAGAGCTCCCAAGCAGAGAGAAATCCTGAATGAGTTACTGCAGAGGGGCTGGAGGCAAGGGGTATTTAGCAGTCTCAGCAATGGGCTGCCTCTCTGACAAGGAAGTGGGTGCAATGGGCTGGCTCTCTGATAAGGAAATGGGTTTTAGAAATAGTTACATGGTAGTCGTAGTGATTTATTACCCTATTCTTTGTGGGATCAGCAGACCATAGCATTCTATATATCTTGTTAGAATACGGTTATTAAAATAGAAACTGTTGTCCTTAGCTATAGTTGCTTTGAGTCCCAATGCAGCCAGCATTTGGCTGTGAGAACTTAGCCACTGTGACTCCATCTTTGCTTTTACCCTATCTGTGTGCTCAATATCCCTATCTCCTACCTTATTAGCAAGGAGTTATACATTCTTTAGAGACATGTAAAAGAGGAATATATTGCACATTAGCTAGATTATAGAGGAAAAACACAGATACTTAATTAAAAAGAAAAACATAGAGACCTCTTTCGGGGCTCTTACCCTATCTACCGGTAAGTAGGGTGTAACTCCTATCTCACTGTCAGGATCCTGGGCACATGCACATGTGTGTCTGGAATGTTGCTGCTAGGACCGGGAGTCCTCCCACTGTGAGATGCAGCTCCTGCTACACAACTGCAGTGCTATAGGGCAGGCCTTGTCTGTAAATCTTTAGTGGGATTTACTCTAAAGGAAAAAAAAAAATCCCTGCAAAACAAACAAACAAACCTCTTTAAAACAGTAAAGAATCCTTAAACCAGTTTTAGTAATTGTATTTTTAGTGGTAGTGTTCATATTGTCATTCTGAGGTAATTATGGACATATTTTGTAAAAAAAAATGAGTAATTATGCTTTTTGTCATTGAGAAACTAGGATTTAAACATGACAGAAAAGAGGTATGAATACAAGATGAGATTAAGTAAATAGCCCAAGGACCTGATTTTAAATAAGAAGTATCAATATTAATTTGTTATGTGTTTTCTTGGAAACAAAAACCAACCACAAACACATAAAAAGCCCCCCAAACTCCATTCTTAGCTGTGCCCACCAACTAATTCAATAACAAAGAGCACTCTAGTGAGTGGATGGATCATGGCAATATTAATAGCTGCTAACATCATGCCAAGAGAGACAGCAGATATTATGTGCTCCGAACAGAAATACAAACCACACCCTGCTAGAAAATGGAACTTCAATCTGATTGTGCCTCTAGATCTCACCACCAATGAATAGAAAACAGAATGAAGAGAAGAACATTTTAAAATGACACCAGAGATGCAATTATCAAATTCACTGTAGGAAACTCTACAGGAAAAATGGCCAATTTTCTTCGGCAACTAAATTACAAGGAAAAGAAAAAAAAAGAGTGATGGCAGAAAAACCTATTTAAAGGGGTTTAAGGACATATTCCTCAATTTCAGTGTGTGAGCCATATACTGAATTGAATTAGATCCCTGTTGAAAAAATGAGACAGGTAGTGGTTTAGGTGCTGGACTCTCACATGGCCAACCACAGTTCAAGTCTTGGACCTGGCGGCTTGCTTTGTCACCTTCCTTTTCTGTATCTGTCTCTTTCTGGTATACTTAAAAATAGTAACAAAAAAAATTAAATAAATAAAAATAATTCCTTTTTTTTGAGAGGTTTTTGCTACAGGGCGCGTGTGTTCACCAGAGAGACAGAAAGAGACAGAGAGACAGAAAGCGAGAAATCATCCCCCAGGGGGGATGGCCCTGCCGCAATCCCTTCTTCTCCATTCTCCTCTTGTGATCCTGGGCACACACGCACATGCGCCCAGCGTGAGTTTAAGCCACTGGGTTTGGGACTTGGACCATGGTCGACTACATGGGAGTTCAGCAACGTAGCCATTATGCTCACTTCTGGTCCCAATAAATAAAATAATTCTTAAAAAATAAGACAACTGGGGAAACCTTGATATTGACTGAATATTGTTTGATAAAGAATATTAATTTTTTAAAAAGTTGCTACTAAGGTTTTTAAACCCACAGTAAGGGTATTAGTAAGAGTCCTTGTCTTTTAGAGCTACTTATGGAAATAGTTACTGATGGGATGATATGACGGTGGAGATTTGCTTCAAAAGAATGCAGAGTTTGGAGGACTAGATTGGGTAGAGATGAAAGAAGATTGGCTGTCAATTGACATCGTTGAAGCTAGGTGATGGGCTTATGAAAATTATTATAGTAGTCTTTCTACTTCTGAAAAATACGTTTAAAGTTTTTCATAACGAAAGTTTAATTACAAAAAGAGAAAGCCAATTTAAATAAGGTTTATGTTCCGATTTCACTTAAGCTTGATCTGACTGTTTAGGACCTGTCATCTGGTTCCCGTTTCCTTAGATACCAACAAATATTATTATAAAAAGAAAGATGACTTTGCTGAGATACTTTTTCCGTAGGCTCCCCTAATGTAAGAAAAATTGGGGGCTGCCAAACCTGTGAAACTGAGACCAGGGTGAGCAGCCTGGTGTGGTTGCTGACTTGCTCTTCAGGCTCTGTTCCCTCCATTTGGTCCTGACACCGATACCCGACAGCCATCTGCGGCTGTGGCTTGGAAATGATGCGGCATCGGAAAGCGGGGAGACTCCAAGGGCAGGCCTATGTCAATTGCTCAAAGACAAGAAACAGAAAATAGTGCTTCACTCTAGCAGCATAATAATTAAGAACATTTTTCAACCCAGGAGCATGGGTTTTCAGAGCAATTAGGAACCTAATATCTTGTCTGGTCCGAATCATTTATGTAGTAGATGGGGAAATGGGAGTCTGGAGAAATGAACTGACTTGGTCAAGTCTGCACAGCAAACTCAGATAGCTGCCTTTAGGTGTTCAGCTGGAGTCTCTCATGCCTCTTGTCTTTTATTCCTCTCTCTACTTTCCACACCTCCAGCCACAATTCCAATCCCCCAATTTACCAGCTATTAAAACTCTTAAACATTTTATTATTGCCAGAGGTCATATGTGTTCCCCAGAGAAGGAGAGGGAGAGGGACAAGGAGAAAGTATCCCTAACGGGACATGGTCATACTGCAATCCCTTCTCCTTTTCTCCATCCTGTTGGGATTTGGGGCACATACGCACATGCTCCCAGTGAGTTTGTCAAGCCACTGGGGCCAGGATTCAAACTGTGATTGGCCAGGGGGGATCTGAACTTCCTTAACCACCGGTTATAAAACTGACCCCAGGCTATTTTTCTCATTGTTATTTTTCTACATTAGGGTCCATTAAGTTACCACAGCAGTATGGGGCAGATATCACTTGGCTTCACATATCTCTAAGGCAATTTCTGGGTAAGAGATAGGATATTCAGAACTAATTATTATCTGTGCCATATAGAATGACACTTGGGAAGGGGAAATTTATCAAAAGACTCTATCTCTGCAGAGCTCAAGACTTCACTTCTCTTTGACAACCAATCCCTAAAGAAAATCAAGGAACTCAAGTGGGAGAGACATCTCTGGTGTCAATGCCATCATCTACGAGATTTGTAGGTCATATCCTCACACTTACTGACCCTGATGGTAATATCATGACACATTAAGTAAATCAAATTCCTTTGAAAGCATAGTCTTATACAGAATTGGAAAATATTAACATTTAAAAAACATCCCTCAATTGTGCAATGAACTTGGGAGAACAAGCATTTTATAAACATTGATGAGATAATTTACAGCTTAAAGTTCAGTATTACTAAAAGCTGATTAAACTATTGTAGTATTTAGACAATGATGACAAAGCCAAAACAAGTAACTTTGAAAGCAATCTCTTTCAGACCAGGCATACTAATTATTTTCATAACCTTTTTTTTTCTCCATAGGAAGCAATGGCAATACTTACCAAGTCTTACACATAGGATGGTTCATTGAAACCTTCAAATTAAATAATAATATTCAATGTTTATAGAGTGTTTTTTTTCCCCACCAGGGAGCTCCAAGCATTATCAAATAATCATAAGCTTTTTCTAGGTCATTTCTTTACATCCAATATGATCTCTTCTCCTTGAGCTTTACGAAGGAGTTTTAAGGAAATTTCAAGCATGTAATTATTATATTCTTAAATGATTCCAGAAGTAAAAATTGATTAACTCATCATTTATTTATTCAATCATTCTTCAGTATAATAAGTTCCACTCATCTTTCCATTCCTCCACTGATCCACCTACCCATTTACAAATATGTATTAAGTAGTCACTGCATGTGAGGTCCTGTGAGCCGTTCTGGCCGGACAGTAGTGAACAAAACAGATGTGGGTCCCAGTTCTCAAGGATCTAATAGTCCAGTGAACGCTACAGCATAAAGTCTAGTAACATTTCTGTGATTATGCTATTGCTAACTAAAATGGTTTTTGAAACATGTTTTTCCTAATTAAGATTCTGACAGTTAATTTGAGGTGTAATACGTTTAACCACATAGACTTGAAGGTGAGAACACTTAGAAATACAGCAGGGCCCAACGAACCCAAACCTGTAGACTGTGCAGATTACAGTGGTTAGGCCACACTGTGAGGTGGGGAGACACAACAGCACCATTTCCCTATTTGGCAAGGCAGGATGGTGGCCCATGGACACCCATGCATCACCCACTTTTGTTTTAATGTTATTGTTGTTAAGTTGCCTTTTTTTTTTTTTTTCCTTATAGTGAAGAGAATAAAAGTTACAGGTGAAGTAATGTTTAGGATGGGTCTGTCCTAAATTTTCCATGTCAGGTTGTGGGGTTCTCACATTCTTCTTTTGATCTCCAAAGCTTCTAAAAGGTCAGATATATAAACACTCCAGTTCATGGAGAAAGCTGAGTCATCTTTTGTGGAAAGTGTAACATTTCCTCCTGAGACTTTTTTGCTGTTCACATTACTCAGCCTTGAATGTCTCTTTGGTAAGGGAGGGTGGGGGAGAGAGCTGAGTTCTTAAAAGTTAAGAATGTGCTCACCTTTATTGATGTGACTTACTAATGCAGAGGCTATAGCTCTTGTTTCATCTGTCAGACATGAGCACTGTAAATCTGGTGATCTAGATCTTTCTCTTTTCCTACCTTTGGAAATTGTTGAATTAGGCTTCATCTGCATGTTCCAGACTGGTAGAGCAAATTGTCTTCCAAGATTTTTGAGTGACTTATGTTTGAATTAGCTTTCTGTCCATGTACATGTCTTTATTGTAATGATTTTTGTGCTTGTTTCCATTATAACAAAATTTAGAGCATAGTATATTTGATTATTTGCATGCAGTTGTTTATTTACATGCAAACACAGACACGTCTAGACAATGAGTTCTCACAGGGCAGGGACTGTGCCTTCAGCCCCTCCAGTGACTAGTTCAGTGCCTGGCAAAGAGAAGTGCTTGTGGGACCAGCAGTTAGCGTAATGGCTATGTTGCTGGACTCCCATGTAGTCAACTGCGGTTCGAGTCCCGGGCCTGGTGGCTTAAACTCACGCCGGGTGCGTGTGTGTGCGTGCCCAAGATCCCGAGATGAAAATGGAGGAGAAGGGATTGTGGTGTGGCCATCCCCCCTGGGGGGTGATTTCTCGCTTTCTGTCTCTCTGTCTCTCTCTGTTTTTCTGGCAAGCGCACGCACCCTATAGTAAAAACCTCTCCAAAAAAAAAAAAAAAAGAAAATAAAAAAAGAGAAGTACTCGATAAGTCTTTGTTGAGTGAATGAATGAATGCATGAATCTGTTTCTCTGGATGCTAAATAGTGTGGATTCTGGAGTATATTTGGTTCGGTTATTAGCATAGTCACCTTTCGTACTGTTGACTGGTCTGACCACATGGGACTTCATGGGTTTTCTATAACACTACTAATATTCAGAGTGTTATCACATCCAACAATCTTCCAATGAAGTTACTTTTGTAGTTTGAATGGAAAAACTGCAATATTGTGTCAAATGACTGTGAAATAATAATAGTAAAAAAACTCAAATGCCAGAAAACATTATTTTCATAGAACTTTATAAAAAACAGCTCTCCAAGATCCACTTACAAAATACACATGAAAGAAGAAAATAGTGTTACAGACTACTGAGTGCCATGTATTATTTTTATAACAGTAACAAAAATGTTTGCAGTGCAGCAGTATATGGTTAAGATAAAAATATTTTCTCAGATAGGTCAGGGCATTTGAAGCCATGTTAAGCCTTAGGTGGAGCAAGAGGGGAAAACAGTGTATTGATAATTTTAATTTTTTTATTTTTTTGCCATAGGGCACATGCACTCACCGGAGAGAGATGGAGAGACACAGAGAGATGGAAAGTGAGAAATCACTCCCCTTGGGGCATGGCCATGCTTCAATCCCTTCTCTCTCATTCTCCTTTCAGGACTCGGGATGCATGTACACACAGGCATGATTCTCAGGCTATTGGGTCTGGGACTTGAACTGTGGAGTCGGCCATGTGGGATCCAGTGCCCTAACTGCCACATCGCCTGCTGGCCTATTGATTATAGCACTTTAATGTTACTTTTTCTAAATAAATTCTTGTTTAAATAAGGCAAGGTAGCACACTAAAACCATTTAAGATTTGGGAGGGACTGGGTATAAGGGTCTAATGGTATGTGCTTCTTATTGTTTGGAGCCTACATCAGGGACAGAAATTTTAGGCCCAATTTTGCTCTTAATGTTAGGCGAGGATGTATGTGATAGAAAACTCCAGATAATGATGGAGTAAATATTTTCTTTCTTTTTCTTTATATAAAAGAAGTCTTTATGTAAAGAGTACTAGATTGTCATGGAGCTTCCTTGGTCATTAAATTCCTTCTTTCTGCTTCACGGTCACTAGCATGTGGTTTCTATTCAAGTTTGCCTCATGGTTTTGCATTGTTGCTGGACCTCTGTCATCACGTCTGCAATCCCGGAAGTAGGAAAGGGGAGGAGGAAAAAGGTACTCCTTTCTACTGAATCAGTTCTCTCTCTCTCTCTCTCTCTTTATTTATTTATTTATTTATTTATTTATTTATTTTACCATGAATCAAATTTCCCCAAAAGGGGAATTTTATTGATTACTTTATTCCTTCACAAATAGACCAACTGTAATCAAGTGAGGTGAACACTCACCTCAAGATTTTGTGATCTTCATAATAGACAAGATGAGGCTTAGAACTGGATCACTTGACCCTTTCTCTTCTTATCTCCCACAGTTCAAAATGCTTACGTCTCTTAATTGCCAGCGTTCTCTTAGATCTGCATTTAGGCTCAACACATTCAAGCCTCAGCACAGTCTTCTCTGTAGTTTTTGCCTTTTTCTGGAATATAGGCTTAGTCTGTTCACCATAGCCACTCTGCTTCCTGTCATAATGCCGCTGTCCCTGAGCATACAGAGAATCCTTGCCCTTTTTGTAGTGTGTCACTTTATGAGGTTGGCGCTTGCCACACTTCTTACAGAAGGTCCGGGGGGTTTTAGGGACATTCGCCATGCTTGCGGGCCTGCTATCTGCACAGAAAGCTGAATCACTTATCTTTAAAGGAACTTCCTGGAAGCCCCAGCTAATGACTTCCACTTACTTCTTTTTGTCCACTTGTAGCAGTGAGAGGTTAAAAATGCTGTCATTGAGACCAGCAGTCAGTGTAATGGCTATGTCGCTGGACTCCCATGTAGTTGACTGTGGTTTGAGTCCCGGGCCTGGTGGCTTAAACTCATGTTGGGCATGTGTGTGTGCGTGCCCAAGATCCCAAGAGGAGAATGGAGGAGAAAGGATTGTGGCATGACCATCCCCCATGGGGGAGTGATTTCTCGCTTTCTGTCTCTCTGTCTCTCTCTGTCTTTCTGGCAAGAGCATGCACCTCTTCAAAAAAAAACCTCTTCAAAAAAAAAAAAAAAATGCTGTTATTTGGGTGTATATTTTTGTGGCCCCAAATAAAATTAGGGTTTTTGTTACCAGGGAAAAAGGGGATGGCTGTTGAGTTCCAGTAGCCTCTGCTACTGCTTGAACCAGACAGAAGACAGCTCAAAAACTGAAATATTTCTCAGAGTTTTGATAATCACAGCACTGGTAGGAATAAGTATGTACAGATATGCCAAATCTGAACACATTTCATGTCTGCAGCTAAAGCAGGGATGCCGGGAGTACTCCCTAGGGCAAAAACAGGCCGTCAATCTCTTGAAAAGCCTCGTAGGATGGTTAATATTCATTATGTGAGTGAATTTACCAAGGTTCAGAACTTACTACTGCAGGGACTGAAATTTAATTACCTTTTTTTCCCAGCATGTCAGAAGTGGATTTGTCTCTCAAAGAGAAATTCAAATTACCCTAACTTAAGAGGTAAAAAAAATTATAGATGTAGAAAAGCAAGATGTTTATTAGTTTTCAATGAGAAATTGCTGGGAGTGAAATGCTCACAGACGTTAACTTCGGGAGCATGAGATCAGAAAAAGATGAGGTAAGTCAGCTGAGTGTTTGACAGAATCGGCGAATGTTGGATGGGCTTGGCAAGAGACAGGAACGCTAGTCTAAGGAGTAGCCTTCTTCCCTCCCCTGGCAATGCTTGCTGGTTCATGGCCTGTGTCAGCGCCTTTTTCTTGTATCCATGCTTTTCTTCCTCCCCTTCTGAGTCGTATACTATGTCTTGAAAGTTGTTAACTTCCAGGCAGC
This sequence comes from Tupaia tana, assembly GCA_026018925.1. Taxonomy (NCBI): domain Eukaryota; kingdom Metazoa; phylum Chordata; class Mammalia; order Scandentia; family Tupaiidae; genus Tupaia; species Tupaia tana. Next base: position 43,858,817 of record JAKSZU010000006.1, on the reverse strand, counting down.
TCCCAGCTGGGCTTGCAGCTTGAGAACCTCCATGTCTCTTTAGGGTGATTATGTGTATCTCTTCTCTGGTCCAGTATGTACAGAGTTTAACTCTCAGAGGACAATTTTTATTCTTTTCTTTCTTTCTTTCCTTCTCTCTCTCTCTCTCTCTCTCTTTCTTTTTTTCCTTTGTTCCTTTCTTAAAATCTTTGCCAGAGGGCACATGTGCTCACCATAGACAGAGAGAGAGAAGAGAGAGAGAGAGAGAGAGAGAGAGAGAGAGAGAGAGAGAGAGAGAGAGAAAGTGAGAAAGCATCCCCCGTGGGGAATGGTCATGCCACAATCCCTTCTCCTCCATCTCTCCCTTCTTTTGGGGTTTTGGATACAGCATGCACACATGACTAGCGTGTTTCTCAAGCCACGTGGTCTGGGATTTGAATCATGTAGTTGACCATGTGGGATCCATTTACCTTAACCACTGTACCATGGGCTGTTTCTGTTCTCCTTATTTCTAAGTTTTCAGTAGAAGACTCAGTGTGAACCCCATATACTGATTTTATTAGGCAGTTGCACAGTCATTTATGGTTAAAACCAGAAAATGAACATGATCTTTTTCATGGTAGAGCTCAAGACGTGATGAGGGAGAGTTTGTCAACTTAGAGTTGGCTGTTATGACTCAGCAAAAAGTCTGAAGAAATTAGTGTTAGTCAACAAGAAGTGGATGTGTGAAAGCATAAAAGCAGTATTGAATCATTCAAGATGTGAGGAGCCTAACTGTTCAGCCAGGGTGCACTTCATATGCAAATGGTTTTTCAGGGATGCTTCTGGAATCTTGGGAAACTATATGCTTTTTGAGACATCTGGGAGCATTGCGCTTGCGCAGATTAAACACAGTGTCCTATCTCTCCCTTTCTCCTCCGTCTTAGTCAGGTTGGGCTGCTATATGAGAACACTGAAGATTGTGGCCAGCACACGGTGTGCAGGATAGGGCAGCTGAATCCCACATGGCTGACCGTGTGGTTTGAGTCTGGACCCGACAGCATGTAAAACATGCCAGGTGCGTGTACGTATATGCCCAAAATCTTAAGAGCAGAACAGAGAAGAAGGGATTGTAGTGTGGTTATCCCTCATGGGGAGTAATTTTTCATTTTCCCTCTCTCTATGTCTTTCTCTGGCAAGCATATGGATCTGATGGCAAAACTAAACACACACACACACACACACACACACACATACACAAACAAACGCATGCACACACACACACACAACCCCCCCCACACACAAATGCATGCACACACACACACACACAACCCCCCCCCCAAAAAAAAACCCCAAAAACAAAGCAGAATGCACATAAAGCAAGCATGACACCTTTTATGTCTGTGGGAAAGGCAAATGTGCTCTGTCCACAGACACAAAGGGAGAATGTAGGGATGATTCAAAATGACAGCAGAAAATAATTTTCCCTCAAAACCTTTGAGCAGTTTTAAAATCTGGGTATTTGGGGACCAGAAGATAGCATGGTGGTTACATTGCTGGACTCCCACATAGTCAACCACAGTTCGAATCCTGGACCTAGTTGCTTGAAAACCACACTGGGCCCATGTGCATGAATGCCCAAGATCCCAGGAGGAGAATGGAGGAAAAGGGATTTTGGCATGGCCATCCACCCGGGGGAGGGTGATTTTTCACTTTCTTTCTCATTGTGTCTGTCCATATCTCTCTTACAAGTGCACAGGCCCTAACACAAAAAAAACAAAACAAAACAAAACAAAACAAAACAAACTTAAAAAAAAAACCAACTGGATATTTGTCTAATTTTGACTCTCAACTTCCTTTTTGGCCACATATAGAATCAAGTGAGCTCTCAAAGACAGAATTCCCCAAATAAAAACATTATTATTTTAGGCTGTGTTTGGGAGGTGTGATAAGAGTTTAACAAAATAGTACCTCCCTGAAAACATGAGAGATGACTTTCAGTTGGGGACTCCATCATTAGCTCCTTGTCAAAATAAATTGTTTATCTTCCAATTTCAGAGTCACCACGTCTGTCATAGCTGTTGAAAGACACTTCCTCTCAGGTAATCTGATCTGGTTTGACTAGTGGATAGTAACAGCCTAGAGTCTAAAGTCAAACAAGAACTCAGGTTTTAATGACAACTTCTCAGGTTACTCATGGATTGGAACCAGGAACAATCTCAACAGTCCTTTCATTAAAGAGGTACAATGACACATTTCATGGGTTCGAAATTTAGAGAAAAGAGATACAGAATATCTTTTTTGATTTGTTTTGTTACATAAATTAACCCATTTATTGTAGGCTAGTGATATTCCAAATGTCTATGGAGCTTCTATGGTCTTTCAATTCCTTCAGTCTTCTGATGGCGGACTTTACTGTGACAGCCGAAGTGGTGGTGTAGGTCCAGGCATCACCGGCTACCGTTTTCATGCAGGAACCACAGTGCCAGAGCCCCATAGCCCGTCTCTTCAGCTTAGTTTTGCCACAGAAGGAGCAGGTGTACTTGGTATGCTGGCTGATTTCAATTTTCTTCACCATTTTCCGGAGGGAGGCACCATAGCGGGTCCGGTATTTACCAACGATGCCCACCTTCTTGGTGCGTTTAGCCATACTGCCGCCAACTAGGTCCGAGCTCAGAGAGCCAGAATATCTTTCTATGAGTCCTGATAGGCTACAATTATTTCCTTTTCATTTCTCACAAAATCTAATCTGGGATTTCATAATCAACACATTTTTAATGAATCAAAATGGCACAAGATGGAATATTGAAAGAAATTTCTTTTACTAGTTTATTCTCACAGCAGTTCTATAATTTCAGTTAGGTTGCTTTTTTAATCCAATACTTCCATTTAACTAAGTATTCATAGTGCAGAGTAGTGCTGTTAAATGCTTTCTAAGAACCATGACAAGAAATAAGCAAATAAATAGAAGCATCTATTTTTATATGTATGAAACGGAACTTGCTGATGTCACCTGGAATGACTATTTATCCCTTAAAAACAAATCAAATAGGGGTCAGCAGGAATGAACACTATCCCCTAAAAACAAATTAAATTGGGGTTGGCAGGTGGCATGGTGGTTAAGGGCACTGGACTCCCACATAGCTGACCGTGGTTTGAGTCCAGAACCTGGCAACTTGCTTTCTCAATTTCCCTCTCTCTCTCTCACTCTTGCCCTGTCCCTCTCTGGTCAAATTAAAATAAATAAATAAACAAAGTTGAATAAAATAGAACTTTTAAAAAACAAAACCAAACTAAATATAGAGACTGAGATTAATCTTTTGTCTTTTGACTGTTGAAGAAGGAGAAGCCACCGCTTCCCCCTCCACATCTGTCATTCAAATTAGATATTGTTAGTTTTTCAATCATTACATAACCACAGCAAGACAGCTGAGTTTATCTGTCATCATACTGAATTGCAGTTTGGTCCTACATCACTGATTCATACTGAAGGATATAGAAAAACAACTCTGCCACTTACAGTTGTCTTTATTGTAAGATGCTACTAAGCAGCTTTCAGATTTACTGATTTATCAGAATCAACTGAGTCACATGAATTGCTTTTAAATAATACAGGTTTTTGGCCCATCTCAAGCTGAATTTCTAGACAATGGGTTAAGACAATCTATATTACAGATAATCTCAGGTGACCCTGATGCAGTTGGCAGGGATATGAAAACATGACTCCGTGTCCTTTGTAAGAAGACCAAGCATGAAAGACACAACACAAACCTGGTTGAAGGTGATACCATCACTGTCTTGTTCAGTCATTTAATGTCCTGAGGGAAGTGTGTGGAAGGAAGATCTGACTTCATATTCACCAAAGACAAAGAGAGAGTCTTCTCAATTTTATTTAGAATGAACTCAGCGCAATAGAAATGCATTAGTGATACAAAGAACTCATTCCTTAACAAAATGAACCTTAAGGGCGTTGTGTTCTGCTTTACTTGCTTTCAACTACATTTAAGATGAAGTTGACCTGGGAGCACATTATGGGGGGAAAAAACAAAGCAAGTAAGTAGTAGATCCAAGAAAGTCATTAGTAATTTTAATTTGCATGAGATGGAGAGAGCTTGCTTTTGATCCAATCCTGGTATTTCTTGTTTAATAGGATGTAGATTCCAGGCTTCTTGGCAATACCACATTTATAACCTTCAGAGACTATGGCATGGAAGACACCTTTACAGACCAACGGGCCACCAGAGTCACCCTGGAAAGAAGAAAATGGTCCGATACTTGATGAGAAATTTGTTGAGCTTTTTCTACCACCAACTGTTGATTGATCAAAGGATTATTATCTGGGTCCTTAGTTTCTTTGTGTCCTAAAGAATGCCGGACACAGCCCCTTACTCAGTATAAGTGCTCCATGGCTGTGTCTCTGTGAAGGACTGTGCTCTCTGTCTGTCTTTCTCTTCCACGTCTCTGTTTATGACTCGGCCTGTGACTATGATGCACCTCTATCTCTGTCCACAGCTCTGTCTCTGTACTATCTCTATTCTGTGTATGTGCCCATTCCTTTGGTGATTATTGAACTTTATTCATTAAAGAATGCATAGAAAAAATTTGAAATAAGCCACCAAAATAAAAAAAAAATAGTTTTGAATTTTACTTTGGTGCTTACAGAATGGAAATCAAGTTGCTATTGAGACCAACAGAAAAATGTATTGTAGTGTCTTGGTTGGAGGGACTATCTCTTCTCTAATAGTTTTTTCCTTTTTTTAAATTTTGCACCCTCATATGTATATATGCCACACTTGATAAATACTTGTTGAAGGAAATGATTTTTGAGGACACACAAACAACAAAACATGTAAGTAAATTCTGTCAAGAGAAGTGAAAGAGTTATAGAGGGGATGACATGGACTTTCAATTGGTTCCTTTTTTTTTTTTTTTTTTTTTTTTTTTTTCCGTTTTTCCAGAGAATGTGTGCATTTGCCAGGGAGAGAGAAAGGGAGAAAGCACCTCTCTCTCTACCACAGAGGGCATGGTCATGTTGCCATCTCTCCTCCTACATTTCTCCCTCCTTCCAGGATTTTGAGTATGCATACACAGGCAACTACATGTTTTGCAAACTACGTGTTTGGCCATGTGGGATCCAGATGCCTTAATATCATACCACAGGCTGGTCCAAAAGTTGGCTTTTAAATGTGAAAACCAACCTTTGCATCTGCTGCCAGTTACACTACAAACCATTGCACCTTTCATTCTGACCAGCTGTGATAATAGGTGTTCAGGAGGCTGGTAGTCGTAAGACATTGCAGGTCCACAAGACCTTGGACTCTTCTCCCAATGATGCTTACTATAGCATGATGTCAATATTGTATTCTAATTTTTTAAACATTTGTAATCCATCTCTGCTACATCTTATCTATAAACATGAACCCTAAACTTTCTTTCTTATTTTTATGCTATCTCAGTAAACTGATGATTTTGAAATATAACTCTTGTTTCTTTATATCAGTCAGTGCTATGGTCTGAATGGTTGTATTCTCCCGCCTAATTCATGAGTTAAAATCCTCGCCCCGAGGTGATAGGATTAGAAGGTGGAGCTTTTGGGAGGAGAAGCCCTCATGTGGAGATTAGTGTCCTTATAAAAGAGGCCTGAGAGATACCTCTTGCCCTTTCCACTAGATGAGGTTCAAGTAAAATCAGGTTGTCTATGAACCAGAAAGCAGGCCCTCACCAAACACTAAATCTGCCAGTGCCTTGATCTTGGACTTCCCAGCCTCTAGAATGGTGAGAAATAAGTTTGTGTTATTTTTAATCTACCCAGTTGATGGTATTTTTCAAAGCAGCTCACATAAACTAAGATAGTTAGTTGATATTATTTAAGGATTTACACTCTATATTTGAGCTTTCCATTTGAGTCTTTTACAATCTCCCTGTTGATTGATTTAAAAATTGGTTGCTGGGAACCAGCAGTTAGCGTAATGGTTATGTCGCTGGACTCCCACATAGTCGACCGCAGTTCGTGTCCCGGACCCGGTGGCTTAAAACTCACGCCGGGCGCGTGTGCGTGCCCAAGATCCCGAGAGGAGAATGGAGGAGAAGGGATTGCGGCATGACCATCCCCCCTGGGGGGTGATTTCTCGCTTTCTGTCTCTCTGTCTCTCTCTGTCTGGCGAGCGCACGCGCCCTATAGCGAAAACGTCTCCCCCAAATTAAAAAAAAAAAAAAAAAATTGGTTGCCCAGGGCCGGCAGGTTGCATGGTAGTTGAGGCACGGGACTCCCCACATGGCCAACCACAGTTTTAGTCCTGGACCTGGTGGCTTGCTTTCTCTCTCTGTCTCTCTCTGGAAAAAATTAAAGAATGATAGTAAATCAATAAAATTAAATTAATCGTTCTTTGTAAAAAAAATTGGTTTCTCCTTGACTAATTTATCTTTTAATTACCTTTAGTGAATTCAGTTTGGTAGACTTTCTAAGGCTGGTAATGCTTCTCATAGGAAGCCTGTAAAGTTGTTCATCTTGACTAATAAACATTTAATAAGAAGTTTTTTAAAAAAGAATTATTTTATTTAACTTTATTTATTTATTTACTTGTTATTATTTTTAAAAAAATTGACCAGAGAGGGACAGAGTGAGAGAGTGAGAGAGTGAGAGAGCGCAAAAGCAAGCCACCAGGCCTGGGATCAAACCGCAGTCGGCCATGTGGAAATCCAGTGCTCTTAATCACCATTGCCACCTGCTGGCCCCAAGAATTTTTGTTTTTTTGCCTTTTTTTAGAGAGATTTTTGCTTTATGGTATGTGTGCTTGCTGGAGAGAGAGAGAGAGACAGAAAGCAAGAAATCACCCCTCGGGAGGATGGCCATGCCTCAATCTCTTCTCCTCCATTCTTCTCTCAGGATTTTAGACATGCTCACAAGTGTGACCCGCATGTTTCCAGTCACTGCAGTTGGCCATTTGAGAGTCCAGTGATGTAACCATTACGGCATCTGCTGGTCCCCAGTAAGAGCTCTTTTAAGCATTGGGGTTGTGACCCATTCACACTAGTAGATGAAAAGTAATTGAGAGCTGTGCAGGAAGGGGAAGGGAATTTTAGGATTGTGGTTTTGTATTCTCCATGCCTCTCCTCTTCAGTTAGTGAGCAAATGGAACCTTGAATGTAGTAGCGTGCTCTTAGATGCCTGTTTGCATGAAAGACTTACCTGGCAGGAATCCTTCCGGCCTCTGGCATCTCCGGCACATACCATGTCTTGGGTTATAACAGGGTTGCGGTTGTAATAACTTGGGCTGTTGCAAAGCTTTCGACTTATGACAGTAACAGTGACTTCTCGCAGTGTGTCAGAGGGGCTGAAGGCATCTGGATTGGTAGATCCCCAGCCAGTGACTTGACATTTGGCTCCAGCTCTAATATAGTGTTTGGATCTTAGGTGGAGCGGCTGGACATGTTTGTCAAGTTTGGCGGCCGTGTGAAGCTGACAGATGAAAACAGAAGAAATGATCATTCTTTCTCAGTAGTATCCTGCTATTAGGCTGTGCATTGTATGTGTGGTCTTGCTGTTTTAGGAGGGCATCTCTTTTCTTGAATCTACTTTGGTGGTAGCCTGCAGCTGCATTTGTGGTTGTTGCTTTTCGGACATGCTCTCCATTCCCCGTGGAGCTCACTGATGCTTGGGAGGGAGCTAATACAGAGCAGGAATTTGGCCCAGTCTCGAGCAAACTGGCCTTTGCCCTGCATCGGATGATTTTTCTGTGGAATAACATCCATAGGTCATGACTTTGAGGGCTGGGCTATTTCCTGCTGGATAGGACCCCTCCGTATGGTCTAGACTAAGTTTGGACTGGGCTAAGTATGGTCTAGACTAAGTTGTAACTCACTTCCGAGTTCCTAAAGTCACTTGGTTGGCTCCGATGTCTGATGTCTAAATGACTGTTGTATTTTTCACTTGCTAATGAGGAAAGCATTTGGGAGGAAAGCTTTTAATGTGGATCCTTGGATGTTCCCCTCCTACAAATATGAGCATCAGATTTGATTTCCTTGCATAATCATAGTCCTGATGCATTTGTGATAAGGTCTTGTTCCTTTTAAGGCAGTATATAGAGTAATAGGGGCCCATATGAATATGTCACAATCACCTCAAACATGGGAAAGACGTGAACAAAATGCTTTTGTGTAATTTACTTAACTGAGCCACGTTGTGTAAGAACGTTGGAGAAATTGAAGGAAGGCATTATTACCTACCTTAACCAGCATGATATCATTTGATGAAGAATTTGGTACAAATCTTGAGAAAGGTATGAATTTTTTAACCTCAAGTGTTTGTTTGGAGGTTTCCTCCTTTGAGAGAGAGTGTGCTCCCAAAACTACTGTGGGAGACTGGTCTTTGGCAAACCTGAAAAAGCAAAGAGAAAGGAAATAACAGAATTATTTTCAAATGCCCCAGTGGGAAGAAGAGATGGTAGAAAAGGTCATATACATACATAAATAAGGGTCATCTCCAAGGTAACCTACACACGATAGGTAGTGACAGACATCTTAGTGGACCTCAGCATGAAGGCAAGTCAAAGGACCAATGACTGGCCTTCTACATCCCCCAACTCCAGCCTCATTTCCCAGCACTGCAAAAGAATATCAGAACTTGTACCTACTTATGTTGGGGGGCGGGGGAAGGCTGAAATCCTAATTGACTTACATCAAGTTACAACAAAATTGTGTTCATTTCCATAACCTATGGCATACAGAGAAAGCAATCATAAGGGGGAACTTTGTATCAATTAGTGCACTTAAGAAAAAGATGGAAAGGTGGCAAATAGACAACCTAACAACACACCACAGGGAACTGGAAAAACAACAAAATCTTCCTAAAAAGGAGGGAAAGAAATAATAAAGATTTGAGCAGAAATAAATGAAATAGAGAATAAATAAGCTATACAGAAAAAAACCCAAAACCTGGTTCTTTGAGACCATAAACAAAATTGACACACCATTAGCTAGACTAATTAAGAAGAGGAGAGATAGGACCCAGATAAATCAAATCAGAAATGAAACAGACAATATTACAACAGGCATAACAAAAATACTGAAGATTATTAGTGAATACTGTGAGTGACTATACTCCAACAAACATGAAAACCTGGATGAGATGGACAAATTTCTGGACACATGTAATCTACCTAGATTGAATCAGGAAGACATAGAAAACCTGAATAGACCAATAACAAGCAATGAGATTGAATCAGTAATAAATAACCTCCCAACAAAGGAAAGCCCAGGGCTCAGTGGCTTCACTTTTGATTTCTACAAAACTTCTAAAGAAGAGCTAACCCCCATTCTATTCAAACATTTCTAAAAATCCAAAAAGAAGGAACCCTCCCAAATTCATTCTGTGAAGCCTCCATCACTTCCATCCCCCAAACAGACAAGGACATAACAAAAAAGGAAAACTACAGACCAGGCAGGCTTTGTTCCGAGGATGCAAAGGGTGGTTCAACACATACAATAAATGTAATATGCCATATTAACAGAAAGAAAGATAAAAACCACATGATCACATCAATCGATGGAGAAAAAGTATTTGATAAAATAAAACATCTTCATGATTAAGACTCAGCAAAATCAGCACAGAGAGACATTTCTCAACATAATAAAAGAAAATATTATTTCTTGAGTTTGTGGCTTGAGATTTATACCAACTAGTATTGACGGTTTCTTTTCCTTTGTGGTTAAATATACATAGCAAAATTTTTCATTTTAACACTTTTAAACTTACAGTTCAGTGGCATTAAGTATATTCATATTGTTGTTCATCTATCACTATCATCCATCTCCAGAACCTTTTCATCTTCCAAATCTGAAGTATTTTAATAACTAGCAGGGTATAGACCCAACTCTGTGCTTACTCATCTGTGTGTCTAGACCTCATTGCATGGCAACATGGGGAAACAAAACTCACTATATGGTGGTCAGATTTGCCCGTAGGTCCTCTCCCCTTAGTTAGAAAGAAAGAAAAAGTTTCCTCAAGGTGAGAAAACATTTCTAATTTGGGCCAGTAGGTAACGTGGAGGTTAAGATGGCTGGATCCCATATGGCCCACTGAGAGATTGGGGTCCCAAACCCGGTGGCTTGAAAAACATGGCAGATGCATGTGTATGTGTGTGTATAATCCCAAATCCTGAGAAACAAATGAAGAAGTGATTGTGGTGTGGCTATCCCTATTAGGGGGAGATTTCTCACTTTTCCTCTCTTTCGGGCAAGCACATGTACCCTATAGCAAGCAAACGAACATTGCTAATTTGAAATAAAGATGTTTTAAGCTTAGTAGCCATTGATAATTCTATTGTGGAGATTTATAGGATACAAAATAGTTAGATGAAGAAACACACACTCACACACACCCACATATATAATTATTTTTTAAAATCAGACATAGTTCTAGTACTAGTGTTCAATAGTACCATATTTATTTGACTTACTGTACATTTGATAAAATTACATTTATAGCCAGTGACAAAAATAGAAATGGTTTTTTGGAGATCTTGGCAACACTCTGGAACCATTTTTATACTGCAGATACATCCATTCTAATGTGTCTTTATGGAAATGAAGACAAATCCTTTCTTCAAAAAATGAAGGTTGTAATAGAATTACATTTATTTACACATAATGATTTCTTTGCTACTTGAAAAATGGATCAAGGCAGGTTACATCAAAAACATGCATACCCATGGGTACTGATTAAGAAATATTAAGAAAAATGAAAAACATTTAGAGAGAGGAAGACATTATTGTTTTAGTTTTGGAGAATGAGCACATGACTGTGGTGGGGGGATTTTTCATGTGACAGAAATGTGACTGGGTGGAATTAGCACTGTTTGGTTTCTACCAAAATAGTTTATTTTGGAAATCCCAGCTCTATTTATTGAACAGTTTGCCTATTGCAAAATGAGGATGGTGATGAAATTTTTCATAGGATGTGGATTGGATTTCCTAAGATTGATTCAAATTCAAATTCAACATAACCACTAAACCCAAAGCTTTGGAGGGGAAGGATGATATTAGATCCCCAGGATTAATGTTCGAACAGAAAAGTGAAAATGTGCATAAATGACTCACACCAGGAAGGCTGTGAAGTACAGATGCAGAGTGTGGAAGGCGGATCTGACTAAGGGGTGGGGGGGCTCTGAAAAAATGTCTGATTTTCTTTCATTTTTTACTTATTTCCTTGACTGGTTATTGCCTTTGAAATGTTTATTTTTGTCTCTTCTAGGACATGTTAATACCAAAAACAATTCAAGAAGACCATTGTTCTTTCTGACTTTAATTTCTGGATACCCTTCAACTATAACCTGTACTACCAAAGGCAATTTTTCTGCTCACAGGATACCTGAATTACCTAAGTTTTAGGATCCAGTCTTCTTAGCTAGACCTAGATCTGAATTCACGTAGAGGAGAAGTAATAATACTAGTGTTTTTTATTTGTACAATAGAAGTGTGGTCTTCCAACTGCTTCAGAATCACCTGGAGGTGCTTGTTTAAATTGTAGCTTCCTGAGTCCCGGGACTCACCTACAGCAGAACTGCTTATAGAGCAGAACCATAGTATTGCGCTCAGTAAGTCTTTTCATGGTCAGCTGCAGGTGTCTGTGAACATCATCCCGACTGAGCCTAACAATAGCTTTTCTCTGTATTGGTAAAACCAACGGGCTGTGTGTTCCTCACTTGTAAAGTAGTGTTTTCTGACGGGCCCATGGAACACACCTCCTAAGTAGGGGAATCAGGATCCCAGTGGGGCTTTGTGACTCCAAGTCTAGCTCTTTCCTTGACATCTCTTTAAGTTCCATGCCAAGCCCCTTCAAGCCTCGTATTTCCTCTGCAAGCCCTACTTCTTAAGGCCCGTGAAGTCTGGGTCCTTCTTTCTTTCTTTTTTTAGAACTATTTTTTTTTAAACAGTAAAAGTTTATAAGGTAAGAGTTATTGTAAGCTCAGGTTAATTTACTAAAGAAAAAAATTATACATTTAGTGTACCCTAAGTGTAGAGAGTTTATAAAGTGGACAGTATCATGCAGTAATGTTCTAGGCTTTCACATTCACTCACTCAGTGACTCACCCAGATCCACTTCATGTCCTGAAAGCTTTGTTTATGGAAATTACCCTGTACAGGTACATTCTGTTTTATCTTTACACGCTGTTTTCACTGTGCATTCGCTATGCTTAGATATGTTTAAGCACACGAATACTTATTATTGTGTTATAATTGCTTACCGTATTTAGTAAGTATCACTCTCTACGTGGTTATATTTTAGGCGCAGTACACTGTATGACAGAGACAAGGCATATAGCAGGCTATACTAGCTAGATTTGTTAAATACACTCTATAATGTTTGCACAAAGGCAAAATTGCCTGAGAAAGCATTTCTCAGAAAATCCCTGTAGTTAAGCATCATATAACTACTTTTTAATCTCAATTTTAGATAATAAACATTTTTGTATTGTTATGTCTTTTTAGGAAAATTATCCCATAATATTAGGTATTAACCATTTTTATTTCTGCTTGTATTTCTCATTGCTGAACTCTGCCAATTTAAATTATTATTATTTTAAAAAATTTGCTATAGAACATATGTGCTCACCAGAGAAAGAGAGAGAGAGAGAGAGAGAACAAACTTGGCCATGTGAGAGTCGAGTGCCTTAACTACCATGCCATGTCCTGGCCGGGGTCCTTATTTCTTGGAGGTTTCTCTTGGGTAAGAGAGAGAAAGATCTGGCAATCAGAGAGAAAGTTTTACCCAGTGCTATCCCACTAACTCAATTGAATTATCAGGTAAGTTCCTTGCTTAATAACATGAGAAGCACACATAATAATATTAATAATACTTGATAATGTGTATTGAGTCATGTTCTAGATTATGTTCTAGCATTTAACATATTTCCTCTTATTTAAACTTCACAACAATTTTGTGAGTAGGTATGATGATGATTCCATCATATACATGAGGAAGTTGATGGTCAAGTATTAATACACTAACAAACTTGAGAATGTTTCATAGATTTTCAGTGAAGGCCTCCAGGTGCAAACCCACACAAGACCAAAGCTCAGCTGGTTTGAATCTAGAGCCTGAACATGTAGCCATTTACTCTAGGAGCCTTGGGAGTTTGAGATGAAGTAAAGCTGTGGAAGGTTCTATTCTCCTGCAAGGCAGGTGAGAGAGAGAGAAGGGCTCAGTGAAAGAGGGCATGGGGGAGACTTAGGAGGACATGGGTAACAGCTGGGAAGAGTTTGCTTCTGATAAGTTAACATGCTAAAAATAAGATTATATAGGAAGTTTTTTATATTTGACATATAGTCCTTTTATACTTGACATGGCAACGAACACAGGGGCCAAGATACTAAGGGAAGGATCATGTGGATGGGTGGTGGGAAGGGAGCACCCCTGGATTTGGCCCACTTCACTATTTTGCTGAGAGAGGTCTTGGGTTAGTAGACTATTCCCACAGGATACTTGGGAGTACATTTGTGGGAAGCCACCATCAAACGATTTCATAAATATTTTGGATTTCGTAAAGCTTAATATTTTTCTAAGTACTAATCTGCCTACATTTTTACACCCAAGTGTTCTGTAGAGGAAACTCGATCCACATATTTTGAAGTTCTTTATACTCTAGCCATTTAAAATGACATTTAGCAATAGTTTTTTTTTTTTAAGTGAAACTCCAAAAACTTGAAGTATTAAAGTCTTCAGTCTTTTTAAAAAATTTTTAATTTAATTTTGTTCAATGTCATTATTTTATTTTATTTTATTTTTTAAAGTTGACCAGAGAAAGACAGAGAGGAAAGTGAGAAAGCAAGCTGCCAGATACAGGACTCAAACTGCACTTAGCCAGATGAGAGTCCAATCACCCTTACCACCATGCCACCTGCTGGCCCCTCAGTCTTTTTAAAAATATAATTCTTTTTCCAATTTTTTGACTCTATTTCTCCTGAGCTCAGTCTACTTGATACAATTTAAAATTCAATTTACTGTTATTTACCTTCCTATAGTACTTTATGGTTTACGAAGGACTTCAAACACCATGTTTTAGGCTTGGGAAATAAATGCTCTTAGTTTTTTTTTTTTTTTTTTTTTTCATTCAGCATTGATGGAGCATTTATGAGTCAAGCTCTGTGTCTGGGGAGTTTTTATTTCATTTGAATGTGAACTGTAAGCATATATGATGTACATATTTTACATGGAAGGAATATTTAAATCACATATGTATGTATTTAATTTTGCCAGAGAGCATATGTGCTGTCAGAGAGAGAGAAAGAGAGAGAAGGAGAAAGAACCCTCCATGGGAAATGATCATGTGGCAATCTCATCTCTATTTCTCCGTCTTTAGGACTTGAATGGTGTGGTTAGGTATGTGAGAGTCCAGTGCCTTAGCCACCATGAACAATCATTTATTGTCACCCCCTGCCTTGCCAGCCCTGAGGGGCAATGCCCTTGAAAGGACAGACGTGATGGTGATGTGATGATGATTTCTTTCAGGGCAAGATCTCCCTTTAAATGAAGTAACGATATTAAATTGGGTATCAGCGGCTTGCTATTTAGAAATAAAACAGAAGTTCTCCCTGCTTGCAGGCATCAAAACTTCTGATTTGTGGGACCAGCAGTTAGTGTAATGGCTATGTGGTTGGATTCCCATGTAGTCGACTGTGGTTCACGTCCTGGACCCAGTAGCTTGAAACTCACGCTGGGCGCGTGTGCGTGTGTGCCCAAGATCCCAAGAGGAGAATGGAGCAGAAGGGATTGCGGCGTGGCCATCCCCTCTGTGGGGTGATTTCTCACTTTCTGTCTCTCTGTATCTCTGTCTGGTGAGTGCATGCGCCCTATGGCAAAAACCTCTCCGAAAAAACAAAAATAAAAACAAAAAACCCCCAAAAACTTCTGATTTGTGTCCAAATAGTTGCGATAAAATGGGGTAACTAGACAAAAGTCCCAAAGCATGGAGAAGCGAATAATCTCAGTTGTACAGTTTAAATATAGTGAAGTCTAGAAAGCAAACCATTATGGCTAAGATGGATTCTTAAGTGAAGTAATGGCAGGTTTACGAGTAGATTCGTTTTCTACTACTTCTCCTCTTATGATGGTTGCAGCAGCCCAAGATGGGTTTTTGTACTTTATTGACTGAAATAAGAGAATCCTAGGCTGAGTGGGCTTCAGGAGGTTGTACTCCATCTTTAGAAAAGTTTTCACTCTAAGTACCCCCCAAAGTAAGTATCTCATTCTCTCTCTTTTTTACAAATAACCTATAATGTTTCTTTTCCTATCTAGGAAAGGTGCTGCCTCTTACAGTTGTGATTCAAAATTGAGCCTCAGACACTTGGGGTCAGGAGTGGGGCTAAGAAGTTAATGTAAGGAGTCTAGAAATCTATTGGCAAGGCAGGCTTCTAATACTTACATGATAAGCATAATAACTGCAATTTATTTGTAGTTACAAAATGTGCCAAGCATGCTTAAATATTTAGACAGATACTACTTAGTTCTTTAAATCTGCAAAGCAGGTACTAAGTAGTATTATCATTACTACCTATTTGTAAAATGGGGGAGCTGAAAGCCATGGAGCACTCGGGTTGTCTGGTTTCCTCTCGAGCAGTAGGATCCAGTGAGGTCAGGGACAGCGAGCAGTAGGACCTAATGAGGCCAAGAAGACTGCTACTTCGGTTCATACTGTGGCTGCACTGCGTTCTCTGGCATTGTGTGGAGGACTTGAATTTGCCTAATGGTTTGCCCTGGGAAAGGAAGCTCAGCTCTTCCTGAAAATGAAAACCCAGTGCAGAAAATGTGCATGTGTAAGAGGGTTAATAAACCCCATCAATTGCTCAGTGATCACAGAAGCTAACAGAAGATACGGTTCTCTCCCGGGAGACACATACTTCTCTTCTAGCCAATTTGAAGGAAAAATGCATCCATGAAAATCACAGGGACTCACCTTGGGTGGCAGTGGGCGGCAGTCAGTACCCACTGCGGATCGATCAGAACTCCTCCACAAGCATGCTTGCCGTCATATTGGATAGAAGCCATGAATGGCCTGGAATGAGGTGATACTTCTTTTCCTCCAATAATTTCCATATTGGAACCTACAAAGTAAACCAAAAGATTTTGCATAAAAGACCCAGATTGTTTTATGTCAATCTTCTGAAGACAATCACTCTTCAAAGATTAAAATACAATGGCAATCCTATCTAACAGTTACGGTAGTTTTACTGATGAAGAATTATATAATACATTGTAGTTAAGAGGGATAGAAAGGGTTCTGAAAATAATTTTTATCTATAATGTAACAATATAATCACTAGAAGTTCATTTAATATTCATATGTGGTAGGTATAGGAGATACTTACACTCTGGAGTCATATAAACCCCTGCTATGAGGAAAAGCAGAGAAAAAGAAGAAAACCTAGTCATTTTAATGAATTAGATTTAAGAAGCCAAAATGAAATATCCTGACACTAGTGAAGGAAGAAGATTCTGAAGACTGAGTTTTGTTCTTGCAGAATTTAATTTTCTCACAAGTGCCCTAGAGCTAAGATTTTTCACACCTCGGTTTAGAAGTGTGTATCAGTTTGGGGAGTTTCAGGTCTGCACGTTTTGTGCTTTCTTGAAAGAAATATGTGAGTAATAAAGAACTCATTTCTGGAGGTAACATCTTCAATATTACTTGTGTTATGAAGAAAGAAACAAATACCCATAGAACTTAATGAAGTTACGGAAGTGTTCAAAGATGTTCGTTGCTCTAAAGCTATACGTGCTGTTTTTCCTGGCAAAAAATAGTGCTACAATAGTTCTTATTTATTTTTCATTTGGACATAGATTTATGGTGTGGAGCCTTGACCAGATCATGGTCACCTTACAATGTGGGTTAGCTAAAGCCTGAACGCCATTCAGTGAAACTCATATCTTTCACAGCAAACCTATTCCTAATCATTGCCATTTTCTCAAAATATGACCAAGTTTGGTTAAATCTCAGTAACATTTTTTGAAAGATATCATAATGTCATTAATGAGGAACATTGGCTACGTATTTTTGATTCAGTCGTTCTTTCATTCATTTTTAATTGGACATGATGGTGTGTTTATTCAGGGCCTTAATAATAATTGCTTTTAAAAATTAAGGACTGGATTTCATCATTCTCCCAGGAACAGATGGCAGTGTTTTTCCAGGTCTTTCTAAAGTACTTTCTCCTTCACCACAAAAGGTAATAGACTTAAGATTCTGCAAGACTCTGTTTATGCTGGGTACTGATCAACAGTGCAAGTGTTATAAATTAAATGTTAGTGGTACCAAGCACCAGAACTCCAATTACTTTCTAGAAACACTAGTCAAAATTTGTACTGAATTGATAGATCTTATTTTTTCTAAGATATATGCATTCTGTCTTTCATGTTTTTTTTATAAAGGAGAATTAAAATCCAGAGCCACTGTGCTTGGCAGGTAAAAGAGACTGTCCAATTATTTTCTAGGACAAGAAAATAGGAATAATAAAATGTAATATTGTAATTATAACACATTATACTTTAATAACATATAAATAAAATGTTCTAGATTATTTCCAAAATTCTCTTTACATGATTATTTGTGTTTTCATGTCAATGTCTGTGAAGAAGGCAAAATGACTCTTATGTTTATGTTCCAACTGCAGAAATAAACTCAGAGAGGCTTAGTCATTTGCCCAAGGTTACATAGTCTGACTCCTGGACCAAACCGTTTGCCTAAGTTGTAGTAAGTTAAGTCTAGTGCCAGAGCACAGGTTTTGGTAAGTAGCCTGCTTTCATTTTACAGGGATGTGGTGATGGTAAAGTTTCCCGTATGTTAAGAAGAATGAACAAAAGCCAATTCAGAGCAGTGACTTCCTGCCAGAGAGAGAAGGTGAGAAGACAAGGAGGTGTCAAGTTAAGAAAAGCCAGAAACACAACAAACCAAGTTTGTCAGTTGCACCCTAAGATGTCCCTAAAAATGTTCAAGTCATCGCTCACTGTTGATGTGTCCCGGATGGATTTCTCATGTGCCGTTCTTCCAAGGTGCAAGGTGGACATACTGATGTCAATTCCCTAGTATAGCCCCGTGGTGTTGGGAGCATAAGGAGGATGTTGTAGGATGTGCAGAAGTAATTTTAACTCTAAGGAAGAAGTACATTTTGTAAAAGACAAAGCTTCATGGGATGGGTGTGGCATAGTTACCAATATCTCTCAGCTGCTTGTTTCTAGGTAGTAGGGACTAGCATTCACATAGCTTTCTACAAATGGCTAAACATTTCCAGCTGTATCTCCAGGGAAGCAGCTGTCATTAGTCTTGTTTTGCAGATAAAGAAACTGAAGCTCAGGGACTTGTTTGAGATTATGCAGCTAGCAGGTGGCCCTTAAACCCTTAAGTGCTGCCTCCAGGCTCCATGTTCCTTTCAACCTGACCACATGCCTGCCCTGTTTTGAAAAGTCCCCAGGGCTTAGATGCTCTTAGAGGCAAGCTGGATGCATAGGGGGAGAAAGGATTTAGCCATGCAACTACAATTAGACATGGGTGAGATTTAGTTCAATTGGGAAGACGGTGTCATAACGCTTTCTTGTAGCTGACCTGGAAAATTCCAAGAATCATGTTGGTTTACAGTAACAAATTATTTGGTTTTGGCTTACATGGATGCACTAGTTAACAGTATCATTTGTTACTATAGTCAGGATCCTGGATTTGAAACAGTGGGTGGGTAACACGATGAGCTCGGCGATCTAATTTATGTCTGGGTGTTGGTTTTGTTCTGTTGAGTCTGCTGTGGGAGAGCCGTGTTTGCTTTGGATGGTTTTTGCAGCAGCTGTGCTGGGCTGAGCAAGTGCCGTCTCAGCTGGAGACTGGCTTCACGTGCTGGCGTTCTTGCACTTCTGCTTTGGTGTGTTGTCTTTAGCTGTCCTCATCACTGATCTTAAAGATACTGTTTTTGACCTTCCTGTGTTTCAAGAGGCCATTATAGAACAGCTGTCTCAAGGTTCCAAAGTCCATGTACATGGTACTTCCTCTTGGGTTGCCTTTCTTCAACAGCACAGACACCTGCTTCTTCGGATTCATAAGCCCTCCTCTCTAGAGCTGTGCCACTCGGAGTGTGGGCCATTGACCTGTGCCAGTGACCCATTTTCCTGTGTTGGGCAAACCACTGACCCTTTCCCAGGAAAGTCAGGCAATTCCAATCATTTCATGGTAATTGTAAAGTGTTATGACATGAGTGGGAGTGTCATTTACTATGCTAATACAGTACAATCAGGGTGTAATGAGTTTGAAGGTCAGGCAAAGGTTGTTCAAGGTGCCATCTTGGCCATTTTGGTTCCAGCTGGTTCAAGGCCAACCTCTCAGCCACCTCCTGTCATACTTTGTTTAAATGTCCCTCACCTCAGACCCCTCCTGTCTCAAATGTCTCTGACCCTCAATTTCTGTTCCCCTTTCCTCAGGGTTGGTACTAAACAGGTCACAGGCACAGATCTATGGGCCACACTCTCAAAGGCTTGATTATGAGTTCTTTCCCGTGCAAAGCCAAAGACCCTCCCATTCCAAGTTGAAACCCCTGGTCAGTTGTCTCCCTAGTAACAATTAAATATGGCTCTATATCAATTTATTTTATTAACAACATGTACTTTGTTCAATCTAGTAAGATATTGGTTGTGTATTTTGTATGACTGTTTTCTTGTAATGAATTTTTCTGTTCATCTGTGTTTTATTGTATAAAAGTATCAGTCCCTAATGAACTGAAACTAAAAACAAATTAGTAAACAAAAACTCCAAATGCACCTGGTCTTTCCCACAGGAAGTTTGAGAAGCACTGCTTTATAGACACAACTGAGCAACAGATTTGTTTCAAGCCCTTCCTGTCTATCACTTTTTAGCTTCCTTTGAAAAACATTTCTGTTTTTTTTTTTTTAAGAGGTTTTAGCTATACAGCGCGTGCACGCGTCAGAAAGAGAGAGACAGAGAGACAGAAAGCGAGAAATCATCCCCAAGGGGGGGATGGCCACACTGCAAACCCTTTTCCTCCATTTTCCCCTCGGGATCTTGGGCACGCATGCATACGTGCCCGGCGTGAGTTTAAGCCACCGGGTCCGGGACTCAAACTGTGGTCGACTACATGGGAGTTCAGTGACATAGCCATTACGTCAACTGCTAGTCCCTGAAAAACATTTCTTGAGGCTAGCAGGTGGCATGGTGGTTAAGGTGCTGGACTCCAACATGGCTGACCATGGTTTGAGTCCCACACTTGACAGCTCGAGAATCAACCCTGGCACATGTACATACATGCCTAAAATTCCAAAAGGAGAATGGAGAAGGGATTGAAGCATGGCCATCTCCTCTGGGAGTGATACTTTTACCCTCACAGTCTCTCTCCTGAAAGCACATGTGCCTTAGTGCAAAAACAAAACAAAACAAAACAAAAAGAAGAGAGAGAGAGAGAGAGAGAGAAGAAGAAAAAAAAAGAAAACCAAAAAGAAAAGAAAAACATTTCTTAACACTAAGATAGCCAAGGTGTCCAAAAAACCTGCTCAACTTTGCAAAGTCCTCATGGCTTAAATGCTCTTAGAGGCAAGCTGGCTGCACTTGAGATCGGACTTCGGAAGAATTTCCCTGGGCTCCCCTTTTGTTGTTCTCCATTCTCTGTGGGCCTTGCACCTTGTCCAGCAACAGTTTAGCTAATTTGACAAATGAATCTGCTAATAATTATAGCAAAACTATGGCAGCTTTAAAAACGAGGACGAGAAAGGATATTGGGGTGCTCTATGATGATACTATGTCCAAAACTCCGAAGAAAATGCCAGTCTTAACTCAGATTATAGCTATCCCTCCCAAGTGGTCCTCAAAGTGAAAGAGTTTAAGAGCAATTGCAAAGGAAAGCAAATGGGCTCTAGACTCAGAACTGGGGTTTTGGCTTTAATCCCAATGCAAAGAAATTAGGTAAGCTGCCTGGGGCATATGGAGCGCTGCCTTTTCCTAAAGACCTAGATTTAAATAATTCAGAGAACTGTTTTATGACCTCCTCTTAGTAGAATGATGATAGTGATGAAAGTGGGATGGAGGGAAATCTGCTCTATTTTCCTTCACTTCAACTTTTAACCAGAACATATTTTGCATATTAGTTATCTTCTTTTTTTTTTTAAATGTAAAGATATGTTTTCTAATCCACCAGTATTGAGTTAAGTAATAAAGTAGTCCTTCAATTTGTTTCCTTTTTACCTCTTTTCAAGTCTAATATGAAATCACTGCAATGAATGAGAATGGCCTTGAGTAAATGAGATGTCTCAGTCTTCCTGGAGCTGGCTTTCTTGCCATGCACTGTCTCCATCTCAGCTTTTTCTCCAGACCTTAATCTGCTCTTTTGTGACATATCTTTTTCTTTTCTTCTTCAGGGTGGTCTTCACTGTTCATTTTTACTGAGTCCAAATGTTATGGGAGGATTGGGGAAAGTCCTACATAGGGTGGTCCCTGTGATGTTGCTGGACCTGAGGCAGATCACTCACACTGTCTACAATATTTGTCTTAAGAGATTTACACATGTGAGAATCCTTTCAACAGTGATGACTGCCAAAGGAAGGTTTACAGCCCCAACTGTTCTCCCAAGCTCCAGTCTTCTGAGGCTCTTGTAGAAAAGAAGGCAAGGACTGTATGAAAGTAATAGTGTTTCAAGGGGGAAATATGGGGTCAATATGTAGGTCATATGAAGAATGCCAGGGAGAGAATCAGGTGATAAATAAAGATCAGAAAAATGATGGAACTGGGAAAGGGAGGGAAGGACATAAAAGAATACTATTAAAGAAAGATGAAGGTGGGAGGCCTTACAATGGAACATTGCCATTCATATTTGAACATCTCAGATAATGTGGTATGTCCCAAGGCAAATATGATATCATATCTTTATAATAGAATCAAGTCTGTTAAAAGGAATATATTTATCATGTTGAAAGCAGTTGAATTGTATAATTAGAATGGTTTCATATAATAAAGTCACAGCAGGAGTTTTTTTTTTTTTGGTCTTTTGAATTAGTATTTATTGTAATTGACAATTTACATCTACTCATTACACATCTTTCTAGGGTACCAAATGGCCTTCACAAGCATGTATACAGTGTGTAGTAAACAAATAGAGGATATAAACATATTCAGTATTGTCAACATTTAACACTTTAATAAGTTATGAACATTAGAAACCTACTTCACTAGTCATTCTGTAAATATGTACTGAATTGTCTATGATGTTCTTTATTGTGAAATGCAGGTCTAAAGAAACATAAATTGATTAAAAAATTGGACAACCAAAAAAAATCTCATAGGCTAGTAGATGGCATGGTGGTTAATGCATTGGACTCCCACATGGCCGACTATGGTTCAAGTCTTGACCTGGTGGCTTGCTTTCTCTCTCTTTCACTCTGGTGAATGCATATGTCCTATAACAAATTAAAAAGTAATGATAATAATAATAAATAAACTTAAGTAAATAATTCTTAATAAATAAACTCTATCATCTTTTTAAAAGTACAAAAGAAAAAAATCCATAAATTAATTAGGATGAAGTTTTGAAAAAAAGGTAATCTTAACTTAGCCAATGAAAGAGGAATTTGTCATTTCCAGGTAGAGGACTATGGGACTAAAGAGTTTATGATCCAAAAAGATCTGTGGTATCAATCACTGGTCCAGTGAGAGACAGGTGACATTGTATATAATGATAGCTCATTAGAAAGAGACAGAAAAGATAACTTTTACTCACTTGTTGTGAGTTCTTGTAAGACCACCCTATTGTACTGTTCATAAAGCAACAAATCTTTGAAAAGCAAAAACAAAACAAAATTGGAAAGAGACATTCAAAACTGAAGACATGCTAAAGTCAGTGAATTAATGACTTATAGGCTTTACAAAGTTTGTGATTTTAGGCTTCTTTAAATTCATTCCAAAGAAAACCTCAGCTACTTGTAACATTTTGGACTTTTCCTATTATCTAGTTTTATATTATGAGTAATAGTTATAATAAATATAAAATAGAAACTTAGGGAGACAACTGTCTATCAAATAATTGGTGAATGTGTACTTACACCTGCTTGTGAGTAAACAAATTGAATCTGTATTTTTAGCCTTTTAGTTAGGAAACTTAACCTGGATGTTCAATGTTATAATTGACGTATGTGGATTTATCCTTCTTTTCTAGTTATTTTGTGTCCTCCTACCTCTGTTTATCTCCTTTTGTTTTCTTAGTGTAGTATTCCCTTAAGTATTTCCTGAAACATTGGCTTAGTTTTGGAGAATTCTTTCAGCATTTGTTTATCTGGGAATGATTTCCATTTTGAAGGATAATCTTGCCGGGTATAGTACTCTCAGCTTTAATTGTTTTTCTTTCAGAGTTTTAAATAAGTTTTTCCATTCTTTCCTTGCCTGCATTGTTCAGTTGAGAAAACCTGTATTGGTATAATGGGGTAACTTTTGCAAGTGCATTGGCAATCTTCTCTTGCCATTCTTAGAATATCATCTTTGTCTTTGATTTTTACCAACCTGGCTATAATAAGCCTTGGAGAGAATCTTCTTATGTTATATCTATTTAGTGTTCTTTGATTTCCTGGACTTGGATATCAGCATGCCTCTCTTAATTTGGAAAGTTTTTAGATAATATATCATGAAAGAGATTTTTCTATGCCTTTACCCGTCTCTTCACCTTCTGGAATACCTATTACACAGCTTTTCAGCCATTTAATAGTTTCTAGGGTTTCCTGTATGTTGTCCTGATTTTTAATAATTATTATTTTATTATTTTTGGTTGTTTAGACTAAATTGGAGGTTTTGTCTTTGAGGTCAGAGATTCTTTCTTCTGTGTGGTCTAATCTGCTGTTGATACTTTCAAGGGAGGTTTTGATTTCCTTTATCTTATTCTTTATCTCCAGAAGTTCTGTTTGATTCCTGTTTGGTGTGTCTATCTCCTTATGGCATTCTTCCTTCAAGTCATGGAATGATTTTCTCATCTTTTGAAGTTGGTTGTCTGTTTTCTCCTGCATCTCAATGAGTTTCGATATAAAGAATATTCTGAATCTTCTTCTGGTATTTCTGTGATTTCTTGTGTTTTGTCCATTATTAGTGAGGAGTTATACTGTTCCGGTGGCGGGGGGCGGGGTATTTTCTGGTTTTCTCCTATTTCTTTTGGCTCCGCTTTGGTTTTTAGTCATCTGGTGATATATTCACTTTTTCCTACTTCTTTGGAGTACATTTCTGTAGCTGTGTGCTAATGCACTTACCTATGGCATGCATTAGCTCTTCAAAAGTTCCCTTCCTCTGCTCTGGGTAGGAGTGTGGAATTCACAGGAGTTTTGCGTTTAGGATTTCAGAGGGGAGTTTCTCTTCTTTTACTGCTAGAGCGATTGTGGCAAATAATTCCTTCAGGGTTTCCTGTCTTCAGGCATTTGGTTTCTGTATACCCAAATTTATTCTGCTCCCAATGTGGCTGGAGGTCTAGATAGGATGTAAGCTGGTAGACCAATTTACATGCTGCCTGCATACCACCCAGCCTGGAGCAGCCCCTTCTCCCCCAAAGCAGGCTGATTAACTCAGGCCCAGTGGCCTTGGCCTCTCTGTTGCTCCTGGATGATGAGAGGTAGACCAGTGTCAGCTCACATGGGGTAGCAGCTCCTGCCTTATATACTAGGCCTCCCGGTTGCTTATTCTGGGACTTCTGGAACTGAGCGGTGGTCATTGAAAGCCAGAGCAGCCCCTTCTCCCTGAGAGCAGGCTGGGTGAGGGTTCTGGCTGATGAGCTCAGGCCGAGCAGCCCAGGCCTTCCTATTGCTCCTTCTGTTTCTCATGCATAGTTTTTTCATAATGTGCATTTTCCATGAACCTTTTGAAGATTCCTTATATATAAAGACCTCTTATACATCAATCAAAAGTGTAAACAAATCACTATGATAATACAAGTAAAATAACCTTTTAGTTAATTTTCCTCATTAGAGATTAGCATATAAATATTGATAACATTAAAAAATAGCTTGGCTGGGCTGGCTCTGTGGTGCAATAGTTAAGTTGTGCATAGGGAGCCAGATCCTACATGGCTGGCCGTGGTTTGGATCTTGGCCCCTATGGCTTGAAAGTATGCAGGGTGCATGTGTATGCATGTGTGCCCCAAATCCTGATGAAATGGAGAAATGGAGGGAAAAAGATTGTGGCATGACCATGCCGCATTGGGGTTGGGGTGGGGAGGGGTAATTTTTCTCTGTCTGGTAAGCACATGCGTCTTCTGGCAAAATAAATAAACACATACATAAATATGTAAATAAATAAATAAATAAACTTGGTGATAATAGGGTAAAATATAGCACATTTTACAGTTTTGCAAGGCTTAATAAATATAAATTTTGATGTACTAACTAGTCCTAACTACTTACAACTACTATAAAAAGCGGTAATAAAAAGATCACAGGCTAAGAAGAAGTATATCAATGAAACCATAATCTACTAAATTCTTATTGTTGTTTGGGGGAGTCAGTTGGTAGTTTTTATCAATGACATCATTATTGTGCTATTTCTTTTAGATGCTGAACTTCACAAAACTTATTTCCTACTACAACTTACTTTTCTTCTTGCCGAAGTTCAGAGTGTGCACTTTTCCCCCTTAAAGTTTATTTATTTAATGAAAGAGAGTTGCGAAAAAGTGTACAAGCAACAGAGAGTCAGAGTCTCTAAGCAAGATTTCATCGCACTTCCATCTCATTCCCTCAGCTCCTCCTGTTAGTCAGGATCTTGGGTACATGTGTATCCAGTGTGTTTCAGGTCCACTTAGGATCTAAATTTGTGTTCAACCATGTGGCTTTCAGTACTGCAGATCAGTATGCTACCTGTAGCACTGAATCTGGGGTGCAAGAGTACACACTTCTAAATTTCACTAGAATTTCAAATCACTGCCCTCTTGCTTCTTAGCCAAGTCTACAAGCTCTCTTCTGGACATGTCTGAACTTTTTTCAGTCTGTTTAAGATTGTCATGTTAACAAGGTCCACAGTTCAAATCCGGGTTCCCCTGTCCCCTTAACCTTCTACCCTGGAATAACCCAACCCTGTATCACTCTTACCATTTCTTTCTCAGATTCTAGCTTAAAGAGTGTTGCTGTAGAAACTCACAAAACCCTACTAGACTAGCCCACTGGCTCAAGAACAGGCTGTTCATTGCGTTCTTGGCATTCTGTCACTCCTCTTGCTCATTGTCTATGTTAACAGCTCCTGTAACTCTTCCAGACATTCTTCATATTTCCTGGGCTCCATTTTCTCACCCTACTAGGCTCTATTACCTTACCTTCTGCTTCAGAAACAAACTAATGTATATTTATTTTCATCACCTCATCAGAACTCTCTTTATCTAACTGCTGATTTTTTCCTCCTTTTCTAAAGAGAATACCTCCATAGAGGGAAGCCTCCTCTTCTTCTGAGTACCCTCCCCCCCACTTCCTCCCTTTCTTTTTCCTTCCATTTATATGTAAGCATGCAGACCTATCCATGAAAGGTATTCCCTTGAATATGTTTGTTCTCTCAGTTTATCATCATTTTTCTTTCATAATCAAGTTCATCCTCTCTCAACATCTTAACGAATTTTTTTCTCTTTTTCAGTTTGCTGTAGGGTTTTTGCACTTACTAGAGGGAGATAAGGAGAGCAAAAGAGAGAGAGAAAGTACTCCCCAGTGGAAATGGCCACGCCACAATCTCCTCCATTCTCCTCTCAGGATTTTGGGCATGCACGCATATGCACCCAGTGTGTTTTTCAAGCTGTCAGGTTCCAGACTTGAACTGTGCAGTCCTGATAAATTGTTCTTATTTCTCACTGCACTAGTGAAATCCATAATCAGGAAATCGGTGGGCTTTTTTCAATCCTCACTCTCTTGATTTATTTATAACATTTTATCCTGCTGAGGAGTTTCCCCTTGAAACATTCTCTATCCTGAGTCCTTTCATACTCTGTCTTATTCTTCATCCCTTTGATCACTCCTTATCTGTCAATTTACTACCACTTTCTTTTCATATTCTTTGAATTTTCTTTTAAATCTCTTTCTGTTCTCTTTCAACTCAGCCTTTTCCAAAGATAGTGCCGTGGAACAGTATCCATAGATGTGATAATAAAAGTTGTCTTGAGAAAAATTCCTATGGTTCAAAAGTTTGGGAAACAAAATTCAGTCTAGTTCTGGTCATCAGGACTTCTCAGAACCTTTAAATCCTAAGGCGTATTATTCATACCCACGGGAACGTGTGAGGATACAGCATGCCAAATTTCTCAAACCTGCTGGACTACAGCACATTTCTTTTCATAGAGCATATCAAGGGGCCACCTGGATTCCACGGTCATACAGAGGAAAACACATTTTCCCCCCACTCCTTCAATCGCCAATCTTAGCATCCATCTTTTTTCCTTTGACTTTTCTTCAAAATAGTGTTTCAACATTTTTAAAAGAATTATTTATTTATTCATTCATTTATTTTAATTTTACTGGGGAGAGAGTGAGAGAGAGCGAGAA
The DNA here is from genome assembly GCA_026018925.1 of Tupaia tana. Classification (NCBI taxonomy): domain Eukaryota; kingdom Metazoa; phylum Chordata; class Mammalia; order Scandentia; family Tupaiidae; genus Tupaia; species Tupaia tana. The sequence goes on along the minus strand of JAKSZU010000006.1, from coordinate 43,831,342 downwards.
AGCAAACAACCAGATCCAGGACTCGAACCGTGGTCGGCCATGTGAGAGTGTCCAGCGCCTTAACCACCACACCATCTATTGGTCCTCCCAACATTTTCTTTGACACCTTTCTTTTGGCCTCTTTTCTCTCAAGAAATAATTGATTATTTTCTACTCACTAGTCAAGCACTTACCATATTACTCAAATCGATATCTCCATGCAGTGGTCCTGGTTATTTCAGATGAAGGTATATTTTCCTCTTTCTCTCTCTCTCTCTTTTTTAAAAAGATTTTTGCTATAGGGGGCTTGGTGGAGAGACAGAGATAGAGAGACAGAAAGTGAAAAAATCACCTCCTGGGGGGATGGCCACACTGCGATCCCTTCTCCATTCTCCTCTTGGGATTTTGGGCATGCACACACATGTGCCCAGTGTGAGCTTCAAGCTGCTAGATCTAGTACTCAAACTGCGGTTGACCACATGGGAGTCCAGCACCTTAACCACTACACCACCTGCTACCCCCATGTATTCTCCTTTTCTATAAGCAGGAGGAACCCTTATAAGTGGTGGAGTAAGATCTTGCTCCATATTAATATGTTATTTATTGTATCACTCCTATTTATTTTCAGTCTATTCATCTCTAAGTTTACTAGTTTCTTGAGGACTGTGTCTATGCACTTTGCACCAGAAAGGAATGCTTTCAGCTTCAAGTGACAGAAAGCTGAAAATGGACTTAAAAAACAACATCCAGAAAGATAAATTCATTTCTTAGTATAAGAAGCTCAGCAATAAGGTAGTACAGGCTGATTAATTCAGTGACTCAGTTTTGCTACCAACACTCCAGTGTGCTTCCTCAGTCCTCATACCAACCTCACGGTTCCAGGTGTCATCTCTGGCCATAACATTAAAGGGAAGAAGAGACCAGTTGTTCCTGTAGGTGCTTTTGAGGATTACACATTTTTCCCCACAATCATGCTGGCACCTCTCCCCTCATCTCATTGAAGAGAACACGATTGCATGGCTTCTCCATACCAATCACTGGGAAGGAAAAGGGGTGTCCCATTAGACTGTCTTGAACACATCTGCCAAGCTAGAATTTGGGTCATCTTCAAGGAGGAATAGAGACCTTAACAAGAGAAGGATTCTGTTAGCAAGGTGGGAAAGGCATATGCTACCCCTCAATATCCCGTTCAGCTCCCCAAGAGCACACCGCACATTCTGTAGACTTGTAAATAAGCAAAAGGATGCATAGAAAGTTGTGTCAAATGATGTGTTAGTAAATATATTATAACTTGTGGGACCAGCAGATGGCATAATGGCTATATCGTTGGACTCCCTTGTAGTCCACTGCAGTTCAAGTCCTAGACCCAGTAGCTTGAAACTCATGCTGGGTATGTGTGTGTGGATGTCCCAAATCTCGAGAGGAGAATGGAGGAGAAGGGATTGCAGTGTGGCCATCCTGTCAGGGGGTGATTTCTCACTTTCTGTCTCTCTGTTGAACACAAATGCCTATAGCAAAAATCTGTCTTAAAAAAAAAAGATTTTATAACTTGTCATTAGTCTGCTCCCTTTCCTGACTTACTATGAAGAAAATGAAAAATTTACATTTCTGTAGAAATACTCATATGTAGACATTTATAGTTGTTAATTCTATGTTTTATTTTATTTATTTAAAAATAAATATTCATTAAATTAATTCATTATCATTATCATTATTATTTTTAACTTGACTAGAGAAAGACAGAGAGAGAGAAAGAGAGAGAATGTGAAAGCAAGCCACCAAGAACAGGACTTGAACCATGGTCGACCATGTGGGATTCCAGTGCTTTAGCCAGCACAACACCTGCTAGCCCTGTTAATTCTATATTTTAAATATTAAAGTCTTCCTCCCACCCCTCCCCACCCCAGTTTTTCTTTTTTCTTTTTCTTTTTTTTTTCCCCACAGGGCATGTGCATTTACCAGAGTCTCCTCCATTCTCCTCTTGGGATTTTGGACACAAAGTGAGAAAGCAATCCTTAAGGGAGATGACCATGCCACAATCCCTTCTCTATTCTATTGGGATTTTGGGCACACATGCAAGGTGGGAAGATGCCTGGCATGGTTTTTAAGCTGTCATATTCAGGACTCAAACTGCAGAGTCAGTGTCAGCCATGGGGGATTCAAAGCCTTAACCACCACACTATCTGCTGTCCTGCCCCCCAACCCCAGTACTCTGTATGAATGAATATCAGGAACCAGGAATATAATAGAGTAATTTTGAGTAAATTTTTCTAAGGGCTCATTATGATAAAATCAAAATAACATAAACTAGATTCTAAATTAAGGTTTTCATCACCAAAATTATAATGTTGGGAAGCTTCTTTTCTTTTCCCTCATGTTCAAGACAGCAACCATATTTCATTGCAAGTGATTTGATGCCAATAGTTAAATCAGTCTATATTTTAATTTAGTATTTCCTCCAGACATTCTTGAACATGTGTCAACAGGAAATAACATGTTTCAAAACTCATTTCTATTTTTCTCTTAATAAACAAAATAAAGTTTGAATATGCCCTTTAGTTCTTTCTATGCTTTCTGAAATTTTCCAAAGAAGAAAAAAAATCTCAAAACAATCAGAACTGGTCAAGATCAAATTCTGAAGCAGGTGAAATTGCCCTGGGTGTCCTTCTAGCTCTATTCTCAGTGTTCCTATTTCTCTTGATGGTGCTCTTCTGCAAGGACTTTATTTTTTGGTCAGCAAATACTGACCAATAACTCATTATTTGAGAATATCTTAAGATATTGTCATGTTCCAGTGATTCTCATTTTACTTATTTTTAAAAAAAATATTAAAAATTATTCTGAAGATACTGAAGAAGGCTCTCTACTGATGAGATGTCGAATGTTGTGAAAGAGGTGAAGATAGTTTGGGTGGAGAATATGCTTCAAGCCCATAATGTTGTACTATACACACATCGCCTGCTTGAGTCTGTTGCAGGTTCTAGGATTGATGTTTTGTCTTTGCGTACTGTTGGGTCATGGATAAGCCAGAGCCCTTGAGATGCTGCCAGGGGAATGTTTAAAACAGTCTCACTGAAAGTTTTGGAAGTTTAGCAATCTTAAAGTACTCTTTTCATAAAAATGAGTTCTAAACTTACCTCTCTGAAGAAGCAAAGAACACAAAGAATGAGAACTCCAAGAAGAGTATTGGGCTCTGGTCTACTGGATTGGATTAACACATATGCACACACCCGTATGCACACATGGCACTTGCAGGGTACTATGTAATGAAAATGTTGGAAGTTGGGCAGTGGGATAGCATGATGTTAGAGGAGAGGTCCATCCCCGAGTGACACTTGTATTTTTAACTTGATTTAAGAACTAAGTCTTACAGAGTCAGAAGTCTTGGAAAAGTGATCTTGTGACTTACTCAGTAGGGTCCAAGCCAGCGGGTGGCAGTACTAGCTGACGTTGTACAAATAAATCAGTCCAAACCAAAGAGAAGGATGCTTATTACAGATCCAAACCAAAGTGCCCAAAGTGTTCTATGAGATGAGGAGTCCTGTCCCCCCCCCCCCCCCCCCCCCCCCACCGCCCACAGGCTATGTGCACTTGCTGGAAAGAGACAGAGAGAGGGAAAGTGAGAAATCACCCTCTAGGAAAGATGGCCACGCCACAATCCCTTCTCCTTGAGTCTTCTCTTGGGATTCTGGGCACACATGCACACGTGCCTGGTGTGATTTTCAATCTGTCTGGTCCAGTACTCAAACTGTGATCGGCTGTGTGGGAGTCTAGCACCTTAGCCATCACCACATGCTGACCCCCAAGGAGTCTTTTAATAATTAGTAATTCTAGGAAGGAGAAAAACTCACATAGCAGATAGTTTTTCATCCCGTGTGGTCACTGGAGAGAGACAAAGAGAAAGAGAGGGTAAGTGAGGAATCGCCCTCCTGGCAGGATGGCCATGTTGCAATCTCTTCTCCAGTCTCCTCTTGGGACTTTGGGCATGTATGCACACCCACCTGGCATAATTTTCAAGTTGCCACGTCCAGGGCTCAACCTGCTCAGTAGGCCATGTGGGATACAGTTGCCTTAACCTCCACGTCACCTGCTGGCCTTTCACTGTTCTTAAGGTTTTTATTCCTAGAATGTTGTTTTGTGAATGAGTCGGAAGAGATCCAGGGAGAGAAGATACTAGTGTGAGAAAGATTATGTGCATCCAAATGTCTTGAAGAAAGTGTCAGAAAACTGATGGCAAGATCTCTAGATCAAAAACCAATATATGCTAAATCTGTATTTTATTTTTAAAGTAATATTTTGGAAAATCTTTTCATTTTCAAATTTTAAAGTAATAATAATAACCATTGACAACAATGGGCAACTCAAACTGTATTTTCAACTTACTAAGTAAAGATTACTCTTTCAGTGAGAAAACAAGGAATGAAAATAGTAGGTAGCTAGCATTTTGCCAAGTGCAGCAGAGTGAAGCCAAAACTCCGTAGTTATTTAGCAATGAAAGCTTGGTCCCTGCTGAAATCCATTTTATTGACAGACGGTCAAGTCCTAGACATGAAACAAGATCAGCATGGAAAAATACATGGGGGGATGATCAGAAAGTGGACAATGTTAGAAGTAAGAGACAATTCAGACACGTCTACAGCAGGGATTATTCTGTGTTCTCTAATTCCTTAGTGAATACAAAGTGTATACCTGAACCCTCACCATTGTTGTTTGAGTGTATGTATGTACCCACATATACTCAGGACTTCAAAAATTTGTGGTAAGAGGAATTAAAGTACAAGTTTATTTTGGTGTAAAAATGTTGAAATCCAAGCATGGTTTTGTCATAATATTCATTTTCCACTAACTTTTTGAAAATTATATGTATTTTTCAAGGTAACCGTTTAGTAAACTTGATGTAGCTGAATTCAATTATTATCAACAGATCTTTTTCTAGTCTAAAATCCTGAGTTAAACAATTAGCTTATGTGGATTTACCGTGGGGAAAGAACAAAACCCACTGGAGTTTGGAAATCAAGGGTCTAGGGCTAGTATTGCACTTCTTTTAGGATTTTCTAAAAAATTATAATTTCTGATTTATGTGTAATTGGTTTACATCTTTGTTTTTGTTGCTTTGTATTTTGTTTTTGCTATAGGGTGTGGGCACTTGTCAGAGAGACAGGGGTGGTGGTAAGCGGGGGTAGGAATAAGAAATCTTCCTGTAGGGGAGATGGCCAAACCATAATCCCTTCTTTTCCAGTCTGCTCTTGGGATTTTTGACATGCATGCATACGCACCTGGCATATTTTTTGAGCTGCTAGGTCCAGGACTCAAATTGCCAAGTCAGCTATATGGGATCCAGCACCTTAACCATCATGCTATCTGCTGGCCTGGTACAGCATGGTTTTTAAAAAGCATGTATGCAGTGAGTAACAATGAAAAGGTATGTCTGCTTGGACCACAGTGGTAGGAGTATAGGACATTGATGCTGAAAAATACCTGTTTCAATCAGATCCCATCAGGAAATTTACTTTCATGCAGATGGTTCGAATGAATAGACTACTCACAGCAGTATGGGCAGGGTTAAAAGACTTGAAGTACCCAGGGACATGCCACAGCAGGAAGCTGTTGCTACTACTGGTGTCCTGGCATGAGCTGAGCTATGGAGAAGGGGTTGGCCAACAGGAGCTATAAGCATGTAGGGGTACGACCCTAGACAGAAATGGAGGTCACGGTAAGGAAGGAGTGGGGGGAAAACTTAGATCCTTCTCTTCTCTGATTCTCTGCAGGTGCCTCCCATAGGTCAAACCCAACCAGGAGTTGAAAGAAAGGGAGCCTGGATGGTGCATACCATAGAAAGCACAAAGCAGGGCAAGAAAGGGCAGAGATTGGATTTGGGAGGAGTGGAACAAATGGAGAAAACCCACATGGTACCTTAGAAATCTGTCCTTTGTGCTCAGATGGGAAATGCCAGATTCTTTTTGTTTTTGATTTTGATTTTGTTTTTGTTTTTGTTTTTTTGGTCTACCCACAGACAGGTCCCAGATAGTGTGGATGGCATGTATGTGAATGTGTGAAGCAACTTACACCTGGTAGAGGTAATAGTTCACCTGTTAAGGGTGAGTAGTAGGCTTCTTTAGAATAGAGATGGGGGACCAGCAGTTAGCGTAATGGCTATGTCGCTGGACTCCCACATAGTTGACCGCGGTTCAAGTCCCGGACTCGGTGGCTTAAACTCACGCCGGGTGCGTGTGCGTGCGTGCCCAAGATCCCGAGAGGAGAAGGGATTGCAGCGTGACTATCCCCCCTGGGGGGTGATTTCTCGCTTTCTGTCTCTCTGGTTCTCTCTGTCTGTCTGGCGGACGCACGTGCCCTATAACAAAAACCTCTCAAAAAAAAAAAAAAAAAAAAAAAAAAAAAAAGAAAAAGAAAAGAATAGAGATGGACTCTCCATGGACCGCAGCGCATACAGCAACCAATCTTAGTCAGCCTATGTCATGCCAGGAGAGGCACTAGCACTGATCTGGGGAATTTGGTAGCCAGCTTGTGACGTGCTAGAGCTGCAAGACTCAGTCCTCAGCCCTTACCATGCTGGGAAAGCTTGGACTCTCCTAAGCATGAAGGCTGAGCTGGTGGGATGGGGCTGGAGTTGAGGTATTGACAAGTCAGATTATTCTATGTCCAGTCTCTGATAACACCAGGGAAGGAGTAGGACAGCCATGAAGCCCGAAGTCTAGGTCTGTTTGATTATTGTGCACTGCTCTGGATGGGCCATGGGGATCCTGCCACCCTAGTGAACTCCTCTCCATCAGACCTGGTGCTTGTGGACTACTTTGCCATTTCTTTTGCCTACAGGATACCCGGGAAAAGCTTAGAGTAATATGGGTGGCAAAGGCTCCCACAGCAGACATAAAGCATTCACTCATTCTCTAGACCTCTAGCCAGCATCCTTCTTAATCAACTGCATGCCATAATGAAGCCAAGACAATTGGTCATTACGCACCTACATTGCTTTGCGAAGTGGGACAATCAGTGGGATAAAGTGACTATCTTCCGGCACATGTGACATTAGTGTGATGCCTTACCTGTGGCTGGTGAGCAGATGTCATAATGAGATGAAGAATTAACAGGAAAAGCGAACTAGATATACCCATGGAAAACAGAACTACATAAGTACTCTTGAATAAATTAGTAATATTTATTTGAGGTGCATTGCAAGTAGCTCAATTATGTCTGTATTTATTTCTGATTGCTTTGCAAGTTGTCCAGTTATGTCTTTCATCCCACTGTTATAAATGAGGCTTTGACTTTCATTCATTTGGCTGGGGGAAGGTATTGTGGGAAAGTGTGGCTTTTTATTATCCACTGGAGCCCACTTTGTCAGAGATCCAAGTGGCTATAGCAACTAAGTCTGCAGTTGAATCTTCCTCTACACTCAATCCTTGAAAATTAGTTGGAACAGATTATAGAGAGCTCTGTGAAATGCAGCTTTTGGTTTTAGAGAGGGCAGTGAGCTGGAAGGCTCATCCGTTCTTTGATCCTCTGTGACTTCTCTGATCCTGCAAGTCCGTATGACTCATCTCATACAAGGTCTTGTTGTTTCACTCCCTTGGAAACTGTCGAACTGTTATAAATAAAGCCCACTCCTGGCTGTCTTTATCTTTAGCCTCTCAGCTGGATTCTGCAGGCTCCAGAGCTCCCAGAACCCTGGACCAATGCTGAGGGCTCTTTCTCTATGTATCAGGCTGTGTCTATAAAAATAAGCTATTTTATCATTTTGGGGTTACACAGACTTTTTATGGCATGAATCAAAATTTATCTACCCCCCCTAAGTAAACTGAATAAAAGAATAAGTAGATGGAGATACAGCCCAAGCACCTGTTACTTCCTGGGAACCTCTTCAGCCCTTTATTTTTCCATTGTATACATCCTCTTGAGTGCCCTAGGAGACCAGGAGTCACGGAGTCATAGAGGGCTGGGACATCTGGAGTGTCTCTTAGAGTACTAGCCAAAGGCCATGTTATTATCAATACGCTTTGAGCACTCACTGCTTGCTGAGGATTGAGCTCGGTGCATCATTCCAACCCCATGGACCAGGTATTTTCGGGTCCCTTTGTGCATCTGGGGAGATCAAGGTGCAAAGATAAAAATATCGTACCTAGTTTGCACTGTGAGCAAGCTGTGTACTCAGGATTCAAACTCAGGTGTACTGACCCCACAGCGTATGGTCCGCATGAAGAAATAACTGCTGTATCTACCACCCTTTAGTTCCTGGCAGAAGAGCCTGGGGTCGCAGGGAATGGTGGGCTTGCTGTATCACAATGATGGAGAGGGAGGACAAGGTGGGTTGGTAAATGTTTGCCCATTAATATGCTAGTGATGTAATGTTATAATGACCTCTAGCATTTTCATTTTAGAAGTGGTGAAGAGAAAGAGAGAATGCCTTAAACGTCACTCCATTAAGACTTTGGCAGGTGAGAAGAAGCTGGGGTCAGGGATGAGGATTCACTTGGAAGGTCAGGGGTTATGAAGCTGGGCTTGAAGATGACTTATTTCTTTCTAGACACTATGCCATTTTTTGAGCTTTTTGGGTGTTTAGAACCTAAAGCAGGTTGGGACCAGCAGGTGGCGTAATGGCTATGTTGCAAGACTCCCATGTAGTCAACCATGGTTTGAGTCCCAGACCTGGTGGTTTAAACTCACACCAGGCATTGTGTGCCCAAGATCCCAAGAGGAGAATGGAGGAGAAAGGATTGCAGTGTGGCCATCCCCTCGGGGGTGATTTCTTGCTTTCTGTCTCTCTGTCTGTCTCTCTGTTTCTGGCAAGCGCATGCACCTACAGCCAAAACCTCTCCAAAAAAAAAAACAAAACAAAACAAAACAAAACAAAACAAAACAAAAAAAAACAAACCTAAAGCAAGCATCGTGAAGTACCACAGTAGTGGTCATAAAGTGATTCTTGCTCACTGGGAACTAGAAGGTCTCCTTTATGCAGATGATGTGCTAGGACTCTAGAAATGCACAGCTGGATGAGGGATTAATTATGGCCTAGAGGAAATCGGTGAGGACTTTCAGATAACCTGGCATTTTAGCCTGAAAGGGTGAAGTATTTTGATGGGTAGAAAAGAGAGTTGAGCAGATACATGGAGGGAAGCAGGTCTGCCCTAGGCCACTTTTTCCATTGATTATGGACTGTAATGGACTGAATGTGTGTGTCTCTCCCAGATCCATATGTTTAAATCCTAATCCCCAATGTGATGGTATTAGGAGGAAGGTCTTCAAGAGGTAATTAGGTCACAAGGTGGAGTCCTCATGAATGGATTAGTGCCCTTATATAAGAGACCTCGGATAAATCTTTTACTCTCTTTCTGCCGTGTGAGCACACAAGGTCAGCCTCTGCAATCCAGAAGAGAGCCCTTGCCAGAACCTGACCTTGCTGGCATCCTGATCTCAGATTTCTAACTTCTAGAGCTTTGAGATATAAGTTTATGTGGTTTATAAGTCACCCAGTCTATACTAGTTGTTATAGCAGTCTGGACCGACCACGACATGGACAAAGTTGCCCACAAACTAGTCTACTTTGTTTTCTATGAAAAAGAATCTCTATTAAGTTATAAAACTATAAATAAAAATTTTGTATAACTATTGTAGACCAAGATTTTTAAAAAAGTTTAAAAATGTTTCAACTAAAAAGTAAATAATAAAATTTCTAGTTATTGAACATTTCTTAACTTGTTTCTTTGTTGACTAAACAAGTCTCCCAGTACCACTTCTTCTTTTTTTTTTTTTTTTCTTCCTTTTTTAGAGAGGTTTTTGCTATAGGGTTCATGTGCTCACTGGAAAGACAGAGAGAGACAGAGAGACAGAAAGTGAAAAATCACCCCCAGGGGGAATGGCCATGCCACAATCCCTTCTCCTCCATTTTCCCCTCGGGATCTTGGGCACGCATGCACATGCACCCAGCACGAGCTTAAGCTACCAGGTCCGGATCTCGAACTGTAGTTGACTATGTGGGAGTCCAGAGATGTAGCCATTACATCATCTGCTGGTCCCACCTGTACCACTTCTTATATTAGACATTTTCTAGCTCTAAGCTCAGAGCTCTGGCATATGGAGGGCTTGAGAAGTTTTCTGGAGGTCCCATTTTTTGCTTTGGCCTCTTTCCTTTTTCCATCTCCTCTTTTCAGGTACTAAAGGTTTTTGATTATGTCTTTATTCTGATTGTCCTAGCAGGGGGACTAGATGTTGAAAAATTGTTATTTTCATTTTGGAGAGTTGAACTATCCTACTTGAATATGAAGTGCTCTGGCATGTATGCTGTCCCTCAAAGGACAAACATGTCTTCCTGCAGAGGTTTGTGTGGCTTTCCAATGGCAAGTTAACAGTTTTGAAGCTTATCATATAGGATTGTTTGATGGAGTGAATCCCTCAAAGATTTTTTGGTGGTGTTCCTGCTGTTGCTTTTATGGGTTTGGGGTGTGCAGGTGTGCGCACACATGTGTGTGTACTTTAGTTTTTCACTACAGGGTGAGTGCATTCACCAGAGAGTAAGAGAAAGACAGTGAGAGGAAAGTGAGAAATCACCCGCTAGGGGGGACGGCCATGCTGCAATCCCTTCTCCTCTATTCTCATCCTGGGATTGGGGCATGCACACACATACGTCTGGCGTGATTTTCAAGCCAGGTCCTCCAGGTCCAAGACTCAAACTGTGGTCAACCATATGTGAATCCAGTGCCTTAACCACTACACCACCTATTGGTCCTGCCCGTGTGTGTGTGTGTGTGTGTGTGTTCATATGCATGTTTGTGTGTTTTAAACAGTTAGGAGGATTGTCATGATAAGCTTGCCATGTATTTGATTTCTCTTTCAAATAACATTTCCCAGTGTTTTCCTCTTAGGTCCCTTTAAAGTGTTCTTCAGCTACGCCCTGGTGAGATCAGACACCTGACATTTTTTGGTTTTCACTATAGGCACTTGTCTGGAGATGGGGTGTTTGAAAGGTGATCATTCGTGATCTATTTAAAGTTTTATTGCTTTATTTTTTTTATTAATTCTTTTTGAGAGGTTTTTTTTTTTTCCCGCTATAGGTCGTGTGCGCTTGCCAGACAGACAGAGAGAGACATAGAGACAGAAAGTGAGAAATCACCCCCCAGGGGGGATGGTCACGTCGCAATCCCTTCTCCTCCATTCTCCTCTCGGGATCTTGGGCACGCACGCACACGTGCCCGGCATGAGTTTTAAGCCACCGGGTCCGGGATGCGAACCACGGTCGACTACGTGGGAGTCCAGCGACATAGCCATTATGCTAACTGCTGGTTCCCTATTGCTTTATTTTTAAAAGTTTATTTTATTTATTATTTCTTCCATGAGAGACAGGGATAGGCCTCTGACAGTCTTCACATTGTGCTCCACCCCCAGCTTCATCCAGTCAGGACCACTGGTACGTGCATGCACATATCTGGCATGTATGCAGAGACCTTGGAACACAAACCTGGGACCTTCCCATGTGGCTTCAGCCTTGGGGAGTATTTTGTTGTTTTCAACAGGTAAAATAAAGCACTGATACTTAACAAACAACCTGGGTCTATACTTACCAAATTATGCATTTTTTTAATCACTGTTGATCTCCCATAGATTAACGTTTTAGACTAGGCAATGCAAAGTTGAAATTTTGATTTGCCATCTTGAGAGCACTTCGAATACAGAAAGCCAAAAGTATGTTGGATTCCTTTCATTCTTGAGTACATTGTTTGGTGTTTTATCCAGTGAGTACTTCCTAAATATATTTACAAAGGAAGACAGACTCAGCATGCTGTCTGGAAGTGGTGTGTATATGCAAACCTGTGATCCACTGTTAGAAATGTAAACTGATATGTGCGTGTGTGTGTATGTAGTTTGGAATGGAGATGGGGATGTTAAACGTGGGTTTTACAGCACATACATATTACTCTAAAATACCTCTAGTCAGATCAAGTTAGAATGATGTTTTTCAGGCAGATTGTAAGAGTAAGGTCTTAGGTTTCATCATGTGAAGTTCTAGCAGGAGATTAAAGATAAACAGGATACATTCTACTGCTAAGCGCAGTTCATGGTGGGTCAACAAAAATAAAATCTAATTTATTTAGATTTCCATATTTCACAAATCTAAGATGTCATGTGTAATATGTGCTATTATTTTGTGTCTATAATTAAGGAAGAAAAATATCCGTCCAATTAAACTGTGACATAATATTTTTATATCACTAGAATTTTCACTTATACTTACTGTAAGTACTCTTTTAGGCTTATCAGGAGGTAGATTTTTATCATTTGGAACTTCTGTAACTTTATAAGATATAAAAATATAAATTCAATAAATTGGTTAAAATATTCCTAAAATGACTTCATATTCATATTTTTGCATGCCAATGTCATATCTTTTTTACAAAGTGTCTGCCTCTTGTCCATCAGGATCATCAGTAAGGTAACCTCTCTTAAAAGAGGGCTCCACTATAGTCTTTGAGATCCTCTTCCAAGTAACTGGTACCCTTTCTGCATGTTTTAATGTGCACATGTAGTCAATGACAATTATAACATCATGGTGTATTCCAACTTCATTGGTGAAATGAGGGGAAGACTTGGGTCTTACAATTAGAGGAATATGCTAAAAACATACCTAATATAGTTAAAAATGCTAGGCCAATCCCTCAAACAGAGGCTTTTCTTGTCAGAAATCTTCAGAGTAAAAGTTGAGTACTATTTCTACTAACATGAAGAGACATTACTGAGGAAAAAACAGAAGTTTCCCAAATTTTTGAGTTTGCAGAATGGACTGGTTTGTTCATTAAAATGCTGATTCCTTGGCCTACTCCTGGTCTATCAAAGTAGAGACCATGGCTGTAGTATTTTTTTTTCTTTTATAATTGCCAGAGGCCATATGCACTTGCCAGAGAGAAGCAGAAAAACACAGAAAGAGGGAGAAAGCAAGTCCCCAATGGGTTTGGTCATGCTGCAGTCCCTTCTATACTTCTTCATCCTATTGGGACTTTGGACTTGCATACACATGGCCTGGCACATATTTTCAAGCACATGGGGCTGGGATTTGAACCACTGTCAGCCATGCAGGATCCAACTCCCTTAACTACTACTCTATAAGGGTGGCCCTGGCTGTGGCATTTCTGATGAACTGCCTGAACATTGTCGCAGGTAGCTAGAGGAGTGTTGTAAGACACACTGTACTGATCCCTGTCAGGAGCACTCTCAGTTGTGGTGTACACTACTCCTCAGGCCTGGAGACTTCATGGAGGATATGGCAGCCAAAAGAAAACATGGCAACCCCCACCCTTTTTAAAAAAAGAAAGGAAAAAAAAAAAAGAAGGTCACGGTATGGCTCTTCATTGGGACCATCCCAGAAAGAAGCCAAGATATTTTGATACCAGATTAGAGAGTGAGTCTGAAACTTCCAATTTCTTAAGAAGTCCTAAATGAGGGGCTTGGAAGTTGTTTCTTATTTCTCCTCTTCCAGTGGTGGTTAACTTGAACTTTTTTCATTCAATCATTTATCCAATCCACATATCATATAAAAGGCGAAGGCCCGTCATCACTAGACAAACCGATAAGTCTGGTGAGGGTGGTCCTGATGACTATTTTATTACATTATAAAAGGGGTCAGTTTAAGGTCAGGCAAAGGAAATGTCATGTTATTAGAGAAGCAAAGTAGCAGAATCATTTCCTATGATTCTTGGTTTAGTCACAAACCCCAGTCTTTCCAAAATTCCTGGTGAAAATTCCAAATATCTTAGATAACTTCCAATGTGACTTTTAAACTCTGTTCTCTTGTGCCAGATAGTTTGAATGTCTAACTGACTTCCAAGGCCTAAGCTAATTCTTTAGCTTATTAGTAACTGGTGCTTTTTAAAAACTCTTTTAGCCTACCTCTTTAGCTACAGGAGTTTAGTGAGCTGTGCAGTCTTTCCATGCTAGTGGGCAAGACTGGCTATGTGGGGGAGCCATGGAGTCTTTCTAATGAACAATGCTGAAATTTGGCCAACATGGTTTTCTGTGAATTAAGTGAATAAAAAAGTGGACCATCTTGCAGAAGGTGAGAGGAATCAAGAAATGGGTGATGCTTGAGATGGACAGCCACTGGCACATTTTCTTTCATGGTATACTTTGTCTGAAAGAGTAATAACAGCTTACACCTGTATTGTAGTTTACAGTTGACATTTTCTTTTGATCTTCTCAACAAGAGGTGGGGAAGCCTTTTCTCTTTCTTATATTTTGCCAAACAAACCAAACCAAACCAAACAAAAAACCCCGAATAGACAAGGAAGACTTTGTATTTATGAACAAGGCTGATTGGTGCCTTACCCCAAGACTGATTGTGAAATGGGATTTAAACTCAGCTCTCTGGGTTCTAGGTTCAGAGCTACTTTTGCTGCTCATACTGCTTTTGGTATCAGAACAGCACATAAGACTTCCGGATGAGGGTTTAATTAGAGGTAAAAAGATACTATGTGACTGGAATCTGGCAGAGGGATTCATAGGCTCCGAAGCCTGTTTCGAGGAAGAGCTAGATGTTAGAAAAACTTGACTCCTTGCATTAGAACTTGCTAGAACAGGGGGCAAAGAGGAGATGAAGGCAGCTGAGTAAGTGAGAAATGTCTCATGTCAGCAAGTCTAGACTTTCTGGATCTGCAAGAATTCTTATCAGTGAGGATCCTAAATTGTAGTGTATAGATTTGACTAGAGTTTAAAAACAACCTGATTCTGTGGCTATTTCCTCAGAGATTCCCTTGGCATCAAAGATCGGAATATGACAAAGTTCTCTGAGGGGTGCCCAGAGATTCTGGGTTGAGGTTTGTAGCAGACACTGTAGTGATCTGATCAGACACTGTGTCCTGATCTGGTCACACTCTGGACAGTTGTGATTCCTGCAGGACTATTAGCTACAAGCGGCTGTGATGGCACTCTGGCTGTCTACCACTCTGACCAGCTCATTGAAACAGATCAGAGCCTGTATCCAGGCAAGAAGCCTCAGCAAAGTAGGTGCACTTCACTTTTCTTGTAGCAGCTGAAGTTTTTGAAAATTGCCTGTAAGTCATATAGTAGTACTTTGACCCTCACTTTACCATTTAAATTGTCTTTATTAAAAATTGAAACTTAAAGAATTAGACAATTTTTGGGGGGGGGGGGGGAAATATTTGCTCCAAGACATAAGATCACTACTAAAGAATGAAAGAAATAAGAAATTGTACTCTTGATAATAAAAACCATCATGCTTTCACTTCTGACACCCTCTTTGGTCCTGTTATTCATTACTGAGGTAGAGAGGAGAGGTCTAAGGTGCACGGCATGGGATTTGCCTAAGATCATATAGCTTGGTAGTGGCCGAGCTGTTTCTAGACCTCCTGAAAGCTGTTGCTAGGACGATAGGCTCTGGGAGGATCCTTTAAGTTCTGAGCTTGGGTGACTTGTGATTGCTGTAAATCTTAGCCAGTTTGGCAGATGTGAACCCAAATTAGGACCCACTGGCCATGAGGGGCTCCCAAGAACATCTCAGGGTGGATTTGGTGCTGCCGAATCAGGCACCTTCAGGCTAAAAGGTCAAGAGGGGCAGAGTTGGTGAGCTGGGAAGGAGCTGACATGATGGGCTCACAGTCTTTTCTCAAAGCTCCACTCAGTCTTCAGTGGGGTTTCTGCTGTTTCTGAAAATGTCTACCTTATTTCCGCAAAGAAATACCTTCTCCAGCTCAATAGAGACTGTCCAAGGACCTGGATCTCACTTTGCTTCTCTCCCTTGGTAGAATGAGAAAGGGAACATGATGATGTCCACTTTAACTTACTACTCTCTGAAAATGATTCTAGGAAACAGTGGGCTACATTTAGATGTTCATTTAAGAATAAGCTGCTAATATGTGCTAGACCTGCACTAAGCACAGGCAAAATTGACATCTGCTGGTATCGAAGCAGAAAGACTTTCAGATGGTACCAAAAACAACCAAAAAACTAAATTGGAAAGCACATCTCATGCACCTAATCTGCTTCTGAACATCTTCACTTGCTCCTTGGAACTTTTTGCTTTCAAATTCCCTTTTGCAACTCAATTTCTATCAAACTTATCTGGAAGAAATGTTGTGTTAAGAAGGCACCGGAAGCCTGGTACAATTTGGCTTGGCCAGGAATCATCTCTTGAGGGTTTGCAACCTGCCCTTTAGAACCTTTTTCACTGGACCAATGTTGCCTATCCAGAAAAAAAAAATATATATATAATCCTTAGTATTTGGTTATAAGCAACGGTCACGTGCAAAATGAATTACAGGTATCAATGCATATTATGTAGGCTAATTTTCCTAGTGGGTACAATACCAAGTTTAAGAGAAAATGTTACAATGGCATTTTAAATGTACAGCGTGTACTGTGTTGAATAGCTATTCGATTGTGTTATTTCTCCATTTCAGAGGAACACATTCTATATCCTTTGGACCCCAAGATGATATGGTTTGACTCACCATTGCTTCGAATCATGTTTTCAGAGTTGTGAAAAGCTTTTGCTATTCACTTTGCCATTTCTCACTCTTTGACTTGACAACCGATTCACAGGCAGAGCACGTTTGGAGATATGTCAGTCCCCAGCACAAAGCAAGCCAACCAGCTGACCTCATGCACTTACCTTAGTTTTAAAAAACAAACAAACAAACAGAAAACGAAATTTAATTTGGCTCTTGGTTGCTCATACTCTGATTTCTTAACCCTTAGTGGTCGTTGTAAACTTTTTTAATAGAATTGGTTGGTTTGGGTTCAAAGTTAGGGAAGACAGAAGTACAACTAGATAAAAATCCCATAGGCATTATTCCGTGTTGGACAGTTTGTGTTGGATCTTGGAAGGAACCGAAAATTTCTTCCAAATAAATTATGAGGTGCTATGCATGAAGATAGTTCCACCATGATAAACTCTGGAGAGCATACTTCTTCACTGTCTGTGTTTTGGTTTATTGTTACAGAGTTGATACCCTCAGTAACTATTTAGTTACTGTTGTGGATTTGGTACTCTCACTTAAATCTTCTTTCTGTTTAGTGTCACTTACTAAAGGTATTAAAAACATGATTTCTCTTTGTTTTACATAGTAGAAAGGTTTCATCTTTCTGTGGTCTTCAAGTGGGCAAAATTCACCCTATTCCCTCTGCATCAGGCTTGGTGTAGTTTACCACCAAACTCATTTGGGTCACCTGCTGGCAACTGTATGTATTCAATTTGGCAACACTTGTTTTAGTCTCCAGAGCCCATTTGTCTCAGGGCTAAAGAACTGGCTTCAACATTTTCTAACTGTTGGACAAGTTACTTTAACTTCTCTAGGCCTTAGTTTTCTCTAAGATGGGAATAAGAATAGCACCTAGTTCATGAGGTTGTTTTGAAAATTAAATGTGGTATTCCACATAAAATACTTAGCATGGTGTCTGCCACATAGTATGCTCTCTATAAAGAGTTTGCATCATTGTTAACTACTCTTCCAATTAATCACTGTTTCTTCAGAAAGTGGTGTTTGTCAAAGTTTGAAGAAGCAACCTTTTCCAGGGTCAGCCGGGATTGTAAACTAGGCCATTGGAACCATTGACGATGGAAGCAAGAGAATGTGTGGCTTTGACATGAAAGTGATGGGGTTCATTGTCAACCTCTAACATTAGGGGAACTTTGGACAAATTATAAAATCTCTCTGACTCAGCGTCCTCATTTAAAAATGAACATGACAATAGTATCTGCTTTATAATATTGTGGTGAAAAGCAAGCAAGTTAATATATACATAGAATGTCTAAGGATGGTGCTTGGCTATGCTGAATCTTCAGGAGATCCACTATTGAAAACAATCGGAGCATGCCACACACTATGTGCACGTTTGCTTCCAGGGAGATGAATATGGAGTATTTAAAATTGGATTGTCATGAGAAATTTGGAAAGTAAATTCTTGCCCTCATTTCCTACCTCTACAATTCCCTGTGGTCTGGCTTCTCCTCCCCCATCTCCCCAAAACTGCATTTGCAAAGGCCAATGATTAAGTCACATCCAGTGGCCTTCCTGCCTCCTCTTCTAGAGGGTACAAGGCTTTTAGAGGTAAACCAGCCTAGCAAACAACTCTTGAAAGAGGAAGCTGAGGCTAAGAGAAGTCCTGTGGCTCTCCCACAACTAATTTGTGACAAACCAAGAGTTATCCGCTTTTCTGGGTTGTTTATTTACTAAATGACAGTGGGTTTATATCTATTTTGACAAGTGGGGTTGGGGGTTTGGAATCCAACCTTTGTTGGTGTCAGAACTCTCCTCTCTCCTCTTTTATCTTTCTCTTTCTGTTCCACAAAGCTTGCTGAATAAGGCCCTGGTCCCGTTGATATTTTAAGAGGGCTACTCTGTTTTCCCCAGTGGGACCCAGGCCCTGTGACCCCCCCATAGCATGCAGACCTTGTTTCCTGATGGGCAGTGTTTTTCCTTCCCTGTGACTCGTCTCTCTGGGGCCGCGTTCCGATTTCCCCACTGGCTCACTTGTTTCTTTGGGCTGGCTGCCTTGTTTGGCAGTTTGTAGTGAGGGCTCTGAGAGATGCCAGGAGGTAAGGGGAAGGGCTCTGAATGGACTCCATCATTGGACGGGCAGACCTAGTGAAGGAAGAGCTGTCTCCCCAGGAGTTTTTGGTCAAGAGAAGTCCAACTGATAAATTTTTCTAGAACTGAGTAACTGAGACACAGTGCCAGCCAAGCTTACCTCTTTTGTGGCTTTTCATGCTGATTTTAAAGGAAATTTTCAGCTGCAATCCCACATCTTACTAGAAACACAGCTATATCCATGACAGACTTAGATATATACGACATAAATTGCTTTAGAAATAACATTTGAGGAAAGGAGTGGGAGGAAGGAAGAGAGGGTCTTAAAAAAAATCCCTATCAAAATATTTTCTTTCTTCTAAGTATTGAAAAGGCACAATATAACCCTTTCTTTTTCCAAATGATCTCATAGCTATTTATTGAGGGGAAATACCAAATGTTTATTATTATTATTATTTTTTAAGAAGCTTCTTCGGTCCTGATGATTCATGTAGATATCATTTTCCTCCTGGCTACAGGGGCTCTGAGACAAAGTTACACCACAAGTGATATGCCGGTGTCAGAACAATTCCTGTCCTGAAGGAGGGTATGCGACCTTCTTTATTCCCCCTTCACAGACGTCCTTGAGCCCCTGAGACGGATGTGAGCGAGTTTTTTAGTCCTCATGCAAAACAACCATCTAAACATAACAGATGACATCAGCTTGGGCTTTTCAATTCCTGGATGGCAGCGGCGTGTTAATCCAGCCTTCATCCTGGATTTCATAAACTAAAACAAGAGAGCCTGGCAGGAGGACAGCGCTGCTGCTGGGTTGAGGAAATTGATGACGGGGAGGCATGCGGGCAACCAGTGTATAAAACTCCTAAACGTGTAGGCAGAGGCTCAGCTACTACTTTGGACGGCTGCTTCCCATCAGCCAAGACCACGACGTAGGGGACTGAGCCGGAGCCAGCTGGGAGAATGAAGAGCCTCTTGCTGCTGACCACACTCCTCGTACCTGCGCACCTGGCCACGACCTGGGGCGCCAAGTATGCGGTGGATTGCCCTGAACACTGTGACAGCAGTGAGTGCAAAAGCAGCCTGCGCTGCAAGAGGACCGTGCTGGATGACTGCGGCTGCTGTCGCGTGTGCGCGGCGGGGCTGGGGGAAACGTGCTACCGCACCGTGTCGGGCATGGATGGCGTGAAGTGTGGCCCAGGGCTGAGGTGTCAGTTTTACAGTGAGGAGGATGATTTTGGTGACGAGTTTGGTATCTGCAAAGGTAAAGATTGACCCCTCGCTTCTCCCTGCCCAGGGCTTGCTGAGAGCTTTTAGCCAGCTTGGGAGGTGAAGGGTCTTGGTTCCCTGCGGCTCAGAGGGAAAATGCAGGTGGGTTCTTGACAAGGCCCCACACAGGTGATGACGCAGGTAGCAGAGAAGGAGAAGTCTGCAAATAGCAACTGAACCTACTGTGGAGGAGGGCACAGAAAGAGATGCAGCATTCTAGTCATTATGTTCAGGGGATCTAAGAAAGAAATTGGAAAGACTGTGTTTCTCCTTTTTTCTGGAAGACTTTCAAATCTGACAGGTAATCTGTTAGGGATAGTTTAAGTGCTGTCTCTTCTGTAAGGCAGGGCTTATAGAAATCTCCACTAGATAACCTCTTGGAGTGCTTTCTACTCCTGGATTTAGTGGTTCTTTGATCTTGAAAAGATCCACAGGATGGAGGAGTTTTCTTAAGATCACATATTTCTGATGAATGCTAATGCACTTTATGGAACAGAGTGAACTTAAGCCTCCTAATGAAATAACTCACATTCTTGAAAAAGAAAACAAACCTAATTCCACCTTATACAGGTTTTGGTCACCTAGAAAATA
Source organism: Tupaia tana (assembly GCA_026018925.1). Taxonomy (NCBI): domain Eukaryota; kingdom Metazoa; phylum Chordata; class Mammalia; order Scandentia; family Tupaiidae; genus Tupaia; species Tupaia tana. The sequence continues at coordinate 43,810,958 of JAKSZU010000006.1, read as the reverse complement.
GCAGATGGTGGAAGACAAGTAAAGATAAGAGTGAAGAAAAAAACTGCAAGTTTGTAAACAATGTGGTCCACCATCTTATAGACTTAAAGAAAAATGTTAGCAGGTTGAAATTTCAGCTAACTGATGTAGTTAAGCATTTAAAGAATGCATTTTAAACTTAGTGACTATTTTAAAATGTGTAGCACTTTAAAAATATTTAGAATCAAAAGAATGGTGCTTTAAAATATTCTCTATGTAGCTATCCCATTATCCCATCATTAAGAGCTATTATGAAGATACAGTATATACACATCCATCAGTCTTAGAATACTAAGAAGCTTTTACAATTATAAAAAGGAGTAGAACACCTCTAAATAATTTTTATACTTTATATATTTAATACAGTTATATTCTTTTATGAATACTAACCATCTAGCATTGTAATGTCATTAATCCTTATGCCTTTGAGACAAATAATTTACAAGCTAATCATCTTTTAATCTGAAAAACATACAAAGGGTCTGGAAATAAATTTTTGAGCTAGTAGAAGAATTAAGAGTTTTGCTTAGTTTATTTTTGTTTATAACCAATAAGAGGTATAAAAATGTCTTTGTAAATGTGATTATAAATGCACAACTACTTACAGATAGATAAACAAGCTGTAAGGCATCTGGAGTCTTTGGTCTCTTTAAAATATATATTTTATTAATGTCAGTCTTGATCATTCAGTGGAACAGAAGATTGTTGAAGATTCAGATACTTCGTAATTTATTTCTTTACCTGTATGTGATTGTATATTTACAATGATATTTTCATGCCAAGAGAATAAGTATTCTACACATACTCATCTGGCTTTTAAAGACTGTTTAATCTATTGAGATACTATTTACATCATAAAAAAACATGCATTTTATAATAAATGATTTTGTCTTCTTTATTTCAATGTAAGATTTTGTAATCTAAATATAAAGACATTAAAGCTCCAAAAGCTTCCAGTTCTTGGTAAGTGCAGAAACTCTCAGGGTGTATAAACCCTCAGCTTTCTCATTCATTTAGCATCTTGTATCTTGGCTTTGCAGAGGGTTTTGCTAGTGAGCCCTCTTAGCAACTGAAGGAGTTAGGTAAGTTATACTACTGTCTGGCAGATAAGGAACTAGATAAGAGTTGGAGCAGATTGAGTATTATTGCTCCATTGTGAGCTTGAATCATAGGTCTCTTATCCCCAGTTGTACATTTAAGACAGCACAATGTCTGTAAACACTGTCATTCAAAGGCAGCATCACATCTTGTAAACTCTTTAAGGAGCTGGTGCATACGTCTGTTCACTTTCCCACCTTCACTGAGCTGTCACAGATGGAACTCCTGAGAACTCGTCTCTCAGTATCTAAGCAGAAGATGAACAGAGCTAAGATTGGTTCAAGAAGATTGGTTATCTGTAGCTGTCTTCAGCTAAACTTTACATTATGACACTAAGCCTGAGGCATCCATTATTTGGTGTAGCCTATGGTTTTACATTTATGACTCAATGTTTCAACTTTCAAAGCCTGGGCTTTTGATCATTGAGTTTCATTTTACAGTCAAGATTCAAGAGGTAGGTTCAAATCCTCAGGTTATGCACTCAGGGATGTGAGGATGGAGGTTTATACACAACCAGTGGCTCCTTTGCTAAACCTTTCCTCTGTCCTCAGACTGCCCCTACGGCACCTTCGGAATGGAATGCAAAGAGACCTGCAACTGCCAGTTGGGCATATGTGACAGAGTGACGGGCAAATGTCTGAAATTTCCCTTCTTCCAATATTCAGTAGCCAAGTCTTCCAACAGGAGATTTGTTTCTCATGCAGGTAAGAATTAATTCATTATAAATAAGGGAATAATAGTCTCCTTTTTCAGTTTGAATAGCTTAAGACGTGTAGAATAAGATGTTAATTTGAATCATTTTTCTTTATTTTATTTAGGGGAAAAATAGGTAATAGTTGAATTTGGGTGCTGTTACTTTTTAAAAAAAATACCATTAATAAATTTGAGGGTTATATATAACTTTTCATAAAATTTGCCCAGTTTACATGAAGGATAAATATAAATATGATTGATTAACAAAAAAGTCTGTAATAAAAAATATCCAACAGAGATATATAAGCTTTAAATTCTTCAGTGATCTATTTTATGTATTTACTAGATAAAACTATTTCTCTCCCAACTTCACATAAAAAAGTACTGTGAGGAATTCATTGGGTAAAGTTTAAAAGCCAAATGGAAGCATTTAAATGGAATAATTCCAGGCATGTATTTTTATAGATTTTGGAGAGGATGAGAATAATTTCTGTGACTGAAATCTGGGAAATGAATAAAACTGTAGTAATACTCACATGCTGCATTTTAGTCCATATGGATTCTTACAGAGGTTGTGAGAATGCAAGGAATATATAACCTATAATATGTTGCTGTGTGCATATTTGACAGTCGTTTTGAGTAAATGGCCAGTACTATAGAATTCCATTAAATTCAAAGTAGCCTAGTTAAGTCATGTATCACTAAAACTTATTTTTCCATTGCATAAAAGATGACTGTCATTAATGATGTATTATATATTTCAAAATTGCTAAAAGCAGATTTTAACTGTTCTCACCACAAAAAGAAAAAATAGTAAATATATGAGGTATTAAAACGGTCAATTAAGTTTAATTTAATCATCCTGCAATGGAAGCATATATCAAAGCATCACATTATTCCTCAAATATATACAACTCTTATTTGTTAATTGAAAATTAAATAAATAACAATGCAAAAAAAAGCCCTCCATGAACACAGAACTGCTAGTGTCAACAAACTATATACTTTTCTGCCCTTAGACATAAATAGTTACCAATCCAAATTTATCTTATTTAGTTTTTGTCTTTGGTCATTTGCATTTCAAATAAATTAGGATATGAAATATGTGGCAAATGTGCTTACTTTTCCAGCTTAGCATCTTCTTACATGTAAGTGTAGTGAGACACACTAAAATGAAGGGGAATATTATGCTTGTAAGTGAATTATTCATTTTAATATGGTTATGCTCAAAGGTATTTTTGTGAATATTTCATCTAGAAACTGAGATATTATTAACATTTTAAATACTTATTACTTTTCCCTGTAATTCCTGAAAAGCAAAAGACTGAATTTTAAAACCTGAATTTCTTTTTATTGAAGTGACATTCACATAATATAAAATTAGCCATTTAAGATAAACAATCCAATAGCATTTTAATCCCACTGTGGCCCTCACAATGTTGTGTCCCCACCACCTCCTGCTAGCCCCTGTATGTTTTCTGCTGCTCTAAGTAAAACTCCAGTACCTATTTCGTGGTCACCCCTGTTTCTCATATCCCTCTGAGCCCTTAGCAATCATCAGTCTGCTTTCTGAGATGCAGAAACTTTTCAGATGATTTGATGACTTTTAGTTCATGTTGAGAGCCATCGTCTCAAAACAGCTAGCTGCTTCAGACACTTGCAGCTTTTTTTTGGTCTTATTTCGGTCTTAAGAATCACAGGGCATACAGAGCTGTGAAAGAATAACTTTTGCATCACTCTACTGTCTTTCTTTTGCATCTAAACCTTTCCCACTAAGAGAGAATGGAATCCACTGTGAATTAATGTTGTCAAGGACGGAGTGTCTGAGGAGGCAATGAGAGCTTCTTTGGAGTACTCAGTCCTCAAGGATAGAAACTCTTCTTGGTGTCTTACCTGTGTCCTTCCTGCTACACACACACAGTGTGACCACTTGGCCACATTTCTGTTGTCTCTTTCCCTCAGGTTTGTCACATTCTCTTATTTGCTTGCAAATTATGCAGCTATCTTGAATACTATGTAGATAGATGCCTTGGATATACTGCTGAGTGGACATCATATTAGAGGTTACACAAAATATTTCCTTATCAAAATTAGATCTTGAGATTCTTATCAGAAATTTAGAAAAAATAGTTTTCTCCTCTTTCTGACACAGAGTATTACCTTTTATCAGCCAAAGGTGCAGCAAAAGATGATTAATAATGTAATCTTGGTAGACCTTAAGTTGAACATGGAGATCAGACTATCTTGAAGGTCTCGTGGCAAGGCTGCCTAGGGGACCCTCTACTCAGGTGTGCATTGTCTACAAGAGGCTTCCGCAGTTCATGCACTAGAAGGGGCTTGGGGAATCAGCCCTGCCACAGGTTTCACGTCACTTCCATGCAAGGCTTATTGGGTTCAGCCTTTGAGAGCAGTTTAGAAGTCTCTAAGAATCACCAGCATGGGGATTCCTAGAGGTCCTTTCCTTCCATTCCGATTGCACAGGTTGTCTTCTCTCACCTTTCATCTGTGGGCTGCAATACTCTGGTCAAGTAGGCACCTTGTCCTCATTTGTTCCATTTGTCATTCTTCTTCTTCTTCTTTTTTTTTTTTCTTTTTTTTTTTTTTTTTTGTGTGTGTGTGTGTGTGTGTAGTGAGTGTCTCAAGACTGGGAATTCAAGTAACTTTTTTGGGGAGTGCAAAGGGGAAGTTATGGAGAGAGTAGGATCTGGACTATTTCATGAATTTATACATAGTTGGTCTACGCTAATCTCACAGCATTCTATTTCAGGATGTACAACTGTTGAAGCAAGCATACCTCATGTTACTCTTAGAAACAAAACCTTTCATTTTAGAAAAGTTTAAATATTATAGACTTTTATTGATATAGAACAAAACCATTTTGAGGGGCTGACAGGTGGCATGGTGGTTAAGAGCACTGGACTCCCACATGGCTGACCATGGTTTGAGTCCTGTGACCTCCCTTTGACTTATTTTCTCCCTTTCCCATTCTCTTACTCTCTCTCATTCTGTCCCTCTCTGATAAAATTTAAATAAATAGATAAAGTTAAATAAAATATCTTTAAAAAAAAACTATCTTGATCTGCCATCTGGTCTACTTCCTGGAGTCACACCAAAAGTTAATCTATCTTCCATACCACTTAATATAAAACTCTTACTTAGAGATCTATTCTTACAGCATTTTCTCCTTTGTAAGCATTTCTTAAGTGCCTATAATGAATGTCACAGACACTGTTGTCTAAGTGCTGGGGATATAGCAGTGAGCAAAATGAAGTCTCTCCCTTCATGGAGCTAGAATTCTAGTGGTTGAGTAGATAATAATAATAATTTTAAAAAGACAAATACATGTATAAGATAATATCCAGCCCAGTCAAGGTGGTAGAAGCAGGAGGGTTCCAGCTCAACCTGAACAGACTGGATGTAGTGGTGTGTGATGGTGGCCCTAGCTAACTGAGAGGCTGGGGCAGGAGGATGATGGCAGAGTGATATCCCATCAAAAAATACCTATATCTCTTTTCTTCCTTTTACCTCCTGTGCTCACTCTCTCATTAAGAAAAAGAAAAGAAATGAAAAGAAAGATAATGTCAGGAGATCATAAGTACATGAAGAGAAATAATTCAAGGAGATGTTATCTTTCATGAGAAGTGTTCATTGAAATAGAACAGTGAATGAAGATTGGATCTATCAAAGATTTCATCATAAATACCACGTAAAGCCTAACAAAACTCTGCTCCATCTTTGAGTTATAGACATTTGAACATAATTCGTGTTCCTCCTCATTTCAGAGCATGATATGGCATCTGGAGATGGCAATTCTGTGAGAGAAGGGATTGTGAAAGAGAATGCTGCCCGGTCTCCTGTAATGAAATGGTTAAATCCACGCTGACCTCGGATGGGATTTTCCAAGAGAAGGCTCTACTTTAGTGATTGTTCAACGCCACAGCCAACATTTTAAGAACTCTCTAGATTATAGTGTATGGACATAAAATTTTTGGAGACCAAGTGTGATTCAGGGTGGATCAAAGAACAAAAAATAGACTACTTGCAATTCATAAAATGCATATGATGGAACACTTTTACATATCTGTTTGATAAATATTCGAATGCATATAGATTTGTTAAATGTGTGTGTGTAGTAACACTGAAGAACTAAAAATGCAATGCAGATAATCTCACATAAAGACAGGTCAGCAAAAGAGAAAGCTAGTCAAACCTGAAGATTACTGTGAGCCAATAGATTCTTTCACTTGGATGTACATTAATGTTGAGATACTGGATGGAGGAAGAGTTAGGAGCAAGAGAAGATGGGCTTGGGATGAGGGTTGGAAAGTATAATATTCAGCTCTTCCTTATGGTGGCATCAATAGAATTTAATTGTGCCTCTCCCTACTCCTCTTTGGGAAAGGTCAAAACAAAACAACTAGAAAACTCCTGAAGGAAGTAGGATGTTTGAAACTTGTGGGAGTCTGAACAACAGTCTGAATTGAGATCAATCTCTAAGGGACGCTTACGTAGTTCCTTGGTTATCTGTGTCAGAGGATAGCTCTGGGGCAGTGGGAGAACATACACTTTCACAAATGGTTTTAAAGAATGCCACCTCAGCGATAGAGTGAGGAAATGTTTTACCCACTGGTATGCTTGTGTGCACGTGTGTGTGTGTGTGTGTGTGTGTGTATGTATGTTTGTGAGAGAGAAGGTAAATATTTATATATTTTTATAAACAAATATGTTAGGACAAGTCATCCTACATAACCATATTATCATTCTTTTGATGAACAGAACCTAATATTGCTTGTTTAAAATGGTTAGCATAAAGGTATGACTCTATAATGTTTTCAAACATCTGAATTATGGTAAATTTATTATTCATAATTGTAGTAATTAACAGTAATAAGCATAAGATAAACCTAACAAAATTTAGTCAACCTAGAGTTATAAAATGTCAAAAATAAGCAACAGAGGGAATTCATTTAAAAATAAATGCTGTGACTTAGATAAATTTTCAATTTAAAATAGAAAAGAACTTTTTAGAAGGTATGAAAAGAAGAGTCAATTTTCAGCAGGAAACATGTCAACTTTACAATGTAGTGTTTTTCTTTTAAACTTGGTTGATAAATGGGATTCAGAGAACACAGGAGGATCTTGACACAAACAGAACTGTTGTACTAGATGTTGCTAGGAAATACTTGCAGAAGTATTTTGTTTGGAGTGAAGAACCTATTTAAGAATTATTTCACCATTAACCTATTATTTTATTCTAGTAGTTTGCCAACAGAGTTGTGAAAATGTGTGGAAGCGATTTTTGAATGCAAGCTGAATAAGCTGTAAGGTTTTATTTTAAAAGGACAAGTTTATTATTGTTTAATAAAAACAACAAAAATAAACAAGGCATAGCTGCTCCGTGTCCCTTCATGATTTTGTTAAATTGCTAAAAATTATTTTAACAGTTTATTCAGTAAGAATTCTTTTATGCATATTGAAGAGGAGGTCTTCCAGCTGAATTTTCTGCTACAGATAAACCTCTTCTGTTAAAACAGAAGGCCAAAGTATTTCCTTCTTTGTCTCACGTTTTTGGTTTAATAGTTCTTTAGAGCATCCTAAAACAAGGCCCTTATATATTAACACATTCTACAGAGGCAAACAACAATGAAAAATAAATGCTTCTGTTAGTATAAGTTAGCTGTATAGCTAAAGTTTGACATGACGAATTTTAGGTCTCTGCATAGATGGCTCTTTTGCACAGCATTGAGATATTAAAACTTAGAGCATATTCTTTGTTTTGTTTTATCTTCCTGGATTTTGACTTCTTTGAAGGTAGAAACTTTGCCAATAAGCAGCTATTGAAGACCAAACTGTGGTATGGTGGTTAAGGAAGCTGGATCCCATATGGCCAACCACATGATTTGAGTCTTGGACCTGGTGGCCTGAGAAACACTGGGTGTGTATGTGCGCTTGCCCAGAATCCTGAAAGGAGGCAGAATGGAGGAGAAGGAATTGCAGCTATGCTCAGCGCAGGGAGTTTTCTTGTCCCCCTAACACCACCCTGCACACTGCCCCAGTTTCTTTTTCTCTTTCTGTCTCTCTGACCAGGGCACATGCCATCTAGCAACACTAAACAAAACAACCCCTCCTTCAAAAACACATAAAAGAAAAGCAAGTATTGAGTGCTACTGAGTACTGTTACTGGTTCTGTGAGGAAATCCTAAAGAATTAAATCTTGGCCACTGTCAACTGATTGAAAGTTAAAGATGAAAATGTCAACCTATTTTCACTTTCATCAGTTTGGGTATCTCCTTTATGTTTCCACTCATAATTAATGCTGGTACTTTATTTTCATGTATTTCTCTATATTTTTGAAAGTGGTTACACTTTAGAAAATTTAGCCAAAAACAAACTTTTCAATATCTAGAAAGAATAGAGTAACCTAAACTTTGAAGCTTAAGAGTATTGTATCCAAGAACAGCATCTGTTCACTTAGCCTTCTGGGCGAATTGTAAAAACTTGTTAAATGAGTCAATAAAACACTTTAAAAATTATATCTGTATAAGGGAAAACATTCAGCTTGCTTAATTAATTAAAAAATACTTACTTAATTTTATTATTATTTTCCCATTTGCTACAGGGCATGTGCGCTTACCAGAAAGAAACAGCGAGAAAGAGGGGGACAGTGAGAAAGCAAGCTGCCAGGTTTGGGACTCGAACTGTGGTCAGCTATGTGGGAGTCCAATGCCTTAATCACCATGCCACCTTCTGGCCCCTTAATTAATCTTTTTAAAAGATTAAGCAAGAGAAACCTAGGAAAAAAGATAACACTTGACAGAGCTCCTATGCTGTAATCCACTAGCAGCCTTAGCCAGCCTCAGATCATGGGCACACACATGCTCAGCATACTCTGGGAGGAGTCTGGACTAGAACCCGAAACCTCCTCACATGGGTCAGCCTTGCAGCTTGTTGTGTTTAACCACTGCTCCATCATTCAGCCCCATAAATATTCTTATTAAATAAAACCAGAAAGCACTAAAAACTTTTACTTTTACCCATGCATAATGTAGTTTTGGGATATGCTTTCAGGGAGGATATACTTTCAAGATTTGCTGTCTCACTTTGAAGGCTGGACCAGAGTCCACATGCTCTTCTGGAGTAGTTTGGACAGTGGAGCAAGAACTAGAATGGGGCAGGACTGGGTCTTGTTCTTGGCTCTGCAGTAGCCACCTGTGTGACCATGGACAATGACATCAAACAGAGATGGACCCAGCTTCTGATTTGTAGGCATTTTTTCTAGCTGCCCAGCTTTGTGGTATTGGGGGCTATTCATATTCTTCATTCCCAAAGCTAGCACCCGTCTACCCGAAATTGCTCTATAGTTTTATGACTTCATTCTTTTTAGCAGTGGTCTCCAAAATATTTGGCTTTTTGCACACCCCCAATTGCACATTTTTTGATTTTTTTCACACACACACAATAGCGCTAATACTTTGTGCTTATCATGAGAAATATGCTTGGATTAGAATTTTTATGTGTATGAGATAAGAAATGTAAATAAAAATTCTTAGATTTTCTTTCTGCATCCCATTGATTATTCTGGAAGATCTTGAAGAAGAAAAAATAAAGTCACACGTTGATGGTCTCTGATGAACAGTCTCATTTGCTATGGGAGAGAAACCAAGTTGACACACAATAAATATTTCTGGAATGAATGGATGGTTGGTTGGATGGAGGAGTAGATACGTGGATAGAAAGATGGAAGGGAAGAGGAATAGATGGGAAGATTATAAATGGATGACTAGAAAAATAGTTCAGAGGAGAGATGCATAAATGAATGAATGAATAAATGAATGGATGGATGGATAAATGGATAGGTGGATGAATGGTTGAAGCAGGTAACAAGCCTTATGTCTCTAAAAAAGGAACAGCTGCTCAAGAAATAGTCTTTCCTTATTTTTAATCTGCCAGCTCCCCTCTCTCTCTGATAGCTACCTATCCTGCCCATTGGGACATGAGTAACTGAAAAAAATGGGACTTAGACTAGAGTTGATGAATCTGACAAATAGAGTTGTCCAGGGCAACAAAGACAGGAAGTGCTTCTCCCTCAGACACAAGGATAACATATCAATGGTAAGGTCATTTCCATGGTAGTGCTGGGGCTCAAATAACGATACCCTAGCATGAAGGCATTGAAAACTTAGTTTCTCTATGATATTCTCTTGCCCTCCTATCTCTCACTCCTCGTTCTTCTCTAAGCCAAGCAACAGAAAGTAGAATTCCTTTTCCTCAAGGTGGATCATAGAAAGCAGACTCCCTTTATCCCAAAGTCAGTCATTAAACCCAAAATTATTGCTCTACCTTTCTTCTGCCATTAAGAGTTTGAGATGACCTTAAGAAGTTCTCTCCTACCTTGTCCAATATTAGACCCTAAGACTCCTATTCCAGAGGGGGTTTTGCCCATACTTGGGAGGAAGAAATGCTACACAGAGAGGCCAGCAAGAATCTGACAGGCTTTGCTAGGTTTTCTCAGTTTATTTCCATTGCCTCATAACCTTTTTATCTAACCACGTTTCTACATGACCGTCCCTGCATAAAGTAGATGAACAGACTTGTATTTTTTTTTCTTTTAGTTTTGCTATAGGGTACGTGCAGTCACCAGAGAGAGAGAGAGAAAGAGAAAAAATGAGAAAACATCCCCTCCCCCCAGGGAGGGATGATCATGCCACAATCCATTTCCCTCACATGCAATTGTGCCTGGTGTGATTCGCAAGCCACAGTGTCTTATACTTGAACCATGCAGTTGGCCATGTGGGATTCAGTTGCCTTAACCCCCATACTGCCTGCTGGCCCTCTTGGTACATTTTTAATTCAACTTGTAGTAATGCAACTATGAAGTGCATCCCAGGGAAGCCTGCCTGCCTGGATCCTTTAGCATATTCCAAGGATGTGGATATGTTTTCAGAAGAGAATGAAGATTTCAGTGAGATGATTAAGAGGAAGTTGCTTATGAGCATGAACGGTGTATATTAAGTGAAAAAGGCATGCCATATGAATAGCCTTAGTTTTGTAAAAAATATATTAATGAATATAAACCAAGATGTTATCAATGATACATTTATCCTTATATTTTTAGCTATTCTGAAATCTTCACTCTTAGTTTTATAATGGAAAAAATAAAGTTCTGTTTTAAAAGTTCTAATTGTAACATGTAAAGAATTTAATAGTTTACTACGTAAGTGGTGACTTCAGAACTTCATTCTATACTTCAGTCATTTTGATGCCTGCACTTTTTCTTCTGGCACTTATTTACATATGGAAATAGGATTTCAAACCAGGTAGATGTAGAGAATTGTAGTTTTCTGTTAAATGCTGGAAAGGATATACAACCCATTTGTATACATCACCGCTCTCTTTGACAGCAATTTTTGGGTGAAACCGAAACAGAAGTTTGAATCCTTAGTAAGTATGGATAAAGGTCTCTTGACCAAAGAACACATTATAAATTACAATATACCTTTTGTACCTATGCACAGAAATGCTATCCCAGGCCACCAGGGTTTTTAAAGTATTTCCTGACACCTGTGAAGCTGGTAAATATTTCCTGTTTTTGTTGTGTCTAGAGAAAACAGGAATTAACAACTTGGAAAGGGATTATTAAACATACGTTGTAAACGGCCTGTGCATAGGCACTTCTCAGTATGAAGTTTCCATTTTCTTAAAATTTATCATAATATATTTCTCTTAAGAGAGAAGAGTAATTGTAACAGTCTGAAAAAACTGATTGAGTAGTGGAGAATAAACTTTAGGAGAAATGGTACCTATGCAAGTCACAGGAGGTGTGGAATTTAAATATAAATCCAATTGTAATTCTTCCAAAGTAAGCAAAACTGGTTGAGAAAGACAGCAGTGAATATTCTAACAATGACTCTGGGCTAACTGTAAATAGTCTACAAATTTTTGGTTTTGTTTATTTATTTATTAGATAGGATCTTGCTATGTTGCCGACCCCCTGCCTCGGCTTCTTCAGTAGCTGGGACAACAGCCCCTGCCATCCAGCCCAGCAACTGAGCCCAGGCATCCCATGTAGCTTCAGCCTGCCTAGTATCAGCTTGTGCTACCATGACTGGGCCGAAAAAAATATTTTTGATCATCTTAAAGTACTGCAGAAGGACAAGAACCCTGGAGTTTGGAGTAGGAGCCAGGAACAACTTACTAGCTATTGACTCAGGTGTGTTATTGAACCATGATCCCCGTCAGTGGAAGCGTGAGTAATGGCACATGTGCAAAGTAGTAAGAATCTTCAACCACTTTCTATGTATGCCATTGGATACTATCATACTGCCATATACTAAGCTTCCAATAGATGGTGAATACCTTAAATGTTATAAAAGCCAGCTCTATTAAAAAAAAAAAGGTTAAGTGTTCACTCATTGCAGCAAGATTAAAATACTTTGCATGTTCTATTTAAGATAGAGACTGAAGAAAATAGACTGACTTCTTAACATGCTTGATATCCAAAAAAGGTAAACAGCAATGATTGAAATTCAATTAATGTCATTGGAAATGCTCAGAATTCTACAAAAGACCTGACTATTTTTAAAGAGCAAATAATATGTTCTATTTAAATCTCCAAACAATAATTAATACGCTTCTAAAAAAAAAAAGGTACAATGCTTGAGGAGAATGCAAGGGAACCCTACAGATGGGGCATGCTTCCCTGTGTGTTATTTTTAGTTTTCTATTCCTGCCTTTTATTTTGGGACTTGGCCCGCTTCCTTTGTAGCTTCCCTTTAACTTGCTCATACCTTTCTTTCTTATATAATGGATTTAAGCTACCTTTTTTTTTTTTCACCTCTCAAAGGAAACTCAAGGAATGCTGGCCAGTTCAGGAACTCCTGCTAGTCTTGGCATCAGCAAAATTCTTGGTTTGAAAACAACCTAGGAAATCCAGAATCAAGGTTGACTTTCTAGTTATTTAACATATCAGAGTTACAGATGAATCTGAGAGAAGAGATAACTAGATTTTTGAATATCATTTTCATGAAATTATTTGATGGCTTCTTGGAACGGGAGGAATTTGCAAGCGGACTCTGTTTTCAATGTGTTAATACAAAAGCAATGTTCAATTGTAAAAATAAAAAGCAAAGTCCAGAGAGTCTAGTTTAAGGCTATTTAATCTTTTATTTATGAGTAGTCTTGGAGGAGCATTCATTCTGCTGTGTCAGTGGAAAGCAGAATGAGGAGATGAGAAGTTATGGTCACTGTCTCTAAAGAGTTCTCTTGAGGGGCGTGGTGGCGCCCGCCCTATGGCAAAAACCTATGGAGGCTGGAGGATTGCGGCATCGAGTCCATCTCACTCTCTCTCTCTGTCTCTCTCGGCGAGTGCACGATTTTTGGGACCAGCAGGTGGCATGGTGGTTAAGGTGCTGGACACTCCCACATGGCTGACCATGGTTCAAGTCTTGGACCTGGTGCCTGGCTTTCTCACTTCCCCTCTTTCTGTTTCTGTGTCTCTCTCTGTCAAATTAAAAATAAATAAAGGAATAAATAAAATTAAAAAAAAAAAAAAAAAAGAGTTCTCTTGAGAAGTCATGGAGATGAGGCAAGCAAATCTGAAACACACAGGTGTACGGTTTAATCATGTGTGCTAGCTATGGTTCTTTGGTTGCAAGCAAAGCAAATAAAAAGTGAAAAAGTCGATTTCAACTAATGTCCACATAATATAATTTATTGGTAGGATATTGGATTCTTCACAAAATGGGGGCGGTGATGGGACCCATTGAATCAACTCATTTGAAAAATGCAGGGCAGCTGGGGAGGTGCAGATGGCAGTTAACAGTGATTCTTACTGGGGTGCTGCGGCCAGGACAGACAGCTACATTTTTTGTTCCAGGGCTGCTCCACTCTTCCAGGCTGCTTTGAAACTCCTCTTTGAGATATTGGCTTCAGGACTGGTGACCCATTCTAGTGAATAGTCAAATGTGACAAATATTCCTTTTCTTTTTTTGCAAGGTTTTTGATATAGGGTGTATGCGCTCGCCAGAGAGACAGAGAGACAGAGAGACAGAAAGCAAAAAATCATCCCTCAGGGGGGATAGCCACGCTGCAGTCCCTTCTCCTCCATTCTTCTCTTGGGATCTTGGGCATGCACGCGCATGCACCTGGTATGAGTTTAAGCCACTGGATCCAGGACTCAAACCACATGGGAGTCCAGCGACATAGGCATTGTGCCAACTGCTGTCCTGACAAATATTCTCTCTTTGTAGTGTCAACCTAAAAAGAAGGCTGAGGCATAAAAAGTGAAATAAAACTAGTTTATCAGAGGGCCATCTGGTGGCATGGTGGTTAAGGTGGCTGAATCCCACATGGCCAACTTTGAAGTTTGAATGCTGGACCCAGTGGTTTGAAAAACATGCTAAATGCATGTACATGGGTGTCCAAAATCCTGAAAGGAGAATGGAGGAGAAGAAATTGCTGGTGGTTATCCCTCCAGAAGATGATTTCTCACTTTCTCCCTCTCTTTGACTCTATCTGTTGCACTCCAGTGAGCATGTGTGCCCTGTAGGAAAAAAAAAAAAAAAAAAAAAAAAAAAAAAAAAAAAAAAAAAAAAAAAAAAAAAAAAAAAAAAAGGTGTATTTGAGCCAGGGCTTAGAATGAATTGCCTATAGGAGTAAAATTCTGGTTTTCTAGACATGTGCTCACTGGAAAGGTATTAGTGAGGGGCAAGAAAAGAGGAGGTTACAAATGTTTGTTAAGAATTTACATTGGCTCATTTAAAATATACCTTATTATTAGTTTTTTAAATTTGCCAGAGAGCATGTGCACTCCTGGGGGGGGGGGGGTGAGTGAGAGAGAGAAGGAAAATGAGAAAGCATGCCCCCCACCCCCCATAATGGAGAATGGTCACACCACAATGCTTTATTCATTTCTCCCTCCTTTTGGGATTTTGGGCACACATGCATATGCTCCCAGCATGTTTCTCAAGCCACTGGGTCTGGGACTCAGTCAGCCATGTGGCATCCGGCCATCTTAACCACCATGCCATGGGCTGGCCCTATAACTTATTCTTCATAACCCAACTAAAGGATGTTGGGGAGAAAGGGTTGAGGTCACTTTGTAAAATCTATCATCCTTATTATTATTGTTAATTTTGTCATCCTTTTGTAGCATCTTAGCTTCTTTACTGTAAATGAATACATGCCTTTTTAGGCAATAACCCTGTTGGATGTGGGGTGCAACCAGTCTCTAGCTTATGCTTTATTGAGCCTTTTAGGATGTAAATGGCCCTTGTATTCCACTGATTGCTCTTGACTGATTTTCTTAAACGGTAAGTGGAGTTAATTTTTAGATGTAGACCAAGACGTTCAGAGTCCTGTCTGGCTAATTAAATATTGATCAATTTGGGCAGAACTGTTTTGGTGAACACTAAGATGTATGTAAATAAGGAAAAGTAATTTTCTCCCTACCCTCCATAGTTCTAAGCTGGAATTTCCTGTAACAAAAGACAGATTAACAAGACAAAGACAAAGAGAAGTTTAATAGCAAGTCTACTTCATGTACGCATGGGAGGAAACCCAAAGAAATGAGTAAGTCTCTAGAGCTGTCTTAGAATTCAGGTTTAATATCATTGTTTGCTGAAAGGAGAAAAAAAGCATGTGCAGAAAGCTCTGGTTAAGAGGAAAAGCACCGTGAAATAAAGGTTTGTTTTCTAGATTTAAGTCATTGCCTTCTCCATGGATCAAAAGTCTAGTGATTTATTCCTCCTCTTTCAGGTGCAGAGAGAGAGACACCCTTATAGGTGGAGATTTACTTCATTAATAAAAACTTTCCTTTGCAAAGGGGCAACTTTTTAGAGTTGATCCTGTGTCTGCTGTCCCAAAATAACCAGCTCAAAATAATCCTTATGCCAAAGTGGTATATTTGGAGGTGGCGTATTCTGAATTCCCATAGTCTTATTTTGGGGTAGCATGTCCTGAACTTCATTACATACACACACACACACACACACACACACACACACACACACAGACACACACACACATGTGCACACATTAGGAAGCACTGGGTAGAAAGGAGTGCACTGGGAAACTTGGAAACTTATTATGTGGTCTTGGGGTGTTAGGAAGTAGGGGGTCATCTTAGGTCATTTGTGTTATTGGTGCTTTTGAGAGAAGCACCAAATATGTTCCTCAAAAGTCTTTGGGGTTGGATGAACCTTCTCATGGATGGAGGAGAGGCATATGTGGGACCAGTGTTAAGGCAAATGCTGCCCCATGTGGCAGGGGAGGGGTTGAGGAGATAGTCACCCTGAGTCCCTTTTCTTGTCTCACCATCTGAACATTGATTAAAAAAAAAAAAACTTAAATAATTTTATTTAGTGTCAAAGACAAAAAAAATTATTATTTACAATTGCTTTAAGGAAAAATTGTCTTTTAAAAAAACCTAGTTATTGGACCAGCAGATGGCATAATGATTAGGTCATTGGTCTCCCACATAGTTGACCACAGTTTGAGTCCCATACTCAGCAGCTTAAAAAATCTAATGCCAGGTGCATGTATGTGGGTGCCCAGGATCTCTAGAGAAAATTGGAGGAGAAAGGATTGCAGCATGGTCATTCCCTTTAGGGGTGATTTCTTGCTTTCTGTCTCCCCAGCAAGCACATGTGCCCTATATCAAAAATCTCTCTTAAAAAAAATCTAGTTATTTAACATCAAGGACTTCCTGTTCTTTCTCTTGAAGTGTATTTTTAAAAAACCTCTTCCTTTAACTCCACCTAAATGACTGCAAATTATGCTCAAAGGGTACAAAAATATATAATATATATTCGCATTGAGAGAATGATAAATTATACATGCTAAAATATCAACATTTAGGAAGATTTTTCTCTCTCTCTCTTGTTTTTAGAATTTTATTATAGGGCATGTGCACTTGCCTGAGAGAGAGAGAGGGAAAGTGAGAAATCACTCCCTTGGTTTGGGGGAATGGCCATGCTTCAATTCCTTCTCCTCCATTCTCCTCTTGGGATATTGGGCATGTACGTACACGTGCCTGGTGTGTTTTTCAAGCCACAAGGTTCAGCACTCAAACCATGCATCTGGCCAGATGGGATCCAGTGCCACCTGAAATTAAGTCAAATTAAATGTTAGAAAATAATTACTAGGATCAGCAGTTGGTGCAATTGCTATGTCACTGAACTCCCGTGTAGTCGACCACAGTCTGAGTCCTGGGCCCTGTGGCTTAAACTCATGCTGGGTGTGTGTGCGTGCGTGCCCAAGATCTCAAGAGGAGAATAGAGGAGAAGGGATTGCAGTGTGGCCATTCCCTGGGGGGGGGGGGGGGGGGGGGGGTTGGTGATTTCTCACTTTCTATCTCTCTTTTTGGCAAGCATACGTGCCCCATAGCAAAAACCTCTCCAATAATAATAACAATAATAATAGTAATTACTGATATTTCACTCACCTCTCCCTCACTTTTTTGTTTTGTTTTGCTTTGCTGAAGGGCATGTGCGCTTGCTGGAGAGATACAGAGAGAGGGAAAGTGAGAAATCACTTTCCCCTGGGGGGGATGGTCATACTTCAATCCCTTCTCCTCTCACTTTCCTCTCAGGATTTTGGGCACACATGAACATGTGCCCAGTGTGATTTTCAAACCACTGGGCTCGGGACTCAAGCCACACATTCAGGCAGGTGGGATCCAGTACCATTTGAAATTCAGTCAATTAAATGTTAGAAAATGCTTACTAATATTTCACTCACCTTTTTTTTTTTTTTTATTTTTAGGTTTTTGCCACAGAGCAAGTGTGCTTGCTGTAGAGAGACAGAGAGAGTCAGAGGGAAAGTGAGAAATCTCCTCCCTACCAGGAGAAATGGCTATGCTGTAATCCCTCCTCTTCCCATTCTCCTCTCAGGATTTGGGGTTTGCATATACACATTCCTGGAGTGATTTCTCACATCATCAGATCCGGGACTTGAACCATGGTTGGCCATGTGGGAGTCCAGTGCCTCAATCACCACACCACCTGCTGATCCCTCATTTGCCTATTCTATGATGCTTCTTCCAATGTCTTTACAATTTTGTTAATGTCACACCTTTGAAACCTTAGAAAACTGTCGCTCTTAGGAAATGTGCTCAACATGGTGCTGCCTTCTTGTTCCATGGCCTGTGCATTGGAAGAACAGTTACATGTAGGCAGCCTTTAGGGGCCCTGCAAGCGCTACTCTTTCATCCCTAAGTTTGCATGAAACAATGAAACCCAGAAGCAGCAGGAAAAGCCAAGATCTGCCTCATGAAGGCCCTAGAACTCCTGCTTCTGCAGGTGGAAGTGAGTAGAGCTGACAAAGGCCAAGTCAAGACTGGCTGCAACATCTGTACCAAGAAAAGGCAGTGGTTAGAGGGAGGTGTGAATTAGAGGATGTGGACACACCCAAGGGAGATGATACAGCAGAGATGGTAGGCAGGCATTTTCAGAGTAGATGCAAGGTTTCTCTAAACCCTCTATGATCATTGTTGCTTGTTGGAAGGTACTCACATCCAATTAACCTTCGCTCCTTTTCGTGTGTGATTATTTTCCAACCAGTAAAAAGAAATAATTAATTATTTATGTTCACCTATTTTTTTTCCTATTTAAGCAAGATTACAAATTCCTTGTTTAGAAATACTCTAGTTGATAGGGAGACTGTTAGTTTTATCTATTTCCATCTATGTGGGGATGGTGGTAGCCACTGATAGTCCAGGCATGTCAAAGTCATGATTCCGAAGTTCTGGAATTCAGGATAATTGTGAATATTAAGACCTGCTTTAATAAAGTTTGACTATTTACTGGATGAGAACTCAGATGGGAAAAGCTAGGACCTTCTAGTGTCTGTTTTCTTTTCCGTGAGTGTGAACTCGGCTGCCCTTTTTTAGTTTTCTATGTATTTTGAAGTAAGGAGAGAAAAGGTATGAGAGAGTCTATTTCCTGGGGAAGAATGCGTGCAAGGGCAATGAGGTAAATCTTCTCAGACACATTGTTTACTGACTAGGAAATTGGAATGTGTGTGGCTTTGGGATTTCTTCTTGGGGGACATTTTATTTGTGACAAAGAATGACACACCTTGGGTATGATGAAGGGAACTCAACTCATTATGCTGTGGGAAAAGTTTTTTCCTTAATGACTCGAAAACATGGGCCTGTTGTTCTGAAAAAGCAGAGTACATCCTCATTCCACACAAACAATGTGACAGGACCTGGAGCCAGGCCAAGGGTTTCTATGAATAGAACTTAGCAAAGAGGGTGTTAGAAACACTTCAGACTCTCATGGCAATTCTGGTTGCTTAATCCCAACAAAGGAAATGATTTACCTGCTCTTCGAAGTTGCAAAGAGGATTCTTGTCCTCCTACACACCATTGGACTAGAATTCCTGGTTAGCATAACACACTGTCCAAGTAGTTGATTTAATTCTGGCGCCTCCATTAGAGAGGTATTCACTTTTGCCATTTCTCCAGAAGCAAGGTGGATTTCAGTGGAGGGTGAGAGTGGACACATAAATGAGGTGCTGGGGAGTAGGTGGTGGCGTTGAACAGGACTTGCCTTCCAGTCTGATTTGCTTCATTCTTTGCAATCACCATAGTTTTGTCTAGGCTTGTTTGAAACAAGGAATAGAAACACACTCAAAGGGGATGAAGTTAAACAAAGAGAGATATTTTAAAGATATAGAAAACTTGTAAAGTAGAGCTGGCCTTATGAGGGTTGGGGAGGTGACTACTCACTTCTCTATGGCTATAACCCAGTGACTTTGTGACTCCACATGAGCTCTGTTCTAAGAGCCTCAGGTGCATTCATTTGTTTAGTCTTCACTATAACCTCACAAGGTGGATACTATTTTTACACCCATTTTACAGATGAGCGCACTGACACACATGGAGTAAAGTTTTGCCTGGGACTACACCATTAGTGTGTGGCAGAGCTGGGTTTCAATCCCAGATGTTTGGCTCTGTTTTGACTCCCATATTTGGCTTGCACGAGGTATTGCCTTACTTCCACAGTAATTCCTTCCACAAACCTTTAAAGTTTCTAGACTTCTAACATGTTGACTGACTAAGCAAGGGGTCCTCAACTCCTGGATGGCAGACTAGTGCCGGTCTTCTGGACAGTGCAAGGTGGGGGTGTCTGGTGAGCAAGAGAGGGAGGCTTCACTGATGTTTGAGGCTGCTCCCTAACCATCACTTGGCCGCCTGGGCTATGTCTCCTATCAAATCAGCAGCAGTGTCAGATCCTCAGGGGAGTGGGAACCCTTTTGTTGTGAGATTGTTTCATTGCATATCACAATGTGAAAGTGATACTCTTAGGTAATCCTGGGACCATTCCCGCCCCCCTGCCCCGGCACCCCAACCATCCTATCTGTGGAGGGATTGTCTTCCATGAGGCCAGTCCCTGGTGCCAGGAAAATTGGGAACCACTGGACTAAGGGATAGTCTTTGGGCACAAATTTTTGAGAGAAAAACCAATCAAATCATCTTTTGAAAAAATTTATCTATTGCAGCTCCTTCACTATTTATTCAAAATTGGTTTTGGTGGGAAGGTAACATAAATAATTTAAAAAAATTAAATTAAAAAGGAACTGCATTGGCTTAGAGAACTGGGAAACCCAGTGGTCCTTCTAGTCTCAGAGTTGGCTAAAGCCAGGGGCAACACTTACCTTGTCAGGATTCTGTCTCACTTTCCAGGAGCAGGTGAGTTTGGGGTTATCCATTCTCTAGTGACTACAGAACTTTCCCAACAGCGATGCCCGAAATGTTCTAGAAAATGCCGTAGCAAGATAGCATGAGTGAGCAGACCAGGGTTGGGAGTGGGAATAGAAGACTTTTCCATGGGAAAAGCCATTTTAATATCAATTAATGTGGAGAGGCTGATAAGACATAGGGCAAGAGAACCAACATTTGCTCATTTCAGAGCTCCAGCTTTGTTCCAATTTTACCTGGGTATATGATAAGGCATAATTCACATGGTCCCAAATGAATTTAGAACATGAAAGGCTCTAGCTAGGCAAAAAAGGTAGAGTGGGGCAAATGTGCCATAGAATGTGTAGCACGTCTGACATTGGCATATCCTACTAAGTAAGTTCTGACAAGAATATTATGGTGCTGACCTAGAAGAAAGACTATTTAAGTACCAAGAAACACGAATAGATTCTGTGATGCACAACTAACTGGGAGTGTGACATTGAGCAACTAACTCCATCTTTCTTGCTCTTGGTTTCCTCATTAGTAAAATGAGGGGCATGAATAGTTGACCTCTAAAGAACACTTTCATTCTATGAATCTATTTTTTTTAAAGAGAGGTTTCACCAGAGAGACAGAGAGACAGAAAGTGAGAAAAAATCCCCCAGGTGGGTTGGCCACACTGTAATCCCTTCTCCTCTGTTCTCCTCTTGGGATTTTAGGCATGCACACATATGTTCCCAGCATGAGTTTTAAGTCACTGGGTCTGGAACTTGAACCATAGTTAAACTATGTGGGAATCCAGTGATGTAACCATTAGGCCATTTGCTAGTCCCATCTATGAATCTATCTTACAGGCCTTGAATTACACGTTGTTCCTCCGAGCTATAGTGATGATCTCATTACTTAATTGAAAGTGGAAAAGTTGAGTGCAGGAAGGATATAGAGAGTCAGGGAAGACTCGTGGAGATACTGCACAGCTGGCTTCCAATTTAACACAATTTAAAGACAAGAGAACTTTGACTTGTCCTTAAATTTCTTCCACTGTCCATAACAGTGTTCAAAACTTCAGCGTTATACAGTGTTAGGTTTGAGTCAGAGATCCAAGGTTTTTCCCACTCTGCTTATCCTGATCTCTCTCCTCAGTCACAATGGCAATAGTGCATTTGCTTCTCTTACCTATGTTCCCCGATCCCCCTACTTTGCTGAATTAATTCTTAGGTAGTCTTCAATTTTAAATTAAAATGTTCATTTTTAGGGAAAAACTCCCTGGCCTCCAAGACTTGGGTGAACCCCTTTCTTTTTTTTTTTTAATTTAAATTTCTTTATTTACATTAATTTACTATACATCATTATAGCATAAAAAATGAGATTTTCCATCCAGAATACACTGTATATTGGCTCAGTCAAGCACATCAACATACGTATTATCATCAACAAATAATTTTTCATTTCTTGTTTCCTATATATTTTGCTCTTTTTCCCATCCTTGATTCCCTATCTCTCACCCTCTGCCATCTCCCACCCTCCTTCCACACTGTCTCTGGTATCCATGGTTGCTTTCTATGCCTTTCCCCCTTACGTTTTATTGATTCACTAAAGATCTTAATTAATCTAAATATTGTGAATAGCAAGCACAGCTGATATATACATATCCATGAACACAAGTCTGACTTTAGGCATAAACCTCAGTGAGTAGAATGAACATACTATAAAGTAGCACCTAGCTTACTGCAGTCATCAAATATGTATTTTTAGTGCATTTTTAAAATTTTTTTAATTTCAAGAAAAAGTTTTCATGTTTTTTCCTGAAACTTTTTAAAATTAATTAATTTATATTCATTCCCTAAGCATCGTCACAGCATACAAAATATGATTTGCCATCCAGAATATACAACATGTGGCTTAATCATGCATGTTAATGTCAACAATTTTCCATTTCCAGTTTCATATATATATATATGTATACACACACACACACACACATATATATGTATTTTTTTTTTTAACCACTATTTCTGACCCTCTGCCCTTTCCCACCCTCACACTATCTCTGGTGTCTACAGTTGTCTTCCATTCCTTTCCCCTCCACATTTTATTGATCACACAATTTCTTAAATAATCTAACTACTTTCAATAGCAAGTTCAGCTGGTAATTTCAAGAAAAATAGTTTTAACTTTAATAAATCAAAGAAATGCTAATGAACTTTGCTTAAACTTAAAACCAGGAAGCTAAACCCCTTTCGGATATGCTCTCAGAGCATCACGCAGCTTCTCCGTAGGCATCAATGAAGGCAGGAATTATTTATCAGTGCGTGACCTGTTTTTGTTCACTACTTACCTCTAAGTAGGTAGTTCTTAGCATAGAGGGAAGAACCAATAATATTTGTTAAATTTTTAGTTTTAACATGGCTTAAACATCAGATAAAATTGAATATGGGCAAGTTTTCTTTTCGTGATTCTCTCATTCACCTCACAAGTGTGGTCTATGATTGGCTAAGAACAATGATATGTGAGTGGAGAAGGTTCCAGAACTCTTTCTCTTCCACTTAGTTAAGAGCTTGCAGATGTGATCAGGCTTTTCTTCCTTGATATTTATCCCCTTTATATACTTAGCTCCAAACATCTTGTAAGGCCCAAAGCCTGTTTTAAGAGACCCCTATATCCAACTATCATTTGCAAGATCTGAAAATTGTCCTGCCTCCCCTGGGGATGGCTAGCTTCACATAACCAAGGTATGCTTCTGTGCTAGCTAGTGCTCAATGAGCAAAGACAGAGACTGGCTATTGCTGATAGCAGCAATGAGAGGAAGAGTAGAGTTTTTTTGTCTACATATCTTTGTTCTATACAAGGGAGAATTGTAATTTCCACGAATCCCTGAAACCTGGGATGTGCCATCTAAAGAACATAAATGAAACAAAAAGTGATGTTGACATTTGGGTTTGCCTCATTTCCTTACCTTAGGATCTAGGAGGACATGAGAAAGGACACAGGTTTCTAATATGGAGGGTAAGTAAGAACAATAGTCCAGGGAGTTCTCTTCTTATTCAGAGTCAGCACTTTCTTCAGGGTCCCGCAGTCAACACAAGCTTTGTGCTTCTGCTGCAATCGCATGTGTCAAAGCATGTCTTGACCTACTTATCTATATATCCTGGCTTTATCTCCTGGAATTCTTACCCTTGTATTTGAGGTTTCTATTACTGAAAGGTAAGAACAACTTTTCCCCCAGACAGGGGGATATGATTAGGCAGAAAATTACACTAAACTGACTTAGGATTTGTAATTTATAAGATACTACTTCTAGGCACTCTCATGCCTTTTAGCTACATTTCTTGGAATTTCCATGGTGTCCTGAACATCCATTGTCACAGCCTGGAGACTCAGCCTGTGAGACACAAGGCTTCATTCTGACCACACAGCTGAGGTTCAACCCCATGGACCTATCGTCTCTACTTTCATCCCAGTCACTGTCTCCAAGATATTTCTCTGTGTTAGGCATGAGGATTGAACCCAGGGTATCTCATTCTTAAAAGTCAAGTAGGCTTTTTTGCATGTTTCCCTTTTCACCTGCTTGTCCAGAACTTCCCTTGATTTCAGTGTTAACTCAGCATTCACAAAACCCATGGGCTGCCTCAGCTTGAGTCTCCCTATTTTGTTTTGTTTTGTTCCCAAGCTCTTATCCTCTTTGGGACTAGTTTGGTTTTCTGCCTTGCCCAACTCAGTTAACCGCTGGGTGAAGCCTTTCTTCTTCCTGCAGCTAATCTGGGCAGCCTTGACTATTTTTTTTAAATGGCTTTTCTTTTCATTTTCTTACTAGAAAAGTGGGACATTATACTGTTCCTCAGAATCCCTCATGCTCAGTGAACTTGAGATTTGTATTTAATTTCTCTTTACTTTCAATTTTAGTTTCCAGGGGGCATGTGTGCTCACCAGAGAAAGAGAAGAAGGGAAGGAGAAAAAGAAAGCACCTCCCAAAGGGGCAGAATCACACCACAATCCCTTCTCTTCCTCCATTTCTTCATCCTTTTGGGATTTGAGGCTTGCACACACATATGGTGGGCATGTTTTTCAAGCCTCCAAGGCCAGTATTAGAATCATGGTGTCTGTGTGGGATCAGCTCACTTAACCACTAGGCCACAGGGGAGGTCTTCATGTCTCTTTACAGTTTCTAGGACACATACAGTGTTATTGATTGATATGTTTTGAGTTTTATAGATGTTATAGTTTGGATCACAAATTGTTTCCCAAACCTGCACATGTTACAATTTTATGTTGGGAGGTAGTGAGGCCTAGTGTACAATAATTGGTTCATGGTGATTGTATCACAGAGGCAACACTTACATAAATAAATTAATGATGTCTCAGGAGATCTACTGAATTTTAGATAGCATGAGAAGAGGAGAGTTCTCATGAGAGCTGGTTGTTACAGAAAGCAAGCTGCTAGATCTCTCTCTACACGTGCTCTCCTATCGTCCTCTGCCCTTCAGTCAGCCATGCTGTAGGCCTATGCCTTTGGACTTTCCAGCCACCAGAATTGTAAGTTTTACAAATAAACCCTTGTTTCCTTTAGAAATCATCCAGCCTCAGCTATTTTTATTAGCAACACAAAAATGAACTAAGACAATAGGTCAGGATTCCTCAAACTCAGCTGTTGTTTCTCTGAGTAGTACTTCTTTTATGGGTCTTGCTATTCACTCAGTACTGAGTTCGTACCACTGCTGTTCTGTGCTTGGTGTGGTATTGACAAATCTCATAGTCAGTCATAGATCCAAGAGGTGAGGAGCACGCTAATGTGAAAAGCACTGAGACAGTTCTAGAGGCCGCACAAAGCTAAAAAGGATAGACATAGTTATGAGGTCTGCGATGGGAACTCTGACACACTGCTCAGAGACCTCTTCCTGAACTAAGGACTAACCCACTTTCTAGGAGTGCTGCCTGCAGGCAGATGCTATCCGCTATCCTTCCAGAATAATTTTTAATGGAGAAAGCTTCTCTGAGAGTACTGCCTGCAGTCATTAACTACCAACAAGAGAATCCGGAGGCCTAGTCCCCTTGTCCCAATTAGGGACAGCTTCAGAATTCTCAAAAAGGTGCCCTGAGATCTCTGTGTGTTCTGCATCACAACTTGGCTTCTCCCTCTGCAACTTGGCTTCTCCCTCCTCCTAATTCTGCTTTCTTCCTTTCCTGTCTTTCTCTTCTACCGGTGTTACTCCAAGAGCACTTCCTAATAAACCACTTGCATGCTCATCTGCATTTCAGAGTCAGCTTCCCAGGGAAGCCAGACTGTGACAAGCACCCTGGAGGTTGACAGAGTTCATGTTTGCTCACCAGGGTGCATGCAGTAGCCACTTTTTGTGAACATTTGCCTAGGGGAGGTGTCTTTTTCGCAGCTCCTCTGCTTGATGGGGACATTTCTGTGTAACTTATTATCTGGAAAGAGCCACCTTTGTGGATGTTTTGTTTAGTGGGTATTTTGTAGTTTGCCATAAGTCACCAGAATGTGTCTTTTGCCAACTCAAGCTACATGTCTCCAGGGAGCATGTCTATTACTTAAGTTTGGATAAACTATAAAAAAGATAAAAATATTTCTGGCAAAAAAATCAAGAAGGAAGTGAAATACGGTGTCTTAATTTTGAGGTAAAAAATAACTAAAAGGAAATTCCATAGGTAGTTCATCAGAGCTCAGGTCCTTGGGTGTTACTAATGTGAAAAAAAAAAAGGGCAAAACGGAAATCTCTTAGGATTTAAAGGCATCTCCTGAGAGGGCAGGAAAATGGCTGATGAATCCATTGCTCTTTTATTTAAGCACAATCAAAAAATATTTTTGAATGTTCATGGCATCTCTTGGGTATTGAGGTAGCTCACCACTGTACCCGTGGGTCCTTGGCAAACAATAAACAGGAACCAGAGAAAAGGCACCACAGGTCCATCAAGACTAAGTTTAATTTTAGGCCAAGTAAAAGAAATTCTAGATGGAATATCCAAAGTGCCCAAATAATAACAATAGAAAAGTTCTCTCATAGAGAGGACTTAAGGCAGTGAAATCAGTTTGAAGATTATCTTAAATTGTTATTTGTATATGTTCTCATCCCAAACGGAATGTAAGCTCCTTAAAAAAGAGAAGAGGTCATTGTGTGTCTCTGACTAATCAAATTGGGCATTTCATACATGTTAGAAGAGCAATATGTGCTTAGTTATGAATGAATGAATGAATGAATGAATGATTTCTGCCTCTAGAATCAGCCCTATTCTTCCTTTTTGCTTATTGATTCATTCAATAAATTTACTATTTACCTTTTGTGAAACAGATACTGGATCTTCAAAACAAAACAAAAAAGTGAAAAGGAGCTCACAGTTCAAGAAAAGGACTGAGGGATTAGATACATGGAATAATGGAGTCTGAGAAGCTCTAAAGTGAAGTGTGTATAGGTCTACCAGGGACTCAAAACAATATCTCATAGACTATGAACTGAAGTTTTCAGGGATTTGACCAGGAACAATGTAGGCTGAAGATCAGGCATAGGAAACAGTAGAGGCAAAGCATAGAAATTTGTGCGACCCTGGCACATGGGCCAATGGTTCCAGGGATGGAGAAATTTAAGATGAAGCTGTAGAGGCAGTCTCAAGATGAATTGTGGAAAAGTCTTTGATGTTGTATTAAGGAGACTAATTTTCTTGTATAGCAAACAAGTAGAAGCTGAAAATGAAATGTTGTGATGTCCTAAGTATAGGAGGAAGAGATGGGAAGAAAGCAAGGTGACCAGTTTTGAAGACCACTGATCTGACTTTGGTCCTTAAATTAAAAAAAAAAAAAAGGCTATTTAGAAAGCAGAATGAATAGAAATTAATGAGCAATTGGATTTAGGTCAGAAGAGGAAGACTGAATTTTGATTTTGATTCATGAGAAGATTTAGGAGGAGGATGTTTGTTTTATTTATTTATTTATTCATTTATTTTGAGAGAGGTTTTTGCTATAGGGCATGTGCACTCACCAGAATAGAGAGAGACAGAGAGACAGAAAACCAGAAGTCACGCCGCAATCTCTTCTCCCCATTCTCTTCTCAGGATCTTGGGTGGGCATGCACGCAAGCACATGCCACTGGATCCGGGACTCGAACCGTGGTCGATTACATGGGAGTCTAGTGACATAGCCATAATACCAACTGCTGGTACCAGAGGAGGATGTTTGGATGTGTGAGGAAGATACAGGATGGGGACTGATAATAAAGATGAATTTTGTCTTAGACATGGTAAGAACCTCTGGACCATGCAGATGGAGATATTTAGAGACGCAGGTCTGTAATTTAGTGGTAATTGGGGCCAGAAAAGCCAGCACACAGAGAGAAGTAGAACCAAACAGAATAATAGAGAAAGGGAGCCAGGGTCTGTTCTGCCTATTGAGTTTTAATCCTCATTAAAGATTAAGAGATAATATTGTAATTATAGATTAAGCTAGTTGAGTTGGGATGTTCTGTTTATTGCAGCTAAAATGATCTCAACTGAATCATTTATTTCCTCTGAATTAGATAATTCAGGAGATCCTCTAAAGCCAATCACATCTGAGTGAAAACAAAATCAAATACGTAAGCAGTCCCACGGAACAGTGACTACTCCAAGCATTGCCTGTCTGTGGAGATCTGTCTAGGTGGTGAGCCACTTTTCCTAGCCATGAACTCCCTTTTCTGAATTACTGTGGACCTTCTTCACATTGTATCTAGGTTTCATAATGCAGTAGATTTGGTTCTGCAGACATGAGGAAAAACTAAGTTCTTTGCACAAGTGTATAATACTGAATTCAATTGAATATGTGTATATTAGGGCAACAGCTACAGAATGACATGGTGCAAAAGAGTTCTCAGAGCTTTTCCAGCATAGTTATATCCAAGACTAAAACAATGAGGATGATGAGTAGTAGGGACAAAAAATCTGAGCTGTGAGACTATTTATTATACGATAGGATGATGTCATATCCAGAGCTGGAAAAACCAAATAATCAAATAATACCTTCACATGTATTGAGAATTTTACAGCGCTCAAAGCCCTTCTATATATAATATCTTTTAAATCCTTATACAAAGCTGAGAGATGGGCTCGAGCAGAGATCTTTATCCCAACCTCTCTGGTGAGGAGTCAAATGGCATATCTAAAATAACATTTATGGTAGATGACTTCTGTCGGAAAAAATATATGGTTGCCGGAAGTGATCCATGACAGAGATCTGTGGGTAAATCTTTCTATAATATTATTTAATATTATCTGTGGAAATGTAGTCCTGGATCATAGGTTACCAGATCTATTGAGGAACAAGCTGACATTTCAAGAGTACTGGAGTTAAGGGTGAGCTGTGACTGTAGATATGCCTGTTACTGTTACTCTAATTTATCTTCTGCAGGACAAATTAAATTTTACTGTGGGACCAGCAGTTGGCATAATGGCTATGTCACTGGATTCCCATGTCATCTACCCACGGTTAGAGTCCCGGATCCGGTGGCATAAACTCACGCTGGGCCCAAGATCCTGAGAGGAGAATGGAGGAGAAGGAATTGTGGCGTGGCCATCCCCCCAGGGGGTGATTTCTCGCTTTCTGTTTCTCTGTCTCTCTGTCTCTTTCTGGCGAGCATATGCACCCACAAAAACTTCTCAAAAAAAGAAAGAAAAATTAAATTTTACTGGATCTGGACAAAGAAGCAGAGTCTTCTTTAGTAAGATCTAGATTAGGGAGAAAGAGAGTGTGTAGTCTGTCATAGCAAGGAAAACAGTATCCTAGGGAAGAATCAAATTTTCACAAATAAGAAAACAGGTACTATTAATTCCAAATTCTATTGCTAGATTCAGAGTTTTTTTTTTTTTTTTTCTACTTAGCAAAATATGAAGTAAGTAAAGTAAAAATTTTAAATGTGTTTGGAATAAAAATTGACTTCTCATATTTCTTTTGAGTGTTTTTAATTTTTATTTTTCACATGGAGTTTTGCCAAAACAATGATGGCGTTAGAGAAAGTTTGACCAGAAAATCCGTAGACAGAGATATTTTGAATTTTCTCTCTTACAGTTTAAATAGAGAAGCTTGGCATATATTTTTGTGGCTTGTCAAACCAGTCATTAAGTTACACTTACTATGTTCAGCCTAGTATTTAGTCCATAAACAGTGTATTGCAAGAACAGTTTCTTTATTTTCTGTTTGGGTGTTTGTTTTTTCTTAAAAATAGAATATATTTATAACTTAATAGTCAAGAGCCAAAATTGCTGTATAACCACAATGTCACCAACATTTAAAAAATGTCTCCAGAGACAATACAAACTTTAACAGAAGAAAGAAAAACACATTAGAAGATTTAAATTACATAGTTAGCTTTTATAATTTAAAATGAGTTCCCATTGCATATTTTTTGAGTCAAGGTTTAAGAGAAATGCTTTACTTTTTAAGAAAAATGTAAAAAATTTATTTTATATTGTTGAATATAAAAGTAGTAAAAGACTAGAGTCTTAATAAATTCATATTTAAGTAATCCTTCTGTTACCAACACATAGAATGGGAAAATTAAAAAAGGACACTGCTATTTTAAAAAACAAGGTAAATGTTCCCATGAATAATCCTCATAAAATAGAAGATGCTTGAATGTAATGAGCTGGGCTAAAACTGTAAGCCTGCTGAGCTCTGGGTTGGAGCTAGAGGCTTGGGTTCTGCAAAGATAATGGAGACAAAAAACATCTGCGTAAGACAGGGAACAGGAGTCAGACTCACGGGAAATGAAAGGATGAGGTAGGCATCTTGCATGTGTGAAAGGAGGTTAAAACCTTTGCCATGGGCTAGTGTTAGAGAAAGCTGTAGAACTAGAGAAACCTGTCAACTTGGTCGTAAAAGCCCATTTTAACTGGTTGGTTGGATTTGTAGTCTCTTCCAAAACATGCCTGTGCAAGATCCCTGACCTTTCAAGTTCTGTGCAGACCCAATGACACACAATGGAACCAACTACAAAACCGGAAATAGGGAAGATTGCACAGAAGAGCAAAAGAAATAGGGGAACTGAAATACAAAAATGAAATTCCAAAACTTCCCACTCGAAAAGATGCCCATACATTAGAATTTCAACATACAATATATGTTTTTTTTAAGATTTATTTATTTATTCATTCATTCATTTTAATTTAACCAGAGAGAGACACAGAGAGAGAGAGAGGAAAGTGAGAAAAGCAAGCCACCAGGTCCAGGACTTGAACCTTGGTCGGCCATCAGCCATGTGGGACTGTCCAGCGCCTTAACCACCACGCCACCTGCTGGTCCCTACAATATATGTTATTGAAGACATCCAATAAAATAAACAACTGGTATATTAATTTGTTAAAAATGAATACAAGGACCCTAAACAGAATTATTAAAATGTTTACGCAGAAATCCATGCATGATGCAAACAGAACAGGAAAAAAATATGTCAAGAATAGATAGTTATAAGAGAACCAGTTATAAATGTGTGTCTATATACATCTTGGAAATATGAAATAATTAAATAAAATATTTAGTAGATAAGGTAAACCCTGAATTGAATACAGAGATAGAATTATGAATTAGTAGATGATTCAGAGAAATTCAGTCATAAAGAAACACATGGAGATAAGTAAAACCTTAATCAGCAATAAAAAAAATCATACTGTAGGCTCTCAACTTCTTCACTGGCATTCTAGAAGAGGAGATCAAGGAGAATTGCAGTGAAGCAGAAAATAAAGAGTTGAAGGTTGAATCAAAAAAGGACATAATTTCTCCAATTGAAAATGACTCCCATAGGTTAAAAATAAAAATAAGTAAATCCACATTTACATATATCATAGTGAAACAACTGAACATTAGATATAAAAAGAAAAAAAATGGAAGTTTCCAGAATAGAAAAAGCAAATTATACTCAAAAGAATAGCAACTAGGGCTGGCTGATGGCATGGTGACTGAGGAATTGCAATTAGTCTATCATGGTTATTGATCTGCCAGAAGACTTTTATTATTAGCAACCAAAGATGCCATAATAATAATGTGGAAAAATATCTTTAATGTATAGGAAAAATTACTATCAACAAGACTTTTAATACCCAGAGAAAGTATCATGCAGGAATGAAGAGAAAATAATGACATTTTCCAACATACAAGACTAAACGAGTGTGCTATCCATAAATCCTTCATGAAAAAAACTGTTCTTGTACCTACTTCAATAAGAGGGGAAAATGCATAAAATTAAAGACACAATTGTGCACAAAGAAGTCAATTTTTTTTTGAGAGGTTTTTGTTATAAGGCATGTGCGCTCACCAGAAAGACAGAGAGAGACAGAGAGACAGAAAGTGAGAAATCACCCCCCAGGGGAGATGGCCATGCCGCAATCCCTTCTCCTCCATTCTCCTCTCAGGATCATGGGCATGCCCGCACATGCACCCGGCCTGAGTTTAAGTCACCAGGTCCGGGACTCGAACCACAGTCGGCAACATGTGAGTCCAGTGACATAACCATTACGCTAACTGCTGGTCCCACAGAAATAAGTTTTTAATATGCGGATAAATTTGATTAAAAGTGGACATAAAACATTAATTGTGAAAGTATTTTTAGAACAATTAAAGCATATTCAGGTCTTTCATTTGTTCAGAAGGAGGATAAAACTTTAGCGTTAATAAGAACAATTCAATTGGTTTTTAAAACATATATACTTAAGAGTAAACACAAAAAAATAGAAATACAGCAAATTACATTAAAACTTCCCAAAGAAAAAAGAGAATAAAGGAAACGTCATCATTGTTTCTTATTTTTTCTGTTGAATTTATGAGTAAAGTTGAAAAAGATAATGGGAGAGATAAATTAAAATACATCAGTAATTATAATAAATGTTAGTGCATCCCCTACTCTTCCATTAAAAAGATCTCTTTTTTTTTGGAGAGGTTTTCACTATAGGGCGCGTGCACTCTCCAGACAGACAGAGAGAGACGGTGAGACAGAAAGCTAGATATCACCCCCAGGGGGGATGGCCATGCCGCAATCTCTTCTCCTCCATTCTCCTCTCAGGATCTTGGGCACACACGCACATGCACCCGGCATGAGTTTTAAGCCACCGGGTCCGGGATGCGAACCGCAGTCAACTACATGGGAGTCCAGCGACATAGCCATTACGCTAACTGCTGGTCCCAAAAGATCTTTTTAAAAACTAAAAAAATTTATTTATTTTTTAAAAATTTATTTTATACATTTAATCACTGTACATCACAAGAGCTTGTAAAATGATTTTTCCCAGATTTTTAGATTGGATGACACAAAACCAGACCTATCTATTGTCAAAGTTTATATCCTGGGGCCAGTTGGTGGTGTAGTGATTTAAGGTGCTGGACTCCAACACAACAAACCACAGTTCGAATCCTGAACCTGGCAGCTTGAAAAAAATCACACTGGACCATTCTCTGAGAAGATTCCTCATGGAAACTGGGAACTAGATATTTCAGGGCACAGGAGAAATGAAGATTTTCTACTCATAATTCAGCCTCCAGCAAGCAAAGCTAGTGTGGCAGGAGAGTTGAGCCATTCTCTGAGAAGATTCCTCATGGAAACTGGGAACTAGATATTTCAGGGCACAGGAGAAATGAAGATTTTCTACTCATAATTCAGCCTCCAGCAAGCAAAGCTAGTGTGGCAGGAGAGTTGAGCCATTCTCTGAGAAGATTCCTCATGGAAACTGGGAACTAGATATTTCAGGGCACAGGAGAAATGAAGATTTTTCTACTCATAATTCAGCCTCCAGCAAGCAAAGCTAGTGTGGCAGGAGAGTTGAGCCATTCTCTGAGAAGATTCCTCATGGAAACTGGGAACTAGATATTTCAGGGCACAGGAGAAATGAAGATTTTCTACTCATAATTCAGCCTCCAGCAAGCAAAGCTAGTGTGCGATCACAACAGAACGGCAATCAGATTCTAAAACACCTCTGTCTGCTTGCTCCTGAACATTGAGGCTTAACTTCAAGAATTTGAAAGAAACACGCCATTCATCAGATGACAAGAAATCACCGTCGGATCACGAGAAATATGGGAAAACGAGAAAATACCTCTCCTCCAATGGAAAAGAGTAACTCTCCTTCGTCCACAAGCAGTTCGGTGAAAGTCATGGAAATGTCTGATAAGGAATTTAGAACATTCGTAATGTCGAAGCTAACAGAGATGGAAGAAAAGAGAGATAATGAACTGCTAAAGAGAAAGGAGAAAGAAGTTGCCGAGTTCCAGGAGATGAGGCAATTCTTGCAAGATCTAAAAGAGGAATTACACACTTTACAAAAGACTCAAACGGAACTGCTAGAGATGAAGTCTACAATACAAGAAGTCAAAATCTCCCTTGAAAGTATTAAAAGCAGACTAGATCATTCAGAAAATAGAATCTCAGATGTAGAAGAGAAAATGGCTGGCTTAGAAAAGTCCACCACGAAGACTGAGAAAATGGCTCAAAAATTTGAGAATGATACGTGAGAAGTACTGGATACCATCAAACGTCCAAATATCCGGATAATTGGCATTCCAGAAGGTGAAGAGACCCATAAGGGCATTGATAATCTATTCCATGAAATCCTGCAAGAAAACTTTCCAAACCTAGAGAGGCATTCGAAGATCCAGTCCCAGGAAATACAAAGGACCCCAAATAGAATCAACCCAAGAAGATCTTCTCCAAGACACATTATAGCCAGGTTGACCAAAACCGCAGACAAAGACAAGATACTAAGATTGGCAAGAGAGAAACATCAAGTTACCTACAAAGGACATCCCATCAGGCTAACAGCAGATCTCTCATCGGAAACAATGCGAGCGAGGAGAGAATGGGAAAATATATTCAAAGTGTTACGAGAGAAGCAATTTCAGCCAAGAATACTGTACCCGGCAAGATTATCTTTCTGGTGGGAAGAAAAGACAAGAACATTCTCAGATAAACAAAACCTGAAAGAATTTACCAGCACCAGACCAGATCTCCAAGAAGTTCTCAAGGGTGTGCTGTATCAAGAAAATTAAACACAGACACACGGAAATAAGAGTCAAAAAACTATGAAAGTGGCCAACTTAATCAGAGGGACAAGTCTGGAGTTGAATATTATATCCCAGAATTTAATCAGGAAAATTGAACCAGAACAGAAGATAAAAGTACATGAGACTGATAGGTTCATGCACCTTCCATTTGAACAGAATCCTAACTTGTTTCCTGGCTTTAAGCAAAGTTCCTTGGCATTTCTTTGAGTTAAGTTAAAACTGGTTTTCTTAGTAGTAATGAGTGAACTCACCATTGAAAGTAATTAGATTATGTAGGAAATTGTGTGATCAATGCAACGTGGGTGGGAAGGGAATGAAGGACAATTGTAGACACCGGAGGTGGTGTGAGAGGAGGGTGGGAAGGGACAGAGGGTCAGAAAGAGGGGTGGAAGTAATTCTAGGAACTAGTAATGGAAAATTTTTTGTAATGTGCATGATTGTATCACTATGCAGAGTGTACTGGATGGGAGATTGCATTTTGTATGCTGTGATGAAGCTTAGGGAAGGAATGTAAATTGAGTTACAAAAAAAAAAGTTTCAGAAAAAAAATATATATCTATTCAATGACTGCAGTAGGATATGTAGCCACAGCTAGGTACTACTTTATAGGATGCGTAAAGTAAGACTTGTGTTCATGGAAATGTGGGTATCACCTGTGTTTGCTATGAGGGTATTTGGATTGATTAGGGTCCTTGGCGTTACAATAAAATGTGAGGAGAAAACAGTATAGAAAGCAAACATAGTTACCAGAGACTGTGGGAGGAGAGTGGGAGATGGCAGAGGGTAAGAGATAGAGAATCTAGGACGGGGGGGAAAAAAGCAAAACATACAGAAGACAAGAAATGGAAGATCATTTGCTGACAATAACATGTTTGTTGATGTACTTGATTGAGACAATATATAGTGTAATTTGGATGGAAAATCTCATTTTGTATGCTGTAATGATGTTCAGAGAATGAATGCAAATAAATAAATTGAAAAAAAAAATCACACTGGACCCATGTATCTGTGTGCCCAAAATC
Organism: Tupaia tana; assembly: GCA_026018925.1. Lineage (NCBI taxonomy): Eukaryota > Metazoa > Chordata > Mammalia > Scandentia > Tupaiidae > Tupaia > Tupaia tana. The sequence goes on along the minus strand of JAKSZU010000006.1, from coordinate 43,775,419 downwards.
CCGAGAGAAGAATGGAGGAGAAGGGATCGTGGCATGGCCATCCCCCTTGGGGGATGATTTCTTATTTTTCTTCTTGCTATCTCTCTGTATCTCTCCAGTGACTGTAAGTGCCTTATAGCAAAACCTAAAAAGAAAAAAGAAAGTCATCCTATGAGCTGGACAATGGTACAGTGGTAATACAGCGCTCTGCAATGCTGGACCCACGTAAGATAGCCTTGCACACCAGGGGTGTGTGTGTGTGCGTGTGTGTGCGTGTGTGTGTGTGTGTGTGTGTGCATGCCCATGATCTAGGCTAGCTGAAGCTGGGATTGTACTGTGGTATGAAGGCCCTGTTGGGAATGCCTCTCTCTGTTTTTCTGTCTCTCCCTAGCTCACTCATAAAGTAAATAAGTAAATAAAAGTCATACCCTAGGTACCAGCAGTTAGTGTAATGGCTATGTTGCTGGACTCCCACGTAGTTGACCACGGTTTGAGTCCCGGACCCGGTGGCTTGAACTCACACCGAGCACATGTGCGTGCGTGCCCAAGATCCCGAGAGGAGAATGGAGGAGAAGGGATTGTGGCGTGGCCATACCCCCTGGGGGGTGATTTCTTGCTTTCTGTCTCTCTGTCTCTGTCTGTCTGGTGAGCACACGCGTCCTATAGCAAAAACCTCTCCAAAAAAAAGTAAAAAAAAAAAAAAAGTCATACCCTAAAACAAAATGATTTAAAAAGAATGAAAATAAAGCAATGGAAAAAGATATCTTACATAAATCTAGAAAGTAATATTTGCATAGTCATACTCTTTAGGGTTATTTACAGAATTTAATGTGAAAATCAAAGTTCCTCTTTAATCACCTTTCTCCATAACACCTGTAATAGTTTTATGTATATAATAATTGGCTCATAAATAAAAATAAAACAATTTATGTATACATGAATGAAGATGCAATTAATTTGTATTATTTTTGAATTATTCAGCTTTTAATGGGTTGTTACCAAAGACTCAGATTTTGCTGGCTAAGTTGACAGCAGCTATAGTGGTTTCTGAGACTTGAGAGTATACTCTTATACATCCATTCATTGAGGAGTATGTCTTACATATAAAGTTTTAATATTAGGGAAGGCAGAATTACCATCCTTAAAACAAGTAATTATTGGGCATAGTGTTTTGCCTTGCAATCTATGTTGTAATCTATGTTCTCCCAAAAGCAGAGTCTGAGATCAAGTCTCGCAAACAGGTATGTATTTGGGAAGTGATGCTAAGAAGTAGGGGGAATGTGGGGAGAAGAAAACACTGAAGCAGGAAAAGGCAATATTAGAAGGCATTATCAAATTTTATCACATAGTTTGGGACAACTGGTTTTCTATGCATTGACCTTTTTAGAGACCTTATGAAATATATCTGAGAACAGTACTCCTGGAAGATGATAGGGTGAAACATGAATCCATTAGCCCCATCTTGCATTAGCTGAGGGAGGTCTCCTGAATGTAAATTTCCTTACGTTTCCAGCTTGTGCTTGTTTCCATATGCACCAAACTTCATCCTAAAGGAGAGACTCCTGGGCATAAAGTGAGAGGTTCTTGGCACTGGTATGAGAGAAAGCACTGAAGGTTGTATGTCATTAAGTTTGTCAAAGCCCCAGTTGCTTTTGGACGGTGGAGAGGTTTTCTGACGGTACAGAAGAGATGTTAGATAAATATCTTGATATTGTATTTTCAGGGAAGATATCTTCAAACTGTGCACACAAGAGATATAATTAATCAAGTTAAAATAGAGGACCCTTATGCTAGATCTCATCATTGGATTATCCACCCTATTCATGCACCTACACATTGTTGTCCTCTGTTTGAATGATGAGAGCCTACAGTAGGATACCCTATAAGCAAAAACCTAAAGAAGACCATTTAAAGAGGAGGACAAAGGATTTAGGTTGAGAGTAGGAAAGGAAGGTATACAGTGTGAATAGATATTGCCAAAATTAAATTGAAACCATTTTGAAACATTCACTTTCTTTGGGTTAATTTCAGCACTTGATTGCTCAAAGAAAGAAGTCGATTGGTGCTACCGTTTGAATATATGTGCCTCCCCAAAATTCATATGTTGGCACCAAAGACCTATTGTTAAAGTATTAAGAGATGAGACTTACAAGTTTCAGTCATGAGGGCTCTGCTATCATAAATGAAATGAGTAGTCATATAAAGAGCTTGAGAGAATTCATTAAGTCCTCTTGCCCTTCCATCCCTTGTGCCATGTGAGGACAGTGTTCATCCTTGCTGCCATGTAAGGGGGCCATTTTAGAAACATCGAACAGTCCTTACCAGACAGCAAATCTGAAGGTGCCTTGATCTTGGACTTCTCAACCTCCAGCACTGTGAGAAAATAAGTTTTTGTTCCTTATAAATTTCCCAGCCTCAGGTATTTTATCATTGTAGAATGGATCACGACAACTGGGATAATGTGCCACCATTTAATATGGCAGGCCTTCACTGCACAGTTAGTACACATCACCTCACAGCAGAATGGGCTGTTTCTTACCCAGCCCATTCACATTTGCCTTTATTAAAAAAGAAAAAAAAAACCATATGATTTATTCTATGAGTAAGTGAGATAGAGTGACAGAGACAGAAACAGAGAGACAGGCATGCTGCCAGCCACCCCCATTCTTGGTCAGACCGGATCACAGGCACAGGCATGTGTACCTGGCATGCTCAGGGAGGTCCTGGGACAGCAGCCCGGTCTCTTTTCCACTGGGCCCATCATCATGAAGCATTTTGTTACTGCTCCTGGCCCCACACTTGCCTTTCATTCTGCATAGACATTGACCGCTGGTCCAATCAGCTGTGGCAACAATAACTGGTTTGGTTTCACTCAGTATACTGGTAAAAATTACAGCAATTCAGGTGCAAAAACGCCATATGATGCCTCTTTTCCTTAAAGAGACAGTGAGGCAGGCTTGTAAAGGCTTTGTGACTGGTAAATTGTGCATGAAAATTCTACTAGGGTGCTGTCTCTGTCTCTGTATTTCTTTCTGCTTTTATTACTCATAGAGGACAGAAATAAACTTTAAAAATTTAAAACATATATGTATATGTGTATATATGTATGTACACATACACACATTTTTGTGTATACCCTCATGCATACACCCGTATGTGTGTGTGTGTGTGTGTGTGTGTGTGGTGTGTATATATTCACCGTGCTGGCAAATGTCTCTGGTGGAGGATGTAAGTCCCAATTTATATTATTTACCAATTTCCATGGTACAAATATTCTACCACAAATGATTTCAAGCTACAAACCTGATCTTGCTGGACTTGGGTTTGGGAAGAAAAGTATAACTTGAGTTTTTCATCCAGTGGAAGCTGTCTCCAGCATACCACTATATATATACACACACACACAGACACACACACACATGGATTTGTCTTTTATTTTTATCAAAGATGTCTAGCATTTTTGTTGAAATAACCTGAAAACTCATATTTGAAAAAAATACATTTGACCTCTGAGGTAAAACAATGAAAGATAGCACTAAGTAGAAACTTAACTCTTTGTTCCCCTAGAGAAAGAGAGAGAGAAATACACAGAGAGAAATGATCATATATACTTTACATCTTTGAATATTAAAATTCACATGTAGACAATTAATTTTGGGGTCTAACTCTGCTGTCTCTTTTTGACCCACTAAATTTGTGTATGATAGGCCCTTCTGTAAGGTGCCAATGGGGCATGACATAAAGGAAAGATAAAATGATGGAATATTTACAGGTATTTTGAAAAGCCTTTGAACAGTCTAGCCAGGCACAGAGTTAATCACCACCTAAATGGTTAAAAAAGCATTTAGATGTTTCTTTTCTTTCTTTTTAAAAGAATTATTTATTTATTTATTATTATTTTATTATTATTTTAAAATTTGCTATAGAGCTCATGTGCTCACCAGAGGCAGGGAAGGAAAGAGAAAGGGAGAGAGAGATGGAGGGGAGAGAGAGAAAGAGAGAGAGAAGAAAAGTGAGAAAACAAGTCTCCAGGAGGTCTGGGACTCAAACCGTGGTTGGCCATATGGAAGTCCAGAGCCTTAACCACCGTACCACCTGCTGGTCCCTGTATGTTTCTCTCAGGCTGGATGAAAGGCCTTTATATTTTTTTTTTTGTGTACCTATTTAAAGTTTCCCTAAAGAGAGGTATCAGAAAAATAAAAAATATGTATTATAGCCAAAAGACCAAACTTAGGAAAAGGTTTTCAATTAGGAGAAACAATGACCAGTTCATTTGTGTAACTTTCCTATTTTGGAGAGTGATGACTTGATTTAGGCCATGTTTTAATTTCATAAGTCTTTCATTTCCCATCAGAAGGCTGGATAGAAATGGTACCTGTACATATTAAAATATTATTAAATAGGCACCCTTGTTTAGACAATTAGCTTTGAAAATATTGTAGAAAGCTAAAGAAAAGAACAATACCTAATGACGTCTTTCCTTTGTGGGATCCACAGCTTTATGGACTTCAGCTATGACCTGTGTACCAATGGGTTAGAATGTCGATAATAGGAAGCTCTGATGCTGTAACAGTCTGGTTCACAAAGCCTCCATTGTCCTCATTGCTTGGAGCTGAGCTTCTAGCCCTCTGCCTTTGTGTACCATGAGATCTAGGTGGGCCACAGAAGGGTTACTGATACACTGAGGTGTGGATCCCTTTGGGACAACTCCAAGCTATAGCTTTAAGCCAAAGGCAGTTTCATCCATTGACCCTAGCATGCTACACAGACATGGTTTTCCTTTTCCTTTTTAGCTACCAGAGGGTGAGTGCTATCAAAAGAGAGAGAGGGGGAGAGGTGGAAGCACCCTTCGATGGGGCATGGTCACACTGTAATCCTGCTCCTCCATTTCTCCATCCTGTTGAGATAGAGGCATGTATGTGCATGTGACCAGGATGTTTGTCAAGCCACAAGGGCCAGGATTTGAACTGCAGTTGACCAGGTGGGATCTGGCTTTCTTTACCACTATGCTGTATGGCTGGCCCAACATGGTTATCTTCTATGTGAGCCGTGACAGGAAAAACAATGAGAGGCTCTGATCCTGGTTACAAGGTCTAAACTCTGCATGGGATTCAAGGCCTTTATAACCTTGCCTACGCCCTTCTCTTCTGGCGTGACCGCTACAGCTCTCCTCATGCACAGACCTTTTCAAACTTCCGACTGCTCCCCGGTTCCTAAAAAAAAAACCTCTTCACTTTGCCAGCCATGCTTTCACTTCTTCTGTTTTATCTACTTAGAAAGTCCTTCTTCCCATTTGCACCACATATGCCTTATGATTCTAAAAATAGAGCTGATGCTTTTCCATCAAACTATCAGAATTCTCCCCCGCCTGAAGCATTTTCTCCTTCCTCTGTTTCCATCGAAGTTTGCTTGAGGGGCCAGCAGATGATGTAGTGGTTATGTCGCTGAATTCCCACATGGCTGACTACACTTTGAGTCCCAGACCCAGTGGCATGAAAATCACACTGGGCAAGTGTGCGTGTATGATGGAGGAGAAGGGATTGTGGGTAGCCATCCTCGGGGGAGGGGGTGGGTGGGTGGGAGGGATTTCTCACTTTATCTCTCACTGTATCTCTCTGGCAAGAACATGTACCCTGAGGCATAAACCTCTTAAAGAAAAAAGTTTTCTTGTTATCTTCTTAGGCCCTTGTCATATTCTGCTTTGAGTTAGAGTTATTTGTGTGTTTTGTTTTATCCTCCCTTCTAGAGTCTAAGAAGCTCAAGGTTAGAGACCACTTTATTTATCATTGCTCCTCTCCTAGTGTGAACTGGGTCTCACACATTAATAAGTGTTTGTTAAATTGAATCCATTAGTCAAAAACAAAAGGGAGAAGGTCAACTTACATTTATTGCCCACTTACCATGTTCTAAACACTGCAATCACCTTAAATGGAATAGATGTATGCAGTCTTCACTGTATCTCTTGTGAGACAGACAATGTGCAGATCAAGAAATGGATGGAAAAACAAGATTAATGACCTCCAAATGATACATTGTAGACTGGAAAAGAGCAATTGCAAAGCAATGGTCAGTTCAGATTTCCAAAGAGAACTTGGCTTTGTGAAGGATTCAGACTTGGGCATCAGCCTGACTGTGTAAATCTCCAAGCAGTGGGGAGAAACACAGGGGTTTGCTGGAAGCCGGGGCAGAGATTCTGTTGCATGGACTTCCTTTGCTGGTAGAGTCTCAGCAAGACTTCCATATAATAAACTTGAAAATAATCATTCTTTCATCAACAGGGAGACCCTTCTTCTTAGAAGCAAATCCGAGGTGCAAAAGAGATATAAAAAAGTAAATTTTCTCTGATTGAAAAAGAATCTTCTACTGAAACTAAAGTAGCAAATGAAACAAAAATGTTCATAAACTGTAAATAATCTGGATGTTTCTTCTCTATTCTTGTTATACTGTGATTTTATTTGTTTGATTACGTTTACATTTCTATTAGTTCTTATTGAAGAGTGTGGAAAAATACCCAATTAGATGAATTAAATCATTTGATTATATTCACTTCTATTGAGAAACTTCAGTGTACAATGCTCAGTGGCTGTGACTGAGCAATGTTTTGAGGCAAGCTTTTTGATGTTGAGCTTTGATTTCCTCATCTCTAAAATTAGCTGGAAACGCTCATATAGATAGCATCCTCGAGTTGACAAGCCCAATTTTTTTTCGTTAAAATCAAATTTGCTAGAAGGTGCATGTGCTCATTAGAGAGAGACAATGAGAGAGAGAGAGAGAGAATGTGAGAAAGCACCCTCCCCCCATGGAGGATAGTCATGCCATAATCCTTTCTTTTCCCTTCTCCTCTTGGGATTTTGGGCACACATGTACGTATGCCTGATGTGTTTTTCAAGCTGCTGTGTCTGGAACTTGAACCACATAGTCAGTCATTGAAATCCGGGTGTCTAACTTCTACACGACTGGCTGACACAAGACCAGTTTTTTTTTTTTTAATTAAAAAAATTTTTTTTTTAGCTTTCTATGCATGAGAAAAATCAGTGGTTCAGTTTCTCCTTCCATGTGACTTTCAGTGCTGTGGCCTTCAGAGAATCATATATGGTCAACAATATGAAATAATGCAACTGGTGAGAATAGCTACTTACTATTGCTGGCATGTGTTGTGCTGCACAATTAACATGGTGCTGTCTCATCCATTATCCCGTCTGGCCTTCACAGCGGCCTTGCGGAGTAGGTATTCTTAGCAGTATCCCATATTTTGCAGGAGATACAAATGAGTGCTTAGGTGAAATAATTTGCCCAAGGTCTTAGGGCTCAAGGTAAGTGACAGATCCAGGACTCAAAATCTGAGCTGAAGAATTTTTCAGTCTTTGTTGTTGTTGCTGTTCTCCGTCTCTTTGTCCTTCTTAAGTGCTAGATAGTGTGTGCACATGTGTATGAGAGAGAGAGAGGAATCCTGCAGCCTTGTCACATCCCAATTCCATTTCCCCAGCTCTCCTGCTCCTCAGGATTCTGGGTGCCTCATGCCAGCACAGTTTTCAGTCCAGAGATCTTAACCAGAGGCCTCCATGTGACTTTCAGCCTCAGAGGGCACTTATATTACCACTGTGCCACAGCAGCTGGGCCCGTTGTTCTTTATAACATATTTAAGGAGATTGGAGAAGACTATTGGGGTAGAAGAAAGGAAATAAAATTTGAGAGATTATAAGAAAAAAAGGGGTTATGGCCAGCAGGTGGCATGGTGGTTAAGGTGCTGGATTCCCACATGGTTGACCATGGTTTAAGTCCCAGACCTGGTGGCTTGCTTTCTCACTTTCTTTATCTGTCTCTCTGGTCAAATTAAAAATAATAATAATAATAATAACAACAACAAATAAATAATAAAAAGAAGGAAAAAAAGGTTTTGATACCAAGGCTAAAATGATTATAAGGGGAATTTTCAAACAAGTGACTTCTATACAGTAATTGCCTCTAAACCATAGAGGAAAAGTTTTAAGCCCTCCCCTCCCCAGTGGATACCTGAAACTTAGGGTAGTACCAAACCCTGTATGTTAGGTATGTTGGAAAAGTCATGAAATATTTTTTTTTTCTATATAGAGAAGCCTCATGACTTCTCCAACAACTCAATATATGAAGTTTTTTTCTATACACACATACCTATGTTAGCATTTGCCAGCATCACTATCCTTATGCTTTGGGGCCATTATTAAGTAGTGCAATATCACCTGAACAAAATCACAGTGATACCATGACAGTGGATCTAATCACGGAAATAGCTAGTAAATGACTAACGGGTGGGTAGCTTACACACCTTACATGCTGGATGAAGAAATCATTCATGCCCTGGGTAGACAGAGGGAGATGGCCTAAGATTTCGTCACACTACTCAGAACAGTGCACAATTTGAAACTAAGGAATTGTTTCATCCTGGGATTTTTCATTTTAATATATTCAGACCATGGGTAACTGAAACTGCAGAAAATGAAACCGTGGAAAAAGAACTATGTATTTCTCTGCTAAATATAATGTCCAACTAAACCTGCACTTGTTTGACAGGGGAAGAAAAATAAGTAGATTAAATGCCAGCTGGTCATAGCGAGCACGTGATTCCCTCAGGATACACTATCGATTTACAAAACTTTTTACATTCTTGATGCATTTGTCAGGGTTACCAGATCTCTCTACTTTATGAGATTGTTTCCAAAAGGAACAAAAACTAAGGGTGTCAGAAAAATGAATAGAGGAAATGTTAGATTTAACAGGGTTGCTTTCATCCTAGGAAGTGTAAGTGAAAAGTTTTCAAACATAAGGAAAGCTTAGCTGCAATTTCTTTTTTTTTTTTTTTTTTTTTTTTTTTTAGAGGTTTTTGCTATAGGGCGCGTGTGCTCGCCAGACAGACAGAGAGAGACATAGAGACAGAAAGCGAGAAATCACCCCCCAGGGGGGATGGTCATGCCACAATCCCTTCTCCTCCATTCTCCTCTTGGGATCTTGGGCACACACGCACATGCGCCCGGCGTAAGTTCTAAGCCACCGGGTCCAGGACGCGAACTGCAGTCGACTATGTGGGAGTCCAGCGACATAGCCATTACGCTAACTGCTGGTTCCCACTTAGCTGCAATTTCCACCAGTAAATGCTCCTCTTGAAAGGTACTAACTTTCTGTTTATTGTATTTTAACTCACGTTGAGCCTGTCACCTGGAACATCACTGCCCAAAGAACTTCGTGTAGTGATGGGGATGTTTGATAACTTGTGATATTCCATCTGATAGCTCTAAGTGCATGTGATTTCTGAGTACAAAATGTGGCTTATGTGAAATAAAAACTAAAGTTTTACTGCCATTTACTTTTAATTAATTTAAATTAAAATAATCACATTGGCTACTGGATACCATATTAGACAGCATAGTTCTAGAAAGTCATTTGGTGATGTCAGGTTTTAGCTTTCTTTTTAGAGGTTTTTGCCTTAGGGCACGTGTGCTTGAGAGAGAGAGAGAGAGAGAGAGAGAGAGAGAGAGAGAGAGAGAAAGTGGGAAATCATCCTGCAGCGGGGATGGCCACAACACAATCTCTTCTCTTCCAGGAATCTCAGGCATGCAAGCACATGTGCCCAGCATGATTTTCAAGCCACCGTTCCAGAATTTGAACTGTGGTTGGCCATGTGGGAATCCAGCAATGTAACCACTATGCCATCTGCTAGCCCCATCTGCTCATTTTTAAACATTATTTTAAATGTTCAATTATGATTTCTGGTTTACGAGTAATCATAGTATATCTTTGTAGGGTAAGAATGTTTTCCCAAAGCATGCATATAGTGTGTAATAATCAAATCAAGGATATAGACACATCCATTGTCTTCGATATCGAATGTTACATAATGTTGCACCGATTTAATCATAGTTCTACTAGTTGTTTTCTTTTTATCTTTTTGGAAGTAGGTACTGAGTTGTCAGCAACATGTGTATTTGACTATAGTATAGTATAGTATACAGATTCATAACCTATTCTACTTGTTTACAAGGATTCTTGTGTCTGTTGCTTATTTTCTCCAGAAATCCTCATCTGCAGCTCTTATTTTATAGCATACTGATACAGAAGAGAGAAGTTACAAAAACATCTGTGTTTCCCAGAATGTTTTTGGACATAAGAATTTTAATTTTTCAATTCAATTCAATTCAATTCAATTCAATTCAGACATTGAAAATCATGATGAATGCATACTTGAGTAATGATAAAAGACTCAAAAACTTGAATATATTCATATCTTTCCAAAGTTTTTGAAGGCTCGATTCAGTGGTTTCCTACTTGGGTTGACTAGAACACTTACACTCTCAAGAGTTCTAATCAGCGGGTGCGTGTGCGTGTGCGTGCGTGCCCAGGATCCCGAGAGGAGGACGGAGGAGGAAGGGATTGCGGCGTGGCCATCCCCCCGGGGGGTGATTTCTTGCTTTCTGTCTCTCTGTCTCTCTCTGTCTGTCTGGCGAGTGCACGCGCCCTATAGCAAAAACCTCCCCCCCCCCCCAAAAAAAAAGAGTTCTAATCAGTATAAGTATTTGGTAGATGAAAATACCCCAAACCTTGGGTTCTTGTATTTCAGAGCTCAAAAAATCAACTATCAATTTTTTCTTATAAATAATCTCTTGTTTATTTCTTTCTCTGTTTGAGAACAGGCTCTTTCAAGACTGGAATTTCTTCTACATAATGTAATACATATTCACTGAGATGGCTATCTGAAGCATGTGGGAAAACTGAGAGAACAGATGAATGATAACCAATTGTCTTTCTATACAATTCTACAACGTTTGGCCTTGCCAGAGAGCCAAGTTCGTGATGAAAACACGTTTGTGGGATCCCCAGATGAGATCCCATGACTGTGATAACTGTCACGTGCCTGTTTATTTTTCCCTTGAGAAACTGAATGAGTTAAAAAAAAAGATCACAACTAAACAAAAGCATATCAATAACAGGAAACTGTTGGTGAGAAATACCCTGATGTTCCTGTAAATTCACGTCACCAGATTCTCGAGGGACAAAGGTGCATGAACTGCATGGGTAAATAATTATGATTTAATACAGAGACCTTGCAGTGATGTTTACAGTGAAACAACAAAAAAGAATTGTTTCTGGAGGCGCAAATAAGCAAATAATAGAAACACATATCAATATAATCAGGAAGTGGTGATGTTATGTCTAGGTCAGCTACTGAAAACAATTTGTAATCTATCAAAGTATCTCCTTGGCAATTGCAAGCAGAACAAAGTGGGACTATAGGAGAAAGATAATCCCTCATCCACAGGATGATTAGAAATGGTGGAGAAAACGGGATATTCATTTTGGAGAATATCTGAAAAGGTTTTGCATCATGACACGTTGGGTTTTATTGCACGTTTTATTTCCATGGATAGATGAAAAGGAGAATAACGTTTTCTCTTCTCTTCTTTAAAAGTTTCTAGTGGGAGGGCGATGTCAAGCCTTGTGAATGCATGCCTGTGGCTATATGCATGTTGTAGCTGGAAAATCAAAAACAAAAGCAAAAAAAAAGAAAAGAAAATAAATGATGTTTTTCTTGATAAAAGTATGAAAACTATTATTTTCTATTCCCTACCTCCGCAGAATGTACTTATTGTAAAAGGTCTCTGTCAGGTAGCCTGTAGGGCAACCTAATATATTACTAGAAGCGGGATTGAGATGGAAAGCTTGGATGAGGAAACGGGGGGCTAGCCCAGAATTCTTACCTGAAATCTTTCTGCTTTTTTTCTGAGTAGTAAGACAAAATTCTGAAAGCTTCATTCTCAGGGTAGAGGCAGTTTTTAATATTTGCCCATTTGCATAAAAGCAGTGAAAATAGTTATGGATGCTGAAGACAGTGTGGATTGTGGGGGTGAGGGAGGGAAGAGTATAGAGAAGGAAAGCAAGAGAAAAAAATAGAGAGGCATGACATTTGTGGGACACGGAAATGGTTTATTACCTGTTGATAACATGTATAGTACTCTCAACTGGACTGTTCTGAGAAGTATTTTATGTTAGGTAAATTCTCTTTACAATGCAAATGATGTGTAGATGTTGAATGTTTAAAAAAACGAGAATAATAATAATCATCATCATCTGAAAAAAACAAAAAGCTATTTGATGATGATGATGTAGATAGTAATGTACTTGTCTTGACTGATATGCATGGTAATCATGCTGGAAAAATAAATGTTATATACTGTAAAGATATATGTGATTAAATGTAATATCAAAAATTTTTTTTAAAATTTGCTCATTTGTATGGCCAAAGGCCATCTCACTTTGATTTCACTACTGTAATTTTCCCAGTTCTTAAAAGATCAGGTAGAATAATTAATCCTCCAAAATGTCTGCATTCTATTTCCTAGAACCTGTGAGTATGTTACCTTACATGACAATGAAAGGATCATTTCACTTATGCCAGAGTAGTAAAGAGTGTAATTTCTCTGGCCTTTTACATTGTGTTTGATTTTTGCGTCTATCTGAACTTAATACATTGCCTGAGAGTAGATACCTGGAAAGCAAAGCTTCCTCTATCTCTATTTCTTGCTTATCCTTGAGTCTCAGTTTCCACTCAGATGCTAAGATGACTACCCCAGTCAGGACCTCTTGTAGCAGTAGTCTGATACTTAGATGAAAGAGGTGTTGAGATTGGGATTAGTGAGTGATACACAGAAGATTCATTATCCCTGAAGCCTGCATAGTGATTGAGAGAAAGATGGAATTATTGCTTGTACATCTCTATCCTGACTCTGTTTAATGAGTGTAATAGTGGAAAGAAAATTGAACTGGGTGTCAGACCAACTGTACTCTAAATCTGGCTCATCTATTTTAATAACAACAGCTTCCCCTCATTGTCTATAGGCACTAGGTAAGTATTTCACATAGTGAAATTTTAATCATTTCAATGATCTTGAGAAAAGGGAATCATTATTCATTCTATGTTGATATAGTTTAGAGTTTTCAGATGCAAAAACTGAAGTCTAAAGGAACTTAACTCAAGACCACACAACTAGAAAGGAGTGAAGCTAGAAATGAAGTCTGTGTGATCCAAAGGCTGTGTTCTCAGAAAATTGGAAGAGGAGTGGGATGTGCACTTGTGTGATCCTAGACAAGCCACTTTTCTTTGTGGAGCCCCAGTTTCCTTACTGATAACCTGGGAGGCTTGTGAAATATTCCACACGTTGCCCTAAGGCTTCTCCAGCTTGGGCATTCTGGAATCCAAGACCATGGGTTTACCACTTCTCTACGGCTAGATTCAGAGAGAAGTAGAAACTCTTTTTTCCTCAGGAAGCTCTTCTAGGGTCACAGTTACAGACTACCTTTTACCCATGGCAAGGTCAACTTCATGGTGTCACTTTTCAATGTGGAAATTCAATTATGGAGGAAAAATTCTTTGCTACAAAGCTTCCAAGTGGGCAGAGTTAAGGGGTTTGGTAACTACATACAGTGATGGGTTAGTTGGGATGTTAACAGGTTGCTAACACTCAGATGGCCAGAGCCGAACATGGGGACCTTTGTAGACTGCAATCACATAGAATTGAGCCCCTTCCTAGACACTAGGACACAATTTTGGGCTCTTTATCATTGTTAACAAGCAACTAGAGAAGAAGATGTTTAGATTTTTTGAAAATTACCAAGTGGAGCAATATATATTGGGAGTTTGTTCGTTTGCTTTTTCTTTAGTTTTAAGCTGTGGATTTGATTGCATTCTCGGTGAAACACCTATTTGAACTTCACTAAGAGTAAAAACGATACTTTATGTATTGACAACAACAGTAGCAATAATAATAATAATAATAATAATAATAATAATAATAAAGCCCTAATGAAAAAAGCATGGCTCACATCTTCTGGAAAATCTAGATCCCCAGTGATATTAGTACTTTAAAAGACATCCCAAAAGACCCTGTTCTGAGATAATGTCTGATCACTGCCAACAAGTTACATCAATTGAAGATTCTTAGTTTTCATTGTTTTCTGATGTTTGTTTAATGTACATAATATGCCCAAAGTCTTCTTGAACTAACTAGTACATCCTGGTAGACTGACCCTTGTGACAGAGACCATGGGTGCTTGTGAATATCATCTTTTCCTTTTCTTCCTGGGCATATGGACAACTATATTTCATAGCCCCCCTGGCTATTAGGTGTGGCCATGAGACCAAGTTCTAGTCAATGAAGTGGCATCAGAAGTGATGGGTAAAACTTGTAGGCCTGGCCCAAAAATGTCTGCTACCTGTGAGCTTGCCTCTTTTCCTTCCCATATGAATGTCAACATCTCTGGAACACTTGAGGACTGAATCACAAGATGAAAGACATTTGAATCTTTGAAGGACCACGTGGAAGGGTACTTGCTGACCAGGAACTTCTCATGTACTAAGGCCCTGCCGTTCGGGCTTTATTTGGTACAGCAGCTAGCGTTACTCACTTTAAAGAGTACTATCCTGTGTAAACTAGGGGAGAGAGATTGAACAACCCACTTCTAAGGAGCTGGGAATGGCAGAGACTGAAAAGACAACAAACTGAAGTGGTAAGTAAAGTTTCTGGCCATATGTCAATGATAATGCCGCCTCTCTCCCCAGGTCAAGGCAGGTTAACACAGAAAACTTTTCAGGGAGAGGATTGTGTGATGGTCAAGAGGTTTAAAGGCCATTTCTAGTTATTCTTAGTGCTTTGGTTATGATTTCTAAGATCCCAGGCTTGAGAAAAATCCCTTGTTTTGTTCTCTTTCTCCAACTCTCCATTTGGCAACTGCAAGGAAAATTGAAGGATGCAGCATATGTTGGCTCATGATTTTAACAGAAAGAGTTGAGTGGTCTCCTAATAGTGTGGTGATCACTAGCTAGTCATTACTGACATCACACTGGGGGGATTCCCAGGTTCCTTAGGTTAACTCCTGTTATTAACCATCAATATTTCCTAGGTAAAGTGAGAGGACCATGGATGGAGAGACACATGACTCAATTTGGAAGAGAAGTAGCCTTTCCCTGAAAGCACATGGCTGTCAGTAAGCCCAGAAGGAAAGAAGAGGGTTGTATGTGGGTCATTTCACCTTGTCTTCACAAGAATACTTGCTTCTGAGACTGACTTTCTGAATTCATATTGCAGCATAGAATCTCTTACCTTCTAGGCAGTCCTATTTTTCCTCTGTCTAGAAGCCACTCAGTGTTGTAAGTATCCTGTTTCCTAAGTCTCTAAGTCAGTCCTTGTTATGGGCTGAATTTGTTCTTCCTAAATTCACATGTTGAAGCTCTTCCCCCACTAACTCACAATGTGACTATATCTGGAGATATGGCTCTTAAAGAGGTAATTTAGTTAAAATGAGGAGATTAGGGTGGTCTCAATCTAATTTGGCTTGTGAATCTACAAAAAGGGAAGGGCTAGCTGTGTGGTCTGGTGGGTAAGACAGCTGGATCTCACATGGCTGACTGTGTGATTGGAGTCTCAGACCCAGTGGCTTGAAAAATATGCCAGCTTGTGTGCATGTGTGTGTGCCCCAAATTCCAAAGGGATGGCAAGATGAAAGAGAAAGGATTGTTGTGTAACCATGTCCCATTGGGAGGTGATTTTTCCTCTCTCTCTCTCTGTTTTTCTTTTGTGAGCCCATTTGCCCTCTAGCATCAAAAATAAAACCAGAAAAATAAAAACTAAAAAGAGGCAATTTGCACCCACAAAGATACACCAGGGATGTGTGTACACAGAAGAAAGACTGAGTGAAGACACAGAGAGAAGGTGGTCATTTGTGACTCAAAGAGATTGTGCTCAGAAGACACCAACCTTCCTACGCCTTGATCTTGTTCTTTAGCTTCCAGAGCTGTGAGAAATAAATTTCTGTTATCATGCCATTCAGTTTGTGGCCCTTTCTTATGGCAGCCCAAGCAAACCAATGCAACCTTACTGCATCATCCCAGTTTCTGGGGGGTACATATGACATATACATAAGCAACAAAGTTTAAGCTACTCAACTGCAACTTTCAGCACCATAGACACAATCCTAGCTCCTAGCTCACTCACAAACTAAGAAACCTCTGGGCATGGAAACAAAAATCTTTTGGTTGTATTGTGATCATCAATTCTTCAAATAGGTTAGGATTAGATTTACTGGGTTGACTTTAAGAAAGTGAGACCCTTCCAAAAAGTACCATAATTCCATTGTGCTAAGGATTATTCTGGAAGAACAACAGACATACAGAGAGCAAAGAATGGGCATGAACTCATCTGATCATTCCAAACATGTTCAGGACTATCAATCTGATCACAACCAACCAAGCAGACAAATGAAAGCAGAATAACCAATGTAGCTTCTTTGTCCAACATCCGATCCTGCTTGTTAGGCATGACCTGGGTTTAGTTAATAGACAAATTGAGGTTCTGGTTGTTTTAGCGTTCACTTCCTGAGAACATTGTTCACAATTTCATGGCTCACTGCCTTAGTTAAAACAATTCAGCTTGTCATCATATCTATATTTAGAAATCATTTGATGTTAAAATATGATCATTTGCCTTCTAGATTTCTAAGAACTTAGAGTGAAAGGACTGAATTCACTTGTCTTAGTTACTGTGTACCAGGTACTTTGTGAATGTATGTTCTTCCCATAACTATCCTGATGTCAGTGTCATTGTTTGTATGTTATAGGTAAGAACTATGAGATTCAAGTAGGTTAATACTGAATTATGTCATTATGTGATAAATGATAATACTGAATTTGGACATACAGAGTGTATGCTGCTTCAAAGGACTTTATAAGTGGCTTTCTCAGTTTGTAAGTGGCAAGTCTTGGCCCATAAAATTCTTTTTAATAATACTTGCTTTAAAAATGATTATTTTAGGGGCCAATCTGTGGTCTGGTGGTTCGAGTGGCTGTATTCCACCTGGCCAACCACACAGTCTAAGTGCCCAACCTGGAGGCTTGGAAAAGCACACTGGGTATTTGTGCATGTGTCCCCAAAATCCTGAAAGGAGGGAGAAGTGGAAAAGAAGGGATTGTAGCATGACTATCTCCCATGCAGGGTACTTTCTCGATTTCCCTCTTTCTCTGTCTCTCTCTGGAGAGTGCACCTGACCTTTGGCAAATAAAAAAAATCATTTTATAAATTTATGCAACATACATTGTAGGTAGATTATTGGCAAAGATACCTTTATTTTATAACAGAAAAACAAAGGCAGAGGGAAGCCGAATAAATCCCTTTTGTTAGTTCACTTGCTTATTAGACCATAAGCTTCTGGAGGGCCAGAGCTCTACACAATTCATTTCTGAGTTCTCCGTGGGCTTGGCATTGTGTCTCAAATGTGGTTGCTTCTCAGTAAGTAAATACAACACAAGATATTAAAAGATTGGTGGGTTATAAGAAATCTGGAAGGTTAAAAAGCTGATGGAAAATACAGGAAAATAAATTTATGCAAAGAGAAATGGTGCACTTGCTAATATATTGATCATTTCTGTGCCATTTCCCCTATTCTGGGTATAATGTATTTTAAATATAAATGTGGTTTTCCTGTACATTAAATTTGACATTTATTTATATGAGAGCAATAAAAACGAAGATGGTTTTGGTTTTTAAAATTTTTCCATTTAGATTCAATTATAAGGCTCATAGTCGTATTTTGAATACAGCTTAACTATTTTGGTTCATAGCAGATCATCAATCAAGGGTTGGCTCTAGTGATGCCACTTTTAGCTTTCCTCAGCCTTTACCACATTCATCATTTGCAGTTCAAGTTGATCCCCACAGAAAATAGAATAGTTCGTATCTTTTTTCCTAACAAACAAAGCAGCTTGCCGAGGACTGGAATCTCAGTTTCAGTCTGTCTTATTGTGGTTGTAAACATAAGCACAGTAGGGCATGGTTTCACCTCCACACAGAGCAAAGACTCATAGGTATGGATTTAGGTAGTATGTTTGGGTGTTATTTACAGTTGCGCTATGTTTCAAAGAATATTCTCTATTGGTCCACAATTGTGTCCTACATTGCCCACTCAATGTCACTTTTTAATATTATAGAACCTCCTCCCCCTTTTTTTCTCTCTCTAGAAAGAGCAGCTGTATGGGGACCAGCAGATGGCATAAAGGTTATGTTGCTGGACTCCACATAGTCGACTGCGATTCGATTTCCAGACCTGAAGGCTTAAAACACACTGGATGTGTGTGCATGAGTGCCCAAAATCCTTAGAGGAGAATGGAGGAGAAGGGATTGCAGCGTGGCCAACCCCCGGGGGAGGGGTGATTTCTTGCTTCATCTCTCTCTCTCTCTCTCTGTCTCTCTGATGAGCACATGTGCTCTATAGCAACAAACAAACACTCTTTAAAAAGAAAGAGCACCTGTAAGCACTCAAGTGTAATAATCTAAAAGGGAAATTGAATAACACAAGAACCTGTTGACAGAATAGATAACGTCTTTTTAGACTTCTCCCAAAGGCAGAGCCTTAAACAAGTTCTCTAAAGCAGGTAGTTTATTTGGGAAGAGATTCCAAGAAGGTGGGAGGAAGGAGAGGAGAAAATGCAACAGTGAAGGGAGAAAAACCAGTCAGTTATGTTAAAGAGAGAATTACTGTTGGCAACTGGGCCTCCCTCCAGCTGAAGAACCTCTAAGGAAACGTGTGAAATGCACATTGGGTTTATTCCTTTCAATGTCAAGTATTTATTCCCTGATCCCTAGTACCCATCCCTCATAGCACCTGGGATGTTTAATCCCCAGAACATCCAGACTGCTATGTGCATGAGTTGAGCAAGTTCCTCTGGCACAGGAGAAAGCCCCAGGCAGAAGACAGAAGATGAGGACACTTGGTGTCTCCATAATGAACAGAACTGTACCCTGCACCTGCAGGAAAACTTGCAGTGGGTCGAGCAAACATGGGTTGGGTCTGCAGCAGTTGGTTTATCCTGTGATCTAGAGCCAGAGTATGAATGAACAGGGTGAGGATCGGGTACAAATTGCTTTGGGGAAAGAGAACAGGATGAGGGTAAGAAAAGAAAACAATTTGCCTGATACTCTTTGAAGAGAGAGTTGAGGTGAGGTTTCAATGCCGGAAGGGCTAGGTCTGAGTATTCTAGAAGGTATAAGAAAATTGTGGAGAACACAGTTCACAGGTGGTCTGGAACCTGTCCTGACCTCTGTGATCTTTCTGAACTTTGGGAATTCCATCCACATAATGGAAGAATGGAGGGGGGCTGCGCATAGTGCAGTTTTACAAAAATTTTCTACTAGCCTCATCATGATGAACTTCTCTCTGAAATTGGTCATCTTTGGCCAGTTTCTCATGGCTCGCTTGGTTTGGGAGCTCTTTCTTCCGTGGGCTGTTTTGGTTATCTGTGTGGGTGTGGGGTCAGGTAGATGAGGCCTACATTTCCACACAGTGGCCAGGCAGGGGACATAGTTTCAAAGCTAGTTAGTACTTTACACTCTTGTTTTTGTTCTTATCCTGCTTTTTTTTTTTTTTTTTTTTTTTTTTTTTTTTTTTTTTTTTTGTCTTTCTCTCTCTTTTTTTTGTAGGTTTTTGCTATAGGGTGCGTGTGCTTACGAGAAAGACAGAGAGAGACAGAGAGACAGAAAGAGAGAAATCACCGCTCCCCCAGTGGGGATGGCCATGCCACAATCCCTTCTCCTCCATTCTCCTCTTGGGATCTTGGGCACGCATGCACACACGCCTGGCATGAGTTTAAGCCACCAGGGTCTGGGACTTGAACCGCAGTCGACTACATGGGAGTCCAGCATCATAGCCATTAAGCTAACTGCTGGTCCCTTACTCTGCTCTTAAACTTACAGGATGACTTATGCCCTTTGCATGCTTTTTCCAGCAAGTGCTGTGTTTCATTTGCACAGATACACCTACATTCAGTGTGCCTTGCACTCCCTTTCCAATGAATGCCTATTTAAATTTCTAAGCAAATCTTACCCACACCTTCACGATCACTAAAGTATAGCTATAGCCTCTTATGTTCCTGCCTTCCAACTTTCTTTGCCCCTTCTTTTCTATCTATTCTCTACTCCACCACTGGCATACATTTTTCCTGGCAGAGCTCATACCACTCTACTTTGCAGCTCAAAATTATTGATTGGTTTTCCAGTGCAAACCAATTTAAGAACGCATTTCTAAACCTGGCTGGTCATTAAATAGCCCTGGCTCAACTTCATTCAATATTTCCTACTATGTCCAGCTGTTACATCACATTAATGGTCACAAAAAGCCTGTGTACTCTTTCTTCTAATATGTAGGTGTTGTTAATTATTTGCTCACATTTAAAGATTGAGTCAGTTTATAAAAAAAATTTCAGCATTTCAGCTTCTTTTGGAATATTGAGAGATCTGGCAATACTCAGTCCCCACAATCCACTGGATATGAGCAGTGTCTTGTACTTCCAGACGGTCATGAAAGCCCCAGCGTGCCTGATTTCCTGCTCATCTGTGTCAGTTATTTACATGGCTTACGAAACCCCTAATGGAACTTGTGCTCCAGCTTTCTTTATGCCCCAATTTCTGTTTAACTTTATAACTCATTGTTCTCCAAATATGTACCGAAGTTTTGAACAGAGGCTATTGGTGTCTAGCCCAAACACTGTTGGCACTCACCATTCCCTTAAATGTCAGTAGTTTTCCGCTGAAATCATCTGTAACTCTGCTGAAAGATTCTCTAAACAGGAACATGATCAGCCTATGCAAAAGGTAGGCCAGAATGCCAGGGAGATGATGCCCTAAGAGCATCCTACAACCAATGCCACTGGCTATAAGTGGATAAAAACTCCACCTTCTTCACTCTGTGGCATGCTCTAAGCAGTCTCCTGGAGGTCTCCTGTGGGACTGCACGTCAGCTACCCACAGCGGTAACCTATTCAAGTACCATATACTTCTTTCACTTCCCTCTCAAACTTCCTCACTGCAGAAAAGCCACTGAACAAACAACTACAACAAGCTGCATCAACAAACTCTGAGGAGGAGGGAACATCTGCTTTCCAGAGTTGCCACGTTATATTATCTGAAATGTGCAGATTTCACAAAACTTATGAGACATGAAAGAAATAAGAATGTATGATCCATACACAGGAAAAATATCAGTCAACTAAAACCATCTGTAAGGAACCTCAAACATTAGACTTAGTTGACAAGGACTTTAAATTAGCTATTTAAGGGGACCAGCAGTTGGCATAATGGCTATGTCACTGGACTCCCATGTAGTCGACCGCAGTTTGAGTCCAGGACCCTGTGGCTTAAATTCATGCTGGGCATGTGTATGTGCATGCCTAAGATCCCTAGAGGAGAATGAGGAGAAGGGATTGTGGCGTGGCCATTTCCCCTGGGGGGTGATTTCTTGCTTTCTCACTCTCATTCTCTCTGTCTTTCTGGTGAGCACATGTGCCCTATAGCAAAAACCTCTCCAAAAATATAAATAAATAAATAAATAAATAAATAAATAAATAAATCAGCTATTTAAAATGTGTTCAAAGAGATAAAAGAAACTATGGCTAACAAACTAAAGAGAGTATGACAATGTCTCACCAAATAGCAAATACCAATAGAGACAGAAATTATAAGAAGGAATCAACAGAAATTCTGGAGTTGCAAAATACATAACCAAAGTGAACATTTTACTTAGAAGGATTAAATAATAACAGAAATATAATTGTAACAGAAATAGTAACAGATTATATTGTCTGAAGAATAAAAAAAAAGAATAAAAATATTGAACAGAGCTGCAGGTACTTGTGAGATTCTGTATACCAATATACGTATAATGGGGATCCTAGGAAGAAAAAAGAGAGAAGCAGAGAGTATATAGTTGTCCACAATTTTACCATGGTTTGGCCTATGAGTTTTCAATTTTACAATGGTATGAAAGTGATATGCAGTAAAAACTGTACTTTGAATTTTGATGTTTCCCTGGCTAGTGATAAGCTGTACTATACTTTTCTCATAATGCTGGCAGAAGCAGTGAGTCCCACACTCTACAGGGTAGGCTAGGCTAAGCTGTGGTGTTCAATAGCTTAGGTGTATTAAATGCCTTTTCAACTTCGAATGGATTTATTGGGACATAACCTATCATTAAGTTGAGCACCATCTGTGTTTGAAGAAATAATGGCTGAAATTCCTAAATTTGATGAAAAACCTAAGAAGTTCAACAAATCCTAGGTAGAATACATTCAAAGACATCCACACTTAGCCACATTATAATTAGAATGTCAAAAGTTGAAGATGAAGAGGTAATCTTGAAAGCAGCAAAAGAGACGTAACACACCTGTATGATTGAATGTTTGTGTACACCTCCACCCCATACTCGTGCTGAAGCCTTAACTTCCAATGTGATTGTAGTAGGAAGTAAAGCCTTTGGGAAGTAATTAAGTAAAAAGTTCGATCCATTAGGAAGATAAAACAATTATAAATACATGCATATACCTAATATGAGCCTTAAAATATGTGAGGCAAAAGCTGATAGATTTGCAGAGAAATAGGCAATTCCACAATAACAGTTGAGGATTTTAGTATTCCACTTTCAAAATAGAACAACTAGACAGGTCAGCAAAAATAGAAGACTTCAATAACACAATAAAACAACTAGACCTGGGACCAGCAGTTAGTGTAATGGCTATGTCGCTGGACTCCCATGTAGTCGACCGCGGTTCGAGTCCTGGACCCTGTGGCTTAAACTCACGCCGGGTGCGTGTGCGTGTGTGCCCAAGATCCCGAGAGGAGAATGGAGGAGAAGGGATTGCAATGTGGCCATCACCCCTGGGGGGGGGGGGGGTGATTTCTCGCTTTCTGGCTCTCTGTCTCTCTCTGTCTGGCGAGCACACGTGCCCTATAGCAAAAACCTCTCAAAAACCAAAACAAAAACAAAAACAACCCAATTAGACCTAAGTGGCATCTGCAGAATACTCCATCCAACATCAGAATGCAAATTATTCTCAATAGCACATGTAAAATTCTGTAAGATAGATTATATTTTAGGCCATAAAACAGTCTCAATAATTTAAAAATAATTTTAAAGCATACATTCTCAACCACAATAGAATAAAATTAGAAATCAATACAGAAAATAATTGGGGAAATTCACAAATGTGTGGAAATTAAACACGGCCTTGTATAACCAACTGATCAAAGAAGAGATCACAAGGGTAATTAGAAAATTATTTGAGATGAATGAAATAAAGACTGAACACGCCAAAAATTAATGGAATTGAGCAAAAACAATACTCAAGGAAATTTACTATAAACTTCTATTAATACATTTAAAAAGAATGGTCATTTTGAATCAATAACCTAAATTTCATCTATAAAAAATCAGCAAGGTTTTGACACTGTACTGTCCCACTCCCAGCCTCAGTCTGCCTGGGCCATATGTAACCCGGTGCCCAGAATACTTAGAGAGGTCTTTTGACCTCAAAAGACTTGAACCAGAACCTT
This sequence comes from Tupaia tana, assembly GCA_026018925.1. Taxonomy (NCBI): domain Eukaryota; kingdom Metazoa; phylum Chordata; class Mammalia; order Scandentia; family Tupaiidae; genus Tupaia; species Tupaia tana. The sequence continues at coordinate 43,752,041 of JAKSZU010000006.1, read as the reverse complement.
CCCATACAGAATTGCCTTGAAGAACATAAAATTTTACTGCTGTGCCACTGATTGGCTCTTTCCATGAACTTTTTAAAGACCTCTTGTATTTTAAATTTGCATATTTCTATAGCAACTATAGGTCATTGGGAAAGTCATGGATATTTTCCTATGCAAAAATGCATCATGATTTTCCCAATGACCTGATAATAAAAACAATTGTTTATGAGATAACTGTGCCCTTGGTCCATTTCAGAGATGTGAAACAGAAGAAAAAGGAAAGAAATAGCCCAGAAATGCTCAGCCTTTGGGAAAATCCAAGAGTCAGTGAGGGCTGACTCTTCTGTATTTTTCCTCGGGAAACACTTTGATATTAATGATGTGTCTGAGATGATAGATTCCATGTATTAACTGAACTAAGCTCTGGCTTTGCTGAATCTGAAGGGGGGTTGGGTGGGGAGCAAACCTTTTGCTATCCAGTAGCATAATGATGAGACATTGAGAAGCTTATTCCAGAAGCTTTCTTATCCATGGATTTCCCTCGTAGAGCTGTTAAAAGTCTACCAGCAATGGCAAGATCTCTGTGAGGCTCTCCTTCCTCTCATTTTCTTCTTGGTTTCGCAAGCAGCTTACCCAGATTTCTACTGTAGTAGATTTATCACATTCAGTTGTTTATACATAGAGTCTTATCATCTTACAGGATGGGATCTGAGTCCGTGGTTTGTTCAAATGAAATGAAAGTAGTAAAATCATTTTTGTGCTGTTATTTCCAGAGAACCAGCATCAGTTATTTAGACTTCTCATTTAGAAATACTTACCCTAACACCTGCCTCCATTAGCAATCCATGGCTAGAAAATGATGGCCTGAATTTGGAAGCTGCCCAACTTCCTAAAGGCTAGTCCTAGTGGTAGTTTTATTTTCCCTCTGAGAAGCCAAACTATATGCTTTAAAGAGGCATAGTCTAGGGACCAGCCGGTGGCATAGTGGTAATGGTGCTGGACTACTATGTGGTTGACCACTGTTCGAGTCCTGGGCCTGGTGGTTTGAAACTCACACGAGTGTGCCTGTGCATGAGTGTGCAAAATTCTGATAGAATGGAAGAGAAGAGATTGTGGTGTGGCCATCTCTCTTGGGGGGTGATTTCTTGCTTTCTGTCTGTCTCTCTCTCTGGTGATCACATGTGCCGTACAGCAAAAAAATCTCTCAAAAACAAAACAAAACCTCCCAAAACCAAGATGCACAGATTAGACCACCTTAGGAGCAGTAACTATGGAAAAATAAGCCACATGGAGGGATATCGAAGATCCAGACATGTGAATGAAGCTTTCCTGGCCCTTGTAGCATAGCCTGTCTTCCAGTGGAAGGCAGCTAGTTGGATCAGTGACCCCAGTCAATGCCTTGTTGAACGAAATTGCCCAGCCAAGTTCTAACTTAATACCTGACTCACAGAACTGTGAGAGAAAAAGTCATCGTGATTATTTTAGCCAGTGAGTCATACAGCGCAGATCTTTCTGCAACATGGAGTATCCCTCAGTAGCCATTGAAGAAGCCAATCTGGTTTATATTCTTGACACTAATCCCCACAATGATGACAGTGGACAGTTAAGCAAAACAAATATTTGTATATGGTAATAATACCTTTAAAAATGGAGTCCTTAGGACTAGAGCCCTTTTCCACTTCTTTTCTCTTCTGAAATAGCATTCTCTGATGATGGCATTTGCTGAGTCCATTCAAGTGAATCTCAACTCTTCATTCAATTCAATTAAAAAATATTTACGGAGCCACTTATTTGCACCAGATACACTCCTGAGAGAAGGAGCACAGCTCTGGATGTGAGAGATGGGACTTCTGCTCTAATGGATATTGTAGTCAAGTGGGCAAACCAGAGAAGAAACACAAATATGATGAGTACTATAAAAGGAAAAGTACAGAGAGGAAAAGTAGAATATTTGTCCTTGTCCACTATTGTGTTGCTAACAGAAATATCAAAGAATGGGTAATTTTAAGAGAAACTGAGATTATTTGACTCATGATTATGGCAGCTCAAAAGGCCAAAGATGTAGGGTTGACAGGAGGTTAACTTACGGCATGTCCAAGAGGTACAGGGTGATTGGTGGGCTTGTGTAGAGAGTCAGAGAACTGCAGGCAACTCTCTCTTTTACAATAATACACTTTTGCAAGAGCTAGAACCCTTTCTTATGAGAGCTAGAATTCACTAAGCCTCTCAGGAGACAGCATTAATCCATTCATGTGGCCAGTGCCTCCACGCTGGAGTCATCACCCACCAGGACCGAATTCCAAAATAGGAACCTTTGAAAGAAAAATCATTATCCAAATGGTAACAGTTTCTTTGAGGAAGTAAACTGTAGGTTGAGGCTGGATGAGAAATAAAACTTAGCCAAATAAAAAGATGAAAGAAGGAGGGGAGAGCCCATCAGAGAAATCTGCACTCAGGTATGAGCTAGTGGGACCGGCTCTCCAGGACTGAGGTCCGCTGTTGTCACAGTCTTCTGTTGGTTTCCTGCACTGTGTAGCCATTTCCAGATACTCTTTGTTTTCATTCTCCTTCCAGAATCAAGGCCTGTAAAGGATCTGAAATGTTTGCTGAATTGCTTCCTATCTTCCCAGTCCAGTCTCTCTCCCTTCCAGATCTAAACTCTGCTCTGATTCTCTTGACTCTTCCATTCAGTCAGAGTTTCAAGGCTCTGTAAGCAGGGCTCAAATGGCCAGCTTGTTCTTTGGACCTGGGTATGTATTTTCACAGTTTCTCTGAGTTCACTCTTGTTTTTTGAATCAGGTTCATTGTCATTTTCTTTCTCATTCTTTTCAACAAGTACGCGTGCACACACACACGGTAACAATATATTTACAAGTCATGAGATCTTATTCATGGAGGAATAGAGAACAACATACACTGCTTTCTTCCTCTTTTCTAACCGTCAACGTTCTCCTCTGAAAAGATTCAGTCTATCCCGTTTTTTCCTCCTCCGTGGTCATAAAATATGAACTCTACCACTGACTCAAAATTATAAATCTGAGGTTTATAATTTTTCTGATGTTCAATTTTATCATTTATAATCTGGGAAAAATAATAAGTGCCCTTTCAAAAAGTTATTGTAAAGGCTCAGTTGATTTATACTCATCAAAATACTATTGAAGTACTTATCTTATTATTCTTCCCAGTGAGAGAATCCAAAGTGTCCAGAGTCTGAGACAAGCATGAATCATGATAATGAAAAGTTTAAAATAACAACTGCAACAAAACACACCAACCAGATGAGAGCTGATTGCTATGAAAGGGAGCTTCAACCCAGTCAAGGGTTAGAACTTAGGAAGTGAATGTCTGAAGGCTGACTGAGGTCACCAGACAGCGTGCTTGGTTGGTGGTCATTACAGTACTACACAGAGAGTGGGAACTTGCTTAGTACTTTCTGTTCTGTGGATGCTAATGATAGTGGTGAAAATGATGGTCATCGTGAAGGTTTCTTACATGTGAAAGCTAGCGTGTGAAAGATCTGTTGACGGTCGCAAGGATTTAGCCATTTTCCTAATGATGCTCTTGGGAGGTCTTCTCATGTCTAGATTCACTGATGAGTGGGCCATTATTTTCCACTGATCTGACTCCACACTTTGGCTTTCTAATTTTCTGCCTGGCTGCAGAGCCAATCAGCAGATATTTGTAGTGGAATTTTGCTGGTTGGCTGAACACTGAGCCTGACAGCTGTGCTGGAGTGCCACAGGCAGTTAACTACACATCTCTCTTTCAATGAATCACTTTTCAGGGACTCAATGGTGGACAGAGGTCTTGTGAAATAATCTTGTGGGTTTAGATGGGGGAAATGGACCACATTTTATAATTTGAGACACATGACCACCTTGATCGTATAGTTGAATTTCCAGGCAAATGACCAGAAGAGTCTTAGGGAAAAGCCAGGCGAAATGGGATAGTCACTGCATCGTCAAGCAATAATAACCTGTGGTCTGCTAGACATCTCTGGTGGCAGCTGAAGCTCCTTAAGAAAGTATATTGAACTTTTAATGCTGCCAGAATATAATTTAGGAAGGTGTTAACATGTTTCAATAAATTAACTAATGTTCTGGTGACAATTCACATCTGGGTATTAGTTTTGAGTCCTACCTTAAAGTAAGCCTTTGTTTCTGTAGAAACAGGGCTAAAATGATAATAAAGTAATAATTTCTGTTTCAATCTCCACAAGCAAAATAACCAAATTCTTAACAGTACCCATTCCCAAAGACTGAAAAAGAATCCTCTATTTTTTTTTTAAGTTTATTCATTTATTTCTTCCATGAGATAAAGAGGCAGGCATTGAGAGATACCAATTGCAATAAGACCGAGAGACAGGCACCCCGACAGGATCTTTATGCTATGATTCACCCTAGTTCTAAGTGGCCTGAATCAGTCATGGGGGGAGAGTGAGAGATGAGAGAGAGAGAGAGAGAGAGAGAGAGAGAGAGAGAGAGAGAGAGGGAGAGGGAGAGGGAGAGAGAGAATCAGGTGGAGGTAGGCTGGGAGAAAAAACAAAGCAGGGGAAGGAGAAGAGGGTGGGGCTAACTGTCATTATAAAGACAGAGCTGGACAGGGCTTAAGACTGAGCAAAGCCTTAAAGTAGAGAAGAAAGTGAAGTATGAGGATCACGGGAAGGAGAGTGTCCAAGGCTAAGGGCATGGCGCTGGGGTGGGGTGAGTCCTGCAGGCTTAGGCATATCCATCCAGGAGGCCATTGTTGCTGGAGCTGAGTGAGCAGGGAAGAGTGGCGAAAGGGGGTTTCTGAGAAAGATGAAGGTGGCAGAGGTGGGGCTGCTACCCACAGGGTGGTGGTGCTGTGGGCAAGGGATGCAGGCCTTTGTGAACACTTTGACTTTGTCTCTGAGTGAGAAGGGAGGCCATGGCAGGGTTTAGCTGAAGAGAGATCTGAATTATGTTTAGAAAGATTATGTTTCCTACTGTGTAAGAACAAATAGGGGGAGAGGCCAGAAGGTTGGGTGGTGGTTAAGATGGTCGACTGCAGTTCAAATCCTGGACTTGGCAGCTTGCTTTCTCATTTTCCCTCTCTCTCTCTGGCCAAATAAAAAAAATAATAATAAATAAATTAAATTAATAAAACAATTCTTTTAAAAAAACAGATGACAGGGAAGAAATTATTGCAAAAATAGCAATATTCAAATCAGGTAAGAGGTATCTGCAATAATCAGGACAAGAAATATTAGAGAGAGTCATATTCTGGATTAATTTCAAGGCACAGTCAATGGGGTGGGCAGGACGATTTCCCAAATTGTCAGCTTTTGTTGTTCTCTCTCCCAAGTGCTGCCCCACAGATTTAAACTGCCTGGGGACAGCTCCATAAGGGGGGGAGTGTTGGTGTGCTCTAAATTTCCTATGCCCCAAACCATCTCCTACCCATCTCTCTTACCATTGTTTGTTCTAGAATCATATTAAAGTCTTCCTCACTCTCCACAAGCGATAGTTCTTCACATTTTTTTCATTGCCATTCAAATCCATATACTCTTTCTAGTTCAATTCCCATAAATTGTAGTTAGACACCCCTATGTCCCACTTGAAGATTTGATTTTGGGGGCTGCTCTGTGGGACAGCAGCAATGTGCTGCTTAAGAAAAGTTGGATCCCACATGGGGATTGCAGTTTGAATTCTTAGCCCAGTCCACTCAACAAGTACGTGATCTGAAGGCCTGGAGGACAGGAGGAAGAGGGTCGTGGCGTGACCAGGCCCTCTGGAGGGTGCTTCTCTCTCTCTGGTGCATGTGCTTTATCATGAATGAAGACAATAATAATAATAATAATAGAATAAAAAGACTGAGTACCTATCATGGACAAAGAGGAGTCAAGTGCAACCCCTAGGCCTCAAGGTAGTTAGTTAATAATAGGATGAGACCCTAGTGAGAGAGGAGAGCACCTCACTGGACACAAAGCAGCCACCACAAAGCTTGGACCCCACTGTGCTGATCACACCAGGGAAGGGGCTAGTGTCCACATCACCCACTAGGATAGAAGGCAGAAGAGAACTGCACTGCTATTATATCCTAGCTCTTTCCGTGTGCTTCCTTGGCCCGCAGCTTAACAGACCCACAACTATCACCCCAGAAACACAGGACTGGCTGTAGTAGAAGAACCAGTACCTCTAGAGTCATATGTATCAGGGTTCAACTCCCCCTCTATCATTCATTCTCTCCAAGTCTTTGCGTGAGTTGCTTAATTTTTGCAAGGCAAGTTTCTCAAGTTTAAGGACAACAAATGTAGTGACTTGCACAGAGTCAACATTTGATAAACAGAAACTAATATTGTTTCTCCCCACTTCTGACCTACTTTCACAAGGTCACTAGATTCGTTTTCCTGAAACAGGGACCCTGGATTGTTTTATTGTCCACATTGTAATTTACCATAAAAAAAAAGTCTCAGTGTAACAATTGAGACCTCTGTGTGTGTTAGTAAGTTTTAACCCATACCTCTTTTTAAGTTTTGACATCTTAAGCCTCTTCACCAATGGAAATTGTCTTTTCACTTAAAGACAGACAAATGGAAAGCAAACAGTTTTTGGCTCTTATCTCTCTCTGCATAAATCAGTAAATTGAAAAGTATTTATTATGTACTTGATATGATCTTGGGTTGTGTAACAAGGAATGACAAAGATAATAATTGTCTTCTGGTTTCAAGTGTCTTACTGTTGAGTGGAAGAAACTGGATTTATGTATAGAACAATCAGAGCAATGTAACTTCAAGAGAAAATCTAAGAAATAACAGGATCATTTGGAAAAATAAAGGGAGGCCCTCTGGGAACCAGGGAACCCACACTGAGAACCAAAGATGGGATAGATTGAGAGAGGTAGAAGCAGGAGAGGAAATTCCAGTATGGATGTTCTAGTCTGTTACCTTTAACTCTGCTGTCACAGTCTGTTTTCCTATTGACTGTTTCATTTGACAAATTAGGCGTTCACATGATGAACATTTAGCTTCCTTAAGTACAGAATTAAAAATCACTTTCGAACCTCTCTGAACCTCCTTCTGCAGAATCCCTCTGCAATACCTGAGGATGAAGTTCCTTGTCATTTTCTACTACTTCCTGCTGAACAGAGACCGTGCTGGACAAACAAAACCTGCTAAGAAGCTGAGTTCACATATCAGCTTTTCTTTTCTCTGGAAGTTTCAAACACTCAAGTTGGGCAAAGTTTTCCCCACGGGACCCAAATAGCTTAGTTTTCCAATTTTGAGTCAGGAGATTCCTGTTATGCAATTTGTTCTCACTATTTTTCTTATTTCACATTGGAATGTTGATCTTAAGCAACTGTCTCTTCTATAAAAATACACAGGCCATCTTTTAACACAATATCCCTTTTTATTTCATTTGGCTGGATAAAGACAGTTTTGTACAAAGGGAATCTAGAGCTTGTCAACTGAATCTTGGTTATTCCCACTTGAGTTTAAAGAGACTAGATGACTGTTTCCCTTTCTTTTCCTAGAAATGAGATACAAATTCAGTTTTGTTTCATAGAGCTTGTTAGATGTAGGCCTGGGTCCAATGATGGCACTTAAAGTAGCAGAAAGCTATTTTCTTAAGCCCAAGGCGCCCTCAAGTGGCACATCCCATTTCAAGATCCTAAATTTCACCGCAGACCTTTCAGAAGCTTTGTTTCTAAGAAGCTGGAAAAAGGTTTTTTAATTTTTCTTTTTTTTCCCCCAATAACTAAAGCTATTAGTTATGTTTTTCAGTTTTAAAGACAACTATGCAAATTCACCCTCATCAGAATTTGATCCCCAGAGCACTTGAGATATTTCTCGCTATCTGCTACCATGAGAACAAAACTTAGATGCATGCACTGATCTGTTGAGCGTGGTTAATGGATGATTTCTCAGAATGTTCTCATGAGAAGGGTGGATTCACTCTCAGAAGCAATAATTACAGCTGAGCTGACGTTTGAGTCAGGGAGGGGACTTAAGAAAATAGGTGAACACTTTGAAATGAAGCATGCTCTGGCTGCTCTTACACATGCAATTTCGAGAAGGCACAATAATTTACACTTCACAAAGTGTAAATAATGCTGAATACTTTGGTTTCCTCTGAAGCACGAGGGATCAAGTTACCAGAGGGCTGGCCATGGAAAACAAAAGCCTTTGAAGTATTCTAAAGAGATGAATTCAGTGCTTCCCCCAGGCTGGCAAACCATTCTCTGGAGCTACTTACATTCCCGGGTGCAATAGGAGCAAGGTGGCTGGTTTGAGAGGTGCGACGGCCAGAGCTGAGGCTGGACAGTCCAGTATATATTGTGTGGGTGTAGTATTAGTCATGTGACCCAAAGAATCAGCTCCCTAAGAACCTGAGAAGCAGGCTGAGTGATCTGATCAAAAGTCAGTACAGCCTAGGTTGGCCCATGCAGACATACATGGACTGGAGTCTAGGAGGTCGAATTGCTTCATACAATATCAGTCAGGGGAGGAACCAGAATCATGCTTGTACTTTCCCACTAATTTTGGCACTTAATATAGACCCACAGATGGGTCAAAGCAATGATCCAAGAGCTGAAGAACTACAAGAATAACGACGACATGCTTTAATTAAATGTTACTTCATTGCTTTGATAAGGGAGGATCGATTTTGAAGGTGTGTCATGGAGATTTATGAATAGATAAGGAGGCGCATTGGTTTCATAGACACTGGAAGAATTTTGTTGTTACCAAGCGCAATGGCATTCCCAGGAGAGCAATGAAAATACCACTCCTTTGGCTATGGTTGTGAGGGTGGCCATGCCGACTTGGTAGACGAAAATAAAAGGACCAAGAGAAAGGAAAGACACATTTGGGTGTGTTTAGTTGGCACAAAAGAGAGTTTCCTGATTCCCATGCTCCCCAAAGGAGCTTTCTCTTCTTTTTTATACTCTTGTCATATAAAATTGTTCCATTGAGTTAAAACATATTAGAAGACTGGAGGAGTTTCATCATGAAAGGTGAGGCTCATGCTCCTTGATTTCATAAAATTTGTGTGCACAAGGAAAGGGATAGCACCTTTAAGGATAGGACACCCCTGCTAGTTTTCCCATGAAAAACTGAGCAGACAATGGCGAAACCTCTGATTTCCAAGATTGACACTTGGAGACAGACTCAGGGATTTAGGTGGTGATTCATACTGGCCACAGGAGGGCGCCCCATGCGCAGTCACTGCTGCTAACAGCCCAGGCTCAAATTCAAGTCTTATACAAAGGCAGCTTGAACAGTACTGCAGGGCTTCTTAACTTCAGAACTACTGATATTTTGAGCCAGACAACCGTTGTTGTGAGTGAGCTTTACTGTGCATTGTGGAATGTTTAGCAACATATCTTGTCTCTAAGTACTAGCTACCAGTAACACTAGACTCCCCAGTGATGACACCGAGAAACATCTCCAGACATTGCCAAATGTCAAAATCATCAGACTGACAGTCACTTGTGGATTGTATGTTGAGTACAGGCATCATCTGGTTTATTATTTCAAGGTGCAAATGCCCTTTCCCAAAGGATTTGTTTAGCCAGGAGTCAAAAAGACAACTGCATTACAAATACACAAAAGTTCTGGTCAAGTACTATTTTTATTTACCAGTGAAACATCAGATACAGGGCCCCAAGCCTAGGTGGCTTTGATCAAGTTCATCTGATATGATATAGGGGTACATGCTGCCTTCACTCTCTGCCCCCCCATCTATGCCCTCTTTTCAGAGCTTCCTTCTCTATCTCCTCCAAGAGTGCAGAGCACCAGGAGGTGAGGCATTTTGTAAATGACTTTATGCCAAGGTTTGCTGTCATCTGCTGCAGTGATCGCTGTGCAGCAGAACATGCACATTTACAAGGAAGGGAAAACCTAAAAGAGGGTGTTCTCTAAACCTAGTAAACGACTCTCCAACAGCAGAATTCTGGGCATAACGCAACCTGCAAAGTAGGGATATTAATAGTATTTACTGGGCTGGCCCTAGGCCTACTGGTTAAGGGAGGTGGAGCCTATATGAGTGACCATGTGGCTTAAGTCCAAGCCCTGTGGCTTGAGAAACATGCTGGGCACCAGTGTACGCATGCCCCATCCCACCACGATGGAGAAATGGAGGAGAAGGGATTTCAGCATGCTCATGCCCCATCACGGGGAGTCCTTTCATTTTTTTCCTTTCTCTCTTCATCATTCTCTCATTTTCTCTGGAGAGTGCGTGTGCCTTCTAGCCAAAAAGAAAAAAAAAAGTATTTACCTTTTAAAATTATTGTGTGGATTAAATGAGTTAAGTACTTCAATAGTGCCTAGAAGAAAGTTAACAGTCTTTAAATGTTAAGTGTCTTGTTTTTGTTATTATTACTACTATTCTTTTTCTTATCCATGGAAAAGATATGTTTGGGAAAAGGTATAATAGTTTATAGTCTGAACCAATGTACTGTAAAACTATCCTTGCCTTGAACCTCTGATTTCCACGCTGAATCCAGATACCTGAAATAAATTCACCCATTGCACTGCTAAAACCAGAATTCACCTTGAAGTCTTCTCCCTTCAAATTAACTGTGAAATATTCTACCCCAAGTCTAAAAATCATTGAACAAATGAATGAATGAATGAATGAGCTATAGGTGAGATGGAAACAGATATTTGTGCAGCATCTACACGATACTAGGTGCCATGGGGCTATCTTTATTATTAGACATACGTTTACAATTTATAAAGATTCAGGCGTTCAAATCACTAGGACAGTCAGCAGGGTGTAGTTAAGAGTGGAGGAGAGTATAAAGTGCATGAGAGTGAGAAGGATAAGAACGGAGAGGTGACCTCCCCACACAGCAGTTTGTAGGGAGAGCCCTCGGGAATGGAAGTCAGGTTGCTTTCTGATCCTTTCTTTTGGGCCCTTGGGTTTTACTGCATTACCAGAAAGCAGCTGCCCCTTGATTAGACGCAGAGAACAGGAGCAGTGAAGTGTCAGTTTCACATGGGTCATTGGCGGCATCTGAAACCTGAGACTCACACGGAGACCACATAACACTTCCTGAACCTTCTAGTCATGCTGCCTGTATTCATGTTCTTGATGGTTTCTGAGAAATTCTCCAAGGAGAGCAAATGAACAAAATTACGAGTTTTGCTGAGCCAGAGAAACAGGAGCTTTCTTGGAAGTACACAGCTGTTGCCTAAATTCTCAGTCCCTTCCAATTCAAGCAGAGCAGTGTGTTAAAAGTATGTGCATGTAAGAGAGAGGGCAGAGGGAGAGGGAGATTGCCAATTGCTTTACACTGGAAGGAAAACAAAGGCTACCCATGAGTAAAGAACATTAGTGCTTACACGTATTTTAACAGCAGAGTTCATGTTATATTGTCTGTGCAGTAATTTACTTTAAAAAAGGGAGAAAAAGGTAATTACATGGGATGGTGGACATGTTAACTTGCATGGCTGTAGAAATGACTGCACTGTAAATATGTATATCAAGGTATGTATTTCAGAACATTATGTTGTACTCTTTAGATATATTTAATAAAAAAATCATGATTTGTATAAACTGTGTGATTTTGTGTTACAAGTTAACTCCAATCTTTGGCCTAGTAGTGAATAATAATCTTTGACATTTATGAGGTTATTAATTAGCTCTAGAGCATCCTAAACAGAAATCTAAACCACGGAAGTTATTTTTGTGGCAGTTATTGAAATAAAATAAAAAAGGGCTTGTTAATTAACAGAGGGATGGCAGATATATATATATATATATGAGAGAGAGAGAGGTACCATTGATAGCATCTCCATTCAGCCTTCCAGTCAGCAAGGATCAGGGGCACAGCGTGGTTCAGGTTGAGCCTGGGTTCCAAATTCAGGGCCTTTCCACGTGATTCCAACATCATACAGTGGCACTCTCCTGCCTATACCACTGGCAGTCGGTGTAACTGGGCCCAGGTGTAATTTTAAGTGGTGAAGCGGTATGAGGGAGAATTCGATAGGAAGTATTTTACAGGACTCAGAGAACGTTAACTGGTGTATGTGAATAAGGTTTAAGAATCTGGTAAGCCGAGGATTTTAACAACTGTTTTCCAGGTCTAAGATCCCTTAGCTCTGCTTCTGCTGACTTCTGGGAGGACTTTGTCACCTGACTTAACTACAAAGATAGGCGTTTATCCACCTTGGAATGCGCCTTTCATGGAAAGGGCAATTGTGTGGCTAGGGCAGAGAGGAACCTTTTCCACCACACAGATGATGTGGGGCTGAAGTGCATGATAACTTTGGATGGAATTTGTCCCTTCTGCTCTTCTGTACCTGATAGAGAAGTGGTGGTGAAAAGAACACCAAATCCAACCCACTTGGAACCACCAGAAGATTGGCTTTGGATATTTATCAAGATGGCTGGATGACCAGATGGACGGTGGCCAGTTTCCAGCAGTGCAAGAAGCCCTTTGATGGGACCTCTGGGAACATGGAGCTGGTGAAGATATTTTGTTCAAAAGACTAGTATGGGGATATGGGCTTCTTGAATGGGGGACACTGGGTTCCCCTCAGGTTCTGTGAAGCACGTGTCTATTATAGTAAGCCAGTAGCAGGAGCACATCTGGAATCCTGGGAAAAGTTCCATGAAGAGCCACATGCAGTCTTCCTGGGCAGAGGCTGTAAGCATGCCACAGGTGTTTCTTGGATACTGGAGCTGAACATGGCAGATGCCTTGTGGATGCTCTACGAAAGTGTCCAGCATAGCACTGAGGGTATGGGAAACTGCATGGCATGGTGGCTAAGGGCTTCAGTTTCAGAGAGATGTGGCTTTTAGTCCTGACACTCTTACTGACAGAAGAGAAAGCAAAGCATAAAAAAAAATTCACTTTGTACCCGACAGGTGTTTGTGTGTGTGTATGTGTCTGTGTGATTTTTGTTGTTGTTGTTCATTTGGTTTTTGTTTTTCAGGTAAGGTCTCACTATGTTGTAATCCTCCTGCTTCAGCCTCTCAGTGCCACCTGGCACTTTCAAACAGATTCTCACTTTGCTGTTTATGTTGGCCAGGAGCTTGTGATCTTCCTGCCTCAGCCTCCTGAGGAGCTGGGACCACAGGCACATGCCATTGCACCTGTTTGTATTTATTTATTCATTCATTCATTCATTCATTTTTGCTATAGGGTATGTGTGCTCACCAGAGAGAGAGACAGAGAGAGAAAGTGAGAAATTACCCCCCAGGTGAGATGGCCATGCTGCAATTCCTTCTCCTCCGGTCTCTCTCAGGATTTTGGGCAGGCATGCCGACATGCCTGTGTGTTTTCAAGCTCCCAGGTCTGGGACTTGAATTGTGCAGTTGGCCATGTGAGATTCAGCACCTTAATCTCCGTGTCATCTTCTGGCCCATCTGTATTTATTTATTTATTTATTTATTCTTGTTTGTTAGAGGGTGCATATGATCACCAGAAAGAGAAAGAAAAAGAATGAGTGAGGGAAAACGAGAAACAACCCCCCCATAGGGGATGGTCACATTGCCATCCTTTATCCTCCACTTTTTTCAGGATTTTGAGCACACAAGCACATATACCTGGTGTGTTTTACAAAGTGCCAGGTCTGGGACTCAAACCATGCAGTCAGCCATATGGGATCCAGCTGCCTTAACCACTCTACCACTGGCTGGTCCACATCTTTTTTTTTTTTTTTTTTTTTTTTTTTTTTTTTTTTAGGGTGGGCCAGGAATTAGACCTGTACCTCCCAAGTGGCCTCAAGCTGCCCAGCAGCTATGTCTATCATATGACTTCATGCTGGGACCCAGGAATTCTTGAGTTAGAAGCTGTTTTTAATTATTTTATAAAAATAGAAGCTGTCGCTCAGTTATTTGGTAGGAAGGAGAGATGATGAGGTTCCAGGCTAGAGAAGGAGAGGAACCCAGGCAGACTTTAATGGTGTGACTTGGAATGCTACCTCCCACAGTTTGAGCAACTCTCCTTGTGACTGTGAGGCCTAAAAGGGGACTGTGTGGATTTTGCTGGTGGACTAATGCAGAACATAATCTTGGCTGAAGGAAGTACCTCATATGGCTCTAAGTGTCCAAAGCAGACTCTTAAAGGAAATAGAAGTCCCCATGGGCTCCTGTAAACCCGCTTATCTACCTTAACTTTCTATTTTTATTTTAAGGCCTTGCTCCCAAATGCTCTGGGAGGGCAGTCACTGAAGTGGCGATCATTCATATTTCTGTGTGAGGAATTCCAGCTCCTTCCTTCAAAGTAGGGTTTCATTATGAGAAATTATAAATACAGCAGAAGAATAGAAGTGCCTCCACAGGAGCAAGAACAGGACTGGCATTCTGCGGTATTATAATGTTACTTTACTGACTTCCAAATGTTAGCTGAGGTCTCTGAGTTCTCCTATAAAAGGAGTTCTTGGCTTGTAAGTATTTTCTTGTGAAACCAATAAACTGTCAACTGAAAATGGAAAAAAGTTTCAAATTCATTCCTTCATCAAATATTTATTGAGTACCTTCTATGTGTCAGTCACTATTCCAGACCCTGGAGATATAACTCAGAGATGATGGTGATGTGAAGTAGGGCAGAGATGAAGAGAAGCAGGTTGAGTAATGTTGATGTTTAGGTATGGAGCTAGGAGATTTTTGGGTATAAGAAAAAGAATTGAATGAATTTTGATTCCTAAGGCTTGGACTTGAACCGTGGGCTAGATGGCAATGTGATTATGGAGCTGAAGGAGATGAGAGGAGAACCAGGGTTGGACAAGCATAATTCAAGCATTCTGTCTCGTCACATTGATTTTGAGAATGTCTATTTGGCATTCAAGAAAATATAGCAAGTAGGATCGTCTTGGTCAGCTTGGGCTACTATCACATAATATCATAGACCAGGTGGATTAAAAAACAAACATTTATTTCTCTTAGTTCTACTAGCGCAGCAGGAGACAGAAGTTATGGTGCCCAGAATGGACGGGATGTGCAAAGAGGAAACATCATGTACAGATATTGCTTCAGACTTTGGATTAGAAGAGTAGGAGTGAAGTTAGATAATAAAATGAATGGAGCATAATAATATCAGGAAAGGGTATAAAGTTCAAGATCAAGATGCTGGCAGAGCTGGTGGCTGGTGAGGACTCTCTTCCAGGTTTGTAGACAGCTGTCTTCTTATTGCATCCACACATGGTTGAGAACAGAGAGGAAGCAAGCTCTGTGTTCTCTCCTTCTAAAGGCAATAATTGCACTAATGAAGGCTTCACCCTGGTGACCTAATCACCTCCTAACCATTACACTGGGGGTTCAGATTTCACCCCAGCCCCCTCTTGTTCAGGGAAAACCTCAACTTGCATCTGGAGCCTATTCCCTCCTGCCTCTTAAAGGGCCTACGTCTAACATCCCATCTCTGTCCTGTAATCTTCAATATCATCCTATTGTTCCCAGACTAAAAAATGTGGTCAAGTCCTAAAAATACCCTTCCTGATGTTATTATGCTCCATTCATTTTATTATCTAACTTCACTCCTACTCTTCTAATCCAAAGTCTGAAGCAATACCTGTACATGATGCTTCCTCTTTGCACATTCTGTCCATTCTGGGCACCATAACTTCTGTCTCCTGCTGCGCTAGTAGAGCGACTCTCGGCAAGGTTAGCTCTATGGCTAAACCACTCCAATGGCCCAGACCACTGGATCTTTTCACCTGGACCTTGCTTGACTTTTCTTGAAGCCTTTAGCACTGTTGAGCATTCCTGATGGACGCTCTTACTTTCTCATCCTCCACGTAACTAGACTTCCCTGGTTCTTCTAGTGGCTCTCTTAGATGGCTCTTTTGTCATCTTTTCTGTGTACTACCAGTATTTTATGAATGAATATCACATAAAAATATACAATACTGCTTCCTGCAGATGGCACCAGAGACACAGGATCATAAGCAAGTGGGCTGAGAAGAGTTATGGAAAAGCAAGTGATGTTTTTATTAATATTTCTGACTTGAAAGCACGCAGAGCTCTTGATTTGAAGGGGCCATGTGGCTGAGGAGTCTTTTTGGAGTACATTTCTTTTCAAGTCTCACCCAGTTTGGGGGTGAAGGTAGAACTGAGCCTTATGCTTACATTGTATAAGGGAGGGGTAAAACGGCAGTAAGTGATTCTTTGGAAAGCAGTTAAAATCAATTTTGTAATTTTAAGATAGACAAAAATAGTTTCCTGTGGCTTCTTATATTTCTTTAACTAAGGTTACCAGAAGGCAGCTCTGCGTGTTAGAAATGCAAGTTCAGCAGAAACGCATCTTTCCCTAATGAGGCCTGGTGCCTGTTGGTGTTATGTCTGAGTCTCTGGGGCTTTTCAGTCGGGAAAGGTGGTGGAGGCAGTCTCTGTTTTTCCTGTTGCTGAAAAGTCCTTGAATTAAATGTCCATTAAGTATCCCAGAGCTTTGCGCCTCCAAGTGTGGCCTGACTCCACATGGCTTTGTGGGTGAATATGTGGGGAGCCACTTACCACTCAGAGCTGGTTATGTGGGCCCGCACATTGCTTGGTGGGTGGTTCACATCACAGCCTATGGCCTGATGAAGACTCGATTTTAAGCAAAGTTGAGCAAGAGATGAGGCAATTGAAAGCAACAGATTCACCAGTTGTAGGAAGGTTACAAAATTCCCATGTGGCTACAGAGAACCATCTTTATGTGTTACTAAAAAAACTTCCATAATTGCATCAAGTCATATACTATCAAAATGTCTTACATTACCATTTTACTTACCATTCCTTTAATGGTAAGTCATGTATTTCTGGCAGCAAAGTAAAATGATAACCAGATGCGATATGAAGGTATTTTGAAGTTAAATTCCTCAAGTGTATATCATACTGCCATCTTCCAGGACCTACCCCTCCTTGATTAACTCTACTGTCAACTGACTTCTGTCCTCACCCTCTGCATTACCAGAGACCACTCCAGGCTTCTTCTCTGGTTCATCTCTGGGACTACAATCACTTGTTGAAACTTTCATTTCTTTTAGCTTCAGACACCTTGCACTTTCCTGGTTCTCCTGTCTCTGACTATATACCAGCCTTCAGGTAAGTTTAGGCCCCATGAATTATCCCTAGATAAGCTAAACTCAAAGTCGAAGATCCTTCTAAATACTTTTTCTTTTTTTTTACTTGAACTCTGGATTCTAGAAGTGTCAGGAGAGGCCAGCCAGCCTTACCCACACTGTTGTCATGTAACCAGAAAGAAGTGTCTGAAATAGTAGCTTGAAATATTGGCGTTTTTCTCTTTATGGGAACTCCTTCATTTGCCATTCAAATGAGTGGTTATCTTTGTGCCTATGATGCCAATAATGGTTTAGGTTTTTCAAATACAAAAACAGTAGTTTAAGGGCTCTGTCTTCTTTCTCCTATTTGCACCCTTCTGTGAGACAATGAACAAAAGCAGAGGGGAGAAAGATTTTTCTCCAGATTAAAAGACTATTCTTGGGCTGGCTCCATGGCCTAGTGGTTATGAGGGCTGAATCCCACATGGCTATTGCTTTGGAATCCCAGACCAGCAGCTGGAAAACAGGCCAGGAGCATGTGCATGCCCCAACTCCCAATAAGATGGAGAAATGGAGGAGAGGGGATTGCAGCATGACCACACCTATGGGGGTGTGTGTGCTTTCTTTCTGTCCCTCTCTGTCTGATGAGCACAAGAGCCCTCTTGTACACACACACACACACACACACACACACACACACACACACATTATCCTTTATTAGGCAAAATATTAGATGAAATAGTGACTAGAGCTGGGGAAAGGAGGAGAGAATAAAAGAGGGGGTAGCAGACGACCCTGAGGAAGTTGGCCAAGACAGAAAGACTTTGCTGCCTGGTGAGTGGGCATGGCCAAGGATGAGGAGCTACTTGGGAGGTGAGCCTCAGTCCCAGGACTGTCCTAGTTCCATCAGAGAAAACCCAGTCCTGGCCCACCCTGTTTTCTTGGATGACAGTTGCTGTCCCTTCTATCAGTGACAAGTAAAGACTTTGCTCTTATTGGGGAATAAGATGATGGGATGTATCAAGGCACTATCCTGGTTTCCAGTCTATTTTATCAATGTGAAATTGCCTTTCACAATTCCTAGGATAATCTTAAGTTCAAGAAAGTGAGGAGAGTGCCTGTCTCATGGCCTAATAGTTAGGTAGCTGGATCCCTCGCAGTTGATCCTGGTTCAAATTTGGCCCTGGAGGCTTGAAAATCAGCATGTGCATGTGTCTCCAAAATCTTGATAGAATGGAGAAATGGAGAAGGGATTGCAACATGATCCCCACTAGGGGCTTCTCTCTCCTTCTGTCTCTATTTCTCTCTGGCAAGTGTCCATGCCCTTTTGCAATTAAAAAAATAATATTAAGAAGGAAACTAGAGAACTAGACACATTGTGAGGGTATTGCTGGTGGAGTGAACTCTTGCTTGTACATGGTGGAGATAAAGTGAACAAGCCTGAGAAGTTAGACAAACACCTGACATACCAAAATGCTACTCTTCTCTTCAGAACTCAATCTTTTGACTGTTATCCCTGGAACCCAAGTTGCACCAAGTCTTCATGTCTCTCTGTCTTTTGGGCCCTCTTATACCATCTCCAGTCTTCACAGTCCAGTTCAAGTACCAAAAAGGGCTCTTCCTCTCCTCCTATTCATCATACATGTCCTTTAGTTTCAGTCAAGTGCCCTCTAGTGGGGTTCTGTTCCTTGCAAGGAAACTAGTGTGAAGAAGTATTAATTTTTAAATAAAAAAAACTTCTGTGCCCAGCTATTTTCTTTTCCCCTTGATCTATGCATGTCTTTGGAAAGTCATATTTAAAGAAGGGCTCTCTCACTGTGCTTAAAGACAACTGAAAGAACCAACAGTCAAAATGCAACCTACTAGGACCAGCAGATGGCTAAATGGTTACATTGCTGGACTCCCACATTGTTGACTACGGTTTGAATCCCGAACCCAGTGGCTTAAAACACACACTGGGTACATGTGCGTGCCTACTCAAAATCGTGAGAGGAGAATGGAGAAGGAGAGATTGAGGCTTGGCCATCCCCCTGGGGGGATGGGTGATTTCTCACTTTCTGTCTCTCTGTCTCTCTGGAGAGCACATGCACCCTATAGCAAAAATTTCTCTCTTAAAAACAAAACAAAACAAAACAAAACAATGCAACCTACCATCAAGTGTCAAGCATATTATGTGGCTGACCTCATTTAACCTTATAACATCACTATGGGGGAAGGTATTACACTATGTTTATTTTTCAGATGATAAAACTGAAACACAAAGGTTAAATAACTTGCCTTGAGGTGGAGCTGGGATTGAGCACTTTCACTACTTACACAATCAGTAGTTTAGTGTCTTCATGAAAAGATGCTTCCCTGAATAATGGGGCCATTACTCAAACTGCTCCTTAGCCGCATGATTTCCAATCTTTTTGTAGATACTATTTAAACTTGGGCCTTGGAGGGGCTCTCTGGCCTCTGAGGAGAGAGGTACTTAATGAGCTCAGCTTTCTGCAGTAAGTCAGCCCACTCTGGTCCTCCTCTGGTTTACCAAGCACCCCCTCCCACTGCCAAATATGCTCCAGTTTCCACATTATTAATTCTGCATCCTCTTTTGAGGTAGATTCTCTTAAAAGTGTTTATTTTCCTTAACCACAAGTCAAGGAAGGCAGAAAACATTAATACTTTCCTACTTGGAGAACGCATTCCTTTTCTGTTCTGAGCAGCTACCTGGAAATACTCCCCTTGGGGCTAGCCAGAAGTCTCCTTCTAGCCTGGTTCTTGAGACTGCCTGCTTGTGCTCCTGGTAATAGAGTATATGTCAGATTAAAGGGTTTTGTGGGTTTTGCAGCTACCAAGTGACCTCTAGGTTGTTGGAGGGAGTTGCGCAACTCTTTGGAGGGGTAGATTCTATTCTTTGAGAATGCAGAATCCTTGACTGAGGTCTCAAAAGATCCTGGTCTTTTTTCTTAGCCAGTTTCTGAGAACTCAGTCTCTGCCACAAACTCTAAGAAGCTTCCACTTACCTTTGCTTCCTTACTTTTGTGGACTTTTTTTGGGATGGGGGTGGGTTGTTAAACAACAGCAATTTATTTCTAGCAGTTCAAGATGCTACAAGTCCAAAGATCAGGGTGCCAATGTGGCCAGTTTCTGGTGAGGGTGATCTTACTAGTTCGCAGATTGTCTTCTACACACGGTAGAGAGCAGAGAGGAAGCAAGCTCTCTGTATCTTCTCATGAGGACATGAATCCCATTGCGTGAGTTCTACCCTTATGGGCCAATTACTGCCCAAAGGACGCATAACCAAATATCATCCCACTGGGGGGTATGGTTTCAACATCTGAATTTTGGAGGCAACAAAAATATACAGTCCATAACAGGTGCAGCCTGGTTTTCAGAATGTAAAAGATCTCCCTAGTTTTCTAATGAGAAGCCAAGTTTTAAAACTATGGGGCTATGTAATTTCTGCAAGATAATCCATTAATTTTTAATACATTTTTATTTCAAGAAAAATGGTTGGGACCAGCAGTTAGTGTAATGGCTATGTCGCTGAACTCCCATGTAGTTGACCGTGGTTTGAGTCCCGGGCCCGGTGGCTTAAACTCATGCCGGGCGCATGTGCCCAAGATCCTGAGAGGAGAATGGAGGAGAAGGGATTGCACCCCTCAGGGGGTGATTTCTCGCTTTCTGTCTCTCTGTCTCTCTCTGTCTTTCTG
This sequence comes from Tupaia tana, assembly GCA_026018925.1. Classification (NCBI taxonomy): domain Eukaryota; kingdom Metazoa; phylum Chordata; class Mammalia; order Scandentia; family Tupaiidae; genus Tupaia; species Tupaia tana. The sequence goes on along the minus strand of JAKSZU010000006.1, from coordinate 43,731,413 downwards.
GCGAGCGCATGCACCTTATAGCAAAAATCTCTCCAAAATAAAAGAAAGAAAAATGGTTTTAGTTTTATTAGATGAAAATCAAAAAATGTTAAAAAATGTTATGAGAAATTTGCTTAAAACTAAAAGCCAGGAAAAAGGTTAAGATTCAGTTCAAATAGTAGGTAGATGAACCTACCAACAGTTCAAGAGAAGACAGTCTTTCCTTAAATATGGAAATCAAAGCATCGAAGAAAATCAGTAATGTTCTAGTCTAAAGTCAAAAAAATTCAATTTCACTAGTTCAGACTCATGTAACTAATCTCTCTTCTATTGAATTTGTAGTGTTACTATGGTCTGATCTTTCCATTTAAACTATGGAAGTTAACATTCAACTCCTGACTTGTCCCTACCATTAGGCTGGTCATTCTCTTGGTTGTTTCTTATACTCTGATTTTGGTAGTCTGACTTTAGTTTTCCTGGTATAGCACTCCCTTTGGCACTTCTTGGAGAGCTGGTCTGGTGCTGGTAAATTCTTTCAGGTTTTGTTTATCTGAGAATGTTTTTGTCTTTTTTTCCCATATGAAGGATAATCTTGCCGAGTATAGTATTCTTGGTTGAAATTGTTTTTTGCTTAACACTTTGAATATATTTCCCCATTCTTTCCTTACTCACAGTGTTTCCATTGAGAGGTCTGACATTAGCCTTATGGGATATCCTTTGAAAATAACTTGACGTTTCTTTCTTGCCAATTGTAGTATCTTGTCTTTGTGGTTTTGATCAATCTACCTATGATGTGCCTGGGGGAAGATCTTCTTGGGTTGATTCTATGTGGGGTCCTTTGTATTTCTTGGATCTTGATATTTGAGAGCCTCTCTAGGTTTAGAACGTTTTCTTGTAAAATTTCATGGAGTAGATTATCAATGCCCTTATTACTTTCTTCACCTTCTGGGATACTGATGATCCAGATGTTTGGGCATTTAATGGTATCTAGTATTACTCATATGTTATTCAAATTTTTGGTTATTTTCTCAGTCTTTTTGGTGAATTTTTCTAGATTAAAGGTTCTATCTTCTACATCTGAGATTCAATCTTCTGCATGATCTAATCTGCTTTTGATATTTTGAAGGGAACTTTTGATTACCTGTATTACAGCCTTCTCTAACAATTTTGTTTAGTCCTATTTTATGATGTGTATCTCCTCTTTCAGACTGGACAAGAACTTCCTCACTTCCTGGAACTCGGTGTCTCTTTTCTCCTGCATCTTCTGAAGTTCATTGTCTCTCTGTTCTTCATCTCTGTTAGCTTTGTCACTATGAATATTTTAAATTCTTTATCTGACATTTCCATGAGTTCCCTTGTATTTTCTGTTGAAGAAAAAGAATTATTCTTTTCCTTCAGAGGAGAGATATTTTTCTTGGTTTCTCATATTTCTTGTGCCTCTTCAGTGGTTCCTGGTCATTTAATGGATTATATGTTTTTCCCTAGACTTTGGAGCTAAATCTGAGCATTCAGAGGAATGCAGGAGGAGGTGACATACAGTCTCTAAACAGTACCATTTTTCTTCATTTGCACAGCTGATTCAATGAAAATTGAGGATTAATCTGGCCCTAAAAGTATTCAGATATTTGGCTACTGAGCACATAGACCTAGCTAGAAAAACATGTTTGGAGGTTGAGCAGAAAAGTGAGAAAGGTAAAAAGAAAAGGGAAAGGAATAGAAAAAAATCAAAGAAGAGAAAAAAAAAGACAAAAACAATAAAAAAAGAAAAAAATGTTTTGTCCAAAAATGAAAACTGTGCAGCACACTAAGGCTGCTCAGAACTCAAATATAGATGGTTGCTGATGGGCTTGTCCTATAGGGGCAGAGAAAAAGGTAGGAATTAGCAAGACAAAAGAGTGGCAGAGAGCTAAGAAGTTTAAAAATTAAAAAAAAAAAAACCTAAAGATATGTATAGAGAGAGATGGAGAGAGACAGAGAGAATAAGCAAGGTGGTCTAACCTGGCTCCTCGCTAGATCTGGGGGTCAGGAGGGTGAAGTCTGGGCAGAGGGTTTTTGGTGGTGGTCATCACTGAATTGGGCCACTCAGAACTCAGATATGGATGACTGCTGATTGGCTTATCCTATGGGGGCAGGGGAGAAGGTAGGAATTACCAAGATAAAAGAGCAGCAGAGAGCTAAGAAGTCTAATTTTTTTAATTAAAGAGAGAGAGAGAGAGAGAGAGAGAGAGAGAGAGAGAGAATAAGAAGGGTGCTCCAACCGGGCTCCTGGCTAGATCTAGGAGTCAGGAGGGTGAAGTCTGGGCAGAGGGCCTTTGGTGGTCATAATCCCTGAATGGGGCTGCTCAGAACTCAAATATACATGGCTGCTGATTGGCTTGTCCTGGCTCTTTGCTAGATCTGGGGCACAGGCGGGGGCAGGAGGGTGAAGTCTGGGCAGAGGGTCTTGGGTGCTTGTAATCCCTTTTGTGGACTTTTCAGGAGATTGAAAGCATCTGTGGTACTCTCAAAGACAGGTCTATCAGAAACTAGCTGTGACTTCTAAAAATCCTCCTCATCTTCACACATCAGTGCTCACTGAGGTCATAGCCATTGCCTCAAAGCATTTGGCTCAAACTCAAATATTTGTTAACTAGTCTTGGTGTGGGCTAGGTTCCATGAAAATTCTTAGCATTCCTTCACAGGCCTCTTAACGTGGCAAATGCAAGTCCCAGCCTACAGCTGAGTTAAATAAAGGTAACATTATTTTTCAATAATCAAACTCAGAATTTGTGCCCTCATCAACTGGCTGGCTAGAACTCCACCTTCATCTACTCAATGCTCCCCCTGCTCAGTGTCTAGCAGGCTGAGAGGAAAAGGACTTTCTTGTTGGGAAACAGGGCAGTTAGGAAGTGACTGAAACAAGGTACCAGTGGATCCTAAAGGAAGTCAGAGCTCCCTGTAAACAGCTCAACCTCCACATCTAGATTTATGGACCCTGTGGGGGCAGGGGAAGAAGAAGAGGAGAAGACTACAGGAGAGAAAAAGAAGACAAGAAGACTACAGGAGAGAAAAATGTCTTCGTGGCAAATGTCGGTGGCCAGGGTTTTACCCATCCTAACAGAATGCCTGCACCTGGAAAGGCTCGAGGATTCAGAGTGGCCTAGGAGAAATGGGAAACGTTGCTGGCACCTTATGGGTCTATTGAGATGGAATGGAGGCTGTTCTCATGAAACCTGCAATGACAGAAGGTCACATGGGGTGAGGAATGTCTCAGTGGTTATCGCCAAGAGGATAGTGTGCCTTGTAGCAGACCACTGCACCCCCTTCTCCAGTCACCATTGATGTATTGACACTACATAAGTTCCATGGAACTTCAGCTCAATTTGGGGGAGGGGACACAGGAGAGAAACTCTGAATTGACTTGGATGTAGTTTCACATCTATAGCAGATTGGGAGGTCAAAACAGAAGTCAAGTGGCATTTTGGCAAAATATAGAAAGTTATAAAATAGAATCTGTGAAGCTAGAGTTGTATACTAGCTCTAGTAAAATGTATATTTATTGAAAGAACCCAGAAAAATATCATGGAAGTAAAATTCAAGAGGAACATCTGGGCTTCACAGGAACTAGACAGCCGTCAGCCAGCTACTGTTTGTGGCTGTGACTATCGCTTTTCATTTTTAAAAAATGTGCTAGAGGGCATGTGTGCTCACAGAGAGAGAGAGAGAGGGAGGGAGAGAAGGAAAGTGAGAAAGCACTTTCCATGGGGGATGGTCATGTGGCAATCTTTTCTCTTCCATTTCTCCTTTTGAAATTTTGGGCACACATGCACACACACCTGGCATGGTTTTCAGGCCACCAGATCCAGGACTGGAACCTTGCAATAGGCCCTGTGGAATCCAGCAGCCTTAACTGTTATGCCACTGGCTGCCTCCCGACTGTCTCTTCTAATCAGTTTTCCTCAGGGATGTGGTGCTAATCTTCTCTTAGTAAAAGCCAAGATGAAACAGGTAGCTTCCTCTGCTGACTCATGGTCTCCCTTCCTCCACAGTGTGGGTGGACATGGTTCTCTGCTAGTGCTCATGAATATGTCATCTCCACATGACTTGTAACTTGCCACCAAGCCATTACATTCTTTAAGCTTCTTCTTTGAAAGTTTTGAGAAGGAATCAGCTTTGACACTGTACCCTGGGGTCATGTTCCTTAGATTAGGACTCTACCCTGATTCAGACATGGGGGTCAGAGAATGAGAAATTGTCCAAATCAAACATGGCTACTCAAGGCAGTCACATTATCAGTGGTGTATGGGTTGGACAGTTCCAGTGGAGAGTCTTGGGTGCAGAGGCTTGCCCAATTTCTAATTACTTTTACTTGTACCTATCTTAGATCCCTCTCTATAATACAACTTCCTTGAAAGCTGGGGCTCTAACTGACCCCTGCTTAACTATAACATATTTCATCTGCCTTTCACATTTGGAAGAGTTCAGTGAATATTCCCTGAATGAATGCACATCCCTAAATTTGTTCTCTGTTCTATAATATCATTTCTGAATAGATAGTGTTCAGGCCAATATTTGAATAGAATTAGCCCAGTTGCTCAGGGTCAGCAGGAGAGTAAAGCCAAAATACCTAGATTAGAGTGTGACCTTCATGTGGGTGGAATTCCTGGCCGGACACTATAAAGAAACATCCTTAGAGTTACCATAAACAAAGGATTTTTTCCCTAGAAACTGAGCTTCTTACTTTCTCATTATCCTAGAGTCCTCTTACTGCCATGGAAATTGGCTAGAGACCACATTTAATCTTTGAAGCATTTAAGTGATAAATTAGAACTAATTTAAAGAAGAGGAGCAAGTAGTACTCTACAGGGAAATAATTCCTCGTCTTCTCTTTCTGACACTTGGATGATTTTTCTAAATTAAAATCTCCAAGTTTATTAACAATCACTGCCTTGGTTTGTAAAGAAATCCAAACATTTCAAGTTTCCAGGTGCACTAATTAAAAGGGCTCTATTTAAATGGTGGCACTGTCTCGATGCCAGTGATAACCATTTAGAATCATAAAAATATTGGGACCAGCAGTTAGTGTAATGACTATGTCGCTGGACTCCCACGTAGTCGACTGCGGTTCGCGTCCTGGACCCGGTGGCTTAAACCTCACGCCGGGCGCGTGTGCGTGCGTGCCCAAGATCCCAAGAGGAGAATGGAGGAGAAGGGCTTGCGGCGTGACCATCCCCCCTGGGGGGGTGATTTCTCACTTTCTGTCTCTATGTCTCTCTCTGGCTGTCTGGCGAGTGCACATGCCCTATAGCAAAAATCTCTCCAAAAAAAAAAAAAAAAAGAATCATAAAAATATTGACCCTGAAGGAAGTTTATAGATAACTTAATCCTTTTCAATTCATAGGGGGAAGAAACTGAGGCCAATGCAGAATGGGACTTATTGCACATCAAGGAACAGAGTCACAACTCCCACCCACCTGGTCCAGGGTTCTTTGGCCCTAAGGAAATCAGCACGGCTGTAAGCATTTAGAGAATGCTTTAAATTACCAGCATGGATAACATGAGTAGTCTTTGGCAGTATATATGGTTAAGCCCATGGAGTAAAGTAAAAAATCCTCCATCCTGAAGAAAAGAGATGGCTCATTCTCTGGAGCATCTAGCCAAGGATGCTCAGAGGTTGCATAGAGGCCTGACACAGCTGAGCTCATACAGGGCCCTGTGAGTTCCTACCATGAGACAGGCACAATGTCCAATACTCAAGCTGCATGAATTTCCTAAACCACACAACCCACCTATGAAATCAGCATGATTATCTTCATTTTACACATGAAGAGACAACTGAGACATTTGAGTGATTTTCCCAAGGTCACATACCAATGTCACGTACTAGTACCTGAGCTAGGATTTGTGCTCAGGTCTTTCAAGACAAAAAACCTATTTTCTTAGCCAGAGATTACATTTGAGTAGAAGCTCCATTGGGAGACATTAGTAACAGTGTGAACTTCTCAAGGGAATTTCTATATTTCCTGTGCTTTTAGATTTTTGTGGATACTAGAGCCTGCCAGGAGAATTTCTGCATCTCTGGGTCAGCCTGAGCTGACTGGCCTCTCAGCCTAGGGCAGATTTTTATCACAAGATTAAAAACTGCTCAGCATGCTTTTCAGGCTATCAAGGTAGGACAGTTGGCTTGGAATAGGGCCAACTCTGGGTTTATTAATTTATCCCTTATAGAGAGATTTTCCATTTGTTTAGAATGTGAACTTAAGAATGCTAAAGTTAAAAGGATTATGTAGAGATTTGGCATGATTTCCATATTATAAGAAGGAAGAAACAACAACTTTATGACATAGAAACTATTATTATGTACATTTTGCAGATAAGAAATAATGTGGCAGGCATGGTACCAAGGTTCAGAGAGTCTAAGGGACTTGTCCTAGGGCACCTGTGCTAAGTTTAGGCTGTAAAGTCAGTCATCAGGCTCTTAATCATAAACACTGCTGCTTTTAGATCAGTCTTGAAAGCTCATTCCAGTGCCACCGTTTTTTTGTTTTGTGACTGAGTACCAGGAAAAGGTCTCACCAAGTACTCATGTTAATAAGTAGGTCAATGCCATGGAGCTCAATCTTCTAGGAAACTGTTTTCCCACCCCAGGTCAAGGAAGCTTAGATATTTACCCACCAACTCTCTTTCATCATGGTTGAAGGCTGCCCCTGTGAGCATTCATTTCTGGCTTGTCTTGGGCATATGTGGGCTGAGCATGACCTGCATTGACTAAGACCCTGTGCAGAGAGCTGCAGGTGCTTGCAGGAGAAAGCCCACAGTGAGTAAGGTAATCATAAGTACCAAGGATGGAACATCCTTGACATCATGCTAGAGTCCATCACTGGTCAGCTGGAAGTATGCTTTTCATCAACAGGCTTGCACATTTATGAACTACAGAACATTAATCATAGTTAATGAGATTATAAGTCATGCTTTGACTAAAGTTAAAACGGTTATTTCAGCTACATGTAATGGAACTCAACTAGTTTAGATTAAAAGGGGAACTTGTAACTTGAGCTAGTTCAGGTTAAAAGAGGAACTTACCTGGCTCATGTAATCAAAGCCAGAAAGGATAAAGATGCAACTGGCCTCCAGGATGGAGCTGGCAGACCCAAAGCCTGTGCTGCACCTCTTCTCTGTGTTTGCTCTCTTACTGGATGCTAGCTTCTTCAAAGATGCCGAGGGCTTGGCCTCCCTTCCAGAGAGGAAAAGACTCTTTTTCCCTTGGAAGCTGTCCTTGAAAATCTTCACGTTGGAACTTGGCTCTGTTTGGGTCAAGTGCCCACTCCTTGATCATTCCTGTGACCTGGAAAGATCATGAAAGTAGAGAACAACACCCATTTTCTGCAGGAAGTGGGGGCCGGGGTAGGAGTCAAAGTGGGTGAGGTTCCCACGATTATGGAGGATAACAGGGTAGATAAAATATATCTGCTCAGAAAAAAACAGTGGCCTCACAGATAGTATGTGGAAGATCCAAATTTAACTCTATGCTTAAAAAGCACATTATTACAGAACTAAAGAAAAAGAAAGTCAACTTTAAGGTTATTGGGAACAAAAGCGCACTAGTATTGAGTGATTGTCCTGTAGCACACGCTCTGGCATTTGTACACTGTTGCAGAGAACACGGCGGAGGAAATGTGGTCCAGAGAAGCGGATTATCTCCTCCTTGTCTGCTCATTCATCCAATTACTTTCTGATGCCCAGGCACCAAACATACCCTGGAGGATTGCAATAAGATAAACGAACTCCTGTCACCTTCGAAGCTCACCTTCGTCAGGAACCGTCTGCCTCAAGGCCCGGTTCGCGTCTACCTTATCCAGGGATTCTTCTCCCCCTACTAACGCTCCAGCACAGTCACCTGCTCACGGGCCCACTTAACTCCATCGTAGATCTGGGCCGGGCAGGGCGGTGGCCTTGTACTCCTGACCCCTTTGGAGCCTGGGGAGCCCCTGCACCGGCTGGATCTGATTCCATCACCCGCTGGGGGAAGTGGCAGGATAAAGGTCCGGCTGGCTCAGTGGATGCGGGAGCGAGGGGGCGAGCTGAAGGGGCGTGACAGCTGCCAAGTTAGAAAAGGCTCTCCCTGCCCCTGTCCAGCCCCCGAGCTGGTTGGGGGCGGCGCCCCCTTGCCCAGCTCCGGGCGGCAAGCCAGGAGGGGCTGGCGCAGGTAGCTTGGCCGCCGCCCGGGAGCCAGCGCCAGGCGCGGGGCTGTCGCGGTGGGATGGGGCGGCTCGGGTCCCGCCGCCTCGTCCTGCTCGCTACCTGCCTGGGGCTCTGCTGGGCTTGCGGGGCGCTCGGAGGTACGCGCCCTAAACTTCCCTTCCCCGTCCCTTCCCCGGCCGGCCGCGCGTGGAGCCCGCTTGGAGCCGTGGGCGAGCCGGGAGGAGGGCGCGGGCGGGAGCCCCTTCTGTGCTCCGAGAGCGCGGCGCTGGGCGGGTCGGGTGCGTGGGAACCGTCCCGCGGCGACCGGGCTTGTGACTCTCGGCCAGGCCTTTCCCGGCCGGGGCGGCTGCGGGAGGAGACTGCTCCGCCCTGCGCAGTGGCCTCCGCTCAGCCCCGGCAAACTTCCAGCTCCCGGGCTAAGCCAGTTCCGGGAGCCCAGTCCGGGCCTGTTCCACAGCTCCGCGGGGCCCTCCCGGAGGCTTTGGAGTTGAAAAAGTCGGCCTCCTGACATGGCCTCCAAGGAGCGAGTGAATGATTCCTGTTGTTTCCGCTTCTGTTTTAGTTCTGTCCCTTGTCCAGCGGGGGTGCGGGTTACCCGACTGCACGTGACCATCACTGATCTGGGGACCTTAAACTCACCTGGGAAATCCTGTGGCCACTGGCCCATTGTCCCATAAGTCCTCCACATATCCGCCCTTCCACATTAAGTTTTCTGGGTGCAATTAGATAGCTGCGCTTTACATTTCTATGGCTCTTTTCAGACATTAAACATTTCTAAGAACATAATTATTTAGACTTTTTGCATGATTGAACCCTATACTTTGGGCCTTCCTATCCTCTACAGCTCTTTAAAATTTAATTCAGTTCAACGAAAGTCTTTCTACTAGACGTTTTTAGAGAACAGATTCTCAGTCAAAGGCCTTGTTTCTCTAGTATTTGAACTGAATTCTGAAGACTTCTTTTCTGCATTTTAGGCAAGGGCAAATAACGGGCATTGCTTGCCAACGGTGCTGGATGGTTTCATTAGGAGCTTCGGAGTAAGGTTCCAGGGGACGAGGGGTCCCTGCCGTGGACTCTCATCCTTTCCCTGTTGAGGTGGAGAGAGGGTTTTGTCTCCAGCTCTGCTCCTTCCTCAGCTTCTTCCTTCCTTTTTGAAGCTTTTACTGTCCCCGTCCTTGCCCCTTCCTGGGAACTGGAGGCCTGGGGCTGATGCAGCATGGCTGGGAGGAGGACAATTGGACTGCAGTCCCGGGAGATCTGAGAGGGCAGTAAGTGGTGCTGGGGGACAGATTGGGTGGTGATGAGGGAAGAGCTGGTGACCCTAATGGTCAACATCAGCGACAGGAAGCTCTTGGCTTTGGAGTTAGATGGACTGGACTTCTATCTGCGGGCCATTGTATAGTCTGTGTGACTTTGGGGAAGTCAGTTTACTTCTTTGGGTGGTGATTTTTCTTCTGTAAAACTGAGATGATAATAGCTTCCTCACAGAGGCCTGGAGAAAATTCTATGTAAGATGGCCTGGAAGCCTGAGAACCACTTGGTAAATACTCATTTCTGTCCTTTCCTGTTCATTACCCACCTTCTCCCCATACTTGCAATTAACTTGGGTAAGAGCTAACGGGTCTTAGATATCTGCTTAGAGGTAGTAAATGTGGATAAAGGAGATTTCTTGAATGAGGAATTTCATAGCACATATTTTAACACGTCTTTTAACAAGGTCTTCATCCTTGGCTCTGATTGCATGACAGATATTGGATGCCTATGTCTTACCAAAATCTAGCTTGGGGTACTGGAAGGAATATTTTCTTGAGTGTCCAGATGTGTGACGTTATCTTTTTGGGTGATTCAGACTGTTATCTGGAGGAATCGAATTGTTAGACACTTGGGTGAGCACTGCTTTCAGTCCTTGGAGGACACAGGGTGATGTGACCTCTTTTTTGGGGGAAGTCTCACTACAGCAGAAGCCTCTTTTGTCTGGTAGAAAGATATGGTCTCAGTAAAAATATCTGTAACATTCACACCTAGTATATCCCTACTTGTAAGTCATTATTAGTACTACTCTTACTAGCCACTTTCTTAAGGTACAATATACACAGTAAACCCATGTTTTCAGTAGTGCAATAATTTCTCATTTTTTGACTCCCTTCATGTCAGATGTCTTTGGTTATTTCTCTGTTATTATTTTGCATTGTAACAAGGCTGGGGAAGACCTTGTCCAGGCATGAAAGTGCTGGCACTACTTGTTCCTTTTTCTTACTGGTCCTTTCATTATATATATTATTCCCCGCTTATTTGCAGAGAATGCGTTCTAAGACCTTTCATGGGATGCCTGAAACTGCAGGTAGTACCGAACCCTATAGATACTATTTTTTCCAGATCTAGTATAATGTTTAATTTGTAAATTAGGCACAGTAAGAGATTAACAATAACTAGCAATACAATAGGACAGTTATGACAATACATCACCATCATTACTCTTGTGCTTTGGGACTGTTAATAAGTAAAATAGGGGTTACTTGAATATAAGCACTGCAACACCATGGTACTTGGGCTGATAACCAAGATGGGTACTAAGTAATGGGGTAGCATATACAGCGTGGATACACCTGACAAAGGAATGATTCATTTCCTGGGATGGAAGGTGGGGGGGTTGGAGTGGAATGGCTTGCAATATTAGAGCACTTCTCTGAATAGTACACAATTTAAACTTATGACTGTTTATTTCTAGAATTTTCTTTCATATTTTCTTTTTTTTTGGGGGGGGGGGAGAGGTTTTCGCTATAGGATGCGTGCACTTGTCAGAAAGACAGAGAGAGACAGAGAGACAGAAAGCAAGAAATCCCCCCCCCGGGGGGGGGGGGGGGGTTGGCCACGCTGCAATCCCTTCTCCTCCATTCTCTTCTTGGGACCTTGGTCACGCATGCACACGCGCCCGGCATGAGTTTAAGCCACCGGGTCTGGGACTTAAACTGCGGTTGACTATGTGGGAGTCCAGCGACATAGCCATTATGCTAACTGCTGGTGTCATTCTTTCATATTTTCTGACCCTGGTTGACTGTGGGTAACTGAGACCAAGTAAAGTGAAAGTGTGGATGAGGGGAGGTAAGTAAGGAGGGGGCTATGTTTAACCTATGGTTTATTTGCTGGACTGCTTTAAGCATCTGATCTTTTGGCGTGGACTTTGTTTAGTTACAGTGATGGAATGTAGTTGGTAACCCAGTTATCCAGGAAAACCTGAATGTGGTTTGTCACTGAGTGGAGAGAGAGAGACGGGGTGCCACAGTCAACACTTCTGCATTGTGGAACTCTGGCTCTTCCCTCAGGAGACTTGCCCATGAGCTAGTGAACACGTGACTGGCTCAGATACAAACAAAGGCAGGATGCCTATGAGCCTGTACGTCAGAGATGCAAAGTCTTCAGCTCTGATACTTTTAGATGACAACAACCCCAGAGGGCCTAATATTTTCTTTTGGCTCCCCAGTCAATATCTTGGTACCCCTCTTGACCATCTCTGTCCCAAAGCTGTGGTGTCCAAACTCAAACGCTTTCAGGAGCCAGTGAGTCAGAGTGAGTGAAGTAGCAGCTGGTGTGACGGGGTGACAGGGACTGGATGGTGGTCCCAGGTGGGGAGTGCATTGTCAGAGCATCCACACTCCATGCATGGTTGCTGTACTGTGGAAGTGAATAGGCCCAAGGTGGCCTGCTCACCTGATTTTGCAGAGAAACCAAGAATTCTAGATTTTTATATAGTCTCCTGGTTTTAATTCTTTTTTTTTTTTTTAAATAGGGCTGTACTGGTCATACAAAACACAAAAGGACCTCATAACCTTTGCTCCTGGGCCCTTTCCAATGCTACTATCTTATTTATTTATTTATTTATTTATTTATTTATTGATTGATTGATTGTATTTATATTTAATGTTTATTATAGGTATTTCTCCCATGAATGAGAGAGGCTGAAAGGCAGAGAGACAGCATTCCCAACAGTGTCTTGACATCACAATCTACCATCAGCCTCAGCCAGCCCCAGATCACGCCCCGTGTATCTAGGGTGGTTTCTGAATGCAAACCCAGAACTTTCCCATCTTGAGTCAGCCTCGTGGAGCATCACATATAACTGCTGTGCCACTGTCCAGCCTTATTGACATCTGTATTCACAGCACTTAGACCAGCGACCTACAAATAATAGGTGCCCAATAAATATGGGCGACTGAATGACAAAGTGTGGCTGGGGAGTGACAGGCAGAAAAGCCGTCCCCAAAGATGTTCACATCCTACACCTGGAACAGGTGAATATGTTGCTTTACATGGGAAGGACAATTTGCAAGTGTGATTAAGTTCAAGATTTTGAGTTGAGTTATTTTGCATTATTTTGGATGGGTCCTAGATGTAATCACAGGATCTGAAAAGAGGGATTCAAGAGAGTCAGTCAGAGCTGTGTAAAATACTCAGTTCTTTGGGTTCAGGCCTCCCTAGAGATGCAGAATGAAAAACCACAAACACGAGTAAGGTACAAAAGAATTTTTTAAAAGGAAGTTGAGGATTTTTGACAGAAAAGAATACACTCCATGCCAGAAAGACACGTGAGTGGATAACTGCCTTAGTTCAACTGCCCTGGGAATGGGGTTAGGTGTTCCCTTTATGGTGGGGTCTTGTCATGAATACTTAGGAACGAAGATCTGTCCTTGTAGCTGGTTCCTTCATTTGCATTTGCGGGCTTTTATCTGTGCTTGTGTACTTCTTGCCAGGTGAGAAATTTGATTATTGCATGCCCAGTATGGACTTTGAAGCTATGAGCATCTGTATAGGGTTGATTCTGCACATATCAGTTTATTGCCCTGAGTGGAAAGTGGGATGTTGACCAAATATCCCAGAGAATTCCCATGTGCATATGAGGAATAGCGGGGGGGGGGGGGGGGGGGAAGTAGATTACCTAGGGAACTAGCAGTTGGCGTAATGGCTATGTCGCTGGACTCCCACGTAGTCGACCACGGTTTGCATCCTGGACCCGGTGGCTTAAAACTCACGCCGGGCGCGTGTGCGTGTGTGCCCAAGATCCCGAGAGGAGAATGGAGGAGAAGGGATTGCGGCGTGACCATCCCCTCTGGGGGGTGATTTCTCGCTTTCTGTCTCTATGTCTCTCTCTGTCTATCTGGCGAGCGCACGTGCCCTATAGCGAAAATCTCTCAAACAAACAAACAAACAAACCAAAAAACAGTAGATTACCTCTCCTCTCTTGACGCTAGGGGGTCTAGCTCAATCCCTGGTAATAGTGATTGATGTGTCTGATGTCCCCTTTGTTGCATATTGGGACTCCCTGCTCAGAATATCTACCTATAACAGTGTGACAAGGGAAGCAAAGGTCAGAGTGCTGTGATTGCCGGCTGAGGGCCACGGCCAAGGGATCCTGGGAAGGGCAAGGAAGGGATTCTGGTCTAGAGCCTCCAGAAGGAATGCAGCCCCACAGATGCCCGAATTTTAGTTCAAGGAGACCAATTTCAGACTTCTGACCTCCAGAACTTGCAGAATACTAATTTTTTGTTGTTGTTTAAAGCCAGTAAATTTGTGGTAATTTGTTACAGTAGCAATGGGAATCATACAGGGAATTTCTGTGCTAGTAAAAGAGAAAATGCAAGAGCCATTTAACTGGACGGGCATGAGGTAGCAGGTACCATCAGAGAGGAGTGCAGGCTGGAGGAGCTGGCAGCTTTAGGTGGAGCTTTAGGGAAGGCTTTGTCACTGTGGGGAGTGAGCCTGGCTCCAGTACCGACTCCTGTGCTTGGAAGGGTGACTGGGGCCTGGAAGGCTCCTACACCAGCAGAGAGCAAAGAAACACATGAACGACACATTCGAGTATCCAGCAAAGAGCACAGGCTACCCAGCACTCAGGAGGGATTGTCAGCTAACCCAGGGCAGGCCGTCACCAAGGCTGCCTCATGCACAATTCCAGGGCTGCTGTATGTGTTGGAGACTACAGGAATAGCTCCCCCTGGAGTTGTGCTAGGCCCAGTCTCCGTGGCCATATACAGTGGGCCTGTGGAAGCTGCACTGAAAGAAGGCAAGGGCAGGGTAAACTGCTATTTCTCCTTGTAACCTGAGGTCTTAGCACATAACAGTTGATATGGAGGTTATTTTGTGAGGAACAGGTGAAGAGCTGAGAACCTGCCAGTGGTGCTCTGCAACAGCAAGAAGTCCAGGGCTGTTGACTGCTCTGGCAACCCAAAATTTGCATCTTCACTGTAGGCCTGGGTCTACTACCTTCTCCTACCTGCTCCCCTCCAGTTGTGTAAGTAAGATAGTTACAATAGGGATGAACTTCCAAGCTACCCCCTCCAGCTCGTTGAACATCTCCCTGATCACCTACCTGCCCTGCAGCCACCAAGTAAGTATCTCTTCCCTTATTGATGTCGTTCATGTGTTTCTTTGCTCTCTGCTGGTGTAGGAGCCTTCCAGGCCCCAGCTACCCTTCCAGGCACAGGAGTCGGTACTGGAGCCAGGCTCACTCTCCACAGTGACAGAGCCTTCCCTAAAGCTCCATCTACCTTACTTTAATGCCTTATTCCACCCTGCCCTTACTTTAATTTAGTGGATCTAAGTTTGGTGGCAGAAATTTAGAATTTTTCCCTGTTGGTTTGTCTTTCTTCCTTTCATTCTTTCTTCCTTTCTTTCCTTGGTCTCTCTTTCTTTTTCTTTTTTAAATTTCCTAGAGGATACTCTCCCTGTTCAGCAGGACACAGAGAGAGAAAAAGTGAGAAAGCATAACCCATGGGGATAGTCATACCACAATCCCTTCTCCATCTCTCCCTTTTTTGGAGATTTTGGGCACACATGCACATGCACCTGGCATGTTTCTCAAGCCATCAGGTCTGGGATTTAAACAGTATGGTCAGCCATGTGAAATCCAGATGCTTTAGCCACCATGCCATTGGCTTGTCCCTAGGTTTTTTTTCAATGAATAACAGAGATTGGGCCTCCCAGATCATGGTGGATATTTGTATTAAGGTTTTTTCCTTATTTGTAAAAGACTTTTTATTTCTTATAGGCTCTGAATAAGATTATTTCTCTCTGAAATAAAAATTCAACTTCATTAATAAGCCGACAATGTTGACATCTAGTAAAACACTACAGAGATCCTTAAGAATAGCTCTGTGGGACAAAATGGCTCTCCTTGGGAGCAGTATTGACATAATGACTATGTTTCTGGACTCCCATGTAGTTGACCGTGGTTTGAGTCCTGGGCCCGGTGGCTTAAACCCTGCCTGGCGTGTGTGCGTCTGTGTCCAGAATACCATGAGGAGAATGGAGGAGAAGGGATTGTGGCTTGGCCATCCTCCGTGGAGGATGAATTCTCTCTTTCTGTTTTCTGTTTCTCTTTGTATTTCTGGCGAACACGTTGGCACTATAGGAAAAAAAAAAGGTCTTCTTTTCAGGTGAAATTTCTAATCTCAAATGATGCAGCATAAGTGAGATCTATTTTGTAGTACAAGACCTCTTCTTAGGACTGAATCTTAGGACTTTGCATAATGCAATCAGCTTAGCAGAGATATTTTGGTTTTGTGATTTCATTTAAAAAATAGGCTTCTATACTTAACAATATTTTTAGAACACATTTGGAAGAATGACAATGCATATAAAAGCACAATATAAAATTACTAAACATAGGGACCAGCAGATGGCATAATGGTTATGTTGCTGGATTCCCATGTAGTAGATTGTGGTTTAAGTCCTGGACCCAGCGATTTAAAACTCATGCCAGGTGTGTGTGCATATGTACCCAAGATCCCCAGAGGAGACTGGAGGAGAAGGGATTGCAGCATGGCCATCCCCCCGGGGGGGGGGGGGGGGGGGAGTGATTTTTCGTTTTCTGTCTCTCTGTCTCTCCAGTGACTACGCTCTATAGCAAAAAAATTTCTTTCTCAAAAAAAAAAAAATGACTGAACATATTATATTATGAGAAAGTAATTTAAATTTTCTGTGAAACAGCAGTTCTGAAATCTTTTTTGAAATGCTTTGTTAACTAGTTTCTACGCTTTCTTGTTGGATAAAAACTATCCTCACACCTCCACTAGACTGATCTTTCTAAAACACAGAACTGATCTGTCTTTCTCCAACTAAAAACCACTTAATGCTACCCCACGGTCTGCAGAATAAGGCTCAGCTTCCTTCATAAGGAAGATTCATAAGGCTCTCCGGTGAGTGGCCCTTTGTCAAATGGTGAGTCACTCTTTGCTCCCTAAGTGATCGTTGAACATTTCTTATCACTTTGTATCAGTGAAACACAGCAAAATGAACCCAAAGCTCCCTGCAGCCTCCACTTCTCAGTAAGTGGATACCAAGCCAGCAATCTGGAAATTGCTCCCTTGCCCTCTCCCTTTGCCATATGATGCCAGTTCCATTTTATAAGTGAATCCATTCTGCTTCTCCTTCTCTCTGCTTCCCTGCACCTTGTCATCCCTTTTGTCTGTGTTTCAGCCAAGTCATCTTCTAAGTTTCAGTCTGATCATGTGTGCCATTTTCTTGTTAATCTCTTTCTAGCCCTCATTGAATAGAGTCTAAACTCTTTAACTTGGCTCTAAGTCCATCATTCAATGACTACCTACTATGTGCCAGGCACTGTCTAGGCACTAAGAATTAGGCAGCAATCAAAATTAACAGCAGTTAATCAAAACTGACCTCAAAGTCCTACAGTCATTTTGGAGTGGGGTGGTCTTGGGATCAAATAATTACAAAAAAAGTGAATATTGAAGATGTTAGCACTTATGATAAGGGCCTTGAAAGAAGTATCCAGCCACTGGTGGTGTGCATTTGTGTGTGTGTGTGAGGGCACTTTGGAATGGTCAGGAAGTCTTTCAGATGGACAGGATGGCTTTTGGCCTCTGGCCATTTGCCTGGTGATCTTTGTTCTGCTGAAGCCTCTACCCTGTTGCCCCCTCACACTGTGCTCGGCAAAACTGGACCTGTGGTTCTCTGCATTCACCTCTCTCCCTTACCTGCTGTCTCTTTTTTTGTTTCCCTTTCCTCTTTATATCTGGTCTAACCTCTAGGTCTTCTCAGAAACCATTGCCTTGTCTAAAGCCCCCTTACTCTATCTCCTTGATTAGACTGAGTGCTTCTATTGTGGTCTACACTGAACAATTAATAATCAAGCAACTATAATTGCTCAATTAGCAGTCTTTCTTGATTATCATCGAATTCTCAGAATTAAACAAAATACTTGTTACATTTGTGCACAGAATTACTTGTACATAGGCTGGAACACTTAAATCTGTCTGGGAAAGACACTTTACAGTTGAATTCCTCCCTCCCTAATACCCAGATGGCCCCATATGAATTTCTGTTATGCCAATTTTTACTATTTACTTTTTTTTAATTTCTGGAGAGAACTTGTGCATGCATGAAAGACACATGGGCCGGGGAGGGGGGGAGAGAGACACTGTAATCCTTCCTTCATTTCTGTATTCTGTCAGGATTTTGGGCATACACACATACATGCCTTAATTCCCCCCCCCCCCCCAAGCTACTGGGGCTGGGATTTGAACTATATAATCTGCCATGTGGGATCCAGCTTCCTTAAAAATCGTGCTATGAGACTGGTCCTGTTGTACCAGCTTTCTAACTTTGCTTAGGTGCACTCTTTCCAGGCAGCTTTCTCTTCTGATAGATTCTAAGTCCTTTGTTTTATTAATTTTGTATTTTCAGCCCTTGACTATACCTGGCACATGGTGGGTGCTCAATCGATAGTAAACCAAACAAAAAAGTGAAACAAGCCCAAAACTGAAACTAAAAAACCAGAGAGATGGAGCTTGAAGAAGGGATGGGGACCAATTTTATGGTGGAAATAATGAGTGTACTAAAATCACCTCCTAGTGGAAATTGCAGAGCAATATAAATCTTTATCTTCCACGGTAGATAGTTAGCCTATTTTACTACCAAACTGTGTCATTCATTCAACCATTTCACTTTTTGTGTAAGCACACAAAAACAAGAAGTCATCTCCGATTTTTGCTCAACTTTACAGTTTCACTAATACCAAATCATACTTTTTCTTCACTGGAGGTAGGGATTTTTCTTTTCTTCTTCTTCTTCTTCTTCTTCTTCTTCTTCTTCTTCTTCTTCTTCTTTTTTTTTTTTTTTTTTAACCAGGAAGCAATTTCACTTGTATTTCTGTTTGCTCTCTATTGTTATTTTGAGATGCTTATAGAAAGCCACAAAAGTTGGAGTCAACTTGAATGTATGTGAGGACACAAACTGGCTTTAAGCAGTCAACCTAGAGTTTTCTAACCTATTTCCTTGTTTTTTTTTTTTTTTTTTTTTTTCCTGAGGCAATGGAAATTTCTGGCCACCAGCTGGGAGTAGAATTGATTTAGTGCCAGAGAGGTAAAACATGGGAAAATATAGGGATATTGTTTATTAGTCATTCTCAGCAGTAGGCTTTATGATTTAGAAAACATTTCCTGGTTTTGAAAACTTAACAATACCACCGCTAAGTCTGTCAAAAATCGGGTCGGGGGGGGAATTCAGTAATGGGAAGGCAAGGAGGATAAACTCAGATAGTTAGTTACCTTGTACATGTTGGTTTCAACTTTAAGGGCCTTAGTTCTACATTCTGTTTTTGATTTTCTATTTATGAGTTTGATTGAATTGAATTACTAGTGCCTGTTTTAACTGAAGGAAGGGTGTGAATGCATATCTGAGGGATTCTGTAGGGAGCATATTCATCTCTATATCAACTTCGTATCTTGGAAAAAATAATGAATTGGTGATTGGCAAAGCTTGGTTTTTGCCCTAGCTGTCTCTAACTATTGACTTCATACCAGTTGCTAAGTTTCTCCAGGTCTGAAGTTACTCAGCTGTGAAATGAAGACTCTATTATGCTAGGTCGGTTTAGTTAGTTCAATATATGCTTGCTTGCTACATAGCCATTTCAGTTGAGGTTCTCTGGAGAGAAAGCCCAAGATAGGGATTCTTGTGCAAGTGAATCATTGAGTGATTTCTCCCAGATGAAAATGTCAGGAAGTGAGTGAAGCAGGATAGGGCAGGAGAAGGCAATTAAAGATGTGGTTTAAGCTGATGTCATCTCAGCCTGATTCCAGAGAGGGCTTGAGAGCATGAATGATAGCACAGAATTCTACATCTGTTTTCATCAGTTATTCTACAGGGTAGGGAATGGGATTTCACTGGACTTTCTCGATACAATAATTCAGCTGCTGGGGTAGGGATGCACCAGCCTGTTAAAAGGGATCTAATTGGGAAACTGGCAGAATCTATGACACCACCTGTGTGCCAGACACTATGCTAGGTACTGGAGAGACAAAGATACAAAAGATATGGTTCCTCATCTTAGGAAATTCATAGACTCCCACAAAAGATAGATGCATAAATGAGTGATTTCTATGCAACAGTGGTCAGTGCTGGGATAGATACAGAGTGTTGTACAAGCAAAGAGGAGAGGCAGACATTGCAGATTGGATTCCTCAAAAGCAGACACTGAGATGAAGGCAACCATGCAAGAGCTTTACTAGGGAGTGTTTTGGGGTCAACATCTGAGGAGGGAAAGGAAAGGAACAGAAGCGGAGGAATCTGAATTGAGATGAAAGAGAGAAATCAAGCCGCAGTACAGTCTCAGTGGAAGCTTCAGCTGGACTTGGGAGTTTTGAGGTTACCAGAAGCAGGGCAGGGACCAACAGATGGCGTAATGGTTACATCACTGGATTCCCATGTAGTCGACTGTGGTTTGAGTCCCGGATCCAGTAGCTTAAAACACGCAAGGTGCTTGTGCGTACATGCTCAGAATCCTGAGAGGAGAATGGAGGAGAAGGGATTGCAGTGTGACTATCCCCCAGGGGATGATTTCTTGCTTTCTGTCTCTCTGGAGAGCACACATGCTGTATAGCAAAAAAAAAATCTCTCTCTCTAAAAAAAATAATGATACCAGAAGCATTCATAGCAGCTGGAGTACAAAGTCCTTTATTCCTCAAAGGGGTTCAGAGTGGTATTTCAGAGTCTACTGCAGTCTGGCCCTTGCATCTCTTGGGTTCACTTCCTTATGTAGATTCTGGAAACAAAGGCTGAATGATGATAATCTTTATTATCCTTATCCATTATAGACCTTCTTACAGTTGACTGGCATCTCTGCTGGTCTCAGTGGCTTCCTGATTAAGTGAATCAGACTTTCATTCCCAAGGGGTGTAAACTCCTGCTCTTTTGAGGCTGGGGTGACTTATTTGCTGCCAAGGAAGTAACAAGAGGCATGTCAGGGATCGCATGGGTAGTCCTTGTGTCCCCATCATCTAGCAGTAGTCCTGTCTCTTCCTGATGGTTCAGGGTCAGTATTACCCTGGAAAATTAGGGACATACTTTCTTGTCGGCTAATTCTTGATATGAGGAGACCAAATGTCCAGGTAGAACTGATGATATAGAGGAAAACTTGCTGGTCCCTGAGGGACACATTCTTCTCTGGAAACCAAAAACATTGACACCTAGATTTATGGGGATAGGAATACAGATTCCTCAAGCGGGTTACTGAAAGAGATAGTAAATGAGGCCACTCCTGACCTAGCCTCTTTGGTGCTCAGACCCAAATAAAATAGTATTTCAAAAAGTTTATGGGAAAATGGAATCCAAGTATAAGTTTATTTTGGTACAACAAAGTTTTTTTGAAATCCCAGTTTTTTTGTAATATGCATTTTCTGTGAACTTTCTGAAGGCTCCTTGTGTTATACCTCCTGGAGACACAGTAAAGATTTTTAATTTAAAGTGTATATTATATGCTGGAGGATGGAACCCCATCCTGAGTAAGTATTGGGTATTGCCTCTGAGATGGTGATTTAATTGTACCTTTATCAGGTTATAAAGCCAATAGCTTTAGTGGTGTTGTGTGTGATAGGACCAGTAGATCCACTAGGAAGATCCATTCCCACACCTCCTTTGGAGTAGGTAAGTCTCTTGGACTGATGTGATGTTATTTGATGTCCTATGTTGATGGATCGCACAGCCCATAATTCCTCAGATAGTGGTGCTAGCTGAAGTCTTCTAGGAAATAGAGATAAATACATACCTAGAATGCGAGTCAATTTTTATCAAAATGAACCACTGGCCACTCTGAAGAGGAAGGGTTTCATTGCAGTGAATTTGACACCAGGTAGACAATAGGTCTCCTCTAGAGTTGGTGACACACTGGGAGACTCATTGTTGATTTCTGTTGGAGAAATGTGGGACATTCAGCAGCAGCTATGTCTAGGAAAGCTTTGGTAAAAGGTAGCCCATTTGATTGGGTACATATATAGACCCCATCCCTGCTGCTTCACTATGACTACTTCATTATGCACCCATTGTGCCAACACAGGGTGGCAGATGACAGAGGCTGGCATCTGGTCATTTTGTCTGCCTGGTTGTTTAGTGCATACTGTACTGAATGTTTTCTGGTGGGCATTAACATGTAATCAGAAGATCCTCTCATTTTATGTTCTTGTATTTATCCAAGACCTACCTTGTCCCTTCAATATTTCTTATGCTAGGCTTCTGATCATCCGATTGGTCCTTTTGCCACTATCTGTGAGGTCACTTCTTTTTCCAGAGAAATAACAATTAGGTGTATCATTCAATGTTCTATCAGTTTGGAGGATTTTCCTTCACCACCTCTAAAGGGGGGTTATATAGCCAATTAACTCTTATTTTTGGTCTAATGACCAGGAAGAAAGATGGGGGTCGCATCTTCAGAGGTTGCATGTTATTTTATGGAGAGAGGCTTCTTCAGGTGAAGATTTGGTCTTAATAGGAGAGTGGGCCACTTTTGCAGGCCTAGAGGAGCCAGGGACTCAATTTGAATACATCACTCCAGATGCCCCATTCCATATTTTAGGGCCCCATTCTTACTCACACAGGACCTTGGCTGTGTCAGAGTAAGAAGATCTTAGTTAAGATTATTATTATTATTATTATTATTATTATTATTAACATAACACTTTATTACATTTCCTTACTATGGATCTTCCATTCAGAAAATAGAAATTATCTTTTTATTAAATTGTGGTTCTCTTCCCTTACCCCAGTACAGAGACAATTTAAGAAAGGTTTACATTGGAATTTAATTGCTCATTAGGCCCCAAACTGTGGCTTACAATGCATGACTTTTGAAAATAAGATGACTTATTTTAACATAACCTATTTTGCATAATAAAAATGACTCATGTATCTTTCTATCAAATTGGGTAATTTTCTACAGTAAGTAAAAACACTGTCAATTATTTCCACTTAGCCTTATTTGTTTGTGTCTCCAAATGCTGATTTCTACATTCCTGTAATTTTTTAATAAAATTTCAAGAAAATATTTAAATAACAAAATACACAGGAAGATTTTCTTGAGTAAACAGATAGTTGAAACTAGAGCTTATTATAATCTATTTTAATTATAAGGCAAGCTATTTATTCAAAACATCTGTTTTCCTAGATGTGAAGATAAGTTTTTTTCTTTTAAATGTGGCTATGATGATTGTTTTTACACCAAAGTTCTATTACCTCAAAATAATAAAGTGCTAACATTTCACTTAAGAGAATTTGGCATCATCAGCTTTAAAAAAAATACAGTAAATAATTTCAAGCAAATTAAACTAACCTCATGCCAAATAAAGTCTTAATAGGTGATCAATAAATTGATAATGTGGAACAATCATCAGAAAACTTGGAATGTGAAACACTGAGTTGAATAGGTTGACATCATCAATGTCTTTATCATCACCTCCAATATCATCAAACTGGATTTCATGATCATCTTCAAGACTAAATGTATCTGTTTCATTGATCTTAGCATGTTCTGGAAGCTTGCCATGTGCCTTGAGACTTCTAGTCTCTTCTGCATTGGACTTTTAGATTACATCTGCTTGGGACCAGCCTATGGTGTAATGGTTACATTGCTCAACTCTCACATAGTCGAATGTGGTTCGAGTCTTGGACTCGGTGGCTTAAAAACTTATGCTGGGCACATGTGTGCATGTGTGCCCAAAATTTCAAGAGGCGCATGGAGGAGAAGGGATTGCAGCAGCCATCGCCCCAGGCAGGGAGGCTGATTTCTCTCTGTCTCTCTGTCTCTCCAATGAGCACATGTGCCGTATAGCAAAAATCTCTCAAAAAAGTTATATCTGCTTTGTTATCCTGATATTCTTGCATACCAACCAATATAACGTCTGAAGAATTTGTCCAAACCTTTTTTCTCAGTTTTTCTCTGATATAACTTTACCTGTTCACAACAACTAAACACATTGCCTTGAATTGTCCAGTAGAGAACACCCACTCTCTCTTTTTTTCAGATTCATTCTTGTTCTTACTCCTGCACCTGTTTTTACCTCTTTTACCTTTATTCTTGGGCATGGCAGCAACGGTGACCTCACAGAGCCTTCGACTTCTTATGGGTGGAGGCAGATGACTGCTTTCCAGTGTCTCTTACAGGAAAGGACGCCTTAGTTAGGACTTTAACTTTACTTGGAGCTTGACTACTCCGCTGATTAATTCCTGTGTCTGAATCTCAGCTTCCTTTGTCTTCCCGCTGCAGGGGATGAGAAAGACTTTGTATACTCCTGGGAGCCCTTCTGGCTTTCACATTTTGCAATTGTCAACTAATCCCTCCCAACTTTCCCTTATCTTTTCCCAGAGCTTCATTCAAGCCTAGAAATTGGTACCCAGTTCCATTGTCCACAGAGTTACTGTTTGCCCTATGTTTTTCATTGCTTGATATTTTACAGCTGGGCTCATGTATGCCCTTCTGCTCTACACCGTACCCAATCACCACCAGTGAAATTTCAACGGGGCTCTCTGCGGTCTATCTAACACCGGTTTCGGTGCACTTGGGTAGTAGGTGATTCAACTTTAAATTGCATCCCAGTGTCTGTTTTTCTCAGACCATAGCACCAGTTATTACAAGTTGGGCTCCTGGGGAAGCTGTCTGAGACAGAATTTGTGGGATGTTTATTTGAGAGAGCTCTTAGGACCAATTCCTGTGGAAGAGAAAGAAGCAGTCTTGGATAGAAGAAGAAGGCAAGCTGCAACTCAGTCTCAGTAGAAGCCTGGGCCACCACTCCTATGAGTTCTGACAAAGGAATGATCCCTCAGAGTCATCCTGATTTGGGATGAGAGATCAATGCGCTTTTATACACCCATGGCAGATCTGTGGACCACCCGGGAATCAGTGTGGGCAAGGCAGCTTTCTTCAGGAGAGCCAGTCCCAGAAGTGGGATGACAATATAAAATGAAGAGTCATTGTATAATAAATTTACTAACTTATACTTCTTTTTAATTTTTTTCTAGCATCTTTTTATGGTGAAAGCTATGTGGAGCTCAGCAACATAGAAGTTTCCTCTGAGTTATCTCTTCAATTAAAATTTCAAACCAGCAAGCCACAGGGATTACTTTTTCTTGCATCTGGAGGAAATGACTATTATATAGTAGAACTTCTATCAGGAACCTTACGGGTATGATTTAAAAAAAAAAAATCTTTAAATATGTAAGTATTCCATTACTGTAGAGTAAAACAGTGAGAGAGAAAGAAAATGGAATAGCTATATATGTGGTAATTTGTGTAGGCTGGGATCTTCTCCAATTTTACCAGCATGTCTTAAATATTCTGATTCCCAAGTTTTCTGACTTTAATATGTGTGGGAAGAGTTACCATGCCCAAATTTCTCTTTTTCTCTTTCTCTCTCTTATTTATTTTGTGAATGATCCAATGTTTCCAGTAAAATTGAGATGAGAAATGAAGTGAGATTCATTAACTGTAATTCTTTCTCTTTCAGGTGAGAGTGAATTCGGGTGCAGGTGAACAAGTGCTTCTTTCTGACCCAAGACTTCGTGTGGATGACTTAGTTTGGCATTTGGTGGAACTGTATTATGCTAAGGATAATATTTCTTTGGTTGTGGATAAGCATTATAAGGCAACTAGCCACATGACTGGTGGGAGGCATCTTTTGAACTTTCATGGAATCTACATAGGAGGCCATGCGGGACTCAATGTCCCTTCCCTAAATGGAGAACTCCTCAATTTCCGTGGATGTATGAAAGATGTGATATTTAACCAGAGGGAGATCCTTATGTCCCTTAGGTCTTATCCTGGTTTTAAGAAGGTTTATGAGGTGTCACTGGGATGTAGTGATGAGTTTTTTGCAGGGGAGGATGAAGTCATTAATTTCTTTAGCTCCAGATCCTATGTCACTTTTTCAGAATGGAAGGCCCAAGGGGAGGCACTATTAGAGTTTGGTTTGCAGACTGGAACTCCACAGGCCTTGCTTTTATTTCAGTCAGGCCAAGAAGGAGATTTTGTTGCTTTGGAAGTAGATGAAGGTCTGCTGAAGGCTCACGTAGGAAGAGGTAATAATAAAACTAAGTTGTCCTCTTTTAGCTTAGTTAGTGATAACAAGTGGCACATTATTCAACTCAAATTAACAGAAAGGTATCTGGACCTAATGGTAGATGGACAAAGAGTAAGGACTTCCTTGCCTTTGCAAAGCAAACCTTTTGTATCTGAAGGCCCTCTCTTTGTGGGAGGTCTTGATAACAAAATGCAGGAAGAAGTAAAGAGGTTAGAGTTTGCTTCTGTGCCTAGGAAATCTACTAGAGGAATCTCTTTCAAAGGGTGCTTAAGAAACTTAGAAACCAACTCAGAAAAGAGAGCACTAAGGAATGCCATTGTTTCCAAAGATATTTCTGCTGGGTGCAAAGATAAGAGTATCAATAGCACAAATCCTTCCATAACAACAAAGGAAAACCTGCTTGGGTCAGAAGTTTCCTTTTCCACTGCTGTCCCTGAGGCCACCAAGCCGTTCTTTCAAGATGAGAGAAGATATTTCTTGGTTTTGAACAACTTGAAGGTCCAAGAAGGTGGACGAGCTTTACTGGAACCAAGGCATATAAAGGTGAATGTGGAATTTAAGGATCTGGATATTCACTATTCTCAAGTATTATTTAAAATAGAGAAAATGCCTACTCATGGGTACCTTCTATTAGATGATGCACCCAAGCGAGAAAGGAAGAAGGCCTTTACTATGTTAGATTTATGGCAAGGCAAAGTTTGGTACGTCCATGATGGTTCAGAAGAAGCTATGGACTATTTCACATTTTTGGTCTCTTCTAATAGCAAGAAGGAAATGCCATTATATCTCCAAGGACATGTTCCACATGTGTTTAACATTATTGTCAGTCCAGTGAATGATCCCCCCTACCTGAAGCTCCCAGAAGGAAACTTGCTTCTCCTGTTTGAGAACACTAAAAAACAACTGACTCCAAATATAATACATGTGACAGACCCTGACACAGATTCTCTAAGTCTTAGTTTTTCAGTTCTTGGCAACTTCAATTCAAATGCTGGGTTTTTAGAAAATTCAAATGATCCTGGGAGAGCCATTAATAGTTTTACACATGAGGACTTAAGCGATGATAAAATTTTCTATGTGCACAGGGGTCATCGAAACTCTCGGATTGTCCTGAGAGCAAGTGATGGAAAACTGGTGAGCAACACAGTGGTGTTACGGGTCATGGCTATTCCTTGGGACTTCGAGGTAGCCAATCGAACTGGTGTGGTTGTTTCGCAGGGTGGCACTGTTCTGATTTCACAGAGTAACCTGTCGGTGGAGGTTAATGGTGAACGATGTGACATGGAGACCCACTATGACATCACTCATCCACCTCAGTTTGGCCAGATTCAGCAGCGGGGGTCAACTGGGGAATGGAACCAAGTTAGTAACTTTTCTCAGTATTCCATTGATCAGAGCTGGGTCCGGTACTGTAGTACATTCAAAGAATTGCAGCTAGAAAATGTTACTGATTACTTTAAATTTAAAGTTAACATAGGAGGAAAGATCAGTAAAGAGCTGATGTTTCCTGTTATGGTGCATTGGCTAAAGTTCACACTTCTGAAAAATGTTCCTCTAGAGATCAGTCAAATAAACAAACAAGTATTGAATTGTGATCATTTGCAGGCTGCAACTGAGAGTGTGGAAGTAGCCGAGAGGGAACTACATTTTAAGTTACTAAGTGTACCAAAGAAAGGAAAATTGCTACTGGGTAATAAAGTTCTAAAAACGAACTCAATCTTCAGTCAAAAACACATTACAGATGGTAAGATAAGTTATGAACCTCAGGAGAGGCCAAGGGAAGACTCACAAGACAATTTTCGTTTTTTGATTGTTGCAAAACACATAGAATCAAAAGATTATACTTTCAGAATAAACTTCAAGGCAGATAAGACACACATTATTTTAACCAATAGAGGAGTATTTGTAAAAGAAGGAGAAGGGAAATTAATTACAAAATTGGAATTATTTGTTCAAACTGTGGACAATCAGCTATTTCAGTATAAGATCACCAAGAGTCCTCAACACGGGAAACTAAAACTGATTAGCTTTTTGGATTCTCTGGAAAGTAATGATAACATCACTACCTTCACTGATCAAGACATAGTGGGTGAACGGCTGATGTATGTTCACGATGACTCTGAGACTGAGTGTGATGAATTCCACGTTGTGGCTTCCACCAGAGGCCCAGGCCAAGAGGGTGTGGCCAGGGATCATGACATGAATAATTTGTCTACAGAAATAAAAGTTTCTATATATGTTGGGTTAAAGAATGATGAGAAGCCAGTACGTGTGGTAGATAAGGTCTTTCATGTTGTGCGGAATGGCCAGCGCTTACTGACTCTGGCTGATCTCTGCTACCATGACCCCGACTTAGATTTTGATGATGGGCAGTTGCTCTACATCAGGCGGGGCATCCCAAATGGAGATTTGGTCCGAGTCAGTGACCCCACTCAGAAACTCTACCAGTTCAAGCAAGAAGACCTGCAAGAAGGGCGTGTGCTCTTCAGGCATCAGGGTGGAGACTCAGCCCGCTTTGTACTATTTGTGACAGATGGTGTCCATTACACATCCACATTTCTTGAGGTCAGTGTGTCAGACCCTTACATCCAGATAGTAAACAACACTGGGATGCTTGTACAGAGAGAAAAAGACAGCAGCCTCACAACAGCCAACCTGAGTGTCACCACAAACCAAGATGTCAGGACAGACCATGAGATCGAATTCCACATTGTGCAGCCCCCAAAGCATGGCAGAATCCTAGTCAACAATTCAGTGTACCATTCATTTTCCCAGAATGACTTGAAGCAAGGACATGTAATTTATAGGCATGATGGCAGTGGCAGCTTTGACGTATTCAACCTGACAGTAAAAGTTAAAGAAACTTACTTGGAAGTGGGAGTCAATGTTCAAGTGTGTTCGGAAGGTCACCAACGTCACACTCAGGTTCTGCACAGCAAAACCCTTGTAGCTGAAGAAGGAAAACCAGTACAACTGAGTAGAGGAAGGCTCCAGGTAGGTAGCTGTCCTAAACACCAAACATTCTCACTCTCCCAGTACCATAGGGGCTCATAACCTGTTGTCTGCTTCTCAAAGCTAGGTTTGTGTTGGTTTCTCTCCTGGTTTTAGAAGTGACTTAAAAAAAATATAGATGCCATTGAGAAGAAAAGTTGAGAAGTGTCATGATTTTGGAAGTGCCAACTTACCTACAGGCAATGCTCAGTCTTATTTTAATGCTATGTTCACACATGCATACATCTGCATATATATTTAGTGTGGTATAAACTGGGAATAAGGAAGGAAAATACGTAAGATGGTAAATTAAGAGATCTTTGCTTTTATTCATTACTTATAGCAACACTTCCAATATTTCATTTGATCTGAGTTGTGTTCATGATGTGATGAAGCAGGGTATAAAAACTTAGAGTAATTTAACAAACAGATAATAACTCTTAGTTAATATTAGGTCATCAGGAAAGTCATGACATATTTTTCTGTTTTTATGCAAAAATGTGTTGTGATGTTCCTGACAACCCAATATGTTCAGGTATGTTGGTAAGAGAAAAAAAGGATTCCTAAAACAACAGGAGATACTATATTATACAGTTTATTTCGTTAGCTATGAATATGGCCTTGATTTCCTGAAATTAATGGCTAAAATTTGCCCCAACCAGCGGAAAGCCAGGGATGAGACCAGAAGCCATCTGGTTTCCTTAGTCTCCTACTTGGAAACTTCCAGCAGGTGCAGGCCTGTTGGTCAGAGTTAGGAGAGGGCATTGTTTTGGGGGTAATCTGGTGTAGGGTATGGAGTGTATAAGCTGTGATTTATGACAATGAGTCACAGATCCAGGCTATTTGGAATCTAGCCTGAGAACTGCAAACAAATTTACTTATTTGATAAATGACGGTAATAACATCAAGTATAAGTGAATTAAAATCAGAATTAGTTTACTAAATGAGTTTTGAATAAGAGAATATGGAGCCCACCAGTCTTTTTTATTTTTCCAAGTATAGAGTTTATAATTAAATTCACCACAAGGGGGCATATACTGTCCAATGAAAATAAAATCTGTTGTAATCACAGTTTTGTGATGGATTTTGCTGAATCAATACATTAAATATACATTTTAAGTGCTGAGCTAGTTAAAATGGAGGAGAAAAAACTGGCAATTTCTGTGATTTAATTGCTGCTTCTCCCACTATCTTTTATTCCTTCTCCTTATTTTATTTCTTTCACCTCGACTTTTTGAGTTCTGCTTTTTTTTCTTTTTCTTTTTCTTTTTTTTTTTTTTTTTTTGCTGCTATGAGTGATTCCTTGTTAATACATTAACAGCTGCTCAAGTCTTGCTGGTAATTACTTTTTTGTTTGTGACCAGGATTGATATTCAGAATATGGGCATGCCACCTGAACAGACTCAGACTTACACTGTGTAGCAAACCTGTCTTGAATTTTACACGTACTAATATGCTTTTCTTTTTGTGTCTCTGTGTTGTATATGTGAATTCAAGGGTATACATGAAGATAATATGCCTTCAGAGGCAGTGTTCATCATCAGAACCCCACCAATGCATGGATACCTCCAGAAGCTTACACCAGAAGAAGGCACCTTGGAAGCAGATGAAAACTCTCCATTGCTTTTTACACAACAGGATGTTGATGATGGCAATATTCTTTATGTGCAGACAGTTCCTGAGCAACAGCAAGACCATTTTTCCCTGGATGTGACAAATGGTTTCCAAGTTGTAAGTAGAATAGAAATCTTGGTGGATATCATCCCTAATTGGATTCCTCTGGAGGTGAAGAATTTCACAGTTCAAGAAGGTGGTTCCAAAGCACTTATGGAAGACTACCTCAAAATTCCAAGTAAATATTTTGAGGGACTTGACTGTGAGTTTGTTCTTCTTGAACCACCAAAACATGGTTATGTTGAAAGTTCTGATTTTCCACAAGTAAAACTAATGAAATTTACCAGAAAACAGGTAATAACTCTTAGTTAATATATTTGGGTATGTTGGGAAGAGAAAAAAAGGGGAGGGTGCTATTTATTGTCTAGATGCATGGACTCCTGGAGGTGATGAAGCTTTGGAGGGTATCTAGTCCTACCTTACAATAGATGCTAGAAACTCTTCTCTATATCACCATAGAGAGGTTTTCAACCATTGTTTACTTGCCCTCAGTGAAAGTGAATGTGCTACTTCTGAAATGAGCTCTTTTGGTTTACAAATGCTTCACTTGTTAGAAAGTGCTATAGGCCAAGCTGAAATCTGCCACTTTGAAACATTTTCCCTAGATCCTGGCTCTGGCACCCTACAACAGAACCCTTCTTTCTTTCATGAAAGTTCTTTCTTTTCTTCCACGTTTTATTGATTCACAAAAGATCTTAATTAATCTAAATACTTTCAATAGCAAATGCAGCTGATACATACATATCTATGAGCATATGTTTGACTTTAGGCATAAAAATCAGTGACTAGAATTAACATACTATAAAGTAGCACCTAGCTGGGGCTATATATAGCTTACTGCAGTCATTAAATAGGTATTTTTTAATGCATGTTTTAATTTCAAGAAAAGCAGTTTTAGTTTTAACAGATCAAAATAAAAAATGTTAAGAGAAGTTTGCTTAAGACTTAAAGCCAGGAAAAAGTTTAGGATTCTGTTCAAATAGTAAGTAGATGAAACTATCAACAGCTCAAGGGAAGACAAAAACTCTTAAATCTGGAAAACAAAGCATAGGAGAAAATCAGTGATGTTTTAGTCAAAGGTCGTAAAATTCTGTTTCACCAGTTCAGTCTCATGTATTTAATCTCTCTTCTGTTGAATTTGCAGTGGTACTGTGGTCTGATTTTTCTGTTTAAATTCTGGAAGTTAACATTCAACATTATTATTGATCTTTCCAGAATTGTCCCTACCATTAAGTTGGCCATTCTCTTGGTTGTTTTTGTACTCTTATTTCTGTGTGTCAGACTTTAGTTTTCCCGGTATAGAATTCATATTTGAAAGAAAAGTTCATCAAATTCCCTTCTTTAGGTTAACCCTAGTCCTCCAACTTTTGTTAATGTACAGTGGGTTTCCTGCACCATCCCGACTGCCCAATTCCAGAGCAGCATGACACTGTCACTGTCCCTCTCAGTGATACCAGAGTAACATGTAGATATTTAACACAGGCGTGTTGTAATAATCATCAGTTGAATTTTTTCATTAATGTGTTTCCCTCATTCCATAAATCTTTACAGCATATAAATACACACAGTGTGTCGTGCAGTGCTAAGCATAAGGTTACCAATGGTCAATATAGCCCCCGTATTCAGGTAGGCTGCATGCAACCTACCAATCTGGCATGCGTTCAGGAGACAATAACCAAGGTCAGCATTGGGTTCCTATCAGGTTTCTTCACTTGGGTTAGAGTGATATTATTGTCAGACTTCACTTTCTTGTCATGAGTAAAAGAATAATTTCCATTACTTTCTTTTTAAAATTTGAATAGTAGCTTGCAGATCCCCATCATTTCCAGGAATACATACTTTTTAGGCTAGAATCCATGAACAATCACCTACCATCTCTGAATGCTTTGTCTAGTCAGCTAAAGATACATGTACATTGCTTTGTTTTGCTTCTACAAATTCAACTCACCAACTGATTTACATACATTTAGTCAACACTCTGTTTGAATTACTGTGTGGAATTAACCTGGTAAGGAAACATATTCCTTGCACTCATGAATTGCTGTGGAGGAACTAGCCATACATTGCTGTACACGGTCCTTGCCTCTCCCATGGCATTTTCACAGTGGTGGTGTAGGAGTACAAAACTGGCACACTTGATTTTGACTGAAGAACATAGGACAGTCTTCACAGAGGGAGTAACATTTAATCTTGACTTTGAGGAGAGAGAAAGAACAAGGAGATAACAGAGGAAACAGGAAAAAGCAATGGAAGCAAAAGCCAAGGGCATGGAGGCTTTACCAGGAAGGGTGTTCTGGAAGGGGACTCACCCATAGGCTGAGTGGTGGAAAGTGCTCAGTGCTAGCCTGGGGAGAAGTCCTTGCCTCTGTCCACAGGAGATGGATTCCCAGCCTACAGAGTATATAACACATGAATTACTTTGGATTACATGACAAGGGGCTAGACATACCAGGTGGCATGAGGGAGCCATGGGGAGAGGCAGAGGGTTGGAAAAGACCTTAGGCATTGGTGCTTCTCAACTAGGGACCTGGAGAGGGTATTTCTTCAGTGACCCCATGCAGGCATCTCTTAATCATGGCTTTTCTCTCAAATACTGGACAAACTATCCAAAATAATCACCTTCTCTAGTGTGACTTAAATAGAATACTCTTCACTTTGTATATCTAGATGAGAGACTAAGCACTAAATTGTTGTCCTGTCTTCAGGGTGCTAAATTTTGATCCTATCTTGGTTAATTCAATGATTAATGATTGATTGTGCTTTGTAGGAGGTCTGTTTTTTTGTTTGTTTGTTTGTTTTTTTGGAGAGATTTTTTTGCTATAGGGCGCGTGCGCTCGCCAGACAGACAGAGAGAGACATAGAGACAGAAAGCGAGAAATCATCCCCCAGGGGGGATGGTCATGCCGCAATCCCTTCTCCTCCATTCTCCTCTCGGGATCTTGGGCACGCACGCACACGCGTCCGGTGTGAGTTTTAAGCCACCGGGTCTGGGACTCGAACCGCGGTCGACTACGTGGGAGTCCAGCAACATAGCCATTACGCTAACTGCTGGTCCCCAGGAGGTCTGTATTTAAGCAGATTGAACCTGTGTCAGGAGACCTGCATGGTGTCTATGTTATGGTGTAGCCTTGTTCACAGAGTAGAGTTACAGTTACATGGCTCCACTTTCTACAATAGATCATCCCTCTATACTGTGTTCTTCCTGAGGTCTCCATTTTATCTTACAGTGACACTAACCCCCCCACCTCAAAACTAGTGGCTATACCATTTAGAGGGTGGGAGAAGGAGAGTCTCAGGCAGAGACTCTCCTTCATTCATTCAAAGAACAGTCTTTTAGTCTCTGTTTTGTGTCAGGGATGCTAGTTCTAGGTACTGGGGATAAGATGGTAAACGACTAGGCAATAATCTCTGCCCTTGTGGAGCTTTTTTTTTTTCTGATGGGAGGAAGGGGAAGACAAGAAGCAAAATAAGTACTTGAAATAAATGGTATTTTGGATAAAGAATAGTGCTATAGAAAAAATAAAGCAGAAAAGAGAGAGGAAGTGCTGGTCCTTTAGTGGTGTGTGTGTGTGTGTGTGTGTGTGTGTGTGTGTGTCAGTGTTCAATTTCTTTCTTTTTTTATTTTTAAATTTCTTTCTTTCATGAGAGTGAGCAAGAGAAAGTGAGAGACAAGCACTGTCAACAGGGTCTCATACCATGGTCCACTTTCAGTCCTCCCAGCCAGCCAATCATGGGCAAGTGTGGTCAGCATGAACAGGTCAACTGGGGAACTAAACCATCTTCTACATAAATCTAGCATTGCTTGAGCAGAGTGTTACCTGCTATATCCCCAAGCTGTCCTGATGTTCACTTTCTAATAGAGTAGTTAGGAAAGGCCCCAGTGACGAGGCAGCACTGAAGCAGACACCTGGAAAGGGGATGAAGGATTATCTAAATGTATATCAGGCAGAGAGAAGAGTAAGAGCAGCCACTCCATGTGGGGAGCATGCCTGGTGTGTCTGAGGGGCAGCAAGGCCTCCAGCATTGCTGGAGTTGCATGCATGGTGGGGGGAGCGGTGGACAAGGTTAGCAAGGCCAGAGATGGGAGGCCCTGAGACTTCATCTCTGACCCTGAGTAAGGAGAGAGATAGGGAACAATGCAGGGTGAGGGGCGAGAGAGGATATGAGCAGAGGAGTGGCACAGTATTCCCTGATCAGAATTGGTGACAAGGGAACAAGTACCTGTCAAGATTTTCTACACGCTTGTTATATCCTTTCATTTCAGGTGAGCAAATATTTTTCTAGTTCTAGAAGTCTAGGACAGATAAATGCTCAACACATCCTTTCTTTGCCTTCAGATTAATACTATTAAATGATATGTAATTTGGGGAAGTCCCACTCCATTGAGGAAATAATGTATTTCTCCAGGAAAAATACTTTGAAGGTGACTGTTACTTAAATGCTATGTTCCCAAAGTTTTAGGTTAAAACTTCTTCCACCCTCTGCATGATGCCATCTTCCATATTTGATCTTAAATAGCTTAAAACAGCATGTTCCAGAAACACGTGGACAGTCCTGTGACCTGCCCACAGAACACTGAATAAATAAATAAATAAATAAATAAATAAATTCTCACAGCACCTGTCTGTGAGTGGATAGAACTTTCCCTTGAGACCCATCATGAACTTTTCAACTCTTTTCAGAAACACCTCTGCAAGATCAAAAGACTTTGCTCAAAGGAAGTGCGCCACAGGAATGGGCGAAGTTAAACTGCTAAAAATTTTGGCTGTATTTTATTAAAACAAACAAAACCCCAGAGATTTTTTCAAAAGTTCAACAACTCCTCCTGGGGTTTGGAAGTTCCCTGCCCTTGTACATTTGGGTCACAGACTCAATGAAGCTAAATTCTCTTCTAACTTTAAAATTCCCTTGGCCTCTGATTTTGATCCTGCACTTGTTAGTATTTCCATCAGTCTTAAAGACATGGAAAGCATTCTGATCAAATTTGTGGTTATTACAAAACTCAAAGGGATACCTAATTGACTGGATGACTACATCAGAATTAAAATTAAGCAGATGAAATCTAACAGGGATAAAAGTATATGTTTGCATTTAGATTATTACAGTGAGGGAGAGATACCATGTTAGAATAATTTTATTCCTATCTATTTAATGAGATTCTGTCTATGGAGATATGTTAGCTAGTTATGGGTAGCATCCCTTCAGAGATGCACACAAAAAAGGAGGAGTAGAATTAGGAGGTAAGAGGTGTAACCTCACATACAAAAAACAGTTAAGGGACCAATAAATACTTAGCTCAAGAAAGAAAAGTTTGAGAGAATTTAAGAGTTGTCCTGGTCCATATGTCTTTAAAGAACGAAATTCAGTCAGTTGGCAGAAGCTTTAAAGCCTAAATCTAACAGTTTGAATTGTCCAACAAAACAATCAATAACTTCAAATATTAGTATTTAAATAAAACTTTCTGAGTTTTATTGGGTGCTGTTCTGTTGTAAGAAAGACTAGATTATGTCACCCACAACACACATCAGTGTTAAAAATGGCATCTCGGGACTAGCAGTTGGCATAATGGCTATGTCACTGGACTCCCATGTAGTCAACTGTGGTTTGAGTCCCGGACCCGGTGGCTTAAACTCATGCTGGGCAAGTGTGCATGTGTGCCCAAGATCCCAAGAGGAGAGTGGAAGAGAAGGGATTGTGGTGTGGCCATTGCCCCTGGGGGGGTGACTTCTCACTTTCTGTTTCTCTGTCTCTCTGGTGAGCACATGTGCCCTATAGCAAAAAACTCCCCCCCCCCCCAAAAAAAAGGAATCTGAACTCAGGTCTTCATTATCAGTCCAGCATTCTCTCTACTGTACCACATTGCTCAATTGCTCTGTTCCTCCTTAAATTTATTATAGGATGAAGTATTATTTCAGAAAAACTTTATCTTCATCTCAAATTGTACTCTGGTTGTCAAGACTCAAGTCTTTATGGTATGATACATGCTTATGTAATTTAGAGATGTTTAAAAATAGAATTTTTATATAGTAATTTATTCATATACATATATTTAAATTTGCCAAAGGCATGTGTACTCATCAGAGAGAGAGAGAGAGAGAGAGAAAGTGAGAAATCTCCTGGGGGAGATGGCCACAGTGCAATTCCTTCCCCACCATTCTTCTCTTAAGATTTTGGACATGTAAGCACATGCACCCAGTGTGTTTTTTAAGCTGTTGGGTGTGGGACTTGGTCTGTGCAGTTGACCATGTTGGATCCAGCCACCTCAACCACCGTACCATCTGCTGACCCTATTCATATTTCTAAAGAAATGCTTATTTAGTTATTGAAAGAA
Source organism: Tupaia tana (assembly GCA_026018925.1). NCBI lineage: Eukaryota > Metazoa > Chordata > Mammalia > Scandentia > Tupaiidae > Tupaia > Tupaia tana. The sequence continues at coordinate 43,694,900 of JAKSZU010000006.1, read as the reverse complement.
AGAGAAAGACAAGCATCCTTAATAAGTTCTTATGCAGCAATCTTCCCTTAAGCCTTCCTAGTCAACCAGGACTATAAGCACACATGCACAGCACCTACAGATCAACCCCAAAACTCAACCTTGACCTTCCATAGTCTAGCATCATAAAGTGGCACACTACCTCTGTACCACTGTGGTTGAGCCTATTTATATTTTTAAGTCACATTTCAGCAAGTTGGTGATTTTGTTGTTTGTTTTAGGTGGAAAATGAATTGATTTACTATGTTCATGATGATAGCGAGGAGCTTCTTGACAACTTTACCATCTTTGCAAATAGTTCAGATCTTAGAAAACAAAGTCAGCCCCAAACTCTTTTTGTGATGATTGAATCTATAAATGATGAAGCTCCAGTAATAACAGTCAATAAAGTCCTCCAGGTAAGTGCTACATGATGCTGACTTATTATGAGAGCTCTAAGGCTACCAATTTGATTTTCATTAATATGTTATATCTAATTTTTTCTTTTTTCTTTATTTATTTTACAATCACTGTATATCATTATAGCATGCAAAATGAATTTTCCCATCCAGAATACACTGTATATTGGCTCAACCAAAGATATTACTGTACATATTATAATCAACAAATAATTCTTCATTTTGTCTTCCTTAAATGTTTCTTTCTTTTCCGCCTTGAGTCCCTTCGTTTCACTCTCTGCCATTTCCTACCCTCCTCCCACACTGTCTCTGGTATCCACAGTTGACCTCAGACAAATTATTTAGTCCACTAATCTACTCTAAATGGGATGGAGGAAATGGAGGCAAAGTTGTAATGATGAATGAAAAAATAATATAAAGCTCTCATGCAGTTCCCGACATGTAGCTAGGGCTCAATAAGTGGTAGTTATTATTACTGAACAATAGTAGCTTTTTACTAACTGGTGTGCTCTTTAGCATGTCCTGGGTTCTGATGAAATATATTTCTATACCTTGATGTGAGTGTTTTCTCTCAAGAAAAAAAGAAGGAGTAGCTGGGGGCAAGGGCCATTTGCTTTATTCTTTTTTTAAAATGAAGTTTATTTATTAATTCCATGAGTGAGAAAGAGAAAGAGAGAGACAGAGACAACACTCCTGGCAGGGTCTCCAGCACTCCATCCCCAGCCTCAGCCAGCCCAGTTCATGGGCAGCCTATGTGCCCCACACAGCAAGGGAGATCTCTGGCTGTGAACTGGAAACCTTCCCTAGTGGGCAGAGCATTGTGTTTTACTCCTGTGTCTCTGTCTGGCCTCCATTTCCTTTATTCATATTTATTTCCTGGATAGTCTGGATCCAGATGAGGAGATGCACAACTTCTCAGTTGTGTGTGTGTGTGTGTGTGTGTGGTGTTTGTTTGCTTTGGTTTTAGGTTTTTAGACAATGTCTTCCTGTGTCATGATCCTCCTGCCTCATCCTCCCGAGTTACTAGGACCAACCACAAATGTGCACCATGCCTAGTTCTTTCAGACAGGGCCTTCCTTGCTATGTTTCCCATGCTAGCTGCAATCTTGCAATCCTGCTTTCTCAGCCTCCTTAGTAGCTGGGACCACAGGCATCTGCCCTTGGACTTGGTTTATTGGGTCAACTAGGAGTCCAACCTGGCTTTCCATGTGACTTCAGACTTCCAAGCAGCAGCAACTAGTATGCACTACCACAGCAGAGCCAAGTTCCCAGTTTTTATGGATGTGCCATGCAATGCTTACTTTTTCTGAGTTCATTTGTTTATCTGCAAAGAAATTCATTCTCGGGAACCAGCAGTTAGCGTAATGGCTATGTCGCTGGACTCCCACGTGGTCGACCGCGGTTCGCGTCTCGGACCCGGTGGCTTACAACTCACGCCGGGCGCGTGTGCGTGCGTACCCAAGATCCCGAGAGGAGAATGGAGGAGAAGGGATTGCGGCGTGACCATCCCCCCTGGGGGGTGATTTCTCGCTTTCTGTCTCTATGTCTCTCTCTGTCTGTCTGGCGAGCGCACATGCCCTATAGCGAAAAACCTCTCCCAAAAAAAAAAAAAAAAAAAAAAGAAATTCATTCTCTATCTTGACAATTCTGGATTACAATTAGGAGACTGTACTTTAGGTTTGTAAATTGCCCTTGTGAATTCAGCACAACCTCGCTGGGCTTTACTTTCCTTAATAGTAAAACCATAGGGACAGGGAGATTGTTTTTCTTGATGATTTCTCAGCCCCTTCCAGTTCTAATACTGTATAATTTTATGACTATAAAACTTGTTTGATATTTTCTAGTTGAAGCTGGACTTGCTTGGAGATGGAGACACTGTAGAGTTGCCATTTTATATTGGGTAAAATCCATTCCAGTCTAGACTAGGTGGGGATTTTACATTTAAGAGTGAATCATTTTTCTTCTCTTAGATTGAGAAATGTATGAATAGTGTTGGTTTTTAAAGTCAGTGTGTTTAAACTCTGAAGGTAGCAAGTTGTTATTGTAGGACATGCTGACTAGTCACTAAGACATGGAAAAAGTTTTGGTACAACTTACTTTATTGTTTTAAGATGAAAGAAATGCTAAATTCTCAATTGTAGGCTATGTTCATGAAAATTTATCCATCCAAGTTATTTTGTCTCATTTGCCAAAGAAATTTTTCTCCTTTGTTTAAATTATGACTTGTGAATAGAACCTTTGGGATCATATTGATTTCCAGTCATGTGATACAGAGTTTAGTCAGAGGGCTTCTCTTTAAGCATGGCTAGATTACCTTCTCTGAGAAGTCTGGTTAGACTGTGGCTCCCCAGTCTTCTACACATGATGTTTTCAAAGAGACTTTTCTAACTACGTCAATAGAAATAGCACCATGTCAGTCAATGTCCCTGGACTCTGCTTTATTCTTTTTTTTTTTTAGTGCCCATTACCCTGTGATATTAAACAAATAAGCAGTCTATTGTCTGTCTCCTCCCATACATGAAAGCGATGCTTGAAAAAGATTTTCTGTCTTTTTCCTGAGAAACCCCCGATGCCTGGCACAACATCTGATACATTATAGGGACTCAATAAATATTGACTGCCTAAGTGCCCTTGTGAAGCTTATGTTCAGTGAGGTAGACCATAAAATAGTTACAAATGAAGTGATGGTCTGCTGTATTTTTCTGCACAGGGAAAAAGAAAGAAGCAAAACATTTAAGGGACACAAAAATGGAAAATTATCTGTTGATAACATAGTATCTTTGACTGATCTAATATTCATGCTGGGAAAATTCATTTTGCTTGCTGTAATGATATACAGTGATTGAATGTCTAAAAAATAAAATTCAAAAATATTAGGGAAAAAAAAAGAAGATAGGGAATGGTTGGGGTAAGAGAATACTGATATTGCAGAGAAAGTGGCCAGGGAAGATTTCTCCAAGGAGGAAAGATTTGCATGGAGACATATGTGTCAGGGATTCCCAAGACCTTCTGTAGGTATGTTGATTTACAAGAGCTCATAAACTATGGCTAGGGCTTACAATTTTAAATGATACGAAGTAAAATGGGAAAAGGGAAAAGGCACCTGGGATGAAGTCAGAGGAAAATGGGTCAAGTTCTGAGTCCTTTCCAGCGACATTACACAGGTTGCACTTAATTCCTCCAGCAGCAAGCTGTAACAACTCATGCCAAGTGCTGCCTCCCAGAGAAGCTCATTAGATACAGAGTGCCCAATATTTTAATGGGGGACTGATAGGCACGCTCTACTTAGTATGTGCCCAAATCCCAGACACTTCGAAGGAAAGCAGGTGTCCAGCATAAGCCACACTGTTTGTATAGTTGGTACAGTGAGCCATGCTTACCATTTAGAAAACATTTCATGTTAGTGCAGGAAACTAACAGTCAAGTACCCGGATGCCAGCTCAGGGTCAGCCTTGCAAGCAGGCTTTTCTGTTAAGAGGCCATCTTAAACCGCTCTGTTAATTTTTTTTCTGATTAAAAGCATGGATGGGATGATTAGGTGATTCATTTATATAAATATTAGAGAGAAGAGCACTCTTGCCAAAGGAAGAATCAAGAGCAAAGAAAGTGAGTTTGTAGTAGTCCTGGTGTGTTTGAGGATCTGAAAAATCTCAAAGTAGTAGAGCAGATGGAGAGAAGAGAGTGGTAAGATATTAGATTTCATGGTGAGAGTTGATTTCTGGGCATAAGGACTCCCCAGTGATAGTTTTGCTCTGTTGGCCTCCTAGAGATAATGATGGGGAAGCAGGCTAGCATTTATTGAGCCCCTGCTATTAGTTAGGCTCAGTTCTAAAAGTGTCATGTGAATGATGAAATGATTTCTCACTTTATTCTTTCAGTGACTCTTGAAACAAAATGTAGATTACAGTATACTTGGGTCACAGACAGTGTCAGTCACTTGACCAAGGTCATCCATTTAGTAAAAGAAAGAGCAAGACCTGAGCAGAGTCCACACTCTGCTATCTATAATGAGAATGATCTGGAACAGTGCTTTAAAACTGTGGTTGCAATCCTCATATGAGTGGGCTGTGAAATTAATTGAGTGGGTCAGGAGAAATATTTTAACAACAAATGAAATATTAATAGAATTGAGTAGGTAGTATCAGAATGCACCATACCTGCTGTGTTTAATGAGGGTAAGTACCGGTTTCTGAAACCTTGGCTTCAGTTATACATTCACTGGATTTTAAACAGACACACAGATACACAAACACACAGACACATACACACAAGTACATGCATACACACAAGTACTAGGTTGCTGTGTAAAATGCACTCCTTACTTTGGATATTAATGCAAAATCACTATAAGCCACTGATGTAGCAGAACTAAATGATTTTATGTGGATGAATCACCTTTTTTCCCCCTCTTTCTTCCTGTTTCTGAGAAAACTTGTCCTTTTATGGATTGAGTCAAGTCCAAAGAGTTCATCTACTGAAATTTATTCTACTGGGACACCTAGAAACTGGTACTACACTATTATAAGAGATTCATACAGTCTGTAATGATTTCTACCCTGGGCCCCTCAAATAACCCATCTATTGGGATATTTTGCCATCTGTTAGAGGTCTCTGTATTCCCGGGGGAGGGGTAGAGAATCAGGATGTTGCCCTTAGCTTTGAAGTCTCTCTGTGACTCTGCATTATGGCGGCCCTGCCTGCCAGGTTCACTCCGCCTGCCTGTGATTCCGTATATCTGCTTTGTCCTTTTCAGCAGGAAAGAAGGTTGGAAAGGAAGAACCAGGTAGGTTGTCTGCAAACCTGCCTGAGCCACTTTACTGTGTATCCTGCTACTGTGGCCCAAAGTCATGATGATGAAGGAAAGAGAATCATAGATGATAAAAGTCTAAATATTCTAGAAAAAGGGGTTATAGATGAGAGCATATAATCATAAAATTGCCTTCCTATTATATACAGTGTAATGTGAATGAAATTGCTGTAAGGATTTTAGAATAATGAAGTCTCGTGCATTGAAATTTTATGATATAATTACAATGCCTATTATCAATCCCGACATAATTTAGACGGGATGGAAAAGAGCCAGAAGGCAGCCAGGAAATGGCCTTGCTAATTTTTAAAGCCAGTGCAGACAGTTTATATTGTCTTATAATGTCTAAGACATCTTTTTGCTTTCTGCCCCTATTTTTTTTACTGGAGTATATATTTCTGTATTATTTACTCAAACATATGATATAATAGCAATGGCAAGTGGGCATAAAAAATTTCTTGTCGAGACTGTGTATTGGTCATATTGCAGAGTGTTCTTATGAACTGAGAGCCTTTAACTACTATAAAGAGTTGTCACACATCAGATTTTTAAACTTTTTTTTTCCTGAAAGCTGATGTATAAAGCATATACATGTAGTCAAAATAGTAAAACCATGAGAGAACATTTTCTAATGTCCCTTTTATTGACATACTGGAACTCCCTGCTCATAATATCTACCTATAATAGTTTCTCCAAAGCTATAGTCACTAATTATTTCTTTCCAAAGTTTTTAATTAAGGGGATTATTTCAGATGTTGACTTTTTTCCCTAGATTTCAGAGCATATCAAACACTATTAATAACAACTATTTATGTAGTCATAATGATAGCAGTAGCTGTACTTAATCCATGGCTGGCATTGTTCATAGCACTTCACCCTTACTCATTACATCTTCAATGACACTGTAGGATATCATTATTATTTTAATGATAAAGAATCTGCACACTTAGAATCTTGGATACTTCCACAAGGTCAAAAATGGAGGAGCCACTGGTAGATACTAAGTAGGATGTGAGATTGAGCTCAAAACTGCAACATTACTGTTTTTCCCTTCAAAATTATGTAAAGGAGTCCACCAACCTGGTGAATTAGGTAAAGTATTTATCTTATTCCCATTTTAAGAAGATGGAAATAAAGTCCAAGAGGTTAAGTGTTTTGCTCATAATAAGAAAGCTAGTAGCAGATGCTGGAGCAAAGGTAGTTTCCCAAATATGAATCTCATAAGGCCTTCAGATTCTACACTGTCATTTCAACACACTTTTTTTTTTTTAAGAGGTTTTTGCTATAGGGCGCGTGTGCTTGCCAGACAGACAGAGATAGAGAGATAGAAAGTGAGAAATCACCCCCCAGGGGGGATGGTCACGCCACAATCCCTTCTCCTCCATTCTCCTCTTGGGGTCTTGAGCACACACGCACACGCGCCCGGCGTGAGTTTAAGCCACCGGGTCCTGGACTTGAACCGCGGTTGACTACATGGGAGTCCAGTGACATAGCCACTACGCTAACTGCTGGTCCCTCAATACACTTTTTTTATTCTCAAATATGAAAACAACATTTCCTTAAGCTACAGGGCTTTCAGCTGATCTCTGATTCAATGATATGGGAGAACATTTGTGTCCTGATAAACTAGAATTAGAAAATGGAGTGAAATCATCTTGGGTGACTCCTTTGTATTATATTACTGAGTGCTTTTGTACTCAAGTATGACCAGTGATTTTTGTGCATACCTGATAAATATATTTATATCCACAAGGGGGCTTCATTTTCCTATTTTCCAAGTTTCTCTTTCAGTAATAATATTCTCTTTCAATAATACCTTTTATCTTGTTTTTACGCTGGAAATAGAACCATGTGCTTGTTTTGATAATTACTCCATCACCAAGTCAAGTATTGATAGTTAGGCACAGTGGAAGAATTAGGGCAGCAGAGTCTGTAATGACAACTGAAGGCCACAGTGGGATGGCAAAATCACAAGCATTTCATATCCTTCATATGAAACCCAAATCAAAGGTCTGGGATATTAGCTATTAGGATCATAATCAGAACTAAATGGGATCACAGTTAGCTTTCTAAATACCACTAACTTATTTTAAAAGCTAAAGGTGAATTTAAAATATATATATCAGTCCAGGTTCAAGTGTTAATTTTTTCAGACATGTCATCATTGAGCCATTACTTTATGAACTTTGGATCATTTTAAAATCTGAATTCGGTTTTGGGGTCTTTGTTTTTTCTCCTCATCTGTCTGAGTTCCTATACTAAGCACTAGGCACTAAATCAGACCACGATAGGGCTGTTAATTGAACTCAGGTTTGAGTGGAAATGAAGACCTAAGGTTACCAGCTCTTTGTTTTGGAAGACGGTATATTCCAGAGGCAAGAGGGGGAAAGCAGTGTTCCATAGTAGAGTAACTACAGTGGAAAACATGCTTCATCCAACTTTTTTTGTGCACGGTATTGGAAAAAATGAGTGTCTGCCAGTCACAGCAAGAGAAATGGCAGCACATTTCCAAATCATACTGAGTTCCTCATAAAATGGGGGTAAGATATATGGATGGATTAAAAATGTAAAAAGTCAAAAACTGGGATGAGTAAATTTGGAAGTTTGTTAACAGTCCAGCTTGTATTTTTTTTTTTATAGAAACTATAGCCTTCCCACGCAGCCTTATAATTTTAACATTAGATTGAGAAAACTTCTGGTAGCTATTAAAAAATTGATTTCCTTACAGCTCTGAAAAATACTCAGTTGGCATATTCCAAAAGATACATAGGAGTGTCCATTGACAACACGATCATTAAACAGAGAACTGCTGTGGGATTAAAATAAAATCTGTAGCATGTGTTATAGAATAGTTTTAGTAGTGGTAATCATTGAACTCTGAGTGACTTTAAGTGATATTAAAAAACCACACCCATCCTCAGAGCCAAACCTGATGAAGAAAATGAGTAAGAAAAGCTAATATTTACCAAATGTTCACTATGTGCCAGGGAAGCGATTCTAAACACTTTGCATATGAAAGGACTTCAGAATGTTCATGAGAAAACAGAATTAAATATGAATTTATTTTGGTGCAAAAAACTTGAAATCTGTGCATGTTTTTTCATAATATGCATTTCCCATTAACTTTTTGAAAACCCCTTGTATAGTAAATGGATCATGATGCAAAATAACTCTATCATTCTAATATTGACGAGGAAATTATGGTACAGAGAAGTTTAAAAAATGTGCCCATGGTTACATAGCTAGTAAATGGCAAAGCAGTAACTTGAATCCAGACAGTCTAACTGGACAAAAGCAAAATTAAATGCTCTTGAACAACCTGAAAATAACTTCAAAAGAAGTATTTTGAGCAGTGATATTGTTATGGGCATGAGTGTTTCCTTTCAATGAGGTTGCCGCGAGGGGTTAAACATCCATTTGGAAGTATATCTTGCAGTGTGTATGTCTATGAGTGTCTGCACATGCATGTATATGCGGAGTAGATAGGTATATATGTATGACTAATTTATGAGCTCAACTGTTTAATTTCCAAAAGTTTAGTGATAATTCACAGAGTAATTTATTTCTGTGCTATCAGTAGTTGATGCATTAGAAGAAATCCAAAGTAACTTCTATCTTCTAGCTCCATTATGCCTGGTATAAAAACAGGAATCCTATATAATTTTTGACTTCCCTGTCTCAGAATCTGTTTAGATAGTTATTATATGAAGAGTGGAAATGGATTAAGTTATTTCATAAACTGAGGGAGACAATTCCTTTTAATCAGAGAGCTCTTCTGTTAAATGGCTTAGGATTGAATTTTTCAACAAGTTGATGTAGAAGAGAATAAGGTTCTAGTCAGAGAGCAAAGAATAACACATAAGCTTGGGAATGTGCACACAGTGTTTCTATGAATGATAAAAATATGTAAGTATAAATACAGATGAAAATGTGATTAAAGTGTTAGTGATAAAACCACTTGTTTTTAGTATTAATGAAATTTCATGTGACTCCATGATGATAGAAACCCAAAAAGCCTGACTTTATCAGATGTGACTCAGTATCCAAATAAACTTTTTAAGTCCAATATGTTCAAAATGGAAACCCTGATCTTCCTCCCCAAATCTACTCTACTTCTAGCTTTCCTTATACCAATGGATGGTAATTCTGTCTTCTAGTTTCTGAGTCCAAATAATGGCATCATTCTCACTGCCTTTCCTTCTTTCACACTAAATGCGTCAGACACTCTGTTTGCTTTACATCCATATTTGACCACTTCCCACCACTTCTGCAACTTCTGGCAACTCTCACCCATCATCCCTCTCTGCACCTCTTAACTGACCTCCCTCCTTCCACCCTGGCCTCCTACCATCTATTCTTCTTCTTCTTCTTTTTTTTTTTTTTTGGAGAGGTTTTTGCTATAGGGCGTGTGTGCTCGCCAGAAAGACAGAGAGAGAAAGAGAGACAGAAAGCGAGAAATCACCCCCTGGGGGGGGATGGCCATGCTGCAATCCCTTCTCCTCCATTCTCCTCTTGGGATCTTGGGCACACACGCACAGGCGCCCGGCGTGAGTTTAAGCCACTGAGTCCAGGACTTAAACCACGATTGACTACATGGGAGTCCAGTGACATAGTCATTATGCTAATTGCTGGTCCCACCATCTATTCTTTTTTTTTTTTAATTGAATTACATATAACTTTACAGTGTATTACATTTCTTTTTCCAGAAGTAATACCATTCATATCAGTCAATACAGAGACATTAAAATCCCCATCACCATCATCCAATAGCTTTTCATCTTTTTCAGATTATTATTCCAATTTTTTTAAAACATTCAAACACTATCTATAGTTTTTCTTGTAGAAAGACTTTACTCAACATGAAATACTTCTCTCACCTGTCCAGTTGAGAATACCATACACGTCATCATCAACAGGTAATAAACCATATCTGAATCCCACCAATGTCATGCCTATTTGTTCTCTTGCTATCCTTCTCCATACTCTTCTCTTCTCCTGTCCCATTCCACACTGCCTTCCCCCCCCCCCCCCCCCATCCTTGATTCCCTACCTCTTACCCTCAGCCATCGCCCATTCTCCTCCCACACAGTCTCTGGTATCTAAGCTTGCCCTCTATACTGTTTTTCCCCCACACCTTATTGAATTGCCACCGACCCTAAGCAATCCAAATACCCTCATAGCAAACACAGGTGAAACACACATTTCCATGAAGACAAGTCCAGCTCTACGCATCCTATAAAGTAGCACCTAGCTGTGGCTACATGTCCCCCTACAGTCATTGAATGGATATATATATATATATATATATATATTTTTTTTTTTCCTGAAACTTTTTTTTTTTTTTGGTAATTCAATTAACATTCCTTCCCTCAGCATCATCACAGCACACAAAATGCGATCTCCCATCCAGTACACACTGCACAGTGATTCAATCATGCCCATTACAAAAATAAATTTTTCCTTACTAGTTCCTAGGATCACTTCCACCCCTCTTTCTGACCCTCTGTCCCTTCCCACCCTCCTTAACAATAGGGAACATAGATTCTGTTCAGGGTTGGATTAAGGGTGGGTCTCGTGCAGTTCCGCAATTGTAGGTGAGTCTCCATGTAATACAGTTGCAAGCGGTTTTGGTAAGCAGAGATGATTATCAGTTGATGCGGCACAGCATCCATCTTGTGACCACCGGGAATGGTGTTGTGGGGATCTGCAGCGTGAGTTATTCTCAGGTATCTGGCTTCCTTAAGAATGGTGGAGTAGATCTTGTTTTTCCCTGAGGTAATGTAGGGCTGGTAACCATCATCTTCTCATTGTCCATAGGTAGCGAAAATCCTCCTATACAATATACTTCTCAATTGGTTTAAGACAGCTAAAGTTTCTTTTTGTTGCTTGTAGTTGCAAGTTCTTAATCCTTGTTTTCGGCTTCAGTTTGCCACCTGCGGCCGGCGGCCACGCTCAGGCCCGGGGGCCACACGCAGACCCGGCGGCCACACCCAGGCCCGGCGGCCATGCGCAGGCACAGGCCCGGCGGCCATGCGCAGGCCCGGCAGCCACGCTCAGGCCCGGCGGCCACGTGCAGGTCCAGGGGCCACGCGCAGGCCCGGCGGCCACGTGCAGGCACAGGCCCGGCGGCTGTGTGCCATCGCCGGAGAGGCGGCGGGGGGCCAGGCGGCCCAGGACACAGAACGCGAAGCAGAGCCCGCCCCGGGCCGGGGCCCGCCCTGGGCCGGAGAGGCAGCGGGGGCCGCCCGCGGGCCGGCGCCCAGAGCCCCCGTGCACCGAAAGCCCCAGAGCCCCCCACCATCTATTCTTGACACAGAATCCAGAAGGAGTCTGTGAAGACTTGAGTCAGACCAGGTCACTCCTCATCCAAAGCCCTACCTCAATTCTCCATTGCATTCAAGGAGAACCCAACCTTCTTAAAGTAGTGTTCAAGACTCCGCAGAACTTGACCTTCTATTGCATCTTTTATTCATCTCCTTTTACTCTTCATGTGCTTTCCTGCTACACTGATGGATTTTCTGGCCCCCCAGCAGACAGGCAGCTCCTTCTTTAGGGCTGCTTCTACTGCCTGGATGGTCCTCCCTTAGATATTCACATGACTCCTTCTTCACCTCCTTCTAGGAGCTCCTCAGAGGAGCCTCCTATTCATCCTCCTTTGAGCTCTCTTTATCTTGCTTTGTGTTTTTCCCTTTGTTCATAGCTGTGACTTTCTAACACACTATATAATTTATTTATTTTTATTATTCCGTCTCTGTGTCTCTTTATCCCCTTCTGCCAGAATGTATGTTCCATTTCTACATGCATGAATGTAGGCCTCTTTGTCTGACATGTTGCAAACAGTCAGAACATTGCCTGGAAGATTGTAGATGCTCATTAAATGATTGCTGAGTTAAAATGTTTAGGCACTGTAAATAGACTTTAAGCTTAATTAGGAAACAGAGACTATAACTCAGCTACAACTGTAGATGTGAGCTATTTGCACAGCAAACATTGCAAGGCTATAGTAACCTGCTATTTTTGTTTTCTGTGAGACAGTTCCAGATAAGTGGAGTAAAAAATGTGCAGTATATTTTCCTACCAGCTATTTATTTATTTAAGAGAATTATTTATTTATTTAATTCCGTTTATTATTATTATTATTATTATTTAAGTTTGACCAGAGAGAGACAGAGAGCAAGGGAAAGGGAAAGGGAGAAAGCAAGCTGCCAAGTCCGGCCTTCAAACTATGGTCATCCATGTGGGAGTCCAGTGCCTTCCACCATACCACCTGCTGGCCCCATATCAACTGTTTAAAAGCAGATGAAATCATTTGTTTCTTACTGCCATGAATAGAAACCCTAAAATCAGGGCCAGCAAGTGGCATGGTGGTTAAGGTGCTAGACTCCCACATAGCTGAATGCTGTTCAAGTTCTGGACCTAGAGGCTTGAAAACCATGCTGGGCATGTGTGCATGCATGTCCCAAATCCCAGGAGAATGCAGGAGAAGGGATTGCAGCATGGCCATCCCCTCTGGGGGAGGGGGTGTGATTTCTCACTTTACCTCTCATTATCTCTTTCTCTGTCTCTCTCCTCCCACCCCCAGAGGGGATGGCCATGCTGCAATCCCTTCTGCACATGCCCTATGACAAACCACACCCCTGCAAAAAAAAAAAAAAAAAAAAAAAAAAAAAAAAACAAGAAAAGAAAAAAGAAAAGAAAAAGAAATACTGAAATCAATCCTATGAGGTATGTTCTGAATTATCTGAAACTACATGTAGAGTGTTTAGCATATGCCAGGCACAGGAAAGGTGCTTTGTAGTCATCAACTTTTACTGTTTTCATACTTGGTGTAAGTGCATATAAACCTCACATAATTACATTTGAATAAATAATTACGAATACCTTTTCACTGAAACCCTCATAGACCTCATGAATTAAATGAACCCAATAATATGCCTTGTATTTCATTTGGCATTTAGTTATACATCTGTTTTGAATTAAGGAACTGCTTGCTTTAGAAAAACTGGTGAATTGCTTTAGCTTCTAAATCTTTGTGCAAGGGGACAAGATGTCATAGCTAGCTAGTTTGCTAATGTGATGTGACTGAAATTAGTACTTGAATGATCTATGTTCCTCTTCTTTTTAAGGTATGGGTGAATTCTGTCACTGCGCTGACTCAGGCTGACCTCTGTGCAGAAGATGAGGACTCCTCTCCGCAGGACCTGGCCTACTGGGCCACTGTACCCAGCAATGGGCATTTAGCTCTTAAGTCCTTTCCTGGTCAAAGCATCCAGAACTTCACCCAGGCTCAAATCAACGAGGGCCAACTAGTGTTTGTACATACTGGTAGGTCATAGAAGAAGAATGATGTGAAACCAAAACGTGTTCAATCTGTGGTTATTGTGATAGTCATGCCTGAAGTTGCTGACTGAAAACCATAGGCCATCTAAAAACTTTCCAAGCTCTCTCTTTCTCTCTCTTTTTTAGTAAAGCTAATAATAGAAAGCATTAGCAAGTAGCTGTGACTGTCACATGGCTTACTCAAATTGTCATGTAAGGTTGGTGCTTATCTGAGAGCCTTTTCCTGACAATCCACTAAAAAATAGCATTTCCCCTCTGTTACTTTTCATCGCTTTCCCTGGCTACCTGACATTATAGTAAAGATTTACTTGGATATTTATTTGTTGTCTGTCTTCCTCACTACAATCTAAACCCTATTAATAGCAGGACCGTTGTTTTCTTCACTCCTGTAGCATTAGCACCTGAAACAGTGACTGGAACATACCACGTGCCTAATAAAAATTTGTTGAAAGGAGAAAATAATATGTAACATTTATTATGTGCCAGGTAGGGATATATTAGCACACAAAACAGATACAAGTTCAATGAAGGAATACATAAATGAATGAGTGAATGAATGTAACTGTAATTCTAAAAGATCTCGACATTGAAAGCCCTTTTCTTCTTCCTCCTGTTCATCAGTGAATCAATAAGCCAAATGGCCAGTGTAAATCTGCAGAAGGGGCAACCCTGGCACTTTGCAAAAGGGCAGCCTGGCTTTGTTTCCAGGCTGCCATTGTCAGTGGGCTATGAGAAGCAGGCCATTTCCAGCCTGCAGTAGGAATGGGAAGAAACTTGAGCCAGCCGTGCAGGGTGAGAAAGTTAAAAAGTCATGTCTTTTTATTTTTTAATGATCTTATTTAAAAAATACAGTAAAGAAAGGAAAGATATAATATCCTCTAAATATGAATATAGTAATTTCCTGATTTTCTTTGCAGTTAATGCAAAGGATGCCCAAAGAATCTGAAAATAATTTACTGTGTGAACACTCTCATCTAGTTTCAAATCTGCAGTGCTTAGTTTTATTGTAACAGGATCCTAAATCTACCCACATATGTACCGAAGCATTGCTTGTGGACTGACTGATATTTTCCATGTACATGTATTTCCATTTTAAAATTGTGTGTAGGTGTGCTCATTAATAAAATACAATTCAGACCAGCAGGTGGCATGATGGTTAAGGCGTTGCATCTTGCAGTTTGAGATTCAGACCCAAGTGGCTTGAAAAACCCACTGGGTGTGCACAAATCCCAAGAGGAGAATGGAAGAGAAGGGATTGCTGAGTGGCCATCTCTTCTTTCTTATTGGGAGGGTGATTTTTCACTTTCCTTCTCTTTCTGTCTCTCTCTGGCAAGTACATGCACCCTATGGAAAAATAAAATAAACAATATAATATAATTCATTTAAAGAGGCACTAAATTGATAAGAAGTTTTTGCCAACATTTGTTTTTTGTTATTTTTATTTTTATTTTTAGATGCCGAAAGTTCAAGTATTATTAGGTAGGGACCTAGAAGGTTTATTTTAATTTTTATGAAAGAATCATCATATTTTAAAAATGAAGAGAATTGCTCTAGAGACTGGCACAAGGGAAGTTTTGGATTTCCATAATTATACCTATCATGTAAGCAATCATTCACTCTCTACCACCTGTCAGGGACTACAGGAGGTAGAGTCACATCATCCAGTTCATTTCATCCTCAGAAATCTTCTAAGCAACAGGGAGTAATGAGCCCATTTTTGAGATAAACTAAATCTCAAAAAGGTTAAGTTGGCCGGATCCTAATACTGGACTTTCTCCATAGGGCGGGCGCCACCACGCCCAGCACTGGGCTTTCTCTACCAGCTGCCCCTCCACTAAAGAGCAGAACAGGTAGAGACACTGAAGTTACTATTTGCAATGAAAGATTAAAATAAAAATGAGCTCTCCGGATTGACTTTTTTTGGTCAACTACCAGGTCAATATTTGCTTTTGTTGAGTAGGGAAAATAATTTTTCCTAAGGAAGCATGAAGCAGGGTTAAAGACCAGCTCAGTGTGCAAGCCAATCCATTATATTTTCTAAATGGACCTGGAGGCAAGCTAATAAACCTCAGAGTGGCCGCAGCCCAGCTGCAAAGGAGTCTGTTGCTGAAACCCGCTGTTCTCCCCTGGCACATCTGTCCATCATCAGTCTTAAACAAAGACTCAGGTTTAATTAGTCTCTCTTAGCATTTTATATTTGCAAAGTGCTCTTCCATTAATCTAATTCATTATTCCACATGACAACCAAAGCAGGTTGATACAACCCAAAGGTGAGAGGCTAAGTGATTTATTTAAGCTCAGCCTTCTGAAAGCACTGTCGGGAAACATCTGAGATTGTATATTAGAAAATCCATAGGTCAATCCCACTTTTGTATTTTGTAAAAGAAAATACTTCTGTGTTTCCCCCCTTACTTTACTTTGGTCATAATTAGTCTGGTAGGGCACAGGCAATACAATATTCTGTATTTGTTTTGATATAATTCCTTTGATTTTATCTCCATTCTTTTTCTGAATTCTTTTTCTGCTGCTAGGCACTAGCAGCAGAAAGCATTCTTAAGTTCATGTTTCATTAAAGACAACTTTCAAAGTGCAATTTCTAGGAAAAGAAGCCAATGAAAAATAACATTGGTTGGAGACTCCTGTTCTGAATTAGGCTGACTCTGATCTCTCTCCCTCCCTTTTAAGATGACTTTTGAGTGTACTGGGAAATTTTTAACAGTCTGTAACCTCTTCTTGTAAGGATTTGGTTTGCTTAGATAATAGGGACTTGAGAGACTATTAAGCCATTGACCTACTTTTTATTAAATCGTGTTATTAAGGGAATACTTGTACATAATTGCAGCCTGCCTGGGCCTCTTTTATTCCTTGCCATATGTCCCTTGGGCCAACAAATATACGTTCTTATCTGAAGCCTGGTGCAAAGACCTGTGAGCCTCCAAATTTACTGCTAGATGGACATTTTCAGAGAGCGATGGGAATGTGAACATCGAGCTCTCTGCATAGTGATCTTGCCCGGTGCTTCATGAGTCAGACTAGTGAAGCACTCCAGGGAGCTGGATCAATAGGAGTCCATCTCAATTCCAGCTTTGCACATAAGTTAATGTATAACTACTGATATCACCATTCCCTTGACTGAGGCGTGAGTGGAATTCTCTCCTTGCAGAAATTTAACGGAAGTAAGGCTGGGTCTTTCCCCTCCCTGCTCTTTCCCCTCTTAGCAGAATGTACCCAGCTTGCAACAGATGAATAAGTAAAAGTGCAGGTAGCTATTTGGAGTCAGAGTGGAGGGTGGTTAAGTATTATTTACTTCTCCCTAGTTTTGATTTCTAGTGTTATCTGATGTGTGTGTGTATGTGTGTGCTATGCATGCATTACTTTTACTGGTATAAATTGATTCCAAAAAAAATAAAGTACAGGTGATGAATATGTTTTTAACATTTTAAAAGATTTCTTAGAGAGAACACTTTTGCTTTCTTTTATTATGTCATAGGATGGGGGAATCTATGCTATAGATTTTTATTGATATTGTTCTAATTTTATGTCTTTGCATTATTCAACTAGTGAGTTCAGTGATTGCATTAGGACATTCTCAAATTTCTCAAATCAATAGGGGCTGGGTGAAAGTGGGCGGTTTTTGCAGAATGACCAAATTGACCAGAGTGTAATTTCTTCTTTTGAAGGAGCAATGTCAGGAGGCTTTAATTTTCAAGTTACTGATGGTTTGAACTTTGCACCTCGACAAATTTTTAGCGTCACAGCTCGAGCTCTGATCATTAGCTTAGAAGTAAACAGAGGACTGAGCATCTTTCCAGGTAAGATTTGAACTTGTGCAGATGTCTGGGTTTAAGTGTTTTTCTGTTCATTTAGAAAGTTTCACCTGCATGGTGTAAAGCATTATCTTTGTTGTAGGACAGTGATAGATTTTATACATGTATAAAGTCTCAGAAGGAATGCTCTGTAGGAACTTAACAGTAGCAAAGCTTTATCTTTCTACGACCCTTCTCTCTTTCCTCTTTCTCAGAAAAGAGCATGACAGTGAAGGGTGATGGGCAGGAATCTCAAGGCAGCCCTATCTATGGTCCATGTACTTTTTTTCTTCCCACTTTCTCCTTACAATCCTTAAAGAAGCAAGGAGAGCCAGACTGTGCAGTAACTACTGAGTTTTACTTTCTTGGGGGTTTCTAAAAAGTTAGTTTCTTTTTTTTTCTCTCTCTTTCTCTCTCCCTTCCTTCCTTCTTTCTTCAATTTTATATATATATATATATATATATATATATATATATATATATATATATAGAGAGAGAGAGAGAGAGAGAGAGAGAGAGAGAGAGAGCGCAAGTAAAACTCAGCCCAGTGGGGCCTTTACAAAAGCCCATTGAAATTATGGGCATGAGAATGCTTACCTGGTGCATACCAGGAGGCCTCAGGACACGTACTGCTGACCTTCCTATGTGAGTCCACCTATAAAGCCATGTGCAGGCCTAGTCACAGCAGTGCATAGATAGCACCACTGCTTGGAAGACTGAAAGCCATGTGGGAGGCCTAGGTTCAGTTCTTGGGCCAACTTTAATATACTTCTAATCCTGGCTAATTCAGAGGTTAGGGCGAGAAGATGGCAACAGAGTGAAAATACTCTATTAAAAATACCTCCATTTCTCTCCTTTTCCCTCTCTCTTTCTCACAAAGGAAAAAGAAGTTGAATTCGTTGTTTCTAAAAAAAGCACTGAAAAGGCCAATACAGGAAACAATAACATTTGAACATGTCCTGAATGTTGAAAAACAACTCTGTGCATTGTTTAAGTGATATGCATCACCAGGAAAACATAGATAGAGAAAGACACTCATAATTTTATTAGTTATGGTCCCCTGGAGTCCCAGTTGTTTGGGAGGCTGAAGCAGGAGGATGGTGGCACAGGAAGACCCTTTCTAAAAATACCATACAGTCTTCTGTGTGCACTCATGCTCATACACACTCTTGAACAAATGACTACACCTCTCTAAAAAAAGTTCCGATATTATGATAAATCTGGTTGCTACAGAAAATGAAATAACTTCCATTTATTCTGACTAAACCGATTCTGGTTTAATCATTGAAGACTGTTGTATTAAAGGAGATGTCCTATAGCTTAGAAACTTCTGAGTTTCTGGTGCCTGTTTAACTGAATATTAGTTTGTCAGGAAAAAGTATGTTCGAGTAGCCAGAATTCCCTTGTC
Source organism: Tupaia tana (assembly GCA_026018925.1). Classification (NCBI taxonomy): domain Eukaryota; kingdom Metazoa; phylum Chordata; class Mammalia; order Scandentia; family Tupaiidae; genus Tupaia; species Tupaia tana. The sequence goes on along the minus strand of JAKSZU010000006.1, from coordinate 43,676,123 downwards.
AATATTTGTAGAATTATGCAAAACATATAGTCCTCTGTTTAATATTTGGACATGGCCCCAACTGGCTCCTGTCCCTTTCCAACAAGCCCTGGGTCTGTCCTGACTTTACCTCCCTGGGTCCCAGAACCCACCCTGGGAACTTCATGTTATCCTCAGATCCCGAGGGAGCTGGGTCTTCTTCCATTCTCCTCAGCATATTAGCTCTGTTGGTTTTCTTGTTATTCTTGGTTTCTGTCCCCTTTTAGCCGCACACCGTGACTTGTTTCCTGCTCCAGTTCCTGGCCAGTGGGAAGGAAGAAGGATTTTCATATACACTTCCGTTAGGTGGCTCTTATATTTGAAGATGTCTTGGCTTAGGTGGGCGTGGAAATGAGAACTGGAATCACAGATTTTAGCATTGAGGTGGACCTTCTAGGTCATCTGGCCTAGCTGTTCTTAGTTTTTTTTTCTGCCCTAATATCTCAAAGTAGCAGGTACCCAGAACTCCCTGTGTGAATGTGGATCTGATGACCATGCCACTTCCTCTTCTTTTTTTTTTTTTTTTGAGAGGTTTTTGCTATAGGGCGCGTGCACTCGCCAGAAAGACAGAGAAAGACAGAGAGACAGAAAGCGAGAAATCACCCCCCAAGGGGGACGGCCACGCTGCAATCCCTTCTCCTCCATTCTCCTCTCAGGATCTTGGGCACGCACGCACACGCGCCCGGCGTGAGTTTAAGCCACCGGGTCCGGGACGCGAACCGTGATCGACTATGTGGGAGTCCAGCGACATAGACATTACGCTAACTGCTGGTCCCGCCACTTCCTCTTCTTTTTGGGCATCCAGTGGAGCCTTGCCCAGCTGTGGGGCGATGATAACAGATGCCCTCCTCTTCCCGTTTCCTCAGGTCCCTCACCCCTACCCCATCTCATCAGTTGTGCTGGGGGAAAGGAGACACACAGTGTCCCACCTCAAAGTGTGATTTAAGATTTCAGCTGCTGTGTGAATGGTAGTGTAGTGGTAAAACGTGATGCTCTGTGAGGCAGAGCCACATGGGAAGGTTCTGGGATCAGGTCCAGAGACCTCCCTGAGTCTACCGGGCACACATGTACCCATAGTCTGGGGGGGTTGTGGATTGTGGTGTCAGGACTCTTTGGAGGTGCTGTCTGTCTCTTTTTCTCTCTCTCAGTCATGGAAGAAATAAACTAACAAAGAAAGAAGCAAAGATGTCAGTTGTCAGCTACTGCTAACCAATATGTGCCAAAATATCAGAGAAAATTGATTCCTTTTTACAGAACTATGAATTATTTAGAACTATATTTGGGGTAGAAAAACAATTTCTATTATAGCGTGGACATTCAGATACTTTGGATACTTGGTGTTTTTATAGTATTTTATACTTTGTATCTACAGCACTGGTTGCTGTACAATTTAAGTGAATAATGTATGTGAAGCAAGTTTTGATTATTCCCATTTGGCAGATAAAACACATGGTGGCTTGGGAAAGTTCAAGGTCACGTAACTAATAGAAGTCATAAGCCCTAAGACTGATGCCAACTCCAACTCACCTCCTGTGCTTGATAGGGAAACTCTGACGTTTATTTGTGTGCTAGTGTTCCAGGGCTGCCTACATTTTGGAATGTCTGTTTCCTGAGAATGAGGCCATCTTGCTGGCTGTCTTTATTTATTTATTTTTTTTTCTGTTATTGATGGGTTGAGATGCATATCCAGAAAAATATACATAGCAATTTCATAAACAGCAATGGTTTTAAAGAAATGTGTGTTTTACTGTCTTCAGTTAAGGAAATATTGCAACCTGGCATTACTCAACAAAGTTTCTTTTTGACTCACATTGCTCTAATACCAGTAGGACTTTCTCTGCCAGCTTGTCAGATTTTGGCTATTCCTGTTTTGCTCCTTTGTGTATTTAGTCTTGAAATTAGCCCTGGCTTGACACTTGTAAAGATTTGCATAGTTAACTAAAATAATTATTAAAATATTCAGTTTAATTTTACCATTATAGAACATGTTTTAAACATAGCATGTTTTAAACATAACATGTTTTAATCATAGCTTCTATGTCCTATGAAATTCAAAAATAATTTTTAAAAGGAATGTTTATTTTTTTTTTCCATGAGAGAGAGGCAGGAAGGGAGGGAGAAGGAGAGTAAAAGAGAGAGAGAGAGAGACTCCCAACAGGGTTTGCATGCCACAGTCTACCTCCAGCTTCAGCCCGCACAGATCACTGGCATGCAGGTGCCCAGTATGTCCAGGCACAGCATGTTCTGGGGCCATCCCATCACGATCCAGCCCTACAAAGCATTGTATTACTGCATAACCAAAACTACTGACCCTAAAAATCTTTTTTAGCTGAATTATTTTAAAGTAGGAAGTATTACAGTCCTAAATGAACTTTTCTGTATGTGAACTATGAAAAAAAATCTATGCAAAGTATATTTTCATTTTGTTATATAAAAAATACACATACATACACATTTAATTGAAACATACTCTTTCTGCTCAATCTATTTCCCAGAAAGGAGTTTTGTAACTAGTTTTTCATCTTGAATGATACCATTGATTTCATTTGTTTTTTTAGCAGTGGCATGTTAGAATACACTGTGGCCTTAGGAGCTAGTTTTTTTTTGCTTACTCAAGTTGTACTTGGCTCTTTTTCAAGAGTGTTGGGGAGGGACTGACCTGAGAGTTCTGTTAAAATGGTCTAGACTATAAGTTTACATCAACCCAGAGGTAAGCAACCCATCAGCACCAGCTCTTCCTGAAAACTGTGAGTCAGTCTCTTTGGTCACGAGAGAGAGGGAACCACATCTCATCAACAGGCTCTCTCTCCTCCATCGTAGGAATTGAAGGAAAGTAGAAAGAAGAGACTCATAGTGTATTGTTAAAACTTTTCAAGCAGTGATTTGTAAAACCTTTAGCTATTGGGACTTAAAACACTAAATTGAATACTGCTAGACTTAGTGGGAAATAACCAAAAATATAAGAGAAGATTGTCATTCTTCAAGGAAATAATGAAAAGCTTATTAATTGGTTAAATAGGAAATGTACACTCAAGAATCACTAACCATGCCAAACATTAATGTAATGATAAGTGCCTGGTGACTGGGGACAGATAGGGTGCGCTACATGAGTTCAAAGGAGGGAAATTTCTAAGGACTGAAATAATTGAGAAAACTTCCTGGCCAAGACAGGTCTTGAGCACCCCTGAAGACTGAGTAGACTGGTGGGTGGCCTTGAGGAGGGACGAGTGTGCCAACTGTGTAGGTGAAGACCAGAACAGTGGAAAGGTGTGTTTGGAAGGTTGGGTGGAAGGTATGTCAGATTTATTGACTGGTTAATCACATAATTTCCTAACTCAGATATCATTTCACCCATTGAGTTCAAAATAGAATGGTAGAGACAAAATAGTTTCAATTTTAAAAATATTCACTTCTGAGTCAGCCAGACTTAACATTGACCATCAGGGAAGTTGCATATATCACTTCTTACTGATGAGGAAGTAAATATACACTTCTTAGGGTTATCACAATATCTACAAGAAAGGGTAGAGATCATGTCTGTGCTGTTTCTTGGCATATCACTATTCTTTATGTTAGGTTTTTCCACGTGGTAGGTACTCGAGAATGTTTGTTGAAACAATGTGCAAGGCCTCCAAGTCTAGTGACCATGAAACTTTTGCTACCTTGGTGGTAGTTATTTTTCATGAAGCAATTATGCTGGGTATAAGCTATATTTGAGCAAATGTTGTGTTTAAGAGTAGGATAAAATTGGTCTCTTTACTCCAAGACTTACCAGGTACTTTAAGAGGCTGACTTACTTTTCAAATCTTCACATGCATATGGAATAAGAGCTTGCCAACAGATAGGGTTCCAGAGCCCTCTTAGGACTGTGCTCCTTGAGAATAGTTACTCTCTGAATACAGATTTAGGTGGGGCCTTAGAAAAATTGTTTCCAAATTAAGTATCTGGAGCTCATTGATGAAATTATCAGCCACTTGGAAGAAATGAGGTGGCTTTTGGTGGGTTGAACTGGGTTAGGCAGCTACAATATGAGGTGAACTAGTCTTGCTGATTGAGCTTGCTCAGGATCACTGCTAAATAGTAATTAAACATGGGCACCATTCTGAGTTAGGTAGCTGGAGAAGGATTGACTTATCATGGATGAGAGAAAAGCACTCTTGACCTGAAACAGCTCTGATAGCTCTGATGGGTCTTCTGTTCTAAAAGGCTAAGATAAATGAAATATATTTAAAAAAAAAAAAGAGTTCTTCACAAATCCCCCACCCCAAGCATCTACCAAATGTAACTCTGGAAGTGAGGGAATACATTAGTTATAAGTTAGAGTCCTTTATAAGAAGGCATAACAGGGAAAGGTTCCAAAGAAAAACTGAAGAAGAAGGAGTTGGATGTTGGGGTGACAGAGTCTGCGTACATGAAAGATACTATCCACCTAATAGAATGGGGGAAACTTATTTACAGCCAACAGAGGAAAGACATCAGTTATAACACTGTGTAATATTGATTAAGGGTACAAAAACATTCCTTTCAGTCTTCCAGAGTGACTTCCAATATTGGCCCCATCTCTAGGAGTCAGAAGTGGCAATGACAGCAAAAATGTCAGCAGCAAAAAGTGAGAGGAATGTGGGAGACAGTGACAAGCATCTCATGAGCACTTTATGTAACAACTAAACTTGCATCAGCGTGTTCTGAACCTGAGGCAGACCTGTTCTTGAGGCTGATGTTTTCAGGCACTTTCAAACTTTTGCCCTCATCCCCAGGAGCCCCAAGACCCGGTACCCATTCCAGGGGCTCAGGCATCTTAAATGGAGCCTTCAAATCTGTGTAAGTTTAGACATCTTTCAGACCCAAAGCTAGTTCCTGCTTGGAATTGGCAAATGCCTAATGTGTTTAAAACACTCTATTTAGTGGCCTTTGCTCTTGAAGACTACATTGGTAGAGTGAGGAAAAACAAAGAAAGGTGTCATTTATGAGGCTTAGTATTAGATGTTTGGCTCAACTTCATAAACAACTGCCTACTCAGATGGTGACCCTGCAAAAGCCTAATGCTCAGTCCTGTAGCAAGAGCTAAAACAGAAGAGATGAAGTAATATTCTGGGCTCGAGAATGATGTGGTCTATTTAAGACTCACCATCATGTAAGGTTGAGGATGTTCTCTGAATCATTGCAAAGTAAAGGATATGGGCTCCAACCCTGTGCTCCACCAAGTGTTCCACAGACCTTTTAGTCTGTGAACAATAAGAACAGAAAATGCAATGAAGTGTTTAGACATTTTTAAAATAGCTACTGGACATTGTTGTGACATTTTTACTGTATTTTACAAAATTATCAGTTCACAGTGGATTAGAAGGGAAACACTGATCATTCAGCACAGAGCATTTGAGAAGCACTGCTCTAACGTGAGAGTCTTCAAGTCTCTTTGGTCTTTGGTTACCAATGAGGTCATTTTAGCACTCAAACCCATCTGCCACCAAGTTCTCTCCCACCCCCAGGCATTCACACAGGCCCTTCACTCCCCACAATGTCTATACAACATGCATGTCTGGGAGTCCCCAGGAGGTGTCACATGTTTGTTTAAGAGCCAGCCTTTCACCCCAGATACCTGTAGAAGGATACTCCACTGAGCATCAGCCACTGTCAAGTAAAGTCACCTCTAACCTCCAAGGGGAAAGTGTTGTCTCTTGTGTTCTTAGTGCTGCACAGTCTGTTTTTCACTTCCCATGCTCTGTACTGAGCCAGGAACCATGCACACCTAGCACTGCCTTCTTTGTCTACGAATCAGTTAGACACCAGGCTTAGGCTGGGTGGGTGGTGAGAAGCCAGTTTCTCTGGAGGCTTTGGTACTTGGAAGCAAATGATACCCATGAGTGGATGTCTCAGGGATCACTAGCTCTTTGTAGCCCAGTTTCAGGTTAAAGCTAGCTAGTTCCCTCATTCATAACCAGGTGTTTTCAAAACAGTTTTTAGGGATCGCGTAAAGATTATTTTATTGAGGCCAGCAGGCGGTGTAGTGGTTAAGGCACTGGACACCCACATGGCCAACAGCAGTTTGAGTCCTGGACCTGGCAGCTTGAAACTCACACCAAGTGCCTGTGTGCCCAAAATCTTGAGAGGAGAATGGAGGAGAAGGGTTTGTGGTGTGGCCATCACCCCTGAGGGGTGGTTTCTTGCTCTCTGTCTCTCTGTCTTCTGGTGAGTGCATGCACCCTGTAGCAAAAATCTATTAAAAATATAATATTTTACTAACTGGCAGCCTTCCTGTGCTTTATACTTACATGCATGTTTTGATCTTCACTTAGGTTCCACAAAACCCCTTTCATCTCATGACCTGAAAGCCGTGACCAATGACATGGACAATGCAGGAAACAGAACTGTAACTTTTACGGTTGTAAGTTCCCCTAGGCTGGGAAGGTTGGTGAGGATGAACTCTGACAACAGCACAGAGGACGTGTCCATTTTTACCCAATATCTGGTGAGTCCCAATGTCTATGCTGTTGAGCAGGGCTGAGCACTGCACGGGTGGGTCCCTCATTTATCTTCATCCTGTTATTCAAAACAGACATGCCCCTTGCCCAGGCAATTAATTATTTTAGCTGCGCTGGTTTGAAAACCTGACACTTTGTAGTTAGCACAAAATTAGACATAATTGTTTGAAAACACTAAGCAAATTTAAGCTCTGTGTTTACTAAATAAAAAGGGATTCCTTTATCACTAAAAATGGATTTAAAAGGAAATCTAAAATATCATTGCAGGAGGAAACCCTGTAGGATGTATATGTGTACATTTGTGTTTAATACATAATATATATATTAATAATTATATGTGTGTTAATATATACATAAAAAGTAATCTTCAAAAATTCATGGAAAAATGGAATTAAAGTACAAGTTTATTTTAGTGTAAAAATTTTTTGAAATCCATGAATAGTTTTTTCATAATCACAGTTTGCATACAAGTGTGTGTGTGTGTGTGTGTGTGTGTGTGTACGCATGTGTATACAATCTGTATCTTCAGCCATCTGTTTTAAACTACTTTGATATTTTACTACCATTACTACTATCCACATATTTTCTTATTTAAATGAATAATCCTTCAAACTTCTTTTTTAATTTTTTTTAAATTTTACATTCCAGCCAAGAATCTGACGACCAGACGTGTTCGCTTTTATTTGATTTCATTTTCTAAAAGTGCACATTTTCAAATGTTCTTCTCGAATGTAACTGTTTCTCTTGTTTGCCTTCTAGCTTCCATTCTGAAACAGTGCATGTGTGGATCTGATTGCTGATTTGGCTGTGGCTTTACATGACTAAAAAGAGATCCCAAGTCAAGTTGAGAGGAAATAGCAAGAGTAAACCATATGTCTGCCATTAACCTTTGAGCCATTTATCTCCAGTATGATGTGGCAGGATTGAATTTGCCTTTTGCTTTGCAAAAGCTTTTGTCTGGGATGCATTTAAGGGAACAGATCACAAGGCCAGTAAAAGCCTGTGGTGTTGGAAAGAGAAAATATAAATTCTCTCGTTCACAGATGCACTCCGAAAGGGGGAAAAAAGGATTAGAGTGAAAAGTGAATTATTTGCGTAGCCTGGAATGTATCCAAAGGTATCAAAACATGCTCAGGGTCAATTTGTATTTTGAATACTGACAAGCATTATTTGGTCATATAAAGTTTTCTTGGCTTTCACCCTGGTACTTTTCTTTTTCTTTCTTTTCTTTTTTTTCTTTTAATTTGGCTCTGATCATTACAAACATTATTTTCAAGTATTTTTAAAAAGAATTATTTAATTTTATTTATTATTATTATTTTAATTTGATAATAGACCATAAGAGAGAATAGGGAAAGTGAGAAGGCAAGCCACAGGTCTGGGACTTGAACCTTGGTCAGTCATGTGGGAGTTCAGTGCCTCGACCGCCATGCCACCTGCTGGACCTTTAAACTATTTTTTAAGGGCATCATTAACTTTAATATACACACATTTTCAGGCCAGCAGATGGCATAGTGTTTAAGTTGCTGGACTGCCACATGGCCAACCTCGGTTCTAGTCCCAGACCTGTCAGAGCGAAACTCATGCTGGGAGTGTGTGCATGCATGTTCAAAATCCTGAGAGAAAAATGGAGAAGGGGTTGTGGTTATCCCCCCTGTGGGGTGATTTCTCACTTTCATTTTGTGTCTCAGGCAAGCACACATGTCCTATAGCAAAAATCTGTCTTTGAAATATAGATATATATACATATGTATATATATGTATACACACACACACACACTTAATATTTTGAAAAATTTAAAACTCTAGTTGAAAAGTAAATTTCAGTAAGTCACATAGGACAGCCTTCCTAAGGTACCCTGGACAATTGTCTTAGAATCACTACAGCAAATTTCACTGCCATTAGATTATGCATTCCACAGAAGCTCAACAAAAGAGAGGAGAGAGAAAGAGAGAGAGAGAGCGCTGCATAGTTTTCTTAAATATATCTTACTCTACTCTTTCCTTTCCTATGCATTTGTTTAGTTTTTAATGAAGTTGTATATAACAAAAACTACAGGCAATATTTATAACAGTAACTTACAGATACAAACTAATGATAAATTACAATTTCACAAAAGATTGTGAACCTTCTACACACTTGTCAGTTCTTTCTTTTAGGCAAGGTGCTCTTTTGATGACAAATGAACAGATACACACTAGACTGAACTATTTCCAGACAATCCAAAAAAAGTTTCGATTTGCTTCTCTCTTGTAAACATAAGTTTATCATTTGTAATCTTCAACTTAAACTTTCAAAATTTGATAAAGCATTCATGAAGCAATATGCAGACTAGTTTAAAAGACAAATAATGCTTTTAAGCAGACATTACTGCCCTAAAAAATTACTTTTCTCATACTTACCATTCAGCATCCACTCTCTACCAATCACTTTCTCCTCTTGTGGGCTCTAACATTCAGATCCATCCTCTCTACTAACACATCTTCAGATCTCTCAACTTCTGCCATAAAGTGCAGACACTCAATACAAATTGAATGGGGATATACAATGTTGAGCTTATGCTGAAGCTCAACATTAAGTCTTGTATAGTTGTCCATTTTGAGTCAAATGATAGGGACTCATTATTTCTTATAGCTGTGTAATATTCTATAGTATTTAAAGGCCACAATTTTACAACCCAATCATCAGTTTTTGAACACTTAGGTTGGTTCCATGTTGTAGCAATTGTGAATAATGCTGCAATAAACATGGATGTACAAGTGACTATCTGATTGTTCTCCTATCCTTTGGGTAAATACTAAGGGAAGGGATTACTGGGTCATATTAAAGTCCTATTTGTAGTTGTGTGTGTGTGTGTGTTTGTGTGTGTGTGTGTTTTAAGAGAGATTTTTGCTATAGGGAGTGTGCACTTGCCATAGAGACAGAGAGACAGAAAGAAAGAAATTGCCCCCCAGGAGGATGGCCACACCCCAATCTCTTCTCCTCCATTCTTCTCTTGGGATTTTGGGCACACACGCACACATACATGCTCAGCATGAGTTTTAAGCCGCCAAGTCTGGGACTCAAACTGCGGTCAAATACGTGGGAGTCCAGTGATGTAACCATTACACGATCTGCTGGTCCCTATTTGTAGGCTTTTGAGAAACCTCTATATTGTTTTCTGTAAATTTTGACCTATTAGTAATTTACCAACAGTATAAGAGGGTTCCTTTTCACCACAGCCTTGCCAGCACTTGTTCTTTATTTTTTTGAGCCTAGCCATTCTAACTAGGATTAGATGGTACTTCATTGTGGTTTTAATTTCCATTTCCCTTATGAAAAGACTTTGAACATTTTTTCTTATGCCTCTTGGCCATTCATAAGTCTTCCTTGGAGAGTTGTCTATTCAATTTATTTGCCCTCCCCCTCCTTTTTTTAAATATAAGTGAGCTGCTTAAGTTCCCTATGTATTCTGGATATCAGTCCCATGTCTGAGGAATAATTTGCAAATATTTTCCCTCATTCAGAGGACCGTTTCACTTATTATTGTTTCCTTTGCTGTGAAGAAGCTTTTCAGCTTGATATAATCCCACTTGCTTATTTGGAGACTATTGCCTGTCTTTAGGTATCTTATTTGAGAAATCTTGGCCTAGTGGGGTCAGCAAGTGGCATTGTGTTTAAGGCACTAGGCTTCTACATGTCTGATAGCCAGCTGTGTGTGCATTCATGCCCCAAATCCCAGGAGGAGAATGAAGGAGAAGAGATTATGGCATGACCATCCCTCTTTGGGGTAATTTTTTATTTTCCCTCCTCTGTCTTTCTCCAGAATGAGCACATGCCCTATGGCAAAAACTAAAATAAAAAATAAAAAATAAAAAAATAAAAGAAAGGAAATAGGAAATCTTTGCCTATTCCAAAATCTTCCAAAGTTTCCCCTAGAAAATGTAGGGAAAACTCTTAAAAATATTTTCAACTATTTTTTATTGCAAATATAAAGTATTTTAAATCAATATGGTCTAAATAGACTCTAGTGGTATAGTAGCCAAGATCCACTAGGTTTTGCTGTGGACAGATTTGGCATACAACTGCCAAATCTCAGTGTATTTCTCACTTACGTTGTACAGTTGCCATGGGTTGGCTGTGGGCTCTACATGTCTTCTTTATTTCAGGATCTGGGTTTAAGGAGCTGCCCCTCTCTCAGGCACTGCTGTGCTTACAGCAGAAAAAAAAAAATGATGGTGGAACCATGTGATGACACTTAAAAGCTTGTGCCATATTGTGCCATATGTCAGTGTGGTCACATTTTCTTGGCAAAAGAAAGCCACATGAGCAAGTCTGTTGTACATGGGGTAAGGAATATACTCTTACAGAGGGGAGACACTGAATTGTTGGAACAATAGTACAATTTACCCCAGTAGACTAGCTCAGTAATCTGAAAACTGCTTCTAATATTGCAAGTAAGAGTAGTTTTCCTATGAAAACAACTCATCTTTAGAATATAATATATTTGTGGCATGGTGGTTAAGGGCATTGGACTCCCACAGTTAGCATTGGCTGACCGCCGTTTAAGTCCTGGACCTGGCGGCTTGCTTTCTCACTTTCCCTCTCTCTCTTTTTCACTCTGTCCCTCTCTGGCTACATTTAAATAAATAAATAAATAAATAAATAAATGTTTAATGAAAAAGAATATAACATATTTGTAAGCAGGAAATGAATTCCCAAGGTAGAAAAAGGCTCTTCGAAAAGTTAATGTAAAATTAGTTTGATGGATTTTTCAACTACTTCAGAACCAAAATAAATTTATACTTTAATTTCCTTTTTTCACAAACTTTTTGAAGTCCCTCTCTTCCTAGAAGCCCCAAGGTTTAAAATCCTGTTAATTTGAGGTTTTACTGTATTTTTCTATCCTAATTTCTACTGTTTTAATGAACAAAGAGGCAAGTATTTAAAAAAAAGTGTTAGCCAGGGCAGGTGTTGCCGGAGCAGGTGATTGTTGCACGGGCTCTCAGGGCTGCGTGGAGGTGTCTGAGATGAAAAGCCCTTGACTGCTAGTCCCTATGCAGCCAGAGGCAGGCTTCAGTCTGGAAGCACAGCCTGGGTAGTCCCACAGGTTAGGGTGGTAAGAGACGAGTTTCGTCCTCCTTTCTAAATAGGCCAGGGTGTGTGGCCCTTCTCCACACATCCCTTTCCTCTTCAGAGCACATGCCAGTGCCTGGTCCTATTCTTTGATTCAAGGGACTAAGGACAGATTGTTTTATGATATGCGAGGCACTAGACTGTGTATCAGGCTTTTTATATGAGGCACAACTCTGAATATGATTTCTTTCTCCCTCAAACAATATCCACGATCAATTTTGAGTAGATATTCAGCACTTTCTGCACCTTTGGTGTGTGATGCACAGAGAGAGCTTATAATTTAGGAACCAGGCACCCTGTTGCTGCTCTTTGATCTACTTTGGACTGCTTGTGACTAAGCTCGAGTTTCTTCCCTTCTCATCAGATCTGGATTAGTTCTCACAGCAAGTACATATTCTTTAAACCTTAATGTCCTTATCTGTAAAAGGTGAAAAATAATAGTAAGGGTAACTGAAAACATTTTGAGCATTCATTATGTGCCAGGCAGTGTACTAAGCCTTCTATTGTATCACTTATTATCCCCTCCCCTCATTCAGACTCAGAACCTAAAGCACAGAGAAGTTAAACAACTTGGCCACAGATAAACAGCTTGTAAGTAACAGAGCCAGAGTTTGAACCCAGGACTCCCTACTGGAGGTCGTGGAAAAATGTTCCTGTCAACTAAGCCATGCCTTCCTCCTAATATTTAAATGTAAAATAGGATAAATAATAGATGTAAAATGTTTAGCACGTTTCCCTACATATAGAAAATGTGAAATAAATGGTACGTAAGGCAGATTTTATTACCTTTTTGTTCTTGGAAATGTGAGACTTTCCTTTGCTCTCCTAGCAGAAGAAAGACTAGTTTCTCAGGGAAAGACAATTTTCTGGGACATTGGAATTGGCCACTGTGTTTACCCTAATGTACAACAGTAATTTAATGAATGCAAATGAGGTCATTAGAAGAGAGTGACATTTGCTTCACCTCATAACCCACTTATTGTTTCCCTCTCGGGAGATTCCTTGGTATTCTGGAATACATTTCCCTGAATGATGATGAGAGCAAAGGCTGAGGAAAATGTCAGGGGGCCTCATGCAGGAGTCAGAAACTCTATCCTTTGGTAGAACTTAGGCTGGAAGAGGAATGAGACCTGAGCATGGGGCGCTCCAAAGGACCCCACCCCAGTGGTTCAGAGCAAGAAACAAAAGCTGCTCTTCACCAGAGCAGCTGTAAGCTGTCATAGCCAAGTTGAAGTCTTTTTACAGGATATGATTGGCTATATTTTTCTGCATGTCATTGAAATACCGTCTCCCCTTTCACTTCAATAGTGATAAAGATCATCAATGATGTGGACCAGAGAGAGTATGTAGAGAACATCAATAATGATGGGTAGGGAGGGAGTGTGCAGAGAAAACTGTGTAAGTATGTAAACTGGAATGGTTCCTCTGCCTCTCTCAGAGTAGTAGGTTATTTTGATGTTTCAGTGTAGATATGGGTTTTTCCAAGTTTAAAAATAGTACATGCTTCTAGTAAAAATAAAATCAGAAAACAATACAACATTAAGTTTATACAGGTTGAGTATTCCTTGTCCAACATGCTTGGGACCAGAAGTATTTTGCTTTTTGAATTTTTTTAGTGTGTGTGTGTGTGTATAATATAAATGTATAATATAAATATATATATATATATATATATATATATGTACATATATATATATATGTACATATATATTTACATATATATATATATATAACATAAACACTATTTGTGTTTTATATACACCTTATACAAATAGCCTAAAGGTAGTTTTATACAATATTTTTGTATTGCAGTGTTCTGACTGTCTTGACTGGGACCTATCACATAAAGTTAGGTATGGAATTTTCCATTTGTGGTGGCATCTTGGCACTTGAAAGTTTTAGATTTTGGAACGTTTTGGATTTTGGATTTTTGGACTAATGATACTCAGCCTGTTGAGAAATAGCAAATATTATAAATAAGTAGAGTATAATGGGTATTCATCTAAATATATTCCAATTATGGTTAATTTATGGATTAAAAAATCCAAATTTTTATTTGTAACTTGGGAAGAGGAAAAAACTTTTTACTCATCTTCCAGGTGTTCCTTTCCAGATCCTGTCTCCTTTTTCACATGCAAATAGAATGTGAATGTTTTCCTAAAATCTCCAGTTTTATGGCCTCTGTCTGTCAAATAGACTCTGGTCAAGTCTCAGCTATTGTATAATGGCTCTGATTTACTACACTGCAGCTCTAGAAATTTTGGAAAGTAAAAGAAATGGTGGAGAAAGGTGATAGATGTGGTGAAGATGATCAAGATTTTTTTCTCCAAAATACTCAATGAAGACATTTATTAACACATATTATGTGCTTTGATGAGTCATCTGGTTAATTAAAAAAATTACCGCTCAGTGTCTTAGTCTGCTATTGTATTGCTAACAGGAATACCCCAAACTGATTTATAAAGATTAGAAGTTTATTTGGCTTATGATTCTTGTGTCTTGAAAGTCCAAAGGCATGGGTCTGGCGTTAGGTGCTATGTCACAATATGGCTGACGGAAGTGGAGAGAATGGTTGACGCATGCAGACAGAGAGAGACCTGGGAGCAACCATATTCCTTTTATTGTAACCTACTCTTTTAGGAACTAACCATTTCTCACAAGAGCAAAAACTCCTTGTAAGACAGCATTAATTCGTTTATGAGGGTTATGCCTCCATAGCCAAACATTGACCACTAGGATTCACCTCCTAAAATTCTTATTACCTCCTACTGCCATTACTTAAACTCAAGACCAAATTCCAAAATGTGAACCTCTGGGGACAAACCATTTTCCAAACCATAGCACTCAGGAATCCATTTCAGTTGTAAAAGGACAAAGGATTCAGAACTGTTCAGTCATACACAATCAAATGGCGTGGATTATTATTTGGTTTCCTAGACCGGTTTTTCTAATTTCAGGAGCCAGCTCCAGCCAATGACCTGCTAAGTGTCCAATTGAAAGAGTGTTTTGGGTGGCTGATGGTTGAATGCTCTTTTATACCTTTGACCAGAGTGTAAAATTGTTAACCAACCCTCTACTACCCTCAACTTAGGGAGGCAAAATCACTGTATCATTGCCCATAAAAAGCCATACCCTTGGTTGTTTTTGATAGACCCCTAAAAAAGACCAGTTTAATCAGTGGCTCTGGATGGATATAGCTTATGAAGAAATTATCAGTGCTCTTTAATAGCATAGTAGGCAAAATAATAATAATAATTGTAGGGAAAATATTTGTTATTTCAGAGCCAAAAGTACTTTCTTACCCCAAATAAATTCACTATTTTTTTCAAACCATATCATCTGAGTCTACAAAGATAAAAAAAGTAGCATTCTTTTTTTTTTTTTAACCATATTATATCTACCTAAATGTGAAAAGGTTAAGTCATAAAATCTTCTGCTGAAAATAGTGTACCCTGGAAAGTTAAACATAAAGGGTCTTTCAAAAATTTGTAGAAAATGCTTACTATGAATAAGCTATACATGGATTTCAATTGTTTTTTGCACCAAAATAAACTCAGATAGTTTAATCCAATTTTTATGAACTTGTTGAAGTCCATTCACATGAATACACAGAAAGGTAAGTTGTTAGAGTTTAAAGTTAAATGAAAACTTGTTATGAATTTAGACAAAGTATTGTTCATTTCGAAGAATGTATGAGCAAAGTAAGAACTGAATTCTGCAAAACATGAATCTCTTCCAAGTAGAGCACAGAGCTAATTGAGAGATTTTCTAATGCTTAATGAGGTAATTTAGAATCATTAAAAAGCAAAGTGTTCTGGTTTTGTGGTTTATGATGCCGGGCCTTTTTTTTTTTTTTTTTTTCTTTTCCATAAAGCCAGTAATCGTATTTTAGCCATTGTGCTGTTGCAGATTGGAAGTCATCCATCTTAGTCTCTGCTTGCTGTTCCAACAGACACAGATTTCGAGGGCACATTTAGAAAATAACACAGTCAATTCTGGGTTACAAATTTTCTCCAATTAGCTCTTCTCCAAGGATCTGGATTTATTGCTGGAGACAACAATTACATTCTAAGAAATCATGACACATTTCTCAAAGGATAGAAATTAATCTATTGCAACTTGATGGAGAGTACTATCAGCTTTATGAATCATTAGACTCTGCTAAATTTTCTGAGCAGGGGAGGATCAGTGTCTTCTTGTTAGTGACTACTCCTGCTCTACTCCCACCCTTACTTTCTTGGTGTCTCTTTAGTAATAAGCTCACTGGAACTAGACATAGACACAGACGTCAGTTCAGACACTTTCCACCAGTTCTTTTTTCTTTCTATTTTGGTTTCACCTCACAGTTCACTGAACTACATGCTAGCACATTCTTCCATGTGTAGAAATTACTGTATTGGGTTGTCACAGTCACTTGCACATTATTTAAACTGGAGATTGGCTGATGGGTCTCAATTCTGTGGCTTTGAGTACCCAACAATGTTTCTTGCTCTTTGAAAAAGCAGGTAGTACTAACTCCTGTTTCTGTAATATTGGCTTATCCTTACTCCTTCTATTAATTTCTATGGTTATTGTAACAAATTTTCACCAGTTTGGTGGCTTAAGATAAAAATTTATTTTCTCACTG
The DNA here is from genome assembly GCA_026018925.1 of Tupaia tana. Classification (NCBI taxonomy): domain Eukaryota; kingdom Metazoa; phylum Chordata; class Mammalia; order Scandentia; family Tupaiidae; genus Tupaia; species Tupaia tana. The sequence continues at coordinate 43,659,880 of JAKSZU010000006.1, read as the reverse complement.
TTCTGAAGGCCAGAGTCTGAACTCCATTTCCCTGGGCCAAAATCAAGGTGTCAGCAGAGCCATGTACCCTCTGAAGGCTCTAGGGGGAAATTCCTTTCTTACCTCTTTCAGCTTCCAGTGGCTGGGAGCTTTCCTGGGCTGCATCACTTCAGTCTGGGCCTCATGGTCACCTTATCTTCTTCTCTTCACTCTCTGCCTCGTTCTTAAAACTGCAGTTTGGATCCACCTGAATCATTCAGGATGATCTTTCAATTTCAGAATCTACCCCAGGATTAATTTACAAAGTCTTTGCTATATAAAGACACATTCACAGATTTCAGAGATTAGGACCTGACACCTTTGGGGACATTTTTAGCCTACTATATTCACATGTAACAAAGCAGGATATCCCATACTACCTAATGCTGTGTCTTAATAATAATCTTTTCATTCATATCATTTGGCAGTCTGTTAAAGGTCTATACACTTACAATGGCATAAGATCCATGAGAACCTTTACTTCTATGTATTATAAATGTGAATTCAGATCTCTCACCAGGTAGGGGAGCAGATGGTATATTGTGGGGCTCCTTGAAAAGATTTTTGTTCTCACAGAGGCTGACCCAGTCATGGAGGGGCTTGAGCCCTATCTTTTGGATAATTCTTTTGAACCAGATTTTCAGTTGCCTGTTTCTAGCTGGAAATTTCCAAAATCACCATTTGAAACTTAGGTTTCCCGTGTGCCATTTCTACCCATTCCTACTAAGAGAAACCACTCCTGGGTCTTAGCCCAGCCTCATTATATTTATATGAATTTACCCTGATACCTGAACACTCTCAAAGTCTTTGCTCCTTGGGATGCCCTGGACTTCTGATCTTTTCTCTTTTTTTTTGGAGAGGTTTTTGCTATAGGGTGTGTGCGCTCGCCAGAAAGACAGAGAGAGACAGAGAGACAGAAAGTAAGAAATCACCTCCCCTGGGAAGATGGTCATGCCACAATCCCTTCTCCTCTATTTTCCTCTAGGGATCTTGGGCATGCATGCACATGTGCCTGGCATGAGTTTAAGCCACCGAGTCTGGGACTCAAACCACGGTCGACTGCATGGGAGTCCAGTGACGTAGCCATTACACCATCTGTGAGCCCCTGGACTTCTGACTTTTCTAAGAGCCTTGAACCCTATATGCCCACTGCCTTCCTCAACTATGATGGCGCCTGTCCTGGTGGAAAAGAGAAAAACACACAAAGAAGAATCAGTCCTCTGAGCTCATTCTTCAGGAGCACAGGGTCTTGGCATCTTCATAATGTTAGCTTTTAGGACCAAAGTTAATCCTTGTGAGATCTTAGTGACTCCATCTTGAATTATTTGGCAGTCAGTAGTCTCCTTTCTCCATGAATATCTGCCTAGGATAGAGATTCCTTTGTTCAGTTCTCTTTCTCTTGCTTCTGGCCAGTCACTATCTTGTCCAGAGACTTGGCCACTGGGAAGGCCACCATGTTGTGGAGAACCAGACAAGGTGATTCCATGCCTCCATTTTTTTCCTTTCCTTTCTCCCAACTGACCCTGAGATGATTTGGTTCCTCTCTTCTCCAGTGTGAATGTCTTGTACTTGACTCTTAAGCCCCACTGTGGGAAGTATCAGTGTAAAGGACCCATGCTCTAGTTTTCTTGTCAGGATCATAGACCTATTTAGGAAGACCCTCAGCATAAATATATTCTCTGAAGTGTTGTAGCCCTGCCTTTTGGCCAAGTTTGATGATTATATTCTCATTACACTCATTTCTGACCACATGTGCTTTTGTGGACCTCTGGAATGACTTTAGGAAAAAAACAAAACATCAGATTCCATGTCATGATTGACTCCATCAAGCATGGAGTATCTGAGCTCCTGCAGTCCTTGGTTCATCCAAGGTTCATCCACCCTCAGCTTTTAACCTTCCTGAGGCTAGATTTAAAAAGTTTAGCCTAAGCAAGTAGGTGTTAGTCACTTGGAGCCCAAACTTGCCCTCAGGAAGAACTCCTTTTCCTTCAATCTAATCATGTTTTCCCAGGAGTTTTATGAGAGAATCTACATGATAAAAAAAATGGCAGTAGTATAGAATTGCAATGCAATCTTTCTCTAATCTGCCATTTGTAATACACAAAATATATAGAATGAGCTATTTATTTGGACTGTTATAAGCCTGGACAAGTTCTGGCCAACAGTGACTCTGTCCTAGCCAGATCAGACCACAAAATGGCATTTGCTTGCCCTCATTACACTGGCCAAGTGACTGTCTATATTTCTAGTCTCCCTGGAATGGGAGAGCATTATCTTGTTAATTTCTTTGTTGCCTGAAGTCTCTTGGAGTTTTCCACATACAGATGTAGCTCTTAGGTAGTGGCAAAACAAACTCCAAAGTCATTCAGACTAAGTTCAAAACTGGATTCTTTCACTTATTGTCCATGTATACTTTCTGAGCCTTGTTTTTTCTTTTTGTTTTATTTCGGTCTGTCAAATGGGCATAACCAAATCCCCTACAACAAAGTTAAATAAAGTAAGTTAAATAGAATGCCTCACATAGTGCCTGAATTTTGTATTTAAAGCTCAATAAAAGTTAGGTATTATCTATATGTTTTGTTAAATAAATGGGTTCCTTTTTCCCCCCATTGCTCCATGCCTACAAATATATATACTTTATAATTAAACTTTGTAAAGTTTAGGTTATTGGTTCATTAAACAAATACTTGTTGAAATGCCTAAGATAGAATAGTGAACAAATTTACAAAGCAACTAGAAGTAAGTTTCTGGAATGTGTGCCAAGGTTCCAGCCTACAGATCCTTTGTTTTCATGGACAAATATTTATTTTGTTAGACATGTTTTAGAGATTTCTGATTGCTTAATATTTTTATGCCATGGTTTACTAGAAAAAAAATGAGTACAGCCTTACATATTTTTTTTTGAGAGAGAGATTTTTGCTTTAGGGCGCATTTGCTCACTGGAGTGAGAGAGGGAGAGAGACAGAGACAGAAAGGGAGAAATCACACCCCCCCCTCCAGGGGGGGATGGCCACGCCACAGTCCCTTCTCTTCCATTTGCCTCTTGAGATCTTGGGCATGCACGCACATGTGCCTGGCATGAGTTTCAAGTCACCAGGTCTGGGACTTGAACAGTGGTTGACTACATGAGAGTCCAGTGACATAACCATGATGCCATCTACTGGTACCAACAGCCTAATATCTTAACCAGAATCCCCTGATAGAACAAAAGGGAATTGATCAGTGAGAATTTAGAAACTTTCTTAAAAGACTTAGAAATGCACAGGGGCTGCCAGTTTGAAAATTGATATAGCAGTAGGCCAATTAGGTCATATGTATATTTGTAAGTGAGATATTATTCTATATTTTAATGCAAAAATGAAATAATTTAATCTCAGAGCGATAAAATGATTTGCAGAAAGGCCACAGAGCTACAAATTGGTAACTTTTATACATTTGAGTGTAAGTACAATCAGTCTAAGTTTGAAAATCTACCCTCTTTTCTTCTATTTTCATATTATTAATGTCCTTTTATCCTTTAGAAGAAGAGCAATAATTCAGGCAATTGGAGCCAAACAGGCCCCAATACAGTGCTATAGGGAAAAGAATGCTCTTCTACAAACCTGGAGATCTAGCTTCTTGTCCCAGCTACCAACAAAGAACCCTGTGATGAGGGTGAGGGTAGGGAGATATTTCCTAAATTCCCATTTTCTCTGAGCTTCTCAGCAGCTTCTTAGCTATAAACTTTGCTAACAGAAAAGTCAGCAGGCCCTCTGCCTTCTCAGAGTCAAATCTCTCTCTTCAGCATCTGACAAATACTTTTCTTTGTGGTTCCATAGATACCAAGATTATGAGACTCAAAAGGTTTAGATCTCAGAGATCTAAGGGAAATTCTAATTTCATCTACTATAGTTCCTTCAAAAAGGCACTATTCTGAGATGTTCTGGAATAGAATTTATACTTTCACCCAGTCAAAAATATTATATACTGTTTTTGTGTTTTCGAGTAGAATTTTTTGAGCTAACATTTGGGAAATATGGGTGAGGTAGGTTTACAGCCTTATTAAAACAGAAATGGAATAAGACAGGGGTGGTGTGGGGAAAATGCAGGGGGTGCAAACCAACCACTTCAGGATAGAAACTAACCACTTTAAGAAAAATTGATGAGGGGGCAGATTACTCTTAAAACTTACTTTATTTTTAATTGATTCATAATGATACATATTTATGGCGTACAGTGTGATATTTCAAATATTATGTAATGATCATATGATTAGCACACCTATTACCTTGAACAAATAACCTGATTTAAAAATGAGCTAAATGTCTGAATAGACAGTTCTCAAAAAAGACATATAAATGGCCAAGAAGTATATGAAAAAAATGCTCAACATCACTAATCATCAGGGATGTAAATCAAAACCACAATGAGGTATCACTTCACTTCAAGTAGAATGACTGTTATCAAAAAAGCATAAAATGGATATAAATATCTTTTATAGCAAAGGAAACAAATAGCCACAGCATAAAACATAGAATTTACTTGCCACATGTCTTTCTTTAGTCCTCTTTAATCTGGAGTCACTCCTCAGTGAGGATGCCTTTTATGACCTTGCAGTTCAAAATGTCCAGGCCAGTTCTGTGAGAATGTCCCTCAATTTGTTGTTGTTGTTTCTCTAAACAATTATCTATTTAATTATTCATTCATTTATTTTAATTTGACCAGAGAAAGAAACAGAGAGAGAGAGAGAAAGTGAGAAAGCAAGCCACCAGGTCCAGGATTCGAACCGTGGTTAGCCATGTGGGAGTGTCCAGTGCCTTAACAACCATGCCACCTGTTAGCCCCTCCTCGATTTGGTTTTACCTGCTGTTTTTTTTGTTTTTTTTTTTTTTTTTGGAGAGTATTTTTGCTATAGGGCATGTGCGCTCGCCAGACAGAGAGAAACAGTAGAGACAGAAAGCGAGAAATCACCCCCCAGGGGGGATGGTCACGCTGCAATCCCCTCTCCTCCGTTCTCCTCGCAGGATCTTGGGCACGCACGCACACGCGCCCGGCGTGAGTTTTAAGCCATGGGGTCCAGGATGCGAACCGCGGTTGACTATGTGGGAGTCCAGCAACATAGCCATTACGCTAACTGCTGGTTCCCTTTACCTGCTGTTTTATCCAGTGTTTCCCCTGGTCATATTCAGGTTGGGCATCTGAGCAGGAACACCAGGAGGGTTTCTGGGTTCTTCTCAGTTTCTTGGTGGCAGGTACCAAGACTCACTGTCCTATCACTAGGAATGTTTACATTCCTTCGTTGGTCAGCTGCTACTTGGCAGGTGTCTCCACTCTGAAGGCACCCCACACCTTCGTAATTAGTGTCTTGTGAGGAGATTGTAATTTTTAAAATGTTCTGTTTCTCATCACACTTTAGCCTACTAGTTTCAGCAAACATTTTCAGGATTCTTGTCTGAAACATTTATTGCTATGGCAGTTGCCAAATGGAGATTTGTCTCCTCTTGTTTTTCCTGCTGTGTTTATAAGTTGGAATTCTACACCAATGGTTTTTTAAATGACGTTCCAGAAATATTACATCTGTAAAATAGAAAATATCTGGGCTAACCTAAATCCATAGAAATAAAAACCTCCTGTCTCCCACTTCTTAATCCCAGCGCCCAAGTATTCAGCTAAGTGGCTTTCCTATCCATATTTAGTACAGTGGAAATGTGTAGAGCTGTTAGGAGCTGTTCCTAAGGCTACTTTCTATTTGAGGGGAAGACTTCTATCACTCTCTGAGATCTTTCTTTCCTTCTTTAACCCCATTTTTTACCTCCTGAAATCTTGTTTGCATTCTTCTTCCCTGGCCCTCTCCCCCACCACATACACCTTGAAATCTGCTATTAAAGCCAGAGAGACTAAAGCTCTCTTTTGAACAATGAAGACTCTACTCACCTTCAAACTTGTTTCCTTCCACCAGCAAGTTAACAGTCTCCAGGCACCCTCGTTCCCTTTACTTTTAGTTCAGCCCTTTTAGTAACCGGCCCTCCAGTCTCTTTTTTTGCAGAAGTTTTCGCTATAGGGCGCGTGTGCTCGCCAGACAGAGAGAGACAGAGAGATAGAAAGCGAGAAATCACCCCCCAGGGGGGATGGTCACGCCGCAGTCCCTTCTCCTCCATTCTCCTCTCGGGATCTTGGGCACGCACACCCACGCGCCCGGCGTGAGTTTTAAGCCACTGGGTCCAGGACGCGAACCGCGGTTGACTATGTGGGAGTCCAGTGACATAGCCATTATGCTAACTGCTGGTTCCCAAGTCTTAAAGTCCAGATAAGCAGGACATGTCTAATTAGATTTCCTCTCTCCCTCTCCAGTGTAAAAGAAGTCCATTGGCTATTCACAATTTCTCACTCATTAAATGCCTTTTGAAAAGGAGAACCTATAGCAGATTTTTCTTCTACCAGGCTCTTCCCCAATTCCTTCCCTTGGAAGATTTCCAGCCTTCATCATCTCAGTCATGCCCATCCATGAGCACCATCTCTCCCCTGGAACATTAACGTTCCATACTGTCAACATCAGAAGATCCTCAGATGATTCCTGTAACTTCTCATATAAATATCAGGGAAGCTAATTTTCACTTCTATGAAAGGACCAATGAACAAGATTGACCAAGTTCAAGAAAATCGTTCTTCCTGGTTAATAGACTGAGTGATATTTATTATCAGTAAAATGGGTCTCTTTTGCTTTATAATAGTATACCACTTTCAAGCAGAATAGGAACATGTAGGACCCATCCTCTGGACCCAAATCCTTGGCATAGTCACAGGGAAATGCATTTATGACTAATCTTTTGTCATAAATCTAAAGCTGGGCATAGAAATGGCAGGAATGCTAAATAAAATAGACTTTATTCCTCAGGAACTGCTGAAGAATTGAGCACTAATTAGTACTAGAAATTACTATCTTTGGAGAAACTCCAGTTTCTCCTGAGTAACCTTATTTCTTTATGAGGAAATGTTGAGAGATATTCTTTTCTCCTTACATAAAATCTTCAAATGGTAACATTTTCTTGCCTCTTCCTTGAATGGGTAAGGAATGAAAAATCTTCACTAACAGTTTTTGACCACTCTGGGACAGAGTAGAAATTCACTAGGCTAGAAGACTTTCTAGAACTCTGATTCTAAATATACTTGCTCTACTAGCATTGAGCTTCAGAAAGTTTATGGAAAAATGGGATTATAGTATGAGTTTATTTTGCTGCACAAATACTTTTAAATGCAATCATAGTTTTTTCTTAATATATATTTTCCACAAACTTTTTGAAGAACCCTTATACATATTCAGAGACCCAAATTTTTGTTAATGAACAGAATATTTCCAAATATTGATTAATGAAGTAGATGGAACAGCTCTGTAAATTATATGATAAATTATCCTAGAGAGTTTTGAGATGGTTGCTAGAATACCTTAACAAAACCCACCTGTAGGCTCAGAGTATTAAAATAGGTAGCAGGTTGGCATAGTAGTTGTGCTGGACTCCCACATAGCTAACCATGGTTCAAGTCCCAGACCTGGTGGCTTGCCTTCTGTCTTTTCCTCTCTCTCTGATCAAAATAAATAAATAAATAATAATAATAATAATAATAAATAAAATGAACAGTTCTTTAAAAAATGAAAAAGAATAACTAGCAGTCCAAAAAAATGTGACCCATAGGAATTAAGGAGATATTTTATCTGTAACTTTCCTTTTAATGGTATAGTTTTGTAACTTTGAATCATTGTTGTTTGGGGAAAGGACTACCTTTATGATTTCTGGATAACAAATGCTGGTTAAAATCCATCCTCATCACCTCATTTAGAAAGGATATTGACAGGCAACAGGCATGAGGACCTTAGATTAAATTTAATAACAAACAAAAAAACCTTATATATAACTATATATATATATATATATATATACATATATATATATATATATATACTATATATATATAACTATATATATAACTATATGTATATATAACTATATATATGTATATATATGTGTATATATATATAAAACCTCTTTATAAACACTTTCAGATAATAAACAAAGAAGTGATTTTTTTTAGAGAGATTTTTGCTATAGGGTGTATGCACTCACCAGAGAGACAGAGTGACAGAAAGTGAGAAGCCACCCCCAAGAGATGGCCATGCTGCAATCCCTTCTCCTCCATTCTCCTCTCAGGATTTTGGGCACACACACACACATGTGCCTAGTGTGAGTTTTAAGTCATCAGGTCCAAGATTTGAACTGTGGTGGAGTACATGGGAGTCCAGCAATGTAACCATCACACCATCTGCTGGTCCCCTGAAGAAGTGATTTTAAAAATTAGTACCAGTATTTTGCCACTGCAACAATAGTATCAATGACTCTAAAATTATTAGGTGACAGGCTGACAGTGAACCTTAAAATAGATAGACCAAGCCTGTCAACACTTAAATCCATTTATCAATCTTAACATATCCAAAAGAGATGTAACCAAATATTTTGCTCCATGATGAGATACAAAAGGAGATACATAATACAACTTGTAAAATGTTCTTGTCTATAAGTTGAGCCTGATTCTAATTATGCCCTAGATTTAAGTATCAGGATACAAGAAATACAGGGGAGAGAGGAACATGGTAAACAATACCAGAGGAATGCAGTCTCATATTTCAAATGTAGGAAACCTTTAAGTCAAACAACCCAATTTCTTTGACAGAGAAACAAGGAAAAAATATTAGAAAAAAGGAACCCACAGATGAAAAGACTTCTATGAGAAGTATCAAACAAATGTAATATCTTAAGACCCTGACTTGAAACAACTATGCAAGGGAAAAAAAAAAAAGACATGAACTAGATCATCAGAGAAATCTGACCACTGATTGGATAGTGATAGTATTAAGTAACTATTTTAATATTTAACTGTGATAATGGTATTGTGGGTTAAGTTTGGGGAAGGGGGCTTTTCTGAGAGTTTTGTTTGTTTGTTTGTTTGTTTTTCCTATAGGGTGCATGCAATTTCCAGAGAAACAGAGACAGAAAGTAAGAGATCACAGCCCCCCCCCCCCCCCCCCCCCGCCAAGGGGATGGCCATGCCACAATCCCTTCTCCTCCATCCTCCTTTGGGATCTTGGGTATGCATGCACATGCACCTGGTGTGAGTTTTAAGTCACCAGGTCTAGGACTCGAACCACGGTTGACTATGTGGGAGTCCAGCAACATAACCATTATGCCATCTGCTGGTCCCTGGGGTTAAGTTTTTTTTTTTTAAAGAATTATTTATTTAATTTTATTTGTTCATTCATTCATTTTAATTTGACCAGACACACACACACAGAGAGAGAGAGAGAGAGAGAGAGAGAGAAAGAGAGAGAGAGAGAGAGGAAGCAAGCCACCAGGTCCAGGACTTGAGTTATGGTCAGCCATGTGGGAGTGTTCAATGCCTTAACCACCACGCCACCTGCTGGGTTAAGTTTTTAAGAGTCATCATTTGCCAATATTTACTAAAGCATTTACAGAAAAAAAATGATACATCTGTGATTCGATTCAAAATAATCAGTTGAGCAGAAAAATGGGCAAGAGTATATATAAAACAAGACTGGGTATGAGTTGATAATTGTTGAAGCTGTCTGATAGGTAAGTGGAGGTTTATTATAAACTTTCTATCATACAAAACCTTAAGTATTAGTCATCTCAAAATCAATGTTTTTTCTTTCTCTGAGGAATAGATGATTTCTGTAATAGAATTCCTAGGTTTGAAAATAAGTCTTCATTTAAAAAATATTTCTTTCTTTCTTTTGAGAGAGAAACAGGTATCCTCAACGGGATCTTTATCCCATGATCCCTCCCCAGCTTCAGCCAGCCTGGATCACAGGCATGCACTTACGACGGAGTGTGCAAGGGGTCTTGGGTTGTGAAGCCAGGACCCTGCCACATAGGTCCAGCATTGCAGAGCAATATGTCACTGTCGTGCCCACCATCTGGCCTCTTCTATATTCTTAATGTTCCCGCATGTCTGTGGATATGTGCAATAACTTGAACATGAGTAAACTCTGAAAAGACATGCATCTCCTCCAGTTAGGGTATATATTAGTCCTTACATCAACCCTGAAGCTAGAGGCTAATTTTTCTTACTTTCTGGCCAGGTCAGTGAAGGGCTGATATTATACCAGCATGTGGACTGTGAGAATACAGGCTGGACTGCAGAAGATACTTTCACATTCACGATGTCCTCCCCACCAGCTGCTCTAGGCCCTGAGGAGTTCCGTATTACCATTTCATATGAAACTGATGAGCCTGGTCGGCAGACCCGTCTGCTCGCAAATACAGGTAATGTCACCAAAATATGGTCAGTGTCTTGTTTATAATTACTAAAGTAGGAAGAACATGGAAATAAAATTTTTATTTTTTTAATTGTCAACCCCATGATGTCAACCTTTAAAATAAAACTGAAATAGTTATAAAAAGCTGTTATTTTTGCCCTCTTTCTCCGAGCTTTTATTTCTTCTCCTGTGGCAACTTAGCTTTAAAAAACTTAAAGGATGGCAACTTAGCTTTGAAGAACTTTATTTGTCCCTCCAAATAGGGACTTCACCTGGCTTTTATGAAAAACTGCTAACAGAAAATGAGAATGACAAGTGGGATGAGTTCTTGACAAGAAAGGGGTATTGAAAGCTGCACCTGCTTCCATGGCAAGGGGAAGTCCACTAGTAGATAAATTAGGAAATTCACATTTTATAAGTGAATCTAAGGGTTTTAAAGCTCATTTGCCTGAAATTGTGTGTGTATTTTTATTAAAAAAATATTTTTTTTCATATGCCTTAGGTGACAATGCTAATCCAGGTACTTGAGCAACTGAAGTGTTTGAATAATACACTAGGACAGGCAGATTTGACAGCTATCACTCGAAAGTGCTAATGAAATGCTGCTTTGTTCTTTATGTTTTAATAGGAGCTGCTGTCAAGGAGGGTCACAAAGTTCTCATTGACCAATCTAAGCTAGATGCTTCTAACCTCTTATTTAAATTGCCCAAATCGCAGCGCTCTTCCTATGAAATCTGGTTCCAGATTACATCACTTCCTCTCCATGGAACCATTATGGTTGGAGAAAGAAATATTACTAAAAGAAAACCCAATTTTTCCCAGCATATAATTAATAAATTTGGAATCACCTACATTCATGATGACTCTGAATCACTGTCAGATCATTTTACTTTTGCTGTTTGGCCAAACCAAAAGAGCAAGTCTGCCGCCAAGCCAGAGGCTGACTTTCTTGAAGAGATGTTTAACATTACCATCTCTCCTGTTAATGACCAGCCGCCAGAATTAAGGACAAAAGGACTTCGGTTGAAAGTTCTGCAGGGCAGTAGGTTGGTCGTGGGATCTGAAAACCTGAAGGTGGAAGATCTAGACAGCCCTCCAGATGAGATCAGATATATGATCATTCGTAATCCTAATAATGGCTTTTTGGCAATGGCACACCATCCAGATACACCTGTTCACTGTTTTACACAAGCTGACATTGACAACTCTCAGGTGTGGTTTGTACAGGATGGAAGCCCATCCTCTGGAGTATTCTACTTTAGTGTGAGCGATGGTGGCCACCGGCCACTCTACAAGCTCTTCCACCTGGATGTTATTGCCATCTCTATCATTCTGGTGAACCTCACTGAACTACTTCTCCCTCAAGGCCAGACAACTGTCTCTATCACCAATGCTCACCTGTCAGCAATGACTAACGGAAGGAGTTCCCAAATCACTTACAGGATAACATGGCCTCTCCAATATGGGCATCTGCTGATTGAAAACCAGGTGGTCAGCAGCTTTGGACAGGAGGATTTGGATTCAGGAAGACTCTCTTACCACATGACAAATCTCACTGCCTCAGAGGATCAGCTACAGTTCTCACTGTTTACAGCAGAAAGCAACCTGACCGGACAAACGCTGAGCATCAAAGTGCAGCCCTTACTGCGGGTTATGTCGAATCTGAAAATTGCCAACAAAGTGGCTCATCATCTGAGAAGACAAGACCTTGATGCTTCTGAGCTTGCTAATAGGACCAGCAGTGACCCCAAATTTGAAGTGACAGAACCCCCTGTCCATGGAAGACTTGTAAGAATACTTCATAGCACTCTGTTGGAAGATACTACTGTATTCACTCAAAGGGACATTGACCAAGGGCTACTGGTGCTTGAGCCACATGCTAATCTAACAGACACAGACATGCTCAATGACTCCTTCACCTTCTTACTCAGGGCAGACCATGTACAACCAGCACTAGGTTATTTCCCCTTCACCATAGTACCACCTGATGCCTTATTTTTGCAAACTTTCATGCCAGATATTCCTTTATTAATCATTGGAGATAACCTTGTGACCTCAGTTCCCACTCAGGAAAAGCCTGTGGTTTCCTCAGGACCCATGGTACAGACAGAGACTCTGGGGAAGTGGACCCAGATCAGATGGCAGGAAGCAGATCCCTGGAGACAACACAATAGTGAAGAGTCTAGTGTGGATGCTATGGTCTCATCCACTAAGGTTATTTGGTCACCAACCACCACCAACATCAGTCCTGGGGCACCTACTGAGCCTGGAGAGACCAGGTACCCTCTGATGGTCATCATACCATTGGCTGTGGTGGTTTTCCTGCTCATAGTGACTGCAGTGGCCACGTATGTCTGGCTCCTGGGCCGAAAGGCAGAAAAGGCAAAACCCCTTATCAAGCCCCAGGCCAACCTGGAGCCCACAACCCCATGTTGTAGGCCAGAAAGGAGCATTTCTGTTCCTATTGTCACAGTGACTCCCTTTGTCACAGTGACTCCCCTTATAAAAAGCCCTAGAAGCCCCTCAATCCATCTTTCCAGGGCCTCTCAGTGTGAACAAATGGCCTCTCCAGTGACTGAGCAGATGGAAAAATGTACTCCTTGGAAGACATGGGTGAACTTGGATCCTGACATGGCCAGGCTCTGCCGACAAACCAACCCAGCACTAAAGCACAACCAGTATTGGGTATAGACTGAGGGCTCTTATTTCTTGTTGACCACATGCTATGTTCCAGGAACTGGGATAGACAATGAACTATAAAAGCAAAGAAAAAAAAATTTTTTTGAGAGGTTTTGGCTATAGGGCATGTGCAGAAAGACAGAGACAGAGAGATAGAAAGCCAGAAATCACCCTACAGGGGGGATGGCCACGCCGCAATCCCTTCTCCTCCATTCTCTCGGAGAGGAGAGTTTAAGCCACTGGGTCCAGGACTTGAACCACTGTAGACTATATGGGAGTCCAGAGATGTAGCCATTACACCATATACTGGTCCCAAGGCAAAGAAATTTTGGTTGAGTCAACTCAGGAGAGCCTGGGCATGCTAATCATTCAATACTCAGTCACAACACCATGGTTAGATGTTGGTGGGTGTTTATTGTAACTTCTGTACGACACTCACAGGCTTTCTACAATGGGCTTTATGTGTTCTCTTCTAAACAGAACTTTCTCAGAATACTTAAGTTTTTGTCAGTATTTAAACCCTTTACCAAGGTGCTACAAAATTTGTTGCTCTCATTGAAAATGGAGTATTAACTTGAGATATAGAGCTAAAAGAAGAAGGCTTTGAATATTGTCATTGAAGATTCACATCTCTGAGTCACAGGAAGTACAAGAATTATTTCACCACATGGAAGTGGTAATTTATCCAACTAATGAGTTTGTTTATGTAATGTTTTTATTTTCCTCCTTGGAGTCTCTAGGTTCAATTTCCTCAGGCAAAACATGCATTGATGCTCTAGATAATGGGATAGTCTAGCCTCCTTTGAAGATTTTCACTCATTTTATTGTTTCATCAGGAGACTTTTTCTATTCTGATTTGTAAAATTAAGCCTAGAGTAGAAACATTATCTGAAACCCTAAGAAACAGAAAAAGTTTTAAATGGTTTGTGAGGTCTCCATTTGGCTTAACTTTGCAATGAATTGAAATACTGCCAATTGGTATTTGAACTGTCTAATTGTGCCCACCATTGGCCAACTCAAGGTTCAGTTTCTTTGATCAAAAAACAATGATTTTATTACTTGTATTAAGAATTGCTATGGTCATTCTCCAAAGGTTCATGTTCTGGAAGCTGAGTCTCTAGTGTAATGATATTAGGAGGTGGTGAGACCTCTAAGAGCTGAGATAGAGTGGACAGTGTTTGGATTATGGAGGCATCACCTTCATGAATAGATTAATGCCATCTTGTGAGAGGGAGTGAGTTCTCACTCTCATGAGAAGGGGTTAGTTTCCACAAGAGCAGGTTGCTATAAAACCTACCCGCAGGTCTCTCTCTACACATATCTACTGATGTTTCTGCTTTTCTCTGCCATGTTGTGATGTAGTAAAGATTGTCTAAATGCTAGCCCCTTGCTATTGGATTTCCCAGTCATCAGAATCATGAGCAAAATAAACCTTTATTCTATATAAATCACCTAATCTCAGGTATTTCTCTTTAGCATCACAACAAAAGTCTAAGACTTGGGCTAAAAATAATTAATCATCCACTAGTCATCTGGTAGTTCAGGCCGGATTGATAAGGTTTTTCTGTAGAGATACATAGTAAATATTTCAGGCTTTGTGGACCACTCATGGCTTTTGTCACGCATTCTTCTTCATTTTTAAAAAGTAACTTTTTAAAAATGTAAAAATAATTCTTAGTTTTTGGATTTGGTCCACAGATCATAGTTTGACAGTCATTGGTTTAAGCAATATCAATAACTGAATTATCTCAATTAGTGAACATTCTGGAGATGGACATCCCAAGGCTTGGTTCAGCAGTTAAAAAATGTCATCAAGGGTTGAAGCTCTTTTGTTTTTTCTGATCTACTTTCCTACAAACATTTAATTCTTTTATTTAATCCGTTGTGATTATAAAATGGCTTCTGAAGCTTCACAATGCAACTGCATTCAAAGGCAGAAATCAAAGTGAAAGAGATGGCAAAATGTCTTTTTCCATGAGAGTTTCTTGTTTATTTATCACTATTTTTAAAATTGTGTAAGAGGAATTTATCCCCAAATATCCTTTCCCCCTCTTATGTTTCACTGCCTAAAACTGGCAAATGGAATTCTTTTTTTTTTTTTTTTTTTTTTTTTTGAGAGGTTTTTCGCTATAGGGCGCGGTGCGCTCACCAGACAGAAAGAGACATAGAGACAAAAAGCGAGAAATCACCCCCCCAGGGGGGATGGTCATGCCGCAATCCCTTCTCCTCCATTCTCCTCTCGGGATCTTGGGCACGCACGCACACACGCCCAGTGTGAGTTTTAAGCCACCGGGTCCAGGACGCGAACCACGGTCAACTACGTGGGTGTCCAGCGACAAAACCATTACGCTAACTGCTGGTTCCCTTGTGCCTGCTGAGTCTACCAACTCAGAGATCAATAAATAAATCAGCCCACCATGCAATTGGGGAAGGATGGGGACAGCAATTAAATAGGCAATGAATAGTGTCTATTAAAATATTGTCTGAGTATTGAAATTCCTGGGAAAACAAGGATTTTGATCTTCCAGATGTCTACTTTCATATTTCATGTTTTAAGGATTTTCTTAAAGCTGAGGACAGTGTTTCTCAACTGGGATGGGAGTAGTGCTGGGCTTGGGTTGGGTGGGCTGTCACAGGGGTGTGAGAGGTGATACACCCCCTCTACCCCAATGGACATCTTACTAAAACTGGTAACATTCTGGTTTTCCAAACTAGTTGGATGAAAATGCTCCTTGCACCTAGTGGGCAAAGGCCAAAGAAGCTGTCACACATCCAACAGTGCACAGAATAGCACCTCACAACAAGGAATTATCTGGCCCAAAATGTCAAAAATGCTGAGGCTGAGAAACCCTAGTTTAAGCCATAATGAGGAGTTTTCTTAAATCTCAAATGAAGGATAATAAACTCATTACTTGGGCCAGCAGAAAGTATTGCGGCTAAGGTGCTGAACTCCCACATACCTGACCACAATTCTAGTCCTGGACCCAGTGGCTTGAAAATCACACGTGTGTGTGTGCATACCCAAAATTCTGAAAGAAGAATGGAGGAGAAGGGATTGCAGTGTGGTTATCCTCCCTGGAGGACGATTTCTTACTTTCCATCTCTCTGTCTCTTGCCAGCAAGCACATGTGCACTATAACAAAATAAACAAACAAATAAACAAACTCATTACCAAGTCTAGGCAACAGCCATATTCTAAAAACAGAATGGAGGGTTGAAAATTCTACAATATGTCTGAGACTTTGGTTACTGGAACACATGAGCATTTTTTAAAGGAGGATGTATTTAAAACAAAGAAAACTTGACAGCAGACTCATTGCTTTATGTTCCTGTCCATGGAAAAGATTTTGCCTTATGTTAACAGGTGGAACACATCAGGAGAGAAAAACTATGGTGAGATATTTACAAAGATAAAGATGAGGTCAAAATGTCTCCAGAAGCCTGATGCCTCTGATATGTTCCAGACAGAAAATATTTTTTTTTCACATCCTTTCTCTTTTCTGCTCTGCAAAGTCACTCTTCCCTCCCAACTCAATTTTAACTATTCTTGGTGAAAAACAGATTTCACAATCTACAGAATAAATGAAAGCATAGCAGATTTGGGACTAGAGACAACCTATGTTGTCTTGAATCTAATGCCACAGACAACTATTGCCAAAGAAAACTATTCTGTTCTTTTTCCAAAAGGCTTTTCTCCTGCATTTTTGGCTTTCTGAATTCCATATAACTCCTTTCAAGTATTTTGTTTTAGGAAAGAAGAGGAATGAGAGCCTTAACCCATGACTGACTTGATCATTGTGCAACTCAGAATTGTTCTTAGCCTGTTTAATTTGGACACTCAGAAGAAACAGAATGGCCGTGTGTGCTCGAGTTGCACACAAAAAAGGAAAGCTGAGGAGCATCTTTGCATCTAGTCAGTGGGTATCGATCCCTCTTGACTAGGCGAGGAGAATGTCTGCTCTTTGTGAAAGAGCCAGGCGTCCTTGACTCTGAGCATGGTGGCCTCTTCCTTCCTTCAGCTGCAAGACCTCTGGAGCTAGGATTACCAGCCTGGCCAAGCAAAACAGTCTGATTTTACCTTCTCTTTTTCTTGTAAATTTTGCAACTCCAAACAAGTAAAGTGTTCATATTGGAAGGAGACAAACACAGACACTTTAAATACCAAGTCACATTATTGCTTGTGAGTGTGCCTGTAAGAACATCAGTGTGAGATCCAGGTATCAAACTTCAGTGATTAATCAAGTAATTAATATGAAGTTTGGAAATTTTCTGCCAGAGGCTCTAGAGTATTCTACTGATTTGCAGATGGATTCAATTAAAAGGAAACAATGACTACCATTTGGTGCTGGCTCAGAGAAAGCATGAAATAAAAAGTTTTGGCAAAACCTTGCTTAGCATTGAAAATTAGAATTTTGAAAGTTCAAAATTAGTCTGAAATGTTTTTTTTTTCCCCATATACAGAGCTATAATAAAATAACTTCAATTGTTGGTCAAAATGAATTCACTGCTTCTTAACAAATGAGTGTGAATTAACTATATGAAGGAATCATCAAAAAGTTCATGGAGAATGAATATTATGAAAAAAAAAAACTATATGTGGATTTCAAAGTTTTTTGTGCTAAAATAAACTCATTTGAATTTCTTCCATTTCTCCATCTGGTCAAGATTTGGGGCATTGCATGCATGAGTACCCGACATGCTTTCTAAGCCAACAGGGGCCAGAATTCAAACTGTAGTCAGTCGTGTGGGATCTGACTCCCTTAACCACTGAGCTATGGGCTAGCCCTTTCTTTGTATTAAATAGTATTGGTTAATAATTTCATAGAATATCCCTCAGTTTAGACTTTCCTGGGTTTTTCCCCCCTCATTATTAGATTGGAGTTACAGATCTTGGGGAAAAACACTGTAGAGGTGAAGGAGAAGTGCCTTCATGACATTATGTCAGGGGATCAATGATATCCACATGACTTGTCACTGGTGATACTACCTTGATCACTTGGCTAGAATGGTATCTGCCAGGTTTCTCTGCCTTAAATTGACTATTTTCCCCTTTCTATACTCAACTGGTTAGAAGCAAGTCCCTCAGAACAGCCCATACTTATGGGAAAGGGAATTATGCTCTACCCTGTAGGGAGGGCATAGATACATACACTGGGAAGATTTTTTTCTTTCTCCTCTATTTATTCAATTATCTATCTAGAACAAGAAAAAGACACATTCTGATAGAAATACAGGAGAATCTTTTAGAAGCCAGTGGCATGAGATATAGCCAATGTTATATTAGGTGTGATGCCTTCAAAAAAATCTATGGAAAAGAGGACTTAAAATATGAGTTTATTTCATTGCAAAAAATTTTGAAATATGTGCAGTTTTTTAATAATACATTTTCCATGACATTTTTAAAGACCCCTCTAAAGGTACAGAGATAATAGAAACAGAAATAAGAGATAGTGTAGAGAAAACAACAAAGGCACTGTCTATGGCCTTCTCTGGTCTTTTGGCAGAAGACTGACTTCTGCCACAGGTTCTTAGTTTCAGTGACCTCAGCTTCAACTAGCAGAAGCCTCTAGATGGCCGGGGCATCTTCTTTGTCCCATCTGTATGACTCTGTTCTTCTAGGGGATGACATCATCTGACTATAATGTAGGGTCACCTGGCTCAAATTCTCAAGAGAATTTTCTTAGCCTAGAAGGTAGATTTATTCTTCCCTGGGCCAGTTGTCCACTTGAGTCCAATTAGACATGGCCGGGAGTGGGGATTATCTGGCAAACATTATGATCATCTTGTCCCTACTTTATCAGAACTTTAAGAATCAATTCTTAAAAAAAGGGAGTATCATGAGCCAGCAATGGCAAGTATTCCTGTTGTACTTTCCTTTAGTTCTTCCTGGAATAATGATTCTATTAAAAAAAAAAAAAAAAAAAAAAAAAAACGTGCACACACACACACACACACACACACAGGGTTATATTTATTTCAAAGGCTCTTTTGCTCAATACGCAGTGATTTTCAACACTGATCTGCCTCCTCTTTGGGAGTCTAGTTTGGAGTTCCTACTTAAAATTTTGTAAAGCCCATAAAATGGAGCTGCTGTAGATAAAGCATCAAAGGAGGGCCTAACTGCTACTCTCTCCAGCTTTCCATTCTCTCTCCGGTGGCTGCCAATATTTCCTTCCGAATATGCTTTAAGGCAGGTAGAGCAGATGAGTGGTCTGATTCTCTAGGTCTCAGTCCCCATGTTGAAATACGAAGTCACTGTTTTCATTTATCATTCTCCTCTACAGAATTATATTAAGTGACTCTGAGAGATTCAGAGTCCTTACCCCAGAAAACATAAAGATTAATGTAGCAATGTATACTTCAGGGCACCAGAAGCAAAGAGAAAGCACCCTTAAACCGAGTAATAACAAAGCCTTTAATAATAGACTCTATAGAGATATAAGCAGGGTTCCAGAAAGCTAAATGTGGCACAATGTCCTCAGTGCTAGCAATAGCAGGGAGCCATTACTACCCCTCAGTCAGAAAGGACAAAAGTTCTCTCCTAGAACTTCCAGAGAGTGATTATATTGCTAGAGCCACCTGGTAAGAGACGTAGTCTAGATGTAGATAGAAAATAGGCAATCACCCTTAGAGAGGGATAGGGAAGGAGTGAGGGAACAGATAATCCAGTCTTGCCCTCTTCTTTCTTCTGATCTCCTGTCAGTGGCTTCCATTGACTGGACCCATTCACAGCAACAAGACCAGGCTATTCATTTTTTTTTTTTTTTTTGAGAGGTTTTCGCTATAGGGCGTGTGCGCTTGCCAGACAGAGAGAGACATAGAGACAGAAAGCGAGAAATCACCCCCCAGGGGGATGATCATGCCGCAATCCCTTCTCCTCCATTCTCCTCTCGGGATCTTGGGCACGCATGCACACATACCCGCCGTGAGTTCTAAGCCACCGGGTCTGGAACGCGAACCGCGGTCGACTACGTGGGAGTCCAGCGACATAGCCATTACGCTTACTGCTGGTTCCCAAGACCAGGCTATTCTTGATTCGGTTCATAGAGAGCAGCTTCCCAGGACAGACAGCAGAGTGGCGGGTGGACAGTGAATCTGGAGGTGCACATGGAAGGATCTGGTGCAAGACAGATAGCCAAGCCAGCCTAGAATCCCACTTTCCAGATTTGAACCGCCATGTTCTTTCTACCTCATTACACTGCTGCCTCCTCATGCTCTAATTGAGTTCCTTTTACGTTACTGATGAAGGAACAGCTTAGAGTTTTACAAATTGTGAGGGACCTATTTAGTCTTACATTTCACGTAACTCTATGGTAGTGAAAGACTTGGGCATTTTCTCCTGCCTTTTTGGCAGTTTGCTCCCAGCTCTGGCAGCCGGAAGTCTATCTCGTGACCCCTCCATTCTGATTCCTGGTGACTGTGCTTCTAGATAAAGGGCTTTGCTGAGCAACTCAATGAGCACAGGAAAGCCCCCGATACTGTGTGTGTGTGTGTGTGTGTGTGTGTGTGTGTGTGTGAGTGCGCGCGTGCGCGCGCAACGGAAAAAAGAAATTTAAAATTGCTGAATAAGTGGGGATTGCATTCTTCCTGGAAAGAGTTTTCTTCTCTGAGGCTGTTACTGATACGGTCAATTGAGAACTAGGAAGCTGCTTTCAGAAACTTTCCTGTGCTTTGGAATATAATGGAAAACAACTGTTCTGCTTTGAAACACAGAAGGACTTAGAACCAACATTGTCAGGAGGGAGAAGGGAGGAATGGTTTGGGCGAGGGGAGGGGAAAAGTAGTGTCTGAGCTGGAGCAGGAGAAAAACAAGGTTTATGGGTTAGAGGAAAGGAAAAATATTTGAGGTTTCTATGTCGAATAACTTTCCATCTGACCTGTCCTGATGGCAAAATAGGTTGTGGGCTAAAAAACTATTTTATAGTGACAACATAGTCTCACATCCAGGCAGCAATAAAGCTAGTCCAGAACAGGATTGGAACTCTAGTCTCTGAAGAGCAAGCCAGTTGGAGACAGACATTACCATCCACGCTTTAAAGAGGAGATGAGGGGAGCCATTTCACAAAGCTCTGAGGGACGTGTTCTGAGCTTTCAGAAGAAACATGCCCACTAACTTTCTGGGCATTAGTATCACCTCAGCAAGGAAGATGAGGCTATTCACCCCAACATATCTTTTGTCTTTTTTTTTTTTTTTTTTTCCCTGCAGACCTCATATTCTCTAGCCCTAGACTTCCTTTAAGAAACATAATTTTGTTCCTGGGCAAATGGCCCAGACTCTAGATGTCCACCAAGTCTCTGCTAGCTAGGTCCACACTTGTCCTTCCCTGAGCAATGTACCTTCTAGCCTTGCAAGTAGAGGGTTAGGGATTTTTTTTTTTTTTTTTTTTTTTTTTTTTTTTTTTGGAGAGGTTTTTGCTATAGGGCGTGTGCACTTGCCAGAAAGACAGAGAGAGACAGAGAGACAAAAAGCGAGAAATCACCCCTGGGGGGATGGCCACGCCGCAATCCCTTCTCCTCCATTCTCCTCTCGGGATCTTGGGCATGCACACACATGCCCCGGAGTGAATTTAAGCCACCGGGTCCGGGACTCGAACCGCGGTCGACTACATGGGAGTCCAGCAACATAGCCATCACTCTAACTGCTGGTCCCAGAGATTTTTTTTTTTTTAAATTAGATCCAACATAGGCTCTCCAGTGCCTGAAGGGTAAGGAAAATTGAGGGGCTAATTTGAGAAGACATGGCTCTTAAATGCTTTTCCTTATGTGAGATAGAACACTTTTTTCTCATTATATTGGAGAGAGATCACAGTTAACCATATTCCAAAACATTAAAAAGGATATTCTAGGTAAAATTACAACAGTTTATTTCTATAGCTTTTTACAGTTGTAACATTAGAAATGAATGTGAAGTGATTTGAAGCCTTCAGGCTAGGTATTTTGGTTGAGGATCTGGGTCTTTGAAAAATCAGCAAAGGCTGAGCCATAAATAAAGGCATCTAAGGGGCATTGCTCCCTTTTCTGGTCTCTCATCAGACTTCACAGTACCAATTAACCCCTAAATACAAGTATTTTCATTTTTGTGGGTCTTATGAGAGGCACATAGTAACCGACTCAGAACAGTGCCAGGAAGAGTCAGCCTAGTGCTTAGGGAGCCTGATCTCACATGGTTCAAATCCCAGCCCAGTGGCTTAAAAAACACACTAGGCATGTGTGTGTGCATCTTCAAACTCTTGACAGGATAGAGAAATTAAGAAGGAATGGCAGTGTGACCAAGCCTCACTGGGATGTGGGAGGAGATGATATTTCTCTCTCTCCTTCTCTCTTGTGAGTGCATGTGCCCTCTGGCAAAAAAAAAAAAAAGTCATTTAGTCACACTCAGTATATACTTACGTGTGTTAACTCACTAAATTATGACACTGCAAATTTGCTAAAGAGTCCCTCAGTTTTCTCATTTGTAAAATTTATATGAAGAGGTTAAATACTTTGTTCAAGGTCATATAGCTAGTGAGCTTTTAGGGTTGTTGTGAAATACTGATCAGATCCCCTTCGTGGATGAAAGGACTTATTTCTTTGCTAGGAGTGTGACTGGCAGACAGGTCACAGCTATCAGCCTTCTTTGAGAATGGCCTTGGCCTAAAAAGAGCCCCTGAACCCAGGTCCATGATTGCTTCCCAGGAACCCCACTTCTCATGACTGACAGAGGGGTTCAAAGGCTGAGCCTGCTCATTCCATCTCAGGATAATTCTGAAAGCCCATCTCAGCTTCAGAGTTCTGGAGAAGTTGGCTCAGGCTTTTGTTGATATGCACTAAAACTGACTTTCTTCCTGTGCCCAATACTGCTGTTTTGTTTTCTTTCCAGCTGATCCCAGGGCTATTCCTCAGCTAATCTCCTGCACTCAGAACTTCAACTCAGGGTCTGCTTTCTGAGGATCCCAAGCCTTAACAGTGCTGAAGCTGCAATTCGAGCTTGGGTCATCTGACTACACAGAATAGGCTCTTAACCAATGCATTCTACTGACTTTCAAGAGAGCTATACTTGTCAACGTTGGGAGAGACCTTAAAAGTCAGATAGTACAACCCCATGTTGGTGTCTAAAGGCCAAAACACGTTTTGAAAAGATAGTGTTTCATTCATAGCAGATAATCAATGCTTCTTAATTGAGAAGAGATGTATGCATGTATGTAAGGGCTAAAAAATTAGGATTCTTCTGTATCCATATCAGTTTTCATATAAAGCTTCTTCAAAAAACTCATGGAGGGACCATCAATTGGCATAATGGTTGTGTCGCTGGACTCCCATGTGGTTGACCATGGTTTGAGTCCTGGATCCTGTGGCTTAAACTCATGCTAGGCATGAATGCGTGTGTGCCCAAGATCCCGAGAGGAGAATGGAGGAGAAGGGATTGTGGCACGGCCATCCTCCCAGGGGGGGGGGGAGGGGGGGTGATTTCTCACTTTCTGTCTCTCTGTCTCTCTCTGTCTTTCTGGCAAGTGCACATACTCTATAGCAAAAACCTCTCCCCCCCCCCAAAAAAAAAAAAAAAAAAAAAACTCACAGAAATGTATATTGTAAGAAACTATGTGTGGATTCCAAAAAATTTTTGCACCACCATCAACTCATACTTCAATTCCATAGATTTTCTGAAGTTGCCTCAGAGAAGAGAATTGTTGCTGATCCTAACTTGGCAGGATTGAGATTTTCTATGTCTTCCTGATGAGCTCCTAAGAGAGTGACCTCAGTGAAGGGTAGGCTCTAGAAAATTGATAGCTTCTTGAGTGACACCACAAAGGTAGGTTTTCTCCATTTGGGTTTTGTAGATGTGGGTTTTCCTTGGTGAAATGCTGAGGTATTATCAGTGATTTATCTTCACAAGTGACAAGCTCATAGAATTATATATGGAAAGAACACTGGGTCATGCAACCCCAATTCATCTTCTACAGATGAAGACACTCAACTATGGAAGAGCAGAGGGTTTCCCTAGCTCATCAGTGACAGAAGTAGCTCAAAAACTCTGTGCTTGGACTACCACTCATGGACTCGTTCTACTTCTCTGTTCCTCTGTTTTGAAATTTCTCAAAACATTCCCAATGTTGGGAGTGTACCACAGTGATAATTCCATGTTTTCCTCTAATACTTCCCTGATTCCTTTGCATTTAGAGTGGAATCAGTTGACCATACTGCCACCAGACTGTGAGTGGCAGGGGAGTGCAGGCGTTTTTTAGGCCAGTGAGCTCAGGTTGGTATTCTTCCTCGATCCGTCATACGCTCTACAGCAGAGACCTTCAAAATCAGGAGGAATATAGGCAAAGCTACAAGACAAAGGAAGGCTTCCAAACCCATATGAGACTTTTTTCCCCTCCAAGAGTGTGCATGCTTAGCAGAGAGAGAGAGATGGATAGACAGAAACCATCCCCCGCCATGGAGTGTCATCACGACACAATCCTTTTTCTTCCATTTCTTCATCTTGTCAGGATTTTAGGTGTGCATGCATATGTGCCCATCATGTTTTTCAAGTCATTGGGGCCTGAATTAGAACTGAGGTACTCTATGTGAGATCTGGCTCCTGGTTAGGGTTAGTGGTTAACGGCACAATAGGGCCAACCCTGTGTAATATTTTACGTGAGCAGGAAATAAGCCATTGCTTTCTTAGGCCACAGACATTTCAGGCCCCAGACCTTTGAGGAAACTAGTATTCACCACCCTATGGGCTTATACTTTGGGGCTGGCTTGCCTAAATAGGACATGATAAGCAAGATTTGGCAGCCCACCATCTGAAGAAAGTCAACAGGAAAGTGATCTTCATCACTTGGACAATCACTACTCAACTCAGAGGCAGAAGGGCTGAGAGAGAGTTCCAAGGCTGAAACAAGACCAGTGGTGACTGGTCAAGGGCCCCTTTCCATTCTTCCTCAGGATGTCGGGTTGTCATGAAAGGCTGGGTCAGGCAGCTCTCACGTGTTTTACATTAGTTTTCTTTCTACACCAGGGATGGGTTGTGGCCACCGTTGTCTTTTCAGCCTGTGCCCAGCTGCATCTCTTCTGACCAGTGAGCTAGAAACTGATAGGAGGAACTGACCCAATGCTACTTCTCTATGAAACCTCTGCTCTAGACCCCACTTCATAGCCCCACCTACAGTGGGTTTGTCAGGATTGGTTCTGACCTAAGAAATCATACCACTTTCCCTGATGTGCACAGTGATGGCTTCAAGTGGCACCCTGGAAAGGAAGGACTAGAACATCGTCTCTGCTGGGTTATTGGTTTTTATGGCTATCACTGGGTGACTTTTGGCTCTTGGATCTCAAATTCGTATGTAGTTTGCTGGCCCCAGTATTAAATTCTGGCAGGTTGGTCTTGTGGTCTTTGCATATCCTGGTACTAAAACTGGCAGGCCCATAGCAGTGTGGCCTGTGGTTGGAGGGCTGGGTTGCCTGTGCCCTTCTTTTCCTGCTACTGGCAGCTGCTATTTATTCAGAGACCCCAGTGGGCAACCATCAACACACATCCTGGGTGTGAGCAGACCCAAAGCTTTCATACCCACACCTCCCATAGCCTTAGTGATTAATTGCATGCAGATTTTTCTGCAGACAGGATGTGATACAGCTGGAGGGTGAGTCTGTGATTGCTGAGAGTATAGATAATATGAGAAATCCTGATAATGGGGCTGACCTCACCCACTTTCACTAGTAATCTCCACTGGGTTCTTGTAGATGTCAGAATTCATGACAAGATTAGCAAATCCAGAGAACCAGCAGTTAGAATAATGGCTATGTTGCTGGACTCCCCCGTAGTCGACTGTGGTTCGCGTCCCAGACCCGGTGGCTTAAAACTCACGCCGGGCGCGTGTGCATGCGTGCCCAAGATCCCGAGAGGAGAATGGAGGAGAAGGGATTGCGGCGTGACCATCCCCCCGGGGGGGTGATTTCTCGCTTCCTGTCTTTCTGTCTGTCTGGCGAGCGCACGCGCCCTATAGCAAAAACCTCTCAAAAAAAAAAAAAAAAAAAAAAAAAGCAAAAAAAAAAGCAAATCCAGTAGAGGCCCAGCTGTTTACATATAAAATAAAGTAGATAGCAAATATTTCATTTTCCTAACATTTTTCTTTAAAAAAAATCTAATATAGTTTAATTATATAAAGCAATTGACTAGAAAGAGTACATTATTATATAAAGTTAATTGCTCTAAGAGATAAAAAATTTGCCATATATTTTTCCATATTTTTATGCTTACATATATCCACATATTATTAAAAACCTAAATAAGATCTACTATTAATATTATAGTTCTGTAATTTTTATTTGTATTTTATTTTAAGGTATTAGGACATTTTTCCATGTTAATAAGATCTTCATCTTTTTTTATGTTTTGGTTTTACTTTTGTCAGAAGGCACCTGTGCTCATTGGAGAGAAAGAGAGAGAGGGAGAGAGAGAGAGAAATGAGAAATGACCATTCCCGATGTTCATGCCGCAATCCCTTCTCTTCCATATTTCTCTCCTTCTTTGGGATTTTGGGCATACATGTACACATGCCCAGCATATTTCTTAAGCTGCTGGGGATGAGACTCAAACTGCACAATTTTCCATGTGGGATCCAGTTGCCTTAGTAACCATACCACAGGCTAGCCCCTACCTCATAATATTTTTATTTTTCAAATTTATATTTAATTATTATCTATCTTTACAGTGTACAACATTGCTTTTTCCAGCATGAATACAGTGCATAGCAATCAAGACAAAGACATTACCATATACATTATCACAAGCAAATAACTTTTCATTTTTGTGTCAATTAAACACGTTGTTTTTCCCCCCTGTTGCCCTCTCTTCCTCCCCCTATTACCCACCCCTGTATTACCCCTATGCTTACTGTCTCTAGTATCTACAGTTGCCCTCCCTGCTACTATACCTTTCAAACTTTCCATTTCTGCTATAGAGCACAGATAATTGGTATATACTGAGCGGGGCCATACAAAGTCTATCTTTCATACTCTGGCTTTCTTCACTTAGCATTAAGTCTTCCATATTCGTACGCTTTGTATCAAATGTCAGGATCTCTTTTATTTATGGCTAAGTAGTATGACAGAGAGCATATGTGCCACAAATTTTTCAAATTACTCGTCTATTTTTGGACATTTGGGTTTATTCCATGTCCTAGCAATTGTAAATAATGCTACAATAAATATAGATGTGCAAGTGCTTTTCCAACTGGGGGTTTTTCTATCTTTTGGGTAAATACCTAAGAGTGAAATTATTGGGTCTTATGGTAGTTCTATTTGTAGGTTTCTGGAAAATCTCTATATCAGTTTCCACAATGGTTGTACTAATTTGCATTCCCACCAACAGTGTAGGAGAGTTCCCTTTCACCACAGTCTCGACAGCACTAATCATTATTATTATTATTTTTAATCTTAGTCATTCTGACTGGGGTTAGGTGGTATCTCATTGTGATTTTGATTTGCATTTCCCTTATGATAAGAGATGTCAAGCATGTTTTTATATGCTTTTTGGTTGTTCATATGTCTTCTTTGGAGAGTTGTCTGTTCAGCTCATTTTGCCATCTTTTAATTGGATTGAGTATTTTTTTGTGTGGGTAAGCTGCTTGAGTTCCCTGTAATTTCTGGTTATCAGGGCCTTATCTGAGGTATAGTTTGCAAATATATTCTCCCACTCTGACGGTTGTCTTCTTTCTCTATTGTTTCTTTTGCTGTGCAGATGCTTCTCAGCCTAATATAGTCCCATTTGTCTATTTTGGGAACTGTTGCCTGTGCCTTTAGGAGTCTTCTTTAAGTCTTTGCCTACTCCAAGGTCTCCAAGTGTTTTCTCTGCATTTTCCAACAGTATTTTTATAGTTTTAGGTTTTATGTTTAGATCCTTAATCCATTTTGAGTTGATTTTTGTTAATGGTGAGAGATAAGGGTCCAGTTTCATTCTTCTGCAGGTGGATATCCAGTTCTCCCAGCACCATTTGCTGAAGAGATTTTCTTTTTCCCACTGGATTGTTTTGTACCTTTTGTTAAGAATCAGTTGGCTGTATGTTTTGTGGTTTATTTGGGGGCTCTCAATTCTGTTCCATGGTCTACCTGTCTGTTCTTGTGCCAATACCATGTTGTTTTATTTTTGGAGATATTTTTGTCATAGGGGGCATGTGCTCGCCAGAAACACAGAGAGAGAAAGAGAGACAGAAAGCAAGAAATCACCCCCCATGGGGGATGGCCATGCCGCAATCCCTTCTCCTCCATTCTCCTCTCAGGATCTTGGGCATGCATGCACACGCGCCCGGTGTGAGTTTTAAGCCACTAGGTCCGGGACTCGAACCACAATCAACTACATGGGAGTCCAGCGACATAGCCATTACGCTAACTGCTGGTCCCACCATGCTGTTTTAATTATTACAACTTCGTAATATATTTTGAGGTCAAGAAGTGAAGTGCCTACTATTTTATTCTCTTGGCACAGTATTGCTTTGGTGATACAGGGTCTTTTTATGATTCCAAACAAATTTCATAATTTTTTTTTCTGTTTCTGTGAGGGAACTCTCTGGTATTTTGATTAAAATTAATTGAATTTGCAGATTAATTTGGATAGGATTTAGATTTTAATTATATTAATTCTTCCAATCCAGGGACAGGGGATGTGTTTCCACTTTTTTGTATCATTTTAAATTTTTTTAACAATTAAAGTATGAATTTATTTTGGTACAAAAACTTTTTGAAATTCATACATAGCTTTCCCATTACATGTATTTTCATAAGCTTTTTTTTCTGAAATTTTTTTAAATTAATTAATTTACATTCATTCCCTAAGCATCATCACAGCATACAAAATGTGATTTCCCATCCAGAATATACTACATAGTAGCTTAATCATGCATATTATCATCAATAATTTTCCATTTCTAGTGTCATATATATATATATATATATATATATATATCTGTAAATACATACATACATACACACACATATATATATATATATATATTACCCCTATTTCTGGCCCTCTGCCCTTTGTCACCCTCCTTTCACACTATCTCTGGTGTCTACAGTTGTTTTCCATTCCTTTCCCCCCACATTTTATTGATCACACAATTTCTTAAATAATCTAACAACTTTCAATAGCAAGTTCAGTTGGTAATTTCAAGAAAAGCAGTTTTAACTTTAATAAATTAAAGAAATGCTAAGGAACCTTGCTTAAAACTTAAAGCCAGGAAACAGGTTAGGATTCTGTTCAAATAGTTGGTACATGAACTTATTGACAGCTCAAGACAAAATCCTTAAAACTGGAAAACAAACCCTAGAAGAAGATCAGCAATGTTTTAGTCAAAAGTCATAGAATGCTATTTCACCAGTTCAGTCTCATGTACTTAATCTATCTTCTATTGTGGTTTGATCTTCCCAATTAAATTCTGGAATATAATATTCAACTCCAGACTTGTCCCTATGATTAAGTTGGCCATTTTCTTAGTTTTTGAACTCTTATTTCTGTGTGTCTGTGTTTAGTTTTCCTGACATAGCACTCCCTTGAGAACTTCTTGGAGATCTGGTCTGGTGTGGGTGAATTCTTTCAGGTTTTGTTTATCTGAGAATATTCTTGTCTTTTCTTCCCATATGGAGGATAATCTTTCCAGGTACAGTATTTTTGGTTGAAATTACTTTTCCCTTAACATTTTTGAATATATTTTCCCATTCTTTCCTCACTCGCATTGTTTCCGAAGAGGTCTGCTATTAGCCTGATGGGATATCCTTTGTAAGAACTTGCTGTTTTCCTCTTGCCAATCTTAGTATATTGTCTTTGTCTGTGATTTTGGTCAATCTGGCTATCATGTGTCTTGGAGAAGATCTTCTTGGGTTGATTCTATTTGGGCTCCTTTGTATTTCTTGGGACTGGATCTTTGAGTGCCTCTCTAGGTTTGGAAAGTTTTCTTGCAGGATTTCATAGAATAGATTATCAATTCCCTTTTCAGTCTCTTTGCCTTCTGGAATACCAATTATATGAATGTTTGGACATTTGATGGTATCTAGTATTTCTTGTATATTATTCTCATTTTTGGGGGGCAATTTTCTCAGTCTTCATGGTGGATTTTTCTAGGCCAGCAATTTTCTATTCTACATCTGAGATTCTATTTCTGTATGATCTAGTCTGCTTTTAATACTTTCAAGGGAGATTTTGACTTCCTGTTTTATAGCCTTCATCTTTAACAGGTCCATTCTTTTTTAAAGTGCATAATTCCCCTTATATCTTGCAAGAATTTCTTCAACTCCTGGAACTCGTCAGCTCCTTTCTCCTGCCTCTTCTGCAGTTCATTGTCTCTCTTCTCTTCCATCTCTGTTAGCTTCATTATTATGAATATTCTAAATTCTTTATCAGACAATTCCATGATTTCTATTGAACTGTCTGTGGATGAAGAAGGAGAGGTATTTTTTTGCTTTCCCATATTTCTTGTGGCCCTGTGGTGATTTCTAGTCATCTGATGGATGATGTGTTTCTTCCTAATTCTTGAAGTTCAATCTAAGTGTTCAGGAGCATGCAGAAGGAGGTGATCTGGAATCTGTTTGGTGTTCCATTTTTATCCCTTTGTGCAGAAGAGTCAGTCAATATTGAGGAATGTGTTAACCCTAATAGTATTTTGATGTTTGGCTATGGTTCCCTTAGATCTGTCTAGAAACACAGTGAATGGAGATTGAGGAGAAGAGTGATGAGATAACAGAAAAAGAAAAGGAAACAGAGAGAGAGAGGTAAAAAAGAAAAACAAAAAACCAAAGAAACAAAAAAAAAGAAGAAGAAAAGTTAAAAATATTTATTTATTTTAGAAAAAATAAAAAATAAAAAAACTGTGCCACACAGTTCTCAGGAGCCATGGAGGAGTCTTCTTCTGAAGGCCTGCCCCTTGCCTCTCCTGGATGAGCGGGGTGGGGGGAGGGGATTATTAACGAGATAAAGGTAGGGCTGAAAGCAAGAGAATACTTTACCTTAAAAATTTTTAGAAAGGAAAAATTACAAAATGTGAGAAGACAGATGCAGAGAGAGACAGAGACAGAGAGAAGGCTAGAGGGGCTCCCTACCACTCAAGTCTGGGTGCTGGAGGCTGAATTATCAGTAGAAAAATCTTCATTTTCCTTTTTTCCCTGAAATCACTAGTTCTCAGGAGCCATGGAGGAGTCTTTTTCTGTAGGCCTGCCCCTTTCCTCTCCCATTTTTAATTTCTTTATCATGTGTTTTATAGTTTTTCTTATAGAGATCTCTGACATCGTGGTAAGGTTTATTCCTAGATATCTTATTGGTTTTGTGGCTATTATAAATGAGATTGTTTTCTTCAATTCTGTCTCAGTTTGTCCATTGTTGGTGTATAAAAATGCTACAGATTTTTCTATGTTAATTTTGTATCTTGCCACTTTACTATATTCATTTATCACTTCCAGGAGATTTTTGGGGATTCTTTTAGATTTTCTATGTATTGCATCATATCACCTACAAGTAGAGATATTTCACTTCTTTTTCTATTTGTATGAATTTTATTTGACTCTCTAGCCTGATTGCATTGGCTAGAACTTCCAGTACTATTTTTAAAAGGTGTGGAGAAAGTGGACAGCCTTGTCTTGTTCCAGTTTTTAGTGGAAAAGCTTTCAGCTTTTCCCATTCAGTATGATGTTATCTATGGGTTTGTCTTAGATGGTTATTATTGTGTTGAATGTCCCTTTTATGCCTGAGGGTTTTAATCATGAAGTGATGTTGTATTTTATTGAATGCTTTTTCTGCATTCATCATATAATCATATGGTTTTTACCTTTTCTTTCGTTAATGTGATGTATTACATTTATTGTTTTGTTTGAACCATCCTTGCATCCCTGGAATAAAGTCTACTTGGTCATGCTGTATAATCTTTTTAATATATTGCTGAATACAATTTGCTAGTATCTTGAGAATTTTTGCATCTGTATTCATCAGTAATATTGTCCTGAAGTTTTATTTTTCATCATGTTCTTGCCTGGTTTTGAATGAAGATGGTGGAGTCTTCATGGAATGAATTAGGGAGGGTTCACCGCATTTGAATCTTTATAAATAGTTTCGAGGAGAATTGGGGTTAGTTCTTCTTTACAAGTTTTGTAAAATTCAGAAGTAAAGTCATTGGGACCTAGCTCCTCTTCCTTGTTGGGAGTCTATTTATTACTGAGTCAATCTCATTGCTTGTTGTGGGTTTTTTTTAGACTTTCTATTTCTTTCTGGTTCAATCTTAGTAAATTATACAGGTCCAGAAATTTGTACATCTCATTTAGGTTTTCTTTTGTGTTGGCATATAATCACTCATAGTATTCTCTGAGGACATTTTGTATTTCTGTTACGTTCATTGTAATAATGCCTGTTTCCTTACTGATTTGATCTATCTGGTTCCTTTTTTTGCTCTTCTTGATTAATCTAGATAACGGTGTGTAAGTTTTGTTTATCTTCTCAAAGAACCAGTTTTTTGATTCGTTTATTTTCTGTATGGTTCTTTTATTAACTGTTTCATTTATTTCTGCTCAAATCTTTGTCATTTCTTTTTTCCTAGAATTTTTGTTTGTTTGTTTGATTTTTGTTATTTTCCCAGTTCCCTGAGTTGTGTCATAAGGTTGTTTACTTGCCACCCTTCTGCTTTTTTCCTGTGGGTACTAATTGCTATGAACTTTCCTTTTATGACTGCTTTTGCTGTGTCCTATAGTTTATAAATGTTTGTTTGTTATCATTGATTTCTATGAACCTTTTGATTTCTGTCTTCATTTCTTCTGTAGTTATAAAGTCATTCAGGAGCAGGATTTTTAGTTTACATGTGTTTGTGTATTTTTTTCTCTCTCTTTTTTTTTTTTTGGGGAGAGGTTTTTGCTATAGGGCGCGTGCGCTCGCCAGACAGACAGAGAGAGACAGAGAGATAGAAAGCAGGAAATCACCCCCTAG
This sequence comes from Tupaia tana, assembly GCA_026018925.1. Classification (NCBI taxonomy): domain Eukaryota; kingdom Metazoa; phylum Chordata; class Mammalia; order Scandentia; family Tupaiidae; genus Tupaia; species Tupaia tana. Next base: position 43,626,953 of record JAKSZU010000006.1, on the reverse strand, counting down.
GGGGGATGGCCACGCCGCAATCCCTTCTCCTCCATTCTCCTCTCGGGATCTTGGGCACGCACGCACATGCGCCCGGCGTGAGTTTAAGCCGCCGGGTCCGGGACTCGAACCGCGGTCGACTACGTGGGAGTCCAGCGACATAGCCATTACGCTAACTGCTGGTCCCATGTGTTTGTGTATTTTTAATATTTCTCTTTTTAGTTGATTTCAAGTTTGATTCCATCATGGTTGGAAAGATGCTGGATATAGTTTCTATACATTTGACTTTGTAAAGGCTTGTTTATGCTCTATCATGTGGTCAATCTTTGAAAATGTTCCATGGGGGATGAGACAAATGTTTACTTTGTGGTTGTTGGGTGCAATATTCTGTAGATGTCTCTCAAGGCCATTTCATGTATGGTATCATTTAGATTTTGTATCTCCTTGTTTATTTTTTGTCTAGATGATCTATTCAGAGGAGATCATCCAGTGGGTGTTGAAATCCCCTATGATTATTGTGTTGCAGTCTAACTCTCTCTTGAGATTTAACAGTCTCCCTTTGATGTATTTAGGTGCTCCAGTGTTGGGTGCAATGATATTAAAAGTATTGTATCTTCTTGGTGAACAAGTCCTTTTAGTACTATATAATATCCTTCTTTGTCTCTTCTTACATCTTTCATCTTAAAATCTATTTTGCCTGATATCAGTATTGCAACTCCATTGGTCCGTTGCATGGAATATCTTTCTCCAGCCCTTTCACTTTTAGTCTATGTATGTCCTTATCAGTGAGGTATGTTTCTTGTAAGCAGCATATAGATGGCTTCTGTTTTTGTATCCATTCAGCCAGTCTATGTATTTTAATGGGAGAATTTAATCCATTAACTTTCAACATTATTATTGATAACTTTGGACTTATCTCTGTCATTTTGTTAGCTATTTTCTCAGTTGCTTTTTGTTCTCTTATTTTTGTTTGTCTCCCTTTAGTTATCCTGATCAATATTCCCCTCAGTACTTCCTGTAGAGTTGGTCTAGTATTGGTGAATTCTTCCAGTTATTTATTTGAGAATATTTTCATTTGTTCTTTCCATTTGAAGAATAATCTTGCTGGATATAGAATTCTTGGTGGAAATTGTTTTTCTTTTAATGTTTTGAATATATCCTCCCATTTTTTCTCTGCCTTCATTGTTTCAGTCGAGAGGTCTGATGTTAGCTTAATGGATTAATCATTATAAGAAACTTGACATTTCTCCCTTGCCATTTTCACCAATCTGAGTGTAATGTGCGGGGATGGGGGTGGGGGTGGATTTTTTGTGTTGATTCTATTTGGAATGGTGAAAGTTCCAAAGTTACTACCAGGGCCTAGGGGTACACTCACAAGAGGATGCCTGCCAAGGTTAGGTCTGTGGCCCTCTACCTAATTTTTATAAAAAAAAAATCTATACAGTGTTTGTGAGGATGGCTCATGATTAATTTTTAAATTCAAAATTGATAGGCATTTGTTTATTTCTATTCTTTTAAAAATTATAATCTATGCATCTTTATTTGATGAGACTTCAAAAGGTTTATGGAAAAATAGAATTAAAGTACAGGCCAATCCATGGCATGGTGTTTAAGGAGACTGGATCCCACATGGCCAACTAAGCAGTTCAAATCTGGGACCCCTGTGGCTTGGAAAATATATCAGGTATATGTACATGTATGCCCAAATCTTTATATCCATTTTACCTGGAAATATTCTATAGACAGTGTCTATACCGATTTTCATATTAGCTTATATGCCTGAACTGACTAAAAGATTGTTTAAAAAAATAAACTCAACAGTTTTTATTTATTTTTAATGGTGCAGAGAAAGTAAACTATCTTCAAGTTCTTTGATCAGATATATTTTTTATTCCTCCATCCTATCCTGAATTCCAATAACTCTTTCTGGACTTTTTTCCCTTTCATCCGTATTCCAAAAAATCTCTGAATTATTCTTTCTACTTATGAAAAGAGACTTTATTTTCTTTATTTTATCTGGAGTTCTCTCTGTCCATATTGGCATTTTATTCTTCTATCTTACCAACTTTGTTTCCACACCAACCTTTCAAACTTTTTAGCACTTAATCTGAGCATTAATTAGAAATAGAAGAATAGATTTGTGAAAGAGAGGCTTTAAAGAAGAGTTACCGGGTAGGAATTGAGATGCATATGAAATTTTCTTATTTTACTAAAATATCTCCAGTGATTTACAAAGGCCCCTTCCAATTTTGATACTTTTCCTCTAGAATCTTTGTTTGCTTGTTTATCTTTGGTTTGAAACTATTATTTCTGGTAAAATTTTATGAGTAAAACATTAATAAAAATAAGCCATATTTATTTATTTATATTTACGTATTTTTAGTTTTTCAATAGTACACATGTGCTTGCCAGAAACAGAAAGAAAAAGAAAGAGAGGGAAAGTGAGAAATGACTAGGAGGAATGGCTATGCCACAGTCCCTTCTCTTCTAGTCTTCTCTTGAGATCTTAGACATGCATGTACATGTACCTGGTGTAATTTTCAAGCCAACGGTTCCAAGATTTGAAGCGAAGTTGGCTATGTGGGATCCAGCGCTTTATCCTCCACACCACCTGCTGGCTCCTAAGTATTTTTATTAATAATAGAGACCAAACTCTTGTACACTGGGATTCTCCATAGCCCCGCTTTCCTCTCCATTTCCCTGTGACCCTGGAGTTAGGAAAGGGTGCTCCTTAGAGCTCCCAGAGGGTACAGAGTATAATTTAAAATCAATAAATAATTTTAAACTCTTCCTGTTCAATAGTTCTGTTGAGACCACCTCTCCACCTAAGACACACTCATTTATAATGGAATAAATATTTATGACCTCTCCCTAAATTAATATATTGAAGGCCTAACCTCCAATATAATGATATGGAGATGGAGTCTTTAGGAGATAGTTAAGGTTAGATGAGGTCATGAGGGAGGGATTAGTGTCCTTATAAGAAGAGACATCGTGTGAAGATACCATGAGATGTTGGCCATCTGCAAGCCAGAAAGAAGACCCTTTCAGACCCTTGCAATGGTGGCATCCTGATCTCAGACATCCACTCACCAGAACTGTAGAAATAAACATCTGTGTTGAAGTCACTCATTCTATGGTGCTTCATAATAGTAGCCCAAGAAGAATAAGACAACACCTTTCAAAAGACTTATCTACCTAGTCCATATCCCTGGCCTTACAAGAAAATATTTGCATCATCCTATTTTGTGCTCATGCTGTTCCCTTTACTTAAACTGCCCTTCCCATCTTTTTGGGTCTTGAAAATGTACAGCATTTTTAAGTCATAGGCTGCATTCCGGTTTTGGGACTGCTGAGGCAAAATGGTAAGGATATTGGATCCAGATCATACATCATTATCTGGGGTAGTTGCTGAAGTCTGGAGTGGGAGAGTGAGCAATGTACACAACATCAGTCAGCTTATTCATGAAACAAGCTCTCGATTACCCCTGTGTGCCTGATTTCTGTGACCTTGGTTGTTTCTTTCTGACTGCAGGGGATAGAGGGAACTAAATGAAGAGAATCAGAGGCAAGCTAGAGTGGTACCTGCCTGGCCTGTGAGCTCCATGGAATCAAAGTTATAACAAAGTAACATCTACTCATATGGCCACCCTTTGCCCCTCTGTGACATGTATGATTGGGTCTTCCCTTTCTCAGGGCAGGGAACGTGCAGTAAGTATGTTCTATGCTCATGTTTCTAAACTTCTAAACTCTTGACTTCTAGAATTTTCCTTACAATCTCCATCTTCCTATCCCTGAACATTTTAAAACATTTGCCTAGTGCTTTCTTCGAAGCACTTCCACGTCCACAATATGATCTAATGTTTATAACAACTTGGTAAGAGAGCAGAAACTAACCATCTTCATTTCACAAATGAGGAAACTGACTGCCTAACAGATCAAGTGATTTGCTGACTATTGTGAGAGCAGAACCATAATATTAATTACTTTTCTGATATTATTTTAATAACTATTATTAGGGCAGAATCATAACAGAAAAGTAATTAAACTGAGAGTTAAGAGGCTAGGATGATGAATGCATGCTCCTATCACTAGCACAATTCTGTGGGAACAGCCCCTCCTTGCCACTGCATCCACTGCCAAATTAGGATTACATTATCCCAGAAACTCCATCTGCAAGATGTTTCTGGACTAGTAATCTTTGCTTCTCAAAAATGTAGATTTTGGGGAAAGTGGACCTTTTGGATGAAACTGGCATAATTAGAACAAAGTAGGTTTTTGAAATTGGTCGAAGGCAGCTAGCTCAGATTTTGCACATCTAAAATACATTAATGTTTAAGAAAGAGAAACTTTCTAAATCAGTTCAAAGATGGGAACAAAGGTCATATACCAAAACTCCAGCCACTTCACAGTCTGTTTGATTCCCTGTATGTTCAGCAACGTGTTGGAGCATGTCTCATCTTGCCCCGAAGGCTGCACTCCGCCCTTCCCTGACAATGGTTTCCTTTTCATAGGCAGAACTCTGGCACCTTGCTGCAGGCTCCATATTTGCAAGGCGGAAGCTAGGGTGCGGTGGGAGGGGCCTCTGTGAGTACTGAGAGAGGGCCTGTGGCCCGGTTGGTGTGCTCGGCAGCAGTGCTGACGTCAAGCTCTCCCCTGTCTCTTGCTCAGGCTGGAGCAAGCACATGGAAAACTCTCTTTTGCAGCTGTGTAAACTGTTCTTGCAAAACTGCATCCACCCACTGCTCCTACAATTATTTGTAGTTTGATTGGCTATATTCAGAGGGAAATAAATAATTGTCCATTTCTCAATGGGCTCATTTTCAGTCAGATTAACTTGAAGCCTAAAGTTTAAATGAAATGCCCCAGAGTTTCCATACGCCCTCCACCTTGGCCTGGTGTGAGCAAAGCTGTCAGGCTGAAGATTTGTCTCCCAGTCTGCTAAGGAATATTCTTGGAAAGTTGGCCACCAGATTGCTTTTGTCTAATACACATTGGCTTCAGGATTTAGATGTGTTGCTTCACCCTCCTTGGTGGAATGTGGAACACTAGGAATCCAGATTAAAGGCTCTCTCTATGGAAGGAACTAGAGAGGAGAAAGTCAATCAGATTCACCCCAGGCCTTAGGAGAGCTCATTGTCCCCACTGTTCAGGCAACACAGACTTCTAGAGCACTACTTCTGAGGGTCCCTATCTCATTTCTGTGGGGGGGAAGGAGGCCATTTTCCTTGATGGGACTGGATGGTGAAATCTGCACCTTTCCTTGAAAGCTAAGGTTTAAAAGGGATAAAGATCTCGCCCAAATCCTTCTAAACTGCACTCAGAAGTTTGACATCAATAGTGGTGTTAGAAGTTGGAGGATGGGAAGAACATAAACCTCTTGGGTTAGTTCTTATCCAAGTACTCTGTAAACCCCAGTGGTTCTTGAGTAGAGAGCTTTATAGAGGTTAAAGTGCCATGCTTCAAACCTAGGCATTCTTACTCTGTAGGAAGGAGTTACGAGGTTTTACCTTTGTATAGTTTTAAACATTCTACAATGATTCACATTATCTCAGGTGGTTCAGGTATTTGCCAGTTTTCTCAGCCAAGATATGCGTCAGACCCCTGCTTAAGAACTAAAATTCCTGAAAAATAAATGTTACTTTAAGTGGGAGTTGTTAGCACAAAGGTAAAGAGATGGCCACTTTAAAAAGACCAGGGGATATAGGACCAAGAAGAGTTGTAGTATCTAGGAATAAATATCTCGCTTATAGAAAAATGGAGTAGGGCTGTTATTTTTAGAAAAACTACCTTAGCCTGAAGCAATAATGAATAAAATTAGTTGTACTGTAGCTATAGAGATGGTACCTCGGCAGGGTAGGGAAGAACAAGAATATTATCCCTAGTAATCTGAAATACAGGTAACACCAGATCCAAGGAGCAGGGATAGATATATGTGGACAAACGACATGCCAAGGGAAGGAAGACCAACATTCTGAACTATTAGTTTAAACCATATTATTCACTTTTAAATGTGTTCCAGTTGTTAAGGTTTTCATTTATTCATGCAATACACATTATTGACCATTTTTATGTCTAAGTATTGTGCCAAATGTTGGAAGGACAGTGATACTGTCACCAGAATTCTCTTTCTCTTTGAACATTTCTCTTCTCCCCTTATTTTGACTTATTCTTAATTTTGCATTTAGACTCTTTCCGTATGGTAGAGAAGATGCTATCTATGGCACCCTTTTATAAAAATATATTTTTAGTTTTATTTACTCATTTACTTATTTTATTTTGAGAGTCACACACACAGAGAGAGAAAGAGAGTGAAAAAGCAAGCCACCAGGTCCAGGACTTGAACCATTGTTGGCCATATGGGAATGTCCAGCGCCTTAACCACCACACCACCTGCTGGTCCCAATCTATGGTACCCTTTACCTTAGAAACTCTAAGAAAAAACTTTTTTTTCCTCTTAGCACTATTGATCATTCTCAGAGAAATATTCAGATTGACTCTATTTGGGTCACATCCTGAAAGATGGCAGATGGTAGTTTCCAAAGATAGCCATTTCGTATGTTCTTCCTACACTATGACTGACACATCTCCTACCAAATTAGGGATGGAGTAGTGATTATGTTCCCTTTTGTTAAATCTAGGTGAAGGCTGTATAGCCTTAACCAACAGAGTACCATAGAAATGAAGATATATAACTCTTGAGGCAAGCCATACAGGGGAAGGCAGTTTATGTCACATACACATTCTTTCTCTTATGTAGTCATTTTGGGGTCCCAGCCTCCATTATGTGAAGAAGTCCAGACCACATATAGAAGCAAGAAGTGAATGCCCTGGTCAACAGCCAGCAGACATCTGAATGAATAAGCTTTCACATGATTTCAGCTTCCAGCTTTCAAAGTCTTCCAGCTGTGGCCATAGGTGTTGCATAATACAGACAAGCAACCTTGCTTTGCTCTGTCTAAATTCCTGTTTCACAGCAGTCATAAGCAATGATAAATCATTTATTCTTTTAGTCTCACAGCTTTTAGTAATTTGTTATGCAGCAGTAGATAAATAATATCCTTGCAGAGCAGGGGAACATGTGTGTTACTGAAGAAGAGAGATGTGAACGATTACTAGGTAAACAAGATGTACGGATACCACAATTTACTATAATTCTCCCAGAATGTTAGTTTTCCATTAGTATCACTAAGAGAAAAATGTGAGATCATACATATGAAAAAATTAAGTCAGAGTCATTATTACCAACAGTAAATAGAAAAGGATCCTGGGATCAGCAGTTGGTGTAATGGCTATCTTGCTGGACTCCCATGTAGTCGATTGCGGTTCGAGTCCTGGACCCGGTGGCTTAAACTCATGCTGGGCACATGTGCGTGCGTGCCCAAGATCCAGAGAGAAGAATGGAGGAGAAGGGATTGCGGCGTGGCCATCCCCCCTGGGGGGTGATTTCTCGCTTTCTGTCTCTCTGTCTCTCTGTCTTTCTGGAGAGCACACACGCCTTATAGCAAAAATATCTCAAAAAAAGAAAAAAAAGAGAAAAGGATCTTGATTATTTTATAATCTAGTTCAATTTACTGTCATTAACAGTCATTATTGCTCAGATAATAATGTTCGTTAACTCAGATTTATTGTTTAGGCGATGATTCTCAATTTAGCAAGGACTGAAGAATGTAAGTTCAGAAGTGTTACAAAGTAAATTTTAGGCTGAATTTCAGACATGTAACTTAGGAGCCTCTTAATTTTTAAAAGAGACTGTATGTGGACGTGGCTCAAGAGATGATTTTCAAATGATCCTGGCAAAATATTCCTCTCCTTGCTCTCACTCCAAGCAATCCAGGAAGCATGTCCATTTGCTGCATGTCATAGTGAATTTACACAGTGAGAAACTGAACTTTAAATTCTCATAAGCAAAAGAAAGTATGCTTCCTGGAATTTCTCAAAAAAATGTTTTATAGTTTTTCTTTCTTTCTTTAAAAAAAAAAACCAAAACGGTCAGCCAAAGCATTTCTCAATATTTATTGTGCTTAGTTACTTTCACAGATATCTGATTTAAAAATCCCCTTATCTATATAGACTTATTTTTTTAAAGCTTAAAACACAGAAGAGGTGGGCCAGCAGGTGACATGGTAGTTAAGGTGTTGGACTCCCTCATGGCCAACCACAGTTCGAGTCCCAGATCCAGTGGCTTGAAAACCACACTGGGTGTGTGTGTATGAATGTCCAAAATCCTGAAAGGAAAATAGAGAAGAAGGTACTATGGCATGGCTATACCCTCTGAACAGTGAGTTCTCACTTTCCCTCTCTCTCTCTCTTTCTATGGCCTGCGCATATGGCCTATGGCAAAAACAAACAAACAGAAAGAAACGAAAGGGGGAAACTATAAATTAAGAATAATTAAAAAGCATTTTTTCTCACAAGAAAAAAAAAAAAAGTTACTCTGCAATCAATTCAAATGACAGCTCCCAGAGAGACTAGAGATAGGGTTTCAGGATTAGGAGTTAAGATATGAAATATTGCTTGCATGAGAACTTATCTATGAAGAAGAAACAAAAAAGCAGATATTAGAGTGTATCTTTGAAAAAGTCAGACTTTGGGCAAGAGACAAAGTGAAGTTCACTGACCCTCAGCTGTCTATTTGCATGGTGGTCACAGGATTGAATGAATTCCTGGCTCCATTTCCCTTCAAACCAGTAGGATTACCAATGAAGGAGAACACATTTTCTCCCTGTCCCTCTTAAGTTAAATTGCTCATTTAGATCTGTGTGAAAACAGAAGAGACACAGGCCCATTTCATAATTCAACAAAATTAATTTCTTTTTTTTCTCATTTATTTATTTATGGTTATTCACTGTATATCAATACAGCATACAAAATGAGATTTTTCCATCCAGTAAACATTGTATACTGGCTCGCTCAAGAATATAACCATATATGTTATCATCAACAAATAATTTTCTATATCTTGTTTCTTGTATATTTTGCTTTTATTCCCCGCCTTGATTCCCTACCTCTCATCCTTTGCCATTCCCTCCCTGCTCCTTCTCCCACACTGTTTCTGATATATACAGGTGTTTTCCATGCCTTTGTTCCCCCCATATTTTATTGCTTCACTAAAGTTCTTTTTTTTTTTTTTTTTTTGAGAGAGATTTTCGCTATAGGGCGCGTGCGCTCGCCAGACAGACAGAGAGAGACATAGAGACAGAAAGCGAGAAATCACCCCCCAGGGGGGATGGTCACGCCGCAATCCCTTCTCCTCCATTCTCCTCTCGGGATCTTGGGCACACACGCACACGCGCCCGGCGTGAGTTTTTTAAGCCACGGGGTCGAGGACACGAACCGCGGTCAACTACGTGGGAGTCCAGCGACATAGTCATTATGCTAACTGCTGGTTCCCTACACTAAAGTTCTTAATTAATTTAAATACTTTCAATAGCAAGCACAGCTGATATGTACATATTTATGAAAGCATGTCTGACTTTAGGCATAAACCTAAGTGAGTAAAGTGAACATACTATAAAGTAGCACCTTGCTGGGGCTATATAGCATACTGCAGTCATTAATAAGAATTAATAGATATTTTTAAATGCATTTTTTAATTTCAAAAAAAGCTTTAGTTTTAATAGATCAAAATCAGAAAATGTTAAGAGTAATTTGCTTAAAACTTAAAGCCAAGAAAAAGGTTAGGATTCAGTTCAAATGGAGATGAAACTATCAACAGTTCAAGAGAAGACAAAAATCCTTAAATATGGAAATCAAAGCATCAAAGAAAATCAGTAATGTTTTAGTCTAATGTAAAAAAAATTCTATTTTACTAGTTCAGACTCATGTAGTTAATCTCTCTCCTATTGAATTTGCAGTGTGACTGTGTAATCTTTCCATTTAAACTCTGGAAGTTAACATTCAACTCCTGACTTGTCATTAACATTAGGTTGGTCATTCTCTTGGTGGTTTTCTGTACTCTTATTTCTGTATGTCTGACTTTAGTTTTCCTGGTATAGCAGTCCCTTCAGCACTTCTTGGAGAGCTGGTCTGGTGTTGGTAATTCTTTCGGGTTTTGTTTATCTGAGAATGTTTTTGTCTTTTTTTCCCCATATAAAGGATAATCTTGCTGGTATTCTTGGTTGAAATAGTTTTTCACTTAATACTTCAAATATATTTTCCCATTCTTCCCTTGCTTGTATTGTTTCCAATGAGAGGTCTGACGTTAGCCTTATGGGATATCCTTTGAAAGTAACTTGACATTTCTTTCCTGCCAATTGTAGTATCTTGTCTCTGTCTGTGGTATTGGTCAATCTGGCTATGATGTGCCTGGGGAAAGATCTTTTTGGGTTGATTCTATGTGGGGTCCTTTGTATTTCTTGGGTCTAGATATTTAAATGCCTCTCTAGGTTTGCAAAATTTTCTTCCAGGATTTCATGGAATAGATTATCAATGCCCTTATTAGTTTCTTTACCTTCAGGGATACCCATGATCTGGATGGTTGGGTGTTTAATTGTATCTAGTATTACTTGTATGTTATTCTCATTTTTGGGGTTATTTTCTCAGTCTTTTTGGTGAATTTTTCTAGGTCAGAGATTCTATCTTCTACAACTGAGATTCAATCTTCTGCATGATCTAATCTGCTTTTGATATTTTAAAGAGAAGTTTTGATTTCCTGTATTACAGCCTTCATCTCTAACAATTCTGTTTGATTCTTTTTTATGGTGTGTATCTCCTTTTTTAGATCATACAAGAACTTTCTCACCTTCTGGAGCTTGGTGTCTCTTTTCGCCCGCATCTTCTGGAGTTTGTTGTCTCTATTCTCTTGCATTTCTGTTAGCTTTGTCACAATGAATATTTAAAATTCTTTATCTGATATTTTCATGAGTTCCTTTGTATTCTCTGTGGAGGAAGAGGAGTTATTCTTTTCCCTTAGAGGAGAGATATTTTCTTGGTTTCTCATATTTCTTGTGCTTCTGTGGTAGTTTCTGGTCATCTGATGGATTCTATGTTTTTTCCCTAGTTTTTGGAGTTAAATTTGAGCATTCAGCGGAATGCAGGAGGAGGTGACCTGTAGTCTCTAAGCAGTACCATTTTTCTCCCTTTGCATAACTAATTCAATGAAAATTGAGGATTAATCTGACCCTAAAAGTATTCAGATATTCGGATACTGAGCACTTAGACCTGTCTAGAAAAGCAGTGTGTGAAGGCTCAACAGAAAAGTGAGAAAGGTAAAAAGAAGAAGGAAAGGAATAGGAAAATAAAAAAAGAAGAAGAGAAAAAAAAAAAAAAACATGACTAAAACAATAAGAAAAGGAGCAGAAAAAATTCTTTGTTAAAAAATGAAAACCGCACAGCATGCACTGCATGCTGTGACTGGCTTATCCTATGGGGGCAGGGGAAAGGTAAGAATTAGAAAGACAAAAGAGCAGCAGAGAGCTAAATTAAAAAAAATATATATTAAAAATATATATAGAGAGAGATGGAGAGAGACAGAGAGAATAAGTAGGGTGCTCTAACCTGCCTTCTGGGTAGACCTGAGAGTGGGAGGGTGAAGTCGGGGCAGAGGGTCTTCAGTGTTTGAAATCCCCAAATGAAGTCACTCAGAATTCAAATATAGATGGCTGTTGATTGGTTTATCCTGGCTCCTGTCTAGACCTGAGAGCAGGAGGGTGAGATGTGGGCAGAGGGTCTTCAGTGATCAAAATCCAGCAGAATTAATTTCTGATTTCTAAACTTATAGTAAAAATATCCAATTATGTGAATCTTGGTGAGATTTTTGCTTATTTAAGTACTAGTTTTACTATTCTTATCATTAATGTGGTAACATTTACAGAACATAAAAATTACTTTTTTTTTTTTTTTTTAGTGAGATTTTTGCTATAGGGTGTGTGCACTCACCAGAGACACACAGAGAGATGAAGAGACAGAAAGCAAGAAATCACCCCCCATGGGGATGGCCACACCAAAATCCTTTCTCCTCCATTCTTTTCTTGGGATTTTGGGCATGCATGCACATGTGCCCAGCATGAGTTTTAAGCCGCCAGGTCCAGGACTTGAACTGCGGTCGACTACATGGGAGTCCAGCAACATAACCATTACACCATCTGCTGGTCCCTAAGTTACTGTTTTAACCAATTTTACATGTACATTTTAGTGGCATTAAGTATATGACTATACTGTTGGATAAACAGTACCACCATTCATCTCTAAAACACTTTTGTTCTTGCAAAACTGAAATCTGTACCCATTAGGCAGTAATGTCCCACCCCCTTACCTTTAGGCCCTGGGAACCACTTCTCTTTCTGATTCTATGAACTTGATTCCTAACGGCACCTCATGTAAGTAGAATCAGATGGTATCTGTCCTATCATGACTGGCTTATTTCACTTAGCGCAGTGTCTTCAAGGTTCATCCATGCTTTAGCATGTGTCAGAATTTCCTTCCTTTTAAAGGCTGAATAATAATCTGTTGTATATGGATACCATATTTGGTAAAATTATTTTAAGGAGAATAGATTATCTTCTCCATCAATAAGTATCAGAGCAGCTTTTGTGGTCTCTATTGACTTTTCAACATTAAACATTTGTTTAAAGGTATTTTCTTCTCCGTTTATTTTTTAGAGAGATTTTTGCTCTAGGTTGCATGTACTTCCTGGAGAGAGAGAGAGAAAAGTGAGAAATCACCCCCTAGGGGGATGACTACTCCGCAATCCCTTTCTCCTCCATTCTCCTCTCGGGATCTTGGGCACACATGCACATGCACCCAGCATGAGTTTTAAGCCACCAGTCTGACACTCGGACTGCAGTCAACTACATGGGAGTTCAGCGATGTAACCATTATGCCGTCTGCTGGTCCCTTTCTTTTCTATTTTATCATTATATTTGATTTCTTTTTCCTCTCTACTTCCTTTCTTTCTTCCTGTATTCCTTCCTTTTTTCTTCCTCTGTCTTTTATAATAGAGGTACTCTATGCTGCTATGTCATTACTTTATATTTATCTCTACTACCAAATTATCAGTTTCTTTTTTTTTCTTTTTTTTTTTTTTTTTTTTTTTTTTTTTTTGAGAGGCTTTTGCTATAGGGCGCATGCACTCGCCAGAAAGACAGAGAGACAGAAAGCGAAAAATCACCCCCCAGGGGGGATGGTCATGCCGCAATCCCTTCTTTTCCATCCTCCTCTTGGGACCTTTGGCATGCATGCACACGTGCCCTGCATGAGTTTAAGCCACTGGGTCCAGGACTTCGAACTGCCGTCGGCTACATGGGAGACCAGCAACATAGCCATTACGCTAACTGCTGGTCCCGCAAATTACCAGTTTTTGAGGGCAGGAACCAAATCTTACATTCTCCTAAGGTAAATGTAAGTAAATGTTCAGTGGAGAACAGCTGAACCTAACCAAGTGAAATAATACATGAAGCTAAATAATGATCCCATTCACACAAGCTTTTTTGTTTCGTTTTGTTTTTAAATCAGCCAAGGCAGGTACAGACCCATATAGCTATCCATGTATTGGTTTACTATTGCTGCCATAACGAATCTCCACAGACTTCATGATTTAGAACAACACAAATTTATCATTTTACAGTTCTCTAGGTCAGTAGTTCAGTATAGGTCTCAAACTACAATCAATGTATTAGTAGGTTATGTTCCTTCAAAGCACTCTCCAGTGGGGCATGGTCAGACCACAATTCTATTTCTCCATCCTGTCATGATTTTGGGCATGCACATCTGTTTTTTTTTTGTTTTTTTTTTTTTTTTTTAAGCCTCCAGGCTAAGACTTGAATTTCCATTGGCCATGTGGAATTCAGTTCCTGAATTCAGTGCAAAGGGCTTACTTGCATTATAGTTCTGTTCTGGAGGCTCTAGAGGAGGACCTGCTTCCTTATTCATTCAAATGTTGGCAGAATTCAGCTCCAGGTTATATCATACTAAAGTCCCCGTTTCCTTGTTTGCTGTCAGCTAGAGACTGCTCTTAGCTCTGAAAGGCTTCTCTTAATCACACATCCCAGAAACAGCAATGGGCATCAAATCCTTCTCAAGCTGCCATCTTTCTGACTTTTCTTCTATTATTGCATCTTTTTTCTCTAAAGCCTGGAGTCTATCATTTTAGGACACATGATTAGATTGAAGTCATGTAAATAATTGATCTCAAGGTCTATAATCTTAATCATATCTGCAAAGTCCCTTTTGTCACGTAAAGTAGCAAATATGCAAGTTCCAGGAATCAGGGCCTGGGTGTCTTTGGAGACAATTATTCTGCCCACATTGATCTATTAGCCTTACTCTAGACCTCTTTGTTCCCAATCTTCCAGTCTCTCTCTAGGGCTCTGCCTAGCTGGCCTAGAAGGGGTGACCAGTTGTACTGCTCACTGGGATGAATTTCCCTCACCATTGTCTTTCAAGGCCACCCCTGAAAGGGGCTATAGGGCAGCAGCAGTTCATTTTCAATGAGCACAAAAATACTGAACTGGTCCATTGTGAACAAGCTCAGCTTTGTTAGCTAGTCACAAAGGATCCCACATGTGATGTAGGTGTGAGCTGAGAGAGAGATCCTAGTACAAGAGTATAGATGGCATATCTGTACAACTTGCTGGTATTGTGCAGTCTTACCTGTGATTAATCCTGGATGTAGAACTTCTGCTTTATGATGGTGTGCTTCTTGCCCTTCTCAAGTTGATGACTTGATGAGCTGGATAAATGGTCTGAAAACTGCATCCTCAACCTACTACAGAACCTCTTCCTACTGTCTCTATTCATGGCCAGCAGCCTTTCATGTCATCCACTGTGTAGGTTAGAGTAGTATTCCCAGATGGGGACTATTCTACCTCCAGAATCCAAAGTGGCCTTACAAGTGTCGTACTACTTTCTTTATGATTTGAGGTATGGGAAGCAATAATTTTTCCTTCACTTTGGAGGAGATATCCCAGTTTGCTGAGATTACTGATTACCTAAAATTTTTCCTAATGTGGGACTCCCTGAAATTTCAAAGAGTTCACCTCACATTTTCTGGAGTATGTATGTATTTATAAGGCCTCAAAGACCTAGCCATGTCATGCTCATCTGGTCTGATTAAAATAATGCCATCAAGTTAATGTACCAATGTGAGATTCTGTGGGATGTTCAGCTCTTTTCATACTACGTTTTAGCAGAGTCCACATAGACCTGGGGCAAGACAATGAACATAGACTGTTGTATGTTCCAAATGAATGTGAAACATCTAATCCTCTTACAGGGATAGACAAGAATGCATTTGTCAGCTTAATGGCCCCACACTATGAGACCGAGGTCTCATTAATCTGCTCCAGCTGTCAACATCAGCTGCAATTGGGGTTCCTGCTTAGCTGAGTGTGTGCTATTCCGTTGTCATTCTTTAGTATCTGGTATCTATAAGGAGCAGGCTGGTGAATTAAATGGAGACATGTTGACTACCACCTCTACAAGGATGAACTATAAAGGTGAATGAGTGACAGTTTACTGATTTGGGAGTTCTCTCCCAGATTATATAACTCAGAAAAGACTCTAGAAAATGGTGGACGCATACTTGTAAGTTGCTTACCAATAGGATGGCAAAGAAGGTGGCCCAACCAAATAAGATAAAAAGCCCAGACACTGCCATAGCATATAGTGAAAGGAGAATTAAAATGGCCAGAGAAAGGAGCACGCTAAAGTGGACATACTATATAAAGCTGGAAAGCTTATTTATGTTATTATTCAAGCCTGTTTATTTTCTACTGGTCAAGAGGGGAGAGGGTGCAGACTTTGGGGCAAGGTGAGTGCATATTTTCTTATGGAGCGAGACCTCTGCATTTTCTTCAAGTATGATGAACATGTTATTCCTTAATACAGAATAATGGTTCAACTTCACAAACTCAGAAAGTCAAATCATGGGAGTCAATATTTGAGAGGACCTCAAACTAAATGTCCCTATCTCATGTGTACATGTTCCATTTTTTGTTTTTTGTTTTTTGTTTTTTTTTTTTTTCCCATTCAGAGACCTGGCCTTGGTTCAGCACACTAGTCTGCCTTGGTTGGGAGTTTTGACTGCCTTTGGTGGAGCTTAACTACTATGTCAAATAATTCCTGGGATGCTCCTCAGCTTCTCAGCCCTCCCACTTCCTTTGTAGCATTCTCTGTACGCTACCAAGGAAAGCCTCTCTGGCCTTTACTTTCAGTGTACAATTGTCCTTCAATCATTCTCAGCTTTTTATTATCTTTTTCAGATGATCAATTGAGTGTCCAATAGCCATCCAGTTTTATTATTATTATAGTTATTATTCCCTTCATTTTTCTCAAATACCTGATACGAATCACCACCTAAAGAATTCCTTGTATCAGTATTTCATCTCAGTTCATCAATAGCTGAAAGTTTTAATAATTGCATTGTTCCTTAGTGCCAGGGGCTATCTGATGCTCACATTCACCAGCAATGGACTCCACTTTGTCAAGTAGGTGTTGGGTGATTCAATTCCAAAATCCTGTCTCAGTGTTTGCTTTCTCAGACTACTCCTGGTAGCAACTGTCAAAAACGGAGTTCCCTAGGAAGTATACTCTGGACTGAAAAAAGTGGTGCAGAGAAATTATTACGAAATGCTCCTAGGATTCGTATTTGTGGTTGCAAAGGAAGCAGGATTGGGTAGAGGGAAAATTTGAGCTATGATATACTTTGAAAAGAGGATTCAGATTATTATGAAACTGGGATGACCCTTCAGAGTTGTTCTGAGATGAGGGTAAGGGGCTGGTCTTTATAATTCCAAATCCATCAATCGCTATTAAGGACTGCCTGATGAACTTGACTGTCCTAATCAGATGCAACAATCACTGTAGGGGGCTAAGATTGAGCACTTCTGTCTGCAGTACTCCCAGTGTCTGGGGCAGTAAGTCCTTAATTCTTGAAGACTGGGTGATGCATCATGGTATCTATCACATAGCTTTAAACTATTACTACAAATTAGAGCACTTTTATTTCAAAATTCCATTTTAAATATATAATCACTGTATCTGTATGATATATAAAATTATTTTTCCCAGCATTAATCCAGTCTAGAATTTTTTTTTCTTGCCAGAGAAAGATAGAGAAATAAGAGAGAGAGAGAGAGAGAGAAAGAGAGAAAGGACCCCTCAGTGGGGTATGGGCATACTGCAATCCCTTCTCCTTCATTCTCCATCCCATCAGGATTCTGGGCACATATTCATACACATGCACCTGGCATGTTTTTTAAGTCACTGGGACAAGGATTCAAACCACAGACAGCCATTTAGAATCTGGTTCCTTTAACTACTAGGCTATAGGCTGGCCCTTAGGTTGAGTTTTGAAGTGATAATCCCACTCCCACTAAAAGTCAAATAATTTTCTGGATTGTGAGGGATGCTGTTTAGCCTTCACAAAATTTTCAAATAGTTTGGGGTTAAAATTGGTAGGTACTGGCACCAGTAGTTGGCGTAATGGCTATGTCGCTGGACTCCCATGTAGTCAACTGCAGTTCAAATCCTAAACCCGGTGGCTTAAACTCACGCTGGGTGCATGTGCATGCGTGCCCAAGATCCCAAGAGGATAATGGAGGAGAAGGGATTGCGGCGTGACCATCCCCCTTGGGGAGTGATTTCTCGCTTTCTGTCTCTCTGTCTCTCTCTGTCTTTCTGGTGAGCACATACGCCCTATAGCTAAAAACCTCTTTTTAAAAAATGGTAGGTACTATTGGACAAGCCCAAGACATGAGTTAAGTATACCTTGGTCCAACTATACCGTGGGCCTTGGGAGAATATCTGAGATATGATCAGTCTCAATTCCTCCTTCTTGAACTAACAAGGAGTGGATATGTGATAAAACTGCTTCCTAGAGAGTTCCAGGGGCCAATTATTTGCATGTCTTGTGACTTCTTCCACTTTTTATTCTGAAGCATCCTATTATTACTCTATCCCCTCCCCAGCAACACAGTGTCCTGCCTGACAAACTGGGATGGGAAAAGGAGAAAATGTTCTAGAAGTCCCTACCTGCTGAGACCATGGCAACTTCAGGAGACAGTCACCACCCAAAGGGAACTTGGGAGTTCCTCTCTTTTCTAAGAAAGGGAAAGAAGATCTAGAGTCAGAAATAGCTACTCTCTACCGAGTTGTCATTTGACCAGTGTTCTAGTCCATTCTGTTGCTAATAACATAAAACACCTGAGTCTGGATAATGTATAAAAAGGAAGTTGATTCAGCTCACAGTTTGGAGGTCCAAGGTCTAGTTGCTACAACGTGATGAAGGGCAGGAATGCATACATCTGTGTGCAGGTATCCCTGCTCATTCGTCAATCACGGGGACTCTGCCCAGATTATTTTAACCCTAATCTCCTCCCAAAGACCCTGTCTTTCAACGTCATAGTCAGATTAAGTTTTCATTTGCTTATTCCTATCACAGTCAAGTCTTAGTACATGAATTTGGGGGGGAACGTTCAAACCATAGCAACCATATCGTTGAGTTAATCTGCTTGTTTATGACCAAATGAGATTTTATCCAGTGCTTTTGGCTAGATAAATTTTTCTTAAATTTCTCTTAAATTATTTGTGCCCATCACCCCCATTGACTAATTTTTTAAAAAAAGTAAAAAACTTTTTTCTGAGTCATCAATAAAAATATTAAATAAGACAAGATCTCTCTATCCCCACCCTCACTTACCTTCTAGTACTATGATATTTTTAAATTTATGTTTTGCTGCTTAGTAAATAGGTATTTTATGGAAATATCACAAATTAGGGCATTTGAGAAGAGAATGAAGGAAAAAGATGGCCACATCTGTTCTTTGACTATTTGGTATAGTGTTTGAATAAAATGGGCTAGTAACACTTAAATATCATTTATTGAATGTCTACTAAGTGCTAGAAACTGTTCTATTCAGAATTATTTTATATATTGAAGCTATGGCATGTTTCATTTTCTTCATAAGGATATTAAATATGGGCTGCCTTTATAGTTCAATTACAACACAAGTGGATTTTATCTTCTTTGATGTCAACTCAATATGTCAAGTTGTTGCTACCCAAATAGAATGATATTAAATCATATAAAACAAAACAAGCAAAAAATCTAGAAAATTTCCAGTGACTCTCGTATACCCAGAAAGTGTGTGAATGCATAGCCTCAATGGCCATCCTTTGGGATTTCTAACTTTGTAAAAGGAATGCATTACTATTTATCGAGATATATTTGAAATTTGGAGCTAACATCCATCTCCCAGAGGGCCTAATTTATGTGCAAAAGCTAGTTGTGCCTGCACAATTGCGCAGGAGGTTCCAAATGTACAGCCAAGAATCTGTGGAGCCGCCTGAGATCTACCACCTGATAGCTGTGAGCTCATGGTCATGCTACTTGAATTCTGGAACTTTTGTTTATTCACCTATGAAATGAGGATAGAAATATTTACCCCTCAGGTTATTGGAGGATTAAGTAGAAAAACTGTATAAAAAGCATGTGATAAAAGGTGTCATTACCATTATTGCTATTATTCCATGAAATTCTCAGAAGTGCCTACAAGAATGAATTTTCTTCTAGTAAATCAATCCCTCTCTGTGCCTCTGATTTTTTTTTTTTTTTTTTTTTTTTTTTTTGAGAGAGAGTTTCTGCTATAGGACACATGTGCTCACCAGAGAAACAGAAAGCGAGAAATCACCCCACAGGGGGGATGGCCACACCGCAATCCCTTCTCCATTTTATCAGGATCTTGGGCATGCACGCACACATGCTGGGCATGTGTTTAGCCAGCAGGATCTGGGATTCGAACTGTGGTCAACTACGTGGGAGTCCAGCGACATAGCCATTATGCTAATAAAATGCTGGTCCCAGTGCCTCTGATTCTTCATCCGTAAATAATAACGATATCTATTCCATTGGCTCTTGTGAGAATTAAATGAATTCATACATGTAAACCCCTTAGAGGAGTATTTAGCATACAGTAAGCAACTATAAAATTTCTTATACTTTAAATTTAAACTAATTTTTTTCGTATTGAATTATAAAGATATAAATTACTTTTTCTTCAATGAAAAATTTTGTATTGTCATAGTAGTCTATCATCTTTGCCTATTCCCTGGCCATAGATTGTGCTCTTTATAAAACATTTCCTAACTGACTGGAAGAGATAAACTAAAGTAGCTTTTTGTAGAAAATGCACCAGGCTGGGACCAGGAGTTGGCATAATGGCTATGTCATTGTACTCCCATATAGTCAACCGCGATTCAAGTCCCGGACTCGGTGACTTAAATTCATACCAGGCATATGTGCGTGTGTGCCCAAGATCCCAAGAAGAGAAGGGATCACGGTGTGGCCACTCCCCGCTGGGGGATGATTTCTCACTTTCTGTCTCTCTCTGTCTTTCTGGTGAGTGCACGTGCTCTATAGCAAAAAAAAAAAAAAAAAAAAAAAAAAAAAAAAAAAAAAAAAAAAAAAAAAAAAAAAAAAAAAAGAGAAAATGCACCAGGCACGGCTAATGAGCAGTGGAAAGTTGAATTCCATGTGGTCTTGGGTAAGTCATACTCTGAGCTTCAGTTTTCTTACCCATCAAATAGGAATTATGTTTCTACCCTGAGCACTTTTCTGCGTGCCTTCTAGGTCATGTAAAATGCTGGCTTTGAGGAGACTCTTGTCTCCTTCAATATGGTGTAATTAGTGTTCAAGAAGGCGGCTTGTCTTCTCTCAGTTTACTAAGTGATCTTCACACTTCTTCCTTGACTATTGGACTAGATTAAAAGGAAGTAGCTATTTGGTGTACTCCTGGGGTTTTCTAAGAGTGACTACTCCTGGAAGACAGTATATAAACTACTTAATCTTAACACAGAATACTTCAGAAAATATCATCAAAGGTTGATTAAGCCCTTAATATAAACCACTGGACACTAAACCTGAAAGATGCAAATGATTTTGGGGATTGTGTCTGTTATAGAATGAGCTGTAACCCCCACCAAATGCATATGTTGAAGCCCTAACCCCTAATAACTCTGAATATGACTGTATTTGGAGATAGGCCCTTTAAAAGGTAACTGTTAAAATGAAGTCAATAGGGTGGACTCTAATCCAATATGATTGGTATCCTTATACAAAGAGAAATTTTTGTCACAGATATATTCAGAGAGATAACAAGGTAAAGACACAGGAAGACAGCCATTTACAAGCCAGGGATTGCCAAGGATTGCTGGCAACATCAAAAGCTGGAAGATCAAGGAAGAATCTTCTGAGTCTGTGGAGAAAGCAAGGACCTGTTGACTTCAGACTTCTGTCCTCCAGAATGGTGAAAGAATAAATTTCTGTTGTTAAGCCACCCAGGCTATGGTACTTTATTATGACAGCCCTGGTAGTCTATTACAGTGTCCTGGTAAGTTTCTTATAAGAAACTCTAGGTCTAGAGAGGAGAGTCTCTCAGGTCAAGAGAGGAGATAGTAGGAGCTGAGAAGGAGGAGACAGGTTTCACCCTCCCTTTCTTCAATCAATGTGATATT
Organism: Tupaia tana; assembly: GCA_026018925.1. Classification (NCBI taxonomy): domain Eukaryota; kingdom Metazoa; phylum Chordata; class Mammalia; order Scandentia; family Tupaiidae; genus Tupaia; species Tupaia tana. The sequence continues at coordinate 43,605,521 of JAKSZU010000006.1, read as the reverse complement.
ACATTTTTTTTCCAATACTATATATTGAGCTACTATATATCTACTAAGGATTTGTGGTGAAAGAGAAGTATGGAATCTTCTTCTCTAGTGGAGCTGATTTTATGGATGCTCCACTTCAGGAAACCTCTTGTTTTCCTCTCTTAGGTTCCATGGACTCTTTTTTTATTTTTGGAGAGGTTTTTTTTGCTATAGGGTGTGCACACTCACCAGAAAGACAGAGAGACCGAAAGTGAGAAATCACTCCCAGGGGGGATGGCCACACCACAATTCCTTCTCCTCCATTCTCCCCTCAATATCTTGGGCACACACGCACATGTGCCCAGTGTGAGTTTAAGCCACCAGGTCCAGGACTCGAACTGCTGCCAGCTACATGGGAGTCCACAGACATAGCCATTACACCAACTGCTGGTCCCTCCATGGACTCTTTCACTCCCAGTAAACTGAACCCAGGACTCTGACTGGGGGAAGTTCTCAGACAGACACCAGAACTTGCTTTGCCTGCACAGAGAGAACTGGAACAGGGGCAGTCTGTAATCAATGGCTGACCTACAGGGCTATAAATACTCCAGCTCCATTGCTCCTCATCAAGACAACTCTGAGGTGGGGTAGTGTAGGTGGGGCCTACGCTGTCTCCAAGTTTCCCTGTGACACTGTCTCCAAGTTTCCCTGTGGGACTTGACCTCATACTTCAGTCTTGCTTGGCTTCTTACCCTTCTCCTTTTCCTTCTCCTCTATCATTTTCTTTGGGGAACACTTCCTAACAAATCACTTTAATGTATGGTTCCTTAACCTCCACACCATTCAACATTCTGGGCAGAACAATTCTTTGTTGTAGGGGTTGCTTGTACATTATAGGATATTTAGCAACATCTTGAGGCTTTTCTCACTAGATGCCAGGATCACCTCCTCTGTCCACCCCCAGTCATGACAAGCAAAAACATCTCCAGACAGTGCCAAATGTCCCCTGCGAAACAAAAAAAAATCACACCATTCGTGAACTACATTATGAATGTGGGTTCCTACATTTTTAGAATTCACTTAAGTAGAAGATCTGGACTTAAAAGCCACACTTCCTGATTTCTAGACCACTGGATATTTTTCTACTACACTTATGTTTCCCAGACTTGCCTGACCATAATCAGTACTCAAATGTCTTTAAATGCAGGGTTCTGGTCCCTCTTCTGAATAATCTTTTATTTGGTAGGCCTGGCAGAGGACACGTGGTCTATGGGATTCAATGATTCTCTTGACAAGACAAGCTTGGGAAGCTGCACTGAAATGTTGATTCTCAGGTTGTAATATAGAAAGGAATGTGTGTGTGGTGTGACAGAAGGTGGGTTAAAATATAAATATGTATATATAAAATATAAATTTCTAGGACTCACAATCTGAGATTCTGATGGTCTTTTTTGAAATACTTTTTTTTACATTCAATCACTTTATATCTTTATACCATATAAAACAAATTTTCCTAGCATGAATACACTGTATGTTAACACTGTATGTCATCAAGAGATAATTTTCCATTTTTGTGTCCATTAAATATTTTTTTTTTCCCCTTTCTCTCTTACCCTCACTCAACCATTTCCCACCCTCCTTCTACACTGTCTCTGGTATCCACAGTTGCTTTCCATACTTTTGTACCTTCCAATCAGTTTCTGTCATAGAGTGCAGACATTTGGTACATATTAAGTGGGGACATACAATGTCTCTCTTTCATGGTCTGGCTTGCTTCACTTAGCATTAATTATTCCATATTTGTACACTTTCTATCAAAAGTCAGAATATCATTGCTTTTTATGGTGCAGTAGTATTCCATAGTGTATATGTGCTACACTTTTTCAATCTATTCATCTGTTCTTGGACATTTGGGTTGGTTCCATGTCTTAGCAATTGTGAATAATGCTGCAATAAACATGGATGTGCAAGTTCTTTTCCAACTAAGTGTATTCCTATCCTTTGGGTAGATACCCAGGAGTAGAATTACTGGATTGTATGGTAGTTCTGTTTGTAGGTCTTTGAGGAACCTCCAAATAGTTCTCCACAGTGGCTGTACTAATTTACATTCCCACCAACAGTGTATGAGAGCTCCATTTTCACCACAACCTTGACAGCACTTAACATTCTTTATTTTAAAATTTTCCACCATTCTAACTGGGGTTAGGTGGCATCTCATTGTGGTCTTGATTTGCATCTCCCTTGTGATAAGGGATATTGAGCATTTTTTCATATGCTTTTTGACTGTTTGTATGTCTTCTTTGGAGAGTTGTCTGTTCAGCTCATTTGCCCATCTTTTAATTGAATTGATTTTGTTGTTGTTGTAGTAAGTAAGCTGCCTGAATTCCCAGTAAAATTTGGTTGTCAATCCCTTATCCAATGGAGAGTTCATAAATATATTCTCCCATTCTGAGGGTTGTCTTTTTACTCTACTGTGTGAACATCTTTGAGCCAGGAAAAGGTCATTATTCTATCTACCCTAACATCTATTGATAATATTCACTCAATAGACATTATTTCTTTCACTGTGCAAAAGCTTTTTAACCTGATATAACCCCACTTTTCTTCTATTTTGGCGATTATTGCCTGTGCTTTGGGGGTTTTATTTAAGAAGTCTTTGCTTTCTCTGATGTATCCAAGAATTTCAATAAGCTTCCTAATTTTTTTTCTGGTATAGGTGATGGAAAGAAATTGTTATAATACTTATCACTCAATTATCTGTTTATTTGTTCAAATATGCACAGAGTAGTTTCTATAGATACACATTAAATATATATCCCTTCAGTTGACATCAGAATTTCCAGTGAATGGACTCATAACACTCTCTACTTCTCTCAGTTCTTATTAATAATTTGTGTGATAGTAGTTTTCATAGCTAATGTATGAACTCCATGAACTTAGAGCTCGTCTTCGTCTTCTCCCTGGTTATTGTTTTCAAGCTTAGGATCCTATCCACCTGGAGTGAGTACTCAATAAATGTCTATTGAGTGAATGATATTATCAATAGATAGTAGGGTAGATAGAATAATGACTTTTCTTGGCTCAAAGATGTCCACATTGTAATCCTTAGGAATCTGAATCTGAAATATGAATACAGATGTTATATTACATGGCAAGGGAGGATTAAGGTTATAAATGGACTTAAGGTTGCTAATCACATGACCTTAAAATAAGGGAATTTCTGTGGATTATACAGGTTAAGCTAATGCAAGCTTAAGGGCCCTTAGCAGTGGGAGAGGGAAGCCACAGAGGACAGAGCAAAGAGAGATTTGAAAATACTAAGCTGCTAGCTTTGAGGATGGCCTAAGGTGGTATGAACCAAGGAATAAAGATAGTCTCTAAAAGGTGGAAAAGTTAGAATAATGTTTTTATCCTCTAGAGCTTCCAGGAGGAATTCAGTCTTGCCAATACCTTGATTTTACTTCTATGAAACTCATTTCTGATCTTTAGAACTATAAGAGACTAAGTTTGTGTTAAGCCAATAGCTTTGAGGTAATCTATTATAATATCAATATTAAACTTATATAGATAGTATGAAAATGGTGTTTTTTGTTAGTATCTACTGAATACCTACCTTCCAGCTCTTTATCTCTATCTTTCCTTGTCCTTACAAACATGTATTATCTTCTGGGGGCTTGACAGTGGGCAGTGGTAAAACATGTTGTTCTATAAGACTGACCCACATAGGAAGAGTCCAAATTCATGTCCAGGAGATCTCCACATGCACATGACCTAGGCTTGCTGAGGCTAGGAGTGGATCTCTCTGTCAGGACCCTGTTACAGGTACTATTTCTCTCTCTCTCTCTCTCTCTCTCTCTCTCCCTGTCCTTGTCTTTTTGTATTTCTTTCTCTCATAGAAGAAATAAATATATTATCAAATGTATTATTATATTTTGCAGATGAGACATCAGAGGACCAGAATGGACATGTAATGTGGCCAGCGGTGGACAATTAGCAAGGGCTAGAGCTAGACTACAAACTTCTCACCTCCATACTCTTCGATGTGCCAATGCTGTTGAAAGTGTGCTTCATGGACTGTTCCTGATTCATGTTGAAAAAGTACAGACTGAGACTGAGGTGTCATATGGAGAAATTTCATACTAATTCTTTTTTTTCCCATGCTTATTCTGATTATAATTTATTTTTATTTTTTGGAGAGGTTTTCACTATAGGGTGCGTGTGCTCGCCAGACAAACAGAGAGAGACAGAGAGACAGAAAGCAAGAAATCACCCCCCAGGGGGGATGGCCACGCCACAATCCCTTCTCCTCCATTCTCCTCTCGGGATCTTGGGTACGCACGCACACGCACCCGGCGTGAGTTTTAAGCCACCAGGTCTGGGACGCGAACTGCGGTCAACTACATGGGAGTCCAGCGTCATAGCCATTATGCTAACTGCTGGTCCCTTCTGACTATAATTTTGAAAGATAATCTTATGTTGGTTGAATCTAATAATTTTTATTAGGAGCTCATTTTATATGTCACTTTTATTTCTTTTTTTAGTAATTAATTCTTACTGTATTTTATAAAAATATTTGTCCTTCATGAATTGTAGAAAAAATTAAATAAATTGGTTCCTCATCACAGACACTCTGAGAAGCACTACACAGAACTCAATGCCAAGATTTGGAGTTGTGATGGTTCCTTGCCTCTGGCTTTACTAATCCCCCCCAAATTGGACAGAAGTAGGAGCCTGGTCCACGGTTGCTCAGGGCCTTCCTGAGATGGAGTGGGGAGCAGAACGCAGCCTGGTCTTGGATGCATTCTTTCTTTGAGGCCAAAATGTTCCCAGTTCAGCTCCCAGTCACACTGCAAAGCCTCATCATTTCTACCTTCTCCATTCCCTTTCAATAAAAGATTTGTAAGATTTACCTTAACTTTTTCTTCTCTTTGATAATTTTTTTATGAGAGTGACTGCCCCCCCCCCCACATATTTCACATGGCCTGCATTTTTATGAATCTAAGAATAAATGCATTTTGGCTAACAACTAAGAAGTATTTTTAGACTCATAGGGCTATATTTTTGTCTTTTGGAGAACATAATTTGAAGCAGATGCAGTTGCATGCAGCATTCTAATTCTATACCCGGTTTCAGATGTCTTGCCGACAAACTGCTTCCCTTTGGAAATGTGTTAACACTTTAATGAAAACTGATGTGATATTGAGCATCTCAATCCAGAGGCCTGAGTCATTCCAAGAACGAGGGACTAGGATCTTGCCTCTCTATTTGTTCAAACTGCTTTGTGGCAGCTGTGTTGACCTTTGCTTTGCTGGAGTAAGGAGTTTCATTTTTTGTTTTTTTCTCATGTTTAGCAAGCAAGTAAAACAGACACTAACGAGTGGGTAGGAATAGGGGTCAAAGTTCAAAGCCCCAGAAAACTACAGAGCAGGGGTTGAGGGGACAGGTAAAATTTCCAAACTAATCACTACTTGTTTCCTTCCTACTATTCCCAGTTCCATGTTCAACAAGACCATTCCCTAGGGGAGCTTGAGTGACAGAAAGAGAAAGAAGCCTGCCAACCTTTTCTGCCTATGGAATCTTCTATAAGATATAACGGTTTGATTTAGAGCTACTTCTGCAATCATTCACCCCAGCATCCTTGTTCCACAGCTGCACTCAGTGGCAATGTTGAAGTCTAATCTTCTTTGAACTATTATCACCTGAGTAGGTGTCAAGTAAAGTTTCTTGAATGAATGAGTGAATGAATGAATAAACTTGAGACCTAGAGAAAGTAAATCTCTTATCCAAGATGACAGACTTTAGAATATATCAGAATTCACTTCCCTGCAGTCCAGCAGGCTTGTTTTCAATACCAGTCTGGAACTTCCATAACGCTCTTGGTGAGTTCAAACTCAGGACTGGTTTTCTCCCAGCTAACTGAGGGTTAACCCTTAACATTTCTAGGCTGGGTTTAACTTGCTCAGCAAGCAGGAATTCTATGCATTTTAAATCAAGAGGTCCTGGATCCCAGTAGATGAAAGGGTTCATATGGCCAGAAGGGCTGAGCCTGTGTGAACATTGTGGTTATCTTATTTCAACCCAGGAAATCGAAGCTAGGTGATGTGGGACTGGCCACATTAAAATGCTTCAAGACAGAGGGTTATTTCAACTCTGCTGTGACTGGAGCTAGGCTGACCTACTTAGTAAATAAAATTAAGAGTAAAGTTAAGATCAATTAAAAAATAAAAAATTTTGCAAGTGTTGCTGATCTCAGTTCCTATTAGGATCAAATTAAGGAAATTTTTTTTTTTTTCGCTATAGGGCGCGTGCGCTCGCCAGACAGAGAGAGAGAGACATAGAGACAGAAAGCGAGAAATCACCCCCCAGGGGGGATGGTCACGCCGCAATCCCTTCTCCTCCATTCTCCTCTCGGGATCTTGGGCATGCACGCACACGCGCCCGGCGTGAGTTGTAAGCCACCGGGTCCGAGACGCGAACCACGGTCGACTACGTGGGAGTCCAGCGACATAGCCATTACACTAACTGCTGGTTCCCAAATTAAGGAAATTTTAACAGCTTTTTAGTCATGTGACTAAAACCCAAGCTTTCCTTTCTCTAAAAATATCATTTGAGACTTAGGAAAAATTCCGGGCAGAATAAGTGGAATGTAATAGGGATGTTGACCTATCAGTATCTGACTAGGAAAATGATCAGCCTTGCAGGACCAGCAGTTGGCGTAATGGCTTTGTTGCTGGACTCCCATGTAGTCGACAGTGGTTCGAGTCCCGGACCCAGTGACTTAAACTCACGCTGGGCATGTGTGTGTGCATGTGTGCCCAAGATCGTGAGAGGAGAGTGGAGAAGAGGGAGATTACAGAGTGGCCATCCACCTCGAGGAGTGATTCTCACTTTCTATCTCTGTCTTTCTGGCGAGTACATAAGCCCTATAGGAAAAACCTCTCAAAAAAAAGAAAGAAAGAAAATGATGAGCCTTGGAAACGTGACCATCAGTTTCATCAGGTAAGATGAGCACCATAAATAACGAATAAAAGCTGTGATCCAGGAACTAAATGATGATACAATTGTAAATGCCAGCTGAGCCATAAGGGAAGGTTGCAGGTTCAGGTCTGGAGACCTCTCTGAGTTTCCTGGACACATGTGTGCCCATGATCCAGGGCTGACTGATTACCAGGAGTGGACCCTTTTGGGGTGCTTTTTTTTTTTTCAAATTAAATAATTATTTTTATTTTATTTTATTTTTATTATTATATTTTAAATTTTGACCAGAGAGAAAGACACACAGAGAGAGAGAGGGAAAGTGATTCAAATTGCGGTCTGCCATGTGGAAGCCCAGCACCCTAACCACCATGCCACCTGCTGGCCCCTTGGGGAGCTCTTTCTCTCTCATTCATAGAAGAAATAGCTAAACTTTTCAAAAAAACCTTAATTGAGAAACAAAGAAAGGGACCATCAGGTGGTGTGGTGGTTAATGTGCTGGACACTCCCACATGACTGACCAAGGTTTGAGTCCTGAACCTGGTGGCTTGCTTTCTCATTTTCCCTGTCTCTCTCTCTCTCTCTCTCTCTCTCTCTCTCTCTCTCTCTCTCTCTCTCTCTCTCTCTCTCTCTTTCTCTCTGTGCTTCTGAGTCAAATTAAAATAAATGAATGAATAAATAGATAAATAATTCTAAAAAAGAAAAGGTTGTTATTGAGCACCATGAGCTGGGATACTGTCAGAAGACGTGCAGGTGCTGTTTCTTCTCTCAGCAATTTGTTTTCTTCATGCATAAAGTGATGATTACAATACTTCTCTCACCGAATTGTTATGGCTAGGATTACTAATTGTGTAGATGTGTTAAATAAAGGCTAAATTTTTTTCTCAGGACTTACTACATGCTAAGACATGACCTGATGTTTTTTTTATATCAAACTTATCTCAGAAGTGACTGTGGACAAGTTATTTATCATCTGACCTGTCTTTATTCTAACTTTATAGAAAAAAAACCAACAAACCTCTGAAAATAAATAATTTTACTTACATCATAGAGTTGTTGTAAAGATCCAGTAATTCACGGTTTATCTGTGAATGTGCTTATTCAAGTGCATGATCCATATTAAGAACTTAATGAATGTTAGCTATTATGATCCATTATATTACACTGCTTAGTGATAATTAGCAATATGATATTGGGGTGCTGCATGATGGCACAGCAGTAAAATACAATGCTCTGCAAGGCTGACCCAAATAGGAAGGTTCTGGGTTCGTGTCCAGAGACGTCCCTGAGTATGCAAGACATGCATGTGCCCGTGACCTGAGGCTGGTTGAAGCTAGAGGGGGATCATGCCATCAAGACTCTGTTGGGGGCACTGTCTCTCTGTCTTCCTCACTCATGAAAAACTGAATAAATAAACTTTAAAAAACAATATAACATTAACATTCCAATGAATATTAGCCAAATGAGGAGGGAGAACAGGAGGTTGTGGCGACTTCAGGCAACTTTATGGAAGCAGATGCATCGGTTATCTCCCACATTGTCCCTCCATATGTATGCCCCACACTTCTCCCTCCTCTGTGCCTAGAGAGGCTGACCTGCATGAGCTATACCAAGAGTCTCCCTACCCTCTGACTTTAATGTACTTAGCTGGTTCAGAGCCTGGGGACAAAGGAGGGAGGGAGGAGAGTGAGCTGAGAAGTTTATTCCCCAATGTCTTCCCTGGAGGTGTCCGGAGGCCACCTAGAGGCAAGCCTTGGGTAACTCCAGACAGGCTGGTCCACCCAAACAGAGATGGACAGGCTTGCCATGTGCTAATCTTAGACACTTGTGTTAACCTAAGAGACTCCATCCACTATGGGGCATAAGAAGAGCTCTCAGGACCAATAGATGGCATAATGGTAATATTGCTGGACTCTCATGTAGTGACCACAGTTCGAGTCCTGGCTCTGGTGCTTAAAACTCACACCAGGTGCATGTACATGTGTGCCCAAAATCCCAAGAAGAGAATGGAGAAGAGATTGAGGCATGGCCATCCCCCTTGGGGGGTGATTTCTCACTTTCTGTCTCTGTCTCTCTGGTGAGTGCACGTACCCTATAGCCAAAACAAAACAAAACAAAACTCTCTCTCTCAAAACAAACAAACAAACAAAACAAAACAAAACAAAAACAGAAGGGCTCTCACCAGAGCCACTTTGCCTGGTCTTGAGCAGAACATTCCACTCCTGGCCACTCTGAGAAACTGATAGACTTTAGTATCTGAGACTCACTGCCTTTGTCTGTCTCAGCACCCATCCTTGGACCCTTCATGAGACCTCTAGGAATGGATTGGACTAGCTGCCCACGTGGCCTCAGCAGATGTTTGGGATATCTGGGGACCCACAACTGGCTCTTTGCTTCCTAGACTGCACGAAGTATGAGTTGTTCTCCGCCCTTGACCTGATTGCATTGCTATGCTAAACTTTATGCTAGGAAATAAAGTCTGACATTGTAGAAAAACACAAATGCACCCAAGGTCTTATTCCTTCACATGTGACCTTTCTGAAGGAGAAAAATGAAACCACTTTCTTAGAGCAGACCTCAGGAGAGAAAGCATAAGCCTTGAATTTAGGGAGTACAGGATCCTGGTTCAGATTATATGGCAAGATGGACATTTCTCCCATTTTCTATTTTCTCTTCTTTATCATTTTTCCTGAATTTTTAACTGGGCCCCTGAAAACCCAGAACAAAGAGTACATTTCACAGGCTTTTTTGAAACTAGGCTTGACTGTGTAACTGAATTCTGGCACACATGATGCAAGCAGAGTGGTGTATTCAACTTTTGGAAAGTCATCAGATTGAGGGAAATTGCTTCTCTTTTCCTTATCATCTTCTTGCTGGCTGGAATGCCAATGTACAACTGAGGCTTAAGCATCATCTTGTGTCATGAGCCAGAAGTTGTGATGCCAGGGATAGTGGGGCAATATGACAGAAGGAGCCTGGGCCTCTGAGGATCAAGAAGCTGCCCTACCAACTGTGGACCATTTAGCTTGACTTGCTTAAGTCATTGCAATCTTGGAGGCTTTTTTGTACTGGGCTAAATCTAATTTGAACTAAGATAAAATATATAATGTCTAAATTCTACTGGTTTCCTCTGTAGTGAGTTCCGGAAGCCCCCAACGAGGACTTCATCTTGTACTTCGAACTCATCTTTCCTCTACCTCAGGACATTTTTGTTCTTCTTCTACTACAGGTATTGATATTCCAGGTTAGAAAATGTTGACCTCTACTTAGTTACTTCCTCTCAATAGTATCACTGATATTTGGTGCTGCTGATGAACAAAGTTCACTGTTTAGGCTGCTATCAGTTTCATGCATTTTGCTTGTGGGATAAGAGCACAAGAATTAGCATCTAACTGCCACACAGCAATCATAACACTGTAAAAGTGTGGCCTAACCTCTTACTGCCATCTGGAAAATGAGAATAATTGTAGTATCCACCTCATAGGTCCTTATGAGGACTGAAGAAAGCAGTGATAACAAGAGGAAGTATTGAATTAAGCATGTACCATGTGCCAGGCATAAGCCTATTCCATATTAACAGTTAATAAACACTGGTGCCCTGTTCCCAAGATCCTGCCTGCATTGGTGCTGCCTTGTAGGATGATGGCAGTGCTAAGACTGCCTGACACTGAGCACATGAGTCCATAGGCATGTTGGCCCCAAGGCTCTTATCCATGGACACAGGTCTGGTTCACAGGACATTGGTCTTGAGGGACAGCATGAATGACAGCAACTCTTCTGTGTTCAAAATAGTTCTTTTCTTTCCTTTGACCCAGACATGGTCTTAAAACCAAATAACATGAGTCATCTCAAGTGTCCTTGTTTCTTCCTCAAGGAAAAAGGGAGGGAGACGGACACAAGATATTCTCTGAAACCTTGCCTATGTCCTCCAACATGTCTGGTCAAGTCTGAATTCTGGGATGAACACAACTTAGAGTCTATAATTGAAACTAACCCACTCAGTCCCCACTCCATCTCACTTCACCCTGCCCTCACCAGCAGCCATTGCACACATTACTACAAGGAAGCAGGGAGTTGGAGTTCTGAGAGGTTCCCAACACATTTGTATGGTGTGGTGACAAGAGGGTCTGTGGAGCTCAGGAGCTTCTTTCTCCCCTGCATGTAAATGGGATTCTTCCTTTGTTACTGACAAGGATTCTTTGCTTGGCCAAACCTTTTTTTTTTCCTTTCTTTTTGAGAGAGAGAGATTTTTTACTATAGGGCGCATGTGCTCACCAGAGAGACAGAGAGAGAGAAATCACTGCCAGGGGCATGGCCATGAAGCAACCCTTTCTCCTCCATTCTCTTCTCAGGATTTTGGGAAATGTACCCAGGGTGAGTTTTAAGCCACTGGGTCCAGGACTCGAACTGTGGTCAACTATGTGGGAATCCAGTGATGCAACCATTACACCATCTACTGGCCCCTGTGTGGTCAAACTTTAATCAGGCTTCCAAACCTTCTCCTAGACCCATCTCTGCACTTACTTGTAAAATCTAGTTCTAGCAAAAGGAACCTACTAAGTCAGTTTAGCCAAAAGCCCCCATCCTTAATATCTGATCACCCTGATATCTGAATATTATCTTCATCCTCCACCATCCCCAGGTGATCCAATCACCCTGGTCCATCTTCAGAAAAAAATCATGCTAGGTTGGTTTAGTCAGAATCCCTTTTACCCCTAATATCTCCTTTTAGTAATTTTCCATCTGTTGCCCCCCATCCTGCTTCCTAGCTATAAATCCCAGCTTGCTCATGCTTATTTGGAGTTGATTCTAATATCTCTCCCCCACTACAAGATCCCGTTGTAGTGGTCCCTATGTCTCTGGCCATGGTCATTGGCAGTCTTTCTTACTGTGCTTTCTCAACTGTCCTTGAAGTGGTGCCGCCTCGTTCTAGGCTCTGAATACATTCACTGACCTCATCTTTTTTTTTTTTTTTTTTTTTTTTAAACACACTGTAGCTCTAGGGTTTCTACAATAGTCAGCTGTGCTTGTGATTCAATACCGTGCCCAGAGCAGGAAAAATGACAGCAGAAGAGTGGCCTGGGAGTCTGAGCCAGACACGAGCATCTTCATGTCTGGAGTCTCTTTAGGTTTTGATAGAGATCTTTTCTTCTTCTCATAACCATCAGTGTGGAAATGCTCTCAGTTCGTCCAAAACTACACTCATTATGTTTTTCTTGTTCTATTAATAAATGTTCCTGCTCATATACCATTCCCCTGGGACTCATTCCTCCTCCTGACCGCTCTTGTCTCTGTTTCTGGCACTTCCCTTCTCATGGTCCTCCAGGTTCAGGACTCCTGTGCTGCAAGTGGTTGAGAGAGGTGCCATCTGTGCTATTAGCTGTGTGAATGGAGTTTCCAGAGCTAGAAAATGCTCAACCTGCTTGGTGGGCATGGTAAGTCTTCCAGGCTTGCTACCTTGCCGTTGTTTCTGTCTCTCCCTCAGACACACTTCCATTTAATCAGTCCCCACGTTCTGCCTGCCTTACCACCTTTACCTCCTGTCCACTTCCATGTTACCATCTCAGTTCTAGCCCCATCATGCCTGCTTAGCTTTCCAGTTGCTATCTCTTCCACCAGTTCCCACCAAGTCCATACTATTAGATCATTGGGAAAGTCATGACACGTTTTTGCGTAGAAAAACACAGAAAAAATACATCACAACTTTTCTAATGACCCAATATAAAACAGGCCAACTTAGTCTCCCAAAGCCAGATGGTCATGTCACTGCAAAGGAGACCCATCACAACAATGTCCCGGCCTGGCATCCAGATCCCCTTTGATCCATATTTTCTCAACTCCATCCCTTTTACCTGTGCTATGCTTCAGCCAAAGTGAACTATCTGCCCTTCTCTGTAACAGCACTCCCTGATTTCTGGGCTACCTGCCTTTCTTAGATCTATGCTCCTGGGGATGCCAAACAACTGCCTGTACCCAGCAAGATTATCCTTCATATGGGAAGAAAAGACAAGAACATTCTCAGATAAACAAAATCAGAAAGAATTTACCAGCACCAGACTAGATCTCCAAGAAGTTCTCAAGGGAGTGCTATGTCAGGAAAATTAAATGCAGACACACAGAAATAAGAGTTCAAAAACTAAGAAAATGGCCAACTTAATCAAAGGGACAAGTCTGGAGTTGAATATTATATCCCAGAATTCAATTGGGAAGATCGAACCACAACAGAAGATAGATTAAGTACATGAGACTGAACTGGTGAAATAGCATTCTGTGACTTTTGACTAAAATATTGCTGCTTTTCTTCTAGGCTTTGTTGTCCAGTTTTAAGAGTTTTTGTTCTGTCTTGAGCTGTCAGTAGGTTCATGTACCTACTATCTGAACAGAATACTAACCTGTTTCTAGGCTTTAAGTTTTAAGCCAAATTTCCTTTCCAATTCAAAACTGCTTTTCTTGAAATTACCAGCTGAACTTGCTATTGAAAGCAGGTAGATTATTTAAGAAATTGTATGATCAATAGAATGTGGGAGGAAAAGGAATGGAAGACAACTGTAGACACCAGAGATAGTGTGAGAAGAAGGTGGGAAAGGGCAGAGGGTCCGATATAGGGGTAAATATATATAAATGAAAGTAAAAATGGAAAATTATTGATGATAACATGCATGATTAAGTCACTATGCAGTATATTCTGGATGGGAAACCACATTTTGTATGCTGTGACAATGCTAAGGCAATGAATGTAAATAAATTAATGTTTTTAAAAAGTTTCAGTAGGAAAAAAAACCACAAAAACTGTTCTTGAAATTAAAAACAATGCATATTTGATGACTGCAGTAAGCTATATAGCCCCAGCTAGGTGCTACTTTATAGCATGTTCATTCTACTCACTGAGGTTTATGCCTAAAGTCAGACTTGTGTTCATGGATATGTATATATCAGCTGCACTTGCTATTGGAAATATTTACGTTAAGTTCATTAGTCAATCAATAAAATGCGGGGAAAAGGCATAGAAATCAACCATGGATACCAGAGACAGTGTGGGAGGAGGGTGGGACACAGCAGAGGGTGAGAGATAGGGAATCATGGATGGCAAAATAAAAAGCAAAATATACAGGAAACAAGAAATGGAAAAATATTTGTTGACTATAACACGTGTGTTGATGTGCTTGATTGAGCCAATATGCAGTGTATTCTGGATGGGAAATCTCATTTTGTATGTTGTAATGATGTATAGTGAATGAATGTAAATAAATATATTTAAATTAAAAAAGAATTTAAAAATCCATTTGAAATATTTATATTTGTACATGAGCTTAAATGCTAAGCAAAGATTCCCTTAAAAGTGACCGAATAATAAGTACTTTCAAGATTAGCAAACCTCATTCATCTGCTGCACTTAAAAGCTATAGGTGGGACAAGGCTTTAAAACTTGTAACTTTAATAAGCCAAATGTTAATTTAAAAATAACAAAACAAACCTCAGAACAGTTTTACTCAAAAACCTTAGAAAGGGCACGAAAACCTCAGAATTCTCAATGAGCTGGTCTCCATTGCCAATGGTCTTGGTTCTATCAGAGGTACATTTCCATACCCTAAACCTAGGAGACACTTCCCAAGAGAACTATGGGTGCTCTCTCCAGCCATGCTGGGGTGGGAGGGACTTGCTGCCATCGGACCCATCTCCCTTGTTATCTCATTCTACCCATCTTGTACCATGAGGGCCAGGTGCTTCTCTGTAGGGCCAATGTCACTTGAACTACATCTGGACAGCAAAGCATTCTCTTATATGTGTGTCCTGAAGTTCTTTTCCATACCTTTACTGCCAAGAATTTCATTCAGGCTAAAGGAGAGTTCTAGTACATTTCTCAGGAAAGCACACATACGGGTTGGGAACAAAGCTACAGGAGAACAATGTCTTGGCCTGACTAGTCCAGAGGTCATTGCTGATCTTGTCTACTGCTGTTTTGTTGAGAGTTGTGAGTGTGTGCGAATGTGCATGAAAGAAAATGTATATGTCTAGGAGTCCAGATTGGAATGGATTGAAGAGTGTGTGAGGAAAGACAGACCTCTGTCTTTTGGGGGGAGGGGGGAACAGAGACATGAATGTAGGCAGGGAGCCTCTTAAGTTCAGGGAAGAGTCCTGGCTGAAACCAGCTCTGCCCTACACTTTCTATTACTCTGCATGGCATCTGTTTCCACTCAGAATGTCAACCAGTCAGGCTCAGGTGGGAGAAAAGGCACTGGGTCCCGCTAAGTCATTCCTCTAGGTTAGAAAGCAAAGTAGGAGAGGTAGATGTTATGCTGGACACTTACTCATTCATTAAATCTCTGGTGGAGAGTATCTAATGCATCCTTGGAACACACAACAACAATAATAGTACGGTCAGTTGTCCTTTGGTATACAAGAAGGATTGGTTCCAGGACCCCCATGGCTACCAAAATCCATAGATGTGCAAGTCCCTTATATAGGATGGTGTAGTATTTGCATATAACCTCTGCATCTCATATACTTCATATCATCTCTAATTACTTATAATTCTAACAAAACACAAATGCTATGTTATTACACTGTATACTTTTTATTTGTATTATTTTTTTACTGTTGCATTGATATTATTTATTTAATATTTTCAGGCCACATTTGGTTGAAGTCACAGATATGGAACCCACAGATATAGAGGGCTAATTGAATTTATGAACATTCCCCTGTTCCAGGCTCTGTCCTCCGTATTGCTCACAAAAAACCAGCCTGTGAGAGGAGGTCATCATTCACCCTGTGACAGACAAGAAGACTTAGGCATGAAGGGGTGATGCAACTTGCCCTCAATCACATATCAAGTACACGACAAAGTGGAATTCAATTCCAAAGCTGAACAGGATCCAAAGAGGAGGTGATGAAGGATAGTTGCCATCCATTCGCTCACTTAACAAGCGCTTATTAAACACCTACTGTTACTAAGTGCTGAAGGGACAAGGATGCATGGAACCCAGTTCTTGCCTTCTTGCAGCTTGGTCTGGTGGAAGAAACCCATACCTACCTAGTCACTAAGATACAGTGTGATAAATGTCACAAGGGAAGAGAATGGTGTAGTAGGAATGCCAAGCAGCTTGTGAAGATCAGGGGAGGCTATTCCAAGGAAGAATATAGAAGAAACTGAATCTAGGGAAAGGCTTGGTTTTGGCTTATGGAGGGGGGTGTGTATAAGGGGAAGGGAAGAAAAGGCACATTGGCTTATGGAGCAGTGCATACTGGGGCCAGAGTGAGAAAAGGAGCGGGGAAAGCCCAGAACTCAAGTGTTCTTCCAGGAGATTAGGCTTCTATGGTTCCAGCTCAGCTCATACCTAAGAGACCACTGGGTGACAGGGGGCCTGGAAGGTCAGGCAGGGAGCAGCAATCAGAGGAGATGAGTGAAATGCAGAAGACAGACCTTGGGCTGCTTCCCAGTGATACAAGTCACTCCTTAACCAAGCTCCAGCCAGGCTCCTCTGAGCCCTTTTCTCAGTTAGTTCTCAACCTTGGCCAATAAAGACTAGAGCAAGTACTAATGTAGTTTCCAACAGCTCAAGGCCCTGGGATAACCCTGCCTCCCTTCAAAGTGCCTGCCTGAGAAAGCTCACGGTTGCCAGAAGAATTTACTGTTCATTCTAGTCAACACCCGAAGGCCCCTGAACACTGTTAAAGGAAAAACTTCAGACAAGTTTAATTTACAGAATTTAATTGAGCAAAGAATAATTCACAATGGGGCAGGACCTAGAACTGGCTCTGAGGAACTGTGAGTTGCAATGTGGTTGAGTAATACATAGGGACAGGAAAAGGAAATTGTACAGAAAACCGAAGTGAGGTAGAGAAATAGCTGGATTGGTTACAGCTTGGCGTTTGCCTATTTGAACAGGGTTTAAATAGTGCGCCATCTGTGATGACTGAAGCACGGTGGCTGTGATTGGCTGTGATGCAGCTGTTTGTTACAGAACAGACTCCTAAGTTAGGTTGTAGTTTGACTGAAAGCATGCAAGTGTGTGAGCACGGAGGCCTTCAAGGCCAATATACTTCAGTTGAACACAACCCTTTCCTAAAACATTTACTGGAAAGGACAGTGCCTGTCATTTTGAGATGCACTGCATCCCTTACAGTTCAATATTGCCTCTCTCAAGGACCTGAAAGCCATTGTTTGCTATGTAATCATCAGGACAGGGCCTCTGTCTTCTAGCCTCTGTGGATGGGCAGACTAACTTTGATAATTGCCAGGTGGCAGACACAACTGGCCTTAATCAAGTTTATGCCGACCAGAACTTTGTGATTTTTTTTAAAGGTTTTTGCCATAGGGCACATGTGCTCACTGGAAAGGAGCCAGACAGAGAGAGTCAGTGAGAGGGAAAATGAGAAATCACCCTCTGGAAGGTTGGCCATATCACCATCCCTTCTCTTCCATTCTCCTCCTGGGATTTTAAGCACACATGCACATATGCCTGATATTTTCAAGTTACTAGAATGGGATTCAAACCGTGGTCAGCCATGTGGGAGTCCAGCACCTTAACCACCATGCCACCTGCTGGTTCCCAGCCCTTTGTAATTTATAATTTCCTTCACCCTACTGAGCTTCTACTCCACCCTCTCCCTACTTCCCCTTTCTCCCTGTAAAATGCTTAGTCACTTCTGTTCAAATCAGAGTTCAGCCCAAACTGGACTCTTGCCTATTGTAATAGTTATCATTGATTAAAATCTGTCCTTAATACTTTATTGTCCAGCTTTATTTACCTTTGGTAAGCATTCAGCTCAAAACTAAATGAGAAGCCACCAAACCCACTGGGCCAAATTTTTTCACTTCCATACAGCCACATGCAGTGTGAGAATCTGCTCCCATGAACAGGGTCAGGCTCATTCTGGGCCAGTCACCAAGCTCATTTGACCTCCTGGGCTCTGACGTGGCCAGCTACCTCTGTGCAGAGTAAGAAACCGCTGTCTCACTAAAAACAGAGGGCATTTATAAACAGGAAGCTGAGAATGTGACCACAGACATTCAGCATCTGATAGCAATTGCTGAATGTGGTGAAAAAAAAAAAAAGTTTGAATTTCAAAAAAAAAAAAAAAAAAAAAAAGTGCCACTAAATAAGAACTCTCTAGCTCATGGAAATAGAATCTTATGATCAATCTTAAGTCAAGGGAGTTTTTATTTGGTCAAACTAAGTTGGTGAGTTAGGCAGGCTGCAAGTATTTATCAAGTCCCCCAGAGTATGTGTGCTTCCCCACCCTTTTTTTCCCTATTTTCTCCCCAAGCAAAGCAGAGGGCTCATTGGTGAGATGTTCACAGATCATCCAGAAGAAATTTGTTTTGCCTTTGAGCTCAGAGAGCCTGACTGACCCACACCAGAGCTCTCTGTTAGTTCAAGCAGTCTTTACTAGGAGAGCTCTCAGAGAGACGCAGACACACCAGCGGGTTAAGAGACTGATGTGCAGCCAGACCACAAAGCACTAATCGGATGGTGCTGAAATAAAACATGGAGATTTCTGTGGATCACGCATAGCAGAGTGTGTATGAGGAAGTGACTCTCCTGAATTCAGTAGCAATGGGGCAGCTCATTTTCCTCGGTATCTCTTTGTTGTGGTGGGGATTGGTTTCAAGCAAATTGACCCAAGAAGGTTAAAATCAATAGCCAAGGAATTCTCTTCTAAAATATTATCTTCGGGGAATTGGCACCATGGTCACATTTGCGGTTAGGGTGAAGGTATCCGTGTGATGTTTAGAATCCCTCCACTTCTCTCCCATGGAATCAGACTATGGGGAGTAAGAGCACAGTGCTTAGTACACAGTGAGTTCTTAGTAAGGAACAGCTAAGTGCTTTATCTGCAGGTAATTTAAGTCCCTCCCTCTGACCAGGCCGAGCTGGGCTTCCTCTGAAACCACACTCTTGCTTAGCTTTTTCCTTTTCCCTATTCTGCTTGTTCCATTCCTTTGCTAGTTTCTCCTAGAAAGCATTTGTTCATTAACAGAATTTGTTTGCAAAGACAACATCTCAGGATCTACTTAGGATGAAACTAACCTGAGACATTTTTACATAGATATCTCTTCATTTATTTAACGTTTCCATGTTTGCATATTTAAAATATTTTGTTATTATTTTAAAAACAGTGAACAGGGAGGGAACCAGCAGTTAGCTTAATGGCTATGTCCCTGGACTCCCACGTAGTCGACTGCGGTTCGAGTCCCGGACCCGGTGGCTTAAACTCACGCTGGGTGCGTGTGCGTGCGTGCCCAAGATCCCAAGAGGAGAATGGAGGAGAAGGGATTGCGGCATGGCCATCTCCCTTGGGGGGTGATTTCTCCCTTTCTATCTCTCTGTCTCTCTCTGTGGGCTTGGCGAGCGCACATGCCCTATAGCAAAAACCTCTCCAAAAAAAAAAAACAAAAACAAAAAACAACCAAACAAACAAAAAACAGTGAACAGATCTAGCCATGGTAGTGCTAAAGCAGTGCGGCAATGATGTCCTGCTGTCCGATGCTGGAAGCCATACAGGAGATCAGAGGTCAGCTCTCAGGATGACCTATACATGCCCGGCACACGTGCACAAGCTGTGATCCCGGCTGGCTGGGAAGACTGTCAGAAGGATTGTGGCACAGACCTTGTTGAGCGTGTTTGTTTTTCTCTGTCTCGGTTGTAAAAGAAATAAATGGGGGCCAGCAGATGGCGTGGTGATTAAGGTGTTGCATGACCAAAAGGTCAACCACAGTTTGACCCCCAGACCTGGTGGCTTGCTTTCTCACTTTCCCTCTCTCTCTGTCTCCTTCTCTCTCTCTGGTCAAATTAAAGATAATAATGATAATAAAAAATAAATTAAATAAATAATATTTTTTGGAGAGATTTTTTGTTATAGGGCATATGCACGCACCAGAAAGACAGAGAGAGACAGAGAGACAGAAAGCGAGAAATCACCCCCCAGGGAGGATGGCCACACTACAATCCCTTCTCCTCCATTCTCCTCTCGGTTTCTTGGGCACACACGCACACGTGCCTGGCGTGAGTTTAAGCCAACAGGTCTGGGACTTGAACCACGGTCGGCTACATGGGAGTCCAGCAACATAGCCATTACACTAACTGCTGGTCCCAATAAATAATTCTTTAACAAAAAAAGGAAAGAAATGAGTAAACTTAAAAAAAATCAAAACCATAGTGCTCACATTATATCCACTAAAATAAATGAGGACTGTTTGGAGAAATTGCTGAATCCAAGTCTGGGATAGAATATGTACAAGATGAGCCTGCAACGTCTTTTCATACCAGAAAACAAGGAAGTTACCAAAGAGCTCTAGGGCCAAAGCCTAGAGTTTTTCTTGAAGGGTTCTCTGAAAAGAAAGGGAGCAAAGGAGCATTAGTAAAAAACATCCAGGGCCAGTTGGTAGCATGATGGTTAAGGCAGCTAGATCCCACATGACCGAATGGACAGTTTAAGTCCTGACCCCAGGGGGCTTGAAAAATACACCAGGGCATGTGTGCAAATGTGCCCCAAATACTGAAATAATGGAGAAGAGATTGTGGTGTGACCACCCCCCATAAAAGTGCTTTCTCATTTTTCTTCTCTCCCCAGCCAGTACATGTGCCCCCCCAGCAAATTAAGAAAAAAATTGCAACAGATTTGAGAATTGAAACATATCAAAATTGTTTAAATCTATGAGTTTATAATAAAAAAAAAAGTTATTTTGTGTTGAGACTGCTGGATCCCACGTGGCTGACTACACAGTTGGAGACCAGAACCTGGCAGCCTGAAAAACGCACCATGTATGTTTGCATGTGTACCCCAAATCCCTAGAGAATGAAGAAGAAGGGATTGCAGTGTAGCCATCCCCTCAGGGTGTGATTTCTCTCTCTCTCTCTCTCTCTCTCTTTCTCTTTCTGGCTAACTCATGTGCTCTGTAACAAATGAAAAAACAACAACAAAAAAAGCCATCTTTGCAGCTTGTTTGGGAATCAACTCACTATCCTGAAAATTGTAAAATCAAGAAAAATCATCAAGTATTTAACCTACCTTTCTTGTATTAATTGTATCTCCAGGTAATTTCCCGTTTTAAAATTATTTCAACTAATTAAAAAAAAAAAAAGAGTGCTAGAATACACCATCTTCCAAAAGACTAATTATATAATGGATCTAGACAGTGCTCCTTAATCATCACTTACATCATAAAAAGAGGGACAGCCAGACATTATGTGCCTTTTGGTATAATACAATGTGCATCCAATTTTGTTAGCAAAATTTGAATCTAAATCTGGTTAAATCTCTAGCACTAGCCATTAGCTATGTAAATTTGAATTTAAATTAATTAAAATTGTTAAAATGCAGTCCCTCATTAGCACTGTCAACATTTTAAGTACTTACTAGCCACTGTGGCTGGTGAGTCCTGTGCTGGACAGCCCAGAGACAGACCATCTCTAGTACTGTAGAAAGTCCTTTTGGACAGTCCAACTCTAGGTCAATATTTTGGAACGGAGAAAAATATAGTATGTCACACAATCACATCTAAACTTTACAACTTTAGATATTCCAGAGAACAGATGACCTAGTTTCCTCAGTAAATAAATTATTCGGGGGGGGGGGGGGCAAGGATAGGGAAGAAAAAAATGTATTAAACAAATTGATTAGAAGAGTTATATAAACCAAACTCCAAATTTAATGTATAGAAACCTTGTTAGAATACTGATTTGAACAAACCAAATCAGTATTCTAACAATAATAATTAATCTTGTAAAATAATTACAGGATATGGAGAGAAATATGAACATGGGTTATAAATTTGATGATATTAAAGAATTACTGTCAAAAGTTTAGGGTGTGATAATAGTATTATGGTATGTTTATCAAACGAACAGCCCTAATCTCTTAGAGATGCATACGGAAATATTTATAAACAAAATTATGTTTGGGATTGATCTCAAAGTATTCCAGTGTTCAGAGGAAGTCGGTGAAGTGTATACATGGAACAAGATGGTTCATGAATTAGCAATTGCTGATACTGATAAGGGGTGTGTGGGGCTTCATAATATACGCTTTTCTTTATTTTTATATGTGTTCAAATGTTTCCATAGTAAAAATGTTTTAAAATCAGAACTATCACACTGAGAATATAATTGTAACTCAACATTTAAGATTTTGCATAGAGTCAGGAAGAAAAATGGTTGTTGCTAGAAGTTGGGAGCCTGATGGGAACGGAGGACTTGGTATTTTATGGGTATAAAATGTCAGATTTGCAAGTTAAAAAGATTCTAGAAATGGATGGTGGTGATGGTTGCACAACAGTATGAGTGGAGCTGAATTGTATGCTTAAAGCTTGTTAAGCTGATAAATATTATGCAATATGTACTTCACTGCAATAAAATATTTTTTATTAAAAAAAATTAAGACTTTGTTATATGAAAATTGTTGGGTCATTGGTGGAACTATTTGAAGACAAACCCCAAGGCCAGGCCCCTCAAGGAGTCTTAGGTTCCTAATGAATTCAAACTTCTTCCCTCGACTGACTCTGAGATCTAGACCAAAGAGAGCAGCCCCAGCCTCTCTGGAACTGGATCTTGCAGCTCAGTGGTCAGACAGACACAAGAACTATAGACACAACATTTATTTGAATGTAAAGTCAGGCTTTCAACAGAAAAGAAAGTCAATTTGCAGCTACCAAAACTCCTTTGTTATATTCAAAGCAATTATACTTGAATAAATTTCCAAATAAAAATATTTTAAAATGGCCTTTTGAAGTATTACTGAAACAGAAGAGAGAGACAGTGGTGTCACTGCTGCCCCAGTTGAGATCCTCATCATTTCTGGTGTAGACACTGTGATAGCCCCACTTACAATCATTGAATGAAATCTAGACTTCTTGCCTTAAGCCTTCATTTTTGCACACCTGCCCACACTACTGCCTCCCTCTGTCAACAATGCAAACATCACCATGTCACTTCCTGTCTGCATACAATAGGTTAATGCCTGACTCTGCTTCATGGTTTCCAAGGCCTCCTGCCTAATCCTCAGGTGAGCTGCTGCTGTTTGCACCTGCTTTTCATATTCCATGAATATCACAGTCCTCATAAATTATACTGATGTGTCTAGAGTATAAGCATCAAAAAGATTTTAAAATTAGGTCTAAAGAAAAAGTACATCAGCGAAGGACAACAGAAAATAGAGCCAGGGTTAGAGGGCCGACCAGTTTACTGAAAGTCTTTGTAGTTTGTTTAGTGCAGGATGAAAGAGACTTGAACATGTGGAACTAACAAGAGGAAAGAGCAAACAGAACGGGATACGTCGAAGACCAAAGATCGTTGAACACCAAAGATAGTGAGTGTGGTGTGGTGTGCTATGGAGTGTGTATGTATGTGTGTGTGGTATCTGTGGGCTGAACTAAAGCGAAATCTAGACCTGTCAGGTCATATGGGCTGGTCTCCCAAGAGAGTTATATATATGAGTATTTATGTGGAGAATGGGGGCTGCCAGAAATTTGTATGCAGGGAGGGCTGTGGAGCATAGTAGTAAAGCACAGTGAGGAGGACAGAGTGGTCACCACTGGCTGCTGCCCAGCCTGGCCCTATGATGAGAGAGGGCTAGAGAAGTAAGCCAAGCAGTCTGGCTTTGGGAATTTTGTAAGGCTGAGTACCGCTAGTGCAATATTCAGGCCCAGATGATACTGAGTTGGGAAGAGATTTCCACCTTCTCTTGATGAAACCCAGCACAGCTTAGTCACAGTGAGGACTGAGGGACTGGCTCCTCTCTAGTGTTGCAGTTTAGAGGACAGTGAAACAAGGAAACAGGGAGCCCTACTGCTGCAGAGTCCAGGGTCCTCTGTAACAGGGCTGAGATAAAACCTCAGAGACCACAAGGAAAACAGACATTGAAGAGGAGGCCAGATGCAGATGCTCATGAGACTGTGCAGCAGCATATTCCAGCACCTGCGGCACCTCAGGAACTCACGGGAACAACTGCACGAGGCCTACTTGGGGGAATGGAGAGCCTGCAGTTAGCGTCAGCAGAAATTGGATATATAATGTTAAATGCCCTATGTCTACCTGCATGTTATGCTGAGCATTAGAAGTGCCAAATTTTATTAAAACATGGCATAAATTTATTTGAGACATTTTTGGTAATAGTATTGATTGACCTAGGAACTTGAACTTCATGTTTTCAAAAGAAAGAAAAAAATGACTTTTTGATGCTATTAGAAGACTCGTGAAACGAAGCTTGTTATTAAACAAAAACAACAATAAATTATTGATCTAGAATGAGCCATCAAAACTAAACGTCTTTCCATTTATCAAAACTAGAGTGAGACCAGCAGATGGCAGAATGGTTACGTTGCTGGACCACGGTTCAAGTCCTGGACCAGTGACTTAAAACTCATGTTGGGCACGTGTGCATGTGTGCTCAAAATCCCAAGAGGAGAATGGAGGAGAAAGGATTGTGGCATGGCCATCCCCCCCGCGTGGTGATTTCTTGCTTTCTGTCTCTCTGTCTCCCTGTCTCTCTGGCGAGTGCATGCGCCCTGTAGCAAAAACCTCCCTGAAAAAAACAAGAACAAAAACAAAAACAAAAACAAAAAAACTAGTACACTAGCGCTAGTGCCCTGTCTTTTGTTTTTCACACCCATTTAAGTTTTATTTTCATATCCATTCTGCAAGGAGGGAGAAATGGAAGAGAAGGGATTGTGGCATGACATTCCCCATGGAGAGTACTTTCTTGCTTTCTCTCTTTCTCTTTAGTGAGCACACATCCCCTTTGGCAAATTACAAAAACAAGACATAGATTACAAGGGAGTCAGTCCCTGTAGCCTAGTAGTTAAGGCAGCGGGATCTCATACAGCTGTCTATGGTTAAAATCCTAGCCCTTGTGGCTTGAAAAACACACCGGGCATGTGTTCATATGTGCCCCAAGTCCTGACAGGATGGAGATATGCAGAAGTGATTACAGCATGATCACTCCGCATCGGGAGGTGCTTTCTCCCTCTTTGTTTCTCGCTCTCCTTCCCTCTGACTCTCTGTCTCTCTCTGGTGAGTGCACATGCTTTCTGGCGATCTAAATAAATAAATAAATAAGAAATTACAAAGTGATCTCTAAAATAACACAGTCAATGCCAAGAACAAGAGCGGTATTGAATATGCCATGAAACCTGTGGCCAGCACGGCAATGGAAGCATGGCACGGACTAAGCAGTAGCATCACATTCACTCATCCGCGGACTATTTAGTGAGACATTCTTCAGTCAGCCTAACTAACAAGGGTGATTGAAGCAGCCCACAGTCTATTAATCAAATGGTCAGGCCACACCGCTTTCCATTTTTTAGCTGAAAGACTCACACGGGAAAAAGGAAGCTCAAAGATTGAGCGGATGGGCACAATTGAGGGAGATGATGGTGGGCAGTATAACACAGGAAGAAAATGTATTTTAAAAAAGAGAAAGAGATCATGGTTTTTACTATTTGTTTTAAAAAATAAAATAACTCAGATAAAAGTTCATCTTTTGATGATATCCTTTTGACACTTTTTCTGCCCTTTTCCGCACAATTCTGTTTTCGTTACTTTGTTACCCCTGCTTGTTACTACCTGTTCTTCCAAGGCTATGCTGATCAACTTACTGATTTCTACCATTGTATACTTTTTTCTTATTCTCATTTTGTAAATTCTTTGGGTAGAATGCAATTTAATGATGGGACCAGCAGATGACGTAATGGTTAAGTTGCTGGACTCCCACGTAGTCAACTGTGGTTTGAGTCTTGGACCTGGTGGCTTAAAACTCACTCTGGGTGCCTGTGCATGCATACCCAAGATCCTGAGAGGAAAATGGAAGAGAAAGGATTGGGGCATGCCCATTCCCCACTGAGGGGTCTCTGGTGAGTGCACATGCCCTATAGCAAAAATCTCGCTCTCTCTAAAAAAATAAAATAAAATAATAAAATGCAATTTAATGCTTACCCCCAAGTAAGTACAACTATAAACAAAGAAAAAAATTGGGTAAGGGAGTTTTTATTCACTAGTTTATTAGATCATTTTCTGTAATTTTTTCTTTTTTTTTTTTTTTTAAAGAGAGATTTTTGCTATAGGGTATGTGCACTTGCCAGAGATCAGAAAGACAGAAAGCAAGAAATCACCCCCTATGGGGATAGCAATGCCACAATCCCTTCTCCTCCATTCTCTCCTCAGGATCTTGGACACGCATGCACACAAGCCCAGCGTGAATTTTAAGCTGCTGGGCCTGGGACTCGAAACACAGTCAACTATGTAACTATTACATCATCTGCTGGTCCCCATTTTCTATATTTTTTCAAGGATTCTAGAACTGTTACTTTTATTTGTTGTATATCCCCCTCTTTCTTATTTCTTTTGTATGAGATTGTGCCAAATTGCACACAAGTTCATGTGAAGAAACTGAATTATTTCCAAATATGCCAGTTTTTAAAGTAATAAAACAGGACTGCTTAAGAATAAAGAAACACCTTTACTTATGAATTAAAGTCAATTATATTTGCATTTTAAAATCTTTATACATATTCAAAAGCAGTGTGTTACTACATAAACTAATAAATTCACTGAAAACTTTATTTCATAAGGATGTAGGAACACAGGAGTTCACACAGTGATGGTGGGACTATAAATGCTAGAACAATTTTTCAGTATGTATTAACACTGAAAATGAGCATATTTCTATCAGTCAAGCCTTTCCACCTCTAGGTCTGTAGCCTGTGGAAGCACTTCTATATATGCCCAAGAGACATGCACAAAAATCCTCCTTGCAGAGCAGATTGTTTCTGTCTTCTTCTACTTAAAAAGACAAAAAAAAAAAAAAAGACAAATGGTTCTCAGTAATCCAATGAGTAAATAATCCATGGTTTACTCATATAATAAAATACTGCATAAAGTCAAAATGAACAAACTAGATCTATATATTTCAACGTAGATAAATCTCAAAACATGTTGATAAGAAAAGCAAGTTATGAAAGGACATGTTCCATATGGTTTCTAATATTTATATAAGTATTTAAATCATACAGACTCTTAGTACTTATTATTTATGGATATACCTACATAATATAATGAAACTTTAAACATACGTGGAAAAAAACATACTAACTTTAATGAGTAGTGGTCACCTCTGGGCAAAAGGCAGAAAATGAGATGGAGTATTCATCTATACTTAAAGCTTTCTATTTTTCAAAAAAGAAAAATAAAATCACTGCAAAGTAAACAAAACAAATGTTAACATCTGTTAATATGGGAGGTCAGTACATAGTATCTGTTAAAATTCTTGCTACTTGGCTGTATATTTGAAATGTCATCATTTAACATTTAAAGCTTTTAAAAAAGAAACCATATTACTGTACACAAAAGCACAGCAAAAACATTTTTAGTTAATCACACTGTTTGAAATTTATTCGGAGCATGTAAACAGAGCAGATATAACAATGCCAATTTTATTATAATACAGCGTATCATATATCTGTTTTGCATATATCATTAATCATCACTGCTGTCAATACAGTTCCCCTAAATTCTTTTCCATAAATAGCTGCAGATGGCTTACTTGGTTGTAGACTGTATTTTCCTGAAGTGTGGACGCTGGGTTTTTATTTTTTTAAGTTATAATCACAGCAACTTACAAAGCCAATTGACTGTTTCCGTGTTTTGGAAAATGTAGCTGTGCCAGCTGATGGTAAGGGGAACTCTTGGGGAGTCACAGTTAGAACTCTGAACAGTCATGAGAACTCTTGACTGGAGATAGGGCAGCTACAGGCTGCAGGCTGCCAAGCAGGGCCCCTTGTCTTTTTACAGTTTCTGAACAAGGCAGCAAGGCTGGGAACAGCCTCAACAATGCTTCCAGCATTCCTAATTCTGTTTCAAGTTTTGAAGGGACTTTTCTTTATTGCTTGATTTAAGAGCACGGATAAAAAGTGATAGATTATTGAAATAGCCTGCAAGTTACAGAAGATGGGCCTCATTGTCCAAATTGAAAAGTGTATTTATGGAATCTCTAATGTGATGTCAGGTTTAAAATTAAAATTATGTGCTAATTTGACATGCAAATCTGAGAGGGCCTTTAATGGCCTAACTATATAATCTAGCACACTCTGTTTCTATGGAAAAGGTCCCATAGTCAAACAACCCTTCTTATCATGGGGACAAGGCACACTGCCTGCTTTTTCCTGAGTAGCAGACTTCAGTTTCCTGCCAGCCCAAATAATTAGTCAAACAAACCAATCACATCCTTCTGTAGAAACCACGAGTCACTCCACCCTCTTGTTACTATGAAACCTGCCCTCCACAGCCTCTGCTTGTTCACTCTTAAGTGTTCTGTCAGATCCATTCCTAGATGATTAATAACGTTCTAAAACTATTCTTTATTCCATCTAATATGCTTAAAATATTTTTCACACTAAAGCTTTAACTTGGCAAGTACTAATTAAATAAAAATTAGAACTTGGAAAGCCTTTGAGATAAAGAAAGCTAGAAGAGATCTTCTCTGCTTTTCCTATCTAAAGATAGGAAAATTAAAATAGAATGGGATTTTAGAAACTGCTTAGTCCAATTTAGCTGGCCAATGAGGTTTCATCCCTGTCTGTGCAGTACCGGAGACAGTATCTCTGAAACATACTTCCAGCTGGGACTTTTCTTCTATGTCCTTGTTAGGGCATTGTCTTAGTCCATTCAAGATACTATAACAAAATACCATAGACTCGGTAGCTTACACATTTATTTTTCACACTTCTGTAGGCTTGGAAGTTCACAATCAAGGTGCCAGCATATTTGGTGTTCCATAAGAATTTACTCTCTGGTTTATCTATGGTGACTTCTCACTGTGTACTCACATGGTGTAACAGGCAAACAGGCTTCTTTAGGCCTCTTTTATAAGGACACCAAGTCTTACTCATGAGGACTGTATCCTCACAATCTAATCAGCTACTAAACACTTGCCCCTTAATACAATATCACTAAAGATAAGATTTCAATCTGTGAATTTTGAGGGGACTCAAACATTTCAACCACTGCAAGCACAGAGAAAAATCAGGTCTCCTTGTATAACCTCACAGGATAAGAATGATAATCCTCAAAAACACTACTTACAGTTTAATTCAGAATTCTTAGAAAACTGTAATACCAGCTGTTTATTTAAACTGGTTGATGGCACTCAACTGCTCAGAAGAACAAGTTTAGAGGATGAAAGGAGAGTTAACTCCCTTTGCCTTTGATATTGTGTGTTATTTGGTCTGTATAAAAAAGTAAAGTTTTTGGGAAACAGCAGTTAGCGTAATGGCTATGTCGCTGGACTCCCACGTAGTCGACCGCGGTTCGCGTCCCGGACCCGGTGGCTTAAAACTCACGCCGGGCGCATGTGCATGCGTGCCCAAGATCCCGAGAGGAAAATGGAGGAGAAGGGATTGCGGCGTGACCATCCTCCCTGGGGGGTGATTTCTCGCTTTCTGTCTCTCTGTCTCTCTCTGTCTGTCTGGCGAGCGCCCGCGCCCTATAGCAAAAAAAAAAAAAAAAAAAAAAAAAAAAAAAAGGAAAGTTTTCTGTCTTCTAATTTCATCTCAAGGCTTGGCACCATGTCTATTTTTATTGAAGTAATTATAATCTGCTCTAAAAGAACAGATTAAGATTATGCATATGATCAAAACAGAGTAACAGGAATTGGACTCACCTTCTCATCTGAGATAGCTACAAATCTTAAAATTTATAAAATTTTATAAAAATTATAAAAGGCCAATTAAGACACTCAAACATTGGACATCAAGCAACGAAGTTCAATTATTACTAAAAGATGAAATATGGGAAACAAATAAGATGAGCCCGATCATTTTCCAAGAAGCTTTCTCTACTGCATGTGAAAAGTTTTCAGGCTGTAGCACAGGGAAAAAAAACCCAGGTACAGTCCAATTGTTTCACTGAGTTGAAGAGACCAAACTCAGAATCCAGAGAATCCAAGGAGGTGAGGATTTACAAGGCAAAGTATTGGAAAGAAGAGAGGTACACAGAAACATAACTCTGAAGAACTGGAAATAGTCCCATTTAGGATTCAGTTGAGTATCAATTAGTGCATGCATGTGAGGAAACTATTCAAGACCAAAGAAAGAAAGAACTACCTGAAAGGATTAACATTCTTAGACTTTATACAGTCCTGGAAAAACTGTTCCCAATAATACAAATGAAAAAATCTCGTACTTTGGATTGAATTAGAGTACTGTGAAGAATGTTGCCTCAGTAATGGGGAAAAACTGATCTTAAGCTAAATGCAGGTCTGATTAAGCCTAACAATAATTAAAAACAAGACTTGAAGAATCGAATTGTTTCCAAGTAACTTAACTGCATTCAGAATTAAGCTCCAGAACATTTACACAAATAAAAACCAGCCATTACCCAATGTGGTAAAATTCAAGATGTCTGGCATTCAATCAAAGATTACTAGACATATAAAGAAGCCAAAAAATACTACCCATAATGAGAAGAAAAATGAACCCATCGAATCTGACCCATAAATGTTACAAGTGATCAAGTCAATACCTAAAGTATATTACGTTATTATGACTATGTTCCATATGGTTAAGAAGCTAGAAGAAAAGTTAAACATGTTAGAAACATAGAAGAAGACACACAATGAAAAATCTAGAGATGCATACATAACATCTGAAATAAATAATAAGCTGGGTGGGAATTACTAGCAGATTTGACATTGCAGAAGATTAGTAGACTTAATGACATAATAAGCTATCCAAAATGAAACACAGAGAGAAAAGAGTGCTGAAAAAAATATAGAATAATTGAACTATGGGACAAATTCAAGCAACCAAATACTTGTACAATTAAAACCCCCCAAAAAGTGGTAGCACAGAGACTGAAAAACTGTTTAAAAAATAATGGTCATTAGTTTCCCAAATTTGATGAAAATGAAACCCACATATTCAGAAATATCAACAAAATTGAAGCACATGAAACATGAAGAAAACTACTTTTAGGCATGACATAATCAAATTGTTTAAATCCACTGACAGAGATAAAATTATAAAAATCAACCAAAGACGAAGACATTTTACACACAGAGAAACAAGATAAAGATAACATCAGATTTCTCTTTGGAAACAATATAACCTAAAATATAGAGGAACAACATCTCTAAAATACTGACAGGCAAAAAAATACTGTAAACCTATAACTGTTTTATCCAACGAAGATAAATTTCAGAAATGGGAACAAAATAAAGACTTTTTTTTTTTTTGAGAGGTTTTCGCTATTTCGCCAGACAGACAGAGAGAGACATAGAGACAGAAAGCGAGAAATCACCCCCCGGGGGGATGGTCACGCCGCAAATTCTCCTCTCGGGATCTTGGGCACGCAAACGCGCCCAGCGTGAGTTTTAAGCCATTCGGGACACGAACCGCGGTCGACTACGTGGGAATCCAGCGACATAGCCATTACGCTAACTGCTGGTTCCCCAAAATAAAGATTTTTTGAGACATACAAAAATTGTGTTCATTGGCCATAGCCCTACATTATAAGAAATTTAGTGTTCAGTTGAATATCAGTTAGTGCATGTATGTGAGGAAACTACACAAACAACACTAATTTGAAGAGAAGTCCTTATAAAACCAGATGCAAACCTAGATCTACATAAAGGAATTAAAAGAACCAGAAATAATCATTATGTAGGTAAATCTAGAAACTTTTTTCTTATTATTTAAATCTTTTAAAGAGACAACCAACTTTTTTTTTTTTTTTTTTTTTTTTTTTAATAGAGAGATTTTTGCTATAGGGCATGTGTGCTCACTGGACAGAGAGAGACAAAAAGTGAGAAATCACTCCCCCTCCCCCAGGGGGATGGCCACGCCGCAATCCCTTCCCCTCTATTCTCCTCTTGGGATATTGGGCATGCATGCACACATACTCAGCATGAATTTTAAATCCCCAGGTCTGGGATCAAACCACAGTAGACTATGTGGGAGTCCAGTGACATAACCACTACGCCATCTGCTGACCTAAGACAACCAACTTTTAAAGCAAAAATAATAACAATGTATTGTGGAATTTTATTTTTGATTTTTAATAATAGTGATGAATTGTTGGGTTTATAGAATATATAAAAGAAAAATACATGACTACCATGGTGCAATGCTGGGCAAGGAGAAAAGGAGGTATAGGTTTTTTAAAAAATACCTATTGTGCCTAATGAGTATAATATCTCTTGAAGTTAAAAATATTTAATAAAATATATAATAAAAGTCATAAAGTAACTATAACAAAGAATTACATATACTAAGCCAACAAATAAGATAACATTTAATTAGAATCATCTTTTAGTTTCTGCAAAAGATTGTTTCCACCCCCTGTGAATACTAAAATTCATAGATGTTTAAGTTACTTGTATAAAATTGTGTAATGTAATTAGCTATGGATGTGGAAAGCATGGCTACAGAAGAGCCAATTGTATTAAAAATATTCAATCTAAAAGAAGGTAGAAAAAGGAAAAAAAGAAAAAAAGAAGCAATAGGACAAAAGGAAAATAAATAGTGAGATGATAAAATTCAGTCCTACCATTTCAATAATCACATTAATTAAAAATTGTTTCAACACTTCAATTCAAATATATAGATTGCCAGATTGGATTAAAAGACAAGATTTAACTATATGCCCTCATAGACTTCCCCTTTTAAGAGAGATTTTTGCTATTGGGCAATTGCACTCATCAGAGAGAAAGACAGAAAAATAGAAAACGAGAAATCACTCCCCAGGGTGGATGGCCACACCATAATCCCTTCTCCTCCATTCTCCTCTCAGGATTTTGGTCATATATGTACACATGCCTGGTGTGACTGTAAACCACTGGGTCCAGGACTCAAACTGTGGTGGACCATGTGGGAGTCCAGTGACATAACCATTATACTATCTGCTGGTCCTGCCCTTTAAATATAAAGACATAAACTGGTTAAAAGCGAAAGGCTAAAAAAAAGAAATATCATGCTAACATAAATCAACAGAAAGCTAGAGTGATTATATAAAAGTAGCAAAGAATATCACTAGGGATAAAAGGACCTATAATAATGGGGTCAGATTATCAAGAGGATATAGTAATCCTAAAAGTTAATGCGTCAAGAAGCAGAGCCTCAAAATTCATGCAGCTATTCTAGTCTACACAGAAGAATCTAAGCAAGAAACTGAGGAGCCAACCGAGTCTTGAGCAAATGATTGGCCATATTTTCCTGCCAAGTGACCATGTATGCTTTTTGAACCCCATATTAAGTTTCCAGTGTGTGATTCTGGTACTTAAACAGTATCTTGTATGTAATTTTATTATGACTTTTATTATCTTGTACCTTAATTAGTTGTTTAAAGATGTTTATGATTTTATCTTTGTTACCAGATAGTGACCTCCCTCAAAGCAAAGATCCATGTCTTACTTTTTTTTAATATAACTTGTGCCAGACACATGGAGTGGTCTAGTCCATTATGCTGCCAGTGGAAGCACCCAAGTCTGCATAATTTAAGAGAATGGAGGTTTATTCAGCCCGCAGTTTTGGAGGTTGACAAGTCCGAGATCATGATGCTGGCATCTGGTGAGGGTCTTCTCACTGCATGGCATCATGGCGGAGGTCAGGAGAGCATGCTTAGAGCGGATCATGTCTCTGTCTCATTCCCTCTCCTTAAGAATCCACCAGAACTCAGACATGGGGTCTCACCCTGATAACCATATCCAATCCCAATGACCTCTCAAAGGCTCTACCTTTCAATCCCATAGTTGGATTAATTTCTCAGTCTCTTAATATTTTCACAACAGCTCACCAAATTTTAACATGTGAATTTGGGGGGGGCACATTTAAATCATAACAGGGAGCTAAATAAATGTTTGTAATATTAGTGCTACTTTAACCTTCATGTATTCAGGCAAGCTTTTAAAATATAACACTTCATTTAAGGCTCATGCCAATTCTCTAAGATAGGTAGGGTATGCGTTCTTCACATTTTACAGAAGAGGAAGTGAGGTAGAATAATTGACTAAATTTTATTTAAATATTGTGTTGCTGAGTAATCCATTCTTTATTATGACTCAATTTTAATAATAATTTAGAGATTATTTAGTTTCCAAACATTAAGGTACT
The DNA here is from genome assembly GCA_026018925.1 of Tupaia tana. Lineage (NCBI taxonomy): Eukaryota > Metazoa > Chordata > Mammalia > Scandentia > Tupaiidae > Tupaia > Tupaia tana. The sequence continues at coordinate 43,571,485 of JAKSZU010000006.1, read as the reverse complement.
TGATGAGGCAGATGGTGCTTCTTATGTATAACTTCCATTTTTAGGTGTGTGAAGTCTGAGTAAGTTCCTAAGTAAATGTCTGAATGTGTCAATTTAAGAGTTGCAAAATGAGGAGACACATTAGAATAAGTTCCTGGTTCTAAAGATTGTAAGTATTGTTAAAATGTTCTCACTAGTCCAGAGGACCAAGCTTTTGAGTCTTGTGTTGCTCCAAATAATACATTAAAAAAAATCTCTGAACTATTAATGACTCTACTCCTCTACTATAAAATGTAATAATTAGAAAATTATTTAGTATCTATAAAATTTTAATCTACCATAGTAGGCCTGCATACTCTAAACAACATATTCTTGTTTTTCTCCTAAATGTCCATGCATTTTTTTTCCTCAAAGATTCCATGTGAGAGATAATATCCACTTCATACCTGTTTCCTAATGTGCAATTTAATTATTGAGTTTTACTTATGATTAGAAGGCAAGAAAACTATGTTATAAATCTGATTCTATAATCCTTAGAAACAAGAATCAGAGCAATGTGCCTTATGTGTTGTATTCCAACTTGTGACTGAGCGTATTTAGATGTATTTTAATATTCAGATAGCCACTGCCTGCTAGTTCCCCTTGAAATTTGTGACAAGAGAAGATACACCCTTAGGAAGCAATGGTCTGTCTGGAAGATGCTGGCATCTGCTGCAGTGGGGCATAACTGTCATGCTCACTGAATTTTAACTCCCTGAAGTAAAAACAAGTGCTGAGCTGCTGGAGAGGAAAGATTCTTTATCTTTACTCAATAAGAGGCAGGTTCTGTGACTTTGTTTATAAGACATTTTCTGGAAGAACAGGATAGTTTTGTCATCATTATGGTTATGTTCTCATAAATTGTATAACTGTGGCAAGTACAGGGATGTGGACATTTTGCTTTTGGTTACAGAGAAAACTAATAATGGAAACAAAGACTGGAGACAGGATATAGGGCTAACTTTCTGAAGAGCCCCTTTCTGCTCCCCAAGGAACCCACCTGCTCAGGACTTCAGAACCATATGAGGATTAATGACCACTGACCAACAGCCCTGACCACTGACTCTTTAAAACCAATTAGTTTGGGCCCCTCTTTCTTTAAAAATCTCTGCTATTGTAAAATAAATACACTTTTAAAAAATTTATTTATTTAATTATTATTATTTATACATTCAATCACTCTTTCTTCATAACCATCCGATTGTCCATCATAGTAAACACATAAATCAGTGCACCCTTGCATTGGAAGTCAGAGAATCACATGTATGTTTGAGTCCGTACTCGCATGTTTGGCTGCATTTTCTTTTCATCAAGTATCTTGGCTATCCTTCTCTATATTCTTCCCTTCTTCCCCCCCATTGTCCTAGACTCAGCCTGCTTTGGGCGTTAATGGCCAATCTTCCACAACTGTTTGTGGACATTTAGGTTGGTTCCATGTCTTAGAGATCATGAATAATGCTGCAATAAACATTGATGTGCAAGCACTTTTCCGATTGAGCATTCTCCTATCCTTTGGGTAGATATCCAGAAGTGGGATTGCTGGATCAAGTGGTAGTTTTATTTGTAGATCTTTGAGGAACCTCCATATTGTTTTTCACAGTGACTGAACCAATTTACAGTCCCGCCTAGGACAGTTCCCCTTTCACCACATTCCCACCAACGCTTACCACTTTTGTATTTTTAATATTTACCATTCTGACAGGGGTTAGGTGATATCTCATTGTGGTTTTAATCTGCACCTCCCTTATGATAAGGGATGTTGAGCACTTCCTCATATGCTTTTTAGCTGTTTGTATGGCTTCTTTAGAGAGATTTTTGTGCAGCTCATTTTTCCATCTTTTAATTGGGTTAATCTTTTTTTTTTTTTTTTTCCGAGTAAGCCCTTGAATTCCTTGTGTATTCTGATTATCAGTCCCTTGTCTGAGACATATTTAACAAAAATTTTCTCCCATTCTGAAGGTTGTTGATTCACATGTTACTGTGTCCCTTGCTGTGCAGAAACTTCTTAGTCTGATACAGTCCCACCTGTCTATTTTAAGGATAATTGCCTGTGCCTTAAGAGGTCTTTGCCACCCCAATGTCTCCCAGAGTTTCCCCAGTATTTTCCACCAGTATTTTTATAGTTTGAGGACTTGACTCAGATCTTTGAGTTGATTTTTGTTAATAGTGAAAGATGGGGGTTCGGTTTCATCTTTCTGTAGGTAGATACCCAGTTTTTATAAAAGAGGTTTTACTTTTTCCAATGGATTGACCGGTACCCTTTGTCAAAAATCAGTTGGCTGTAAGCCTTGGGATTTCTGGGGTCTCTATTTTATTCCACTGATCCACCTGTCTGATTTTGTGCCACTACCATACTGTTTTGGTTATCACAGCTTTAGAGTATATTTTGGAGTCAGGGAGTAATGTGCCACCCACTCCACTCTTCTTGTGCAGGATTGCTTTGGCAATATGAAGTCTTCTGTGATTCCAGAGAAATTCTACGATTGTCTTTTCTAGATGTGTGAAGAATATCTCTGGTATTTTTATGGGAATTGTGTTAAATATGTAGATTAATTTGGGTAGAATTGCCATTTTGATTATGGTAATTTTTCCAATCCAGAAACATGGGATATCCTTTCACTGTTTTATGTCCATTTCAATAGCTTTTTAAAGATTTCCATAGGTATATATGTAAAGGTCTTTGACTTCCTCTATGGTAAAAGGAATTACTTCCTTTTTTTTTTTTTTTTTTTTTGGAGAGGTTTTTGCTATAGGTGCTCTATTTCATTCAACTTGTTGTTCATATATAGAAATGCTATAGATTTTGGACGTTGGTTTGGTATCCTGCCACTTTACTGTATTCATTTATTACTTCGAGAAGCGTTTTCATGGAAACCTTTGGGTCTTCTAAGTATAACATCATGTCATCTAGAAATAGAAATATTTTCAACTTTGCCTATTTGAATGTCTTTTATATTGTTCTTTTTTCTGATTGCATTGCTAAGACTTCCAGCACTGTATTAAAAAGTAGTAAAGAAAGTGGGCAGTCTTCAGTTTTTAGTGGAAAAGCTTTTAGGCTTTACCCATTCAGTATAATGTTAGCTATAGGTTTTTCATAGGTGGCTTTTATTATGTTGAGAAATGACCCTTCTATACCAATCTTACTGAGAGTCTTAATCATGAAAGGATGTTGTATTTTATCAAATGCTTTCTCTGCATCAATTGAAATGATCATACATCTTTCTTTCTGTTAATGTGGTGTGTTATATTTTTGAACCACCCTTGCATCTCTGGGATAAAGTCTTGGTCATGATGAATAATCTTTGTTATATTTTGTCGTATACCATCTTGGTGAGAATTTTTACATCTATATTCATCAGAGAACTTGTTTGTCATGTCCTATCTGTTTTGGGAATGAGGATAATGGAGGCTTCATAAAATGATTTTGGAAGGGATCTTTAGAAATAATTTTAGGATAGGGGTTAACTCTTCCTTAAAAGTTTTGTAGAATCACAAGTTCCAGATCTGGACTTTTCTTTTTTGGGAGGTTATTTAGTACTGATTCAATCTCATGGCTTGTTATGGGTCTATTCAGTTTTCTATGTCCTCCTGATCTTGGTAGATTTATGCATCCAGGAATTTGTTCAATCTCTTGGCCCATAGTATCTTCTAATGATGTTTTGTTTTCCTATTATGTCTGTTGTTTTGCCTGTTTCATCACATCTGGTTTCTTTCTTTCTTCTTCCAGTGTGGTAAATAGTGTATGTCAATCTTTTCAAAGAAAGCTTCTGCTTTTATTTATTTTCTGTATGGTTTGTTTATTTTCTATTTCATTTATTTTTGCTCTCATTTCTTTTTGTCTTATCTATTGTTGTTGTTGTTTTTCCAATTCCATGAGGCATGATGTTAGGTTGTTTTTGCCACCTTTTCATCTTTTTCTTATGTGACTAATTGCTATAAATTTCCCTCTTATTGCTTTTCATGTCCCATTGATTATGGAAAGTACTCATTATCAGTTTCCACAAATTTTTTGATTTCTGATTTAATTCAAGGGAGACCAGCAGTTAGCGTAATGGCTATGTTGCTGGACTCCCAAGTAGTCAACTGCGGTTCGAGTCCCGGACCTGGTGGCTTAAAACTCACGCCGGACGCGTGTGCGTGCATGTCCAAGATCCGAGAGGAGAATGGAGGAGAAGGGATTGCGGCATGGCCATCCCCCCTGGGGGGTGATTTCTCGCTTTCTATCTCTCTGTCTCTCTCTGTCTGTCTGGTGAGTGCATGCGCCCTATAGCAAAACCCTCTTCAAAAAAAAAAAAAAAGTCATTCAGAAATAGGTTGTTTGGTTTCCATGTGTTTGTGTATTTTCGAGAGTGTTTCTTAAAATTAATATCGAGTTTAATTCCATCATAGTCAGAGAAGATGCTAGATATAGTTTCTATGCCTTTGAATCTGTAAAGGCTTCATCTGTGTCCTATTACATGGTCAATCTTTGAAAAGGTTCCATGCCGGGGAGAGAAAAATGTATATGTTGTGGTCTTAGGGTGGAAAAATCTATAAATGTCTGTCAGGCCCATTCAATTTATAGTACCATTTAGGTCCTGTATCTTTTTATTTTTTGTCTAGAAGATCTGTCTAAAGGAGATAACGGGGTGTTGAGATCCCCAACAATACAGTGTTATACCCTATCTCTCCTTTTAGTTCCAACAGTCTTTCCTTCACATTTTAGGTGCTCCTGAGTTGGGCACAAAGATATTTATAAGCATTATGGCTTCTTGCTGAATTAGCCCATTTACTATTATATAATGCCCTTCTTTGTCTCTTCTTAGTCTTTGTCTTAAAGGCTATTTTATTTGAAATCAGTACTGCAACTCCAGCCATTTTTTATTTCCATTTGCATGGAATATCTTTTTTCCAGCCCTTCACTTTTAGTCTATGTATGTCTTTATCCATAAGATGTGTTTCTTGTAGGCAACAGATAGAGAGTTTCTGGTTTTTTATCCATTCAGCCAGTCTGTTTCTCTTAATTGGAGAATTTAATACATTAACAATCAATGTTATTATCGATATTTCTGGACCTGTTCCTATCATTAGGTGAGTCATTTTCTTGGTTGTTTTTTGTTCTCTTATAACTGTCCATCTGACTTTTTAATTTTCCTGGTATAGTATTCCCTTCAGAATCTTTTGGAGAGCTGGTCTAAGTTGGTAAATTCTTCCAGGTTTTGTTTATCCAAGAATGTTTTTTCTTTTTTTCCTATATGAAGGATAATTTTGCTGGGTATTAGTATTCTTGGTTGAAATTGTTTTTCATTTAACACTTTGACTTTATTTCCCCATTCTTTCTTTGCCTGCATTACTTCCAATGAGAGGTCTGATGTTAGCCTGGGTCTGATGGGATGCCCTTTGTAAAGAACTTAACATTTCCCTCTTGCCAATTTTAATATCTTGTCTTTGTGGTTTTGGCCAATCTGACTATGATGTGCCTTGGAGAGGACCTTCTTGGGTTGATTTTATCTGGGGTCCTATGTTTTTCTTGGGTCTGGATAATTGAATGCCTCTCTAGGTTTGGAACATTTTCTTCCAAGATTTCATGAAATAAATTATCAATGCCCTTATTATTTTCTTCCTCTTCTAGGATACCAATTATCCAGATGTTGGGGCGTTTGATGATATCTAGTATTTCTCGTATATTACTTTCATTTTCCTTGGTTGTTTTCTCAATCTTTTTGATACCTTTTTTGAGGTCAGAGGTTTTGTCTTCTACATTTGAGATTTGATCTTCTGCATGACCTAAGCTACTTTTAATACTTTGAGAGAGGTTTTAATTTCCTGGATTGTGATACAGGAGATTCTTCATCTCTAACAATTCCACTTGATTCTTTTTTAAGGTGTCTATTTCTTCTTTCAAATCGTGAAAGGACTTCCTCCTCTCCTGGAGCTTATCTCTTTTCTCTTGCCTCTCAATTAGTTTGGTCACTATAAAAATTCTGAATTGTTTATCAGACATGTCTACAACTTCCATTGTATTGTCTGTGGTGATGCGGAATTGATGCTTTCCCTGAAGTCCAAAGATGAGCGTGGGGGGGGGGGGGGGCGATGAGCCATGAGTTCCTGTCATAGGGCCTGCAGTCACAGGACCTTCACACCCAGCATGAGTTTTAAGCCACCGGGTCTAGGACTCAAACCACAGTTGACTACATGGGAGTCCAGCGATATAACCATTACACCATCTGCTGGTCCCATATTTTCAATGCTTTTATGTCCTCCAATCTTCCAGTCTCTACCATAGAGTATGGACAATCAATACATGTTAAGTGGAGACATACAATGTCCCTCTTTCATAGCCTGACTCCCTTCACTCAGCAATAAATCTTCCATATTCATCCACTTTCCATCAAATACCAGGAGCTTGGTTTTTATGGCTGAATAGTATTCCATGGAATACATGTGCCACACTTTTTCAATCCATTCATCTGTTCATGGACATTTGGGTTGGTTCCATATCTTAGCAATCATGATGCTGCAATAAACATAGATGTTCAAACTTTTCTAAAATGATTAAACCTATTGCTAAAGGTGCCTAAGTTGCAGTGCTGATAGGGAAGTGTCTATGGAGAAAGGCTAAGAAATTTCTGTAAGAGGGACCCTCAGGCCTAATGCATGAACATAGCAGAAAAGGTTCTGATCAAATGATGTTCACATTTATTAACACACTTTCATACATGGCAGTGAACTTAGGTGGTTTTGTTTTTATCAATTCTAGAGTTCATTAAGTTTCCCAGAATGAAGACATAGCTAGCAGTTATGTCTTAAATTAATAAAATAATGAATTATTGCTTAGAGTATACATACCCAGAAGGAACTAATGAATGTTTTGTCTAGGTAAAGTAGTATAAGAGGAAAAATGAAAGGGTGGGAGCCAGACATTGTCTACCCTGAGTCAGCCAGAAGATAAATAAATAAATAAATAAATAAATAAATAAATAAATAAAAGTTGATGGGGAGGCCAGGCTCAGTATCTGAAGAGTCTCAGTCTTTCACTTTACAGTTTTTTTCAAGTGTTTAAAGAGAAAAATACATCTGTTTCTCTTCTCCTCCTTTTTTTACTCTTTAAAAAAAAATTGGTCTGTGGTTTTAAACAACTTACATTTGTAAGAACTATTACAAACTGTTATTCAGAAAAAGAAATAGAACACAGACAAATTGGTTAATGTGTAGATGTATTTTCTGCACCATTTACTTACTCCCATGTTGTGCCTGGCATGGCAGGCCTATGGAGCACAGTGGGAAGTCAAGCTCGTCATTCCCTGTTGCCCACCTTCTGTTCTCTCACAGATAAAGCCCCTGGAAACACAAGACTTGGCAGGTGCTGCTCTGCACACAAATGAGGCAGGTGACCCAGTTGAAGTCTGTGGCAAATGCCTCCTAGCAATGCCTGGTATCACGTTAGCATCGAAACAAACAAGCAAACAAACAAACACACTAATTCAATTTTTCATTTCATTAGGCTGAAAACAATTATCACAAAGCAGATGGCTTGAAGCCATAGAGTAATAGTGGGATTGTTTTATAGCAGGATTTAAATTACTAATAAGTCAGTTGTTATGTAATGGAAGTCTGCAGAGTGTCATTATTCTTTTGTTTGGGTTCTGGTCAATTAACATGTCATCGATGGTCTTAAAAAGAAAAGAAAAGATGATAAAAAATCAAAACGAATAAGATTTAGACACAGGACTGATGGTGTGTGTAGTAAAATAAAAGTAGACACAAGAATCAATGGACTTGGACTCAAGTTCTGATTTTATTTAATACCTACTTCCTACCCATGGTCTTTGATTAAGTCATCACTTCTCTAAGCCTCCATTTCTTCATCTGCAAAGGGAAATAGCATTTGTGATTATTTCATTGTGTTATTGTAAAGATGTCACAATACTATTTACTTCAATTTTTAAAATATAAAGCTTTTTTTTTGTTGTAAAGTCAGGATGAAAATGGACACTACTATCAGGCTTTAGGCTCCCTACATTGCTTTAAGATGTCTGTTTTAGATGATTTGACATGAATAATTATGTTTAACAATCTTTTGAAAAAAAGAAATGTAACAAATCATGTGGTTATTCAGATCATCTTTAGCTTATTAATGAGCTCTTTAGATGATTTGTGAGACTACATCTAGCTAGCCACTTCTTGTCTGTCATATTCCAAATTCATTTCTAGGGTATCTTATGTCCAAATGGAAGAAGTCAGAGCCCACAAAGTTTCTTTGTAAAAAGAACTGCATTCCCTACAGGTTTAGAGAGTGAGCCAGCTTTTAAGCAATAGAAATTCATACCAAAACCACAGCAGATAAAGACCTTGATAGTAGATAAGATAGATCATGGTCTTTTTTTTTTTTTTTTTTTTTTTTTTTTGTATTTCCTGGTTGTGATTTTCTGGTCAACTGAAGATATCTGTGTCCCAGAGATCAATTTGATTATCTGGGGGAACTTGTTATAAAAGGAATGCGGGAAGCATGCACTTGACTTACAACTTCGTCTTTTAAAAGATTCCTTCGAGTTCAGTCAACATTTTCAGATATTTTAGCACCTGACATTGAAAGTAAGAGTTTTTTTGGGAACCAGCAGTTAGCGTAATGGCTATGTCGCTGGACTCCCACGTAGTTGACCGTGGTTCGCGTCCCGGACCTGGTGACTTGAAACTCATGCTGGGCGCGCATGTGTGTGCCCAAGATCCTGAGAGAATGGAGGAGAAGGGATTGCAGCGTGGCCATCTCCCCGGGGAGTGATTTCTCCTTTCTGTCTCTATGTCTCTCTCTGTCTGGCGAGCGCACGCGCCCTATAGCAAAAAAAAAAAACCTCTCCAAAAAAAAAAAAAAAAAAGAAAGAAAAAAGAAAAAAGAAAGAAAAAAAGAAAAGAAAAGAAAAGAAAAGAAAAGAAAAGAAAAGAAAAGAAAAGAAAAGAAAAGAAAAGAAGAGGTTTTTATTGTTTAGAGAGATTTTGCTATAGGGCATGTGTACTCACTGGAGAGATAGAAACAGAAAGTGAGAAATCACCCCCCCCCCCCCCAGGGGATGGCCATGCCACAATCCCTTGGGCACATATGCACCCTCTCCTAGCATGAGTTTTAAGCTGCCAGGTCAGGAACTCGAACTGTGGTCAACTACATGCAAGTTCACCAACATAACCATTATGCCATCTGCTGGTCCAGAAAATAAGAGTTTTCTAAAAATATTTAGAGGTAGGATTTAGGACACAAAAAGGGTTTCTAAAATTCTTTATCTTCCATGTGACATACCAAGAACCACATCTGGAACATATTTCTCTACATGAGGAGAAGCTCTGGGTCCAGGCAAACTTTTTGCATGAAGGTCAAACCACCAGGCTTATTTCCTGGGTTGGAGGATCTGATATGGAGGGAGGAGGAAAATTCTATCCTATTGGCTCTAGGTAACTATGAGAAGAAGGGAGACAAAGGTTAGTAAGAATAGCTGTCAGACATATGAGTCCTGAATTCTCTTTTCTGGCCTTTAATTTCACTTCCTATTCGAACTCTGCAAGATGCTTCTGTGCAAATGGCCTTAGGCTAACAAGGAATAACTCAGCTGAATTAAGAAGGCAGTGAAACTGGGACCAGCAGATGTTGTAATGGTTACGTTGCTGGACTCCCACGTAGTCAACCATGGTCTGAGTCTCCAGGCTGGTGGCTTAAACTCAGGCTGGACATGTGTGTGTACATGCCCAAAAAGCTGAGAGGAGAATGGAAGAGAAAGGATTGCAGTGTGTCCCTTCCCCCTGGGAGGTGATTTTTCACTTTGTCTCTCTACTGAGTGCACACGCTCTATAGCCAATGGACCCTGATTAACTGAGAAAGAATGTGACAGCAGCCTACTATAGATCAGACTCTTCACAGCTAAGACATCTAGGATTGGGACAACATCAGTGGATTTAAAACTCTTTTACTCAGTCAGTTTTCCTTTCACACTCTAGATACCATTATGGAGAAAGTAAAATTAGTCAATTATCCCAAAAGGAGACTTTTTAAAGTATAGCAATAAACAATCGCTTAACTAGATTATACAGTTAGTTATCTTCTTCCATATATCTCAATTACCAGGTGAGGAAAGCATTATAAGAAAGATGAAGTTCAAAATACATCTTGGCTGTACATCTGAGTTATGTGAGTAAATTTGCAAGCCCCCACCATGTTATGTTTCCTAGCAATACCACTCATTCAAAATTTATTCATTGCAGGCTGCTCCCATGGTCTCATTGTTAAGGAAACTGTACCTCACATGGCCTACCATGGTTCAAATCCTGGCCCCAACAGCTTAAGAAACACACTGGGCTTATATGCATACATGCCCCAAACCCCAACAGAATGGAGAGATAAAGAAGGAATTGCATTATCAGCATGCCCCATTGAGGGATACTTACACTCTTACTCTTTCTCTCTCTCTCTCTCTCTCTCTCTGGTGAACACATGCACCCTCTAGACAAGGAAGTAGCAATTCTGGATTCTTCTCATCACCTACATCCATTCTGTCAGCAAATTCTGGCAATTTTATGGCCTCAGCATTTTTTGACTCAGTACTTCTTTCCAACTTTGGTGCCACCACCAGGAGTAAATCCCCATCAACCCCACTCACTTATACTATCCCCAGGGAATTGGCTTTTGTCATTGTTGTTGTTTTTAGCTTTTTGCCATAGGGCATGTGTACTTGACAGAGAGAGACAGAGAGAGGGAAAGTAAGAAATTACCCCCCAGAGGGGATGACCATGCTGCAAGACGGTCTCCTCCTGGGATTTTGGGCATGTATGTACACACACCTGGTATGATTTTCAAGCTGCCAGGTTCGAGACTTGAACCATGTTCAGCAATGTGGAAATCTAGTGCCTTAACCACCACACCACCTGCTGGTCCCCCCCACCACCACCACCACCAGCTCTGCCAACCACGGCTTCTTTATATAGGCTATTTCTTGCTCTTCTCTCCAGCATAATCCATTCTCCACTGTATCCAGAGAGTGAGGTTTCAGAATGAAACTTTTTTATGTTTGAATGCCTTGCTGTTTTCCCAGAGTTCTCTGAATTAAGCTAAAAACTATCAGGTGTTCACCATGAAATGTGTTCTGACTGGTAAAGCCCAACTGTATTTTTCTATAGCCTTATCTCTGACCGCATCCCTCTTTGATCCTGGTTTTTCCCTCTTCCCCCCATCCCCAAGACTTCTTCCATTTTCTGGGTCAACCAGCCCTGCTTCTTTGCAAACATCATTCCCTCATTCCCTTTCCTGGGTTGCTCTTCTACCATCTGCATTGGCATAATTAGCTCCCCCACATTCTCTAGTTCTCAGATATTTCAGGTGATCCCTTACTCCTCCTAAAACTGAATCAGGTGCAGAACCAGCAGGTAGCGTAATGGCTATGTCGCTGGACTCCCACGTAGTCGACCGCAGTTCGCGTCCCGGACCCAGTGGCTTAAATATCACGCCGGGCACGTGTGCGTGCGTGCCCAAGATCCCGAGAGGAGAATGGAGGAGAAGGGATTGCGGCGTGACCATCCCCCCTGGGGGGTGATTTCTCGCTTTCTGTCTCTATGTCTCTCTCTGTCTGGCTGGCGAGCGCACGCGCCCTATAGCGAAATCCTCTCCAAAAAAAAAAAAAAAAAAAAAAAAAAAACTGAATCAGGTACCTGCTCCCTACCACAGGGTATGATAAGTTTTTTCCTCCCAGCACTGAACTCAGTGGTAATTGTATACGTAGTCACATAACTATTTGATTAAAACTTGTATTCTGCTCTAGACTATAAGGTCTATGAGGCTCAGAACTGTGGACTTTCCCCTTCCTTCCCGCTTTTCGTAACCTTTGCATTCTGGACTATGCCATCTTTTTTATATTTTATCTCCAACCTGACACATAAAAGGTGCTGAATTAATTTTTGCTCCTTGACTTCATGAGAAACAAACGATAATAACAGCAAGAACAATCACTAGAGCACATGCTTTGAAGGTTTCAAACCTTTTCACATATATTATCTCACCTGATAAATAAGCAGAAGAGGGAAAGAGGGAGTTAAATTCCATTCTCAGGACGCTTCTCCAACTGCTTTAAATAGAATCTGCCATCATAGGGGCAATATTTAAACAAGTTTTGGGGCCAGGTTACATTGTGGGATTTGATGAATGGGGCCTTGTGAGTGATTCTTGTGAAGCTTGCCCATGGGACTGAATTTGATGCATGTAATATATATATATATATATATATATATATATATATATATATATATATATTTTCATGAACTCTGCACAAAATAATAGTTAAGAAGAAAAATGATTGGAAAAGTGCCTAAAGGCACATATGTGGAAAGTTTTTTAAAAGGTAATAGGTGGCAAAGAATAAGTAGCTAAAAATAAGCTAATGGGTGGATAGAAAGGAAAGAAAAAGCAGGAAGGATAACATTGAAGAAAAATTGCCAAGAAAAAGGCAAACTCCACAAGGTCAGAGTTATTTAAAAGAAAGGGGTTAAGAGAGCAGGGAGTGCGGCAAGGCAATGCCATTTACATGGCCATTCTTCTGAGTGGACTTGGATTTGTAGGTGCCTGATTAAAGACAAAAGCACAGCTCAGGTACATTCTCTTGCCTTATTTCATTTTGACATCTATCATTATCATTAAGGAGAGGGTAACATGGAACACCACTCAGGGAAAGTAAAGACAGAGATTTTTAAGATGAGAAAGAACTCACCCCTCACTTTACTTTCTCAGGCTTCTGAGCAAAAACTGGTCTCTGGAAATGCTGTTTCCTCAGACCCCTCTCGACTTTGTGTACTTGATTCTGCAACTTCTTTTATCTCTGGAGACTGGAGAAAGAGGGAGCAGAGTGGATGAGGGAGTGAGGAGTGGAGAGAGCCTGACTATTAAGTAGTAGATAGGGTGTTCATAATTGCCATATGGAGAAAAAGAAATTCTTTCTTTGCAACTGCCATTCATTTCATTACTATCTCCACCTTTGGGGGGGAAAAAACCTTTTTCTAAAGAATTATTTATTTTATTTATTATCATTATCTTTTTAATTTGATATAGGGTACCTGTGCTCACCAGAGAGAAAGTGAGAGAGCAAGTTACCAGGTCTGAGACTTAAACCGTGATTGGCCATGAGGGAGTCCAGTCCCTTAACCACTGCGCCACCTGCGGGTCCATCTTTTTTAAAATTTTTTTTGGAGAGGTTTTCACTATAGGGCGCGTGCGCTCTCCAGACAGACAGAGAGAGACTAGAGACAGAAAGTGAGAAATCACCCCCTGGGGGGATGGTCACGCTGCAATCCCTTCTCCTCTATTCTCCTCTCAGGATCTTGGGCACACACGCACACGCGCCCGGCGTGAGTTTTAAGCCACCGGGTCTGGGACGCGAACTGCGGTCGACTACGTGGGAGTCCAGCGACATAGCCATTACACTAACTACTGGTTCCCAGGACCCATCTTTTTAAAGCATTTTAAAAGTTTATTTTATTTATCTATTCCATAAGCAAGAGAGGTAGAGAAAGCAACCTCCACAGGACCCTGATGCTGCCATCCACCTCTGACTTCAGCCAGCCTCAGATCAATGGGCACACAGTTGCCCAGTCAACTCAAGGAGGTCTCTAGACAAAGCTCAGAAGCTCCTCATGTGGTCAGTCTCTAAGAGCACTGTATTTTAATGCTGAACCAATGTCTGACCCCTGTCCTCACTTTCTTTACACTCAGTGTCTCCTCAATCTCACTTCTCATTCACTCTTTAATCCTCTCATTCTATCAAAATTGTTCTTTATCACTCCAAGACACATTGCTTGGAGTCTTTTTTATTGTATCTAGCGTGTTTCCTATGCACTATCATTTGTGTATAAGCTTACATTTTGTGAATAATAGATCATAGCTACCCAAAGGCATAGCTTCTTCTTTATGAGGATTTAGCATATGTATCCAGCTCTTCAAGGCACTGCTCAATGCCTTACATATAGTAGGGTATCAATAAATAAATTTGTTAATCTGAATTGATAAAACCACATTACCTACACTAAAATGCTTAGGGTTATGTGCTTCCTGTTTTTCCTTTTCTCTAAAATATGTCACAAGAGGAAATAAACTGCTTTATCTGGTACATGCTTCCAAGGACTTTATAGAAACTCAAAACACATACCGTATCCAGCTCATGAGCTCATCAACTCAGCCTGCACCCAAGTACTTGGAGGAGATTGCAAAAAAGGAAACAAGCTAAAACAGAATATGCTGTTTTAGGATTTCATTTTTTCTTAGTTGATTTCATGGGAATATTTCTAGATAAAAAAAGACATTTATATATCTGTATATTATTAATATATATAGCGTTACATATCTCTGTGTATGTGTAATTATTGTTTTAATGAGGTATCCTTCATTGAAAAAACCTAAGGCCAAGGACAGCTTTAGAAAGAAGCTAAGAGATCAAGGAGTGCAGCAGTGCCATTTACATTGCCATTCTTTGGAGTGAGCTTTGATTTGTAGGTGCCTGATTAAAGACAAAAGCACAGCACTCAGGAACATTCTCTTGCCTTATCTTATTTTGACATCTATCAATGTGACTCTTGACAACTACAATCTTGTTGCTGTTGTCTATAATGGAGACGGGGAAGAACTTCAGCTCTGGGATCATAATGCCAGAGTCGTGGTCTGCCTGTCTGTCCCTAATGGATGTCCACTAGCTCCTGTTAGGTGACTAGAGAGGTGCAAACCGGCAAGCCACATAGATACAGTAGAGTCATACCTGGATTCTATCCTACTTAGGCTTTTTGTATCATCATTGAAGCCCATAAAGGCATGGGAGAACTGGCTCTGGCTTGAATAGGTTAGGACCTCAGCTCTTGGCAGCCCATCTCATCTGTAGAGAGAAGACGAGGAGGTTGGAGTTGCCACTGTGAGGGGTCAGCTTGTAGGTGCTTTCACTTTGCTGTCAGTCAAGCCAACAAATCCTCATTGACCACCTACTGCAAGTGCTGCTTGTTCAGCGCTGCTCTAGACAGTAAAGTTACTGGGTGAGAACCTCGCCCATGTTTTCTCAGACACACATAAGCTCATACCTGACCTCAGAGAAGAGAGGGTTCTCTCCTTCCTCCTTCCCACGCATCCCAGTCACAGGCAAGCTCCAGCACTTTCACCTTCTTATCCTGATTGCCTACCCCAGCCAGGTGGTGTTATAATAGGCTTAGAATACAGCTTTCTTTTAAAAGTAGAATAATAATGGCTCTAGTACTATCAAACTTGCAAAGATGTTCACTCTTGTAACCTAGGAGCTTGCCAAAATGTGGGTGGTTTTTAGATTTTGAAGAGAAGAAATGAAGAAGGAGAGATGAGACAATTGGCCATTTGTTTTGACAAAGAAAAAGCAAAAATAAAGAGGTTTACACAGGCCCCATTTTTTGGTTTTTGTTTTTAATTTTCTTGAGTGGAAGTGTATAAAGGTTTGATGGGATAGAAATAACACCCAGATTGGGTGTGGTCATTCATTCTTTCAACACATTTCTGTACTGGGCCCTCTGCCTGGCCTTAGAAATACAAATCAATAAGATAAATATTATCTGCCAAGGAACCAAGGGTTTTGTTGTTTCTTTGTTTTGGTTTATTGCCAGTGCACTTGTGCACTCTGAAGAAAGATAGAACCACCCAATGGGATATGGTTATACCACAATTCCTTTTCTTCCATTTCTCCTTCAGGATTTGAAGTACACATGCGCATGCACTGGGAGGGTTTTTCAAACAGCTAGGGCCAAGATTTCAGCCACAAGTATCCATGTGGGATTCAGGTTCTGTATAGAGCATTCATCTGCTGTGCTATAGGGTCAGCCTAGGTTGATTTTGTTCTTGATAAATGACTCTGAGAAGATATTTCACTTTTCTTCATCTTAATGTCCACATCTGTAAAATGGGACTGAGACTGGTAAGTGGCCCAAATCTTACAGCTTTTTTTCACCTCTATCACCTGGGAATGCTGAGAGCAGGGGCACAAACTCTTACCCTGAAAATGGAGGTCCTGGTGTCCACTATTCCTCCATGAAGGCCTAGGAGCTTGCTCCTGGGAGGGGGAGGAGCAATCAAATCTAGACAGTGAGAATCCAGATTCCTGAGGATAAAGGAGAGAGGCAATGCTCTTCTTTGACCCAGGCCAGGAAATGCAAAACAGGAGTTCTACATTCACCTCCTTCCTTTGGGCTATCCTGAGTAGGAGATCCTGCTTCCTGCAACTCAGCACAATGAGTGGTTTGAGCTCCCTCTCTCAAGTACTCTCAGCATGTTGACTGCAGTTCTCTTCATTCTGTATGCTTCAGGTTAGCAGCCAATACAAAGAGCAGTTCTACACTGGATGAAAGGGGAGCAGGGCAGTGTTTGGTGCAAACCATGGGCAAGAGGAGTTCTACAGCTAGAGGAGTCCAGACTTGGTACAGAAGCTGCTCTTCCCTCCAGAGACTGACAGCTTAGCCCTCGTTCATTCCATGTCCTTATGGCAGACTGCATGCCCCAGCCCCTGGGGGATCCTGACTTCTTGGTCTGTGCAGAACCTGTGCCTTTGAGAGGTGTTTTAGTTTCCTTGCATATGAACGAAGAGAAACTGTGACTTGCAAATTCAGGGTTCTTAACCTCTTTTATATCCTTTGTCTGTGTGTTGAGGCCTGCAGAGCCCTCGCAGAAAAAAATGTTTTTAAATGCAAAATTCTGAATACATACATAAAGTTATAGAGAGCATAAAGGACACCAATTGTATTAAATTTAAATTTAATTTAATTTAAATTAAATTATCAAAATACCTTTTGTGATAAAAGCATATGCATATTTCCTTATTACTATGTGAAAAACAAGTTCTACTGTATTTCAAAGTGGTGATGCCTGTAGAGATACATTGACCCTCTCTGCAGCAACTATGATAGGATATAAAGGTATCTGTGCTCCTTATTTGTGACAAAATCACAGGTTCTGTTAATGCTACGTACGGCATTTGTTGCCTCCCATGTTAGTGATCTATTTCTGTATAACACATCTTAGCTACTTACAAATAACAAATATCATAACTGGGTGTTTCTGCTCCTAGTTTCTCATGAGGTAGCAGTCAAGCTGTTAGCCAGGGCTGCAGTCATCCAAAGGCTGGAGGATCGACTTCCAAGTCCACTCATGTGGTTGTTGGCAGGTCTCATTTCCTTACCGGCTCTTAATTAGATTCCTAATTCCTTGTCATGTGTCAAGATATGGTAGCTGACTTCCCTCAGAGTGAGTGATGGAGAAAGAGAACAAGAGCCTGCGACAGAAGCTGCAGTCTCTCATAACTTACTCTCATCATGTTTCCTGAGCCTGATTAGTCACACAGGATCAACATGAGACAATATGGAAAGGGACCACAGGGGTGTGAATATCAGGAGGTGAGGTCACTGGGGTCATCTGGAAAGCTGACTACCACACCTGCATTTATAATGAAGGACATGCTAAATTTCAGTTAAAGCTTATAAAACTAGAGATATAAATATTTTTTCTCCAAATTCTGGACCCTTAATTCTATCCACAGACTCCAAATTAACCCTGATTGGTTGGGAGCATCTTTATTTCTCATTTCTAGTCTTTTTTTCTTATGACAATTTTTTTCCAGTTTTATTGGCAGAAATTGTATATACTGAAGGTATTAATTTGATATTGTGATACGTGCATACTTTGATAAATGACCCCCACAATTTAGCTATCATTAACATGTCATCACTTCGCGTAATTTAATGATAGTCACATTGCTCTGCAGTAGATTCCCAAATCTTATTCATCTTGCATAAGATGAATCTAAAATTTTATACCTTTTAGCAACATTTCCCCATTTTCTCTTCTCCCCAGTCCTTGGCAACTTGGCAACCACCATTCTACACTCTACTTCTATGAATTTGACTGTTTTAGATTCCACATGTAAGTGAGATCATGCAATAGGCATTTGTCTTTCTGTGTTCAGCTTATTTCCCTTAGCATAGTGTCTTCCAGATTTATCCATGTTGTAAATAGCAGGATTCCCCTCCTCTTTCTCCTTCCCTTCCTCCTCCTCCCTCTTTTTCTTCTTCTAAGTTTTTTTTTTTTTTTTTTTTTTTTTTTTTTTTTTTTTTTTTGGTCATAGGGCATGTATACTTGCCAGAGAGAGACAGAAAGAGAGGGAACGCGAGAAGTCACCCCCTGGGGGGGGATGGCCATGCCACATTCCCTTCTCCTCCATTCTTCTCTCGGAATTTTTTGTATGTGCATGCATGTGATCAGCATGTTTTTCAGGCTACCAGGTCTGGGACTCGAACTGCAGAATCAACCATGTGGGATCCAACACCTTAACCACCATGGCACATGCTGGCCTTAAGATTTCCCTTTTTTTTCTTTCACTTTTTAAATTATTTTTTTAAAAATTTCATTATAATTTTTATATGCATTCAATTGCTATACATCATTTAGCTTCTATAGAGAATTCACCAACATGAAATATACCTCAGACCAGTCCAGTTGAAAATACTATGTCACCATCAACAGGTAATAAAATATTTCTGTTTCCCATAAATGTCTTACCTTTCTATTTATTCTCCCTAATTACCTTCCCTGTACTCTTCCCCTCTACCACCCTCTTTTCACTGTCTCCAGTGTTCATAAGTATTTTCTTCTTTTTTTGGGGAGAGGTTTTTGATATAGGGCACGTGCGCTCACCAGACAGACAGAGAGAGACAGAAAGACAGAAAGCGAAAAATCACCCTCCAGGGGGATGGCCATGCTGCAATCCCTTCTCCTCCATTCTCCTCTTGGGATCTTGGGCACGCATGCACACATGCCCGGTGTGAGTTTTAAGCCACCAGATCTGGGACATGAACCGTGGTTGACTACATGGGAGTCCAGCGACATAGCCATTACACTAACTGCTGGTCCCCTCTATAACTATTTTCAATGCTTTTATGTCCTTCAATCTTTCAGTCTCTACCGTAGAGTGTGGACAGTCAGTATACGTTAAGTGGAGGCGTACAATATCTCTCTTTCATAGCCTGACTCGCTTTACTCAGCAGTAAATCTTCTGTATTCATCCACTTTCTATCAAATGCTAGTGTATTGTTTTTTACAGTTGAATAGTATTTCATGGAGTATATATACCACACTTTTTCAATCCATTCATCTGTTTGTGGACATTTGGGTTGATCCCATGTTTTAGCAATCATAAACAATATGACAATAAACATAGATTTGCAAGCACTTTTCTGACTGAGCATTTTCCTGTCCTTTGGGTAGATACCCAGGAGTGGAATTGCTGGATCATATAATACTTCTAGTTGTAGGTTTTTGAGGATCCTCCATATTGTTCTCCACAGAGGAGGGTCCAATTTACATTCCCAACAGTGTAGGAGAGTTTCCCTTTCACCAATTCCTGCTAGAACTTACCTTGTTTTATTTTTTGAATCTTTGCCATTCTGACCAGGGTTAGGTGGTATCTCATGGTTTTGATCTGCATCTTCCGGGACTCAAACTGCGGTCGACTACATGGGAGTCCAGCGACATAGCCATTACGCTAACTGTTGGTCCCACCACCAGTAGTTTTATACTTTGACATCTTAGGTTTAAATCTTTGATCCACTTTGAGTTGATTTTTGTTATATGGTTTTGCATATGTTTAACTACCCTTGCATCCCTGGAATAAAACCTACCTGATTGTGATGAATAATCTCTTTTTATACGATGATGGATACGATCTGCTAGTAACCTGTTGAGAATTTTTTGCATCTGTATTCATCAGAGATATTGGTCTGTAGTTTTCCTTTCTTGTCATATCCTAATCCCTTTTGGAAATGAGGGTGATGGATGCTTCATAAAATGAGTTTGGGAGGGCTCTTTTCTTTTGGACCTTTGGAAATAATTTGAGAAGAATGAGGATTAACTCTTCTTTAAAAGTCTTGTAGAATTCAGAAATGAAGCCATCAGGACCTGGGCTTTTCTTTGTTGGGAGGTTATTTATTACTGATTCAATCTCATTGCTTTTTATAGGTCTATTCAGGCTTTCTGTGTCCTCCTGAGTTAATCTTGGTAGACTATGTTTGTTCGTAAATTTGTCCATCTCATCCAGGTTTTCTTCTTTGTCGGCATATAGACGTTCATACTATCTTCTAATGATGTTTTGCATTTCTATTTTGTCTGTTGTAATATTGCCTGTTTCATCATGAATTTATCTAGTTCTTCTCTTTTTAATCAATCTAGCTAATGGTGTGTCAATCTTGTTTATCTTTGCAAAGAATCAGCTTTTGCTTTCATTTGTTTTCTGTATAGTTCATTTATTTTCTATTTCATTTATTTCTACTGAACTCTTTATTTCTTTTCTCCTGGCATCTTTTTCGATTTTTGTTGCTGATATTCTAATTCTCTGAGGAACGTTAGGTTTTCCATTTGCCACCTTTCCATCTTTTTCTTAGGTGCACTAATTGCTATGAACGTCCCTCTTATGACTGCTTTTGCTGTGTCTCATAGATTATGGAAACTCATGCACTCATTATCATTTATTTCCATGAATCTTTTGATTTTGGCCTTTATCTCTTCGGTAGTTGTGAAGTCATTCAGGAGTAGGATATTTATTTTCTGCGTATTTGTGTATTTTTGAGGGCTTTTCCTGAAACTGATATCAAGTTTAATTCCATCATGGTCAGAGAAGATGCTGAATATAGTTTCTATGCCTTTGAATCTGTAAAGGCTGGTTTTGTGCACTATATTGTGGTTGATTTTTGAGAAGGTGCTGTGTGGAGGTGAGAAAAATGTGTATTTTGTAGATATCTGTCAAGTCCATCTGATTTATAGTATTATTTTGGTCCTGAATCTCTTTGCTTACTTTTTGTCTCATTGATCTGTCTAAAGGTGATAATGGGGTGTTGAGATCCCCAGTAATTATTGTGTTGCAGTCTATCTCTTCTTTTAGATCTAGCAGTCTTTCCTCTACAAATTTTGGTGCTCCTAAATTGGGTGCATATATATATATATATATATATATATATATATATATAAGTATTATATCTTCTTGATTAATTATCCCTTTTACTATTATATAATGCCCTTCTTTGTCTCTTCTTACAGTTTTTGGCTTAAAGCCTATTTTGTCTGAAATCAGTATTGTGACTCCCACTCTTCTTTGATGTTGTTTGCATGGAATATCTTTTTCTAGCCCTTCACTTTTAGTCTATGCATGTCTTTATCCATGAGATGGATTTCTTGTAGGGAGCAGATGGAGGGTTTCTGTTTCTTGATCCGTTCAGCCAGTCTGTGTCTTTTGATTGGAGAATTTAAACTATTAACATTCAACATTATTATCGATATGTCCAGATTTGCCCATACCATTAAGTTGGACATATTTTTGGTTGTTTTTGTTCTCTTATTTCTGCCTGTCTGTCTTTAGTTTTCTTGGCATAGCACTCCCTTCAGGACTTCCTGAAAAACTGGTCCGGAGTTGGTAAATTATTTCACGTTTCGTTTATCTGTGAATGTTCTTATCTTTTCTTCTCATATGAAAGATAACCTTGACAAGTATAGTAATCTTGGTTGAAATTGTTTTTCCTTTAACATTTTGAATATATTTCCCCATTATTTCTTTGCTTTCATTATTTTTGACAAGAGGTATGGTGTTAACCTGATGGGATATCCTTTGTAGGTAACTTGATGTTTCTCTCTTGCCAGTTTTAGTAGCTTGTGTTTGTCTGTGGCTTTGGCCAGTCTGGCTATGATGTGCTTTGGAGAGGATTTTCTTGGGTTGATTCTATTTGGGGTTCTTTGTATTTCTTGGGTCTGAATGTTTGAATGCTTCTTTAGACTTGGAAAGTTTTCTACAAGAATTTCATGGAATAGATTATCAATACCCTTATTAGTTTCTTCACCTTCTGGGACACCAATTATTTGGATGTTTGGGTGATTAATGGTATCTAGTATTTCTCCTATATTGTTCTCATTTTTTTGGCTTTTTTTTTTTTTCATGTTTTTGGTGATTTGTTTCTAGGTCAGAGGTTTTGTCTTCTACCTCCAACATTTCATCTTCTGCATGATCTAATCTGCTTTTAATACTTTCGAGGGAGGTATTGATTTTCTGTATTACAGCCTTCATCTCTATCAGCTCTGTTTGATTCTTTCTTATGGCGTTGGTGTCTAATTTTTCCTTTCTGTCATGAAAGGACTTCCTCATCTCCTGGAGTTCAACATCTCTTTTCTCTTACATCTCATAAAGTTTTGTCACCATAAAATTCTAAATTCTTTTCTGACATTTTGGAACTATCGTCTAATTTTTCCACACTTGGAAACAAGTTACTGTGTTCCCTTGTTGGAGACGTATTACTTGGTACTCCCATCCTGGAGGCTCTTCTCCAATTCTTAGTCATTTGGTAATGTATTCACTTTTGGCTAATTTGTTGAAGAAGGTTTCTATAACTGAACTCATGTGTTTCTCTAAACTGTGAAGTAATTCTGTGCTAAACTCTCCCTTCTACAGTGTTTTCCAATGTGGTAAAAGAACAGGAGGAGTTTTCAGATTTATGAAGATGAGTTTCTTTCTTTTTGTAATAGGTTCACTGGGGGAGTGGAGATTTCTTTGAGCCTCACAATTTTCAGATGTTTGGCAACTATGCACCTAGACCTGTCTAGGAAGTGGGTGAAGGGTAAGAAGCAAAATGAGAAAGTAAGATAAAAGAAAATGAGGATAAAAAAATAGTACAAGGAAGAGAAAATTAAGAAAAAAGAACAAAACAAAAACAACAGAAGAAAGGAGGAATCCCCTTCAAAAAATAAATGAGGTAAAATTTTAAAAATGAAAGCCATGTGGTGCACAAGTGCACCACATGAAAATGGCTGTACATGTCTGAGATGGAGATGCCTGAGAATACCCTATCCTATATGGGGGGAGGAGAGGAAAATTAGCAAGAGAAGGGTGTAGGGGAAAAAACTGTCTTTTTTTTTTTTTAATTAGGAAAGACAGAAAATAAGAGGAAAGAAAGAGAATTGTCCTTACATTTTCTAGCTTGTGGGATCTGGAAAGAAAGAGGGACTGACTGGGGGCTTCACAACAGTGATGCTAGGCCCAGAAAAGGATAGCACACACCTGAGACAGAGATGACTGCAAAAACCCTATCCTTTTCTAGCTTCTGGGGTCTGGATAAAATGGGGACTGGCTGGGGGCTTCACAGCAGTGATGCTGGGCCCAGGAAAGGATAGTGCACACCTGAGATCAGTTTCCTTCTTTTTAAAGGTATAATAGTATTTATTATTTATATATACCTTTTTTTCATTCATTCATCCAATGACAAAAAATCTAGGTCGTTTCCATATCTTGGCTGTTGTGACCAGTGCTTCATTGAACATGGAGGATACCTATCCCCTCACACAGAAGAATATTTATCTCTTCATGATAATGATTTAATTTCCTTATAAGTACCAAAAAGAAGGATTGATAAATCATATGGTAGTTCTGTTTTTAACTTTCTGAGGAGCTTCTATATTATTTTCCATTATGGCTGAAACCATTTATATTCTCACCAACAGTGTACAAATGTTTCCTTTTCTTTACATCCTTGCCAAAACTTACTTTTTGTCTTTGGACAATAGCCATTCTAATATGTGAGAGATGATATCTCATTTGCATATTCTTTTGCATGTGCTTTTAATTTGCATGATCTTGATTCTTAGAGATACTCAGCACATTTTTACATATTGGCCATTTGTATTTCTTCTTTGTCAAAATGTGTATTCATGTCCTTTGCCCATTTTCCAAATTGGGTTATTTGTTTTGTACTATTAGTTGTATAAATTCTATATGTATTGTGGATATTTAACCCGTAATCAGGTATATGATTTTCAAATATTTTGTCCCATTTTATAGGTTGTCTTTTCGCTTTATTGATTATTTTCTTCACTGTGCAAAAAACTTTGGTTTGATGCAGTTTCATATATCTATTTTTTCATATGTTGTTTATGCTTTTGAAATTATACTCAAGAAATTGTTGCCCAGACAAATGTCAGGGTTTTTCCTTGTGTTTTCTTCTAGTAGTTTTATGGTTTGTGGTCTTACCCTAAGTCTTTACTCCATTTAAGTTGACTTTTGTATACCGAGAAAAATGTGTCTGATTTTTCTTCTGCATGTGGATATTCAGTTTCCCCAACACCACATGTTGAAGAGATTATCCATCCCTGATTGTGTGCTCTTGGCAACCTTGTCAAAGATTAGTTGATGTGTAGGTTTATTACTAGGCTCTCCTTTCTTTTCCACTGGACTATATGTTTGTTTGAATACTTGTACCATTCTATTTTTATTATTGTAGCTTTGTAATATATTTTGAAATTTGGAAGTATAATTCCTCCAGCTTTGCTCTTACTCAAGATTTCTCTGACTATTTTGATTCTTTTGGGGTTCTATATGAATTTTAGGTTTTTTTTCCATTTCACTGAAGAGTGTCATTGAGAGGTTGATAGAGATTGCATTCAATCTAAAGATCTTTTCATTATTATAAACATTTATACAGTATTAATTATTACAGTCCATGAATACTGATATCTTTCTATTTATCTGTGTTATTTAATTTCATCCATAAATGTTTTATAATTTTTAGTGTATAAGCTGACTCCAGGGGATGGAGTAACATGGGTAAAATACTTTTCTGTTCTGTGTGATCATTCTGTTTTTGTTCACCACTCAGTTACTGTAGTTCCTTAACCTCACCCTGCTATTTTGGCTTATGGATAGATGCCAAATATTTTTTTCATTGGGGGAACAAGGACCAGGATCTCCTAGTCCACTATTTTGCTGATGTCAAGGTAATTTCTAGTCCCAGGTAATTTCTGAGACTAAAAGAAAATGTTATAGGATAATAAAAATCATAGCCTGCTTTCTTAAAAACAAGGCTTCAGAGTCAGTGGAAAGACCTGATAAGCTTTTCTTTGACTTGCTGAGCTCAGGGTTGCTGACACCCTTGGCCTTGTATAGAACCTGACAAGTAGAAAATAGTATAAACTCCATGTATAAAGAGATTTTACTGATTGGCACATGTGGGATCAAAATATGTTAACATCAAAAAGAATGGTGGAAACTATCTAGTTGGTGATCTTTACAAACATACTAATCTTGCTCCTGCCTAGTGACCTTTGCATGCTTTGTTCCCTCTATCTGGAATGTTCTTCCCCTCTCTCCTTTTCTATATTTGTTTACTCAGATATCACCTAAGTGAAGCCTTTATTGCTCACTCAGTCTGTGGTGAGAGCTTTATAGATGGCCCTCAAAGATCCCTAACCCCTGGTCTTCATGTCCTTGTATAATCCCCTCCTCTCATGTGTGGGTAGGACCTAGTGACTAATTTCTAAGGAATAAAATACAAGAGGGATGACGTGTCACTTCTGAGATTAAACAACAAAGAGTCTGTGTCTTCCTCCTTGATTGCCCTCATATTCTCTCACTTGCTCGCTCTGGTGAAGCCAGCTACCACGTTGTGAGCTACCCTGTGAAGAGGCTGATGTAGCAAGGGAGAAAGGGAGGAGTCACAGTTGTCAGTCTTGCAAGAAACTGAACATTTGCCAACAACCATGTGAGTGCTCTGGATAATGTCTTTCTCTATTCCCATTTGAACCCTGAGATGGCTGTTACCTAGATTATAGCCTCTGGCACCCTAAGACCCTGGCTCAGTCCAGGAGAGTGTGAGCCAGTACACCATGAGCTCAACTAGACTATACCTGGATTCCTGAGTCATGGAAACTGTGATGTTAAATGCTGGGTGTCTTAAGCCACTAATGTTCAGGGTAACTGTTCAGCAACAGGTAACTAAGACATTATCAAAATTTTAGCATCTCATGGTTACCTTAGCATCCCTCACTCTTATCATACTTCATTTTTTTCTCCTTTCTACTCTTTACTGTATTTAAAATTTTATATATATGTATATATATATATATATATATATGCACACACACACATATATATGAAAAAATATATATGTATGTATATATACATACATACATATATATGTGTGTGTGTGTATATATATATATATATATATATATATATATATATATATATACACAAACTTTTTTAGAGAGATTTTTGCTATAGACAGAGAGATAGAAAGCTAGAAATCACCTTCCAGAGAGGATGACCATGCCTCAATCTCTTCTCCTCCATTCTCCCCTTGGAATTTTAGGCATGGATGCACATGCATCCAGCATGAGTTTTAAGCCATTGGGTCCAGGACTTGAATTATGATTGACTCTGTGGGAGTCCAGCAATATTACCATTACACCATCTGCTGGTCCCATATATATACTTTTTTAAGGTGTAGAGAGAGAAAGAGGAAAAGTGAGAAATCACCTCCCAGAGGAGATGGCCATGCCGCAATCCCTTTTCCTCCATTCTCCTTTTGGGATTTTGAGCATACACACATGTACCCAGTGTGATTTTTAAGCTGCTGGATCCAGAACTCAAACTGTAAATGGCCATGTAGGAATCCAGCACCTTAATTTCCATGCCACATGTGACCCCATATATCCTACCTTTAAAATTGTGTGTGTATGTGTGTATATTATTTACTGTCTCCCCCCAGTAGTGAGTTCTATGAGTGCAGGTGTTTTACAGTAGAACTGTGCCTAGAACAGTGCTGGGTATGCATTCAGTGCTCCATAAATATTTGTTAAATAAATGAAGAGGGAGAAAAGGAGAATGAGATAGATTGTGAGTTAGGGTGGTATTTGAAAAAGCAATTGCTGCCTATTGTAACTACATATATAGTACTTACTCTTCCCTGCTGCTGTGGTTTGAATGTGTCCCCGTAAAATTTTTGTGTTGAGATTTGGTGAGCAATAATAGTATTAAGCACTATAATGGTATTAAGATGGTGGAAACATAATCTTACTATAGGATTAAAAAGCAGAGCTTGGGACCAGCAGTTGGCGTAATGGCTATGTCGCTGGACTCCCATATAATTGACCGTAGTTCGAGTCCCGGACCCAGTGGCTTAAACTCACACTGGAAGCATGTGTGTGAATACCCAAGATCCGGAGAAAATGGAGGAGAAAGGATTATGGACTGACCATCCCCCCTGGGAGGTGATTTCTCACTTTCTATCTCTCTGTTTCTCTCTGTCCTTCTGGCGAGTGCATGCGCCCTATAGCAAAAACCGCTCCAACAAAAAAAAGCAGAGCAGTGACTGAAACAAAGATCCAGACACAGACACAATGTGCCTGCTCTGTCTTACTATGTGATGTCCTCTGCCATATCATCCACCAGCATGAAGACCCTTACCAGATGTGACCCCTATACCTTGAGCATCTAAAACTATGAGTTAAAATAAACCTCTACCTCTATAAATTACTGAGTGTGGTATTCAGTTGTTAACATAAAAGCAGACTCAAATACCACCATTGTGATATAAGTCTCAAGCTGCCCAGCTGAATATTCAGTTCGTCCCTTGACCTGGGCAAGCTGGTCCATGTTCCAGCATCCATAACTCAGGGAACACCTCATCTTGGAGAGTCTTATTCTAATTTGTCTAAATCCTTGTCTGGTACCAATAGTGCTTTAAGTGGTGGCCCAGAGCCCAGACTAGGCCCCATATTGTCCCAATCCTCATAGCTCTTCTTCAACCACTACCTCATCCCTGCCCCAGACCCCTGAACATCCTAGGGAGACCCTGACCACCCCCATTTAGAATCTTCAGAATGAGCCACTACTAATGACCAGAGTGTGTAGGTCATGATAATAATAATCATAAAACTACTGATTTAAGGAAAGCTAATAACATAGATTTGGGATGAATCTTGATTTTAAAAATAAGATTCGCTTTAAGAGTATTTTGAAGACAATGAGCACATTTGAATCTTAAACAGATATTAGATAGTATTAAGAGAATTGCTAATTTCCTTAGGTATGACAATGGTATTTTGGTTATACTTCATGTCTTCATTTTTCAGAGATGAATGTGAAAATATTTAGGGGTAAAGTGTCATGATGTTGATAACTTTTAAAAGTTCAGCAAAAAATTAAAAATTAAATATACACACACATATACATAATGTATGTACACATATATCAAGATAAAAAATATAAAAGAAATGTTAACAACTGTTAAATATAGGTGGTGAGTGTAAGAGTATTTATCATACTATTTTTTCCACTCTTAGCTATGTTTGGAAATGTTCATAATTAATAGTCTTTAAATGCTAAACATATAATTCATTTTTAAATATGAACCTAGGCTTCTGAGAGCTACTTACTCAGGATGACACAGCTTGTCAGTGGCAGGTTGAGAGCCTAAATGTCCAGACTCCCAGTTCAGTGTTTTTCTCATCATATCCAGAATGCCCTTCCTTACATTTTTTCCAGCTCTGAAACAAAAGCTTCATCAAATTGATGAGTCAGGAAAGTGACAAAGGACACATTCCTCTGTCCCCAGTTCACTAGGAGTCAGGAATTTTTATCAATTTCAAACTGACCTACAGTGGACCAGTTTTCCTGGAGTCTATGGACCAGTTTTCCTGGAGTCTGCACACTTGTCATCATGAATGGGCCCCTTATGATTTAAGCCACTTAACAACAACAAAAGAAGGATGTATCTTTCGTTCTCATTATCTAAGATAAACCTCCAACAGGCATGTAGTTCACATACTTAAGGCCTCTGCCACTTTTGATCTCTTTTCTGTTTTGTTCTTGCCTCTTTCAGCCAAATCCTGATGTACACAGGCTCTGGTTCTAAATAGTCTGGGTTCAAACATAGCTCTAACACGTAGATGTACCTTAATGAAGTACCTTAGCATGGTACTTAACTTCTCTGTGCCTCAGTTTCATAATTTGTAAAGCAGATACAATAATAGTGTGGTAAACAGAATAACAAATCCCAGAGGCACCAACACCCTAACTCCTAAAACCTATGACACGTTTCCTTATGTTGAAAGTGAACTTTGTGGTGTTTAAGGTAAGAGACCTTGAGGTAGGAGTTTATTCTAGATTATCTCGGTAAACCAAACTGTCTTAGTCCATTTGTATTGCTATAACAGAATATATCAGACTGGGTAACTTATAAAGAACAAATATTTATTTGTTATGGTTGTAGAGGCTGAGAAATTCAAGGTCAAGGGGCCCTTACATGGCAAGGCCTTCTTTCTGCATCATCCCACAGTGGAAACCAGAAGGGTGAGAGCATGAGCACGAGACAAAGGAGCCAAATTCAACCTTCTATTAGGAGCCCACTTCTGTGATAATGCACTCCTTCAATGATGGCCTTAATCTATTCATGATGGCAAAGCCTTCTTGACCTAATCACCTCCTATAGGTCTCACTTCTCAACACTATTACATTGGGAATCAAGTTTCCAACATATGAAATTTGGGCATATATTCAAACCATAGAACCAGGAGACTCACATGAGTCCCTAAGAGCAAAAAGCATGTCCTCAGTTTTGTTCTTGCATCTTTTGGCCAAGTTCTGGTATACACAGGCTCTGGTTCTAACATAGCTTTAACACTTAGATGTACAACCTTAGCACGGTACTTAACTGCTCCGCCTTAGTTTCATCATGTTGATGTTATAATGGAAGGACTTACTGGCTAATTGTGGAAAATGACCTAAATATCCCTGAAAATTTATTTCATCATATTAAAACAGATACATGAATAGATATCATCAGAAAACACTGAAGGAGTCTTTCACAAACCTCAAAATTTCCGAGTTGCCACAGTTTTAGAAAGTAACAAGAAAAAGATAACATTTTCTT
Organism: Tupaia tana; assembly: GCA_026018925.1. Classification (NCBI taxonomy): domain Eukaryota; kingdom Metazoa; phylum Chordata; class Mammalia; order Scandentia; family Tupaiidae; genus Tupaia; species Tupaia tana. Next base: position 43,541,731 of record JAKSZU010000006.1, on the reverse strand, counting down.
AATTGCCAGAGTGTGTATGTACTTGCCACAGAGAGTCATAGGGACAGAAAGAGTGAGAGGGAGAAAGAACCCTCCAATGGGATGTGGTCATGCTGCAATCCCTTCTCTTCCACTTCTCCATCTTGTTGGGATTTTGAGTGCTCACAGGCATGTACAGCCACCCAGAGTGTCTTTCAAACCACCAGAGCTGAGATTTCAACCATGGTTAGCCATGTGAGATTTGGCTTCTTCCAACCAGTAGGCTATAGTACTGGCCTCGTAACTTCAACACTACATTTTATTTAATCAAATATATCTTTTTTTGTTTGTTTGTTTTTTGTTGTTGTTGTTGTTTTTGAGAGATTTTTCGCTATAGGGCGCGTGCACTCGCCAGACAGAGAGAGAGAGAGACACATAGAGACAGAAAGCAAGAAATCACCCCCCAGGGGGGATGGTCACGCCGCAATCCCTTCTCCTCCATTCTCCTCTCGGGATCTTGGGCACGCACGCACACGTGCCCGGCGTGAGTTTTAAGCCACCGGGTCCCGGACGCGAACCGCGGTCGACTACGTGGGAGTCCACAGACATAGCCATTACGCTAACTGCTGGTTCCCTAATCAAATATATCTTAAAATTGATCATTGTAACATATGATCAGTGTAATTTTATTATTTACTTATTTGCTTATTTATTTATATCAGTTTGTGGGAAGGAGAGAGAAGAGGAAGGAGAAATATTGGGTATTTTTGACAGAGGCTCATAATGTCCTGATTGTCCTGCCCCAGCCTCTCTCTCACTAAGACAATAGGTGTACACCTCTATACCCAGCCTGTTTAGATTGGGACGGGAACTGAATATGGGCCTCCAGTGTGAACTTAGCCTTCTGTAGCAGTGCCCTTCCACTTGTGCCACCACAGTTGGGCTGGCATAAAAATTATCAATGAGATTTTGTTTTCATACTAAGTCTTTGACATTGCTGAGTGTTTTACACTTACAGCTCATCTCAGTTTGGACCAGTGAAGAATCAGGGTTCAACAGTCTCATGTGTCAAATGGTTACTATTCTGAACAGTGCAGTTTCCAGAGCATTAAACAGAGGGCCCCTGGAGTAAGGGCCACCACACATAGGTGGCAGCAAAGGCATTATATTTAAAAATGGGGGTTCAGTAAAAGATTAAATCCTAAATGCTGGGCCTGTCCTCCTACCACGCCATCTTCCAGATCCTTCTTTACTCCATCAGTTTTCAAAGCTAGAAGACCAAGCTTATACCCTGAAGGCAGTTCTCAAGTACAAGCAGATAACCAAGGCTCACCAGATATTTGAGGAAAGTAGTGCTTAATATGAAACAAACAGGCCTGGCCTCTGTGGCAGAGTTGATAACATGATGGACTATGGAGCTGAAAGCCACGTGCCAATCACAGTTTGAGTCCCTGGCCAGGTCAGCCTGAAACTGCCAGGCATATGCATGCATGTTCCAGGATCTGGCAGGCATAAACATAAGGGAGTACTTGAAGCTAAGGTTTGTGAAGGGCTAGTTCATCAATTTTTGGATGATAGCTATTGATGTATCTATTCCAATTAATGATGAATACATAGAAAACTCAACAAATGAAAAGATAATCACTTTATCTTTTAAATATAATAATAAGTTTTAGGGATACAAAAAATATACACGACAGAAAAAGTACATGGTTCTGTGATGAACAGTGTTTACATAGTCATAACTGTGTGAACACTGAAGACTGACGTATGCCATCTTATGGAATAACAATACTGAGAGAATAAGGGAATAGGAAGTGCGTTTATGGGTGGGTGGTATAATGCTGTGAAAAAAAGTTAATTTTTTTTTAAATTTAGTCATTATGGAGAATGAAGAAGTAGCATTATTGGCATGTTAGTCAGAAATAGGAAGATAAGTATCAACAGAAAGAGTTACAATTGTGACACGTGGTTACCTCTGAGAGCTAGAATAGGCTGGGCATGAAGAACTCTCCTGGTTTGGGTCATTAGTCTTGCGGACTCTTCAACTAATATTACATGCAGTTAGAGCTTCCATCCAATAAACACTAAACAACAAAGCCAAAAATGTAAGGAAGATGCCGTGTGACCTCATATTGTGTTGCGTCTCCCCTGTTACCATGGCAGCAATGCAGCTAGCTGAAAAGAGTTGCAGAGAGCTTGGTGGGTCCCAGAGAAGCTTTTCTGTCAGCCTCCGGGCAGCAGTGACAGCCAGAGTACTTCTTGTTTCTCCTAGAAGCCTCCTCAAAGATGTGGCCATGAATAAAGCATTCAGGACTTTCACCTTCCTAAAGGCTCCCCCAAAAAAGGATGGGGAAGAACACAAAGAAGGGCTTTGTTTGGGTACAGGGAACAGTTCATTGGCAGAAATTGCCCTGAAATTAACTTCCTATTGCCTTAGGTCCCAAGATCCTGAGAAAAAAATTAAGTTCAATCTTTTTTCTTAACTATTAAAAAGTCAGTTTGTAATTAGGAATGGAACGAGGTTATCTGGGTTTAAAATCAGTTCCATGGAATCCTGGCTTGTCTAGCACATGAGCTGGGCATCACTGTTCCACCAAGCATGGGGATAGGGGAAGTTCTACCAGATACTCACTACAATGCTTTTTCCTCTGCCCTATGGGATTCCTACTCACCATCAGTATACAGTGAACAGGGAAGGGAAGATGGAGATGTCATTCCAGAGCAGGTTAGCTTGGAATCAGTGCTATGACTAGTGCTGCTGCTAACATACATTATAGCAGCAGAGGAGCAGAAGATCTCACTCCTTACTGCATTAAAGAGAGAAGACTTCAAGGCTGAGGTGAACTTAGAAGTATATGCAAGTTTTTTTTTTTTTTTTTTTTTGGAGAGATTTTTGCTATAGGGTGTGTGCGCTCGCCAGACAGAGAGAGACATAGAGACAGAAAGTGAGAAATCACCCCCCGGGGGGATGGTCACACCGCAATCCCTTCTCCTCCATTCTCCTCTCGGGATCTTGGGCACACACGCACACACGCCCGGCGTGAGTTTTAAGTCACCGGGTCCGGGACGCAAACCGCGGTCGACTATGTGGGAATCCAGCGACATAGCCATTATGCTAACTGCTGGTTCCCAAGTATAAGCAAGTTTTCATTGACAAAAATGTTGGGGAGGAAAACCTTCTAGCCAGTGAGAAGAGACGAATAAAAATACGGGAATTTGAAAAGACAAAATTCAACTCAGGTGCCAACTATGCGCCGTTGTCAATATCAGCCTTGTGTAATAAGGACCAAGCTTTCCCTCCTGAAAAGCTGCCCAAGGACACATATTAGCCTGCCTAATGCAAAATCTGCACTTCCCCACCATGCAAGGCTGCACCAAATTATTATTAAGGAAATAATTTGGGGTTACCCCAAGCCAGACAAAACAAAAAACAAAAACTCAAGTGCAATAGTTTATTTTGAAATTAATTCCAGGAAACTTTGGTAAGGGAGTAGGGAAATGAGACAGGAAAGAGCAGAAAATTGATAAAGAGTTCATTATTAAGCAAGCAGCCACTGTAGGTAACTGGAGCTAACTCCTGTTAGGAAATCCTGGGGTACAGTATATAATATGCACCTCAGGGTTATCCATTCTTAAGGGGGTGAGAGAGCAGGATAATTATGTACTGCTGCTGTTGATTAAAGGATGCTGGGAAGGGGACGTTAATTCCCCAGCACATTACTCACCTGCCATACAGGTGACAGGTAAGTAGTGTGTGCCAGAGAAAGCTCACAGGCAAAGAAACACAACTACTGGGTGTGCGCAGATGTGGCCCGACATGGTAAGGGCTGGGGAGAGGACCAGTGGAAGTTCCAAGAAGGTGTTCCAGGTCTGTTTGTTCTCTTCACCACTGAGTATATTCACTGCCTGACACATAAATGTTCATGAGAGGAAAGAAGGGGGCTGCTGGAAGAGCTGCCAAAGCAGGACTACAGCACAGCACATCCCTGGCAGACGAGAGAAGAGGCCAGAGGAAGAGAAAGAAAGTCTCGAAGACTGTCCATATGCACTGGAGAGCTCCTGAAACTGTGACAGCAGGAGCAGGACATGCTCCAAGTAGACTCACAGGCAGACAGATCGGACATTCCGTTCTAGTAAAGACAGAGCAAAAAGTAAAAGATTGACATTACTGCTGAAAGTTTTTAAAAAATATTTTAAAAATTATTTATTTAATTTTTACTTATTATTCTTATTTTAAATTTGCTATAGGTGCTCACCAGAGAGAGAGTGAGAAAGCAAGCCGCCAAGTCCTGGACTTGGACTATAGTCAGCCACGTGGGAGTGTCCTAACTACCATTTCAATATTTTTTAAGTTCTCTCAGTTGCTCACAAAGAAAAACAACTGCTGAAGTTCAGCAGCCTTCCATCTGTTTCTTACTCCTGGTCTGAAGGTGCAAAGAGTAGCCCTTTCTAGGAGACTCGAGAACACAAGGACAGAGGGTGACAGGGGCCTCTGATGACAGCCAGGTTCCCCAAACTGGCAAGATCAATGAGGAAGCAGCAGGAGCTGCTTGGTTGATCCAAGAGTTTCCTCTGGTATGAGAGCCGTTGCACTTCAGCCACACCATTTCCCCCTCGCTGCAAAACCAGAACATAATCCAGTGACTCTCAGGAATGAAACAGTGAACAGACTCTGAAGTGAAGCAGAATCCCTGTGTGGGCATTGGACTTTTCTATATCATCTCCCTAATAGGCAATAAACACAGGGTCCCCCCAATGAACTACAAATCCCGATCTATTTTCCACAATTCAGAAATCCCAAAGCTCTGAACACTGATTTTTATTCATAAATTTGTACAAACTTATCTGACCTCAAAACTGTACCTTCCCGTGTATTAATTTATATTCTTCCTTTTTAATCTCACTTTGGGTGAAGATTTACTCATTTTCCTCTAGAAAAAAATCACTAGTATAAATTCTAAAACACATTTTGCTTTTAAGATATTGGATAAGGGATTAGGATTAGGAAGTTGTTTTATTAAAGCTGAGATTTCGCCTCTTAAATTGAACTATTCACCATACTTTCATTGGAGAGCTCTTCTACCTGCTGTACTGCCCTTGGTTGTCAGAGATTATCCAAAACAGACTGTTCACTTAGGAGACAGGCAAGGGTACACTTGGGTACACTTTCTGAGTGCCTAGCGGGGCTTAGTTTGGCTCTAAAGGGAGGAGTGTGCCGCCCTCAGCCAACGAAGCCCCACCAACTGGTGTGGGAACTAGCTCTAATTTGAAAAGCATTAAAGACTAATTGACTTCCCACATAAAGACCTCTTGTATTTATTAGAAATGCATGTTTCTGGGACCAGCAGTTAGCGTAATGACTATGTCCCTAGACTCCCATGTAGTCGACTGGGGTTCGAGCCTGGACTCGATGGTTTAAACTCATGCCAGGTGCCAACTGCCAGGCGTGAACGTGTGTGTGCCTAAGATCCCAAGAGGAGAATGGAGGAGAAGGAATTGCACCGTTTCTTGTTTTCTGTCTGTCTCTCTCTTTCTGGCAAGCACACGCACCCTATAGCATAAACCTCTCTCTAAAAAAAGAAAGAAATGCATGTTTCTCCCCAGAATAGCACAAGATGAATCCAGAAATTCCCTTATTAAAGTAATTTAACCAATTTTTTTTCATCCCAAACAAAATCAAAGGTAAGCACCTGAAGGAAATGTTTGCAACGTGATTAATCCTATGAGCTAATAATGATAACGTGACACTAGACAATCTGTGATCGGATGCCAGATTTGACATTTTCTAGCTGTATGGCCTTCTAACCTATCTCAGTCACGTATATAAAATACTAGAAATAACAATACTACTTACCTAATAGGTTTGATGTGAGGATTCAAAGAGAGAAAGCATTTAAAATCCCACGTAAGTACTCACAGAATGTTAGCCTTTATTATAATATTATTAAAAGAATTCTTAAGGGGGCCAGGGGGTGTAGAGTGGTAATACAACTAGACTCACATGAGAAAGGTCTTGGGCTTATGTCCCAGGACCTCTCTGAGCACGCTGGGTACAAATGTTCATGCCAATGTACACGCACATGTACTGAATATACTCAGGACCGGGTGAGCCTGGGGGCGGGTCACGGCATGAGGACCCTGCTGGGGTGCCTTTCTCTCTGCCTTCCTTTCTCTTTCGAGGAAGAAATGAATAAACTTGTAAAAAATTCTTAAAAACATTAGAACAACATGAGTACTATGAGGAAAAAATATAGGCAAAGGACAAATGGAAGCAATTTAGAAAAATAAAAAGTGGTAAAAAAAAAAATATGTGAAAGAAAAGCCAGCCTTACTAGTATTCAAAGAAATACAAATCCAAACGACTTGTTACCATTTCCCCTTATCTAATCGGAATACCTATGCCATTATATTGCTGTAAGTGGGCCAGAAAATGTAACTGTGTAAAATATGAGGGTCTTAACTAATACCCCTGAACCTGCTCTAGCGGACTAATCCAAAATTGTCACTATTGCAGGATTCTAGTGAACCTACTCTTCGGAAAGAGGCAGCCACATTCCTACAGATGACGCAGAAATCAACACACCTTTTCCAAACACCAGCTGACATTGTGTATTGATGACCTTAAAAAGTTTATTAGGCTGGCCCTGTAGCACAGGAGGTAAGCACTGCACCGAGGAAGCCAGATCTAAATGGCTCACCAGGACTTGTGTACTGGCCCTGGTAACTTAAGGGAAAAAAAGCTTCCTGATGCAGAGACAGCAATATATTCTTAAGGAAATAATGAAAAGTCACACAAAGATTCATGATTAAGTATGTTAACTCCAGTATTATTTAATAGTTCGAACGTCAAAAATAGCCTAAAGGTTCAAAAGTAGGACCTGACTTAAATGAGTAACAAAACATTTACTAACTTGAATGGGATTCTAAAGCAAAATTAAGGCTATAAATAGTGAGATTATTAGGATTTCTATATTCTTCCTTAGACACTTTTTTTTTCTAGGTTTTCTATGAGAAATTGTTACTTTTATAATCTGAAATACTAAAAATTGGTGTGAAACAATCTTGAGAACAGTAACAAAAGCAAATATCTACTCAATCTATGTGTAGAGTATTACAGCAGGTACAACAAACAAAGATGATATTGCTTGCTTAGCAAGAAATCAGAAACACCATTTTGCAAGGAGAGTTAGTTTCTTTTTTCTAATAAATGTCAATAGCAGGGCTTCTCAAAGTGGTCCTCTACCTGCATCAGACTCTCTAGAGTACTTAAGTTCTGCAGATGGCAGAGTGGTTACATTGCTGGACTCCCACATAGTCAACTGCAGTTCAAGTCCAGGACCCAGCGGCTTGAAACTCAAGCCAGGCATGTGTACGTGTGTGCCCGAAATCCCAAGAGGAGACTGGAGGAGAAGGTATTATAGTGTGGACATCTCCCCTGGGGGTGATTTCTCACTTTCTGTCTCTCTCTCTCTGTCTCCCTGGTGAGTGCATGTACCCTATAGTAAAAATCTCTCTCTCTCTCTATCCAAAAAAAAAAGGATGAATCTCTGGAGTACTTACAAAATAGAGACTCCTGGGCCAACCTCTAGGCCTGTAGAAGCAGATTCTCCAGGGGTAAAGGCCCAGGAATCTCTACTTTATCCTCACTCCCAGGTAATCTGGATGGGCAGGCATGGTGGAGCAAAAGGAAGGAACTGCAGTTAGAGATGAAGATGTGAAACCATTTCAGGTGTGAAGTCCAAAGGAAGTAGGTCAAGAGGCAAGAAATGGGTGTGTGAAGAGATTAGGACTGACTAAACAAGGTTCTTCATTCCAAAGATGATAAGGCCTTCCTACATGAAAGAATAAGGCCTTCCTACATGAAAGAAGGATCCTTTTGTAAAACATTTGACGTGATATCCTCAGGACTGCAGATTGCTTTCATTGTGTGGTGACCTGGTGGGAACATCAGGTATCGCTTCTGCTCCAACTGTGCAGGTGAGGGTAGCTGGGGTGCGCATTGCCCTTTTATAGAATGAGAGCACCAGGAAGAGTACCTGATAGAACATTTGAATCCATACCAGCACCTTGATGTTGAAAATCCAATCCAGAGTTGGGAATTTACTTGGATTGAGTATCTCATTATGGCTAATAGGGAAATACAGAGTTTTTGCCATGGGGTGGACACCACCACATCTGGGAAATCTGGAGTTTTTATTTCTGTTAGGAAATATGATTTTGAAAATAAGATTGCATCCTTTTCAGAAAAAAATTTCTCTAATGTTTGTGAATTATCTGTATTTAAAATACAAAACAACCATAAAAGTTGATCAACTATGCAAGAGGTAACTTCTGAAGATGTTTATTATCTTTATAGTGACCATAGTTTCACAGGCACACACATGTCAAATTCTTCAGACTGAGGCCACATGGGAAAGGTCCTTGTTAGTCTTGAGATCTCTCCAAGTAAGCTGGACACATGATTGCCCATGATTCAGGGTTGGCTGGAAACTGGGGTGTGGATTGTAATGTCAGGATTCTGTTGGGAATGCTATTTGTCTCCCTTTGTCTCTCTTTCTCTCTCTCTCTGTTTCTCTCATTCATGGAAGAAATAAATTAATTAATTTTAAAAAAAGATTGGAGCCCAGCCTTAGTGGTGAATTGCACTGCGAGGAACCAAACAGCCAACCACAGCCCAGGATCCCCATTCAAGTCACCTGAAATATGCCAGATACATGAGTGTGTGCCCGAAATTTCATGAGTTGGAGAGCTAGGAGAATGAAATTCTGGCATAATGATGCCCTGTCAAGAATGCTTCTCTCTTACTCATGCACATGTATGTGTTCTCTATAGTGAATAAAATAAACTTAAGCAAAAGAAAATCATCTAACTGTATACTTTAGATATATATACTTCGTTATATGCAAATTATACTTCAAAAAGTTGTAAAAAAATAATAAAAGGAAGAGGAAAGAAGATGAAGAGGACTTAGAGGTCATTTAAAACAAAAAGATGTTCAATTACAAAGCATATCTTTACCAAAACACACCCAATGATTTGACCTGCAGCAGAGTAAAAGGGGGCATATCTTAATGCAATATCAATAAATTTCTAGCACTCTCTCACACCATAGGGCAGAAGCCATGTCTGAGAGCTCTGTCTCCCCACCACCGAGCTTCATCCCTTCATGCCTAAGGATTCTGGGTAACTGAACTGTTCTTCCCATCCCCTGGCTGTGGAACGATAATGGTCACATCAACTTCACATTCATGGTTTTGAGTCCACCAGAGAAGGTACAGAAAGCACCTGATAGACTGGTCCAAGCAGATGTTTAGTAAGTGCCCATTTCTTCTAATGTACCCTTCAAGGTGTCTCTTGAAAGATCAAACATGTGCAATAACAATCTCTGGTTGCTCAAAACACTTTTGAAACATTTTTTGGAACTTCCTGCTGTTCGCTTACCGGCTGCAGTGACTTGGAAGAAAAGCACCTGAAAGTCTTTTCACTTCCCTGTAGAAGAGTTTTTCAGACTTTGTTGACAGCCAGGCACAGTAAGAGACATGCATTGCCTGTGATCTGCTCATGTCTGTATTTGTATCTGTTTCTATATCCACATCTACTATAACTATATAACTAAAACAAACATTTTCTGAGAAAGTGTTTTACTTTTTTATTATATATATCAGGTACCATCTGTTTTACTGTACTTTTTTTAAAGGCTAATCACAACTGATGAGATTGATTTCACCATCCATTAATACGTGATGAACTGCACTCTGGGACGTTAGTGTCAAACCTAAACATCACATGAGACAGGTACTTTCAATACAAATTCCTAGGCCTTAATCTCAGAGAGCTAGTGGGGAACAGAGAATATTTATTTTAACAAATCCTCCAAAAGATTCTAATGCAGTGGCTAGAAAACCACACTTTGCGGACCAGTAAGTGGCATAATGGTTATGTCATTGGACTCCCACGTAGTTGATCAGGGTCTGAGTCCTGGGCTCTGTGGCTTAAAACTCATGCTGAGCTGCGTGCGCATGCATGCCCACCCAAGATCCCGAGAGGAGAATGGAGGAGAACGAGATTGCAGCATGACCATCCCCCTTGGGGTGATTTCTCGCTTTCTGTCTCTCTGTCTCTTTGGTGAATGCACATACCCTATAGCAAAAATCTCTCTTAAAAATTTTTTTTAAAAAAAGGAAAAGAAAACCGTATTTTGAGGCATTCTCTGTTTTAGTACTTTGATGTACTACAAGATCTATAAATCTGAAAATATTGTTTCCTATACTCCCTTTCCAGATATGATTTAGGCTAAGCTTCATGTGCATGCACAAAGATTTGATGACAAGTGTTTGGTGGAGGCTGTGTCTGCCAATTCTGTTGGCAAGCTGGGTCATGAAAGCTTTTGGCTTTTCTGCCTCTGCATAGGCAAAGATGGCTTTTGGTATTGATAGGCAAGGTGTGAAACACCCATTTTGTTGATGTTGATTGTAGCAGGTATGTTATAATCCCAGCATCTGCAGCAGGAAAGGCCGCTTCCTGACTCGGGAGGCTTCTCAGTGGCAGCCATGGTGGCAGTGATGGTGTGGTTCAGCAGCTGGCATTTTCCCAGAAGGCCTAGCTCTGGGATACAGTTTTGGGAATCATTCCTGGAAACACAACCTACAGTTTGTTCTCCAATTTCCATTATTTCATACTTGAACTAGCTAGAGTGGATTATGCCGTCTGCTTCCAAGCCTGAAATGACATTCCAGCCACAAGACTAGTCCAACCATATTATGGTTCTAGCTCTTTTTATTTTTTTACTCAAACTGCTTTCAGCTGTATGCCTATCTGACATGGTAGTTACAAGTCAAAAAAATAAATAAATAAACCTAAAAAACTGTCCTTAGAAGATAAATATATTTCCTACTATCAAGACTGCCTAATAAAAGTTGATGCAAATATCTTTTAGCAATCACACATAATTGGAAACATTACATCGCCTCCAAAGGTGACTCTGTTTAAAAGAAAAGTACTCACTAGGATTTAAGTGTTCTGTTGTTTGTTAGGAGGTTAAGACATATCTGTTTGGTATCCATAGGAGGAAACAGAAGTAGCACAGAGAGAGATAATACAGCATATCTATCTCTAAGGAGTCTCCTCTCTCATGGGCTTCTAGTCAGATTTCTCAACCAAGAGTTACACTCGTGGAGGTAAGTGCTCTAATGAAGTATGCACGAAGGACCATCACTTGGCAATCCTCATAGCGCCCAGGAGTAAGTGCCTAGAGGAGTCAATTCCTCAACCTCACTTTCCTCTCCTACAGCCTGAATCCAAATTCTCACTCCTACAAACTTAATGTAAACACTTAATATCTCTTTGTTCTTAATGGTAATGATGTTAAAAGGATCCTGATAGCAAAAGGCCTGTAGGGAGTTATCTAGTAGAGATCAATAGGTTTATGCCAGGTTAATGTGTAGGGCATCTGAGTACACAAAAAATTAAATCAACCTTATCTCTAAAAGCCAGAGAAAAGTCAAATAAATGAGCTCATTGCAGTTGAAGTATCATTTTTATATTACATAGTTCTTAATGTACAGTATTACGAGGTTCATGGTGGCAAACCTACCTAGTCTATTTTTGTCTAGAGAATTGGATTCTGGAAAAATCTGATCATTGCAAAGTCAAGTTGGTACTCTGGTACCAGGAAAACATTAAAATGAAGAAAAATTACTTCATTGGCTAAAGTTTTAACAAGAGATGCCAAAAGAAACCAACAAAGCCTTGGCTATTTTAACTCAATTTATTTTTTGAGCTTAGTAGATAGACTATGGTACTGCCCTAGTTACTTTTTATTTTTCTTTCTAGACTCACTCTCCACTCTTTTCCATACTGATCCGTGTTCTTTATGGATTGCTCACAAAGTTAACAGCTGAAGAACACACAGGGTGAGCTGGGATAGATGGTTTCCTCTTACTCCTCCAGATTCACTGTCTACTGTGCTCTGTTTATGGACACTTATAGACCATATCAACAACCTCCTTTGTTCTGTGGCTCTGGTTAGAGTCTCAATGAAACGTACTGGCTGAGATTGGAGGAAGAGAGGAAGGTGAAGTGAGACATTAACTCTCCCAGCTCTTCCTGCAGGGCTCTGAGTCCCAGAGACCATGTTCCTCCATTTAAGGCCAAGCTCCTGTCAGCAGGCAGTTCTCCTTCACAGCTTCCAGTATCTATTCCTTCTCTTTCCAAACTAAAGGTGTCAACAACGCTACATGGATAGTGATCACCATTCCTTGTTGCTTTCTCTTAACTCAATAAGTCTGTGTAAATCATCCCTTCACTAGACTCTCTTCAATATTCCCGTGTGACTTTGTTGCTGGTGTCCAGTGGAGATCCTAACTGAAAGTTTATTGTTTAGAGAAAGTGTGATCAGTATTGCTGATTTGTCTGCCCTTGACATAACTCAGCTCAGCCTGTAAAGGAGCCTACCAGAGATTTGCTCTATATCCAATGATATGGTCCTGTTTCCAATGTGGTCACTAAGGGTTGGAGTCATTAGTGCGACATCAGTTTCAGTTAGGAGGATTGGTGTGAACCAACCAGAAAGCCAATTCACCTGAGGGTCAACCCTCTTACCTCCAAGAGCCTGAGGCTTTACCGTTCCCAGACTTCACATGTGCTGCCAAATATAAGGTATGAGAAAGGCTTCTCTTTAGATTCTGCCTTTTCACTAAAGCTATGTCCTTATCCAGTTAATTAGAGCTATGACACTCAAAGTCTAGGGACCACTACTGTTGTGCAAAATCATAATGCGCTTACCCCAGAATAAATCAACATTAGCTGATAGACTGCTTTTCACCCTCCTTCGACCCTCAGTAGCAAGACTTTCCTGATGAAGAAAGCAGTGTTTTAATTTACATTCTTGCATAAGTTCTTGTTCTCATCACAGACTGGGAACAAACATTCTCAGACTGGTATTTGGGTACTTAGAGTAGCACAATCCTGAATTTGAGCACAATCCTGAATCAGAGTGAAATCAGGCCTAGGCAATAAATAGGTCAGCATTTCCCATGCTGTGCTCCATGGAATCCTAATTGTATAAGATGCTCTGTCTCTTTTTTTTTTTTTTTTTTTTTGGAGAGGTTTTTGCTATAGGGCGCGTGCGCTCGCCAGACAGACAGAGAGAGACAGAGCGATAGAAAGCAGGAAATCACCCCCCAGGGGGGATGGCCACGCCGCAATCCCTTCTCCTCCATTCTCCTCTCGGGATCTTGGGCATGCACGCACACGCGCCCGGTGTGAGTTTAAGCCACCGGGTCCGGGACTCGAACTGCGGTCGACTACGTGGGAATCCAGCGACATAGCCATTACGCTAACTGCTGGTCCCGATGCTCTGTCTCTTAAAACTGGGAAATGCTTAGAAACTCACAAAGTATATGACCAGGTTCTGGTAAGTCCTGCAGAAAAATAATTTTATTTTTGTTTAGCATAAAATTTCTCATGCTCATGTGAAATGATTTTATCATGTCATAGCTATTACCATTTGTGAAATTAGTATTCTGCAAAACGTTCTTTGGAAATGCTCAGCCAGTTGGTTTCTAGAGTCTCCTGGGAGAATTTTTATCTTCTCAGGACCTCTGTTTACCTAGCTATCAATTAATGTCTAACACCTGAATAGTGCAAGTATTTTCATGTGAATTTCTTTAATGAGTCCTTAATTGTGCTGTAAGGAACAGGACAGGAATGAAAAATCTCAGGCTTCACAGGAGTAAATGGAGAGAGAGACAGATGATATGACTTGCTCAAAGTCACACAACTTGTAAAAAGTGAAGCTAGAATGAGAAACCCAAATCTTTGAACTAAAAATTCTATATTTCTTGCTATAATTCATTAAATTTTTGAGCTGAAAGGAATCTTAGAGGATAGTATAGCTAACCAGGAAAAAAAAATTACTCATTGCTAATTCAGTTCTGATACATTTAATGTATAACTAATGTTGAAATGTATTTAAAACGTGTGTTGTTTAAACTTTTTCTTTACATCATTTGACATCTGCATATTGGAAACAGCTTTCCAATGTCCTAGTTACTCACAGACTCAGAGACTAGGTCAGATTCTCCATCTAAAGTGAAGCAGAAGATAGGAACTAATGTCACAGACACTGGACCTCTCAGTTTGTTCACAGAATAAGGCTTGTCACTGGGGAGAGAGCATGAGCACTCAATATTTATATTCTATAACTCTGAGGCACAGAAATAAAAAAGGGTTGTAAGATTTAAAAGTACTTGACTGACATGATTATATCATAGTCTATTATTACATAATTTATAGTCTATCATTGCATAGTCAACTAAAAAAGAAGGGAGTGGAAAAAAATAAGGGAGTGTAATTACTTCTTCATTTTTAGAAATACTATGATATAATCCGATCATGATATTCTCTATTCTGTATGTGTATGTGTGTGTGTGTGTGTGTGTGTTTTAGCCAGATTTTAATCTAGTTAAATGATCCATCCCTTTATTCATTTGTTCATTCACTAAGTATATATTTAAGTACCTGCTTTAGGTCAGTTAATGTGCTTCAACTGAAGAAACAATGAATAAGGCTCATTTCTCACCCAAGACAAATACAAATCATCGCTACCATCATCAAGCATGTACTGAGCATCTTGTGTGGGAGGAGTTGGTCTTGGACACGTGAGAGATCTCTAATGAGGCAGACAATGGCAGAATCTTGTTTTCCAAGGGCTCAGTCTCCTTGAGAGACAACCACACCCAAAAAAGGCTAAGTGACATTGTGCAATACTAAGTGCCAGTTGAGTGGTATGAAAAGTTAAGTGCAACCAGCATTCCAGGGGTAGAGAGATCATTCTTGGTCCAGGTAGGTGGGATGCCGTCAGAGTGGCATAGTTGTGGCCAAAGTTAATAATAACTCTATTATAAACCACAGCATTGCAAGGAAGAAGGAATACTTTATCTGAGAGAATAAAATCGTTTTGGTTTAAATTGACCTCATGGAAATAAATCTAGCACTTAAAGAATTTTAGTTTTTATTTATGTCATGAGGATTCATTCGTGGATGTCTGCTTCCTGAAACAGGAAACTTGTTTCTCTAGACTTTAGTAACCTTGGATCAGAGAGTTGAAAGTTTATAATATTTTGGACAGCTATTCAACATTAATTGTATTTGGCATTTTTTAAATATGGAAGATTACCCTAAACTGGATGGTTTAGATTACATTGTTATCTCTGAGAAGCTTTTCTCAGGTAATAACCATGTGTTGCCTCTCTAATCATATAGAGGATGTGGATTTTTCTCTCGTCACTGAAAATGACACCCTCTCCTGCAGTGAAGAAATATTAATACTTGGTTTCTCATCCTAAAACAGGGTAACAAAATCTAATCCCCTTTGTGATAAATTACAAACTTAAAAATGTCATTGATAGAGGTATTTTTCCATCTTTGTTTAAAAGTTTAGGCATCATATCCTATTAGTTTTAGAAAAATTATGAAAATGTTATATAAAATTTCTATTTATGTGGTTACTTTCTTTTTTATTTTTTTTTTCCAGAGATTTTTACTATAGGGCATGTGCACTCACCAGAGAGACAGAAAGCAAGAAATCACCTTTCAGGGGGAATGGTTATGCCACAATCCCTTCTCCTCTATTTTTCTTTCAGGATCTTGGGCACACATGCACAGGCACCCAACATGAGTTTTAAGCTGCCAGATCTAGGACTCAACTGTGGTCGACTACATGGAAATCCAGTGATATAACCATTATGCCACCTGCTAGTCCCCTGTAGTTATATTCTTAATGGAAAATCAGGTCCATGCTTAGTGAGGGTTTTAAATTTTATTTAAGTTCTTAGGACCATGCAGAGCTAATATTTAACCTTATTTGACCTTAACCAACACAATAAGCCTGCAAATTTATGAAACTAATAAATTCTTCTTGACTTCCCTGGAATTTCCATGCAGAATACCACAGGATTTGGCCATAGATAAAAAAACTAATGGTTTCTTCTTCTCTTCCAATAGGAACTTCTAAAAATCCAGGTGAAATTTTTTTTTAATTTTTCTTAAAAATCCCAAGAACTAGAGCTAGCAGGTGGTATGGTGGTTTAGGTACTGGACTCCCACATGGCTGACCTCAGTTCAAGTGCCAGACGTGGTGGTTTGAAAATCACACGAGGCACTTGTGCATGTGTGTCCAAAATCTCAAGAGGAGAATGGAGGAACAGGAAGTGCAGTGTGGCCATGCCCCCTGGGGTGTGATTTCTCACTGTCTCTGTCTTTCCCCAAGGAACACACATGCCCTATGGCAAAACAAATAAATAAAATTGAAGATCTAAGAAGGTAGTGAAGACTTAAACTATTAAACAGTGAAAGACAAAATCTCAAGGAGATTTTGCACATGAAGCTACTTGACCCCAACAGCATTTTGCAAACCTGAAGAAATATGCAAAACTGAAGTGTTGTTTTGGTGGTTTCACAAAATAAGTAGGAAGAAGTCAAAGCCTGGACCCACCCCAAATGGGGAGTCCTATTCTTCCTTATACCTATTAAACTGGGGTCCAAAGGACTCTGCTTTCTGGGAAGGGGTAAGTCTGAAGTAAATTAGCCCTTGCATGGAATTACAGCCCAGTTTGCATCATCTGGATGGTCCCAGGAACCTCAAGTCCTGAACTTGAGCAAAGGTAGTCCCTTCTTAGTAATGTTCCAGGAACAAATAAAAGTAAACTCCAGAGAAAAACTTTAAATAATCTCAGACATCAATTATTTCTAAATTATTTTTCAAATAGAATGGAGAACCCATAGTCAAATAGGATTGGTTGCACAAACAAGACAATGTAAGTTGAACCAGTAGAAAAAACAGACAATAGAACCAGACTACAAAGACTTCAAATATTAGTATTATAAGACACAGACTACAAAATACTTCTTTACTATGTTTTAAAGAAATATACACATATCTCCAAGGAACAAGACACTACAAAAAGACCAAAAGCACCATCCAATTTTTATAAAAACAAACAAAAAATACTTTCAAACAATTCTAAACACCCAGCAGAGATGTTCCTTACAGACTGAAAACTCTGTATAACTGATACTCATATGAGCCTGGATAGCCTAAGTGAGAAGTGGGCAGACCTTACCGTTGAAAGATTAGTAACTTCCCCACCCCAGCTTCTGGTCCCAGTGTTGCCCTCTAGGAATAGCCTATCAATCTCTCTTCCCTCCTAAACTTGTGGATTTAGATAAGAACAGTTAAACATTTTTACCTTTTAGGTCACAGTTCAGGTAAACCAAGAATATACACTAGGAGTTCTAATAAATATGGGGGTCTTCAATAAGTTCATGGAAAATGCATTTTATGATGCATGGATTTCAAAATTTTCTTGTATCAAAATAAACTTGTACTTTAATTTGTTTTTCCATAATTGTTTTGAAGTACCCTCATATCTTGTCAAATGTGAGGGGAAAAATGATCTATTCCTACATTCATCTTCCTATATTTATCTCAGAAGTGAGAAAAATAAAATTCCTATAGCTTTCACAGAAACCCTTTTCCCATCACTCCTTCAGGTCCACATTACTCAATGTAAAAGATGCCATGAGCCACAGCTCACATCTCCCTTCAAGAATAAAAGTCTCATTCCCATAAGAAGTGCTGAAGACCAGCTTCTTCAGCGTTCACCAGAACCGAGATTGCCTCAGCCGAAGAGAGCCCCTTGATCCAAGTCACACACACTTTCTGAGGTGACCCATTATCAATGACTGATCAATGAAGGTTATAAAGTCTTGGCCAATTCTCAGTGACCTCATCCCAACTTGGGCTGAATACTCTGAAATGTATTCCATCTTCAAACTCCCTGTGAGATCATCTGACACTTCTATTGAGATGACTTCAGCACTCAGAAGCCCCATTGGGCTAAAAGCTTCAGCTGCTACTTGAACACTTTGGCTCCTTGTGTCAAAGGACAGGTGGAAAGAAATCACCACATTGGCAGGGGTAATTACCCCTGCTGTTACACAATGAGCACAGAGGAATAAACTTGCCATCTATCTAATTAATTTGAGTGCCTTCTGGTATTCCTTTTCTTAATTTGACAGTAAAAAGACAATGCAGCAACCTGGTCTGAGAAGGTTCTCTGGTCTGAATGTTCATGTCCCCCACCCCCAATTTATATGACGTGAGGAGGTGAGACCTTTAGAGGTGATTAGGTCATGATGACTCCACTCTTGTGAATGGGATTAGTGTCCTTACAAAAAGGACTGAGAGAACTTTTTAGCATGTTTCCCTTTCCACTATGTGACCATGCAGCAAGAAGCACCAACAGTGAAGCAGCGGGCAAGATTTCAGCAGACACCAAACCTATAGGCAACTTGATCTTGGAATTCCCAACCTCCAGAACTACAAGCAATAAATTTCTGCTGTATATAAATTACCCATTTTAAGGGATTTTGTTATGGCATCCCAAAAGAACTAAGACAGAAAAGCATGGTGGTCAGGGGCTCAGACAATTCATGGTCTGAGTTATAAGCCACTAAATTCAGCAAAGAAGTTAGCCAAATGTGAAGGATATCTAGAATATGAAGGTGAGAAAAGGAGGGGAAAATGAGTATTCAGTTTGGCCCTGGGACTAAATGTAGCTATAAGGGCTATAGTTCATTCCACTGACCTTCCTCACTTAAGTCTTCACAAGAGTACAGACTCACGGGACCAGCAGTTAGCGTAATGGCTATGTCGCTGGACTCCCACGTAGTCGACCGCGGTTCGAGTCCCGGACCCGGCGGCTTAAACTCACGCCGGGCGCGTGTGCGTGCGTGCCCAAGATCCCGAGAGGAGAATGGAGGAGAAGGGATTGCGGCGTGGCCATCCCCCTTGGGGGGTGATTTCCTGCTTTCTATTTCTCTGTCTCTTTCTGTCTGTCTGGCGAGCGCACGCGCCCTATAGCAAAAACCTCTCAAAAAACAAACAAACAAACAAACAAACAAAAAAAAAAAAACAGAAAAAAAAAAATGTAAGAGTACAGACTCACTAGAATCCAGGAAGAACTTCTGTAGAACCTGCCAAAGCCATGGGTCAAAGTAGAGCACTATGTGGACTATGATGAATGTTGTCAGGGTCAACCTAGGTCACCCTTCAGATATGAGGCATATACTTCCCCAACTGCTGGGACAGCCCTAGGAAATCAGATCCTATGGTGCCTGCCTCAGCTGAAGAAAGCCACCTAGTTTAAGGTCTCATCTCCTTCCTGGGTGGCCTCTATCTAGTGACTAACCAACATAAGTCTGTAGTCTTTTGCCTCATCTTTCTCATGTGGGGTACCTCAAAAGATGATTTCACCTTTGAACTCCCTGAAGAGTTGACTGTGTATTTTATTAAAATATCCAACATTAAAATTCAACTTCTCCCTTGGGACCAGCAGTTGGCGTAATGGCTATGTCACTGGACTGCCATGTAGTCACCCATGGTTTGAGTCCTGGACCCAGTGACTTAAACTCATGCCGAGAGCATGTGTGCATGCCCAGGATCCTGAGCGGAGAATGGAGGAGAAGGGATTGTGGCATGACCATTCCCCTGGGGAGTGATTTCTTGCTTTCTGTCTCTCTGTCTCTTTCTGTCTTCCTGGCGAGTACACACACAACCTATAGCAAAAACCTCTCAAAAAAAAAATTCAACTTCTCCCTGCACCTAGTCCTGTTTTCTTCTCTTCTATAGGTATTCTTCAAGAGCACTTCATAAGTCTTCTACACACCAATATCTGTGTTCAAGTCTATTACCCAGGGACTCTGCCTGTGACACTTGAGTTTTTGTTGATTTAAGCCTCTGTACCTTATAGGGGTCCAAATATTTTTCTTCAGTGGTTCTCTAATTGTAAGAACCTTACCTAAGTGGCATCTTCATTCTTTCTATCAATCTGGACAACCTTTCAGGGAATTTCTTGAAAATCATTCTGCAAGGAACATCAAGATTTAGTATATGCCCTACTAAACACATTCCCCAGTCCCTCTCATATTTAACAATGACTTCAGAAAAAAACAAAAAAGTCCAGATTCTTAGCAGAGGAAAGCTGGTACCCTTCTTCTTTCATGGCTGAAAACACTCAACTGTTCAAAGTATTTGCATTTTAGCTTTCTTAAGAATCCAGTTTGACTGGGTCACATAACCAAGCATTTAAGGGAGCCAGAACCCACATGGTTCATAACCCAGCCCCAGATAGGATGCTTGCAGATGAATTGCTTGAAATCCTAGTACGATGGAGAAATGGAGGAGAAGTGATGTGACCATACTCCATTGAGGGGTGCCTTCTCCATCTCTCTGTCTATCTGTATCTCACTGGTGAGCACACTGCCATCTGGAAATCACAGGAATGGGGTGGGAAGCTCTTTAACTTAGTGTTAAGGTGACCAAATTCTAGATGGTTGACTGGGTGGTAGAGACCATGCCCCAGAGGTTTGGGAAACACTGAGCATGTGTACATGAGTGCTCAAAATCCTAAAAGGAGGGAGGAAAGGAGAAAGGATTACAGCATGGTCACACCCCCATGGTAGGTGCTTTCTCCCCTCCCTTCCCCTCTCTCTGGGTACACACATGCCCTCTAGGAAAAAAAAAAAAGTAAAGAAAAATGGAATCCAGGTTATCGCTCATTGAGAATGGGCTACTCTAATGCTAGTAGCATCCATAGCTGAGTGGAATTGTAGAAACACCTCTGAAATAGGGACATGGGAGAAATTCTGATGATCATCCTGTGGAGACTACTAGATCTGTATATCAAGTTGCTTTAATTAAAATCATTAAATGACTAAGAGATATTACTACAGGGATTGGTAGAGGCAAAATTGTGTTCTTTACCCCCAATCATTGAAAGTAGACTCTGATTAAATTAGCCTCTATTCAAGGACAAACATGCATCCATTATTTTGAGGTTAATACAGTCAAGCAGAAACCTCAGCTGTGGCAGCCATTTTACTACTTAATCAATTTGCCTGTGTCCCCTCTAAATCAGTCTAAATGCAATTTCTTGGCATTAAATTTTTGGTCAGTTTTGCAAATATTTTTTATTTCTATAACAAACACTAGACCCTGGAACATCTATTTTTAGTGAGAAAAAAATAGACACACAAACAGAGCTGAGCTACTTTCTGGTTCTTGGGGCTCGAGGTGAAAGTGCAATGAAGGAGTTTAACTTTCTGTGACATTATTTACTGGCTTCAATAAAGCCTAGGTGTTTAGGGCTGTGAGCTACCTTATGGATTTAGTTATTTTCAGATGCTTTTATTGTTCTGGGAAGGGATGGGATTAAAGAGAGAAGAGGGAAGTTGGGTAAAGCCTTTTGGGGAAGACAACCAACAGGGAAATGCAAGCATATCAAAACATAAAATGAAGGATTCTGAAAATTCCTCTTCAAATTGGTTCCTTGAAACCCAGAACCTGGGGAAGGAGACCTGCCCTAGGTTGCCAATTAAAGGAAGTAGGAAGCATATCACTTCCCTGCAATTAAAGAAAGGGGCAAAGTACATTGGAGTTTTAAATAATCAAAGTGCTTAATGCAATCTCTTGACTGACCCAAAGCAAAGCTTTCCTCACATTCAGGCCACAGACTTTTTACCCTTCTTCTCCCCACATAACTTATGTTGTGGGCTGGTCCTTCCCCAGCCTCTGAGCTGAGAATCTGAACTTTCTGCTTCAACCCACTCAGGTCTGCAGACCCACACCTGGGCTTGTGGGGATGGAAAAGTGGGCTGTCTGAGGGGCACAGTAAATCACAGAGCAGGAAAAATATGCCAGTGTCCCCCTATTTTTTTCTGGTGGTAGATTTCTTTTCTTGAGAAGGGAAGGAAGACACAAAGAGTGATTGAAGGCAGAAAGGGACTTCTCCAGCCCTGAGAGCAGGTATCTAGGGGGACATTCTGATTTGGATGTTGGTAACTGGGGCAGGATTTCTGCTAGTGTTCATAACATGCTTAAAGGAACCAGGCTGATATACTGAACTTAGTTTCTATTTTGACTTTGCCTCAAAATACCAAGACATCTAATTTTTCTTGATAGAAAACGAGTGAAAGACTTCTATCTGGCAATATTTATAAACATGACATGAAACAATGTTTCATTATCTTGAAAGCTGCTGTTTAGAAATGTTGGGACACTGAAGGCTTGAGTGTTTGTTGACCCCAAAACTTCAAAGTACAATGTAAACTGGCCTGCCTTGGTTTTGAGGGAATTCCACTTTTTTGCTTTGGAGATGAAGGGAGAAGAGAAAGGGGGAAGAAATACAAAGAGGGTGAAGAGAGAGCATGGAGCAATGTGCACAGGGGTGAGGATGTTGGCCTGTAAAATGACCCATGATGGAGAGGCCAAGGCTGTGGGAGAGGTCTGTGAGATTGCTCTTCCACATGAAGTTCACTGCCTTGCAGAGTCATGAGAAAAAAACACAGCTCAGAGCTGTTTGAGAGATACAAGGACTATTTAAATTTCAAAGGCCTGAGTAAGTACTTGACCCTAGGACTTCTGTTACACCCACAACTGTATAAACAAAGGTGCAAAGGGCTGTATATTTACAGTGGTCTCTCCCCTCAACCACCTTATTTCATCCCAGCATTAGTTTATGATGTAAAGTAAAGTAGTGGCTTATGTTATTTTAAATGGTTTTCATGGAAATAACCAACTCTGCAGAAATAATAATTAGTGTAGTTTATTTCTTTTTTAGGAATTATTTTATTTAACTTAATTAATTAATTAATTAATTTAAATTTGACCAGAGAGGGACAGAGTGAGAGAGAGAGACAAAGTGCAAATCAAACCATGTGGGATTCCAGCACGCTTAATCCCATACCACCTGCCAGCCCCAACACGGTTTATTTCTTTTTTTTTTTTTCTTTTTTTTTTTTTGGAGAGGTTCATGCTATAGGGCACGTGGCATGCTAGAAAGACAGAGAGAGACAGAAAGCGAGAAATCACTCCCCCTCCCCCTCCAGGGGTATGGCCACGCTGCAAATCATTCTCCTCTCAGGATTTTGGGCATGCATGCACATGCATCCAGGTGAGTTTAAGCCACCAGGTCCGGAACTTGAACCGTGGTTGACTACTTGGGAGTCCAGTGACATAGCCATTGTGCCAACTGCTGGTCCCCAAATGCAGTTTATTTCTAAGCACAAATATGAGTGACCAACCCATAAAAAGCCAAGCATGTCTTTCTCAGGGTGCTCAGATATAGGATTCTTTCATTTAGAGAAACAAAGTGTGGAATTTAATGAAAAGAGTTTTTCCATTGGTCTGGCCCAAAAAGGGGAGGACAACTGAAAGTTGGGCTTATAGTAATAGATGAATTTTAATATTTTTAGGTTGGTATTTGAAAAGGAAGATCTTGCACCCTCAGGTGACAAGAAGGTTAAGACACCCATCCCACATGGCCAACTATGCTGTTTGAGTCTTAACATTTTCTTTGTTTTGTTTTGTTTGTTTGTTTGTTTTTAAAAAAAGAAAAAGGAAAGGATGATCTTTAGCTGGATCACTGGAAGAATGTACTTTAACATAGATAAGAAGGCTTAATTTACATGCAAAGATACTATTCCAGTGTCAGGATAGGAAGAGTCCTGTTATCAATGAGCCAAAATGGTCTGTTAATGTTTGCAGGTGTGATTCCCCCCAGGCCTTCTGGATAGGATTTTAGAAATAGGAAAAAGCAGTCAGACTTTTGTCCTCAATGAGCTTGTGTAATTTCTTGCCAACTTGTAACTTCTCCTCTTCTTGCCCTTTTCCCAAATAAAACTAGATTTCTCAGTCACCATTTTTGCTGAACTTCTGTGCAACCAGAGATCTGTATCACCCAAGTGACTTGTCC
Organism: Tupaia tana; assembly: GCA_026018925.1. Taxonomy (NCBI): domain Eukaryota; kingdom Metazoa; phylum Chordata; class Mammalia; order Scandentia; family Tupaiidae; genus Tupaia; species Tupaia tana. Next base: position 43,517,954 of record JAKSZU010000006.1, on the reverse strand, counting down.
TAAGCCCTGGCTCAAATAAATCACTTTTATTTCACTAAAAGTATGCCTCAGCCTTTATTTTAGGTTGACAGTCATGAGATTCTATTTCTTCTCCAAAATAATCAATAAAGGCTTCTTTGTTCTTATTTTCTTTTTGGTGGGACCTATTCAGGAAAGGGGTTGATGTTTCATAGTGTGGCACAGAATAGAGCTAACAATAGGAGTACCCATAAGGAAGTGAGCCCCCCAGAATTCACAATATCTTTACACAGGACTCTAGGCTTCTGCCAGCTGTGGATTTGGGAGAGCAGGGTTTGAGTTCATTTGATCTAGATCTCCAAGGGACAGAGACTACTAGATTGATATGGAAGGACTCTGAATTTATGAATAACTCAGGGCTGATAGCTGCCTGAAGTATCTGCCCTCCGGCAAACTTACCACCCCTCCCAAGAGCTACAGAGTAAACTGAAAACCTTGAATGGATTAGTACCCTGAATAGATTAGACTTCCTGCTTCTCTGACTCCTCTCTTTGACGCTATAGAGGGCAGGTTCTGAGTCCATTCCCCACCCAGAGACCTCTCATTCCCCACCCAGAGACTTCCCCTTCTCCAACTCCCCCATAAAAGACCATGTCCAACCCCAGTCGGGGCCAGAGAATTCAGAGTGCTGACTCCTCTGCCCCAGCGGGTGTTTTAAACAGTTCTCCTAATATTAAACAGTTCTCTTAATCTCTCCGAGTGCTGCTTTCCATTTCTCAGCATCTGGTTTCCTGCAACTAGATAACTTCCAAGTAATATAGATGAAAGAAAAAAATATCATTTGGTAAACACAACATGGCTTGTCTAAATAGTAGGATACACTTTGTTCCTCTTCTAGTACATGTAGGTTTGCAAACCATCAATGCTGGCCTCTCTGCCTGACCCAAGAGTAGAAGTATACTGACCCTGCTCTCAAGGGTGGCTAAGCATGTAAATTAATGAATACCATACAAGAGAAATGATTACTCTAACAGCTATGAGCAAAAGGCAGCACTAGAGGGAAGAAAGGAGGAAATCTAGGGAATGCAGGTCATGGCTTATCTGTGTAAAGAAATTATTGCAGTGTCCTCTGGCTATAAGTTGACTTTGAGAGGTCAACTCTTTTTTCTTTCTTTCTTTCTTTTTTTCTTCTTTTTTCTTTTCTTTTTTTTTCTTTTTTTTTTTTTTTTTTTTTTTTTTTTTTTTTTTTTTTAATCACCAAAGGGTGCATGCACTCACTAGAGAAAGAGAAAGAAAAAGAAAGAAAAAGCACCTCCTAAACGAGTGTGGTCATGCCACAACCCCTTTTCCTCTATTTCTCTATCGTATCCAATTTTGGGCACACACACACACACACACACACACACACACTCCCAGTATGTTTTCCAAGCAACTAGGGCCAGGATTTGAACTGGGATCAACTGTGTGGGATCCAGATAGCTATGCACTGTGCTTAACCACTGTGCTAAAAAGACAGTCCAGGGGGTCAATTCTTCTTAGCACAGATTTTGTTAAGAGCCCGTGTTGAGAAGTCTTCTTTCTAGGGTAGTTTTCTGAGTGTTTCCCTCCAGGACGCTATGCCTTTTTTACCTGAGAGTATGTACACATTCCAGAGAGACAGAGACAGAGATAGGGGAAAAAGTACCTGTCCGTGGGATGTGGTCATGCCATAATCCCTTCTCCTCCATTCTCCATTCTGTAGGAAATTTGGTCACACATACAGGAGGCACCAGGACTTGGATTTGAGCTGTGGTCAGACAGATGAGATCTAGTTCCTTTAACTACTAGGCTATAGGACCAGTCCAGGACACTATGCCTTTAAAAACAAACAAACAAACAAACAAAATCTTCTGTATTTCTGTGAAAGTGATTTCTTTAAGAAAGCAAATACATACCAAAGAAAAATGTGTATGACTCTTGCCACATCAAAGTGAAGATAATAGAAATATTATGTAGAGATCTTACAAACACAGTCATACCTTCTTAAAATGGTACCTGTTGCTATAGTGGTAGGACTTCTGGGTAAATCAGAGGAAGGTTTATTCCTGGTTAGGTGAGTCCACAGTGCAGCTCTGGCTATACTGATAGGACTTGAAGTGTCTCACCATTAAGGGAAATTTGTCATTAGGAAACATGGCTATTTATAGATTTTTTTCTTTTCTATTTCTCTAACATCTATACCTTGTATACTTTTGCTTTACAAGATGTTTGATATAATTTTTTAGAATAGCTTTTGTGTGCTATGATGATAGGATTTAGAGTCAAGCATCCTGGATTTTAATCCTGTGTTTTTTTGTTTTTTTTTTTTTTTCATAAACTAGTTGCACAAACAGGCAAACCACCACTTTGCAAAGACTCAATTTTTCATCTATGAAACAGGCTTTGATAACATCTAACATTTACTTAAGTTTTTTTTTTTTTTTTTGTTTTTGTTTAAATTTGCTATAGGATGGATGCATTTACCAGAGAGAGACGAGAGAGAGAGAGAGAGAAGGAAAGTGAGAAAGCATCTCCCCACAAACACACTGGGGATGATGACCACATTACAATCCCTTCTCTTCCATTTTCCTCTTGGGATTTTGAGCATACATACATACACACACACACACACACACACACACACACACACACCTGGAGTGTTTTCCAAGTTGCCTGGTCTAGGATTCAAACTGTGCAGCTGGCCATGTGAGATCCAGCACCTTAACCACAATACCACCCACTGGCCCAACATCTGACATTTTAAAGCCTTTCTTAGGCTCAATACAAAGTGCCACACAACTAGCAGTGTTTATATCAAGCTTTTCAGAGCCTTGAGAGAGTAATTTGTTAGTATATTACTTGCATAATTCTGACTATAACCCTTTCAAACCACATACTGTAATCCATTCTGTGAGTCAATTGTGTTATTTATTTTCACCATCACCTTATGAATCCAGCACATTCATCACCCCATTTTATAACTGGAGATGCTGAGGCTTGAAAAGTCAGGCAGTTGTCCAAGAACACCCAGCTAGGATCTGGGACAGCCTGATTCAGAGCCATACCTTGTAGTCTCCTCCAGAAAGCAAATGTATGGTTCTGTTTGGAGTTTTCATCTAAAGTTTTCCTCAAGCCATCCTTCTCCTACTGGAAAGACAGAAGCTGCTCAGTGCTGGGCCAGCTCTGTGACCCAGTGGCAAGGAACTGCTTAAGAGAAGCTGGATTCTACATGGTGACCTAGGTTTGAATCCCTGTCTGGTGGCACTCAAGTGCCCAAGATGTATTGTACTGAAGATTCAAGGAAGGTGTGAGCAGATCCTGTGGAGTTCTCATCATGCTCGCTTGCTCTCTCTCTCTCTCTCTTTTGTGTGCATGTGCACATAGTCTACCATGAATAAAGAAAAAAATTTTAAAAAATAAAAAGTTGCTCAGTAAAGTCCAACCACTGACATTGCTATGGCACAGCATTGCTATTTTCAGAAATCTCTGAGTGGCGTCACCTTAGGCCCTTGGTGAATAGAGTTGCTGCAGGACTTATGAGTTTCCTCTGGTGTTTGGAAAGCTCCACATGATGAAAGGTGCCACTGATCTTTCTGTGCGCCGACCATGTGTTGACCAGACAAGGGATGATGAGCTGCTTTTCTCCTCCCAGCTGACAGGCTCTCCGACCACTTCTCACACCTAACTGGAGCCTGTAACAACACAGTCCAGGCCTCTAAAACCAGCTAAGCCACTCACCGCCAAGTGATTAAAACTTCACTAACCTGCCACCTGATTGTTTTCAAGTTAAAAGGTACTGTAGGGACAACTGAACTTCCTCCAACTGCTTGTCTGAGCAATTTTGGCAGCGTCTCCCAAAGTGCTCTGGCTCCCAACACAACCACCCAGCCTCAAACTTTCCGTTCAGTGCAGGGCTCAGTTCTTGCCCAATCTCTAAGCTCATGCTCTAAGCCCTGGGCCAGCTCCTCGCCTGCTAGGGCTGCCCCACCCCCACCCCCCCCCCCCACCCCGCCACCCCGCCACCCCGCCCTGCTAGGCTATCTGTGGAAAGGATAAGGTAAAGGGTCCTAAAGTCTGTTCTGGGTCTTTGGAAGAGTACCTGCCAGTATCCCAGCTTAGCAGCATACCCATGCGCGCTGGGAATGAGATGCTTTGGGAACTTACCTTTCAGGGAGAACTCTTGCTAATTGAGGATGACATTTAAGGATCAGATCTACAGACCAAGCTGAAAAGAGCCCTAAGGAAGACCTACTTTAACCTCAAAAAAGACCTGCGGACACTAAGTGACTTTAGGAATCAATTCATGGCAGAACTGGAACTACAGTCCAGGCCTCATGCTACTCGGGCTATGTCTTCCTGTCACTGCCTTTATCTTTTATCCTCACTGTACAGCAGAACTGCTGGATGGCTTCTGCTCACCTCCTCCATCCTCCTGGAAAGACAGTTTGATAGGCTCAATATGAGGATGGAGAAAGTTACGGGAGGTTCCAGAATCTCTTGGGTCAATCTAAAGATGTAACTGAAAGAAATGAGGGTCCAGTTGTGGTGGTGCAGGTGGCAGGAGTGCTGCTGCATAGGGCTGGAGGCCATATAGGAAGACTCCAGGTCTGCCCCTGGTCTGCCTCAAGATAGCAGGTACACCTGCAGATGCACCCATGATCCTGGCTGGCTGCATGCCTGGAAGAGAACCATGGCATGAAGATCCTGGTGAGGGTAACTTTCTCCATCTCTGCATGTATCTCTCTTTCATAAAGAAATTAAATAAGTAAACTTCAAAAGAAAAGAAAGGTATTTTTCAAAAAGACCAGTGTAACAATTTACTTCTGTCTTAAAATAACTGTAATTATCTGGCATAATTCAGGTCTTATTTCCCTCAAAGCTGTCTTAGGATGGACTGAGTCCACCTTTCCTGTTCCTTCCCGGATGTCAGGATTTTTTGGTTGTGTTTTTTTTTGTTTGTTTGTTTGTTTGTTTGTTTTGAGAGGTTTTTGCAATAGGGCACGTGTGCTCACCAGAAAGACAGAGAGAGACAGAGAGACAGAAAGCGAGAAATCAACCCCCAGTGGGATGGCCATGCTGCAATCCCTTCTCCTCCATTCTCCTCTCAGGATCTTGGACATGCACGCACACACGCCTGGTGTGAGTTTAAGCCACCAGGTCTGGGACTGGAACTGCGGTCAACTACACAGGAGTTCAGCGACATAGCCATTATGCCAACTGCTGGTCCCCCTGGATGTCAGTTTAACATCATCTCGTCACTGCCTTATCATTCTTCTCCTCCTTTACATTCAGTGTACCTTTTCAGTGAATTTGGTCACCTCCCAAAGCCACAACTTTTTCTGGTCTTCCTTGTCTTCCCTTTTTTCCTACATGCTCTTTTTGTTTTCTTTGAGAGACAGACAGTAAGAAATTACCCCCCCAGGAGGATGCCAGGCCACAATCTTGTCTCCATTGTCCTCTCCAGATTTGGAGTGCATATGCGCAAATCCCCAGCATGAGTTTCAAACTGCCATGTCCAGGACTTGAACCACAGTTTACCATGTAGGAGTCCAGTGCCTTAACCACTACACCACCTGCTGGCCCCTCTCCCATATACTCTTCTGCCAGTTGAATTGGCATTTTATACTATCAGCCATTTCTCCCTGAAACTCTCTACTTCCTCAGCTTTCACTTTATCACCCTCTCCTTGTCTTCCTCTTACGATTTGACCATGTTTTCTGTCTGTCTTGTGGGCACTTCTTCTGAGAGTTCTTCCCTACATGTCAGTACTTCAATTTGATCCAAACTCGATGCCATCACTCTACATCTTGTAAGGTAAGTGCTTGTGTAGTTTCATCTACTATGACAAAACTCCAAGCCCAGTTTTAGTAGACTGTTTAGTTGGGTTTTGTGATAGGTTTTCAAGGCCCAGTAAGCTTCCTAATTTCCTGTCTCTGGTAACAAATCTTTTTTGCCTGGCCAGGAACCCATAATCTAGGCTGAGTTAATCATAGTACTCCATCCTCCTGTAGACATGGATTGTGTTATATTTTCACTCTTGGACCAAATATACTATCTTGATTTGCTGTCCCACACATCCTCCATCCTTTCCTAGCTGGCTCTAGGATGCTGACTCTCACAGGCTACATCAACCGAGCTCCCTTGTCCTTCGGCTTCTGGTGAGTTTGGTTTGTGGGAGGTTTCAGTAAGAAATCAGAGGATAAAGAGAAAAAGAGCAGTCAAAGGGTAGGCCCCAGAACAGGTAGTCAAACTATTAATGCCAAGGAAGAAGGAGTCGATATGACCAGCAGATCATAAAAGAAGAAGAGTTGCAGTCTCAAAGAATTTCTGAGTTGTGTGTGATGGGTGTGTATGCAGTTGCCTGGACACATGTGAGAGACCACTCATGGGACTGAAAGTTAATCAACTTCTTTCCAAGACTAGGCCTACATTTCTATCAGACATCTGTGCCTGAGTGACACACAGATATTTCAAACTAAACCAATCATCAATTCCCAATCCCACTCTTCCTTCTGTATTCTGAAAAACATCAGCCACCTTGCTGATGTATTGGAAATATTGTGGAAAAAATAGGGTCTCATGGTTGTTTTAATTGATTTTTCTTATTTCTAGTAAGATGGAACATTTATTTATTTCACATCCCAGTTGTATGTGTTACTAAATTATATCTTCAGCCAATTTTTCTATTAGACATTTTGGCTTTTTATTCTATTAACTTGTAGGAATTCTTTTTATGTGTTGAATACTGTTCCTTTGATTACGATATGAGGATCAGTTGTCTTCCCCCAGTCAGTAGTTTCACTTTGACTACATGAAAAATTTAAAACTTATGTACAACACAAAATATGTCACTCCAAGTAATCTTTTTCTTTGTAGTTGCTATTTTCATGATTTATTTAAGAAAGCCTGCCTTACCTTGAAATCATAAATATCTTTCTATATATTGCTTTATCATACAATTGTAATCTGATTAAGGCTGGAAAGTTAAGTATAGTATTTTACATAGCAAGAGATAGTCATCAGGTCATTGAAAACAAACAAAAAGTCACTATAGTGTGCGTCAGGAAGTCCTACCATTTTCTTCTGTGTACTGTGGCCTTGAGAAAGTAGCTGAACTTGTCAGTGAAACATGTAATACATGCTCCTGTGTCATTGGATGGTTGGGGAGCCCTGAACAAATATCAAGTCAGGTTGCTATTCATATTACCTGCCCTGCTGCTATTGTGCTATTGTAGTCCCTTCCCCTGGCACTTTCTGGATATGTGAAACCTCTAACTGCAATTATAATAAAATGCCACCCTCCCCACCCTGGACTAGAATGCTTTGTGTTGACCTGGCTGATTCACCTGGAACACAGCAAAAACCACTCAGAGCATTGAGTCTGAGCTCACTTCTTTCATTTGAGCAGCTAGAGTTTACAGAGCCCCAAGGGAAATATTGGATTCAGAGAACAGGGTTATGGACCGCGATCTAGAATAAAACCCTGGATTCTATGGAGAGAGAAGTGTGGAGAAATGTGATATCAGATCTCACTCCTTTCCTCAACCATATTCCCAGTGTTCAACGACTTTTCTGGAGTAAATGATAAACTTGGACTAGGAAAACTAGAACTAGAAGAAATATCGTTGGGCCAGCTGCAGTGGCATGATGATAATGCAATGCTCTGCTGTACTGAGGCCACATGGGAAGGTTGCAGGTTTGTAACCTGGGGTATCTCTGTACACACCAGGTTCATGTGGGTGTTGGGATCCTGCCTGGCTGAGACCTGGGGTGGATGGTGGAGTAAAGACCCTTTTGGGGGTGCGCTCCCCCCAGACTCTTTCTCTATATCATGAGATAAATAAACATTTTTTTTTTTTGGAGAGATTTTCGCTATAGGGCGTGTGTGCTCGCCAGACAGAGAGAGACATAGAGGCAGAAAGTGAGAAATCACCCCCCCCCCCCAGGGGGGATGGTCACGCCGCAATCCCTTCTCCTCCATTCTCCTCTCGGGATCTTGGGCACGCACGCACACGCGCCCGGCGTGAGTTTTAAGCCACCGGGTCCAGGACGCTAACCGTGGTCGACTACGTGGGAGTCCAGCAACATAGCCATTACGCTAACTGCTAGTTCCCGAGATAAATAAACTTTAAAAAAGAAAAAAATTAAGTTTTTTTTTTTTTTTTTTTTTTTTTTTTTTTGGAGAGGTTTTCACTATAGGGCGCGTGCGCTCGCCAGACAGAGAGAGACAGAGAGATAGAAAGCGAGAAATCACCCCCCAGGGGGGATGGCCATGCCGCAATCCCTTCTCTTCCATTCTCCTCTCAGGATCTTGGGCACACATGCACATGCGCCAATAAAGTTTGTTTTTAGGTAAGCTTAAGTTTTTGCTATTCTATAATTCTTAGTTCCTTTTTTGGTGTTATCTTTCTTACATGTCATGTCTCCAGCACTCCTCCATGCTCACCCTCATCAATCTCTCCCATTCCTTCTACTGAAATTTGCACTTAGGAAGAACATCTGATACTTGAAAGGTCTCAATAATTGTAGCCATTTTTAGCAAACAATAGAGGAGTAGCAACCTTTACTATGTACTTTAAATGTAGGTACTATTATTATCCCTGAAGACAGAGAGGTTAAGTAACCAGCCCAGCCCATGGAAATAAAGGAGCTAGATTTATATCAAGGTGGACTCCATACTCTAAACAGCTCTGGCTTCATAGGCCAAGTTCCACACTGAGAAGAGGCAGAGGAAAGCTGGGATGTCCAAGGGGAGAGCCTCATGTGCAGTCACCTACGTCCTGCCCAAGCATAATAATATTTATATTTAAAAATAATGGCAAATGAAAGGCTTTATCTTCCATAAAAGGCAATTTTTAAAAATCAGCACTACCAGCAGATGGTGTAATAGCTATGTTGCTGGACTGCCATGTAATTGACTGTGATTCGAGTCCCAGACCCAGTGGCTTAAAATTCATGCTGGGCACATGTGCATGCATGCCCAAGATCTCAAGAGGAAAAGGGATTGCAGTGTAGCCATCCCATCAGGGGGTGAATTCTCATTTTCTTTCTCTCTGTCTATGGTGAGCACACATGCCCTAGAGCAAAAAATCTCCAAAAAAAAAAAAAAAAAAGCACTACCAGAAAAAAATACCATAATACCAGAGAGAAATATCACAATACCAGATAATACCAGAGAGAAGTATCACGATACCAGAGATAAAACAATAACTACAGATAGAATTTCAGGAAAAAAAATATAGAAAATATTTGGAAACAAAGTTTACATCTTGATGCCCCTAGTGAATCTGCTCACTTTCATGTCACCAGCACTGTCTGTTCTAGTCAGCTGCCCTGGACCATCTCTGCAGGAAGACCTAAGGGACCTGGTGACAGATGGAGGTATGAACTCCTCCTACCTATGGTGTGGAATATAGTTACTGGTGTCCTATGGTATAGAAGACAGTCTCTTGACCAGAAGCCTGACCATAAGGCCTATAGGAGAAGGAACTAAAATGCAACCCTGTTGAATATCCCAGGGTCTGGGATATGGGAAGCTTGAGGAGAAAGAGAGGCCCCACCAGCTTCTAAATCCATCTCAAGACTCTAAACCTTGCCTTTCTCATACACAGGCCCGTAAAAGAGACCATCACAAAGCAGAAGAGAGAAGGCACCTCAGCTTTGGGAAACCCTGACTTAAAAATCAAAAAACAATGTGTGTGTGTGCCCGCTTCTTTTTTTTTTTTTTAACACCGTTGGAGTTGACTTCTGACTCATTTCATAACATGGGATATTCATTCAATTTTTGGTTTTTATAAAGTTTGAAAACCATGAGAGGGGTTTCAGATTGACCATTCAGCATGTAAGGAGCTTAGAAGTCATCACTTCACCCTCACAACGTACACGCTGAACAAACTGAAAATCAACAGCTTTTCTTAGATTTGTCAAAGAAACGAGGTAACAGGACAAACTGCTGCCCCCCCAAATTTAAGAGACACACAGTCAGATACAGAGAGTCACCATATACTGTGGCAGAAGCCTGCGTGTAGAAACCTCCGTGGGAACTAGCGCTGGGTAGGGAGAGCAGAACTGCAATGGCTGGAGGGCCCAGCTGCCGCTGCATGTGCCGACTACTGCTGCTCAGGTGGCTGAGGCTACACGGGAGGCCCAGAGTCAGTCCTTGGCCACCCTACGAAAGCTTGGTGTGGCAGCAGGGGCCTGGAGTCTCAGCTGCTTGGGAGGCTGGGGCAGGAGGACTGACATACCACACATGCACACATGCACACACACACACACGCATACATGCACACCACACAAAACAAACAAGAAAACTTCCAGGAGGACCCAGTCTCAGGGAACTCCCACATGTTCATGAGTTTTATCCTCAAGGAGCCCTACCCAGTTCTCACAGTAGAGATCAGAGAAAAATTGCCTTGGGCTTCTGGTTAAGAAAGGGAAAAGGGAACCATTTTGAAATATACCATAGCATTCTGTTCTTCTTAACAAGCCCCCTGCCCTTGGGAGAAATTATATTAGCAGAACCTAAGAACCAGACCTGCTGGGGTTTTATCAGAGCCCAATCTACCTGGGAAAAGGGCAACACCCAACTCTAGCTGGCTCTAGCGTTCCATGTGGTGAAAGAAAAACACCCAACTCCAGTTCTTTTCAGCCTTGCACATGGAGTAAGGGATTGCTCATCACAAGCACTCTTGTCATCCTGCCCTAACCAAGGAATGGAAAAAAGAACAAAAAATAAAACCTGAGGAGTACAGGTAAGGTTCACAATTCACTGGTGAAGTTCACAGTGTAGACTCACCAAAAAAGTGAGACCTAATCTTAGAACTAAAGAATCTCCCCCTCCTCTTACACCTCAATACTATTTTACAAAAGGCCTATTTATCACTGTTCTCTTTACTTAGTACATTCTTATAACAAAAAAATTACTAGGCATACTAAAAGGAAAAAAATTACTAGGCATACTAAAAGGAAATTACTAGGCATCCATAGATGGGACAAGCAATAAAATCAGAGTCAGACATAGGAAGAATGTTGGAATTGTCACACCAGAATTTTTTTTTAGAAAGATTTTTGGAATAGGGTGCATGTGCTCACTCACCATAGAGACTGAGAGAGACAGAGAGACAGAAAGTGAGAAATCACCACCCTCCCCCAAGGAGTGATGGCCAGGCTGCAATCCTTTCTCCTCCATTCTCCTCTGGAGTTCTTGGGCATGCATGCACACATGCCCAGCTTGAGTTTCAAGCCACCAGTCCAGGACTCGAACCCATGGCTGACTATGGGGGAGTCCAGCAAAATAACTATTATACCATCTGGTGGGCCCAGAGACCAGGAACTTTTAAAACCTATAAATAAAGGGCTAGCAGGTGGTGTGGTGGTTAAGGCCCTAGATTCCCACATGGCTGACCGTGGTTTAAGTCTTGGATTCATGACTTGAAAATCATGCCAGGCATGGTGTGTGTGTGTGTGTGTGTGTGTACACCCAAAATCCCAAGAGGAGAGGAGAATGGAGGATAAAGGGTATCATCATGGCCATTACCCAGGGACTGGGGGGAGGTTTATTACTTTCCCTTTCATTGTCTCTCAGGTGAGCACACATGCCCTATGACAAAAACCTAAAAAAAAAAAAAAAAAATCCCAGAACATTATAATTAATATGATAAGAGCATTAATGGGAAAATTAGATAACATGAAAGAACAAGTGAGCAATGTAAGCAAAGGAATGGAAATTCTAATAAAGAATTAAAAATAAATACTAGCAAAAACAACACTGTAGCAGACATGGAGAATGTCTATGAGGGACACTTTAGTAAGCTGAACCCAGATGAGGAAAGAATTCCTGAACTTGAGGATATTAGAAGAGAAACTTCCAAAACTGAAAAGAAAGAGAATAAAGAAAGGAATGGAAAATGAAAGCCAACAAAATATCCATGAACTGCAGAATAACTACAAAAGGAATAACTTATGCATAATGGAAATAACAGAAGGAGAAGAAAAAGGAAAGAAATATTTAAGTCAATAAGGACTGAGATAGTCACCTAAATTAGTCAAATACCAAACCATAGATAAGGAATAAATGACAAAACAAACACACACCTAGGCATATTATATTCAAACTTCAAAAAATCAGAGGTAAAGGAAAAAATCTTGACAGGAGCCTGAGGCAGAAACACCTAATCTCTACCAAGTAACAAAGACAAGAATTGTATATGACTTCTTAGAAACCAGACAAGGAAGAAGAGAATGGATGGGTCAGTTGTGTGGCACTGAGGCAACGCACTGCTCAGCCGAAGCCAGATCCCACTTAGTGACCACAATTTGACTCCCTAGCCTAGTCAGCTTGAAGCATGCTGGGCACCACAGGGCATGTATTTTCCAAAGGATATCATGGGACTCCACACTAGAAAGATGTAATTCTATCCATACAAAATCGTACCTGAGATAGGTGCCAGAAAATGACAAGACACATCACAATACAATAATATAAATCTGGCATAATTGTTTTTAGTTATTCTGAATACTTCCATGGGTGTACAATAAAGTACAAATTTAAAAACAAAATGCATAGTCTTTTGTGGTTGCAAATACTTTGTGTAGTGAAGACTACATCACTTCAGGAATGCGACGAAGACTGACAAAGAGACTCACGGACTAAGAAACGTTCTTTGCACCAAAAAACTGGTCATAAGTCCAAGTGGTCATTAAACAGGTAGCACACACAGAGAACACTTCAATTCAATGATAAGAAAAAGAGTAACTCATTAAAAAATGGGCAAAAGACCTGAACAGACATGTCACCAAAGACGATATACAGATGGCAAGTAAGCATTTAAGAAGGAATTCAATGTCATATACCATTTAAGAAATGCAAATTAAAACGATAGTGAGATGCCACTATATATCCATTAAGACTAGCCAAAATTGAAAACACTGACAATACCAAATGCTGACAAGGATGTGGAACAAGAGGAACTCTCATCCATTGATGATGGGAATGTAAAATGGTGCAGCCACTTTGAAAGACAATTTGGCAGTTTCTTATCAAATTAAACAAACTCTTACTGTTTGAATAATTGCACTCATTGTTTGTTACTTGCCCAATGGATGTGAAAATTTATGTCTATAAAGACCTGCCTATGGATAGCTACAGCAGTTTCTCATGACTGCCAAAATTTGAAAGCAACTAAGATGTCCTTCAGTAGGTGAATGAATGACTAAAGTACAATACATTCAGTGGAATAGTATTCAGCACTAAAAAGAAATGATTTACTAAGCCACTAAAAGATGGATGAAACTTAAATGCATATCGCTAAGTGAAATAAATCATTCTGAAAAAGTTGTGCACGCTAAGATTCCAACTAGACAATGTTCTAGAAAAGGCAAAACTATGGAGACAATAAAAAGATGGATCCAGGTTATTATGTATTTGTCCACACTCATAGACTGTAAAACACCAAGACTAAGTTCTATTGTAAACTATGCTCTTGGGTGATAATGCTCAATGTAGGTTCATTGATTGCAACAAATATACCACTATAGCCACAGTATGTCAATATTGGGGAGGCTGTGCTTAACTCTGTACTTTCCACTCAGTTTTGCTGGGAACCTGAAATGGCTCTAAAAAAAGTAGTTTATTATTTTTTTTAAATGAAACTTTAAATTGCTTCATAAAAAAACTTTAAAAACTAACTAAATAAAACAAACTATTGGGACCTATAGCTGATGTAATGGTTACATTGCTGGACTCCCGTGTAGAAGACCAAGGTTAGAGTCTCAGACCAGTGACTTAAAACTCACGCTGTGTGTGTGTGTGTGTGTGTGTGTGTGTGTGCCCAAAATCCCTAGAGGGGAATGGAGGAGAAGGGATTGTGGCATGGCCATCCCTCCTGGGGAGTTACTCCTTGCTTTCTGTCTCTGTTTCTCTCTGTCTCTCTGGTGAGCACATGTATCCTACAGTGAAAATCTCTAAAAAGAAAAAAAAAAAAAAAAAAACCTATGGTGGACCTTTGTTTATATTCACTCTGATTGGGTAAGAGGAATGCCAACTTCTGAAATAATTTGTCTTTCAAGGTGAGAAATGATGAACTCTATGAGAGTTGGTCTTAGCCAATTCCTTCTTTTCTCTCTTTTGCCTATAGTGAATCTCTGCAGTCAGCAATCACAGGAATCCTGCTGCCCATTGATGGGACTCCTCTGTAACGGTTTGACTTAGACTCTATACTACTGCCAGCCGCCCCCCCCCCACCCCACCCCCCCTTTTTTTTTTTATTTTGGCAAGTTGAGATTTCATCCTGTCTATTCTCAAAGAAACTAAGGTTTAAATTCATCCCAATATCTGATGTTTCCTGGGTATGGAATGATGTAACTTCTTGCTTATTCAAAATTTAGAAGTTATTCTGTAATAGAGGTTGCCTTTTTTTTTTTTTTTTTTTTTTTTTTTTTTGGAGAGGTTTTTCGCTATAGGGCGCGTGCGCTCGCCAGACAGACAGAGAGAGACATAGAGACAGAAAGCGAGAAATCACTCCCCAGGGGGGATGGTCACGCCGCAATCCCTTCTCCTCCATTCTCCTCTCGGGATCTTGGGCACGCACGCACACGCGCCCGGTGTGAGTTGTAAGCCACCGGGTCCGAGACGCGAACCGCGGTCGACTACGTGGGAGTCCAGCGACATAGCCATTACGCTAACTGCTGGTTCCCAATAGAGGTTGCCTTTTTTAAAAAACAGTTTTTGTGGTAAGGTGCATGTGTGTTCACCAGAGAGACACAGAGAGAAAAACAGAAAGAAAGTGAAAAATCACCCCCTTCCCCCAGAGGAGATGGCCATGCTGCAATTCCTTCTCTCTTCTTCTCTTGGGATTTTGGGCACACATGCACAAGTGCCTGGTGTGATTTCCAAGCCACCAGGTCTAAGACTTGAACCATGGTCAGCCATGTGGGAGTCCAGCATCTTAACTGCCATGCCACCTGCTAGCCCCAAGGTTTGTTCGTTTGTTTGTTTGTTTTTTGAGAGGTTTTTGCTATAGAGCACGTGTGTTCACCAGAAAGACAGAGAGAGGCAGAAGAGAGACAGAAAGCAAAAAAGCACCCCCCAGGTGGAGATGGCTATGCTGCAATCCCTTCTCCTCTATTCTCCTCTTGGGATCTTGGACACACACGCACACATGCCTGGTGTGAGTTTAAGCCTCCAGGTCCAGGACTCGAACCACGGTCAACTAAATGGGAGCCCAGCGACATAGCCATCATGCTAACCGCTGGTCCCAATGTTGCCTTTTTTAAACAAAAAGAAACTACTTTAGTTGCACTCCACCTGGCTTCAGGAAACATTTAAACAAATAAAGATTTAGAGTGACAAGGAATTAAGTGTGTAGTTGAATCCAAATTGAGACAATGTGTTTAGTGCCAAATTATTACATTCTCTAAAAATCCAAAGCATCAACATTGTGAGCCACTTAAGGGGAAAAATATAAAGCTAGAGAGGTAATAATCAGTTCATCCAAAACAAAAGTAATGAATTGGATAATAAGAAAAATATTGTAGAATGGTTTAGATTAATGTCCTCTCCAACTATTCCTCTTGACTGAATACAGATGAGACCAAGAAAAGAAGATTTAAAAAAGAAAAAATTAACTGTTTGGCAGGAAGTATTTCCCTAAACAACAAATAAATATATGAGGTGAAACCAAAAATGCTAGAGTTGTGAAAAAATGAGCAGCTTTGGGGAAAAGAGGAGATCAGAAGGCAAATCACATCCATTGTTCACCATGGTCGTATTCCTACTATCTCTGCAAATTTCATCATGGGTGTTACTTCAGGACAAGGCGATATATGACAAGATGACCAAATATATGTTGATTCTAATACTATTTTTGCCCTTGAAATCCAGAGACTCTTAAATGCCAAGTTAAGTTCTCTCAAACTTGATCTGGCTTGATCTGGCAACTCATTTTAAAAACTCTACACATTTTAGGGGCCAGCAGCTGGCATGGTGGTTAAGGCTCTGGACATTCCCACATGTCTGACCACGGTTCAAGTCTTGGACCTGGTGCCTTGCTTTCTTACTTTCCTTCTCTCTGTGTCTGTCTTTCTCTGATCAAATGAAAATAAATGAATGAATAAATAAATAATTAAACAAGTAATTCTTTAAAAAAAAAAAAAAAAAAAAACTCTACACATTTTGAACAAAGGTTGATGTACTAGGCACTGGTGATTTTCACCAAGATTTCTAGTTCTTTACCTTCTGGGAATTGGTAAGAAAGCTCCTCTCTGCCTTCCTAATGTGAGACATGGCTGTATGACTTTTTTGACCTGTGACGTGTATGGAAGTCGTTAAGAGTTTGCCTTGTTGCTTGCCCCATGTCACTGTGGTCAGCCATGTTCCAGGTAGGAGAAACAACATCAGCCTTGCTCCCTAAATGCAGATAAGGAGCAGAGTCTTTTGCTGAAGCATGATAGATGTATACCTTAAGTAAGAAGTGAATGTGTTGCTATAAGCTACTGAGACTATAGTTTGTTGCTGCAGCAAAATCCAGTCTGTTGTTTGGAACAGCTGATAACCAAGGCAAAAGTCCCCAAAATGTGTCATACTTATTTATTTCCTGAGAAATTATTTTTAGTATTGGACATTTTCCCACTTACTGAGGACCCTGAAAAATCAACCATTCTTAAAATGTGAATCATCTACTGCAAATGTTTTCAGAATAAATATTTAAGACATCAGTTCAAATTGTGAAACATATCAATGGTTAAATATTGCATGCATAAGAGATCCTAAATCTCATCTGTAATTGTTAATAGTTTTACTTTCAAAGTGCTTTTCTGAACATTTGCCATTGATATTCTAACTGCCTCAATACAAGAGTTACTTATAATTCAATGTATCGATGAAAAAATATAAAAAAAAATTTTCAGAATTTTATCTAAAATGGTTCAGCATGGAATGAATCAAATCCCTTTAGAAAAGTAGTTATTGGGACCAGCAGTTAGCGTAATGGCTATGTCACTGGACTCCCACATAGTCGACCGTGGTTCACGTCCCGGACCCGGTGGCTTAAAAAACTCATGCCGGGCGCGTGTGCGTGTGTGCCCAAGATCCCAAGAGGAGAATGGAGGAGAAGGGATTGCGGCGTGGCCATCCCCTCTGGGGGGTGATTTCTCGCTTTCTGTCTCTCTGTCTGTCTCTGTCTGTCTGGCGAGCGCACGCTCCCTATAGCAAAAACCTCTCCAAAAAAAAAGAAAAAAAAAAAAAAGTAGTTATTACAGATCATTTGGCTTAAAGATAGTAAAAAGATTAATGAAATTGTGGAACTGCCATATGTTAATTTTACCCATATTAAATTCCATGTTTGTTTACTTGAGGTCAGTTTAGAATTATATTTTATGTTTCCTAAAAGCTATTTTTGTTTTCGATATTCAGTCAAGAGTAAGTTTGAATATGGAGTGTATTATATTTAAGTGGTGGTAATTTTGGAAAAAGGTTGGCAAGTAAGAATCTGAGCTTTGTAAACTATTATATTGATTTTTATGTTTTTCAAACAATTCAGAGAGACCATTAGTGTTTTAAACATGCTTCTGAGACAAGTGCTAAAGCTTACAAATACACATTCAATTTCATCCTTCTAGGAGATATTTCAATACGTGCTTTTAAATTTGATTTAAACTTTAGGAAGCAAATATTGCCTGGTACTCATCTATAGAATGTGTCTTTTAGAAATCAGTGCAATGAAGTATGAGATAAATAGTTTTTAGAGATATGGAATTCATCTAAAATGCCATTTGCTCTCAGAGATTTTTCTCAAAGATGATTAATATAGGCATCTAAGATTTTGCTTTGGACCAGACCTATCCATGCGTTTCTGAGAGTTTTCCAGAAAACCAGAGCCAGATGACAGAATCAGTTCCCCTAAGGCTGGGCTGACTCAGAACATCTCCATATACTCAGCACGTCCCCAGATGAACTCATCATTTTCCTTTCGAAATCATGGTCTCAGAGTCCCTTTCAACTTTTCTCTCATCTCTCATATCCAGCTGTTCACTGCTTCCAGTATTTTGCTCTCTCCTCTAGTCCTACCATGACTCCTCTGTCCTGTCTTTGCCTCCTTGAAGGTCTTCTTGCCTCTAATACTTCCCCTTTCTCATCCCTGTTTTCACTGTCACCAAATTAATCTCTGTAAAGCACAGGTCAAATTATGCTATTCTCATTTCACAGATACAACTTTATAAGATAAATGGACATTATGATATTTGTGTAAACACACACACACACACAAATATGTATGTGACTACTGAATGAGGAAGCCATGGATTAGAACCCCTTATTTTTCCGAATTTTCTCTTGTGTAAATCTCTGAGTCGATAGTATGATGGTACTATCTAAAAGCCTAGTGCCACCTAAAGCTGTAATAATAGAAAAATAATAATGGTGCATAGTCAGATATCAGGTATTTGACACCCCTTTAAACTAGGACTGTAGTAGGCATGCTGCATGAGGTTATGTATTAAGCTGTGATCCATAGAGGTTGAGTAACTTGCCAAAGCCACACTGCTAGTATACTCTGGAATCATATGGAATCTTCCTGTACTCACTAAGACACACAGAAGTATTTCTGTTCTAGATAGTGTATTTTAGAAATAGGAAAGTAGAGTTTCCTAATAAGGAAAGGACCAGGATAACTTTGGATCTAAAAATCGTATCCTATGGAAAGGTTTGAAAGACTAGGAGACAGGGACCCCAGTCACTATCTTCCATTATTCAAAGGATTGCCAAGAAAGACAACGATTAAACTAATTCTGTGCTGCCTCTTCATTCTCTCATGCAAAGTACCTTGGAGCAATGCAAAGTAAGCTCTGAAATGATTAATTTCAGCTCAGTATCAAGAAAAATTTGTAACAGAGTTGTGTGAATATAGACTGGGTTGCCCCAAAGACACCGGACATGTCCAAACACATACTTGCAGTACTTGGCAGGGATTTTCCAGGGCAGTTGACCCCGGGCCTTTTTTAAAATCTCCTTCCAGATCTGAGAGCCTTCAGTTCTCATGTTCACTAAGTTTTACTTGGGTAACTCAGGAAATATGCAAACTCTATTACCAGCACTATTCAAGTTTCCCCTGTCCTCATGCAATCTCTGTTGTAACCCACTATGTCCTCTTTCATCTCCATTCTTTCACCCCAGCTGTTCTATGCCTGGAACATTCTCTGTACACTCACCCCCTTTCTCTTCTTCCTCTGTTAACTCTGCTGTTCATCCTTATGTGTCATTTCCTTTGAAAAGTCTAGGGCTATAGGCATACCTCATAGTGCTCCATGTCTTTTCTCTCAAAGACAATTTAATTATAGTATTTTTAGGGTTTCTTTATTATCTTCACCTCCCACTGAACTAAGCAGTAAGAAAAGAATGCTCACACCTTATTTACTCTTGCACCCCAAATGCTGGTAGTATATGCATTGAGTAAATAAATGCAACAGAAACAGTTGTTGAATGAGTGAATGAATGAACATATTCATTGATAAAAGGATTAATAAATTAGTCTTTTTATGGGTATATAATCCTTTGTGGTACCCTTCAGGTAGTCTCTGAGTTATAATCCTCACAATTTTGGAGTACAAAGGGAATTTTCTTTTGATCTATTTCTAGGTGGGACAGCATAACAGCAGTCATGACGCTTTTGGAAATGAACCACTTTAAGTGTAAGGGGGAGGCTGTTGGACATCTGTGTGGAAGAGAGACAGTCTCCCTGGCAACTACTAATGTTGGTGACAAACTCTGGAGGAGTGTGGAAAAGGGTCTGTGTTCACCTTCTTGCTGCCAGAGGGATGTAGCCATGTCATAGCAGTGTCGCTGTGTTTTATCTTATTACCCAGGGTCTCCCTATTTTGGTATTGAAGAATTAAGATCCAGAGAAGCCTAAGAATTTGCCAAGAGTCTCAAAAATGGTTGCAGAGTCAGACGGACCAACTCTTGGAGCAACGCTTTCTGCCACTGCTCTCTGAAAACCCTTCTTTCCTTTTTGCTAACTCTAAATTATGTAGGCCATGTTTTCTCCAAGCACTCACTATCCCCTGACCTTTGAGGCTATGAGCGCAAGAGGCCAAGGCCAGGGCACTTCCTCCTGCTTTTACATTTCCCAAAGAGCAAAGCTGTTTCTGTCTGTAGAGGGTGGGTTGGGGGTGGGTTGAGCAAAGGCTAGGACAAGCAAAATCAGGGGAAATAACAAGAAATCCACCCTGACACATCTTCTTTTTTTCCTGGAGCTTCAGTGACAGCTTCCCCTTTTTCTTTTGAGACTGAATGGGAAGTACTGCCTTGCACAAGTGCATGTGTGTGAATACATATAAATACATATAAAAACACCAGAGATTCATGGCAGCCATACTAAAAAGACTGAAGACCCACGTCTACTTAAACCACTCAAGTCCCGGATTTCTTGTGTGGTACAGAAGCTGCCGAGGCTTCTCAATACCAGGACAATATTCCTGCAGAGGGAGAGGGCTCCCACAGGCATTCATTTCCTAAATGTTTTATGGCCAAGACCTTGATTTACAGATGGATGAGTCAAAGTTTCATTTGCTTATTATATACAAGAAATGTAGAGTGATCTGCAAGAATCTCTGAATTACAGCTTGTTTTGCAAATTTAACAAGTTCTGATGGACTTGGGCTCCTTACCACCAAGATGAGCACTGTTCCTGGACATTGATATGATATCAAAGATTTCAAAGGGCTAAATTTTCTTCAAATTTAGCCAGAGGGCAAATGTGTTTACCTCAGAGAGAGAGAGAAAGCAGCCCTCAATGGGGTGCGGTCATGCCACAATTCATTCTCCTCTTTTTCTCTATCCTGTTGGGATTTTGGCATGTACACAATACGTGTCGGGCATGTTTTTCAAGCTATGTGGTTTTCTACAACGTAGTTGGCCATGTAGGATCTAGCTCCCTTAATCACCCAGCCTAGATTTTTAATTGGTAAATGTCTAAGAATATGGAAGAAAAGTAAATAGCTAAGAGCAACTGGTTTCTCTTTCCTTGTGTCTTTTGCTCATTCAGTCTTTTCATTCAACCAGCTTTCTCTCAGGGATCAAGAAGCTCACAATCTACAGGGAGAGGCAATTAAAAAACAGAGCTATAATTGCAAAATGTCTCACAAGCAACAGAAAATATGACTCGGTCAGGTCTGAGGGAGAAACAAGCAAGAAAAGTGATTGGCTAACATGACCAAAAACTCCCAAGGAGGGTTTGCAGGAGACAAGCTTACCCCCAGCAGCCCAATCTTTGGGTTCCTTTTCCATATTTCCACCTGCCTTAAGGTTAATGGCTTTATTACAAGACCAGGTCTTCTCACAGTGCCAGACAACCAAAAGACATCCACATATTTTCATGTTCAGATCCAGAAAAGAAAAAAAAGAAAAAAGAAAAAAAGAAAAACCCAACAGATATTGTCCTTGTCCCAACCCTCCTGAAAAATAATCTGGAACTCAGTCTAGTTTAGAGATGATACTAATAGCTAAGCTCAGCTAATCAATCACATCTTCACAAGACTTGAAGGCAGGTGTGAGAGTTACTACATAGAAATCCCTAAATGGAATTAGGAGCTGTGGGGAAGGGGAAAAGAGAGATACAAGAAATGTCAGTTCCAGGGAAATATCTTTGACTGGGTGTTACCATGACATGTAGATGCACAAGCAAGAGGTTACCTATATCCTGAGTGGGAGTGGGATTTTCTACAAGAATAAACCATAGAAATAGAAGGAATTTGAAGTGATCAACCACTGGAATGCACTCCTCATATACTAGAGCTGGAAGCTGCCTTAGATTAGAAAATGATGAAGGCATGAAATTAGCATTTAAAGATGAAGAAACCAGGAACAGACCTCAGGCCAGGACTCATGAAGCTGGGTGTTGGGAGTCCCTATCTGTCTCTTAAATTCTTAAAAGAAGATTCTGGTTCCAAGGTCTGCATAATACACACTGAGGTATGTCATCAAGACAAGGCTAGGTTTGACTCCAACCAGCCTGGGTTTGCATCTTAGCTAGACCACTCACTCATTAGGGCATAGAGCAAGTCACCTACCCCACTTCTTGAACTCTTCATATTTAAAATCGGGGTACCAGAATTTCTTTCACAGAGTCATTGTAAAAAGCAGAAATAATACCTCCAAGGGCCCAGTGTGAAACTTGCATTAAGCAATTGTGGCTATTGTTATTTAAAATAGCCTCTGTGGGATGATGCAAGGTCAGAAAAGGAATGGGCATTTCTGGAACAGCCTGGCTTTAGACAAGACAAACATTTTGGAGGGATGGTATTAGGGACATGCTGATATGGTTGAAGTCTCTCTCAGGTTCAAGTCATGTTCTTCCTGGACTCACGTATATCTGGGCATGCCTGGGAGATAGTCCCATTTCCTGGGAAAATTTTTATTCTAAGTCTGGCATACAAGCATGTTCAGAGAAACATCCATAGACCCACACCAGATAGGAAAAGTAAGAAACCTCATACTTTTTATGAAATCAGAACATTTCTGGTCTAGCTCTTAGGATCTGGGTCCTACAGGAGGCGGGGTGGTAGGAAAGTAAAAACATGACTGGGAGAGCCCCAGCAGGCAGCTTTTGGATGGCCCAGAAGAGAGCACATAGAATGTGTGGGGCCTCCTGGCTGGGTTTGGGATCAGGATAAACTGGAGCATGGAACAGGGAGTGTTTATGCTGGGATCACCTCAGCCCAATCTGGTGAAAGGAGATGGGAGCGAGGCATCACATGTAGGGGGAGCCATGAGTGAGGTCAGTGCCAACAGCTACACATTTCATGACTTTGAAGCATAGCCATAGTGTCTTGGTGGCATGGTATCCTCAGTGGAAATGAGTTCATAGTGATCCAGCAAATATCACGACAGGGAGCCATAGCAAGACAGCAGCTGAGTATAGGGCTACATGGTAACACACATGGGCCATACCTGGGGATACCCAGGAATAGCAGAGGGGTTCTGCAGTACTGACTTGGGACAGGACTAGGCAAACTCTGCTGGCGACTCTAATTTTGCCCCAGAGTGATGTGGTCAAGAAAACTTCGGTTACACAACACAACTATAGCCCTCCCCGCCCCTCCGCCCCCCGGAACCTTCATGGTTGCTTCAAAGCCAGGTTGATCACCAGGAGCTTGTGCAGTACACTATGCCTTCAAGAAACCATGATTTAATGTTACTATGCTTTACTTTTTGCCAGAGGTAATTCAGAATGTTTTCATATATAATATAAAACTTTCTATAATGACAACTTTTAGTATAATGCTTTGAACTTCACATAAAAAAAATCCTCCTGATTATTTGCTCTCAATCTGCTAAGAATGTTAGCTCTCACATTTCACTAGCACACTTCCTTCCTTCTTTTTCTTTCTTTTTCTTTTTTGCTACATTTAGTGTGATGCTCAGTTGGATTACCTTTCTTCAGTGTAGATAGATTTTAAGCTAAAAATATCTCTTGCCCTCCTTGCCTTCCACATGGCTCTTGTCTGGGGTGTTAATGACTGTTGTTTTTATCATTATTCTATTTCAATGTGTCTTTCTAGTAAGTGCCCTAAAGTACTTGTTTGAAGTAGCTGGAATTTACTAAGCAAATGCACCCATTACTGAGTGTGTATACAAAAATTTAATGCTTCTTAGAACAAAGAACTCTTTCTTTTAATTGTTATCTTTTTCTTATTTATTGTATCTTAATTTTATTTAGTTTTGCTATTGAGTGTGTGTGCTTGCCAGAGAGAGAGAAAGTGAGAAATCACCCCTGCCTTCCCGGAGGAACTCTTTCTTTAAATTGCATATTGTTTTTCTTTTAGGCACTCAGAGTTGAGAATAATGCTGTCTTTTTCTCAACATATTTTCATATGAGGCAACTCTTTGTTCTGTCAAATAGATTTATTTTCTTTATCAGACAAAAATGTGAGCAAAAGAATATGATCTCATTGCATAATATTCCTGACACAATACCCTGGGCTCCAGGCTGCAATAAAATGTGGCTTTCCAGATGACTTAGGAAACCTTTCTGTTGTGGAACACCTGTTCAAAGAAGCCCTGTTTGAAAGTGTCCACTATTGTTAATTCCTTAGTGGCACTACAGACATGCCCTTGTCCTGATCTTCACATTGGCATTGAATAGGGAAAGGCTGATGTTCAGGTTCCTGGCCCTGCTTTTGTTTTTTTTTTTTTTGGTTTTTTTTTTTTTTTAAAATAATAATAAGAAAATAAAAGCTATATTGAATGATGCGTACTTATTGAAGTCAGAAAGCTTCTGTTTGCTGGAACAGACACAAATCAGCGTACAGCTCAAAAAGCTTTGACTAAGTAAACAAATCCATGGAACTATCACCAAGATCAATAATCAAAAAGCTACCAGCACCCCCGTAGCTGTTCTCTTGCCCCTGTTCTAATCCTAACAGTCCCTTACACAAGGCAAGCATAATCATTTTCCTACACCATTCTTTATTGCTCTGCCTGCTGTTTTTGGTGTACATACAAGCAATCATTCAATATTTAGTTTTCTGTGTACTTTGCATGAGATTCAGCCTCGTTGCTGGAAGCAACAGTTATTCATCCATTTTTACTGCTCTATATCAGTGTCTCATTATGTAACAATACCACAAGTCTTATATCCATTCTTATTACTGATTTTCACTTAGATGTTTTTACCTTTTCACTCTTATGTATTAATATAATGCTGCAGTGAATATTCTTGTCTTTTAGTGGACATGCATATCTTTTTTTTTTTTTTTGAGAGATTTTCGCCATAGGGCGCGTGCGCTCGCCAGACAGACAGAGAGAGACATAGAGACAGAAAGCGAGAAATCACCCCCCGGGGGGATGGTCACACTGCAATCCCTTCTCCTCCATTCTCCTTTCGGGATCTTGGGCAAGCACGAACACGCGCCTGGCGTGAGTTTTAAGCCACCGGGTCCGGGACGTGAACCGCAGTAGACTACGTGGGAGTCCAGCGACATAGCCATTACGCTAACTGCTGGTTCCCGACATGAATATCTTGATCATCAGTTTTTGTAACATTAAACATTCTGGTGATAATCAAAGAGGTTAGACCCCTTATCTTATGTTTATGGGCCCTTCAAACATGCTTTTGTTCTTTTTCTTTTTAACTGATACACAATAATTATCCATACCCACAGGGTACAATGTGATGCCCAAGTACAAAAATGCAGCACACAATGATCAAATTAGGGCAATGGGAGCCAGCAGGTGGTGTGGTGATTAAGGCACTGGACTCCCACATGGCTGAATGTGGTTTGAGTCCCAGACCTGGTGGCTTGAAAATCATGCTGGGCGTATGTGTGTGTGTGCCCAAAATCCCAGGAGGAGAATGAAGGAGATGGAATTGCAGCATGGTCAGCTTCTTTGGTGGGGGGGGAGGGGAAGGGTGATTTCTCACTTTCTTTCTCACTGTCTCTGTCTCTCTCTGGCGAGCACACACCCTGTGATAAAAACCTAAAAAGGGCAATGAGCACATTCATCATCTCAACCATCCATCATCCATCCTCACTCCAAACTGGGAACATTCAAAAATCCCCCCTCTAGCCACTTTGAGATAAACAGCAAACAGTTGACAATCATATTCCCCTCATTGTACTTTATAGCACCAGAAATGGTTTTTCCCACTCATCTCTAATGGTACCTCCAGTAACCAACATCTCTCTAAACCTCACTCCTCTATCTACTCCTCTGCCTTCAGTATCATTTCTTAACTCTCTACTTCTATGAAGTCATCCTTTTGAGTTTCTACATCTGAGTGAGACTATGAAATATTTCTCTTTCTCTGCCTGGTTTATCTCACTTCATGTTATATCCTCCAGGTTTGCCCATGTTATTTCAAATGATAGGATTTCATTCTTTTTTTTAATAATTATTTTAATTTTATTTATTCATTCATTCATTTTCATTTGACCAGAGAGAGAGAGAGAGAGAGAGAGAAAGTAAGTTAGTAAGCCACCAGGTCCAGAACTTGAACCATGGTCGGCCATGTAAGAGTGTCCAGCGCTTTAACCACCGCGCCACCTGCTGGTCCCAGGATTTCATTCTTTTAAATGGTTGAAGAGTATTCCATTGTGTATGTATATACACACATACATACATATATCTCACATTTCTGTACACACACACACACATATGTATATATATATATATATACATGTATATATATATACACATACACACACACACACACACACACACACACACACACACATCACATTTTCTTTATCCACTTGTTTGCTGATAGACACTTAGGTCAATTCCATATCTTAGCTACTGTCAATAGTACTACAGTAAACACTGGGGTGTCAATATCTTCATGACATACTTCCCTTTGGATATATTCCTAGTATTGAGATTGCTGATCAAACAGGAGTTTTATTGTTAAGTTTTTGAGGAACTACCATACTGTCTTCCTAGAGACTATACTACTTGTCCTTTCTACCAACAGCATAAAAGGATTCTCCTTTCTCTGCATCCTCATTAGAATTTATCTTTTGTCTTCTTGCTAATAGCTGTTCTAGCTGGACTGCGATTATATATTATCATAGTTTTTATTTGCATTTCTCTAATGATTAGCGATGTTGAGCATTTTTTCAAATGCTCATTAGCCATTTGTAGATCTTCTTTTAAGGACTATTTTTATAGGCCATTTGCCCATTTTTTAAGTTGGGGTTTTGTTTTTGGATTTTCTTTCTTTTTTTTTTTTATTTTTTTGCTGCTGAGTTGTTTGAGTTCTTTGTATATTAATCCCGTGTCCAATTTGCGAATATTTTTAAATATTTTCTCAACTTCTGTAGGTTGTCTCTGTACTCTGTAGATCATTTCCTTTTGAATATGTTTCTTTCATAAACTGTTCAAGTTTTCTGTTTATTTTTTTACTCTATTGCAACATCACGAAGATACTCTCCTATGTTTTCTTTAAAAGTTTTATTGTTTGTTTTACATTTAGGTCGACAGACCATATGGAATTGTGTATGATGTTTAGGTTATTTATCTTCCCATTATGTACACAATTAACCCAGCAAGACTTATTACAAAGACCATCCTTTGGCCACTGCTTTGCAGTATTACTTCTGTCATAAAATATTTATGTATGTGGATCTATTTCTGGACTCTTTAATCTGACCTATTGTTCTATTAGTGTTTCACCAAGTAATAGGATTTTGAGTTAGGAACATTTGTCTGTCAAAACCAATGTTCTGGAACATTTGACTGTAGGTCATGTGGAGGTTTGAAAAAGTAAAATCAATATGTAGAAACTCTACTCTGAATATTACAACCAGAAAGAATAATAGAAATCTTTTCATCCAATTTTTGTTTGTTTGCCAGTGGGCACCTGTGCTCACCATAGAAAGATAGAGAGACAGAGGGGAAAACAGATAAAGCACTCTCCTCCATGGGAAATGGAACTCCTTCTCCTCCATTTCTTTATCCTGTATGTTGGGCACACATACACATATGCCTGGCATGTTTCTCAAGTTGCCAGGTCTGGGGCTCAAACTGGTGGTCTGGCCATGTAAGATCCAGCTGCTTTAATCACTGGACCATGGAAGTGACTTACTTTTTTTTTTTTAATTTTTGGTAGAGCACACAAGCTCACTGGGCTCTCACGGGAGAGAGACAGAGAGCAAGAGGGAATGTGAAAAATGATTCCTGGGGGGATGGCCACACTGCAGTCCCTTCTCCTCTACCCTCCTCTTTGTATTTTGGGTATACATGCACACAGACCTGGCATATTTTCCAAATCTCTGGATCTGGGACTCAACCAGCACAGCTGGCCACGTGGGATCTACCTGCTTTCACTACCACACCACCTGGTTGGCCTCATCAATTTCCTTATTTTTGAAATGAAAAAACAGGTCTATCTAGGTGCGCTTGATATCTTTCTATTTACCAAGCCATATTCACTCTCCTTTCTTCTCATCTGCTATTCCCTCAGAGTTGGGACTACCAATTAATAGGACTCCTATTAATTAATAGGAGTCCTATTAATAGGAGTGCTATTAATTGGTAGTCCTACCTTTTTACTTGTTAGTTTAGCTTATAGAGAGCATTGATCTGATGACAGAAGAGACAGAGATCAAATATTTATTTCCTTAGTGGGGCCAGCAGATCACATAATGGTTACATCGCTGGTCTCCCTCATACTACACCACAGTTTGTGTCCTGGACCCAGCTTAAAACTCATATAGGATACATGTGTGTGCGTGCGTGCCCAAGATCACAAGAAGAAAATGAAGGAGAAGGGATTATGGCATGGCCATCCCCCTGGATGGTGATTTCTCACTTTCTGTCTCTCAGTCCCTCTCTGTCTTTCCAATGAGCACACACATGCTTATAGCAAAAATCTCTCTCTAAAAAAAAATTTATTTCCTCAATTATCTCCCCACAGTCTGGCTAGCTCTCTCTATGGAAATTTACAACTCCTATGAGTTGCTCTCTCTGTATATTTGTCAATAATTACCTCCTATCTTTTGCCCCAGGTTTGATATGGTTATTGTATCCCACCACTACCAGCGCCAGGATACTTACACTGGGATTCTGATGCTGTGTGACTAGAGGCATTCATCTTCTGATGGAAGAATGGCAGTCAGGACTAGAAAAAAGAGCCCGAGGTCACACACCCTCCATCTCTGGACAAAGGTTTCTAGAAACTGCCACATGATGCTTTTGTTCAAATATCATTGACTATAACTTGGTTTCTTGATTACAC
Organism: Tupaia tana; assembly: GCA_026018925.1. NCBI lineage: Eukaryota > Metazoa > Chordata > Mammalia > Scandentia > Tupaiidae > Tupaia > Tupaia tana. The sequence continues at coordinate 43,489,248 of JAKSZU010000006.1, read as the reverse complement.
CTAGCTATAAAATAAGAAATATTCTAGATAGCTACATGCCAACCTAAAAAAAATTTTTAATGATTATTTATTTCTTTCTTCCATGAGAGAGAGATAGTGGAACAGCACCTCCAATAGGGTCTTGATGCCACCATCCACCTCCAGCTTCAGCCCGTTCTAGATCATGGGCATGTGTTTTCACGGTGTACTTGGAGAGCTCTTCCAGATGTGAACCCAGACCCTTCTCATATGGGTCAACCTCACAGAGCAGTTGTGTTTTGCTGCTGCATCGCTGTCCAACCCCTAAACATTGTATAAGCTAAATATATCACCAGAGGTAGTGAGTAGACTCTATCACCCAGTCATTTAATTCCAGTTTAGTCATTAAACATGTATTCAGTGCCATTTTGGCCACTTACTATTTTGGGATTCAGAAATGAATAATGCACAGTCTTGGTCTAGTCTCATGCAGGATAGAGAGTCCTCCATCCAGTAAATTACCATGTCACGACTAGGAAGGCATTTGGATTCAAGAGCACACAAGACAGTGTTCCTGCCTCAGACAAACAGTCAAGAAGGCATTTCTTGGTTATAGTTCTTAGTAAATACAGGTCATCCTGGAAAATAACAAGAAGATAACTATTCTCTGAAGGATGATTGCAAGTTTACCATGGAAGGAACAGACCTTCCAGGCTTAGAAGCAGTATGAGGAAGACACAAGTCATGAAATCCCAGTCTTAAGAGGGAGTAGCAAGTGTTCCTGAAAGTCTGGAACATAACCTACATGGATTGGGATGGGTAAAGATGAAGCTTTAGCCAAAGACAGTGGGACCGAGTATGCTAGCTATTTGACGAATTCTTCCATCCACCCTACCTTCCGATCTCTTTGTAGTACATGCCCATGGAAGGGTTCCAATAAGTCACAAATGACTGATAATATCTTAAAAGGCAATACATCAATCTCAGGATCAAGTTGTGTTCCTCAGGAAATTTACCAGAGATCTAAATCTTGAAATTTCAGCCTCCTGCTTCACTTGAACAGTCTGATAAAATTCTGGAATAAGTTGGTTGGGCCTGACTCATTTCCAGCCTTGGAAAGAAAAGGGGAGGGGAGAGGATCAGAAGTGACTCAGAGTGGTTTATTTTGCACTAGAACAAACATTTAAATAAAAATAGTGGCTTTTTCCCCCCCTTTCCAGAGATATATTTTGGAAAAGAGGAGGGAAAGGAAGAATGACTGCAAGGACGGAGCATCACTATTCTCATGAGAATGTACTACGTGCCAGACAGTATTCAAAGTGCTAGGACACTGGGTAAGCAACAGTCCTTACTACGCAGTCATTTTATAAGAGGAGGAAACCTTTTTAAAAATGTCTTGTTATCTAAAATTGTTCAGGTACTGATAAATACTAAGAAAAGAATGAAATGAAATAATAAGGGCAAAAGTGACTAAAGATGGTTTAGTTAGGGTAGGTAGAAGCTCTAAGAAGTAACAACTAGGTTAAGACCTTGTATTAGTTTCCTATTGCTGCTGTAACAAATTACTAGAAATTCTGTGATTTAAAACATCACAGATTTATTATCTCATAGGTAGGGAAATAAGAAGTTCAACAGGGGACCAGCAGATGGCATAATGGCTGTGTCACTGGACTCCCAAGTAGTCGACTGATTCGAGTCCCAGACCCGGCAACTTGAAACTCATGCCAGGTGCATGTGCATGTGTGCCCAAAATCCTGAGAGAAGAATGGAGAAGGGATTGCAGTGTGGCTACCCACCCCACACACCAGGGGATGATTTCTCACTTTCTGTCTCTATCTCTCTGGCAAGTGCACAAGACCTGTGGCAAAAATCTATCTTAAAAAAAAAAAAAAGTTAAACATGAGTCTCACTTAGCTAAAATAAAGTTGTCCACAGGACTGTATTCCTTCTGAAGGTTCTGGGGAGAACCTTCTGACATTTTCTTGCCTCTTCCAGCTTGCAGAGGTGGCCTGCTTTCCTCTAACTTCGAAGCCAGCAGAGGAGCATCTGCAAATCTCTCTCTTCCTCTAACACTCACTCTCCTGTCTCCTTACATTTAGAAGGCCCCTTGTGATTATACTGGATCCACCTGGATAATTCAGAATATACTTCCCATCGCTACATCCTTAACTTAATAGCATCCCTTATGCAAATAAAGTAACATTTACAGGTTGTGCAACCTCATTAGTAGCCAATTTCTGCCTATCACAGACCTAAATGATGAAAGAAAGGTAGCCGCGTGTAGATTCTAGGAAAGTACATTTTGAGTAGAAGGAAGACTATGTATAAAGACCCCAGTAAAGAAATAAATATAGCACGTTTTTGAAAGATTTCTGCCAGCGAGCACATGTGCTCATCAGAGAGAGACAAAGAAAAAGAGAGAGAAAGTGAGAAAGCACCTCCCCACTTGGGGAATGGCCACGTCACAGTCCCTTTTGCTTCATTTCTCCTCCCTTTTCAGATTTTGGTCATGCAAGCACATGCCACTGCCATATTTTTTAAGCTACTAGGTCTAGACCTGAACCATACAGTTGACCATGTGGGATTTGGCCACCTTAACCACCTCGTCATGGGCTGGCCCAAACATAATACTTTTATGGGACAGAAATATGGAAAAGAGATCAAATCTCTGGAATCTTTTTCTGTTATAGTTCAGAAAGGATATTGCTGTGGTTTAAATGTGCCCACCCAAAATTTGTGTGATAAAATTTGATTGTGATGTGGCTAAGAAGGTAAAAATTTAATCCAATGACAGGATTAAGAGATGGGGGCTTTGGAAAGTGATTCAGATGAAGGTCATTAGGATGGGACTCCCATTATTGAATCCTGGTAGGTTTCTAGGGAGAGGTATTGAGTCAAACACACACACACACAGACCACAGACACTCTCGTTCTGTCACACCCTATAATGCCCTGTGCCACCTCAAGGCTCTAGAGAGAGTCCCCACTGAGAAGGCCCTCACCAGATGTGGCCCTTGACCTTGGACCTCCCAAACCATGAGCTAAATAAACCTTTATTTTCTATAAATTTCCTAGACTCATTAGCAGCACAATGAACTAAAATAGGAGGTTTATGTGAGCCTGTCTCATCTCAGAAATCATAAGGAAGCGGAGCGAAGTATCCAGAGTCAGAGAGCACAGCTGGCAGGTGTTTGCTTGTAAATAGACTTGCTGGCTGCCTAACTCTGACGCTTGAACAAAGTTTTCAAAGTCTTATATTCTGTTAGAAAAAAAATCACAAGTTAGGGCTGGCCCCAGGGCCCAGCAATAATACTCTGCTCATAAGAAGCTAGATCCCACAGGGTAACCACAGTTTGAATCCCTGGTCAGATCAGCCTGAAACATGCCAGGCACTCATGTGAGTGCCCACACTGATGGGTTGGAGGAGTGGAGGAAGGGGATTGTTGCCTGACCAGACCCTGTAGAGTGTGTCCATCTTCCTCTGTCTCTCCCTCTCTCTCTCATACAGGTGCACATGCTCTATCATGAATAAAGAAAAAAATCATGATTTTCATACTATTTTTAATGCTATCAAAATCTTTCATTGGAAATACCATTCTTTGATTTGATGTTGGAACACAATAGCACTGATTTTTAAAATATACCATTTATTCTCTATCAGCAGAAAAATATCTACAGCTGCAGAAAGTTAGAATATCAGGAATGATATGACATCAAACAGGAGGTGTAGAGTGTCTAGAAAACAGATGCTTCTTTTTTAACATGAATACGTGATTTTTCTTTATAAAAAGCATACAGTTTAAACACTAAAGTAAAATAAATCAAGTGCTATTTAGCAACTCTCCTAGGATAAATGTTTTTAGTATTCTAGTTTAGTGGCATAGTGGGTCAGGAGAAGGTCAAAAGCTGACTTCTCCAAAGTTCACATTTTATTATTGGTTATCTCAATCTGAAGATTGTGTTCTTTTTTTCCATTCAAGTCAAAAATCTTTTCTTACTGTAAATTCTTCCAGGTTTTTTTTTTTTGTGTGTGTGTGGAGGTTTTTGCCTTGCGGTGCATGTGCTCACTGGAGAGAGAGAGACAGTAAGACAGAAAGTAGGAAATCACTCCCAGGGATATGGCCACACTGCAGTCCCTTCTCCTCCATTCTCTTCCCAGGATCTTGGGCACACACACACGTGTGCCAGGTTTGAGTTTCAAGCCACCGGGTCCAGGTCTCAAACTGCAGTCGGCCATGTGTGAGTCCAGCAATGTAACCGCTACGCTATCTGCTGGTCCTGAATTCTTCCAGTTTTAATGAAGCAAAATATCTATTGAAATGCTATGCTACCAATAATGACCATGCATACTACCAATAATGACCATCATCATCATCATCATCATCATCATGTTTCCTATGTGCTGTAACTTTTTACATTCATCAGTATTTCTTTAATGAGTGAGAAAGAGAGACAGAGACAGAGACAGGCAGCACCCTCAACAGAGTCTTAACACTACAACACACCCCCACGTCAGCCAGCGCTGGGTCTTAGGCACATAGGCACCTGGCATACTCAGAAAGGTCTCTCAATGCAAACCCAGGACCCAATTGCACAGGTCAGCCTCACAGAACATTGCATCACCAATGCACCACCTTCTGGCCCCCATTGCTGTTCATAATATGTCAGAAAGACAGAGAAGATATCAAAGGACCCCTGTGAAAACTCAGCAACACCCCTGCAATGTGCTCTGAGCTCCTGGCAGCTCAGGATTAAAGAGGTAGACCAGCACGTGAGGAGGTTCAGAGACTGTCATCTAATTGCTGGTGGGTGACCAAGTGAGGGATATAGGATCCACTCCCATTTAATAAGCCCAGCACTCTCTGACTGCTAGTCTGCATAATGTGGTAACTTTTTATTTTCTTTTTTATTTTCTTTACTTATTCACTTGACTATTCCCACTGCCTTTAACATAAAAATCCCTTTAAACATAATATCTAAAAAACAGTGTCATCCCAAAGGAAACAGCTATGAACTGATTTTTGGGGTCTTTTCAGAATTGTCTTTCTATATATCATAGTATAGTATCATGTCAAGCCACAATACATCCCGTCCTATCTGTTCGCCTCTCGTGAGCGATTTCACACGGTACACAATGTTGTGCAACTCGCATTTTTTGCTTTGCTCGGTCCCCCGGGCAGCCTTGCATGGCAGCCAGTCAGCATTTTTAGAGTGCCCCAGGCAGAACTGCAGACCTCATGGTTTCTCTGTGGTTCCCTGCTTGTGCCTAAAGAAGAAAGTTACTGAAATGTGTCCAGCTCGTGGCTTTCCAGAGAAAGGAATCTATTGTGTATGTTACTGACTTCATCCCAACATACGATTTTGCTTTGGCAGTTAGTATATTATTTTCCTTATCACATCATCTGAGATCATTAAAGGACTTTCAAATGTTGCCTTCATTTCTCTTGTGGCCCAGGAACAGAACTCTTAAAAGGCTTTCATACTTATCCTCTCAGTAAATATCCATTTGATGCCCCAGGTCAAGTACTTTTTCTGAAAGAGTATTATAAAATGAGATACAACTTGAATCTGTTATCATAAATGATAAAACAAAGGGGCCAACATGCTTGTGAATTTAGAAAGATATTTTTAAGTATGAATTTTTTTAATAAATTTTCAAAGTGACAATTCACTTTGCTTAGGGGCACATAGAAACGGCATGAGTTGGTCCAGCCTATTTAGTGATTTCCTCTTCAAACCAGAACCCGTGGCTTTAACACAAACATGGAAAGTTCTCTGTTGATGTTTATGTGTATGTAACATCTTTACCTGTACTGACATGCAGTGTATTCATGTTGGGATGATTCATTTTGTATACCGTGGAGACATACAGTGATTAAATATATTAGAAAAAAAAAGGAAAAAGAAAAATAAAAAGATTTTTATCAAAATCACACAAAATATGGTTTTGAAAAGTGGATCTCAGTTAATGTCCTCCCCCCAAATTTTTCCCCTTTCCAGCAGGTAGTGTAGTGTGAAGGTGCTGGACTCCCACACAGCCGACAATGGTTCAAGGCCCAGACCTGGAAACTTGAAAACCATACCAGGTGCAGGTATGTGTTTATCTAAAATCCCAGAAGGAGACGGAAGGAGAAGGGGGGAATACCCATCCCCCCCGGGGGAAGATGTCTCACTTTTTTCTCTCATTGTCTCTCTCTGTCTCTCTTGCAAGTGCACACACCCTAGGACAAATAAATAATTAAATAAAATTCACTTTTCCTCTTAAGCAGAGAGAGCTTCAATCTGGACTTTGTGCCCTGAAGAGAAACAACATAACTCTCCATGGAGAGTTCATCCCCAAGAACACACAAAGGCAGAACTCTTATCAGTGTGTTTTGTGTATCCCTTGTCTCAGAACTGTTTTTAAAATAAATTTAATATATCTCTGCATGGAGATACAGCATACTCTTAAAAAACAAAATTGTAACCAGAAACAACACATTTCTTGCTACCAGCAATAGCCCAATAAGCTCAGCAAGAGATTTTCTATTGCTTTCTATGATAGACAAGCAATCTTCAAATGTTCATGAGAAAATAACAATTAAAGCATGAGTTTATTTTGGTGCAAAAAAAATTTGAAATCTGTGCATAAGTTTTTTACAATATACATTTTTCATATAGTACACGAGCACTGCACCTGACTTTCTTCCCCTCTCCACACTCTACCTCCCTCATGTTCAGGCTTACCGGACAGCACAAGAAGCTGGGCTCTTTGTTCTAACAGTTTCCGTTTCTTTCCTATACCCCTCCAATCCTGAACAAACAGCAGCCCCCAAATAAAGGTCTGCATGGAAGGTGAGCCTGGAAAATGGGCCGGTCCATGCAGGTTGATGTGTCTAACCAGCCATCACTATAGCCACAGTGGTATTCCAGATTAGTCTGTATCCCCACAGTCGGATGGCTATCTTACCGCCATCACCCTGAAAAAATTCTGCACTTCTTTCTCTGGATACAAGTTTGTTTCTTATTTTTTCTTTCTTGGAAGCCAAACTCAAGAGGGATTTTTAATTTTATATTCATAACTCCTTTTCCTTGCTTCTTACTTCCTGATACCCTGCATATGAAATGCTATTCTATATGAGATATTGTGGATTAAACAGAGTCCCTTTCTACAAATTGATATGCTGAAGTCCTGGACTCCAGTAACATAAGAAGTGACCTTATTTTGGAACAGAGTTATTGCAGGTGTAATTAGTTAAGATGAGGTCATGCCAGAGTAGGGTGGGCCCCTAATCCAATATGACTGGTTTCTTTATGAAAGGGAAAATTTGGAACCAGTTCCATGGCCTAGTGGCTAGAGTACCCAGATCCCATATGGCTGACTGTGGCTCGAATCCCAGACCTAGCAACTTGAGAAACACACTGGGTGTGTGTGTGTGTGTGCATGTGTGCCGCAAATCCTGACAGGATGGAGGAGAAGGGATTGTGGTATGACCACGTCCTACTGGGAGATGCTTTCTTCCTTGCTTTGCCTTTCTGTCTCTCTCTGGCAAGTACACACACCCTCTGGGAAATCAAAAAAGGAAGGAGGGGCAGGGATTTGGAGACAAACATGTAGGGAAACACTATGAAACGATAAAGCAGAGGTTAGAGTGGTGATTTTACAAGCCAAGAAAAGCAAGAGTACCAGCAAACCACCAAAGCTAGAAGAGAGTCCTGAAACAGATTATCTCAGGGACTGCAAATGCAGCCAACTCTGCTGGCACCTTGATCTTGGACTTCCAGTCTCCAGAATATAAGCCATCCAGTCTGTGGTACTTTGTTATAGCAGCCCCAGGAACCTAATACACAGGACACATTGTCTTGCCTTCCTAGCCCACCATTTTTGTGGGAAATCCCCTTCCCTTCTCAACTACCACAGAAGAGCCATGTTGAATATGATCCTGCCCCTGGGCTGGAGTTCCTTGAAAATCAGTATTTGAGTTCAGAGAGCAAGTCTCCAGTGACTAAAGCTGAAAAAGATAAAACTCAAAAACTGTCAACAAGTATGTTTTCCACAACGTAAAGAAAGCCAGTCTGCCATAAAACAAAACTGGCACCCAGAAAAGCAGAGGTGAGGCTGGGGGAGAAAGAGCTGGTAGTTATCCAGTCCTGGCTCCATTGGTGCCTGGTGCTTTTAGCTCTATCTCAACTTCTCTGTGACTTGAATTCCAAGAGACTGCAGTGACTGTCCTGTAAATTCTTCTTTTTTCTCAGGCTGATTCATGTAAGGTTTTAGCACTTGTGACTCAGACTTCTACTGAATTGAATATATTCTGCAAAACTCATGCACTGTTATTTTTCTCAGTAGGAGGAAAAGTGCTTCTCTATGGAAGCAGCTATGTTCTTACTAGACATAAGTCCAAGATTCTGAAGAAGATTTAATAAAAATTAATCTCAGGCCAGGCCCATGGCCTTGTGGTTAAGGGAGCCAGATCCTACATGGTTGACTGAAGTTTGAATCCCATCCTCAGCATCCACATATGCACAAAATAGAGAAATGGAGAAGAAGGATTGTAGTGTGACCATGTCTCATCATGGGTGCTTTCTCCCCACCCCCTCTGTCTCTGGCAAGTGTATGTGTACTCTAGCAATTAAAAAAAATTAGCCTTAAGAAAAATGAACCTTCATGAAAAAATATATATAGTATGTTTTGTTGAAGCATTCCTTCCTACATGAAGCTTTAAGTCATGATAAATTGTAAGACGTTAGATTTAAAATTTTCTTTATCTTGGGGACCAACAGATGGCATAATGGTTAAGTCATTAAACTCCCAGGTAGTTAACCATAGGTCAAGTCCTGGACCTGGCCACCTAAAACTCATGCTGGGCACATGTGCATATGTGCCCAAGATCCTGAGAAGAGATTGGAGGAGAAGGGATTGGGGTACGGCCACCGCCCCTTCACCCCAGGGAGGTAATTTCTCACTTTCTGTCTGTCTGTCTGTTTCTCAGGTAAGCACACATGCCCTATAGCAAAAATCTCTCTTAAAAACATTTTTTATTTTATCTTTTAAGATAAAGATTTTATTCTCAAATTCATTGAATGTGTAGTTCTGGTTCAAAGTTTTTCAAGTCAAGATGTCAGTGGGGCTATCATCCTCTGAAGGCTAATGGGGCTGGGACACTCACTTCCAAGGTGTCTCATTCATGTGGTTGGCAGGTTGGTGCAGATATTGGCAGGAGGCTCCATTTCTCATCACATGGACCTACACATTGTGCTGCTTAAGTGGCCTGTGACATTAGAGTGACTTCACCTAGAGTAAGTGATCCAAGAGACAGCAAAGAGAGAAGCTGTAATTTTTATGATCTATCATTGGGTGCCACATACTGTCATTTCCACAATACTCTATTAGTTACACAGGTCAGCCCTATTCCATGTGGGAGGGTGACAATACCAGGAGGCAAGAATCACTGGGGGCCATCTTGGAGACTTCCTAGTCTTGCTCTCAGTAAGACTCAGACAAAATTAATTTTTGATAATAAAAATATATGGAAGACACTTTTCAAAAGGAATATATTTGAGACTATTAGCAAAATTCACAATAGACTCATACTTCTAGAATCAGAAAGAAACTTGGATATCAGTCAGTCTAAGTTGGTCATGGATATTGAGGCCTGGGGGTGGGGGTGATAATACCTTCTAACTTCACGTAACAAATTAGAGACATAATCAGAATTGGACCCAGGCCTCTTTACTCCTGGTTTGGGCTTGAGGTTAATAAACTGGTTTGGAAACTAGCATCCATTTCAACCTCCTTCTAGGGGCTAGAAAACGTAAGCACTGTGATTCCCAAAGTCCCTTGCAACTAGGGTTTTGGGGTATGATTTGGGTTTAGGCGATCAGACTGCTGATGTGAGATTTGGAAATTGAAAATGATATCAGTGATCAGTTGCCCAACTATCAGCAGCTTGGTTGCCTCTGTCGGCAAAGCTGGCCACAGTGGTGTTAGAGCATTCTGTGGCAGAGGTACCAGAGGTCTCAGTGCTCTGTTCGCCAACGTGCTGACAGTCAAGAAGCAGGGCTCAGCAAAGTTAGTGTGGACCTTGCTATGGACATAAAGTATGGCATGACGTTAGAGCTAAGAATTTCAGCAGTGGTTTCCTGATCTCTAAAGAATAAATTAGCTAATGCCTTCCTGGACCTTACAGTATCAGGAGTGGTTGCCACAACCAGGAAAGTAGGGAATCGCCCCCTACTCCTCTGCTCCCCAGAGGACTAGACCTATGGGGTAGTTCTCAGAGTTGTTTTCTGGATTCCAAGTCTAGAGCTATAACCTCAGTTTTCCAACAATTTTGTGAACGTCTAATTCCTTGCATTAAATCCCATTCTCGGACTAGCCTGGGTGGTAGCAAATGACTGTAGCACCAGAAGCTACACAGCCCAGCATTGAATACAGACGCCCATGTGGGCCTGAAAACGTGCCAGTATGTCCATGCATACCTAGAATCCTGATAAGCTGAAGGACTGGGGAAAGAGAACCATGGGATGATGAGGCTCTGTCAAGAGTGCTTCTCTCTTTCTCCACCATGTACACCCACGTGCTCTCTATCATGAATAAATAAACCTGAAAAAAGAAATTCTTATAAAATAGAGTGGCGCCTGTTTTCTGCACCTAAATTCTATTACAGAGCACACAAATACAGAAGAATGAGAAAAACCAACCTGACATTTGGAACCTGGCCTGACACTTAAAGCTAGGTCTCACTCTTGTTAGGAACTGGTCTGGCACATAGAATAGGCCATGGTGTTCTCCTGTTGAACGTAAACAATTTCCCAGAACATCAGTATCAGCCAATGTCACTCTGTTGACCATACTGAATCAAGACATAAACACCACCACAGTATCATGTCTGAATACAGACAAAAATATGAACATTTTCCACACCGTGAAAACAACCATCTCCTTCTTCCTGTTAATCTGAGTGAGTGCTGCTTGCCAATTATAAATTTAGCCTCTCTCTATTTCTAGATAAGATTAAGATACCCAATCATAGAATTGTCCCCTCTGACAGTGTTGAACCCAAACAAATTACCCCTCTCCAAATCACCTAATGGAAGCCTGTAAATTCTTCACAGCTCCCTTACGCTGACAGTGCTCCCTATGGGGCCCCATGGTGTAAATTTCCTTCCCTGTGACGAGTAACAAACCCAACAGATGTGCTCCTGCTGATCTTTGGCCAAAGGCATTGTCATACATAATTTGCTTTGAAAACTTCGTGCTTTTCTAGTGTTACATACCATTTGTATGGGTTATTTTCTATGAGTAAACAAATGTTTCAATATAGAATTATTATTCCTTTTCTTCCTTTTTCTCACCTGTGCTTCTTTATAAAAATTAAAAAGTACATAATAGCTGTTTTGTGTCACCAAGAGCACAGCAATAGTATGTATTCAATGATAATAAGAAAACCACAAATGAAAGGATGGTCAGCATATAAGGCAACTGAAAATTTAAAATAAGTAGTTATATAGTGAATTTGGACAATAATATAAGTTTTTAACTGCTCACAATATGCCAGGTGCTTGTGATAGTACACATCATCTCACTACACTACAAAATGAGTATTTTAATTTTCTTGATTCTCTTGAGGCTCTGAGTCTAATGACCTCTCCTCTACCAAATAGCTGTGTTGGTATCCAAACTCAAGTTGCTACATGCCATGTGTTTCCATATCAGAAATAAAAACAATATGGAGAAAGTATAATTAAAAACAAACCTTTTTTTTTTTTTTTTCCCTAAGTACCAAGTCTTCCACCTTAGTGTTATTTGTCAGACTGGAGGAGTATCTATTCAACAATATTTAGTGGGTACCTACTACAAGGAAATATTTTAAGACATCTTTGATTGAGTGCTCATTTGCTCTTTAAGGCCGAAGGTTTTATCATATAGTTACTGGTTTTGCACCTCTGCCCTGGCAAAAATTTTAAATGAACAAAATAAGAACACACCTAAGTTACACAAAAATCTGTGTGCGTCTTTCTTGAAAGATAAGTTCCACATAAGATGGACAGATAAAGTACCAATTTGCTGTTTAAAAGAAATGAGAGGGATTTACAAGATGGAAGGAACTCCATGAATACATACAATGTGAGTTCATGATTGAATGTCATTGCTATCAGTCGTTGCTGCCTTAGGAGAGGTTTTAAAGAGGTTAGGTACTTCCTATTCTGTCAGCGTCCGCCCAGGGCTTAGGACTGGCTGAATCATGATCAGGGGGCTGCTGGTGAGGAAGAGAAAGAGGACGAGAAAGAGAAAGCCCTCCATCTTACCAGGACCTGGGAATTGGGAAGAATGAGGCAAAGGGGTAGAGTAGGCAGCCTGAGCCTAGGTAGCCCAAGCGACTTGTGCCGCCCAGATGAACTGGACGTCTTTATTTATAGAACAAGGAGACATTACATATGTATGTTTCACGACACTTCATACATTGGTTGCCAGGTTACAGACAATAAGAAGCAGTTAACAAATCTATGAGGGCTTAGTCACACCAGGCCAGGTGTATCCCTTGGTGATAATCCCATCAAGAGAAAATCTCATCTTCCTTTCTAATGCAAAGAACTAGCTGTAAGGTGTGGGGAAGGAGCTAAAGATCTTCTCACACCACCACACCCAGAGTAGGCTAAAGAACCTTTCAGATGCAGAGCAGGGATTGGATTTTACTAATTGGGGCCAAGATGTTTCTTGAAGTCCATCAGATGTGTCTGTTGGAACGCCCCTAGCAATTTCCACCCTTGCTCTGTCTGCAGCCAAGGTCAAGGAAAGACAAGTTCAAGGTTCTGCCAAACCCCAAAAGAGCATGTGGTGTTTGCTCAGAGCATGTCCCCACACCTCAGATTCTCTCTCTTAAACGTGTCCCCACACTATTCTGAAACAGTCGCCTAGTTGTAAGTCAGAGTCCCATGACCTCTCTCTCAAACCTGGGGGAGAAGAAGAGTGGATAGCTCAGGTATTTGAAGGAAAAAGATGAACCTTTATTAAAAAAAAAAGAACAAGGATATTTGCATGATTAATATTAGAACATTGCTGATTTTTATGTAAAAAAGACTAAAAAAAAAAAAAAAAGAAGAAGAAGCAGCAGCTTATTACCCCTTGACCTGGCTCTTATTATTCTGAGACATCAGGACTTGTTCAAGGAGCTGTAAGCAATTCAGTGAGACTAAAGGGAAAAGCAAAATGTAGGGAACTGTAGCGAATACTTAGGGTGGTTGTGACAGAAATCTAACTTGCTCTGGCTTAGGCAAAAAGGGAGTGTTATTGGTGGTTGAAATACATAAACAGGTAGGAACAATTAAGTTGTCAGAAAAGCAGTGAAAAAATGGACTTCAAGAGTGGCCAAATTCAAAAAGTAATTGTTGACTGAAAGAATGAACTAGAAACTGGAAGGCTAAGCCTGCCTATTAGGCCTCACTCTTCTTACAGATTTCTTTCCTGGAAGAAAATATGGCCAGTGACCATTAGTGAGTCTCACTTCTTAAAGCTTCTACTTCTTGAGGACTAATATCGAGCTCATGCCATTCCATATGAAAAAAAAAAAAAAAAAAACAGGAAAAGACTGATTGGGCAGCTGGGGTCAGGTGCTCTGTCTTCAGGCCAATAAACTGTGGCCAGCATGGCAAGGCCATATGAGAATATTAAAGTTCTCACAGTAGCCATAGGAACTTGGGTGGGATATGAGGCAGACCTGGGCGGTGCAGAAAGATATCTGGGTACCTCAGGGTGATGTCATCAGCCTTCAAAGAGAGTTGCTATTAGTGATAGCCCTAAGAAATATATCATTGAGTCCGCTTACAAGGGCTGTCATGAAAACACAGACTAGGTGACTTTAAACAACAAAAATCTATTTCCTCACAGTTCTGAAAGCTAGGAGTTCAAGATCAAGATGTCAGCAGAAGAGTTGGCTTCTTCTCTGCTTCTAGTTTTCACATGGTTTTCCCTCTATGTCTGTCGATGTCTTAATCTCTTTTTGTAAGGATGCTAGACATACTGGGTTACGGTCTACCCTAATGGTCTTGTTCTACCTTAATTACCCATTTAATAACTCTGTCTTAAAATAGAATCACATTTGCAAGCACTAGGGGTCAGGAATTCAAGAGATACATTTGGGGTGGAGTGAAGAAATGGGGCAGGGGGACAAAATTTAGTGCATAACAATCACCAATAAAAATATCGTTGAAGATGTTCATTACATATTGTCATCTTTAAGGGTTTTTTTCCTGATGTGGGTAACAAAAATATTGTACAGCTTCTTTTTAGATTATTGCAACTATGACTTGCCTAAATGGTCATGTTTTCCCTTTCTTCCTGGCATTTTCAGGGCTTATTTGCTAGTCTGAGACCCATTTGAAGCAAGTATATATGGCTTCATGGTACGGATTTCTGTAAAGTCCTGTTTTACAACTATAGTTTGTTACCAATTTATGCTTCCTTTTTTTTTTTTTTAAAGAAAGATTTTTGCTATAGAGCACATGTACTTGCCAGAGAGACAGAAAGCAAGAAGTCACTCCCCAGAGGGGGATGACCATACCACCATCCCTTCTCCTCCATTCTCCTCTTGGGATTTTGGGCATGCATGCACATGTGCCTGGCATGAGTTTTAAGACACCAGGGTCTAGGACTTGAACTACAGTTAACTACGTGAGAGTTCAGTGACAATACCATTACTCTATCAGCTGGTCCTTCCTATTTTCTTTCTCATCTATTTGTAATTCTGTTATCTTGATGTATGATGTGAGTCTCTGTATGTCCTTTACAGAATAAAGTGAAATACTGATGATTTGATAGATAAATAAACGCTTAATCCCTCAACTATATTTATGGAAGTAGAACATTATCAAGGAAAAGCAGAGGAAGCTCATATACTAATAATAAATGTCCTTTGTAATAAATCACCTTAAATCTTTTTTGGGAAAGAAACAGAGCCTATAAAAGACTATATGAATCGGGGAAAAAACAAGATGTGTCACAAAACTTTTTTTAAAAATATAGAAGTAACTAGGCAAATCAATGCTTAAACTAACACAAACTGGTAAAAATAAGCACCCAGAAATTGAGTTTCTATCTACGTGCCTGGAGGCAGACAAAGAGTAGGAGGAGTTGGATTGTTGCCAGATCTAAAGCATTTTTCTGAGCTCCATCAACTTCTATTAATGGGCAGTGGCGCCCTTCTGGCCCCAAGCCAGTCACTGAATGCATTAGATTTGTTCAACAGACTGGGTGGAGGCAGGCATTGCATCAGAAACATGGCACCACAAACAGCTCTGACTTAAGCAAAGAACTTTCAAAGAGAACGGACTTCCTCTGATG
The DNA here is from genome assembly GCA_026018925.1 of Tupaia tana. NCBI lineage: Eukaryota > Metazoa > Chordata > Mammalia > Scandentia > Tupaiidae > Tupaia > Tupaia tana. The sequence goes on along the minus strand of JAKSZU010000006.1, from coordinate 43,473,968 downwards.
CCAGCAGAGAGCACATGGCCTCTGCCCATGGTAGTCTCTTGGTGTGGCATCAATAAAATATGCCACTCGTCAGGTGCAAAGTGTGCTCCACACACATAGTGAAAAAGTGGCCTGGACCAAAGTTCTCATTCATTGCTGATAAAGGTGTATTTCTGGCAAAAAAAAACATTTCATATGTATATATAAAGTGGTCTGTACATACATAAATTGGTTTATGTGTGTTTATCTCTTTATAAAATGGCTTTGCATATATATATATATATATATATATATATATATATATATATATATAGTAGCCCCTTGGTGTGCAAGCATGAACTGATCGGGTACCCAGTACCTGGGCCTCCAGGCCTCCAGATCACAGACCTCCTCCCAACACTGTGAAAGGCCAAAGTGGGAATTAACCCAAACTAAGAGCCATTGGTCCTACTTCATTTACTTAATGTGGTGGACTTATAAATGCAATTTTAAAGATTTCTTGGGACCAGCAGTTAGCGTAATGGCTATGTCACTGGACTCCCATGTAGTCGGCCGCAGTTCGCGTCCCAGACCTGGTGGCTTAAAACTCACTCCGGGCGCATGTGCGTGTGTGCCCAAGATCCTGAGAGGAGAATGGAGGAGATAGGATTGCGGCGTGGCTATCCCCCCTGGGGGGTCATTTCTCACTTTCTGTGTCTCTGTCTCTCTCTGTCTGTCTGGCGAGTGCATGCGCTCTATAGCAAAAACCTCTTTAAAAAAAAAAGATTTCTTTTTCTGGTTCTCTGCTTTATAGTAGCATCCTGTAAAGGAGACTATTTTCAGTAACGTCCTGCTACTAATTCCAGAGTGGCAGTTTGAAGGGGATATAGCCCGTACCCAAAGTGCTCCTAAGGAGAACAACAGTATCAGTGCCTTATCCACACCCATGCTCTGAAAGCCTCTCTCCAAGTTTGAGTATGGGGGGGGGGGGGGGGGGGAGGGGAAGGGAAGGAGGGAGAAAGGGCATAAATAACCCCATGGTCCGATACAGGTTTCTTATACCTGAAAAATACATAATGGATGAAATAGAGCATGATATCCCTAAGAACTTTTTTAAAAAGAATTATTTATTTTATTTATTATCATTACTTTTTCTCATGAGTTCACTAGAGAGAGACAGAGAGACAGAGAGAGAGAGAGAGAGAGAGAGAGAAAGTGAGAAAGCAAGCCACCAGGTCCAAGACTCAAACTGTGGTCAGCCATGTGGGACGTCCAGCACCTCAACCACCATGCCACCTGCTGTCCCTAGTATCCCTAAGAACTTTTAAATGCAGAATAAATACTCCTCTACTCCTCTAATAAGCTCATATTCTATGAGGATATATACACACACACACACACACACACACACACACACATACATACATACTGAGGAAACCTGAATAAAGCGTAGACTTTAGTTAATAATAATGAATCAGTATTGGTTCATTATTTGTACCAAACTAATGTAAAAGGTGGTAAAAGGGAAATTAGGTGTGAGGTAGAGAAAAACTTTGTACTATTTTCCCAATAATGCTTAAAATCTAAAACTGTTGCAAAGCAAAAAAGGTACCAAAAAAAACCATATTAGAAGTGTATGTGTATATATGCACATTTCCAAAGTGTATATAGATAGAATTTTTATTTAAAAAATTCATATTAGACGGACCAGCAGAGGGCATAATGGTTATGTTGCTGGACTCCCACATAGTTGACTGCAGAGTTCAGGACCCAGTGACTAAAATTTATGCCAGGTACATGTGCATACATGCCCAAGATCCTAGGAGAATGGAGGAGAGAGGATTGTGGTACAGCCATCCCCCTTGAGGGGTGATTTCTCGCTTTCTGTCTCTCTGTTTCTCTATGTCTCTCTGGCGAGCACATGCATGCTACAGCAAAAATCTGTTTAAAAACACATATTAAAAGTATATGTTTAAAAAAAACAGTATATGTTTACATACACACTTCTTACATATATATATATGTATGTGTGTATATATATGTATATATACACTTCTAATTTGCTTTTTCTAATAGATTTGCTTTAAATAATCTGTATGACAAGGATGAATATTGGTAGGGGTTTTGATAGAGGGAACAGAATTGATGATGACATAATCCTTATTAGAACTGGGGGATGAATACACAAAGGAGACATTAGACTCTCCCTTCTACTTTCACACGTTTAAAATTCTCCATGATATAAAGTACAAAAATATATACTCCCATTAAATTAAGAACCAAAAAGATAATATGCACACACATATATTTATATATGCATATATATGTGCATATAAGCCAATTTATATATACATATATATGTATAAATATATATGCATATAAATATAAATATATGCATATAAGCCAATTTATATATACATATATATGTATAAACTGCTTTATATGTACATATAAAATGGTTTTTGCAAGTTACTTATTAGTAACTAATAAGAACTCTAGTTCAGGTCACTTTTTCACTATGTGTGTATAGCATACTTTGCAGCTGACAAGTGGCTTATTTTATTGGTGCTACAGAGTGTAGACTGTCTGTTTTGTAGGGCAAATCAATGGTATTGACCTGCGTCCAAGCATGTGCTCCAGCAGCTTTCTTTCAGTGGGAAGCATTATTGTAGGCCAAGCCCCCAGAAGGGGTCAGAGCCATTGGAGCCATAACTTTGGAAAGAATATTTTTTTTTCTCTGTATGGTGTCAAAGTAAGAAGCTTAATTCAGGGACTGACCTGGGTAAAAGCAGTGACCTGGAGCTGGAATAAGCAGCTTCTCTGAACTTTGCCTGCCACAGCCTTACTTCTAGAACAGTGCCATAAATGGACAGCAGTCATGAGTAAGAGACCACCTAGCATTCTTCTGAGAAGACCTCCTTAGGCTTCTCTTCCTCCTGCATCCCTTTTAAGGGAGAGGTGCCAGCCATCCATTTCCGTTTCCAAACATGAAACCAGGAAGCCATTAATCCTAGACACCTGCATGTCCTTAATCTTCAGGAAGCCAGCCAGTCTCTAAGTTCTGTAGATTCCACACCTTTCATTTCAAATCAGTTCTCTCCTCCCCATCCCTGCCACTCATTGAAGGTTCAAACCTTCACTCTCTGTCACCAGGACTATTGAGATGGTTTCCTATTTAGCTACCCCTCCAGCATAAGCACAGTGTTGTGCTCTGCTGAAGGGGCTGCCAAAGTCTGGTGGATGAAGATACTTTCTCAAAATTACCAAAAAAAAAAAAAAAAAAAAAATGTACATGCTAGCTGCAACCCTCTTCACCACTGTTCCTCCTCTGTTTCACAGCTACACCCTGTTCAAACCACCAACCCCTGAATGAACTTGTAGATTAGTGGAGGGAGATGAGACAGATTGAATTCAAAACCATTTGAGGGTAATACATCTCTTTCCTGCTTGGAACTCTGTACACAGCATGACACCTGGTATACATTGGGCGATTCATATAGAATTACAGAATAAATAAAGATATAAACAATGCAGTAGGTCAGACCATTATTTTGTTAAATACTATGAGTGTATGTATTGAAGGCACAGTTTGCAAAGAAGCCATGTGATAAAACATCAGAATCTCACATCTGACAAAATGTGATCTGGCTCAGGGAGTCACATGGATAAATCCCCCCCCCCCTGTGATGACTAATAGCTTTTAAGACCCTCCTTAGAGATGTCCTCAGGAAGAGGTGTGGGCCCTTTACACTACTTGGAAGCAACAGCCCATTCTCACTTGCAGAAAGGCAGCACAGTTGGGAGTGCTCACAACATGAGGCCAGCTGAAAACAAGTTGTGGTTTCGTCCTGTGTTTGGATTTCTGTTCAGGGAAGGGCACTTCCTCTTGCATGTGGAAGAGCTAAATAACACGTTCCCAGTGAAGAGAACTGTGGTAGAAACAGAAAGTTGGGCACAAGTAAAGGTGGTAGCATCGTAGAACTGACTAAACACATACCTTGGCACAAGAGCTTGGGTGGCAGGCAACCAAGGTCTGGGAACTGCTTTTGCTGCACCATTTTCTGCTGCGATTGCAATATGAAGGAAGCCTTGTTGATTCGTGTGCAGTCTGTTACGCTTGGCAATACCCTGTAGTGAGTGCTGGTGGAGTGCTTGGGAACTTGTGAATTCTGTAGAAGAAAGAAAGGATAAAAACGACTTTCAAGCCTCCTCTTGTCTTCCCCTCACTGCTGTTAGCTTGAGACAGTGGGAAGCAGTGAGCTCTGGACCTAGGCACTGGCTAAAGAAATCAACAGACCACGAGTCCGAGGCAGGCTGAGTCTTTGTTTCACTTCCACTGCAGTATTCACCAACAGGGCTATTTTAGGTTATTTTAAGGAAGAAGAAAATTAGTCTCTAGAAGACTGTTTCAGAGAAGTAGCTGAGACAGAAAAAAAAAAAAAAAAAAAAAAAAAAAAAAAAAAAAAAAAAAGATTAAAGACATCTCTTGGAAAAAGAAATAAAAATTTGGGTTTTGTTGGAATCAATGTTCCCATTCTCAACATCATCAGATACATAAGAATTAGGAAGGAAAAAAAAAGTCCTCCTGAGGTTTCAGTATGCACAGTTCCTTTATTCTCGTTCTTATTTCTTAATTTCACATTTTCTTTCTTGGAATAGAAAATCCAGTAAATTTTCTTTAAACTGAAAGAAAAAATCATTAATGAATGCCAGAAAACAGTTTCCCAGCCATCCAGCCAAACCACAAGTCTCCAAAAATGTGATTTGTTTTTTAATAATATAATGAACTGAAGACTATCAAATAGAAATATAAAGAGAAGGGAAAAACTGATTTATTCTAAACATCTTTCCAAAGGATTTCCAGTTCAGATTGTTTATAGAAGACAGATGAAGAAAAATAGCTAACAAATGATGGAATTCAGAATCCAGTGTTAACAAAATAAACAGCGGATGTTAGTAATCGATGAACTCAACATTTCTAACTGGGCTTGTGTACCCTAAATTCTTCTCACCATTGAGTGTCTGCACTTTGCTCATCTGTAAAATGTAGCCAAGGAGCCTGTATTATGAACAGAGAAAGTAAAGAGGGCCTAAGGTAAAGACACTAGTGCTTTGACTTGGCTTTTCCAAGTCCCAGCTTCTAGAACTTAAGTGCCAGCTGGACAGCTCAGTAGACTGACAACCCACAAAGATAGGCCTATCATCTCTGAAGCTAAGGGAAGAAGCTAGAAACCCCATAACCACTCAAGTGACAACTCTTCCAAGAAATTTCCTCTAACCCACCCCTCAGCCCAGGAAAGCAGGGTTAGACCCCTCACGTGTGTTCTCAAAACACCTAGGCATTTTTGCATTCCGACAGGTTCTTGGGACCAGCAGTTAGCGTAATAGTTATGTCGCTGGACTCCCACGTAGTCGACCGCAGTTTGAGTCCTGGACCCGGTGGCTTAAACTCACGCCGGGTGCGTGTGCGTGCGTGCCCAAGATCCCGAGAGGAGAATGTAGGAGAAGGGATTGCAGCATGGCCATTCCCCCTGGGGGGTGGTGTGTGTGATTTCTCGCTGTCTCTGTCTCTCTGTCTTTCTGGCGAGTGCATGTGCCCTATAGCAAAAAAACTCTCCAGGAAAAACAAAAACAAAAAAAAAAAAATAAAAAAAAAAATAAACAAACACCTGGGCATTTTTGCATTCTGACAGGTTCTTGTCATGCAATATAATGCAATACACAGAATCTATATGTCTTCCTCGCTAGGCTAAACTTTAGAGCAGGGATAGCTTTATTGCCCCGGGGGGTCAAGTGGCTGAACTGTGAATTAAGAAGTTTATACAAATGCTTTCTTTTTTGTATCTGAAAAACTCAGGTCACTATACTGTTTTACCCTATGATTACATAATTCTTATAATGCTTTAGTACTAGCAAATGGGATGTATTATTCCCTAGGATATATCATTTAGTAATTTTATAAGTAGAGAAACCAACTATATCTAGAACAGTGCTTATTAAACTTTGGTGTGCATGCAAATCACCTGGGATTTGTTAAAATGATGAAATTTCGTTTATTTGGTCTAGGGAGGGTTTTGAGCATCTGCCTTTCTAACAAGCTCCCAGGTGATGCCAATGCTCTTGGTCTTCAAAGTAACCAAGGCTTGAGTCAGATGGAACTTAATTTGCCTCTCAGAAGTCTAGAGATTAATAATGAATGGCTGGTACAGGGATTCTGTCATGTCACCAGGGGTCCAGGTTCTTCTTTGTGTTTCCCTATCCTAGGTATGGTTTACAACCTCAGTGTCTGCTCTTGTCCCAAGATGGCAGCTGCCGCTCTAGCCATTGTACCTATCTTGTAATCAGCAGGGAGGAGGAGGCACTAAGACATGCTGGTGCATGGCTGGGTCAGCCCACCCTAAAGCAGTTGATATGAGGAGCCTACTTGATAGCATTTACTTATAGCTCACTGGCCAAAACTCAGCCACCTATCTAAAGGAAGGCTTGAAAATGTGGTTTTCTAGTTGAGGGTACATTGCTGACCACACTGAATTGAGGTACTCAGCAAGAAGGGGAGAATGGATGCTGAGGAGACACCAGCAATGTCTACTATGTCAAAGAGATTACTGTGGATCCCCTATTTGTTATCCATGGCCTTAACCTCTGGACTGTTTCTTAAAAGAAAGCAGTTTCCTTTCTGGCAAGCGCATGTGCCCTATAGCAAAAACCTCTCCAAAAAAAAAAAAAAAAAGAAAGAAAGAAAGAAAAAGAAAACAGTTTCCAGGGCCAGCAGATGGCATAGTAGTTAGGCTGCTAGACTCCCACTTGGCCAACCAGGATTTGAATCCCAGATCCGATAGCTTGAAACTCACACTGGTTTCTTGTGTGTGCATGCCCAAGATCCTAGGAAGAGAATGGATAAGAATGGATTTCGGCATGGCCATCCCCCATGGCAGAGGGGAGGACAGTGATTTCTTATTTTCCTCTCACTGTCTGTCTCTCCCCCACCCTCCCATGAGCACACACACCCTAAGGCAAAAACATCTAAAAAAACAAGTGAAAAGTAAACAGCTCCTGGGACCAGTGGGTAGCATGGTGGTTAAAGCTCTGGACTCCCACCTGGTCAATGGCAGTTCAAGTCCCTGGCCCACCGTCTTGAAAATCATACCAAGAATGTGTGTATGCATGCCCAAAATCCCAAGAAGAGAATGGAGAAGAAGGAATTGAGGTGTAGTCATCCTCCCTGTGTGGTGATTTTTCACTTTCCCTCTGTCTCTCTCTCACACTGGTGAGCACACATACCCTATAGCAAAAAAATCTCTCCCCACCCCCTAAAAAAAGGGAAGGAAAAGAAAACAGTTCCCTGTCAAAGTATCTGCTGTAGTCAGCTATCTTTGTGGCAAGTTCCATCTCATAGGCTGCCTGGCTTCCCTTCTTACCTGAAGCCCTCATCACTCTTGGCTCTAAAACTTGAAAGAAGCAGGGGAGGGGAAACCAGCTCTTTATATTCCTGCTGCTTCCTCTTTGGAATAACATTAATTTTCAATGCTTTGTTTGGTTCTGGCTTTATTTGCATCCTTAGGTTCTTGGATGCCGGAGATCACTATGACAGTAACATTAGCCAAGAGATCCTGCTTTAAGGATGCTGGCAGGGCATTCCCTAGGCATATTGCCCCTGAGGTTATAAACAAGGGAATGAGTCCAAAGAAGATGTGTTGCCAATCAGTTCATTCTTTGAGTAGCAGTGGAGTCACCCAAGGTGAAGCAACAATCCCAGCCCATTGATTTCAGCCTGAGCAATCACATTCTTTTCCTGGCTCTCCACCCAGGACTTCCAGGGAGCAGGTAGGGGCCAAGAAGCAATATAAATTCCTGAAATAGAAGCTTCTTATGTGATGAAAATGACAGTGGCACATGTCCATGGCTCACAGACAAGACTGGAGAACACAGGCTAGGTGCTGAGGTGCTTTCCTGTGCCTTGAGTTATGACGTTGACAATGATAAGAAGTCAGTCATTTGTTTTCTTTCCCTTCTCCTCCTTTCTCAAAGACTCAACCCCTCCACAAGTTTATTTTAACTTAATAAATATAATTTGCGAATGGTCAAGAAACAGAGTGAATTCATCTATTACTCACAGGACTTCATTCCTTAAAAAGTAATTTATATAAATGAACCAAAACCAGATTTTAAAATATGATCTATCTATGAGTTTGACCATCAGATTTGGCTGAGAAAGGAGAGCAATCCATGAGTCTACATGTATATCAAGCATTGCTATAAACTGAATGTGCTTTGCATAAATTTATTACTAGTTTTTAGTTCCTATAGATGATTTTGATTAATAAAGTGGAAATCAATTTTTAAATATGATTGAGAAAATATATCATGGCAACAACTGGATACTAAAAATATAGTGATTGTTACATTAAGAGTGTGCAGAACTTTGAATATTGCCAAGAGATCCTTACACCTGAACATGTTGAGCCTCTCTGTTCTACAGTATAAGAGTAGAACATTTCTACAATTAGAGGCTAGGCTTTGTCTATTGAGTTGGATCTAGAAGTTGATCCTTTCATCTGGAAGGATGGAATCCTTTCCATTCTCAGTGAAAGTGGAGTACATCAGTGGACCCTGCCAATGTTATTCATAGATAAGAAAAAAAGTTTGAAAATCCAAAGACTTCTCTTGTCCTTTACCAGCCTTCAGAAAACCATGGTGGGCTAACTTGCTAGCTTGTAAAAAGGAAAAAATTCTCTAGCTATTTTATAGTTCTTGATACTTGGTGAACTAGCAGCTGTGCTTCTGCAAACACAGACTCAGGGCCATCGAACTCAAATTTGAATTTTGGTTACAAAACTTTGAGTGAGCTGCTAAATATCTCTGGTCATCAGTATTCTCCTGTGGAAAATAAAATTAAAAACAATCCTACTTCCTAGAGTTATTTGAGGCTCAAATGAATGAGGGCATGCCACACATTTAGACTATACCTGGCAAATAATAAACCATCAATAAATATTATATATTAGTTTGATCAGTGCTAAAACTAACATTGGATTTACTACATTTATTCATCTTATTCTGTAAAATGTATTAATGTTTACTAATTATCTATGACATCAGCTATTGTTATCTACCACAATTTAAAGGCAGCCATTTTAACAAGCCATGTGTGTGTGTGTGTGTGTGTGTGTGTGTGTGTGTTGGTTTTCTGTAGGTTTTTTTTTTGTTTTTTTTTGTTTTTATTTTTTAGCATGATAGGCTGAAGGGAAAAAAACCTAGAATTTTAAAACACTTATATCCCCAGATTTCCGGTTTTAAAATGTTAATTTCTCTAGTTAGGAAAGCATCTGGAGGCAACATATTTTTGCTTTTGAGAATAATTTTTACTGTCAGCCTCAAAAAGACTAGCTTAGGAAATTTATGGCATAACTAACATCTAGTTAAGTTTTTCAAAGTGTAGACATAATATTTCTCTAAATTTATATATTCCCTATTGACAGAAACTGTCTAAAGTAACACCTATAGAATAAATAAAGGTAAATTAAATTAAAAAAGATACCTATGTCTGAGCATAATTACTGCTCTGGTAGTTGGTCTTGGAGAGGTTGGACTCTAGGCCTTCAAAGAGTGGACTATCTTGGTTATGACCGTAGGTCCTTAAGAAATGCAGCCAGATTCAAATTCCAGCTTCATCCACTGTTTCTGGGTGGCCTTAGTTAAGCGGCAGACTCACAGAGGTTCTCCATCTTTTCTCTCTAGGCTTCTATGTTCCCTATCTATAAAGGTGGATAATAAAAATACCTACCTTGTGCTGAGAACTGCTAGGCAAAAAAGGCTGGAAGGGGGCCCCACAGAATGGGAGTGACGGTAGATTTTAGAAAGAGCAATCACGCACACAAGTAGAGAAAAGCGAGGATCAAGCAGACATCTCTGACGGAGAACGCCACAGCACTCTTTCCCAGGTTTATTCTTTTATAGGGTAATAGGGGGAGGGTGAAGTGGAAGGTAAATATAGGTATCTTCTATTATCAACTGCAGCTATGGAACTTCTTGCATCCCTTGGTCTAAATAAGCCCCACCTGGCCTTCTCTGGCTGAAACATAGCTTCCTTTTACCTCCACCTGCTGTGCAGCATTGGCCCAAGTGAGAAAGTCAGTGCTCTGCTCGTCTTTAAAGGTCACCACTGTTCAGCTCAGATTCAGCCACTTCCCACAACCTTGGCCAGCTGCAATGGTGTGGTGGTAACACAATGCCCCATAATGCTGAGGCCACATGGGATGGTCCCAGCTTTGCACCCTAAGGTCTCCCTATGCACATCTGAGCTGCGGCTGGATTGTGGTGTGAGGACCCTGTTTGGAGTGACTGTGTTTCCCAGTCTCACTCTCCTTCTTTCTCACATGGAAGAGATAAATAAAATTTTTTTTTAAAAAAAAAAACACCTTATCTTGTAAGATTGTTAAGAAAATTGAAATGATACATGTAAAACATTGGTAAGTGCACAATAATTATTAGCCACCAAGGCTAGTCATTGAGCCATACTTTGCCCAATGAGCCATTCTTTTTGACATTGGTATGCTCCTAAAAGGTAAATTCATCAACCTCTCTGTTTATTCCATGCTCTATACTCAGCTGTCCCAAGTTTCATTTAAATATGAGGGGTAATATTATACCCATTTACAGATGTGAAACCTGAGGGTCCAAGAGTGGTTCTTTAAGTTTATAAACTGCAGAGGTCAGGAAAATAACACAGACTCAGGCCATTTGATCATAATTCCAAGAATTTTTTTTTTTAGCTTCCTATATCCGTGGATGGGGGGGGGGGGGAGGGTGGAAAGATCATGCTCTTAAAAATCTTGCTCTTAAAAATCCTTCTTGAAGAAAGCTTCATGTAGGCCCAGCTCTGATGTGCTACTCAAAGGGAAGCCAGGCTCCACGGCATGGTGGGTAAGCATTGTGTGGAGGGAGTCAGGTCCCACATGGCTGCCCATGGTTCAAGTCCCGGCCTCTATGACTTGAAACGTGCATGTCCACGATCCTGACAGAAAAAGGCATGGAGGGAAGAGAATTGCAGCATGACCAGATCCCATGAGGGGGGCACTGTATCCCCTCTCTTTCTTTCTCTGGCATGCACACACACATTAAAAAAAAGAAGAAAGAAATTTAAAAATATAATAAAGGGTTTGTCATTTAAAAAAAAAAGGAGGGGGGATGGGGTACCAACGATCTCACATGGTGACCATGGTTTGAATCCCTGGTTGGTCAGCTTGAAACATGCTAGGTACCCACATGAGTGCCAAAGGTCCAAAAGACTGGAGGAAGGGGATTGTGACCAAGGCCTGTGGACGGTGCTCATCTCTCTCTCTCTTTCTCTCTCTCTCATATGCATAAACACACAATCATAAATAAAGGGGAAATTTTTTAAACTTCATGAACAGTTGAAATATAAAATGGGTGCTAAATTCTACAGAGGGTAAAGGGAGCCAGCATCTTGCTGAGGAAATGGACAACCACAGTAAGGGCAGGAATCATCAAAACAGTTTCGTACAGATAATTAGACATAAAAGGAAACAAACTGTACCATTCTAATCTATGCGCTTGAAAACTAGGTTAAGTCTTACTGAAGCTTGAAAACAATCCAGGGTTTCCTTGACTGAAGGTGAAAGCAGTAGAGCCCATAAGAACAAGCCACTATCCTCTGACTTGGGCTTGCTGCTCTAGAAAGCAGCAGAAAGGAAGATGTTTAAAAGGTTTTGTAGAAATATGGACATCCTCTGGAGGGCCAGGCTTCATACTGGGCATTTTGCACATCTTAACTCATGTAATCATGTGTTTTACAGGGTCATGGTCATGTAGCACATTTTCAGGAGGCTGTTTGACACAACTTTACTTTAAAAAAAAAATACAACCAGGTGGCTGGTCTACTAGCTAAGTGGTTATGGGAGCCGGATCCCACAAAATATTCTGGGCACATGTGCGTGTATCTCCAGAATCCCAACAGGATAGAGAAGTGGAGAAGAAGGGGTTGCTGTCTGATCACTCCTCATTGGGAGTTGCTTTCTCCCTCTGTGTGTGTGTGTGTGTGTGTGTGTGTGTGTGTCTTTGTCTATCCTTAGCAAGTGCAGGTGCCCTCTGGCAATTAAAAAAAAAAAAAATTCAAGACGGCAATAGCAGAGAGCATTACGTCAAGTGCAAGGCCCTCTGAGCATAGAGCCGGGTGCACAGGTCAGAAGCCCGGGAAGTCAGCCCTGTCTGCTCTGGATCAAACAAGCACAGAAAACTACCAAATTTAAAGTTTGGTAGTTTTTATTTCTATTTGCAATAACAATTTAAAATTTTTAAAATACATTAAAACTGAACATTTCTCGTGTACTAAAAGAAGTATACTGGTAAACATTAATTATTCTTAAAATACTTATTTTATAAATAAGAGACTGGATTATTGATAATCTTCCCAAATGAAGTATATTTATAAAACAGGTTGAAAATACATTGCGTATTTTTTCAGATTTGTAGTACATATTCTTTCCTTCTTTTTTGCCAGAGGTGTGTATCCTCACCAGAGAAAAAGAAAGCATCCCCTCCCCCAATGGGGCATGGTCATGCCATAATCCTTTCTACTTCATTTCTCTATCCCATTGAGACTTTGGACACACACACACACACACACACACACACACACACACACATGCCTATCGTGGTTTTTAAGTTAGGGCTGGAGTTCAAATTGCACAGTGGACCATGTAAGATGTGACTCCCTTAATCACTAGGCCACTAGCTGGCCTTTATATTTTATTTTTATTTATTTATTTAGTTTTTTGGAGAGGTTTTTGCCATAGGGCGCATGCACTCACCAGAGAGACAGAGAGAGACAGAGAGATAGAAAGTGAGAAATCACCCCCCAGGGGGGATGGCCATGCCACAATCCCTTCTTCTCCATTCTCCTCTTGGGATCTTGGGCATGCACGCACACGCGCCTGGCGTGAGTTTTAAGCCACCGGATCCAGGACGCGAACCGCAGTCAACTACGTGGGAGTCCAGCGACATAGCCATTACACTAACTGCTGGTCCCTATATTTTATTTTAATCTGCAGTTTTAGTCTCTCATCACAATGCTTACAGGTTTTATGTGTGTATCTATGAGTAAAGAAGGTTCTCAGAAATGTTTTACTCTTTGGAGATCAATGTCTAGATGGCATCAAGCTTCTAGTCACTGAAAAATCAAGCAGAAGCAATACTTCCCTGAGAAAGAGCTCCCAGGCTCCATGGCTTTCCTGAGCCTTTCAGTTCTGAGGCAAGCCATCCTCTCAGAAGTCCTAACTTGTCCAGGACAAAGCCAGATCCTGTGTTTCTTCTTCCACCTCACCCTTTGCACCCAGTAGAACCTTCATTCAATGACATATAGCTTGTGAAAAAGTTTAATTAGCTAAACAGTTTAGAAGAAAGAGATTCTGATTAGAGAAAGTGTGTATATGTGTGCATGGAGGTGGGAGGGTTGACCCTTTCGTCTATTTGATCTCCCATCCCAATTGTCTCCTAAGAGCTTTCAAAGAACCCCTAAAGTCACTGAGTACTTAAGACTATGCTCCTACATGGTACCTGCTTCACATCAGGCTATTGTAAGGATCAAAATGACATTATAGCCATGAAAACAAAGCAGAAAGGATTCCAAGTACAAACAAATATGTCTCTTGAGCTTTCTACGCTTCTGAACAAATAAACCAACAATCGAGTGAGTATCTCTCAACAAGACAAATAGCTCCAAGAAGGCAAAGTGTATGCTTTTTTCTCTCTGAGCCTTTATACCAGGTAGGGCCTCAATTTGTTGATTCTAAACAACAACGGCTTGCAGTCCCAGAGCAGGGAGCCAAATGTATGCCTATGCCACAGGAAAGTGCTCAGACATTAAACTGGAAGGTCTTCCAAAGGATCATTAGGAAAATGCAAAACACATTGTAAACAGACATGATTCTGAATGCTCTACGTGCTTACAGGACCTACAAAGAATATACTGTTATACCCACTTTTAGGTGGAGATACTGAGGCATCAGGGTGGTGAGTAACTTGCACAAAGTTCTACAGCTACTAAGTGTCAGAGCTTGAATTCAAACACAGTCCAAACCCGGGTTCTCTCACTAACCCACAGGAGGATATAAGCAGATATTGGCCACCAAAGAGTACCTAGTTTCTAGAGTCCATTTTTGTGGACTCCTGTGTTTAACGCAGACAAAACCAAAGTCTTGGTCCCAACTTTATCCATCCATTCCAAATCTATTGTTTTAAAATGTAGAAGCAGAGACTCGGGCATCAGTTGACTTGCTTAAGGTTAGGCAACCAATTCAGGTAAGTCAGATGCTATTGCAGCCCCTGAAATATGCTATGTACTATCTAAATTGTCACAGCACCCCAGCTTAGGATCCATGCTGAATAAATACCTTGAAATCCATCTATGTCTTTCATGAGGCCAACAACTGCTTGGGATACAAAACACAAGTTTCTCAGTCCTTCTTCACTCTTCCTATTTGCAACTTGAGGCAGCATTTCTCTGATTTGGAGCAAAGGATTCACTTGGAACACTGGTTAAATGATTCAAATTCCTAGACTGCAACCTCAGACTCCGATTTACCAAGTCTGGGGTGACCACCAGGAATCTTTTTAGGTAGCAAGCCACATGTTTCTGATAACAGAAAGACCCTGAGTACAAAAAGAGTATTTCTTATCTGCCTAAGGCTTGGCTAAATAGAAAGAATGTGTGTGTTTTCTGTTTAAAGAAACCACAACAAATCCACAAACCCCCCTCATATCCCCTGGCCTAGAGAGGCCTCTCTGGTGGTCAGAGCCCACAACTCCCCCATGTAGGACTCAGCCTTCTTCTCTATGGTTTGGCGGGGCTCTTCAGATAGGCCACACACCAGGGACAGGTTTCTACAGCATCCCATCCTGTGTCCAGCCATCACTCCACCTGCCTGTGTACTAGGCAGGAGGTGCAGTTTGCGTTCTGGCCACTGAGATACACAGCCAAGCTGGGACTCAGTTTGCAAGGTCTGTTTTTTATCCCCCGCTGGTGCCAACAACTCACTGCAGGCAGCAAACCACCCTCCAGATTCCTTCAGAGGAAGCCAGTTATCGGCTAGACTGCCTTTGTTTTCCAGAGCTCTGTCTTGGCATCTCTGCCAAGGACATGTTTTGGCTGGCTCTACTGCCCTGGCTTCTGCATATTCCTGGGAAGCTATGCTATGAGAGACATGGCTCGGGAGGGAGAGGAGGGGAATGGTTCTTGTCTGGTTGAACATGGGAATCACAAGAGAAATGGGTTCCACAGACCAGGTACTCCCTGGACAGGAACAAGGACATGCTAAGTCTTGAAGTCCCTCACTAACTCTTCCCTACAACAGGAGAGGAGGGGAGCGGGGTCTCCTTGTCTGTTAAAGAGGGCCGATGGATAGTGCGTTTTGCTTTGGCCCTGCCTGGGTTTTGCAGTGGGGCTGAAATTCACATGCCATAGCATTCATTGACAATGAATGGCTACAGCGAAGGAGGCTTTTCCAATCATGAATACAACATAATGAGTCCTGCGTGAGCCTTCTGATCTTGCATCCACTTAGAAAAGTCTTGCAGATCGTCTTACATGCAGTTTGAACCCCACTCCCCTAAGAGTCCTCCTCTTGTCTTCTAGAGGACTCTTCAGGTAATGGTCATGTCATGGGGTTTGTTCAGACATTTTATAGGTGGTAATATTTTTAGTATCTTCTAGAGAGATGGAAAAAGTGTCTTGTTCAACTTTGTATTTGCTGCGGCACCCAGAATAGAGGCTTATATACAATAGGTGCTCAGTAATGTGTAGGAAAGAATACACTCGGTCATGTGAACTATAATATTCTGCATTTATTTGTTGGCAAAAGATAAGCAAAAAATAAATTACCATTTAAAAAAATGTGGAGCCCTTGTAAGCACATATAAAGTGAAACATCTGCTAAAAAAATAGCCTGATTTAATAGAATGAACTTTGACCTTATGACATCTGATCATCTTTAAAGCCATCCTGGATTTGTTTCCCTGCAAAAGATCAGGATGTTGAACATAGTTTTATGAATCATTTCTTTAGAGACTGCTCTGCACTAAATAAGAGTGGCTTTTTAACTGTGCAAAAGATGTCCAGCTGTTAGTTTTGGCCACCAACAAGCACTGAGCTGTCTCCAAACCGAGATGGCAGGATGAGATAAACGTGGCTGTATGATGTCACTGAAATGGCCTTATTTTCATCAGAAGCTAAATTCAAATATCCTCGGGGAGATGGGTTGCTTTGTTTTGCCTTGAATTACGACAGCTTTCCACAGTTACTGTTTGCCTCTGTAGGTGATTTTTCCAGCTGACTTCACGTTCGGTGGAGAAAGGCTTGGAAACCTGGGCTCTCCTGTGTGCCTAGAGAGATTGGCAATGACTGTTCAGCAGCGGATTTGCAGCCTGAGCCCTCCTTCCTGGGCCAGACGTTGGCAGGCATGTCTTTCCAAAGGCTATGAGGTCCTGAGTTCAAAGGCAATGAATCAGAGGTGCATTTTCACTCTCAAGTGAAGTCAATGGAGCCAGATTAGAAACAGTACTTTCACTGAGTAATAGAGATAGTGGGTCAGCTCCCCAAATAAGAAGGTCCAGGAAGAACACCAACCCTTTCTGTGTTGCTCCCTCCCAAACACACACACACACACACACACACACACACACGTACATGGCTATTCCATTTCTCTCCAAAACCCAAAGCCATATTGCATAAACAGCCTGGGAACTTCTAACTCTGGAAGGAGCTAGTTCAGGCCCTGTTGGCAATTCCCCTACCCATGCTCATAAGGCAGGGGCTGGGGGACACTGAGCACAATAGGGTTGAGGCAGATCGGTCTAATCCTTCATCTGCAAAAGTGAGACCTAGCGTCATCTAGACGATGGATACACTGACTGGGATCTGAAGCCAGAGACTCTGGATTCAGATATGGCTACTTACCTTCTCTGATTCTGCTTCCCATGCTTCAGTTTCTTCCTCTTCACATTTATGCAATGTAAATATAAATTACAACCTCATTTTAAAGATTAAGTGAAATACCCTTTGTAAAATGTTTAATCACATCAGATATTTAATAAACGTCAGTTAATACTAGTTCCTACTTGTTGTTTTCATTTACATTTAATCACTGTACATCTTTACAATGTACAACACGATCTTTCCCAGCCCCTACGCGGCCTTAAAAGAATGTCTGGTTTTCCTCCCATAGGGGCAAGGAGAGACGCATCCATCAGCTGGGAATGATCTGCCTTTCTATTCTCCTCGTTTCTACTGTCTTTTTGCAATGGCCATTTTGGACTAGTATTTTAGCTCTACTCTGTAAGGACGGATAAGATGCTCACAAACTCTTCCAGAGAGAGCTATGCCTTTGTTAAATAAAAATTACATATTTTGGACAAAGCTCCTGGACTAGGCCCCAACAGACCAGACTAAAAACCAAAATGGACTCACTCTTGTCTCCATGTCATCAAGCCAAAGCTGAGTTGTCGGACTTTGGCAGAATAAAGACAGGTAACAATCTAACAGTCCCAAATGGGCTATTTATCAGCCCGTTATGTTTAACCTTCACACAAAAGAAGTAACCTGATGTTAACTAGTTAGTTATTTTCCCATTGTTCTGTTTCCCTGTCCTCCTCTTACAACGGAAGTAACTTTGGAATAACCAATCTGCCTTTTGAAGTTTGTTTATGCTTTTTTCAGGTCCTTCTCTGTCTATAAAACCAACCCCTTCTACTCAATGTTTGGAACTCTTATTTTATGTAATAAAGTATTGCCTAATTCTAGAAGTGGAAATAAAACCAATTAATATCTTTAAATTAAATTGTAGTTATGGTTTTTGACAGCTTTGACTTCCATCTGTATATAAAGTACAAAGTTGGTTGCTGTGGAAAATTCACAGTAAGTACTTAATGTTTTCACTGAATTATTCCCAGACCTCAGCAGGAAGGAGATTCAACAAAGGTAGATGTTGCACCCTTGGGCACAAAGGTTTTAACAATCACAGCGTGGCTGGCTTGACCTAGGTGAAAACTCTAACAAGTGACAGGAACCCCATTGTCCTTCAGATGTATTAAATTGTATACTTGCTACTTATTCAAATGTGTTTTAAACACTTGGACAGTGACTTATATTCTTTTTTAAAAAATAATTATTTATTGAAATTTTTCTTTGTTTTAATTTGACCAGAGAGATACAGAGACAGAGACAGAGAGAGAGAGAGAGAGAGGCGGGGGGAGGGGGCGCGGGGGGTAGTGAGAAAGCAAGCCGCCAGGTCTGGTACTCAAATCAAGGTCCTCCATGTGAGATTACAGTGCCCTTAACCACCACGCCACCTGCTGGCCCCAACAGTGACTTACATTCTACGGACAACACCAGACTCAGAGATCGTAGAAAAGTGAAAACTGAAGTTCAAAGTTGCCTTCCAAAGTTACGGTTAACCTTGATGCAGTTTGTGGTTTTGCTAGGGGTCACCAGTACTCACTAAATGCTTCATGTAAACAGCTGCTTCTCTCTCCCCACTGGAGAAACAGCTGCAGGACAGTGAGCACACAGACCTGAACCCACAGATACGGATGGTCATGCTCTAACAGAAACAGTGAGGTGCAAAGATATCAAAGGACTTCTCCAAGAGCCAGGATGCAAGTTTTAGAAAAAGACTGAAATAAGAGTGTTTTTGAAAATGCTTGTGAGCAGTCAATTATGAGATCGCTTTGAGCAAGTCGTAGGCATTTATGAAGCAGCTACTCAACCC
The DNA here is from genome assembly GCA_026018925.1 of Tupaia tana. Taxonomy (NCBI): domain Eukaryota; kingdom Metazoa; phylum Chordata; class Mammalia; order Scandentia; family Tupaiidae; genus Tupaia; species Tupaia tana. Next base: position 43,455,228 of record JAKSZU010000006.1, on the reverse strand, counting down.
CAAGAGCTGTTTCGGACACTGTAGGTTAAAGACATCCTGACTTTGAAGGAGTGTCCAGGGTGAGGACCACAGGTGTACTGAAGAAATCTGTTCAGAGTACAACAGGGAGTGACCAGCTCTAGAAAAGTAAAAGCAAAGGGCTTTCTTGAGGAGGGGACACACAAGCAGACTCATACTGCTGGGTCCCTAGATGTTCATTAGGAGAGGGGTAGAAAGGAAGGTCAGGCCAAAGAACAGCCCAGGTTAAAGCAGTGTGAAGTGTTTACTGTGGTCAGGCCCCAGGAGGTGGGGGCTCCACGAGAACTGAGAGGAAGATCGAGCAGAAGCCAAATCTTGGGAACAGTTCCTGTGGGGCGATGGCATGATCAGACTTGTTTTCACCATTTCTGGGGCAGCTGCCTGGGAAAGTGATTGATTCACCCACTGTAATGGGTTAGGCACCACATGGCGACAGCTGGACAAAAGCAGTGATATCTTGAGGGTAAAGAGGTGGAGATGATGTGAGAGGTGTTAAAGAGGTTAGAGTTGACATGACTGGCCCTGTAACCTAGTGGTTAAGAAAGTCAGATCTCACATGACTGACTGCATGGTTTGAATTCTGGCCCTGGCGTCTTAAGAAATACATCAGGCATCTGTATGTGCATGCTCCAAATTTGCACAGGATGGAGAAATGGAGAAGGGATTGTGGCATGACCATGCCCCATTGTGGCGTGTTTTCTCTCTCTGTCTCTGGCAAAGATACATATCCTCTGGCAATTAAATAAAAGAGAGAGAAAGAAAGAAAAGAAAAGAAAAGAAAGGAAAGGAAAGGAAAGGAAAGGAAAGGAAAGGAAAGGAAAAGAAAAGAAAAGAAAAGAAAAGAAAGAAAAGAAAAGAAAAGAAAAGAAAAGAAAAGAAAAGAAGGAAAGAGGTAGAGTTGACAGAATCTACCCTTCAAGCTTGGAGGAAGGAAAAGATGGGGATCAAGGGTAACATCCAGCTTTCCAACTTAAGGAGTTGGAAGACTGCTGGCATTATTCACTGGGAAGGAAAACCACAGAGAAAAGGTAATAATGCAGTGGGTTCAATAACACCCCCTTAGTTAATGTTCTTAGATCTAGAGCCTTACAGATAACTTCTCAGACTTCACCTTTTGATTCACAGAGGTTTCCTTTCACTCACCTTCCTTGTAAGTGGCCTAGCTAATAATTAACTGCAAGAGGGGAAGCACAACATCCCAGCTCTATTTTCCAAATGATTACCCTGCAGCAATGCATGAAAGCAACATGGACTTCAGGTGAGAGACACAAGTGCATGCTCTGAGCACAGCACCCGTGTAATTTGTCTGTGAGTATGTGTCAAGGCCTAATAAGCACCTGCTATATTTTTATGGTTAGATAGTAGGATTTAATAGGGCCTTGCTGAAATGGTAATTATACTGCCTATGGACCCTGACTGTAGGTGTGGGTGATGGAAACCTGCAGTGAGGCTCCAGGAGCTCAGGAACACCGCACAGAGGTTGAAACATCCCTGTGGAATGATAGCTGAGCATTTTAGGTAGGGGGGTAGGGGACTTCATAAGGCCTCCACTAATCTCTGCCACAGACAAACGCATCTCTTATAGAAGGATGTTGTCCCACAGGGGCCTGGTTTGACCAGTAGTCAGTGTCTTTGGCAAGAGCACAGTTTGAGAAGGGGAAATTGCCTAGATTCTAGCCCTCACTTGTCCCTTGTGACCCTTCATGTTCCATACAACTGAAGCCTCCATGTGAGGCACCCTAGGACCTTGGATAACAACAGCCTTAGTCCTCCCAAGGCCCCCAGACTGCAGAGGGTCCAGACTTAAGAACTTATTTTTAGGGATCAGAGAATCTATTGAAACAAAGAACCATGTAAAGAATATTAAATATTCGCTATGTGCTAGGGGAAATACGAAAGCATTCACTGAATAAATGAGTAAACACATGACAGAACATGTTCTCTAATAGAAGCAACACTGGATGGGGCCCAACACTCGTCCCCAGGAAATGACAGAAACAGGGAAGGTAAACACTATCTGATCATGTAAAAATTAAATTTCCTATTAACAGGAAGAGTAGGGTTAAATTTTTGTTATTCCTAGTTTTCTCATTCCAATATTAATATCATAGGTTAAAATACTAACTAGCCTGCTTTCCAGCCAGAAGAAACTAAGCCCTTAATCTTTAAAATCAGAGTCTGTGTGTGAATTTGTATTTATGAGCAGGTATAAAATCAGCTCCCATCAAGGCGTCATAAATCTTTTTTTTTTTCCTTACTTACCACCCAGATTATTCTGAAATGAAACGAAAACTGTTGCATGAGAACATAACAGAGAGTATAAAGGAATGTATGTCAGAGGAACCCATTTTTCTTTTTTTTTTTCTTTTTTTTTTTTTTTGGAGAGGTTTTTCGCTATAGGGCGCGTGCGCTCGCCAGACAGACAGAGAGACAGAGAGACAGAAAGCGAGAAATCACCCCCCAGGGGGGATGGTCACGCCGCAATCCCTTCTCCTCCATTCTCCTCTCGGGATCTTGGGCACGCACGCACACGCGCCCGGTGTGAGTTGTAAGCCACCGGGTCCGAGACGCGAACCGCGGTCGACTACGTGGGAGTCCAGCGACATAGCCATTACGCTAACTGCTGGTTCCCAGAGGAACCCATTTTTGAAGAGCTACTAAAAAACATTAAGAATGCATTCTCTGCTGTGCTACCTTCCAAGTTTTAGGAGCTGCCATGTAAAGTAGAAGCACAGTAGATTCTCTTCCAAGCAACATGCTCTGACATGCTCAAGGTCAAACCTTATGTTATTATTTAGCCAGGAACAAGCACGCACAACCTGCCACTGCAATTTGCTAAGTTACTTGCAGATGGTTTAGAGCAGCATCTCTCAACGTTAGCACTGTGGACATCTTATGCTAGAAAGTTCTTTGTTGCTGGGGTTGTCTTATCACTGTAGAATGGTTAGCAGCATTCCTTGCTTCTACCCTTTAGATGACAGTAACACACCTCTCCTCTCAGTTCAGACAACTAAAAATATATCCAGACATTGCCAAATTGCTTCTACTTGAAAAACACTGATTTATAGTAATACTGCCTTTCAAAGCCAAGTTTAGCCAGACACAAAGAGCCAGCAGAGTATCTAAAGGGAAATAGAAAACTATTTTACCTGCCATTGTAATGAAACAAAGACATAGGACAAATAAGGGGAAATTCTCTCATCAGATAGGACCTGATACATTAAAAATACTGAGAAAATAGTTTAGTACAAACATAAGAAAAGATATGATTAATCAACACCCCAAATTTTCTGCTAGTTCTTTTTTATCAGACTAAAATAAAAAGAAAAATAACTGTGTACTTTTATTGTGCTATGTTTGTGTATCAGTAGTCTTTCAGCAGCAAGTGAGAGTAACTCAACTCAGGGTAGTGTAAGTAAAAAATGGAAGTTTTTATTTGGGCACAGAACAGAAAAAGCTAAAGATAGTATTGAGTCTAGACATACCTGGATCGAGATGTTCAAACAATGGCACCAAGAATATTTCACTTTCATCTTTTAGTCACATTTTCCTCTAGGTTGGCCTTATTTTCAAGATGCTTTCCCCAAATGGCAACAGAAACAGCTCTGAAGCCCCAGGCTTCCATTCTACAAACTCCAGTAGAGGTCTCCTTTCCCAAATTTCCAGCCATATCCAAAGTGAAGTCTCATTGGCATGGTTGAATCACGTGCTCAACCATGAGCCAGTGACTATAGTCAAAGAAATGGAATGTTCCAAATGACTTCCCAGGCTTGTCAGTACCTCTGGGTGAACAGCTCTAAGATGGCCTCCAAGGTTGGTCTTCATTAGGTCCCATCTCCTGGTCTTCATCCCTGTGTGGACTCTCCTCTTCTTGAGTGTGGGTTGAGTACTTCTAATAAACAGAATACAGCAAAAGAGATGGGATGCAACTGCTGAGATGAGGTAACAAAACCCCATGGCTTCTGTCTTGCTTGCCCTGTCTCTGTCTCAGAGCCCTCCTCAGAGGAATGCCAGCTGCTGTGTTAAGAACTGTGAAGAGGTCCACATGGCAAGAAACTGATAACTCTGTCCAAGGACCTAGGTGAATGAGCTCAGAAGAAATTCTGCCCCTAGTTGAGCCTGGAGATGATTCTATCCCTGGCCGTCACCTTGTTTGCAGTCCTCTGAGAGATCCTGAGGCAAAGGCATATAGCAAAGCCCAGCCCACAGAATTCTGACCCACAGAAGCTATGAAATACTGTTTGTTATTTTAAGCTACTAAATTTCAGGAGTTATTTTCTATAACTAGAGAACATCAATACAATCCTTCCCTTCCTCCTCACTCAGAGAGGGATATAGAATGGAGACTGTTTCACTAAACACCATGACCTGAGAATGGAGGAGGCATGGCTGCAAAGGGATTCTGGCACTAAAAAACACATATTTGTTGTAACAGTTTAGCCTCCTTAGACTAAATATATAAATTTATAAAAATATAAAAGGGCAGCACTGCACACTTCTGACCCCCTCGCCATCAGGGAAAAAAATGTAGACGTTATAGGACTGTGTTGGGAATAGACTTGTACTATTAGTCAGGGTTCTCTAGAGAGACATGACCAATAAGATGTGTGTGTGTGTGTGTATGTGTGTGTGTGTGTGTGTATGTGTGTGTGTGTGTGTATTTACTGGGAAAATCAACTCACTTCACTATGGTGGCTGAGAAGTGCCAACAGGGAAGCTGATGACATAATTCTCAGACAGGCTGAAAGTCTGAGGACCCAGACTCATTGGTATGAGTTCTGGAATTCGAAGGCAAGCAAGCTTTGACTTCTGACATGGGGGGCAGCAGAAGTCCATCCTGCTCTTTCAAAAAGAGACTCCCCATCTGTCCTCTGTATTTGTCCTCTCCTGGCCACCTGTTGACTGGATCATGCTTATCGATGGCGAGGGCGATCTTCCCTACCTAGTCTACTCAGGCTCACAAGTTCATTTCTTCCAGAAACACCTCTACAAGCACACCAGGAATTTTGCTTTATCAGATTTCTGGGTATTTCTTAGTCATACTGATACCAAAACTAACCATCACACTGGCCACCAGACATGTCTAAAAACTTTGAGTACATAGTTTAGTCCTCAAGCTTAGACACCTCTCATTTCTCAGAACAGGAGATAATCACTATAAGATAGGAATCAGGTGAAATAATAATAAACATAATTTTGTATGTTTGTGGATAAAGGAGATCCAAAACAATTTACTTATAAATCTGGGTAATACTGGGACCATCAGTTGGTGTAATGGCTATATCGCTGGACTCCCATGTAGTCGACTGCAGTTCGAGTCCCAGACCCGATGGCTTAAAACTCATGCCAGGCATGTGTGTGTATGTGCCCAAGATCCCGAGAGGAGAATGGAGGAGAAGGGATTGCTATGTGGCCATCCCCCAGAGGGTGATTTCTCACTTTCTGTCTTTCTGTTTCTCTCTGTCTTTCTGGCGAGCGCACATGCCCTATAGCAAAAACCTCTCCCAAGAAAAAAATTATGGACACTATTGATACTAATGAAAGAAAACTCAAGAATGGCTTAACATTGTCTTTTGAGCATAAATAAAGAATTTTATACTAATATTTCTCTGCTTGCAACATGGTCTAATTTGGAGTATTTTTAGCTTGCAAGGAAAACCAGACTCTAAAGTCAAACCACAACTTAGGTGATGTATTAAATTCACCATGTCACTGAAACTCTCAGAGCCTCAGTTTCCTTATCTGCAAAATGAAGATAGCAGTCATTTTTTTCCCAATGGATTGTTTTTATAAGTAGATGAACTAATGAATATAAATAGAGCATGGTTCCTATCACCAAGTAAGCACCCAGCCAAGCTTTCAGTCATATATGACTATGTGCAGATAGATCAAGAAGTCTTTATGTTGTAATGTATATGCTCAAAAGCATTTTTTGAAGTTTATTTATTTATTTCTTTCATGAGTAAGACAGAGAGAGACAGCACCCCCAACAGGGTATTTATACCATGATCCACTCCTCAGCCAGCCCGGATCATTGGACAAGGGAGGTCTCTGGACCAAAAGCATTTTCATAGCCCCAGTAGACAGTGGTCAAAGCGTTTATGAAAAGGCTGGTTGCTATTTTTGAAAACTAGCCTCAAATCTTGATTTAGAGTGACATTTCTAATTTTTTTCCAGCTACTATGTAAATAACAAAAAATTCTCACAAATAAATAGCATCATTCTGTATAAACAGATTCCTAGCTTTCTCTTCAACTGAAGGCAGCTCTTCTTGAATTCTTTTGAGAATGCTCTGGCTTGTCCCAGAATCAACCCATGCTGAGTTTACTATTCAGACCAGATTATTACCAGGCAGTTGGAACAGTCAAATTCCCACAGCCAATTTTCTATAAAAATCCCAAGTAATTGAAATGGGAGGAAGGTATCCAGTAAAAGTCAGGGTGAATAATTTAGCACAGTAGCTGTCTATAGCCTCTGAGGCAACATATTCAAGGCGTTTTATTAGAGAGTTGACTAAGCCGTTCTTGTCTCCAGTGCATCCTGGCTTCAACCCACCCATCTCATCAAGAATGAGGATGGCTAAATGAGCAGCCAAGGGGTCTATTATTAACCCTTCTCTGATACCTGAGTGATCTTCTGAACGCTCTTTCATTGCCCTTTCTCTTTTTTCTAAATGTGAACAGTGATGTTGTTGTTCTTGATATCTCTTTAAAGATTCCTGTCCAGAAACGTCATGACTGGCTACAGTGGTCATTAAATAGGGTGCTGCGTCCTCTCCCTGGCTCTATAAATCCCCTGGTTCAGGGAATAGCCCATCTGTCAGGGATAGGAATAAGCTATTGCTATTTTTAAAAAATAGGCCTCAAATCTTGACTTAGTGACATTTCTAATATTTTCCTGCTACTACATCACTACAACAAAATTCTCACAAACGTTAGGTCATTTAGGGAAAGTCATGATGTATTTTTCTATTTTTTTCTGTCAAAAATGTGTCATGACTTTCCTGATGACCATAAATGTCCTCTATCCTTTGTCAAGACTATTTGGGACTTCAGAAGCCCAACTCAAATTAGATCCAGTAAGAAGGGAATTTGTTGACTCATTATGCCAGTAAGAATGCAAAGCTACTTACAGGATAGGCGGAAGCTCTAGATTAGAGTGACATTCCCTAAACGTGAGTAGGAAATCCATGACCCAGGTCCGAGTCTCTGTGTCTCGGGGTTCCTGTGGTCAGAGAAATAGAACTAGACATTCAATATCAGAATAAAAGGGGGATTAGAAAAAGTAATGCGATGGGCAAGCAAATCAAAATGAGAGGTTTGGGAAATGTAGAGGGCTACTCCAACTCCTATATACTCATAGAGACTATTTAAAGGACTTACTGGGGGTATAAACCCTATGGCCAACTGAATTGTCACACCCTGTCCCATTCATATGTTAAAGCCCTAGCCTAACTTCCATTGTGACTGTAGAAATTTGAGGTAATTCAGGTTAAATAGGTAATAAAAAGGGTATGGCTCTAATCCACCATGACCGATGTCCTATATAAAGGAGACACAAGGTACATAAACACACAGAGAGAAGACCCTGTGAGGACACAGTACAAAGGTGGCCATCTGCAAGCCAGGGACAGAAGCTTGAAACAAACCCAAACCTGCCAACATCGTGATCTTGCATTTCCTCCAGAATTGTGAGGAATAAATTTCTGTTATTGAAGCCACCTAGTCTGTGGCATTCTGTTATGGCAGCTCTAACACACTATCCAGATTCTAACTTGCCTTTTCCTCTGCCTCCTCCTCCACCCAGCACCTCTGTTCTTGGGTCAGGTATTGTGTGGCCCCTACAAATTCACTCTCTGCTTTGCTCTCTGCCTGGGAGGCTGGATGGGCTACCACAGGGCCCCTCTACCCCGGGGCCGTCTGGTTGGGTTTGGCCAATGGGAGGCTGGTCCAGGAAAACAGAAGGAGGACGGAAGTGTCCACAGTACATTTATTTCTTCTGACTTCTTTCCTCTAGGGAGACCTTCGGATAATTGTGGTCTGGAAGTGAAGGTTACATCTTCTCAAGGTAACTTCTGGGTGACTCTCTCCTTCTGGACTCTGGTAACTACTTCCTTCCCTTAAAGCTCTAGGCCTAGCTCCACTGATACCAGCCCTGGGCTGCTAAACCATTGCTTATGTGTCCTCTATCCCCACGCATCTACAAATGGTCACTCTGTAAATAAACCCTTGCCAAAGCATACCCACTTGCCTGTGACATCTGCTTCTCTGACTGATAGAGCTCTTTGTAATAAACAGAGGTGAAAGGGACTGGCAGTTGGCATAGTGGCTGTGTCGCTGGACTCCCATGTAGCCGACCACTGGACTCCCATGTAGCCAACTGCAGTTCGAGTCCCGGACCCGGTGGCTTAAACTCGCACCGGGTGCGTGTGAGTGCGTGCCCAAGATCCCGAGAGGAGAATGGAGGAGAAGGGATTGCGGCGTGGCCATGCCCCCTGGGGAGTGATTTCTCGTTTTCTGTCTCTCTGTCTCTGTCTGTCTGTCTGGTGAGCGCACGCACCCTATAGCAAAAAAAAACTCTCCAAAAAAAAAAATTAAATAAATAAATAAAAATAAACAGAGGTAAAAAATTGAAGAGTAAAACTTTCTTCTCCCCTCCACCTGGAAAAACAAAAACAAAAATAAAAACATAGTGTCCAAAGTGTCCTGTGCCTTAACAAATAAAGTACATGTCAAATGAGAGTTGTTGCTGTTGTTTCAATGTGCCACCTGCCATCAGAAATCACTTAAACAATAATGTAGGCATTTTTATTTCCTTTGGGAATCTTCCTTTCATGTTTGCTTTCTAATTATGTTTATACTTTGCACTCTAATTATATTTATACTTTGCACTCTTTGAGGTCACAGTATCACTGCCAGCTCATTAATTGAAACCTGTCTGTGTCTAATAATTTTGACCACTCAAGACTCTCCCCTGTGGCCCAATTGTGGTGGCCCAAGCTGGAGGAAAGTGTTGTACAGTGGCTGAGGCTGCATGGGAGGCTCTGGATTGGTTCCTGACCCAACTTTTCAGCTGGGGTGCAGTGGTATGCTCCTGTGCTCCTAGTAAACTGGGAGACTGAGACAGGAGGAGCATGGTATGAGACCCCATTGAAAATACTTATCTCTCTCTCTCTCTCTCTCTCTCTCTCTTTCTGTGTGTGTGTGTGTGTGTGTGTGTGTGTCTTTCCTCCCTTCCTCTCTCCCACTCTTCATTTAAAAAAAAGAAAGAAAATTAAAAAAATGATTACCACCTGCACCATGGTCAGCAATGTCCCATGTTTTTATTTTGTTCTGTTATTTCAGAGTTTAATATGAATCCAATTAAGATTGTTTTACCTTTCAGATATTGAATTTGAATTCATTATACTTAATGCTTTGCTTATTAAAGCGGGACTATAAAATGTCTTCTTTATAGCCACCAAGATGTACATCTTTTTACTCGTTGATTATTTTATCACACACTTTATAACTGGAGAGCTGTCCTGGTTTGATGTACACTCATTCTAGAGCTCCTAGATGGTGATGTGAATTTAATCTCCTGGGGAAACAATACAAAGTTTAAATATTTGGGTTTCCCTTTGCTTTTGCCAGTGACTTCAGCCTCTTATCTTCAGTTTCATTTAGTCATTCTCTACTATAAAGGAAAAATGCACTTTTATTTGATGTCTACTATTTGTCAGGTATTGCACATTATTTTATTGTAATATATTCTCAAAGCATATTGTTAGGTAGGTCTAGTGATTCTCTTTTTTTTCTCTCTCTTTTCTTTTCTTTCTTTCTTTTTTTTTTTTTTTTTTTTTTTTTTTTTTTTTTTTTTTTTTTTTTTTTTTTTTTTTTTCTTTTTCTCTTTTTGTCAAGGAGACAGGCTCAGGGAGGTAATCTAGCATGACCCAACTGGTAAGTGGTGATGGATGGGAAGGTCTAAGTTATCCCACAGACTATGCCCCATGCTCCCCGGGACTCCATGACTGCCCACCTGGTGTGACCTGCTCACTTAGCTCAAATACTAACCCTGGAATGCTGTTCCCCGTGATCCTCCATGCCCCCTGATTTGGACCTCACCTCCTCTAGCATTTTCTCTATAGGTGACTTAACCAACTGAGGGACACAGGTATGGACAGATCAGAGTGAAGATATGAACAGATGCTTTCCAGGATTTCACTCAGGGATATGATCATCTTGTTTATGGTGTACTCTTGTCTCCTAAACTAGAACTTCTGTTTCTTGAAGATTGAAATCATATTTTCTTTAGCATTCACCTATCCCAACTCTCTGCACAGCCCATTTCAGTTCTCTGCTACACACAGGGCATCCTCAATCATACCACTGACTGACCAAGAGAACGAGGAAACTGGACATTTTGAAGAGTTTTGTTTGCGAAGGGAAAGTCCACCATGACTAGCTTGTTTTTGAAAGAACTATTTTGTAGAGAATAAGAAAAAGCACATTTTTCCTTATTTCTGGAAGAACCAAACAGGGAATGCAACAACTACTAGTGGATAGATTTATTTGCACTCAGTGCTATTCTGTTCTGTTCTGTCATGTTTTTACAGATTCTAAAGGAAAGGAATTGTCTAGGTCAGAAATTCGTCTATCAAAATGCTCCATGCTAGCACTGCCTGAAGAGTTGGTGCATCAGCTGCCGCAGGCATTGTCACTGCTGCACCATGACAACCACTGTCACCCCTTGCCCTGCGGCTGCTGGACTGCTACCACTGCCACCTGTGTCGCCATTGCTTCAGGATCGGCTGAATGATTAAGCCACAATCTCCAATGAGTGATCATACTCCTGAGCTCTTTGGTGTTCTTGGTCACACCGTGATGGAGTTTTTGAAGGGCAGTGGCAATTACTGCCAGGCACAGCACAGTTTCTGTGCACACAAGTGAACCGCGGAAATTCAGTACCACTCCACCAGGAAGCCCCCCAAGCGTGGTTAATCTGGACACAGAAGTGTTCAATTAAAATCCACAGAACATGTTACAAGAGTTCTGACCTGGAAGAGGTAAACCTCAGTGAAGTTACTTTCTATTGCCTCATTGAAGAACTGCTGCTTCTCGTGAGGAGTTCCGTTACATTTCCCATTACTTCCAACTTCATACTCGAAGCACGGAGAACCTCAAGTGGAGTAAATTGAAGTAGACTTCAGTGTCTTTGCATCATTTCTGTATTCAGTTCTTTTAAGTTCTTTCATACCCCTATTGAGTGTATTCTAACTAAATTAACATGGCTCAGATTGCCCAGCTCCAGTAGAAGTCATATACAAGAATATGGGATTTCTTCTTACACATCATCTAACCAATGTGACCTTAAACAAATGTACAGAGGAATTTAAAAAGTACAGAGTTACCACAATAGCAAGAATATGTGAAGCAATTAATGACACTGCTTTCATGGAGAAAGAAGGCGGATATCCATGCTCTCCATTGCCCTTTGGGTGATGGTGCACCAACATCCAACCAGACTTGATGACTAGTTAAGTCAGGTAAAATTGAATTTCATGAAGAACCCAGTTATTGTATTACTATTCATTGTGTTGCAGGCTTTGGGAGAGCTCTAGTGCTAATTGTCCTAGCATTATTAAAGGTGGACTGAAATATGAAGATGTAGTACAGTTCATAAGACAAAAGCAAGAAAATTTAATATCTCAGGAAGAAGCATCCTAAAATGCAGTTGTGTTTCAAAGATGCCAATGTTCACAGAAACAACTGCTACATTCAATACAGCTGGGAGGCCTGATGCTATTACCTGGGGAGTAGAACTTGAGATGGGACCTAATTTGTCATACATATTAGCTCACCTATTGGCTTCATAAAAAAGCTTAATGAGAGGGCGGCAGGTGATGTGGTGGTTAAGCACGCTGGACTTCCACATGACTGACTGTGGCTTGAGTCCTGGACCTGGTGGCTTGCTTTCTCATTTTCCCTCTCTCTCTCTCTCTTTCTCTCATTCTATCCCTCTCTGATCAAATTAAAATAAATAAAGTTAAATAAAATAATTCTTTCAAAAAAGTTTAATGACACTTCCATAGGAGTATTAAAAAGCAATCATAACAGGCCACAAACCTTAAGAGAATTACAACCCCTATGTCTGGCTTTCGATCAACCTATTTAGACATTTAGCAAAAGACTCTTGTTGTTCAGCATTTAAAATGTGCTTATCATTTGTATCAACTGATCTTTCCTGAAATCCTGCAGTACTGAGTATGTCTTTAAATCTACTCTCATGCCAATATCTTATCAACACATAGATATTAGAAAGAGTAAGTACTAAAATACCCAGCATGATACCCGTATATTTTTAGTATCATTCAGAACAAAAGACCCAGGAACTATGAACACTCTAGACTTAGGTGATGTATTCTTCAGTCATCTCAGACTTGAAAGTAGGACCTATGTGATTGATTATCGGCTTGCTCACTTCACGTTGGCATCTCCCACGTTCGAGATTGGCTTAACCATTCAAGGTCTTTTCAAGTTTTTACCAAGTGTTATGGTGATAATTTAATGTCTCTTTAAATTTCATTTTGTGTTGTCGTGAAAAACTTCCATTTTGAAAATCTATACTGTGCAAAAACATGTCTTTAATGTCTCCAGACAAAAATGTCTTACAGTTAAATTAATGTTCACACTGTGAGGTACAACTTAACAGGAAGGGCCTGAGAAAACAATAGGAGGGGCTATTAAATATTTTTTAATAAAATGATGCCCTTGTCTTGTGCAGAACACATAGAATATATTGTCTTTTTTTTTAAGAATTATTTTAATTCTATTTATTTATTTATTTTAATTTAATCTGATCAGAGTGTGAGAGAGAGAGAGAGAGAGAAAGTGAGAAAGTAAGCTGCCAGGTCCGGGACTCTAACCACAGTTGGCCATATAGGAATCCAGTGCCCTTAACCACCACACCACCTGCCAGGCCCAGAATATGTTTTTTAATTTAGTAAATATTTTTAAAAGGTAGAAAATACTGGGACCAGCAGTTGGTGTAATGGTTATGTCACTGGACTCCCACGTAGGTGACTGCAGTTCAAGTCCCAGACCCAGTGGCTTTAAACTCATGCCAGGCATGTGTGTGCATGCCCAAGATCCCAAGAGGAGAATGGAGAAAGGACTGTGGCATGGCCATCCCCCTCTGGGGTGTGTGTGTGTGTGTGTGTGTGTGTGTGTGATTTCTCACTTTCTGTCTGACGAGTGCACATGCCCTATAGAAAAAATCTCTCTTAAAAAAAAGAAAAGATAGGAATGCTTTGCCATTCTAGCTAAAAGAATTCTTAATTATAAAATTTCTGAAATTCTTATAATTTTCCCTGATATTTACCAGAAGTTATAAATATCTCTCTTGCAAAAAAATAAATAAATACGTTTCTGCTAATGAAGTGAACAGACATCTAATATTTTTTATGCCTTTTGAACTGTGTAAGTTAATATCTGGATACTTGACAATTCATTTTATTATGTAATTGATAAAATGGTGATGTATATCAATGTTAGTTCAATCATATGTTTATGCTGTCTGGAAATGTATGGTTATAGTTCCATGGAAAAAACAGTCAGTGCTTAGCTGCTTGTGAAAACATACTGAGCTTACAGAGCTAAATAAACAATTAAATGCACACACACACACACACACACACACACACAACTCTGCTAGAGCCTATAGAAAGAGAGGTCTTTCAGCTTCCTTGGTTAATTAATTGAGAGTTGGAACACACTGCTTGTGTGTTTTGTCTTTCCACTGACTTTTTTAGAAGGCAGCTTTGGCAAGGTTATTTACTCTCAAAATATTTATATCTCAAAACGAAGGGAGTTCCTTCATGTCTAAGGAACTATGGGGAGAAAAAAATATGTCTATGATTCAGAGATAAAACCAGATGATCTGATTTTGGGGGCCCTGAAGAGACTTCCTTGCCCTGACATATTTCCCATTGGCTTGTCCCAGAACAGCAAAAGAAAATCCACATCTACCTTTCATGTGAGGTTAAGCAGTGAAGGCCTGATTAAAACACAATTTTAATAGTTATTTAGGAAGATGTGATACTATTTTTGCCTTTTTTCCTAAGATTTACATTTCAAAGTTTCTGGAATTTAGATGTTTTTTATAATCAATGTGAATAATTAATATAATTATTGCTTCTTTATTTCCTTGAACAATTATGTTGTTATTAAATAGATAAAAGTCACCTGGAAACATTATACACCTGGGCTATATAAGAGCAGGTGCCAATTCAGGAAGTCTGGAATGCAATGAGGAATTTGCATCTGTAACAAGCACCCCAGGTGGGTCTGAGCAAGTGGCCCTGCTTTGAGCCTCTGAGGCAGTGCCTTCCCTGGTTCAGGAAGTATATGGTCTTTATATACTGTAGTAGTGTGAGTTTGTAAGGTGTACCCCTGTCAGAGCTTCACAGACGCTGAGTTTGCAATTCAGGGCCAGATATTGGGGAGGGGGCAGCACTTTTTTAAGCATGGCAATCATCACTTCTATGCTTTCTGAATTTAGGGATGTTGAATGGAGGAGGATTGTGGTGTAACCATCCCCCAACATGGAGGGTGCTTTCTCACTTTCCTTCTCTCCCACCACTGTGAGCACATGCAGCCTTTGACAAAATTAAAAAAAAAAAAAAAATGAAAGAAAGAAAGAAAGAAAGAAAGAAAGAAAGAAAGAAACAAACAAACAAACTAGTTAAGTTTCTACCCGGCCAAAATGCACACTCTAGTAAGTGGGTCTTGACAATGGACCTGTCCACACGGCTCATGCGCAAATAAATGGTAGCAGCAGAGAGATTGCCTATTAGCTACTTTTCTCCACCATCGCATCACTAGGTTATGACCAAAGCAAGCTGCTGGTCAAATTCTGCTGCACATACAGACACTTACAAACTAAATACTTATTAGTAAGTTAATAAAAAGACAGTTTAAACAACCTTACATGCAAGTTTCTCTTAAGACATTTACAGGGATTCCAAAGGCAGAATTTTCTTCTCAGTACAGCCAGCGTCAGGGAACCAGAATCCTCCAGCATTCATGGCTGGACTCAAGACCAGGTAAAGGCATCGTTCTGAAAGTGCAGGTTATAAGTCTAGTTGGAGATCCTATTCACACAAGAGTGGGGTGTCTCAAGTCTCCAAACTGTTTCAACTGATCTATTTATTTTGAATATCTTTATATTCTACAAAGAGATCCCATTTCTCTCTCTCTTTTTTCAGTTTTGCCATGTGGCACTTGAGCTCACCCATGAAGGACAAAGAGAGACAAGAGAGAAAAAAAGTGAGAAATCATTCCCCCAGGAGGATAGCCATGCCACAATCTCTTCTCCTCCATTCTCCTCTTGGGATTTTGGGCCATCTCTCTCTCACACACACACACATAAACACACACACACACACACACACACACACACACATCTAGGGTGTTTTTCAAACTGGCAGATCTGGGACTCTTCATTTGTTTGTTTATTTATTTATTTATTTATTTATTTATTTTACATTTTTTTGGCATGGAATGTGCATGTTTACCAGAGACAGAGAGAGGTAATGTGAGAAATCACTCCCCAAGGAGGATGGTCATGCCACAATCCCTTCTCCATTCTTTTCTCAGGATTTTGAGCTCACACACACATACCCGACATGTTTTTCAGGCCATCAGGTCCAAGACTTGAACCACAGAATCAGCCATGTGGGAATCAACACTTTAACCACCATGCCGCCTGCTGGCCCCCTTAACTATGAATTTATGGTCAGAATCCAGAAGATTTAGTTAAAGCTAGGATAAAGTAGGTGTCATATACAATATGGCACTGTATATTCAGAATTATTTTAAAATACAGATCTCTTAAGAATATATCAAACTTGGGGCCAGTAGGTGGTGTAGTGGTCCAGGCACTGGACTCCCACATGGCCGACAATGGTTTGAGTCCAGACCTGGCTGCTTAAAAATCATGCTGGCCCTGTGTGCACAGGTGCATGCTCATGTGCCAAAAATCCCAAGAGAAGAATGGAGGAGAAAGGATTGCGGCATGGCCATTCCCCCC
This sequence comes from Tupaia tana, assembly GCA_026018925.1. Taxonomy (NCBI): domain Eukaryota; kingdom Metazoa; phylum Chordata; class Mammalia; order Scandentia; family Tupaiidae; genus Tupaia; species Tupaia tana. The sequence continues at coordinate 43,439,142 of JAKSZU010000006.1, read as the reverse complement.
AGGGGGGTGATTTCTCACTTTCCCTCTCACTGTCTCTGTTTCTCTCCAGCAGCAAGCACGTACACCCTATGACAAAAAACCTTAAAGAAAAAAATAAAAAAGAGAGTACATCAAACTCAAACATGCCTTTCTTTCCGGACCTGGCTGAGTAGAAGGCGCCATCATGGGAGTAGACATCCGCCACAACAAGGATCGCAAGGTTCTGCGCAAGGAGCCCAAGAGCCAGGACATCTACCTGAGGCTGTTGGTTAGGCTGTACCGGTTTCTGGCCAGACGCACCAACTCCACTTTCACCCAAGATGTTCTGAAGAGGTTGTTCATGAGTCGCACCAACCGGCCTCCTCTGTCCCTCTCCAGGATGATCCGCAAGATGAAGCTTCCTGGCCGGGAAAACAAAACGGCTGTGGTCGTGGGGACCATCACAGATGATGTGCGCATTCAGGAGGTGCCCAAGCTGAAGGTGTGTGCGCTGCGTGTGACCAGCCGGGCCCACAGCCGCATCCTGAAGGCTGGGGCAAGATCCTCACCTTCGACCAGCTGGCCCTGGACTCCCCCAAGGGCTGTGGCACCGTCCTACTCTCCGGTCCTTGCAAGGGCCGCGAGGTGTACTGGCATTCGGCAAGGCACCTGGAACCCCACACAGCCACACCAAACCTTACATCCGCTCCAAGGGCGGGAAGTTCGAGCGTGCCAGAGGCCGACGTGCCAGCCGAGGCTACAAAAACTAACCCCGGATGCTGCCCCGTTATTAAAAAGCTTTTGGATTCTGACAAAACAAAACAAAACAAAACAAAACAAAACAAAACCCTCAAACATGCAAGGTGATACTATGCAATAATGTCTCCAGAAGAAGTATGCAGCAGGAATATGAAAGCACCATGAGAGTGATGAATTCCATCTGTCAGATCAGGAGCTGAGGGGGCAAGGACTGCGATATTCTCACACAGCAGATGACCCACGCTGAGTCTTAAAGAGTTAGGTGGGAATACATTGGGTAGACTAGACATGCGATATGGAGAGAAGAGCAAAACTGTAGCTGGGAACTAAACAACTAAGAACCTTCTAGATCCTGCTCAAGAATTTTCTCTTTACCCAGTCAGCACCCAGAAGTGAGACAAAAATCCTTACCTACTCCAATTTTGTTTCACCAAATGGTAAACCAATAGATCCAACAAGGTCAGGATTCTTCTCGAACCTTTCTAACAGAAGTTCCAGAGTCTTGAATGTCCATTCAATCTTTTTTTTTCTTTAATTGCCAGAGGGCACATGCTATTGTCAGAGAGAGAAAGAGAGAGAAAATATCTCCCTTGGGGAGTAGTCATACTGCAATCCTGTTTCCTCCATTCCTCTATCCTTTTAGGATTGGGGACATGTACGCATGCCGGGCATGTTTACAAGCCTTCACGGCCACGATTGGAACCACAGTCAGAAAATGAAGTCTGGCTTCCTACGCACAGGCTTAGCCACTGCCCAATGGGATTGGCTCCATCCATGTTTATTCCCTGTAAAAGCCAAAGCAGAACTAACATGGTCCCGGGGCTTACATATTGGTTGGGGGACTTGAACAAGTCTCTTAATCCCTCTGATCCTCAGGGTCTTCATCTGTGAAATGGGAATAATTACACCTGCTTTTCAGAGTTGTTGTTATGAAGAATAAGTTAGTATGTAAGCTAGTACTGGTACAGAGTAGATACTCTACTACTTTTATTTTTAGTGCCTATGCCTTCTTCTTTTTTTTTTTAAAAGAATTATTTTATTTAACTTTATTTATTATTATTATCATTATTATTTTGCAGTTTGATCAGAGAGAGACAGAGAGAGAGGAAGTGAGAAAGCAAGCCATCAGGTCCGAGACTTGAACCGTGGTTGGCCATGTGGGAGTCCAGCGCCTTTAACCACCATGCCACTTGCCAGCCCCAGTGCCTATGCCTTCTAAATCTTTATCATTTATATGTTTTTATATATATATATATATATATATATATATATATATATGTATTATATTACACAAGAGATACTTTATCTCACTATAAATGGAGATAACCAATCACTTATCTTATGCCATAAATCTTACCCTAAACTTCTTAAAATCCAGAAGTTTAGCTCTGAGACTTCTGATGCTAATAAAACTCCACAAGTCGCTCTTATCTGCCTGCTAGCCTTATCAGGGCGAGGCTCTCTTTTTGTTTCCAGCAAGGCACAGTGTTCTATTTCTAGTCCCAGAATCACCAACAGAATTGCAGATTCCAGCTATACTGCTCTTTTTCCTTCCTGTTTTGTATTTACCCATAAATGTAACAGCCGTAAGCCTTTGAGAACCCTGATGTCCAAGGCACTTGGCAGGTCTGCCTTCCGTTCTCTTAATCAGAACAGAGTTTAACTTCCATGCCCTTGGCAACTTTTTGTGCAAGGGGAACACCTCTTTTGCTAATGAAACATCATGAGCCCTAACACTTGCAATGAAGACCGCTGCTAGAAAGTTTCCTCACCATATTCTCATCTTGTAATAATGCCTCCCATCAAAGCTCAAAATTGGGTTCTGAAAGAGGGCTTTGCTCTTTTATTGACTGATTAAAACAAAACACTTTAATACTGAGCAGCAAGCACCAGAACTCAGAATCAAATTCCAATCTCTATAGATGGAGTGTTTGCTGCTTCCCAAGTTCCCACAGACCTGTGACCTCCCACTGTCAGCATAACCCTCATCACACACTGTCACCCGCCTACCCTTGAAAGCATCTGTGTAGCCCGTAGCCCCACCTCTGGCCAGTAGAACCCATCGCCATGTTATGGGCAGCTTATCCCATTAGCCAGTTACTTGGCAAGACCAGAACGTTCAGCACAAGATGGAAGTGTTGGTGCGGGGCTGGGATGAGAAGGAGGAAGAGAAAAGGTCTCTGATCATGGCTCTGGATTAGATGCTCTAAAACAGGGAATCCAGTCCTCAGGGAGTCCCCTGAGGGTTGTTCGTGAGGGGAGTGTCACTAACTGAGACACACTATTACAAATGGCTTCTTGGCAACGTCCTCAAGTCAGTGTTTGCCCCTGGTGAAAACTGTAACAGAGATCACCTTTGGACATGGACATGGCTCTAGTGACACTGAAGAAGGCTGGAGAACCTCTGATGGCAAGTTCTGGAAAACAGAACCAGCTTCAGTATTCCTTACAGCATTGAAATCAAGTGGACAATGCTTTGTTTTTCTTTTTCTTTTCTTTTTTTTTTTTTTTTTTTTTTTGGAGAGGTTTTCACTATAGGGCGCGTGCGCTCGCCAGACAGACAGAGAGAGACATAGAGACAGAAAGTGAGAAATCACCCCCCAGGGGGGATGGTCACGCCGCAATCCCTTCTCCTCCATTCTCCTCTCGGGATCTTGGGCATGCACACACATGTGCCCGGCATGAGTTTTAAGCCACCGGGTCTGGGACGTAAACCACGGTCGACTACGTGGGAGTCCAGCGACATTGCCATTACGCTAACTGCTGGTTCCCAATGCTTTGTTTTTCTGACGTTTAAAACAAATCTAAACCCTGGTGCCATTTGACAGCAAGTCCTAGGTTTAAAAATCCCAGTTCCCTAGAGGAAAAATTAGGAATTTCTTTTTCACTTGCTTTTTACCAAGGCCATAATTTAAATGGTCCTTATGGGGCCCAACAACTTAGTAACAGTAATAATGATTACTATTCTTATTAGAAGTAATGGTTAACAGAATAAGTGAAAACAGCCATCTTGTTTATAGTGGCTGTGGCACAGATAAGCATCTTTGATAATCAGGCTTTTCATGATGCATTGCTCTAGGCACCTGCTTCATCCTGGCATTTTAACACCCCAAGGTCAGGGTTCCCTGATCCTACTTCCTCCCCAAGTCTACCACCTGCACCACCCCCCCACTTCTCCTTTCTTTACCAGGTAGGGGATGGTCAGAGTAAGGGTTATATCTTCAGGATTAAACCAAAAGAGTTTAATCTGAAAGGGTTTAGACTGAAACTTCTTAAAGACACCTGTGGTTACTATTCCAGACAAATAAAAGAGAAAACAGAAATCAGTCAGCACAATTGCCCAGCTTGAACCTCCTTTTTTTTCTCCTTTAAGTTGTTTCTGGAGAGGAAAAAAAAAGGTAATTCCAGACAGCAATAGTCAGTGGGAGAATGGAATCTAGAATGAGATTTACCAAAGGAAACCTGGAGGATAAGAGAAAGCAAGCTGCACTGGAACCTGCAAGGTTTTGTGAGGACAACGGTCCAGGGGATTTTGGCTGTGGACTCAAAGTCATGTTCAGGAGACAGAGGAGTGGTGCTTCCCTCCCTGGGTCTAGAAAGGAGTGGTGCTTTCTACTGGTGGAGCATGAAGTCAGCCAACTTGAGACGACCTGGAGGGCCTTCAAAGAGCAGCAGAATGATCTTTGAAACCAGGAGAAGTTAACATATTTTAAATGCATCCCTCTTGGGGAACTGGGTCTTACCAAGGGGATAGCAGCAGACTGAGACTGACCGACTTCACGTCAGGTCCAGTTCAACACTGGACTGGAAAGTAAGGTAAGATTAAGGGGCAAACACTGATTGGAAGAAATCAAAGGAAGGCAGAAGTTGGAGGAACTGATTTATATGGGGTGTTCCTTAAACACTCAATTTGCTTTGTGGGTTGGAGTAGAGAGTAGCCATAGAAATCAACCCAAATGGTGATAAATTCAGCCAGCAGACAATTCTATAGTTTCCCAAAGAAAGAATCAGACGTACTGTATATGTGCCATGGTTATTCAATCCATGCACCAGTTCTCAGGAATGTGGGTTGATTCCATGTCTTAGCAATTATTAATACTGCATAAATAAATATCCTTGATTTAATCGTCATGTACTGTATACATAGCATAAAAACCGTATCATGTGCTATAGAGATGTACAATGATTGAGTGAAAATAATAAATCAGAAAAAAAGAATTGGATAATGCTAGGGAAATCTGAATATCTGATTAGGGATAACTTCTCAAGACCCAAAATCAAAAATTTTTTAATGTCTTTTTTATTGCCAGAGGGCACTTGGGTTCACCAGAGAAAGAGAATTCGAGAGAGAAAGCACCTCTCAATGGGGCGTGGTCACACCATCATTCTTTTATTTCTCCATCTTATCAGGATTTGGGGGGCACGCAGAGGTGCCTTGCGTGATTTTCAAGCCACCCTGGGAGGGAGGGGAGCTCAAACTGTGGTCAGCTATGCAGAATCCAGCTCCCTACACACAACGCTTAACAGTACTAGAGCCAGCTCAAAATGAGACTAATAACTATGTTCCTAACTAGCTTATTCCTCCTTACCAGGGCTACAACAAGGGTTGTTAACCCCCACCATTACACTCTCCTAATTACTTTGAGAGTACAACCCTCAATGCTAAAATACCTCATGGGTCACATCCTTCTGCTGGTAGAGCTGATTAGTAAGCATTTCTAATTATTTAATCTACCCTAACAAATAACATATCAGAGCAACATTATGTACATCATTCCTTTAGTTTTTTACCTACTCATGTCTAAAGTCATGATCAAGAGCAAAAGCATCTGAATCCCCAGATTTGGCTAAGAGATTGTAAATCACACATCATGATTCTGCAGAGAATCCAGCCCAGTGAACTGAGAGTGAGGTGGATTCAAGTTTTCTCCGTAGTCATACAAGTCAGTTATTCCAGCTTTTGTTAACTGCTCCCAAACTCAATTTCTTCATGTGTCAAGTTGTGCAGTGTACCAACACATTCAGCTGTGGTGAGGTTTGGTAAACCACAGAGCTCTACACACAACTGGATTAAAGCTCTTGACAGATGTGATGTAAGGGTGACGTAACACCATCCCGACTCCTACCCACAACCGTATTGTTTTACTGTGGTAATGCATTGAAATATTAACCCGTGATTGTTTTCGCTATACTTTTTTCTTCTCTGTTCAAGGAAGTTGTCAAATCTTTGGCATTTCCTTGATGAAACACTTTTGCCTGGCAGGGAAAACAAAATGGATTTGAGGCTCTTTCAGTTTTTATGAAAATTAATACTCTGGTAGCAAGTGTGAAAGATGTTCCCAGAGAGAGATGAGATGTATTTTGAACAACAAAAAGGGCTGAGAGATTTTCCCTAGATGTCAGAATGTCGAAAGCAAAGGGGAAACCATAGACAGGTGTGGCAGCAGCTTCCAGGCTGTACTCTCCACCACAGTATTTTCTATCCATTTATATTTTAAATTAATTAAGAATAAGTATAATGAAAAGTTTAGTTTTATGAGTCAGCCCTGTGGCCTAGAGGTAAAAAGACCCAGATCCCACATGGTTGACCACAGTTTGAATCCTGGTCCTTCTGACTTGCAAAACACACTGGGTGCATATGTGCATGCCCCATATCCTGACAGGATGAAGAAGTGGAGGAGAAGGGATTGATTGTGCTGTGACCATGCCCCATTGAGGGATACTTCCTCCCACTCCCTCTCTCTTTTTTTAAAGAATTTTTTATTTTAATTTTTTATTCATTCATTCATTCATTTATTTTAACTTGACCAGAGAGAGGCACAGAGAGAGAGAGAGAGAGAGGGAGGGAAAGTGAGAAAGTAAGCCACCAGGTCTGGGTCTCGAACTGTGGTCGGCCACATGGGAATGTCCAGTGCCCTTACCACCACGTCACCTGCTGGCCCTTCCCACGTGGGAATGTCATCGAGAAACTCATGACGTATTTCCTTGTTTTTCAATGCAAAAATGCATCATGACTTTCCTGACGACCAATATTTACTGAAAGGAAATTACGAACCCCAAATAAAAAGTGCCCAAATGACACCAGGAGTGATTTCCATGACATTTCCCCCCAATCCTGCTGGTCTCTTTCAGTATTAGGAACACTTTATTTCAACCAGCAGTGTTTGAGGCAAAAGACAGTAAGAACCTCCTAGAATCCTGACATTAGCAGACTCCAAAAGCCTGCAAACTGTGGCCATTTTTTTCCAGTGGCTCCCACCATCCTCCCAGGCATCTCCAGTGCTGAAGCAACCAGCCTCTATATAATTCCTCCCTCTGTATTCTGCTGCCCATGTGGTTCCAAGACAGGCAGCCTCAGGCTTTCAACCTTTGGTTATGGAGCCCAAATCACCCTCCAGTTCTGCAATTCCTTGCATTTAAAATTTCCAAAGACTTTATCACTGCCAGGGCTCTGCCTAGGGTGATGGCCATGCCAGGGGTGCCATGAGCTTTGGAGGGGCTTTGCTATCTGACTGTAGGGAGTACTATCTGACTTTGGTGTAAGGAGGGTGTGTGAGATTACTGTCTATCAAAGAAAACACTGGCCTCAGAAAGTTGGCAAACAGTGCAATAGAGAGAATAGGGAATTGTGGAAAACTCCAGACATGCCTTAAAACCACACCCAAAATCTGTCTCCAAATACCTAGTTTCTAACTGCTCTTTTTCCTTTAAAAAATAGTTTGCAGGGCCAGCCAGTGGCTCAGTGGCAAAGGCAGCTGGATAGCAACTGTGCAGGCCAACTGAATCCTAGACCCAGTGGCTTGGAAGACACGCCAGGCATGTGTGCATGCATGTCCAAAATCCCAAGAAGAGAGTGGAGGAGAGGAGACTGCAGTGTGGCCATCCTCTCTGGAGGATGATTTCTCACTTTCTCTCCTTTCCTCTTCTCTCTCTCTCTTTCTGTGTGTGTGTGTGTGTGTGTGTGTGTGTGTGTGTGTGTGCGCGCGCATGCATATTTCTCTCTGGCAAGTGCACATGCCCTACAGCAAAAAAAAAAAAAAAAAAAAAAGTGTAAGTTTTTCCCAATCATGTGTCATTATCTCATGGATTGTGGCAGACAGGTGAGAAGTGAAGAGGTAAGGAAGTCAACCACATTTGAATGGACAGATAAGAGAGCAGAAACTAAGCAGAATAAGGGAGACAGATCCACAGGACAAGAAGGAAAATTTGAAAACCAAGTGGGGACAATAAGCCCAGGTGAAGCTTCCTCTGCCAGTCCTCCCAGCAATCCTGAACACCCCCCGTCTGCCCTGCTTGCCTGTGTGGCTGCTTCCTAACTGTCCTGGAACAAGGGCTGTCTCCTGTGGACAAGGTGAAAAAGATGGTCAGAGTTCTCCCATATGGACCAGTCTGCTCCTGCCCCGGGCCTCATGTAATTTCTGGTCTAATGATTGGAACAGAAATGCCTCCAGGGTGTCCCAAAGGATAGGGAAAACAAAGACCGTCCTTGTGCTCTCTCACTGCTAGAGTCTAGCAAACATTCAGGCTCAGCAGCGAGGCAAAGGGCCTCAGTGCCTGGCACATCCTGGGTACCCGATTCATTTGTGTCACATGAATAGATAGATACATACGTAGATAAATAGACAGACAGATGGAAATAAGTAGAAGAAATGCATAGACAGGATCAGTGCTGCACTGGTAAATGTTTAACAACCAGCTCTCTCCCTAACCCCAAAAGAGAAGCCTTTGGTCGCCGGTTTGATTTTCATGATGCATATGCTCCTGCCGTGGCTATTACTGGATTCGGAGTTTGGAAGAGGTGTTCTGACACATCTCTGGATAAGATGAATAGATGATTGACGGATGAGTGAGTAGAAAATAAATAGGTAACAGGAAGTTTTCAAGGTCTATCCTTTTTTGATTCATTCTCCTGCATCAGGTTTAGGGACCTTTCTGGTCACCAGTCCTAGCTATTCACTAAAACCCAAAGTATAGACTGCCCAAGAAATCACTATAGGAAATAGAGGGAAAAGGTAATAGCCATTTCTACTATAATCGATCACTATTATGGTTGCAGTCCCATGAAAATGTGTAGAGAGGAGAGATGTTATCTGTCCCATTGATAGGTAAGAACACTGAAACATAAGAAGCAGAATGCGACTTACTAAGGTCATAGAACGGGCCGTTGGTGGCTGAGAAAAGTCTTAGAACCCAGGTCACCTAACCCCTAAATGAACATTATCCTACAGCTGGCCTCTGCTGCTATGGTGCCAAAGTTAGCATGAGTAGGAACTTATTAATCATCTAGTTGATGAGTCGGAGAAAATCTCATTCCTGCTATTTGTCTCAAAGAGGGCACACAGCAATCAAACTAGCCAGACGGGTCAGACACTGTCCCAATGTGAGTAAATATTTTTAAATTTCAGCCTCTCCCATGTCCCTTCTCCTCCACCAGGTAAGCTCTCTATTCCCAGAGAGTCAGTTTTGATAGAGATAGTTAGGGTTAGAGCTAGGATGCTGGTTCTCAGACAGGAGGATGTCACCCATGATCTCATTTGCCTTGTTATACAACTCACTTTAAAGTAAGACTACTTTGTAAGAGGAGGCTTATACTGTATACATGATTTTTCCCAGGCATTTGCCTGTTAAAAGGAAGACCAACATCCTGGAAGAGATCTCTCTTGTTAGCATTACTTGGAAGTGAGGAGGGTCTTTGGAGGTCAAAGTCTTTTCTAGCTGGGAGTTATCACTCCACCATCAAGCCAATCAGTAACCACAAAGAGATTTGGGAGGGAAAAAAAAGGAAGAAGCACCACTCAGGGATCACCATCTTGTCCCCTTGGTCTCTGACATAGATCCTGGTTGGGGTGGGTGACAGATGGAGAGGAGTAGAGATAGTTCAAGAGAAGTCAAAGGACCTATTGTGCTTTCTGAAACCCAAACCAAAGCTGATGACATTCAATTAAGAGAAGAACAAGGAACATGGCCATGAGTGACTTCTTTCTTCTGGACTGATACCCTCTCCTTTGGCTCTCCAGAGACTGTTACCTTTTATCACATCTCTTTTCCACTCACCCAGAGACTGTGGGTGCCTTTCACAATTCTTGGCTCCTGACCAGAGCTAGGTAGAATGCGTTCTTCTGAGAAAAGTCCTCTCTGGGAGCTGAGGACAATCCCCTGCTAGACAGAGGCCGGTGAGATGGATGGGTTCTTCCTTCCCAGGAACCCACCCAACCCAGTCAGCACCTCATGCCAGTAGTTGGCCTGGTAGTCCCTTGTTGTCTGCCCCATGGGCCAGTTTTCTTTGCTTTCTGCAGGCTGCCTCACAACATTTGTTATTAAATATGCTATGATTTTAGTACCTTGCATTGCCAACAAATATGAGACAGGGATAAATATTTTACTGGCATAAAGTTGGCTGACAGCTTATAACGAGGGCTTTTATTAGGATAGTTTAGGCTCCAGAGCCAGCTAATTTGCCAAGCTGAAGAACTGACCCACCCGTCTTCAGAAGTTAATAAGTTGTCATTCTTGGAGACACTCCTGAGTACCATTGGGCCTTATCCCAAGAATTAACCTTGGCTTTCTCAAGAAGCCAAGGAAGACAGGCCAGTCTGACTCTGGACCTACATGCTCACTTATGGGTTTTTTCTCCTAATAACTCAGCATACAATATGGCTAAGCAAAGCACTGGCTATTTCTTGTAAGTCCTTGGCCAATATATCCTAAAGCAGTAATGCCTAAATATATGCAAGTCAAAGAAATAAATAAAATATTCAAATGTGGATTATACAGTGGTTGGGCAGAAGTGGGGAGGCAAAGGATTAGAAATGTTACAGTTCAGGGACCAGCAGATGGCATAATGGTTATGTCACTGGACTCCCACATAGTTGACTGTGGTTTGAGTCCCAGACCTGGCAGCTTATGCCAGGCATGAGTGTGTGCATGCCCAAAATCTCAAAAGGAGAATGGAAGAGAAGGGATTGTGTTGTGGCCAATCCTCCCAGGGGGTGATTTCTCGCTTTCTCTCTCTGTCTCTCCAGTGAGTGCACACACCCTATAGCAAAAATCTCTCTACAAAAAAAGAAAAGAGAAATGTTATAGTTCATAACAAAGATCCAACATGTTGACAGTTAAGTCACAATCATATTAAATGGAGTTACTAAGGGGGCCAACACATGTTCCCCTTATCCCCCTCACAATTTTTTTTTATATCATCAAAGTATAATTTTTATACATTAAATGAAATTCTTTACTTCCAAGTGTGTCAGGTTGGGAGGAGTCAAGACCATCTCTGCATTTGAGGATTACTAAAAAGAATTGGCAAAAAGAACTCAACATATAGTTGTATTCTAAGCTAAGACTTATGGTGATATAGTAAGAACACACAGCTAGGACCAGCTCCATGGCACAATGATGGCATGTTGCTCAAGAAAAACTGGATCCTATATGGCAGCCATGGTTCAGATCCCCAGCTTGGTTAGCCCAAAACACTCTGAGTGCTTGTGCATGAGTGCCCAAGATCTGATGGACTGGAGGACTGAAGGAAGCTGATTGCAGCGTGACCAACCTGACCAACCCCTCTGGAGAGTGTCTTTCTCTCTCTTACATACACACATGCACTCTTCCATGAATAAAAAAATCAAATCAATCAATCGATCAATAATAAAATAAAATAATACACAGCCAGAATACAAGAGAAAAAGAAGCAGATGGGGTCTGGAGGAATCCATGTGCAGTCTATGTGTGTGTGCGTGTAGTTCCTCTTAGGCTCTCTCTCCCATGAGAAGTCACACAGAGAATGTTCCTTTTCCAGCAAGAAAAAAAAGGCAACAACATGTGTTGTTGTGTGGTAAAGAGCCCCCAAAAGATGAATCCATGTCCTAATCTCTGGAATATATGAATGCTACCATATTTGGAAAAAGGGTTTCTGCAGATAAGTTAAGTATCTTAAGATAAAGAGATCAGCCTGGATTATCAGGCTGGGCCCAAAATCCAATGTCAAGTGTCTCTATAAAAGATACACATGGGAGACAGAATGGGTGTAATGGTTACATGACTGGACTCCCATGTAGTAGACCTTGGTTCAAGTCCCGGTCCCAGGGGCTTAAAACTCATGCTGGGCGCATGTGCGTGTGTGCTCAAGATCTCAGGAGGAGAATGGAGGAGAAGAGATTGCGGTGTAGCCATCCCTCTTGAGGGGTGATTTCTCACTTTCTGTCTCTCTCTCTCTCTGTCTCACCAGTGAGTGTTATGTGCTCTATAGCAAAAAAAAAAAAAAAAGAAAAAAGAAATCTCTCTTAAAAAAAAAAGAATGGGGGACCAGCAGTTAGCGTAATGGCTATGTTGTTGGACTCCCATGTAGTCGACCGTGGTTTGAGTCCAGGACCTGGTGGCTTAAATTCATGCCGGGCACATGTGCGTGCGTGCCTAGGATCCCGAGAGGAGATTGGAGAAGAAGGGATTGTGGCGTGGCCATCCCCCCTGGGAAATGATTTCTCGCTTTCTGTCTCTCTGTCTCTCTCTGTCTTTCTGGCCAGCGCATGCGCCCTGTAGCAAAAACCTCTCCAAAAAAAATAAATAAAAAGAATGGGGGACCAACAGTTGGTGTAATGGCTATGTTCTGGATTCCCATGTAGTCGACTGTGGTTCAAGTCCTAGACCCGGTGGCTTAAACTCATGCCAGGCACATGTGCATGCGTGCCCAAGATCCTGAGAGGAGAATGGAGAAGAAGGGATTGCGGTGTGGCCATCCTCCTGAGGGGTGATTTCTCGCTTTCTGTCTCTGTCTCTGTCTCCCTGGTGAGTGCACATGCCCTACAGCAAAAAACTCTCAAAAATATAGGATTTTTTTAAAAACTAGGGACCAGGGAACCAGCAGTTAGCGTAATGGCTATGTCGCTGGACTCCCACGTAGTCGACCGCGGTTCGCGTCTCGGACCCGGTGGCTTACAACTCACGCCAGGCGCGTGTGCGTGCGTGCCCAAGATCCCGAGAGGAGAATGGAGGAGAAGGGATTGCGGCGTGACCATCCCCCCTGGGGGGTGATTTCTCGCTTTCTGTCTCTATGTCTCTCTCTGTCTGGCGAGCGCACGCGCCCTATAGTGAAAAACCTCTCCAAAAAAAAAAAAAAAAACTAGGGACCAGCAGGTGGCATGGTGGTTAAGGTGCTGGACACTACCACATGGCTGACCAGGGTTCGAGTCCTGAATCTGGTGGCTTGCTTTCTCACTTCCTCTCTCTCTCACTCTCATCCTCTGTTTCTCTCTGGTCAAATTAAAAAATAAATGAATGAATAAATAAAATAAGATAAATAATCATAAGAAAAAAAAGCTTTAAAAAAAAACTCTATGTCTATCCTTTCTCAAATACCATATTCTCTCAATTACTATAGCTGTATTATAAGTCATAAAGAGAGAGTGTAAGTTTTTCAACTTTTTCTCAAATTTGTTTTAGCTCTTCTAGTTTCTTTGCACTTTTACATAAATTTTAAAACATGATTGTCACAAAGGACCTGCTGAGATTTTCATTGGAATTAAGTTAAATCTATAGATCACTTTGTGAAGAATTAAATATGAAAGAATATGAAATCTTCCAATCTATGAGTATGGTTTATCTCTTTACTTATAAAGGCCCACTCTATCGTTAACTACCTGTACTTTCTCTCCATACCAATCCCCAGGTTAGTCAAGGAAGATCTCTTATGTAGTGAATCATAGAAAAAAAAAATGTTGAGTTAATACAAACAAAACTTTCAGTGATGGAGGTCAGACAGTGACACAGTTGTGAAATGTGACATTCTGCCAGGCAATCCCTGATGAGAAGGTTCCAAGTCCAAGTCTAGAGATCTTCCTGAGTATGTTGGGCATGTGCGTGCCCATAATCCAAGGCTGGCTGAAGTCTGGGGGTGGTGTTGAAGACCATAATGAAAAGCTATTGACCTGACTTTTGCTTTCATAGGATATTTTGTGTTTAATAAGCACTTGAAATGTTCTGGTCAAATTGAGAAAAATATAGGTCGTCATACCAGTCAAGATAGGCAAGATATGCTCTAATAACAAACTATCCCCAAAACTCCTAGTGACTTAAAATAACAAATATTTATTTCTTGCACATGCGAGGTCCATTATGAGTCTAGGCAATACTCATGTAACAGTTCCATTATCCAGGCTTCGGCAATCTAGTGCCACCTCCATATATATATGTATACACACACATGCTTCTGTGCATGACTATAACTGTGAGTTGAGAAAAGTGTATAGAAAACCACATACCAGCTCTTAATCCTTAGCTAATATTTTACTGGCCAATGCAAGCAACTTTTTATACCTAATTTCAAATAGCAGGAAAGAATAGCGTACCAGGAGATAAGGGAGAACATGAGTAATATCTACCACAGTGGTCAAAAGGAGACATCTATCTTTTTTTAATTTGCCAGAATGTATGTGCATTCATCAGAAAACAAAACAAAACAAAACAGAGAAATAGAGGAAGAAAGAGAAAGCATCCCCAAATGGGGCATGGTCATGTTGCAATCTCTTCTCCTTCACTTCTCCATCCTGTCAGAATTTGAGATCCATAAACACACTCAGTACATTTCTCAAGCCACCATGGCTGGGACTCAAACCCTGTGTGAGCCACATGGGAGTCATCTTCCTTAGCCATTTGGCCATGGAGCAAGCCTAGAAAACATCTTTTGGGGTGCTCAAAACTCCACCAACAAATGTAACAAGACTGACCACCACCCCAAGCACAACCCTGTGTCCAGCTCTTGATAGCCAAAGGTCTAAGTCACGTCTATCTCAGAATGTAGACAACGGTGGTATTTTTTAGGTGTTTATGTTCCTAATTGTAGAAGCTGACACAGGGAGAGAGATGAAAATACCTAGGAAAGGAAAAAATAAAATAAAATAAAATGGGGAAATGAAAGGCCTGGGGAGCTAAACTGAATTCCATTTACTTCACATCATCTTTAGCTCTCATTGACCCATGCCAGCCAGGACAGAATTCACGTCAAATGAACATTTACTGATCACTCACCAAGGGCTAGGTCTTGAGTCAGGGAGAATTGTGACATGCTTCCTGTCCTACAGAACTCAGGCTCTGGTGAGGCAGGCAGCCTAGTAAACAGGGTGAAGTGCTAGCTATGTGGGTAGGAGCCAAAGCAGAACACCGAGAAAAAAATTCTTGTGGTGCTGAATGGTGACGCAGCAATGAAACACAATGCTCTGTGAGACTGACTGACATTGAAGGTTCCGGTTTTGTCTCTGAAGACCTCCCTCAGTATGTCTGACATTTGCGTACCCATAATCCAGGGCTGGCTAAAACTGTGGTTGGATTTGGGTGTTAAAAACCCTGTTGTGGGTGCTTTCTTACTCTCATCTTTCTCTCACTCATGAAAGACAGAAAGAAAAGAAAGAAAGAAGAAAGAAAGAAAGAAATTTTAAAGGAAAAAAAAGTACTAGGGTTTGACATATGTCACAACTTTTTCAAAGGCTTACTTTCCTTCCCATTTGGTTCCTGCTTAGTTTGATAGTTAAATGGATTTGCATTTTTTGAATAAAGACTAGAGAAGGGAGGTGGGGCTGGGTGAGAGCTAACTAGGTGTAAGGAGGAAATTACTGACCAGGATGAAAATCATCTCACCTGCCCTATCTTGATACTGCCTGTGGCTGTTGGATCAAAGGCAATAATCTTATGTACCCAGCTGAGAAAGGCCAGAAGTGCTGTGGAGTATCTCTTTAAAAGAAACCAATGATCTGACTCGTGCTTCAAAGAAGACTGGTGCTGAAACAGAAGAGACTGAGAGCAGTGATCTGGAGTACGTATCTCAGTAATTTCATCTGCTAGAAATGCCTTCCTTCTAAAATTGCATAAGTAAGTACCCTGTGGTAGACCAAACTTCTGCTCAGAAGCTGACATACCTGAGAACATTTGAAACACCCAGTTTGGCTTCAATAGCTAGTATCAGATGGAATGAATTTCTCTCTCAGTGGAATTTCTAACTACACAAAGGCTATGGAAGAAGCCAACTAGAAAAGACCAGGTCTATTTACTTCAAAAGGAAAATGGTGGGGCCAGCTTGTGTCATGGTGGTTAAGGCACTGGACTCCCTCATGACTGACCACAGTTCAAGTCCTGGACTTGGTGGCTTGAAAATCATGCCAGGTGTGTGTGCGTGTGTGCCCAAGATCCCAAGAAGAGAATGGAGGAAGAAGGGATTGCAGCATGTCCATCCCCTGTGGGGAGTGATTTCTCACTTTCCCTCTGTGTTTCTCTCTGTCGCTCTCTGGCAAACACATGTGCCCTATGGTTAAAAAATCTTAAAAAAAGAAAAATGATGATCAGGCTCTGGTTTGAATCCATTGACTGGGCACATTTCCCCATCTAGGGCACTCCAGGTAACACTGGGGCAGCATCTTCACTTTCAAAGGGCAATATTGGGAAGGGAAAGACTCTTTTCCAAACTCCTGAGCTCATGGGCTCCCAGAGAGCTGCCCTTAGGAGCCTGTCCAATCTGAAGGTTAACCTGCTCTCAGACCCAACTAATTCTTCTTTCATTCTTAAAATGGTTTAGAGGATGCAGCCTCTTGTGGAACCAAAAGTTTTGTTTTCTAACCATCATTTAAATGCTTAAGTACTCCGTAAAGGGAATGGAATTTTAATTTTTTCTTAAGTGTAGAAGTCATGTTGAGGAGACACAAAGTCCCTATGCTTCAAAGGTTTCTACAGAAGCCCCTTCAACAAGGTACAGCTGGGACAAAGGCATGGCAGTCTCTAGAAGGGAAAGGCATCAGGGGTCACGGAGGACAGATACTCTGAGAGTCAGAAGTTAATGAAATGGAACAAATTAACAGGCAGAAGCAAAGAAATGAGGAAAAAAGAGAAACCACTTCGAAGAGTGGTGGGCAAGGTCAACAGCACAGGGGTGGGGTATATATGTAATTTTTAAGGTAAATTGCCAGGTCACATTTTTCTTTCTGTTTTAACCATTCAAACTCTCTACTATTACATGGTATTGTTTGCGTCTGCTCTTACAGATTTTAAATGACAGTGATTTTAAAAACAATAGAAGCATATTTTCCTCTTGCAAAAGAGGCATGAGCAATTCAGATCTAATGGTGGCCCCACAGCAGTGATTCTCATACTCTCACCGAGGCACTGCAGCCTACCACATACTCTTTAAGTATGCAGAGAAATCACAGCGATACTTGACAGGCACCAAACACTGAGGAAACCACCAGTTTAGGATCGTTCAGAGTTTGAACTTTAGATCTTGTTACATTCACTTTGATGATATCATGTCTCTGCAGAGCTGAGTTTTGGGTGGTTGCTCTGATAAAATGCAATGAAATGATGGTCCTGTTCAGGCCAGCCCCATGGTGCAGTGGCTAAGCCCTGTGCCAATGGAGCCAGATCTCATATGGCCAGCTGCAGTTTGACTCTCAGTCTTGGGTGGCTTGAAGATAATGCTGGGTGCAAGTGCATGCCCCAAATCCTAATGAAATGAAATGAAGGAAAAAGAATTGTGGTATGACCATGCCTCCTTGGAGGGTGCTTTCTTGCTCTTTCTCTCTTGTACATGCACCCTCTGGCTATTAAAAAGAAATGATGTTACTGTTACCTAAGATGTTATCCCAAGGTCTGAGAAGTTGTACAGTGCCAAATAGGTACTCACATCCTACCGGTAAGTGACTGGTTATTGAAGAGTGTTTTATTTTTTTCAAGTTATTTGTAATAGATTCTCAAGTAGGTTCTAAGTCCTTGGGACATAAAAACATACTAAATTGTTAGTATGTTAATAATGATTAATGTTTAATACTCAAACAGAATTTTTAGGCATTTCTTTTAGCCTACAAGCAACACGAGAAAATGATGGGGACGCTTAGGTGCTATGAAACGAGAACTTTTGGAAACTTCTGACACAGCACTAGTATCAGACCTAGGTTCTCTTGATTTTGCAGTTGGGCTTCCCTAGGGGATTGCCTTCTTCCATGACTTCCCTCCTTCCATGAAAGGAGAAGGGGCAAAGGAGGCACAAGTCTTCCTTTTATAGACACAGCCTGGCAGATGGACTCATCACTTCTCACAACCACTGACTAGCACGCAGTCTTACGGGTTCACCTAACTAGAGGGAAGGCATGGAAATTCTTACTACCCCTAGAGGGCCATGTGCCTGAAGGAGTATTGGGGATTTTATTAGTGTGCACAAAAGTGGGAGACTGAATGTAGGGGAGAGCTCGTGGCCTCCACCACAAACCATCTGAACAGAGAACAGTGGTACTTCCTCTACTCTTAATGAGTGGTGGTGCCATCAATAGTAATATTAATCACCAAGTGAACTGAAGAACAACAGGTCCTGAGAACAATAGAACACTGAGTACACACTGTTAGCAGGTGTATGTAATTGGACATATGGTAATGAAACAAGAGGGTTTTCTGTGTTTCTTTTTTTGTTTTGGGGTTTTGTTTTTTGAGTTTTTTTTTGTTCTTTTGTTTGTTTGTTTTGCCTTTTGGAAGTTATCAGAAGTTTGCAGTTTATAAAGGTAAAAACATTGATCCACCTTTGGAGCACAGCCTTTTGTTCTGTTAACAGGTCTTCTGTTTCAGGGGAAGACGGTAATAGATTACATCTTCAGCTTGGCTAGGGCCTATTATTTATATACTACTGCTGTGCTGCCCTAACCACTGGTTTACAAGCCAAGTTCTATATAAGGACCAACAATTCCCTGCCTTTTTTTTTTTAATTATTCAAAATAATTTTAAAATGTTAAATGGGGGACCAGCAGATGGCATAATGATTATGCTGCTGGACTCCCATGTAGTCGACCGTGTTTCGAGTCCTGGACCTGGTGGCTTAACTTACACTGGACGCGCGTGTGTGTGTGCCCAAGATCCCAAGAGGAAAATGGAGGAGAAAGGATTGTAGCATGGCTATCATCCCTGGAGGGTGATTTCTCACTTTCTGTCTCTCTGTCTCTCCAGTGAGCATGCACACCCTATAGCAAAAATCTCTCTTAAAAAAAAAAAAAAGACATGAGATAGAGGCTGGATGGTGGAACAGAGGTAACGTAACACTGTGTAAGGCTGACCCACATGGGAAGGTTTTAGGTTCCTATCTGGAGATCACTCTGAACATGTCCTACATGCATATGATCCAGGGCTGGCTGAGGCTGAGGGTGGATTATGGTGTCAAGATCCTGTTGGGGGTGCTGTCTTTTTTTTCATGTCCACTCATGGAAGGAATAAATAAATGTTCCAAAAAATGTGCAAATGCGTTGGCTCCATAGCACAGCAGTAATGTCTGCTCGAGAGAAGCTGGATTTTCCCATGGTTTGATTCCCTGGATGTGGTTTGACTTTCCAGCCTGGCCAGCCTGAAAACATGCTGGACCCTTGCACAATTGCCCTAGATTCAGGGGCTGGTGGACTGGAAGAAGGAGATTACAGCTTAACCAGACCCTGTGGAGACTGGCTCCACTCTCTTCCTCCCTGTCTGTGAGTGTATATGTACTGTATCATGAATAAAGAAAGAAGAAAGAAAAAAGGCAAGCAAGAAAGGAAAATATTGGATAGGCTATGGTAGCCAGACCAAGACTTGATGGTAGAGTAAGGCAATGGATTTTCAGATATTTTTAAGAATTATTTATTTAATTTTATTTATTCTTTTCTTTTTCTTTCTTTCTTTCTTTTTTTTTTTAACCAGACCAAGATAGAGAGAGAGAGAGGAAAAGTGAGAAAGCAAGCCAATAGGTCCAGGACTCAAACCGTGGTTAGCCATCAGCACGTTTCTCAAGCCTCTGGGTCTGACACTGTGGGAGTGTCCAGCGCCTTAGCCACCATGCCAACTCCTAGTCCCCTGGATTTTCAGATTTAAATAAGATTTGAGATTGACTTGATCAGTAGGTTGGCTATCCCACCAAAAGTTGAGGATTACAGGGGAACATCCATCTAGACCTGTGAAGTTTCAACTCTGCCATCTGCAGTTTGGAGTAATGGACTTCTCCCCTAGAAGATGAAGCGTACAGGAGAGAATATAAATGGTTTGTCATTAACCTTGCAGCATACTCACCTCTTTTCCCAGCAAGGGTCCCTTCCCCCTGCTGTTTCTGTGACATATATGTGATCAGCTCTCAGTTTCCATGGGGATGGGTTCCGGGGCCTGTATGGATACCGAAATCTATGGATGCCGAAGTTCCTTACACAAGAGGATTTCAAAAGTGGAAAAAATGGGGAACCAGCAGTTAGCGTAATGGCTATGTCGCTGGACTCCCACGTAGCCGACCGCAGTTCGCCTCCCGGACCCGGTGCCTTAAAACTCACGCCGGGCGCGTGTGCGTGCGTGCCCAAGATCCCGAGAGGAGAATGGAGGAGAAGGGATTTCGGCGTGACCATCCCCCCTGGGGGGTGATTTCTCGCTTTCTGTCTCTATGTCTCTGTCTATCTGGCAAGCACACGTGCCCTATTGCGAAAACCTCTCCAAAAAAAAAAAAAGTGGAAAAAATGGAATTAAAGTATGGGTTTATTATAGTGCAAAAATTTTTTGAGATCCATGCATAGTTTTTTATAATACACATTTTCCAATAACTTTGTAAAGACCCCCCCTCACTTAAAATATCAAAGGCATTCCCACAGTTGGCTGAAACCACAGATGCAGAATCTGCGGATGAGGAGCAAAGACTGGATGTGTCTGCTCACAAGTCAAGCTATGCTCTTCTAAATTGACTGCTTCCTCCTACCTTGGCTTCCCCACCTTGCTTATGGCTTCACAGAGGAGTGACATGGCCAACCTATACCCCCATAACCAGTTCTGTCCCTATTTCCTCACGGCAACATCAACCAGCCTCCAGGTGGAAGTAGTTGCTAGTGAAGGATCTGAGGGTATCAAAAAGACATTACAACGTAGGAGAAAAACTCAGAAACTAGTACTCAATTTGGCTGTTTCCAGAGTCTAAGGGAAAGGAAAACAAAATGACCCTAATTCACACCCCAATTCCTAATTCTGCCTCCTATCTTGAGGGCTATTCTCCCCCATTTTTATCTTAGATAGGAGTCTTTAGAAAACTATCCCAGGCTGGTCCATGCCATAGTGGTTAAAGTGGCTGAATCCCACATGGCCAATTTGCATGGTTTGAGTCAGACCCAGAGGCTTGAGAAACATGCTGAGCACGTGCGCATGCATGCCCAAAATCACAAGAGGGAAAAAATGGTGGAGGGGGATTGTGGTGTGACCATGCCCCATGGGGGAGAGTGGCAGTGCTTTCTTGTTTCTCTTTCTCTGATTCTCTCCACAAGTGCATGTGCCATCTGGCAAGTTTTTTAAAAAGGAGTCTTTGTTTAGGAAAAGCCTGTCCAGGATCTGCAGAAGGTCTGACTTCCCTTGGACTTTGGGAATGCACTACTGTGCATTCCTGTGTTCAAGGGACCCAGCTGCTGGGAAAGGAGTTTGCCCCACCATTTCCTCTGTGGAAGGCTCATAGTGAGTTCTGAGATCTTGTATTAACCACCTCCTACACAATTTGCACTCCGATGATTCTCTTCTACCAATCCCATGTGAGCCAGGGCCAGCACATCAGTCACAGCAGTCACCTAAGTCAGGGAACACCCCATGTCCCCTATTCAAGATCACAGAAGCCAACATGACAGGAACCCAACAGAATGGGACCAGACCTCTGTGACTCAACCCACTCAATTCAAAAGGCTGTTTTATAGGCAGACCTTCATGCCTTCCTGCCCATGGCTCTTTGCTGCCAAGTCCCCACTCAGTCCTCCCTGGCAGAAAGCAGGGAGTATGTCAGAACATATAAATCTTATTACCATTTGACCTTCTTTTTACATTTTATCCACAGAATAAATGGCAACAGCTTTGGGCACACAGTCAAAGGTATGTGCCGGCCCACCAGCATGGCCTATCCATCCCAGAAAATGCAGTCTCGAATAACACCAAGGCATTTCCACAGGACCGCCAGAGATAGGTCTCAGTATTCCAGGTCTGGTCTTCTTCCAAGACCACCCATCTCTGTGAGACTAGGCTATGTCTCCTCATTCTTCTGGTGGTTAAATATTGGAACACACACACAAACCTCCTAGTTTTAAAGAAGAGAAACAATTTTTGCTAAGTGCCTTATAATCTGTAATGATTCCCCTACCCACAATTAAGCAAGATAGGGACAGCTTTTTATTGCTGTTCACATTTCTGTGTTTGGAACCACCCCCCAAAGGCCTTCAGGGCATAGAAAGCAGGCCTTTTAATAATGTTTTCAAACCGCAAGGTCATGAGCACCAATAGCCTTACTCTAGCCACCTAAAGACTGATTAAAATGTTTTTACCTTGGGTCAGATCTCATTTTAGCCGAGGTACCCTTTCCTATAGTCTCTTTAAGCATTATCTCTATAGTCTCTGTAATACCACATTGATGGTATTATATGGATGTATTATGCCTCTTGACTCAGAGTAAACCCACGTAGTTATGGAAAATGTCAAAAAAAAAAAAAAAGTTACGGGGCCAGCCTGTGACATGGTGATTACAGCAGCTGGATCTCATATGGTTGACTGTATGGTTCAAATCCCAGACCTGGTGGCTTAAGAAACACACTGAACACATGTGTAAGTGCCCAAAATCCAAAAAGTAGGGAGAGATGGGGGAGAAGGGATTGCAGCATGACCATTCCCCATGGGGAATATTTTTTCACTCTCTTTCTCCAATGAGTGCATGTGTCTTCTGGCAAAATTTAAAAAGAAAAAAATAAATAAATAAGAAGGCGGTAACACTGAAAACCCAGAAACAGCCTCTCTACTGGTCTGAGGAACCACTCAGGTTTGGCAATGGCCATGAAGGGGCTTTGCTTGGATTATGCAAACTGTGGTGGAGTTAGCAGCAACATCAACCAGGCTGAAGGTGGAAGTAGCTGCTACTGAAAGATTTGAGGGAGGCAAATAGACATTACAACATAGGAGAAAAACTTAGAACCTGGCACTAAATGTGGCTGTTTCCAGAGTCTGAGGGAAAGGAAAACAAAATGAACCTAATTCACACCCCAATTCACATACACGCACGTGTCCAGCATGTTTCTTAAGCTACCACGTCTGGGACTTGAACCGCACAGTCAGTCATGTGAGATCCAGCTGTTTTAATCGCCACACCACAGGCTGGCCCTGTTACAGCTATTTAATAGCACTTGGGCAGTAATATGATTATGATGGAGGTCATTTGGGGAGCCTGGAATATCCTGCAAGGTGCAAATATCCAGGTCTGATCCTTGAGACTGAGTAGGTATTTCTGGGTGTCTAGGCTGAACACTGTAAGGAGATCCACAGGGAAGGAAGAGGATTATGAATTTTCCTAATCTGAGCACGTAGGCACTCAAGTGGCATATTCTGAGACAGCCAGTGAAATTACATTACTTATATACCCAACTGGGAGAGTGGGACATATGGTTCTACATAATTTATTCCACAAAAAAATGCTAGGCGATAGGAACTATTTTGATTCCCATTTTATATATGAGGAAACTAAACTTTGGTAAAAATAACTTGCCTAATGCCATATAGCTAATGAGCAGAAAAACAAAAACAAAAACAAAACAAAAAACAAGATCTGAGCCCAGGTTTTTTAACCCTCAAGGCCCTTCTTAACCTGTATGTTCATGTTCCTTGTGACCATTAACAACATGTGATCAACTTCGTCTGGACACACCTCCATGCAGCAAGCCCTGGGTCGTGCTGAGCCCGAGTTCCTTCTGTAGTAAAAGGAAGATTAAGAGCTAGATCTGGCTCCTAAGTCCCACTTCATTGCTCAATGTGTTCACTCAGTGTGTTTATCAAAAACCCATGTTCTCAGTACGGTTGGCTTTTAGGAGCTAACAAGAAGCCTAGCAAGATCCATTCTTTCTAAAATACCTTATCATCTGGTTGGGGAACAGGGACAGCACATATGGTACTGACAACTTTTGTAGAAGCTCAGAGAAGGGGATGAACACAGACTGTACTGATTCAAGGAAGGCTATATAAAGAAGGGACTAGAATGGAACTCTCAAGAATGATTGAAATACTGATAATGGAATTTGTAAGTATTAGACAAACTTATAAACCCTCTTCCCTGAAATCAGTTACCATTGATTGGTTTACTTCTTTAAAGGTCAATAAGTGATGTATTTAGATTTTCTTTTTAGAAAATTCCAAACAGATTCTACATTTAGGGATAGAAATATGTAAACACAAAATTTTAAGAACTTGTTACCACTAAAAAGATCTAGCATTGAGTCATGAACTTCTCTAGTTGATGGTCATGGGATATCTTGTGATTTCCTAAGACTGACTTGGTCTAGCCATAATTTCAGTTTAGGATGCAGGTATGTGCTACCATCTGAGAAATTTTTAGAAATATAATAAAGGGCAAAGGATCAAGATATCTGGTTTCAGCAGCCTATATTATCAAACTGTAATCTATTTCTCTTTCCTAATTTTGAACAAGTTGAACAGAAGCCTTTAAAGGAAAGCAGAATTGAATTTTACTCCAAGGTTCTCCACTTCCCACTTCTAGGAGATTCTGTTCCCAAGATGGTGCCTGAATATACAGACAAAATTCCCATAGACAGCACGACAGGTAGGCTTTTTTGGTGCTCATACTCCCAAACAAACTTCTGGAAAGGGCTGGAAGTGAAGTGAATGCCCTGGGCTCAGTCTGGTGAGTCAGTGCCAGCTGTGGGGGGCAGGGGTCGCAATGTGCAGGTGTCTCTAGGCTTTTCTCCTAACACAGAAGACTTAGCATCCATCAAATCAAAACAGGCTTTGTCAATAAGTTGTTTTGCAATGACTAATTGAACTGAGATTAGGCTCAATAAATCAACTATCTCCCACAGATAAGAAAGATGTTTGGGGGAGATTCTAGCTAGACCAGAGATCAGTTGCCACAAGCCTTGCTAGCCTTTGTTCCATTTCCCTAAAGGGAACCCTTCCTTTGTTGACCATGGACTGATGGTGTATATGAAGCTCTAGTGCCCAGGCCAGGGGAAGGAGGAGAGGACCAGGGAAGCAGGCGCAGAGTGAGCTGGTAGAAGTTGGATGAGAGGGCCAGACTTTCTATCTCATTCACTCCCAAGTGAAACCAGGGGTGGTTTTTTCCTCCCCCTTTAGTCATAGTTAAAAATCTCCCTCCCAGTATTGTGTTGTTCTGGAATCTATAGCCTCAGAGCAATAGTAATCCCTGCCAGATCTTAAAATACTCATTCCCTTCTAACTTGGCTCCACTTCCACTCTAGTTGCTTCCTCTTTCTAATCCTTCCCACGTAGTGGAATTAGTCTAATCCGTCCAAACATAACTTGACATGTGAACCTATTTGTTTGGGATTTGTTCGTGCTACCCTTCAATGCAGAAAGAACTTAGAAGAGGACCAAGATAAATCTGTGTCATGAAATTCAAAGCCTGGCCCAACACCTCTCTCCAATCTCGTCTCCCACACCATTCTGTTGCTGTTCCTCTTGACCCCAGGGACTGATCTTTACCCTCCTCTCTGCTCTTCTAACACCAATACATCCTCCACATCCTTTCTGAGACTCTTCCCCTTCAGGCTCACCCGTATTGCCCTTTTCTGGGGCTCCTCTGCCCCAGCTTCACATCATTTACCACAGTCAGTGCTCACTTTTGAGAAAAGTTTCCCCAAAGCAAAGGTCAAAATTCCTAAGCTGTCTCCTACCTGACATGTGTAATTGATTTTGAAGAAGAAGAAAATGATTGTGTTTCCATCTGGCAGGAAAGCCTCTGTTTGTGAGTTTAGTGCTGTTCAAAATTGTGCTTTTTAAATTTTTCTCCTCAGACATCACCTTCAACAGATTGGCACCTAGTCCTTGGGTTGGTTCTTGACCAATATCTTAGGGGAAAAAATTATTTTAAAATCTCACTTTTTTTCTCTTTTTGCACTTATAATTTCTAGACAAACCTAGTTACATATACTTGCAAGGAGCCCTGAAGATTATACATAAATTTACTTGAAATCTTAGGACACTTAAAAAATATATTCCCAGTTTTTAACTATAATAAGTAGAAGGCACATGTTTTACCTAGCTATTGAATAAATAAACTAATTTAGGCTAGAATTTCTTGACGATTCTTAGGAGTCTTAAAATAATGAAAATGAACCATAATATGCTAAAATAAAACCTCTAAAAACAGAGAGAGCAGGGACAAGTATAGTCTCATTGAAAAGTCAACAGCCTCTTTCTTAGTCCGTAAGTTCTGTACTTTTTTAAGTACCATCAAAACATACCTTTGAAGACATTCTGATAATGTGACAATCCTATCAAAACATATGTAAAATATAAATATGAATGCAAGCTTAATAAAAGAGAAATAACAGAGGCTGGTATTTGTTAAAGCTGGCCTTTACAAAGCTGTTTTGTGAAATATAATACTTTTAGTGACCAGTTTGATAATCTCTATCAGGCAAATGCTTAATTTAGAATCTTCTTTCTCTCCCCATCTCTCTTCCTCATAAAAGAATCTTAATGTATTTCAATCAGTGTAACCTAAGCCAGACTATAGGGATTCATTAACTGTGTCTGTATGTGAAGAACAATAAAAAAGCATTACTGACAGGCAATGATCAGATACAACTAAAAAATTTTAAAAAACTCTTGTTCTTAAGGAAAACATATTTCTTGCTCAACTTATGTATTTAGAAACTACTGTTAGTGTTTTAAGGAAAAAATTTCCCTGAAAGAAAGGAAAAACATTCTGCAATACAGATGCTCCCTAAACTTACAATGGGGTAATGTCCCAATAAATACATTGTAAATTGAGAATATTGTAAGTCAAAAACATATTTAATATAGCTAACCTACCAAGCATCATAGCTTTACCTAACCTACCTTAAACATGCTCAGAACACTTACATTAGCCTAAATTAGACAAAATCATCCAATAGAAACTTATTTTATCATAAAGCATTAAATATCTCATGTAATTTATTGAATGCTATACTAAAAATGAGAAACAGAATGGTTATATGAATATTCAAAATATGGTTTCCACCAGACGGGTATCTGTTTTTATAAATCAAAAGTAAGGGACTTCTGTAGTCCTACAGCCAGCCACACCCTCCCCAGGACCTTGCCCTGCAGAGTCTCTCAGAGACATACTAAGGTTTGTTCCCACCTTTGCTGAGCTTCTCTTCCAATCGACAATACCTCAAGTCGCTGAATGCTATTGACTGTACTCCTAAAACCTCACACATGTACTTTCCTCAACATTCCTACTTACTGGACTCACATTACCATCTGCTTGGGGTAAATGTAAGATTTAGCTATTCCAGGGGCGCTCCAAGTCTAAGTGAACAAGCGACTGGATAACTGAATGAATGGAGAAGGACATAAAATTTGCATTTATTAAAACAAATAACTGGAATTGGCTCCTGATTCTATATATTCACTTTCTTTGCTATCTAGCCTCTTCCTTCAAACAATAATTATTGGCTCAAATATGTCTCTCACTGTCTCAGGCACTGTTAGGGGTTGTAGAAAATAATATGACATGATTATTGCCATCAGTGTTCTCAGTCTAGTTGGAAAGGAAAAAGTGACAAATTTGAATAACTAGCAAATAATTGAGAGTGTAAACCATCTGATAAGTGAAATAGGACATGACGTAGGTGTGGGTATAAGTATGAGGGAACAAAAGATATGAGAGGATATTTCAAAAGAATAAAGTAGCTAGCTGATGTTAACTATTCCTGCTTCTTCCACACTTCCTAACACTGTGCACAGTAGGTCTCTTAAGGGCCAGCAGGTGGCATAGTGGTTAAGGCACTGGACTCCCATGTGGCCGACCATGATTCTAGTCCTGGACCCAGCAGCTTGAAACTCAGACCAGGTACATGTGTGTGCATGCCCAAAATCCCAAGAGGAGAATGGAAGAGAAGAGATTGTGGCATGGCCATTCCCCCTGAGGGGTGATTTCTTACTTTCTCTCTATCTCTCCAGTAAGTGGACACACTCTATAGCAAAAACCTCTCTCTCTCTAAAAAAAAAAAAAAAAAAAGTTTGGATACAAGAGATAGAAACTCTTCAAGCTCACAGAAATGAAGAGGAATTTATTTTATAGCTCTAGGGACATCTTACAGGACCAAAGTGGGAGGTTTTATGCAGACTGCAGGGAAGCATCCTGGAACCACTTCACCCAGTGCCTTTGCCACCATCTCCCTGGGGCAGTGGGACCTCTCACTGCTACTATATACCAGATTCATTCTGGGCTCTCTGGAGAACAGGTCAAAGATGGCTCCTAAGACAGCAGCTTCAGCTCCTCGGTCTGCATGACCTGGCTGACTGTGGCTGCCTTTTCTCAGGAATGAGGCTGGACTCCACATGAGCTGACCGGCTGCTCCCTAGGAGGTCGAGTTGCTAGGGCCATGTGATCTCTGATGCAGGGCTATGAGTAGCTCACCTACTCATAGGTGGGCTCTCCGTGCAGAGCTTGGGGGCAGAGAAGACATGATTGGCATCTCCAGCACAGAAACACTGAGCGCACACTAAAATCCTGTCTCCTGTCTGACTGCACAAAAGGAGAATGTCTTTGTGTAGAGAAAGGCTTAATTCTCTCTTCTCCAGAGGTTCTGGCATTTGGGAAGTAAAACTCTGTGATGGATCACATCACAATTGGCAGGTTTGTTTCAACATTACATTAAGTTATCAGACTTTATTAATGGGCTTAAAGTTAAGAGTCGTGGAGCTCACCTGTCATCAGAAATAGTGAATCAATTTGCCCAGAATCTTCCATAGCGCGGGATGATCCCCTCCTGGAGAGCTGTAACTGCAGGTGAGAAAGTGAGCTCCCTGCCAACCCGGGAGCACACAGGGCTCCTTTGTGCAATAATGAGCAATCCTAACTGAAAATCCATGCATTCCTCTTGTTTTGTGTCAAACTTGAGTCTTAGTTTACTTCTCACACTGTGGACTCTCCCAATTCTGAGGCATCCCAGCCACCACTATGAGGCATTGCAGCTGCCTCCTCGGTTCTTTCTACACAATCAGAACTGGAGGAAAGGGAACGACTGTGTAACTGGCTCCCCTTTCTCATGGCCTTTCTAGAGCTTTGGCCAGCTTCTGTATACTTTTCATATGCCTCTGGGAAGGCCCAGCCCTTGGCTCTTATCGGATCCCCTATAGTTCTGAGTTACCTTGTTGACTTTGATGTAGCTTTGAAAGGAAAGCGGAGAACTGCATACAAATTCTAGCTCTGCCATAAACTAACTATGTGTCTGTGGGTGAATTACTTTCCCTTTCTGGGTTTCAATTTTCTTCTCAATAAAAATAAGGCCCCTGTCAGGTCAACTTCATAGCACAGAAATTAAATCTTATGCATAGGGAAGAGGATCCCACATGGCTGACTGCAGTTCAATTCCAGACTTGGCGGCTTGGGGGAAAAACATCCTAACAGGATGCAGAAATGGAAGAAAAATTATTGGAGCATGACCACGCCCTATTTGGGAAGCCTTCTTCCTCTTTCTCTCTGACAAAAACAACAACAAAAAAAAAAACACCAAAGAAAACAACCAAAAGCATAATCTCTAGACCTAGGAGTCCATGCAGTCTTCCCTGGGCTGGCTTCAATGTGCACTTTCCAGAGTTCATCCTTTCTGATGTTTTCTCCTAACAGCTGTGGGAGTAGTTGAGGTAGAGGGGAGTGGATAGTGGCAAGGAGGGCAAAGATGATATTTGTACATGCATTCAAGAAATGTCTATGCGTCTCATCCTTCTATTCCTGTGACATATTCCTGTGACACAGGACTTCGCTCTTACTTCGTGTATGGGAGATGCCTTTGGAGAAGATAAGTGACTTGTCATGCTGTCATAACTAGGAGCTGATGGAGTTAGAAGTTTGAAGGTTTGACCTCAAGCTCAAAAGCCAATCCTCACAGTACTCGCTCCACACCAAATAAACATGAGGACTTCAGGGTTGCTGTGGCCCCTCTAGGAGGGAGAGGAACTATTCTTGTAGCCATAGTT
This sequence comes from Tupaia tana, assembly GCA_026018925.1. Classification (NCBI taxonomy): domain Eukaryota; kingdom Metazoa; phylum Chordata; class Mammalia; order Scandentia; family Tupaiidae; genus Tupaia; species Tupaia tana. The sequence continues at coordinate 43,409,448 of JAKSZU010000006.1, read as the reverse complement.
TGAAGTCCACACTGCTACTCTAACAAACTGGATGAGGGCAGGAGGATCAGGAAGGTGGGAGGGTATTTAAGGGGCCGAATGTCATCAGCATGAAGATTCAAAGCCAGGACACTCTGTCCTTGGTCCCCACCAGTACCATGAGGACCAAGGCTGTGGATATCTGTGATTGAACTCAATCACTTCATTCAGTCTGGGGTTCAGGGGCAATAACCACCTCTCTTTCCTGGGCCACTCGGCTGAAAGAAATCCAAACCACTGCATCTGAAAGACTCCAAGCCTTGGGGAGCCCTGGTACCCACAATGGTTTCAGATCTCTTGGTACTCCAGTCACTATGGTTACATATCACCCCAAAACTAAGTAATAAAACTAGTCACTAAGCCCATAACTTCTGTGCTCAGGAATTATATATAGGACATGGGGGGCATGGGTGGCTGATGTACCTTATATGAGGCCTCAACTGGAAGACTAAAGGCAGATAGCCTCCCCTAACTCAATTAAAAAACAACAAGGTTCTGTTAGCAAAGTGGAAGGGCACTAGATCTTGTGGAGGCACTTATTCGAGTGCAACAGTATTGTTCCCTTCAGCCAGGTAGGTTTTCTGGTTGATCCTAGAGCTGACACATAGTAGGAGCCCAACAGGCAATTCACTGTCATTTGTGGGGGAGCAAGGATGGCCATTGTACCATACACAGTCTTTCCACAGCCACCCTAGCACATACACAGCCTCCTGGGAGAGACTCCAGCCGGCTGACACCCAGCAGAATCACAAGCCAAAGGAAAAGCGCTCACCATCCACACACAGAACCCAGCTCAGGAAGTCTCATCATGTAGGAAATAAGTCCAAAAGAAAGAGGGAAGGCCTTGTGAAGGCATTTCCCAAGGACACCAGCTCCCAAATATTTGGCAAATGTGAAGTGCTCAACCTGATTCTGTCGGAGTCCCTAAGGAGCACGTACTCGTGGAACAGGTTTTGTTTTTGCTTTCTGTGCTGAAACCCAAACGAAGACTTCAGGGCAGTTTCAACACACTCCAGTTGTCTACACAGCTGTGAGTAGGGCAGCTCTTGAAATGGGGCTATATGGTGGCACAGTGGTAAAATGTGATGCTCATGAGGCTGACCCACCGGGGAAGGTTCTAGGTTCATAATCTGGAGTCTGAGTGTGCCAGGTATGGGTGTGCCCATGATCCAAGGCTGGCTGAGGCTGGAGGTAGATTGCAGCACTGAGACTTCGTGGGTGTGCCATCTCTCCGCGCCCTCCCCGGTCTCTCTCTCCCTTTCTTTTGCTCAAGGAAGAAGTGAATGAATAAACGTTAAAAAAAAAAAAAAAAAAAAAAAAATCCCTTGAAACAGGCAAAAGCACTGCCAACGTCTTAGAATTCAAATGGGCTTTATTTCCCCTATAGACATTCTTTGAGAAGACATTCATGGTCTACAGAAGAAAAGAAAGGCTTCACGTAGAGGGCTTGCAGCTGGAAACTTCCACAGCTGACAACTTTGCCTGCTGCTCCCCTGCCCCCACTCCCAGACAGGGAGGGGCACCGAGGCCCCTAGCCAGGTTTGCCCCCAGCGGCCCTTCTGGGGAGAGGAAGTCACAAATGCAGCCAAGAAAAGAAAAGAGAGAGCTGAACTTGAGAAGGAAAACACAGGCGGCCTCTCCCAACCCAGAAATCATAAAGAGGCAGAGGCCTAGAATGCACAGGGTTTGTTTCCATAGTCGTCTGCCAGGGTTGCATTTCTGAATCATTTCTTAACACTTGGCAAAGAAGCTTGGATGTCTAAAATGCCTTTTGTGGCGGGGGAACTGGAAGTATTACATCTGTAAGCAACAATGGATTTTACCCTTTTGTACTATAATCACTTTCACTTAAAAATATATTTGAGATTTTACAAGGACACTCTTTTTTGCTAACGTTTTTTTACCTGTTTCTTAAATCACCTAACCAAGCTGGTTTCCAGAAGGAAGGAAACTTTCTTTAAATTCTTAATATCCTTGAGTTTCAGAATCCTTTCATATAATATTCGTAGGCTATTGGTCTGTGTATTTTCGAATCCTCTCTTGTTGGTGACAAGTTCATGGATATTTATTGAATCCTAAGTAGATCACCATGCTAGGCCCTGTGGAGAGAGCAAAGGAAGTCCATGCATGAGGTTGTGAGCCATCCACTTCACTGTGTAGAATAGAATCTCATGCTGGTTGTTGGACTACGTTTCTTAGACTTATTTAAGGTTGACTAAATGCAAGATGAGTGAACATTCAGCCGATGCTGTCACCTGTGAAATGAGGATGTAGATCTCTACACACGTGTAACTGTGTCTGTTTCATAGAGTTGTTGTAACAATGTATTTGCCTTGAACTATTGCAGCTTTAAACCACACATAACTATTTTCTTATGGTTCTGGAAGATTGAAGTCAAACTTCAAGGTGTTAGTAGCATTATGCTCCCTCTGCAGGCTCTGAGAGATGGTTCTTCCTTGGTTCTGTTGCAGAAAACCAGACACCGAGGAATGGAAAGTGCACTTGGAGAGATTAGAAGAACTGTTTATTACATGGGTGGGCACGGAGAAGTTAACGCTCTGAGTCTCCAGCCCCAACTAGGGATTGGACATGGTCTTTTATGGGGGAACTGGGGAAGGGGAGGTCTTGGAATGAGGAATGGGCTCAGAACCTGCCCAACCAGGTGTCAAAGGGAGGAGTCAGAGAAGCAGGAAGTCTAATCTAGTCAAGGTACTAATCTATTCAAGGTACTAATCTATTCAAGGTATTCAAGGTTTTCAGGTTAACCTGTAGCTCTGGGGAGGGGAATAAGTTTCCCAGGGGACAGAAACTTCCGGCAGCTATCAGCCCTGAGTTGTTCATGAATTCAGGGTCTCTCCACATCAGTTCTTCCTAGCTTCTGGTGTTATGTAGGCAATCTTGGGTGCTCCCTGGTTTGCAGACGCAGCTCTCCAATGGTTGCCTTTATTATTTCATGGCATTCTCCCTATGTGTTGTGTCCACCTTTCCCTCTTCTTATAAAGACACCAGTCATTAGATTAGGGTCTATCCTAATCCAATATGACTTTATCTCCTAATAAAGTTGTATTGACAGGAGAGCTAGGATCTTTGTGGGAGGACACAATTCAACCCAGTACACTGTCTATGTTACATAAAGGAAAAAAAAATGTCAGCATTTAAAAACACAGCTACAAATTCTTCAGCCCTCCTTCCATAGAGTGGTGTCTTATCCCCTTCTCTTGCATCTGGTTGGGCTTGTTACTGCTTTAGCCCATATAGCATTGACAGGAATGACCCTATGACTTCTAAGACTAGGTCGTAAGAGGCCATATAATTTCTGTCTTGTTTACTCGTAGAGCCTTGAGCCACTATGTAAAAAGTCCAACTACTCTGAGGTTACCATGTTGTGAGGAAGCCCAAGCCACATGAAAAAGCCACATGGAGGCACTCCAGTCAACAATCCCAGGCAAGCTCAGAATTCTAATTAACTCAACCCACCTGCCAGCCAAGTGAGTGTAGAAAGAAACCTCCAGATGTTTTCAGATCTCAGATATTCTAGTCATTCCCAGCCATTTCGTTTTCCTAGATGAAGCCCCCAACTTTATGGAGCCAAAACAGGGCATGTTCACTGCACCCCACCCAAACTTCTCTCCCATAGTATTCACAGGATATAGTAAAATAACTGCTCTTTTATATCTTTAAGTTGGTTTTGAGTGTCAATAGATAATGGATCAAAGGATCATAAAACATCCCGAATAGTAAAGTCACATTTTTTAAAAGTAAGAATATATATGCATACACAGGGAAAGCCTAGAAAATGTGACTCCCAAACTGTTAATAGTGATTATTTTACACCTTTTTGTGCTTTATGAATTTCTTATATTGAGCTCATATTATTTAAATAATCAGGAAAACAAAAACAAAAGCATTTTCTTTTGAGAAAAAAGATACCACTGAAATATGGTGATTGCGTTTCCAGCCATGAGGAAGGGTTCTTAATAATTGTTGAAGGCCTCTCTGTCCTATAACCATAATCAACATGCAAATGATTTTGCAACCAAAGCTCATTTTAGCTACGTAAGTCCCCCAGGGCTCAGAAAGCTGAATCTAGTGTCGCCAGGGCTAGAAGCAGCAGTGACTGAAAAAGAGGCTCAGGCATCGTCTTGGGTACTGTCCTCCTTTGAGCAGCCCAGAGCTCAGGCACCACCCCTTCCTTCAGAAATAGGGGAGGGCAGTGGTTGTGAACAGCGTGGGGAGGGGAGAAGGTGGGAAGGGCTTACGCTTCCCCACAGCTGGGCCCACAGAACTGGGTGTGTGTGCTGCCCATGTTATTTCTACCAACGCTAACGGAGCTCCTAACATAAAGTGTGTCACTGGAGCACATCTTTTCCTGCAGAGACACAGCATTCAAAGGTTAATAAAACAGCCTGCCAAGAGCACAAACACACATTTTGGCAAGACAAATGAGGCCTTGGCCCTCTTAATGGTCACACTTTAGAAAGCGAGGGAAAGCAGAGAGAAGCAAATGGCCACAACTGAAAAGAACAGACCTTGTGACTTCCACAAAAAAAAAAAAAAAAAAAAAAAAGTGTTCGAATGGAGCCAAGAGTGAGTTAAGCATTATATGTGTGGTTTCTAAGGAAACTTTCAAAGCAAATAGAGGATCAGTGAGGAAGGCCTTCATGAATGGAGTAGAAGTCCCCAAATCCAGGGACCAACACTTTCTCTTCCAGCAGCGATTTCCCGATTCTACAGAATATTCCAAACCAGGGAGCCCAGGCAGCATCAGCACCCGTTTTCTTCAGAGAGGTGGAGGGAGTCCCCAGAGACAGGGCTGAAGGCTGGTGTCAAGGCGCTCTGAGCAATGCTGATGCAATGTGAGAGGCTTTCCGCGTGTCCTCCAGGGCATCATCCCTCCAGTTACATCACACTTCAGTTCTGCTAACTTGGAATCCTGTCTGTACCCACTTGCCAATCAGCAGTAAACTCTGGTTGCTTAGAGTCAAGTACTTATGTGGTTCTGGTTTCTACAAGGAGGGTTAAGATACGCAGTAAAAATCAAGGCAATTCCTTCCTACTCCAGTTTTTTTTTCCTTCCCACCTCATTGCCCTGATGTTTCTGTAGGAAAAAATGAAACATCCTTGATTTCTAGGTCTGAACCTTCTGACTTGTTTTTTTCCTGACTCTTACATTGATAGTATACCCTCTGCTTATTCCGGTCCCCTTTGACTGGCCTTCACTGTGTATAGACCAGCAGGATCCTCTCCACTCCATCACTCACCAACCTTTCCTGGGCTAGGAAGATCTCACACTAACCCGTTTGTCCATGACCTTCATCCTCAGATACAATTCCACGGCACATCATCCCTCCCATTGTCCCCTCCCTCCCTCACACACACACTTGAGTTCTTGACTCTGCTCCAAATAGCTACATTGAATTTTAAGGGCAAAATCATCTTTGCTCCCAAGTTTGCAAAATGTTATTGTAATAGAAATGTAATAAATCTAAGGAAAGAATGTGGAGTAAAGTACATCCTCAAATCCCACAAGGCAGCTAGAAAAGCAAAATGCAACAAGTCCATGCAATTGCTGACATGGAAGGTGAGGTTCAGCCAATAGCTTCAGTAAACGTCATTGAAGTTCAATAAACATCAGTAGGTTCTGATCATAAAGCCCAAAGGTAAGACCTTCCCTCTAGTAGAGAAGTAGTATTAGATTTGGAATGCTTCTAGTCCTGTGGGCAAGAACAGAGTGGTGGAGACAGCCAGCCAGCCATCAGCGCTGGTTCTTTCGTCCCCCACAGTAACGAGTCCCTAGCTGGAGAACCTGCGGTGACGCTTGTTGCCAGGTGTCTCCACGGCGAAGTATGGCTGTGTGTCTAAGTTCTCAATTGAATTGAGAGGAATATCCCACTTCCCTAGTCCTCAACACATACACGCCTCCACAATCTCCCCTCGTCACAACCCGGGGACCCAAATTCAACTCTAAATGAACACGATGGCCTATGACAGAGGTGGAAGGCACTTTCGATTTCTTGAGTGACAACATGGAGCACTGAAGCTCACTAATCCACCTGGACCACTCTATGAAGCAGTAATAAATTTCTGTGTTCATTAAGTTACTGTATTGTAGGATCTCCTTGTCAGGGTAAGAAATTAAGCTGCTGTGACAAGGACCCCTATGTTTACTGCATACAGCCTGCTGCATCCACTTTGTCCTCAGCAACTGGAGCAGAAGCAGTGACAATCAAGATGCCCTGTACTGGCTGGCATTTAATCATTAATTGCTTTATGTTTATCATCTCACTCCACACAATATCTTATGAGATAACTTCAGTATTTTTTTTTTTGAAGAGGTTTTTGTTATAGGGTGTGAGCGCTCGCCAGAAAGACAGAAAGTGAGAAATCACACCTAGAGGGGATGGCCACACTGCAATCCCTTCTCCTACATTTTCTCGGGATCTTGGGCATGCACATACACGTGCCTGGCATGAGTTTAAGCCACTGGGTCCAGGACTTGAACCGTGGTCAACTACATGGGAGTCCAGCAACATTGCTATTATGCCAACTGCTGGTCCCGACTTCAGTATTTTTTCAAGAATTATTTTATTTAATTGTACTTATTATTATTACTTTTTAATTTGACCAGATAGAAAGAGAGTGAAAGTAAGAGAGCAAGCTTCAGAGTCTGAGGCTCGAACTACAGTCATCCATGTGGGAGTCCAGTGCCTTAACCACCACACCACTGACCACTCCCAGTAACTTCAATGTTCTTCCTTTATTGATGAGAAAACCAACTCCAAGATGTTCAACAACTTGTTCTATATCACAGTAATCAACAGAGTTAGGATTTGAATTTAGGAAGGTATGTTGGATTCTAAGTCTCTGTCTTAAACACAACTCTTTGAAAATCAGCCCGGTGAAAGTGAATTTGAGGATGGAGAAAACCATTCCAGTCTATGGCCATTATTCCTTTGTTCACATTGTACCCATGGACGCTTTGAATTTGGCAATAAGACTGTGTTCAGGATTTGCAGGGGCTGACCAAAACCAGGTCTCTGACTCTGTCTGAAGGGCAGGCCCCAGACAGTAGATTTACCCAGTGAAGAGGGCTACATGGTAAGCATTTTCAAGAGAAGCCTTCTAGGCTTTTCCTGGGCACTATGCACTCTTTTGCTTTGCCAGGTGTGAATGAGAAAAAAATCAGTGGTTCTTAGCCTGGCTTGCCTCACTCAGCAGTACATCTTCCATATTCTTCCACTTTCTGTCAAAAGCCAGGGCTCTGTTGGTTTTTATGGCTGAGTAGTATTCCATAGAGTATATGTGCCACAGTTTTTCAATCCATTCCTCCATATGGGGGCATTTGGGTTGGTTCCATGACTTAGCAATTGTGAATAGTGCCGCAATAAACATCGATGTACAAGCACTTTTCCAATGAAGAATTCTTCTGTCCTTTGGGTAGATATCGAGGAGTGGGATCTCTGGATCATATGGCAGATCTATCTGTAGATTTTTGAGGAATCTCCAAATTATATGTCCCCACTTAACATATACCGTTTGTCTGCATTCTATGTCTGAAACTGATTGACTAACAGTTGAACAAACACAAGAGATGGGTGTGAATGTCAGATGAGGTGTATGTGGAGGAGTGGGGCCTAACGAAAGACATTTGGAGAAGGGATACAGAGGTAGACCATTGACAGGTTGGGGAGGTGTGGTGTTATCTGTTGAAGATATTTCGATCAACGGGTCTGGGGAGAAGTGTTCACATATCGAAATGATCTCATTGTAAGCCAAACAATATGATTGAAAGTAATACAATAATAATAATAATAATAATAATAATAATAAATAATGTGAAAAAATAAAAATAAAAAAAGAGATAGGGAATCAAGGATGGGAAATATATATACAGGAAACAAGAAATGGAAAATTATTTGCTGACAGTAACATGTATGTTGATGTGCTTGATTGAGACAATATACAGTGTACTCTAGATGGAAAATCTCACTTTGTATGCTGTAATGATGTACAGTGAATGAATGTAAATAAATAAATTTAATTAAAAAAAAATCAGTGGTGCTTTTCCCCAAATGAGAACATGTTCATTGATTTGTTTTGTCTTTTGTTTTTTAGAGGTTTCTGCCTTAGGGTACAGGCACTCACCAGAGAGAGAGAGAGACAGAGACAGAGACAGTGAGAGGGAAAGTAAGAAATCATTCTCTCTAAGGGGGATGGCCATGCTACAATCCCTTCTCTTCCATTCTCCTCCGGGGACCTTGGGCATGCATGCACATGCACCCAGTATGATTTTCAAGCCCAGTCCAGGACTCGAACTGTAATTGGCCATGTGGGAGTCCAGCGATGTAACTGCCACACATCTGCTAGTCTCTGGTTAGTTTTGCTAATAAAAATATGGCTCATTTGATGACCATAATTGCAAAGATTGAATTATATAAAGCTAAAAGTACAAACCCGCCCCTTCCTTTCCCAATCCTAACTTCTTTCACATCACTGCTGAGAAACTTAAGTCCCTATTGTTAATTGTCTGGAGTATGATCCAACAGGCCCGTTTTCAATAGAGATGTAAAGTTTTATATACACAATATAAGCAATACCACAGATACCTATGAACATGAAAACGTACACTCTACCTTTTTAAAAATTTGCTTTCTAGTATTCCAATTTCTGTATGTACCATCCTTTTCATCATGACATGCTTTAAAACGATCATGCTAATATAAACAACTATCTTTATTCTAACAATTTAGGAAGTTAACCTATAGGAATATTTGTGCAAAAGTGCAAGAGGATATGTAAACTTAAATCTGTATTGAAATTTGCAAATTGCCCTCCAAAAAAACCCCTATCAATTTATATTTTCATGAACAGTGCATAATTTTTCTATATCTATACACCATTACCAATACCGGTTATTGATAATTTTTAAATTTTGACAAATTTAACAGTTGAATATTCATTATTTTAGTAGATATTTCCTTCATAATTATTGAAGATGATTGTCTTTTATCATATTTACTCATCTTTTATACTTCTTCTGTAGAGTTGTCATATGTGCATATATGACAATGTTGGCATATCCTTTACCCGATTTTGAGTTGTCATTTTTTTAATTCTCAGTCATTTATAAATAAAAAGGTCATCAATAATATATTATAAATACTTTTTCTAAGTCTCTCATTTATTTCAAGTTTAAAATTTAAAATTTTTAAATTATTTTATTTTATTTATTATTATTATAATTTCTTAATTTGCTGTAGGTCATAGGTACTGACCAGAGAGACAGAGAAAGAGAGAGGGAAAGTGAAGCAAGCCACCAGGTCTGGAACTCAGACCACAGTCAGCCATGTGGGTGTCTGGTGCATTAAACACCATGCCACCTGCTGGACCCTCAAGTTTAAAATTTTAATGTTTAAACATTTAAGGCAATCAGACCTTTACTTTGAGAGTTTTTCTATTATTTTCTTCTTAGAAATAAGAACTTTTCTTAATTTTATTTATTATTATTATTATTTGCTTATTATTATTATTTGCTGTAGGCACTCACCAGAGATGGGGGGGGGGGGAGTGAGAAAACAAGCAACCAGGTCTGGGACTTGAACCATGGTCAGCCATGTGGGAGTCCAGCATCTCAATCTTCACACCACCTACTGTCCCCCCGTTGGTTCTTTTAGTCCTGCCCCACTATCATACTGTTTTAATTATTGTAATTTTATTCTGTGGCTTCATATCTGGAAAGCAGAAGGTAAATTCCCTTCGTCACTCTTCTTCTCTGGATTAGTATATTTACATCTCTCAACACATAATAGCATCTTTTGGGGGTAATTTCCTTAAAAAGTTTACAGTTTTGAAAAGAGGCTAGGCCTTCAGAAGAAGGTTCCACATGGCTCCTGCGAACTAGGTATTTCAGGGCACAGGAGCAATGAGGATTTTCTACTGATAATTCAGCCTTCAGCAAATGAGCTAGCGCGATCACAACAGAACAGCAAAGAGATTCTAGATCACCTCTGCTTGCTCCTGAATATTCAGACTGAACTTCAAGAATTTGAAAGAAACACCATCCATCAGATAAGAAATCACCACCAGATCACAAAAAATATGGGAAAACAAGAAAATACCTCTCCTCCAACGGAAAAGGGTAACTCTTCTTCATCCACAAGCAGTTTGGTGAAAATCATGGAAATGTCTGATAAGGAATTTAGAGCATTCATAATGTCGAAGCTAACAGAGATGGAAGAGAAGAGAGATAATGAACTGCTAAAGAGAAAGGAGAAAGAAGTTGAGGAGTTCCAAGAGATGAGGAAATTCTTGCAAGATCTAAAAGAGGAATTACACACTCTACAAAAGACTCAGACGGAACTGTTAGAGATGAAGTCTATAATACAGGAAGTCAAAATCTCCCTTGAAAGTATTAAAAGCAGACTAGATCATTCAGAAAATAAAATCTCAGGTTTAGAAGAGAAAATGGCTGGCCTAGAAAAATCCACCACGAAGACTGAGAAAATGGCCCAAAAATTTGAGAATAATACGCGAGAAGTACTAGATATCATCAAACATCCAAACATCCGGATAATTGGCATTCAGAAGGTGAAGAGACCCATAAGGGCATTGATAATCTATTCCATGAAATCCTGCAAGAAAACTTTCCAAACCTAGAGAGGCATTCGAAGATCCAGTCCCAAGAAATACAAAGGACCCCAAATAGAATCAATCCAAGAAGATCTTCTTCAAGACACATTATAGCCAGGTTGACCAAAACCACAGACAAAGACAAGATACTAAGATTGGCAAGAGAAAAACATCAAGTTACCTACAAAGGACATCCCATCAGGCTAACAGCAGATCTCTCATCAGAAACAATGCGAGTGAGGAGAGAATGGGAAAATATATTCAAAGTGTTACGAGAGAAGCAATTTCAGCCAAGAATACTATACCCGGCAAGATTATCTTTCATGTGGGAAGAAAAGACAAGAACATTCTCAGATAAACAAAACCTGAAAGAATTTACCAGCACCAGACCAGATCTCCAAGAAGTTCTCAAGGGTGTGCTATGTCAGGAAAATTAAATACAGACACATGGAAATAAGAGTTCAAAAACTAAGAAAGTGGCCAACTTAATCATAGGGACAAGTCTGGAATTGAATATTATATCCCAGAATTTAATCAGGAAAATTGAACCAGAACAGAAGATAAAAGTACATGAGACTGATAGGTTCATGCAACTACCATTTGAACAGAATCCTAACCTGTTTCCTGGCTTTAAGCAAAGTTCCTTGGCATTTCTTTAAGTTAAAACTGGTTTTCTTAATAGTAACGAGTGAACTCACCATTGAAAGTAGTTAGATTATGTAAGAAATTGTGTGATCAATACAATGTGGGTGGAAAAGGAATGGAAGACAATTGTAGACACCAGAGATAGTGTGAGAAGAGGGTGGGAAAGGACAGAGGGTCAGAAAGAGGGGTAAAAAATAATTCTAGGAACTAGAAATGGAAAATTTTTTATAATATGCATGATTAAGTCACTATGCAGTATATACTGGATGGGAAATCACATTTTATATGCTATGATGATGCTTAGGGAAAGAATGTAAATTAAGTTACAAAAAAAAAGTTTCAGGAAAAAAAAATATCTATTCAATGACTGCAGTAAGATATATATCCCCAGCTAGGTGCTACTTTATAGGATGCATAAAATTAGACTTGTGTTCATGGAAATGTATATATCACCTGTGTTTGCTATGAAAATATTTAGATTAATTAAGATCTTTAGAAATTCAATAAAATGTGGGAGAAAAACAATATAGAAAGCAAACATAGATACCAGAGACAGTGTGGGAGGAGAGTGGGAGATGGCAGAGGGTAAGAGATAGGGAATCAAGGATGGGGGAAAAATAAGCAAAACATACAGAAATCAAGAAATGGAAAATTATTTGCTGACAATAACATGTTTGTTGATGTGCTTGATTGAGACAATATACAGTATACTCTGGATGGAAAAATCTCATTTTGTATGCTGTAATGATGTATAGTGAATGAATGCAAATAAATAAATTGAAATTTTAAAAAAAAGTTTACAGTTTTTACTTATTATTTAGTCTTAAGTTTAGAGATTAAGAAAAAAAATTTTTTTGGAGAGGTTTTTGCCATAGGGCACGTGTGCTCGCCAAACAGACAGAGAGAGACAGAAGGTGAGAAATCACCCCACCAGGGGGGACGGCCACACCGCAATCCCTTCTCCTTCATTCTCCTCTCGGGATCTTGGGCACGCACGCACATGTGCCCGGCGTGAGCTTTAAGCCATCGGATCCAACTGCGGTTGACTACATGGGAGCCCAGTGACAAAGCCATTACGCTAACTGCTGGTCCCGAGATTAAGGAAATTTTATGCCTTTTTATTTATTTATTTATTTATTTATTTATTTATTTACCTTAATTTGCTAGCAGGTGTGTGCACTCACTGGAGAGAGAAAGCAAGAAAGCACACCACGAGGGGGGTTGGTCTAGCCACAATCCCTCCTCCTCCATTTCTGCTTCCAGGATTTGGGGCACACACACACGTATCCAGTCTGTTTCTCAAGCCACCAGGTCCAGGACTCAACTGTGTGGTTGGCCATGTGGAATATGGTAGCCACCACGCCACTGGCTGGCCCTATGTCTTTTTAAATGTTGAGTTTGGTTTTTTAAAGTATTCGGTTTCTCTATTTATTCATTTCCTTTATGTTCTTATAAAATTTCATAGCTTATTTTTATGTGCTTAATGCTTCTTGTGGAATTCACTCCAAGTATTTAAGTTTTGCTACTACTGTGAATGGTGGCTTTTATTCCCCCTTGATGTTTTATAACTATTACTTAAATATAAAAAGGCTGAGTTGAATTTCTATCATAGTTTTTTTTTCTCCTCCAATTACAACTTTTTAAGCACAACTTCCTAGAACACAGTTGGAAACTGCTACAGAGTTCCAGAAACCAATCATTTGAGTGATTATTACTAGAGTTTAGGTGATAGTATATCATTTTTTTAAAAAATCTCCTTTATTTCTTCCATGAGCATGAGAGACAGAGAAAGAGAGAGAGAGAGAAAGAGAGATAAAAGACTCCAACACGATGCCATGATCCACTTCCAGCCTTCAGACAGCCCTGCATCATGGACTCGCACATGCCTGGCATGCTTGGGGAGGCCTCCAGACTTGAACTTGTAACCTTCCCAGATGGGACTGCCTTGCATGGTGCAACATTTTATTATTGCAACATTGTCTGGTCCCAATAAGTTTTATAAAAAATATTAATTCATAGTAGTGAAGTCTGCTTTGTTTTGCAAATTGACCTATTACATTCTAAGTTTTTCTCAGCTACAAACAGCTGATTTTTTTATTGTAGAACACACCATCTATTTTCATAGCACGAACACATTAGAGTCTACTGATGGAGTTGCATGCCTCTTCTACAATTGAACACATTTCAATATGTTGTTACACATTAAAATTTTGCATCTAGAAAAGTAGAGGCTTAATTCATTAATGCTTTTAAGTAGGTGAGGTCTCTATGACTCTATTCACCAAAATAAATCATAATTCATTGTGTCTATTTTATAACTATAGAACCTCTAGATCAGAGATGCTATATTTATTTTGATTAAAAATCTAGAAGGATATCAGTATAGCATGTACAGTTACTCTCGTTTCTGTAAAAAGGAGGAACACACTCATATGTGTGCTTATATATACACAACATTTCTCTACAATGACCTACAAAACTTGCTATCAGTGGCAGTCTCTTGGAGGAGATTGTAGGATACAGACAAATAGGAGACTTAACTTTCTACCGTGTACTCTTACATACTCTGAACATTCTGTCACATGGAAGAATTGTGTTAATAAGCTTCTACACTGGGAAGATACTGAGAAACTAGTATTCAAGGCCAGCAGCAGTGTGATGAAAATGAGATGGGCATTTAAAAATTTTACAAATAGCAAATATAGCTGTTCTAACTATATTTGACATAAAAGAAGCCTTAAATTATTCTATCTAAATCTGATTCTTTCTGTAGGATGAACTTCTAAGAGCAGAATTACTGTGCATGCCAAACAGAATACGGTCCCCCACGACCTAACTCCTAAGACCTGTGAACACGTTATGTTACATGGCAAGGGAGGAATTAGGTTACATGGAACAGGGTTCCTAATCCCGTGATTTATGATGAGGAGATTATCCTAGATGATCCATAGATCCAATGTACCCACCAGGGTCCTTTTAGGAGGCAAAGGGGAACATCTATGAAATAAAAATGGGTGGAGGAAATGTTTTCAGGAAAATTTGGTTTACCTCTTTGACTACTGATTTGACCATAAAGCCATCTAAACAGACACTTATAACTGATTAAAAGTAAATGTCTCAGAGGTCACTCCTTTGGCAGTGGCTGCTAAATTTCCAGCCTGGTCCTCTCATGAAGAGCACAGATGTGGGTCCCACTATCTCTCCCTATGGGGCTGGAATCTGCTGGCTGGCTCAGGGCACTTTCACATCCATGGCAGTCACTCAGTGCCATGGCTTTCCTTTGGGATAGGCCATGATGGCTTCGATTGCCTATGTGAGAATACAAGTTTAGTGTTCTTATCATTGTCCTACACTGCACGGGACATCTTCAAAGTGCCAAGCAAAGCCATTTAGTTTATAATGACAGCCTCTTTTTTAATTAGTTTTAAAACTTCCGTACTATTATGAGTCAGGACTTACTTATTCCAAATCTCCAGCAAGTCTGTGGGCTGGAAATACATTCACCAGAATGTGGGTAGCAGGTAAACCATACTTCCCTCGAATCCCAGTGTGGCATGTTGTATTACTCGTTCTTTTTCTACATCAACAACTTGTAGTCTTCAGGAAGAAATAATCACTCAAGTACATAAACTTTAAGGGACCTAAATATGAACCCCAATAGGAAGTGATTTTCCTTTCATTCCCAGATTCTACACACACAAGTAAAGGAAGTAAGACTATTAATTTAGTCAGCATTAGCGATAAGGACCAAGCAGGAAATGACTTTTTGTATGATGTCATCTAAGGGCCCATGTCAGAGAAGGAAGAGGTGGGGTATGTCCTTTGTCCACAATCGCTTTCATATCTTTCTCAGCCTTCTGAATACAAAAATGGTTTAGACAGGGACTAATTTAAGTTACCTCAACATGTGTTGTACTGGTCTATGTGACTGTGGTTTTATATTACTGTAAAATTGAGAGAAAGAAAGAATTAGAAAGGAATGAAATGATACAGGGGGGCAGGGAGGAAGAAACAAAAATCCTGGGACCAGGAGATGGCCTAATGGTTATGTCGCTGGACTCCCACATAGTCTACTGCGGTTCGAGTTCCAGACCCAGTGCCTTGAAACTCACACCGGGCACGTGTGCATCTGTGCTCAAAATCCCAAGAGGAGACTGGAGGAAAAGGGATTGCAACGTGGCCATCCCTGCTGGGGGGAGCTGATTTCTCACTTTCTGTCTCTCTGTCTCTCTGGCAAGTGCACACACTCTATAGCTAAAACCTCTATAAAATAAGAAAGACAGCAAAACAAAGAAATGAAGGAAGGAAAGAAAGAAGAAAGGAAAGAAGGAAGGAAGGAAGGAAGGAAGGAAGGAAGGAAGGAAGGAAGGAAGGAAGGAAGGAAGAAAGGGAGGGAGGGAGGGAGGGAGGGAAAGAAGGAAGGAAGAAAGGAAAAGAAAAATCCTAATTATTTAGTAAGATAAACTTTATCTGGAGAAGATGGTGATTGTCCATAGGAATTCCATCCTCTAGTTAAGTAAACGTGTCTTTGTGTCCTTTTTAATATGGGCTTTTCTATTACAGAGAATATCTGGGGTGATGTTCACAGGGCAAATGACTTTGCCTCATTTACACACCTTTATAATTATAAGGTATGAGGACACAGGAGGCATGAGGAGAATGATAAATTGGGTCAAATCTCCATTTATGTAACTCTGCACAAGTTACAGATTCTTTTTCACCTGTAAAGTAGGTCAATTACTACTTACCTCATCAGGCTGTTGGAATGACTAAATAAGACATGCGTGGAGGTATCCAACATTTGGCACCCAGTAGCTGTTTGTGATAACTTTGTCTCATGAATGGTTAGAAGATAACCTTTTCTTTTTTTTAGATTTTAATAAATTGTGGCAACGTATATATAAAATCTCCCATCTCAATCATTCCTAAGTATACAGTTTAGTAATATTAAGTACATTTACACTGTTGTACAACCAACCCTCTAAATTTCATGTTACCAAGTTGAAACTCTGAAAATCTATACCCATTAAGCAACTTCCATTCTCCCCCTCCCTCCAGTCCCTAGAGACCACCATTCTATCGGGTCATTGAGAAAGCCATGAGGCAGTTTTGCATATTAAAACATGGAAAAATACTTCATGACTTTCCCAATGACTTAATGCTTTCTGTCTCTGAATTTAACTACTCAAGGTACCTCAGATGAGTGGAATCATACAGCATTTGCCTTTTTTGTGATTAGCTTATTTCAGAACATCGAGTTTTTAGATTACTCTTTGAGCCTGGACAGATTTTGTACTCAGACAAACATTTTGAAAACTGTATGTCATGTTGCTACCTATTACATAATTATCTAGTTACTTAGCAAAAAAGTCTGAATTTTTAAAAAAAATTTAAGTTTATTATCCCTTTATAATAAACTGAATCATCTAAGTTGGAATGGATGGATTTTACGTAAGTACCAGTCAATTCTCATGTATACTGCTTCTCCTTATACGGCTTTGTAAATTTCTGGATGTCAGGTGATGCGTGGCATTCGTTACGTGAATAATAAAAACTTATGGGTTGATTGATAAATGAATGAATCAATGGATTAAGATCCTATTTTATGAATTGGTAGCAAGAAAATGTTCATCATAAGGTATTTTCTTTACCCCTGATTCTGTGCCACATTTTTATTCATCAACTGATAGTACTTAGAGAATGTAAAATGATTTAAATATTAACCTAAGCAAAATGCATTTTGAAAGATAAAGCATATGAAAAATACCACGTGAATATTGAAACAAACACAATTGACTTTTGGATCACAGATACTTCCGTGCCCCATCAGCGGCTTAATGTAAATAGACATGTCAAAACCGTTTTCATATTTTGAAGTAAAAATTTCTTATTTTCCCCTAATTTATTTTTAACAGGGGGATTCACAAAGATGTAAACATTAAAATAGTCAGGACTGGTCAAGGTGAGGGAAACAGGGGCTTACATATAGTAAAGGTGGAAATCTTTAGATTTCCTTTATGAGGACAACCGAAACTTTTTGTGTAGGCCTTCTGACGGTGCAAATTCGATTCCAGTTAACGTAATCTAGAGACCATCAGATAAGTGTTCAAATGCATATGACTATGATAAGCTGATTAACAGCCTCCCAAAGATGTCTACATCATACTCCAGAACCTGTAAAATGCTGTTCGTGGCACAGGGAGATTAAAGTCACATATGGAATGAAGGTTGCTGCAAATCAGCTGACCTGGATTTAAGAGACTCCTAGATTATACCAGATGGGCCCAATGTAATCCCAAGAATCCTTTAAATGTGGCAAGCAGAGTCTGTCTTAATAATTTGATGTGGGAGGGGCCAACAAGTGGCATAATGGTTAACATGCTTGCCTCCCACATGGTCAACCGTGGTTTGAGTCCTGGACCCAATGTCTTGAAACTCATGCCAGGCGCATGTGCGTGCATGCCCAAAATCCCGAGAGGAGAATCGAGGAGAAGGGATTGTGGCATGGCCATCTCCCCTGAGGGGTGTGATTTCTCACTTTCTGTCTCTCTCTGTCTGGTAAGCACACGCACCCTACAGCAAAAAATCTCTAAAAATAATAATAATAATTTGATATGGGACTCAACCAGCTTTTGCTGGCTTTAAAGATGGAAGGTGGGGGTGGGGCGGGGTGGGTGTGAGAAGGAGATAGAGGGGGAGATGGTGGTGCAGACAGCAGCACAATGGTAAATTGTGATTCTCTACAAGGCTGATCCACCTGGCAAGGTTCCTGGCTTCTGAGTTTGTGTTCAAAGACCTCCCTAAGTGTGCTGGGATGCACAGGCTGGTGATCCAGGGCTGCCTGAGGCTGGGCGTGGACTGCAAGACCAAGACCCTGTTGTGTGTGCTGTAAATATACCTGACCCTGAGACTGTATACCTGAGTCACTCGATCCTAATTTCCTTTTCACAATAAATCTACAAATATGCCACAGAGGGATCACATTAAACACTGACAAATAAAAAGAAATGAAGTCCACTGACTTGAGGAAAAAAGGAGCAGACGAAAGAATTACACTAAGTGTAACAAATGTCAAGGCAGAGGAAAGCCTTGCGACCTTGGGAAGCCTGAAGGACAACTCCTGAATGTGGTCTGGGAAGATGAGAGGCACAGCAGCCAGGAGGAGGTAATGCCTGAATGGTCCCAAAGGACAAGGACTCAGCCAGACAAAGAAGACCCGGAAGGAGCACCAGTGGGGGAAGCAGCTTACAAAAGGCTGACAGCGTGATGTTCACTACGGTGGACGGTGTACCGATGGTGTGGCATTTGAGAAGCCCAGTAAACTCTGAAATGCTATGCAAAGCACTTCTACATAATTACTTTTATGTCTTTTTTTTATTTTTTGGAGAGGTTTTTGCTATAGGGCACGTACGCTCGCCAGACAGAGAGAGACAGAGAGACAGAAAGCGAGAAATCACCCCCAGGGGGAATGGCCACACCACAGTCCCTTCTCCTCCGTTCTCCTCTCGGGATCTTGGGCACACACACACACGCGCCCAGCGTGAGTATTAAGCCACCGGGTCCAGGACACGAATTGCGGTCGACTATGTGGGAGTCCAGCGACATAGCCATTACGCTAACTGCTGGTCCCATACATAATTACTTTTAAAAAAAAAAAAAAAAACGAATTATTTTATTGAACATTATTTTATTTATTTATTTATTTATTTATTTATTTATTTATTTTAATTTGACCAGAAGGGGACAGAGTGTGAGAGAGAAGAGAGAAAGAGAGAGAGGGGTGGGGGGAGTGAGAAAGCAAGCCATCAGGTCCAGGACCCAAACCACGGTTGGCCATGTGGGAGTCCAGTGCCCTTAACCACCACGCCACCTGCTGCCCCCATAATTACTTTTTTAAAAGAAGTTGTCTGAACCTCAGTTTCTCCACCTTTATAACAGGAGAATCATAAACACTTCCTTTTAGGGAGGATTAGGGATCTGTCCCAGAGTCTCGGGGCCAGACAAGAAAGACCCAGATCCTGCAAGTCCCTGCCCTATACCCTTTTCTCCAGACCAAGGCTGCTCCCCAGAACAGCTGCTCTGCCCCAAGCAGACCAGGGCTAGCTCTGGTTTTTAAAAGCCTCGATGCATTAAAGAATGAAAAACATTTTGTGGTGTACTTTAATCACTTATATCTAACAAATCATCACTTTTGGCACATACACACAGAATACAGTGAGAGATAAATGTACTATTCAGAGTGCACCACAGACTAAAACTATATTAATTCACAGTTCATTACGGGCCGTGTGTTCTGGTAATGGAACAGGGCGTTACAGTTACATAATGGACGTTTTCTTCTTTCACTCCTCCCTTCACAGACTCTCTGTGATTCCCTGTAAGGCCTCATTTAGAGAGTACCTTGGTGCAAGAGAAGCCTAAATAGCCTGCAGTGCTAGGCCCTGTTTCTATCTACTTGAAGAAAGAAAGCAAAATTGTACATAGCATCGTCTGGGGGGCTTTCAATACACAGTGAAGCTGGGCCTGCCCTCTACATTCTGATGCAGTTGGTCTGGGGAGGGGCCCGGCCATCATGTTTTACAAACTTCCCAAATGACACCACTGTAAAGCCGGGGCCCAGAAACACCCGAATCAAGTAGGAGAGACTGAGAAGACTCCAAGTTTTCTTCCCTTTTTAGAGAAATAAAGCAAACAAAAAACACATGAATATAGGGCATGTGTGCTTGCCAGAGAGACAGAAAGAAAATGAGAAAGCACCCGCCAAGGGGGATGGCCACGCCGCAATCCCTTCTCCTCCATTCTCCTCTAGGGATCTTGGGCACACACGCACACGTGCCCGGCATGAGTTTCAAGCCACTGGGTCTGGTACTTGAGGCACAGTGGGCCATGTGGGAGTCCAGCCCCTCAACCACTATGCCAGCTGCTGGCCCCCTTCCAAGTTCTCTCGACTCATTTGCAGATGCTTGTTAAAAGACAAACAATGGTGGAAATAGATGAGCAAATGGGAACAAAAAAAAGGTGCCACAGAAGCCTCACCAGGGCCAGGCTGGACGAGGAGGACAAGCCCTGGCAACAGGTGAGAGCAGAGTTCAGGGGGAAGGGGCTGAGCCACGAAGAGCAATGAACCACATGATCACAATCGGGGTGGGAGGGAATCCAAAAGAGCTGGGAACAGCCATTAATGTCTGCTGACTCAGTCCGCAGGTGTCATGTGGCAGCAGCCTGACCCGGCAGTTATGAGGCCTCCCCACAGGAGAGGCGAAGTGCTGGGCCTCGACCCCCATTGTTGGAGAGACCAGAACTATCAGAAGGAGACTCTGTGGCCACCCAGGCAGTCATAGCTGCACTGAGAGACGAGCATCTCAGGCCATAACAGGCTGGCCACGCTTCTGCTGACAGAGATACGTGCACCCAGAAACTTCGAAGGCCGTTTGCTCTGACCTTTAGTCAGGTTATTATTCCTAGGACTGTGGTGAGACGGCCGCAAGAGCTTACAAATAAAATAAGATTTTCTGAGAGCCACCTTATCAAATCAATACTTCATAGGGCCTAAGAGCCACTCTACAGAGAATAAACGACTCTTAAATCAGGACAAGATTAAGTGTTAAACTCTAAAGAGGTTATCAGTCAAAAGGTGGTAGCTGCCCGCCAAGTGAACACAGCACAGAAGGAACCGTTCCTACCTTGGTCAAGAGACTCAGCCTGATGATCCTCAGCACCTACTGCATGTGGCACCACCGTGGTGTGGGCTGCCATCACGTCTGCACCGTCACAAAGCCTCCCAAGCTGTGTCTCTGCTTCTGCCTTTGTTCACCCTCACAGAGCAGCCAAATCATGTTCTTTCCTTTCAAACCCCGTCTCACTCCAAGCCCTCATTTATAAAGCCTACATGGCCCTCTGTGATCTCGACCCTCCCCTACTCACCTCTGCGCTTGTCTCCTACTCAGCCTGGTGCACCACCATCACCCAGCCACACTGCCCCTGCTGTGCGTCTCGCATCTCTGCCCCGGGCCTTTGCACCTGCTGCCGCTGAGCCGGAGTGTTTTTCTCTGGGCTATCCACATGGCTCACTCAAGCCCTTCGGATTGTTACTTCAGGTGGGAGGCCTTCCTGACCACCTTATTTAAAACAACAATCTCCCCAATTCACACTTTTTCTTCTCAGCATTTATCATCTGCTACGTATCATCTATCTCACCAGTATATTCGATGATTACGCCTTTCCTCCCAACTACTATGCAAATTCTTTTTATTTTCTTCCATGAACAAGAAAGACAGCACCCCCGATGGAATCTTGATGCCAAGATCCACCCCCAGCTCGGCCAGCCCTAATTCCTGGGCACTCACATCCTCTGTGTACTCACTCGGGGAGGTCTCCGGTGTGAACTTGGAGCCTTCCCATGTGGGTCAGCCTCACCGAGCGGGGCATCTTACCACTGTGACACTATCTGGTCCCTGAGAACATAAAATCTTGCTGACTCTGGTCACTGCAGGATCCCCAGTTCCTAGAACACAGAGGCATCCCATCACTATCTGTCGGATGAATGAAGGAACCCATCAACCCGTGTCCAGGATCTCCACTGTGCCAACAGCCTCGACAAACTTTTGACCCTACACGACCACGTGCGTGTCGGTACCGGGGTAACGACCTTCCCACAGCAGCCTTTGGTGATGACGACTTGGTTCAGGGTTTGTCCATGGCAGAGAACCAGCGGGAGAGAAATCTGGTGTTGGTGCACATTTCTGTATTCAGGGAGTAAAAGAACCAGCAGGGCGAGTTATTACTTTTCCATCTTATTCAGGGTTTCAGATGCCCAGAGCTTTGATGAGGACGCGTTCCCTGGTGCTGACCTCCTGTGAAAGCCCCCGGCTGCCCACTCAGAGGCCAGCATTCCTCGTGGTTCCCAGAACTCAGCTTGCACCTTTCTCCCCAGCCCTGCTAGTCGTGTTTAGGGAGAACGGACAGTAGCAAGTCGGTGCCCCCGGCTTTGCCAGTCGAAAATACAGCCATACACCAACGGCTCAGGAGGGAGTGCTGTGCGGTGGTTTGTCACGTCGCCGAGGCCCAGAGCTGAATCCCACAGGCTGGTGTACAGACGCAGTGCCCACAGCTGAACAAAGCCGGCACTGTGGCCGGTTTCTCCTCCTGGAGCTAGAACAGAGGTCTTTGTGAAAAACCGCCCTCATAAGGAGGTCGCCTGCCGGAGCTGGTGATGCCCACACTGAAGGCTAGCATTTTACCATTTTCAAAAAGTGCAATTTCGTATTATTTGCAAACCTGGTGAGTCATGAAAATCTGTTTCTAAAACCACAACTCTAACTGTTCTTACTGCTCCAACCCTAGCACACTGCCAGGATTTTAAGAAAAGTGTCAGATAGGGATAGGTCTTATCCTCCAGGAGATCGTCACATCACCTCCTGATCGTTTTGTGTGTTTGCCTGGTCTCTTCAAGGAAGCTGGAAAGCGATTAAGAATGGGAGTGTGTCCCCTGGGGCATGATTTCTCACTTCCTATCTGTCTGTCTGTCTGGAGAGCTCATACGCCCTGTAGAAAAACTCTAGCAAAAAAAAAAAAAAAAAAAAAAAAAAGAAGAAGAGCATGGGTCAGGAGACTCTGGAGTCTGGGGACCTGCATTCTAATCCCAGCTCTTCTACTTTCTGGCTATGACATTACCGAATGTGTGTAAATTCGGTTTCCCTGCCTGTGAAATGGTTTTCTAGAGGGCGCTCTACAGATAAGATAATGGAGGGGGTACAGGGAAGTACCAAACCCAAAGGCAAATGAACATGTGTTATGTAAGTGGTCAGAAAATAAGTCAATATCACCCCAGGATCTACAGATAATCATCTATAGATAATCAATCTTATTATTCGCTAAATGCCATCATAAGTGACAGAGGCCTTGCTTGTGTGGTGCAGCAAGCAGCACACCTGACAGCAGAGCTGGAAGCCACATGCTGACCATAGTTCAAGTCCCCAGCACAGCAGGCCTGAACACATGGCAGGTCTATGGAGGCCCTTAGGATCCTGGAGGATAAGAACTGGAGGAAGGGACTGTAGTAGGACCAAGCTCTGGAAGGGTGCTTCTCTCTCATGCATGCACATGCTCTGTCATGTGCTATAGGACAAAAAAAAATGCAAAAAAGGAATGACACTGGGGTCAGAGTATTGTAGAAAGCTTCACAGGAAAGGGAGAAGGGAAAGCTTTTGGATTTGGAAAATCAAATCATCTGTACCACGTAAAACAGACTCTAGTGTAGTTATACCCATCTTTACAGGCTGACACTTCCCCAACAGCACACATGCCAAGGCTGCTGAACTTCCACAAAGAGTAACACAGTGAAGACCAACACGGACACGATTGAGCCCACTGTCCACACAAGGCGGTTATTCCCCAGCCTCCCATAACCTGCTTCCAGGTCTCAAAGGGTTGTCACAAAACTGTAGCTTTCGACCTTCTTGATAACCCTTTTTCCTCCTAGACCGTCAATTTTACAATTTTTCTTCAGTTATCTTATTATTTTATTTTTTGGAGAGGTTTTTGCTATAGGGCATGTGTGCTCTCCAGAGAGAGACAGAGTGACAGAGAGTGAGAAATCACCCCCCCAGGCGGGATGGCCATGATGCAATCCCTTCTCTTCCATCTCCTCTCAGGATCTTGGGCACGCACGCACACACGCCCAGCGTGAGTTTAAGTCACTGGGTCCGGGATTCGAACTGCAGTCGACTACAACATAGCCATTACACCAACTGCTGGTCCGTTTTTTTTTTTTTTTTTAATTTTTATAGTTTATTTACTCATCTATCTCACGAGCAAAAGGGAAAGACAGGGAAATGGTACTCCCAACAGGATTCGGCTGCTTCGGTCCATCCCCACCCTCAGCCAGTCCTGACTCATGGGTAAACACAGGTCTGGAATACTCAAGAGATCTCCAGACTTGAACTCTGAACCTTCTCACATGGGTTCTATTATCATTTTAAACAGCAAATACCTTGATGCTTTAAATTCAAAAGATATTAATAGAGTATACAATGAAATCTTCCCACATCATCCCCCAGTTCCCAACCCCCAAAGCTAACAATGCTACCTTGCTGTAAGTTTTTTACATTGACTTTCAGAAATAATCTAAACATATGGGGGAGAGTCAAAAAGCACATGGAAAATGGGTATCATAACAAACCTATGCATGTATTAGGTTATTGGAAAAGTCATGACACGCTTTTCTATGCAAAACAACGTGTCATGACTTTACTGACAACAGAACACTTTAAAATTTTTGCCCCAAAATAATTTCATGTCCCATAAACTTTTGAAGTCTCTTTCTATAAACAAGCTTACTTTGTTTTACTATACAGTAACATAAAATATTGCTCTGCCCTTTCTTAAAAGTTTTCATGGGAAAACCCTGTAGTGGTATATACAGAGCTTCTGCATCTCAATTTTAATGACTGATGCCTGTAGTTTTTTTTCTTTTTTTTTTTTTTTAAATTTATTTATTTAGGAGAGGTTTTTTGCTATAGGGCGCGTGCGCTCACCAGACAGACAGAGAGAGACATAGAGACAGAAAGCGAGAAATCACCCCCCAGGGGGGATGGTCATGCCGCAATCCCTTCTCCTCCATTCTCCTCTTGGGATCTTGGGCACACACACACACGCGCCCAGCGTGAGTTTTAAGCCACCGGGTCCGGGACGCGAACCACGGTCGACTACGTGGGAGTCCAGCGACATAGCCATTACGCTAACTGCTGGTTCCCAATGCCTGTAGTTTTTAATCCTTTAGATAACAGTGACAGTTACCACAGGAACACCCATCAGCAGTTTCTTTGCATAGCTTCAAGAGGAGCCACCAGGGCCAGCAGGTGATGTGGTGGTTAAGGCATTGAACTCCCACATGGTCGACTGTGGTTCAAGTCCTGGACCTGGCAGCTTGAAAATCATGCTGGGTGTGTGTGTGCGTGTGTGTGTGTGTGTGTGCACGTGCCCCAAATCCCAAGGGAATGAAGAAGAAATTGCAGTGTGGACATCCCCCCTGGAGGTGATTTCTCACTTTGCTACTCACTGTCTCTCTCTCCAGCAAACAAACACTTAAAAAAAAAAAAAAAGAATAGGAGCCATCAGAAGGACCGTATGTCAAGAAAGCCTCTTTTTCTGGAGGTTCAGGTCTTGTTTTTCTAAGGCATTCTGGTTCATACAAAGCATACACTGTGGGCTGGACATTCTCCCAGCCTTGTGCTACGTCCTTAGCACCTACAACTTCAATGGGCTTACCAGACAGCTCACAAACAGGGGCCCACTATGGACAGAATGATTAAAAACTCTAGATTCTGAACACCAACAGACACACTGAAGCACCATCGATTTCAAGCTGAATAACTTGCTAAATTTGAAAGTGCACTCCATTTTTTTTCCCAAAGGGAAACCATTTTGAATCCCAAACTGTAACTCTGCATTTATGACAACTGTTAAGTTTAACAAAAATGGAAGAAGTTGTCTAGTCAAAGGTGATCTACACAAATATTTTATTTGATTCAAGGCACGGTTGCTCCAAAAACGACTCAGAGGCACGAATTTCAACTGCCCAGAGTGAATGCAGTGGCCACATTTTAAAATGTCTATATGTAGTATGAGGTCAAGTCTGACACTGAATAGGTTACTCTTCTTTGTCCTAGGTCTCAAGTATATTTTTAAGGAGTGAAAGATGAACTCAATAAAATCACTAATCACCTGGTGAATTAAGCATTTAGGTGGAATAGGAAAGGATGCTGTTCTACGGTTCTGGGACGTAGAAGCTGAAATGGGGCCGGGCTGGGGAAGGCAGGCAGAGGCGCGAGTCAGGCTTAATCAGGAACCTGGCCTGACTGGGACCCAAGTGTGGATTCCTAATTTTCCATGGTTGAGGTGACTATTTTTTATTCTTTAAATATCTCATCTCACTCCTTCTCACATACACAGAGATCTTTATTATGTCCCTAGTACTGTTTCAACTCAAGCTTTTCATCTGCCATTCAATTCTCACTATATATCTGTAAAGGGGATACTATTAGGTTGTTGGGAAACTCATGACATGTTTTTCTACGCAAAAATGTTTCAGGACTTTCCCAACGACCCAATATATCCCATTTCGGATGAGAATGCTGGCTCAGAGAAGTGAAGCGACTAGCCCGAGGTCACACACAGCTAGATGGCTTTTCTTTTTTTTTTTTTTTTTTGAGAGGTATTTTGCTATAGGGCATGTGCGCTCACCAGAAAGACAGAGAGATAGAAAGTGAGAAATCACCTCCCAGGGGTTATGGCCACGCTGCAATCCCTTCTCCATTCCACTCTCAGGATCTTGGACACACACGCACGCAAGCCCGGCGGGAGTTTAAGCCAGCGGGTCCGGGACTCAAACCACGTTCGACTACTTGGGAGTCCAGTAGCCTTGATCCTTCAGTCGCCCTGAGGCTGGCTTCATGGCACAGAGGTGACGCGCTGCTCAAGATCTCACATAACCACCATGGCTTGAAGCCCTGGCCTGGTCAGCCTGAAACACACGCCAAGTGTCCAAGCACGTGCCCGAGGAGGAGGCCCAAGATCTGACAGGCTGAGGACTAGAGGAAGGGGATCTGGCAAGACCAGGGTACTCATCTCTCTCGTTTGCCCACACGCACTCTTTATCAATAAAGAGAAGAGTCTAATAATTCAATAAAACTCCAAGTAGATCTACCATACAACTGAGGAAACTGGGGCTCACGATAGGCTGGTGGGTTGCCAAAGCCAAAGAGTAGAAAAACTAGAATCTGACCCGGGTCTCTGGCTTCAAAGCATTGCCTTTCTCACTGAAATGCTGGGTCAGCTTGCAGAGAAGCGCAACAACTCAGCAATTAGCTGCATCCTGAAAGCCATTTCCTGGAGTGACTAAACATTTCAATCACTGGAAAATTAAGGTCTGATGCATGTGCCCACATTCAGAGAGGCTGGAGGGACATGCAGCGACACCATACCACACATCCTAAGTGTGCCTCAGCTCCCTGGAAGGCGGCTTCATGTAGACAACTGCCCTTGCCCTCTGCACACTTCTGGCACAAGTTCACCAATGAAGTCGAACTGTCCTGGAAGACAGGCAGCCAACGTGGCAGTTCGGTAAGCTCCCTTTCTTATCACATTTATAACAGGATTAGGACATTCTGGAATCAAGACCAAGTGCTCCAAACCTGCAATCCAGGGGAAGGCAGTAGTAATGACCTAACCCCAGATGAACTACTCTTGGAAGAGGGGCAGACTGGCCTGGCTTCCACTGCTGGTGTGTGCGGGTTCCTGTCCCAGGAGGCCTAGCATAACGGCATCTTCCTGTGCTCTGCCTAGCAGTCCACGGCATCACCCTGCAGGCTCACTGGAGCGACTACTTGGGAATGCTCTGTTGCTCCCACCCAAGACCAAGTGGTACTTGCTGTGGCTAACCCACACTCCAACCAACTACAAGTAAACATTTGACATGAGTTTCTATCAAGGTCATTCTTTGTGTGTTTTGTTAAAAATGCAAATGTTTCTCTCAGTTTCTTTCTTTATTTATTTGCCCAAGGTCATTCTCAGGCACTGAAATGTGCTTGTATTTGCATGGAGGTGGGAGGTGGAGAGAAGGGAAACAGGCAGAGTTTGGTACTTTTCCTGTCTCCCTTCCTAACAACACGAAGGTCACACCGGGCTCGCTTCCCAGGCTATGGAAGACTGTAGTCGGCCCTCCCCTCGTGCCTGGGCCCACAGTGAGCCTTCTTATCACTTCGGCAGTGGGGACCTGAGAAGATGTAAAAGTGTTCTGAAGAGCAGGGAAATGTGATCCAGTCTAGACAAAACAGGTTCGAGCCAGATGCCAAACTGAATCTCAGCTCCATCACTTAGTTTGTGTGATCTTGGTCAAAAGAACTTTTTAAGCTATCTGTCAACTGGAGATGGACCCTTCCTCATAGATGTGTTTTGAGGACTAACAAACCAAGTTCCTAATAAGAGGCATCAATATGTCCCCTTTCTTCCCACCCCTTCTCTTCCAGAAAACCTCTCCTCATAGTCTCCCCAAACCATAGGTAATTTGTCCAGCTTGGACCAGGTGTCTGCCGCTGGCCCAAGCACATCTACGACCTAAAGAATAGCTTGGCCGTTTCAGAGCTATTGGAACGTGCTAAGAAAGTCAGGCCACAGACCTGTAAAGATAAGCTGATGGCAGATTACAAAACCCACAAAGAGGGCAAGCTTAATTCCAGACGAGACTCTGGCTCCTCGTAGGGTTCGCCACGTCCCTGTACCCACGGGATCTTGGTTTAGGCAGTCCGACTTGGTCTATTCTGGGCTACCAATAGAGACAGGGTGTAAAGTGCCGAAACACCCACTAGGTGCAAGTGTTGGACTCACAGTGGCTATTATTTCAAAGCATCTATTCACAACTTACTGCTATATGCTATTTCAGACTAATATTATTAACAAAAGCAGATCCTCTGTGAGAAATCCTGAATGGTGTATAGTTTTAAAATAATCAAATTAGATCAGAAGTTTTATGAGCAATGTACATGGCAACTACAGGGCACATGCTCTTCTCTTTGTGTGTGTGTGTGTGTGTGTGTGTGTGTGTGTGTGTAAGTCAGTCTGCATGTTGAATAAATGCCTCCTTGACAAACGGAGAAGAGACAATTATAATATCCCATTGAAGTTGAGAAATAAAGCAACCTCTGTTTATTTTTTAAACGATAACCAGGCTGAACTGCACTAATCATAACATTTTGAAGGAAATAAAACAATATTCAACATTTCTAGTCTATAAATAAATAGTACCCTGTTTTACTTACTCTGTTAACCAAAGATAAAGTCTGGAAATGAGAAAAACTGGATAAAGCTCGTGGATTTAAGAATATCAGACATGGTATCTGATTCCAAGAAAATGAAGACATAAATGGAAAAAACGGCTACAACAATGAACTTAGTAAAGGGCGACACTTAAGGGCTTAAACATAAAATTTTACATGCTTCACTAGACAGACTGAAAACATTTCTCAAGTCCTTAATTACGAGAACAGCAGCAACACTTAAGACCAATAAAAACCAGCATTTAAGAATATGCCGTATTGTTAGGAATAAACACAAGAGGACTGGATCCATGAAGCCCAAGAAAATCCCAATTACTATGCCACTGTGGCCAATGTGCCCTGGCTCTGAGGTTCCCTTTCAAATAAACGCATCCCCTCATTCTGGGTGGGAACAGTATCTTCGGCTAGCACAGCCTGCGTGGGCAAAGGCGTTACAGTGCACTGCAGAAGCAGTCTCACCGCCTTAGGGTTACAGCACATAGACAACTCTGTCTATAATCAAAATAGCAAAACCAGGCTCGGGTGTACCCCTTCATGTTACAAATACATATCGGAATTACAAATTACAGAAATAAAGACAAATAATGACATGAAGGGCATGATAGTTTATTTTAAAAAACTGTACCACACTGATCATTAATGACCAGCATACAAATGACAATGGCTTTTTTTTCTCTTGGGTATTAACATTGCAGTATTTTTATATACTGAAATGTTTCAATAGGACCAAGAACGTTAGAAAATAAAGATCTTAGATGAAGATGAACACTAATAGTTTTGGTGTCCTACCTCACAGAATTAATTTAAACCCCTTGTGAATCAGTGGCATTATCATGTTATGCAGTTATGAGGAACAAAGTTCTCTTTGAAGTAGGCAGCATGAACTTGCAATTGCTTACACTTCCATCTTTAGTTTCTATCATTTAAGCTATGTCCACCCTGGCTAAAGCATAATCATATAGACACCTCAGAAAATTTCCATGCTACCATTGCACAAGTTTAGTGATTTTACTTTTTTTTTTCAAAAAAAAATATACCTAAATAGAGGCAAATAAAAGTGACTTTCAAATTATTTGAAAAGCATCGTGCTTATTTGTCCAATACAGACTCAAACTTAAATTAAATGCTATCATTATAATCTTCAAACTTCTGCAATAAAATTAAAATTTCTATATAAATGGGTCTTGTCCATAGAACTATACTTCGTAATCAGCAAGAGAAAGGTACTTTTTGGAGAACAAAACATTTGGTTATAGTTCCACATTACCTGTAGTAAAGACAAAGCCTTGTGGTGTTAAATCTGGCTCTAATAACCTACAGCACAAAATTTTGACCCAAGATCTAAATGATGATAAATCCGATCTTAAAAAATTCAACCCATAGGAGATTAGTTTTTAGAGAGTGAATATGCTGTTGAGAAATTCTTTCAACGACCTTTTCTTTTTTGTGACTATCTGCGAACCACCCCTTTTCTTGGATCATAGTGACTCACCAGCATTTCGGACCGGCCTCCTTACGTCCATGCTACCGTTTCAGTACCCAGGGATTTCTGAGGCAGTAAGTTTGACTTCATAAAAACAGTAGATACTTTAACCTTTCAGTGACAGTTTTTGAATCTGTAAACTCAAGAATCACATTTAGCTTAGCAACTATAAAAACATTGAGACTGGCATTTCGAGCCAGAATCTCCTTGTGCTTTTAAAAGCAAGCTGCTTTTGAAACTTTTTGGTATTTACCAGCCATTTGTATTTCCCTTGTAATAATAAAAGAATATATGTAAAATCATTTTAAGGTTATGTGTCCCGGGGGGGGGGAGGGAGAGCTTATCAATACTTTTTTTGGAAACACGGTATAAATTGATTCTTTTCCTTCAGTATTTGGAATAGTAGAAATTATATCTGGTCCCGCCTAAGATCAACCAACATCACTTCTCATTACGTATAACACTGAAATTTACAGACATCCCTGAAAAGGTTTTGATTAAGTAAACGAGTGAATCACAGTGGAGTCTCAATCAGTTAACAGTGTAGATCCATTAAAAAAAAAAAAATGAATACTAAAAGAAAATCTTCAAGGAAAAAAAAAAACCTCCTAAGAATTAAAATCATGTTATGTAGTCACCGATTCTGTACTTGTATCCCCTGACTGATCGGACTCCTCCTTCTCCGTGTTATAAGACATTTCTGCTAAAATCTTCATGCCAAGTTTTCAGGACACTTGCATGAAGAGCTATGCTACTGCAGCAGCTAAGGGAACAGAGCGGCACCATTTCTTTCCTAACAGACTTCATATCCAAACACCAGCATCGAGTCTCGCTCCTCTGCTCCTCTGCATTCACCAGCATCTTATCAGGAGACAGAACTTGCTGTGCAAATTGATGATAACTATTCCTCCTACCCCTCCCCTCTGCATCAACATGAGGTTATCATCAGTTTGTTATTATTAGCACTGGCCTTTCTCTCTTTCAATCAGAAAAGTTGTGGTGTACTTAAAAGGAGGAGGGGGGGGGGTTAAAAACCAAGAGTCTAAAGGCACAAAGTCGCATAGCTGCTCTAGTTGGAGTTTGTAAACAGAGAACAGGTTGAATTTAGGTAATCCCAATCTATGAGAGTAAAAAGGCATCCACAGCAGGCTTTTTATCCAGCCGGCTTCTTTGAGACCCTTTATGGGTTTGAGGTCTACAAAGTATACACTAAAATACCCATACTTCAAAAAGCAATAAGGCAAATAGTATAATCATTATTCCCAAAGTTACAATGGTAGTGTCGGCATACATAGTATAATTTAGTTACAATGTGTGGTACTGTTTCTATTATATAACCATATTAACTGTTTATTTCCTACATAATTATATATTCAGCTGGGTTTCAGTTGAACACAAAACCATCCTTGTACCACCACTGATAGTTGGCAATAGCTCTTTGATAGCAGTTTTTATTCTGCTGTAGAAATGATCCTTGAACTGAAAAAAAGTCCACAATCCAATATCCAGTCATTAAACACTATCATATTTGTGAAGAGCTTCTTCCAACTTCTGGGTCACTTTTTGGAAAAATATTATCTGTTGTTGTAAGAAATGCTGCATCTGTGATTTAAAGTCTCTTACTCGAATTTGATGGAAGTGGTGAATTTCAGCCAAAGTGGCAAAGGAAATAGTGTTACAGCGATCTTGAATGCCATCAGCTTTTTGGACCTCCATCTTCCCTTCTTCCACGTGTCGCCTACTCTCCTTTACTTTGGTAAGAGCTCCTGTAGTTAGAAATAATAATAATTAATTCATTTAAAATATGCACACACACATCTCAAAGACATAGCTATTTAACAGAATTTGGGGCATTTGAAAAACTTGCCTATATTATTCTAAAGTCCTGTGGAATTTAAAGTGATGACTGAAATTACTTATTTAAAAAAAGAAGAAATCTGACTAACTTCCTGAAAAATTATACCATTGGTACAATTTCACTTTATCAAACTAGCACTTGCTATACTGACCAAGTCTCTATAGTGTCTGTCATCTCTTCCAAGTAGAGGTGCTATAAATAATATAATAAACTGCAAAGGCATTGTCCTTAAAAAGACAAATCAAAAAATTCTAGGGACCAGCAAATGGTTTAATGGCTACAGCACTGGACGCCCATGTAGTGGACCAGGATTCCAGTCCTAGACCCAGTGGCTTGAAAGACATGCCAGGCACGTGTGCGGGCATGCCCACCCAAAATCCCAAGAGGAGAATAGAGAAGGGACTGGGGCATGGCCATTTCCATGGGAGGTGATTTCTCACTTTCTGTCTCTCTCTCTGTCTCTGGCGAGTGCACATGCCCTATAGCAAAAATCTCTCTAAAAAAATTATGCCATTTTCACATGCTTAAAAGGGGTGAGGCCATTAATCCAGGTACATTAAGAGAATTGTATAACACCTCATAGGCCCAGCTGGTGGTACATAGCTGAGATGTGCTCCATAGGCAGGGACCAGCTGGGAGGCCCAGGTTTAACTCCCAGGGCAACCTGTCCTCACGCTTCGTGAGGGGGGACATGCCTGCAGTCCCAGTTACTTGGGAAGCTGAGGCAGGAGATTTATGACAGAGAGAGACAGTCTTAAAAAAAGAAGACAAAACAAACACACAAACAAAACCAATACCCCATAAAGAATGCAAACCCACCTCCTCAGAAAGTCTCGTTAAAGGATTAGTGTAGAGACTCGGGATCCAGTCTCTGAGACATGCGTGTACTGACCCGAGGCTGTGTTTTGGAGTCTCTGAGACATGCGCGTACTGACCCGAGGCTGTGTTTTGGAAGTCCTGCCACATTGAGACAGGGCCTGGCAATGTTGCTGGCCTACAGTTAGAGGCCCCCTCAGGGCTGGCCAGGCACACATCTTGTTCATCTCAAATAAACGCCCAGCTGCAACGCTTGGCACAGAGCGTGCTGATGGTGCAGGGGTGCGCTGTGCACATGTGCCCGCTTCTACCTCAGCCTCCAATCGGGGGACCCATGTCTGGAGTACTCGGCTTTGAGCAGTAAGAATCACTTTTTCTTTCGGAGTTAAGTGTGCCCTAAGGATGACTTGGGAACAACACAGAAGTGCCATTGCTACTTGTCAAGGAAGATACCCAGAGGGTGTTTCAGGGCTGGGCTGGGACATCGGTCATTCTGACAGGTGCCCCAAGAGGAAGCACAGGCCTACGAAGACGCCAAGGCTCAGGGTGTGGAGGGGTAGGAAATGTGGGCTATTCATAGCATCTCGGGAACGAGTAGGGATAAAGTGCCCATCACTTCAACACTAGCTTAAGAATTCAAATTTCCTAGCTCCCCTACCACTCTTCTACTACGCCATGCTGACGGCCACGACAAAACAGTGAGAGAAACAGGGGGGCACATGGCTGGGGCTGAGATGGCACTCACTGAGCAGAGAAGGGAGGCTGGAGAGGACGAGGGAGGAGGCTGAGGGACGGCTTCTGAACAGCAGTTTTACCTCATGGTGCACGACACAAGGCAAGAGGCCCTATTTCTAAACTTCTTCAAATCGACTATAAAATATTAACAAAGGATAAACCAAGTATTAAATAAAGCCCTTAAGGGTAAGTCAGTGTGCTTTTTTATTGCACATTTCAAAGACCTGAGAAATGAAAACCAACGACAAATTTTATACATACGTATGTGTTCGTATATAGACTCACGTATTTCTTTTCATTTATTTAGTCTAAATGAGATCTTTAGGTTAAAAGCACAGAACCTTGGAATAAGGAGATTACCCAGGGACAGGAGGTGCACCAAGCACCAGGCCACACACCCACTTCCACTGAACCCCGCCACACAGAAGTGTGCTCTGCTAGATCAAAAGCAAGAACCCATCCCCATTCTTCTTTTTTTAAGAAGTTTTTGCCTTAAGGCACGTACACTCACCAGAGAGAGAAGAGAGACAGTGAGAGGGAAAGTGAGAAATCACCCCCCCCCCGGGGGGGGGGGGTAGTCATGCTGCAATCCCTTCTCCTCCATTCTCTTTCTGGGACCTTGGGCACACATACCCATGCCCGGTGTGAGTTTCCCCAGTGTGAGTTTCAAGCCACAGGCTCCAGGACTCGAACCGCAGACAGCTATATGGAAGTCCAGTGACATAGTCACTACACTATCTGCTGGTCCCATCCCCTGCCCCCATTCTACCAGGAAGCTGCAGCTGACAGTATGGCACTTTCCTACTATGGCTGACGGTGCCTGAAAAGCACAGGTTGGCCTGCTTATAGTTTGCATTAAAAAGAGAAAGACCTCCCTGTCAAAAAGGAAAAAATAAATTTTTTCTAGTAACAACATTTATCTTCATTATATTTGCACAGGTTTCACATTTTACATGCAAACATTGAAGCTGAAAAGACCAAGAAAGTATAGAACATAGAATTAAAGGAAAAATTTTCAAAGACAATGGAGAATATAAAACATAAATTTTAAAATGGCAAAAAAGGGAAAGACAATTTTTTTTTTTTGAGATTTTTTGCTATAGAGGCATGCACTGTCCAGAAAGACAGACATAAAGCGAGAAATTATCCACCCCCCCGCCAAGGGGATGGCCATGCCACAATCCCTTCTCCTTCATTTTCTTCTTGGGATTTT
The DNA here is from genome assembly GCA_026018925.1 of Tupaia tana. Taxonomy (NCBI): domain Eukaryota; kingdom Metazoa; phylum Chordata; class Mammalia; order Scandentia; family Tupaiidae; genus Tupaia; species Tupaia tana. The sequence continues at coordinate 43,374,217 of JAKSZU010000006.1, read as the reverse complement.
GGGCATGCATGCACATGGGCCTGGAGTGAGTTTCAAGTTGCCAGATCTGGGACTTGAACCAATCAATTATCTGGGAGTCCAGTGACATAATGGTAGAACATGTGGGAGTCCAGTAATGTAACCATTATGCCATTTGCTGGTCCCAGAAGTGGCAAATTAAAATAGAAAAGACTTATGTGATGTGTCTATTTTTTCATCTGATTTCAATCCAAGGTACCCAAGGAGACTGGAAGGCCAATGCTCAGACACTGTGGACCAACCTGCCAGACCCTGCCCTGCTCAGACTCGGACACATGTGGCTGGCAGTTGCCGCCTGCGTTGGTAATATTATGAAAGTCTCACTTGCTCTAGTTTATTAGACCCTAGCTTTTAGTCAGATACTTCAGTACAACACCAGAGACTCTGAAACCTGGCCCTGAGGTGTGTGAATGTCAACTACATTGCAACTTGTCAGACTCCATGTTAAATTGCCCTATTTTTAGGAACCACATTCTAATACGCAGAATTGCAAATGTGCAACTAACTAATCTGAAAATGAATGTCTGGAGAATTCACAACCTATCATGGTCAGTATGAAAACTCTCACATCCCACAGTAAGTATGGAAAGTTCTATGAGGCCTAAGGAACTTCTGGCATTTAATACCTTCAAGCTTTCTAAGTGTACATACTAAAGGAGCCACGGAAATTTTAAGACCTGTTTTTCTCCCAAGAATGAATTTAATAAGTAAATAAAACACATGCTGCTTTTAAAAATTACATTCATATATATTTTTAATTGCCAGAGAGTATGTACACTCACCAGAGACAAAGATGGGGGTGGGGAAGAAAGCATCCCCCAGTGGGTCACACCACAATGCCTTTTCCTCCATTTCTCAATCCTGTGAGGAATCTGGGCATACATGCCCAATGAGGTTTTCAAGTCACAAGGGCCAGGATTCAAACCACAGTCAGCCATGTGGGATCTGGCTCCTTTAGCCACTGGGCCATAGAGCTGGCCCACAAATACTGTTTTTTTTTTGTTTTTTGTTTTTTGTTTTTTGTTTTTTGTTTTTTTTCCCTAAAGTCCCCAGAAGGGTTAGGCTCTTGGCAAAGAATTTTAATTCACTGAACAAACATTGATGGAGAGCTTCACACGTACAGAGCGCACTGATAAGACAGCAAGATCCGAACCTGGAGGCATTCAAGCCCATGCCTCTGGAGGTTCACGAGAAAGGCACATCACAAAGCAGCCTCTGGACAGGCACAAAGTGACACGGGACCACGAACTGTGCAAGTTGTGTAAGTCTGCAGGGGAGCTGGTCAGGCTTTCTCTAGGACGACATGTGAATAGTGCCACTAAGAGAGCACTCAGAGGGCCTGCGACACGCCAAAACTGTGCTAAGGATGGCGGCTGGTGGTGGGCAAGGAGCATGAAGAATGTACCAGTAGTACATAATGGATACTCCAAACAGTAACAATGTATTCTAGGCCCGTTCATACTCTACCTCTAACCTTCAAGACAACTGTATTCATACAAGACGGGACTCCTAGTTTTCAAGGAAATTGAGGAAGTTACTCAACATCTTTGAGCCAGGTGACAGAGGCAACCTAAATGTACCTGATTTCAAAGCCAACACTACAGTCAGTCAGAAGGAAATTGGTGCTTGAACAGGCAAGAGAGCGAGGTGGGTCTAGGTGAGGGCAGGGCTTAGGGGTAGAAGGCCTAGGAAGTGGGGGTCGCTGCTGTCTCTCCTTCCTGGGCCATGGCCTTCTGGCTTCTTCAGGTCCCGGTGCCACTTCCTTCCTTGCCTTACTTAACATGTCTTGAGCTTTTGTTTCAGCATGTAATTCCGAAGGCACTGTGAGTATATCAAAGAAACTATTTAGGCTTTCAAAACTTCTCTCTAGAACCTTACTAACCTCACTCAGTGGACTAACTGCGCAAAGTAAAGTCCTTTAATGCTTGTAATACTTCTAATTTTATCTTTATAGCAACACAATTAGGGTACCACAAAACAAAATACTGAAAAGCAACACATATTTCATTATTTTAGAAATCTAAGCCCAAATTTAGATTGGGGAGAGGAGTTTCCTCGTTTCTTCCTTTCTTTCTTTTGTATCTACTAGGTCGTTGGGAAAGTCATTACCTACTTTTCTGTTTTGCTATGCAAAGATGCATCATGACTGGGACTAGCAGGTGGCATGGCATTTGAGATGTTAGACTCCCACACAGTTCAAGTCCTGGACCTGGTGGCTTGCTTTCCCACTTTCTCTCTCTCTGGTGAGCACATATGTCCTATAACAAATGGAAAAATAATAACAATGATAAATAAACATAAAATTAATTTAGCACTGGCAGGTGGTATGGTGATTAAGGCGGCTGGACTCTCACATGGCTGACCACGGTTCAAGCACCGGACCTGGCAGCTTTCTCACTTTCCTTCTCTCTTGCTGTCTCTCTCTAGTCAACTTCAAAAAACTAAAATATAAAAAATAATGACAATGAATAAAATTAAATAAAAAATTCTTTAAAAAATAATAAAATTAATTTTTAAAAAGTGTCATGATGTTCCCAACAACCCAATACTTCAATTCTATTGGAAGATGACATAAACGAAGAACTACCACCAAAAATATTAAATACAATCCCTCTAGGAACACATGGGTTTTTTTTTCTGTTTATTTTGGTGCAGCTGGACATCTCAGAAAAATATTACTTTATTTTGCAAGCTAGAAAAGACAGAATAAACCATTTGGGAGAATAAGCACCCAAAAGTTCATTCCACTTGGAGTTCCAGTTTAATTCACTTAATGCAATTCAAATCCATAATCCTATGTTGGGATCACAATCGCAGGGAGATAAGGAGATAGGTGTCTGAAAAGACAGAGAGAGAGAGAGATGTGACTGCTGTTTAAGGGGCTCAACTTATTTTCTGGGGTGACAAAGCAGACATGCCTGAAAAAAATTAAGGACCTGTACAAAACAGTATGTGAAGGTATTAAATAGCACACTATAAAAGCATAAGTTGTAGAACAGTTAGAGCTATATGTAATCAAGGAAGATGATGTCTCGGGGCCAGCAGGTGGCGTGGTAGTTAAGGGCGCTGGACTCCCACATGGCTGACCACGGTTTGTGTCCCAAACCTGGAAGCTTGCTTCCTCACTTTCCCTTTCTCTCTCTCTGTTCAAACTAAAAAATTGTAACAAATGGAATTAAACGAATAAATATTTTTTAAAAAGGAAGATGATGTCTCTACAAAACTGTATCTGCAAAAGAAAAAAAGGATGACCAACAATAAGACAAGCTGATAGTAATATTCTAAAATCATCACCATGATCCTCATTACAAGACTTTCTGAATACCTCCTGAGTATTTTTTTTTTTTATTTTTATTTTTGGAGAGGTTTTTTTTTGCTATAGGGCACATGCACTCGCCAGAAAGACAGAGACAGACAGAGAGATAGAAAGTGAGAAATCACCCCCCAGGGGGATGGCCACACCGCAATCCCTTCTCCTCCATTCTCCTCTCGGGATCTTGGGCACGCATGCACATGCGCCCGGCGTGAGTTTAAGCCATCTGGTCCCGGACTTGAACCGTGGTCGACTACATGGGAGTTCAACGACAGCTATTATGCTAACTGCTGGTCCAGCATGGTACCTTCTATAAAAACAGAGTAGCAACTGGCTGTTAAGTTCAGGATAACAACCCCAAGGGCCTTCAACAGCCTAAGCTAAAGAAAAAAATGATCTTTTATAAAATGTTTTGCCAAGTTTTAAAATATACATATTTCTTTCAATAAGAAAACCATTTTATTGTTGAATAAAGTTATCTCATGACCCTCCAATTAGATTTTCACATATACATTTTAACAATATCAGGGTACTAATACCTTTTCCTTCTTATGAAAAAGATAAACTAATTGTAGAAGTTAATTTACTAGCTTACTGACTGAGAATAAACAGGAAAAAAAATGTGACATCTTTTAAGCAGCTTAAGCTATAGATATGAACAAATAGCAAGGGCTTTAAACTTGGGGACTGACACACAGAAATAATTCTTAGGGTTTCCAGAAACTTCCCTGTGCCCTACCTCTGCCAACTAAGCTCCTAAACTTTGTGTTCAGTCAAGAGGAAAGTGGGAACATATTTCCCAATAGAAACATTTTTACATGCATTGACTAGATATAAGGGAAATACTACTAGAACGAGAATTTGGGTTTGTTTCAAAGAGCTGTGGTTTTGTTTGTTTGTTTGTTTTTTAAAGAGATTTTTGCTATAGGCATGTGTGCTTCCAGACAGAGAGAGAAAGAGAGACAGAAAGCATGAAATCACCCCCCCCCCCCCCCCCCCCCCAGGGCAGATGGTTATGCCACAATCCCTTCTCCTCCATTCTCCTCTAGGGATCTTGGGCACACATGCACACGGCTCAGCATGAGTTTTAAGTTGCCAGGTCTGGGACTCAAACCGTGGTTGACTATATGGGCGTCTAACTATGTAACCATTACGCCATCTGCTGGTCCCAAGAGCTGTGTTCTTACAGTAGACTCGACAATTCTCAAACTAGCAATTACCTGTACATATTTCTAGACTTCACATATTTTCATATTTAAAATTTTAAAGATCACAGAAAAGACAGTAAAATTTGCAGTCAGGTCTAGCATGTAAGAAACAGGAGGCTGCAGAAGGAAACTACTTGAGCAGAGGTAGATCACTAGAGACTTGCTACTTCTACGATCACTTAAAAAATTAGTTTGTAGCTGCTAAAGAAACAATGTGGAAGTGCAATACAACCCGCAGGGCTGTAACAAGCATTACAGCACCTTTCAAGCATTCTCTTGGCTATACTGTATCTTTTACCGAACCCCAGAGAAGTATAAATAAAAGTTAAAATGTTGCCCAGAATCTAAACAACCAAGGGACCACACATTTTTAGCACAGACTCAATCAAAAACAGGCAAAGGCTTCAAAAGGCCTACTTTATGATTTTTTTTTTAATTTAATTTGCTATAAGACAAGTGTGCTTGCTGGAGGCAGGCAGGCAGAGAGAAAGAGAAAGGAACATGATAAACCACCCTGGGCAGGAGGGGAATGAATGACCATACACCATCCCGTCTTCTCCGTTGTCTTCTCTCCGGATTTTGGAAGCACACAATCACATGGGCCTGCTGTGTTTTTCAAGGTGCAAGGCCTGGGACTCAGACCATGCAGTCAGCCATGTGGGATCCAGCCACCTTAACCACCATACAACCTGGCTAGGCTCTCAAAAGGTCTACTTCTGAAGTGTCTAATGCAGGAGGAAGTGGTCCTCCATCCCTTTAACAACGCTGTGATGCCATACTGCTTTCAGAACAGCAAAAATAAAGAACAGGGAGAGAAAGTGTACAATGAAGTCTAAGGTAAAAAACATTACTGTGAGATTAAACAGGAGATCCCATAATACTTGAAGTTAGTGCAAAAGTTATAAAAGGAAAGAAGAGGAACCAGCAGTTGGTGTAATGGCTATATCACTGGACTCCCATGTAGTCGACTGCGGTTTGAGTCCCGGACCCAGTGGCTTAAACTCATGTGTGTGTGCGTGCATGCCCAAGATCCCGAGAGGAGAATGGAGGAGAAGGGATTGTGGTGTGACCATCCCCCCTGGGGGGTGATTTCTCGCTTTCTGTCTCTCTGTCTCTCTGGCGCCCGCACGTACCCTATAGCAAAACCTCTCTCAAAAAAAAAATAAACAAATAAACAAATAAATAAATAAATAAATAAAAAGAAAAAGAAAAGAACACATAGGAGTGATCTGAGGGAAAAATATTTTAGAATGGGAAAGTAAGTTTATAGCTATGAAATAGTTCCTTCGGTTAACAGACATTAGCTGTATCTGGAATAACACGGACACTTTAAGATTTTATAATAAAAAGAAAATGTAGACAAATATTAAATTTTGTGACTGAATAACAAGGGGTGACAATACGAAGCAATGTGGGCATATTTTTTTTAAATGAAGTAGTAAAGTTTCTGGTTCAGAACAAAAATGAAAGTATTATTTACAAGAAGGTAACACATGAAGTCATGCAGTTTCCTGAAGTGACACAATTGAAAATAAATTCTTTTTTTTAATTGCCAGAGGGCACATGTGGGGAGGGGGAGAGTGAGCAAGCACCCACGATGGTGCATGTTCAGGTCACAGTCCTCCAAACCCATCAGAATTTGGGTCATGCACACGCTCGGCATGTTTTTTCAGCCACTTGCATGAAATTCAAATGAGGCATCAGCCATGTGGAACCCTGCTCCCGACGCATGGAGTTTAACCCCTGTGTTGTGGGGCTGGTCCTGAGAAGAAATTCTTGAAATGCATTTGAAGTGCAGGGACAAGTACTATTAAGAGTGAGGCCATGGATTTTAATCACATCCCATTACTGTGGTCCCAAACAGGCAAAAGTAACCCAGGCAGCCCTCCAGGACAGGGCTCCCTGGTTTCTTCCTCAGGGGAGCTCCGCGAAGAAGGTACGAAGAACGCAGAGAAAGTCCCTCAGCAACGAGGTTCCACGTGAGAATGAAACTCCCGCCGAGCCTTCCGCTTGATCATGGTATTTGCTCGGCAAAGTATTACAAGTTCTCCGGCGGGCACAAAGTTCCATCAGGAGCTATTATAATAACCCTATTCTTAAAAAAAGAGAGCCCTGGTGACGTCCCTCTTATCACCAATCTTGACAAGATAGCTCTGGGGTGGCCGGCTCTATGGCCCGGTGGGCAAGGCAGCCAGCTCCCGCATGGTGACCCTGTGGTTCAAGGTCCAGACCCCAGAGGTTTAGAAGTCTGCCGCGTGCATGCACGCTCTAAATCCTGAAAGGAGGGAGGAATGGAGAAGGGGCTGCACTGCGACCAGGTCCTATGGGGAGTGCTTCTTTTCCCCCCTCTTCCCCGCCCTGCCAGGAGCACAGGCATCCTCTAGCAAAAAAAAAAAAAAAAAAAAAAAAAAAGTTATCCTCTGGGGAAGCAAGGTAGAGCAGGAGACAAGGACACGGTTTGTTCCAACTTTTTTTTTTTTCCCCTCCCACCTGAAAGAGCCTTTGCTGTGTTTCTCTTAAAAACAAGAAGCTGAGTGGCACGTCCCAGGTTCCAACGCTGGCAAAGGACCACCATTCCTCCCGGCCTGCCAGCCCCAGCCGGCCCTTCCCTCTCCATCCCATGCACAGTGTCCTCGCTGCGGGAGGCCATTTCCCTTGGTTTACCCCCTGTGGGTAGAGGTCCGGTGGGTCTGTGTATTAAGACGCAAGATGGAGACTTAACACCCTTACACTGTTGAAAGGGCCCTTCCCTTTCCAGACTAGAGTTAAGAGTTAAAAGGAAAACTAAAGCCACGTTTTTATTTTGTCTTTGGACCTATTGTTATTAACAAAATCTCTGAGGCTCCTTCCATGCTGACTCTGCATACAAAATTCCTGACAAGGGTATTTGGTGGTTTTTTTTGTTTTTTTTTTTTTTTAAAGAGAGATTTTTTGCTATAGGGTGTGTGTGCTCACTAGAGGGACAGTCGAAGACTGAGAGACAGAAAGTGAGAAATCGCCCCCCAGGGTGGACGGCCATACTGCCATCCCTTCTCCTCCATTCTCCTCTGGAGATTTTGGGCATGCACGCACATGCACCCAGCAAGAGTTTTAAGCCACTGGGTCCAGGACTCGAACCATAGTCGACTACTTAACCATTACATCATTACCCCATACAGGGGCTCATTCTTATACTTACCTGTAATTGCCTAGGCTCCAAAAAAGACAGTGTGCCCTCACTTTCCATCCCCTGAGCGACTACAGAAATCTGTTGTCCTACATTCACTCCCCGCCCTTCGCCTTTGTCTCTGTAAGTTACCAGTGTACAAGCTCCTGTAACGCTTCAAAACATGCTCAGGCTGCAAAGAGCAAAGCAAGAAGTAACTCTGTCTTGTTTACTATACGTATGTACTCAATTTTAGTGGAATTACATTACGCATGTTTGCACTGGATACAAGGCAATTAAAACAAAAGAATGCAATCTATAACAAGGCTCATTAATATTATCACCTTAAAGGGCTCAAACTAAAAAAAACAAAGAACTCATTTTATAAATTAATTATGGCCCAGGATGTCAGCATCATTTTCAAAGGCATCACACTATTTATATAGCATGTCACTGAACTACAGCCATCAGTAATAACTAAAGCTTAAGTAGCATTTCCATGTCCTGCCCTCACTAAAAGGAGGCAGTGACGTGCTGGCCACAAATGAAGCTGCTGCTGCGGGCTGAACTAATAAGCACACCAGCAAATGCGTGCGCGCTGCACTCGACTGTACTGTCTGATGTTCTCTGCTTCTGATTTGCAGGGACAAACAACTCTCCTGGCAACTTCTGACCCAACAGAATGACCCCCCAAAGACCCCTCGTGCACTATACTACTGCAGGCATTTTAAACAGAGTCCTACACTCTGCTGAGGACATTGACTGGCCTCCTTCCAATATTCCCTCTCTGACTCCCTCTTTTCCACCTCCTCAGGTCTCCCCAGAGCTGGCTGGCTGCTCCCAAATCTCTGAACACGGTCCAGCTTTTGCACCTGAACTTTGCCTTCCTTTCCTCAAGCAAATCTCTTATTCTCAGTATGTTTTGTCCCTCCTGAGACCAATTATACAAAGGGCCCCGTCACTAAGCAACGGGGATCCAAAGGCTACATTTTCTCTCTTAAAAAAAAAAAAAAAAAAAAAAAAAAAAATTGTAAGCACTGTATTTAATTTCAAAATCAGGAATGTGCCAAAAACATTAACTAGATTTTCTGCCTTCCTAGGGCTTTTCCCCAGAAAATCAAAGTCATGTTATGAAGGAAAAAGCAGGAGACAAGCTGAAGGCAACAGGGACAGCTGAGTAGAATTCACTCCAGACCAGACTAGGCCTGTTTTCCTTCATTCCCTCATGCATGTAAATGTTGAGAGGAAATGCTAATTCGGTCAAAGGGGTCCATTTGGTTCTTATCCACTCATCAGGGGCATCCACACCCTCCCTTCCCTGTTTACCCTCTATTAATTTCTTCCCCTCCTCGTTCCTTTCTCCCCTTGGGTGTCCACCTGCTTGTTGATTACCTGCTGTAGTATGTACTTTCTGATATACTTTTCCCTAAAATGTCTCAAAACACTAAGGCCAACATGCCTCTAACACAGACAGGATGACCTTCGAAACAGCACGTAACGACACGGGCGCACCTGCTCTGTGTGAACCCGTGCCCCGTGCTTTGTATGACTGTCCTTCTCTAACTCAGACAGACAACATTATCACCGTCATTTTCAAAGTTGGAAAGTGACGTTTAGGGAAGCTAAATAATTTTGCTAACAGCGTCCAGGTGCACATGACCTTGGCGTGCCCACCTCAGGCACTTCCCTTGTACCTGGCCCCACAGAACTGCCTCACTGTGGACACCTTGAACCCCACAGATCAGTCTCAATTCTGCTCGATGCCAGCATGCCACGCCCCCTTGGAATCATGTCTCAGAGATGAACAACCCACAAACAACTTCTTTGTATCAAGTGGGCACCAGGTTTGGGCCACATTAATCATCTCTGCAGGGTGCACATATTTAATACTACACTTAGTCAGGGAAAGCAATTTGTTGAAGAGTCGAAAGTAGGGGTCCCCTACACCCAGGCCATGAACCTGTAGGGGTCGTGGCCTGTTAGGAAGCAGGTCGCACGGTGGGAAGTGAGCAGCAGCACGGGAGGGAGGCTTCAGCGACATCTGCGCTTACAGCATTTCCCATAGCTCATACCACCGCCAGAGTTCCACCTCCTGCCACGTCAGCAGAGGCATTCGATTCTCACAGGAGCATGAGCCTCACTGTGAACAGACATGTGAGGGAGCTGGGCTGCATGTTCCATGAGAATCTAATTCTTGGTGGTCTAAGATGGAGTACAGATCAGTATTTCCTATCTGTGGAAAACTGTCCTCCATGAAACTGGTCCCTGGTGCCAAAGAGGTTGGGCACTTCTGGCCTAAAGAAACGCAGAGCTGGAGCCAGCAGATGTCGTGGTGGTTAAGGCACTGGATATACCCACACAGGCGACCATAGTTCAAGCCCTGGACTGGTGGCTTGTTTTCTCACTTTTTTCTCTTTCTCTCTCTCTCCCTCTAGTCAAATTAAAATAAATGAATGAATAAATAAAAATTTTTTAAAGAAGAACCCTAGAGCCATGAACTATCAAAATCCAAAGTTAAATTGATTTTAAAAATTCTCTCTTAATTCATAAATACAGTAAATGATGAAGAAAACTTTTGAACCATGTTTGAAAGGAGGGAAGAAGGGGCCAGGCAGTGGTACGGTGGTGACATTCCACTCTATGAAGGTGACCTACATGGGAAGGTTCCAGATTTGCATCCAGAGACCTTCCTGAACACACCAGGTGCACATGGCACATGCAGGGCTGACTGGAGCTTAGGGAAGATCGTGGCATAGAGACTCCACTGGATGACAGCCTCTGTCTGTCTCTCATACTCATGGGAGAAAGAAAACTAAATTTTTTTTTTTAAATAAAAGGAGGGAAGAGAATCAAAACAAAGGATAAGTTGTATATTAAAAAAAAAGGAAAAAAAATATTGTGCTTAATGATGAAAAAAGTTAATCATTTAAAAAATCCAGGCCACTAAACTTGATTTGGTCCTGAAGATATAATAAAGAATAATTTGTCCAAGGTAAAAAGCCTTGTTACATCCTAATTAAATAGCTCTTATGGCTGCATTCAGTAATCACCTAATGCCTAAGAGCATTCAGCATGAATGAAAACATCCACTTGAGTAAACGTCTCAACACATTACTTATACTCACTATGCACATATATATTCCCATAGTCCCCTCCTTGCTCCAAAAAAGAAGAAAAGATCACATGATTTTTTATCTCTTCTGGTTTATTTGGTAAAATAAGCAGTTCACTGCTGGGAAATTTTATATATAAAGGTTCTTGTGTTTCAGCTTATAATGAGTATTAAATCTGTGATGAAGCCATTACAGTGATAGTTTCAAGAGAATTCTGTAAACACAGTATGTTTTTATTTCAGAATTGTTTTTCGACACAATGGTGAAAATACTGATTTGCCTATGGCCAAGCAAATATAGATGAAGACTTTAACATCTGAGAACAGGAAAACAGGGCCAGAATGGTAGTTAAAGTGGCTGGATGCCACACGGCTGGCTCATGGTTCAAGTCTAGGACCTGGCTGCTTGGAAAACACACCAGGCACAAGTGTGCATGTACGCTCAAAATCCTAAGAGGTGAATAGAAGAGGCAGGATTGTGGCGTGGCCATCCGCGCTGGGGGGTGCTCTCTCACTTTTTCTCTCTGTCTCTCTCTGGTAAGCAGATTTAAAAAGAGAGAGAGGGAAAGAGAGAGAAAAATATGTATTGTTTCTTAAAGTATACCCACAGACTCTGAATAAAATGAGATAGAATTGGCTCAACCGCTGTGGCACAAACCACTGCCTGGGAGGCTAGAAGCCACATGGGAGACCTGGGTTTGACTCCTGAGCCAACTGGAACATGCCAAGTACAGGTGTATGTGCCTATAATCCTAGCTAGTGGGGAAGCTGGGGCAAGAACACTGCAACACAGTGAGACCCTCTGGAGATGCCTATCTTGGTCCCTCTCCCTTCCCCTCCCTTCCTCTCTTCCCTTCTTTCTCCCCTCTGTCAGTCTCATAAAGGAAGAACACAATCAGAAAGTAATATAAGGGGGCGGGTGTCTTTAAAAAGTTCATGGAAAATATGTATTATGAAACAGTTATGAGTGGATCTAAAATTTTTTTAGGGACCAGCAGTTAGCAGTAATGGCTATGTCGCTGGACTCCCATGTAGTCGACCGCAGTTCGTGTCCCGGACCCGGTGGCTTAAAACTCACGCTGGGTGCGTGTGCGTGCGCGCCCAAGATCCCGAGAGGAGAATGGAGGAGAAGGGATTGCAGCATGGCCATCCCCCCTGGGGGTTGATTTCTCGCTTTCTGTCTCTCTGTCTCTGTCTTTCTGGCGAGCGCACGTGCCCTATAGCAAAAACCTCTCAAATTTTTTTTTTTTACACCAAAATTAACTTGCATTGCAAATCTTTTTTACCATGAGTTTTTTACGTACCGTTAAAATATTGTTAATGTGATAAACACATGATGAAACTTTTAAACAAAACTGACTTTGTAAAATAAAATCTATATAATGGCTTAAAACCAGAGAATACAACTGATCCCCCAGGTCCACAGTTCAGAATTCCTAGTTTCAGAATTCTCTCGGTGCCTGATTTACATGCGCGAGCCCAGATAATTGGTCTGTACAAATAAAGGGGCATCAGGCGTGTTTGCGAGCGAACTGTCAGCACTTGGGTCGGCCCTCGACAAACACACGTGTGCCAAGGAGAGTGAACTTGGAACTGCTTTTAGAGGTAAAACCTTAAGTTTCTTTTTTCTAGGCAGATAAAGGGAGACCAAAATTACAATGGATCTAAATAGAAATTACTAAGTAGACAAGCCCTTCTATGCGGGGCTAGAAAGAGTAACACCACTGGTCTCACTGGGTTGCCACCCTCCTGCCTCAGCCTACGCAGGAGCTGGATGACAGGCACGCACCACCACGCCCAGCTCTCTCAGACAGGGCCACGCTATGTAGCCCAGGCCAGCTGCCAAGCTCAAGATCCTCCTGCCTTAGCTTCCAGCTCACTGGATTACAAGGGCGCACCACCGCACCCAGCCTCTAGGTGAGATCAAGAACCAAACCCAGGCCTCCCGTGGGTTCCAGCCTACGGAACAGCACTGCCTCAGCAGCAAAGGCTGCGCGATTAGGTGGACACCAGCTCTTAAGGTGAGAAAGCAAGGAGATGTGAGCCAGGCACCCTCAGCCAAGCCTCTTACAGGTCCTGGATTATGTGAAAGCTTCTGAGGGTGCTGCAGTTAGTACGGTAACTAGAAGGTATTTTCAGAACATATATTTGCTTTGGGAACCAGCAGTTAGCGTAATGGCTATGTCGCTGGACTCCCACGTAGTCAACCGCGGTTCGCGTCCCGGACCTAGTGGCTTAAAACTCACCCCGGGCACGTGTGCGTATGTGCCCAAGATCCCGAGAGGAGAATGGAGGAGAAGGGATTGCGGCGTGACCATCCCCCCTGGGGGGTGATTTCTCACTTTCTGTCTCTATGTCTCTCTCTGTCTGTCTGGCGAGTGCACGTGCCCTATAGTGAAAATCTCTCAAAAAAAAAAAAAAAAAAAAAAACACATATATTTGCTTTCAAGTACTTTTCCCATGTAGTGTCTTGTTTGAACAGAAAGTCACAAAGTGTTGCTTCAGCTGTCATGGCACTAACCAGTATGGTTTTCTTTAATGCCACCCACTGTGACGGCTGCATGGCACTTCACCAAGTCCCTTTGGGATCTCTAAGCTCCGGGGAGAATTCCTAAATCAGCCGCCTTAAACTTAAGAACACCCTTGCCCCCGCGGTTCTCCTGCTTCTGTGTGTGGGTAGGAGGTAGGGGTCCAATGGCTGTGAGTCTACTCTGGCGACATCTGGAGCTCCTTCTTTGAGATCACAAGCAACTCAGAAAAGACATAAAAAAGCACCCAGAAACATAGCGAGTGTTAAAGTGTGTGTGAAATATAAGTTATAAAAAGTGAAAACTGAGAGACAATTCGTGCTGACATCCACCAGATTTAGTTTAAAATGTCTTACTGCATGGTCAGCCCCACCGCCTAGCAGGTAAGGGAGTTGGATCCCACGTGGCTGACTCTGATACAAATCCCAGTTCTGGCAACATGAAAAACATGCCAGGCGCATGTGCATGTGTGACCCAAATCCTGACCGATGGAGAAATGAAGAAGAGACTGTAGTGTGACCACACCCCCCCGGGTTATGTTTTCGGTGCCTTCTTCCTCTCCAATAATCTGGTGAACACACATGCCCTCTAAAAAAATCTTGCTGCTGACTAAATAGGTAGCTTTTACGAAAAATCACGAATAGTAATATATAACTAAATAAAAGGCCCCAAAATGGGATTTTCTAGGACTCCCTTCAGCTCAGTCCTTGTCTTTTTTAACCTGCTCCTCTCCTGAACCTATTTCTATCACTGACTTTATCAATTTCTAGCACCCAAATTTAAAACCTCAAAAGTGAGCCCAGCAGGTGGCGTAGTGGTTAAGGCTCTGGACTCTCACATGGAGTGACTATGGTTTGAGTCTCGGACCTAATGGCTTGAAAATCACGCTGGGCATGTTTGCGTGTCCATATCTCCTGGGGGTGATTTTTCACTTTTCCTCTCTAGCTTTCTCTCTCTCCAGTGTGTATGTGCCTATGGCAACATACGACCACAACAACAACAAAAAAAACACAAAACTTCAAGGTAGCTTAAACTACCCCTCCCCAAGTCCTGCCACTCTACCCAGCAGGTGTCTCAAGGTCATCTGCTCCTTTCCAAAGCCATCCTCTGGTCTGGACTACTCTAAAAGCCTCCCGTCTCCATGCATATCCTTAGAAAGAACTTCCTGAAGCCCTGTCCCAGAAGGCAGGCTGCACGCTGATGGGGACACCTCCAAGAACTCACAGTTGGGGCTCCTGTGGCTCAGTTCTTGTCTACAAAATGGAAGTGGTAACGGTATCTACCTCAAAAGCTCCTGTGAAGTTTAAATGTTGTGTGCTCATTAAAGTATAATGAACACACAACACGAGGCACCATGCCTCCTAGCACACAGGAAGTCCTCATAATCACAACAGGGTTGCTATTTTGATTATGGTTAAGGTATCACTCTAGTTAAGTTCATTAGTGGCTGTTGCCTGTGTATAAAATGGAACTCTGCTTATCATCAGAAGTTAGGAGAGGCAATGAAGGAGTCTCCCCCAGAGCCTGTGGAGGGAGCACGGCCCTACCAACACCTTCGTTTCAGACCTCTAGTTTCTAGAACTGTGTGAGAAAAAAATTCTGTTGTTTTAGGCCATGTAGCTTGTGGTAATTACAACAGCCCTAGGAAGTGAATGCAACAGGTAATTTATACTCAATTTATATTAGCGGGCCAGCCCTGTGGCCTACTGGCTATAGGAGTTCAATCTCACATGGTCAACTTGGCTTGAATCCTGGCCCCAGCAGCTTGAAAAATCGAACATGCTAGGCATGTGTACATGTGTGTTCCAACCGGACAGGACAAAAAAGGAGACGGGACTGCAGTGTGACCACACCCCACTGTGGGGTGCTTTCTCTCCTCCCTCTCTGGAAGCACGTGCTGCACTCTCTGGCAGTTTAAAACTTTATTAGACACTAATACCATCCAAGATAGTTACTCCATTACACCTACGGAGATAGAAGCTGACGGAAGCTCACGGCTGACAGTCTGTGGCCCACAGTTACACAAGGAAGCTGGCAGGAACTCAAGCCCATCTGGTCCTAGCCCGGCTCACAACCAGTCTGCCACCATACTCTCACACCCACCTCATCATGGTGTTATGACACACTGTATATATTGGGTCATCGGAAAAGTCACGAAGCATCTTTGAACAGAAAAACAGAAAGATATGTCATGACTTTTCTGACAACGGAATATTATGCCTGGAGTACTGCTGATCACATAATAAGTACGGATAAACAGTAGCAGTTACAGTCAGCCCTCAATACTCACAGATCCCAACCACCAAGGTCGAAATTGTCATATTGCTGGGTTGACCCTTATGGGCAATGGTTAAGCACTGAGCAGAGGGAGCTGGATCCTATATGGCCAATCTTGGTTGGAATCCCAACTCCAGCAACTTGAGAACACACTGGGCATGTGGGCACATACCAAGGATTCTGAGAGGATAGAGGACAAGCTGATGGCACAGACTGGGCCCTATGGGGGGGGGGGGGTTCTCTCTTTTGTTCTTTCTCTCTCTTGTTCTGTGTGTGTGTGTCTCTCTCTGTCTCTCTCGTATGCCCAGGTGGGGTCTAGAAAATGTCACACTGTTGCTAATGTGCAGTTAGGCCTGAAATAGTTGCGACTATAAGACCTTTTCTTTCTTGTCATTATTCTGTTAACAAAACAATGTAACTATTTACACTGTATTACATGTGATAAGTAATCCAGAGATAATTCACACAGGAGGGGGCCGTGCAATAGCACTATGGTAATGCAACTGAAACCACATGGGAGAGGTCTTAGGTTCACATCCTGGGAATCCACTGAGCACACTGGGCATGCCCACACATACCCATGATCTGGACTGGCTGATACTGGGATGTTAGAGGCATCAGTGTATGTCTCTTGTGAAAAAAAGAATAAAACTTTTAAAAATAAACTATACAGGAGGATGTGTGGAGGTTATATGCAGATACTATGTCATTCTGTACCAAGCACTGGGGCATGATGAATTTTGGTATCTATGAGGGGCCTTGGAAGCAATCTCCCTGTGTGACTGAGGGATGACCGTATCATTGCCACATAAACTCCCAACTCCCCTGTCTTCCAAGTGATAAATCAGCAAACATTTTCTGTATAAGTCAGGCAGTAAATATCTTAGGCTTTGTGGACCAAGGGACAAAATCAAGGCTATTTTATAGGTAATCACACAATCATTAGAAATGGAATCATTTAAAAATATAAAAACCATTCTTAGGTCAAGTGCTGTAAATCAACAGGTGCCAGGGTGAATCTGGCCCACTGGCTATAGCTCGCAGACCTCTGCTCCAAGCCTTCTCTGCCAGTAGCAGCACTTCAAAAGCATGTGAGGAGCTTTTGGGTGAACCGCAATGTCTAGGCAGCAAACTCCTGACCTTCTGATCCAGCAGATCCAGGGTGAGGCTGAACGGACTGCTGTAACCATTGCACTGGTGATTTTAACAAGCAGCCATGACTGAACCCACATGGTTCCCTCAGCCCAGAATGCCCTTCCTATGCTCTGCTTGTTTGGCAAGCTTCCAACTGTTTTAAAAACTCTTCTTAGGGACCAGGAGTTAGCCTAATGGCTATGTCACTGGACTCCCATGTAGTCGACCATGGTTCAAGTCCCAGACCTGGTGGCTTAAAACTCACGCCGGTGTGTGTGCGGGCATGCCCAAGATCCCGAGAGGAGAATGGAGGAGAAGGGATTGCGGCGTGGCCATCCCCCCTGGGGGGTGATTTCTTGCTTTCTGTGTCTCTGTCTCTCTCTGTCTGGCGAGCACACCCGCCCTATAGCAAAATCCTCTCCAAAAAAATAAAAAATAAAACTCTTCTTAAGACTCAGACTAGGAGAAGCCACCCCTGAACTCTTCTATCTACTCCCCATACTCCCCATAGTTAATGACTTCCATTTGTCATATTTCACATTATGGCACACATTCATTACTAAGTAGGTCACACTGCATGGGGACAGCTACACACTTGTCAGCCCCCTTCATTAACCTGAGCCCTGGGTACCCAGCATATCAACAACTAAGCTCATCAAGCCTATCCTAAATTGATTTCCAATCTTGATTTCCCAGATCAAGATTACATGTTCTGGGCTGGCATGGTGGTTTAGTGGTGACGTGCTGCGATGCAGATCCACGTGGAGGATTGCTCACTTGGTTCCTGCCCTAAACAGACCTCAACAGACAAGACCATGGGCATGCATGGCTGGCAGAAACAGGTCAGCTCGGGAACCAAGTGGGCAATCCTCCACATAGATGTAGCATCACTTGAGCAGCACATCACCACTGCATTACCATGCCATCCGTGCGTGCATGCCCATGGTCCTGTCTGTTTGGGAAGGCTGGGAGGAGGATCGTGGCATGGGGCCATATTGGATGTGCTTGTCTTTCTTTCTCTCTCACTCACTCTCATGAAAGAAATTAACCTTAGAAGCATGTTCTTCTATCCATGTTCCTACAAAAGTCAAAATATAACCATCTTTCTTTCCTTTTTTCTTCTTCTAATATGCCAAGGTATATGTACTCACTGGAGAAAGAGACAAAAATAGAGAAAGAAAGTAAATAAAGCATTACGATGGGGGATGGTCATGTCACAATCCCTTCTCCATTTCTCACTCCATTCAGGATTTGGGGCACACATGCTTGCATGCCTGGCATATTTTCTAAGATGCCATGTCCAGGACTCAAACCACATGGTCAGTCATGTGGGATTCAGCCTCCTCAACTACCATGCCACTGGCTGGCCTAAAATATGACCATCTTCCAAAGGGGAAAACCAAATGCTACCCCCTGCCCCGAACCTGTAACTCAAATACATTCTCTGGATTCCCAGGCATTTCTCTTATTCTTGGCAATAAATTAAATCCACCTTTCATTTCAATTCTCTGTGTACACAGCCTACCTCCCTTATGGGACTGTGCCTTCTGTGAAGAAGGTCAACACCTAAGCACAGTGCTCAGTGTATTCAGGTCAATCAGCAAGCTGAATGCAGTCTCTCTGAATCTTATATTCTGAATTACACAAAAGGGACTCCAGAAAAAAATATTATAATTAAGGCTTGCCAAAGAGGAAAGAAGTATGTCTATGTGTATGTGTATCTGTATGCAGCAAAGTTTAAACACCAAGAACCAGTATAATGTGAAATCATGAGGCACAAAATACTTATTCTCCAGCACATAAGTGCCTTCAAAAAGTTTTTGGAAAAATGCAATTAAAGCATAGTTCATTCTGGTACAAAGAGTTTGAAATGCATAGCTTTTCCATAATATGAACTTTCCACGAACTTTTTTGAAGGACCCCTCCCCCATATAATAAAGGATTTTCAAATTTCCCTCTACTAGGAATTTTGGAAAATTTTATAGGCATTTGAGTCTAAGACTTTTAATTTATTCATGTGTTAATTAATAACTCCATCCATAAAACATTCAGATTATGGAACCAGCAGATGGTGCAATGGTTATGTTGCTGGACTCCCATATAGTTGACAACAGTTTAAGTTCCAAACCTGGCAGCTTAAAACTCATGCCAGGAGTGTGTGCGTGCGTGCCCAAAATCCCAAGAGAAGGGAGGAGAAGGGACTGCGGCATGCCATCCCCACCAGGGATGAATTCTCACTTTCTGTCTCTCCTGTCTCTCTCTCTCTGTCTCTCCAGCAAGTGCACACACCCTATAGCAAAAATCTCTCTCAAAAAAAATTCAAATATTTTTATTTCCTGTATATACACTTTAAAACAGTTATCAGTTATCATAAAAGTAAAAAAAAAAAGCATTCTATAAATTGCAGAAAACATCTATTTCATACTCAACTAAGAAATAGAGTGATTTAATTCAACAAGCATTCACTAAGTACTTACCACACACACACAGAACATAAAAGTATGACCACATACTACCTGAGCACTGTGTAATATATGACCACTTGGCAAAGAACTGGGCTCTAAGGGGGACTCTCTAAGGGAGGGGACTAGATCTGAGGCCTGACTGAACTGGTGTTGGGGTGGGAAGATGTGGAATGGCATACAGGAGGAGTCCAATCTATCTAAAAGAATAACATCAAGTCCTGACTGCTCCCCCCCCCCCCACCCCTGTGTCAGCAATTCTGATTGTCGGTCAGACCAAAAACCGGAGAGTCACCCTTGACAACCCCTCTTTCACATACCATAACCCATCCCTTGGGGAATCTGAGCGAGACCCCTCCTCACCACCTCCATTGTCCCCACCCTCGTCCAGTCCCATCACCTATCAGCTGGATTACTGGAGAAACACTTTACTGGCTCCCTGCGCCTACCTTTGACCTCCCAACCCCTAACCTCCCCCCCAAAGTTGGTAAATACCCTGCTGATGTCACCCATTGGTTCAAAACCCTATGATCTTATTTGGGCTTTTATTCCGTATTCTATCAGTGACTTACAAAGCCTTCCAAATCTGACCTTCCGGGACCTCATCTCATACTAAGATCCTCTTTGGCTTAAGCTACCTGGCCTCCTTGTTATTCCACCTTCCTGGCACGCACTCACAGCCTGAGTCTACCTGTACCTCCTGCCTAAAGGCTCTCTCCACAGATACCTGCTTGGATAACTCCCTTGCCTCTTTCAGGTCTGTTTAAACATTACCTTCTCAGAGAGACCTACTTTGACCATCCTACTTAATACTTTCTACTGCCACTCCATGCCCTCTTTCCTTGCTCCACTTTTAATCTTCTCCAAACACATATTACACCACATTCCATCACACATTATAATTTACTCACTGCATTTGTTTTTCACCGTGTGTCTCCATCTTGGTAGAATGTAAGCTCCACAAGGGAGGTGATCTTTCTTTCAGTCAGAGGCAACACTACCATCGTTAATAGTACCTGCACTATGATGAGCACCTAAATATGTGTTGAATGAAATCAGATTTATATTTTAGAGGATCCTGTGAATAAATCTGATGACTTCAGCTTCCCTCCCTAACACTGTCTCCCTGTCTGCTAAACACTGTATTTTCCCCCCCAAAAAAAGGTTCTTTAGCAAAAGAGGAAGGTCAAATTACAATGAGAAATAAAAAGTCCTTTAAAAAAGAGATATATATGACATGTGGATTAAAATTCATTCACACCAAAGTTATTTTTTTTTTTTTGGAGAGGTTTTTGCTATAGGGTGCGTGTGCTCGCCAGACAGAGAGAGAAAGAGAGATAGAAAGCGAGAAATCACCCCCCAGGAGGGGTGGCCACGCTGCAATCCCTTCTCCTCCATTCTCCTCTCAGGATCTTGAGCACGCACGCTCACGCGCCTGCCGTGAGTTCAAGCTACTGGGTCCGGGACTCGAACCGCGGTCGACTATGTGGGAGTCCAGCGACATAGCCATTACGCTAACTGCTGGTCCCTCACGCCAAAGTTTAATCAAGCTATAAATACAAAATCAACATCAGATTGTTTCTAGCTTCGGGGAGAGCGCAGGATTTAGAACTCAAAATGAAGTTGGCTTGGGAGCAGGAAAACCCATCAGAATTTCTGGTGGCCCTATTAACTAGATCCGTCATGTGACTCAGAAGCAAGTTGCTCCAGCTGTTCACTACCACAGCTTCAGAACACCTGGAAGCCCTCACCAACAGGCAAGAGGCCAGGCATTAATCACTCTCACATCCAAAGCACCTGGTGGGGTAAGCCCATGATCCATGTTTGCTGACCAGAACTAAATGCGCATAAAGGTTTTTGCACATCAGTTATTAAAGGATTTTCATGCTCCCAGATGACAAAGTCACATAAACAGAAAGAACACTACTGAAATCAGCCTGAAACAGCATTCACATGTTTAGTGCATACTTAAAGAGCACAAATGTTCAATGTAGAAATGATGATACTTAAAAAAATAAGCACTAACAAAATGCCTAGGAAATTATGAACCTGTCGTATTTACAGATAAGGGAACTGAAGCTCAGAAATGTTAAAGTGATTTGGACCAGAACATAAGCCATTTGGAGAGAAGCAGGCAGGAGACAATTTACATAAACTCTTCAATATGAATGACAAACTGGTGATGCCAAATAAGGGTTATGTTCAATCCCTATCATCATTACTCTGGTGTGCAATATGAGACAACCTGATTAAAATATAATATGTAATTGCTACACTGATGACTCCTTGAGCTTTCACACTTTTCCCTGCAATTCTGGTAGTACTAGGCGGCCAAGAGGGGTGGAATGTCTTTTAAAGGAGATCGGTGCCTCACCTTCTAAAAGAACCTTTCTGCTTCTCAAACTTTAACAGTCGCTAAATTTCCACCAGGAACCTAAACATTTCACTTCATGACCATGCTACAGGAAGAGCTCCCACTTGTCCTACTGAGAACTGAGGCTTACAGAACTCTTTCAGAACTGCCCAAACCTACCGCTAGCCCAAGCACAGGCCCACCCAATTTCCCGTTAGTCCACAGACAGGCCTCTTTCCACAGTGATGAGGCTTTGCACATGACTCCTGGCTTGCAAACCACCACAGCACTGCACAGCTAACTCAGCATCCTCGCCAGACCCAGCCCAGCGCCATGCGCTCTGCAAAGCCTTGGGGGCTCTCTCCAGGGAGGACTGGCCCCTCCCTCCAGGCTGTCAGCAAGCTGGGACACCACACTGCCACGGCTCTCAGGATCACAGTCCTGTCCACCCTCCTGCAGACAACAGTGGAGTGACCAGATCTAGTCCGTGTTTTATAACAGTGGGCTGACAGATGACTTCTGGATATACGCTCAACAAACAGAGCTAAGTCATTAGCTTGTCATTTTACTTGTGGTAAGAATCTGGTTAATGATATCTAAGGCCAGCTGCTGGTTTGGTGGTTAGCGTGGTAAGATCCCACCAGGCTGATTGCCCAGTTTGAGTCCCAGACCCTGCGGTTTGAGTAGCATGCTGGGGCGTGGAGAAGAGATTGCAACATGGCCACCACCCTGGGGGGGGGGGGGGAGGGGGAGGTACTTTCTCCTTCTCTCTCTGGCAAGTGCACACACCCTGAAGCAAATTTTTAAAACCCGTATTATCGAACTTTCATCTGTAGATGGCAGATAAGTAAACCTCTGTGGGGCAGTGGTTACTACAGCACTCTGTGATACTGGGGCATCCTGTAGGGGGTTAGGGTGCCTCTGTCTCTCTCTCTCATGGAAGAAATAAATACGCTGAAAAAAATACTTAGAGACAATACAACAACTGAGTTTTATTCAGCCTTTAGAAAAGGAACTTGGTTTAAGTCTCATTGAGCTACAGGCTCCCAGAGTTTCGGGGAGAACTTGAGTGGGCAAGTGGGTACTCCGTCTCCTTTAGGTTTCGCTGTAGCAGATGTGGCTCACAGAGGAAGTCTGAGAAACTACTGACAGGGCGCTATGCAGGCAGTACTCACTTTGTGACCAAGGTGGCCCTGGGCCAGTGACATTTATGTTTGGCAGAGGAAATGAGTCATCCATTCCCAAAGCACCAAAGGTTACCTTATTTTCACTAGGAAAATACAAATTGGGCCAAAGGTTAAGATTAGAAGTGAAGTCTCTTTTAGCAAATAGCTCTGGGAGGAGGTAGGTGGGAGGAGAAACGGAGTTCAATTAAAACAAGTAAAACAAAATCTATGAATGGCCTCAATTTCTAGCCCAGAGTTTTCAAGAGGAGGCTGAGTTTGCAAACGGCCCACCTTTTTAGACCTTTTCTCTGTATTCCTGGCACCGCCCTCGTGGGGCTATTTATAGCCATGAGAGAATGAGGCGCAGACTGGCAGGTCTCAGTGTAGCTCAGCCTTACCTTGCATGCCCTGCCAGGTCTCCAGCTATCTCTAATTAATGTCTGAGGCACTTAAGACCAACCCAGCCAGTGGTAAAAGCAAGCACAATGGTGAAATTCTACCCGGCACGACTGCCAAGCCCACTGCCCCTGTCCCATTCCTGAGGTCCTCAGGGTATCTTTTATTGAAAAGAAGGCAGAAGGCTCCATCTGGAACAGAGCGCCAGCAGGCAGAGTCTGCATATTTAATTTACCAGTACAGAGAACACGATGGCCTACAAGGTCATTCATCTGGTCCTGCCTCACACCCCTCAAACTAGATTTCACCAAAAAAATCAACCTAACGCGATTTTATACCTTTTCTCTGGAAGACGGGAACTTCACTTAAGTGACTGCTTCTAGCCATCTGGTCCGTATTCATAAATAAGGATGAAACCAACATTTCTCATAATCTTTTGCAGCCTTTCCCTCAACAGATAAGGGTTGAAGTTTTCAAACCACAATGACTTACTGCCATCTATAGATTTAGCTTTACTAAACAGTAGAAATTAATCATCTCTTTGGAAACAAAACGGAAGATGCTCAGAAATCAATAATGAAATATACTTTCTGTACTAGCCCAAACGTACCAACATCCGCATCACAAAGGCATACTGCAGGATGGGATGATACAGAGGGAGAAAATAAAATGTTACCATCTGAAGGAAAGAAAATGAAGACCACAAGGGTTACATGTCAGTGACAGACACGTTCGTACTGCCTAGTCAAGGATCAATAAGCTGCCTATAAGCAAAGAATGTAAAGGACTCTTGTAAGTCAAGGCAAACTACATAAATAAAACTCACACCAATTCTGAACTCCCATGTAAGGTACTGCAGACGAGCAAACCGCCTTCTTCCCTCAGCCCACTCCGTTAACCTAAATAGGTCTGCTTCTCTATTAGTTGATGGAAAAAAATCAGAATTTTAGAATTCTCTTTTAGCTGAAGGAATCACATAAAATAGCTTTTTGTTCACTTCTACAGAAAGTACTTACACTAACGTCATTATTAATGTAAACAATGGTTTAATTTTTTAAATATTGTCACAAAAAATGCCAGCTTACCCCATGTTAGAGTACTTGAGTTTTCCACCCTCATTCTGTAGCTGGGGCCTTACCAAGCTGGCCAACGACGACCATCCCAAGGCCAGTGTGTTTTCTGAATAGGACACGAAGGCCAGCTGCAGGCAGACAGACGGACACGCTCACACGGCACTGAAATGGCACTCATACCTCGAGTGCCCGGAAGTTCTATGAAGAGGGATCGAGCAAGACCTTGCCTCGACCCCCATCACCACCACCAACTGTTACCAATTAAGCCTATATGAGGAGGAGGAGGAGATGACCAGATAAAAAGGGCATTATCAGAAAAGTCTGATATAACTAATTTGCTGGAAGAACAAGCTAGATTGTCAGACTGCAGCCAACTGTCCCACACAGTGCTGTCCAGGAGAATTTTCAGCGAGGACGACAGTGTTCAGCATCTCTTGTCGCCTGGTAGCCAGCCACTAGCTCTTAAGCTTAAAATGTGCCTAGAGTAACTAAAAATCTGAATTTTCTATTTAATTTTAACTAATTTAAAGAGCCACGTGTGGCTCCTGGGTACAACACGGAACAGCACGGTAGTCGCGAACACTTTAAATGCTGACTGACCATAGCAGTCTCCTGGGTAAGAAACAAGGCTCAGAAGCCTAATATTCCTTTCCTGTCCACCAGGAATTGGGGGGGGGGGGGGGGGGGGGAGGGAGGATATCACCTAGTCTAATTCTTCTTCATAATTGCTTTCATAATTAAAAGGCACTTTCTAAACATGTTCTACTTCATTTCAGTGAAGACCTTCTAGAATGGGGAATGGCAAAACGTTCATGGAAACACGGAATGAAAGTAGGAATTTATCTTGGTGCAAAACAATTTTGAAAACCAGTTTTTTCGTAATACACATTTCCACAAAATTTGTGAAGACCCCTCCTTCTTGTGTTAGATTAAAGCATGTAAAATGTCCAAGCAGTAAAACTGCTTCTCTTACTTTAAACACTGAGAACTCAAGGGATGAAACAATTATTATTATTATTTTTTTAATTTTTAAACTTTTTCCTTAGTTGACATATAAACTTTGGTTAAACTGCTTAAAGATTTTTGTCTTTGTTGTTGTTATTCTCAACTAAACGTCACAGTAAGACCTTTGATGTGATTATGCTTTGAGAACAGGGAGGAAAAAAACAATCAGTAAACAAAATCCCCAAGTGCTCAGACTAAAAAAGATTCATTCCAACAGCAATGGCATAGTTGAGGGTGAGGAAGGACTAAGCTGCTCTTGACCACAAATCCGGAATGTGCTCCAGAAGCTCTACCCTGGATTACTTTATTTGTCTCATCTGTACTCCTACAAATCGCTAACACCAGCATCCTTGGTAAGCAATCGCTGTAAGCAATGCGTTTAGCCTTCCGTGTTGCACACGATGGCTGTAAATGGCAGCACATTCTAAAAACATGTCATCTAGGGACAGGGGCTCTGTACATTACACGCCAAGGCTACAGCAGAAACAAACTACAGTATATTGAATGTCAACCGGTGTTCTTTCCAAAGTTGGGAGATCATGTTTACTGCCCTTGAATCTGTCTAGACACACAAAATCAAACAAGCAATAAGAGACAATTCTAGAATAAAAAAATAAAATAAAATAAACTAGGTAATTAGACTAAATAGCCTCCTGCTGTAAACTCAAAATAGACCTTAGGACAAACACTGTACTTTTTCTCAGCCATAATTTCCGACAGCAGGGCACGTGACAAAGGCTGAGTAAAACCGGTGAATGAACAGATGCCAATCTGGAGTGGATGGTCCCTGCTTCTCGCTGCAGCTGTAGCACTCAGCTCTGCTCTCTCTCAATTATGTACCAACAATCTGCATAAACTCATGGAAATATGTAATAAAGCAGCCACCATGGGTCTGGATGGGGTAAGGCAATGGAATTTAAATATTAAGATTCTGCATTAAAGGCTCAAAAAGTCAGTTCTATTAGTATCAGTCAAAAAGTAAAGGGTTATAACAATTCATGCGAGGAAAAAAAAAGGGGGGGGGGAACGTAGATACGGGTTCAATAAAGGCTAATGGCAAGATACTGCATTTACAGACTGTCGACTGCCAAGAAAGTAACTGTTCTCTACTAAAATCAGTACTGTAGATGTTTAGGGTACTGCCTTTTAGCAGTGACAGAGTCGAGGCCTTTGGGCCCCTCCCCCAGGGTAAGAATCAGCAGAATGACCACACAGTTGGAAGGGGAGGAGAGAAGCAGAGGAAGGAAGCCAGACTGCTGTCTCCAACTGTCTGAAGGCCTGAAATGTCGACGAGGAATTGATTTATTTTTTGCAGTTCCAGGGAACAGAAAGACAATCACGAGACACAAACTTCAGCTCAGCACAAGAAAGAACATGGCAAAAATCAGGGTTGTTCATAGAAAGGCAACACACACGACATCACTGAAGGCCAGACCTGGCTGTCCAAGGAGGTTTTCACAGAGCATTAAGTTCAACTGAATGACTCCCTTTTCCCACCCTCCCTCCACACTAAAGGTTCACATGCAAAGCTTCCTCCCTACCTCCAATGCCTCCCCCTTCTCTTAATCAAGACATAGACTGAGAATGTACAAGAGTAATATTAGAACAGGAATTACTGCTCAACATATAAAAATTCGCAAGTTCCAGCGCTTTAACAAAAATCTGCAACACTAACGATGCTAATAAACAAACTCTGACAGCAGGACCGCTCACTCACTGGGGTACCAGAAACACTGCTCTCAGATACAATACTCAGACTTCATGCATGCTAAGCAGTTTCCCCACATCATTTTCTAAAACATCTTTAATTTCAGTTGGTGAACAGGGCCCAAGCTCAAAGTAACCAGGCTTTTTCTGAAATTA
Organism: Tupaia tana; assembly: GCA_026018925.1. NCBI lineage: Eukaryota > Metazoa > Chordata > Mammalia > Scandentia > Tupaiidae > Tupaia > Tupaia tana. Next base: position 43,347,164 of record JAKSZU010000006.1, on the reverse strand, counting down.
GAGTGAGCCTTTTACCTCACTGTACAAAGATCGCAAGCAAGAAGCCTATGCAGGAAATTCTCAAACTGACCCAGCTCAGAGAACTGATCCTAATTCCTCTACCAAAGCCGGGACTGGGAGGTGCGACGGGTGAGTGGGACTTACCTTTATCTGCAGACATTCCTTCTTCAGAAACCCATCACTAAGTGACACTGCAGAGTTTAAAGGGACGCCTCACATGGTTTAGGGCTCCTACTTCTACCCTAGTCACAAGATGACAGACCTGCGCAGCACATCACCAACTCTTCAAGCTAAAATAATAGCACTGCCCAGAAAAGTGCTCACAGAGCCTTCTCTGAAGAGCACGCACTGGCTGATGGAGGAAGCCACCCTGGGCCAACGGCCTAGCCTAGCCCGCTACATCTCTGCTGGATGCCAGACCCACAGGACACAAGAGCCATAGGGATCCTCCCGTCAAAGCCATCCCTTCCAGCCTGAACAGCACACCCCGCCATCTGCTCTGAGGCCCAGGCGTTACCTTTCTGGACGTGGATGATGTCTGGGAAATTGGCCAGGTGGCCCTGATACAGCGCTAACAGGTCCATGACCGGGTCCAGGTCCTGCCTGGGTTGCTCGGCGAACAGTTCGCCGATGGCGTCGTAGGCATCTCCGGTGAAGGCGATGGCCTGATTCAGGCCTGCGGAGAAGGCCTGCTGGTCCAGCTCGAAGGCCTGGCTGAGGCCGCGGAAGGACTGGCCCACCTTCTGATACTCCTTCTTGAAGCCGGTCACCTGCTTGCGCGCGAACTCGTTGGCCGTGTGGTTGAGCTGCAGTGCGCTGTCATCCATCTTCTTGGTGAAGCTCTTGAAGCCGTCGATCTTGCTCTCCACCTCCTGCAGGTCCAGGGCGGCTGCGGGGGGCGTGCTCAGCGTCAGGAAGAAGTTGGCGCCCACCATCTCATCCTTCTCCGCCTTCCTCTTGCCCTGCTTCCAGGCCTTCTCGTCCGTGCTGCTCGGGCAAGTCAGGAAGTGCTGGAAGACGTCGCACTGCGCCAGCACCGGGTGGCTGGCCATGTGGTTCATCCACCAGATCAGGCCCTTCCTGCGCTTGGAGATGAAGTCCTCCTCGAAGCGGCCGGTGGCCTGCTTCTCCGGCAGGTGGGGCACCGAGATGACGGGGAACTTCTCGGCCAGGCGCGCGTACAGCCAGTCGAAGTGCTTGTAGCGCCGGTGCACGGGGACCTGCGTGTGCGTGGGCACCAGCTTGTAGGAGATGTAGCTCTTCATGCCCTTGAACTTGGTCTGCTTGGTGGGGTCGTCGATGGTGCACTGGAACGGGTAGGGGTTCTCCTGCCACTCTGGGCCGTAGGGCCCCAGCACCACGCACAGCTTGTCACCGTCCTTGACGAAGCCCGACGCCTCACCGAGCACGAAGGCCTCTCCGCCCGACTTGACGAAGGTGGAGAAGCGGTTGAGGTTGCGGCTCACAGTGGCAGAGCTCTTGGGCCCCGAGGGGTGGTGCTGCGGGGGCGCCGCGCCACCCCGGGAGCCCAGCGACAGGTCGGAGCGCGTGGACAGGCGGTAGCGGCCCGCCGCGCCGACGGCCGACGACGAGCCGTCGAGGTCCGGGTAGGCGCCGCTGCCCAGCGCGCCCGGCTCGTCCGCCACGGTGGAGCTGTCGTCCCACTCGTCGTCCCAGTCATCGTCGCTGCCCTGGTAGCCGCCGTAGAGCTGCTGCGGCGACGGCTGCAGGGCGCCCCCGCCGTAGGGGAAGCCCGCGCCCGGCGGCTGGAAGGTGCTAGGCGGCGGCGCCTGCTGAGGCTGCAGCAGCGGCTGGAAGGCGTCGGGCGGCGGCTTGAAGGAGGCCGGCGGCGCGGCGGGCAGGGGCTCGAAGCCGCCGGGCGGCACGTTGGCGTAGCGGGCCGGGGCGCCCGGGCCGCCGTCGCCCGCCGGGCTGGGCTCGGGGGCACGGATCACCTGCACGTACGAGGCGGGAAAGAGGCCGCGGTCGCCGCGGCTGTTGATCCCCTCCAGCCAGCCCTCGATGTCCTGCTCGCTGCACAGACTCAGCACCTCGTGCTCCCGCAGCGAGATCTCCCCCGGGTTCTCCGACCTGAAGTCGTACAGCGCCCGGGCGCGCAGCGCCATGGTCCCGGCGCGCGGTCCCGGCTCCGGGCGCCCCGAGCCCGGGGCCCGCTTGAAGGGCCCGCGGTGCTGCCGGTGCGCTAGCACTCGGACTGGAGCCCCGAAGGCAGCGCGCACCCCGCAGCCTCGCCCCGCCGGTCGCGCCCTCCGCGCCGCTCCGCTCGGCTCGCAGCGCCGACTGCCGCGCAGGGCCGCCGCCGCCGCCGGGGGGCGGGGACCGCGGCCTCCCACGTCCCCAGCTGCGCTAATCCACGGCCGAGAGCCGCGTGCCAGGCAGGAGCAAGCGATGGCCGAGCCGCCGCACCCTCTGCCCAGCGCGGCTTCGTGGCCACTACTGCCCTCTCGTGGCCGGTGCTGCTAAGTGAGACTGCGGAGTGAGAGCCCTGCAGGTGGAGGAGGTTCCTATTTGGAGGTGACTTATCTGAGACTATTTTAGGCTTTTAAATCAAAACGTTTCCTAAAAGCTAAGTTAGTATTTGTGTGCCTGATCAACGTTCCCATTCTAACTAGTAAATGCTTCTAGAATGACATAACCTACGCAGGTAATAATGGCTTTTGCAATGAACATTAGCGAATTCTCGCAGAATAAAGGCAGGAGGCCTGTGCCAGGGGCCTATTCCGTGAAGCAACACCCCTGTTTTACTTGCTAGAGTGTTGGGGCAAGAAGGGGAGGAAATTGACATGAGCAAAGTAAGTGCTAAAGATGATGATATGTTCACAAAATAAATGGCTAAGGAGGTCATAGGGAGGGAGGAGCCGAATATTTCCCAACAAAAAGAAGTGTGCGCAGAGAGCTAGCATTTGGCATGTGTTCCCTCTCCTACCAAAGATATTTGCAGTTTAGTGAATGAGAGCGCAGATTTCAGAGCCAGGCGGCTGCTTTCCAGAGTGCTCTGAGACTAGCTGGAGGGCCTTGAACAAGTCACTTGTATTCACCTTCTAGGCTGGTTTCCCACATACGATAATAATGTCATCACTGTTTTACACATGAGGAAAAGGAAACATGCGGCAGATACCATGCCAGGTAAGCCAAACTCATGTGTTTGCTGCTGCTATTGCTGCTGCTACTGTTATTTGAGAAAGCAAAATCCTCTTTCAGAGAGATTAGGGGTCTGAAAGTCACAGTTGCAGGATGTGTGCACCATGCTCCTGATGTGTAGTCAGGGCCGCCTCTCTCTAGTCATCACTAGGTCTCCTTAATTTTCTATTATTTTCAGGATTAGTTCAAAAATCACTCCCTGAAATATTCATCAGCTGCCACCTCCCATAGTTCCTTTGTTTTATATCTTCTTTTCCTTCAGTGTATAATTTGCCCGAAGCTTCTTTTCATAATCCCCTCTTATTAAGTCTAGCCTCATTATGCCTTTGAAGACACCTCTAATTGGGTTCAGCATTCATATGTCATTAATTTCAGCCTGTCTTCTGACCCTTTTCAAGAAAATCTGGGAAGCAGGCCAGCAGAGTACACAATGATTGTAAGGGCTGTGGTATTCTAAGCATCTTGCACGAAACCACCAATCTGGTATGCCAAAATACTCCCGCAGTGTTTATCCTAATGCAAAACCCTAACTCAGTTCAGCAAATGAGTTGCAACATTTTTAGGTGAAAATTCTAGCTTATGACTACTCTTATAATAAACAACAGGGGTCACTGAATTTCAATAGCAACATTGTATGCGGTTGGAAAAACGAAGTCAACATTAAACATCTAGAATACAACTTATTGTAGTTATTTACTCATGAGAAACTAACCTAGGATGTTTATAATAAATAGTTTTAGTCCTACTACTCATTTGGTAGTTACTTTTTTTTTTAATTATCAGAATGTGTGTGCACTTGCCAGAAAGAGAGGGAGAAAGCATCCCCAAATGGGGTGTGGTCATGACCCAACCCCTTCTCCCCACTCCTGTCTCACTTACACATGTGTGTGCATACACACACACACACACACACACACACATACACACACACACAACCTGGCATGTTGTTCAAGTTCCCAAGGCCAGTGTTCCAACTGCAGTCAGCCATGAGGGGTCACTAGACTACGGGCCAGCCCAGTAGTTACTTTTTTTTTTTTTTTGGAGAGGTTTTAGCTATAGGGCGCGTGCGCTCACCAGACAGACAGACAGAGACAGAGAGACCGAAAGCGAGAAATCACCCCCCAGGGGGGATGGCCACGCCGCAATCCCTTCTCCTCCATTCTCCTCTCGGGATCTTGGGCACGCACACACACGCGCCCGGCGTGATTTTTAAGCCACCGGGTCCGGGACGCGAACCACGGTCGACTATGTGGGAGTCCAGCGACATAGCCATTACACTAACTGCTGGTCCCCAGTAGTTACATTTTAGATAAAAAAAAATTATAGGCCCAGCCATGGTAGCACTCTCTGCTAAGAAGCTGTACTCCACAGGCTGGGTGCATGTGAGAGGCCCAGCTTTGATTTCTAGTCCAACCTAAAGGCTGGGCAGGGTTGTGTGCACCTGTAATTCCAGGGACTCTGAGAGGCTGAAGAGGAAGACCACTATGGGGTGAGTCCCTCTATTAAGGGGAGGAAGGGTGGAGAGGGAGTTAATTACAGTAACTTCAAGTTTATTGCAGATATGAAAATTCTAGGAGTTTAAGGACATGGTTTCTACAAACTCACTGAGGCGTTCTGCAGAACCAGTGGTTACAGAACCCCCAGGTGCCTGGGTTGTTTTCAGCACAAGTGCATGGACATCTGCAGGGGGTCAGCCTGTTGGAATCTATTGGGAGGCTTTTGTGTTTGCCAGAGATCAAATTGTAAAAAAAGGCAGGGACAGGCTGTCATGGTGTTTGGTTCTATGGCTCCAAATGATAGAAAAAAGCCCTACCCCTAAAGGGTCTTGGATCTGTCAAAAATGTGCCTAAGCACTGAAAACGTGTAACTATTTACTTAGGGAAATAGATAAGTAATATATTTTTAAAAGATTTCTCAGCTGGCCTCCAGGGCTTATTAGTAACATGCTGCTCAAGAGCCGCCAGATCCCACTTGACAGCCAGGGTTCAAAAAAAATAAAAATAAAAATAAAAATAAAAATAAATCACTGGGTCTGTCAGCTAGAAACAACGGGCACATAGATATGCGAGTGCCCGAACTCTGATGAGCTGGAGGAAGGGGATCATGGCGTGTGACCAGACCTATGGAGGGTGTTCAGCTCTCTGTATCTCCTTCCCCCCTCTCTCTCTTACTTTCATATGCACACCTATGTACTGCATCATGAATAAGAAAAATATTAAATAAAAAATTATTCTCCAGAAAATGGAACATACTGTTCAAAACTTGGTTTACACTGCTGTTATAACTCTCAAAAAATTCTGCTTTTTTGCTTTTGTAAAACAAAAACCTCTAGGAGGATAAATAGCCCCAAACAACTGCATTTTCTCACTTCCTCCCTTGGCTTGAGAGGCCTTAGGTGGCCTGGCCGATGTAAAGGTTGGTCTTTCCAACTCTGCCACTGAGAGAAGCCGTGGTCATCCCTTTGGTGTGTTATGTCTAGAATAAACCAAGCCTTTGCTATTTCTCCACCTCTCCCAGAGATCCACCTGGCTGTGCCCCCACCATATTCAATCCATGTGACTCCTCCACCCCTCTTCTCTTCTTTTTTTTTAAATTTATAACTATTTATTTAATTTTATTTATTCATTTGTTTATTTTAATTTGACCAGAGAGAGACAGAGAAACAGAAAGAGTGAGAAAGCAAGCCACCAGGCCCGGGACTCAAACCTTGCTCGGCCATGTGGGAGTGTCCAGCACCTTAACCACCATGCCACCTGCTGGTCCCCTAACCACCCCTCTTCTCTTCTGCTTTGGAGAGTCTGGAAGAGGAATGGGAGTCTGGGTCCTGGAGTCACTGCTACCCCCCTCCCCTGCCCCACTGCACTTTGTGAGGGGGGAAAAAAAGCAACCTTTGCTGAGCTAAGTCCCTGAAACTGCAATGGTTTGTAGAGGCAGATGGTACTGATTCTCCTGTGAGTACTGGCTCCCTCCCTCCCAAGCCTACCACCCACCTCCCTATCTCACCCTTCTTTGTAACGCTTACCATTGAACATAAACACATTGATACATGAATTGTCTCTCCTTGTTAGAATGTAAAAGTTTTCAGTAGGGACTTTATCTCCGTGCTACGGAAATACTGCAGTGAATGAAACAGACATGGTAGTCAACCACTAAATATTTGTTCAATGAATGGATGAGAGAATGCCCACTTACTTCCTCTGGGGATGACATCAGCTCTTCTCAGCAGCTTAACTATGTCTGCATCTATTTGCCTGCGCCCCCGGGCTTCCGGCTATAACTAAACTGTTTCTAAGGGAAAGTAAATACCATTTTTCTTTAAATCAACAAATTTAAAGCTAAATCGATTACCTAGAACATCACTCCAAATTTTCTGAGAAAGCTAGAAATTTCACCATTGGTGATGGGTCATTATTATTTTTTAAATAACACAGCATTTATATTTTACTTGAAAACTATTGGGACCAGCAGTTAGCGTAATGGCTATGTTGCTGAACTCCCATGTAGCCAACTGCGGTTCAAGTCCCGGACCCGGTGGCTTAAACTCACACCGGGCACGTGTACGTGCGTGCCCGAGATCCCAAGAGGAGAATGGAGGAGAAGGGATTGCAGCGTGGGCATCCCCCCAGGGGATGATTTCTGGCTTTCTATCTCTCTGTCTGTCTCTTTCAGGCGAGCACACATGCCCTATAGCAAAAAAAAGCAAAAAAAAAAAAAAAAAAGAAGAAGAAGAAAGAAAGAAAGAAAGAAAGAAAGAAAGAAAGAAAGAAAGAAAGAAAGAAAAAGAAAACTATTCATATATCGAGTATTCAGGCTGGCAGGTGGGTGGTGGTTGAGGGCACTGGACTCCCACATGGTTGACCTCGGTTCAAGTCCTGGACCTGGTGGCTTGTTTTCTCACTTTCTCTCTCTCTCTCTCTCTCTCTCAGGCAAAATAAATAAAGAAAGTTGAATAAAATAAATCTTTTTTTTTTTTTTTTGGAGAGGTTTTCACTATAGGGCGCGTGCGCTCGCCAGACAGACAGAGAGAGACATAGAGACAGAAAGTGAGAAATCACCCCCCCAGGGGGGATGGTCACGCTGCAATCCCTTCTCCTCCATTCTCCTCTCGGGATCTTGGGCACGCACGCAGACGTGCCCGGCGTGAGTTTTAAGCCACCTGGTCTGGGACGCGAACCACGGTCGACTACGTGGGAGTCCAGCGACATAGCCATTACGCTAACTGCTGGTTCCCAATAAAATAAATCTTTTAAGATAATATAGCAAGTACTATACAAATGTATACATCTGGTTTCATAAGCACTTGTGCCTTTATTGTGCTACTTCCTGCTGATTTCCACGGCTGCTTGTTCATACCCAGAGCAGACAGTCATCTCCACTCTCACGGAGCAGGAGAGCAGCCTCAGAGAGGAATGTCTGCGGAGGTCACATGACTGGTGAGCCGCTACTCAGCTGACCTGAGACCTTCTGTCCACTGAGTCATAGGTCTGTACTCTGCTGGTTCCTCAGAACTATTGTTATTATTAAAGAGCTTTGGCCACTTACTAGCAACTTTGTAATTGCGGTTTAATAGAAGGGTTGGCTTTAAGAACAGGGCTGTGTCTGAAGGGAAAGCTATTTACAGTGTCTATACTACAGGGTTGCACCTTGAGTTTGAACTCCACGTGGGCAGAGATTTCTGTCCACTCTCTATGCCCAACTTACTCAACTGAATACATACTTGCAGATGAATGAATGACTTAATGGACAAAACTCTGCTTCTTAGATCACAAAAATGGAAATAAAAACAATGCACTTCCTAGGGTCATAGCAGGATTTAATAAAACAATAAGTTCATGTAGTATTTTATAATGCTCGAAGGGGGAAAAAAGTAATTTTGATATAATGAAAAATACATTCCAATTCTTACCTGAAATAAATTTCCAAAATTATGTGATTCGTTCTTGAAGTGTTAATGTGGACACATCTTTTATTTCTTTTCTTTTTTTGGAGAGGTTTTTGCTATAGGGCGCATGCACTTGCCAGAAAGACAGAGAGAGACAGAAAGCGAGAAGTCACCCCCCAGGGGGGATGGCCAATCCCTTCTTCTCCATTCTCCTCTTAGGATCTTGGGCACGCACGCACATGTACCCAGCGTGAGTTTAAGCCACTGGGTCCGGGACTCGAACCACAGTCGACTACATGGGAGTCCAGCGACATAGCCATTACGCTAACTGCTGGTCCCATGTGGACACATCTTCATTTTGGGATTCAATGGTGTCAGCTGTGCTGACAGAGGTGTTTACAACTGAACATATACAGGTCGCTAAAACAATGTCGACCACTATTGAAGAAATTCCTTGTTTTTATCACCGAACCTCTTTGACACACACCTCATTTCTGTTCCAAAAACAAATCCTGGACCTGATTCAGTATGTATCACCTGACAGTTTCTTCACACACGTGTGTTTCTCAACGCGTGTTTCCGCAGTTAACTCTGCTTTCGATGGAGGTGTCCTTGTAGACGCTTACGCCCATTTCATCTTTCACTGTCCCATTTTGAATAGTGACCTCCTCTGTTTTCTTTTCATCATCAATCTAGTAACATTTTCATAATTTGTGTCAACATTCCTCAGTGTTTTGTACCAGAAGCCACGACTTGCCAGATGCCAAGGCCTGAGTCTGGCCTAATGCTCGGTGAGATCACCAGTTAATAGATGAGCAGTTTTCCCTGTCGAAAACATGAATTCTAGGGCCAGCAGATGGCATAGCATTTACATTGCTGGATTCCCATTGGGTCAACTGTGGTTTGAGTCTTGGACCTGGTGGTTTGAAATTCATGCCAGGCATGTGTGCATGTGTGTCCAAGAACCCAGAGAGTGGAGGAGAAGGGATGGTGGCATGGCCATCTCCCTGGGGATGATTTCTCACTTTCTTTCTCACTGTCTCTGTCTCTCTCTCTTTCTCTCTAGTGAGGGTACACACTCTAAGGCAAAAACCTCTATAAAAAATGGTCAAAACATGAATTCTGACTTCTTTTGGGGGGGAAAAAAACCCAGAATACTTGGGCATACTGGGCCAGTGTTTGTGCATACCACCTATTAGCTTGTCCCCTTTAGATGGGACATGCTTTCTCTGGTTCACCACAGTGCCCACGACACCCTGGGACCTTCTATCCAACATCCCCTCACAGCCCTGAACCTGGAGGCACAGGAGAGTTTGCGCCTCACACATCTTCCAGGGCAAGAGCAATCTCCCCATGGCATCCAGGGGGTGATTCACACCCCTCTCAGCCACAGCCTTCGTCCGAGCTCTACACACATTCCCAATATGTTCTGGACACCTCCCAGCAAATATCTGCCAGGCTGTCCTTCCTGTCACCAGACAGGCAGGAGCCAGAATACAGAGAAGACAACTGCTTCATCCCGTAAGGCGCCAGTGAATGAAAGCGATATGACAATGACAGGCATGCTGCACGGTAGAGGTAGGGTCTAGCAGGAAATGATGAGGCTTAGCAGATGAAGGAGGGAGGTGGGGTGGTGGTGAGGGAAGGTTCTTTGAAGCAAACAGTGCCTAATTTCAGTAACTCAGGATACAGTGGGATGGGGATAGAGGATGACCTTATTCCAGGATTGATGAAAGTCACAAACCTATGGGCCCATCCTACCTCCTTCATTTTTTGTAGGGATAGTTGTGCGTCTGCTGCGTATGGGCCACGCAGGGTGTTAGCAGTAGCCATGGCTGGAACAGCCCCCGTATTCATGGAACTGAGGATCCAGAGAAGCCTGGGAACCAGGTGGACGGAGGGGCCATTTACTGAGATGAGGAGAAGCAGGCTTTGGTCCGGCAAGGTGAGTACCGCTATGAGTGTTGAGTTCCCACAGATCAAGTGGTGGGAAATGTTTCCTTAGGCAGTCACACACGAAGATCTGGAGCCTGCGAAGGAGACATAGCGTGCACCTTGGTGTTGGAACTCACCAGGACATAGCTAGTCATCAGAGAGCAGTGAGTGAGAAATGATCAGAGGATGGGAGCACAGGCAGGACGGAGGGGAACACGGGCTAACTGGAGGCGCCTCCTGTGGTCGATCCTTTCCTCCACATGCTGAGAAGGTCACATCAGATAGGTGACAGGAAATTTCTGAATAGAAGACTGGTATCTTGTACACTAAGAAAAAGAATTTCTTTCTTGGGGGCAGCAGGTGGCATAGTGGTTAAGGCACTGGACATTATCAACTGCAGTTCAAGTCCCGCACCTGGTGGCTTGAAACACTCTGGGTGCATGTGTGTGTGTGTGTCTGCCCCAAATCCCAGGAGAATAGAGAAGAGAATGTTGTGTGATCATCCCCCCATGGGGAGGTGACTTTTCACTTTCTGTCTCTGTCTCTCCAGTGAGTGCACATGCCATACAGCAAAAATCTCTAATTAAAAAAAATAATAATAATTTCATTCATTCTTTTTCTTTCAATTTGCTGCAGGGTGTATGTGCTTCCTGGAGAGAGACAGAGAAATAGAGAGAGAAAATGAGAAAGCACTCCTGGGGGTATGGGAACACTGATACCCCTTTGTTCCTCCATTCTCCTCCTGAGATTTTGGGCATGCAAGCACAAGCACCCAGAGCACTCCTTAAGCTGCCTGGTCCAGGGCTCCAACCACACAGTCACCATGTGGGATCCAGGACCTTAACCACCATGCCACAGGCTGGCCCAAAAGAGAATTTCAAGGAAGAGAAGGTGTTCATATCAGAAAAAGGAGAGCATACATTCAAATTAGCTGAAAAGGTCATTCACAGAGAAGCTCTCTTAACAACCTCTCCTCCCAAGAAGCTTCTCTTAACAACCCTGGCAGAATAATTGATTCCTGCCCCCATGTTCTCACAGCATGCTGCCTCTACCTGCTCGTCCCACCGTGGTGTAAGGACGTATTACCATCTAGTGGTCTGCCCACATTGCATGCATTTCAAGTGTGGCGTTTCCTGGAGTTTGGAGTGATGCTTGTTGTAGACTGGCAAGGTCCTTGGCTCATAGCCTGCATTCCTGTGGCTATCCTTACTTAGCAATACAGGAGGTATGCCACTAGTTCATGTTGGAAGTGACCAGATGCTTAGCAGCTATGGGAAACAGGTGGGCACTGGCCACGTTGGAAGAAGAATGGAAGGGGATGTTTGGAAATAAATAAGATGAGTTTTAGTGTCTGGGTGTGTGTGGAAGCACAAAGAATCTTCAGTTTCCAGCCATAGTTTAGAAAAGAGAAAAGTCCTTTGTGAAGTTAGAACGCAGGAGGTCGGGAAGAGAAGAGAGAGAGAGAGAGGGAGGGAGGGAGGGAGGGAGGGGAGAAGGCAGGAAAGGGGGAAGTATGCTCTGTTGCTCCAGGGAAGGAACCCAGTATTCTCCTTTTCCTCATCACTCGTGATGGTGGCTATCCCTGCAGGGCTGTGTCAGCTAGCCTCTTGGATGAATTTTTTTTTAAAATTATTTATTCATTTTGACCAGAGAGAGACACAGAGAGAGAGGGAGGGAAAGTGAGAAAGCAAGCCACCAGGTCTGGGATTCAAACCATGGTTGGCCATGTGGGAGTGTCCAACTCCTTAACCCCCATACAACCTGCTGGCCCCAGCCTCTTGGATGAATTCTAATCAGACCTTTATCTCCTTAACCTATCAGAACTCCATTCATCTATCTTTATCTGGAGGGTGAAACTGGAGAAAGTTCTAAAATTCAGAGAAGTAATCAACAAACAAGAGACCAGGAGATGGCATAATGGTTACATCACTGGACTCCCACGTAGTCACCCATGGTTCAATTCTCACACCCGGCAGCTTAAAACTCACAATAGGTGAATATGTGCATGGGCAATGTGAGAGGAGAATGGAGAAGGGATTGTGGTGTGGCCATTCGCCCAATGGGTGGGGTGATTTCTTGCTTTCTGTCTCTCTGTCTCCGGTAAGTGCACACACCCTATAGCACACACCTTTCAGTAACTTATTGGTCTTATTCAGTTTTCAAAGAGATTAGTTACTGGGGACCTGCAGGTGGCATGGTGATTAAGGTGACTGGATTCCCACATTGCCAACCACAGTTCAAGTCCCAGACCCAGTGGCTTGAAACTCATGCTAGGCACATGTTCATGTGTGCCCAAAATCCTGATAGGAGAATGGAGGAGAAGGGATTATGGCATAGCCACCCCCACCCCGGGAAATGGGTGATTCCTTGCTTTCTCTCTCTGCCTCTCCAGTGAGTGCACACACAAAATAGGAAAAAAATCTCTCATTAAAAAAAAGAAATCAAGGGACCAGCAGTTAGCATAATGGCTATGTCGCTGGACTCCCACGTAGTCAACTGCAGTTCGAGTCCCGGACCTGGGGTTTAAACTCACGCTGGGCGTGTGTGCGTGCATGCCCAAGATCCCAAGAGGAGAATGGAGGAGAAGGGATTGCGGTGTGGCCATCCCCCCTTGGGGGGTGATTTCTTGCTTTCTATCTCTCTGTCTCTCTGTCTGGCGAGCGCATGCGCCCTGTAGCAAAAAATCTCTCCAAAAAAAAAAAAAAAAAAAAAAAGAAATCAACAAATCTAAAAGAATATGCAACCAAGCAAAAACTAAATAGAAGTTGACTAAAGATGGATTTTCATAATATATGTTCACCTCCTCTAAGACACAGATGACTTGGAGGTGAAATAAATATGTACATAATAGGGGCTATGCCATGGCCTTGTGGTTAAGATGACTAAATCCCACATAGCCAGTCCCACAGTTTGAGTCCCAGGCCTAGCGCCTTGGGAAACAAGCTGGGTGCATGTGTGTGTGTCCCCCCATATCCCCACATGCTATAGAAATGGAGTAGAAGAGATTACGATGTGACCAGAAGCTATTCAGGGATGCTTTCTGGCTGCCTCCCATACCCATCAAGTGCACACACCCTCTGGCAGTTACATCATGTGACTCTCACCCTTTCTTCTTCCCAGTGCTCTTGAGGTTATGATGTAAAAAATAAGGTAGAGCCAATCAGTTGCTGCATTATTTTAAAAGAACCAATGAAAACTCTTGACAAACAATTTGTAAACTCCCCTCTTCTGCCTTTCTCTTTGTTATATAAACCAGATTTCTTGGTCACCATTTCAGTGAGCACATGTCTAGAAAACTAGAAATTTGTTCTTCTAAGTGATTCACTCCAAGCCTGGCTCAAATAGACCACTTTAATTATATCTATTATGATTTAGCTTTCTTTTTAGGTTGACAATATTTAGATAGGAAGGATTATACACATATGGTAACATGGGCTAGGGTATTCTGTTAAGTTCTGGTATCTAAGATCTTTGAAAACATCTGCTACCAGGACTTCACCTTCCTGCCCCCCAGATCTAGCCAGGAGCAGGACAAGCCAATCAGCAGCCATCTTTTATTTATTTATTTTTTTTTTTAGAGTGTTTTGCTACAGGGTACGTGCACTTGCCAGAAAGACAGAGAGAAACAGAGAGACAGAAAGTGAGAAATCACCCCCCTGGAGGGATGGCCACGCCACAGTCCCTTCTCCATTCTCCTCTAGGGATCTTGGGCACACACGCATGCACACGCGCCCGGCGTGAGTTTAAGCCACTGGGTCCAGGACTCAAACCGTGGTCAACTACATGGGGGTCCAGCAACATAGCCATTATGCTAACTGCTGGTCCCATAACCATCTATATCTGAGTTCTGTGCTACCCCATTCAGGGATTAGGACCACCGAAGACACTCTGTTCAGATGTCACCCTCCTGCCCCCAAGATCTAGCCAGGAGCCAAGTTAGAGCACCCTGATTATTCTCTCTGTCTCTTTCCATCTCTCTCTATTTTTCATTTTTAAAAATATTTTTTAAACTTCTTAGCTCTCTGCTGCTCTTTTGTCTTGCTAATTCTTATTTTCACCCTGCCCCCCATAGGACAAGTCAATCAGCAGCCATCTATATTTGAGTTCTGAGCAGCCCCATTCATGCCACACAGTGTTTATTTTTTGACAATTTTTTTTCCTCTTCTTTCATTTTTTTTCTATTCCTTTTCCTTTTCCTTTCCTTTTTAACCTTTCTTACTTTTCTCCTCAGTCTCCACATACTGATTTTCTAGACAGGTCTAGGTTTTCAGTAGTCAAATATCTGAATATTTTTAGTGTCAGGTTAATCCTCAGCTTTCACTGAATTAGCTGTACAAAGGGAGAAAAACAATACCGTTTAGAGACTGCAGGTCACCTCCTCCAGCATTCCTCTGAATGCTCAGATTTAACTCCAAAAACTAGAAAAAGATGTATAATCCATCAGATGACTAGAAACCTCTACAGCAGCACAAGAAATATGAGAAACCAAGAAAACACCACTCCTCTAAGGGAAAAGAATAACTCCTCTTCCTCCACAGAGAATACAAAGGGAATTCATGGAAATGTCAGATAAAGAATTTAAAATATTCATAGTGACAAAGCTAACAGAGATGCAAGGGAAGAGAGACAACAAACTTCAGAAGATGCATGAGAAAAGAGGAGACACCGAGCTCCAGGAGGTGAGGAAGTTCTTGTCCAGTCTGAAAGAGGAGATACACATCATAAAAAAAGAATCAAACGGAATTGTTAAAGGCTGTAATACAGGAAATCAAAAGTTCCCTTGAAAATATCAAAAGCAGATTAGATCATGCAGAAGACTGAATCTCAGATGTAGAAGATGGAACCTTTGATCTAGAAAAATTAACCAAAAAGACTGAGAAAATAATCTCCAAAATAAGAATAACATATGAGTAATACTAGATACAATTAAATGCCCAAATGTCCAGATCATTGGCATCCCAGAAGGTGAAGATCAATGCCCTAATAAGGGCATTTTTAATCTATTCCATGAAATACTGGAAGAAAACTTTCCAAATCTACAGAGGCACTCAAATATCCAGACTCAAGAAATACAAAGAATTCCACATAGAATCAACCCAAGAAGATCTTCTCCAAGGCATGTCATAGCCGCATTGACAAAAACGCAGACAGAGACAAGATACTAAACTTGGCAAGAGAGAAACAAAAAGTTATTTTCGGAAGATATCCCATAAAGCTAATGTTTGACCTCTCATTGGAAACAATGCGAGCGAGGAAAGAATGGGAAAATATATTCAAACTGTTAAGTAAAAACCAATTTCAACCAAGAATACTATACCCAGCAAGATTATCTTTCATATGGGAAAAATAGACAAAAGCATTCTCAGATAAACAAAATCTGAAAGAATTTACCGATACCAGGCCAGCTCTTCAAGAAGTGCTGAAGGGAGTGCTATACCAGGAAAACTAAAGTTGGAAACACAGAAATAAGAGTACAAAAAACAACCAAAAGAATGGCCAGCCTAATGGTAGGGACAAGTCCAGAGTTGAATGTTAACTTTCAGAGTTTAAATGGAAAGATCAGACCACAGTAATACTGCAAATTCAATAGAAGAGAGATTAATTACATGGGTTTGAATGAGCGAAATAGAATTTTTTTGACTCTTGACTAAAACATTACTGATTTTCTTCAATGCTTTGATTTCTATATTTAAGGATTTTTGTCTTCTCTTGAACTGTTGATAGGTTCATCTACCTACTATTTGAACTGAATCCTAACCTTTTTCCTGTCTTTAAGTTTTAAGTAAATTTCTCTTAACATTTTTTATTTGATCTATTAAAACTAAAACTGTTTTTATTGAAATGGAAAAAATGCATTAAAATTTTTAAAAATCTGCTACCATTTCCTGGTTTCTTTTCATTGCTAAGCTTCCACAATGCCTCTATTCTGCTTGCCTTTATTAGTTATCTACTGGTTTGTAACATTTTACTTCAAACTCAGCAGCTAACTTCAAACTTAGATGTGTCTGTTAGAAACCTCCCAGTAGATTCCCAGAAGTCCAGGCATGGCTTGGTGCATCCTCTTCTCAGGGGTTCACATGATGTCAGTTGGGCTGTGTTTTTATCTGGAGGCTTGAGTGAAGGGAAATGCATTCCTGCTTCAGGTTGTTGGCAAAATCTGTTGCCTTGAGGTTGTAGGACCAGGATCCCCATTCACTTGCTGCCTATTTGTTGGAGCTGTTGTTAGTTCCTAAAAGCCACCCACAGTTCCTTGCCACATGACCCTCTCACAACATGGCAACTTATATTTTCACAGCCAGCAAGGATGTATCGCTCTGGTTGGCTAAAACAGTCTCACGTAATAAGACATTGTCAAAAGCACAGCAGCCTATCACCTTTGTTCTATTCTTTTGGTTAGAAGTGAGTCACAGGCTCTACCAACACTCAGAGGGAAGGGGATGCTTGAGGGCATGACTCACCCATGGTCACCTTAGGTGTGTTCACCATGTGGGATGAGCAGATGGCCAGCAGATATGCAAAGCAACAAGTCTCCAGTCATGACTGACATTTTTCAAAGTAATTTGGGAGTTGCAGAGAGTGGCTCTAGAGAGCCAGAGGGGCACAGAGGATAGGCTAGCTAATCCTTCCCAGAAGAAGTTGAAAGACCCAGGCTGGGGTAGGAAGGGACTGAGAGAGCCATGGGGTGGGAATGAGGACAAAGCCTCTCTTGAAGGATTGACAGGGTGGGAGCCAAGAACTGAACTGCCTATGATGCTGGCAAATTCAGACAGCAGAGGGAATATCAATGAGTCAGGGGAGTAAAGGAGTGGAAAGAGCCCCTCAGGGAACACTCAGGTGTGATGCCAAGGAGGCAAGCTGAAAGTGTAAAAAAGTAATCCAGTTTATAACTTGAGGACTCAGTATCTCACCTCCTGCCCTTCCCTCCATCATCTAAGCCAACTTGAAAGAGGCCCCATGCCCTGGGAAGGTGGAGAAGAGTGAGGAGCAAGACACCAACCAGACATGCCTCTCTTTTCCCTAAGCAATAGCACCGTGAAGGAAGGAGCCAAGTTTCACTTCTTCTCCTCAGTGTTCTTCAGCTCATTGTTAAATTTCCTGGCTTCATCCCAGTTTTTACCTTCTACAACCTCTTTGAAGTAGCTGGCTGGGGATGTCTTAAATTATGCAGATCAGTTAACTTCTGCTGCAATGAGCTGTCCATATTCCCTCCTGCTCAGGGAAGTAGGGAAACACCCTTAGGTGTTTCTCTTCTGCTTCCTTTAGCATCATTTTCCCCCCCGAGGAGTTTTACATTTCCTAGTATCCATTCTTAAATACAGATGAAATCTCAAATTCACATCTCCAACCCTGCTGGTCTTCTAGGCAGGCACTTGGAAAAAACATTACAAAAGAACACGTTTCTACTTTCACTCATGCCCTCTGTCCCAGCAGCGGCCCAGCCAACACAGAGAATCAGTTCTGATTTTGTTTTCCCAACTTCTCATATATACATAATATCCAGTCTAGCATACTGAAACCCTGAAATCTTTAGAATGAGCAATACAGAATTTATTGGGGCTCGGAAACCAATACCCTATAGACTGGTGCTGGACATGCCGAGAAGCCTTAGAAGAAAAATCAAGCAGAACAAGTATGTCTTGTTCACCCTCTCCACGCACAAGGACAGATTGTCTCTGGCTGAGGAAACTTTCTAGTAGAAATGCAATTATCTTAAACCTCCTTCCTGGGAATCTCGTCACACAACCAGAAACAAGAAAGACTAAAGGTTTCCACGCACAGGACACCTCTGAGGACGCCTCTTAGATATTACCTATAAAGATATCTGTGGTCCAGCCAGGTGGTTAAGAGTCTGGATCCTACATAGCCCACTGCATGGCTCAAGTCCTGGACCTAGCAGCTTGAAAAACATGCCAGCCACATGTGCGTGTGTGCCCCAAACCTGAAGAGAATGCAGAAGGGATTGTGGTATGGCCATACTCCCAAGGGGTGATTTCTCATTTTCTCTCTCTCTCTCTGGAAAGTGCACCTGCCCTATAGCACACTAAAAAAATTAAATCAAAATTTTATCTGTGTAATGAGACAAGCTTTGTTCCTGTATGGTTTTGCCCCTTGTCCCTCACTTTCAGTAACTTGTTGGTCTTACTCAATTTTCAAAGAAATCAGTTACTGGGGGCCAGTAGGTGGCTTGGTGGTTAAGATGGCTGGATTCCCGCATGGCCAACCACAGTTCGAGTTCCAGACTCAGTGGTTTGAAACACATGCTAGGCATATGTACATGCATGCCCAAAATCCTGATAGGAGAATGAAAGAGAAAGGATTGCAGCATGGCCATCCCCCCAGGGGATGATTTCTCATTTTCCCTCTCTCTGTCTCTTCAGTGAGTGCACATACCCTATGGCAAAAGCTTTTAAAGAGAGAGAGATCATTCACTAACAGTTTTCTGAGCATTGGACCCACCTATTCTCCCATTTTTTTCCCCCAAGGAGGGTTATATAAGCCTTATCCATGTGGCCCCTCTTTGAGTGCATATTTTCTGTGGTTCTCGTGTGTATATTTGTTTGTTAAATCAATCTCTGTGCCTTTGTCCCTTTGTATCTGCCTATTTCCTGTGGTTTTCAGTGAACCTTCTACAAAGAGAAAAAATTGGGGCCAGCAGATGGCATAGTGGTTAAGGCTTTGGATTCCCACATGATCGACCATAGTTCAAATCCCAGACCTGGTGGCTTGAAACTCACGCTGGGCACATGTGCATGCAGGCCCAAAATCCCGAGAAGAAAATGGAGGAGAAGGGATTGCAGTGTGGCCCTTCTCCCTGGGGGTGGTTTCTCACTTTATCTCTGTCTCTTTCTGTGTGTCCAATGAGTGCATAAGCCCTATAGCAAAAAAATGCGCCCCCTGCCCCCAGAAAAGAAAAAATCCCTTTACCTCCTTCAAATTGTTCTCCAGCAGGAAAGGAGCCTGACAAGGTGAATCCTCCTTTTCTTTGTATCTCCACATCACAACTTCAGTGCCTGGATTTTCAGCCTCAAGTTTAAGCCTTCATTCTGGTCAGCCTCGGCCTCTTCCCTGATTGCCTTCACAAGAGAGGACCGCACAACTGCTTCACCTGGACTGAGAAATCTCAAAGCAGAATGATATGAGAATGGACTCTGGGGTCACCATCTGGGCCAAACCCCAGTTCTTACTCCTACTGGCTCTGTAATATTGGGCAAATTGCCACTCTCTCTGTTTTGGGACCCTTAGTTATAAAATGAGGGAAATCATATCTATATGGTAGTGTTGTAAGGAATGACTTCATACATGCAAGTTACTTAGAATACTCCTGGCACGTGGGCTACATGTGATTAGAAAACCAGGCAGCGAGGAGCTATGTTACCTCTTTCTCTGCCACAGCATAGCAATGTCATGAAGCAAGAATATGACTCATTTTAACCAATATTTTGCATTTTATTATAATTGTATAGAAGTATAAACTGCCATGAGTCTTAGGGGAAAAGAATCATTCTGTTTACAGAAGGGCTTTTTCCCCTACTCCCATCCAAATTCTACCCCAGTCTTTTAAGAGCTAACTATAGTCTCACTTCTGGACACCAGTCTGTCATTCTGGAAATGTCTGTATGGTAGGTGCACACAATCGAAGTTAGCCTGGAACTGCTTTTGTTGGGGTCTTCAAGTGTCTCCTCAATAAATAG
This sequence comes from Tupaia tana, assembly GCA_026018925.1. Lineage (NCBI taxonomy): Eukaryota > Metazoa > Chordata > Mammalia > Scandentia > Tupaiidae > Tupaia > Tupaia tana. Next base: position 43,327,493 of record JAKSZU010000006.1, on the reverse strand, counting down.
TTCCCTACTTTTCAGGCTGAGTTCTGAATAAATGGAAAACTGTAACAAATAGTTTGCTCACGGAGCCCACATTATCACCTTTATTATTCAAGGAGCCAAATTATGAGATTTACCATAGAGTAACAACCAAACACATCTCTTAATGTGTTAGAAAATGAATTATCTTCTGCTAGGATTGTACTAGTCATCCCACTCCAACTAAGTCACTCTACTTCTCCTGAAAGAACAACAGGAAAGAGAGAGAGAGAGAGAGAGGGAGAAAAGAAAGAAAAAAGAAAAGAACAGAACAGAACAGAACAGAACAGAAAAGAAAAGAAAAGAAAAGAAAAGAAAAGAAAAGAAAAGGAAAGGAAAGAAAAGAAAAAATGTTTAAGACATACTTCTCCTCTCAAACATAAACAAGAGGAATAAAGGCCCACTCTTCTGCAAGATCTCCATAGGTAAACTGTAAATTCTGTGGGTTGTGGGGTGAGGGATTGGTCCTAGATATAAAACTTCCAGTACATTCTTTGTAATACTTAGAAGGGTATGAGCACCTAATAGCTGCTCAATAGTAATAGTTCCAGGCTTTTTCCTAAGCACTTTCCATATGCTAGGTTAATCCACCCCCATAACAAGCCTGTGGAGTAACTGGTATTAACACAGATGTTTTGGGACCAGCAGTTAGCGTAATGGCTATGTTGCTGGACTCCCACGTAGTCGACCGCAGTTTGCATCCCGGACCTGGTGGCTTAAAACTCACGCTGGGCATGTGTGCGTGCATGCCGAAGATCCCAAGAGGAGAATGGAGGAGACGGAATTGCGGTGTGGCCATCCCCCCAGGGGGTGATTTCTTGCTTTCTGTCTCTCTCTGTCTGTCTGGCGAGCGCACGCGCCCTATAGCAAAAACCTCTCGAAGAAGAAAAAAGAAAAAAAAAAAAAAACACAGATGTTTTACAGATGAGGAAACTAAAACACAGGTCTCACACAATCAATAAATGGGGAAGCTGGGTTTTAAACACAGTCTAGCTTCAGAGTTCATGCTTTCAACCACCACCTTACACTGCCCTGACTGAATTTCAGGGGAAGTGGTATTCATAGAAATGGAGCTGATGAGAGTTCAGAAGCCAGAAGAAAACCAGCCCTGTTACTGTCCAGTGAAGAGAAATTCTGTAAGTAACAATGAGAGCTTGGAGAGATAGAGAGGGTGCTATCGCACGTGTCCTTTGTACTAAACCATCAGAGACTATTAGAAATCATGTGAATAGTCAGTGATTACTACTCTATATGCCTGGGAAAAGTCTGTTCCTTTAACTTAAGGTACTACAGAAATCATTTCTTCATGTAATACCTAGCCATGTGCAAAAATTGATCAAAGTGGCTCAGGGTATTGACAAGAACAGTCTGGCCCTGATTCTTTTCTTGCTCATATGATTAAAGTGCAATCTTTTTGTATAATAGAAGGATAAGAAAGTTTTGCTGCATATCATAGTTTTATAGGATGACATGAAAGTTACTGTTGAGATATTAATTAAATCTGATCCCATAGTTTTTTTTAATTAATTTGCATTTATTCACTGAGTATTGTCACAGCATACAAAATGTAATTTCCCATCCAGAAGATGCTGCATAGTAGCTTAATCACACATGTTACCATAAATAATTTTCCATTTCTAATTTCATATATATATATATATTTCCCCCCCATTTCTTACCCTCTGCCATTTCCCATGCTCCTCCCACACTATCTCAGGTGTTCATAGTTGTTTTCCATTCCTTTTCCCCCCACATTTTATTGATTCACAAAATTTCTTAAATAATCTGGACCAGCAGTTAGCATAATGGCTATGTCACTGAACTCCCATGTAGTCAACCGCAGTTCAAGTCCCGGACTCAGTGGCTTAAACTTACACCAGGTGCATGTGCATGCGTGCCCAAGATCCCGAGAGGAGAATGGAGGAGAAGGGATTGCGGCGTGGCCATCTCCCCGGGGAGTGATTTCTCGCTTTCCGTCTCTCTGTCTCTCTCTGTCTTTCTGGCAAGTGCATGTGCCTTATAGTAAAAACCTCTCCAAAAAACAAAAATTTCTTAAATAATCTAACTACTTTCAATAGTAAGCTCTGCTGATATATACATATCTATGAATACATGTCTGACTTAAGGCATGAATCTGTGAGTAGAATGAATATGCTATAAGGTAGCACCTAGCTGATGCTATATAGTTTACTATGGTCATTAATTATGTATTTTTTACTATATTTTTCAATTTCAAGAAAAGCAGATTTAACTTTAATAAATCAAAGAAATGCTAAGGAAATATGTTTAAAACTTAAAGCCAGGAAACAGGTTGGGGTTCTGTTCAAATAGTAGGTACATGAAACTATCAGCAGCTCAAGATAAGACAAAAATCCTTAAAATTGGAAAACAAAGCCTAGAAAAAAATCAACAATGTTTTAGTCAAAAGTCATAAAATTCTATTTCACCAGTTCAGTCTCATGTACTTTATCTTTGGTTGTGATTCAATTTTCCCAATTAAATTCTGGGATATAATATCCAACTCCAGACTTGTCCCCACAATTAAGTTGGCCATTTTCTTAGTTTTTGAAGTCTTATTTCTGTGTGACTATATTTAATTTTCCTGGTATAGCACTTCCTGCAGAATTTCTTGGAGACCTGGTCTGTTGGTGGTAAATTCTTTCAGATTTTGTTTATCTGAGAATGTTCTTGTCTTTTCTTCCCATATGAAGGATAATCTTGTCAGATATAGTATCTGTGGTTGCAATTGCTTTTCCCTTAACACTTTGAATATATTTTCCTATTCTTTCCTCACTCACATTGTTTCTAACGAGAGATCCGCTGTCAGCCTGATGGAATATCCTTTGTAGGTAACTTGCCATTTCTCTCTTGCCAATCTTAGTATCTTGTCTTTGTGGTTTTGCTCAATCTGGCTATAATGTGTCTTGGAGAAGATCTTCTTGGGTTGATTCTATTTGGGGTCCTTTGTATTTCTTGGGACTGGATCTTTGAATGCTTCTCTAAGTTTGGAAAGTTTTCTTCCAAGATTTCATGGAATAGATTGTCAATGCCCTTATGGGTCTCTTCCCCTTCTGGGATACCAATTATCTGGGTGTTTGGACGTTTCATGGTATCTAGTATTTCTCATATAGTATTGTCATGTTTTGGGGCAATTTTCTCAGTCTTTGTGGTGGATTTTTCTAGGTCAGTAATTCTATCTTCTACAACTGAGATTCGATTTTCAGTGTGATCTAGTCTGCTTTGAATACTTTCAAGAGAGGTTTTGACTTCCTGTATTAAAGTCTTCATCTCTAACAGGTCCATTTGATTCTTTTTCAAAGTGTGTAATTCCTCTTTTAGATCTTGCAAGAATTTCCTCACCTCCTGAAGCTCATCAGCTTCTTTCCCCTGCCTTTCCCACAGTTCATTGTCTCTCTTCTTTTCAATCTTTGTGAGCTTTGTCACCATTAAAATTCTAAATTCTTTATCAGACATTTCCATGAATTTCATCATACTGTCTGAGGATGAAGAGGACTTATTTTTCCTTGGAGGAGAGGTATTTTCTTGTTTTTCCCTATTTCTTGTGACCTTGAGGTGATTTCTAGTCATCAGATGGATAGTGCATTTCTTCCTCTAATTCTTGAAGTTCGGACTGAGTGTTCAGAGGTGTGCAGGAGGAGGCAATCTGCAATCTATCTTCCGTTCCATTCTTACTCTTTGTGCATCAGAATCAGTGGGAATAGAGGAATATTATGACCCTAACTGTATTCAGATGTATAGATTCTGTTCACTTGGACCTGTCTAGACACTTAGTGAGCAGAGGCTGAGAAGCAAATAAGATAAAAAAAAAAAGAAAGAAAGAAAATAAGAAAACATAAAATAAGAAGAAAAAAGGATAATAAAAAACTATAGATTTTAATATTAAAACGCAAAAATTGAAAAGCGTGCGGCGCGTAAGCGCCACGCAAAAGCACTAGTTCACACCTAAAGTTCAGGATCCTTTTGGAGATGGACCTGGGTTTGTGCCTTTCCTAAACAGAAGGGAAAGGCACCTATTAACAGAATAAAGGGGCTTGAAAGTCCAGAGAATACTTTACCTTAAAAAAAAATAAAAAAATTAAAAGACTCAGGGAGACGCAGAGAGACAGAGAGAACTGGAGACAACAAGACAGCTAACACTACCCACTAGAAATAAGTGAGGAAGAAGTCTCAGTAGAAAATCTTCATTCTAAGTCTCTGAAAGCACTAGTTCACAGCTGAAGTTCAGGATCCATGTGGAGGTGGGCCTGGGTTTGTGCCTTTCTAGAAATAAGTGAGGAAGAAGCCTCAGCAGAAAATCTTCATTCTAAGTCTCTGAAAGCACGAGTTCACAGCTGAAGTTCAGGAGCCATCTGATCCCACAGTTTTACATTGCATTTCTGTGATCTATTTCAGTCTGAATCCTAAGTAGGAATTTAAAAACTCAATGGCCTTTAGGCATTTTGTCTGTTTACCACTAGAGGACACTCTCTAGTCTCTTCTTTATAAAACTAAGCCCTAAGTGTGTTGTTTTCCTGTGTTTATTAGAAAGAGATGGGACCTGAAAAGCTGTTACATTCTGCCTCAGCCTTACTACAGTGAAATCATTTAAGTAGAAATACGTTTCAAATTCAGCTCATCTTATGGGCTTTATGTGATGGGGACTGCTATTCCTCAGGAACCTCTACATACATTTCCTCTCAATCCCATGACATTACTTTCATTTTACAGAGAGAAAATAGAAGATCAGGAAATCATATAACTTCCTCAACATTACACAATTCCATAACAAGGACTTAATTAAGGCTGTGAACCTAGATACGAATTGGTGAATAAAAAAGGGAAATTGCAGAGCTGGAAAATGACGCCGTGGTAAAATGTGATATTCTCTGAAGCTGACCTACAAGGGGAGGTTCCAGATTCACACCTGGAGACCCCCAAGAATGCTAGGACAGCCCAGGATCTGGGGCTAGCAAAGGTTGGGAAAGGAATCACAGTATTAAGACACTCTCAGGGGTGCACATGTCCTGTCTCTCTTTCTCTCCTGCTTTTGTATGTATGCATACTCATGGAGGAAATAAAAATGATTTTATATATAAGAAAACGTTTAAATGCTTAAGAAAAGTGGCTAGATTTCTCGTGATCAGTCCCTAGCTCATTTCCTTCCCTGAAAAGAGGCCCAGGGGAGGTGATTTCACTTCACAGGACACTTGGCAACTCACTTTGATGACAGGTTAAAAGAAGTAAAATCTAAATAATAGCAGCAACTCTAAATGAAATTTACAGATTAGTAGATTCCAAGCAAATCAGCTCTCTTGGTGTACTAGAACCTTTGTTTTAAACTCTGCTTAATTAGTCCACTCTTTTTACTTAAAGGTAATTAGGGGCCATTTAAGAGATCAGAAGTAATAAGACTTTTTTTTAAAGGATTTTACTATGGAATATATATGCTTACCAGAGAGACAGTGAGAGAGCAAGTGAGAAATCACCCTCAGGGAGGATGGCCATGCCACAATCCCTTCTCCTCCACTCTCTGATTTGGGGCATGCGTGCACATGTGCCCCAGAGTGATTTTCAAGCAACTGGGTCTGAGGCTTGAACTGCAGTCAGCCATGTGGGAATCCAGCACCTTAACCACCATACCACCTGCTGGCCTCAATTCATTTTTTTTTAAATGAAAGAGTTGTTTCTGCCTTAGACCTTCATTAACCAAATGTACTTGGGCGATCAAACTATAAGTGCATATGCCTAGAAAGGGGGCTGTTTTACATATAATGCCTGTGGTCTGATTTATGGTATTAAAATGTGCTGTAATGACTTCCCATCTTTCCACAGACATGGCTATATTTGGCAGTTATATGCATTATATCCCACACACTGAACAATGGCTCCATTGAAATTGATCAGGTGTGCAATTTATGCCATCAATGTTAATAAATATCTGTTCTAACATTGTTGCTCTGAATCAGAACCTATTCACTAATATTATAATGAGCTAAGAATTATTCATTATTATGTCTTTGTATTTCCTGGTCTAGTGCTATTTAATTAGCTGCTGATATTTTCAGATGGGAAAATTGAAGAGAAAAGCTCAGTCTTTACTGTACCTACCAATTACATGTAGAAAAAAAAAATCCAGGGTCTGCACATGGAGGTTAAGGTGGCTGGATCCTACGTGGCCTACTGTGTGGTTTGAATCCCAGACCCAATGACTTGAATAACATCTTGGGTATGTGTGCATGAATGCCCAAAATCCCAGAAGAGAATGAAGGAGAAGGGATTGTGGTGTGGCCATCTCCCCCACCGAGTGTGATTTCTCACTTTCCCTCTCTCTCTGGCAAGCACATGAGCCCTATAGCAAAACTAAAAAAAAAAATAAAAAAAAAAGGCATTCAGATTTGTCCTGCATGAAACATACCCTACCTAAAATAAAAGTGCTTAAGCCTTGGGACCAGCAGGTGGCATAATGGCTATGTCACTGGTCTCCCACATAGTTGACCATGGTTTGAGTCTTGGACCCAGCAGCTTAAAACTCACCCCAGGCCTGTGTGGCAAATCCTGACAGAATAAAGGAGAAGAGATTGTGGCATGACCATGCCCCGCCCCCGGGGAGTTTCTCACTTTTTGTCTCTCTCTCTGGCCAGCACACAGTCCCCAGAGCAAAAATCTCTCTTAAAAAAACAAACAAACAAACTACTTAACCTTAATCTTTTTGTTTTTGGAGAGGTTTTCGCTATAGGGCGCGTGCGCTCGCCAGACAGACAGAGAGAGACATAGAGACAGAAAGCGAGAAATCACCCCTCAGGGGGGATGGCCACGCCGCAATCCCTTCTCTTCCATTCTCCTCTCGGGATCTTGGGCACGCACGCACACGCGCCCGGTGTGAGTTTTAAGCCACCGGGTCCAGGACACGAACCGCGGTCGACTACATGGGAGTCCAGCGACATAGTCATTACACTAACTGCTGGTTCCCCTTAACCTTAATCTTCAAGGATATTAATAAGGAGCACATTACCTCTCAGTGAGAGCTGTTTTGTAAACAGGACCAAAACTTCTATTTGCTCTTCAACTTTAGACCACCAAGCATTTTTTATTAAGTCTGTGAAATGTGAAGGCATAGATCAAGAAAAAATCTGAGGGAAAGAGTACGTGGCAAGTTTATATATTCCATTCCATTTCAACTGGATTAAATATAATTTTCAATGTAGGGATTGATTTGCTGGGGTCAAGAATCTTAATTCTTCCTGCTCTTCTGGTATCTTGGATGTACCATTGTTTCCCAAAAGAGCCCATTAATGTGGACTTAGTTATTTACTACCTTGTTCTAATGATAAGTAAGACAGTTAATTTTTTCCTTTTTTAAAAGAATTATTTTATTTCGCTTTATTTATTTTTAATTTGACCAGAGAGGGAGAGAGCAATAGTGAGAGAGAGAGACAGAGAGAGAGAGAGAGAAAGCCGCTAGGTCTGGGACTCAAACTGAGAGTCTAGCACCCCCAACCACCACACCACCTGCCAGCCCCAATTTTCTTAACTGAAAAGCCTGTAAGAGAGTAACAGAGTATCAAGATTGTTAAGTCTGCCTATAAGAGAACACCCCGTTGTGCAGAGAAGTTCTAGTGCAGCATCAGGGCAAGAGTTGAGCTCCTGCATGTGCGAGGCTGGTCCAGTTATGGTTTTTTGTTATATTTTTTTTTTTTTTTTGTAGAAAATAAATAATTGCTTATTTATTATTTATTTGAGAAATAGAGAAATTGTTAGGTAGGCTGATGACACATGACTAACCTTTCCTGATTCACATCTCTGAAACACTTTCTGTTAATTCCAGAGCATTATATCCATGCAGCAATGATAAGGAGCACTGATAGATATATATTTTTATGTCCACCCTCTGATAAAGCGATGTAACAACAGAAACATGTAGCTGGAGTCATTTTCTACCACTTGAGTACATAATACTCTAATGTGAAGAAATCAAGTCTAGGGGCCAGCAGAAAGTGTTGGTGGTTGAGGCGCTGGACTTCTGCAGGACCAACCACGGTTTGAGTCCTGGACCTGGTAGCTTGCTTTCTTACTTCCCCCCTCTCTCTCTCTCTGTCTCTCTCTGGTCAAATTAAAGAATAATATGGTAATAAATAAAATATGTAATTATTAAAAAAAAGAAATTAAGTCTAATAAACTTAGGGTGATTATATATATATAAACAGAATAGTTGTACCTGACTTTCACCTACCCTTGTGTTAAAATTTTCCATCACTTGCAGTGTATTCATGCTGGGAAAATTCATTTTACAAGCTGTGGTTGAATGTATAAAACACGCTGTAAAAACAAGGTAAAATAAAAATTTTCCCCATCACTCATGGCTTGTTCCAAGCACAACAGTGGGATACTGGGGGATGAAATAACACAGTAATAGCATAGTCTGCTTTTGCACACTGTGCAGGAGTCTACATATTTATCTGAACTGGTTTTTTATATATTTTTTTGTTCTCCTATGGTATCATTAAATATTTCATCAACTATCTTAACTCTAGTAGATATTATCTGGGGTGTTGCCGTGTGTCGAAACCCTTGGTAGTGACCCATGAGTGCGGTGACATAAAAGAGGCAATAAAAATTGTATCTTGAGGGCTACCCCATAGCCTAGTGGTTAAGAGACCCAGAGCCCATCCCAAAGTTCAAATCTCTGCCCCCAGAGCTTGAAAAACATGTCAGGCATGTGCGTTCATTCATGCCTCCAATTCCAACTGGGATGTAAAAATGGAGGCAAAGCGATTGTATGTGAACACACCTTATCGAGGGGTTCTTTCTAGCCCTCTCTCTGTCTCTGTCTTTTTATCTGCTTCTGGGAGTGCATGCATCTGCTGGCAATTAAAGAATTTTTTTTCTGTCAGAGTATGTACTCCCACACATACATACACACAAAGAGACATAGAAGGGGAGAAGGTACTCCACACAAGGCATGATCACACCACAATCCCCTCTCAGGAATTCAGGCATGCACGTACCCATGCCACCAGCATGCTTTAAAACCCACTGGAGGCGGGATTCCAACCACCTCCAGTTCCAGGCACCTGGCTCCCTTTAACGGTTAGACCAGAGAGCCAGCCCAGAAATTGCATCTTGAGATGACGATAATAGTGAGTTTGCATTTTCATTTTGATACTGATCCTCAGGGACAAAGTTTTTTCCCTCTAGGATGTTTGCCTGACTGTCCATCCAATATACCTTACTTGTTCAGAAATATCTCCCAAATCTTAAATATCCTGCATGGCAAGGCAAGAATCAAAGCACGAGTCCTCTTCTGCTTCTTGAACATCTGGTTTATGTGAGAGAGTGTAACAATAGCTATGAGGACCATTGTAGTCCAGCTAATCCAGTCCTGAAGTCCCGTAACCATAGATCGCCATTTCCACGTGTGCTTTTCTGAAATAATGCCAACCTTTGCCATCAAAGTAGTGACTTCCACTTGCCAGGAAAAAAAAAAAAAAACAAAAAAAAAACAAAAAAAAAAAAAACCAGCTTTACACAAAGAAATTTGCAACAAGTTGAATTGGACTCAGTTCTTCTTATACTTTCACTGCTTTATAAAATAGCAGGATATCGGGTTGTCAAAAAAGTCATGACATGGGAACAACAGATGGCATAATGGTTACGTCACTGGACTCCCATGTCGACTGTGGTTCAAGTCCCAGCTTAAAATTCACACTGGGCGTGTGTGTGAGCATGCCCAAAATCCCAAGAGAAGACTGGAGGAGAAGGGATGTAGTGTAGCCATCCCCCGGGGTATAGGGGGGGTTCTTGCTTTCTGTCTCTCCAGTGAGTGCACACACCCTATAGTGGAAAATCTCTCTCTCTAAAAAAAAAAAAAAAAAGAAAAGTCATGACATATTTTTTTCTGTTTTTCTACACAAAAATGTGTCATGACTTTTCCGATGACCCAATCAATACATGGTAGTCAATTGTAACGTATTGTTATAACCAAATAATTCCAAGCATTTGAAAAGCCAAAGTTCCCTTTCTCACAACACTGATCAGCTCACAGATTAAACCACAATGGTAGTAAATAGTTTGACAACTGTATACTGCAAAACACCCTGTTTGTACCTAACCAGCAATACTCCGCCCATAGCCACATCAGATAACAACGTAATGGAGGGAATGTTTCCGCTGATCTTTGGTTTCAATGATTAATACTAGATTGAGATACCAGGTAGGTAATCAGTGAGAAGGTCTATAAAGCTGTGAATAAGACATAATCTTCGTAACAGTCCTCTCAGGTATCCACATATATTACAATACTGGGATACTCCAAAGCTACTCAGCTCTCTGTACTGTGCTCAGGTACCATTCAAAAAATTTTTATTATTGGCTTTTGTAGCTTAGGTTGTGTATGACATAGTAAGTGTTCCAATATTACACACAGCAATCTAGGTACAGTCAACAGCTAAAAGATTCCAGCAATAAACAAAGCCTGGGTGTTTATTTCAACCTCCAGTCCTGTAATTCCCATGTGTGTTGGAGAATACAACTGCTGGGGATCATTGCTGCTCAAAGTCAAATCCATGACCTGCAGTTCGTCCAGGTACAATGCAAGGTGTATTTTAACTGTTGCACAAATCAGCTCTGAGGAGCAAGGGAAAGAGCTTGAAGGAGATCGTAATGGGAAGCTCTGTTTTCTGACTGTTTTGTCAATTCATGGACTATGGAGAAAGAGCAATTGGATGACTTTATCAACAGCTCAAGCCACCTCCTGAGCTAGCACTGTGTTTTTTGCTGCTCCTGCTCTTATTGCTGCAACTGTGGTCCTCAGCACGCTACTGGGGAGCAATGCACACAGCATCCTTTCTTCCCCATTCAGATCTACCCAGTTCTAAGGCAGTGAAATCCTAGGGACAGCCACTATTCTCACCCAGAATCACCTTGAGCTCCACCTGCACCATTGCCCTAAGGAGAGCAGCACCAACCACAGCTGGCCCCTAGGGACGCAGCATACTCTGGTTCTGGCCCGCATCCACCAGTTACAGTTTCGTTCACAGCTTTCCCAGGTCTCAGGTATCTGTCTTGGGCCTTGGATTTATTCTTCCATACTCAAGGCCACACAGCCATGTATGACAGAGGGTCCAAGTTCTGGCAGACCAGGGGACTCCAAGATTTTATTCTGATAACATCAAAATGCAAAGCTCAATTATGCCCACAAAACTCTACATCAATTTAAAGCCTCACATTCAATTATACTTTGGAAGGAAGGCAAAAATCTTACCTCTACCCTCTTAGAGTTGCTCAGCTGAGAATTAAATTGGCATAAGGCAGATAAGAGCATCCAGATTTAATACAAGTTTTACATGCCTGGGAACCTTCATAAGGAAATGAAGCTGCAGTTAGAGCTGAACAGTTATATACTGAATTAGACAAAAGTAAATAGTAAATTATGGAAATGTGCTAAGGCAAAGGGTCTTGAGCTAGGTAGGTAAGGGGGTAGAGAAGTGACAAGGAAGAGAAGGGTAAACAGAGTTTGTTCATAGAGCTTTCCCTCGGCCTCAAGTACTCATCCTTCATGATAAGAATGACATTGTCCTTCTCATATAGGAGGGCATTTTTCATATGAAAATCTTATCTTTTTCCTTTTAAAGAAACAGAAGCAAGGTCAGCGTGATCTTCTTGCACCTGATGTTTTTTAAGTGCCTTTAACTCAGAGTGGTCGACATGGGGGCTGTGGCGCAACAGCAATACAAGGCTCTGCAGTGCCAAGGGCACGTGGGAAGTCCCAGCTCCACACCCCGAAGGCTCCCTGTGCACACTAGGGGGCGCCTATGGTCCTGGCTGGCTGAGGCTGGAGGTGGCATGAAGACCCAGAAGGGATGCCTGCATCCTCTCTCTGTCTTCCTTTCTCATGGAGGAAATAAATGAAGAAGAAGAAGAAAAGAAGAAGAAGAAAGTATGCCAGAGCAGCACATTTGAGTGCGGTAATGTTTTATATTTATTGATTTATTTCCAGAGAGCCCTTACACTTGCAAGGGAGACAGAGTGAGAGGGAGAGGAGGAAAGCAACCCCAATGGGGAGTGGCCTTGACACAATACTTTCTCTTCCTTTTCCATCCTGTTGGGATTTGAGGCACATGCACATGCACCTGACATATTTTTCAAGCTGCCAGGCCTGGAACTTGAACCATGGACAACCATGTGGAGAGTAATAATTTCTCTCTTTGATGTCATTAAAGAGAGAGAAGTGGGGACCAGCAGATGGCGTCGTGGCTCTATCACTGGACTCCACGTAGTTGACCATGGTTTGAATCCCAGATTAGCTTAAAACTCATGCCAGGCATGTGTGTGTGCGTGCCCAGAGGATAATGGAGGAGAAGGGATTGTGGTGTGGCCATCCCCCTGGGGAGTGATTTCTTGCTTTCTGTCTTTCTGTCTCTCTCTGTCTCTGTGACAAGTACACACACCCTAGCAAAAATCTCTCTAAAAAATGAAAAAAAAAAAAGTAGAAGTGTACCATTTGTAATTTATTTTATTTAATTTTTAGTTTTGCTACAGGGTACATATGATCGCCAGAGAGAGATGGAGAAAGAGAAGAAAAGTGAGAAATCACCCCTGGGATGGGGATAAGGAGTCCACAATACTTCCTTCTCCATTCTCTTCTTGGGATTTTTGGGCACGCACGCACACAAGCCTGGCATGATTTTCAAGCTGTTGGGTCTGTGACTCGAACTACATGGTCGACCATGTGAGAGCCAGATGCCTTTACCTCCATGCTACCTGCTGGTTCTGTAACTTATTTCAAATTGCTCCTAAGCAGAAGATCAGTCATGAACAAACAAATCTAGATCTTGTTTGCTGAACCCTTTTTCCTTCTGTCAGTGCAGATCTGCTCTCCGTCTCCTCCACATTGCCCTGTGCCCTGAGAGCTGACCTATATAAACTGCCCAACCTTGGGTGACTGTGTCACTCTCTGAAGGCCCTGACTCCTGACAATTAGCTTTCCTGGAGACATCCACTCTTCAGTCCTGCCTTTTCCCTTGCAGACCTAGGGGTGGGAGGAGCCACATGGCCCCTGTGGGTGCCTCTCACTCCTAATTACGTTTCTGTAGAGTTCTTTGGTTAAGCTGGTTCCTGTCATTCTCCTAATGAGTGTGTTGTCTGTTATCTCCCAAGTACTCATCCTTCATGATAAGAAATGACACAACCCACGCACTAGTGAACACTAACTGACCACTACCTTCTCCCTAATATCCTCTTCTCCCTTGACTTTAAGTATTTTGCTCTCCCTGATATTTATGCTCACAGATGTAGAAGGAAGTCAAGAACAAAACCCTGGGAAGCACCCAGGGTTTAAAAGAATAGCAGTGGTAAAGATGAGATTTAGAAGACGTGAAATGAGGCTAGAGGCTACCAGACTCTGTTCCTAACTTGTTAGCTTCTTTCTGAAGGGCCCTTGGAGTCTCAAATTAAACCCTTTATGGTGAATGCCAAGACAGGCTGACTGGATCTTCCTTCAGAAACGAAGGATTTAGGGCGGCCCTGTGACTTTGTGGTTAAGGAAACCAGACACCACATGGCCAACCGCACATTTCAAATCCCAGCCCTGCTCTGGCTACTTGAAAAGCACCCTTGGGGGGCCGGCAAGTGGCATAGTGGTTAAGGGCACTGGACTCCCACATGGCCAACCATGGCTCAAGTCCTGCACCTGGTGGTGGCTTGCTTTCTCACTTCTTGCTTTCTCTTTCTCTCATTCTGTCTCTCTCTCTGGTCAAAATAAAATAAATAAATAAAGTTAAATAATTGGGTTTTTTATTTTAAAAAATAATAATAATAAATAAATAAGAAAGAAAAACACCCTTGGTGCATGTGCATGCCCCGAATCCCTACAGGGTGGACAAATGGAGGATTGTGTCATGCTTTTTTCCTCTCCACCTCTCCCTCTGGCAAGTGCCGTGTGTCCTCTGATAAACTGAAAAGTAAAGAAATGGAAGACTTACTTGCTGAGCAAGTTGCCACAAAACAGGTTTCAATTGATTGGCCTCTTTGGGAGTTGCTTTGACTGAAGCTGCCCTGTCCACAATCATCCCTTCTTCCAGGGGCCATCTGAATCCACTGACTAATCAATGAGTCAGATAAAAGGCTTGGTCCCCTTAGCCAACTCGGGACAACTCTTACTCATTACCTATTGCCACATGACAAATGATATTTCACAATACCTGGAAGTCAGGAGTCTGGGAATTTCTTTGCTCCAGGTTAGTTTTAGGGTTTCGTATGACATTGCAGTCCAGTCTACCTTACCATTGGCAGAAGGCCTCAGTGTCTCACTATCCAGGCCTCTCTCTCCATAGGGGTCTTCACAAGGTGACCATAGCAGCTGTGTCAAAGTCTCATTCTCCATGGGAAGTGGACCTCAATGATTTCAGCTTAGTGCTCAGACCTTGGGTCACTTTAAGTTATTAGAATAGGCAGTTACTGTTAACTGCTAAAACACCCTCAAGAGTCAGTGATTTTATTTTCGAGGTTTACTTTTATATCCACCTCCCTTGCCTGCTGCCTGGCAGCAGAATCTGGGTGCGGTCTGGTTCCTGCACACCTGTGTTTCTATTATGTCCCCTGCAGATAATGGCCAAGGAGAAGATAAAAGAGGGAGAGGTGCCCTCATGAAACTCTGCTTATTGTCCTTGTGCCCTTGTAGACATACAGAGGCAGACAATGTCCTCTGACAAGGGATTCCCACCCAAGTAGCAACTTTATGTGCTGGGGGCTCCTTATAAGAGAAATTCAATCCCAACTCCAACCCCAGACCCTGAGCTGGCAAACAGAAGTCCCATTCCTCTGGTGTGTATCCCTCTGCCCAAAGTTGTGCCATTCCCATGCAAGACTACAGGTCCGAATATGATCTATCACGACAGCCAACACGTAGGTCACCAGGCTTCTGTAGAATCCATCTCCCGAACCTCTTGGAAACCACGACTTTGAGTGGACAGCCTTGATCCCTGATCTGGCTGGCAGTCCCACTGTGCCAACTTGTCTTCCAATCAATGTACAGTGCTGGACAGTGAGCCTCGCACCTCACAACTGTCCAGAAAAGGAACAATGCCTAAGATATCCACAAACCTCTGAGTAGGTCCTTTGACAGTTCCCTCCCTTGGCTTTGAGGATGGAAACAACTCATATCTATTCCCTTCCCTGGTTCTGGAAAAGAAATAGTCCTATATGAGTTGTATATTCCCACAACAAGCAACAGTCTTCTCCGTTTCTCTGTCTTCTTTTTTCTCTTCTTATTTTCCTTCCTTCCTTCCTTTCTCTTTCTTTTTAGAGAGAGATTTTTGCTATAAGGCACATGCACCCGCTGGAGAGACAGAGAGAAATAGATAAACAGAAAGCTAAAAATCACCAGGAGGTGGCCACACTGCAATCCCCTCTTTTCCATTCTCCTCTCGGGATCTTGGGCATGCACACACATGTGCCCAGTGTGAGTTTTAAGGTTCAGGACTCGCACCATGGTAGGCTATGTGGGAGTCCAGCCATGCTGGTACCAGCTCTCCCTTTCTTTCCTTTTTTTCCAGAAGGTGCATGCACCTACTTGGGACAGGGAGGAAAGGAAGAAAGCACCCCTAAATGAGGTGTGGTCATATCACAATCCCTTCTTTTCCATTTCTTCATCTCATCAGGATGTTGGACATACATGCATATCATGCTTTTCAAGCTGAGGAAATGGGATTCAGACCATGGCCAACCTTGTGGGATCTGGGCTCCTCTAACCAGTAGGCCTCAGGAGCAGCCCAGTCTTTTGTCTTTTAACCTCATTTTATATCAGGGTGTGAGGTGGTGGTGTTGGTTCTGCTTCCTGATTTTTCAAAGTAAGCCCTTCCAGTGGCTGTGGTTCTAGGAATATGGAATGCTGGGAATGTAATTCATATGACCCTCAGTCATAAACTGTAGCATGACATTAGTCTTCAATACTAGCAGCTGTTGCCATGTGTGAAATGAATCACCTTTCCTCAACCACACCAGATCCTGTATTGCCTATCCTGGTGAAGGGAGTCACCATGCTTTCTGTAGAGTGACCACCTACTCCAAGATAAGGGACCTTCAGTGCTAAAACCATGATAGTCCCTGGCGAATTGGGAAGGTTTAGGCACCCTGCTTCTCAATTTGAATGACTTCAACCAGAACCATGAGTAGTTCTATTTCCTCCCCTTTCTTCACTGCCCTGTGCTGCAGTGAGGCATGCTGTTCCTCTCCCTCTAACAGCCCTTGCCTCTGGGCCCTTCTTCCAGTCTCCAACTATCTTAACTTAGGCTAGTGACTCTCAACCTTGGCTTCTCACTGGGATCACCCAGAAAGATGTAGACACCATTAAGCCTAGATCTGCTCTCTGTAAATTCTGATTGAAATGGTCTGGGGTGACAACCACCAGGTGATTCCTGTGTGCTGATCTAAAGATTCTCCCAGCCGGAGTCACCCTCCTACAGCCCTTAACACTGCAGCCAAAGTGATCTTGGCAACATGCAAAGCTGATCATGCCACACCCCTGCTTAAAGCTCTCCTATGGTCCCAATGCCTTCAGGATAAAGCCTGACCTCTTCAGCATGATAGAGGGAGCAGCACTGGGGAGATGAGGCTGACAGGGGTATCAGGGGCCTGTTCATGCAGGACCGTGACTCGGAATAAACTCCTTGCATGGCTTCCCATCCACCATGCTTTACGGCAACACCAGCTTTTCCTCATTTAAAAACTATTCACAGGTCTGTGATATGGTAGTTAAGGTGGCTAGATCCCACATGGCCAACTGTGTGTTTCAAATCCTAGGCCTGGTGGCTTGAAAAATACTCTGGGCACATGTGCGTGCATGCCCAAAATCTCAAAAGGAGCGAGAGATGGAGAAGAAGAGATTGTGGCATGACCATGCCCTATGGAAGGGTGCTTTCTCACTTTGCCTCTCTCATTCTCTGTCTCTCTGGCAAGCAGACACGCCCTCTGGCAAATTAAAATACAAGCATGCTATTCACTGAGCATCTACTATGTGAGAGGCAATAGAGACCATGATGAAAAAAATAATCACAATCACAAACTTTACCCTCTAGAGCTAGTGGGCTCGATCACTGAAGAGGCCCATAGCCACCCTGCCCCAGCCCCAGTAGGCCTGGCCACACCGTTCTTTGTATGTATACCATGACCTGAATATGATTACGCAACAGCTCCCGCCGGCCCTTCCTACAGCTCTTTGTATAAATGTTCTTTTCTAATAGTCATAGCATAAGTACCTTGAGGCTGTGAAGGTTGTCAGTATCAAAATGGAGTCTCCTGTGTCAAAGTCCTAACAAATATATAGATAAGCGGAGCCAGGGAAGGCCAGGAAGAGGGCTGTTTTCATGTATGTATGCCTGATAACAACTGTCACAAGGACTCTGCCAGAACCACAGCCTTCTACAAAGGCCACTGCAACCTTACACAAAAAAATACTCTGAGAACATTTGCCCAGAAACTGTCTGCCAAACCTAGACTGACATCACCCTTGTTATCAATCTTCATAGCCAGGGATAATTTTCTCAAAACAACTTTTTGTAACCCTGCTTCATTTTTCTTCATTTTTCTTTTTTTTTTTTTTCATTTTTCTTTTAAAAGCCCTTGTCTTCCCTTACCGCCCTGAATAAGACCACCAAGGCAAACATAGCCTGCACTGCAAAGCTTATTCCCTAATACCATTCTTCTTTTAAAGACTCTTTTTCTTTGTTCTCTAGAGGAGTTCCATTGTTTCCATATTTTTATCTGTAACACCAAACAGAATGCCACATGGTAAATGCTCAATAAGCAGCTTATGAAATGAAGGCAAAGAAGAAAGGTTTAGTCTGACTTCCCACGTGACTTGTTGAGAGTCTTGAATCCAACTCCCTTCATCAGTTAATAATCTCAGTTTTATGCCTTCCAGTAGGAGAGATGAATTACAAAAGAAATGAGTGATCTATTCAGAATGATCTAAGTTTGTCAAATAACCATTGTGCATTATGTGTTTCTGGAAGTAAGAATCTTCTCTCACAGAGGAAGTGAAAGGATAACTAATTTTTCATGTGGGTCTTAAAATAATACCTTACTTCATCAGTTATCATCCGTTAACATTTTAGCAAAGATTATATTATAGCGTCACCTTTTACCAAAGATACTGGCACCTTCAAAGACTATCTGAAGATCAAAGAGGAATGAATGATGTTTTTAATAGCATCATAAAAGAGCTTGTGTTTTGATCAAGGATTAAACCCTTATTTCTCTAATTAGCTGTGGATAAGAACACAAGTGAAAGCTGAAGAAAGATGGAAAGGACCAATTGATCATCTGGTAGAACTCCCAGTCTAGTCAGCTCCCCAGTGGAAAGTCCTGAGACCTGTAACTCAAACTGGTGCGACTACTCAGCTCCCACAACACTTCCCGGGAGCAAGAACAGTTGTTACCCCCTCAGTGTCTCCTGTTTTGTCAGTTTCTCTGGAGTGAACTATTTTATCCATACACTGTTTTAAATTTTTTAAATAATTTTTAATAATTTGCTACAGGGCACATACACTTGCCAGACAGAGACAGAGAGGAAAAGTAAGAAAACACACCCCCAGGAGAAAAATGGCCACACCACAATTCCTTCTTTTCCAGTCTCTTCTTGGAATTTTTGTGCACACACACACATGTACCTGGTGTGTTTCTCAAGCTACCGGATCCAGGAGCTGAATCACATAGTTACGTGGGATCCAGCCCTTTAACCACCACCAGCTGACCCCAACCATACAATGATTTTTACTCAATTCTAACTCTTCAGTGCAAAAGGTATCCTATTTTCTCCTGGGTGGAATGTATGGTAGTTGAGGCTGTCCACAGTCTTCATGGCCTATAGCGCTAATGACTAGCACATCACATTCAGCTTCAAATTCTCCTTTACTCACATCCATGGTTTTTCTGGTCTCTCAGGTAATTGGAACCTTGCTAATAATTGGTTATGATCCCTATTTGTTTATTAGTATTTGGATTCTGTCCCAACAGGGACTAATTAAAAAGAAACAATACAGCAAGGTACTAATGAATCCAGTTACTCTTCCTCTACTTTGACGTCAATATCTTTTTTTCCAGGTAACTTATAAAGTGATCAGCCATCTTGGTTGGCCCAGGAAACAGGGATTTTAATATAGGATTAATCAGGATAATTTACCAGGTGTCTGGACTGTATGACCAGGAAGTAACAGAGGGACTGAAGATTCTAGATTAGAAAACTGAGAAGGAGTAAACGCAAGAGGGAAAATGAAGGAAAGGAAAATAGATGGGCAGAAAGTAAGTGCAGAGGGGAAATGAAAGCATTGTGGAAGAGGCAAATACAAGACGGAATATCAAAATAAGAGGAGACAGAACCTCTTACCGGTACAGAGAACTAGTTAAAAATATCTAGAAACAGTTTTAGAGAGAATGAAAATATAAACACAAGGACAAGAACTATGTGTGCCATATTGGCAAAAGGGAGTAGGAAGGGAAGAAGACCTAGTAGAATATATTCTATAGGGACCAGCAGATGGCATGAAGGTTACGTTGCTGGATTCCCGTGTAGTCAACTACAGTTCGGTTCCCAGACCTGACAGCTTAAAACTCATGCCAGATGTGTGTGCATGCTTACTCAAAATTCTGAGAGGAAAATGGAGGAGACAGTACTATGGCGTGGCTGTGGTGGGTGATTTCTCGCCGTCTCTCTGTCTCTCTGTCAAGCACATGCACCCTATAGCAACATCTCTCTTTAAAAAAAAAAAAAAAAAAAAAAGAAAGAAAGAAAAGAAAAAAAAGCAAGGATCAGCAGTTAGTGTAATGGCTATGTCGCTGGACTCCCATGTAGTAGACCGCGGTTCGAGTCCCAGACCTGGTGGCTTAAACTCACACCAGGCACGTGTGCGTGTGTGCCCAAGATCCCAAGAGGAGAATGGAGGAAAAGGGATTGCAGCATGGCCAACTCCCTGGGGAGTGATTTCTCGCTTTCTGTCTCTCTCTGTCTTTCTGGCGAGCGCACATGCCCTATAGCAAAAACCTCTCCAAAAATTAAAAAAAAAGATCAAGAACATATGTTTCTAAATGTTAAGTGTGGTTCTTTTCCCTCAGATTCTCCCTTCTGAAATGAATAGTATATCTCATTGCATAATGTTTGAAGAAAAGGAGAACGGGAATAAATCAATTAAGAATAATTACTTGTACAAAAGTAATTTTCCCCATCCCTCAAAGAGAATGAGATCATCATCTGTTGGAAAATTACCAGGTTCGTCTATATTTCGTCTAGCTTCTTCAGATTTCTGTAATTTTATTAGGTCCTGTAGTTAGCAACCATTAATGAAGTGTCTAAGGGATAGGCTATAAAGTAACTGTCCTATTTCTGGTATGTTTCTCCTCTTGCCTTTCTATTGGGTTGTTGGAAAAGTCATGACATATTTTTCTATGCAAAAAATGCATCATGACTTTTCCAACAGCCCAATATTTACCATACAATTTTTTCCTTTTTGTACTATAAAAGACCATGTGAAGGCTGTCCCCATGACCAAGTGGTTCAGAGACCTGGATCCCACATAGTCAACCATAGTTTGAATCCTGATCCTGGCAACTTGAAAAACATACCAG
Organism: Tupaia tana; assembly: GCA_026018925.1. Classification (NCBI taxonomy): domain Eukaryota; kingdom Metazoa; phylum Chordata; class Mammalia; order Scandentia; family Tupaiidae; genus Tupaia; species Tupaia tana. The sequence continues at coordinate 43,306,862 of JAKSZU010000006.1, read as the reverse complement.
GCACATGTGTGTGCATGCCAAAAAATCCCAACAGGAGGGAGAAATGGAGAAGGGATTGTGACACGGCCGCACTCTGTTGGGAGAAATGGAGAAAGGATTGTGACACACGGCCGCACTCTGTTGGGAGGTGCTTTCTCCCTCTCCTCTCTGTTTCTCTCTGGTAAGTATGGTGAGGGCATGTGTCCCCTCTGGCAATCAAAAAAAAAAAAAATGTCACTGGGTAAGTAGGCATTTATGGAAGAAGAAAATACAAGAAGAAAAATCAAAATGAGAGAAAATAATACTTTGTTGGTGAGAAGAGGGAGGATCCATCAGCCCAAGGAAAATGGGACCTTCAGTGGTGGTGGAGAGGACTGAGGGTGGGAGAATACAGGGCAGAGCACCCTCAGCCAGGCTGCGCACTGGAGACAGTGGACGCATCCTCCCTTAAAAGACTGTGGGGACCAGCAGATGGCATAATGGTTACATCGCTGGACTCTCACACAGTTGACTGCAGTTTGAGTCCCAGACCTGGTGGCTTGAAACTCATCCCAGGCACATGTGCATGTATGTTCAAGATCCCAAGAGGAGAATGGAGGAGAAAGGGTTGTAGTGTGGTCATTCCTCTGGGGGGGGTGGTGGTGGTGGTGGTGGTGGTGATTTCTCCCTTTCTGTCTCTCTGGTGACCACATGCGATGGTGGAGTTCATGCAGAGTGCTATGCAGATGAACCACCACAGAACAGGGAGTTAGCTCAGGGGCATGGAGCAGCATGGTTCTTTAATAATATCAGATGTCATTATAGGGGTGATCCACAGATGTGGAACATGATCATCACCCATGTGATGGGGAACTTCATGGTAACTCTTTTTTTGGGGGGGTGGGGAGAGGTTTTTGCTATAGGGTGTATGCGCTCGCCAGAAAGACAGAGAGAGACAGAGAGACAGAAAGTGAGAAATCACCCGCCCAGGGGGGATGGCCACACCTCAGTCCCTTCTCCTCCATTCTCCTCTCAGGATCTTGGGCATGCACGCACATACGCCTGGTGTGAGTTTGAGCCACTGGGTCTGGGACTCGAACCGCAGTTTGGAGTTCAGGAACACAGCCATTACACCAACTGCTGGTCCCTCATGGTAACTCTTCATGATACCATGTTGAAATAAGAAGGGGCCAGTTCTGTGGCGTAGCGGTAATGCTCTGTTAAACCAAAGCTGGATGCAATGGAAGATCATGGGTTTGGTTCCTCTCATGAACAAGTATGTATAGGATGTGTGTGCCCATTGGCTGGCTGGGAAGGCCTGGGGGAGGCAGAGGGTACAACAGAGACTCTGCTGAGAGTGCTTGTCTTTTTCATCCGTCCGTGCTCTCTCACTTGCATGACTTTTTTTTTTTTTTAAAGAGAGATTTTTGCTATAAGGTGTGTGTGCTCACTGGAGAGACAGACAGAAAGCAAGAAATCATTCCCCAGTAGGGATGGCAATGCTGCAACCGCTTCTCCTTCACTCTTCTCCTGGGATTTTGAGCACACACGCACATGCACCCAGCAAAGTTTTAAGCCACTGGGCCTGAGATTCAAACTACTGTCGACTACATGGGAGTCCAATCATCTGCTGGTCCCATATTTTTTTAAAAGAAATAATAAGGTACAGGTGATTTCAAAACTAAAGCTTGTACTCATTCATCTCACCAGCAAGTCACCCATTCTATTTAAAATGTAAGAATAACTTGACTTAGAACCAACAGATGACATAATGGTTATGTCCCTAGACTCCCACATAGTCAACCCTGATTCAAGTCCCGGACCTGGTGACCTAAAACTTACACCAGGCGTGTGTGCATGCATGTGTGCATGCCTAAGATCCCTAGAGGAGAATGGAGGATAAGGGATTGCAGCATGGCCATCTCCCCAACAGGTGATTTCTCACTTTCTGTCTCTCTGTCTTTCTCTGTCTCTCCAGTGAGCACATGCACCCTATAGCAAAAATCTCTAAATAAAAAAGAAAGAAAGAAAATAACTTAACTCAAGCAAAACACAAAAGGCCACAGTTAAAATTAATTCATTTATACAAAATGACCAAAACAGGCAAATTCGTAGAGATAGAAGGTAGACTGGTATTTGGCCAGGGCCAGGGGAGGGGAGGGTGAAGAGAAATGGGGCACAATGACTAACAGATACAGAGCTTCTTTCTGAGGTGATAGAAATATTCTAAAATTGATTGTGGTGCTATTATGCAACTCTGTAGGTATACTAACCCCTATCACACTGTACACTTTAATGGGTAAATTATTACGTGTCAATTATATGTCAGTAAGAATTTGGTGGCTTAAACTCACGCCAGGCGCGTGTGCGTGCATGCCCAAGATCCCAAGAGGAGAATGGAGGAGAAGGGATTGCGGCATGACCATCCACCCTGGAGGGTGATTTCTCGCTTTGTGTCTCTCTGTCTTTCTCTCTCTTTCTGGTGAGTGCACACACCCTACAGCAAAAAAAAAAAAAAAAAAAAAAAAAAAAAAAAAAAAAAAAAAAAAAAAAAAAAAAAAAAAAAAAAAATTAGTTCTTCTCCCATGTGAACTCAAGATTGTTCCAAAACCTGCTTCTGGGGAAATAGTAAAATTCAGCCGCAGTAACTTTTAAAAACATCACCACAGGGGAACTGGCTGGTGACATAGTGGTTAAGGGCATTGGACTCTCACATGGCCAACCGTGGTGTAGGTCCCAGACCTGGCGGTTTGTTTTCTTTTCTTTCTCTCTCTCTCTTCCTCTGTCCCTCACTGGTCAAATAAAGATAAATCAATAAATCAAAAAAGTTAAATAAAATAATTCTTTAAAAAAAAAATCACCACAGGACTAGGTGGTAGCACAGTGGTAACGTAACTGAATCCACATGGGAAGGTCCCAATTTTGCTTCCCAGTCCTGGACTCTAGCCTCGGTCAGCTGCGTGGGAGTTCAACACCGTAACCACTACGCCACCTGCTGGACCTCAAATTATTTTCTTCATTATCATCAACTTTTTCCTTTACAGCCATTTCCTATACAGTATATTACATTTTAAAAGTCTGGTCTTAATATTATCATAATTTCTATTTTTCAAAACTTGAAGATTAAATAAATTTATTATTTGGAGATTAAGGGATTATTTCATTTAATGTTCAACCATTTTTTTTTAAACAGCAGAAATTTTATTTTTCACCACGCTAACGCTGGCATGTCTGACTGAGATCAGCATGGTCAGGTTCTGGAGAGGGCTCTCTGTTGGCTTATAGATGGCTGCCTGCTCACTGTTCTCTCAATGATACAAAGAACTGATGATACATTATATTAAATAATGCATGCACTGGGAACCAGCAGTTAGCGTAATGGCTATGTTGCTGGACTCCCACGTAGTTGACTGCGGTTCGCGTCCCGGACCCGGTGGCTTAAAACTCATGCTGGGCGCTTGTGCATGCGTGCCCAAGATCCCAAAAGGAGAATGGAGAAGAAGGGATTGCGGTGTGACCATCCCCTCTGGGGGGTGATTTCTTGCTTTCTGTCTCTATGTCTCTGTCTGTCTGGCGAGTGCATGCGCCCTATAGCCAAAACCTCTCCAAAAAAAAAAAAAATAATAATGCATGCACTTACTAATACGAAATCTCAAGAAATAATTTTAAATTAGTTACTACTTTAAATTCATTTTAAGTTGCTTACTTTCTCTTCTAATCCTTGTTTTATACTCTCTAGAGGCCATTTAGCTACGATGATTCATCTATTATGTTTAAAAGGTATTTTAAATGAACACTTATTACATTTAAATTATTTAAAATGTGTGCATGTAAATTCAGAGAAATTTAAGCATGTCCCTTTCTTTCTCCTCTCCACTTTGTTAGTTGTACATATACTTTGTTCTTCCATTGTTTGCCTTTATAACATTAATAAATGTAAACCTTTTTTTTTTCTTTTTATTGGAGAGGTTTTTGCCATAAGGCGTGTTAGCTCGCCAGGCAGACAGAGACAGAGAGACAGAAAGCGAGAAATTACCCCCCAGGGAGGTTGGCCACGCTGCAATCCTTTCTCCTCCATTCACCTCTCAGGATCTTGGGCACGCACACACATGTGCCCGGCATGAGTTTTAAGCTACCGGGTCTGGGACTCAAACCGCGGTCAACTACATGGGAGTCCAGTGACATAGCCATTATGCCAATTGCTGGTCCCAAACCTGTATGTGTTTTGTAGTACTCTGGTCTTTGCCATGAAACCAGAGTACATGGACATCCAGTTATTTTTGTCCTTGTCCTATTTGAAATAAAGTTGATTTATGAACTTAGGAACAAAAGAGCCTATTTGCTGAATAAATTGAAATGAGTTTCACAAGAAATGAATTGTATCTCATTCGATAGTAACAGAGAATTTGACATGTTGAGCTGTTGAAGGCTTTGAAGTGCTACTTGGGGAATTGAAGATACTGAGCTGAGAGAGATAAAACCAGCACAAGGCCATTTTGCCTTTTTTTTTAATAATTATTTTATTTAACTTTATTTACTTATTTATTTTAATTTGACCAGAGAGGGACAGATATATATAGAGAGAAAGTGAGAAAGCAAGTCACCAGTCGTAGGGCTCGAACCACGGTTGGCCATGTGGGAGTCCAGCACCCTTAGCCATCACACCACCTGCTGGTCCCAATTCTGCTCTTTTGAAGAGCAGAGTGTCTCAGGAGCATGATCTGTACCTGGCAGCAGCTCAGGACCCCGGCTTCTCTCAAACAAACGTCATGGTGGCTGTCCCATCTGGTCAAACCCAGCAGGAGGGGAGGAAAGGAGATACACTTCCTCCTCTGGCATTCAGCCAAGGTAGCACATTTAATTTTCCTCGCAAATAAACTGAACTTGAGTCCTGGGCTGCAGCTACAGTTCAAATCAGGAAATAATCCACAACGCACTGCCAGCTAGACATTCAGAAAAAAGGCATCATGCTTATCCTGTTTAATAGAACCGTGGCCTCTTATGAGTGCAGGTTCTAATAACTATGGAATAACCCCACAGAGGTGGGACATGTTCCCCAAAGGGTAAAACCACTTGCTTTCCAGTGAAATGGAGATATCCTATATGGGTATAGCCAGGACTGCATTTCAAGACATTGAGCAATCATTTATTAAATGCTACATTTATAGAACATTTTAAGCCTGTATGTACTGTGTCTCTCTTGATAAAATAATTTATTTTCTGTACAGCTACAATGGAATATAAAGTGAAAGACTAAAATCCCAATCATAATTCACTTTTGGCATTTTAAAAAATAGTCTTTGATTCTACATTCTCCTCATACCATAAGTTATGGCATTCCATAATTATAGAGTACTACGGTGCCATTAAAATCATACTAAACAAAAATTGACATGGAAATATGCTCACTTACTGACATTAAGAGAAGAGTTCTGGGGCCAGCTGGTGGTATGGTGGGTAAGGCAGCTAGATCCCACATGACTGACTGCATAGTTTGACCTGGTGGCTTGGAAAACACTGGGCACATGTGCCTGTGTGCCCCAAATCCCAACAGCGTGGAGAAATGGAGAAGGGATTGTGACATGACCATGCCTCATTGGGGGGTGTTTTCTTTCTTTCTCTCTCCCTCTCTGTCTCTCTCTTTCTCTGGTAAGCACACATGCCTTCTGGTAAATAAATAAATACTTAAAAATTAAAATGGACATAATAAAGTGATTATTTATGGAGATGTGGACAGAGATCCAAGATGAAAGTGAGAGAATGGAAAATCCCCAGCACAGTGGATACTTATGGATTATTTTTTTGTTTTACATCTACTTTTGATATGAAGTTGGGTTTTTCATTTTTGATACGTGATATGTAATAGGGATGAGATTTTTAGTTTAATTTTTCTAGATAGCTATCTTAGGTGAATCATTTCTCATTTATTATAAATGCTACCATTGTTAAACTAAACTCTACAATGTAATGGGGTTCTGATCAGTGTCTTCTACTCTACTCCATTGATTTATTTTTATGTTAACAGTGGTTTTTTTAAAGAATTTTTTAAAACTTTATTTATTATATTTTCCAATTTGACCAGGAAGAGAGAGAGAGAGAGAGAGAGAGAAGGAAAATGAGAAGGAAGCCACCAGGTCCGGGACTTGAGCCATGGTTAGCCATCTGGGAGTTCAGTGACCTTAACGACCATGCCACCTGCTGGCCCCAATGTTAACAGTTTTAATGATTATGACATTATAATATAATTTAACATTTAGTGGAGCAGCTCCCAAGTATTCTAAAGTTCCAATGGAAAAAAAAAATGGTAATGAATAGCTTTGTAAAATGGGGCCAGGGTGGGGGTTGGGGTAGATATTAATATAAAAACTACCTTATTGAGATATATTTTGAAGTAGATTCAATTTAAAAGGACGAATAAATTCCACTTAGTCTCTAGTATGGCAACTCAATATGTATTAGAAGATAAAAAGGGTGATTTGGGTTTTTGTTTGTTTGAAAGATAAGTGCAGTTATCTCTGATAATTAATCATACACTTTGCTTTGATGTGATGCCAAAGTAACTAGAATTCATTTTTATTCTCTTGTTTTGATCATCTTTTAGGGGGAACAAACCACCCAAATGGCTTAAAATGACAGCAATAATTTGTTTTCTTGATTCTGTGTATGAACTGAGCTCAGCTGGGCGGTCTTCCTGCTCCATGTGGTCACATCTGGGATGTGAAGGTGGGGCCATTCATGTAGCTGGTAGCTGTGCTGGCTGTCAAGTGGGGCTCAGCTGGGGCTGCCACTCAGAGGGCTCTGGTTCTCTAAGGGACTTCCCCATGTTGTCTGGATTTTACTAAGGAGGATCTGTCAGAGTGTGAGCATAGAAGCTATAGATTGCTTCAAACCCAGCTTCATAAGTTACATGGTGCCTTTTTCTTCTCGTTTTGTTGGACAAAGATGAAAATAAGGAGGTCCAATGATGATGTAGTGGTAACACAACTGAACCTACATGGGAAGGTCCCAGGTTCATGTCCCAGGGCCTTACTGAATGTGCTGGGTGTGCACACATTGCCTGTGATAACCAGGCTGGTGTAGGAGTAGACTGCAGGTGTGAAAACCCTGTAGTGAATGCTTCTCTCTCTCTGCCTATTTTAGAATAAATAAATAAATAAGTAAACTTAAATTAAAAAAAATAAAATACAGGGACACAAGCCCTGCCCACATTCTAGTGGAGGGCAAATGGCCACTTTCTTGGGACCAGCAGATGGCAGAATGGTTACATCACTGCACTCCCACAAAGTTGACTGCAGTTCGCATCCTGGACCCAGTGGCTTGAAACTCAGGCCAGGCACGAGTGTGTGCGTGCCCAAGATCCTGAGAAGAGAATGGAGAAGGGATTGTGGAATGGTCATCTCCCCTGGGGGGTGATTTCTCACTTTCTATCTCTCTATCCCTCTCTGTCTCTCTGGTAAATGCATGTATCCTATAGTAAGAAATCTCTCTTAAAAAAAAATCGCTACTCTCTCATCAATAGGCTGCCTTTCATCCACCACACCTCTACATTCATTTGGAAATAAGGAAAGGAGTTATATCGATATTTCTGAAGACCTTTCATCTTCTTTCTCTTGATACTAAATGTGGTTTGTATTTGCACTGTGAATCTGTATTACCCTGTCCAAAATGAGTGTAATCACAAAAGAATGAAAACAAAAATGCCATTTTGTACAGTGGATCTGCAACAGTAATGAGAAAAGTTTGAGATGGTTTCTCGAAAAAAGAAATCTCAAGCATCTGAAATGCAGCTGCACTAGTCTATTTTAAAAGAGGTGGGAAGTGAGGAAGGGGGAAGGGAGAAAAGCTAACTTTAGCCACAGAGATGGGAGGGAGACACTTTGCAATGAGGAGGGAAGGGTTCAACAAAATTCGATCATAACTGTATTCCTTGCTAGAAACTTAATTTCTGCCGCTGGCCCATGCCTTGACATACTATATTCTGAAAGAAAATTTAGAATTTAGTGAGACGCTATGCTTTTCTTATACTTGGCGATGATAAATAAAACAGAAAGAAAACCAAAAAGAACACAGTCAGTCTCAGAAACAACTCTGTAGACTCAAACAAAATAGACACAGACAGCAATGGGTTACGCTGTATGCATAAGGCAGTGGCAGGGAAGTTTGAGTTTTTCACACTAAGAGAAGCCAAAGAATTCAGGGGACAGGAACCAGTTTCACCATGGGAGACCGGGAGCTGTGGTGCACGGAGACTTTCCTGCCCAGAAAACAGGGGTGAAACTACCTCAGGATTTCTAAGGAGAAAGAAAAACGTCACCAAGCCTCATGTTTGTTTGGGTGACTGAATCTGCAATAGTCACAAGGCCACTTTGAGTCAGGGGTTTCCAAAACCCAAAGGACTAAGACAAAGCAGTAGCAAAACATTTTGGTAGGGAAGGCTAATTATGGGGTGGAGACCACAGGGTGACAGCTACACTCTCATACAAAATATGCCTAAAAACCCAAATCCTAAGCACTTGGAGAAACTTAATGCTAAGAACATTAAGAAAGCCCATACCAGGACCAGCAGGTGGTGTAGTGGTTAAAGTGCTGGGCTCCCACATGGTTGACTGTGGTTCAAGTCCCAGACTTGGTGGCTAGAAAATCACACTGGGCACGTGTGCATGCATGCCCAAAATCCTGAGAGGAAAATGGAGGAGAAGGGATAGTGGTGTGGCCATCTCCCCCTGGTGGGGTGATTTCTCACTTTTCCTCTCTTTCTCTCCAATAAGTGCATGCGCCCTATGGCAAAAAAAAAAAAAAAAAAAAAAAAAAAAAAAAGCTTAAAAAAAAAAAAAGGAAGAAAGAAGGAAAGAAAGAGAGAAAGACGGAACACACCTAGAACTTATATTCTGTTCAGATGGAATTAATGTATGAAAAATTCTATAGACTCTAAAAGTAATTACATTTGTGATGTTCAAATTATTATATAAAGGGATAATGTTCATTTTAAAAGAATAAGAAACTAAGAAACAAAAGAACAGATTTCTAGGGCCAGCTTCAGAGCACAATGGATCAGTGTTGTGTATACGGAGCCGGATCCCACACTTCAGGTGCGTGTGCATGCATGTCCATGTACCAGCTTGACCAACGACTTTTGGAAGCTTCAACCTTTATATTTTTGCAAGAGTTCTCGGAGAAGGGATTGAAGTCAGTGGAGAATATGTGAAGAAGTAATAGCCATGGCATGTCCAAGTCTTTTAAAAAGCATATCATTTTTCCGACTGCATATTTAGTAGCACAAACAAATTCAGATTCAAACTAGATGCATCCTAGAGAAACTACAGAATGTCACAGATAAATTTTAAAAATCTTAACAACAGCCAGAGAAAAAAGGCAGATTTTATGCAAAGGAACAATTACACTGTTTTTATAAGTCCAGAAGAAAATGGACCAAGTGTCCTCCCAGTGCTGAGGTGAAGTTGCTGTTCATCTGGAATTTTATATCTTGCTCTGTATCACTGAAGAGTACGAGTATAGAGCCAGCCTGCGATCTAGAGGGTAAGGGAGCCCAGGTCCCACCTGGCAGAGTGGCTCACGTTCTGGCCGCACCAGAGCCTCAGTCTGCAGCAGGTTGGGAGTCGGGGAGGAAACAACCTGACCTTTCTTCCCTCCCTTCCACCTATCTTCTTTCTCCAATCTCTGGTCTCTGGCTAGTGCTTTCTATCGGCTGAAGCAGACTGGAAACTAGAATGATGTCACTGTAGGGGTCAGCCTGCCTTGGTTCAGAGAGGCCTGGGAAGCACAGAAAGGGGTTTGGGTTTGTGGTGGAGGAAGGCAAGAGAAGTAAGCAGTACAGTAAGCATATCAAACACTGTGTGAGGCCCAGCCTCTGTGGTCTAGCCAGATAGCGTCTGAACTGCAGTGCTGGAAGCCACAGCGACCACAGGGTTTAAATCCTGCCTGGTTCACCTAAAACATGCTAGGTGCAAATAGCCAAGATCCAGACCAGCTGGAGGGCCAGGGAAGGGGATCAGGGAATGACCAAAAGCTCTTCTCTCTCATTACTATGCGTGTGCACTAATTCTCTATCGTGAATAAAAAATAAACTTAAAAACACAAATTTTGTGAGAAGTGATACGTGTATTCATATATGAGAAGACTGAACTAGATACTTAAAATAGCTACCTCAGAGTAGTAGAATAAATAGAGTTTCTTAGAGTGTTTAGTATATTTTCCAAATCAAAAATTGGCTGCATATGACTTGAAATTTACCTGAGAGGAAAAAAGTGCTATCTGAGAATGTGTTTATTTTCATTTTCATTTTTAAAGGAAAAATTTCTAGTCATTGGTGCCTTGTGCAAGGAATTCCATTTCCTGAATTTTTCCCAAAGCAGGATCTAATCTAGAGTGAAACCAAGACCAAATGAGAGAAATTTTTGTTTCTCCCAGCATGACTTTGCTTTCACACTGGCCTGCCAATTAGTGGCAAACATAATAATCTGATGTGGGACAAATGGTATCTCAGTTCTAATCAGATGAGTTTGTCTGGAATCCCACTGATTACTATTAGCTTTGTTATGGGACAATGCTGTTTTGTGATACTTTGTCAAACCAAATTGTTATCCTAGATATAAACACAACTTCAGCGTATAGGCAGTAACCCACATAAGCTGGTAATATCAAAGTCCTTTTGCCTTAGGAAAACAGTAAAGGGACCAGCAGTTAGCATAATGACTATGTCGCTGAACTCCCATGTAGTCGACCACGGTTCAAGTCCCAGACCCAGTGGCTTAAACTCACGCCGGTGCATGTGGGTGCGTGCCCAAGATCCTGAGAGGAGAAGGGACTGTGGGAGGAGAAGGGATTGTGGCGTGGCTATCCCCCCAGGGGGTGATTTCTCACTTTCTGTTTCTCTGTCTCTCTGGCGAGTGCACACGCCCTGTAGCAAAAACCTCTGGGGGGGGGGGGAGAAAAAGGAAAACAGTAAACATCTCTCTCAGATTATAGTTGATTTCAAAATTCCTTCTAGAATCGTTTACTTACTTTTCTATTGCTTCATGTCTTTTGAGGTTTAGCTTGAACTAGAGATAAAGCAAGATGGAGGAGCTCCCTGACACTGCAGGCAGTCTGCATTTACCCTGGGGTTTTCCACACCCTGAGTCCCTCTTCTATTCTTAGCGCTGCCCTTGGGCTCATTGTCAGCTCACATTCCGTGCAGGGTAAAAAAGAAAGCAGCTACTTTCTCTGAAGAAATATTTAGTATGTACAGAATGAGATAGCAAATCTTGGGAATGTCACAGACCAGCTGGTGAAGGCACATTCCATAACCTTTACCATCCTTGAGCCAAAGCAGCAGTTTGGGAGAGAATAAGCTGCAATCGTCAGATGGGCTGTGTGAATTCCCAGGCTCTGGGTAAGCGCAGGTGCCCTAGCAGCCAGGGCTGCTGGGCTATTTAAAGCTCAGGATTATGCAGAGACAGCAGATGCATTACATCTCGCCATCTTCTGAAATCTAACATGTAAAGTAACATGTAAATAGCATGGATTAAAATGCACTGAATAAAGTCATTGAACTTCTAAAGTATCTCCTAACTTAAAACTTTCTTTTTTATAAGAATTTGGGGTAATACATATCTTATTATTATTTTATAAGTATCCACAGAACAAACACTGTCTTTAAAAAAATCACTCCTATAAGATTCTAACTTAGAAAAAATAAAAGATATATATATATATATATATATATATATATATATGTGTGTGTGTGTGTGTGTGTGTGTGTGTATTTTAAATATAAGATTTATATCTGAAAATTCCAATAGATGTTTAAGGCAGTAACAACGATGACTCATAAATAGATTTCAGATCCAGTTTCTAATTGCTGTCCTTTCGCCTTCAGACTGTGTATTTACAAAGCTTTGTTTTCATTAAAATACAATGAAAGGAAAAGCTTATCAAATGAAGAGAAATACAACTCTTTTTAGCAATATGAAAGGCATTAGTAAAACATAATAATTCCTTAAATGAATATGGCTTTTTGCCATCAATTATTATGATGCAGCCTCTAGGCCTTTTCAATGAAGAAACAAAGGAGTCCTCTTTAGTATCAAAGTACAGTCTCCCAAATTTCCAATGCTTTATTTGTAAGAATAACATTGGTTTGAGCTATATGGATATACAAGAATTACTTCAAAAAATCATGGAAAAAATAAATAAAAATCCCATGCCTAGATTTTTCATAATATACATTTTCCATGAACATTTTTGAGAATCCCTCACACTTAACAATTTTCCTTTCTAAGAATAATAAAGACAACCTTGACGTACCAGGAACTGTGTACATATTTTTAATCTTCATAAAAACCATAGTAAATCATTTCAAACGCTGAGAAGCACACACGTGCTCGTGGTACACTGGCTGCGCTAGCATCTTCCTCATGTTGACTGAACAAGAACTGACGAGGTTTCACTTGGTCCCAACTGGATCCTTGGCTTCCACCACTAAAATTCCATCGTGACAGAGGATCGCAGACAAATCTTTAGTTTCAACATCATCTGGCAGCCGGTACTGTCGGGTGAAGCTTCTGGAGATAAAACCATGCTCATCCATTCTGGTTCCATGGTGAGCCTTTATCAGCAGCCAGCCTTCGAAGGTCTGGATGATGATATCTTCTGGGAGGAACTGAACCACATCCAACAGAATCTGAAAGCGGGATCTGCCTTCTTGGGGTGGCATCTCTGGTGCTGATTCTGCTGGAGGAGGCTGCGCTGCTCTGGTTTTTCTCAGGTCCTCGATGGTTGGCCCAGGCAGTGCATATAATGCGTGATCCAATCTGCAGTCTTCCAAACCTCGGGCTTCAAACTCCTCCTGGTAACGCACTGGAGTCTCTATGAGGTGCCTTAGAATGATTTTTGCCATAGCGGAGGCAAAAGCAGCATTGAACAGCTTCCCTTTGTCCACCTCCAGTCAACCACCAGCCTACTAGATCAGCAGTTAGAATAGACAGTTCGTTTACTGCCCTGCCCAGATGCAACCGCCTCCTTAGGCCTGAATCAGACCGCACCCTCTCTTGTCTTTTCACAGGGGCTGACAATGAATGGCTATTTATAGAGCAAGCTTCAGAGTTGCATTTAGCACACAGCCTGCACAAGCTGCCCAGGCTAGGATCTCCCTTACATTCTCAGTTATCCTGGGCAGACGTGTCTGCCTGGCTTACATTGAGAGAGAGAACAGAAATCAGAAATGGTGTTAGAGAAAGATTGGGATGAGTGCTTTTGCTTTGTGAATTGCAATGATCTAAGGGAAGGTGACTACTTAGAATAATCCAGAAATGCACATTCATGACATGAGCTCATACTGTATCTGCCCTAGTCTCCAAATGTGAAGTTGGAGTGAGAAGAATCTAGCTGCAAGTGAGGAATTAAGATAGACACACACACATACACACACGCACGCACACACACATTCGACAAACTCTCAGCCCTCAGTCCTTTACCTGTCCTTCTGTTTTATCATTTAGTCTTTTGTGCTTAAGAGGCATCTAAGCCACATCATCTAGATTTATTTATATTTGACTCATCAAAAATGAGTTCAGATGACTAAACTAGATTAAGTGTGAAATGTCAGGTTGGGAGGGCACAAACTGAGGAATCTTAGTGATGAAAATAGAGCCATATTGGAGAGAAAAATGTCAAAGCTTAAACTATTTCAGATTAAAGTCAGAAAACTAATGACTCACTTATAGTTCTGCTGTTGAATTGGCAAAATTACATATAGTTTCTTGACTAGAATATACTTTATATTAAGCTTTCATTGAAAAAAAATACAGCAACTCTTTATTCTCTGTTATGAAAAGAACTCCAAACTACATTAAGAAAAGTCTAGAACAGCATATAATGTAATGCTACTTACTCTGTTGTAAACAGTAAGTATATGCTTATTAAATTAAATCTCTGAAAGATACATAGTTGGGAATGGTAGTTGCCCCTTGGAAGAGTCATGGAGTGATTAAGGCAGGGCTGGAAGGAGACCTATTTTTCACTATAAACATTTTATGCTTTTCATTTGTAGAATGTGTATGAAATACATATATATATATATATATATATATATATACACACACACACACACATATATATACATATATATAGTGTTATGAAATACATATATATATATATATAGTATATAAATAGAGTGTGTGCACTCAACAGAGAGACAGAGACAGCAAAAAATCACCCCTCGGGGGGATGGCTATGTCACAATCCCTTCTCCTTCATTCTTTCAAGATTTTGGGCTCACATGCACATGTGCGCTGCATGAGTTTCAAGCCTCCAGGTCTGGGACATGAACCGTGGTCCATACGTCTATATGGGAGTCCAGCGACGTCTAACTGTTATGCCATCTGCTTGTCCCCACACTGGTACCCCCACACTTTAAACTAGGAAAATCTTCCTCTCTATGGATGTTAGTATTTTCTAAAATGAGTCAATTTGGAAATACCTTTTTAAAAAAAAAAAAATGCACTTTCTTAAAATGAAGAAAAATATTTATAAAGAATTAAAATGAATAGGAAGAAGAGCCAAAGACCTCCTTTGTACTCCTTTATTACTCTAAACTACCTCTGTGCACACTTTGGTATATACTTGGGCACACGCCCTGAGAGTGCGGTTCACACTCCGCTTTTTGACCTGCATTTTACAGGTCGGTGGTCCACAAGCGTAAAACGTTCTCCTTTAGACAAGTTAATGCCCTCTGGTTTATAAAATATTGAGCGATGTTTTCATCCATGCTATTCTGAGTGGTAAGTCAAGAACAGACTGTATGCAAGTGGCAAGAAACAGTTAAGATATAAAGGATTTGGCTTTAAAATGCTAGAAAGAGTCATGACGAAACAGAGAAAGGTGCAGATATTTTCCACACGCTCCCCACCCCCACACAGGCATGGTCTCTTCCAGTATCACTATCCCTCCCCCCACCCCCCCGGGAGGTTCACTCGTTCCAATTGATGAACTATGTTGATGCGATTTTCCACCACTTACATTAGGGCTCACTCATACATTTTATACATGGTGTTTACATGTCTCCATTATAATATCATTCGGAGTGGTTGTACACCCTAAAAATTCTCTGTACCCCACCTAGTCAACCCTCTCATTCCCCTAATTCTTGCTCTATAAAAAAAACTGCTCTAAAACATTAAGTCTGTTGGGCTGGCTCCATGGGTTGGTGGCTAACGCAGCTGGATCCCACATGGCCAGCCTCACTGTTCAAGTCCCAGATCCAGCAGCTTGATACATGCATGTGCACACATGCCCCGAATCCTGAAAGGATGGAGAGATGGAGGAGAAGGGGTTGGGCCATAACCATGCTTTCTCTTTTCCCTCTCAGGCGAGTGCTCTACTAAAGAGAGAGTGAAAGGTGTTGAAAGGACGCCGGTAGAGTGGGGCAGAGAGAATGTATCAAATCATTTTACAGTTTCTTGCCTTCAGTAATCTGTAAAATAGACAAGGGCTAGATGTGAGTAATAAATTTCTACGTGTGATTATGTGTGTTTTTGAGTTTAAAAAGAATGCTGTTGGGGCCAGCCACAGTGGTAGAGCAGTCATACAGCACTTCACGATGCTGGGGTTACGGGGAAGGGCCCAGGTCCACATGCTGAGGTCTCCCTGCGTGTGACGCGTACATGTGCCTGTGTCCGTCATCCTGACTGGTGGAGGCAGTGTAGGGAACCTCTTGTAAGTGCCTGTGTTTCTTTCTCTGTCTGAAGAAATAAATAAGCTTTTAAAAAAATTAGTATCCAGGGGACCAGCAGGCAGCAGGGTGATTAAGGCACTGTGTCGACCCTCCCACGTGGCCATCAATGGTTTGAGTCCAGAACCTGATGGTTTGCTTCCTCACTTTCTCTCTCTCTCTCTCTCATCAAATTAAATGAATGAGTAAATAAAATTAAATTTTTTTTAAATGACCATATAGGGACCAGCAGATAGCATAATGGTATGTTGCTAGACTCCCACATTGCCAACCATGGTTCAAATTCAGGACTCAGAGGCTTGAAACACACACCGGGCATGCCCAAAATCCTGAGAGGAAAATGGAGAGGGGATTGTGGTGTGGTTATCCCCTTCGGGTGTGATTTCTCACTTTCTGTCTGTCTCTGTCTATGCCTCTCTGGCAAGCACACGTGCCTTATAGCAAAAATCTCTCTAAAAAAAAAAAAAAAATCCACATTTCTGATGCAACATAAGACCCTTTCTTTCTGCCATTTTTAAAAAACTGTCCTTGACCCTAATCCTAAAGCTGAACTCCCATGTTATTCATTGTCACTATCAACTCCCTTGACCTTTGTGTTTGGAGACTACCCTGCTTCCTGACTGGACTCCTCTCTTGCCCTCCTGTCCGCCCTCCTCATTACAGCTGAGCGGTTTTTCTTGAGCCCGGCATAGATGACGTCATACCCTTGCTGCGAAATCCTGCTTAGAAACCTCTCACTGCAATGAGAACCAACTCCCGCTCCGTCCCACGGCCTTACAGAGCCTATCACCTGGCCCCTGTGGGCCTCCTCCCCTCCTCTCTCTCCTCAGGCTTCAACCACGCTGGCCTCTTGCTGCCCCTTGAACACTCTAAGCTTGTTTCTTCCTTGGCCTTTGGCATTTGGAATTCATTTTGCTTTGAAAGCTCTACTTTCAGATTGTCTTGAGATTCCTTCTTTCTTACCATTCAAGCTTCAGGTCAAACGTCACCTCTCCAGCTGAGCACCTCATGACCATCTGTCGTGCCATTGTAGTACTCTATTTATTGTTGTCTTGTGTTCTTTTATGAGATGGTTAGTCAGGTGCTACCATAACAGGAGACATGGCAGAGACTCTGGAAAATGAATTGTATTATGCTCACAGATCGTAGAGATGGAGCCACAGCAGGCCACAGAGGGCCACAGAGGGAAGACACCTGTATGAACTGAAGACAGGAGCAGAGGAAAGAGGTTGAGGCTGGAACTTCGATCGGGGTTTCCTAGGCAAAGAAGGGCAAACCATTTGGGAACTGACTAAATAATTTTGGCTAGCTCTATGCCATAGGGTATGGTAGGGACTTGGTGGTACCTGGCTCTAAGATGATTAAGGGGGAAGAATATTGCCTTCTAGGGAGTATCACCCAGATAGAGAACCTTTGGTTGTGATTTGGGTTACTTCCATATGAAAGGCACATTCTTTGCTGTTCCAAAGGGTCGGCTAGCCCTAGAGAGGCAGATTCTCCTCAAACAAAAATGTTTTTAATATGTCAAAACATGAAAATATACAGAAAATAATATATGTTATTATATAAATTACATATTACACACACACACACACACACACACACTACAATTATTGCCATTATTGGCATCCGCAGAGAACTCACTTAAGAATTTTTAGCCCGGCTGCAGACAGACATCGGCGCTCCAAGGTCAGAAACTGCAGGGTTCGTGGCTGTAGTACCAGCACCTAAGACACATGCAGGTCTTCAAGGGAAAAACCAGGCAGAGGGCTGACTTCTGTGTGATAACTTCTGTTTTTGGCCCTTGATGCCACCTGGCCATCCTGCGTACATCTTCTAAAAGGGAGAATCCAAACCTCTTCCTCTTTTCAGGCCCTCTCTGTAGCTAGGATCTCTCTCTCCTAGGCAAATGGTTTCCTTTACCCCTCCTAGGCTTTTTGCCCAACCAGTTATTTCTTTTCCTTTCTTTCCTTTTTTTTTTTTTTTTTTTTCCTAATTGCCAGAGGATACATGTACTCTTCTGAGAGAGAAAAAGAGGGAGAAATCACCCCCAAGTGGGGCATGTTCATTCTTCCACTTCTCCATCCCATCAAAATTTGGGGCAAGCATGCATACACCTCTAGCATGTTTCTCAGCCTGCCAGGTTTGGGACTTGAACCACATAGTAGGCCATGTGAGATCCAGCTCCCTTAACCATCAGGCCATGGGGCTGGCCCCAGTTATTCCCTTTCTTTTCTTGTTTTGTTTGCTGTAGGGAATGTATGCTCATGGGAGAGAGACAGAGAAGAAAAATGAGAAAGCATCCCCCAGGAAGAGTGCCCATGCCACCACCCCTTTTCCTCCATCCTCCTGAGATTTTAGGCACATGTGCACGTGGGCTCAGGTCTTGAAATATGCAGTCAGCAATGTGGGATCCTGCCACTGTAACCACCATGCCTCTGGCTGGCCCTATTCCCTTTCTTGATGTTCTCCAGGCTCGTACTCTCCATGGGGTCCTCCCCATGGCCTACAGCCAAGTGTCTCCCATCTTTTAAATCACAGCAAAACCTCCTAGACCTTGTGTCACCCTCTTGCTAATTATTCCCACACCCTTGCAGCCCGCCTTCCGGAATTTGCAGCGTGTATCCAATGGTCATCCAAGCTGCTGCCCACTTCTGCCCTACCCACGGCTCTGTCCTTGAGCAGGTCAAAGCCAGCCTTTTTGCTAAATCTGTCAAGACATCATTTCCTTATTGCCTTAATCTCTTTCACAATTGGCATAAGCCTCTCATCAGGAAAGAAGGAGAACTATTTCTTTACCCTCTCAATAGGAAAAATAGAGATTTCTCTTCCTTTTACTGCATGCATTTCCAATAGGAGCAATATTCCCCTTAGGGAGGGAAAACTTGGCTTTTAAGGAGAAAAAAAATGTAATTATTAAGAGCCTTATCTATTTATTTATTTATTTCAGAGACAAATACAGAGGTGGGGAAGCACCAGTGAAGCACTGTCACACTACAATCCCTTCCCCACCATGTCTCCATCCTTCCAGGATTTTATACAATACATGTTAATCATCGACAGGTAAGAAACCATTTCTGTGTCTCACATATGTAAATATGCTTTCTTCTTATTATATTTTTATATTACATTTAATCACATATATCTTTACAGTGTATAATACTCCTTTTTTTTTTTTTTTTTTTTTGAGAGGTTTTTGCTATAGGGCGTGTGCACTCGCCAGAAAGACAGAGAGAGACATAGAGACAGAAAGCAAGAAATCACCCCCCAGGGGGCATGGCCACATCACAATCCTTTCTCCCCCATTCTCCTCTTGGGATCTTGGGCACGATGCACATGTGCCCGACGTGAGTTTAAGCCACCGGGTCTGGAATTCGAATCGCAGTTGACTATAAGGGAGTCCAGTGACACAGCCATTACACTAACTGCTGGTCCCTAATACTTCTTTTTTCCAGCATGATTAACATGCATGTCAGTCAAGATAATTACTATCCACATCATCTCATTATCTAATAGCTTTTCATTTTCTTTCAGGTTATTTTTTTAAACATTCAATCACTATACATCATTTGACTTGTAAAGAGAATTTACCTAACATGAAATACTTCTCAGACCAGTCCAGTAGAGAATACTATACATGTTATCATCAACAGGTAATCAACCATTTCTGTGTCCCACAAATGTCATGCGTCTCTATTTGTTCTCGTGCTATCCTTTTCTATACTTTTCGCTTCCCGCCCCCCGCCATTCCACACTGTCTTCAGCATCCATAACTATTTTCACTGCTTTTATGCCCTCCAATATTTCAATCTCTACCAGAGAGTGCAGGTAGTCGGTATATATTAAGTGGATACACACAATATCTCTCTTTTATAGCCTGGCTTGCTTCACTCAGCAATAAATCTTTTATATTAGACCACTTCCTATCAAATGCTAGAGTCTCATTCTTTATGGCTGAATAATATTCCATAAAGTATATGTGCCACACTTTTTCAATCCATTCATCTGTTTGTGGACATGTGGGTTGGTTCTATGTCTTAGCAATTGTGAATAATTTGGGTTGGTTCTATGTCTTAGCAATTGTGAATAATGCCGCAATAAACATTGATGTGCAAGTGCTTTTCCGACTGAGCATTCTCCTGTCCTTTGGGTAGATACCCAAAAGTGGGATTGCTGGATCAAATGATAGTTCTATTTGTAGATCTTTGAGGAACCTCCATGTTGTTTTCCACAGTGGCTGGACCAATTTACATTCCCACCAACAGTGTAGGAAGAGTTCCCCTTTCACCACCACCCCACCAACACTTATCACTTATTGTATTTTTAATCTTCACCATTCTGATATGGGTTTGGTGGTATCTCATTGTGGTTTT
This sequence comes from Tupaia tana, assembly GCA_026018925.1. Classification (NCBI taxonomy): domain Eukaryota; kingdom Metazoa; phylum Chordata; class Mammalia; order Scandentia; family Tupaiidae; genus Tupaia; species Tupaia tana. The sequence continues at coordinate 43,286,801 of JAKSZU010000006.1, read as the reverse complement.
AATCTGCATCTCCCTTATGATGAGGGATGTTGAGCACTTCTTCATATGCTTTTTAGCTGTTTGTATGTCTTCCTTAGAGAGATTTTAGAGATTTTAGTTCAGCTCATTTTTCCATCTTTTAATTGAGTTAATCTTTTCTTTTTCAGGTAAGCCACTTGAGCTCCCTGTGTGTTCTGGTTATCAGTCCCTTATCCGAAAAATAGTTTACAAAAATATTCTCCTATTCTGAGGGCTGTTGATACTCACTAGTTACTGTGTACACATGCCTTCAAGTCACTGGGGCCAATATTCAAAGTGCCGTTGGCCTTGTGGGATCCGGCTCTCTTAATCATTATGCTACAGGGCCAGCCTGGGACAATAACATTCTTAACATTGCCTGAATTTTCATCAGTTGTTGAAAGAGTGAAGTGACAATAGTATTCTTAGTTTAGTGTAAGAACTATTTTTTATCTCTTTATAATCAAAAGGTCCATTGAAGTGTTTTCTTTACAGAATTAAAGTTTAGATTCCATTTGGAGTAAAGACATTAAGTTCACAAAAATCCAAATCAGTGCCTTTTTTTGCTTTTCTTAATGTACCACAATAAGAACGATATTTACGATCGCTCAATGAACACATGTACACACACACTGGGAACAAAACCCTAAGATTTACTACATGAATGTACTCAGTGGCCTCTTATCAATTCTATTTAGTTTCACAAAAGTGATCTTTGCAACCCACCAAAGGGATTTCATAACTCAAAATGTGTCACAGTGAGGTAGGCGATAGGCTTGGGACATATAGTTAGGTTATAAGACCAAAGATGGCATCATAGTAGCTAAGTTTTAATAAATAATGACCTGGCTGCATTGGGACTCAAAACAACTATAGCTAAGGGTACCTGTTTTTATTTACTATTATGTTCTAAAAAAAGTCAGATCGATATGTCTGCTGTCTCACAAAGAATGGGGTAATAAATCATCCAGACTACCACGTAACTATTTTCTGAAGCCTGCTTCCTTATCACAGAATCAGCCCATTGCTTGGACTGCTAAATAAAAACCCCAGTGAGAGTTCCAAGTTGGTATCTCTTTCAGGAACTTTGCACTTCTCATTCTTCCTGATTGTGGGACACAAACTAGGCCAACTCAAAAAGCCTGTAATAACAATTTATAATCTGAAAAACAGTTAACTTTTTACTTTTCTTTTTTTTTTTCCAAGAGATATTTTTACAATAGGGTGCATGTGCTTGCCAGGGAGACAGAGAGAGACAGAAAGTGAGAAATCACTCCCCAGGAGGGATGGCCACGCCATAATCCCTTCTCTACCATTCTCCTCTTGGGATTTTGGGCATACATGCACATGTGCCTGGCATAAGTTTTAAGCTACCAGGTCTGGGACATGAACTGGAGTCGACTACATGAGAGTCCAGCGACATAACCATTATGCCAAATGCTGATCCCAATTTTTTCCATTATTAAGCTAGGTAATTTATCACCTTATGGGGTGAATTACACTTCTGCAAAGGGACTGTGATGGTCTTAATTGATTTCACTTCTGTGGCTGAGGTGAGACATTGAGCGAAAACAATGGAAGTCATGCAGTGGGACCCAGCATCATGGCTAATGCTAAAGAGTTTAGGAAGAGAAAAATGAAAGCATAGATTTAGCAGCAAGGGTGTCTTAGACTTAACTAAGGAGGGAGTTATTCATTGCCCAAGTAGGGACATAAGCTGAATGGCAGTGGGTTGGGAATAAAGATTGCATATAGACAACAGTGTCAGAGAACTGGGGTTGGAGGAGATGTTGAGATTAATTAGAGCATGAGCTAAGTTCTAGAAGGATTTATTTATTTTTAAACTTACCAGTGGGCTTATGTGTTTGCCAGAGAAAGATAGAGAGGGGGGAGGCATGGTTATGCCACAATACCTTCTTCATTTCTCTATCCTCTCAGGATTTTGGGCATACATGCCCACATGCCCAGTGGTTTTTTTTAAGCTGCTAGAGCCAGGATTCAAGTCATGCCTTGGGGACCTGAATTTCTCAAGCGCTAAACCCAAGGGTCAGCCAATTTGTTTTATTTTAGTAAAACATTTTTAAGAAAACTGACCACTGGGGCCAGGAGATGGTGTAGCGGTTATGTTGCTAGACTCCCACATGGCCAACCATGGTTCAAGTCACGGACCCAGTGGCTTGAAACTCATACTGCACACGTATGCGTGCCCACCCAAGATCCCAGGAGGAGAATGGAGGAGAAGAGATTGTGGCACATGCCTTCCCCGGGAGGGGGGGGGGGTGATTTCTCACTTTCTCTCTCATTGTCTTCATTTCTCTCTCTCTCTCTCTCTCTCTCTAGTGAGTACATGTGCCCTAAGGCAAAAATCTCTAAAAAAAAAAAAAAAAAAAGAGAGAGAAGAAAAGAAAAGAAAAAGAAAAACTGACCACTAGTCAGATGGAAAGTAGAGAACCAATTGCAAGAGTCCCTCAGGGTTCACAATTGATGGAGTCTGGGACCTATTTGCTCGTATCCTGTTTTAAATATTTCTTTCCTTTTTAAGTCTTTTTTGCCATAGCATACATGTACTTGCTGGAGAGAGACAGAGAGACAGAGAGACAGAGAGAGAGGATGAAAAACCATCCCTAGGGGAATGACCATGCTACAATCCCTTCTCCTCCATTCTCCTTTCAGGATTTTAGGCTCGCAGGCACACTCACACAGTGTGATTTTCAAGCCACCAGGTACAGGATCCCCAGTCAGCCACATGAGACCCAGCATTTTAACCACCACATCACCTGCTGGTGCTAAATATTTCTTTTGAACAAAGTAGTTTTATGTCAAAACTACATCCTGATATCACCTGGGCTTTGGGTGAACTAAGACAGGTTCACATATACTACATAAGTCAGAGCAGAAGACCTCAGCTGTCCTAAGCAGCAGTAATGAGATAGTAAGAAATGATAGGAAAGCAATAAGAATGACACTCAACTTATGCACATACACATGCTTAAGGGCATCCCAAAAATATATGAAAGGTGATTTGACTGGATTCTGCAGTCTCGTAGGCTGGAGTCAGCTCTGGAATGTCATCCTCCAAACATTCTTTCTGCCTCTTTTTTGGTCTTCTTTCTTTCTCATGCTATTTCTTTCCATTGGGATGCTGTAGTAGTCTAAATAATGGCCCCCTAAAATACATCCACATTCCAAATCCTTGGAATTTGTAAATGTTACCTTATATGACTTTCTCACTCTTTCTCACATACACATGTATCTATTTTATAAACCGTGTAAGACCTTATTAAATTAAGTATTTAGAGAGTCTTCTGTATTATCTGGGTATGCCCCAAATGCTATCACAAGTGTTTCCTTTCTCTCTTTCTATTTTGTTTATTAATTTGCTAGAGGATGCATGTACACACTAGAGACAGAAAGAGAGAGGGAGAGAGGAAAGAAGGAGAATAAGAAATCATCCCCACGATGGATGGCCACACCACAATCTCCTCCCCTTTATTTCTCCTTTTGAGATTTCTGGCACACATGCACACACACCCGGCCAGTCAGCCCTGCCAAGTCCAGATCCTTAACCACCACACCACCAGCTGGCCCTAATACAAGTATTCTTTGAGGAGAAAAGCAGCAAGAAATTTGACACAGACTCCCAGAGAAAGAAACATGAAGACAGAGCAAAGAGGGATTTGACTATGCAGGCCTTTTAGACTGAAGCGATGTAATCACCAGCAGAGGCATTCCAGTAGTCATTAGAAGCTGGAAGGTTCAAAATCAGATTCTCCTTCAACACTTCCAGAGGGAGTGCCTGCAGCCCTTTTGCCTCCTGATTTGGACTTCTGGTCTCCAGAACTGTGAGCACAATAAACTGCTGTTGGTTTAAGCTACCAGCCTGTGGTCATTTGTTAGAACAGTCACAGGATACAAATACAAATTTCCTTATCCATATGCTACCTCTGATGCTGTTTTACTTTTTTTTTTAAACAGTTGATGATTTTATTATTTTCACATTTCACAATTCAAATGAAAACTGCACTTTTTTTGCCTCACTTCTCTTCTCCAAAACTACTTTATTTTTATTATTTTTTTTTAATAGGAAGGGGGAAAGTCTTCCTTGACATGTTGTTAGAAAACACCCAGAGTCACAGCACCGTGATCTCCTGGTGAAGTAGAACAAGTTAATATAAAACTGACATAAAGAAGCCTCCCTTCATCCTTATCTGTGGCCGAGTCATCCCTGGCCGAGTGGGCACCATCGTGGGCTGGGCAGGAGGTCTCATCATTGGGGGCCCGGGCATCATGGGCATGTGGCCTCCCATGGGTGGCCTCATTCCAAGAGCAGGTCCTACTGGCATGAACCCAGGAGGAGGAGGGCCCCCAATATGGGGTGCTGGCATCATGCCAGGGCGAGGAGGACCCGGGAGACTGGGGGGAGGTGGGATCATCGCCCCTGCAGGAGGAGCAGCAGAGAATGGAGTAGGAGGTCTCTTCCCTTGTTGAAAGGCAGCAGTTATTTTGTCAATCAGGCTCTGAGTCTGCTCTTCCATCCATTTCTGATAGTAGTCTTTCACATTCTCTTTGTGTTTCCTACCACTGCAATGTGTTTTTCTCACGGATGGAGAATCGTGGGTGAGGTATGTATCACAGTAGTCACAATAAAACTTAGGCATGTTGCTCCTCAGGCCGTTGGACTTTCCGCTCTGATGCTCTGTTTTACTTCTAAGGCTTGACTCAAACACGCTTTCTTCCTGGACTGATCCCATATTACTTCAGTTGAAAGCAATTTTCTTGTATAATTCTTGCCAGGTATGAGGTTCACCTGCATGGTAGCTATAAACTCCTGGATCTCATGTTATATATCGATAAGCACAGCAGTAAACCAGGGGTGATGAGAGAGAGTAGGTGTTCAAGAACACATGGAAGAGACAGGCTTTGAAAGAGTCTGCTAGTGGGCCAGTCAGTGGCATGGTGGTTAAAGCAGTTAGATTCCCACATGGCTGACTACATGATCTGAGTCCCAGATCTAACAGGTGCATGTGTGTGTGTGTGCGCAAAATCCTGAGAGGAGAACAGAGGAGAAGGGATTGCAGTGTGGCCAGTGCCCCTAGATGGTGCATTCTCACTTTCTTTTCTGAGTACCAGCATGCCCTCTTTTTAAACCTGCCAAGTCTCTATTCTAAGGCCCATCTCATCTCTAGATACACTGCTTCATGGTGGTTAAGACATGGTGGTCGACTGTGGTTTGAGTCCTGAACCCAGCAACCTGAAAATCACACCAGTCACGTGTGTGTGTGCCCAGAATCATGAGAGGAGATGAAGGGTAAGTGACTGTGGCATGGCCATCCTCCCGGGGGGGGGGGGGGGGTGGGGGGCTGAGGGCTAATTTCTCACTTCCTTTGTCCGTCTCTCTCTGGTGAGCACATGTACTCTATGAAAAAAAAAAAAAAACTTAGCCTAAAGGTATATCCTTTGGCAGGTTACATCCCCCAAGTATGTTTCAATTGTTTCAATTTCTTCATTTCTAAAATAGGAATGACCTTAGAATATACCTCTCAAGGTCGTTGGGAAGAATCAATTTGTTTCTGACCAGAAGGCATTTTTTTCTATACAGCACTGAGTTAAGTGATCAATAAACAGAAGTGTTTTTCTGGTGACCTTTCCAACTCATAAGCAAACTGAAGACCTAAAAAGTTATTTGTTATCCATCAAAAACTACAATCTTTTTTCCTCAGCTAATCTTTAGATTCCTCAGGAAAATCCACATGAATCTAATTTTCTGAGAAAACCAGGCTATGGAAACCCAGATAGGCATGCAAAAGGGATAAATGATAAAGTCTTGAACACAGAAGAATGCTTCTGACTGCATCACCGAGTGTTTGATGCAAGGTCTCTGCCCTCAAATAGGATCAATACAAGCATCTGTCTCTGGCTCGTTTTACCTTTCTCATATGAAGAGATAGTGCCTAAGATATCATGGTCTCCTTTGAGTTGCCAGGCAAAAAAGCAAGGCGTTAGTTTCAGACTTAAAAGCAGCACAGATCGTCTCAGGATCTATATAACTAAATCCAGATGTATTGGGATGCAGTGGTCTGAAAGTGAAGCCAAGAGGGGTTTCTTAGCTTTTTCTTTAGTTTTTTTTTTTTTTTTTTTTTTTTTTAAATGTGACAACTGCCCTCTGGTGGGAGAGACTGGAATTTCACTTATGAAAGGCTGATTTCTTTAGTAACTGAAATTCTAACAAGAAATTCTTATTCTTCTTTTTGACTTCATTTTCCAAATAAAGATCCCCATACATTGATCATATTTCACTACTTGGGCTGACCCTGGCAGCTTGCTTGTATGTGTGTATGTATGTGTGTATGTATGTATGTATTTACTATTTGCATTGTGTATGTTGGGGGTGGGGGGAGGTGAGTAGAAGGAGAAGAACAGGGAGAAGGGAAGAACTGGAAACTTTCAAAGGATTAAATTTTTTTTAAGTTTATCTATTTCTTCCATAAGCCAGCAGAGAGAGAGAAAGAGAGAGCACTTCTAACAGGGCCCCAGCACTGCAAAAACCTTCAGACTCAGCCAGCCCCAGATGACAGACATGGAGGAATCCTCAAGGAACTCTCTGGACACGAACCCAGAACCTTTTTTTTTTTTTTTTGAGAGGTTTTCACTATATGGCGCGTGCGCTCCCCAGACAGACAGAGAGAGACATAGAGACAGAAAGCAAGAAATCACCCCCCAGAGAGGATGGTCACGCCACAATCTCTTCTCTTCCATTCTCCTCTCGGGATCTTGGGCACACACGCACATGCGCCCAGCGTGAGTTTTAAGCCACCGGGTCCGGGACGCGAACCGCGGTCGACTACATGGGAGTCCAGCGACATAGCCATTACGCTAACTGCTGGTTCCCGAACCCAGAACCTTCTCATGTGGGTCAGCCTCACAGAGTTGGGTTTACCATTGCTTCCCAACCGCTGAAGGATAAAGTTTAAACCCTTTTTTTCTGATTGAAAACTGCCAAGCCTAAGCTCTGCGGGTTCCACATGAATAAACCTGAATTAGCATCATCGCAGTGTGATTGAAGAAACTGCTCTGAGGGACTGGAGACCTAAATTTGAACCTTCCCCTGCTCTTTACCACCGTGCTGGACCCAGGGCAAGCCATGGTCTCACTGAGACTTCATTTCGTCTTTGCAGTAGAGTGGGAAAAATACATACACCCCTAAGGTTGCTTTAAGGACTAGAAAAGAGATGTAACACACTTAGAACCTGGCACGTAGTAAGTGTTGAATAAATGTTAGACACTATTATTTATAATAGACAAGAGGATTAAGGCTCTTTGGAGAAAAAGCTGACCCATTTTAGGGCAGTTGTGGTTATTTTTTAAAAGTATAGTGTGTGGCACTCCCCACACTTTTTTAAACATTCATCAAGACCTTGGCAAATAGTAGACGTTACTGGATAACTGTACATGGCCGCGCATTCAGTACAGATGAAGTTCAGGCCAAGCCAGCTCCAGGGGAGGAATGTACTTAAGCCTCCCTATCATACTAGAGCTATCTTTATCAGCTCTGATCAAATGCTTTTTTATTCCTTTTCCACGATTTACTTTTAAACCATTCTGCGGTGTTAACATTACTTTTGAGTTGCTGAGCTGCTAAGCTTGAGAACCTCGATTCTGCTTCTTTAACCTGAGGGAAATTCCAAAGAAATACTTATTATGGCTCACTCACAAAAAGGTTCTTGGAGGTTTCTGAGTTATTTCTTCACAAGGTAGTTGAACTGAGAGGTCAGAGAAGGATATGAGGTTACAGGAAATGTTGAATTGGAGTTAGGGGGGATGGGGGGCCAGGGAAAAACTGGCCATCGGGGATGGAGATCAAACTGACAGGCCTAAGGAGCTTTGTCACCCCAAGGAGATCACCGTGCCCTGCGTGAACCTCAGTTCTCACCTGCAAAATACGCCAAGGGACTAATCCAAATGAATAAGGTCCTTTCAAGTTAAAAAGAAAATGAGGAAGAGAAAAAACACCACCTGGATATTATGGTCATTATATACAGCCCGCCAGTGTTCTTAAAAACAGTATTATTTTCCTCTTAGTGTACCCACCCTCCAGCCCTAGAGACTTCCTTTCTATCCATTGCTCCTCTACGGGGTTGCCTTACTACCAGTACTATAAAGGCTGACAAAAGAGCAAGTGCTTCAAAAGTACCTTTTCTATTTCAATGGAAGAGGGTACATGGAAGTGCACAGGTGTGCAAGCGAGAGTGCCTGAGAGAGGGCGCGAGAAGCACTCCTAGTTGGCCCTAGCCATGCAACAATCTTTTTCCCTGCAATTCTCCATCTCATCAGGAACCAGGGTATGCATGCACGCCCAGTGTGTAAACTACCAGGACTAGGACTCGAACCTTGGTCAGTCATGTGGGATTTGAGGCTTAAATACTGCACTATGGGTCTGGCCCAAAAGCATGTTTTATCTGAGAATCCTGCCATCAGATATGCAGAGTTAAAGGAGGGCAGAGTCCATTCTTGGCTGTTGTAGGAGACTGTCACCATTTCCACTATTGGCCTGTGCGCTTAGAAGACGTGTCTTGCATGAAGCCATCCCTGAGGGCCTGATGCAATGACGCCATGGCCTGGCCTATGACCTCCTTCCCAAGACCAGGAGAGTGGACTCAAGGTGGAGAGCAGAGCCAGTCGGATTCCCTAGAGGATTTGGAATTGAGATCTGAATCATCAGGCCTGTGTTGATCCTCGGGTATGGTGTGCATGGAGCTGAGGTGGCTATTTCCTGCATGATGAACCCAAGGAGGAACAGGCCAGGCATCAGGTCCACCTCACTCTGTAAGGAACAGTGGAAATGGGGGATCACATCGTCTTAGGGAGAATAGTGGCCTTGGCACCAAGAATCCCCCAGGGGAAAAAAAAAATCACTAAAATGCAATTCCTAAGCTGTCATCTGCTCCTGTGCTCTGGGAAACATTTGTATTATTCATTTATTTTTTATTTTTAATTTTTTTTACATTCAATCACTGTATATTATGACAATACACAAAATTAATTTTCCCGGCATGATATACCGTATATTTGTCCAGTCAAAGATATTACCATATGCAATATCATCAACAGATAATTTTCTATCATTGTTTCTTTTACATATATTTTGCTTCTTTCTTTTTCACCTTGATTCCCTCCTAGTTTGAGCCTATCTGTCATACTACATGCTAGACACTGCTGCATGGCAGGCTCAGGCCACATGAGAGGCCTGGGTTCAATTCCTAGCACACCCTGAAGACCAAGGTGGAGGCTGATGAAGGAGGATTATGAGCTCCTGGCCTATGTGGGCAACACAGTGAGATCCTGTCCGAAAGAGCTGGGTATGTGCCTGTGATCCCAGTTACTCAGAAGACTCAGGCAGGAGGATCATACCATAGCAAGAGTCAGTCGAAGGAAGGAAGGAAGGAAGGAAGGGAAGGAAGGAAGGAAGGAAGGAAGGAAAAAGAAAAGAAAAACCTACATACAGACATGCACATGCAATTACCTACTAGTAGAAAAGCCTTGAGGAATTTATTCTGGGGCTCAAGAATCCAGTGAGCTAATGATTTGACGGAATATCTCTCAAGTAAGGACACTTCAGATACCAAGACAAGCTGGTAGAGAATGCACTTTGTAGTAGAATAATCTTCTTGGGGTTAAATACATACCGGCAGCTTCCTGGGCTATCTTCCTGGCCTTGATGGGAATTCCAGAGGATTGAGCTTGGCCAGGCTATGTCATTGACAAAGTAAACAGCAACAAGACCTAAGATCTCATAGATGAAAACAATTAAAATTCAAAGTGATGTTTCTCTTTTTGGTTTTTCTTTTTAGATTTTTGTTATAGGGAACATGTGCTCACCAGAGAAAGAGGTGGGGGGTGGTGGTGGTAAGAAATCATTCCCCTGGGAAATGGCCACACCACAGTACCCTTTCCTCCGTTCTTCTCTTGAGATTTCGGGTATGCATACATATATGCCTGGCATGGTTTTCAAGCTGCCAGATCTGAGACTCGAACCATGCAGTCTGCCATGTGAGATCCAGTGCCTTAACCTCCTTACCACCAGCTAGTCCCTCAAAGTGATGTTTTTAAAGCCTAGATTTTGAGAGAGTTCTCTTCGGAGGCCCATCTGGAGGAAGGATGGAGGTTCACACAATTGATGCAATCTGCTCTCATGCTCATGGTCCATCTTCTGTTCAAACCTTGTGAGAGGCAGCATTGCATGAAGACCAAGAGCGCACGACAGAGGCAGTTGGCTGAGTTTAAGTCCTCATTGCACTCCTCACCTGAACAAGTTATTTCACAGTCACCTCACTGCGTTCTTTTAACACCAAAGGAGATCATGTTTGGAGTCCCTGGAGGGTTCCAAACACTGTTCTATGTACTTTCACACAAAAATAAAAGTTGCCATGTGTGTACATGAAATGCCTTAGTTTGTGGGTCACAGGAGGAATAGAAAGACCGCTAAGAAAGCGAGCTATGTGTGTGGATATGTTCATGGGTAGAACCCATGCTTAGCCCTTCCATTGGAATACCAAGCGAAAGAGAGCTGAAATCCACTTTAGAAACTCCCTGCCTGCAGCCATTTCTCAGTAATATCCAAAGGGCAGAACAAACCCCAGTGGTTTACTTACCACTACATGTGTCAGACAGGGGTCCTCTCCTGAGCCCTAAAATGCACTACCAGGGGGAAACTCAGGGGCTTCATAGATTGACAGGCTATCTCCTGAAGTGAAATGTCATGCCAGAACACTAGCACAGAGTAATACTCAAATTTTCTTTTCTTTCCTTTCCTTCTACAAAACATTAACTTAACTGTGTCACCTTGTAGGACTGCAACAATCTAGCCATCTCTTAAGCACCTCCTTGTGATAAACATCTTGGTAGTTACAACATGTGCTTTTATGAAATGTATGACATTCATTTCTCACAACACTGTACAGTACTACTCCCAACCTCTTAAAAAGTACAACTTTAACTCTACTGCCTTTGGGACTGCACCCCTCTCCCAACCAACCTAACCTTACAACTTCACCATCCGTATATCTCCTTCCTGTCTTCCCTGCAAACACATGTGCTGACACTTGATCTTAACCTGCTGAAAAAATCTTACAGATTTCCAAAATGCTCTCTCTTGCAAGCCTTCATGCTTTCACATTTGCAATTTCTTTTTCTGTCTAAAAAACTATTGTTAAACTATAGTCATATCTTTTCTTCTGAGAAAGCTTCCTCAACCCAATCAGATAAAGCTAATCACCCCACCCTCTGGTTGTAAAATATCTTTATGTCATCCAGAAAGCTGTCTGTTGCAGGTCACTGTTACGGGTTCTGAAGCAGGGACTGCAGGGATGATGTAGTTCCACTTGGGCACTAACTGCTTTCAAAGAGACTCCAATGTGTGTCAGTAAGGTTCCCAGCAGGGATTCTATCATCTGCAAACCGAGAAATTTAAGGAGAGTTTGAAAAATAGTCTATTTACAAAGGAGGCAGAATTAAGAAGCACAGAGATAATGCAATACTCCTGAGGCTAGCAAGAGCAAGGAGTTGCTAGAACCTTCAGGCCTAGCAACTCCAAGGAGAGGAGGAAGCCCCGGGAACTCGGAGCAGAGTCCCTGTGGCAGGAACAGTGGCCCTTAGCAGAGAAACACAGATGCTCCCCCCCCAGCACACACTGCAAGCTGGCAGGGAAAGGTTTGAGGGAGCAATATTCCAACCTCACACTCTGCCTGTTGCCTCCCATTGGTCAAGCCCAACAGGAAACGGGGGCAAGAAGCCAATTGATATAACCCACCTCGTCAGCCTCCCTGAGCACAGAGCAGGGGGAGAGGCTCAGGAGGGTCAGTGGAAGAAATCTAGCCCCACAGGCATGGTGACTCGAGTTTTGCACACATTTTTGCATAAATACTCAATCAGCAGCTTTAGACACAGCAATAATTATTCAACCACACGGTAGAGACACTTAGCTTAATGGTCACAAGGTTGGTTCCCTAGGAAGTAGACTCTCAAATGAGCATTAGCCTCCAGAAAGTATATTCAGGGCCAACTCCTGTGGAATAGAAGGAATAAAATCTGTCTTGCTATTCTTCTGTCCAAGTGACCCAAGAGTCTCAATCAGAGACTTCCAGCTTTGAATCTCAATAATGGAAAGTATTAATCACGGTCATCCAAGAATAGCAGTCATCTGGGCTTCACGTCTACTCCATGTCCTCTACGCTTTCCTGCATTAGCAGACTACAGCATGCTCAGTATTCATTCTCAGGGAGAGGGAGATTGGGACAAATATTGGTTCTTAGGGGATGAAAGAATTTCAGATATTACTGTAGTTTGTGACCTGTCAAATGGCCATTGTGTGCAAACAGATATGTAATGTATCAGGCATAGTAAAATTTCATGAGTTGGGGCCTGGAGGGGATAAGACTAGAAAGAAAAGATGTCTAAAAGAGCATACACTGCCATCTGAAAAGTGCAGTACAAATGCACAACTCTTCCAGGGACCCAGCAGGCACAAGCCACATTTCCAATCCAACTTCTGGCATCCTCTGCAGGACCTCCTGGGTGCCCAAAGGACAGTGTTTTCTTCAACCGTGCTCCCTTGAGTAGGGGCATGTGAGGCCAAGCCTGACCACACAACTTTGTAGCCAACATGAAAGGGCAAAAGCCAGCCAGACCTTCCACTGGATCCCATTTAATTCTTAACTCTTGCTTTTAAACACAACAGGATGTGTCAGGCTCACCGGATATATTCCATGCCCCAAACCTAGTCCAAACCCTACCTCAGAGAACCCAGGATCTTTTACAACAAGGAATGGTATTAAGGGGTCTTGATCTGGGGCCAACTGGTGGTGCAGATAGCACAACTGGATCCACATGGAGAAGATCCAGGAACCTGGCACATGCCCGTGATCCAGTCCAGCTGAGACTGGAGGTGGACTGCAGTGTGAAGACACTGCTGGAGGTGCATGCTCTTCTCTCTCAGAAAAATAAAGGAACTTTTTTGGGGGAGATATTTTCGCCATAGAGTGCATGCACTTGCCAGAGAGACAGAGAGAGTTGGGAGAGAAAGAAATCACTCTCCAGGGGGGATGGCCATGCCGCAATCCCTTCTTTTCCATTCTCCTCTCAGAATTTTGGGCACACATGCACACGTACCTGGTATGAGTTTTGAACTGCTGGATCCAGACCTCAAACCATGGTCAGCCACGTGGGAGTCCAACACCTTAACCACCATGCCACCTATTGGCCCCATAAGCAAACTTTTTGGAAAGGAGATCTCAGTCTGGTAGGTTAGGGGTGCTCATTGCTTCTAGACCACTTCTACCATCAGCTCTGAAATATAGTATAAACTGATTTTAGAACTTTGTTATCACCCCCAGAGGAAAACCTCATACATAGTAATAGTCATTCCCCTACTCCCCCACCATTATCCTCCATCAATTTCTATTTCATTTTGTGTTACTCTGACTTGTATGTGGCATGCAGGAACACACCTCATTTTAGAGTGACGTTATTTCTGGGAAGACTCTCGGCTGACATAAAGGAGGGCACAGTGGAGTGCACTGTTGCCGGGGGGGCCATTTCCTGTGCTTCTCCACTGCTGCCCCGCCCCCTAGAAGAGCATCCTCTTTACTGAATAAAAGACAGCATGAGGTAAATGATTTTGGAGCATCTTCCCAGCTCACATGGCCTTTCATCAACTGAACCGCCCTGATCCTCTCAACCACACCAGTGGGCTCCCAGGAGCCAGACTATGAAACATGGAACCATGGCCCCAGCCACAGTTGACAAGATCAGGGTTGGACATCCAGCCCAACCTAGGCCAGAGCTCTTCCTTGGCAATACAGGAGAGCTAGGAGAGTAGAGTGCCAAAGAGAGGAGGGAAGGTAAAAGAGAAAGAGACGTTTTGTCAGTTTTCTGGCACTTAGACTGAGTCCATTTGTGATAGGAAGAATTCTAAGACGGTCACTAAGATTCCCGTGCTTGGTACATAGCTGCACATTCTCCCCTTAGAGTGAGAAAGACTGAGCATGAAATAGCACTCCTGTGATTTAGTATGTTATATGGCAAAAGGGATTGCATAGGTGTAAGTAAGGCCCTAAATCAGCTTTTTTTTTTTTTTTTGGAGAGGTTTTTGCTATAGGATGCGTGCACTCTCCAGACAGACAGAGACAGAGAGATAGAAAGTGAGAAATCACCCCCCAAAGGGGATAGCCATGCCGCAATCCCTTCTCCTCCATTCTCCTCTTGGGATCTTGGGCACACATGCACATGCGTGCCCGGCGTGAGTTTAAGCCACCGGGTCCAGGACTCGAACCGCAGTCGACTACTTGGGAATCCAGTGACATAGCCATTACACTAACTGCTGGTCCCTAAATCAGCTTATTTTGAGTTGAAAGTGAGATTATTCTGGGTAAGCCTGCCTTAATCAGGTGAGAAGCCTTAAATCAGTGGAGATTCTCCTGCCATGAAGGAAAAAAGCAAACAGCTATAGATAACTGCTCATGAGCAGGAACAGTCCTGGAGTAACAGGGTTGCAAAAGCCTCAGTCCTACAACCTCAAGGAACTCAGAGCCTTCTTCAAGCTCGCTCAGCTTGATCGCTTGACAGAACTGAGCTCCATTGGAGAACTGCAGCCCCAGCTGATAAACCGATTGCAACCATGTGAGACCTGACTGCCTGTTTCCAGATTCCTGACCCATGGAAGCTGCAAGATTTGAAATTTGTGTTCCTTCAAGTCATTACTTTTTGGCAAGTTGTTAAACAAATACATAACTAACATGCCATTCCAAATATCTGAGTTGGCTTCAAAATCAGATAGCCTAATGTGTTTTTATAAAATCCTCACTTCATGTCTGAGCTAGTTAATAATTGTTTTGCTTTAACCAGTCTAACTTAATGTTTAGCTCCCTTACTTCAAAGATATAATAATTAGATAATTTTGTAAAAAAAAAAAACAAAAAACAAAAAACACTCAAATCCCTTTATATAGACACACACACATGCACACACACATATTTAAAATTTTTGCCAAAGGATGTGTGTGCTCACTGGAAAGAGATGGAGATGGAGAGAGAGAAAGAGGAAAAGTGAAAAAAGACCACCGACAAGGGATTGTGACATGCATTCCCTTCTCCCCCATTTCTTCCTCCTTTCATGATTTTGGGCATGCGTGTTTTTTGTTCTAGCTGCCGGGTCTGAGACTTTAAACAGGTGGTTCCATGTGGGATCCAGCCACCTTAACCATCACATCACCAGCTGGCCTTCCCTTTACATATTTCTACCAAAACTAACATTTCTCTCCTTTCTCCCTCACATGATGATGTAAATCTGAGGAGAATGGGTAAGAAGAGTCATGGAAAAATCTCAAGAGGTGGTTGTACAGTGGGGAGTGGAAGAGACCACTTATGATTAAAGCAATTAAGCATAAAGTCATGGTATAAGATCTCAAAGTAGCACATTTGAATGGAAGGACACTTTCTGCCAAAGAAGTTGCTCTATTTGGTGACCTCCAGCCTTCAGATTTTATCCAGAAATTTTTTTTTTTTGGAGAGGTTTTTGTTATAGGGCGCGTGCACTCGCCAGACAGAGAGAGATAGAGAGATAGAAAGCGAGAAATCACCCCCCAGAGGGGATGGCCACACCGCAATCCCTTCTCCTCCATTCTCTTCTTGGGATCTTGGGCACGCACACACATGCGCCCAGCCTGAGTTTAAGCCACCGGGTCCGGGACATGAACCACGGTCGACTATGTGGGAGTCCAGTGACATAGCCATTATGCTAACTGCTGGTCCCAAGATTTTATCCAGAATTTAAGACAATACCTCTTATAATAAATGCTTAGTCTTTCATCTTCTTAACCAAAATGGTGGGCCAGGGGTCATTTTATAAACCATGAACTCAGTCTCCCGGTCCAGAAGTCTTCCTTGGCAATTTTGAGACAGATACACCCAGACATTACCCCAGTAAACTCTCTACATAGATTCTCAAGAGGGATTTTTGCATTCTGGTGGCTGTAGCAACCATTGGGGTACACTGCTTGGTTCTCCTTTCACGAAAGGAGACAAGTTGGAAGGTACAAGAATGAAGTAATTATGTCGCTGGACTGACGAACCCCCACCCGGCGGCCTTTTGGTGCCCATCAGGACGTGCCTCAACTTCTGGCGAGCGCACGCGCCCTAAGCAAAAACCTCTCCAAAAAAAAAAAGAATGAAGTTAACTACCTTGCCATTCTAGGCATACTTGTTCTAGGCCCCCCCCCCCCCCACTAATGACTGTACTACAAGGGTAGTAGTTTCTACCAACATGGAACAGCTCTAGCAGATCATCTTTGCTCTAGAACTTTCCATTGGGTTAGCCTAAATTTTGTCATGTCTGCATTATGGTCTAAGGCTCTCCTTGCCAACCTTGCTTCCTCCCCTCTTTCCTTTAACAAATGTCCAATCTGCATCACAATATGAAGACTTTTCCTATCTAATCTAAAGTCCTCTTCCTTATCTCTTTGACAGGCATTCCATCCCAATAAACCTCTTGTGCTTCTAACTCTGTTTCAGTGTCTGATTCACAGATAAGTCAACAAATTCAGTGGTCATACTTGGCCATGTATGAGAACTGAAGAGAAAACTAGTCTATATATAGAGAAAAATGAAGCACGAGGGAGAGAGAAAGAGAGAGAAAGGCATTGAGAGAGATCTGAGAGTTTTTTTTCAGCCACCAGTTTTATGGGACATTATTAGTAAATTTCTCATATTTTTCTTCAGTTAACTGAAGCTTTTTACTGTTCTGTCACAAAAAAATAAGTAATCTATTTTTGATGCTCTCTTCAAAACAGGCACAGATGGGGGAGGGTGTTAGGGCCTTAGAATCATCATCCTAATTGTACCCTTTACATAGCTCTATCAATATTCACTTCAACACAGTCAACACCCACACCATGAAGTCTACAAGGAATGGAAAAACACCAAGAAATTCCGCCAAGATAGATGTGAGAGGGGATGGAGTAAGGAGACCATTAACACTGATTGAAATAATCCTCTTATAGTATGGGGAAAAGGGCAATTCTAACTAATAAAGCCAACCAAAAAATGAAAAAAAAAAAAGTAAAGATATCACTTTGAAGTCATTAAAAAACAAGCTATTTAAAGAAATGTGCCTCACTGGCTGTGTACACAGGCAGCAGAAGAGATAGAGCACAGAACGTGTTTCCGTGTTGGGTGACCTCCAACCTTCAAATACGTCTAGCAGCCTACACGGACTGAGCACCTACTATTATACTATTATACCGAGTCTGGAAAAACTATTGGTGATAACAAAGGTGAACAACTTATCTCTTCAAGAGCATAGATTAGTACAGGAGGCAATAACAAAACATGAGATGAGAGATAAACACAGAGAAAGAAATTTCCTTTACTTGGGTATGTCAAATTTTGGTAAAAATAAATAAATAAATAAATAAATAAATAAATAAATAAATAAAGGCAAGAATCGAAGATAAGAGAAGCAACTGGATAGCGAGTCCTTCCTTGAAGAGGGGTCTGGGCAGAGCTTTCCCATGTGTGTCACATACTGCATTTTTGAAATTGTGTTCTAGAGCATCAGCCTCTGCAAGAGGAATTGGCCGTGTTCCAGATGTATTTGTCCTTAGAGAGCCCATTCCTGTCACCCGTCATGGAAACCAGACCACATATATGAGTGCAGCAAAATCTGAGCAGTCTTACAATAACCACACCTGCTTTAAGAATATTTAACTCAGGGACCAGCAGTTGGAGGTAATGGCTATGTCGCTGGACTCCCACGTAGTCGACTGTGGTTTGAGTCCCGAACCTGGTGGCTTAAACTCACGCCTGGCATGTGTGTGTGCCCAAGATCCTAAGAGGAGAAGGGATTGGGGCGTGGCCATACCCCCTGGGGGTGATTTCTCACTTTCTGTCTCTCTCTCTCTGTTGAGCGCAGGCACTCTATAGCAAAAAAAAAAAAAAAAAAAAAAAAAAAAAAAAAATTAACCCACTGGTTACCACTATGCAACTATGAACTACTTTTTGGGAAACTACTGACATTTCTTGCAACATCAAAAGAAAAAATGCTGTCCAACACAGTGGACTAACATCTGGGCTTTAAGTAGAAGCTCCACTTCTTTCCGATAATGGAAACAATTCTCTGGTTAGGAGGAAAGGTAAAGCTTTGTTAAACATGTTTTCTACACCTCTAAAGAGAGGCTTGGCTTATATTTTCCCTCATCTTAATCGACTATGAGAAGAGCAGGGCAGGAGAGGGAAGCTGAACTGAGGGTGGTAGGAAGGACTATCAATCTACCCCCTGGGTGCATATTCACTTGAGTAGATTTGCACGGCGCGGAGAGGAGGGAGGTCTAAGAGGACATTTTGGCAGTGCAGGGACCCATGAGGGAGAGACAAAGTGAGTGGTGGGTTTGGTTTGGCTTTGGGTGCCCAACCCAGCCCCACAGACCAGTCACGACTCTATGGAGAGGACTGCATTGGCCCAATTCAGCTCCAATGAAGACTGAAGGGCCAGATTTTCTGTCTGGCCTCTGAAACTTTTGTAACCCCAGACTCAGCACCTGGGATGGGGCAGCCGTCTTCAGGAGGTGACGTATGACAAATGGTCACAGCACCATTGAACAGAAGGGTGAGCAGCCACAGGCTGATTTATAAGCAAACGAGACACTACCTAGGTTCCCTAGGTATGGTAGAGAGTCTTGTGGGGATGAAGCCTCTCTATGGAGAGTAGGTGAAAGTAATGAGCCAACAAATACTGGGTATGAGATGCCAAAGCCTGTCCCACACACTGACATACAGAAGTGCCGCATGAAGGGCCAGCCCGTGTCCCAGTGATGACGGCATCTGGATCCCATATGGCCAACCATGAGATCTGAGGCCCAAACCCAATGACCTGAGAAACACTCTGGGCATGTGTGCGTGCACGCCCAAAATTCCAAAAGGAGATGGAGGAGAAGGGATTGCAGCATGACCATGCCCAGTAAGTGGGGGCTTTTTCACTTTTTCTCTCTCCTGAGAGTGTAGGCACCCTCTGGGGGGGATGCCATTTGAGAAAGGGGGGTTTATTTTTTTAAAGAATTACTTTATTTAACTTTGTTTACTTAATTTGACCAGAGTGGGACAGAGTGAAAGAGAGAGAGAGAGAGAGAAAGTGAGAAAGCAAGCCACCAGGTCTGGGAATCGAACTGTGGTAGGCCATGTGAGAGTCCAGCACCCTTAACCACCATGCCACCTGTCAGCCCCTAAAAGGGGTTTATTTTAGTTCACCCAAAGAGGGGGCATGGATAGAAAATAACTGGGGGGGAACACATGATGGAAAAAAAATGCAGACTAATAAATCATTGAGTTAAATCCTTTCTTGTGGTATCTGAAGGATATTCCAGAGTGGAAGCCAAAGAAAGAAGTATGACATAGGGGAAAGTCCCTTTAATGGGACACTCAGAGGCACCCGACTTCCTAAGACTCTCATGGAGAGAAAAGGATTGTCCAAAGCTTTGGCTATCCCAGTCCTGGCTTCTAGACTCTGTGCTTCTACTAATAATGAAGTGTTCCATGGAAGCAATCCAGTCCCTTGCTGTCGTGCAATTCCTGAAATGAAAGTTGGAAATATAGCTAATTCCCGAATCAGACATGTACCACCTTGCCCTTCCTTTTAAAATGTCTTGTGTTACAATTTTCTATTTTTATGACACTTCTTTCAGAGCTTTGTGAGAGCTTGCTGACTCCCAAATGTTTAATCATAGTACTCCATAATAATAGCAGCAGCTAACACCTGAAGGCCTCCTATGTGCTAGCCACATAGGAAGCTCTTTATTTGCCACTGCTATGTTCACAATGACTCTCTAAGTACTGTGACCAAGCCCATTTTCCAGATCAGAAAGCTGAGGCACAGAGTTTAAATAGTGTGCGTATGACTAGGACAATGAGACATGAAAAGTAGAGTTCTAGAGTCCAAGGCCTTGACCTCAGGTCTATCTGGCAGAGGTGGCTGCTCATGCCCCAACCCTTACCCACCCCAGATAAGGTTAGAAGTGCCATGACAGTGGAAGAAAATGCCAGGCAGTTGGCACATTCATTTTATGAAAACATACAGGAACAAAATAAGGGAAAATATAAGTTTAAAACAGACACACAAGGTGACATACCACAAACACAATATCCTACAATGCTAGAACCACAGGGAAAGGTCCTGAGTTGGCATCCCAGGGCCTCCCTGTACATGACAGGCACACACACATGCCAGGACCCAGGCTGGGTGAGGCTGAAGTGGATCATAGCACGAAGACACTTTAGAGGCCCCCTCTCTCTCTCTTATGGAAGAAATATATATATATAAACTTTAACACACACACAAAATAATTTTCATATGGTAAGAGCTGGTGTGAAAGCTTTTAGAAGAGTCCTCACCATTTCACAGCTTTATGTATGTGTTTTAAACTTATCATTCCCCATTATTTTACTTCCAAAAGTTTCCATGAAGTGTGTATGCCAACTGCCTGGCATTCTCCTCCGCTATCATAGACTTCCAGGCATAGTCCTCTAATCTTCTCAGGGGTGGGTAAGGTTGGGAACACAGAGAAACAGGAAAAGTAAACCCCACCAGAGCAGATGCCGTCCAGAACGCATTACTTTCATTGAAAATATACCGAATGTCATTCATTGTTTTTGTCGGGAATGAAATGTGTTTACCACCTTTTAACATAGCATACGAAATGGACTCATAAGAGGGTACTTAAATTAGTTGTGATGAGTGAAGTGAGGGAAAATCACAAAAATGCGTGTGAAAGTTCTTACGCCTCTGGGATGGCCAGCGGTGTGCTGTGAGGTATAGTGAAAACAAATCAAAACTTCAACTACTTTGTTCTCCAATTCTCCTTTTTTGAGTTAAGAAAAAAAAAAGTTAGAAGGAATAAGAAATGAATCATATACATTTTGTGTAGATCAAAGTGTAGTTACCCTTAAATCATTATTATAAGCAACCTCTACTCCAAAACAACTCAGTGCAAAATTGGAAATAACATTTCCTTCCATTTGCAACAGAAGAGACAAAGAATGAAATCATATTTCTGAAATCCCACCTTCACGTCTCGCTTTCATTCTTTAATCGCCTAGATCCCAATTTCCTCTTAACTATTCTCTAACTTCCCTTTGGCTTATAGACCCTCTCCCTGCCCACAGGAAACAAGGAATTGGTAAAAATTTCAAGACTGAATTATTTTTTCTCATTTATATTAAAAGATGAACCAAGAAATTGTGCAATAACTCATTTTTTTTGATTGCCAGAAGGCACATGCACTTGTGAGAGAAAGAGAGACACACAGGAAGAAAGTACCTGATGGGTGTGGTCAAGCCCCCATCCCATCGGGATTTTAGGCATGCATACACACATGCCAGCACGTTTTTCAGGCCACTGGGGTCAAGGTAAAAACTGCAGTTGGCCATGTGGGATCCAGCTCCCTTAACCACCATTGGGCCAGGCCTTCACCATAAATCTTTTTTTCCTTTTCTTTTTTTCTTTTTCTTTTTTTTTAAACTAGAGTAGTTTTTATTATTATTATATATTTTTTTTCACTATGACTTTATCTTGAGGACATAACTAAACCGTGTCAGCACCCTCCACCCCATCTTGAAGGGTTAGTACAGTGAGTGTTATAAAGCAGATAAGAACAGTTTGGAAGACTGGGGCCAATATTAACTGACAAGGAGCAACCTCCATTTAAGTTATCATAAAAATGTTTAAGTAAAAAAAGAGAAAGAAAGAAAGAAAAGGGGGTCACAGGGATTTGCGATTGAGCAAGATCCTCACATTTCATGGAATACATTTGATCTTGGCTAGAGGAGAACAAAAGGTAAACAGGCTACTATGATACAAAAACATTCACTACAGCACGCTGTGCACATCTGTGTCCAAGTCCGCCCCCATTCCCCAATGTTTCCAACCCAATTATCTCCCAGCTCGCTGGGACTGCCAACCAAGGAACACGCAGATCTTCTCTTTAATCCAGTCTTTGTTATATGGCTGGTATGTCCCTGTATCAGCTTGATACACAAGGCAGCTGAGGTCTGCAAGAGCATCAACAAATTGAAACAACTAATTGATAAGGCGTGTGACAGAGAGACTGTTGGGATTCATTCTCTTCAGATATTCTCCATACATATTTTACAAATACCTTCCATGCATCCATTCACGGATTCATAGCGTACCCCTTCTGGCCTCTCAGTAGACTGTACCAGCAAGATGGTGTAAGACACCATGCCAAACTCTATTTGCTACAGTTGAGGCTAATATGTCCCATACAAGCTTAGCCATGACACCACAGCCAGTCCCCCTCGCCATAAATCTTAATCAGGATATTCACACCCAGCAAATACAGATCACATCTACATTCGTAGAAAAGGCCACAGAGGTTTGCCTGATTACTTACATAGAATCACCAAAAATATTAATTTATAAGGCCCTTAAATTGTTTTCCTCAAAGTTAGCATAAAGAATCTCAGATGGACTTTCAGACACCTTTACTATTTGCTATACTAAGGCTTAGCTTCTTAACCACGCTAAAGAATTTCTCCCCACCAGATTTCACAAGCAGTACATATAATAAGCAAATTCCTCTGCTCTTGAGGTCCCTAAAATACCCCAAGCTTCTTGGCCTGTCCTAAAGTGACTTCCCTTACTTACTTGTAGAGTTAAGACTCTATAAGCCAGGTACCAGGCCAATGTTTCTGAGACAGTTTTGCAAGTACTGGTTCTCTAGTTCATCAAAAGTGTCTAGTCATATGTGATTAAATATCTTTTCCAAATGTGACATTCCAGGCAAGGCTTTAATTATATGACCAATTTTTCTAAGTAAAAGGAAGATAAAATTCATGTAGCACATTTGCTAATAACTATATTGATCTGAAAAGTCAGAATGCTCGATTATAGTTTCTGAATTCAAGCAGTGAGAAGGGGATTCAGTGAGAGTCCCTTTGCTCGATTTTTAAGAGCAAAGTCAACTAAATGGTGGGATTACAGACAGCTTAGAAAGAAGAGACTTCCTTACCTAGCCAGAAAACACAGCATTGAAATAACATCAAAAATATTTCCAATATGAGGGACCAGCAGTTAGCGTAATGGCTATGTCGCTGAACTCCCATGTAGTTGACCACAGTTCGAGTCCTGGACCCGGTGGCTTAAACTCACGCCCAGTGCATGTGCGTGCATGCCCAAGATCCTGAGAGGAGAATGGAGGAGAAGGGATTGCAGTGTGGCCATCCCTACTAGGGGTTGATTTCTCGCTTTCTGTCTTTCCACCTCTCTCTGTCTTCCTGGCGAGTGCATGCACCCTATAGCAAAACACCTCTCAAAAAAAAAAAAAAAAAAATTCAAATATGTAACTGCAAACATTCCTCCACTAGTTCCTTCAATCCTGTGAAATTATTAGGTAGTCAGGAAGTCATGCTGTATTTTTCTACCTTTCTATGCAAAAATACATCATGACTTTCCCAACAGTCCAATAATTCCTGTTCTGTGGGATCTGGATTAGCAGTTTTATGAAGCTTTCTGCTTCTCCACTACAGACCCAGTCTTCAGGGACAGACTGAAAGTCTTTGACTTTAAGTGGTACCAACAGAGCCAGTCATTTAAAGTACTTGGTATGGTTCTTTTCCATAGAGTTCTGAGACAGCCATAATTGGAAGACACAAACTCTGGCCTGTGGCTAATTGCAGAGCCCCAGGAAGGCATTACAGGAAAACAAAACCAATCTGTAGATGATAAAGACTTAGAATTGCTATCTTAAATTTATTAGTGATCACATTCAAAGTGAAAGGCCTGAGCAGAATTGATAACAATAACATAACTGACAAGGAAAAGGGATTGCAACATGGCCATGCCCCATCCGGTGCTTTGTCCCTCTCTCTCTGGCAAGTGCTTGTGCCCTCTGGCAAAGCGAGACAAAATACTAGCCAAGAAGATGCTAGTTTCATATTAAAGATGTAACATTGTGGCCAAGTTTTCAATAATGAATGAAATTACTTATAACCCTACTGTGCTGTTGGCTAACATCTTCAGACAAAGAATCTCCAGAACAACAACAACAACAAAGGACCACCAGAACTCTGCTAAATATGAGAAACCCTATCTGAATAATTTCATGTTAGTGTTTTCCTTGTGGCTCAAACATATTGAAAATGAGGGCATTCAAAACTTTCCAGGGATTTCCCATGAAGTACAAAATTCATAAATCATTGACATTTTACCTTCATAGCTATTTTTTAAGGTTTTTGCTGTAGGGCGTGTGTACTTGCTGGAGAGGAGAGTGATGCAGGGGTGCAGGGGGAGGTGGCCACGTCATAATTCTTTCTCCTCCATCCTCCTCCTGGGATCTTGGGCATGCTGGCACACATGGCCAGTGTGATTTTCAGGCCACCAGGTTCAGGACTCGAACCATAGTCGGCCATGTGGGAGTTCAGTGCCTTTACCACTCTACCATCTGCTGGCCCCTACCTACACAGTTTTAACAGGTTAACCTATTATATTAATACCACTTTACCTGTACAATTTAATAGATTCCATTTACTTGAAAAGCATAATCTTTTCCCTGTAGATTAATAAAATATAAAATTAAGCATTACTAGTAATTTTTAAAAATAAAAACAAAATCCAATATTTTAGCAATATGTTGAAAAATGTACACAAAGTGAAACTTAACACTTAAGTGAGCTATGCGTTAGAGCTCTTCTGAGCTGCCACTAGAGGGCACTACAAACAGGTTGCCAAATATCTCCCCAGGACCTTGTCTTTGCTGGTACCGAACACTTGTTTTACTGAATCTTAAACTGTTAGTAACAAAACCAAAAATATACATACCTTTGAGACTTGGTGAGTTTGTACCCTCATCTTGAGTTGCCATACAAGCTTCAAGGGTATTTTTTAGGGTTTTCTGCTGGGATGGAGGTGCAGAAAACATTTGAAAATCTCCTCGTGTGGAACTTGAGACCAGATTGTTCACTTCAGGCTTCATTTACTTTAGTAGCTGTTCAAATATTCTGTGATACAATAGCAAATTCGAGAATAATGCACATCTATGTACTTATTCTAAAGTTTTTCTTTTTCTTCTTTTCTTTTAAATTTGCCAAAGGGTATGTACCCTTGGGGGTTGGGAGGGCAGCAGAAGGGGTGAGAAAACACCCCCATGGTGAATGGTCATGCCACAATCCTTTCTCCTCTCTCTCCCTCCTTTCAGGATTTTGGGCACACACTCACTCCTCATGTGCCCAGCATGTTTTTCAAGCCGTTGGAGCTGGAACTTAAACCGAGCAGCTGGTCACGTGAGATCCAACCGCCTTAACCACCATGCCAGGCTGGCCCTATCTTTTTAAGGTTTAAAAAGTAGATGTTTGCTTCAGATATTTTAAAGAAATAAACGACATACAAATAGAACCTTTTTGGCTTTCTCCCAGTGTTTAACAGTTTAAGAATAAAACAATATTCTGAAATCAATGTGTCCTTCCCACTCTGTGCTTAATATAGTATGGGTAAGGAGATACCATTCATATCTATTCTATTGTTATATTCCAAAGGGATGCTACTCTTTCCTTCCATGTGGGTTGTTTTCTTTATTCCTACTACTGAGTTGGAAATTACGTGTCCTATTCTTTTAGGACAGGATACATATTACATTTAAGGACCTCGGAATCATAAATGTAATCTTCCCTATTCTTATTCCTCATGTTATTTATCATATCATTTTCTTTATACAAAATATTGTCCATCACGCATAAGTATTTTTCATATCTAAAAAAAACATTTATTATTACTTTTTAAAGATAGGGTCTCACTAGGTCAATATCCTCCTGCCTCAGCCTTCTGTGAAACTGGGAACACAGGCACGCACCACCACACCCAGCTTTTAGGGTGCCTAGGAATCAAACCCTCTCCTTCCATGTGGCCTTAGCCTGCTGAGTAGCATTTACCAGCACACTCTCCTGCAGTGAGGCCTTTTATCATATTTGTGAGTGCTGGACATGGGAAGAATATCCGCCTTCCTCAGCTCAGTTCATCATAGTGCTGAAAGTCCACATATAACTTTCCTTTTTATGTATTTGTTCTTTAATTCATCAGAAGGCACCTGTGCTTGCCAGAGACAGAGAGAGGGAAAGTGAGGAAGCACCCCCATGGGGAATGTCACACTGCATTCCCTTCTCCATTTTTCCTTCCTTTGGGAGTTTCGGGCATGTGTGCATATACACCCTGTGTTTTTTTTTAAGCTGCCGGGTCTAGGACTCGAACTGTATAGTTGGCCATGTGGAATCCAGTCGTCTTAATCACCACTATTGGCTGGTTCCACAAATAACTTTGTCTTTCCAATTCATCTGAACACCATTATCAGATCAATTTTTGCAAACCATGATTTCGTTTAATTATACTTTCTACCACACATGAACACTATACTACTTTCTAGCTCTAATGCACCTTTAATTTTTGGAACCCTATGATGAGTTTCTTTGTATTTTTTTCTGACTTCTCTGATTGTTTCCAATGTGAATCCTTTAATGACCCTTGTCACTGGTCTATAATCTGTGCTTATTTCTTTATCTGTGTTTAGTATACCTGTAGGCAATTCTTTATTTTCTTTCTCTCTACCCAGACCCTGTTTTTTGTTTTTTGTTTTTTTCCTCTCAAATCTACTTAAGGACCAATTTATGAGAAAGTCTTATGCTAACTACTTCATATCATCTTTATCTCTGGCTTTCTCTTTTAAGACTCTGTAAGTCTATCAGACAAATTAACATCCATCATACACTCCCTTAAGCCCTGGATTTCTTAAAAGAATATTCCCACTTGATTGAAAAACAAGATTTGTTGTTGATTGGTTCTTTCATTTAACCTACAGATGCAGTAACTATTTATTAACTTGAGTTCAACTTCAAAACACTTAGGCAATTAAATGCAAAGCATTGTGTCTCCTGTATAGAGAATGTGCTGGGCTAGCCTTATGAAAGATTTCCAGTGAAATCAGGACTCTCTCTCTTCCTTGTTGCATGTAACTATTACGGTCATTCAATTATCTAGTGAGAATGTATGTGAAAGTCTCTGTGCTACACACCAGAGGGGAGTGTAGAGACAGGACAGGAAAGCCTACCTACCCACTGGAGATCAGGCACAAGAGATGGTAGAGTCTGCACTCAAAGACTGAGTTTGAAACTCAGTTCAACTACCTACTGGCTTCTGTGACCTTGGTAAGTTCTTCCACATAGTTTGTTGTGCAAATAAAGGCCAATTGCCAACCTGCCCGAGCAGCAGCATTCACTGGGAAACACTGATGGAGATAGGAAAACAAGGTGTGTGAGTCTTGCAAGAGCACATAGCAATCTGATCATTCAGGACATGAGGCTTCAGAAGGGAGGCTACCCCACCCTTGGGTTATGAGGCTTTGGAGCAGCATGTTTAGGAAAGGTTTCGGGCTCCTCCTTGTCGTGATCCAGGCCTGGATTACTGGAGCAACATGATGGGCAGAGTTTTGCCTCCAGCCCCATTTCCAGCTCAGCGTTGATGGCTGAGGTTAGCACCAGCTGTTCTGTCTGCAAGATCTGGGAGCTGGAGTACAATGGCAGTGGCGGGATCCATCATTTCAAGCTCCATGCTCGTGAAGCCTCCGCCCCTCCCAAGGGAAGGATTCAGACTATCTGGGATTGAATCTCAGTTCAATCACTCTGGTAAGCCTTGTGCACAAGCTTTGCCTTTGGCTGTGCTTCAGGATTTAAGGCAATTAGTTCTGGTTGGTTTCCATGAAACTGTAGTAAGTCGGCACCTTTTTTCTGGAAGGTCAGCCTGTCCTGTCGGAGATCATTCCTAGGTCAGTTTATTCTTATCACTTTTCTTATCTGTAACATAGGGATGATAATAGTACCTACCCTCACAAGATTGGTATGAGTTTAAATAAAAGGGTGACTAGCATCGGTTAGATGCTCAGTAAGCACTAGTCCTTATAATACGTGCATGTCATTATAATACAAGTACCTTTCAGGTGATCATATCCTATGAGTCCAGAGTGAATCACTGACTAGAATTTCCAGAAACATTATCTACGTTTATTCATAATTGGCATCTTCTCAAATCTGACTATACAGAATCACATATCGTATTGCCAGCCTTCCTGTCTGCTTGTTCTGATGCTGGACCCGGAGACCTGCCCACAGCCTCCAAACTTCGCTTCTGCCAGCTTATCTGTTAACCAACCACCACCTGGCTGCTTCTTACTTATAGACTTCCCAGTTCTCCCAGAGACCTTAGCTCCACCCAAGTCTCTGCTACTGCTATTTGCCTGCCCGCTCTAGGATCTCCTATTAACCCTCGACTGAACCAGGTTGTGGGCTCAGCCATGTAATCGCATTTTATCCTTCGTCCTCTCTCCTTCTGAAGCTGTGTCCTTGACCTTCCCTTCTCCTTTCTGATGTCATCTCTGATGCTTTAAACAGGCTTAACTACCTGTTGGAATTTTTGGTTTTACTCTTTCAAGTCTCTCCATATTTTTAGATCTTACTTTGTGTATTTGTGTGTGTGTGTGTGTAACAGAACTAAACCATAATCTATTATGTGGGCTAGCTTGAAGTACGCAAGTGGTTCTCAAGGATGAGTAAGAATCCGTGCTATCAAGGAATCCATAGCTTACAGAAGAGATAAAATAAATTTCATAATATTCCTTTAGCATTCTTATAATGTCCATAGGATCTAGAATAATGTCTCCTCTATCACTTTTTTTTTTGGAGAGGTTTTTTTTCGCTATAGGGCGCGTGCGCTCGCCAGACAGACAGAGACAGAGACAGAAAGTGAGAAATCACCCCCCGGGGGGATGGTCACGCCGCAATCCCTTCTCCTCCATTCTCCTCTCGGGATCTTGGGCACGCACGCACATGCGGCCGGCGTGAGTTTTAAGTCACCGGGTCCGAGACGCAAACCACGGTCAACTACGTGGGAGTCCAGCGACATAGCCATTACGCTAACTGCTGGTTCCCCCTCCTCTATCGCTTTTGTTAATAATTTGTATTTTTCTTCTAGCCTGATTAGAAGTTTAATTATTAAATCTTTTGAAAGAGCCAGGTTTTGATTTTATTGGTTTTCTATATTGATTTCCTGTTTTCCATTCCATTGATTTCTGCTTCAGAAATATTTCCTGCTTATTTAGGATTTAAATTGCTCTTCCTTTCTCTAGTTTTCTAAGGAGGAAGCTTAAATGATCAGTTATAGATCCTTCTTTTCTAATATATGTATTCAAGGCTACAGATTTCCTTCTAGGCACTAATTTTATTGCATCTCACAAATTTTGATGAGTTGTGTTTTCATTTTCACTTATTCAAAACCTTTTTTTTTTTTAAATTTTGCTAAAGGGTGGATACACTCACCAGAGATAGAGTAGAAGTGAGAAAGCTCCCCTTCCAAGGGGAATGGCCATGCCATAATCCCTTCTCCATTCTCCTCTTGGGATTTTGGGCATGCACACACATATACCTAGCATGTTTTTAAGCTACCAGGTCCAGCACTTGAACTGCAGTCAGTCAATGGGATTTAGCTGCCTTAACTTATATACCACCTACTGGCTCCAGTTCAAAACATTTTTTAGGTTCTCTTAACATTTCTATTTTAACACATGTGTTATTTAAAAGTGTGTTTTTGAAGTGGGGTTGTTTGGCAATGTGGAGTGAGAAGTGTCTTCATGCTGCATAAGCATACAGTGAACACCCAGAAGGATGTTCAAACCCCCCAAAGCAGTAGCCAATGATACAGATCAGTGGAGAACATCACACAAAAATAAATAAAAATCCAGAGACCCAATTAGATTCATAGAATTAGAGGTTTCAAGAGCTCTTTGCAAGTCTGCTTAAATAAGTTCCATGGAAATCACATTTTTGCAAGGTTCTTTCCTCCTCCTAAGGGTGGGTCAAACAGATACAGGGAGTTGAAAAAAGACACAAGGCACCGAAGTCATGTTGTTAATTGGTTTAGTGGGAGTTCACAGAGCTCTTAGTGGGCTCACAAATCCCATTTCAGTGCTTAGAAGTGCTTCCTCCCTCTTGAAGCTAGTAGTACATGTGGTGAATGCTCACAGAGCAGCTTCCTCCCTCTAGCAGCTCATACTGCACAGAGCTGAGTTGAGATGAGCTTAGCCAAGCTGAGCCAAGACTAAGCCAAGCTACGGCCAAGCCAAGCCTAGGCCATCAGGGCTCACCAGCCTGAACCAATGCCGAGCAGAGCTGGGCTAGCTAGCAGGGCAGCACTGGCACACCAGGTGCCCCCTTCTCTTAACGGAGCGTCAGACAGTAGTAGCTCGTTGTCAAAACCAAACTGTCATACGTGCATGTTACATTCAGTGGCATAAAACAGCAAAGTCAAAATTGCATAACAAGCATGTAAGCGCAGCCACAGCTAATAACATAAGTTGTTTACCCTGTGGCCTTCTAACATGACAAGATAGGAGGTGAAGGAGCCAGACCAAACCATCCTGACTTCATTTTCAATGCAACAATCAATCAGTCAATAAAAATAAATTAAAACATAAAGGTGTGTCACTTAATCTCCAAGTATTTGTGAATTTTTAAGCGATCTTTCTGTTTTTGATTTTCAGTTTAATTTCCATGTGTTCTGAGAGCAAACATTGTATCATTTCTGTTCTTTCATATTTAAAGTGTGATTTATTGCCCACAACATGGTCTACCTCGTTGAATGTTCCATGTAAGCTTGAGAAGAAGGAGGAATCTCTTGTTGTTGGATGAAATAGTCTATAGATGTCAATTACACCCAGTCGATTGATGGTGGTATTGCTTTCAATCATGTCGTCACTGATTTTTTGTCTCTTTCTCCTTGCAGCTTTATCAATTTGCATCTCACTTATTTTCATGCTCTGTAGTAGACAAATATCCATTAAGGATTGCTGTCTTCTTAGAGTGATGTCTCCTTTATCATTAGTTAATGCTCCTCTTTATTCCAGATAATTGTCCTTACTCTGAGACAATATAATAAGGTGATACATTTCTTTGTAATAGAAGTGTATATAGTGTAGCCAGTAAATATGATTATCACTGAGAAAAAGGTATATGGGTCAAAATTCATTTTTTGACATTTGCCATATGCCACTTATCAGGTTTTGAAGAAGAGAGCTGAGGCTAGCAGGTAGCATGGTGGTTAAGGCACTGGTCTCCCTCATGGCTGACCATAGTTCAAGTTCTGGACCCAGTGGCCTGCTTTCTAGCTTTTGTTGTCTCGCTTGTGAGCACACGTGTTCTATAGAAAAAAATTTTTAAATAACAATAAATAAAATTAAATAATTTTTTAAAAGAGGTTTTTGCCTTAGGGTATGTGTGCTCGCTGGAGAAAGACAGAGACAGACAGTGAGAGGGAAAGTGAGAAATTAACCCCCCCCATCCCTTCTCCTTCATTTTCCTCTCAGGATCTTGGGCATACACGCACATGCACCCAGAGTGATTTTCAAGTCACCAGGTCCAGGATTGAACCATGGTCAGCTATATGGGAGTCCAGCAACGATTTGGGATGCCATCTGCTGGTCCCAAATAAGTAGTCCTTTTAAAAAAGGAGGTTGGGAGAGGGAGGGAGACCATTTCTTTAGGCGCAGTGCAATTGGAACTGAATATATAAAGCTGACAGCAGCAGGGCCAGCCCCGTAGTACAATAGTTACATGTTATGCACAGAAAGCCAAATCCCACGTGGCTGACCATGGTGAGAATCTAAGCCTCACTAGTTTGATAAACATGCCAGGTGCCAGGAACCAGCAGTTAGCGTAATGGCTATGTCGCTGGACTCCCACGTAGTCGACTGGGGTTCGCGTCCCGGACCGGTGGCTTAAACTCACGCCAGGCGCGTGTGCATGCGTGCCCAAGATCCCGAGAGGAGAATGGAGGAGAAGGGATTGCGGCGTGACCATCCCCTCTGAGGGGTGATTTCTCGCTGTCTGTCTGGTGAGCGCACGCACCCTATAGCGAAAACCTCTCAAAAAAAAAACCAAAAAACAAAAAACATGCCAGGTGCCTGCACATAGGTGCCCCAAATCCTGATGGGATGGAAAAACAGAGTAAAAAGGATTGTGGCATGACAACAGCCCCTTGTGGGGTACTTCCTTTTCTCTCTCTTTCTTGCATGAGGACATGTGCTCTCTAGTCATTAAGGAGAAAAAAAAAAAAACAACAGAGATTCAGAGAGAGAGAAAGCAAGCCACCAGGTCCAGGACTTGAACCACGGTCG
Source organism: Tupaia tana (assembly GCA_026018925.1). Classification (NCBI taxonomy): domain Eukaryota; kingdom Metazoa; phylum Chordata; class Mammalia; order Scandentia; family Tupaiidae; genus Tupaia; species Tupaia tana. The sequence continues at coordinate 43,254,541 of JAKSZU010000006.1, read as the reverse complement.
GCCATGTGGGAGTCCAGCACCTTAACCACCAAGCTACCTGCCGGCCCCAAGAAAATAAACCAAACCTGATAACAATAAAGAAAACCCTGCAGACCTGTTTCCATATTTGTTTTTCATGTATCTATTCTTTTTATCTCCATCTATTTATCTATCTTGCTGAACCCTTACAGAATGAGATATTATGACATTTCCTATCTTAATTCTACTCACATTTGAAAAATAAAAAGTGACATTTTCAGATACAACTACAACTCCATTATCATACCAGCTGATGAGCAACACTTATCTCCTGTACTCTAATATCCAGCTGTGCTTCATTCCCCCTTTACTTTCCACCTCCAGTTGCATGATCTACTTTTCTCTGAACCTTGCGAGGCTGATTCCTACAGACTTCCCCAGACAGGCTCCCAGTTGGGGTCAGGTAATGGGAGGTCCCTGCTCACAATGGAGAACAGCATAGACGGGACGGTGAGAGAGAAGCTGGGGTAGTTTTTCTCTGCTCCGCACTGCCAGGTGACTGATCTTGTACTGGGTTCCATCGGCCACTGCATCTGTCACGCAGCTCTCCGTCCGACAGCCCACCTGGAACAAGGCTCTCATAACTGCCTCCATGCTTGCTCCTTCAGGTCTAAGAGTGGTTGGAGATGGCTTTCCTGTCAAGCCCTGCGTACTTCAGTATTCTTGAGGATACTTTAGCTTTGCCCACACTTCTCAATGCTCTCTTTACTAAATACTTCATGATGAAGCTCTTGAGTTTGCTGTCTGTTTCCAGTGAGGACCCCACCTGCTATTTGAATAATCCATATTCAAACATTCACCATTAGCCCCCAAGTATTTTTTTTTATTTATTATTATTTCAACCAGAGAGAGAGAGAGAGGGAAAGTGAGAAAGCAAGCTTCCAGGTATAGGACTCAAACCATGGTTGGCCATGTGGGAGTCCAGCACCTTTCACCACCATACCACCTGCCAGCCCCGCCCCCAAGTATTTTTAAAGCTTTTGTAAAACCCAAAATTCTATCAAGGATCCTGTGTTGGATTTAGTTCTGCCTTTTTTGTCTCTGAATCTGGCACACTTTTGTATTTTCTTCTCATTGCCTTTTTTCTTTCTTGAGACCACATCAATTTTTCTTACAGAAATCTCACTTTTTCAATGTGTCTAATTATTTCTTCATAGTGTCATTTAATTCATTCTTCTCTGCTTTCTATTTCCTTTAACTTGAATCTAATTAAACCCTTATATCTAACTTCTATTTTCAAAGTTTATTTATTTCTTCTCTGAGAAAGACAGACAGAAAGACAGTTCCCCCAGTAGGGTCCTGATGCTGTGATCCACCCCAGTCTCAGCCAGCATGCATTTACCCAGTGTACTCAGGGAGGTCTCTGGACTCAAACCCAGAACCTTCCCATGTGGGTCAGCCATGCGGAGTGTCACATTTTACCCACTGCACCGTCAGGCCCCCGACATCCATTTTAAACATTGTTGACCAGAATACCAGTAATGCCATATAATTGATCAAGCATTATCTCAGGAGTCACATAGAATCATTAATAGTGAGACAATCAGATTGTAAGTTCAATTATAAAGAGATAATAGCCAAATGTCTCTATTGTGAAAGGTTCTCCCCACCTGCACTTACTATTATCAAATAAGTTGGTGGGGTGATACTTTGGTACTGTGTGAACATTTGATTCTCTGTAAACCATTTGGCTAATCGTTGGAGCATCCTTTATTGATCTTTGAGGAGAGCTACTATTTTATTATGTCTTGCACATTTATTACTTTCTATTATTACTTCCATATTTACTAAGGGTCCTTCTGTAAATAAGAGCTTTACTTTAATAGCAGGAGCTATTTATTTTTCCTGACTGAGTTTTCTATAGCAAAAGCCCAACAAGCCCTAAGTTTTGTCCCCTTTAATTTTTGACTTGGAAATTGAGCAATCAGTGTAATGCTTCCTCTCGTACAAAGTGTGTACTAGGTTTCATTAATAAAGTCCCAGAATTCTGTACAATTTTGAACTGGTTATTAGGGAAATGGAATCCTATACCTTCTCATAACCAGTATATTCAGCTCTGTCTGCCTCTTCTTACCTTCAATGATTGCTGCAAAAGTGTCCTGGACAGCCCTCGTCGCTCAAATAGTTCTAGCACTAACAGACACAGACCTCGGGTAGCATGAACTGTAAGACAAAACCATTATCAGTAGCTGGTAATTATACCACAATTAGATTTAGCATCTCATAGGAGCACTCGAAATGCACTCGAAAGGGCTATTATCTCTTTTCTGTGTTAGCTATTAGTCCCACACATCTTCGATCATGAGCCTTAAAGCTCTGCTCCATTGCTATGCTGCCTTCGCAGTGTGTGCACCAGAATGAGCCACTTTGCTCCCCTAAGTGCTTCTGTCTGGAAGAAATCATAGATTTTTAAGAGCTAAACATTGAGACTGCTGGATTCTGTTTGGATTTTTAGAAGCCATCATTTGGGAGCTGGTCATCTGGTGTTCTTACGTGCACCTCGAGATGTCGGTGTCACTCCCTACGTGTTGTCACATGTATTTGTTACAGGTAGCAGCAGCTATTCACCGAAAGTCCCAGCAGGAATACTCAACTGCAGTCGTGGTGGCCAGCCACATCTGTATGGCGGTGGGCTCTCCCTGAAGGTCTCATCTCTTAGTAGCTGGTCCTCAGTTACAAACACCCAAGCAGAGAGAACCAGTCAGAAACAAAAGGCGAATATGGCCACTCATTACTTAATATAGCCCCTCTCTAATAAGACTAACAATACTTTGCTAAAATTCTTTATTACAAGTTTTTTTTTAATTCTTCCATGAGAAAGAAAGAGAAAGGAGAGAAAGAGACTCCCTAATGGAGTCTTTCTGACATGACCTGCCCCCAACTTCAGCCAGCCCCAGACATCTAGGTATTTGAACTGGGGACCCTCCCACACGGGTTCAGTTGCATTACCTCAGTGTCACTGTCTGGCCCCATTAGCTGAAATTCTTAAAATCTACATGGTCATCACAAATAAATCTTCCCTCAATAGTTGATGAAATCTTTAAAGTCATCAAAAAAAAGAATGACTCACATATGCCTACTGCATCTAGGCTAGACGATGAACATCAACAACAAAAACAAAAATTGTGAGATGGTCTGCCCAGGTAGAGGATTATTTGCTCTCAGGTCCACTCTTTGTCCTCCTCCTATCTGACCCATATTGGGAGGTGTTCCCTACAAGCTATGATGCTCAGTGTATTCATTTTCTATTCCTGTATAGCAAATTACAATGCATTTAACAGTTTAAAATAATACCCATTTTTATCTCATAGTTCTGTAGTTTAGAAATCCGGGTTAGTGTAGCTGGTTCTTTGTCTAGGATTCCAAAAAGCCCAAGTCAGGGCATCAGCTGGGCTCTTACTTGAAGCTTGAGGGAAAAACCATTTCCTTGCTCATCCAGGTTGTTGGCAAAGTTAGTTCTTTGCAGCTGTAGGACTCAAGGGCCTTCTCCTTGCTGGCAGTCAGTGGGAGACCATGCCCTGCTCAGTCATTGACTGGGGCTGCCCCAACAATGTCACAACCTCAGCTCAAGGTTGAAGTGGACCATGATGAAGCCAGCTGCTCAATGCTGTTAGATAAGAATCCTCATAGCTGGGCAGCGAGTCCTATTTTGTAGAAGAATTGAAGCCAGGGATTGGTGAATGTGGCCCATGGGCCAAGTCTAGCCTGCTACTTGTTTTGGTATAGCCCTGCAAGCTTAAAATAGTATTCACATGGTTGCAGTGTTGTTTTGTCTGCCAGAGGACATTTGTACTCACCAGAGAAAGACAGAGGGGAAGGGAGAGAGAGAAAGTTGACTACACCCTCGGTGGGGTGTGGTCATGTTGCACTCCTTTCTCCTTCATTTCTCCATCCCATTGGGATTTTAGGCACACATGCGCACACACACACCATGCACGTCTTTCAAGCCATACGGGCTGGTCATGAAGGAACCAGCTCCCTTCATCACTATGCCACAGGGCTCGCCCTACATGGTTATACTTTAAAGGGTTTTGTGGGAGCAGCAGATGGTGTAGCAGTTATGTCACTGGACTCCCAAATGGCTGACCGTGGTTTGAGTCCCAGACCCGGTGGCTTAAAAATCGTACCAGGTCCACTTTGCGTAAATTCCCTAGATCCCAGCAGGAGAATGGAGGAGAGGGATTGCAACATGGCCATCACATCCCTAAGGAGTGATTTCTCACTTTTCGTCACATGTGCCTTAAGGCAAAAACCTCTAAAAAATATTTTCGGAAGTACGTACATAGTCAAGTACCTTGATTTTGTTGTTTAGCCCACACAGGCTGAAATATTTACGTATGGCCCTTTACAGAAAGAAAAAAAAAAAAAAAAAAGCAAACCCTGATTTTATGCAGAGCATCTTTATTTCTGTTCAACACTGGCAGGTCAGAAGGAAGCCTTGGAGGGGACCCAGATAGCTGAGAAGAAGAGACAGGACATACCCTGAGTAGAAAAGAAACAAAATCCAAGAACAGGACAGCAAGACAGGTATAAAAATGAGACTGGGGCCAACAGATGGCATGATGGTTAAGGTGCTGGATCTCACATCACCAACTCCACATTCAAGTCTTGGACCCAGTGACTTGAAAGTCACATCGGGTCCTCGTTTCAGCTGGAATCATGGAGGGCATTGAAGAGAAGGAAAAGAAGGTTGACGCTGTGGCAGAACCCTTAAGAAAAACTGAAGGAATTGTTCAGAGCTGAAAGTCAAGTGCCTGAGGAAAAAAAAATTGGGTCAAAAGATACTTTGCAAAAAAAAAAAAAAAAAAAAAAAAAAAAAAAAAGATATTTGCAAGACACAGAGGAAGCTTATCTATGAAAAAAGCTAAGCACTATATTAAGGTATATAGGTAGATGTACAGAACTGAAATTCACATAGCTAGAATGGGGAGAAAAGCAAGCAACTTCTATGCACCTGCAGAACCCAAATGGGTGTTTGTCATCAGGATCAAAGGTATTAGTGGAGTGAGCCAAATAGTGTTGCGACTTCTTCGTCTTCTCCAGATCTTCAATGACACCTTCATTAAGCTCAACATGGCTTCGATTAACATGCTGAAGATTGTGGAACCTATATTGCATGGAGGTACCCAAACCTGAATTCAGTAAAATCTATAAACATAGTTATGACAAAATCAAGAAGCAGGTAACTCTTTGCTCAATCTGTTGGTAAATTTGGCATCATCTGCATGGAGGATTTGATGAAATATATACCGTTGGAAAATGCTTCAAGGAAAAAAATAACTTCCTGTGGCCCTTCAAATCAACCTTTTTCTCTACTAGGTGAATGAAGAAAAAGACCACCTATTTTGTAGAAGTGGGATGCTGGCAACAAGGAAGGCCAGGTCAACAGACTTATTAGAAGGATGAACTAAGGTATCCACCACGACTATTTTTGTCATCTGGTCAGGTAATAAACAGCAGTTGTTTAATTTTTAAGAACTTAATAAAAGAAAGTTACATTGGGCTTGGACATGTGTGTGCCCAAAATCCAGAGAAGAGAATGAAGGAGAAGGTATTACAATGTGGCCAACCCCCTGAGGGGGTGATTTCACACTTCCTCTTTCTCTCTCTGCCTCTCTCTGGTGAGTCACTCACCCTGTAGCAAAACTAAAAAAATAAATAAATAATAAGAAAAGAAAGACTGGGCCCAGCCTGGTGGTGGAGAGCAGCTGAACTCCAGTGCTTGAAGCCCCATTAGTGCCCACAACAAGTTCAGATGCCTCTAGTTAACTTTGAACACACCAGGCATGGACACTCAAGACCTGCCAAGCTAGAGAGCTGGGGGGAGGGGATTATGGAGTACTGAGACCCTGAAGAGAATGCTTGTGTTTCTCCTTTTCTTACTGTCGCTTATGTGTTCACGCACGTGCTATCATGAATAAAAATAAACTTAAAAGAATAGAAAAATAGTTGTTTAAAACTCCCCGAAATTGAATATAATTTTTTAAAGTCCCTGCTAATTCATTCTAATAAAAATGCTCTTGCTTTAATTTGCATATCATTTGGTTACTAATAAAGTTGGATCTCTTTTCATATGTTAATTTGTAGAATTGCAAATAAACACCGCAAATACGAACAGATTTCTGAACCAAAGACAGAGACAAGATAGTTAATATCCATAAAGCTAAAATAATCTACAAAATGAAAAATATACTAATGTACCGACCCCCAAAATGAGCAAAGGTTCCCACTTTTAAATTTGTTAATATTCAAAAAGAAAAACAAATTTTGAAGCATAACTTTTGAGTCTAAGACTTCATAGCTGGGCATTTGGAATCACCCACAGTAATTTCCTTATACTTATTATGAGTTCATTTGTCTCTTGATATGGCTGAACTGGTTAGTGGTATACCCCAGAAGACTCCTGTTATAAAAGTAGCATAAAAACAAACAAACAAACAAAAACGTTTCTCCAAAGAAAATGGAGTCACAAATATCATGTTTTAGATTTGCAGTAAGGATATTGTCTCTTAAAGGATTTGCAATAAAAAAGCTGTATAAGTATTAGTGCATAGCCGAGGCATTGAAATGTCGCCAAGAAAAACCTATGCCTAATTGCATCCTGTTTTTGTTCAAGAATGAAATCCCTTTTGATGCCCAAACTATGATCTTTAAATACCATTCTCCACAAGAAGAAACTTTACAGAAACCATTGATGTGGAGTCCACTTCAGGATATTTACAAAATGATTCAGACATGTTTTTGTGCCAGAAAAGAAGGAAACTATTAAATTCTATGGAGATCATGTCAAAAGTATACAAGAGCTGAGATGAAAGATTTCTGCTGGCAAAGTTGGAATAATTTGAGCAAAAATGACACCAGCGCTTCAGACAAATATATAAAAATTCAGTAATCTATAATAATACTATGGAAACTCTTTGGTCACCATCTGAGTCTGCTAAGTCACCAACTCTTTACCCTCAAAATGACAGAAGAATCAAGCCTGATAGAACACTGCTTAAAATGCTGGAGCCAGAATTTAGATCCCAGGTCAACTGGTGATCCTGGCTGACTAGAGACTGGGGTTGGGGAGGGACTCCAGCATGATGAGATCCCGTTTAGGTATCTGTCTCTTTCTCTCTCACCTCTCTCAAGAAGTAAAATAAGTAATTTTTAAAAAGTAAGACTTTACTATCCTGAACAATCTGTGCTTCAGCTTATCCAAAAACTTGATGAGGAGACATTCACAGAATTCCAACTAACAAATATAGATGGCATGATAAAGTTTAGAGAGTCATCACTTTTTAATGTCAATAAAATAAAAACTCTAAGAAATATTCAAGGGCTGCTAAATGTTTATAATGGAGGTACCTAGCTCCTACCTCTTAATACACTGATAAATCTCAACATCACTAAAAAGTAGGGAGACCTTGACATTGTACTTCAAGATATGATGACATAGGAACTATAAAGCTTTACTCATAAAATATTGTGATTAATAAGATCAATTCTGAACGTAAATCAAGTTTTGAGCTCTAAAAATCAGTTTATAGGAAATATGGTGAATAGAGAAAGTATTTAAGCACAATTATGAGGAAAAAACTCTGCCAAATTTCAAATATAGAATACTTGAAGGTATAAAGGACAATCAATTGTATTAAAAAGGGGTGAGGATGACCAGAAAGGCATGGAATTAAAGATCTAACAGATATTACATCCAAATGTAATCTTTGGACCTTATTTGGATCGTTATTTGAACAAACCAGCTATAAAGAGCATTTAAGACTCTCACAAAATTCTAGCATGGACTGGTTATTAGATGAAATCAAGATACCACTGTTAATATTGTTAGGTAGGACCATGACATAATGAATGTGTGGGGGCAAAAACCGTCCTTATCAGAGAGAAATGTTTCAACAAGTCTTGACTTCCCTCATGACCAATGAAGCCTCTTTAAAACACAGAAGGAAAAAAAAGTAACAGCACAGGCTTCAAAACAGAATGGTCCAATCTGCAATGGACCATTTATTTCTTCTCATGCAATGTACCTTATGTGATGAGCAACTTCTGGGGTGAAGACCCTGATCCAGAAGTTGTGTAATTGAATACAGCATTTTTACCAATACAAAGTTGAGGTGATCAGGCTAAGCTTTCTTATAGTTAGAGAGAAAGGCTTAGAAATATATGAAGACTTTAGGGAAAAGTCTATGTCAATGAATTTCAAGTTTTGAATTTGTAAAGAACAAACAACTTTACTGAAGATTGAGAGATTGCAACCCCAAAAGCATAAATTCAGACAGAACCAAGGGTCCAATGAGTTGAGCAAAAGAGGTTGGTTTTATTGACAAAGAGCTGAAGAAAGAAAAAGTATAAAAAACTGTTTAGTCATTTCAAGGTTACTTTCTTATTACACTCACCCAGTAGTCTCATATTTTTAGGAAAAAACTGATGTTTTGGTAGTTCTCTGCCTCTTTAAAGTTTTAGTTTGATGAGGTGGAACTTTAGAGTGAGTGACTGAATTTTGGTCTGGTCTGTTGGGACCTAGCACAGGAGCTCAGCTCCAACAATGGTCTCCTGCTTAACACCTGTGTGTCTACACAATGAAGACTTTCAATGAAATAGCGGTCTCTGAAAACAGTAAATCTTCCATTACATTAAACTGATGAGGCTGTGAATGCAGATGAAGGTACTTTGAAGACACATCCCTGTATATTCAGACACTGGATCTGACTCCTAATATCGGTGTTGTACTCTCTACTGGCAACGGATGCTCAAGGGATCTGCAATAAGTCTGAGATCGAGGGCATCAGACATTCAGATATGCTAGTACTTTTGAGTTGTTATTGGGATTTTTATTTCTGAGTGAAAAAAATCATTTTCTCTATTCTTCTGTCACAATGTAGATTACTTCTATATCCCAAACTGTAGAAATTTCTCACCGCCAGCAAACAAGCAATCGGTTCTGCAGTGGACACCAGTTGGGTGTCCTCTAATTCAATTCGGACATCATCTACCTGGAGATTGAGAACTTAGGCCCCAAGACTGCCCCACACTTCAGCCACCAATCCTAAGTCTGGAGTTCCAGAACTTCCGACTCACTGGCTACTAGTTGGGGTTCTCATGGCTCCCTCCCCTCCTCTGGCTCATAATTTGCTAGAGCAGCTCATAGAACTCAGGGAAATGCTTATTTACAGTTACAAGTTTATTATAAAGGTTATTCCACAGATGAAGAGATGCCTAGGGCGAGGCATGTGGGAAAGGGGGTTGTGTTTCCATGCTGTCTCTGGGCACGCCACCATCCAGGAACTGCCATGTGTTCAGCTATTCAGAAGCTCTCTAGATTGCATGCTCTGTGTTTTTTATGGAGAATTCAATGCATGGCATGATCGAAACATCGACAATCCTGTAGAAATGTGATTGAACAAAAGGGTGTGATCTAGTACTATCAGGCAGAGTGGAGAAACCCAGCAAACCCTATCTGTTCAGATTCTTCCTGGTCCCTCTGTGCAGCCTTCCTTCTTCCTGGGCATAGGGCAAGACCCCTCTGGAATGAGGGTCTTAATTTCTTCATGATACATGGTCTGCCTTGGGGAGCTTTAGGAACCAAGGGCAAATGGCCAAATGGTTATGAGCCAGGAACCATGGAGGAAAACTAAAAACACATATTTCATAATATTACAATTTCCTAATTATAAAGTGTTATTACATCAACCCCATTTCTCCCACAAGCCCTATTATTTTTAGTTCATTATTTGCTAACCTCCAGGGTTATTTTTTTAAATACTATGTCATAGCAAAAATAACTATATACTGAAGTTGAAATTTTGACTACTACTAGAAATCTGTTGGTGAACAAATCACTAAACTTCTCTGGACTATCTAGCTTTTAACAATTTGACAAATAGTGGCCCAGCCATGGTGGTGCAGTAGTAGCTAAATGCTCTGCAATGGAAGAAACTGTATGGAAGATCAGGATTTGACTCTCAGCTCAACCCTTACGTGCTGGGTAAGTGAGTGCTTGTCTGTGACCCTGGTAGACTGAAAAGACTGGGGAGTGAGATTGGGGCATGACACCTTGGAGAATACTTGTCTTTCTTTCTAATGAAAAAAAGAAACTTTTTAAAAACAGACAAATGAGAATACCGCCTACCTCAAAGGATCATTAATGCTGTGTAAATGAAGTACGCAATACATTGCTTAGCAGGTAGGAGAGACTGAGTAAATAGTGGCTATTATATCCATGGACACGTTCTAATTCTCTACCTACTGTTGCTGAGTGAGGCAGCTAAAAAGGATCCAGGACAACCAGTCTACAGATACTTGGTGGGAACACTCAGTGACTTACCCTACTCTTCCTTTTCCTTCTTTGCCAAACCACATAAACACATCTTTCATTGCTCCCACCTCTGGTCTGCAGGTTTAACCCATGAGGATCCATACCCTGAACTATCATACTGAGTTTAAGAGTCAAACTGAGCTATGATCAGTATGATCATAAGTTCCTACTTCCTACCATGGTAATGTAGGTTAATATCTGGTATGTGAAGTAGATTTGGGAGCTTACTAGTGGGTTTTCCAGAAACTGCCAGTTTGTGGCAACCAGGGCCTAGAAAATTCCCTCAGAGGATCTTCTACTTAAGAGTCCAGGACTTCTCTAGAGTAGGTCCCATCACCTAGGTGCCTTCCTCCTTGCTTCTGGCCACAAAACTTTGGTCAAACGGAATTCCAAGAGGGAATCCCACCATAGCAGATTCCTTTGTCTCAGAGGATACAGGTAGAAAGGAAACTGGTAAGAAACTCTGAGAGCCCAATAGTCTCAGTCCAGTAGGGCTGTCCCATGTACATATAAACAGACTGGAGGAGAGTTTAAAAACACAAGGGCTAGTCTGAGTAAGGTGGTTAAGGTGGCTGGGTCCCACATGCCTGACTGTGTGGTTTGAGTCTCAAACCCGGTGCCTTGAAAAAACACACCCATTGTATACACCTATATGATCAGAATTCCAAAAGGAGAAATGAAGGAGAAGGTATTGTGACATGACCATGCCCCATGGGGGTGGTATCTTGTTTTCTCTGTCTCTCTCTCTGGGGAGGACATATACCCTCTAGCTAAAAGTTAAAAAAAAAAAAAAAAAAGGAAGGAAGGAAGGAAGGAAGGGAGGGAGGGAGGAAGGGAGGGAGAGAGGGAGGAAACCACAGCCCTGAAAAGAAGAGCTTTGGCCAGTTCCTTCTGGGGGCTCTCCTAGGGCTCGAGGATAAAGTGCTGGGTACCTGGCCATGAGCCCTCCCTATACGACTCCTTTGATTCGGACCCTTCCTTTCTTCCCTAGCTGCCCAAGATCTGGCCATCCCACACAGCCTTTTCTGACTGACCTAGGGCTTTCTCAACCTGGAGGCAGTACCAGATTTTGTTGAGGTCTTCGGTAGAGTAATAGTGGAATTTGGAAAGAAGAACAAGAGAAGCAGAAAAGTGGGTGAAGAAAGTAGGAGACAGAAAATAAAGCTGTGAGTGCGGCTCCAGTAGAAAGAGATAGCAAAGAACTCATCTCTGTCTGGGATGTCACATGCTGTCATTACCATCATCTAGTTACTTCTTGACTTTAAAACCATCTGGAAGGACTTAGGAAAGAATTGCAAAATGATCTCGGGAAAGGATCCACAGTCCTATTGTGGAAGCTTGACTGTTAGAGACTTTTACTTCCCATCAAAATGCATGAACTCTGAGGGTGAAAGTTTTCTGAGCACCAAAAGATCTTTAGGGTGGTTCAGGTTTGTGACCTGCCTCATCTGTTGATATTTTCCCAAGTGCAATCGATCATCTGGACATTTCCAGATAATAAATGAAGGGGCATCCACTGTTGCTTGTTTGCCATGCAGAAGTGACTGCTGCCTACACAAGGCTTGCTTCCCAGACAGTGTAACATAACCATGGAATGTACCAGCAAAGCAGACAGATCCCCAATTGTTTTTTATAAAGTGCTTCCAGACTTGAATCCTCAGTCTTGCTCACAAATAGTCTGAGAACAAGCTTTTACATGTTTTAGAAAGAAAGGCTCTAAAAACACAAGAGTAGCTTTTTTGTTTTGTTTTGTTTTTTAAATAAGGGGAGGGGCAGCGAAAAACATATCCAGTTGTTTGGACAAATTAGCTCTAGTTATAAAAACAAATGTGAAGGCCAGCAGAGGGTATGTATAGTGGTTAAGGCACTGGATTCCACATGACTGACCATGGTCCAAGTCCCGGACCCAGTGGCATGAAAAATAAGCAGGGCGCATGTGAGTGCAAGCCTAGAGTCCCAAGAGGAGAATAGAGAAGAAGAGATTGAAACCTGGATATCACCCTGGAAGGGCGATTTTTCACTTTCCCTCTTTCTGTGTTTCTTTCTGTCTCTCTTGGACAAACACACACTCTGTGACAAAAATCTACACACACACACACACGTGAAACACATATTAACTTGAGGGTGAAAGGCAACTGTGAGAGAAGATGATGAATTATGATTACTATGTATGGCTTTGTGGAAGGAGAATGTAAGAGATGTAAGAGTTTGGGTCATTTTTAGATTCTTTGGTTTTCACTACTATTCTCAAAAACAAGAGGCAAAATAGAGTGTAAAATGTACACAATAGCTTAGAAAAACAGATAACAGATAGGCAAATAGCAGTTATGAGTGACACTTTCTATCTTGAATGTCTAACCATCTGGGTGTTTAAAGATTCCTTAACAAAAACAAAACATTAAAAGAATGATCACTAGCTTACTAGAATCTTCTTTCAAAAAAATAAAGGGGACTGAATAAGAGATTATTGCTTAGAAATCTGGATAAATTCCAAGAATACTCATATTGCTAAAGTGAAAGCCAGTCCAATTTTAGAGTGTTATGAAACACTTAACTGGAGCTGTTTCTAAATTAAATACAAGAAAAATTTCAAATTGATTTTGTTGATTTAGAATTGTCTAAAATAATGGAAAAGTGTAGACAACACTATTAGGAATAATGCCAAATGTTAAGTTTTCACTTCTATTTAAAAGATTACATAGGAATGTTTATCAGCAAGTCTTGAAGATGCCACCCAAAGGAAAAAGTGGTTTTGTAAAGGGGTAAAGGGGGAGTATGCTGACAGGGCTGACAAGAAGGTGCAGAGTCCCAAAGGTGGAAGCAATGCAATAAAGGTCAGACACATTCTATGTGTAAAATACGACAAAATTATGGAAGTCATGGAAAAGTTGAAGCCTGGAATGAGATTCAATGAAGTGGCCACACAATAAGTGAAGATAAAGCCAGGCAATGGGGTGACTTGGGTTGGATAACTGTAGGGTCCATGGTGGGACCATTTCAAGAAGCAGCATTTGCCTTGCCGGTCAGAGGGATGGATACACCCATTTTTACAGACTCACCAGTTAAGACAGAATTTGAATATCATATTGTCATGGTTGAAGGGAGAAAATAAAATCATATGAAAGACTGAAAAAAAAAGATTATTACAAAATCCCAAGAGAAAAATGAAGGAGAAGGGATTATGGCACGGCCATCAACCTTAGGAAATGATTTCTCACTTTCCTTCTCTCTTTCTGTCTCTCCAGTGAGTGCACATGCCCTATAGCAAACTTTAAAATAAAAGAAAGATTATATTGAAGGGAAAAAGAAGCCTTTGTTCCTTTATACATAAAGGACATGGTCTGAAAATAGACATCAACCATCGATTCAAGCAAGTTTTCAAATTGTTCTTTTGTAGGATCTTACAGTATGTGATAAGTATGATGAATGCATTGGAGGTGTCCATTAATTACCTATAGCTACATTTTAAAATTATCCCCAAATTTAACAGCTTAAAATGACATCTATTATCTCATACCATTTCCAGTGTCAGGAATCCAGACATAGTTTCATTGAATAATTCTGACTTGTGAGATTATTGTCAAGCTGTCTGTTGGGGCTGAAGTTGTCTGAAGGCTTGACTGGGGCTGGAGAATTTGCACCTGAGCCTATTCATGTTGTCCAAAGGTCTCAGTTCCTTGTCCCTCAAGATTCTCACTAGAGCTTCCCTTACAGTGAGTAATGAGAGATGGAAGCTGTAATGTCCTTTATGACCTAATCTTGGAGGTGACATACCATCACTTCTACCATATCGTGTTTGTCATGCAGATTAATTCTGGCCCTGTATGGGAGAGGGTCTACCCAAGAGTGGGAATACCAGGAGGAAATCATCTTGGAGGCTGGCTGCCAATGAATCATGTCCCCCTCACATATGAAATGCATTAACTCCCTCCTAACACTTGCAGAATTCTCATGTTGTTATAGCATCAGACCAAAGTCCAGCATCTTGTTATTTCAAGTGAGTCCAGGTACATATATGACCCCTTGGGTACAGCTTTTTTTTTTTTTTTTTTTTTTGAGAGGTTTTTGCTATAGGGCATGTGCGCTCACCAGACAGAGAGAGACATAGAGATAGAAAGCGAGAAATCACCCCCCCAGGGGGGATGGTCATGCCACAATCCCTTCTCCTCCATTCTCCTCTCGGGATCTTCGGCACACACGCACACGCGCCCGGCATGAGTTTTAAGCCACCGGGTCCGGGACGTGAACCGCGGTCGACTACGTGGGAGTCCAGCGACATAGCCATTATGCTAACTGCTGGTTCCCGGGTACAGCTTCTTAAGTACTGTTCCTTGAATACAGTTGCTCTCAATCTAAAACTATGAACCAAAGAGACAGCACATGCACCCAATAGACAATGGTGAAACAGGAATACAATAAACACCATAAATATTATTGAAAAGGGGGAGAAACTGGAGTCTCTATAGCAGCTCTGAAAACTAGGCAGGCCAAAGTTGGAAGTGCTTTAGGATTCATTCCCATTCCTATCCAGGAGTTATTTTCCACAGCTCTTGGCTACACTTTTATAGTCATCCTTTCTTTTTCATAAAAGTTAGCATGTATATATGTAGTTAAATTTTTTCTCAATCTACAGTAGAATGGGATTGGAGAGGGTACAAAGGCCCATTTTATTTTATACTTTCTCTGTCTTTTTGAGTTCTAGTTGGCAATATTTCTGACATACTTCTTTAAAATTTTTTCATAAATCTCCTATGGACTTAAATCCATTTTATTAACTAAAAGTCACACAAATCTCTTTGAGATAATCACTTATTCATTTTGTGATTCTGCTAAGGCTAATGCTTCTTAGAATTCAGAAGGAGAGAGAGAAATCACACCCTGGGGGATGGCCATGCTGCAATCCCTTCTCCTCCATTTTCCTGTCAGGATTTTGGGCATGTATGCACATATGGCTGGCATGATTTTCAAGCTACCAGGTCCGGGACTCAAACCATAGTTGGTCATGTGGGAGTCCAATACCCTATCTACTGCACCACTTAAAGTTCTATTTTTGAGAGGATCCGTGGTCACATCCTTAAAAACTTGTAGGATCTTTTGTGTAATTAAGCTGGTACTCTGAGGCACCAATGTTTGATATTTCTGAAGTCTTAACAAAGAAGTTTTATAGTCATACCCTTATCTTCATCTTTAGACCGTGTTCTCATAGTGGTACCCTAGGTTTGCCTTTTGCCCTGAAGCTATCTCAGCATTTTAAAATTGTGCACCATCTGAATCTGGGATTCCATAAATCTTTACCATTAGCAAGTCCTGGCTTCTTCCATTTAACAGTTCTTCCTTTAGCTTCTCTCTCTCCTATCACATTTCATTATAACGGTCTAGAACACCAGTGGCACCTTCAACACTCGGGTTAGAAGTTTCCTTTGCTAGATCACCCAGTTCATTAGGTAGATTTTCTACCTTCCACATTACCGCAGACCACAATATATCTGTTTTCTGCCACTACATAGGAAGGGTTCCCTGTCCTGTTTTCAACAAGATTTTTCTCCCTTTTTTATTTTTTTAAGACAAAATAAAAACTTCAACAAGCAATCTGGTCAAAGTCCAAAATTTCTACTAACAGTCTTTTCAAAGCTATTGAGGCTATCCCCCCTATGCTCCTTAATTTTCTTCCAGCTACCTCCACTATCTAGCTCTATAGCTGTGTCTACATTCAAGGTATTCATTATGTTAGCAGCCCACTTCCAGGTACTACATCCTCTATTCATTACCTAGTCCAGTATAACAGATCCCAAAATTATGTGGCTTAAAAAAACAAACATGTATTATCTCACACAGATTTTGAGGACCAGGCGTCCAGAAACAGCTTTGCTGGTGTGTTTGGGCTGAGTTTCAGGAAAGGCTGCAGTCTGCTGTCAGGGCAGCAACCTTCTGAAGGCTTGACAGGGCTGAAGGGCATTTCCGGTCTTACCTATATGGCTCTTAGTACATGGGCCTCACATAGGACTGCTCATTACCAGGCAACTGGCCAGCTGCAGACTGTGTAATACATGAGGGACGGAGGGAAGAAAGAAGGGAGAGATGGAGAGAGGGAGAGAAAGGGAGAGGGAGAGAGGGAGATACTACTGGATCTTTTTATAACCATATTTTAGAAGTGACATGCAGGGAACCAGCAGTTAGCGTAATGGCTATGTCGCTGGACTCCCACGTAGTCGACCGCGGTTCGCGTCTCGGACCCGGTGGCTTACAACTCACGCCGGGCGCGTGTGCGTGCGTGCCCAAGATCCCGAGAGGAGAATGGAGGAGAAGGGATTGTGGCGTGACCATCCCCCCTGGGGGGTGATTTCTCGCTTTCTGTCTCTATGTCTCTCTCTGTCTGTCTGGCGAGCGCACGCGCCCTATAGTGAAAAAAACCTCTCCAAAAAAAAAAAAAAAAAAAAAAAAAAGAAGTGACATGCAGTCACTTCTGACATATTGCACATACACCTACTCTGGAACAATGTGGCAGGATGTGAATACCCAAAGTTGGAATTACTGGGGCTAATTTTGGAGGCTATCACAGGCTATAAAATGGAAAAAACAAACAAAAAACTTTTCCCCCTCTTCCCAGAATCAACTGTAAAATAGATACTATGCAAGAATTAAACAGACATGTCAAAATATTGGCTTGATTACTGACAGGAGATAAACTGTAGGAGTGGCTTAGACATGTGACCACATGAGCTTCAGTACTCGACTCCAGAATTAGATTCACCCACCCAGCTACAGGAAGAACAAGACAACTTTTTGCCTGTCCCAGTTCAGCTTATCACATAGAAGACAAAACAAGAAAAGCACTTTTTCTGTGGCTAAAAGAAATCTGAGATAGTAAAAAGAAGCACATGTAATCAGAGTGAGGGGTGGAAAAAGATAGCAGTGTTTCTCTAACTGTACTACTTCCTTTCAGACTGGACAGGAAATGGAGGCAGCTACCATGCTTTCTCTGTAGACTCAGCTCACAGTGGCTGAGAGCACATTTGTAAATGTCCCATGGGCGATACATCTAACAAAAATATGTTTTGCTCCTTCTCTGTCAGATCAGAGAAAGTCACTTTTCAAACTTCAGCATGCTGTTTGCTAGGCCTCAACCCTGGATGATTTGCATTTTTTGTTTTAGAACTTGCCAGATAATGCTGATATCGCTGGTCTGAGAATGGCATTTTGAGAACCACTGGTTCAACACTGGCCATGTACTAGAATACACTGGTGCTATGTACACGTCCCATTTTTCATTTATAGTCTCGTTAGTTTTCATAACAGTATAAATTGTATTAACCCTTTTCCTACATTTGACACACAAGGGGACCAAGATTTACAAGTGAAGTCGTTCCACTAGCCAATACAATACAAAGCCAGTGTTCAAACCCTGGTCTGTTTTCCAAGCCTTTTCTTTCCCGTCACCAGGTTGCCATCAAATACTAACAAGTGAATCTTGGGGGAATAAGGGCAGAGCCTGAGACTAAACAATTTCCTGGAATTGTTCTCTACTAATTCTACTTCATCTTCTTGGTCTGTAGCCTCAAGCACAATATGCCCCATTTTCACCTGTCAAAATTAATTGTACAATGCACGATTTATTCAGTTTGGTCTTTATGTCCATGCAGGTTGGAGGTAGGTAAATATGTTTACCTTTAAGGGAAAAGATTAAGAATGCCAATTCACAATATGCTAGCATTCTAAAAATTTCATTAAAAAGTTAGAAAATGCCCAGCACTGCAAATCTGCCTGTTTTACCTCCAGGTTCACTCCTTACCTTGTCTTCCCTTCTTACACTCAGGAGGTGGACCCGTGTGAACTGTATCGACAGGCTGCTGTGTCCTCTGGATCTCTAGTGGGGTCATTCTTCCCAGTACTGAGCAGAAAGGAGATTTTCCCAATTCCCTTCACATAGGGTCACCTCAAACTTATTGCCATCTTCTACAAAGGACAGAGTCCTTGGGACCAGCAGTTAGTGTAATGGCTATGTCGCTGGACTCCCACATAGTCTACCGCGGTTCGAGTCCCGGACCCGGTGGCTTAAACTCACGTCGGGCGTGTGTGCGTGCGTGCCCAAGATCCCGAGAGGAGAATGGAGGAGAAGGGATTGCGGCGTGGCCATCCCCCCTGGGGGGGTGATTTCTCGCTTTCTGTGTCTCTGTCTCTCTCTGTCTGTCTGGCGAGCGCACGTGCCCTATAGCAAAAACCTCTCAAAATAAAAAAAAATTAAAAAAAAAAAGGACAGAGTCCTCTAATCTTCTAGGTTTTAGAAACTCCTCTCTGTTCCTCCAGGCCTAGGGGCAGTAATAGTCTCAGAGTCCTTCATTATCCCTACAGTTTCCTTCACTTTATATACACCTTTGTAAACAACCCTCTTTTTAGTATCTCCCTGAATAATCTAAACTTGAAAGTGCTATTTTCTGCTGGGACCCTGAGTGAACACCTATTTAAGTACAGTGTTCACTTTTGCTCTCTCTGAGGTAGGTCAAATGACTTCAGAGTCAGATCATCTTTCTAAAAGGGAGTAACTTTACAGAATTCCTGCTGCTGTCCAGATGGTCAGGTCGACACCATTATGCTTGGTCTAAAGGTGCAAAACACCAGCTTGTGGCCCTCGTGCGTTGTGTTCTGTAGGCAGGCAGCAAGCTGGAAGGCTCTGTTGGCAAAATTCCTATCATTAAGATTACTGCTACATTTTAGAGCTCCACAGTTTTCTCCCATAGATGAGGCATGTGTTCTAACAGGTGGTAAATTATTCTTAGAAGGAAGAGATAAGTTGTCAGTGAAAGACATCTGTGTTAAATGAATCTCAGATGTTTTCCATTGTGCTGCTAGCAACAAGCCTGGTTTGAAAGAGGGGAAGGTGAAGCCCATCTAGATTCTAGTATAATGGTTCTCAAGGTGTGTGGAGAGGATAGTTTTCATTATCTTCTGGAAGGCATTTGGAAATTATGGGGAGTCTTTGACTATGGGCCATGAACCAGGAATATTAGCCTGCCTGCGGTGAAAGCGATGGTCCCACACAACAGAGCATAACCCTGCAGGAACTTTAATATCTCAACATTCATGTTGCTGAAAAATCTGTTTATAAGTATCTGAGCAAAGGACTTATTTTTATAACTGTAAAAGAAAACCTAAGAGAGAAAGAAAGAAAGAAGGCATTTGCAAATTGCTTTTAGTCACTGAAATTTGCTGGATATGCAACTGCCACAGAAATCGAGAAATTATACCACACATTGTTTTGTTTAAAACCAAGTTGATCATGATTTAAGAAAAAAAAAAAAAATACACAACCATCAGACTGCATTTTTAGCTGTAGCATTCAAGGTAATTTTACAAAAATATTTAAGTGCCTGACAGACAACTATTATATTTTAGTGTTAGTGGAGATGTATTCTACTGACATACTGAAATTTTAAAAGAAAATCTGCTTACACACAATTTAAAAAGAAATCAATCTAATATACCCTCTTGGGGGGAACTTTCATGAAGGAAATTATACAAAGAACTAGCAGGAAGATAATAGCAATAGGCTTAGTGGTAGCCTACTAGTTTGTACAAGGCCCCTGATACACAAGGGGTCTTATCTCTTATTGATAATGCCTTTCAAAAATTACCAACTTTTGGGACCAGCAGTTGGCGTAATGGCTATGTCGCTGGACTCCCACGTAGTCGACCGCGGTTCAAGTCCCGGACCCAGCGGCTTAAACTCACGCCGGGCGCGTGTGCGTGCGTGCCCAAGATCCCGAGAGGAGAATGGAGGAGAAGGGATTGCGGCGTGGCCATCCCCCCTGGGGGGTGATTTCTTGCTTTCTATCTCTCTGTCTGTCTCTGTCTGTCTGGCGAGCGCACGCGTCCTATAGCAAAAACCTCTCCAAAAAAAAAAAAAAAAAAAAAAAAATTACCAACTTTTTTCAAGACCCTATAACATTAGTTTATCTCTGATTATCTTCCAATATGCAGTAGATGTTCAATGAATGCCAAAGAGAATTAGTCAACAAAAGTCTCCTTTAATAAACATATAAACTCATTTATATGTCTCCTTTAATAAACAAATAAACTCATTTCTTAAAACACCAACACCCATGACTTGTAAGTTCTTCACAAAGATCTTGTAAGATTATTAACACATTTCGTAACTTTGATGGTATAATTTCCTGTATAACTTAAAATCTAAATTTGTAATGTGAACAGCCAAGTATTAATAGAGGATTAATTGTCCAAACTGAGGGCCTCAAGAGCCCAAATACATCAGAAGCTGCCTTATTTCTTATGTTCATTATATCTCACTTCTGAACAAGTTTGTCTTGGGCATTTGGTAATGTCTTTTGTGCAATGATAGAGAGTCATAAATCAACTGCAAACATAACGTTTTTATTAAAAATAGAAAACTCAATAAATGCTACATGCTGGGCCCTAATTCATTCCCCTGACACCCTCCTATTGGTTTCAAGACTTTCCCTGACTTCCCAAATTTGGTTAGAAGTCCTGCATTTGGCTTCCATTGTATCCAGTGCACTATCACAAGAGCTGGATTGTTTGTCCCGCGAGACTCTCAAAGCTTATTCATTTTTCCTCTTTTATCCAGCACACAGTAGGTTCTCAGTGGTTAATCAGTCACTCATAACTATGCCATCAGTGATCTGGCAACTACAAATGGCAAAAATCTCTCTAAAGAAAAAAGAAATAATTTCTGCCCCCCTTCCCCCAAGCATGGCTGGGAGAGAGCATAGAGAACATGGAGAGCCACCCAAACAGAAGAGGCACATCTTGTGGCAATCAATGACAAAGGGCTAGTCGGGACAGTGGAGCCAGACAAGTTTTTCGGAACACATCACAGTCTAGACCAGTTTCCTTTCATTTCTCACAAGTGCCTGAGTCCTGAATAGGGGGTTGAAACAGAAAAGAACTACTTCCTACCTGAGTTTGGGGCTGGAATCCACACCTAAGACACATTACATGCTCAATAACTAGGTTACATTGTCTGATATTATGGAGTTTCTTAAGTTCTGACTTTGTGGTTTTCTTTTCTCAATCACAAATCTTATCATGGACTATTTTGGGAGATAGTCATTTATAAGAAGCATATATATAATGGGACCAGCAGTTAGCGTAATGGCTATGTCGTTGGACTCTCATGTAGCCGACTGTGGTTCTAGTCCCAGACCTGGTGGCTTAAACTCACACCAGGCACGTGTGCGTGTGTGCCCAAGATCCCGAGAGGAGAATGGAGGAGAAGGGATTGCAGCGTGGCCATCCCCCCGGGGGATGTTTTCTTGCTTTCTGTCTCTCTGGTGAGCACACGCACCCTATAGCAAAAAACCTCTAAAAAAGGAAAAGCATATATATAATGAACACTTGTGAACTCACCACTCAGTTTGATAAATAAAACGTTTTAGATATATTTTAAACTTTGTTTTTTCCCCAATTTCTTTTCCCATTTTCAAAGTAAATGTAACCATAAATGCTTTTATACTATCTACATATATAAGCTCCTGTAAACAATATTTTTTTTTAATTTTTGCCACAGGGTGTGTACACTCACTGAAGAGAGATGGAGAGAAACAGAGAGGAAAGGTGGAAAATCACACAGAAGGGATGCCCATGCTCCAATCTCTTCTCCATTCAGGATTTTGGGCATGCACCCACATGCACCCACATGCACCCAATGTGTTTCTCAGGCCACCAGATCCAGAACTTGAACCGTGCTGTTGGCCAGGTGGGATCCAGTGCTTAACCACCACACCACCTATCTTCCTCAGCTTTCTTAAGGTTTATATAAATAGCATATTGTATATCCTTCTATGATTCATTTTTCATTCAACATGTTGAGACATATCCATATTGATGTTTTGGTTTTTTCTTCTGGCTTTGTTTTTTGTTTTTCAATTATAGAGAGCACATGCACAAGAGAGGGAGAGATCCCCTTCCCCAGCCCTCAAGCTTTTCAAGATCTTGGGCGCCCATTATGTGCCCTCATTGCGTTTTCAGGCCAGTCTGGATGCTTAACCATGGTTGACCACGTGGCTTCCAGCATCACAGTCTAATACGCTATGAACTGCACCACAAAGGCTGGGCCAATACACACAGTTCCGATTCACTAATTCTAAGTCTGTTCCACAACCTGCCTAGGATTTTTCCAATTAATGACCTTTTCATTTTCAATTCGGCTTTTATAAGAAATAATTCAATGGCAATTTTTGTAAATACCACCTTGCACACATGTGCACAAAATTCTCTCTAGGATACATGCTACAAATAATGTTGCTGTATTTTAGCATAAGTAACCTTCTACTTTTCTAAATGCTAACAAGTTGCTTTCCAAAGTGGTTGTGCTGATTTCACTGCATTAGTAGTATTTGCGAGTTTCCATTGACCCTATCTTGAACAATTTTTTTTTAAAAGAGAGAGATTTTTGCTATAGGGTGCATGCGACCACCAGAGAGACAGAGACAGAAAGCGAGAAATCAATCCCCCCCCCCCCAGGGGATATGACCACACCACAATCCCTTCTCCTCCAGTCTCCTATTGAGATTTGGGGGGTGCATGCACACATACCTGGCATAAATTTTAAGCCACTGGGTTCAGGACTAGAACCACAGTCAACTACATGGGAGTTCATAACCATTACACCACCTGCTGGTCCCAAAACAACTCTTGATATCAGTTTTTATACTTTTTGCCTATATGAATGGTTTGATATTATATTTAAAAATTGAATTTATCTGATTACTAGAGAGGCTGAGTATTTTTTTTACATGTTTATTGGCTGATATGATATCCTCTTCTGTGAACAGCTTGAGTTGCCCCTTTTTTTTTTTCTGATCTTATTCTTTATTATTTTGTAAGACCTTTCCTTTTTAAATTTTTAAGAGTTTTTTTTTGCCCTAGGACACATGTGCTCAGAGAGACAGAAAGCAAAAGATCACCCCCAGGGGGGATGGTCATGTCCCAATCCCTTCTCCACCATTCTCCTCTCAGGATATTGGGCTCACACACATGTGCTCGATGTGAGTTTCAAACCGCTGGGTCCAGGACTCAGACCATGGTTGGTCATGTGGGAGTCCAGCAATATAACCATTATGCCACCTGCTGGTCCCAGACCCTTCCATCTTTATTAACTACGTGTTGCAAATCTATTTTTCAAATCAATTTTTAAAAATTTTTTACCATTTAACATATAGAAGTTTTTTTGTTTTAGAGAAAGAATTTTGCTATAGGGTGCGTGTGCTTGCTGGAGAGGCTGACAGAGAGCTAGAAAGCAAGAAATCATCCCCCAGGGAGGATAGCCATACTGCAATTCAGTCTCCTCCATTCTCCTCAGGATTTTAAGCATGCATGCACATGCGCCTGGCATGAGTTTTAAGCCACTGGGTCGGGACTCGAACTGGGGTTAACTACATGGGAGTTGAGCGACATGACCATTATGCCATCCACTGGTCCCAACATAGAAGTTTTAAATTTTGTGTTGGCAAATTTCAGTCTTTTCCACAGGTGTTTTTCTTTCATATTTATGACCTAAGGGATAGAGAATAATTCATATCCAACAACTTGTCTAAGTTTTACTTGTCATTTTATACCTGCAGTATTCCTGGAATTGATTTGTGTATTGGTGTGAGGTAGGGAGCTAGTTTTATTTTATTTTGTATATGTGAACAAGCATTTTCCCAGTGAGATTTACCCAGTCGCCCTTTCTCTCACTGATTTATAATACTCTCTCAGTCATATTAAATGTATAAAGATATATCGAGTCTGATTGTAAACTGTTCTGTTCCACTGGTCATTTGCTCATTCTCTTAAAGTAGTGACAAATAATGGGGCCAGTTGATGGCATGCTGGTTAAGGCAGCTGGACTCCCACATGGCCAACTGTGCAGTTCAAGTCCAGGATCAGACAGCTTGAAAATCACGCCAGACATGTGAATGCGTGCCTAAAATCCCTACAGGAAAATGGAGGAGAAAGGGTTGCAGTGTAGCCATTTCCTCAGCAGGTGCTTTTCCCCTTTTTCTCTCTCTTTCCCCCTTCTCTGAGTGAGGGCATGTGACCTATAGCAAAATTAAAACAGACAAAGAATAAAGTAACAGTAAATAAAAGCAATCTGGTAAAGTGATTTTTTTCCCAACATCTTCCTGTTGATCTCCAAAATTTTGACTATATGTAGTCCATTATTATTCCATAAAAAGTTACATCAATGAGTCAAGGTCTACAAAAAAGCCTGTTATAAGTCAAATGAACTTTTAAAATCAAACAGCTTATTATTGTTATTTTTTTTTTTTTGGAGAGGTTTTTCGCTATAGGGCGCGTGCGCTCGCCAGACAGACAGAGAGAGACAGAGAGACAGAAAGCGAGAAATCACCCCCCAGGGGGGGTTGGTCACGCCGCAATCCCTTCTCCTTCATTCTCCTCTCGGGATCTTGGGCACGTACGCACACGCGCCCGGCGTGAGTTTTAAGCCACCGGGTCCAGGACGCGAACTGCGGTCGACTACGTGGGAGTCCAGTGACATAGCCATTACACTAACTGCTGGTTCCCAAACAGCTTTTTCTAAAAGAGTTATTTTATTCTACTTTATTTATCATCATTATTTTTTAATTTGACCAGAGAAAGACAGAAAGAGAGAGGGAAAGTGAGAAAGCAAGCTACCAGGTCCAGGACTTGAACTGCACTTGATCATGTGGGAGTCCAGCACTTTTAACCACCATACCACCTGCCAGCCTCTCAAACAACTTTTTTTTTTTTTAAATAAGTAAATCATATACCTATTTCACTTAGTATTTGAGGCATTTATTAGCCAGAAGAAATGAACGTTTGTCTGAGGCTTTAAAAGACAAATGTCCTAACATTTCCTGGAATCATTTCTATAGTAGCTTTGAGAAAGAATGTCTTGGCCAAAAACTTTATTTTTCTTATCCCAGGGAAGATACAAACTCAGCAGTTGGTGTGTGTTGCTCCAGACGATTTGCCTAAAGACCTCCCTCTGAGAACACCATAAACTTGAAACTTAGATTACTCAGTGAGGTCACCCATGCAGGTTTTTGGGCAGATGGCCAAATCTTGACACAAGACTACAGTCAGATCTCGAAACAAGTACATACACATCGCCTCTTCTTTGTCTTTATCTTGAACTCATGGTCTGTTAACAACCTGGAAAACCTCCAAATTAGAGTATGTATTATCAGATCAACCTAATTTCATCTTTTCAAATAATTATGTTTCGGATTTTTAGAACAGATAAGACTATGTAAAAGACTATATCCATTTTTATGTTGTAATAAGCTTAAATAACAGTGCCCTATTTGCCTTTTCGACTTGTAAATTTAGTATACTTTGCAGATAAATCTAGAACTGAAAGAGCAATTAAAGCAATCTGGTAAAGTGATTTTTTTTCAGTCATGGTTCCCAATCTTGGGGGGAAAAAAGTACCTTTTTTTTTTTTTAAATCTCAATACCTAGACTGCACATTAAGATCAACTAAATAATATTGATTTGGGAGACCAAAGTATAAGTATTTTTTCCATGATCCTAGAGTGATTTCATCATGCAGCAAAGGTTGAGAGAATCATTGGCCTGTTTCAAACCTTTAACATATTAAGAGAATGAGAGTGGTGCCAGCAGGTGGCATGCTGCTTAAGGCATTGGACTCCCACATGGCGGACTGAGGTCTGAGTCCCAGACATAGAGGCTTAAAAATCACACCAGGTGTGTATGGGCATACTTGCCCAAAATCCCAGGAGGAGAATGGAGGAAAAGAGATTGTGGCATAGCCTTCCTCCTGGGGTGGGGTGGGGTGATTTATGTGACTTTTAACTATGTTCTAAATTTATACCAATCAATATGGCAACCACCAGCTATAAGTGGCTATTTAAATTTATTAGCATTAAATAAAATTGAAAGTTGAGTCCCTTAAACACACTTCCATCATCACACGAAGTTCTCTTAAATATTGTTGTGATCATAGTAGTTCCATGTGTGTTTCTTAGTCTTTCTTTAAAGTGTGACTGAAGACTATCTTGTACCTACCTATTTATTCCTTGGGTTTGATTTCTACCTAGTATTTAGTAATTTCAGAAGCATTTTTAACATTATTCTGTAATGACTGGTATAATGACATATTTTTAAAGCAAGAATAGTTCATTAGCATGTACATCTATAAAGTATCTAATATCACAATAATAGAAACAGCTTTTTTAGGCATGTGTATACGTGATTCAGATTTATCTCCACTCCACTTCCACCCCCAACCCAATAGATAATGATCCAGAAAGGCATATTTTTTCCTTGATTGGCAAGGAAGGTACTTTGGGAGAAGGGAGGGGAGCAGCTATACATTCCTAGTGACTGGTCCATCAGGCTGAGAGCTAATTTACAAGAACATGCAGCCTCAATCTTGGCCCAAGGAGCGCATAAAAGAAATTGGTAGAGAACAATTTCTTCCTCCTTAGGACTGAAAACAAGACACAGCAAAAGAACCAAAGTTAAAGTAGACTTTCCCATTCTTGGTCTAATAGAATTTGTTGCCACCATTGCTGTTGGGGTTTTGTTGTTGTTGTTGGGGTGGGGGAGGGTAAATTACAGGGTAGATTTTACCACCTAAAATTTTTTGACCTCTTAGAGTTAACATGTCATGGAACAGATCTCACAAAACAGGTGCAGGTGGTAGAGAGAATCAGATATGTCGCATTAGTTGTATTTCTGTCACTGCAACTATTCAGAAAAATATCAACATTTTACTAACCTTGCTTTTTCAGTTGTGTTATGAAATTGAAACTTAATACCACTGTACAGAATACATTGTTCCTTGTCATGTGCCTGCCTTGAAGTTGCACATTCCCAAGTGTATTATACCAAGCTGTGAAATAGCCATGCCGAAGTTAAAACAAGAAAAAAGCCAACAGTATAACAATCAGCTCATGGCTGACTACAGTAGGCTAAGCACCACTCTAAGCATTTCATACAGCCTGCATCACTTAATTCTCACAAAAACTCACAAAGAGGCAAGTGCTATTATTATTTGCATTTCACAGATGAAGAACCCAGGGGATCAAGAAGTTAGGTAATTTGCTTCAGCTCTCACAGCTACTAAGTGGTGGAATTGAATCTCCAGCTCTGGCAGTGGAAGTGCAGAAGGAAGCTGCTTAATCGCTCCGCTGTGTTCTCAACGTGTGTCTACTTCACAGAAAGGTCGTACTTGATTTATCAAGGTTGAGATCAGAGACATTGGAGTGAACTAGTCCATTTGGGTGTGAAAAAGGACCGTATGTGGTCTAACGTGTGGATGAGGGTATGTGCAGTGCGAACCCCGCGTTTCCCAACATGTTTAGTGGGAGAACCCCCCCCACCCCCCCACCCCGCCTCCACTTTGACATTTATATTCTCTACTTTTAGGCACTACACACTCCCCTTTTTTGCAAGGGCCAACAGTAGTAGTTGCAATAATTAAAAAAAAAACAAAAAACAAAAAACAAAAAAAAAACTATTACCAGGGACTAGGAAAGAGAATGGGAGGGCACAAACAAAACAGCAGTAGCTGCAGGCACTCTTCAAGTGGTTACACAATATTCCCTAGTGTCTGGGCCCTGGATAGACATGGTGGTGTAAGGTTTCCTGGCTCAAGGCAGGGGGCCGAGATGGATAGATATCTGCATTAATTAGACCATTATATAAAACACTACCTTTCTTAAGGCCATATTCTCTCATTCGTAACCTTTACAAATCTCAGCATGTTCCACATTTCATCCATAAATATAAACAAGAAACACAGTCTGCCCCACTGTTACTGGTTTCCCAGACTGAGCAAACCAAATTATTTTCTCACCCAGACAACAGCGCAGTGTTCTTATCTGCATTGGAGCGTTCTCTGGGTCTTTCAGACTCACTCTGTCCATTTGCTCACTGTGCTACCAATTAATGCTACTTCCCCATGCAGTTATGTTTTGGGCCCTTTGGATTTGTCACCCTCCCTTCCCACCCCTAAAGATTTCAATCTTTTTAACAGGCTTTTTTTAAATTTTTTGAGCAGTTTTAGATTTGCTGCAAAATTCAGTAGAAAGTACAGAGAGTTCCCGTGCATCTCCTGCCCCCACATACACAGCCTTCCACACTGTCAACGTCCCACACCAGAGCGTGCATTTGCTTCAGCTCATGAGCCTCTCCAGATATGTCATCAACCCAGCTCTCTCCTTCACGTTAGGGTTCATGCTTGGTGTCATGCAGTCTTAGGGGATTCACAACTGTGTAATGATACATACCAACTGATATAGGGTATCATGCTTTAATTTTCCAAATTTATGTTTAATCATGATAGAGCTTGTGCACATTCACATATAAGGATGACAAAGAGATGAGCACCTGCCACAGAGTCTGGTCATGCCATGATCCCTTCTTCCAAAAGTCCTCCAGCTGACAGATCTTGGGCACGTGCACTGATGCCTGGAGTGCCTCAGGCTGACAGGGCCAGGGATTTGAACTGCAGTCACCATATAGGATCTGGCTTCTCTTGAGTAGCCTACAACCACTGTACTACAGTATCATTCTTTCATGGATACTGTCTTGGTCTGTCTTGTGTGTCATAACAGAATAACAAAAAAAAAGGGTAATTTATTTTATAATAGCAGAAGTTTATTTTTCATACTGCTAGAGGCTGGGAAGTCTAAGGTCAAGATGCTAGCACAGGTTTGGCCTCTGGTTCCAGGGTAGTACCTTGCTGCTGTATGCTTCAGAGGAGAAACGCCATGTCCTCTCAGGACAGAGAGCCCACTCCTGCAAATCCTTTACATAGAGCTTTAATCTGTTCGTGAGGGCTGAGCCCTGATGACCTAAAAACCTCCTAAAGGCTCCATCTCTCAATACGATTGCATTGGGGATTCAGTTTCCAATGCATAAACTCCGGAGAGACAAAAACATTCAGACTATAGCAGCGACCATGTGTGTTCTCTGTCCCAAGAGTCCTACCTACTTTTTCATTACTTCAGAGATGGTCTTGCTGCTTCTGAAAAACAGACTGAATCGGCCACCAAGGCCTTTGCACTTGGTCTGACAGTGAGTGACAGCGAGGAGACTGAGGCTTTAAGACACTCCTCCGGCAGCATGCCCAGGAGCCAGAATTCTGCAGTTACCCTGGCAACAGTCAAAGTTTTCTTGTCCTGGGCTGAAAAGCGTGATGTCTCTTCATTTGTAAAATGCTCTATTTTATGCTCTCCAATATGCCTGTGGCATAAATATGCCAGGAATGGAACCATCGAAATTGGTTTTCCTTTTTCTGATTTTGAAATAAAGGGAACACCACTTACAGGAGGTGGAAGGGAGATCTACGCACATAAATATGTTGGGTAGCAGGTTCAATTATTCCAGTATAGCTAGAATCTAAACTGGTTAAAGTCTTAACTTTGCAGATGATCTTGTAGACATAGCATTTTTTCTTTGCCTTTTTTTTTTTTTTTTTTTTTTTTTTTTTTTTGGAGAGGCTTTTGCTATAGGGCGCGTGCACTCGCCGCCAGAAAGACAGAGATACAGAGAGACAGAAAGTGAGAAATCACCCTGCCCGGGGGGGTGGCCACGCCGCAATCCCTTCTCCCCCTTTCTCCTCTTGGGATCTTGGGCACGCACGCACACGTGCCTGGTGTGAGTTTAAGCCACCGGGTCCAGGACTCGAACCGTGGTCAGCTATATGGGAGTACAGCGATATAGCCATTACCCTAACTGCTGGTCCCGACACAGCATTTTTTATGTTCTCCAGAGAGAAAGAATTCAATGGTCTTCCCTTTGCAGGGACTCTCTCTACCATCTCTTGTATATTTAAACTGTAACACAAAGAGTTTGTAAGGGGAAACAAGTGAAGCATCCTGGAATGACTATATATTTTATTATGCCTACTATATCTTATGTATTAAAGAGCTCAGGAACCCTTCTGAATGTGAACTCATTCTAGTTTCAAACATTTAGGTAGCCCATCAGCCTTGAATTAGACAAAAGACCCTCTCTCCATTTAAGCTTTCTTCTCTAATTGATGCTTTTGTTTGAGCCCAAAGGGTTGCAATTTCCTTAATTGTCTCTCCCCCAAAATTCCACAGACCATTGCTTATTCCAAAGTCTAAATTTCTGCTTGTCTCAGTTACAGGTATATAAATAACATTTTAATCTTTTTTCCTTTCTTTGAAGAGTTAAGTACCTAGTCTTTGACAAACATCCGCTCCGTTTTATTTTAGGACCAGGAGAATAACTGGATTTCCTGAAGCAACAAGATTCACATATTTCTCCTCTTCTGTAACTTAAAATCACCAGGGGTGGCCACCCACCCAAGTGGTTCTGTGCACCCGGGCAAGAATGGCTTGGCAGGAAGTCAAAGAAAGGCGAGCTTTTGATACTGAGTGTATAGGTCCAGCAGCCCCAATCCAGTGTCAACATCCACCTTAGGAGGGCAGACCTCCTCCCACCCATCATTTGGTAGCAAGGGAGGCAAAGCGTATAGACTATTTTTAAAAAGTGTATTATATGATTTTTCTCCTTTTCCCAAACAGAGGACAGCCAAGGCCCTGGTGTGGTGGAAAATACCTGACGTTCCCTAGTTGGCAGTGACATTTGTCACTGAAGCAGGTTAAGTGCCCCGAGAAGTAAGTGATTCTATCTAGAGCAGTCTCTGCTCACCGGCCTCACACCTACATCCTGGTCTGAGAAAAAGAAGTGCATCGCCTTTATCTCTGGGACTTCATACATAATAGATGCTTAAGAAAAGATCCAATGTCATGAAGGATCCTGTAGTGAAGAAAGAAGAGAGAATACACAGTTCTTGCTTTTAGGGACATTCCAAGGTTATTGCTGGCATATGTGTCTCTCAAGCTACTGCACCCTGGTTTGTGTACCAACAATAAGGTATTCGGGAGGTTTGGCTAATTCTAGGGAGGAGGAAAGATAGGCCCAGTGAGGAAAGCTTTGTCGAGGTAGTTTTCACATTGAGATGAAAGGGAGTGAAAAATGGCCAGTTGAAAATGAAGGCAGGAAAAAAAATAACAAAGGGACTAGCAGTTGGTGTAATGGCTATGTCGCTGGACTCCCATGTAGTCAACCATGGTTTGAGTCCTGGACCCGGTGGCTTAAACTCACGCCAGGAGCGTGTGTGTGCATGCCCAAGATCCCAAGAGGAGAATGGAGGAGAAGGGATTGCAGTGTGGCCATCCCCCCGGGAGGAGATTTCTCATTTTCTGACTCTCTGTCTCTCTCTTTCTGGCAAGCACATGTGCCCTATAGCAAAAACCTCTCCAAAAAAAAGAAAAAGAAAATGAGGGCAGGAGAGATATTCTACCCAAAAGGAATAGAACTGGTAAAGGCAGAGTCCTTGGGCTGTTCCTTAGAGAATATCAACTATCAAGTTGTTAATAGGATAGGAGTTTGGTTACTAATGCCTAGAAAGGTTGGATTCTGCTAGACTGGGAAGACTGGTTGCCATAAAATTAAAATAAAGAACTCAGATGCCTTCAGTATGTCCGACAGAACCCAGGTAGACTTGAACATGCAGGGCACATACGGGTGTACCTGTGATCTTGGCTGGCTAGGAGGCTCAGGGGAGGATCATGGCACTTGTAAGCCTGGTCTTTCTCTCTTTCTCTCTCTCTAAGAAATAAAACTTAAAAATTTTTTTAAGATATGAGGCAGAAAATAAAGTCATGCTAATGTCAAGATTACAAGTAAACATACATTTCAGTTTTATGTCTTATTCTTTAAGATATAGGCTATATGCCTATATTTATATGGGATTAAGTAAAGGCTTGCACATACATGCAAGAGAGGTTTCCGTTTCTCTGAGTCGGGTGTAAGAGATCCGTGAATGTACAGTTACTTTCCGTCCAGGATTCACACACTGAGAAGCATGAGTCTTGGCTACGACCTTAGCTCACTTGAATGCAAAGTCTGTATGCTCGCGTGTGTGTGTGAACGTGCTTTCGGAGGGCAGGAACTGTGATGTAGACAGTGCCCTCCTCAGGGGGTGGCACAATATACACCCCAACATTTGCTGCACTGAATGGAAATTCTATCCAGAGATCAGTGCCAGGCCAAGTTGGGCTGTGCACCTGGCTGGCTTGAAAGGGCATTCCTGTGGGGGTGGGGGCTTTGGATTTTTGTGACTTGATTACAACCTCCTTAATATTTTGAAGGAAAAGAAGAATTTACCATGAACACTATTAATAACTGTCCTGTTTCAGGTACTGTATTGCATGTATTCCTCACAATCTGACACCGTAGTTAATTTTCCCCTCATTTTATAGGAGAACAAATTGAGGTTGGAGTAGCTTCAAGATCACTACTCAAGTAATCACTAAAGCTATTGTACCTTTGTAGGTATGACTCCAAAGCCCCCATTTTTTTTTCCAGAGATATTTTTGGTATAGGGTATGTGTACTCACCAGAGAGACAGAGACAGAGAGAAAGCAAGCAAGAAATCACCCCCTGCCCCCAGGGAAGATGGCCATGCCGCAATTCCTTCTCCTCCATTTTCCTCTCAGGACTTTGGACATGCATGCATATGTGCCCAGCATGAGTTTTAACTGTCAGGTTCAGGACTTGAACCATGGTCGCCTACACAGAAGTCCAGTAAAGTAAACATTACACCACCTGCTGGTCTCTAAAGCCCCAAAATCTTAAGAGGAAAGATAAAAATGAAAAATCCAACCCATCTCCTATTGAAGAAAAAAAATGTATTGACTTGGTTTACCTAATAGGTGGTGCTGAGTGAAAATTCTAGGTCTCCCCTTTTTCTTTGTTTCTTATGTTTTTAAACAGGTCAGGCTCTTACAAGTTTGGTAAGTGAATAAACAATGGCACACATCTCTGATAAAATCAAGTTTTTGATCCAGCAAAATAAGTTGTGATGGAAAGAAATATTCCCTTCCCTATGGCAATACTGCCAGGACACAGCCTTCCTGTGAGACTCGGCTCCACACACTTGACCAACCTTCCCCCTAGAGTGCAACAACAAACCAGAGAATGAAATTTCAGAAAAACCTCTTTGAAACCTCTTCTCTACTCACAGGAGCAACCTTCAAGATGCTATCCTGAACCCACCCCTCCAAAGCCCCTCAACAGATATCACAAGGTCAGCCTGCCAGGATGTACTGGTCATCCAGGATGACTCTTAGAACCAGAAGCAGGATTTGGGATCAGCAGATGGCCTAACGGTTATGTTGCTGGACTCCCACATAGTCGACTGCCGTTAAAGTCCTGGACCTGGCAGCTTAAAACTCACACTGGGCACGTGTGCGTGTGTGACCAAGATCCCGAGAAAAAAAATGGAAGAGAAGTGATTGCAGCGTAGCCATCCCCCTGGGGGGTGACTTCTCACTTTCTCTCTCTCTGACTCTCTCTCTCTGGCAAGTGCATGCACGCTATAGCAAAAACCTCTCTAAACAACAAAACTAAAAGCAGGATTCTCAAGTCTCCATCCATTCTTTCAACTCTAGCCCAGCCTTGCACATCGGCAGTAATGACATGCTCACGCTGAGCCTACAGATGCCCTCAGATCTGAGCAACATCCTGTGGCACTTCATTGGTAAGAAAATCCCAAGCTAACTAGGAAAAGGAATGAAAGTCTCTCAATTAGCCAGACAGAGGGGGAAAACAATAAGGGGGATTCACCAGTATGGATTATAAAGTAAAGCTGCAAGCTTGCAATAGAAGATAGAAGAGGGCCAGTCCCACAGTGTAGAGGGTAAGTGCTGTGCAAAGGGAGTTGGATCCTACGTGGCTGACTCCGGTTCTAATCCTGGCTGCTGGCAGCTTGAAAAACACGCTGGGCTTGTGTGTGTGCCCAGGACCCTGACAGGATAAAAAAAATGGAGGAAGAAAGGATTACAGCATGACCAGGCCCCTGTTGCAGGGTAGTCTGTCTGTCTCTCATGCACACATGCACCCTCTGGGGGAAAAAATGGAGGAACAAATACAAAATAGATTCAGTTACTATCTTTACATTGTTTATGAATATCAGTACCAGAACATCTGATCAACTAGCAATGCCGGAAGGGAAAACGCACACACACCTTGGAGAAAGAGGACTTTAAAAGAATCCTCCTGTATCCCATTCTACTTTCTTTTTACTTATTTTGAAAGCCTGACTTGTTTTTTGTTTTAGTGAGAGGAGAGACACACAGAACAGTCCAACTGCAACCTGCAACCTGAGTTTGAAGAGGTGAGTCTGTAACTTTTGAATCCTGTGACTTTCTCAGACCCAAATCAGAGGGGGTCCATCAAATGCTACAGTAAGAGTTGAATACAAGACAGGAATCTAAATTGAAGTTCAATAAACTCCAGTAAGATGAACTCAAAGAGACCCACATCAGGGCACATTACAATCCAACTTTGAAAAAACAACAACAACAAAAAAGAAATTTGAATATGGCGAGTCAATATACTCAAAGTACGGGGTGGGGGGAGAACCTTAATTAAGAATCCTGTATCTGGCAAAACTGTTCTTCAAAAGTGAGGGCAATGGGGCCAGAGGTAGCATGGTGGTTAAGGCCGCTGGACTTCAACATGGCCGACTGTGGTTCAAGTCCCAGACCTGGTGGCTTGCTTTCTCACTTTCCCTCTCTCTCTCTTGCTCTGTCCCTTTCTGGTCAAATTAAAATAAAGTTAAATAAAATAATTCTTTAAAAAAAAGAAACTGAGGGCAAGATTAAGGCAGTCCCAATAAATGAAAGTTAGGAGAGTTTAATACCCCTAAATCTCCCTGTGAAAGAGGATCTCAGGAGTCCTATAGGATGAAGTAGAAGGATACTAGACAGTAACTCAAAACTATAAGAAATACATATCTCAATAAAGTACATGGGCAATGATAAAAGCTAGTGTTATTATTTTTCAATTGCCTGAGGGCATGTAAACTCACAAGAAAGATGAAGAGACGGGGTTGGAACAGAAAGCATCCTTCTGTGGGGCATGGTGCCACTGCAATCCTTTCTCATTTTGCCATTCTGTTGAGATGTGGCACACACTCGCACATGTGTCCGGCCTATTTTTCAAGCCACCAGGGCTGAGATTTGAATTGTGGTCAGCCATGTGGGTTC
The DNA here is from genome assembly GCA_026018925.1 of Tupaia tana. Classification (NCBI taxonomy): domain Eukaryota; kingdom Metazoa; phylum Chordata; class Mammalia; order Scandentia; family Tupaiidae; genus Tupaia; species Tupaia tana. The sequence continues at coordinate 43,219,147 of JAKSZU010000006.1, read as the reverse complement.
TTTAACCATTAGGTACAGGCCAACCCATAAAAGCTAGTAGTATTGTAACAGTGGTTGGTAATTCCACTTTCTGTTTTGTACATGACTTAAAAATACGCTAGGGCCAGCCAGGTGGGGTGGTGGTTAAGGCAGTTGGATTTGTACATGGCTGATTGTGTGGGTTGAGTCCCGATCCCGGCAGCTTGAAAAACACACCAGGTACATGTGCACGTGTGCCCAAAATGTTGAGAGGAGAATGGATGAAAACATATTACAGTGTGGTCATACCCTGGGAGGTGCTGTCTCACTTTCTGTCTCGGTCTCTGGCAAGCGCACATGCCCAAGAACAAAAAGAAATGACCACACTTAATTTAACAATGATTACTCTAAAAGCTAGAATGATGGTAACTTTGGTTTGTAACCCTACATTTTATTACATGGTTTAGGAGACTAATGTATTTAAAAGAAATTTTTACATTTTAGAACCACGATAGTTTTGTGACATCAATAACTGAAAGAGGCAGGAACAGGGCCATAAAGCAGAATGTTCTTGAAATCAAACTGTCACTATCCCAAGTTGTGAGTGTTATAGCTTTCGGATGTTCACTGTCATCCCTTTGGTAAACACAAACAAAATAACTATAGCATATACATAAGGGACACGAGGAAGAATATAAACAATTCACTTAAAATATCAACTAAATGCAAAAGATGACAGTAATGCAGGAAATGAAGGTCAAAAAAACTATAAGGCATATAGAGAACACAATGACAGAACGAAATCACCTTTTTGGTGATTATTTCAAGTGTAAATGGATTATGGAGACAAGTGGCGGTAAAGTAACAATACAGTTGCACCCACACGGGAAGGTCCTTAGTTCATGTCCTGGATCTCCCTCTACACGCCAGGAACTAGGCTGACTGTGGCTGGGAACGGACTGCAGTGTGAACACACTGTGGGGAGTGCTCTCTCTCTCTCTCTCTCTCTCTCTCTCGGAAGAAATAAAAAATAAACTTTAGAAATGTAAATGAAATGACAGAGATTAGCATAAATAAAAACATATGTTCTAACTGTATTGTCTACAAGAGACTCCCTGTAGACCCAAAGACATAAACACATTGAAAGAGAAATGTTGTCTTAGTCCATTTCTTGTTGCTGTAACAGAATAGCTGAGACTGAGTAATGAATTAGAAAACAGATTTATTTCTTATGGTTGTAGATGCTCGGAAGGTTGAGATTAAGAGTCCAGCACTTGATAAGGGCCTTCTTGCTGTGTCATCACAGTGGAAGGTGTCACACGGGTAAGAGTAAGAGTGAATTCACAGCTTCAAGGCTTTCCATAATTGGCATTAGTCCATTAATGAGGTGGAGTACTTTTGATCCAAACATTTCCCATCAAGCCCTACCTCCAATACAATTGCCTTGAGAATTAAGTTTCTAGCACATGAACCTTCAGGGGCACATACAAACCATAGCACATAGAAAAAGGTATTCCATGAAAAGAGTAACTGACAGAGAGCAAGGATAGCTGTAGTGATATCAGACAAAATAGACTTTAAATCACCATAGTTTACAAGAGCCAAAGAAGGATATTATATAATAAAAGGGTCAGGGCCAGCAAGTGACATGGCAGTTATGGCCCTGGATCCCACATGTCTTGCTGAGTGGTTTGAGTCCAGATCTGGTGACTTGTAAATCGCACTGGGTACATGTATGTGCGTGCTCAAATCCCAAGAGGAGGCTGGGGATGATTTCTCACTTTCCCTCTCTTGCTGTGTCTTTTTGCACGTGCAAGTGTACACCACTATAGCAAAACTGAAAAAAAAAAAAAAAAGATCTCAAACAAACACCTAACTTTATAATTTAGGAACTAGACAAAGAATAAACTAATCCAAAGCTAGCAGAACAAAGGAAATAATAAGAATTAGAGAAGAGATAAATTAAGCAAGGATAGAAAATAAGAGATCAATAAAATCGAAAGTTTTTTTTTTTAAGTCAACAAAATTGACAAGTTTTTTAGGTGGACAGGGAAAAAACAACTCAAATTACTAAAATTATAAATGAAAGTGGGGCATTAATACTGATGCTTCAGAAATAAAAATATATTTAGAGGCCAGCAGGTATAGTAGTTAAGGCACTGGACTCCCACGTTGTTGACCACAATTTGAGTCCCAGATCCAGCAGCTTAAAATTTACACTGGGTGCACATGTGCATGTACCCAGAATCCCAAGAGCAGGATGGAGGAGAAAGGATTGTGGTGGGGCCATCCCTCCAGGGGATTATTTTTCACTTTCTGTCTCTCCAAAAAGCACACATACCCTATAGCAAAAAAAAAAAAAAAAAAAAAAAAAACTCTCAAAAAAAAAGTACCATAAGACATCAATATATTAAAAAATCATTTTTTGGGAACCAGCAGTTAGCGTAATGGCTATGTGGCTGGACTCCACGTAGTCGACCGCGGTTTACGTCCTGGACCCAGTGGCTTAAAACTCATGCCGGGCACGTGTGCGTGCATGCCCAAGATCCCGAGAGAATGGAGGAGAAGGGATTGTGGTGTGACCATCCCCCCCTGGGAGGTGATTTCTCGCTTTCTGTCTCTATGTCTCTCTCTGTCTGTCTGGTGAGCGCACGCACCCTGTAGCGAAAACCTCTCCAAAAAAAAAGAAAAAAAATCATTTTTTTTCTTTTTCTTAATGCCAGAAGGCACATGTGCATACACAAAAGATATACAGAGTGTTCTCCCCGATGGAAACTGGTCATGCGACAATCCTTTTCCCTTAGATATACAGAGTGTTCTCCCCGATGGAAACTGGTCATGCGACAATCCTTTTCCCTCTAATTCTCGATCCTGTCAGGATCCTGGGTTTTCATGCACTCCCAGCATGACCTGAGGCTAGATCCCTGGGTGGCCATCTGGAGGTCAGCTTCTTTTGCTCTGTGCTTAACTACTGTCTATGTGGCCAACAGAAAAATCTGAGTAGACAACAAAGAGACCAAATCAGTTAAAAAATTATTAACAGAGTAAAAAGACAATCAGCAGAATAGAATATTTGCAAATCACATACCTGGTAAACGATTAATATCCTATATACATAAAGAACCCTATAACTCAACAACCACCAAAACCCTAATTCAAAAACAGGCAAAGAACTTGGATAGACATTTCTCCAAAGAGGATAAATAAATGGCCAATAACCACATGAAAAGGTGCTCATCACTTATCATTGAGACAAAAAATTACAATGAGATACCACCTTATGGTCATTAAGATGGCTACAATAGAGAAACAGAAAATAACTCTTGAGCACTGTTGGTGGAAAGGTAAAATGGTCCAGACAGGGTGGAAAACAATATAGTGGTTCCTTAAAAAATTAAAGATGAATTACCATATAATTTAGTAATTCCATTGCTTAGTGCATAGCCAAAAAATTGAAAATAGGATCTCAGAGATATTTACACACGAGCTTATAGCAGCATTATTCAAAACAACTATGATGTGGAGCTGCTCAAGTATCTACTATTCACAAACAACTGGATAAGCAAAATGTGGAATATATGTACAATGAAATGTTATTCACCCTTACTAAAAAGAAATACGACATGTGTTACATATGGATGAACCATGAGGACATTTTGCCAAGTAGAATACGCCTGTCACAAAAAGAGAACTACTGTCCAATTCCACTTACATGATGTATTAGAATTGTCAAAATCAGACAGAGGCTGGGAAGAGAAAGAAACGGGGATTTATGTTTTAATGAATATAAAGTTTCAGTTTTATGAGATAAAAATTCGCTTAAGGGGCTGGATGGTAGCAATTGTTATACAATATTATGAATGCATTTAAAGTTTATTTCTTCCAGAGAACAAAGAAAGAGACCGATATCCCCAATAGTCTTCACATCGTGATCCTCCCTTCCCACCCCCCAAGACTCAGTCAGCCAGGATCATAGGCACACACAGGGCACACCAATTGGCACAGAAAAACCTCAGAACAGAAACCCGGGTCCCTCCCACGTGGTCTCAGCATTGCAGTGTTGCATTCCTGCTGTGTCACTACAGCTGGCCATCACGATGTATCTAATACTACCCAACTGCACACTTAAATATGGTTGAGAAGGTGAATGTTCTGTTAGGTGTATTTTCAATTTTTTTAGTTTTTGTTATAGGGTATGTGCTCTTACCAGGGAGACAGGAGGAGGGAGTGGGAAGAGTGAGAAATCACCCCCTGGAGGGATAGTCATGCCACAATCCCCTCTCCTTTAGTCTCCTCTTGGGATTTTTGGGGACACACACACACTAGCATGATGTACAAGGTTCTGGGTCCAGACTAAAACTGTACAGCTATCCATGTGGGATCCAGTGCCTTAACTCCATGCCACCTTCTGGTCCATGTTAGGTGTATTGTAATACAATGAATTATATACATGAAGAGTAACTTCTACTAACAACATGCCAAAAAGAAAATGCCTATTGTCAATAGAACAAGCACTGAAAGACAAATGAGCCAGTAAAAATATCAGGATTTATTCAACTCCTGATTGACTATAAAAGCCAGATTTGTTAGAAAATGTTTTTATTGAAGAATTCCTAACTCATCACTTGGCTGTTTCTAACCCTGTCTTCAACCCTCAGCGTTAGACAGAAACCCCTGATGCCCAGTGACTCCAGGAGGTTCTGAAGCAGAGTCTAGAAGGCTTCAGCAGGTGTTGGAGTTACGTAAGCAAGGTGTCACCTGGGGACCCTTCTGCATGATCCCCATACTTGGGTGATTATCCATTGAGAACTGAAATTTGACAGCGTAAAGTGTACACTTTATCTACAAAATATAACTACTTATAAAGTATATTGATCACAATTTAAAGATAGAAACTTTAGAAAGTTTCTAATTGCAAATATAATTAAGTACATATAATATATACATATTTGTAATATATCTAATTACAAATTTTATATATATATGTGTGTGCGTGTGTGTATTTATATAGTAGGTTGTACAGAAACCAAAAGATAAAAGTTACCACTGGATTCTCGCAATAAATCGAGTGGGCTTTGGAGTCAGATAAACTTGGATCCAGACTCTGACTCTGACACTGATAGCAATCTGGGGAAGGTTACTGAGCCTTTTGAAGTCATAGTTTCTTCATCTGAAAAATGGTACACAGTATATTCACAATGTCTCCAAACTGAACATTTTAAATATCCAGCATCTGATGAATAGACAAAGTTGGCATGTCTATCCACTGGAAGATTTATTCAGCAATAAGAACGAACGAACTGCTGATATGCTGTGAAATGAACAAAACTCAAAAGCATTGAACTAGGCAAAGGAAGCCAGATACAAAAGACTTTAAAGGACCACATAATGTATAGTTCCATTTATATGGAATGTCCAGAAAAGGCAAATTTATAGAGACAGAAATGAAATTAGAGGTTGCCTGGGGCTGGGAGTAGAAATGGTGATTAACAGGAAATGGTCACACAGGATCTTGTGGGGGAATAAACAGTCTCTTAGTGGACTACGGTGGTGGTTGCACCATTCACTAAGGTTACGAAGAATCACTAATAGTACATTTGAAATGAATAAATGCTGTGCTATGTAAAATATATATATTGTTACGCCATGATAACGATTTTTTTTTTAAGATGGGAATTCATCACTCATTTGTAGCTATCTGCACTAAAAAATAAAAGCATTCACGGTAGGGGTTTAAAAAAAGCTATAACCTCATTCTATGGTTAATGTTTATTGAGGATATCTATAAAATGCTCAGCAAAGGGTCTGGCACATGGGAACACAACAGGAGTTCCCTGTTAAAGAACAGCTAAGTATCATTCGCTCTGACCACTAAAGGAAACACAATAAAGTGGATTTGTTTCCCTAAGCACATATATTTCATTGAGGCCAGACCATATTGTATATATTCTATGTCTTTCCTTTATTCCATTTATTGTAATTTCTTTTTTTTTTTTCATCACGCACACACACACGACTGGCATGAATTTAAGCCACCGGGTCCAGGACTCGAACAGTGGTCAACTACATGGGAGTTCAGCAATATAGCTATTATGCCAACTGCTGGTCCCCCATTTTTTGGAGAGGTTTTTGCTACAGGGCACATGTGCTCGCCAGAAAGACAGAGACAGAAAGGAAGAAATCACCCCCCAGGGGAGATGTCCGTGCCACAATCCCTTCTCCTCGATTCTTCTCTCGGGGTCTGGGGCTCACACACACACGCGCCTGGTGTGAGTTTAAGTCACCAGGTCCGGAGCTTGAACCACAGTCAGCTACATGGGAGTCCAGCAATGTAGCCATTATGCCAACTACTGGTCCCCCATTTATCATAATTTCTATATTATTGAATTTTTCCTAAGCACTTCATTGACACAGAGTGTATCATATGGCTAAACATAATTTAAACATATACTGATAAATGTTTAGTTTTTTAAATTTTGCTTTATAAATAACTTTAATAAATATCTTTTTTCAAGTTTCAAAAGTAGTCATAGCAATAATCAGAGCTACAAGCAAACTAGAATGATGAGGTCGGAGCCTATGCACATTATCAGGGCTGTTGATGTATGCTGCCAAATTGTGGAGCTGAAATTTTTTGCTATTTATACTGCCACTGGCACCACATAAAGTCCTGATTTTACCATACAGCAGCATTCTACACTATCAATTTCTTAAACCATGACTGATTTGATAGTATTGCTTTTCAAGTCATAATTAATTTTTCATGAAATCTCTATGGTTACAAGTGAGCCTGACCATTTGCCGTGTGCTTACTAGGCGTGTATTATTTCTGTGAATTGGTACCTGATCATTTTCTGGGATCTCATTATTTTTTGTAAACTTCTATGAACTCTCCATTAGGAACTTTTACTCTCCATTGTTATATTTTTCTTGTTGGCCCAATGGATAGAGATTTTAAACATTCATAGAATTAAGGTCACTTTGGGGCTAGCCGGTGGAACCATAGTAAAACAAGATACTCTGAGACTGACCCATGTGGGAAGATCCCAGATTAACATCCGGGACCCCCTGGAGTGTGCTGGGCACACATGTCCAGGCCTAGTGGAAGCTAGAGGTGGACTGCAACATCAAGACCCTGCTGGGGGAGATCTTCCCCCACTCCTCTCATTCTCTTACTCACAGAAAGAAACAAAAAATTAAACTTAAAAAAGAGAAAGAATTGGGGCCAGCAGCTGGACTCTCACATGGCCGATTGCAGTTTGAGTCCTGGATCCAGTGGCTTGAAACTCGTGCCAGGTATATATGTGTGCCCAAAATCCCACAGGAGAATGGAAGAGATGGGACTGTGGTGTGGCCATCCCTCCTGGGGAGTGAGTTCTCATTTTCTCTCTGTCACTCTGGTGAGCGCATGCACTCTATTGCAAAAACCTTAGAAGAAAGAAGAAAGGAAGAAGGAAGAACTGCCATCACTGTTTAAAGCAGATTTCTAGTAGATTCAGAGCAAGCAGATTTCTAGTAGATTCAGAAACAGACATGGGGATCGGTGCTGAGAGGGAAAGAACCCAAAGTTCTTCGCCTTTTCTGTAATCTAGCCCACGTGTATAGATCTTATCACAACTGTTATCTTCATAGTCACAGTGTAGCCACCACAGTACAACAACCACTTCATAAGGCATGACAAGTAGAGACAGTCAAAGATCCAGAAGCCCTCTGGACCTCAGGACTGATTTGGGATTAAACTGAAAATTCAAACCTTGTGGTAACACTGTCCTTACACTAAGTTTTTCTCAGGGCTGGGCTCTTAGCATCAAAGGATCAAACCACACTTTGGTAATATCTCCTTGCTCAGTAAGTACTTAATTATTCTTACTCTGAATCAACCTAAGAGCAGAAGTCACTCTCTCTGTCTCTCTTTGGTCAAATTAAAATAAATGAATAAAGAAAATTAAAAATAAATAATTCTAAAAAAAAAAAACCTAAGAGCAGAAGGGTCAGGTAATTACTATGCAATTGGTCAAGTGAATATATTTAGTAAGGCATTAACCCAGAGGGTTATTATTCATTATGAAAATCCATACTTGCTGCATTGGTTCCTATTGTAGGTGAGCATTTCATATTCTAGACCTACACTCTTTGAAAACTGTATTTGAAGAAACTTTTCTGGAAAATGACTTCTTAACATGTAAGGAAAATGCTCCCTTTTTGAACTAGAGTTAGTAAATACATTTGAGGATGTCCTTAGATCTGCAATTGTTACATTAAAAATAATGGAAAAACTGGGACCAGCAGTTAGCGTAATGGCTATGTCGCTGGACTCCCACGTAGTCGACCACGGTTCGAGTCCCGGACCCGGCGGCTTAAACTCACGCCGGGCGCGTGTGCGTGCGTGCCCAAGATCCCGAGAGGAGAATGGAGGAGAAGGGATTGCGGCGTGGCCATCCCCCCTGGGGGGTGATTTCCTGCTTTCTATCTCTCTGTCTCTCTCTGTCTGTCTGGCGAGCGCACGCGCCTTATAGCAAAAACCTCTCCAAAAAAAAAAAAAAAAAAAAAGAAAAAAAAATAATGGAAAAACTGATCTTCAGAAATGCAGTAGCTGTGTCACTTGAGAAAGTTGCTTTCTTTCTTTTTTTTTTTTTTTTTGGAGAGATTTTTGCTATAGGGCACGTGCGCTTACCAGACAGACAGAGACATAGAGACAGAAAGCGAGAAATCACCCCCCAGGGGGGATGGTCACGCCACAATCCCTTCTCCTCCATTCTCCTCTCGGGATCTTGGGCACGCACGCACACGTGCCCGGCGTGAGTTTTAAGCCACCAGGTCCGGGACGCGAACTGCGGTCGACTACGTGGGAGTCCAGTGACATAGCCATTACGCTAACTGCTGGTTCCCAGAAAGTTACTTTATTTCTGATTCTGGTTTTCATCTACACAATACAAAAAAATCGTATTTTTACCCCACGCTTATGAGATAGTTACAACAAATTTAGGTGAGCCTAATAAAAATACTCAGATATCTTTCATTCTTAGGGCAAGAAAATTAAATGTCAGGTCTAGTGATTTAATTTCTTATAGATTCTATTTAGGCATAAAAATTAGAAATAGTAAGTGATTAATAATATTTGCTCTTTGTTGCTCAAAGTACCGTGCTAGCTTCTTTCACTATCTTCTTAGACCTTCACAACACTAGGTAGTACTTCTATTTCAATGAAGAGAAACTGAGGCTTAAAGAAAATGTTCTGCTTTTCACCTGATGTGCCAGATGCTTGCCTGTGACTCGTTCTTGGCGTTCTTTCCATGTAATTAATGCCTAATATGATAGACTCATCATCCAATTCCCTTTTGGATATGCCTTCTTTGATGAAAAGAGGCATCTTGAACAATATGAAAAGCAAATTTCTGACACTGCTCCCCCAACCTGCTCTTCCCACAACCTTCCACACTCAGTATATGACAATTCCATCATTCTAGGTGCTCAAACCAAAAACCTTGGGATCATTCTCAATTCCCTCAAGCCCCACTCTTACCTTACTAGATCCCAACAATTCTGTCTTCAAAGTATATCTGGAATCAGGACTACTTCTTACATTTCTTACTCAGGCCAAAGCCTACAACGTTATTAAGCATCCTTCTATGTGGTTCATTTCTGTCCCTGTGCGTCTGCACTAGAATGATCCTGCTTAGATGATCGGGTAACATCAACTGAAAGTCCACTCAAAGCCTTCCAGTGGATTCCTATGCAACTCAAAGAAGAGCCAAAGACTTACAGTAGATTCAAGAAGCCTTGCAACTGCCCTGGCTGTCAACACCAGGCCCACTTTCTACTCCAGCCACACCAGTTTTTCTGGACAGGGCTGCTCTGACCCTGTATTCTACAATGGCTCACTTTCTAGCTTCCTTCAGGCTTTATGGAAAGCTGCCTTCTCCAGTAGGGCATCCTTCACCACCTTATCTAAAGTTTCAACCCCTAGATCAATTCATACCTCATTTTTGTTTCTTTCATACGCATCATCAATGTGCTACTGTCCTTAATTCTCGTTTGTTTCTCTTTGCTAGAAAGTGATCTCCATGGGATCAGGAAGTTTGCTCTGTTTCGTTCTCTGCTCTATTCTCACTGCCTAATACGTGGTGGGCACACAGTAACTATCTGCTGAGTAAGTCACTAAGTTTGTAACTGATCTCTTTTCTGTTCTACCTATACCATTTCCCTGCTCACTCCATACCTCACATGAGAGCATCCTTAACTTAAACATTTCTTTCATATTACTACTGGTGTCTTTCCTCAGGTAGAACAGGACTTCAAGTTTTCCACATCCCATTCCAGGCTTTTCTCCAGCTCCGAGTCACATGACAATCCCTAGTTTAACCACTGGCAAAAGGGTGTGGAAACTAGTATACAAATGAGAGCATTCTTGTCATACCCAACTAAAATGAGCCAAGAAGCCATGGGAGAACACATTCAAACTGTAAGTGACTATTTCAAGGACTGCTTGCTAGGCTAGTTTAACAAAAATGGCCTAAGATTTTCTCTTCTTTTTAATTACCAGAAGATGCATGAACTGACTAGAGAGAGAGAGATGTCCAATGGGGACATAGTCATGTGTAATGATTTCCCCTCCTTTCTCCATTCCTGTAGGATTTGAGGCACACATGCACTTGTGCCCAGCATGTTTTTCAAGCTACTAGGGATTTAAACGTTGGTCAGCCATGTAGGATCTTGCCCCCTTAGGCACTAGGCAATAGGGCCAGCCCTCTAATCAATTCTTAATTGTAAAGTCACATAAGACAATATGTAGAACACCTAAATTTCTATCTAAAAAATTCCAAAAGATGTTCATTTTAACACTGAGAAAGGGAGAAGATCCAGATCTATGAAGTATGAAGGTTGAAAATGAGTATGTGTGTAGAACTTAAAATGCAATGTACTCTGAGATATTAAACAGTCTTTTTCCTCCCATTGCTCCCATAAAGCCACTCCTTTAACAGAAAACCTTACATCTCTTAGGCAGATGACATATTGGGAATTGTGCACAAGAGGAAAAAGCCCACAAGCAGAACTGAGAAGGTGTGTACCCTACACGATGGTGTATTCTGAGACCCGGGGCAGCAAGGCTTCAGGATAGCAGTGTGTCCAAGCTGCACAGAACTCTGCAGCAGGGTCTATCAGTGGGCCATGCAAGAGTAGCTTTCTCCTGTGGAGTCACAAGGGACTTGATCTCCAGATAAGGAGCAAACAGCCTGCTGAGGAATGTCCACGCTCCTCAAATGTCAACGCTGGATCTAGAGAGATTAAGAGACAAAACCCGAAGGATACCCTTGGGAACAGACTAAGGTTTCCAAAAAAGCATCCTGTGCATTGACTTTTAGAACAAAAGGGGCAAAAAAAAAAATTAGTGAAAAAAAATCTAATTCTTCTTTTCTGGTTTTTCAGGGTTCGAAGTTCACCAACACACTCCTGCTTTGCAGCTTGAGCTGAAATCCAACAGATAAGAACAGAGTCTTAATGATTAATCAGCCCAAGCACATTTCTGGAGCAAGAAACTGAGGTCCTGAGAGGACATAACTGCTTGGGATCACATTTTTTGCTCAGGTTGTGAATGTGTCTCTAAGTCTCCAACCTACTCGGCTCCTCTCTAAACCCAGACCCTGATTAGATCTCATTGGGCCTCCTCTAAATTACTACATGAATTGACCTGTTGAGGAATCTCTGTGCCTTTGTTTCCTCATCTGTAAAATGGTCAGAATTCTTGCCTACCCTTCCTCATCAGGATGTTGAAGCAGAAACAGAATCATAGACATGAAATTGAGATTCAATGGATTTAACAGATATTTTTCTATGTAAAAATCTATCTCCTTCATTCTGATTTCTAAAAGCAATCTGCCCAGCTGCAGGGAAAAAAATTGTTATTAAACCATGATAGTCATGGCAGGCCCATGATTTTGTCAAAGTTAAAAGATGAAAACAAAATCTTAAGTATGAACTGTTTTATTTGGGATTAAAAAACTTGGATTGAAATCCAGGACATCAGTAGATACCAGGAAAGATCTGGTATGTTAGGGGAACAAAGGCAGGTCAGAGGTTTTTAGTAGAGAAGGAAAAACTATGTAAGTTCATTTGAAAGGGAAAGAATTGGCACGATGGCACCTTGGGCCGGCAAACTTTTATTGGCGAGTGGTGGCAGTGGCTAGTCTTAAATGTCAGGCAGGTAGCTTCATCGTCAGGTGGTGAGTAAAACTAGTCTTAAATGTTTTCTGACTGGGATGAGCAGATGGCATAATGGTCAGATTGCTGGACTCCCACATGGCCAACCGCAGTTCAAGTCCCAGACCCAGCGGCTTGAAACTCAGGCACATGTGCATGAGTACTCAAGATCCTAAGAGGAGAATGGATTGCAGTGTGGCCATCACCATGGGGGGGGGGGGGTGGGGGGGGGTTCTTACTTTCCATCTGTATCTCCAGCGAGCTCACACACCCTACAGCAAAAATCTAAAAATCTTTCTGACCTTCCCTTTCTCAGACTCACACAACAACCCAACAGGTATTGTTTCTTAGGCATTTCTATGAGCTCTGCAGTGCTGGCAAGGCCTGGATCCAGTGGGCTATGTTATGTCTCTGACCCTCAGACTCTCTTCCAGACCTTCCCATCTCCAAGAAGAAAATGGAGGAGAGATTATGCTGTGGCCATCCACCGAGGGGATGCTTTCTCACTTTTTCTGTCTCTCTCTGGTTAAAGCATCTACTCTATAGCACATCAATAATAATAAAAAAAGACAAAATAGTTTTAATATTTTTATGTAACCCAATATATCAACATTATGTCAACATATAATAAGTATTTTAAAAATCACTAATGACTATTTTATGGTTTTAATACCAAGTCTCTAAAATGTGAGGTGTGTCAGTTAAGACTTGCCATACTACACGTAGCTGATGGCTACTGAACTGTACACCATAACTCTAGAGTACTTTTTATGGTTCATTAAGAGTGTTTTCTTCATCCCAAGGAATGCACCATACTATAAAAGAATGTGTGTTACTGTCTGCCTGCTTCTCTTGGGTAGATAGGAGGATTGCCTTCCCACTCCCTTGTAGCTGGGCAAAGCCACATCACTTGCTTTGGCCAAGGAAATGTGAGCAGAAATGATGCATCCCTTGCAGTTAGAGAGCTGATGTATCTGCCTGTGCTCTCTCTCCCCCCACCACCATGATGGTGGAAGCATGTGTTGGTATGGATAGGCCCTGGGGTTGAAGCTGTCTGAAAATGCTGAGCCTACAAGTGAAAGACAGCTGCTTATATAGTTGGGAAAGTAACATTTGTTCCATTAACCCCCTGCGTCTCTCTGCTGGCCCTTCTCAGTATTCTGCTAGCAGCTCCTCTCTTGCTCTTTCAACCTAGGGGTGGTGACCACTCTGAGTTACTAGGCCTGGTGTTCTGTTTTCCTGAGCCTTGACCTCATCTCCCTAAACTGTCCCTTTATTAAACTCTCTTCAATTATCCTTTGAGATTGGGCCATTTGTTTCTGTTCAGAATTCTGACCAATGCAGCATTATTTGCCAAATGTGAAATGAACCTAAAGATAGAATGAGTACATTCTAGAAATAATTCCCTGAATAAATATAATTTCAAAGCAATGGTTAAAGATAATTCCCTGGCCAATCTTATTATACAAAAGATCCTTTCTCTTCCTCCTGTCAAAATGTACAATCATTGTTCATAGAAAGTTGTGTTTGTATGTTTAAGGAAATCTATTTTCTTGAACCTGACTGGTCTTTATTCTTTATAAAAATATGTCCCAAGCATTTACTTATAAATTTATGTTTGGCGGAACTAGTAAATTAAAAACTAGGAATCATGTTAAAGGCCATTCTCAAATATTGGGTAGTCAGGACCAGCAGTTAGCGTAATGGCTATGTCGCTGGACTCCTATGTAGTTGACCACAGTTCGCGTCCTGGATCCGGTGGCTTAAAACTCACACTGGGCACGTGTGCATGCGTGCCCAAGATCCCAAGAGAAATGGAGAAGGGATCGCGGCATGGCCATCCCCCCTGGGGGGTGATTTCTCGCTTTCTATCTCTGTCTCTGCCTGGCAAGCGCACATGCCCTATAGCAAAAAACCTCTAAAAAAAAAAAAAGTTGGGTAGTCAGGAAAGTCATGATGTGAATTTTTGCTTAGAAAAACATGTCACAACTTTCCTGATGACCTAGTAAATTTACCTATATGCTTTGGATTCTACTAGGAAATCTGAGATTTGTAAGTTATTGCTGTGTTATTTGTTCACTTGAAGGAAGATCAGAAAGAGGGTCAGCCAGTGGTGTGGTGCTTAAGGTAGGCAGATCCCATGTGACAGACTGCAGTTAAATCCCAGACCTGGCAGCTTGAAAAAAACATGCCAGATGTGTATGCATGCACACCCAAAATCCTAGAAGGATTTTGGAGGAGAAGAGATTATGGTGTGGCCATCCCCTTGGGAGGTACTTTCTCATTCTTTCTGTCTCTTTCCAGGAGTATACACACCCTATGGCAAATTAAGAAGAAAAAATTTCAAGAAGACAAAAGGAAGTACAAAGATGGTAAAAATAACTCATCATACACACATAATTACTGCTTGTGTATATAATCATTAATTTCAAGAACTTGAATCTTGCCTGAATACTGTCTTTAGATTGAATTTGTCCTCTTCAATAAATACATTTTTATACCATTGTTTTTTTTTTTTTTTTTTTTTTTGGAGAGGTTTTTCACTATAGGGCGCGTGCGCTCGCCAGGCAGACAGAGAGACATAGAGACAGAAAGCAAGAAATCACCCCCCAGGGGGGATGGTCACGCCGCAATCCCTTCTCCTCCATTCTCCTCTCGGGATCTTGGGCACGCACGCACACGCGTCCGGCGTGAGTTGTAAGCCACCGGGTCCGAGACGCGAACCGCGGTCGACTACGTGGGAGTTCAGCGACATAGCCATTACGCTAACTGCTGGTTCCCAATACCATTGTTATTTATAGTAACTGCTTTGTCATCATTATCTGTTTTATTAGCTCTTTAAGTCAATGCCAATTTTTCAACACTCAAATACTACTACAAACTTTCTTGTATCTTTAAGCATCTAATCAAATTTTTCACAGATACATTCTTGGAAGTTAGAATTTATATAAGGGTGCTTCTCTCAAGATTCCTCATGGCTACTGGGAACTAGATATTTCAGGGGACAGGAGAAATGAAGATTTTCTACTCATAATTCAGCCTCCAGCAAGCAAAGCTAGTGTGGCAGGAGAGTTGAGCCCTTCTCTCAAGATTCCTCATGGCTACTGGGAACTAGATATTTCAGGGAACAGGAGAAATGAAGATTTTCTACTCATAATTCAGCCTCCAGCAAGCAAAGCTAGTGTGAACGGAAAACAGATTCTAGAACACCTCTGTCTGCTTGCTCCTGAACATTGAGGCTTAACTTCAAGAATTTGAAAGAAACACACCATCCATCAGATGACAAGAAATCACCGTCGGATCACAAGAAATATGGGAAAACGAGAAAATACCTCTCCTCCAATGGAAAAGAGTAACTCTCCTTCATCCACAAGCAGTTCGGTGAAAGTCATGGAAATGTCTGATAAGGAATTTAGAGCATTCGTAATGTTGAAGCTAACAGAGATGGAAGAAAAGAGAGATAATGAACTGCTAAAGAGAAAGGAGAAAGAAGTCGCCGAGTTCCAGGAGATGAGGAAATTCTTGCAAGATCTAAAAGAGGAATTACACACTTTACAAAAGACTCAAACGGAACTGCTAGAGATGAAGTCTATAATACAAGAAGTCAAAATCTCCCTAGAAAGTATTCAAAGCAGACTAGATCATTCAGAAAATAGAATCTCAGATGTAGAAGAGAAAATGGCTGCCTTAGAAAAATCCACCTCAAAGACTGAGAAAATGGCTCAAAAATTTGAGAATAATATGCGAGAAGTACTGGATACCATCAAACGTCCAAATATCCAGATAATTGGCATTCCAGAAGGTGAAGAGACCCATAAGGGCATTGATAATCTATTCCATGAAATCCTGCAAGAAAACTTTCCAAACCTAGAGAGGCATTCGAAGATCCAGTCCCAGGAAATACAAAGGACCCCAAATAGAATCAACCCAAGAAGATCTTCTCCAAGACACATTATAGCCAGGTTGACCAAAACCGCAGACAAAGACAAGGTACTAAGATTGGCAAGAGAGAAACATCAAGTTACCTACAAAGGACATCCCATCAGGCTAACAGCAGATCTCTCATCGGAAACAATGCGAGCGAGGAGAGAATGGGAAAATATATTCAAAGTGTTACGAGAGAAGCAATTTCAACCAAGAATACTGTACCCGGCAAGATTATCTTTCAGGTGGGAAGAAAAGACAAGAACATTCTCAGATAAACAAAACCTGAAAGAATTTACCAGCACCAGACCAGATCTCCAAGAAGTTCTCAAGGGTGTGCTGTATCAAGAAAATTAAACACAGACACACGGAAATAAGAGTCAAAAAACTATGAAAGTGGCCAACTTAATCATAGGGACAAGTCTGGAGTTGAATATTATATCCCAGAATTTAATCAGGAAAATTGAACCAGAACAGAAGATAAAAGTACATGAGACTGATAGGTTCATGCACCTTCCATTTGAACAGAATCCTGACTTGTTTCCTGGCCTTAAGCAAAGTTCCTTGGCATTTCTTTGAGTTAAGTTAAAACTGGTTTTCTTAGTAATAATGAGTGAACTCACCATTGAAAGTAGTTAGATTATGTAGGAAATTGTGTGATCAATGCAATGTGGGTGGGAAGGGAATGAAGGACAATTGTAGATACCACAGGTGGTGTGAGAGGAGGGTGGGAAGGAACAGAGGGTCAGAAAGAGGGGTGGAAGCAATTCTAGGAACTAGTAATGGAAAATTTTTTGTAATGTGCATGATTATATCACTATGCAGTGTGTACTGGATGGGAGATTGCATTTTGTATGCTGTGATGAAGCTTAGGGAAGGAATGTAAACTGAGTTACAAAAAAAAAGTTTCAGGAAAAAAAATATATATCTATTCAATGACTGCAGTAGGATATGTAGCCACAGCTAGGTGCTACTTCATAGGATGCGTAAAGTAAGACTTGTGTTCATGGAAATGTGTGTATCACCTGTGTTTGCTATGAGGGTATTTGGATTGATTAGGGTCTTTGGCGATACAATAAAATGTGAGGAGAAAACAGTATAGAAAGCAAACATAGATACCAGACAGTGGGAGGAGAGTGGGAGATGGCAGAGGGTAAGAGATAGAGAATCAAGGATGGGGGGGAAAAAAGCAAAACATACAGAAGACAAGAAATGGAAGATCATTTGCTGACAATAACATGTTTGTCAAGGTGCTTGATTGAGACAATATATAGTGTACTTTGGATGGAAAATCTCATTTTGTATGCTGTAATGATGTGCAGTGAATGAATGCAAATAAATAAATTGAAAAAAAAGAATTTATATAAGGGTTTACATGTTTAAAAAACTTCAAATAGATTGATTGGTTTCTGGAGGATATATTGACAATTTATATTCTTAATTGGAGTGAAGGTGATTGTTCTCTGTTCCCACATGACCGCCTTGTATTCAAGAATATGCCACTAAATATTCTTGTTGATCTTGTCTCTTTGATATAAGATACATGGCAACTCATTTTAAGTTAGCATTTCCAAAATTACAGTGGAAGAAAAAATCATGTCCATATTTTTAGTTATATTTAAAAAAAAAATTGCTAGAGGTTGTGTTGATTTACCAGAGACAGACAGGGTGGGCAGGAGGAGAGGGCTAGAAAGCACCCTCTATGGAGAATGGCTATATTACAATTCCCTCTTCACCTCTCCCAACTTCTGAGATTTGGGGCATGCATACATGCATATGTGCTTGGGGTGTTTCTCAAGCTGCCAGGTCCAGGTCGTGAACCATGCAGCTGGCCAATTGAGATCCAGCTCATATGCCAACAGCCCACAGGCTGGCCTAACAATATTTTCTTCACATTTAAAATATATTTCTTATGTACTGCCAGTGTTTGTAACTTTCCCACTTTGATATTAGTGTTTAGACATAAAATTCTCTGAATATTGACACTCAAATGCTTTTCCTAGTCTAGGTTCCTGACAGAGACCATTGTTTTTATGGTATCTCTTACAATGCTATAGCATCCATACACTTTTTCTCATTATAAATGAGGAAACAAAAGCTTCAAAGAGTTAAGTAACTTAGTCAGGAGACCGGGTTACTGTAGGAGATGCTATGAGAGAGATCCCTCTATTCCCTTGTCATCTGGAGCTCCCATTCTCTAGCTGCTATGGTTGTTGATGGCTAACAACTCCTAGCTGCACCTGTCTTCAGGAAAGTATTCTCCAAGGGAGCCTGTTTAAAATGCCAGAATGGTCAGCCAAGGTCTAACTAGTGGAGAAGAAATAGAAGTCCAGCTCACAAGGCAAGAACACCCTGTAGTATCATGTTTGTCCCACATCTTTGGTAGGGTCAGACTGCGGCTGGACTTCCAGCTTATTAAATTGGACCTACAGCTGCCTCTGTATCTTTTGACCCTACGTAGGAAACCGCAACCTAACTTAGTAAATAAACAGATTGTACCTTAAATTATCAGTATATTCTTGAATCTATTTGTTTCATACTATTTGCTGAGGCTCAGCTAATCATACAGCAGAGCATCAGCCAATCCCAGAGTACCAGTTGATCAGACCATGTGGTATAAGGCAAATGCCTCATCACACCACAATCAAATAAGGCAAACACCTGGCTATAACCAATCAAGCCATTCCTATCCATCACTTCCTTTCTGTCTATAAATACTGCCCGCCCACTTTGCGGGGTGGAGCTTTGTGACTGTCTTCTGCTTCTGAGTGCTGATTCATTAATTGCTCTCTGCTTCAATAAACTACATTTAATTGATCTGAAGTTTTTCTTTTAACAAGCTGAACTTTCATCTTTGCCTATCTTCTTCCCCTGTCCTAGCCTGCTTCCGTCACTCCTCCAGGCTTCACGAAAGAGGATCCCCTCAACAAGGTCGCCTGTGTGAGAATCTTCCTCTCAGCCAACACTCCTAGTAGATACAACCTAAGACAGACGGTCAATGGGGCACGTCATCTTCCAGCCGAGCCATCTGGCTCCAGAATCTGCACATTCAACACAGAACATTCCTATCTGATATCAGCTTGGGCGTTACCACATAGCAGATACTTCCTCCTTATTGGTTATTTGCCTTTTAATTTTATGATATTTGGTACAGAGATGTATCAAATGTATATAGACAATCTAACTTTTCCACTATTATTTCTATTTTTGATGGCATGCCTATTTATCCTGAGTTTTAAACTCTACATTATTCTAGTTTTTTTTTTTTCTGGTTTCACTTATCTACATTTAAAAAATAAAATCTATATATTCCATTGGATACTTAAATTACAATAATTCAAACACCAATTAAAAATTCATCAACTCAGGACCAGCAAATGGCATAATGGCTATGTTGCTGGACTCCCATGTAGTCGACCGTGGTTCGAGTCCTGGACCAGGTGGCTTAAACTCACACCAGGCGTGTGAGTGTGCATCATGCCCAAGATCCTGAGAAGAGGATAGAGATGGGAGTGTGGCATGGCCATCCCCCCAGGTGGTGATTTCTCGCTTTCTGTCTTTGTCTTTCTGGTGAGCACACGCGCCCTATGGCAAAAACCTCTGCAAAAAAAATTAATTAAAAATTCATCAACCCACAAATTTAAAATACACTTATCACCTTTGACTTTTTATCTTTTCATGCTGGTTTCTGTAATATAGAACCAGTTCTAAAATTATAAAGTTTCTTATGACATTTTATGGGATAAACTTTGAACTTTTAAGTGGAAAAAAAACGGAAAAATTTGAGCTATACACTTATATATGCCCTTTTTGTATAAATACTTCAACAAAAATTTTATAAAGGATATATTTGGTGTTTTATTTGGAATTTAACTATTTCGTTTATAAATAATGATTTATAAAACCATTTCAGAGGAATTGGTATTTTACAAAAATGAAGAACTCCTTAAAAGTACATGCTGTCTGTCCATTCATTCAAGTGTTATGATTCTCAGTAAAGTTACATCGTTTTTACATGCTTCATATACTTTAAATTTATTCTGGGCCAGCTGGTGGTATAGTGGTTAAGGCACCTCAATCCCACAGGACCAACTGCATAATTCGAGTCTCAGACTTCGTAGCTTGAAAAACACATCAGCATGTGTGCCCAAAATCCTGAAAGGAGGGAGAAATTGAGAAGGGATTGTGGCATAACCCCACCCAACGTGGGTGATTTCTCACTTTCCCTCTCTTTCTGTCTCTAGTGAATGCACATGTTCTTTAGCAAATTTTTTTTTAAATTTACTCTTAGTTTTTGTTATGATTTATAATATTGAAAATACAATTTTAAATGATTAGTGCTGTTATGTAAAAGAATCATTATTTGTGACACCTTGTCAGTACAAATAGTATCAATGTAACAGTTTGAACTGTAGCTAATATAGCCCTGGCAAATAGTTAATTTTAGGTTTTCAATTTAATTCTAATATTTTATAGATGCATCAATTATATGTACAGGTAATAAGTATATTGACATAGTGTAAAATTATAAGATCAATAATCTCTCCCACCAAAAACATCCCCAGGACCTCTGAGTGTTCATCCTGAGGGTTCATCCAGAGGGTTCTAGCCAGGGCTGACATTGGACAGCTACACACTCATAAAGCATGCCTGCAGCTTGTGTTCTGACAGATTATCCAGCCAGAGCAGATGTCCAAATTGTTGAATTTTACACACCTCCCTTGCTGTCACCCACAAAGCTGCCCCCACTCAAATGAAATATGCAATGTATCACATTGCTCTCCACTCCTAGAGTTACTCTATGAATAATCTTTAAAAGCTAATAAGAAAGGAATACTCATGGAATCCTTTTGTGTCAATATTTTGCATACGTTATTTTGATATTCATAACAACTTTTCATTCAAGACTCTTTATAAACACCTAATATGTTCCCACCTAGAATTTAGTGAAATAGAGAAACAAGAGAACAGTTAAAATGTGATAGTGGAAACAAAGTGTTATGAGAGTTCATGGGAAGGGTACCTAATCCAGATCCAATTCTCAGGTGTGTTTAAGGAAATGAGCTCAAAATTAAGAGGTAAAGGAGAGTGCCCAGCAGGTGATGTACTGGTTAAGGCACTGGACTCTCACATGGCTGACCCCAGTTTGAGTCCCAGACCCAGTGGCTTGAAAGTCATGCCAGATGTGTGTGTGATACATGCCCCAAATCCTGAGAAGAGAATGGAGGAGATGGGATGGCAGCATGGCTATCCCGCTGGGGGTGATTTCTCACTTTGTCTCACTGTTTCTCTCTGTCTCTGGTGAGCACACGAAAAATTCTCAAAAAAGAGGAAAAGGAGAACTGGAGTTATGATTAAGTTAGTAGAAGAGAATGTTTCTTAGTAGGAGGAGAGTACGCATTAGCCAGTGGGACTAATTTTACAAAAGTTGAGGATGGAATGAAAGAAGGAAATGTGAGTAATAAGATTTCAGTTTCCACAAATTTCAAAATTAGTGTCCTGATCTTAGGGTGCTGTTAGGAATGGTTGGTGCAATTTCAACAGTTGTCTTAGGTCACTGATTGTAAGCAAAAAGATATTTTTTTAAAAGAAGACTCTTGTTATTTTATTTCGTTGGAAGAACACCAGCTTGAAGTGGAAATTGTTTATTCTAAGACAATAGATGCTGGCTGCTGAGTTCTGCTGCAACCTTTTTGTTTGTTCTCTTTCAGAGAGATATTTGCAATAGGTTACATGTGCTCACTGGAGAGACAGAAGAAGAGACACCGAAAGCAAGAAATTGTTCCCTGGTGGGGGGATGGCCTTGCCACAGTTCCTTCTCCTCCAGTCTCCTCTGGGGATGTTGGGCACACATGTACATGCGATCTGCATGAGTTTTAAGCCTCTGGGTCCAGGACTTGAATGAACCCCAGTCAACTATGTGGGGGTCCAGTGACATCACCATTATGCCATCTGCTGGTTCTTCTGCTACAATTGTAATAGGCACGTGGGGGTGAGCCAGTGGAGTGCTGGTTAAGGCATCCAATCCCACATGGCCGACTGCACAGTTTTGACATATGGATTCAGTGGATTGAAAAACACACTGGGCATGTGTGTGTGCATGTTCAAAATCCCGAGAGGAGAATTTACCCTTGAGAGGGTGACCTCACTTTCTGTCTCTCTGATGAATGTGCACAGTCTACGGAGGCCGGGGGTGGGGGAGAAGCACATGGTACTCAAGAAACAGACTATCAACTACTTTGCTACTACCTAACAGGGACACTGGCCTTCCAGTTCAGGATATCTGATCATTGCTGGTCTCCACCTCAATTTAGCTATTTCTATATTTTAAAGTTTAATTTTCAACACCCAACTCCTGGTTCCGATTATTCCTCCCCTAAACGCAGTACCTGAAATAGACCACAGAATAACCATAGCATAAACAAATGAACAAAGGAAACTATGGAAATATGGGACAGGGCTTTTGGACCTACCGGAACTAGGGAATACGATATCACTATGTATGTTATTCCCTATTCCTGCCTCTCAGGATAGAAAGTGAGCTTAAGGGCTTCCTCGGCCCCACCCGACCCCACATTACAGGGACAAGGTCTACATGCCTCAAGCTTTACACCTTACAGTTCTGCCACCTACAAGGTAACAACCTTGACTCCACTGCCTCAATTTCAAAAGTGTCTGGGAAAAAAAGGCCTTAAATTCAACTTAGATCAAGTATTCATCCCTGATCCAGTCAACTACAAAGACAGGACTCATAAAATACGGTGTGTCTATAGTCTCCATAGGATGGGGTGCATACTTCTCTACTAACAAGAACTTGGAAGCTAGAGGGTAAAAGATATAAAAGAGATGGGAAGATAGTGATATCACATTTAATAAGCACTCTGTATAGCTGTTAACATGACATTTTGCATTTTTTTCCTCTTATCATTTGTCCAACAATTTTCCAGAACTAAAATTATCCCATTGTGTCAAGACACGCTATGTCCTGAACGCATCACTTAAAAAGTCAGCTATGGGCCAGCCAGTGGTGCCGTGGTACCACAATGCTCTGAGACGCCAGACTCACATACGGAGTGTCCAAGGTTTTTCTTCCTGTGGTCTGCCTACACAGGCCAGGCATACACACACGTGCCCATGACACTAGCCGGCTGGAGTGGATCACAGTGTGAAGGCCCCCTTGAGGGTGCCTCTCTCTTTCTCGTGGAAGAAGTAAATTCATAAATTTCACAAATAAGTAAAATAGCTTCTCTTACTTCTGACTTCACATTGTACTCTCCCCAACTTCAATCAATGGACTTCTTTCTGTTCTTCAAACCCATTCAAATAGAGTACATACACACAAAGGCAAAAACTTATATATACACATACACATATATAAATTTATATAAACATGCACATGTATATAAATTTATATAAACATGTAAATATATAAATTTCTGTGTATCAATGATGGCCTTGGCTGAAAGTTCTACAGGGATATCTTAGTGGGACTATGCCTGCTGTTCTAGGATCCTAACATTTTTCCCTCTTGAAACAAGCTCTCAGACTGGTTCTCTCAGAAATCATTCTGCCATCAACATCTGGGTAGGTTGTTTTATATTGTAAGTTACTGTGTCCTGTGTCCTTATGTTAGGATCTACATGCGACAGAATAAGGCTGGAAGAAAAGAAACCCCACTACAATAAAGATTCCTAGCCCTTTTATTTCTCCAGGGAATATCTGGCCATTCAAAATAAAGAAAAATGTTAATTTTCTTTTTTTAATTTTGCTACAGGGTACGTGTGCTTTCATGAGAGAGAGAGAGAGAGAGAGAGAGAGAGAGAGATGGGAGAGATGGGAGATGGGGGCAGGGCCACTCTGCAATCCCTTCTCCATTCTTCCCTCAGGATTTCAGATGTGCACAAGTGACTAGAGTGTTTTCAAGCCATCAGGTCCAGGACTCAAACTAGGAAGTCCACCATGTGGGATCCACCTGCTCAAATCACCACACCACTAGCTGGGTCCACAAACAAAATTCGTTTAAGACTTTCTTCACTTTAAAACGTTGCAACAGCCTGCAAGAAGCACAGATCCTGAGAGAAGATTATGGAGTACCCACCTTCTTTACTGCATCGCTATGGGCAGGCTTCTTGGCCACCCTTAATTCTGGGATTGAATAGTGAGAGTTTGAATAGATCTCTAGGGTCCCTTCTAGCTCCAAAACTAAGACAGCCATATACTAAGGAGATGGTTTTGTAGATCCAAGCCAAAACCAAGACAGTTGCAGCCCTGGAAACACTGAAGTCTCTGGAATACACAGTAGTTCCTGGGCATGATCCTGCCATGGGCTGCACTCCACAGAGACCAGCCTCCAAAGACAAGTTGCATTGTGCTCACTGGCAGCCCAGGAGAAAGGCTGGATGTGTTGAGTGTCTGGTGCCCTTGCCTTGCCATTCAGTATGAAAGGCAGTGTGTGCAAGATACAAGCAGTTAAGAAAAATGACCCCACAGCATTAATTTCCCTCCATACGCACAGTCTGCCAAAGGTTCCCTGTTGCCTGGAGCCATCCAAAAGAAGGATACCACACTTAGATCTTAAGTTCTCATTTTACTCTAAAAATCAATAATTCTTTTGGAAATGGAGAGTGGTAATGGTTATACAACATTGTGAATGTACTTAATGCCACTGAATTGTACACTTAAAAATGACTACAATGGCAAAAAAGAATCAATGATTTAAAAGTCAATGATTCATTCTTGTTTTTAAACTTTCTTAGCCCGTTTAGTCTCAAAATCCTATTGTGTGTTTTTCTTAGAGGTTGGGTTGGACATTTCTTCCAGGAGAGTTAAAAATGCAATGCTGTTTCCTTTGCCTTCCTGTTTAGCAATTATGCTCTTAACAATGACCACTCTATGTGGGAGCAAAAGGCTGGCAAAGACTACTCTCACAACAGTGATCTTCATAGCTGATCTTTTTTTTTTTTTTTTCCCCTTTCTTTTTTGGAGAGGTTTTTGCTGTAGGGCATGTGAGCTCGCCAGAAAGACAGAGAGAGACAGAGAGACAGAAAGAGAAATCACCCCCCAGGGGTGGATGGCCACACCACAATCCCTTCTCCTCCATTCTCCTCTCAGGATCTTGGACACACACGCACATGTGCCCGGTGTGAGTTTAAACCACTGGGTCCAGGACTCGAACCACAGTTGACTACATGAGAATCTAGTGACATAGCCATTACGCCAGCTGCTGGTCCCTCTTATTTCTCTGGCAAGCACACAAGCTCTCTGGCAATTATAAAATATATTTAAAACTTTATCCTTTTAAAAAAAAATCTCACCACCCACCCATAAATATTTTATTTAACATAGTTCTTAAATCTCAAACGAAGTTAGTGTTGGATTCAGCTGATTCTTTACCTATTTTTACTTCCCCTGCTTGCACCAAATAGTACTTTCTCACATACTCATTCTCCATTTGTGATTTCCTTAGAGAGAGCAGTGCTATATATATCTAGTATTGTTTCAATGATAACGGATTAATTGCACTTCATTATTTAAAACTCTCTTCTGTTATGCTGATTTAGCTAAGAAGAAAATGAGAAGTGCCTTTGCCCAAGGTGATGTTCAGAATGTTTAGTAAGTCAGCAGAGGTGGGCATCAATCAGAACAGACTACAGAGATAAGGCACTAGCATGACTGACATGGTGCCGATCAACTGAACGTCTTTGACCCTTATTATTCCCTCTCCTTGGATTGACTTGCCCTTCAAAGTCTAGGCCAGGGTTCAAATTGTAGCTCAGTCCCAAACTGAACAGCGTAGGTTGGGCACATGAAGAAGTCCTAGTTTTCGTTATCTGTACAAGGAGATTGGATTAATATGTATCTGGAGTCTTCCAGATCCGAAGATCTATTAAGTGTACGAGTATTAATTGTATTTGCTATTATTACTCCCCACTCCATATTTAAGTTGTGTTTCACTAGACATCCAAGAAAATGAAGCATCTGGCCTAGCCTCAGAAGCACAGTAGGTAGTATACACGACTGCGCGTTCCAGTGCTGGAAGCCACATGGATGACCAAGAGGTTTGGAACCCAGATCAACCTGAAAACATGATGAGTATGTGTGTCCAAGATCCTGATGAGCTGGAGGGCTATGGAAAGGGGATTGCTGTGCCCAGTTGAGGGGGTCTCCCTCTCTCTCATGTGCACTTATACTTTCCTGAATAAAAACAAAAACAACCCTAAATCATTCAGAGGCCGAGATCTCAAAGGCATAATTTGCCTTTGAGTCCTCAGAAACCATACTTCAAAGAAAATGTTAATAACTGCTTGATGAATGAAGTCTCAATTCCTTTGTTTTCTACAATAAATAATTTTTGATGACTGTAGACATGTAAGACTGGTAGTATTCAGATTGGTGTATCATCTTCAAAAATTATAAGGAGTAACTTGTAGGAAGCTCCTATCAAATCAGTAAGACAGCATTTATGCATTGTTTTCAGAACTGCTGGTAACTTGGGCATATTTCCCCCAAATAATTTGTCTCCTTGTATCACAAGGCCCAACTCACTCACATTCACCTCAATGACAGTACTTTGGTGATAACACCCAACATTGTATTTAGTGGGGATGAGGGATTCTTCTTTACATCAAGTATCAGCAGGCAAAAGGCGGCTTATGTAACATTCTGAAATATGTAATTCTTTTTAAAAATGTAAGCCCATTGGCCTAGTGAATTTGACATATTTATGTGATTTTCTAGTAAAGCCATCTCCAGCATGTAACCAACCTCTTTCATGTCTTCTCCTTTTTCTTTCCTATTTAAGTAACTTAATACTTCTGTTTCTCTCTGGGCTTGAACTTTGGGTAAAGGAACTTCCCGTTTTCCTGCTTTCTCTTTTTGTTTTGGTTTAATCATATTGGGAAGTACTTTTGCGTGGGACTGTCCTTCTCTGTCCAAGAGATAGGCAGGTACTGCTCCTTGTGGAGTCTTTTCATCATCCTTTTGTTTGGTGTTCCTCTTTTCATACATCTTGATAGTCTCCCGTTTGCATTTTCTCAGAATAGTGCTGTTCACATTTGTAATGAGCTTAGCCTTCAGACCAATCATCTTTTTTGCCCTCTTTGAACAACCATGAGTCTCTTGACTTTCCTTTCTCTTTTTGGCATGGTAATCCAAGTGATATCAATAGCATTTATGATGTAATATATTCATTTTGTGGCACAGTGACCACTTCAGAGTCACCAGGCACAGCCTTCTGGGCACAAAAAATTATTTGAGCCACCCTGACTTCTTTGATATGTTTTGATATTTCTAAAATTTTCTTATCAGGTTCTTGATTTTTCATCTGAGAATTTCTCATTTTTTTTTCATTCTTTGACACTGAAGTTTTAAATGCATGATCTTCTATAATTGAGAATATATTCTCTGGCAAACCTCACTCTGTCCACCATAGTATTAGAACCTGTACTCAAGGAGATGTTCTATGGTTATGGAATAAATATTGGCACCCTATCACAGAACCATGACCCACCTACAAAGGATATCAGATGTTTCCACTGTCCTACTGATTTAAGATAGAGTCCATTTTGGTTTTCCATTTCAGATCTTGGCAGTGTGACCCTCCAGCCCCATGTCAGTCTGGGCAGTGGAAGTATCTTTATAATAACAACTTTTTTTTTCCTGCTATAGGGCACTTGCCAGAAAGAAAGCAAGAAATCACCCCCCCCCCCGGGGGGGGGATGGCCACACCACAACCCCTTCCCCATTCTCCTCTTGGGATCTTCTTGGGCACACATGCACACGCTCCCAGCATGAGTTTAAGCCACCAGGTCTGGGACTTGAACCATAGTTGACTATGTGGGAGTCCAGCCACATGGCCATTACACCAACTGCTAGTCCCATCATAACAATATTCTTGAGGTAAGGATGGGACTTTCTTCTTCATTAGCTGAACTCAAATGACTTTCAGCTCCAATATGAGAAAACATAGAAGTCCTGGGATTTCCTCAGTGTAGAAGGGTAGGAGGTCTTTCACTTTTCAGCCCATCTGACTCCTAGCGTTGCCCTGACCCAAAGTCTCAGCGCCTTTTGGACATCTGGGAGGTGAAAAGTTAATTAGTCTGATGAGGCAGCTGGATGCTTGCTCTAACCAAGAACTAGACAATGTATGCAAATTAAAAACAGAAGCCTATAAACTGACCTCGGCTGTACTGCCTCTAATAATTCCAAGCTGGGCTTTCCAGTATTTGCTGTTTTTAAAGTCAGTCCTTTTTCCATGCCTGCATTTTGTTTTGTGCCATAACACATACTATGCAGCAAGAATTTTTCCATAAGCTTTAAAAATAGAATATATCAAGATAATTTACTTAAAATTATTGTTGTGACAATGTCCATTTATGGGATTTTTCTGTGTCTTAGCTGCCCCTCTCATTATGTATCAGATATTTTTGTGTTTTTTCTTTCCTACTAAAAATGCTGGGGGGGGGGTTGGAAATAGTGGTTAAGATGGTTAATTGAAGTGAATGGAATTAGGAAGTAATTCATCAATCCATGTTTCCCTAGGATTGTATTCTTTAGGCTTAGCTCGGTCTGCTTTTGAAGCTGCCATGACTCAAACATTCAGAAAGACAGGAACTAGAATTTAATATGAAAGCACCCACCCTATGGCAGAATAAACTACAGATTTACCATACTCCAGTCAAGGGTTCTGGAAGAAACTGGAACTAAGAGGTGGGAAAGGAAAAGGAAATGAAGGACATTCTCCAATTCTCAAGAGAAATAGGCCACCAGTGTTTGATGCCAAGAAGCTGTTACCTAAACCCTATCCCTGGCTGAATTAGGTCTTCCTGGAGAAGTTAACATGCAAACAAAACACTAATATGTGTTTATTACAATTTGGAAGGTACTAAAAGGCTAACAAATTTTTTAAATTAATAAGCCAAGATAGCCATGTCTACTTTTCCTGTTAAGATTGCCAGTCTCTTTTAAAAGTTTTTCACAGAAGATTGTGCAAAACAGATGGAGACAAATTTAACAAATCAAAGGAGAATGAGATTTGTAGGAAGTGTCTTAGTGTTTTGTGATGCTAGAACAGAATACTACAGATTGGGTAACTTATAAAGAGAAATAAATTGTTTTCTATAGTTATAGAGGCTTGGAAGTCCAAGGCTGAGGAACTCACATTTGGTGAGGACATTCTTGCTGTGTCATCCCATGACATGGTAGAAGGGCAAGAGGATGTGAGAACATAAAAGAATTCATCCTTTTTATCAAGAATACATTCCCGTGATAACTGCATTAATCCACTCATTAGAGCACAGCTCTCATGACCTAATCACTTCTGAATGGTCCCACTTCGGTATCTTTACAAAGGCAATTAAATTTCATCATGAGTTTTGGAAGGCACATTCAAACTATAGCAGGAAGACTTCAGGGTCCAAGGAGTGTATAATAGGGACTCTTTTACAGTTTATGAACTCTTTGGCTCAGGCCCCAATAATTACCCAATGGTGGAGCCATCTCACATACAGACCTGCATCACCAGTC
Organism: Tupaia tana; assembly: GCA_026018925.1. Classification (NCBI taxonomy): domain Eukaryota; kingdom Metazoa; phylum Chordata; class Mammalia; order Scandentia; family Tupaiidae; genus Tupaia; species Tupaia tana. The sequence continues at coordinate 43,189,543 of JAKSZU010000006.1, read as the reverse complement.
ACATGTTTCAATTTTACACTTTACAAACCCAGGGCCCTGCTTTTTGGCATCTTAAGATGGACATATAATTCCGCTAGGAAATTCTACTTAGATCCTTTTTGCCTACCTGCTCTCTAGACCAGATAAGTCTATGGTGGTGAGTCTTACCAAATTCAGTATGAACTTCTAAGATGCTGAAGGAAAATACCACCCACTTTCCATTCAGCAGATATTCATTGTCCATTCAGCTAATAAGTCAAGCCACTGGCCAGACCCAAGGGCTTCCTATAAGTGAGAAGCATGTACAGGTGAGATATAACCTCCAGCTGCCAATACTACCAGAAGAAAGTGTGATTCAACATGAGGAATGCTGGAAAGGGCAAGCTGACAGTATTATGTCCAAAGAGACAAACCAAGATGGAGAGATTTCACTGTGATATAGCTCCAATCTCCCTTGGTACTGAGAGAGAGCAGGGCACATTGGTGTCTGTACAGTTATAGAATAAAAATCATGGAAACATCAGTACTCCTACTCTGACAAAGGGCAGCTGAGAGGTTGTTCTACTAGTTGCTCTGGTAGACTTCTCTCAATGACTGAGGCATGAGAACCTGTATAACAGCAGAGGAAGAAGGTAGGAAGAGGAGGTTAGCTAACACATTCCTCTCCCCTATCAGAAGGCAAGTGCTGGAAAAGGCAACCACAGGACTCAGGTCTAAAGGCTCCTGGCATTTCCCAGATGATCCCCATCCCATAGCTCAAGATTAGAACCACTGATGACTGACGGGTCTTAAGGCACAAGTAAGTTGCAGGAGCAAGTGGCCTAGATGTTTACGGCTGCTTCAGACTTTCTCTTAACCTGCACCTAAAGCATCATGGCGATTCTGTATGCTTCGTTAACCAAAAAAGAAAACATTATTAGATAATTCTTTATGGTTTGCCAACACTACTGGAAAGTAGATGACTGTAACAGTACAGCACTGCCTCAGAGTGGACCTGAAGGAGAGTATTTAAAGAAAATACTCCTCCTTGTAGGAGTACATTTGATTGCTCAATTTATCTGAAAGGAGACATGAGTAAAGGTCTACACTGGTTGTTGGGATTAGCTAATGGTTTAGGACTGAAGAGAAACATGATTGGAAATCGCTGACAAAGAGGACTGGAAAACTAGTATGCAGCTAGATAGAATTTACAAAGCACAAAGATTGTCTTGCATCAATACTCTCCAAAGAGTAGGCTCAGAGGAAGATGATTTTAATAATCAGGTACATAATTTGACTTATTCTGTGAATGTCAATAAGCCTTTGCCCCCAGCCATCCTCTCCCTTGCCCTGTGTGCTCTGAACCATAAGGGATGAAGTTTGCACAGTCCACGATATGGTTTTCTCCTTCACCAAGGCTGCTCTGGCTTCAGCTGCTGCTGAGCTCCTACCCACCAAAGCCAGAGACCCACATTGAGCTCCTGATCTGGCTCCATTCCATGGATACAGGCATGCTGTGGAGGGACTCGCTAGACACCTAGTGACAGATTGATTACACTGGACTGCTTCCATCATGGTGGTAGCACTTTGTTCTCAGTGGAACAGATACCCTCCCTGGATGGGGATTTGACTTTCCTAACCATAATGCTTCTGTCAAAACCACCACACCTTTGGACTTCTAAAATGCCTTATTCACCTTCATGGTATTTTGCACAGCATCACTTCTGAACAAGAGATTCATTTTACAGCAAATAAAATATGGCAATGAGCTCATGGTTTTGAAATTTATTGGTCTTATCATGTTCCCCATCACCCTGAAGCAGGTGAACTAAAAAAATAATGAAATGGCTCTTAAAGACTTTGTTATGACACCAAGTATAAGAATATCTTACAGAGCTGGTATAACATCCTCCGAGAAGCAGTAGTCTATCCAGATTGTGCTATTTCTCCCATGGCCAGCATTGGTGGAATCAAGGGATGGGAATAGGAATGGCTTCTAACTATTCCCCTTGGTGTTGCACTGACTAAGGTTTGCTTCCTAATCCCATAACTTCAGGCTCTACTGATCTAGAGTTTTTCTTCTTCCTTCTTTTTAATTGTGAGAGGGTGTGTATGCAAGGGGAGCAGGGAGAGATGGAGGGAGAGATGGAGGGAGAGAGAGAGAAGGCACCTCACAATAGGGTGTGGTCACACCACAATCTGTTCCCAATTTTCCATCCTGTCAGGGTTTGGGCATACATGCACACATGTCCAACATGTCATTCAAGCCACCAGGGGTTGACATTCAAACCCAGTTGGCCATGTAGGTTCCAGCTCCCTTAACCATGAGGCTATGGTGTCAGTCCTGATCTCGAGTTAATTCCCAAGGAAGGAATGCTTCTACCAGCGGACACAGAAAAGGTGTCATAAGTTGGAAGTTGAGACTTCAACCTGGCCACTTTGTATTTCTCATGTCAGTTAAACAATTGACCTAAAGGGGCATGAACCAACACTACTGACATTCTCATTTCCTACTTCTGTCCTCCTGAAGTGTGAGAAAATAAATTTCTGGGTTTTTAAGCCAGTTTGTACTAATTTGTGTGGCAGCCCAAGAAGAGATACGTACATATCCTGAGAGTAACATTCATTTAAAAACTCAATCCAGGTAGGGCTGCTAGACTCTTCAGAAATCATCCCAATACACAAGGAACCATGAAAAGATTAAACACTTGTTGAGGGCAAAGAAAAGATGGAGTAGATAGTGGAAGAACAAAGACCACATAATTGGCTGCAGAAACAGTGACTATAACAGTTAAGAGTATTTCTACCTTATTTTGATATGAATATTTATATATAGTAATTTTCTTTCATTTCTCCCACTCTTCTACTATCTAACATGACAGCAAGTAATTTTATATCTCAGCATAAGTTATAAGTCTATCACCAGGAGTCTGACTCAATTAATAGGAAGTTGAATATCAGAAAAGGGTGAAGAAAAATGTTTTATCTGGCCCAGCCTCAGTGGCACAGGCAGTAGGGGCACTGCTGTGCGATGCTGGAGGCCATATGGAAGGCTGTGAGTTTGAGTTCCAAATCTTCTTAAATATACCTGGTTGGCTGCAGGGCTGAAGGTAGGATTTCAGGATGGAGACCCTGTTTAAGGTAATACCTCCTCTTTAGGAAATAAAAAAACACTCCCTTACTATTAGGCACATGTGCTCACCAAAGAAAGACAGAGAGGGAATGTGAGAAATCACCCCCCAGGTGGGATGGCCATGCCACAACCTCTTTCCACTCTCTTCTTGGGATTTTGGACATGTATGCACATGAACCTGGTGTGATTTTCAAGCCGCCAGGTCTAGGACTTGAACTGCAGCTGACCATGTGGGAGTACAACACCCTAACCATCATGCCATCTGCTGGCCCTGCCAGCCATAGCAGAGGTTCATAACAAGAGCCGTGGATGGGGAGGAATGCATCTATTCCACAGCAAGATAGGAGGACCCAAGACAAATATCCCCATCCCTCTTCAGCTCCCATCTTCTTGTTTCCAATTGATGTTTCCTACTGGTTAGGAGCCTGGGTGATGAAGTTAGAATGGTGTGTCAGAGAATAAAAACAGGAAGGGGGGCACAAACTGAGAATACCAGTTACATTTTAAAAAAAAAAGGCATTTGGAGGTCATCATGAACAAGTGGTTTGTAGCAACTACTACACTATGAGAATCAGATGGAGGACATAGGAGAGTAAATTATCTTTAGCCAGTGTCTAGCCAGAGCAATCCATTTGCAAGACAAGCATACCTTTAGAGTATCTTCCAGTCAAAGAACATAAGTTACTAAAAACCTCACATTGATTAGACAGTTCAGGCCTCACTTCTTTGAAGAACTTGGAACCCAAACAGGTAAGCTGGTTACTGGGAGAAGAATTTAGATTGTAGTTAAGGTTCCGTTTCATAATGATTTTTCCAGAATTAAGAATAGGCAATACTAAGACTCCCAAATATATTCTAAGTACTTAAAAATGGGATTAACTTTGTGGAATATTATAAAACATGATATAACATAATACTTGCTCCAATCATTGAAGCAATTAGGCATTTAATAGGCATTAAAGTCCACTCCAAGGAAATGGTATTTAATGGCATCAAAGCTTTATATCCCGACCCCCTCAAGGCTCATGTGTGGCTCATTTCTGCCTCAGTATAGGCCTTCATGAGCTGTTAATCCTTATAGTCAGCTGTACCAAGTAATACCCTGAAGCCCAGAAAATTCTCTGTAGTACTCAGAAGTCTTGACCCCTCCTTTCTCTCAGTTTCATAAATGATGATTTAGAAACCATTAGATACAAAGGGCAAGACCAGCTCCCAAATTCCCCACTGTACTCTGCAGGAGTGTGCCCTACCAAGTCGGTGGAGGCATCCTAGATCCTGGAGACATCTTTGCCTCTCTTTGTTCCCTACATCTAATCACTTAATGACTTTTTCCTTAGCAGTTGCTTTCTCCTCTACTTGTGTATCGCCTTGTCTAGAACTTTACCTACCCATTCTTGGACGGGCCTCGGTGCCTTAGACCTGAGCTGTCTGATTCCAGACTCTTTCCTAACATTCTATCCTGTTTGAGGAACTGATACTACTTCTAGACCATTTCCTGGGGAGACAACAATGGATTCCTGTCAGAGCCTGATCTCTTCCAGTATGGCACTCAAGGCCCCCATCAACCATCGCCATCTTATGTGGATGTGGTGCTTTCACAACCTGATTGGGTCACTCCAGTTAGGCTATGTTCTTTAGAAATCATGCTCAACCCTGCTTTTCCCAGTCATTTAGAATGTCTCATCTCATCCTCTAAACCAAGTCGTTCCTCTATCCTTTATGTTCTACCATTTCCTTAGTGTTCAGTTTTAGGCCTCAATAACAGTCTATTTGTATCGCTCATTCTAGCCTTTGACTGCTTTTTTGTTAAGATCCAAGTAATCCTTAATAATTATGGGTGAAAAAATTACACTGTGCTTACTACATATATTCAAAATGCTTTACATATATTAACAATTCAAACATGAATATAGAGGTAGGTTCTGTTACCAACATTTCACAGATGAGGACATTCAGGCATGGATAAGTTAACTAGCCCAAATCACACAGCCAATAAAAGGTGGATTGTGAATTTGAACTTACATAGAATTCATCTTCAGAATTCCTGTTAAGGGAATGCACAAAAGCTTGGAAGTTAACAACAGGGCACTGGCTTTTTGTGAGCCCACTGCACGCCAGAGCATCTATTACACAGAACACCTTAGTATTTAACTATTTTCTCCCAATTAGTTGATGCTATACTGCTGACAATTTCATGCATCAAATATTAAATCAGTGTTTGAGAAGACATGGGATTGAAAACAGCTTCAAATTCGATGAACATTTTGCGCCTGTGTTCCTTTCACTGCTCAGCAGTATGCTACATTCAGGTAATGAAGCTGCTGGCCCTGAAGGGACTACCCCAGCTTCTGGCTTTTGATGATTGCCTGCACAGCCCTTTTCTTTGCTTCTGATTTAACTTGCCTAATTTTGTACTTGTACAAAGTGAACATGAGCTATAGATCTGAGCTACAGATTTATCAAAAACACCTCTTAACGTACTAAAAATGTACCTCAGCCTGAATGGTCTCTTACAAAAGAGGAATCTCGCTCATCTGTGAACGCAGTTCTGCTCCCTCTCCAGGGTTACATTGGCGAGGCTGTGGAGGCTGCAGCATCACTCGGTGTCAATGTGTACATTTGACCAAGTCATTCTTGCCTTCCCCACCCCACCCCACCCCACTCCCCAGTACAAGAATGCAAGTCTTTTGGAGAATTTAGCTTACCACTTTTGATTTGATACAAAACATCCTGTTCCATGACCCAGCAGTGTCAATTTGTTTTAGAATCTCAGGCAATGATGTGATTGATTGTTGTTGGTCTGTGTTGCATTCTACATAAAATGACTAGAAATTTTAGTAACTCAAATGAGACTCCCTAAAGGAAAATGAGACTTAAGGACATTCAATCTCTTTTGGCTTACTATTAGTGTTTAATCACTACCCCAACTGTGAAAAATAGAAATGAACATACCTGAAAGTGAACAGTTATGTCACCTGTCAAGACAGGATCGATGTCTTTAATAAGATGCATAATCCTCAAGAGAGGCTTTCCTGAATAGGAAGACGCTCCTGTCTTCACATGTGTTTGAGTTTGCATGATTCATAACACCTGTGGACAGTCATGTATCAGGTTTTAGGACTGTGGTACATTAGATCATTTTCATTAAATAACGTTGATAGCCTGAGAACAGAATACTTGATTGGACCAGCAGGTGGTGTGGTGGTTAAGGTGCTGGATACTACATGGCCAACTGGGCAGTTTGAGTTTCAGACCCAGCAGCTTGAATATCATGCCAGGCACATGTGCATCCATGCCCAAAATCCTGAGAGGAGAATGAAGGAGAAGGGATTGCAACCTGGCCACCTGCCCCTCCCACCCGCCCGCAAACAGGTGTGGTGAGTTTTCTTTCCGTCTCTAACAAGTACGTATAACCCTATGACGAAAATATAAAACAAAACAAAGAATATTTTGTTAATGCTTGGTGCTGGGAAAATGCCTATGAACAATGCCACTCCTATCTATGACTGGTATTCCTCTATCTGCAGTTGAGGTTTGAGCAAAGAGTCTGCTTCCCAGAGCAGTCCTAAGAATCAAACACCTACTGTTAATTACTTCTCATAAAGATGTAGCAGCCGAGAGAAACAATACAATGCCAAATTTCCTGATTTTGAATAAAAGCTGCACCTGGTCTCAGTATTACTGTAATTTCCTTCTCTGCTATAGTTAACTTATTGAAGTGTCCCGTGTGTGTGTGTGTGTGTGTGTGTGTGTGTGTGTGTGTTTCTTTTTTTTTAAATGTTTATCTGTAGGGAGTGGCTGAATCCGAGCTAAATAATAGTGACCTTTAAAGACGAGCAGACTAGACTGTCTCGCTTGGGCCAACGCTGCACAGCCAGCGGAGGTTAAAGAAAACTGTTTCTTCCAGAGAAGGCCAGGCGGGGCTAATATATTTAGCCAAGGGACGCTGATGCTCCGTAGCTGCAGTTGCTAATGGAAGGTAAAGCTAGGTGTCTTCTGCTTCTCCCTTCCCCATTGCCCTACAACAGAATAAACCTGGGAAAGGCTCAGGGTCACAGCCTTCTCCATCAGATGTCTGGTCTGCCCGATCCCCGCTTTTCTCTAATTGTGTGTCTGTGTGATCTTTCCAAAATCCACTGTCGCTCCCACTCTGGGGAGATCTCCTCCCCCCTTTTGGCCTAGCAGGTCTCAGCATTTATCTTGTAGCAAATCAAAATTGCTAATCTACTGCCATGACCGAGTTATCTGAGGCTGCAGCCTTCTTATTGTAGAACATCATGTTGGTAATATTTCTTTTTCCTTTAAAGTTTATTTCTTACATGAGAGAGACAGACACAGAGGGAGCAAAACAGAGATAGCCCTCTCTACAGGGGCTCCACATTGCTGTCAACCCCCAGTTTCAGCCAATCTTGGATCCTGGGTACACACCGCCTAAGCCAGCATGTTTAGGGAGTTTCTGGACATGTACCCAGAACCTTCGTATGTGGATCAGCCTCATGAGTGTGGTTTACTGCTGCACCACCACCTGTGCCCTGTACTGCCTTTTCTTCTTTTTGGCTGTAGAGCGTGGATGCTTGCCAGAGGGGGAAAGTGAGAACATGCCCCCTAAAAGGGATGGCCTTGCTGTGATCTTCTCCAGTATCCTCTCAAGAGTCTGAACATGCATGTGCATACTACTGGTGTGATCTTCAATTGCCAGTCTTGGATGTGGCACTTGGCCATCTCAGATCCAGTGCCTAAACCTCCACAGCACCACCACCTGCTGCCCCCACCCCACAATGTTTTTAAATGGCGTAAGCTGAGTTCTCAATGTTAGTGAATAAGATTCTGTACTATTATAGGTTAGGCAACATTTGTTATTTTTCTTTTCCTCAAAAGCTGGGGACCAGGGAGAATAACTGGCAAAAGAGGATGAAAAGAGATGTTTTTCCTTGATAAATTCAAAGCATTGCTTACATCTTGATATTTTCTGGTCTGGAACATTTAACCTAGAAAAATGTAGATAGTATCAAAGTAATACATCATTTGGAGAATACCTATAAAGGTAAGTAAGTTTGAGACTCAAAGTAGTTTCTCGGCTGTTTTCTGTCATTTTTTATTTCACTTCTACAAAATGAAAGCCCTACCAAACTATGTTCTCAATAGGTATTTCTTCCACTAAAGAGAAGTGCAGTGATTGTAGACCCTTCTTTGCAAGGGCGTAGGTCAGTCTTGCATCCACTGTGCAATGTACAAACTTTTGTTTTCCTGCTGGAGGGCAGATGTGATTTCCATCGATGAAAGTGGGCAAGTGAACCTAGCAGCCAAACAAAATGTTTCAGAAATGTAATGGTTAACCTCTTACATTAGGGTGCATGCATGAGCGGTGGGGCGGGGGTGTCTGCTACTGATGAACTTGACTGTTTTCATATAGATGGCACGAATGTAGGGCTTAGGGGCACACACAGTCACAGTCTGCTTTTGTTGACTACATAGCTTACAATTTTTTATTCTGTTTTGGGTTCCACTGGTGAAAGCCAAAGAACCAACAAAAAGCCATTTTTTTTTTCCTTTGAGGTTTTTGCTACAGGGTACATGCACTTGTCAGAGACAGACAGAAAGAAAGAAATCACCCTCTGGGAGCATGGCCATGCCACAACCCTTTCTCTTCCATTCTCCTCTTGGAATCTTGGGCACACATGCACACACATCCAGCGTGAATTTTTTTTTTTTTTTTGAGAGGTTTTTGCTATAGGGCGCATGCACTCGCCAGACAGAGACAGAGACAAAGCGAGAAATCACCCCCCCAGGGGGGATGGCCACGCTGCAATCCCTTCTCCGTTCTCCTCTCAGGATCTTGGGCACGCACGCACACGTGCCCGGCGTGAGTTTTAAGCCACCAGATCCAGGACGCGAACTGCGGTCGACTACGTGGGAGTCCAGCGACATAGCCATTATGCTAACTGCTGGTCCCCCAGCGTGAATTTTTTAAGCTGCCAGGTCTGGGACTTGAGCCACAGTTTGCTATGTGGGAGTCCAGCAATGTAACCATTATGCCATCTGCTGGTCCCACCATCTCATGTTATTGTACTTCAGTTTACCCTTTTGCTTGGTTTATTTTTGTCATTTTCTTAATTGCCAGAAGATGTGTGCTGTAACCAAGGAGAGAAACAGAGAAAGGATGCACCTCTCACCACCACAGCATATGGTCATGCTGCAATCCCTTGTCCATTTCTCCATCCTGTCGGGATTTGGGGCACATTACACATGCACCTGTTGTGTTCTTCAGGTTGGCAGGGACAGGATTCTAACTACAGTCAGCCATGTCAAATGTGGCTCCCTTAACTGGTAGGCTGGGTTAGCCCTCATTTCAATGTTTAAAAAAAATTACGTTGCAACTCCAACCTTGAGTAATTTTCCTGAGGTCCTAAGCAGTTGGTGGTAGAATTAATTCTCCATTTCTCCAGACTAAGTCAAAGGCACTGTATGTGAAAACAATGCAGCTGACAAAGCTTTTGGTGCAGAGGACAGCCAGCCCTTATGTGTTCAGTGTCTTTTTACAACTCTGAGGCAAGTAATTGTATTTCTATTTTAAAGATGAGGGAACAGTCTCAGAGGCTAAGTATCCTTCTCAAGAACACAAAGCTAATAAAATGCCTGGGATTGAAATTTGCCCTCAGTCAAAGCTTGACCTGAATCATTAAGCTAACTGAACCAGAATGATCTGAAATTGCTGTGCCTCATGCCATCATACTGTAAGTTAGTCCTATGTCTTGGACCTTAATATGCCATGAGGTCACATATGTCTTGGTCTGCAGTTTCTTTTTAGCTCCTATTAAAACTCTTAGGCTACAATGTTATGATGCTCCTTATAATGCCACAATGACTTCTACTAATTCCAAATTGCCATCTGTTCTCTGGCCACTTCCTTGGAGGCAGCTGGAACAGTAGAGAAACATGATATATCATCTAGCCTGGTACTCTTCCTTTGTTCTTTCAGAGGGTCTAGTACTACCACATGCACGTCACCAGCCACGATGGGTGCCAGAACACATCTGCGCACAAGGGGAATAGACAGAGACCATGCTGGATGAGCACGTTCCATGATACACTCAACTTAGGATGGCCCCATGGCGTGTGTAGGCTGATTGCAAGTTTATAGAGAGTGATTCACAGATGCACCTTGGCAGAGAGCATGCAGTACTGTCTCCTCTTCCAGCTCATTCACCCTGGGCATTCAACGCTACCCAAGTGTGAAAGATATCACAGCAACATGAGAGATTTTTATTGGAAAGGAAGCTTCTCAAAGACAATGCAGTGCAGTGAGTCAGTCTGCAGAGCAGGGCATGTGCAGACAGAGCTCTGGGGTCATGGCCAGGAGGTGGAAAGGCACTGGAAAAGCTTGGCCCTTATGAATCCCCTAGCTTCTAAGATATTTATTAATTAATCAACTAATGATTAACAATTAAGTTATGTGCAAGTGTTTCTTATTATTCCTTGTAAGAAAAGATGATTTTAGGGACCAGCAATTAGCATAATGGCTACATTGCTGGACTCCCAAGTAGTCGTCTGTGGTTCAAGTCCTGGACCAGGTGGATAAACTCACACTGGGCATGTGTGCATGCGTGCCCAAGATCCCAAGAGGAGAATGGAGAAGGGACTGTGGCATGGCCATCCCCCTAAGGGGCGATTTCTTGCTTTCTGTCTGTCTTTCTGGAGAGTACACATGCCCTATAACAAAACCTCTCAAAAAAAAAGTTTAGCTTTAAGTAATTTAAAAATAATCTGCTTCAGGGCCAGCAGGTAGCATGGTGGCTGAGGTGCTGGATTCCCACATGGCTAACCACCGTTTAGGTCCTGGACTTGGCGGCTTGAGGATCAATGCTGGGCGTGTGTGCATTCATGCCCAGGATCTTGAGGAGAGTAGAGGAGAAGGGATTGTGGTGTGACTATCCCCCCTGGGTATGATTTTTTGCTTTCCCTTTCACTGTCTCTGTCTCTCTCCAGGCAAAAAAAAGTCAACTGCTTATAGAGTTTTTAACTTATTTTGAAAGACAAAGTCAAGGATTTTCTCCTTTCCTTTGTTTCATTATAGGGCATCTATGATTAAGGAGACCAGGACTGCGCCATGATCACTGTACTAGGAAGAAGCATATTCACCAGTGCAGGACCTCCCAAGCTCCCTCAGTCTGCCAAAGAGAATCACGTTGCAAGTCCACTGCTCTGCCCCTTGCCTCCAAAAATTCTTTCTTGCAGCACTGGAGATAAAGCTAACATACATAAAAGAACTGTGGCGAGGAAATAGAAGATAGGATCTGTATTAACAGAATAAATAGAGCCACGTGTCGCTTAACAATGAGGAACATTCTGAGAAATGCATCGTTAGGCAATTTCATCATGTGTGAACATCAGTGTGTTCTTTAACAAGCCTAGAAAGTATAGCCTACTACATATCTAGGCTGCATGCGACAGTTTCTAAGCACACCTTGTGGGCCTACTGTTGTATACATGGTCCATCACTGACCCCAACATTGCTAACATTGCTAAGTGACTCATGACTGTAGAATGATTAAACAGAGGTAAGCTCAGAGGCAGAGCCATGTATGTAAGGAGTTTTATATTTTTATTTATTTATTTTTTTAGGTTTTTGTTATAGGGTGCCTGTGCTCGCCAGAAAGAGCAAAATTACCCCCCAGAGGGGAATGGCCACATGCAATCCTTTCTCTATTCTCCTCTTGAGACTTTGGGCATGTACATGTGTCTGGTGTGATTTTCCAGCCACCAAGTCTGGGACTCGAACCATGGTTAGCCATGTGGGAGAGTCTAATGCCTTAACTACTGCACCATCTCCTGGCCCCCATTTTTATGGAATTTAAGAGTGATCTCACCTAGGAGTGTAGAAAACAATGACTTGTTTAGCAGATGTTGGAAAACTGGCTACCTAGATTAATATATTATAGATAGACCTCAACACCATGTAGAAAAGATGGACTGAAAATGAAGAAAAACCCCAAAGGGAAAGGGCCTTAAAGATGCGGACTCTCGATTTTTTGGTAGGGAAGTGGTTTTTTTTTTTTTTTTTTTTTTAAACTTCACAGGCACTAGCTGTAAAGGCCAAAGTTGGTAGATCTGATCACATCAAATGTAAGCACTTTTGTTTAGCCAGGGACACGGTGGACAATGCTGACAGATGACAAAGTAAGAAATATACATTATGCACATCGGGATGACTTCTTGCTTGAAGAAGGGAGCGGAAAGTGTTAGGGAATAAAGGGAATAAATAAACCAGGTCAGAAATCCTGTGTAGACGACTGATGACAGAACAGGATACCATGAGCCGAGGAGACTAACCCACTCAGTCCTTCATACCTGGGCTCCCACAGTAATGGCATCTTGGGAGAACCTGAAGCCTTTGGAGAACAATGGCCTCTGAACAGTTATGAGGTCAAAGATAATTAGAAACATACCCTGGTAATTAAAGTGTTATGGATCACGCTTTGCGCATTTCATGTTCAAGGCATGAGTAGAGAATAGACTACCTCTTCAAATACTTGAGGATATCAAGCCAGGTTTCTTAAAACGACATTCTTCAGGACACGTGGATCAACCCCAGCCCCCACTGCCAATTTATGCTATGTTATGTAACTGTGCAGCCAACATTTGAGTAAGTGCCAGGTCCTGAAGTAGGCTCTGGAACTGCACAATCCAATAAGACACGGTTTCCTCCCTTCAAGGAACTCAGACCAGTGGGAGAGAACAAAAACAGCAGCAGCAGCATCCAGCACTTACATAAGGCTTACTGGGTGCCAGGCACTGAGCTAACTAAGTGCACAACATTAACTAGTAATCCTAATAACCCAGTGACGTGGGCATTCATTTCCTGACCTATAAAGTGGGGTAAATAAGTTACAGAGAAGTAACGTGCCTGAGGTTACAGAACAATTGTGGAAAGATGTAAAGCCAAGATTCAAACCCAGACAGACTGGCTACAGTGTGTGCTCTTCATGATACCCAAAACAGGATGAAGAATGCCAACTGGAATATGCACAAGATGGTGCTTCACCCCAGGCAGAGAGTACTCCTGCTTGAATTAAGGGTAGTTTAGAAGTGTTTCTAGACAATGTGAGCTGTGACTCTGAATGTTACTGTTTTGAATCTGTCAATTTGGGGACAATATGTGACAAGTCTTTTCATCTATGAACATCCCACCTCTCTATTTTAATTTCTCTTAAACCGTTTATAGTTGTAAGAATTACTCTCAGGTGGTTTTTTAAGATTTTTACTTGGGAGTTTGTTTGTTTGTTTTTTTTTTAATTTGCTATAGGGCACATGTGCTTGCTGAAGAAAGGGAAAGTGGGAAAACATCCCCTGGAGGGGATGTGGTCATGCTACAATCCCTTCTCCATTCTCCTCTTGGGGTTTTGAGCTTTCACGCACACATAGTAGCATGTTTTTATCAAGCTTCAAGCTATGTGGGATTCAACCATCTTCACCATACCAGTGGCTGCCCGTGGAATGTGACTTAAGACACACATGCACATTTTAAAACATTTCCTGGGCTAGCCTTGTAGCTTAGTTAAGGGATCTCAGATCCCATATAAAAGTGACTGAGGTTCAATTCCCAGCTCCTGCAGCTTGAAAAACATGCTGGGTGAATGAGCATGCATGTCCCAAACCCTGTCAGTTTGAAGAAATGGAAAAGGGATCGTGCTGTGATCACATACCATTGAGGGGTGCTTTTTCTCTAGTGAGTACATGTACCCTATGGCAATTAAAAAGATATGTATTCCTTAATTTTGTTGCTAAGTAACTAGAAATACAATTGATTTTATATTGCTAAGGACTAACAGGAGTTCATTTTTTTTTTTTTGGAGTTCATTTTAATAATATGCAGATTTGTGTTTTATATATACAAACAATCTGCAGATGAGTTGTTTCTTCCTTTCCATTCTTTGAGATTTTTTGCTATAGGGCATGTGCACTTGCAGTAAAGACAAAGTGAGAAATCACCCCGCCCCCAAGGGGATAACCACACTGTAATCTCTTCTCCATTCTCCTCCTGGGATTTGGGGCATGCATGCACATGTACTCGGTGTGATTTTCAAGGTGCTGGCTCTGGGGCTTGGACCATGGTCAGTCATGAAAATTGAGCTGCTTAACCACCATGCCACCTACTGGCCTCAGATCTTCCACTTTTTCATCAAATTCTGTTAGCTGCTGCATAGGATGGCATCCTGCTCTGGGGTAAGGTTTATCATTTGGGACACAATGGTACTTTGGTTAAGGTTTAGGAAGAACTTTAATAATAATTTATTATTAATTCACCAGAGATGGAGAGAGAAAGCAAACCAAGTCCAGGACTTGAACAGTGGTCAGCCATGTGGGAATCTAGTGCCTTACCCACCATACTACCTACTGGTCACAGGAAAGGAACTCTTGTAAATTAAGAGGTGGAGGTCAAAGCAACCAAGAAAAAAGGGAGATAGGGTTCAGAAGAGAATTTTAAAGTCAGAGTTACTGGAGGTGGTTAAGTGAGCAGAGTACCTGATGACTTCTTAGAATTCAGTATCTATACACCACTGCTTTTTTCTGAAAAAGTGATGATTTTAATGAAACTTATGTCTTAGCTACAAAGGAATAACATACACAGTCAAGGCAACGATAAGGCAAGATAAACACTACCTACTTTGGGTTGCAGGTAGAAAGAAAAAGGCTATAGGCTAGTACGAAAATGAGTAATAAAAGTGCTTATACTTTTTATACCAGTAATTCTATTTCTAGAAATAATTCTTAGGATAATGTAGGCCACATGGGATACAGCAGCCTTAACCACTATGCCAGCAGCTGGCTCTGCATTTTGTTTCCTACAAGTGATGCTTCAACAAAAATTTACCAAATCTGATTAGCTAGGAGACTTTATGGAATTGTAGAATGTGGACTATCAGAAGAATCTCTCCTTGCTTTTGACAAGCAGCAGCAATGGCCTATTTTTTCAAAACTTGTACAGTAGTATGACTACCTCACAAGGTTACACATTCTCTTATGCATCTGGAAGAGGGTCATTCTTTTTACTGACAGCAAGGACAGGTGCATATTAATGAGTTGGTCTTCCTCAAGACTGTGTGCCTATTATTTGGTGTACAATCAGATAGGTTGAATAAAGACATTTTAACCTTCCTACATTCCCTTTTTAAAAGCAAGCATCGAACTGATGACTGTTGTTGCTGCCAACATTTCACATGTGCAGCTTCATGCAGTGGGAGTGTATTACCTGCTTATCTAAACCCAGCCAAGTTAGCTTTTGTCTGCATAAGATACATTAATGTCCCAGTACGTAACACTAATTGGGAAAAATGTTCTATATATGGAGTTCTGAAACTACAGGGTTTTTGTTGTTTTAAACAAGGACTCTTGCAAACTGCAAATTTTCAAATATATCCCACAGAACATAATTTTCCTTGATGCCAGTCATATTAAGTGTGCAAATGGTGCAGAATAAAGGGAGTACTGTGGGGCAGCCCTTGAAACTTTTTCTTGGACATATTCTTTCATCTCCCTCTATGGGGCATATTAATTCCTAGAGGCAGTACAAACCATATTTAGCCTAATGACCTTCCGATATCTAAGCTTATTTATTTTTTTTGCTAGGTTTTCACTATAGGGCGCGTGCGCTTGCCAGACAGAGAGAGACAGAGACAGAAAGCAAGAAATCATCCCCCAGGGGGGATGGTCATGCCGCAATCCCTTCTCCTCCATTCTCCTCTCGGGATCTTGGGCACGCACGCACACACGCCTGGTGTGAATTTAAAGCCACCGGGTCCGGGATGCAAACCGCGGTCGACTACGTGGGAGTCCAGCGACATAGCCATTATGCTAACTGCTGGTTCCCTAAGCTTAGCTTTTATAGGAAAGTCAGAAGCCAACTGCTCCTGAATGGCTCTCTCCCCCTTGGTAGAAACTGACAAGCTCCTCAAAGAACCTTCCTTGGCAGTAAAGACATCATTATCACTAGGACAATGGACTGGAAGGTGTCTCCTTGCTAACTCAAGCCCTTTATCTTAATTGCCATATACTTATTCATGGAGAAGAAAACAAAAATAAATGGTTCATTTGATCTATTTTTGCAAGTTTGAGGCCTTCAACTTCAATTAATTTCAGCCGTTTTTTTTTTTTTTTTTTTTTTTTTGAGAGGTTTTTTTGGCTATAGGGCGCGTGTGCTTGCCAGAGAGAGACAGAGATAGAAAGCGAGAAATCACCCCCCAGAGGGGATGGCCACACCGCAATCCCTCTCCTCCATTCTCCTCTCGGGATCTTGGGCATGCACGCACACGCGCCTGGTGTGAGTTTAAGCCACCGGGTCCGGGACTCGAACCGCAGTCGACTATGTGGGAGTTCAGCGACATAGCCATTACGCTAACTGCTGGTCCCAATTTCAGCCAATTTGTGAAGACTGGAATTACAGAAGTCCAGTACCTCTGGAATGTAAGGTCAAATTTTCTTCTAAACCTACATGTCTGAATTGAGAGAATGAAAAATGAAAACTGGATCTTATGGCTTAATGCAATTGAGACTTTTAGCACCTGATTAAGAAAAACTCATTGAAATTTCAGAAGTACAGTTTCCCATACTTTATAGACACCCCCTTATCTGTAAATGGAATCAATGAAGTATATATAATCATAGTTCTTCAGTTATTCCTACCCTGTGGGGGTAGGAATTCTCATTTTGCAGCTCAGGAAACAGGTTTGCAGATAGTGACCCCCAAATCACGTGGTTTACCAACCTGGAGCGCTTTTTCTTTTCTTTTTTTTTGGAGAGGCCTTTGCCATAGGGTGCGTGCGCTCATCAGAGATAGAGACAGAAAGCAAGAAGTCATCCCCAGGGGGGATGGCCACGCCGCAATCCCTTCTCCTCCATTCTCCTCTCAGGATCATGGGCACGCACGCACACGCACCTGGCGTGAGTTCAAGCCACTGGGTCTGGGATTCAAACCGCGGTCGACTACGTGGGAGCTGAATGACATAGCCATTACGCTAACAGCTGGTCCCCTACCAACCTGGAGCTCTTTAAGGGCTCCATGTCTTTTCTGGTTCTGTGTATTCTTAGGGTGAATTCCCTGGTTATTTGGCCATCCTATTTGGCAGTTCCAGGAAAACTTATTGTCTGGAAATTGAGGATCCAAGAAAGAAAGGTGTCCAGTTAGGGGGGAAATAAAAATTCAATGTCTAAAACATTTGTACTTTGATAGACTTTAGAAAAGTTTTTGTTGAAGTTCCTCTCTAGAAAGGTATTGCATGCAAGCCTATTACTAGTACAGGTGAGAGCAATCTCATCCTCTCGTCTTTCTAAACCCTAGAAGGGCACTTCAATCACCTGGGCCTAACAAGACTGCTGTGTGTCAGGTGGCACTGTTGTTCCTGGGCTGAATCTTCAAAGAGAAAAAGTGAGAAAGCATGCCTTGAGCAGTGTTCTTATACAGCTTCTCTGACTCGGGCTTTTTCCCCCAGCTAATGCAATACTGAAATCACAAGGCCAGTTTCCAAACTACTTAAAAACCTGGGCATTATCCTTTAAGTGCCTCTGCTTGTAGATTTTTTTTTTCTTGGAGAGGTTTTTCGCTATAGGGCGCGTGCGCTCGCCAGACAGAGAGAGACAGAGACAGAAAGCGAGAAATCACCCCCCAGAGGGGATGGTCACGCCACAATCCCTTCTCCTCTCAGGGGACCTTGGGCATGCACGCACACGTGCCCAGCGTGAGTTTTAAGCCACCGGGTCCGGGACGCGAACCACGGTCGACTACGTGGGAGTCCAGCGACATAGCCATTATGCTAACTGCTGGTTCCCCTGTAGATCTATTTTTTAAAGTGACTTCCATCACAAATATTGCACGAAGAGGCGGGAGCTTTAAAAAGTTTATGGAAATTCTTATTGGAAATGCATGAATTGAGCGTGCCTGGAGGTCCCAGGAATCTGGCTCTTGCTTCAACTGTGTTTGGATGGAACAGATCTAGGGACTCTTCTTCCCAGCTTCTGACCACCCTTGTCTCTTCTCTGAGACAATCTTCTAAGGCCATCTCCTGCCTCTGGGACCAGCCAACACCGTTTTGTGGTTAACACCTAATTAGAGACTAACCACGAGCTCCCAGATTTGTCAACGTGGAGGCCTTGGTGAACCACACACGGTCTGCATCTGTGGGCCTCTTACAGCTACCCTCTCACTGAGCTTCTATTTCCACTGTGAGGATGTGGCTCTGGACGTCGCAGGCCACTTCTTCCGCAAGTTGGCCAAGGAGAAGGATGAGGCCGCCGAGCATCTCTTAAAGATGCAAAACCAGTCCTGTGGCCGAGCTCTTTTCCAAGACATACAGAAGCCATCTCAGGATAAGTGGGGTAAAAACCTTAGACGCTATGGAAGCCGCCCTAACCCTGGAGAAGACTCAGCCAGGCCCTTTTGAATCTTCATGTTTTGGGTTCTAACCACACCGACCCCCATTTCTGACTTCCTGGAGACCCACTTCCTAGATGAGGACGTGAAACTCAAGAAGATAGGCGACCACCTGACTAACTTCGGTAGGCTGGGGTGTCCTCAGGGTGGGTTGAGCCTTCAAAAGGCTCACCCTGAAGCACAAGTAGGGTCTAGACCCCAACAACCTGGAGTTTCCTGGTATCAGCTTCCAAGCCTCTCCCTCCAGCCACTTGGCAGCCTTCTCTTATGCCTTAGACCAAATGGAAATAAAGCTTTTAGCAGGGGGAAAAAAGGCATGAATTTCAAGTTTATCTTGAACCGAGGTAAACGGGTACTTTTTTTTCTTCGAACTTTTTAAGTGTCCTGATACTACTGGGGATATTTCGAAGAGTCTTATTCTATTACTCATCTTATTTAGGGGTATTGGATTCGTCCTCAGTAATTAGACAAAGCATACGAAGAACTAATCAACTTCGCACCAGGTGTTTGAGAAGTGCACCTGTGAGTTCTTAAACTCTATCCTTTTCACTTGGTGAGCGAATTCTCGGACGGGTCGGGTCAGGGCGGGGAGAGAAGACTCTGAGTAACCTCTGCCTGTGTGTGTGTCTCCTGGACATTAGGTTATAATTGTTCGCCTCGGCAGTTTCACTGGAAGGTACGGAGGGTTTTTCAGCCCTCAAGCCGCTTACAGGCTTCCCCCCAACCCCCGCCAGGCTACACTCGCCCCCCAGGCTACCCTGGCCTTTTCTCAGAATACCCTTCTACACACTTCTTGTCCAAGCAGCGCAGTCTCGAGGCCACAGAATTTAAAAGAAAACGCGGCAGGGACAGACTCTTAAGTGTCGGTGGCTACCACGCCTCCCACTTTACAGCACTCGCTTCCTACAAAGGAGTGGGCGAGGACACCAAGGCTCAGCCCAGCACGGAATACGGCTCTGCATTATAGGACTGGAAGACTGGCAGCGCGGAGAACTCCAGCGGTCGCTGCACTAGCCTATTTTCCGCCCTAACAGCTCGTTCTTCCGCCTGCGCCGCCTTTTCCCCCCGCCTTCCGCCCAGCACACAGGAACCAGCACCCGCGCCTCTCCCGCGCTTCTTGCAGGCCAACCCCAGAGGCCTGCTTTTTATAGTCGCCGCAGCCAATGAGCGCTCTTCTTTCCTTCTGCCCGCCTGCCCGGCCAATCGCCGCGCCCCTTGTGTAATCTTCGGCTCCTCGGCTGCTCTCGGCTATTTTCGCTGTTGCTGGCTTTTCAGGGGCTGCTCTCTCGCAGCCAGAGACGCTGCTTTTTTTTTCCGGGTTCGGAGCTGTTCCGGATGCTTTAGGCTGCCGGATGTCTGATCTCCGGATAACTGAGGCGTTTCTGTACATGGATTATCTGGTAGGTGCGGGGCAGGAGTGGCGTGTCGTCTCTCGGATCTCCGCGTGTCCGATGGCCCCCGCCTGGAGGAACAGCCTTTTTGCTTTCTTTCTTTGGGATGGGATGCCTTTGGGGTTCTTTCTCTCGCAGCCGGTTGTGAAGCTGTGGCCGGGACTCGGAGGGACAGCAGCCTGGGTGGCTGGGTGGTGGAGCTGACAGGTAAAGGTGCGTCCCCCGCCAGTCGTCCTGTGGGGCGAGGGTCCCTGAGACTGCCTGAGAGATAGGGCCCGGTGGTGCGGAGTCCCTCGTCCGCAATCGGTTTGCCTTGCTTCCCTCTGCGCTCCTCGCAGAGGACTCTCCGCGGAAGCTGGAGTTTTCTGCTCTCTCTGTAGCAGAACTCCAGGTGCTATTAAAGCTCCATAACCAGAATGGCTTACTAAGTGCCCGGCAGTCCTAGTCATTTGGTTGTTATTAGATCTCTAAAGCTATGACCTCGGTCGCGGCGGGGTTTTAAAAACACATTATCATAAAGTAGACCGGACTGAACTACATCTCAACCTGGCCAGAACAGGAATGGGTTGGGGCAGGCATTGTCCCAGCGTTCCCGTCGTGGGTGCTCTCTGCTGTCGTCCGTCGCAGAGACTGGATCCCAGCTATGCTTTTAGGCCAGGCTTGTGCTGAGAAGTTTAGGTGGGAAAAGTGTCAGCACAGTGCTGCGACTGAACATTTTAAAAACTGCCTTGTGTGTGTTTGTGGTATTATGCAAGCATCATGTTTTGTTCCAGAAATTGTATTTCCCCAGAGCTGCCTGTTTGTGGTCAAGGGGACCCTCATGTACGTGGGCAGTGATCTGCCCTGTGCAATTACTGTGTTGGCTGTTAGCGGAGCCGCTATTGCCATGCAGAGTTGAAGTAGAGGGTTAGAAATGTTGACCCTCCTGTCATCTTGTCGCACCGCACCGGACGCATGCATCAGTTTTCAACTGCAGATTGGCCTGGCAGAGATTTGCCAGTGCCTTCTAGGAATTACACTTAAGGCTGAACAGAAGGAAGGCCGTAAATGCTTTCATGACCGAGAAAGCTGCGCAAGGACTGGTTTAGTAAGGACTGTGTGTTTGGGCATCTTTAGTTTAAATTGAAGATGCTTCTCCTAAAGCGTCATAGTTTGATCTTGTGGGGACGGGTGGTAATTGCAGTTAATGGGTCACCTTGTGAATGGAGCAGTCAAATTTTTTGCATTCAAATTCTGCTTCATTGTATATTGGTTGACGGCAGTAACTTCCCCTATCTATGTGTCAATGAGGTGTTATCCACCCACTAGGGCAGTCCATGAAGGGAGTTATCTACTGTACCCACTTTACATTCTTTAAAATGCAAGGTGCTTTGTTGGTTAAGAAAGTTGCCAAAAATTATTCTCTGAATTAAATGAAATAATTTGTAATTATTTAACTGATTAATTTGTAGCTTTTCTTGTAAAACACATCACCATGGTTTTATCTTACAGTCTGCCAAAACTAAAGCCAAAGTTTTTTGAGAATAATTACCAAATAGGAAAGGAGGACATTACCTATAGTAAAGAAAGCTAATTTAGGATTCTTAGTTAAGTGGTTCCTGATAAAGGAAGTCAGGGATTTGTGATCATTATATTTTTTATTTACTTGATGTGTTTTACATTTATCAACTGCATTTCAAAGCTGTTTCAGAGTTGCCAAACACAAGGGATGTAGTAAACAATACTGAAAACCCCAGTTAATTATTCAGATTAATCTCTAGATAGATAGACTCTATGTGTAGGGGACAAATGTTTTGGGGTTCAAGGATATTCTAAAAGCAGACTAATTTATTTATCCATTTACTAACAACTTTGCAACAAAATCAAAGGGCCCCAAATTTGATGTGGACTTTTTGTTTGACCTGCTATGCCCCTCCATACTCTTTATTTGCCTTGGTATTTATAAAAATCATTACTTTTTTTTTCTACTTTATGCTTTTGAAAATTTACCCGTATAGTGGTAAATTTTCAAATTTTTGTTATAGTGTGTGGGCACTCGCCAGAGAGACAGAAAGTGAGAAATCATCCCCCAGTGGGGATGGCAATGCCTAAATCTCTTCTCCTCATTCTCCTCTTGTTATTTTGGGCATGCACGCTCACGCACCCGGTGTGAGTTTCAAGTCCGGTCTTGGACTTGAATCGTAGTCGACTACATGGGAGTCCAGTGGCTTAACCATGAGGCCATCTTCTACTCCCCCCTCCACTTAAGGTTTTATGAATGTGCCAAGTATACCTTGTAAAGATTTAAGAAACTTAAGCATTACACTGGACTGAAAAACAACAAAAAAGCCCAACCTTCCTGAGATGGTCTTATTTGTGTTTTACATTTTCCTTTTCAACTTGTAGGGAAAGTGATGTACCACACACCATTTCAGATGTACCACACGCCATTTCAGATGGTCTTGTTTGTTTATACATAACCTTTGTATATTTATGAAAAGCTCTATTTCTGAAAAATAAAGATTTCTTTTATGATGTCTGGGATCTTATTTTTAAAACAAATTCCCAAATTCTTTTACTTCTAGAAAGAAAAAAAAAAAGCTTTCATTTCACTTTTGACTCTAGATTTTACTGAGTGAACTAGAGTAAGGGCCCTTTCTGTGCACTTGACAGGAATAATCGTGTGTGTCAGCTTTTCCTTTTTTCTTTTTTTTTTTTTTTTTTTTTTTTTTTCTTTTTTTGGGAGAGGTTTTTGCTATAGGGCGCGTGCGCTCGCCAGACAGACAGAGAGAGACAGAGAGATAGAAAGCAGGAAATCACCCCCCAGGGGGGATGGCCACGCCGCAATCCCTTCTCCTCCATTCTCCTCTCGGGATCTTGGGCACGCACGCACACGCGCCCGGCGTGAGTTTAAGCCACCGGGTCCGGGACGCGAACTGCGGTCGACTACGTGGGAGTCCAGCGACATAGCCATTACGCTAACTGCTGGTCCCTCCTTTTTTCTTTTCATCGGTATTTTACTTTCTGGTCGTCGTTGCTGTTGGAAGCTGAAAGTTGTATGTGTGTATGTATTGTCCATTGTTCTTTAGACTGGATATCATCACTTTTTGGGAGGAGAATGGAAAGGAAGAGGAAGGAGAGAATGGTGGAGGTAATATTTTAAACAGCTTTTAGTAGGATTGAGATACTAAAACAGATGAAGCTTTTTGATCTTGGAGATGGCTGTTGATTTCTTAATTTAAAAAGAATGTTCTCAATTAGCGGTGACAGCCAAGGTGAGGATCAGCGGTGGTAACTTAATATTTAAGACAGGTTTTCATTGAGTTTAGTTTGGAGAAACAGGGGTAACTTACTAATGTTAAATAATTATATGTATTACCTGGTGTGGTACCTGACTCAGTTCCTGGCATATAGATAGCACCTAGTACAGAATCCCCTGGTATCTGTCAGGGGTTGGTTCCAGGACCCCCACGGATACCAAAGTCCACAGATACTCAAGTCCCCTCTATAAAATGATATAATATTTGCATGTAGTCTACACACATCTTTCTGTACATTTCAAATAATCTCTAGATTACTTATATTACCTAATAAATACCATGTAAATACTATGTAAGTAGTTGTTTTACTCCATGTTTAGGGAATAATAACAAGGAAAAAAATGTGTGCATGCTCACTCTAGATGCAACTATGGTAGGCCTAATTACACAGTATGTGTCAGCAAGATTGTAACATTAAGATCCTTGGTGGGTTGACTGCACTGATGAGGAACCCAAGGATAATACATAGGGCCTGCTGTGCATATTTACTGAATGGAACGAATATGAGATGAAGCCAGCTGACCAGCTTCTACACTAAGACAAGATAAAATCTGTTTGGATTAGGTGTTTTGTTCTGGGGAATGCAGAATGTATCCTTTACTCTTACCTTTAATCAAGATATAATTTTTTTCACCAGGTGGCATTTTTGAATGTAAAAGTCTCTTGTTTCCAGTTGATGAAGGACTCTTTCTAGGAGGCCACACACCTTTCTCCACTTCTCATGATGAGGTGTAAAGGCCATGTTCACACCTGCGAGAAAGATTTAGCTGCTATCCCCACAGGCAGTCCCAGCATTTTAGTATTTCTTTTTCCTGACAGATAGAACTAACTAGTAAGACAATGGGCAAAGTTTTCTGAATAAGGTAGGAGAAAATGGTTAAGTTATAATGAAAAAGAAAAGCACATCTTTCTGGTTTTCTTAAAGGTTAGAAGACGATCAACTGCTAGATTATTTTCAGTTCAAAAATTTTTGAAAAATTTTGACTCGTATGTGCTTGTCTGGATTTTATTTTATTCTTCTTGTGCCATTAAAACAACATTAACAAAACTGGTTAAACCTGTGTAATGCCTGTGATGATTAAATGAAATAATGGAAGGAAAGAAAAATAGTAGATTGTGTTCCAATATAAAATAGCAGTGTAATTATGTTACTGATATTCTTAAGCTTCCTATAGAATGACTTTTACTGCTTGATGGTAAGAACTGAGATTTTGTTTCTTTTCTTTTTTTAAATTTGCTAGAGGGTGCATGCATTCAATGAAGAGAGACTGGGTTGGGAGGGTGAGGAAGAGCCCCCCCCCCCCACCCATGCCATCTGTCCTCCATTTCTACTTTGGAGATTTTGGACAGGCATACACAGGCACCCTGGGTGTTTTTCACACTGCTGGGTACAGGACTCGAATTGCACAGTTAGTTGGCCATGTATGATCCAGTCACCTTAACCACCATGCCACTGGCTGGCTCAGCGTGGTTTTTCTTTATGCTTTATTTGTTTGTTTCTTTTGTGAGAGACATAATGAGAGAGAGAGAGAGGGCACATGCACTCCAACAGTCTTCATTCCGTGATGCACCACCAGCCTTTACCAGCTGGGATCAGGGCATGGGACATGAACCTGGGACCTTCCCACATGGCGTCAGCATCACTGAACATTGCCCTACTGCTGCTCCACCATGGTTGGCCTGGACTGGCTTTTAAACTAGTCTCAATATATGGAAAGATTGAGAGTGGTAATCAGCCAGCAGGAAGTTCCAAGATTCTCTTAAGGATTGTTTAATGCCTACAAAAATAAAAGCTCATTCTAATATTTTGTTAATCCAGTCAACAAATATTCATGGAGACCCTACTTTATGCATGGTCCTCACAAGTCATGGGGAGGAGCCCTCAGCTGTGATGTCCGTTGGGCTGCAGCACCGGTAGGCACATAGCTTTATCGGAGCCTGTAGCTTGGGTAAGGCTTGTAGGGGATGAGGCAGCTTCTGATATGCTCCTTCGCTTTCTGTTTATCTCTTACTTAATGTTTGTTTCATTTCGAACTAAAATGTGAAGTTAGACTTGAAAATGTAAGAAGTAAAACATGCTTGATTAGTGTTAGATACTAATTGTCAATTGATGTTTGTTACATTTGCATATTGTGTTTGAGATATAATAAGGTTAATTTAATAAGATTTCCTCTGTCGTCTGGTGAACTTGGCCTAGTTTTACATTCACAGGCTGTATCTGCCATCATAAAAATTTCTGTGTCAGTGGGGAAGTTTCAGTGAGAGAAGAGGATGATAGATCATCACCAATCCATCACTGTTACAGGAATAAAAACCAACTAACCAGTCGGCCAAGAGCAGGAACTCGTGACGTGCTGCAAAGCCCGAGCCCAGGGGGACTAGTAACTTATAAAACAGGTCATTTGAAAAGTAGCGAAGACTGTGGTGTTCAGCTATGTGAGAATGGAACTTCTTTATCAGTACAAAAATTGAACTGTGCTCACCAGGAGCTTGTGTTCAGAAGGCTGCCTAAGCCATGTGCTTGCTGGTGTGTGGGCAGTGCTGGGGGTGGGGCATGGGGGAGTTAAATTTGAAAGTTATCATTTGGAGAGTAAAATCAGATAACTTGTCAAGTGCTTACTGTGTTCCACATGATGCTATGAGCACTTTCTACATGTGATGGCACTAAACCAAGACTCAGGGAGGTTGTGTAATTTCCCCACGTTCACTTGGCTAGCAAGCATTTGAGCCAAGAGGGTAGTCTCACGACCCTCCCTCTTCACTGCCTTCCACCTGGAAGTTGCTCTCAGACCACACAGAGCTTCAGGCAGCTTGGTGTTAGGTAAAGCTGTTGAAATGAGCTTGAAGTTTGTACAGTGTGTTTCATGCAAGTAGTGTGCCCTGTTTAAGTAAACGTACATGGAAAAGCGCCTCTTGCCTCTGCTATGTTAAAGCAGGGGCCAGGCACAGGCTGGCAGATGTCCTCTCATCCCCAAGGACTTGGCTCTGCCAAGTGGAGGTTGGCTGGAAAGAGAACTAAATTGTATGCTGTGCCTGCCACCACAGCACCCTTACTCTGATCACTGAGGTGATCTTCAGCATCTAATGTTCCGTCAAGTGACCACAAATGGATTTTCAGGCAACCTCATTACTGTCTCCTAGTGTCTCATTACTGTCTCCTAGTGTCTCCTTCAGGGGCACATTTCTGCCAGCCAAAGACCTAGTTTCTTTTGAAGAAGTTACTGAGACGCAGAATCTATTTGTTGCTTTTCAGTCTGCTGTGCTTTTTTTTTTAAAAAAAATTATTTTATACATTTAATTGCTGTACATCAACGCAGCTTGTATAATAAATTTTCCCAGCACGAACACACTGTACACCAGTCCAATTGAAGATATCATACATGCTATCAGACAGTCCTCCACTTCTGCATCCCCCAGATGTCTTACCTCTCTATTTTTCTCTTTGATTCCCATCCTCTCACCCTCCCCCAGCTCCCAACCTCTTCCCACACTGTGTTCAGTATCTGCAACCATTTTCATGCATTTATACCCTCCAATCTTTTAGTTTCTGCCATAGAGTGTAGACATTTGGTATATGTTGAGTGGGGACATACCATGTCTCTCTTTTATAGACTGGCTTGCTTCACTCAGAAGTAAAAACTGCTTGGGAAGTCCCCAGGACTGGGTCCTTGGGCCATGTGCAGCCTTTTGCTTACAGGCATCAGTTGGGCAAAGCCCCCTGGTGATTAACTATAAAGGGTTTCTTTCTGAGGTAGACTGGAGAGAAGGAAAGGTTTTTAGGGAATGCCTAATAGCTGCACTGTAGATAACAAGAAACTTCTCACAAATTGAATGAATGATGGACTTTTATTTTGGAGGCTTGCAGCTTGTGTAGTGTGCTGTAGCTCTTCCCCAGCAGCTCCCCAAATGCTTTATGCGTTTAGATGAGTATGTGAAGCCCAGTTCTGGTTGACCTTTGTTTCTGCGTGTCTGTAAAGTGCATATTTATTTCTAGCAGGGCTGATTTCTTCATAAGACATGACCACAGGGCTTTGAAGAGCCCTGCACTTGGTTTAATACCCTTTGGTCACCATCCTGAAATTCTTTATTTTTGAACAAGATGCTTTGTGGTTTGTTTGTTTATTTATTTTAGTTTTTGCTATAGGGCATGTGTGCTTACTGAGAGAGAGAGAGAGAGTGAGCGAAAGAGACAGAAAGGCAGAAATCACCCTCTGGTGGGGTTAGCCACAGCACAGTCTCTTCTTCTCCATTCTTCTCTTGGGATTTCCGGCATTCATGCACATACAACTAGCGTGGTTTTGAGCAGCTAGTCTAGGCGAACCACGCAGTTGGCCATGTGAGATCTAGCTTCCTTAACCACTGGCTGGCCCAAGATGCTTTGTGTTTTCATTTTGTAATGGTCTCCATGATGTATATAGCCACCGTGACTTTTAATGCTGAAGTGAAGCATGGTCAGCATGAGTCTGTAACCTGCATCAGTACTGGCTCCCTGACCATCTCCATCTCCATCTCAGTTTTGTCACTGGATTCTGGTTCTGTGCCTGGTAAATAGGAGGCTGTGTACTAAGTGCAGTGGAGCATGTTTGACTTGCCTTCTTTTCCTTCCAACAGCTCTTTTAAATCAGGTATCACTGACTTAAAAAAGACATAGATACTTAAATAGAGGAAGCTCAAGGCTCTGAAAGGTTGAACATTGACGAGGATCGCACCAGCAGTGAAGGGTCAGGGTCGAGTACGAGCCTACCTTGCCCGATGCTAAGCCTGTGCCTGTCAGCATCATGTGGTACTGCACATCTACCATGGTATTTGTTGCGAGGATGAATGAGAGGGGCTGCCTGAATTGTAGGCACAATGCAGGAAATTGAGGGGTCATTGGATTGCTGCTGCCACCTGGCTTTTTGAGAGAGGCCTTCTGGGAACTCAGTGACAGCACAGCCCCCATTGGGGAAGCTGCGTGGGTTTGTACCTTGAGGTGAGATTTGCTTCCTGATTTTGCTTTGGTTGTTGACATGCTCTCTCCTTCACGCTCCACATAACGTTGGCGTTCTGCTCTTGGGCTCTCTGCCAAACACACCTACATGATTTTGATAGTAACTAACCATTTGAAAAGTTAGATTTACAGGGAACCTCATTTATCAGGTTCCTTTGTACCTAGATTTGCTGGGGACTGTTCTGACCTCTGGACTGCTTCTCTCAAGGTTGAGGACTTATCTCCTCGTAGTTGTGTCTCTGTCTCCCCAACAGGGATTGCTGTGGTGTTTTATTCCACAGGATAGCAACCTTTCTGGCCTCTCATTCTTGGAGAAGGGAATGACAATCGCCTGTGAAAGAACTGAGATTATTTTGGTAACATTTATTATTAAAGTAAAAGCTTATCGAAGGAAATTGAGAAAGTACAGCAAAGCACAATGGAAAAAATATATCTAATCTGACAACCGACAGATAACCCAAAACGTTTTAGAATGTTGTCCTGTAGTCTATATATAGACTCATTCTTAAATATAGAAAATCAGCCTGGGGCCAGCCCATGGCTTGGAGTTTAAGGGAGCTGGATCCTACATGGTGAACTGTGTGGTTTGAGTCCTGGACCTGGCTTCTTGAAAAACACACTGGGTTTGCATGTGAGTATGTGTGTGTGCTCAAAATCCTGATGGGGGAAGAGATAAAGGAGCAGGGATTGC
The DNA here is from genome assembly GCA_026018925.1 of Tupaia tana. NCBI lineage: Eukaryota > Metazoa > Chordata > Mammalia > Scandentia > Tupaiidae > Tupaia > Tupaia tana. The sequence goes on along the minus strand of JAKSZU010000006.1, from coordinate 43,160,657 downwards.
AGCATGACGATTCCCCATGGGGCTGGGAGATTCTTTCTCCTTTCTCTATCTCTATCCAGAGAACAGACACACCTTCTGGCAAAATTTAAAAAGAAAAGAAAAGAAAACAAACCTGGCTTCATAATGAAAATACCATATTATAACCTGCTGTTTGCACTTGTAGACATTTAATGTTGAATGATTCTCCTTCTGCAACATGATTTTTGTTCATGTACTCATAAACCATAATTTACCTAGCTAGCCTTCTCCAATTTCAGAATAATAACAAAGAACAAAGAACATCTTATGTAAACCCTTTTAGATTATATTGAAAGGGGCAGTAGTTTCATGGTATTTTAGTGTGTCTTCCTGTAAAAAGAGGTTCCAGTGCCAAGTTTGGGAAACAGGGTCAAAGTTAAACAGGCTTCTTTACTATACAGCTTTTAACATGCTAATGTTCATGGTGAATCTCTGAAAGAGAGCATTATCTGCAGTATTTCTACTCCTTTGGTGTATTTTTGTTTTATGATCATGTTCTAGAAGTACTAGTAGATTTGTTAGGTCAAAAGGTACTTGCATTTTAAAGCTCTTGATATTGATTAGATAAGTTAATATTTGTAATGTACTTAGAATCGTGCTTGGGCATAATCAACCACTGTCAAGTCAAAGTTATGTGACAATAAAGTTGGCGATAGTGATACTAATTAATATTGAGAATTTAGCCTGTGCTAGGTTTTGTGCTAGCTTAACAGGCATTCACCTTTCAGCTAGTCTTTTCAACTACTCTCTGAGAAGGATAGGATCTATTAGTACTCCTGTTTTATGATTGAGGAAACTGAGGGGTAGGAGAAATTGAGGATTTACAGTTGTCTCAGTTGTCGCGAGGGGTGGTAATATGCCCCTACTCTTAATCTGTCCCCTCTTTTTAAAGCTTACTTCTCTCATGAGAGTGAGAGACAGACAGTGAGAGAAGCATCCTCAGTAGGGTCTCACTCCATGATACTCTACAGCCTTCCCAGCCAGCGAGGATCCTGGGCATGCATATGAGGCATGCACACATTGGCTAGGGAGCTGACCTCTGACCTTCCATATGGATCTGATATCACTGAGTAATGTGTTACCGCTGTGCCTCTTGGCCAGTCCTATTCATATTTTTATTACTATGATACAGAAGAAAAAGAACTGAGTTTGACTTCCTGTCCTAAATGTTCCATCTGTTATTTAGGTCATATAACATATTTCCTAAATCTCAGTCCAAGGCAAAAATGGAAGAACTAGAAGACTGTTACCAAGTGATTGTAAGTTGAATTTACAGATAAAAAAATTAGAGATTATATCTTTCCATCTTTTTGTGGATGTTAAAATATCATCTCTATGCTGAAAGACTAGTGAATGGTTGTCTGTCTGTCTGTCTCCCTGTTCTTGATATTTTTTCCCCTTACTGGTGACAGCTCAGGGATTTATTTATTTATTTATTTATTTTTTTACTAAAACTGGCAGTTTGGGGGAAGATTTTGAAATAATTTAAACATTATCTAGGAACTCTTCCTTTCTCTCTCTCTCTCTCTCATTCTCTTCCTCTCTCAGTTTGTTCATTTATCTTTTTTCATGAGAGAGACACACACACAGGTACCCTTGACAAAACTTCACCACACTGCGATCCTCTCCCCAGTCTTACAGTCAGCCAGGATCACAACATTTATGGTCACCCTGACATGTTCAGGTTGAATCAGGACCTGGACCTGGGCCTCCCATGTCACTCCAGTATTGTGCAGTGGCACCTTACCACCTGCACTGTCACAGCTGGGTCTGGATTCTTTCTTGTACATATTAAGAACTGGGATAAAACATGCATTTTTGGTCTGTTCTGCAGTTTATCTATATTTACAATAATTTGTTACAATTCATTTTTAGAGATTTTTTAAAATTTGGCAATTATAACTACTAAATGATTTGAAATCTTATTATTTACAAAGAAATTGTAATATAGGATTTTTTGAGAGTTGAATGGGGAGTCAATGTCTCAACTACTATGCCACCTGCTGGCCCTCTTTTTCTTTTTACTCATATAGAGTGTATGCAGGTAAGGATGAGAGAGAGAACACCTCCACAGGGTAGGTCACACTGTAATCCCCTGCCACCAGTCCTCCAGCCCATCAGATTTTGGGTACTCATGCACATGCCCAGTGCATTTCCAGCTTACCAAGCTGCAGATCTGAGCCATGGATGCCATGTGGGATCTGGCTACTCTTGAGCAGTGAGTGCATTACCACTGTGCCACAAAGCTTGCCCTTGTCTGTTATTAAGTTTTTTTAATCCAAAGACATTTTTGTTTTTGGCCAGAGGGTGTGCATGTTTGCCAGAGAGACAGAGAGGGCGAAAGCAACCCCAATGGGGCATGGTTACCCCTGCAATCCCTTCTTCTCCATTTCACCATCCTTTTGAGGTTTAGGACATACATGCACACACATCTGGTGTGTTTTTCTTGTCTTTTTTTTTTTTTACTTTTTTTTTTTTTTTTTTGCACAAACTAAGAATCATTGTGTTTTTAAGACAAAACAAATAGCGTTAACACACACCCAAATGCCAGTGCAAGAGTTCACTGGGTCTCACAAAAGAGAAAATGGCCCTGAGGTGTCAGTGAACAATTGGTATCACTGCTTGTGGTGAGGGTTCAACATGTGCTTGTGTAGGAAGTCCTTCTGTGTCTGCATGAATGTGGACATGCAGGACAAGAGTGAGGCAAGGCAAGGCAGGGTGGGTGTGCAAAGCTTCAAGACCCTTTCCACCATTCTAGTGTGCTCTCATTCTGCTTTTGAAAATTAAAGTAATTGGTGGGCCATTTTACAAAGAAAGAAAGAAAGAAAGAAAGAAAGAAAGAAAGAAAGAAAGAGAGGACTATCAAAAGAACATTTGCAAAAGTCCAAAATCCAAGGTCATTACTAAAGTTATTCAGGGAGGTCAGCAGGAAGGACAGTTTGTGTTCTCAAAGCCAGATCTCACGTGATAGCAGGCACTATGTCTAGTTAGGTGTACTTGCAGTGGGAAAGAACCTGCTAGTCTCCTAAAGGCTGGTCTTCATCATACGCAGGAACTCTTGTCCATTGACTTCCTCGTTCCCATCTTGATCGGCTTCATTGATCATTTCCTTTAGCTTTTGTCAGACAGGTTCTTACCCAGCTCCTTCATATTTTTGAGTATCATTCCAGATTCGTTATCATTGAATAGCTTGAAAACTTCCAGGATTTCTTCTTTGGTATCTTTCTCGGACATTTTCTCAGTCATCATAGTCAGAAAGTCACTAAAGTTCACCATCCCTGTCTCTTGTGTATCAATTTTGCTGATTGTTTTCTTGATTTCTTCTTTTTTGAATTCAAAGCCTAAAGCTCATGCCACCTTCAGCTCCTTAACATCGATGGACCCAGTTTGGTCAACATTGAAGAGGTCAAAAGCTTCCTGGATTTTCTGTTTCTGCTCTGTAGTAAGCTCAGACTTCGGGTATAACCTTTTTCCCTGGGAATTTGATGCCATGTTTGCTTTCTTTTTTTTTTTTTTTTTTTTTTTTTTGGAGAGGTTTTTGCTATAGGGCGCGTGCGCTCGCCAGACAGACAGAGAGAGACAGAGAGATAGAAAGCAGGAAATCACCCCCCAGGGGGGATGGTCACGCCGCAATCCCTTCTCCTCCATTCTCCTCTCGGGATCTTGGGCACGCACGCACACGCGCCCGGCGTGAGTTTAAGCCGCCGGGTCCGGGACTCGAACCGCGGTCGACTACGTGGGAGTCCAGCGACATAGCCATTATGCTAACTGCTGGTCCCCATGTTTGCTTTCTTAAAATTGGAGGCCTTGGACTGGGTTGTCCATTGTTACAGCAACTGTCTGGTGTATTTTTCAAGCTTCCAGGGCTGAGATTTGAACCACTGTCAACCATATGGGATCCAGCTTTTTAAATACTACTTTATGGGTCAGTCCCCCACACCCCACTTTTAAATTTATTTATAACTTACAGTAAATTGAGTGAGTTTTTAGGGTACAGCTAGATGGCTTTATCGGTACCTGTACTTTGAAACCACCCCCCCCCCCAGAGGGAGATGGAAAACCTTTCCAACACTTCAGAAGATTCTCTGTGTACCTTCCCAAGCAGCACTGCCATAGTGATGTTGAACGTCATATAAATAAAATCACAAATATGTATTCTTTTGTATTTGATTTCTTTTCATTCCACCTACCTTTGAGAGATACCCATTTTGTTGTGTGTAGTTTGTTCTTTTGGCTGCAGTATATTATTTTGTTGTATGAATTTGTTATTGTTGCTTTTTGTCCATTATTTTGTTAATGGGTATTTAAAGTGTTGGATATTTGGAATTAATGCAGTCATTTTGCCACAAAACTGTCTTGTATGTGCTTTGGTAAGTGTAAGCACTCATTTCTCTTGCATGTATACCAGGGGTGGAATTTCAAGGTCATACATGTGTATTTCGGCTTACTAAATACTCCCAGATGTTCTTCTAAAGTGCTTTTTATCAACTGGACTCCCACCACTAGTGTAAGCAACTTCCAGTTACTCCATATCCTTACCAGTTTTTTAGTTATCAGTCACTTTATTTAGCAGTTCCAAGGGTGTATGTTCTAAAGAAATTTGAGTTTGCCCAGAGATACTTTCCAATGGTTAGCCATGAGAACAATATAATAAAAGAAGATCCTAAGGCATTTTTTTTTTAAATTTGGAGAAATTATTTGACCATAGTCTGAAATCTCTGCATTATTCAGTTACATGATTCATTTGAGAATTCTGACACACATGCCTAAGAGGGACCTTGTTCCTGACTTTATGACTAAGTGTGAGAACTTGGGCAAACCAATGTCATTGACTTCAGTTTCTTCATACAAAGAAGAGATTTAGAGGTCAGCCGGTAGCATGGTGGTTGGGGTACTAGACTCCCAAATGGCCGAACATGGTTCCAGTCCCAGACCTGGTATTTGCTTTCTCACTCTGATAACTAGAGCAGGTTAAATAATAATAATAATAATAATAATAATAATAATAATAAATAAAATAAAATCTTTTTTAAAAAGATGAGATTTAGTTAGTGTGGGAGGCTGTGCACCAGCGAATATCGCCCTTAGGTTTCGGTTTCTCAGCAAACAATTACTCAATGCCAAAGGCCATGATTGGCTCCCCTTCAAAACCTCACCTTCAAAACCATACTCTGATTGGCCACTTCCCATAGCAAATCGGTGAGCTTAGAATCCCTCAGATTTGCATATCCAGCACCTCATGATTGGTCCACAAAAGCAACCAATCATAACCCACCTTTTACAATCCTTCATTTAACCAATCACCACCTACCAACATGTATATAACCACGATCCTTGGCCCACAATCTCTGGACAACTCCGAAGAGTTGTAACCGGTGTCGTCTCCGGACGACACTGAAGAGTTGTAACACTGCTCCAGATGACCCCGAAGAGTTGTAACACTGCGTCGTCTCCGTGCTGTCCACAATAAACGGACGACCCTGAAGAGTTGTAACACTGCGTCGTCTCCGTGTTGTAACACTGCGCTGTTCGTCCCGTCTCTCACTCCTTCCCTCAGGAAACCTGTTCGACTGTCCTGCGGGTCAGGACAAGTTAGATAATCTCAAATGTCTCTTTCATTTCAAAAAATTTCTAGTGATCTTATATCCTTTCAGGAATAACAGTCCTTTCTTTCTAATTCTGTGATTTAAGCATTTATAAAATTTCTTTACATAATTTATTTAGCATTCATTCATTTGACCATTCTAAGTGATTTTTTTATAAGCCTTTAATATTCTGGTGCCTTGAGCTCTAGGGATAAATAAGTGAATAAAACATTGGCCTGTATTCAAGGTACTTACACTCTTGTATGATGAAAGCAAGCATTACATTTTGGAGTTCTTTCCCTATCTAGAGGAAAAGAAATTTTACTAAGGTGAGACTTAACCTAGGCTTGAGGGCCAAGGAACTCTTCCCAGAGGAGTCATTTTGAACCTGAAACAATGAAGTTGAATGGAATTGGCCTAGTGACAAGTCAGGGCCAGAGCCAGACAGAGAGAACAGTTGTGCAGAGACTTGGGTGTCAGTAATCCCATCACTTCAAGAAACGCCAAGGGCTTTGTGGTTGGGACAGGGTTTGGAAAAGTCCTTCCAAAGATGAAGGTGCAGAGCCCAGCTAGGGTCACATCCTGGAAGCATTAAAAGTTTCCCTGCAGAGACATAGTCAGGTCTGGCTAGAGTATAGAGAAGGATTGGAGAGAGAGGCAGACTGGAGGGACACTAATTAGGAAGATATCCTCAACCAGCAATAAGGTGATGTTACTTACAACCGGGAAGGGTCAGGAGGGATACAGACAGGTAAGTGGATTCAAGTCACATTCAGGAATTGCCAGAATTTTGTAATTGGATATGGAAGGTGAAGATAGATGAGGTCTCTGGTATGATTCTCAGGGTTTCGGATTTGAGCTTCATGTGCTTATCTATTACTGAATAACAAACCACCTCGAAACAGTGCCTAACAATAATATTTTGTTCTTGAATCCAGGGATTGACAGGGTCAAAGGCAGTTCTTGCCCAAGATCTTATGGAGTTATAATTGGATGGTGGCTGAGATCATGACAAGGCTTCTTCACACACGTGTCTGGATCCAGCCCTGGAACATTGCGACAGCTGGGTGCTGGGCAAATGTGGACTCCTGGGGCACCTCTCTGAATGTAGACCACATGGGATCTGTGTGATGGCTTCAAATGTTGGATTTCTTGTATTGAGGTTGAAGGCTCATGGAGCAAATGTACCAAGAAAAACCTGTCCTCAGAAGTGATGACAGTCTCTTCTATTATGTTCTGTTCATCAAGACAGTCACAAAGCCCTGTTCGGGTTCAAGGGCAGGAGACAAACATCTGCTGGTGGAAGGAAGTTTGAAGAATTTATGGGCCTGTTTTAAAGCTACCACACATCGAGATGGCTAAGGGGGTCACACACTGTTCTAGAGAACACGTGAAGAAATAGCAGCTGGAGTTTTATTGTGGGCAAGCTACTTAGAGCTGGTAGGGTGGCCTGCTAAGTTAGCCTCCATGTGTTATGTCTGGAACAATTGAAGAGTAATCTGGGTGTGTTATGAAAGAAGCTGAAATGGCCTGTGCGATCTTGACTTCTAATTAAAGACATCAGGAAGCATAGTCGTGCCAAAGTAATTGTTCATTGGAGAGTTCACCTTTTTCCTCTTATAAGCAAGCAAAACCCCGTTGTTCTAATCTTTCACTCCAAGAACTGAATCAGGGCTCCTTCCAGGGCTGCTCCTGGAGCTGCCTTGGACACTGTACCTATCAGACACTGCACAGAGACACCCGACCAAGGGCTGAAATCCAGCGCCTCTCAGCTTGCCAGACTCCCCATTGTGAACTGGCACAGCAGTGCCTAATGGCTGGCCATGGCCCTGCCTTAGGCCTTTATTCCAGGACAAAACACTGTGCAGGGTTGGGTCACAGACCTGGTATCCCCAGAACCTGGCACAGGTGCACACAGTAGGTGCTGAGTAAATGGTTGGGCTGTGAGTCTACACAGCGCAATGGTTAAAGGGACCGATTTGCAGCCAGACTGCCTGCATTGACCATCCAGCTCTGCCACGTACCTGCTGTGCAGTCTCTGTGCCTCAGTTCCCTCGTATGCAAAACAGGCACAGTAATCTTACCTACCTCGCAGGGTGAGCATTCCAAAGAGCCTGGAACTTTAAGTACTGTAAACATGTTGGCTCTTACCAAATTGGGACTTGGTCTATAAAACATCAAAGATGTCACCAAAAAGATTCTGTAGCAGTTCTATAAATTTTGCCAATACCAGCCTTTCAAAAACCTTCATGCCCTGCTGCATAAACACAGTACAGAATAACTGGGTTAAAATAGTGCAGCTGCCCACTGGTGTTTGAAGTGGCAGCTATTTCTGATTCACAGGGGTGAAAAGTCCTGGCATGGCATGATGGTGGCCCGTATCGCTCCTCAGGCCGGTTCTGCTTACAGCTGCTGTGTAAGTTTGGCCAAATGAGATGAGTCACTTGACACAGAGTAGGCAAGGTTTCTGAGGTCTTACTCTAGAATTATTTTATTGTTTGAAACCCTCAACTCCCCTTTCATTGAAAACAAACAGTGTGAAATTCAAGTTTTTGCTTCTGCGCACTTCCTCCCAGTGTGTGATTTACGGGCTCTTTTCTCCCTTTTCCTTTATCGATATTTCCTGAGAAGCAGCATGTTATAGAGGAAAGCGCACTGGGCTGATTTATTAGATAATGTTGCTGTTCTTTGTCATTTCAAATGTTTCCTGAACGTGGTCCTTTTTTAAGTCGCCGTGCCAGATGTAGATTATTAGATTTCCCTCTTTTTGTTTCATTAATACAGAAATACAGCCCTTCCATATTGTTCACCAGTTATATTTCTCTGTGTCGCACAATGTTCCCATGGTTTGTTGGGTTTTCTAGGTGCACGTTTTAAAGACATTGCATTTAGATAGGATTATTTGATTGTTTCTTGCATTTTTGACTTTTTTCAGAGCCCTTACTCACTTGTCCTTGGGGTGTTGGATAGGATTACTTTTTTTTTTTTTTTTTTTTTTTTTTTGAGAGGTTTTTGCTACAGGGCTTGTGCGCTTGCCAGAGAGACAGACAGAAAGTAAGAAATCACCCTTCCAGAGAGGATGGCCATGCCGCAATCCCTTCTCCATTCTCCTCTTGGGATCTTGTGCACGCACACACGCGCGCCTGGCATGAGTTTAAGCCACCGGGTCCAGGACTTGAACCACGGTCAACTACATGGGAGTTCAGCGACATAGCCATTACACTAATTGCTGATCCCAAGGGATAGGATTACTTTTTGAGCCTATAATATATTCCCTCTTAATCATTTCTGTGGACGTAAGTTGCAATTTTTCTGCAGCCTGGATGTGTAGGAAATAGATTCCTGTGCTAGTGATGTTTCTGTTTTCTCCCAAATATGTCTTTATTTGGCAAAAATGTCTAACTATTGGGTTGTTGGAAAAGCCAAGACACATCTTTTTTTCTGCTTCTCTATACAAAAATGCATCATGACTTCCAACAACACAATATATCGGTTATCTTTGAAAACACCTATAGTGGAATTATTTCCATTTCTTGTCTTCAGAATGCTTCTCATTTATTATACATGATTCATTATGTGAACTTAATATTCATTTTGATAGTTTCATAAAACAGACTGAGTAAAAATTTTTTCTTTTGATTCCCTACCAAGAGCAGATCGTCAATTGCTTCTTTTAACACTCTTCACATCAGATTCTTTGTAATGTAGAGAACAGAGGTATAATGAAGCAAGTTGCTAAAAGAACTGAAATTATAAACAGCTGTGCAAGATGCATTGCATGTTTTAATTCTTTATACAAAAGTTATCTTCAATAAACCAATATAAAAATACATGATTGTCATCTATGGGGATGAAGAATCATGGGGCTGGAAACGGGGTCAGTGGTAAATGTGATGTTCTTTGAAACTGACCCACACAGGACGGTTTCAGCTTTGTGTCTGGAGACCTACTTGAGTATGCCAGGTATGCACGTGCCCAAGATCTGTGCTGGCTGAGGTTGGGTGGATTGTGGCATTGGGACCCTGTTTGGAGGTTGCCTTCTTGTCTCTCCCTTTCTGTTTCTCTTGCTAATGGAAGAAATAAATAAAATAAACTAAAAAAAAAAAGCATCAAGATTTATAACAAGCTCATTGATGATTTGATTCGTTATCTGTCTTAAAGCAGTTCTGTTCTTTTAAGATTCATCTCCGAAGCAAAGGTTATTTATCCGGGTTGCTTTATATCATTGCAGTGACTGATACTAAAACAACAATAGCAGCAGCGGCAATCACAAGTGAATGTGTTTCTAAGAGTGGGTGTGGCTAACCTTTTCCTGAGGGTTCAAAATTAATAAGGACTTTTGTTTTTCTAAATAACATTTTAATCAGTGTTTATTTACTGGAAATGAAATATAGTAACTTTAGGTCCTGGGTTAATTCATTCTGGTATACAGTCTGGGTTAAAATACCTTGTGACAGGGCCAGCAGGTGTTGTGGTAGTTAAGGCTCCTACATGGACAGCTGCAGTTTGAGTCCTGTACCTGATGGCTTGAAAATCACTGTGTGTGTGTGTGCATGTGTGTGTGTGCGCGCGCGCGTGCGCACGCCCAGCCAAGGGGAGAATGGAGACGGGATTACAGTGTGGTCCTCCTCTCGGGGTGGGGGGCGATTTCTTTCTTTTCCTTTTACTATCTCTCTGTGTCTCTTCCCAGTGAACTTTAAGTGCCTCATGGCAAAAATCTAACAAGCAAACATTTACAAGAAAAGAGAAAGTCCCCCAAAACCTTGTGACAGCCAGAAAAAGATCTGCTAGGTTTTAAAATACTCTGTGAAGGATGGATGTCAGATGAATTTTGGGAGAAGAAAAGCCCTACCTCCCCCTCACAACCTGTCCCTCTTCCCTTCTCTCTGACTTTCCTCACTCGACAAATACTGAGAACTGCAGGTTTGGCAGGCACTGGGCATCCTAGGCAAGGCAGGGATGACTCTTTTGGCTATAGAGTCTATAGCCCGTAACATTGAGTGTAAGACTTCTTTGTTTGAGGGAACACCCCAGATGGGGTGGAGAAACTACACCAGGGTGGATAAACTTTCTGAAAAAGGTCAGCTAGTAAATATTTTAGACTTTGAGAGTCACTGTCTCAGCTACTCAAGTCTGCCATGGCAGTTCGAAAGCAGCTGTAGATCATAAGTCAACAGTAGTGGCAATGTCCCGGTAAAACTTTATCAGCAAAACAGGCAGTGTACTGGATTTGGCTTCCGGATTGTGGTCTGCCAGCCCTGAGCTAGCAGAATAGGATCTGCCTCCCTGAAGAAGACAGGCAATGTTGCATTGTATTTTTCATTGCCTTTCAAGTTTGTTTTTGTGCTTGGAGAGTACCTTGAAAGAAGGAGAAAATATAACCAGTAGCTTTAGATTCTTAAAGGACATAAACAGTTTCCTGTGGATGTCTAGAAAGCAGACCTACAATGAAAGGGTGAAAATCATAGGAAGGCAGATGCTGGTCCAGGGTAAGAAAGAAGTCTCTTATCTTAAGGTTTGTACAGTTGCCTTGGGTAGGAAATTACAGAGCAAAGCTGGCTCCCTACCTGTTAGGGACATGATAGAGGAGGTTGAACTAGATGGCAAGGTTCCTTTCAACTTTTCCCTTATATCTCAGTTGGTCCTAATAGATCAGCCAATCTCTCTTCACTTCATTGTGAGTTATTTTTTAAAAAACATTGTGGTATAGGGGAGGTTTTCACTGTTTCTTTTCATTTAAGCAGTGGAATTCTTTTTTCCAACCAACTCTAGGCAGAGCCGTACATAATGTGATACAGTGTATGTTTTTTTTTTTTATGAATTTCTATCTGATATTTACATGATGTGTTGTGATCATCATGTATTATCAGTGAGGACAATGATGCTGTTGGGAAGAACACTAAAACTGACTTAGACATATGGTTGAGAACTGAAGACTCCTCTCCTAGTTAATTTGGTTTTCCATTTTGCTTTCTGTGGTATGGCATTAAGAGAAAACAGGATTCCAGTAGACTCATAGTTTCAAATGTCAAAAGTTGTAAAGTTGTTCTCTGTGTGGTCTTGAGTCAGTCAGAAGGCAGAATGCAGGTTTTACTCTGAGGCATATGCCCACTCCCCGTCCCCAAAGTTACTCTGGTGGCACAAGTTAATGTGTGGGTGGTTTCCAGTGTGTTAACTTTATACATTGTACACTTAAATAAATGTTTTTCTTAATTTCAATCCCTAAAATAATTAAAACTCAAGTGTCATTTAAAAAAAAAAAATTCTCAAATATCCAACTGTCCCTTTAAGCCCTACCTGGGGTGCAGTTTGAAGAGCACAGATTTAGAATCAGGTAGAAGTCTAAGTTCTGCCACTTAACTAGCCTTGGTCTAATAACCTTCAGTTGTTTGTTTATTTTGTTTTGTTTTTAACTTGCCAGAGGATATGTGTACTCTCTAGGAAAAGGGTGGGAGAGAGGGAGAGAGAGAAAGCACCCTCCAATGGGTCTGGTCACACTGCAATACTTTCTCTATTTTTCCATCCTTTTGGGATTTTGGATGCACATGCACATGAGTCTAGCGTGTCTCTTAAAGATTTTGTGCCAGCATTCAAACTGCACAGTTGGCCGTGTGGGATCCAGCTCCCCCAATCACTAGGCCATGGAGCCAACTCAACTCTCAGTTTTTCATCTGATGAACAGACCTAGACATGGCTCTAATTATGAGGACCAATAGAAATGAGAGTTTAAAATACCCAGCAAGTGTAGACCTTAAATAAATGTCATTCCCCTTTTTTTGTGACTTGCAAGATAAGGAAAGTCATCTTTTAAATTCACTTTTGTGTGGTTTCATTTATTATTAAAAGAAATATTTATTTAATTTTATTTGTCATTATTATTATTATTATTATCATTATTTCATTTTCTACAGGACACATGCACTCACCAGAGAGAGAGTGAGCGCACATGCTATCAGGTCCAGGACTTGAATCACAGTTGGCCATGTGGAGTCCAGCACCATTAACCACCATGCCACCCACTACCCCTGCCCCCGTTTGATTTTAATGGAAATGGTTACTAACCAGTATTTACTATCTTAAAGGTAAGCTTGAATAGAAACCCAACCTTCAAAACTAAATTACAGGGACCAGCAGATGGTGTAATGGTTACATCACTGGACTCCCACATCGCTGACAGCGGTTCGAGTCCAGGGCCCATTATTGAAGGGACCTGAGGACCAATTATTGAAGTTTAGGGTGGGCAGATTTTCTAAGTTTGCTTCCTGAATAGTTCTGACCAAAGTCTGTCTAACCTCAAAGCTCATTCTTCATCCCTCTCAACAGTCAGAGAAACAAGGAAAAGTCCAGATTGTCAACTCATAATCAAATAGAAAGTTTTTTGACCCTTTAAGTGGTTATTGGGCCATGTTTTCGTATAATCAATGCTTCTTCCTCAGGGTATACTAGTTTTTACAGATTAATATGAAGTACTGACTTGGTAAAAGGGCTTGACCTTTTGAATATTTTGAGGACTTTAGATATATATTTGAAAATACAAGTACTGTGATCAGGGAAAGTTCCTTAAATGACAATTTTAGCAGAGGGTAGTGCTGAAAAGTTGTATTACTTTAATTAAATCAAAAGACAATGGGAGCAAGGGAGGAAATAGCGGTGAACTTGTATTATAGAAAATTAAATAAATGTAATTCCCTTTATGATTATAAATAATATTGCTGTAAGTGTTTAGTGGACAACACATGACAAACTGGATTCCTATCAGTATAAAATAACTTTATAAAGCACAAGTTATAATATTGAATATTAAAATGTTGAGTGATAATTGAATAATTAAATTTCACATAATATAAACTAAAACTTATTTACTTTAAAATAGTACATTGCCTACCTCAAAATACAGTGAGGGCTGATTAGAAATGAATGTTTCCTTTTATAGCTCCTTGAGTCCTCATAATACCCTATGAAATCAGTATTATTATCCTCACTTTACACATGACAAATTAAAATGCAGAGCAGGTAAGTACATTGCCCAAAGCCCCACAAATTGGCATGATTAGAATTGCATTCTATGACGTGGACACTCAAACACGTGCTCTTCCTACTTCTTTGAACTGCTTCTCAATAAATATTTGTGGATCATTGAATTAAACGGACGATGCTGTAGCTTTTCAAACATAGGTAAGACACTATGTTTGCCTGTGCCTTTTGGAAGCAAAGCTGTTGAAAGCTTTTCTAGCATCTCCTTTTGTATTATCTGTAATATCGTTAGAATGACATCTGTTCTCAAAAATAGCAGTACCTACTTTTCCTTGCACATTTTGCTCAGTTCTGTTTCTCTTCATAGGACTTGTCACCTTCTAACTTGATTTGTCATTTTCGTGTGCTGCCCCTCATCCCCCCCAACCCCCGAGTGTAGGCTCCACAAGGACAGGGACTTTGTTCGCTAGTTAGTCCCCAGCACATGGGAACAGACACGAAGTAGGTGCTTAATACAAATGCGTATTTGTTTAGTTAATGAAGAGAATGAATGTCAAGTATATTGGTGCCTTGAACTTGGTCATCCTAAATCCTTGAGTCTTTCAAAAGGATTGCCACTCTATCCTTTGCACTGGGGCAGTGAAACTTTCCAGGGGACATCAGTGGTCTGGGGAGTTACAGTATTAGGGCCACGCTCTTCCAGTTGTCATGATGTATGGGAAATTCTTTTGGCTAAAAATGAATGGAAAGACCTTGTACCATCTTAAAAAACACATATGCTGCAGGCTTCTCGGAATCCTGTGTGATCTTCAAAATCTGGTCTACTCCTCGCAAGTCAGAATTTGGCATGTTTTGCCACTCAAGAGGGGCTGGCACCTGTGTTCAGTTTTTACAGTTCCTATGCCCTGTCCTAGATATTTGTGTTGGGGAAAAGACTGTAATGTCAGAGAGTCACAAGGATTTGCCACAGTGTTATTTGTGGTAGGTAGGTGATCCTGCATATGCATGGATTTCTAATTGGCCTCTGTAGTCAGGATAGTAGGTTTATTGCAGATCACAGGCACACCTACTTTACTTCTTTGACTTAATTTGCATTCACTTGCTCCTGATGATTGAGGAGACTTGGGTTCAAACTGTGGTTCTGTCACATAATAGGTGGTATCTGCTTCCCCATCTCTAAATGGGGGATAATACTACTGCTGTAAAGTGGGACATTTCCATTTAACTGGCCTATGGGATGATCCCTCCTATTTAGATGCCAGTGTCTCATTTAATCCTGTCTCTGCATCCATTCACTTAATCCTCTCAACCACTGCATCAGTTAGGGGTGGAACTGGTTGGAAAATTCTGGCTTTCAGAGTTTTTTTTTCTTTCTCAGTCAACTAAGTCAAGAAGTCCTTAGGGGCTCCAAGATGCTTCTCCCTGCTATAATGTAGACTTTAAACTCACAATTCCAAAATTGTTTTCAGAATTCCCACCCTCACATCTACATTCCAGACGGTAAGATGAAGAGAGGGTGGAAGAAGAATGTATTTCCTACTTGGGAGATTTTTAAGACTTTCTGATTATCTCATTGACCAGAACTTGGTCACATGATCATACCAAAGGAAAGGTAGTAGCAAAGCAAAGAGGAATGCAATTCCCCCCCTCCCCCCACCCCCCCCCCTCCCCCCCGCCTCCCACTCAGAAACATCCTTCTCTGGAATTGGACCCAGGTATTCTTCACATACTTGTATCTCTCAGGATCTAATTCTCTTGGGGTTACTAGCTGGGTTGTTATCCTCCTCTGTTTTGTATATATATATTTTTTTTCTATGAACTTTCTTTTCATAAATTTTGGCTTTCTCAGGAGTTTAGGTTGCTCTTATTCTTCATGTTGTGAAATTATATAATAGATTTGCCTTTTGCATTCTCTTTACTTCACACTCCTTCATCTTCTCAGCATTTTTTTTTAAGAATTATTTTATTTAACTTTTATTTATTATTACATCATTATTATTTTTCAGTTTGATCAGAGAGAGACAGAGAGAGAGAGAGAGGAAGTGAGAAAGCAAGCCACCAGGTCCGAGACTTGAACCGTGGTCGGCCATGTGGGAGTCCAGCGCCTTTAACCACCACGCCACTTGCCAGCCCCTCTTCTCAGCATTTTAAACTTAAATTATTGGATTGTCAAAAAACTCATGACTTTTTTTTATGTAAAAATGTATCATAACTTTTCTGAAGACCTAATATATAGAGAACATGATTAATCTAGCCTAGCTCTTCATGCTGGGTCACATCATGATTGGCAGACTTATGGGTAGGCTGTCTGCTAGTTTAATCCGTGCAGGCCATCTCGCCGTGGGTCTCTTCACCTGAAAGGGTGTCGAGATAGAACAGACTATGTGACCGACATCGCTACTCCTGACAAATGGGAATTAGAGATAAGTCTTAGAACTGTGTGTGTGTCTACATGAATGAATATTAGGTAGTGTGACAGTTAACAGTTATTGTAACTGGTATCAAATTGGAAAGTGAGTATTTAGAAAGAATAGGATGTTTAGGGCAGGCACCAACAGCTCTCACATACTTGCATATCCTGTGTGTTTCTTGCTTTACTCATGCTGTCACTTCTTCTGGAATGCTCTTTTCTTCTGTACACCCTCTCACCTGGTGAGCTACTAATTTTTTAAGACTTTTCAGGAGGTGCCTGTCTAGAAAGTCCTTCTTGGCATCCCTCTGATAATGGGTTTGGTGATCCTACTCTGTCATCCTAAACCCTTTTGCGCATGTCTTTTATTGTGCTGAACACACTTCCATGGTCCTTGTCTGTCACAGATACATGAAAATACTGTACTCTTTTGAGCTTGAAGGTCATTGCTGTCAGAGTTGGGTCTTATTTATCTTTGTATGCTTAATATTTACCTAGCAGTGCCTGTCGCTTTAAAGATACTCCATAATGTTTCTTTCCTCTTAATTTTTTTCTTTCTTTTTTAAAAAATTTTAAAATCCCCAGTACCTGATTTAACACTAAAGGGATACATCCTTCAAGATAAAGTGGGGCTTATTATTTTACTCTAGAAATTAGAAGTGGATTTCTTCTTCTTCCCTCATATTTAATAACTGGAATTTTCAGAAAGAGAGTGTTTACCACCATTAGCCTTTGAGTGCAAATCTGCTTTTGTATGGACATTACGTGGTTTTTTTTTTTTTTATTTTTAGTGATGTTTTGCAGATTGGCTAAAATTTTGTAGGGATGAAATCTATAAGTTTTGATAGGATGATTTATGCTTTCACTTGGTTATTTTTGTTAGATGGACTTTATCAGTCTCTGAGGCTATTTTTGCTAAATGGCTTTTTAAGTTTTTGTGATTGAAGTTCACAAAGGTTAGTGCTAAAGATAATTATGATTCTTTTAACAGGTGAGGGCAATGATTCCTTTTGGAATTACTGGTTAAATCCTTACATACTCTATGGTCAGTTTTAGACTGACATATGTTCTTGGAATGCTGACAGTACCTTTGCAGCTGAAAACATTTTAGAAAGTGTTGCGAGGTTGATTTTGGTAGCTTTGCTTTGGACGCAAATGTTTCTTTTCAGTTTGATTAACATCACTCATTCTGTTCTGAAGAAGCGAAAAAAATAGTTGGGGAAGAGCAAAATCCTTCACTTTTGTAAATAAAGCTTCATTTTATTTTGTAATGAGTTTCTTTTTAAGTTATTTTCCATTTGTTGAAAATAACTTCCACGTGTACTAAGCGAGTTGTTAAATAATTCATTGTTAATGTTTTCAGTGACAACACTGACAGAAGGAGATGCTGTTTCTGAAGTAGGTGGCATTCCCCAGTGTGTACTTCCATTCTGGAGGAGTGACTGGAGCACAGTGACAGACACGACCTTTATTCAAAGAAGATTGTACCCACGCAGCACTTTGGAACTTCCATATGTCTCGGAATGGGTCTGTGTTCTCCACAGTTCCCTAAATCCTGCATCTTTGCCTCTAGCCCATTTGTTCAGGCATGCTGTTGAGAAAAAATGCTAGACTGTAGATAACCTTATTTGGAAAGAGATGATATAGGCTAGGGCCTCATTTGTACTGCTTCTTCATCCCCTTTCTTGTTTCACCAGTTTTTTTTTTTTTTTGTAGAGATTTTTGCCTTAGGGCACATGCGGGGGTGGGGGGTAAGGGGGACAGGGGTGAGGAGCAAGAGAGAGAGTCAGTGAGAGGGATCCTCCCGGGATCTTGGGCATGTATGCACTTGTGCCCGGCATGAGTTTCAAGCAACCAGGACTGGGACTCAAACTGCAGTCGGCCATGTGGGAGTCCAGTGATGTAATCTCTATGCCATCTATCTGCCCTAGTTTTTTTTTTTTTTTTTTTTTTTTTTTTGAGAGGTTTTTGCTATAGGGCGCGTGTGCGTGCCAGAAAGAGAGAGAGAGAGACAGAGAGATAGAAAGTGAGAAATCACCCCCCAGGGAGGATGGCCACGCTGCAGTCCCTTCTCCTCCATTCTCCTCTTGGGATCTTGGGCACGCACGCACATGCGCCCGGGGTGAGTTTAAGCCACTAGGTCCGGGACTTGAACCACGGTTGACTACATGTGAGTCCAGTGACATAGCCATTACGCTAACTGCTGGTTCTCTGCTGCAGTTTGTATTTATTTTTTAAAGTTGATTTCTTTCTGCAATGAGGGAAAGAGAGGTATCCTCAAAGGGTCCTGATGCTGTGATTCACTTCTGATTTCAGCCAGCCTCAGATTATGAGCAGAAGTGGGCCTGGTTTACTCAGGGAGGGTTTTGGGCACAGACCTAGAACCATGTGCGTCAGCCTGGCAGAGCTTTGCGTTTACTCCTGTACAGTATTTGGGACCAAATACTTGTTTTTCTGTTTGTTTTACTAGTTTTAACATTACTCCCAGGACTCTGAAGAGTTGACTTGGTTGTCTGTTAACTTTTTATTTCCATCACAAGCAAAATTGCAGAGGAGAAACACGAGGATGAGGGGTTGCATAGTGCATCAAAATTGAATCTGCCAATTGTATTAAGTACTGTAAGAAGTACTTTTGGAGCCAGTTGGTGGCATAGTGGTTAAAGCACTGAATCCTA
The DNA here is from genome assembly GCA_026018925.1 of Tupaia tana. Lineage (NCBI taxonomy): Eukaryota > Metazoa > Chordata > Mammalia > Scandentia > Tupaiidae > Tupaia > Tupaia tana. The sequence continues at coordinate 43,141,995 of JAKSZU010000006.1, read as the reverse complement.
CATGGCCTACTGAGTGGTTTGAGTCCTGGACCCAGTGGCTTGAAAAATACTGGTGTTTGTGTATGTGTGCCCAAGATCTGAAAAAGGAGAAACGGAGAAGGGATTTTGGTGACCATTGCCATGGGAGATGCTTTTTCACTTTCTCTCTTTCTCTCTCTCTCCCTTGTGAGTGTATGCGTGTACCCTCTGGCAAAATTTAAAAAAAAAATGCTTAGAATATTCTCTTAAAAATTATTGTGCTGAAATTATGCCCTGAAATTACTATTTTTGGACTGTGTAGTCTGCTGCCTCGTTGAAGATTGTATTTTTCTCCTTTATTTTCATGCTTACCTTTGAAATTTCTTAGGGAAAACAACAGTAAACTGTAAGTAATCTTGTTCGTTTCAAATTGAGTTCTTTTTCCCTTTTTTCCCCTGTATTATGCATTCCCCCACCCCCCACCTAACAAACTGTTTAAAATCAGTGATTTGCTTCTAGTAACCTCTTTTTGTGCTTTCATCAGACGAGGAAGCAAAGATCAGATTGTTTTTGAAATAATATTCTTTAGATCTTCCTTAGGCAAGTCTAGATGTAGATTTGTGAATGCCAGTTTAGAGGCTATGGGGTCATAGTTTATCTTGGATAGAGGTTTATTGTTTTTTTTTTTTTTTTTTTTTCCCCCAGAGAGGTTTTTGCTATGGGGCACATGTGCTCACCAGAAAGACAGAGAGACAGAGAGACAGAAAGTGAGAAATCACCCCCCAGGGGGATGGCCACGCCGCGATCCCTCTCCTCCCTTCTCCTCTCGGGATCTTGGGCATGCCGCACACGCACGTGGCGTGAGTTTAAGCCACTGGGTCTGGAACTTGAACTGCGGTCAACTACATGGGAATCTAGTGACATAGCCATTACGCCAACTGCTAGTCCCAAGATTTATTCTTAAATTGGGAATGGTTCACTAATTATCTTTATTCTAAGCTATACCTTATATTCCTTCCATACATGGGTTTACAGTTAAAATATGTTCTTGCAAATAGAGCATCTATACTGGGAAAGAATACAAAGTAATTATTTAAAATTTCATAACCAGTTTCTATAGCATGATCAAAGGAAGATGGCTTATGTTGTTAAATGTCTCTTTATATTTAATGCCTGCTAATGAGAGAGGAGAGGCCATTTTTGAGAGCATAATTGTTATAATTAATTTGGAGTTTGAGTGGATCTTGCTACTTGGTCTGAGGCGCAGGGTGCAGTGTTCAAGGATAGGGCAGTATTTGTAAGGATTAGAGAGGTTAAGGAGGAAGAATGAGGTAGTAACAACAGTCAGAAAGCCATGCAAAAGAAATCAAGGGTTTTTAGAGTAATAATTTCAATAGTCTCAATAATAGCACTTGTACGTTTTGGGAATGTGAGAAGAAAGGAGTCAAAAGTAGGTTTTTAGTAGCCAAAGAACAAATATTTTTCCCTGTTTTCAAAGATAAAACTCTTAAAATGAATTACTTTCTGATGACAAATGATGGGGCCCTTTCTGATGGTACTAGGAATACCCATGTTTAAAAAAAGAGATGTATCAGCTAGGATTAGGTTAGGCTGGATAGACAGAGCAGTATGCAAACAAAGGAGAGCTTTACTTCCAGCGAAGCCTGGAAGGGAGAGAAGAGCAGCTCTGCCCTCAAGTGTGTTCTCGGGCTCATTGTCTCTGTGCTCCTGCACCATTCTCAGCCTTCGCACCCCACGTTCTCACGAGAGCTATAGGAAGTCTCAAGTCCAGACTGAAAGAGAAGTAGGGAAAGCAGAAATGCAGAAAGGTGCCCTTCTTAGAGGCAGTCCCATTTAAGCATCCTTCACTTGCATCTCTCTAGAACTTAATCACGTGATGACACCTAGCTTCAAGAAAGGCTGGGAAATAATTTTCTTATTCCTGGGGCATAAAGAAGGAAAATAATTTTTCTAGTTTACTGATGGAGTTGGCAAGTAATTCACGACTGTATTACAGAATGACAATTTGGGGTGATTTCCAAAGGTTGAAGAGAAGAAAGGATATTGGGCCAGGTAGTGAGCTAGGTGTTCTCAGTCTTCAGTTCTGAGGACCCCCATGGCAGTGCTAGGGGGGTTTTTATAGTGTACTTTGTGGAACATAAAAAAAAAAAAAAAACCCTAATAGGGAACCAGCAGTTAGCGTAATGGCTATGTCGCTGGACTCCCACGTAGTCGACCGCGGTTTGCGTCCCGGACCCGGTGGCTTAAAACTCACACCAGGCGCGTGTGCATGCGTGCCCAAGATCCCGAGAGGAGAATGGAGGAGAAGGGATTGAGGCATGACCATCCCCCCTGGGGGGTGATTTCTCGCTTTCTGTCTCTCTGTCTCTCTCTGTCTGGCGAGCGCACGCACCCTATAGCAAAAACCTCTCAAAAAAAAAAAAAAAAAAAACCCTAATAATGTTATAACAACAACAATAATAATAATAATACCTTAACAACAGATGTAGATCTTTAACATTAAATCATCATTTCATTTTTTTTTTTTTTTGGAGAGGTTTTTGCTATAGGGCGCGTACACTCACCAGAAAGACAGAGACAGAGAGATAGAAAGCGAGAAATCACCCCCCAGGGGGGATGGCCATGCTGCAATCCCTTCTTCTCCATCGTCCACACTGGATCTTGGGCACACACGCATATGCACCTGGCATGAGTTTAAGCCACCGGGTCTGAGACTTGAACCTCGGTCGGCTACATGGGAGTTCAGTGATATAGCCATTACGCTAACTGCTGGTCCCCATCATTCATTTTGAATGATAGCATCAGCATGTGTTTAGTGTTTTGAAAGTTTAGATTGAATTTAAGAACTTCTCCCAACAAATTATCTTTTGAGTTTGATTTTCTGTTGCTGTAATTTTTATTTTGAATGTCTATGCATATGGCTTTTTGGCTTTCCAATCTTTCCCCTGCCAGTTTCCCTTAATCATATGGAAATCAGTTTCTTATGGACATTGTCTAAAGAGGCATGTGCCTTTTGCAGAATTGGTCTGATATGACTTCTTGACCTTCAAAAGGAATACATCTTTGGGAGCCTTTTGGCTACTACAGGAATATGGGGATCTCTGCTTCCTTGGCACAATGGATAAAACCATAATTGCTGAGATTTGTGGTATTATAAACTTTACAGAAAAGCTTTTACTTGACAATAATAAACTGTAATAACAGTGTTAGACTGTAGAAAGTTAGGGTTATTGTGACTACATACCAATTTAATGTGCTAAAAATATTCCTGCAGTTAAAGAAGAAACTATTACTCATGTTTAGTGTGCTTGATTTTGTGAGTGAGTATGTGTTTTAGGAGCCTGAACTTGACCTGGGAGTAAAAAATTGTGAATTTTGAACCGAGCATTGCTATTCATATTCTGAGACAAAAGACCTCAGTCTTCTCTAAATTGAGCCCATTCAAAACTTTCAGCCTGAAACTGTAAGCATTTCTCTTTTACGGAACTTTCCTTTCTAACCACTGTAAGGATTATAGACATTTGTGATAAAAATTGAACTGAAATATGAAGTGCTTATAAAGCTACTTATAGCAAAGAATTCATTAAAAATTGGATATTAGAGCAAGATTGAAAGGAAATGAAATTAAACCATTACAATTAAGTCCCGTTCCTAAATGATGCTGCTGTGTTAGAGGAAGGAGCATCTGTTTTATAGTCCCATGGTAAAGCAGTATGACCTTCCTTTATTACTCCTCTCTTATTTGAGATAGCCTACAAAAAGCAGCGAGTAGGGGAAAATTCAGACACTTACTCATACAGCAGATGTCAGAATACAGCAGCTTTTGTTTAAAAAAGGAAATGAGCAAGAGGAATGAAGCCAGTTCTTTGGTACAAACATTTAGTTGTAATCTCTTATTCTTATTTTAATCTTATAGAGAATGTCTGAATGTATCCAGATCTCATTTGCTGTTTGTAGAATTGGCATTTACACGGTAAGCAATGTATATTTTTGTGGTACCCAATGTCACAAAAAAACTCCGTGAAAAAGCCAGTGCTGGAAAGCCTGTGGAGCAAGGGGACTTGTCTTCCGCTGCTGATGGCAATAGATTGATACAACCACAATGGAAACTAATGAAGTTGAACATGAGCACGTCCAATGACCGAGTGATTTAACTCCTAGGTATAAAACTTAGAGGAATTGTGTACTTACCAGAAGATCTGTGGAACTATATAGGGAATGTTCCTAGTAGAAATATTCATGAACATAAAATATTGAAAGCAATCTGAATAGGCATCAATAACAGACTAGATTAAATAATCTGTGGACTTTCAATGTTACAGGTTCCGATGCAGCAGCAACAATACACGAACCCAAAACTTCTATGCACTGCAGCTTTTAACAATAGAACAGGGACGCCGCTCACAAACAATGTTCTCTGAAAGAAACGAGTCACCAGAAAATAAATGGAGTTTGATCTAATTTCTGCAAAGTTCAAACACAGCAAAACTAAGCCACTCATTCTTTTAGAGTGACATATGTTAGAGAGAAACTATATAGAAAAGCAAAAATTCAGTCTGTGGCTACCTCTGGGGCAGCAGTTCTCAGCAAGGGTGACTTTGCTCTCTAGGGGAAAGTCTGGAGACACTGGTGGTTGTCATGACGGGGGGTAGTGATAGTATGCTGCTGGCATCTAGTGAGTGAGGCCTGGGGTTGCTAAACATTCAGTAACACACTGGTTAAACACTTGAGAATGATCTGATTCAGGGGGCCAGATGGTGGCACAGCACTGATGCTTTGCAAGGCAATTTCACACAGGTAGATTCTCAGTTCAAGTCCAGAGACCTCCCTGAGTACCCCGGGCCCTTGTTTGCCTGTGATTGAGGCTGACTGAGGCTTGGGGTGGATTGCAGTGTCAATGCTCTGTAGGTGATACTTTCTCTCTTTCATGGAAGAAATAAATAAACTTAAAAAAATTATCTGGCTCAAAATGTCAATAATGTGAGGTTAAGTAACTATTTTAAGGAAGCCTGGGGAAGGAAAAAGGCTTTAAAAGTTATAATAATATTCACGTTTTTATCAGGAATGGTGTATTCATATTTGTTTATATTATTCTTTACATGTTTGCCTTGTACCTGTTATGTGATGCATTTCACAACAGAACAAAAAAGAAAATAAATGTGTTATGATGTTAGAGAATTTTTTTTCCTCTAGAAGTCTGTGTTCATCGACTCAAATAGCTTGAGCCCATTTTTTCATTCAGGATTATGGGGTTGCATCTATATGTAAGACCATTAAAGGACTTTTCTAACCTTAAGATTCGGTAACAAAGTGTCTTGATATTTTTCTTTAAAGATACAGGGAGGGACTTCCGAGACTATGGACAAGAAATACAAGTGTTTACTTTCAAAAACAAAATTAATTTTTTAAGTAAGGATTCAAAAAACAATTACATGAACTAATTTTGCTCTCTCATCCACCTTGCACAGAAGAACATGTATGTATGTGTGCACAGTAATTAAGGCAGTTGTTTAAAATGAATGGTGAAAGCATTCTGAGGGTCGATATCTATACTAGATTGTCTACTCAGCTTAAAAAACAAAAACATTTGAAGATACCAGCACAGACTGTTAGTTTCTTGAGGGTTTCTATCCCTATCCTTCCCACGCCTCTCCCTACCCCACACCACCTCCTTTATTTTCTTTTTATTTTTGATTGCCAGACGGTCCATGTGCTCACCAGAGAGAGAGAGGATGGGAGAAGGAGGCACCCCAATGGGCTTTTATCATGCTGCAATCCCTTCTCCATTTCTCTGTTCTGTTGGGATTTGGGACATGCATACACAAATGTTTGGTGTGTTTTTCAAGCCCCCAGAGCCAGGACTCGAACCATATGGGATCAATTTTCTGTCAGCGACATGGGATCCAGCTTCCTTACGAGTAGGCCGTGGGGCCAGACCAGTGATCCTATCTTGTGTTTGTCTATTTTTCACAATACCTTGCACAACTGACACACGGAACATACTCAATAGCATTATTTTCTCATGTTCTGGAGACTAGAAGTCTGAGGTCTGGATAGTCAGGTTCTCATGAGGACTCACTTCTCTCTCAGACAGTCACCTTCCTGCTGCTTCTTACATAGCCAGACAGAGACAGGAAGCAAGCCCTCTGACCTGCAGGGGCATAGACGTGAACGTTTAGGATATATATGTATATATATATTTCCATTTTCCCAGAAATGTTTTTAAGTCTCAGTGTATGTTCAATTAAGTCAAAAATGAGCACAGTTTTCTGTTGTGCCTTTGTTTGAATTTAAGCATAAACATTTTTTCTTTATTTCTCTGTCACCTTTTGTTTTAGCTGCCCATCTCAGAGGAGTATTTGTCTTCAGTTAGATGAATAAGTTGCTTGGGAGCTAAACATGCTTTTTGTTATTTTATGTGAAATTACTTGGTCTTTTCAGATCTTCAAGAGTCAGATACCAAATTGGGATTTGGCATGTAAGAGATGTAGGGAAAGAGCCCAAGAAGGATAAGGTGGAGGGAATGGCAGAAAGCAGAGGAGAGCCTTCAGACGGTGCTGTGGGTCTGACAGCTGTGACAAGAGACTGGGAAGGAAGAAGGGGTGGGGAGGAAGAACTTTAGACTGCCGTGTAGCTCTGAAACAATCTTGGCTGGGCGCATGGGGCTTCCCTGAGAAAAGGAGTTCATTACAGGAGTTCTGCGTTGGGCAGGAAAAGCCCTTCCTCCCATACCTCGGTGTGCTATGGCACTAGCTGATAGCAGCCCAGCAGAAACACAGCATCAGCATGAATTCCATGGTGGATCCGAAGCTATGGCAGCTGGGGGCTGTCAGCTGGCTGTGCCTCTCTAGGAGGGAGATCTGAGTGGTACAATTCCACAAATGCCAGTGTAAGCCATTACAATAGGATGTTTACATTTAGAAGCCAAAGAGTATTAGCACTGCTGATATCAGGGATTGTGTGTACTCATTCATGAATACTTAGTCTGGGCCTGACACCCAGGCTTGGTATTTAAGCTCTGTTTATTTAACAAAGGTGACATGGCTATGAATTCATGTTAAAGCAGATAAAAAAATTGTCTTTGAAAGGGGAGCACAGTGGTCTGTGTTGTGACCAGCACAAAATTCGTATGTTGAAGCCCCGATCCCCCAGTGTGATGGTATTTGGAGATGAGGCCTTTGGGAGAAAACTAAGTTTAGATGCGGCCATGAGGATGTGGCCTTATGATGGGATTAGTACCTTAGGAAGAGACACCCCTGTGGGCCAGAGAGGCACATGGAACATTGCCTGGGACTTCTCTTTGGAATTTCAGATTTCCTGACTGTCTGAGAGAAGTGGCTATCTGCAAGCCAGGAAGAGAGCCCTCACCAAGGCCTGACCTGCTTGCAGCCTGATCTCAGACTTCCAGCCCCCAGAACCATAAGAAAATAAATGTCCATTTTTTTTTTTAAGCAACTCAAGCTATGATGTTTTATTGTGGTGGACTGAGTAACACAGAGAGGGGAAAAAAACTCTTGTGAATTGTAGATAAAGAACATAAACAAAACAAACAAAAAACCCCCTCTAGTTAGCACCTGGGAAATAAAAGTTAAATTCTCAAACGAAAAGGAAATTTAAGCAGATTATTGGTTTATAGGATGAGAAAAACTGTTAGATGGTGGAGTTAAGTGGGGTTTTGTTGTGTGTGTGTGTGTGTGTGTGTGTGTTTTAGGTGCTTTAATATTGGTACCAGATAGCAGCTGGTTAAGCACTTCAAGAGCAGAAAGCCAGGCCTGCGGTGGTGGCGCAGAGGTAATGCAGTGCTCTGCATTGTGAGCTGCATGGGGCAGTCAAGGGTTTGTGTCCTAAGGCCTGTCTGTACATGCAGTGTGTGGGTGTGCCTGTGATCCTGGCTGGCTGAAGCTGCAGGTGAATTGCGGTGTAAAGGTCCTGTTGGGGGTGCCTATATCTCTCTCCCTCATCCTAATTTGGAATAAATAAAATAAACTTTTAAAAAAGCAAAAAGTCACATTTTACATATTAGGAAGTTTATAGTACATATTTTAGATATTAGGAGTTTATAGTACAAAATAATCTGAAATGAGGGACATATCGAAACTTCTAAGGCATAAAATAAATTATATTGTATACAGGTGAATATATACCGAATCTAAGCAGGAAAAAGCTTAATAAAAGGTCATTATTTGGAATCAGCAGTTAGCATAATGGCTATGTCGCTGAACTCCCATGTAGTTGACTGCGGTTCGAGTCCCGGACCCGGTAGCTTAAATTTAAGCTGGACGCGTGTGCGTGCATGCCCAAGATCCCGAGAAGAGAATGGAGGAGAAGGGATTGTGGTGTGGCCATCCCCCCTGGGAGGTGATTTCTTGCTTTCTATCTGTCTCTTTTTTGCGAGTGCACACGCCCTATAGCAAAAACCTCTCCAAAAATAAATAAATAAATAAAAGGTCATTATTAAGACAACAAATCTTATGCGTGCCACACACCTTCCCCTCCAAGGTTTGAAGTTATGAGATTTGCTTTTACCTACCAGCTCCTCCTATTCAGCTTCTGTGATTTCCCTTTTAGTATATGTGCTGCCGAAGCAAGCACTGTGATTTCTCTTTTAGAGAGTAGGAGGGTAGAGAGGGCTACCTTTGTGATTACAAAGACAGTGAAAGACCAAGATGCCTAGTGGGCCTTAGCTTGGGATGAGGAAGAAAATAAATCCCACTTCAGTTTTCCAGGCAGATCATCTTTAGGCACAGGTAGGAAAACTTACATGGTATCAGAGGAGGGGTTTTGATACCTACCAAAACCTAGAAAAAAATTGAAAGAGGGAAGCAGAAAAAGAAAAAAAGTATTTAGAACCAAGCATCTGCTCCAAGGAGATAATTATTCTAACTTCCTTTTAGTGTAGCACAGGAGATGGTGTGTATCCTCTTAAATATAATACAGGGATGTATTACAAAGAAGTAATTTAGTTTCTGAAACAAATGGAGTCCTGTTATATGGATCTAGACTATTCTGGGTATTAGACAACATTCGCTTGGTTCTGGTCAGGAAGAAGGAGAAGAAGTAAATTTAGGCTGCGAGTTTATAGTACAATTGCGGTTCTGTGCTTTTATGAGATCCTGGCAATGAGTATGGTCCATGCTGAAGAATGTGATCTTGAGATGAACCTTCTTGGTCGGGTAGGGGGGACACTCTGGGTCAGAGAGGGACATGCGGCATTGCTTACGACTGCTCTTTGGAATTTCTAGGTAAGTTCGCAAAGGGACCTGCCTTAGCCTCAGACTTTTGAGTTGGAATTTATAACCATAACTGGACCAGAAGCACAAAGGTGGACAACTAGCTGGTACTGGCTAGCAGGATGAGGGTGAGACAATAATTGTAGCCTCTGGCAGCCTCGTTAGATTGTGACCCAACAGTGAAAGTGGGGAGGCCCAAGTGAACAAAACAGGGTCTGTCTTACACTTCTCTAGGAATGGTAACGTTTAAAGCATGTGGAAGCCACAAGGGGGTGATCGGTTGTTTTTCTGTACTCAACAACTGCATGAACTAAAATCCAACCAAGTGATGAATGCAATTTAAACTATTAGATCGGCAGTATAGTCATGATGTATTTATGCAAAACTGCATCATAACTTTTCTGATAAGCTAGTATATCATACCAGCATAAACTATCATGCAGAGTTACAGATTTTGGTTAGTAATAAGAGCTTTATAAACTCCATAAATTCTTTTTTTGCCTTTGTAGAAATTTTTAAATGCCATTTTGCTAGCAGAGAAAGCATTCATCCTTCAAAACTATAATAGTAAAAATGGCATCCAGTTTCATCTTGAGATGAAGATTCACTCAGTAGTGTATACAGATCATCCATTTATCTAGATTTCTAACAGCTTCTGTGACTACTTTTTTTAGGGGTAGGAGGATAGAGATACTTTTGTAATTACAATAAAGTCATTGTATATTATTAGTATTAATACTAATATTGTATACAATTAATACTACTACTACTTAAATTAGAATACTATTGTATGTTAGTATTTATACTGTCAATACCATTGTTTATTAAATAAAACTTACTCTTTTTTTGTAAGAACCAATTAACTTTATTAGAAATAATCCTACAACTGAGAGAAAAAACTTAAGTGAGCATTTTTGTAAGGGCAGCATGCAACCCCAGCCTGCTGACCTGGGAAGGCATCCCCACGGGGGTGCCCAGTCCTAGTTCAGTCCCGTGGCAGGGGCCCAGTCTAGCTCAGTCCTCCTGGTGACTGGTGCCCAGGGTGAGCTTGTCAAAGAGGTACTCGGCCAGGCCGGCTTCCGGGGCGCCCATCTTGCGCAGGTTGGCCACGTGGTCGCCCAGCTCCTTGATGGCCTCCACCTGGTGGTGCAGGTAGTGACGCTCCAGGAAGTCGCACAGGTGGGCGTCGCTCTTGTCAGTGGCCAGCCAGTGCAGCTCCAGGAGGCTCTGGTTGATGCTCTTCTCCAGGTGGAAGGCGCACTCCATGGCCTGGAGCCCGCCCTCCCAGTCGTCGCGGTCTGGCTTCTTGATGTCGCGCAGGCAGATGCGGCCACCACGCTGGTTCTGCAGCCGCATCAGCTTCTCGGCGTGGTCCCTCTCCTCGTGGGACTGGCGCAGGAAGTACTGGGCGAAGTGCTTCAGGGCCACGTCGTCGCGGTCGAAGTAGAAGGCCATGGACAGGTACACGTAGGAGGCGCAGAGCTCCAGGTTGATCTGGCTGTTGACCGCGGCCTCGCAGTCGGGGTGGTAGTTCTGGCGCACCTGCGAGGGCGTGGTGGTCGCCATGTGGGGCAGCAGGGGCGCGGCGGGCGAGCTGGAGAGCGAAGGCGGAGCGGTGCCGGCGGCGGGGCCTTGGGGCACACCCAGTGTGGGCGACTGCAGAGTCTGGCGGAGGGTGAGCTCCAGGATCCCGGCTGCAGCGAGTGGACCGTTGGTCTGCCACAGACCGGAAGTGGGCAGATGACCGTTGGGGGACGGGGGGTGGGGGGGGGGTTGAGGTCAGGGGTCAGGCAGGGTGGGGTTCGAGAGCGCTGAGGCCCTCGGGCGCCCGGGCCACGCTGAGCTGGCTCCTGGAGAGGCTTTATGGACTCCGGATTTGGAGTCCCTAAGCCTCATGGGGTTATTACGGTTTATAGTGTCGAGTGTGAGAAGGCCTGTTTACTGTGGCTGCCATGACGACTTACCACAGGCTTTGTGGTTTACAGCAGCACAGATTCCCTTATAGTTCTGCAAGTCAGAAGTCCGAAGTGGGGGCGGTAGGTGGCTGGTTGAGGTGCTGGCCTCTCACATGGCTGACCACAGTTCATGTCCTGGACCTGGTAGTCCAGAAATCAACAAATAAATAGATAAATATTTTTTTAAAAAAGTCTTGGGGACCAGCAGTTAGCGTAATGTCGCTGGACTCCGATGTAGTCGACCGGGGTTCACGTCCTGGACCCGGTGGCTTAAACTCATGCCGGGCGCATGTGCGTGGGTGCCCCAGATCCTGAGAGGAGAATGAAGGAGAAGGGATTGCGAGTGTGTCCATCCCCCCTGGGGGGTGATTTCTCATTTTCTGTTTCTGTCTCTCTCTTTCTGGCGAGCTCATGCTCCCTATAGCAAAAACCTCTCAAAAAAAAAAAAAAAAAAAGTCTGAAGTGGATTTCTCTAGGCTAAAGTCAAGGTATTGGCAGAGCTGTGTTTCTTCTGAAGGTTCTAGGGGGAAAACCATTTCTTGCCTCTAAAAAAATATATTTCTTCCTAGAAAGAAACAGTCTGGAAGCTCTAGGGGGAAACCATTCCTTGCCTTTTGTGTCTATCTTTCCAGAGAGACAGGTACCCTCACAGGGTCCTCATGTTCCGACCCTACCCCCAACTTCAGCCAGGCTGCGTTGTGGGCAGGTGTGAGCACACCAGCATGCCGTTGGGACTTCGGTCATGAACTCAGGGCCGTTCCCATGTGGGTCCAATTGACTTACTGTTCTGCCACCTCCCAGCCTCATTCCTTGACCTTCTAAATGCTGACTGTTGTCCCTGGCTCGTCTTCTTTTGTAGCAAAGGAATCATTGGAACTTCTGCTTCTGTCCTTTCCTCTCCTCTGTGACTTAGACATTCCTGTCTCTGTCTTTATGAGTGCTATTATGATTAAGTTGAGACTACTAGGATAATCAAGGGTAATTGCCTCCTCTCAGGATCCTTAATCACATCTGCAAAGGCTCTTGTGCTATGTAGGGTAAGGTATTCACAGGTCAGGACTCGACATCTTGCAGTGGGGTGGTCAGGGAGCATTATTGTACCTACTGCACACACCAGAGAGGATACTGCAGGGCTCCGTACAATCTGTCCTCATCTCTAGAAGGAGAAAAATCAATGTAGGCAAGTCCTGGTGCTTGGTTAGAATGTCATTGTCATGTTTAGCATCAAGGTTAAAAATGTATCAGCTGGACTGGAAGTCATACACGTGGACTCTACAAATACTGGCTCTAGCAATAGCGAATTAAAGAGCAGATTTAATATATAACCACTGTCGAGAAGAGTGATGTTGACTGTGCTTGCTTATTATTATGCTCCATGGGACCAGCAGTTGGTGTGATGGCTATGTTGCTGGACTCCCATGTAGTTGGCTGTAGTTTGGGTCCTGGACCCAGTGGCTTAAACCGACGCCAGTCACATGTGCATGCATGCCCAAGATCCTGAGAGGAGAATGGAAGAGAAGGGATTGCAGCGTGGCCATCTCCCCTGGGGGTGATTTCTCGCTTTCTGTCTATCTCTGTCTTTCTGGCAAGCACATGCACCCTATAGCAAAAACCTCTCCAATATGTATGTATGTTATATATATATATATATATATATATATATATATTTATGCTCCTCGAAGATTCCAGCATGTCTTTATTGTAAACTGTGTGAGATACTGAAATGTCTGCACTCATGATGAAGAAATGAAAAACTCTAAGAATAAGTGCACCTTAATTAAAGACATTCTGCATAACCGTAGACGTGGTTTGACTGTTTTAATAAAGGCTGAAATAATAGTGGCTTACAGAGGATGAGTTTCACATACAAAAATCCAAGCTGGTAATCCATTTGGGGTCTAGCTCTTTGCCTCATGAATCCATCAGGGACTCTGGCCCTTTCTAGTTTGTTCCCTCATCGCTTAGGTAATTCTGCTTACGCGCAAGCTGCAGGTGGCTCAGCATGCCTACATCTTTGTTTCTGCATGGGAAAGAGGAAGTGAAAGCTAGTTACTTCTTTTCTTGGCAGTTACAGACATCATTTCCCCTTGTATCCCAATTGCCAGAATTTAGGTCACATGACAACATGTTACTACACAAGAAGCTTGAAAATATAGAGTCTCACAAGGAGCCAAGACTCTGGGGGCTCATTCCTAAAGGGGAATAGAGAGTAGACATTGGGGGACAATGAGGCATCTCTCTCAGAAGGAGTTTTAGCCAACAGATAGTGCAATATAATTGGAGGAGAGTACAGAGCAGAGAGTCAGTGTTGCTTATAGCTGATGTCAGGCACACATCAGAGCACATAGTATGGCAGCAAGGCCAGTTTCTTTTTTTAAATTCTTGTTTTTTGTTCTGTTTTGTTTTTCCAGGTTTTATGCCATAGGGTGTGTGCACTTGCTGGAAAGATACGGAGAGAGGGAAGGTGAGAAATCACTCCCTGGGGAGATGGCCAAGCTGCAGTCCCTTCTCCTCTCTTCTCCTCTTGGGATTTTTGGGCACACACACATGTGCCCAGCATGATTTCCAAGCTGCTGGGTCTGGGACTCGAACATAGTCAGGTGGGAGTCTAGTACCTTAACCATCATGCAACCTGTTGACTCAGGCCAGTTTCATGTTGTATGACCAGTCCAGCTTCTGGTTGGATTGATAACTGAGACGCTATGGGCAATGATTGCATTAGTTTTTTTTTTTTTTCTTTTTTATGATTATCAACATAGTATATATATTTTTTCCTTCATGGACATGTACACACACATGATTAGAATTGTTCTTAACCATTTTGTTTTCAGGGATGCAAATGGAGGGTTTTATGCTTTATAACTTGAGGAAATGAAAGCTTACGATTGCTTTCTTTCCTTTATTAAACAAAATAATGTCACGTAGGAGTACAGTGAATCTGTTGAGACCCACAATTAGCTATCCTGATATCTGTTTACATAATAAAATAGTTACACTGTGAAATTCATGCTATCTATGGGACTGCCATTTTATTTTATTTTTAAAATTTTTTTAAAGAATTATTTTATTGTACTTTATTTATTTATTTAAATTTGATCAGAGAGAGAAAGATGGAGAGAGAGAGAGAGAGAGAGAGAGAGAGAGAGAGAAAGTGAGAAAGCAAGCCGCCAGGTCTGGGACTCGAGCTGTGGTTGGCCATGTAGGAGTCCAGCGCCCTTAACCGCCACATCACCTGCTGGCCCCTCCATTTCATTATTTTTTTAACATTAATTTCTTAAAAAAATTATTTATTTATTTATATTCGACCTGAAAGGAACAGAGCAAACAATCCAGTGAGAGAGAAAAAAAGTGAGAAAGCAAGCTGCCAGGTCCGGGATTCAAACCCACGGTCAGCCATGTGGGAGTCCAGTGCTCTTAACCACCATGCCATCTGCCAGTCCCATTTTTACATTAATTTTTGAAATTAGAGTTTAGGCAAGGCCAAGATAACATCTGTTTGGTTTAAGTGTTTTACTGGAGAAATGCAGAATGTATCTTTTCCTCTCAAGATGAACAGTTCTCTGCTGCGGGCTTTTGTAACTTGAGCACAACTCCTCTTGGGTTGCCCTTCCCGTTGATTCTGACCCCGATGGAAGCTGCATTCTTTCACGCCCAGACTTGCTCATGCCCTGTGCTCCTTTTCTCAGTGATTGGCACCACAGTGCAACCAGCTTCAAGTCCGGAACTAGACTCAGTCCTTGGGCCTCCCCTACCTCATTACCCTATCAGTCCCCAAGTCCATGTCTCCCAGAGTAGTCCCCTTCCCCTCTGCAGTTTCCTGGGCTCTCACATTAGTGCTCTTTGCCTAGAAAGACCTTATAGCCTCTTCCAACTCTAGAGCCTTTCATCACCCAGAGGTTTGTGGCACACTGTTTCAGAATCACCTGAGAATTGTTTTTTTCTAACTCGCACCTCACTGTGAACTTGGAGCAGCAACGGTCTATTCCTGTCTGTTAGTCTCTGTCTGTCCCTCACATGCCCAGCATCTGATGGCTCTTTACTGTCATCACCACTGACATTTACTCGGTACTTCCTAAGGTCAGCCCTTTACAAGGTCATTTAACTCTCTGCAATCTTTGGAAGAAAGTTTTCTAATTTGACATGGGGCATGGCATGGTTAAATGTCTTTTCCATATGGTGGAGATAGGATTCAGAGCCACAATTTGGTTTGATAGTCTGAGTTACCATACTGGTACCTTCTAGATAATAGGCATTCATTTTGTTGGATTTAATATAAAATACTTTTTCAACTTATTTTTCTCTTTTATTCTTTGATGTTTTGAAGCCAGACCAGTTATTTTGCAGACTGTCTTTCAGATGATATTTGTCTAATTGCTTCTTCATGATTTCATTGAAGTTAACCATTTTAACAGGAATATTAGGTACATGGCATTGTTTCCTTCTCAGAGCATCCCATTAAGGGCACAGGATAGGCGTTTATCCCATCATAGGTGATAAATGTTTTTAAAGTTATAAATAACCTAATTTCGGAGGCTGATATTTTCTGGCTTTACCCCAGATTCATGGACTGTACCCTATATAGCACCTGTGGTATTTCTTATGTGTTCACTGCACAATCTACAATCTTTTTTTTAATTACTTCTTTGTATATATCATTCATTATATTTTTGTACACTTAGAGGTCAGATAAGGTACTGTTTACATTGGTATGGCTTTCTGACCTTTGGAATGTTTTTAGAATCATAATTTTTGATCTGGATGGAAACTTAGCATGTTTCCCGCCTTTGGATTACAGTGTCAGTTCTACCTGGGGCTGTTCCTCTGGTTAGGCTTGGTGCTTTTTTTTTTTTTTTTTGAAGAGGTTTTTGCTATAGGGCGCGTGCGCTCGCCAGACAGAGAGAGACAGAGAGACAGAAAGCAGGAAATCACCCCCCAGGGGGGATGGCCACGCCGCAATCCCTTCTCCATTCTCCTCTCGGGATCTTGGGCATGCACGCACACGCGCCTGGCGTGAGTTTAAGCCACCGGGTCCAGGACCCGAACTGCAGTCGACTACGTGGGAGTGCAGCGACATAGCCATTACGCTAACTGCTGGTCCCTAGGCTTGGTGCTTTTGAAGGCAGAGTTGAGAAGTCAGTTTTCAGATGGTCTGTTCAGCTTTGTTCGGTTGCTCTGTCAGATGGCCCTGCTCACTCTGCCAACTGCCTTCACTTTTAAGGGTTAATGGGATGAATAATGACTGTAACTGCGAGAATATTACTGCTAGTAGAGAATGCTAATTCTATATTCCATTTTAACTATATTTTGTATATGAAATAGAGTATTTTTTCATCTTCTGACTACAGGTGTCCTAATTTTATAAAAAGCCACAACAGGGATCAGAAGATGGTGTAATGGTTATGTCACTGGACTCCCACGTAGTTGACCACGGTTCAAGTCTTGGACCTGACAGCTAAAACTCACACCAGGTGTGTGTGTGGGCATGCCCAAGATCCCGAGAGGAGAATGAAGGAGAAGGGATTGCTGTGTGGCCATCCCCCATGGGGGTGATTTCTTGTTGTCTGTCTCTCTGTCTCTCTCTGTCTCTGAGTACATGCGCCCTGTAGCAAAAATCTCTAAAAAAAAAAAAAAAAAAAAAAAATCCACAACAAAAAGAGAGGGAGAAGGATAGATTGGCTACATGAGGCTCATCTTTTACAAAAGGTCTTTGTGAAGTTTCTTTTATAATTGCTACAATGCAGTTAGGTGGAGAGCCTCTTTACTTCCTGAGAGTCATTTAAACTTTGGAATTTAAAATAGTTTTAATTTTCCAAATTAAATAACATGGTGGCACTTAATTTGCACCAAGTATATCTGGGTAGGAAATGTGCATTTTTATGTTGTTTCTTTTTGTGGATTGTTGACTTTGTTCTCTCTATCTCTTTTTTTTGTTTCTTTTTTGAGAGAGACAGAGAGAATGTGAGAGATCACCCCCTAGAGTGATGGCTGCACCACAATCCTTTCTCCTCCATTTTCCTCTCAGGATTTTGGGTACGCATGCACACAGGCCAGCATGAGTTTTAAGCCACCGAATATGGGACTCGAACCATGGTCTACTACATGGAAGTCCAGTGATGTAACCATTATGTGATCTGCTAGTTAAGACTTTTGTTCTCTTGACAAATGTTTAGTGTTTGGTCTTCAAGACAGTACTTTTTTCTTTTTTTTTGGAGAAGTTTTTGCTATAGGGTATGTGCGCTCACCAGAAAGACAGAGAGAGACAGAGACAGAAAGAGAGAAGTCACTCCCCAGGGGGGATGGCCATGCCGCAATCCCTTCTCCTCCATTCTCCTCTCGGGATCTTGGGCATGCACGCACACGTGCCCAGTGTGAGTTTAAGCCACCGGGTCTGGGACTTGAACCTCAGTCGACTACATGGGAGTCCAGCGACTTAGCCATTATGCTAACTGCTGGTCCCCTAGACTAGTACTTTTCTTTTGATAGAAAAAGTATTTTATTTTTGTCAGTGATTAACTGTTACCCTTAAATACAGTTACTAGCCAGGATGTGGTTTACTCATATCCATAGTTTGGAAACAAAGTTAGGTTTTTTATTAATATTATGTAAGTAGAGGAGAATTTAATTGACCCTGGTGATGATTTGCTTTTTACAACTTAAATTTATTTAAGCAGTGGCTTAATATATTACACAAAATAAATCTGAATTGGAAAATTTATGCTTATTGTATAAAACGGAGATTCAGTCTGAATCTATTCTTCTATCCTCTCTATTCTTCGGGGTTTAGCTAAGACTCTGGCATGCAGCAGGTGCTGAATAAATACTACTGATTAAGTGGATATACTCTTTAGAATGAGGACAACAGAGTGCCTTAGTCAGGCTCCGGGAGGCCTGGGTCTCTGTGGTTTTGCTCAACACAGATCTAAGTGTGTAGACCCACTCGGAAGGGCCATGAGCAGGGAGTTGTTTGTTCACTGCTGTATCTCCAGTGCGTGAACAAGCACCTCGTACATTGCAGGCTCAGTCAATCTCTGTGGAATGAGTGAATGAATGAATGAATGAATGAATAGAGCTCTAATCAGTGTGTTGAAATGCCCCTAGGAATACACAGGGCATTCCAAGAGCTAGATAGGCTGTGATCAGATTGTAAGGACTTCAGTGTCCCTCTGTGCAGATGCTCCTTTGTCACCTCCCCTTTCACACCCACCTAGCAGAGAAAGGCACTTCTCTCTCTCTCTTCCTAAGTCTCAGTGCATTGGCCTCGGATATAAACCTCTAGGGCACAAAACAAAGGAAAAATTCAAAAGATGGTATTGGTGTTGAGAAGCAGATGACACTAATCTGACCAGACAAGAAACCATTTCCAGTTCTTTGCTTTCAATGAAATGGAAGCAAGTATACTCATATTGTTAGCTTGTCTTTAAAAATATTGATAAGTCATAATGCAATTTTTGTTGTATAGCTAGGAAGAAGTCCAAAGAATTTAATGTAACTGGCCAGGACTACCCTAGATGACAGAGACCTTGTGCTGACTGCTGACTGAGGCATGGAGAGTGCCTGTTCTGGGATGGTTGAGTGACCTGAGTTTGACCCCCCACTGCAGGGAGCAGGAGTGTGGATGCCAGATGCAGCAGGAACACCATCAGAGCAGTACCAGTTTCAGCCATGGACCAGTGAGACTATTGCTTGAGTTGACCAATCAGCTGCACAAATTTCAGTCCTTCATATGTGCACTAAATTGAGGACTATGCAGGAAGTATTTCTCAATAAAATTCCATCCGCTATCACATTCAGGGAGATAGTCTTTCTTTTTGGAGAGCTTTTTGCTATAGGGTGCGTGCACTCACCAGAAAGAGACAGAGGCAGAAAGTAAGAAATCACCCCCCAGGGGGGTTGACCATGCCACAGTCCCTTTTCCTCCATTCTCCTCTCAGGATCTTGGGCACGCATGCACATGCTCTCAGCATGGGTTTAAGCCACCAGGTCTGGGACTCAAACCGCGGGCGACTACATGGGAGTCTAGCGACATAACCATTATACCAACTACTGGTCCAGGGAGTTAGTCTTTTGAGCAATCTTAGTAGTCTCTTGGATGGTATCACCGGTAATAAAGTATTCCTCCTCTGTAAACCTGTGGGTCAAAGTTTGGCTTTTTTGTCAGCAAATGACCGTTCCTAGTTGGTACCTACTTTGATTTGGTCACAGTAGTAGCAAAACTTGTATTCACATCTAATTATTTATGAGAACATGTTTCTCAGGGCTATTGTCTGCATATTAAAACAATGAAAAATAGGAATATGATTGATGGTAAACTGTATCTTACTTTAGCAATAAATAATGAGCCCTTGTAATATGTTTTTAAAAAATCCTTTCTATTAAGAGCCGGGGTTCTGCCCCGCGTGCCGTGGCCGGGACTCTGCCCCGCGTGCCGTGGCCGGGACTCTGCCCCGCGTGCCGTGGCCGGGCCCTGCCCCGCGTGCCGTGGCCGGGGCTCTGCCCCGCGTGCCGTGGCCGGGTTCTGCCCCCCGCGTGCCGTGGCCGGGTTCTGCCCCCGCGTGCCGTGGCCGGGGCTCTGCCCCGCGTGCCGTGGCCGGGGCTCTGACCCCGCGGGCCGTGGCCGGGATCTGCCCCGCGTGCCGCAACCGCTGATGGCCGTCTCTGCTTTCCTGAGCCGCGTTCCTGAAACTGTGTTCCATGGAGATTCACCTACATTTGCGGGGCTGCACGAGACCCACCCTTGGTCCAGCCCTGAGTGCAGTCTACGTTTCCTATTGTTGGGAACTTTATGATCTGATAATTGGAAAAAAAAATCATGTTTATCATAAAAAATAATTAGAATAATAATAATAATGATTGGGGGAAACATAGGAAAGATATTGAATGTTGAAGCGGGGAGATTAATGTCTCTGTACTGACTGACATGCATGGCATTCCCTTTTGAAAAAGCAATGTAATACACTGTAAAGTTATATGTAATTCAATGTAATAAAAAAATAGATAATAAAAAAAAAAGAGATGTATTACTGAAATGTTTTAACTTTTTATATTAGAATGGGCATAGCAACATTTAATGCATGTTTGTTTTGGTAAATTGTGGATTGAATAATTTTAGAAAAACATTTTAAAGAGATATAAGAAAAACATTTTAAAAAGATTTAAAACTTAAAATGTCACTTATGTACATAGTTGATTTGCAGGGAAACAGTTTGCTAGACTCATCAGTAAAATATTTACAATAATAAAATATGTTATATTAATATCATAATTCTGTTAGGGATATAAAAAAGATATATAAATTCAAGAAAATAAAAATGTGAAACAGAAGAGCTTGTTCTTTTTAAAAAAGTAAGTAATGTTCTTCAAATCTTTGGTGTCTAGGGAGCTTTTTTTTTATCTAAGAGAGTAGTTAACAGTTTCATATATAAATGTGGGTACTTACAACAAGTTCCAAATTTACATCCTTTGCAACTTGTCATACTAGATGTCAACTTAAAAATATGTGAGGGACTATATGGCTTTAAAAATATTTCAGAGGGTCGGGAACCAGTAGTTAGCATGTAATGGCTATGTCGCTGGACTCCCACGTAGTCGACCGCGGTTTGCATCCCGGACCTGGTGGCTTAAAACTCACGCCGGGCACGTGTGCATGCGTGCCCAAAATCCCGAGAGGAGAATGGAAGAGAAGGGATTGCGGCGTGACCATCCCCCCGGGGGGTGATTTCTCGCTTTCTGTCTCTATGACTCTGTCTGTCTGGCGAGTGCATGCGCCCTATAGCGAAAACCTTTCTGAAAAAAGAAAAAATAAAATATTTCAGAGGGTGCTGGAACAACAAAACAAAATTTGGTACTGCTGGGTCAGCTAGTGATGTGATGTTAAGGTGCTGGACTCCACATAACCGACTATGTGGTTTGAGTCCTAGACCCAGCAGCTTGAAAAATACGCTGGGCATGTATGCCCAAAATCCTGAGAGGAGAATGGAGGAGAAGGGATTGTGGCATGGCCATCTTCCTTAAGGAGTAATTTCTCACTTGCTCTTTCTCTGTGTCTAGTAAGCACTTATGGTCTATATAGCAAAAACAAAACAAAAAACAAAAACTAAAAAAAAAAAAAAAATTCTTTTTGCAGTTATTGCTTTAAAACAGTTCTCATATCTCAGTCCTCAAGGAGTAATTCTCTAGGTTGGTGGTGGGGCCTAGTAATATACTTTTTTCCCCCCGATTTGTACCTGATAGGGTGCATGTGCTCACCAGAGAAAGACAGGGAGAAAGAAAGCACCCTTTATAGGGAATGGGCATGCCATAATCTTTTCTACTTCATTTCTCCCTCCTTTCAAGATTTTGGGGAGGAATGCATGTATGCCAAGCACGTTTTCAAGCTACTAAGTCCAGGGCTTGAACAGTGTGGTCCGCCATTTGGGATCCAGCTTCCTTAAGCACCATCCAGTGACTGGTCCCACGAATCCACCTTTTAGTAAATATCCAGATGATTGTTTTTCCTAAAGATTGTTGAGGAACACTGTTGGAGGAAATGTATGAGTTGCTTGAGTAACTGAAAACATTAAATCTGTGTAGTCCCAGGAGAGGAAAAGTGAGATTATAGAGTGTAATACAATGTTTTCCAACTAATACCTTGAAAATGTAAATAACAATGATAAAAATAGTTTTTTCTTTACAAATGAGATGTATCACTTGGTTTTTTGTTTTTTTGTTTTTTTTTTTCTTTTTTTGGAGAGGTTTTTGCTATAGGGCGCGTGCGCTCGCCAGACAGACAGAGAGAGACAGAGAGATAGAAAGCAGGAAATCACCCCCCAGGGGGGATGGCCACGCCGCAATCCCTTCTCCTCCATTCTCCTCTCGGGATCTTGGGCACGCACGCACACATGCCCGGCGTGAGTTTAAGCCGCCGGGTCCGGGACTCGAACCGCGGTCGACTACGTGGGAGTCCAGCGACATAGCCATTACGCTAACTGCTGGTCCCTATCACTTGGTTTTTAATGAGGTATAAGTGTAATAATAAAAAAGTGCGAAAAAGTTAAAGGTTTACAACAATAAATAAAAAAGAAAAATTAGGAATCTTTGTATATCCCCAGCCTTTATGAAATTCTTTCTCAGTTAAATATCAGCCACACTATTCACACTAAGCTCCAGAAAGCAGTTTGTCTCTTCCTCCCCTCCACCCCCCCACCCCCGGTGTACTTTGCCCGCGTACTTATTCTAGCACTTGGTATGAATATTAATAGATCTGTCACCCTACAGGATGATGGAAGAGGATCTCAAAGTGCTCGAGGAGACACCTGTGTGTCTCTAGAATCTTAACATGGGATATGAATGAATGAATGAATATATTGAGAGGACTGCTAGCCTGTAAAAAAAGAACCACTTGATATCATTAGATGCACAGTTCTGGTGGTTCATAATTTCTTTTGCTCTTACGTTGTGCAGAATCAGAATAGTCTTAATTTTGATAGTACAGAACTTTATATAAGGTGGTTACCTGTTGTTTGAAGTATGAATTTTAAACTATAATTTTATGAGGAGATACAATTTTTGTTTTTGGACACCCAGCTTGTGACTGTAAGGAAATTGCTTTCTGTCTACCTGAAAATGAGACCAGTTATTCTGTTTCATGTCGTGTGTGTGTTTGTGTCCATGTGGCTGTGTGTGTTCCATTGTTTGTAATGTGATCCCAAGAAACTTACTTTTTTGGGTCATTTCCTATTGCTGCTGCTTGTTGCTTTTTAGTATTTCATACACAACTTAGTTTTTCTCTAAGTTCATTGTCTATTTTACTTTTTAAATTTGCCAGAGGTTGCTCATGCTAGCCAGAGAGGGCAGGAGTGAGAAAGCAACCCTCAGGTGTGGTCACATTACAGCCCCTTCTCCATTTCTACCTCCTTTCAGGATTGGTGTGTGCCCAGCATGTTTTCAAGCTATAGGGGCTATGGATCCAGCTCATGTAACCACCAGAGTTACACTGTCGTCTAACTCTCTTAAGCTAAAACCATCATTTTCATCATGTCTTGAGCCTATCATAGTTTTATTATGTTCTCTATTTCTTAATACTGGCATCTCAAATTCTCATATATTGTGTTTCCTTTATGGTCAGTGAAACTTACATGGTTTTTCTAGCCTATGTCGCAACCAAAGCTAAATACTGAATTATACTTTCTAGTTGAAGTTACAGAAACCCACTTCACCCACTAAACACAAATGAGGAGTTGATTTTCCAGCTTCCAGGATTTCTTATCAAATCGAAAGGCAAGGACATGCTTATACTGTGGGAGACCTAGAACCGAAACTGGGAGGCCCTCGATACCTACTGTGGGATCTTTGTTTCAAATCTCTGATTTTTTTCTCTATCTTGGTTTCCTTTTTGCAAGGCAGCAGAAGCTGATCCCAAGGTTATTATGTACAGCTATGGGGGAGAGATCAGTGCCCTCAATTCCAACTCCAGTTTCTCAACAAGATGGATTTTTTATTGCTGTTTTGATGAGTGGAGTTGAGATTCCATTCTTCAAACATGGCAGCTGAAATTTGGGGACTAATTAAGATGTTTAGGTTCAGAAGGTGTTACTGCAGCTGGCAGTTAATGAAGTCAGTCTGTTTCACTTTCATGCATTTGAAGTGTGACTCAAAGCAGTAATATGGAACAGTTTAGAACAAGGGCTCTGAAATAAAAGCTAAATTCATTTAGTAGTCCTTTGTCTTTGGGAAAGTTACTTAACATTTCTGATCCTCTGCCTTCTCATCTGTAAATGGGCATGATTATTGTATTAATCTCATGGGGTTCTGGTAAAGGTTAAATGAGTTACTACATGTAAAACCCTTAATATGGAGCCTGACAGAGAAATTACTCAATAAGTATCAACTATTATTCCAAACCCCATATACAAGATAATCCTGTAGTATGGATTTCATAAGATGTGTTAATGGGCTTCTTTAGATATATCCCTTAATGACAACTATTTTTGAATATATGGAATAAATATTCTTTTAAACCTCTGTGAAAATAAATTCTGACTACAAAAACCTTTTGTTTTATTAACATTTTCTTGGCCAACTATGCTACAAGATAGTTACATTTTCATAGAAATTTGAAAGTGTGTGGTATGAAGTGTTATGTGCAAATTATGAAATAATTCAGAGTTCTCCCTCAATTTAAAAGAATCATCACTTATCCAATCTCAGAGCTGCTTGAATGTAGGTAGCTTATAGGTGTGAGTATTATCTGAACTTTACTGATGTTTATCCCCATGCTATGGTTCGAATGTGTCCCCTAAGAACTCATGGTTGAAATTTGGTTGGTATTGTGATAATATTAAGAGGGTGAACTCTTAATCCAACTGTGATATTAAAAGATGAGGCCTCTGGGAAGTAGTTAGGGTTAGGTGAGGTTTCAGTATAGGACCTCCATAACTGAGTACTGATGACTTTTCAGTAAGAAAAGAGAGAAAATTTACATACATGCTCTTGCCCTCTAACCATGTGATGCTCTGCACTGCCTCCAGACTCTTCGTAAAGTCCCACCAGCAAGAAGGTCTGCATTGGATGTGGCTTCTCCACCTTGACTTGCAAAATCATGAGTTGAATAATCCTTTATTTTTTTAATTATTTAAATTTTTGCTATATGGGGCACATACATTCACCAGAGGGAGACAGAGACAGAGAGTGAGAGAAAAAAAAGAATAAGTGATAGTAAGTGAGAAATTACCCTCAGGAGGGATGGCCGTGCAAAAATCCCTTCTCTTCTATTTTCCTCTTGTGTGTGCATGCACATGCACCTGCCGTGATTTTTGAGCCACCGGGTCTGGGACTTGAGCTTTATAGACAGCCATGTAAGATCCAGTGCCTTAACCTCCACACTGACTGCTGGCCCACTAATCCTTTATTCTTAAAAATTACCTGGTGAAATTCTGTTATTAGCAACAGAAAACAACCAAACACACATTTGGACATTTGCAAGTATATCATGCTGTGTCTTTAACATACATGATTACTTAGGATTGTTCTTAAATCTCTTACATCTTCTAAGCAGTCTTTAGGATGGCAGTGCTTAGTGCTAAAAAAAAAATGCTCTTTTAAAAAAGTCAGTAGTTTCATAAAGGACATGAAGTGTTAAAATGCTGTAAGAATGCCCAACAACCACCATGTCCTGCTGGTAATTTAAGAAAGAGTGTTTTGTAAAATACTAACAATTGTATTAATGACATTAAAAGTGGTATTAAAGCAAAAATAAGGGAATAAGCAAAGAGAGTTGGATTTTTTTTTTTGAGAGGAAACCTAATTTATATTCTTATTAAAAAATTGCAGCAGGGAAGTGATATCATGAGGTGTATTTGAGAAAGTACAGTGAGGGAACCAGCAGTTGTTGTAATGGCTATGTCGCTGGACTCCCACGTGGTCGACCGCGGTTTGCGTCCCGGACCCGGTGGCTTCAAACTCACGTCGGGCGAGTGTGAGTGCTTACCCAGGATCCCAAGAGGAGAATGGAGGAGAAGGGATTGCGGCGTGACCATCCCCCCTGCGGGGTGATTTCTCACTTTCTGTCTCTATGTCTCTCTCTGTCTGTCCGGCGAGTGCACGCGCCCCTATAGCGAAAACCTCTCCAAAAAAAAAAAAAGAAAGTACAGTGAGAGAGAACTCACTCTGTTCAGTAGTAACTGAGTTCAGTTATGTGCAAGGAGCTGTTTTAAGCACTTAGTATAAATCACACAAAACAGACAAGCTCCCTTCTCTTGTAGATTTTATATTCTTTTGAAAGAAAGTAAACAATAAATACAATGAGTAAATTACATATTATATGTTAGAAGATGATGTTTGCTCTGGGGAAAATACCACAGGATAAAGGGGCTGGTGAGTGCATACAAGGAGGTTGCATTATGAAGTAGATGGTTGAGGTAGGCTTCACAGAAGAGGTGAGATTTGAGAAAGTCTGGAGGGAGTTAGCCATTTGGATATGTGGGAAAGAGTGTCCCTGACAGGAAGAACAGCCTTTGCAAGGGCCTAAGACAAGAGTATTTCTATGTTTGAAAAAGTTGGGGGCCAATGGCTGGAGCTGAAAGAATGAGGTGATTGGACAAAAGAGTAGAGGTAAAGTTAGCAAGAAACAAAAAAAGAAAAAGAAAAAAGAGGCCAGGTCATATAGGGCTTTGAGATCTCTTTAAGGATTTGGGGTTTTACTCTGAGTGATAGGGGGTGCTTCAGAGAGTTTTGAGTAGGAACAATATTGACTAACTTGCAGTTTACTAGGATCCCTCTGGCTGCTGTTCTGAGAATAGACTGTGCTAGTGCAAGAGTGAAGCTAGGAGACCAGTGAGAAAATGGTTGGAGCTCCTATAGAGATAGACTTGGCTTGAACAGGGTGATCAGAGTGGGGGTGGTAACAAGTGGTAAGAGCATAGATGTATGTTGGAGTCTAACTTAGTAGAATTCCTGACAAATTGGATGTGAGGAAGAATGAAGAGAGGAGTCAAGAATTCATATGAGGGTTTGGGGAGGAAGGATGTGGTTGCCATCAACTGAAATGGAGAAGGAAGTTTCGAGTCGCTTTCAGAGGGAAGACTCAGAACCCTCAGGAGGCTCGTGCAATAGCCTAGGCAAAAAGATGATGAGGTCCTTAACCAAGTGTTAGAGGGAATGAAAACATGGAGACAGATTAAAGAGACTTTGAAGGTGACTAGCAGATGGCATAATTGTTGTGTCACTGGACTCTCCCATAGTTGACCATAGTTTGAGCCCTGGACCTGGCAGCTTAAAACTCACACTGGGCACATGTGCATGCATGCCCAAAATCCCAAGAGGAGAATATGGAGAAGAGATTGCCATGTGTCCACCCGCCCTGAGGGGTGATTTCTTGCTTTCTGACGGCCTCTCCGGTTAGTGCGTGCACCCTATAGCAAAAATCTCTCTAAAAAAAAAAAAAAAAGGAAAGAAAGAAATGGCAGAAATTCAGCGATCAGGCTTTCATTATATGGTCAGAGTTGTAGAGGTGGAAATGAAGGAGAGATATTGGAGTTTTACTGACTTGATAGTTAATGGTCAGGAAAAATTAATGGATGATTCTCCTGTTTTCCATTTTCCTACATCTGTCTCCTTTACTTTCTCATTCCTGTTGTTAACAGAAGATACTATAGTTTGGGGAGCAAAGGAGATAATTTTGTCTTTAGATGTGTGAGTTGAAAGTGCCATATTGAAAATACATTTTGGCAGCCTAAGTGCTGTGTTAGAAATAGACATTTGTACGGGTCTCTCTGCAACAGCGATAACAACAAAAAACTAAAGCAGGGAGGTAGCATTATGGTCGGTGCTTGAGAAAGGTTATTTAGGGTGGAGATCTGGTGAGCATGAATCCATTCATTCAGCCACCGTTGGACACTTACCTGTGCATTCAGTGTGTGAGGTGCTGTTTTAGGTACTCAGCATATAACCATGAACAAAACGACAAAAGCACCTCCTTTGTCTGTCCTCCTATTCTGTCGCTCAGAACACTGCCCGACTCAAAGTAAGCAGTCAGTGATTATTTGTCAAATGGATGGGTGGATGCAATTTTGGAAGCCATCCAAATAGGAGGATTGCTGTTTTACCCTTTTGGGCCCAGCAGTTCATTCGGTGACTTGCTCCGGTTTCCTATTTCCTTTCTCCATGGAGCTGTAGGGTAATGGGCAGTGGAAAGAAACATACATACATACATGTCTTCCTTATTTTTCATTCCGTGATTACAGTACTACCTTTTCCCTTCAGTCCTTATCTTTTTCAATGACGTGACTGTTTTTCTGTCTGTACAGTGAGTGTGGAAACACCTTTACATGAAATTTGCTTCATTGTGTCTTAATTCTATCTAATCTTGTTTTATTTGTGAACACTGACAGTGACAGATGAACTGGGATGGTGGAGCTGCTCTTCTACTTCAGCTCGAGCTGAAACAGATTCAGAATGTAAATTATTAATTATAGTCTGGTTTTCACAAACCCACTAATGATATTAAAATGTATTTGCTTGCATGTCTGTTTTTACAAATGAATAATTCACATCAGCCTCTGATTAATGTTTTTAAAAAACCAAAAAGTGCAGTGCTACGCTGCTGGTCCTGCAGTCTCCGCCTTAGCATTGTCTCACCAATCGTAGGCACCACAGTGGAAAATTTGTGATATTGTTGTCTGGCTTTCCCACCCATCCAAATGAATTCAACCTGGACGAGATGATAAGCCAGAAGTCTTACTGCCCAGTGACTCCCTTTGTACCCATTATGTTCCCAAGTGGTACTTTTTGTTGCCAGAGCCTGGCAAAAGGAATTAAAGTCTCCTGTTCATTTCACTGAATTTCGTCATCTAATTTCCTGTCTAAACTTTTAATGTTAAAGGAACATAGATTGATTTTTTTTTTTTTTTTTTTTGGTATGTGTGTGGGGGAAAAATAAGCTAATTTCGGAATTGGATAAAACTTTTAAAGGTTTAGTACACGAAAAATGTTCATTATAACCAAGTCACAAGAAGGGTACTTCAGTTCTGCTGGACAAAAAGGAAAGATCATTTGGTTTTACTTATTGGAGTGAGAAAATATTTGCTATAAGAAGAACATAAAACTAGCATAACATCTAGACATAATATATGAAATAGGAATATGATTATGAATAGTAGAGTAAAAATAAGTAAGTAGAGGGAAAAAACAGTTTTTTAGTAATAGGTCCTTTGAGAGTCTCAAAATGTTTCATAAAAGCAGGCAAGTTTTGAATTACAAAGGCAGGTTCTGTCCGGGCCCTGCTGTTTAACTGAATGACCTTGGACAGGCATTTTATACTCTGGGCCTTCTGTTCTAGAAAATAAGGAGGTTGAATGGCATTCTTGCTAAAATCACACCCCGTTCTGTTCTTTGCGAGTCTAGCCTCAGACATAAAGCATCACTGAGAGCAGAAGATGGTTAGATGGTGTCTTGGGTTTTGGGAAGAAAAAGTTACTGAAGAGAGGCAAGAATATCCTTTGAATTTAAGACTGCATGTGGGAGATAGATGTTTTATGTACAAAAAGTTTTGGTGAAAAACCAGATTTCTTTTTTTCATTGACATAATAACTATATACCCTTGTGGGGAACAGTGTAATATTTTTAGTGCAAGAATACAATGTGTATTGATTAAATCAAGGTAGTAGCATATCTATCATTTCAGCAATTTGTCATTATTTTGAGCTGGGAGCTTCTAAACTTCTTTTTAAGTTGCTCTGAGATAGGCAGTAAGCAAATTGTTGTTAACATTCACCTTGCTATATTTTAGAACACTAGAGAGAATAGATTTTATTTTTTTCTTTTATGAGAGAGAGATTTTTGCTATAGGCCATGTGTGCTAGTTGGAGAGACGGAGAGACAGAGAGTGGGAAATCACTCCCCCACCAGGGGGATGGTGGTGGCTACACCCTTCTCTTCCATTCTCCTCTCAGGATTTTGGGAGGACACAGACACACATGTCCGGAATGAGTTTTAAGCCGCCAAGTCCGGGACTTGAACTGTGTTTGACTATGTGGGAGTCCAGTAACATAACCATTACACTATCTGCTGGTCCTGAAAATAGATTTCTCAAATTAAGAGTGAGACTGAGATACTGGATCCTGAAGAGAAATGGCCCTTAATTTGCACATAACTATTAATTTTTGAAGTCCTTATTTTTCCATTGACTTAGAGATTTTCAGGAAAAGCTATGTACTGAAAAATATTTTCCTAAATAAACTTACCACATTAAGTACTTACATTATTCATATAAACTTAGCACATTATCTTCTGAAATACATTAAGGTGAAACGTCAGTTTGATGGGAACTGATTTCCCATAGTTTTTTTTTTTTTTTTTGGAAATTTTGCTTGTTAATTTCCAGATGATAAGGATAAGTGGCTTTTTCCCCATAAGATGGGTGGTGGTCATGGAGTGTGTGTGAGATCTGTTTTGTAACCCATATAATAGGTAAGTGTGGAATAATTCACTTACCTGCCCTGAGCTTCCATTTTCTGCATAGAGAGGCCTAGTATTCTCTTTCAGTGCGTATGCTGTATGATTACAAATGTAATAGTATAAAACCTAGACTTCTAAAGTTCTCTGAGTTGGTTGCATATTTAGTCTCAATACACAACAATGTCCAGTTCATCTGACAGGCATCTATTGCTGTCAAGTAAAGAGGCCTGGAGGTAAGACAACATTCTGTTCTAAGGAATTTATTTACTCATTGTTTTAGACATTCTCTGAGTTAACTTGATAGGATAGTATGGAGAGACATGTATCACAAAATCCTACCTACTTAATTCTTGTAATTCAACTGAATTCAGAATACTATAAACATCAGACACTTAAAAATAAAACGAAGATTGCCCTGTTGCCCAGTGCTTAAGGGAGCTGGGTCCCACATGGCCAACTGTGGTTCAAACCCCTGCACCTGCAGCTTGAAAAACATGCTGGGCATGTGTGTGTATGCCCCAAATCTTGACAGGATGGATTAGAGGAGAAGGGATTGTGGTGTGACTATGTCCTATTGGGGGTCCTTTTCCTCTCTTTCTCTCTCTCTCTCTCCGGCCAGCACATTTGCCCTCTGGCAACTAAAACAAAACAGAACAAAATGAGGTGTATTAATGGACGTGGTTGTCCGAGCAGTGTTATTTCCTATAGGATATCATGGTCTAGTCATCATGCCTCCAGATGGCTATGACTGACAATGCAGTGATGTTAATGACCAGTTGGACCAATACTCTGTTGTTGGATCCATAACAAATGTCATAATATTGGAGGTATCTTCTCACCTGGGAACCACTGTTCTTCCCCGTAGCTCTTCACTGATTTTACCAGATGAGAATAAGACCTGCTGCATACCAGCATGTCTTCTTCTAGGTGGTTAGATCAGGAGCAGGGAAACTTACTTTTTATTTTGGCTCAGACCGTTTTAAGTCTATGCAGAACGGTATAGCGTTTCCTTATTAGTTAGGCTGCATTCCAGATTCTGAGGTTGGATGTTTGGGGAATTGGTGGTGTCATTAATTAGTGACTGGGTGTGGGAATGTGGAGCAAAGTGACAATTGTATGATTTCAGACACATTTCTTTACCTGCCCTGATCTTTGTCTGCAAAACAAAGGAGTTGGACCATGATATTGAAAACTTTTTCAAGGTGGCATTGAAAGTGTCTTTTTTTTTTTTGGAGAGGTTTTTCGCTATAGGGCGCGTGCGCTCGCCAGACAGACAGAGAGAGATATAGAGACAGAAAGCGAGAAATCACCCCCCAGGGGGGATGGTCACGCCGCAATCCCTTCTCCTCCATTCTCCTCTCGGGATCTTGGGCACGCACGCACACGCGCCCGGCGTGAGTTGTAAGCCACCGGGTCCGAGACGCGAACCGCGGTCGACTACGTGGGAGTCCAGTGACATAGCCATTACACTAACTGCTGGTTCCCAGAAAGTGTCTTTGAACTCTATGATTCTGTGTTCAGAAAGATGACCCTTGAGTCATTGTCAGAGCCTTAGTTTGAGAACAACCTGCATTTCATCCTATTAAGAACACCCTGACTTTCAAAGATAGGAAAGGACGTGGTTGGCCAAGAAGGTTGGCATTTATAAAACCATTCATTTTATAATGTGGTTGGCATTTTATAAAAAAATTTCTCAAATAAGGGTTGAAATGAGTAAGATTTTTCTTTCTTTTTTTTGGAGAGGTTTTTGCTATAGGGCGCGTGCGCTCGCCAGACAGACAGAGAGAGACAGAGAGATAGAAAGCAGGAAATCACCCCCCAGGGGGGATGGCCACGCCGCAATCCCTTCTCCTCCATTCTCCTCTCGGGATCTTGGGCACGTACGCACACGCGCCCGGCGTGAGTTTAAGCCGCCGGGTCCGGGGCTCGAACCGCGGTCAACTACGTGGGAGTCCAGCGACATAGCCATTACGCTAACTGCTGGTCCCAAGATTTTTATTTCTTTGTTGAGTAGTAAATTTGACCAGAAGCCTACGTTCTTTGAATGTGTGTCTACCTCGAGCATCGTTGTCTTAGAGTTGGGTTAATGGAGGTAGGACTTCTAAAACTCGTCTAATTCCTGACATGCCAAAGTGAGAGATCAGACTGAACTGCCTAGATATATTTAAGGAAAACAATTTGGAATTCATTGTCATGAATTTATAAAGTTAAAGAAATAGAGTAGTGGCTTAGTGTGTATGTAGTTGTTAGACTAACGAAGGACAAGGTGAAGGTAGTACTATAGGAACT
The DNA here is from genome assembly GCA_026018925.1 of Tupaia tana. Taxonomy (NCBI): domain Eukaryota; kingdom Metazoa; phylum Chordata; class Mammalia; order Scandentia; family Tupaiidae; genus Tupaia; species Tupaia tana. The sequence continues at coordinate 43,109,612 of JAKSZU010000006.1, read as the reverse complement.
GAGGTTGAAAGAATCATACCTTGATCTGCCTGCCCTGATATTTTGCTCTTCTCTGCTTGTTTAGAGAAATGTGGTTTGTACTCAAACTCAGAGCAACTCTGGGAGTGGGACAAGGACAGGAAGAAGAGTGCAGAGCACAGGATACAAATTCCCAAGTAGTATTAGTAGTCCACACTCCATATCTCCCAGGAGTGGCAGAGGGAACATATTAGTGCTTCCTCTGAGACTCCACGCTTTGAACAAAGGCTTATTCATTCATTCATTCAAAAAAAAAAAAAAAAGCTAACAAATTCAGGTAAATCTGGGAAAGAGATTTCAGATTGCTGAGTGAATTCTAGTACTTCCTACATTCTTGTGTGTCTGCATTAACTGAGTCAATTGTACTAGTAAAAGGGGTGGGAATTCTGAGGGTATTCTGGGTAAACATCCTTTTCCGTGAGCTTTGATTAATGTGTATTTGCTGGCTGAGAATGAGGTTTTTTTTTGCTAACTATAAAGCAATGTTGTAATTATGATGTTCTAAGAACACATTATAATGCTATATTACTTATTGTTCTATTTGCCAGAGAGAAGGTTAGTTGATAATTCTATTGGGTTTGTATGTTCTTGGAGTTAGGGAGGACTTATTGTTGTCCTTTTTCTCCTCTGCAGTGTAGGAATCTGTAAGACTTTTGAATGTCTTAATATTGATGACCTTTTGGGACCAGCTGTTGGTGTAATGGCTATGTCACTGGACTCCCATGTAATCCACCACAGTTCAAGTACCGGACCTGGTGGCTTAAACTCATGCTGGGTGCATGTGCATGCGTGCCCAAGATCTCAAGAGGAGAATGGAGAAGGGATTGTAGCGTGGCCATCCCCCCAGGAATGATTTTTCTTTTTCTGTCTTTCTGGTGAGCGCTCGTGCCCTATAGGAGAAACCTTTAAAAAAAAAAAAAAAAAAAATTGATGACCTTTTAACCTATTAAGTTGCTGAACTGTAGTTTTTCCCACTCACCCTTAGCCTATGTTTTTATTACTTGCAATCACATCCGAGAATTTCAACTAATTTTGGTCCAGGGAAGGAGAAAATGTGTCAGAAGAGTGAGTTAACAGAAATATTGAGTTGCTGTACAATCAGATTCTCAGTCCTGGAAATAAATGATTTAGAGGTGATTTTAAATTTTCCAGTTTAGTTATATATCTTTGCCTCTGGCATGAATAATCAGAAATACCTAATAGGACTATTTGATAGCAACCAACCCCAAGGTTATTGATGGATGTGTGTGTGCACACGCACATGCATGTGTGCATGTATATGTGGGGTGAGTGGGTCCTACTTGTTCAAATGGGTAAGGCTCATAGGGCTCACTGGGCTATTCTGCCCCTTGATTGGAGGGCTGAGAATATTGGATTTGCTCTGAAGATTCCCAGTGTACTGATTAGGCTCTCACTGCATGGTCATCCCAACACCTGTAGACCTCTCTGTCCTAAACTGAGGTCCTAGAGCAGAGCTTGGCAAGATCAAGAGCATCTCCACTGGAAAATGAGAGTTGAAGCTGTCTGGACTGAGTACAGTCTTGCTGCTCTCCTTTGGACTTGTGTATGTGGTTGTTAGTGCTTCAGAAATGTGTGTTTGCCTTTACAGAGCCCAAGACAACCACCTCTAGAATCATATCCTCCCTGTTCCACTGTTCTGCCTCCCTCTATTCACCTCAGCTGGGCCTGTTGCAGGTCTGGGTGGGTGCCTTGGTTCTGTGGTCTTGATGTTTCTCTGCAGCTTTGGCTTGGTTGCCAAATCTTAGGAGGAATTTTAGCTTTCATCCCAGCCCCTCTTCCTCCCACTCCACTTCTGATCTGGGTGGCGTCCCATGGTTGTGTGGGACTTAAGTTGCCTTGGGTGACTTTGGCTCAAGACCTAGTTAAGTGCCCTGAGGAGTCTGTGTATCTTGGAACTATTCTAGGGGCAGTGTAGGAATTATATTTGAAGTTAGGACAAGTAGTGATCCAGGACTTTCTTAAAAGTGAAGGTAGACTCTCCTAGAGTATAGCTCTTTAAACACTAGTAATTATTCTTTTCTCAACACCTCAGTTTTCTATAAGTAGTTTCAGATCCTTTTAAAAAATCAGGCTAGATAGAAATAACACATGAATAAAAAGATAAACTTGATATTCCTCAGTGAATATCCATCTGAAATATGAGGATGGGTTGATTAAAGTGCTTTAAGTATCAGCAGCCTGTGGTTCTATGACAATATGGCTGACTGATCTGGTGTCTACACAACAGTTCCTATAACCTCTATTTAAGAATGTTTTGCAAATACAAGGTGTTATTGTTATGGAAGCAAATAATGTAAGTTTATACTCCTGTGTTTATATACAGCTCTGAAAAGAAACCAACAGGAGAGAAGAAACCAGTAATTGTGGTCTGAAAACAAGTACCTATGCTAGTTTGACTGGAGGCACTTTCTTTGTGTGGGCTTGGAAAGGACACAGATGGTTTTTTACCCACAGGAAACCAGTATCCTCTTTGACAAGCAACCAGATACTTAAGTTGTTTCTTACCCAGAATTTTTGCATCGTTTTTAATTATAAAAGTAGTATATGATTACAATAAAAATGAATCAGACAACTTATCTGCTTATTTATGTTGAACTTGGCTCTGCATTCCAAATGGTCACTGGCCTGACCCTGACATGGCCCCTCAGATCCAGAGCCTACAACTGTGATTTAATTTCTAAACAGAAATCCCTAACAGAGAGAAATTTGATCCACTTTATCTTTACAGTTTAGGTCAGAAGTCAGGTATTAGCCTGCATATGGCTGAGTTCCTCTTGGGTGAAACATGGACTATGGAATAGTCCACTGGGCTCAGGCTTTGGGTTCCATGAATTTTATTAAGGATTTGGGGTGGGATTGACTTAGAGGAAGGATAAGCGACAATTTATTTTTAACACAAATCTCTCTGATTATTTCCTTAAAACTAGTTCCTAGGTAGAAATTGTATAGTTAGAGGTATGGACCATTAAAATTTTTTTCCCTCCTCAATAAGCATTACTAGTATCCTTCCAGAAACATGTTAATTTACACTTCCACAGCTAAATGTGACGTGACTGCTCTCTTCTAGACCTCCTTATCTCAACTCTAGATATTTTTAAATTGAAACAAAGCACAATTTTTACTGCCTATAATAAAATAGTATCTTGTTGATTTAATATATATTTTACTAAGTTAATAGTAAGTGGTTGTTGGAGTGGCAGGTAGTATGGTAGTTAAGGGTGCTGGACTCCCACATGGCCAACCATGGTTTGAGTCCCGGACCTGGAGGTTTGTTTTTTTCATTTTCTCTCTCTCTCTCTCACTCTGTCCCTCTTTGGTCAAAAAATAAATAAGGTTAAATAAAATAATTATTTAAAAAAAAACAGTAAGTAGTTGTTAATTTGCATTTTCTATGACTAGTGAACTGAACATTTTTTTTCATATTTATAGTATGGTTTGTATGTTTTCAATTCTTTACATTCTTCTTCAATTTTGGCATATTACTTTTATACTTCCCCTCCTTTCCCTTTCTTTTCTTCTCTTACATTTTTGCCAGAGGGGTGCATGTATTCCCCAAAGAGAGACAGACAAAGAGAGAGAACAAGATGGAAAGTGAGAAAGCATTCCCCCAGGGGGAATGGTCATGCTGGAATCCCTTTTATTCCATTTCTCTGTCCTTTTGGGATTTGGGGTACACATGCACCCACGCCCAGCATGTCTTTCAAGTTGCCAGGTCTGGGACTTGACTGAATGATTGGCCGTGTGGGATTCAGCCACCTTAATCACTACGCCACTGCTGGCCATTAATCTTCCCTTTCTAGAAGTACAGTTTGGACCATTACCTAAAGCTATTATATATGTGTCCATTTCTGTGACTAGTCTTTGCTGGGAACATAAATTCCTGGAATTGGAGGATTGGAGTAGTGAAAACAAGGTTATAAGGTCTCATGCCCATAATTGGCCCAAGACGGCTAGCTTTTCATTTCCAGATCTTGTCTTTAAACAGCTGTAATAGAAAAACACAGATCACAATAGAGCTGAAGTGAGGATTTTGAAAGACCAGCAAAGAGCCTTGGAAGATGGGCAAGCAACTTAAGCTTACGAGTGTCCAAAACAGAAGCAGCCTATTCTAAAATACTTTTCTAATGGTTCTCTTCTGTTAACCTTTGTATAAATAATTTTGTGATAACATTTACCACCCTTCCCAACCATGTCGATCCTTTTTATCAATAAATGACGAAAGCAAGGCTATACCAGCCAAATAACTCCTATAAGGACCACACAATAGAACGCATGTCTCAAACCACTTGGCTAACTGCCTATACATGCCAGGCATCGCACTAGGTGCTGGAGATCAGGATATTTTTCAAGGACTCTTTTCATTAAAACTACCATGAAGGTCTTTGTGATTTAGAACCTTTGTGCTAAAAGAAGGTATTCCTTTACTCTTGTCAAGTTATTTGTAACTTGTATATTGAGCAGTCAAAAGGAAACACTGACCCCAAGCTATCAATCTATTTTTCAGATTCATTTAGTGTTGACAGAGCCCCTAGAATTTGTAGCATTCTTTCTGATACCTCAACTATTGATAGAATGATAATATAAATAGAAATATAACTGATTGTATCATCTATTAGAAAATCCAAATCCATATGTAATTGAGTCTTGTGTAGACAAGTATATACAAGCAAGTACCCTTTGTTAAGAAAGTGTGAGCATATAATGAAACTGAGAACAAATGAAACTGAGAACAATCTTGTTAACTATTCCCTCAAGGTTGGTAAGGGATCTTCATTGTCTGATTTTGGGTAGTGCAATCCCTCTGATCAAGACACAGCATCAATATTCTGTGGAAATAGTATTTGATGATGCCTATTTTAATCTATAGGAGGCATTTTTATTTTTGAATGAAGATTTGTACCTAATAGCCCAGTTTTTATGGTTCTCATCTCTCAATGCACCCATTTCTTTAAAAAACTTGTTCGTGATCTTAAAAGATTGTCATCAACTAAGGAAATTCTCTTAGCTTAGAAAAATAATAATCTCACTGGTTTCTTAACCTTGTACAAGTACTTATAATATATCCTATTTTTTAAAAGAGATTTTCGCTGTAGGAAGCATGGGCTCTCCAGAGAGTCAGAGAGTGATAGAGACAGAAAATGATAAATCACCCCCTGGGGGAATGACCACACCACAATCCCTTCTCTTCTACTCTTCTTTTGGGATTTTGGGCATGCATACACATGTGCCTGGCATGAGTTTCAAGTTGCCAGGTCTGGGACTCGAACCACAGTCAACTACTGAGAGTCCAGTGACTTAACTATTACACCATCTGCTAGTTCCAGTATATCCTATTTTTGGACAGACTGATCCCTCACCTTATATAATTAACTGTAAGTGTAAATTCAACCTAATTTCAGTTTCTCTCTGGTCTTGTGTTTAAATTGAGTGAACCTAGATTTTCATTTGGTGATACTTCGTTTTTATCAGTTCTTCAACCTTCCTAACCTCCTTTGGTCCCCATTCCCTGGGCTAGTGTTGATTACACATGGTCACATACTGGTTACTTGGGCATTGTTCTTGGTACTCTGTGGAACTGGTGAGACCTAGCTTCATTACGCACCATGACCAATCCTGATTGACCCACATCCTGTGACATAAAGGCTGTCAGTGGCTAAGCTAGTGGCTAAGCTGGTGGGAGGCTTGTCCTTTGTTAAATGGATGGCATTCTTTTAAATGACTTGTTGAAATCTCAGAAAGTTCAGAGGGGAAGTGAAGGTGAACTTCTAAACAGTAAGTGTAATCCTTTTTTTAAAAAATAATTAACATGGCTTATTACTAAGTACAAAATTAAGTAACATGCATGGAGAAAGACAAGCATGTTTCTCAGGGTGCTCAAATATGGCGGTTTCTTTAACAGTTTTGTGAGGCAGGAGAGCTGTCAATTAGAGTATAAGGAGTCCTTCACATTGGCCCTGGCCCAAAAAGGTGGGCCTTTTGGAAGCAAAGGCTTGTAGGTTATAGCTGAGTTTGAAATTCTTAGATTGGTGATTAGAAAAGAAGGTTTGTGTCTCAGGCAGAGATCAGCAAGAGAATGTCTGTGATTTAACAGAGATACTTTACATTAATGTTTATAAGCGTGACTTCCCCCAGGCCCCCTGGAAAGAATTTTGGAAATAGGAAAAAGCAGTCAGAATTCTGTCCTCAGTTCCCTCTATTGGCTAAATATCATTCCTCAAAATGCATGTACAAGCCAGAAATTAACGAGAAGGAAGGCTAGGAAGGCTCATTCCTAGTAGTCAAGACCCATAGTACTAGGAAGGCTCCTTCCTAGGAGTAGTTGATCAGTTACCTGTTACTATAGGGAGTAGAGTTCTGGGAGAAGGACATATCTGACTGACTCAATAGCCAGTTATCCCTGGGCAAAGGAAAGAGTCCTCAAAGTTCAGTTGTGGGGGGAAAGTGCTGGATTAGATTTATGTTATGTGCGATCACAATCTAGATGTTTGTGTCATTTTAAATATATACTTGCTCTTTGGCTGTGATCTCAAGCCCAGTTCCAAATGCCAAGTACAGAGAGAATTTTCCAGTGGTAAAGGATGCTATTCTGAAGTCTCTGTTCAGTTGTCATTTTCTGTTCTTCTAAAAGATAAACTGAGGCAAAGCATGTTAAACACACACAATCTGGGCATGAAGTTGAGGACTGCACCAGGGTACAGTCTACATTGATATAATATTTAAACACGTTTAACAAGATTTTTTGACCTTGACATATTTAAAAGAAAACAAAACAAAAGAAAAACTGCAAATGGTGCAGTTTTACCGTCAGAAGTTTTTTTTATTAAGCATGTTAATGTGAACTGCACTTTCTCCATGGCCTTACTGGTTGAATTTAATCAGGGTTGACACAATTCACTCCATGTTGATTTTTTTAAAAGTTCGTATTTCCTGCTGTTGAAAGATCTTTTTCTGTAACCATCTTCGTTCAATCATTTTATGGTAGCTTTAATTATCCCTCGATGCCAAGATGGACGTGTCCTGGTTGTTGATCAGGGTTATCTCATGATGGAGGGAAATGATTAATAACTAGAAGTCTGTCAAAAACCCCTTTTGAGTGCCTGCAGATGGCATAGTTGTTTCATTGCTGGACGCCCATATACCAACCACGGTTTGGTTCGAGTGCCAGACTAGGTGACTTGAAACTCACACCAGGGGTGAGTGTGTGTGTGTGTGTATGTGTGTGTGTATGTGTGTGTGTGTGTGTGGTGGGGCACACATGGCCAGGATCCCAGGAGGAGAATGGAAGAGAAGGGATTGCAGAGTGGTCATCCCCTCTGGGGAGTGATTTCTCACTTTCTCTTTGACTGTTTCTGTGCGTCTCACTCCCCCCACTCTCCCCCAGTGCCTGTGCCCTAAGGCAAACATTTCTTAAAAAGAAACAAAAAACGCTTTTGGCCACATCTGAGCAAAAGGAGAGTGGTTCTTAGGCTAAATCTACTGAAGTCCATTGATCTTTAAGCTGTCTGGACCTGTATTCAGTATCTAAAGGTTCTTGTTAGTCTTTTCCATGGGAAGAGATTTTTAAAATATCACCTCAATTAAACTCAACTTTCAGATCTTAAAGTATCTGAACTATCCCATTACAATCTATTTTTCTTTAGCCATTATACCTTGACTACTGGTAAAAACTTAGATACTAGAAAAACCAGTAATGAATCTACATGCTAATTATTTTTATGGCCTGTAGGTATTCACCATAGTACATATCACATACAACACATAAATGTCAGCTGTCTCATTAAACCAACACTAATAAGACAAATGTTATCTGACCAGTAAAACCCTTGACAAAAATATACTGGAAATTATAAAGATCATCATCTATTACATTTTCCCTTTTTAACATTTATTTGAAGCCAGCTTATTTGTTAAAAATTTACTTATCATGTAAAGTTGAAAAGCATTGAGGTGAATTCATATGTGAGTGGTCTTATTTACTCATAAGCCAAATTAAGGAGAATTCTTTAAGGACTTTTACCATATAACATACAACATACTACAACTACAGGTACACAAATGCATATATACGTGCAAACAAAAGATCTCATAATAAGAGGAGGTTAGGACAGTAGGGAATTACTAGAAAGAAATGAGCAGACTTGATCCCCCAGAGCACAAAATAAACTTGAGTTCTGTGAAGTAGGTTGTAACCTTCCATTAACCCATGGAAACAGGGGAAGGGGACAAGGAACCCCAAAACTCAAAAGATCAGAAACAAGTGACTGTGGTATCAATGAAGAAATTGATGAACTTACTGGCAATGGAGAGAGTTACTTGAGACTTAGTCAATGCTGAGGAGCCGGATTCAATGCCACAGCCCATCAGTCCAAGGTCTGGAGGAGGACAGGGATCCTGATGTGGTCAGCTGGGGGGCCTGGGGTAAGTCTCCTTTGAGCCTGAAATACTCCTTCAATTGCAGAGGCCACCATTTGGAATGCTTTCTTTTGTTCTTGGGATTGCTACCAGTCTTGTTCCCTTTTCTTTATTCATCTATCCTCATCACAATTAAAGACCTTGGGGGAAAAATGATTAAAGGCCTTGAAGGCTAGGTCTGTGAGTTCAGATTGTGGGGTCTAAAGGCCCTTTTCTAATTTTTGTAGTTAAGGCTGAATATCAGGGGCTGACTAGGAGACAAAATGCATAGAGAGGACAGATTGGCCTTCTCTGGAGTCTGGATCTAAGTTAATGTGGTGGCAAAGGGTCTCTGAAGGCCTCTAGAGAGGAAGAGTAGGGTTTTCATTGGACACTGGGCAAATTTATTTAACCTTAATAGAATTGATGGGCTTAGTGTGGCCAATTTCTTCCCTTTAGTAAGGCAAGAATGCATGTGGTCTCTCTGTCTACAATCTGCAGATCCATGCTGACAGTCTCAATGAAGATCTTGGTTGAAGACTGCTGTGGAGCTGAGGACGTAACACTGGGTTGCCTCAGATCAGGACCATCTCCGTATTCCCTTGCTTTAGGCCAAATGCAACCTTTCTTTTTGGGATAAGTACAAGTAGAGAAAATGAAGTGAATGTCCTGCCAGGATAAATCATAAGACAGAGTAAGGTATTTACATCTTTTAGTCAATTTAGTTGAGTTGGGAGTTTAGCCTCAATGTGAGAGAGATTAGATGTTGAAAAAGGGAATGGAGTTGGAAAATACCTTCATCTCCTACCGCTTCACAGAGTGGTAAGAGAGGCACAGGTGTGGTATAAGGTTGATGAGTAGGAGGAATATTTTGGGTTTGAGATCTTGTTGTTGGGGGAGGAAGGAAAGGGAGGATGCTGCTGGGAGTTTTTGGTTTCGGAACAAAGAGGCATCAGAAAGTGGTAGGTGGAGGGGACAGAGGGAGGGGGTGGGTGGTCTGAAGGGTTGAAGTGAGAAGAATCCTCTGTAGGGATAGGAGGGGGTTTGCAGAAGAAAAGGATTTGAAAAGTGGTATGGGATTGTCAGAGTGAGTGGTGCGCATGGAGAAAGAAAAAGGCCCGGAGAAAGGGAACCTCAGACCACTTGCTGTTATGTTGGAGGAAATGATCAAGATTGCAAAGAATTTGGAAATTGTAAGTTCCATTTTCTGGCCACTGAGAACCATCGCCAACTTTATATTGCGACCAGACCAAGTTACAGAAACAGATGGCATGGTATGACTTAATTTTTACTTCCAGAAAATAGTGTGTGGAGGCTTTTCAGGAGACAGGCCAAAGGGGTAACCTTTGGAATATGTGATTAGGTGTTGTCGCTGGTGAGAGAAGTGAGACATCAAAAGACCTAGGAGGAGAATTCAGTGGATGGAGTGCCCCCAGTCCAAAAATTCTCTTCAACAGTGACCAGGGGACTGCACTTGAAGAGGGATGTCCCCCGCTTCAAGATGGTCAGGAGGGACTTGGTCCCAACTGGTGGAGGGTGTCGACCTAGCACTAGGATTTTTCCTTGTGAGGAGACCTGTTCCCTGGATGACGTCTCTGAGTGGGATGTCAAAAGTCTCATCACTCAAATTAGAGGTCTGGTGTGGCATGCAGCAGAGAGTTCTGGCAAGGGTAAGGGTACCGCTTGTGGTGGCTGCCTCCAGTGAGTCTCCTCAGTTTCAGCACCAAATGTCTATTTGTAGTAAAAGTCAGAAGGCAGTCATCTCAAGAGATGTAGGAAAGTTGATTGAGAAAAAGAGTACTTGGGAGATCTGAAGCTGCAGGTACTTCAGCCCTTCAAGCATAATCCTTCTAAGAGCAAAACTAGCACCAAACAACTTCAGAGCTTTCCTGATGCTCTTTTGCAACTGAGAGAGTTTCAAGAAATGAACGGTTTGGGTTGCACCAAGTGACTTAATGAAGCATTCTCTTGCATAAAGAAAAATTTTCCTACAGGATTAGCACACCTTTCACCTGGAGTGAGGTTGCAACCCATTTACTGACTGTTAAATGCATTTAAGAGTTTCTTAACACATGGTCACCTGCTTGGTTTGGTTCCTGATGTCTGCCTCATGACTCATTGATTGTCACACCAGTTATTCCAAGGTCTCTAGCCTCTTGGCACTAGCCTACATTTCGCTGATTATGTGAAATATTGCTTGTGTTGGTTTAAAAAAGTAAATTCAGAGAATTATAAATTACTCAGAGAGTTGCATAAACCAGCTCTTTGTATATATACAGTTATACGTCATTGTGCACTTAAAGTATATGTAGAAGCTTTCCTCTGCTTCAGTGATTGTCAACCTTGATTGGGCATTGAGATCACATAGACAGCAAAGGGCTGATGGCTAGGTCCCACCCTCTAGAGATTCTGATGTCGTTGGTTTGTGTTGTGGCCTAGCATTGAGGTCTTTTTATATCCCCCAGGTGATTTCTTAAGGTATGTATGTATGTATGTATGTATTTATTTATAATGTTGTCCAGGTGCAGTCAAGGTTGAGAGCCACTGTTCTAAAGATGGTTGTAGTATTAATTGGGACAGTCCATACTAACCTCTTTAGTGTTTAGATGTTCTTAAGCAGGAAAGCACAGTAGACACCAAGGAACTTAAAATTAAAATCTACTTGTCAAGAATCTGATGCTTGGAAATTCTGAATTAGTAGGTCTGAGATATTTAGGAATAGGTCCTTAGTTCTGATATCCCTTTGAAAGCCACAACTAAAGTATAAAAATTTTAAAAAGCTGAGAAACTTAGTAAGGTTGTTAAGATGCCATAGGGATTCTAAGCAGTAAAGTTTATGAGAGGTCTGTTCTTCCATCTCTGGGAGCAGGCAGTACAAATACCATATAATAGACTCTGTGTTGGCCAGTATTAATGTTGAATTATTTAAGGCAAAAAAAACCCAAAACCTGACTTCCCTTTTTTGATACTACATGTGAAAAAGTACCCCAAATAAACAGAGTGGGATAATTAGATAAGAATACTTAAATACAGTTCCAAAATGCAAGTTAAGTGACATATGTGATTGAATGTATAAAAGAAATTGAAATAAAAAAATACTTAGGGGACCAGCAGTTAGTGTAATGGCTATGTTGCTGAACTCCCACATAGTTGACTGTGGTTTAAACGGACCCAGTGGCTTAAACTCACACCAGGCGCATGTGTGTGCATGCCCAAGATCCCTAGAAGAGAGTTGGGGAGAAGGGATTGTGGCGTGGCCATCCCCCCCAGGGGGGTGGGGGGGGTGATTTCTCGCTCTCTGTCTTTCTGTCTCCCTCTGTCTTTCTGGTGAGCACACACGCCCTATAGCAAAAACCTCTCAAAAAAAAAAAAAAAAATAGATACCTGTTAGAAGCCTAAGATGCTTATCTTTAGTTGCTTCACTTCAGAGCAAGATTAAGAACTTTGAAGTGTGTGTTTTTTAATAAAAAAGAATGAAACAGTAATTACAGGTTTACATCATTGTTTATTTTTCCTTGTCTAATTTGAGGAAGGGGTTTTAAGTGAATCACTTCATAAGTTTCTTTGCAAATTAGTGGTGTTATGTTTTCTTTGGCTTTTTAAAGTCATGCTTAATAATTAGTGAAAAGAGTGATTTAACTTACTATAGCATTTTATTTAAAGTAATTGAAGTTAGATTACTAAATATAATGAAACTACCTTAACTTTGTCACTGTTAAGGGTGAAACTGGGGCTGGCAGGTGGGGTACTAGTTAAGGGCATTGAACTTCAAATATGGCTAACTGTGGTTTGAGTTCTAGACCTGGTGGCTTACTTTCTCACTCCCTCCTGCCCCAAGTCTGTCCCTCTCTGGTCAAATTAAAATAAATAATTAAATTAAATAATTCTTTTTTAAAAAGTTGAAGCTTATTTTTCACAATTTGTTTTGTTTCAGAGAGTAAGTTGTGTTTCAGGTAGATGAAAATAGACCTTTGTTGTGCCTCTTTGTAATTCTATTAGGTCATCGGGAAAGTCAGGACTTGTTTTTCCATGTTTTTTTTAATGCAAAAATGTGTTACGACTTTCCCAACAACTGAATAGATCTCTTCAGAGCTGGCTTATCCTGGGAGAAGATGCTTAGTTAGAATGATTTCCAGAATTCTAGTTTGTTCTGTAGCCCAAATGATGGTTCTCTCCAGTATGTACCCAGTCCTGTGTATTCTAATCTATCTTAGATATTCCCTCTGTCACCCTTGCCAGCCCTCTCCTTTTTAATTGACACATGGTAATTATATATGCTTGATTTTTCATTTCTTGAATACATTGCATAGTGATCAAATTAGGGTAATTATTAGCCTATCCATCATCATCTGACAACTTCTGCAAGGTCACCCTTTCCGGTTTCCTCATATACGTGAGCACATACTATTATTCTGTGTTCTGTGATTGACTTATTTCACTGAACGTGACATCTTCTAGGAGCATCTACATTGCCTTGAATGACGGGGATTCATTCTTTTTAATGGCGAAATACTATTCCATTTTATATGTATGCCACATCTTTAGCTACTTGCCTGCCGATGGATGCTTAGATGGACTCCCTATCTTTAGCAAGCTCTTTAGCTGTGATCTTTTTGGCTCTTCCTCTACTTCTTGTATCTCTGTCTTTCTCCACTTCCATTTTTGTTTTTCTGATCAAGACCCTTGGGATTTCATGCTCTCTTCTCTTAGTGACCTTCATGCCTCCTCCTTAGAACGTACTAGACCTTGTTCTTCTCACTTCAGAGACCGCAGCATTAGGCATCTAGTTCTCTTTATCCTTATGATGATTTTGAAAATCTGGTGTCTTTTCATCATCCACTTCTATTAGCTTTACCCATTTCTGCTGCTTTTACTTCCCCAATAGTTTAAACCTTCTGACCAGTTAATCTATTCTCTACAGGACACTTGAGATCCAGTTGCCAATCCCAGCCACTCCAACTCCATTTTTCTCTTGGCAAACTGCCAACTGTAGCTTGACAGGAACCACTGTTGCCCACTTGGTTGGCTTTGATGCAGAGTGATTATATACAAGCTCTCCCGATTCCTCTGTTGCACTTTAGGAATCTTGTGTATCCCTCAGACAGCTCAGGATTACCTCCTTTCTCCCATAGCTGTTAAATATCTTTTAAGAATTCTCATTCATTACCACTGTTCTCTTCCTTTACATCAGAAACCACCTCACAAACTCCTTCTCTGAGAAACTAGAGGTAAGAATCCCTTCACTCTTCTCCTTCTCCAAATGTTTCTATGTATCATTTCCTAACACTCCCCTTCCCAAGGCTGTGTGGTCAGCTGTGCTCTCATTCCCTCTCAAAGTTGTTTAATTGTTTCTTTACTTCCTCTTAAACTTTTTTCTGTCTCTCCATATACTCCAATCTCTTCTAAAAGAAAACCTTTCCTACCCACTTTCTCTGACATTGCCAGACTCTCCTCTTTCTTTTACTGACAGACTTTCTATTAGGTTGTCTGGAAAGTCATGACATTTTTTTCTATGTTTTTCTATGCAAAAATGTGTCTTGACTTTTCTGACGACCCAATACTTCTGCTTCTCCTTTTAGCCAACTGCAGCTGGATCATGGCTCTACCAAACCAGTTCAACTGCTTCTATATGCATCTACTTCTTCAGCCCCCTACCCTATTTGCCAACGTTTTTCTTGATGTGTGTATGTGTGTGTGCATGTGTGTGTGCACGCACACCTGCACACCCTGATTTAGGGTCTCTGTGTGGTGATTTTCCTGCTCCCCGTGTGGCTGGGACAACAGGAAGTCACTTCTGCACCCTGATTTCTAGGGTGGATCAGTAATCTAACTCAGGCTTTCCAGTGGCCTCAGCCTGTCAAGCAGCAGCATTTAGAGCGTGTTATTGTGCTATGTGACGACTTTTGACACTGTTGATCACTTCACTTTTGACTTTCACAGTACAACTCTTGTAATTTTCCCTCTAATTCTTGGATTACTCTTTTTTCCTCTCTCTTCCACTGGCTTCTTTTCTCTCACTCACTCTTTAGGTTATTCCCAATCTCTCAGTGTTCAATGCTTGGCCTTGCTCTCTTCTTTTTCTAACTTGGGACATGAACTCATCTATCCCCATGACTTGCTTCCTTTGAACAGTCATTAGGTCATATACATAACTAGTACCAGGTACTAAGGATTCAGAGATGAACAAGGCAAACTCATTGCTTTTGAGGAATTCTGTAAAAATATAGAGCACTGAGTATATGCAAGGCATTGTTCTCATGAGTCAGACAAAATCTTTGCCTTCATGGAACTTACATTCCAGTAGGGAAAACCCATAATTAGTAAAATAAACAAGTAATCACAAGAGCATTAGTCGGAGACAAGAGCTATGGTTATTAGTAAGGCAGTGAGTACATGGGGTGAAAGCCAGATAAATTCATTCTACTAAGAAGAGGCCTGAAGGACATATAGGAATAAGCCATACAGACAATAGAGGAAGGACTTTCTAGGGAGAGAAAACAGTATTTCTGAGACAGTGAACCTGACTCACGAGGAGACAGTGAGGAGGTCATGTGCAGCTGCAGGAAAGTGAGGCAGAAGAAGAACTATCAGAGAGGGGATAGTGAGGACAGATAATCTCAATTCTGCGTTGGGACGTATCTGACACTCTTCCCGTTTGTGGTAACATCATGGCTTCTTCCTGTTGCTCCAGGAGGTTGCTTCTAGAATGTGTGATTCACATTTGGCATTGGAAGAATTTCTGTTTTGTGTCAGGAGCTATAGTCATGGGGGCAGTCATGGTCAGAGGAGGGAGGCAACTGATAAAACAGAACTGAAGGTACTCAGGGTGGTGGTTCAGGAGGAGGAGCGAGGGAATGAGTACTGGCTTTCCTCAGGAGGTCA
This sequence comes from Tupaia tana, assembly GCA_026018925.1. Taxonomy (NCBI): domain Eukaryota; kingdom Metazoa; phylum Chordata; class Mammalia; order Scandentia; family Tupaiidae; genus Tupaia; species Tupaia tana. The sequence continues at coordinate 43,094,300 of JAKSZU010000006.1, read as the reverse complement.
GAGAACTGGGAGGGAGGTGGTGGAATGGGCGGTAGTCAGAGAGAGAAGGCATGGGGGAGAGGGAGAAGTGGAGGATGAGTACCATTTAGCACAGCAAGGGCCTGTGTGCAACATGCAGAAATTAGACTGTATTCTCTAAGGATTAAGAAATTATTAAAGCTTTTTAGGCAAAAAGATATTAAGAGTTTGAAAAATTATCCTCATAGTTCTGCAAGCTCTTCACCTAGTCAGTACAAAGTTGTATGCTCTTATTTATTTATTTTTTTGGTTGAATTTTTTTTCTGGGAAGAGTTTTGAGACATTGGCCATTTAATTTTTTTTTTTTTTTTTGAGAGGTTTTTGCTATAGGGCGCGTGCTCTCGCCAGACAGACAGAGAGAGACAGAGAGACAGAAAGCGAGAAATCACCCCCCAGGGGGGATGGCCACGCCGCAATCCCTTCTCCTCCATTCTCCTCTCGGGATCCTGGGCACGCACGCACACGCGCCCGGCGTGAGTTTAAGCCACCGGGTCCGGGACTTGAACCGCGGTCGACTACGTGGGAGTCCAGCGACATAGCCATTACGCTAACTGCTAGTCCCGGCCATTTAATTTTTTAAATCTAATATTTTCCGGTTGAAGGGAAACCAGTCATTTTTATTAAAAAAAAAAAAAAAGTTGAGATTGTACTTTTCTATGGTAATGTGTTTTTTCTCCATTCTCCTACATAATGCCAATGTGTTAAAATAGCCCAAACAGCATCTGTCATATATATTGTGATATTTTTCAGCAAAATAGTTTGTTGGGGGAAGTTATTTTTCAAAATTAAGAGCACAAATTTCCAGCTACTTAGTAGTTCTATAATTGGGACAAATTAGTTAGCATAAATTGTTTTCTCATCTATTAAATGGCAATCTAGCCTCATAGTACAGTGGTTAGGAGCTTGGATTAGAAGCTGGAACCAACTGGCTTACAGTCATTCAAATCTAGTCCTGGTGGCTTAAAAAAACATACTGGGCATGCCCAAAATCCTGATAGGAAGTAGAAAAGGAGGAAAGGGGGCCACTTCGTGACCTGATAGTTAAGGTGGCTGGATTCTACATGGCTACCTATACAGTTTTAGTCCTAGATCTGGTGGCTTCAAAAACATACCAGGCATGTGTACCCCAGATCCTGAAGGGACAGAGAAATGGAGACAGGATTGTGGCATGACCATGCCCCATGGAGGATGCTTTCTTCTCTCCATCTCTCTCTCTCTTTCTCTCTACCTCTGTACAAGCCCTCTTGCAAATTAAAAAAATGAAAGGGATTGCAGTGAGGTCACTTACACTGGAGGGGTGCTTTCTCCCTCTTGCTCCTTCTCTCTTTCTGGTGAGCACACATGCCCTCTGGTAACAGTTTAATTGAAAAATAGTTTAAAATGGGGTAGGCAGCACACCCACTTCCAGAGGGGTGTTTTGAGGATAGGAAGAGATAATACTGTGCATGTGAAACACTGCACACGACGTCTGCCGTGTAGTATGTTCTCTCTGTCTCTGTTTCTTTCTCTCTCTCTTAACCATATGTCTTTTGCCTCTCATACTCAATAGAGCCATTGGGAATATTTTAACAATGAAGAGTAGAGAAGAAGGACTTAGATTTCGACTTTAGGGACTGCATTTGCACTTTCCCCTGAAAGAAAAAAGAAAAAAGAATGGATAAACTGTGAGAATAGTGATAGGAGTCAATTTAAAGGAAAAATTGGAAGCTCTTTTGGATGTCTTCTAAAAAGATCGCTTCAACATTTTTGAAATGAAGCAGGATCTCCCTTGAAGCAGGATTATTAATCCTGTTTTGTACATTAAAGAAATGGAGGTGCGGCCTTGCTTCCAAGATGATGAAGAAAAGAAGGAACAATGGCTGTGCCAGAAAAGGGCCATGACCACGTGCAGCCTATTTGCTGCATAGACTGTCCAATGTGTGCCCAAGGATGAGGCTATTAAGCAGTTTGTCATTCAAAACATAGAAGAGGCCGCAGCCATCAGGGACATCTCTGAAGCAAGTGTCTTTTGATACCTAGGTGCTCCCCAAGCTGTATGTGAAGCTACCTTACTGCGTGAGTTGCTGCATTTATAGCAAAGGAGTCAGGAACTGATCTTGTGACGCTTAGAAGAACCAAACACCCCATCCCATTTAGACCTGCGAGTGTTGTCCCTTGCCCTCCACCAAAGCCCATGTAAGGAGCTGAGTCTTAAAGGATGAAGAACTATCTTCAGGGAAAAAAATAAAATGCAAATTATACATTAAAAAAAAAAAAAAAAAAAAAAAAGGAGTGGATACAAGACCAGTATTGAGGACAGAAAAGATCTTCATATTTCTCTTCCATCTGCAATGGGGGATTTCACCTGTTTGGCAATTAGTCCCACTGCATAAGGTTTTTTGAGTAGCTTCTGTTCACTACTACTCGTGGTTTCCATGATATCTCATGCCTCTCTTAGACTGGAAACACTTCAGGATCACACACACACACACACACACACAACACACATACACACCCCTTTTTAAAAAACATGCATTGTCTCTCACATTGTCTGACAGATATAAGAAAGCAAAACAAAACAATAACTTAGTACTAGCTTGACTGATTTTTCTTGACCCGAGAGAGCTGTTAGAGCATTTCAGTTTTTAAAAATAAACTTTAAAAAAATATTTAACTTTGTTTATTTATTTTAATTTGATGAGAGAGAGAGAGAAAGTGAGAGAGCAAGCTGCCAGGTCTAAGATTCGAACTACAGCCAGCCATGTGGGAGTCTAGCGCCCTTAACCACCACACCACCTCCCAGCCCCAGAACATTTCATTTTTAATAATTCAAAATGTCCTGAGCAATAATTAAACTCCTAGAATCTGAATAAAGGAGGGAGGATTTTCTCCTGGACTTGTGACTATTGAGTTATATGGATTCAGGCTCACTTCCCCGGGCTGCAGCTTATCTGTATGCTCTCTCCAGCTCTTTCAGTGCTGAGAGTCTGGGAAGGTCACAAGTAGAGCACGTTTAAGTTTCATGATGATGCGTTCTTGGCAGACATGTCAGTAAGGTTGATTGTCCCAAGGCAACGGGGCATGTCCTCTTATATTTCTGTATGAATTTTTCACCAAGGGACATTGTTTGAATGTCGATAAGGGGTACTGCCGATTACTAGATGTGCATCACCTGTAGGGTTTTCAAATGAGCAAGTAAAACTTATGAGAAATGAGGTATGCACGTTTATTAGTAAATGTTGAATGAGTAGATTGGCAAAATGTGAAGTGCTGAAAAGGAGAGGCACTGGGGATTTTTTTCAAGGTAATTCTCAATTTTGCAAGAATGACCTATTTTCAATGTACTATGGTCATTATTTACAGTTTCCTTATAACAATTTTTTTTTTCTTTCAGTATGTCCCACATGTTAGGAACTGTGTTAGGCACAAGGATAATGTGATATGGTTTCTGGGAACAGTAGACACAAATACTTTCAAGATAATATAATTATGCTAATATGGAGGAACAGGTAGGGTTGGGGGCACTGGCAGTGGTGGTGGGAGAGGAGTCGACTGCTGAAGCTGGAGGCTAAGGAGAGGCTACTTGAGACGTTGCTGATGAAGCTGAGGTGTGAGATTGTGTTCCGGGTTAGTATGGGGGAAATCCTTGGATAGTTCATCCCTCTGAGTGGAATAGCATAAGCAAAGGCACCCAGAGCATGCTACATGTGGTGGACTACAGGTAACATATTGGGTTGTTGGACACGTCATGACGCATTTTTACATAGAAAAAAATACATCATGACTTTTCTGATAACCTAATAGTATTACTTGGTAAGACTGGCCTGGCAGGAGGTGGCCAGAGAGGGCCCCAGGAAGAGGCCAGGCCTTCTTACAGCATGTGGAACAGGACAGTGTCTTGGTTTAGAGCACCTACTCTGGAAGTAGACTTCTTAGCTTCAAGTCTCACTTATTTCTCAAGCTGTTTAGTAACTTGGAAAAGTTACTTAATTTCTCTTTGCCTCAGTTGCTTCATTTGTGTGATGGGGATAATGATAATCTCTATTTCAGAATTATCGTCAGTTGTGATCATATCAAGTTTCAACAATAAGCACTACAAATGTGTACTAATACTGTCATTACTTGGGAGGTCCTGGGGATCTCGCCTGTATCTGAGGATTGAAAGTGAAACCGTTGATCTGTTGTCATTTTAGCTCAGTCAGTCTGGCTGCCTTGTGGGGGTTGGGATTGATGGGTAAGGCTTAGTCGGAGGCAGGAAGACCTTCAGGAGATATCTCAACAGACTTGTATGAGATGGCATTGTACTATGACATTTGTGCCAGGGGTAGAGTAGACAGAGTTAAGAAATATTTACAAGATAAAAGTTATGAGAAGTGTTGGGAACCAGCAGTTAGAGTAATGGCTATGTCGCTGGACTCCCATGTAGTCGACCGCGGTTCGCATCCTGGACCCGGTGGCTTAAAACTCACGCCGGGCGCGTGTGCGTGCGTGCCCAAGATCCCGAGAGGAGAATGGAGGAGAAGGGATTGTGGCGTGACCATCCCCCCTGGGGGGTGATTTCTCGCTTTCTGTCTCTATGTCTCTCTCTGTCTGTCTGGCGAGCGCACACGCCCTATAGCGAAAAACTTCTCCAAAAAAATAAATAAATAAAAGTTATGAGAAGTGTTTGGAATTTGAAGGAGGACTCCCTGGTTCTTGGTGACAGGGATGGTGGTAGCTAGGTACTGTGAACTAAACGTGGAATACAGGAGGAGAAGAGGGTGTGCTGTAGGTTAATTTTGGACGTGATGAGTTTGTGGTACCTAGGAGACGTTCGTGTAGAGGGGCATGGTTGATGATTTACTGCGAGAGCTTAAAGCTTGGGAAGGAGGTCAGGGCTAGAACAAGAGATTGGGGAGTGGCAGTTTAAAGGACATGGTTAAGTGTGGCAAGTGGAGGAGCTTGCTGGAGGCCATGAGGAAGTGGGGAGGGGCTGGCCATGAAATTTGATTGCAGAAAGCAGTGGCCTAAAAAAAGTGGGAATTCGTTTTAAAAAAACACTGGAGACTTACCTGTGTGTAAATTCAGAGGAGCTCTTTGGTAAGACAAGCAGTGAACATTTTCTGCTCACTATCATTATGGGCACAAGTCATAAATGATCTTTTCCTATAATATTCTATATCGATCTGCTCAGGGTGTCCTAACAAAATATCATAGTCTGAATTGCTTAAACAACAGAAATTTGTTTCACACAGTTCTGTAGGATAGAAGTCTGAGATCAGGATGCTGCTATTTTGTTTTTGTTTTTGAGAGATTTTTGCTATAGGGTTTGTCATGTGGAGCAGCAAGGGGAGTTTTAGAAGGGGAGTGAGAGAGAGGGAGAGTTTAAGCATGACTTAATCAATGTTCGATTCGCCTTTATTGGCTGCTCAAGCAGTTACAGCCAATCTGTGCTCTAGCTCACGGAAGGAGGACAGGACTCAGGTTTGCCTTTCAGGTTGATTTAATCACACAGGGAAAAAGGGGGCTTACAAGTCACGATGGGACGGGCAGCACAGAGTGTCCTATGCTGGTGTGGCGATGGGGAGTGCAGTCCGCAAGGGCGAGAAGGGAGGCGGAGTGCCGAGTCCGCTGGGCGTCTAGGAGGCACAGGCGGGGAGCCGGAGATGAGCTCCATGAAGATCTTAGAGAACGGTGGTGGCAATGGTGGCGATGGCCACAAGATGACCAAGGGCGAACGAGGAGGGAAAGTCCACCCGGTGATCCTAGAGTATGGAGGTCGGGGCTAGTGGCCGTGGAGCGGAGGGCCGTCTGGGCCAGGAGGAGTCAGTGTGCAAACCGGCAAAGCCTCCAGCTGCAAGGGAGGTCTCAGATGCGGCGAGAGGGGATCTGGCCCAAGCAGAGGACAGAGCTGATGAGCTGGGCTCAGGCTCTTCTTTTTATGTCTAATTTTGACAGGCTCATGGTGACTTGACAAAACATCAAAATATTTTTGTAATATCCTACATGTAAGTCTATGGGATTTTGGTCAAAATAAAGTGGGATTTGTTCACATATTTTTGCCAGTCATGGGGGGGAGGGTGAAGCATAGACCATGCTTACGTCCCTCATGCTGTCGGTCAGCATACGGCTAGTCTGCTATCAACAATAAGCACTACGGTGTTGGCTGAATGTCGAATTTCCAGGAACATAACTAATGCCAGGCTGAATGTACTACAAAATGGAGCCAGGTATGCTCTCAGCAAGCAGCATTACCATCAAACATTTTCTTCACAGCAAGCTTCTAACTTAGCCATTAAACAATATATCAAGTGTAACAATTCTTCACAGCAAGTAAAACAACATATTAGGTATTACAGGGTGCATGTGCTCACTGGAGAGACAGAGAGAGAGAGAGTAACAGAGAGAAATCACCCCCCAGAGGAATGGCTATGCTGCAGTTCCTTCTCATTCATTCTCCTCTTGGGATTTTGCGCATGTACACTTACTCACCTGACGTGAGTTTCAAGCCACCAGGTCTGGGACTTGAACCACAGTCAGCCATGTGGGAGTCACTACCTTACCTACTACACTTGCTGGCTCCTTTGTTTTTGTTTTTATGCCATAGGGTGCATGAGATAGCCAGAGGAAAAAAGGCAGAGAAATAGACAAGGAAAGTGAGAAAGCACCCCCTATGGGGAATGACCATGACACAACCCCTTCTCCTCCATTTCTCCCTCTTATTGAGATTTTGGACACACACACACACACACACACACACACACACACGTGCCCTGTGTTTGTCAAGCCACTGGGTCTTGGACCTGAACCGCTCAGCCAGCCATGTTGGATACAGTCTTAACCACCGACTAGCACTATGCCACTGGCTGGCCCATGGTTGGGTTACAGTGTGGGTTCTCTTCCTGGCTCTTTTTATGTCCTGAGATGACATAGAGAATGCTAATGTCTTTTCTTATAAAGGCCCTAATCTCATAATGAAGACCTCATTGTCATGACTCTTATAGCGCTAGTTATCTCCCAAATGCCCTATCTTCAAATACCATCTCATGGTGGGTTAGAGCTTCAACTTATGAGTATGTGGGGAGGCATGATGTAATCTAGCAGGTGAGGAGAGAACCTCCACTTTTAATGGTAATTCTGTGAAGTAACAATTTGTTCTTTGCCATTGACAACCCCCCCCCCCTTTTTTTTTTTACCAAATATACCCCAGTATTTTGGGGCCAACCATTAAAGTCAGAATTTTGTCTTCCATCCTGTAAATTTCTATCTTTTTTTTTTTCCTCTTTGACATTAACCGAAGTTCACTTCCCATTCATGGACGTTCTTAGCTATTGTTTTATATTACTTCATATTATTTTGCTGTATCTTATTGTTGTTTTGTCTAGGACTGAGATTTTCATTTTCATGATTGCCTAACCTGGCAAACATTAGTCAGTGGATTAGCATGTTGATATTGGGTAAAGATATTACACACATCTCAATAATATGTTACTAATGTTTGTTTCTCTCATGTTCTCATATAGTTGACTCAGATTGTGAAGAGGAATTAATGGTTTAATTAAAATATAAGAAAGGACTATTTAATGTTTTCTATAACATGCCTTTTTTTTCTAAATAAGTTCCTCATTTTTTTTTCCCCCTTTCTTTCCTCTCCTTTGTGTTTTGGAGTTTCAAAACAGGACTAAGCAGAGGAAATGGGACAGTGACGTTTTGTTTCTTGTTTTGAAGTTGTCGAATTTAGCAGACTATGGGTTCATAGGGTGTGAATTGCAGGATGTAGTTCTGGGGTCCTCCCTACCAGCAGACCCCACATCAAGGTTATTCTAGGAAGTCTTGTCCAAAGCTGATTTTAAAATGCAGGAATGAACTTTGTTAAAAGGCTAAACAGGAAACAGATATAAATAACTATTCAATCTTAATTCAGTCCTAGCTACTTTCTCACACATAGTTTATAATGTAGTTTAAAAAGCTATTTCCTTTTAAAAAATGCTTTAATTCTTTAATTTCTGGGTCACTTTTAATACAATACTCTTTTCATCTCAGTGTATAAACAGTGGTAATTTTCCTTTTATCAGGGAGAAAAATTACATTTGACAACATCCAAGATACAAAAGAAATTTCTGAAAAAATGAAAAATTATTTTCATTCAAATTATGTATCTGAATTGCACATTTTGCAGTGTATACTTAGTCTTTGCTGATAGAGTGCTATAAATACAACTACTTGAGCATTTCTCAGCCTTTTCATCATGTCCTCTAAACCCTATGCCTTTTGCCTTTCAGATATTTTTTTCTTAATCACGTTCCTCATCCTGTGACTTTTTTTCTCTTTTCTTTTTTTTCTTTTCTTTTCTTTTCTTTTCTTTTCTTTTCTTTTCTTTTCTTTCTTTCTTTCTTTCTTTCTTTCTTTCTTTCTTTCTTTTTTTTTAAGAGAGATTTTTGCTATATCATGCGTGTGTTCGCTGGAGAGACAGAAAATGAGAAATCACTCCCTGGGGGAGATGGCCACACTGCAATCCCTTCTCCTCCATTCTCCTCTTGGAATTTTGGACCCACATGCACACATGCCCTGTGTGAATTTTTTTTCTTTTTCTTTTTGGAGAGATTTTTTTTTTTTTTTTTTTTTTTTTTTTTTTTTTTTTTGCTATAGGGAGCATGTACTCACCAGAAAGAAATAGAGAGACAGAGAGACAGAAAGTGAGAGATCACCCCCGGGTGGGATGGCCACGCCACAGTCCCTTCTCCTTCATTCTCCTCTCGGGATCTTGGGCACGCACGCACACACGCCCGACGTGAGTTTAAGCCACCGGGTCCGGGACTTGAACAGCAGTCGACTACGTGGGAGTCCAGCGGCATAGCAATTAGGGGTGATGAGTTCTTAAGTTTGATGATAAAATGTGAATAAAAGAAATGTTTACTTGCACTTGGCGATGGGAGCAGAGATAGAGAGGCAGATTCAGGTACATTTAGGAGGTAAAAGTGATCAGCCTCGTTGGTTTATTACATGTTGAGTTAGAGAGGTGAAGGAGTGATAGGGTGGTTCCCCTCATCTTGGTGTGGTGGTTGCGATGGTGGTGAGGGTGCTATGAACTGAGAAATAGAGCTGCCGAGGAGGCATAAGCTTAGAGGACGTTCGGTTTGGACGAGTTGAGTTTGAGGCACCTGTGGGGTGTCTGTGTGATTCATGCAACAGAGAAATTGCTATGAAAGTTTGAAGCTGGGGGGAGTCATCAGAACTTCGAGCAAGATACTTGGGAGTGTCACACTAAAGGCTGCGGTTAGATGGAGGAAGTGAGGAAGGCTATTTGGAGGGATTTGTGTAGATGAGAGCAGCTTCAGATTAGTGAAAAGAACTCAGAGACATGGGAAGTAAGGGGCTTGTAGACTGTATTAGGGAAGTTTACCTTGTGGGAATATTTTAGTTTGACAGAGGGATCAAGTGAAGGCAGTTTTGTTAGTTTTAGAACAATGCGTGACAATATTTATAAGACCTTGTAAACCTGTTAAAGATGAATGAGTGTAAAATAAGACTTGGCTCAGGAAATGGTCCATCAGAGAGTCTCTCAACTTTCTAGGGCACGCCTAATGTTTTTTGGGTCATTGTTGTGATGTAAAGGATTAAAACTCAGAAATCTATCAATTACACTTCCCCTGGGTGGCCATAGAAATGAAGCTCTGACCAACAGGTGCGGTGCTGATAATCTGTTTGACCTATTTTAAACACCACATTAATCGGATATAATATCAGAAAGGGCCTCATTATAGAATTATAATAGACTTTAAAAAACCAGACCCAATCTCTGACTTCCCAGAGCAGGAGTGCTCAGGACTCAGGAGGCTTTTGGGACTTGTCTGATGTTGTGATGGAGCTAGCTAAGAAGTGGTACAAGTGCCTGAGTCCAGGTCACCAGGCTTCTGTTCTACTCTTCTATTAACACATCATATTGCCCATTGGAGAAGATTGACAAAATTTAGCATTTTGTTAATTATTCTGAAGGAAGAAGTGTAACATTTTTTTAAACTTTGGTTTGATTTTTGCCTGATTCAGTAAGGCAGATGAGATGCCTGTTTCTTTGACATATACTATTCCAGGGACAACTTTTGCATAATTGCTACTAGAATTCAGTGAGTGCTTGTTACACATCCTGAATTACTGGTTTCTTTTAAATATAACACAACATTCTTCAAGTTTGCTTTAAAGCTTGAGAGAGACTGAATAAAGAGATGGGCTGCTATCTTAAAATTAAGTTTATGGAAAGATATAAGGAGAGAAGATTGAAGTTAATGAAAAGCAGTCCCAAACGTAGTAATACCTGGGTAGAAGAGTATTTCTCTACTCTTGAACTAAATCTGATTGCATAAAGAAAATTTACTTGAGATCATTATTAGAGTATTTTAAAATTAATTTTAGAAATAGAACACTGAAAATTGATATTGAGATTAAGAATATTGATTAAAATTACACCTTCAATTTCAAAACTTGAGCATTTGAAAATGCTGAAAAAACCAACAGTGCTATCATTTTCAGTTAATATTGATGATTAACCTTCAGATGACGTTGTCATGTCTGCCTTTTTCTTTGTTTAAATAATGTGCAGAATTAGGGGAATCATTAATGGGGGAAATGGGGAAGGACAGTGTTAGAAGGAGAGAGATGGTGTCCACACTGAACTTAGTTTCCAGAGCCTGGTTTAATGGCCTTCTGATCAAATTGCATTTCTGATTCAAAGCCCTTTTCTTTATAGCAGGAAATGATGGTATTGCTGCCAGTGTAGATTATTTCTTAGCTTGACCTTTATTGTGTTTGATTTTGTGATCTAACTTTTTTTTCTTTTTAAACGTCTGGATATAGACATGAGAGAATTCCTTTCCATGTTTTAGGGAATGTTATTGAACACGTTATTTTGTCGAGTACTTATTTTCCATGCTTCCGTACAGATAAAGACCCTTTCTTTCTGCGTGATTTTGAGACTGTTGAGTTTGGGTGTGCCCTTCTCTAATGATATTTAACATGACAAACTTGATAAAAAAAAATTCCTGAAGTGAGTTATGACACAGGTCCGGAGGCACATTGTCATTTATTTTTATGCAGATTCATCATGTTTTCTAATATAAAGAGTATAGGTAGGTGGGTAAGTTTCTCTTTCTAAAACTCTTTCATAAATTATTAGATATGGGTAAAATCTAGAATTTTCCCTCATCTGGATTATATTTTTGGGGATTCTTCAAAAATGATAAAATTGTATTGCTAAGTGAACTCTCATACTGTTTAATCTAGTTCTGCCATTTTGTGGAATCTGAGGCCCAGAGAGGGAAGATGACTTGTCCAAGATCGCTGGGAGATTTGGGCCCAACTGTGAGGATACCTGCTTTGGCCATTGCTGAAATTCCGGTCTACACTGTCAGTGTTTATTGTGGGGCCTTTAAGAAATTAGGCCCCCAAGACTATGTTTTTGTCTTGTTTTGTTTTTGCTATAGGGCGTGTGTGCTTGCCAGAGAGACACAGAGAGAAATCACCCCTCTCAGGAGAGGGATCCCAAGATTATGAAAGACAAACATATATCTCTGCTCAGTATGTACCAAATGTCTACACTCTATGGCAGAAATGGAAAGATTCAAAGATATAATAGCAGGGAGAGCAAGTGTAGATACCAGAGAATGTAGTGGGGGTGAGAGGGAGGACCTGAGGGAAAGACTGAACAGACACAAGAATGTAAAGTTATCTATTAAAAATGATATATATGTTAGTATCTTTGACTTGATTGACATGCATGCATGTTTTTAAAAACCATATTGTATGCTGTAAAGATGTACAACAGTTAAATGTAAATTTAAAAAAAAATTAAAGAGATTTTAGGTCCCCCAAATCTCTTGTTAAGGGACCAGCAGATGGCATAATGCTTACGTTACTGGACTCCCACATAGTCGACCATGGGTCAAGTCCAGGACCCAGTGGCTTAAAACTCAGGCGAGGCATGTATGCATACATGCCCCAAATCCCAAGTGGATAATGGAGGAAAAGGGATTGTGGCGTGACCATCTCCCCTGGGGAGTGATTTTTTTGCTTTCTATCTGTCTCTCTGGCAAGTGCACAGACACTATACCAAAAATCTCTCTCTGGAAAAAAAAAATCAAACAAACTTCTTACTAATAGATCTTGGGCAAGTGGGTAGCAGTCACTCCAGAAATTGCTTGATATTAAATCTGGACAACAAATTTTAAGAAATTATAAGCCAAAGAAAATGCATTAGAGGCCATTTGGTTACATGTTTTTGATGTCAAGAGATTGTCACACAAAATTTCAGCTTTCTGGCTTTTTTTTTTTTTTTTAAATCTGTTAATTGGAGAACCTATTTCTGAGTGGGTGCTGTCTCCTTTGGATTACACTGGTGCCTTCAGGGTCAATACATGGCCATCATCAATCTCCGTTTTCTTTGTTCTTCAGTGTCCTGTCTGGTAAGCATTTAAATTTTTAGTATTTTTAGTATTATAAGAAAATTTAACGGGCCACCTGGTACTGTGGTGGTTGTGGGGGCTTGATCCCACTTGACTGACTACATGGTTCAAGTCTTGGATCCAGTGGCTTGAAAAACACACTGGGCACTTGTGTGCATGTACCTAGAATCCTGAGAGGAGAATGGAGGAGAGGGATTGTGATTCTGTTCCCAGTGGAGATGCTTTCTCACTTTCCTTCTCTCTGCCTTTCCCTGGTGATTGCACTTGCCCTATAATAAATTGAAAAAAAAAAAAAGAAAAAGAAAACACTTTATTATTAGTCACCACATACATTTATTTTATGTATGTTACAACCAATTAAAAACTTTTAACTATCCCTCATTTTTATGGATTTCAGGATTTTAAAGATTTATTTACAGCACAGCCTATTAATGAGGAGAATAAAAAGGGTGGATAATTTCTGTTTGTCAGTGTGAACAGATACAAATAGCAGACTTCTGAATTTTCCTAGATTGCATATATTTACAATAGGCTATCATCTAGGTCTAACACATATTTTTAGGAATTCTTTGATATATGTTTTCTCAAAATATACTGCCAGAACAATTTCATGACATTAGCAGTTTTACAGAAACCATTTGCCATATTGTCTTTAATGACCTGTGACCTGTTTTTTTAATCTTTTGGAATCCATTCTTCAGCAGGTAGTAATAGTCTGTAGTTAATACTTGGAGATATCATTGTCACATAATTAAATGATTAAAAATGATCTTTGTGGGACCAGCAGATAGCATAATAGTTATGTTGCTGGACTCTGATGTAGTCAACTGCGGTTTGAGTCCTGGACTCAGCAGCTTGAAACTTATGCTGGGCACATGTGCATGTGTGCCCAAGATCCTGAGAGGAGAATGGAGGAGAAGGGATTGTGGTGTGGCCATCCCCCCGGGGAATGATTTCTCACTTTCTGTCTTTCTGTCTCTCTCCAGCGAGTGCACATACCCCATAGTAAAAATCTCTACCGTGTTTCCAAGAGAATGTTGTTTACACTCTGAGGGGCAATCACATTTCTCACTTGGTATGGTTGTATACATCCGGAGATTGGATCCAGAGCTTGATTACATAATCAACATAATGTAAAGGTAGGGTACAGAGAGTTTTTTTCTTTGTGAGTGTCACAGTCTTAATTTCACTTGGAAAGGTCTGAGGGAGTATGTTAGAAACTCCTGGTTGCAGCCCCAAACTGCAAACTAAGAAAAGAGGGGTTATACTGACTCACTTACCCCTTTATCCAGCTCTTCCTTCCCGTGTTGGCTCCCACATCAGGTAGGGCCTCCCTTCCTGGTGGCAAGAAGGCTGCCAGAAGCTCTGCATTTGCCTTCTGGCTTCTCCACAGCCCCTTCCAAGGAAACCTTTGTTCCCAATACTTCCAACAATAGCCCTGTTCTAGAGTCTCATTTCCTCTGATTGTCCTGGCTTGGGTTATGTGTCCATCTATAAACCAGACCCTGTGGCCAGGAGGATGTGTGAGGCTACGGCCTACCAGGTCTGCATCAGTGCCCATCTGTGTAGCTGCAGGTGGGCTCACCCCCACCCTAATCAAATGTATTACGTTTGGGTAGGTGGTTCTCCATGATCAGTCAACATGGTATTGATAAAACACATAGAAGGGAGGACTTTCCTAGTGCAGGACTGTAAAAGTGTTTTCCTATATATTTTTTGAATTATTATTATTATCACTGTTGTTATCATTGCTATTATTATTTTGCCATTTAGTCCTTTACTCCATCTGAGTTTAATGTGTGATTTAGAACTTAATTTATATGGTATAGCCCCACTTGGATTATGTGCTCCTTATGATCAACTCTTTTATATCCTCCTCCATTCCATTATTCTAATACATAGTAGGGATTCAGTATATACTTAGAGGCTTTCAGAATTGACAAATACTATTATTTCTCTAGCAAACACTACTTGTAGACTAACAGCCTCACTTTATAGATGTGGAAGTTGAATCTTCAAAAAGGCTAGGACTCATCAATGCATATGTTGGAACTCAAATCCAGTTCTAGTTTTTGTGGCAACAAGACCAAAGCTGGATCATAGGTTGGTTGATTAAAGAATTTAAATTACAACTTTTTTTTCTTTTTTTGGAGAGGTTTTTGCTATAGGGTGTGTGCACTCGCCAGACAGACAGAGACAGAGAGATAGAAAGCGAGAAATCACCCCCCAGGGGGGATGGCCACGCCGCAATCTCTTCTCCTCCATTCTCCTCTCGGGATCTTGGGCACACACTCATATGCACCTGGTGTGAATTTAAGTCACCAGGTCTGGGACTCAAACCATGGTCGACTACATGGGAGTCCAGCAACATAGCCATTACGCTAACTGCTGGTCCCAAATTATGACTTTTTTAAATAAGAGAAGCAATTGCTCACAAACAAATAACAATTTAAAAAACTCTAATTGTTTTCTAAGTTTGGATTTCTAAAAAAAAAAAAAATTTATTATGGAATGAATCTCAGTAAATCAGTTGGTCAGAAGTGTAGGTAGGAAGGATAAGACTCAAATGACAAAGTTGAGTTAACTGTAGTTATCCAGGCGAGGTCTCAGAAAGTTCTGTGCAAGTGGAAAACAGCAAGGGAATCTGAGAAACCCTCACGGGACAAGAGGGCTAGGAATTGGTGGCTATCTGTGTTACAAGGAGGATTATAAGGTCATATGCTCTGGCTTCTGCATAGATGATTGATTGTGACTGTCCTGACGTGGGAGCAGGGTCATGAGGAGGAAGGTAGGCACCTTCGCTCCTCCTCTCCTTCTCCTCATGAGTCTGCTCCCATGTCAGGGCAGCCCTTCTCTGAACTGTAGAATTTCGAGCACTGTGAAGGGGGGCACGAGCGACATGGAACACCTTTGCAGTGACTTCAGTCATGTGAGTGAGCTCAGCACACCATACAGATTAATATGTCTCTGTCACACTGAGAAAGGAGCAGGTGACACAGTTGGCAGAACAGGTGGAGGGAAGGAAACCCAGCTACCATGACAAGTTCTTCTGATGTGGGTCCTGCACCTGAATATGGATTGTCCTGGGTTCAGAGCACTCAGGTGTTCATTCTAGAGGACAGGGCAGAGAGCAAAGAGCACTCAGCATGGCCGAGTCCATGCTAGCATGACAGGAGGCTGCAGCTGAACCTCTCTAGCATTTCCCCCGCCCATCCCTAGGCAAAGTAGTTGGGAAATAGAATTTATTGGTGGTAACTTCTCTCACCCCATTGGACCAAAGATTCAGATGGGATTTGTCTGATATTCTTACCAGTCTATACAACTGTAACCTGACTAAGGCTTCCAAACACCATGCAGGCCCTGTCCTGCCTGGAGCCTGGTATGTACTGGAAGCTGTCCAAGGGCTGAGGCCTGGGCTGGACTCAGGTATTATGCCTGGGCACTGACCAGCTATAGGTAGGTATATATGGACAGAACACAGAGATTAATTCTGAGGGAAGTTTAAGGTGCCAGGACCAGTCTCAGTCTTGGGTTAAGTTCAAGTACTTTCAAGAAAGTAGAGTGGCTTAGATTCTCTGCCACTTTTCCAAGGGAAAAAAATAAAATAAATTGAAAATTGCTTGAAATATTCAATTCTGATTTCATGTTTTATATTCCCTAAGGACTATATTGTTTAACCAGAAAAGAAGAAACCCATGATTTATTTTTAACTCCTTCTGGTATTTTATGCCTAATTCAGTCTGTAACCAAGTTCTGCCATGTCTACATACCTCTTAAATATTCCTCAGATCAACTCTTCTTTATTATGCCTAAGTTCAAATCCTGCCTTATCCTTATAACCAGTTTGTATTTTTCTTTGAAGAGTGATCATTGTAGCACTGACAGCATGAGAGATATCAGATTATCTTTGAGGAACATATATTTGCCACTGCGCCTAACTGGTTTTAGGAAATGTGGAAGATCCAAGTAACAGCAAGTAAAATAGTTCCAGACATTCAGTTTCAGTTTTCAGAATACATGTGCTATAAAAAGTTTACAGAAAGGAATATGATAAAGACTACAAATTAATTAAAGGCTACAACTAGTTCTATGTACAGTGTCCAAGGACCAAAGATAGGGGAGAGGGGGCCAACTGGTGGCGTGGTGGTAAAGGCACTATATTTTCACATGTCACCGCCGTTCGTATTCTGGACCTGTCAGCTTAAAAATCATGCTGGGGGTGTGTCTGTGCATGCCTAAAATCCTGAGAGGAGAATGGAAAAGAAGGAATTATGGCATGACCATGCCCCCTGGGAATGATTTTTTACTTTCATGCTCTCTGTCTCTCTCCAGCAAGTGCATGCACCCTATGGCAAAAACCTAAAAATAAGTAAATTAATTTAAAAAAGAGATAGTAGAGAAACAAAAGATGATCCTTTTGTTAAGTCACAGGCAGCAAAGGTCATCTGTGTGTATTTATGCATGCACACGTGTGTGTGTGTGTGTGTGTGTGTGTGTGTGTGTGTATGTGTTGGGGAGGATGAATGTGAGGCAGGAGGAGAAGAGGGATTCATATGTACGTCAGGAGGCCTTCCTGGGCCATTTTGCTGACCTGGTCAGGCGAAGAGACTTGTGTGAGGGCATTTTCTCAGTTTGTATATGCTGTTTGGCTGGGTCTTTTACCTGATTTTTATCTTTGTTCGCATCTGTGGCTCTCCTGATGGCTATTCCTTTTAATTTTGTCAAGAGCTTTGTGACTTAGATATTAGAATTAGTCATAAAAAGGGGCTGGCAGGTGGCGTGGTGGTTAAGGGCGCTGGACTCCCACATGGGCAACCACAGTTCAAGTCCCGGACCTGGTGGCTTGCTTTCTCACTTTCTCTCTCTCTCTCTTTTGCCAAATTAAAATAAATAAGCAAATAAAATAAATAAAGTTAAATAATTATTTTTTTAAAAAAAGAGAATTAGTCATAAAAGAACTATAGACCCAAAGTATAGCTTTAGTTGGTTCCCACACTCATTCGGTGGTGACAGAGCCTCCCAAAAGTTAGCCATTCTTTCTAGAACACCCAAAAAACTTGAACAAATATTTAATATGGGTCCAGCAGATGGGGTAGTCATTACATCACTGGACTTACTCATGGCCAACTGTGGTTAGAGTCCCGGACCCGGTGGCTTGAAAGTCACATCGGGTGTGTATGCCCAAGATCCCGGAAGGAGAATAGAGGAGAAGGGATTGTGGCATAGCCATCCCCACTGTGGAAGGTGAGGGATTTTTCACTTCCCTCTCACTGTCTCTGTCTCTTTTGTGACTGCATGCATCCTAAGGCAAAATCCTCTAAATTTTTTTTAATACGATTTTTCTCAATTTTAAGATATTTGCACTTTTTAAAAATCTTAGATGCTTGCTATACAGCTTGTCTGTACACACTTCTATTATATAAGGAATTTCATTTAACATAAATTTATATAATTAGTTATTTTAAGATGATCTACACCAATGAATTTGAGTTCTAACAAAAAGTTAAATTATGTTTGGTGTATCTTACTTAAGGCAGCCAAGTATAGAATAATACTACTATCTTTTAATAACCTGAGAGATTATTATTTGAGAAGCACATTAAAAATCATGTGATCTTTAAAAAAAAAAAGTGAACCCTGTGAGGTCTGTATACTTATTTCCATTCTTTTTTTTATGAACCATAGAGTGCTTGTACTTGTCAGAGAGGGACAGAGACACAGAGGGAGAAGCACCCTCCATGGGATGTGGTAACACCATTTTCTCCATTTCTCCCTCCTCTTGGAATTTGGAGAACGCATGCACACACGCCTGGTCAGGCATGTTTTTCAAGCAGCCAGGGCCAGGATTCAAACCATGTGGCTGGCCATCTGGGATCTGGCTCCCCTAACCACTAGGCCATGGGACTGGTCCTGGTTATCTCCATTCCTTTGTTAATATGACTGTATCTTATCAGATTTCTGACAGGACTGGAATAAATGTGTAAATCACTTAATATTATCAATATGTCTCACCAGCACTTTGAAGGGGATTCAGGTATTCACAGGCCAGTCTTTTCCCTCAGTCCAGGATCATTTTCTGAGCACCTGCTGTGTGCCTAGCCTTGTGTTAGACATTAGGACTTCATGGTGAACCAGAAACTTCTAGTCTTCTTGGGAGGGAGAGGGAAGGAGCGAACACTCACAGCACAATGTGTTAGGTGTTGTAAAAGGATATAGTAGGTTCTTGCAGCAGCATGGATACCTAATCTATCCCTGAGAGGAGCTTTTTGATGCTATTTAATTTTGCAGGTATCCCTACTCTACAGACAAATATGCTCAGACAAGAGCTTATGGAAAAAATTTACTTTTAATTTGGAGTCAATAAAAAGTGAAGATTTAAGAGGCTAGCAGGTGTAGGGACCAGCAGTTAGCGTAATGGCTATGTCACTGGACTCCCATGTAGTCGACCGCGGTTCGTGTCCCGGACCCGGTGGCTTAAAAGTCACACCGGGCGCGTGTGCATGTGTGCACAAGATCCCAAGAGGAGAATAGAGGAGAAGGGATTGCGGCATGGCCGTCCCCCCGGGGGGTGATTTCTCGCTTTCTGTCTCTCTGTCTCTCTCTCTGTCTGGTGAGCGCACGCACCCAAAAAAAAAAAAAAAAAAAAAAAAACCAAAAAACAAAAAACAAACAAGCCAAAAAAAAAAAACAAGAGGCTAGCAGGTGGCATGGTGGTTAAGGTGCTGGACTCCCACTTGGGCAACCATGGTTCAAGTTCCAGACCTGGTAACTTATTTTTTCACTTTCTCTCTCTATGGTGAGTGCGTGTGCCCTGTAGCAAAATTTAAAATATGAATAAATAAAATAAATAGATCTAAAAATAAATGAGGATTTAATGGCGGTTTGGGGAATCACTGAGATGCTTAAATTTTACAGTGCAATCACGGTGCTGTGTCAGTTGGAATTAGCTTCTTCCCTGCAGTAAACAGCAGCTTAAACAAGTTAGGAAATTGTTTCTGTGTCAGGGAACCAACCTTAGAGATACATCGGCTAGGTCTCCTTTCCTTCTAGATCTTGACCGCCTGTCTTGTTGCGTCACCATCTGCAATGCATGGCTTAACCTTCCCTCTCCAAGATGGAGGTCAGGACATTATGCCCGTGTTGCAGACCATGAAAAAATAAAAAGAACAACAAAGAATGATGTGTTTCTTTTCTTTAAAAAATAAGTTTCCACCCTGTTTTTGTTTACTTCCCATATTTCAGTATATATACAAAATGGTCATGTTTAGTTGTAAGTATGTCTTGGAAAAAACAGCATTTTTTCCACAAGACTGTGTACACAATTCTCTTACTAGGAAGGAGCGTAGACTATGTACTGGACAATCCCTGGCAGTGTGTGCCGCTGGAAAGCATATTCCCTGAAGCAAATCCTAGAATCAAGGAAACCCAGGACTTAAATGAGCATTTTTTTTTCAGGTTATTCTTTTCTCACTTAAGTCATGAATATATTATTGCTTTAGTTATACAGACATGTGGGTAGAAAAGAGATTTTGTTCCAACTGATAGCAGTGTTTTACTGCAGAAGGAGTATTCAAAAGATACTTCACATGCTTTCAAAAAAAAAAAAAATCCATTGTCTTGGATAAAAAGGTTAGTTGCTTCTAGTTATAAAAGAAATGCTCAGGAAAAAAAATGACATTAATAGAAGCCTTTTCCTTTGCCACTGTCCCAAGATAATTCAGTTTCTTATCTGGTAATTATTGTGTACCTAGTCTTAGAGCCTTCTCAGATGGGACAAATTTATCTAAATGTCGTTTTCCTCACTGAGACAGCTATGGGATGAAGAAAAACACTTCTGATCTTGTAGTCAGAAGGCTGGATTGAGTCCTGATTCTGCTATTCACTAACCACATCATCTTACAGAAATCATTGATGGCTTCTTCTCTATTTGTAAAGGTGGCATCAAGCTATTGGCATTTTGCCTCTGAGTTATAGCTATAGATTAGGTTAGATAACTGTAACACTGAAATTTTTAAATTAGTTCATATCATCTCAGTCATTTGTGAATCATAAATAAACATTAGGCACCAAATTTTTGCGTTACAGTTTGTCTGTCTTTATAGGTTTAAGAATATCCTTTTCGCTGATGAAATACATAGACTTCATTCTTTATTATTATTATTTTTTTTTGGAGAGGTTTTAGTTATAGGGCGCGTGCGCTCGCCAGACAGACAGAGAGAGACATAGAGACAGAAAGTGAGAAATCACCCCCCAGGGGGGATGGTCACGCCGCAATCCCTTCTCCTCCATTCTCCTCCCGGGATCTTGGGCACGCATGCACATGCACCCGGCGTGAGTTTTAAGCCACCGGGTCCGGGACGCGCACCTCGGTCGACTACGTGGGAGTCCAGCGACAAAGCCATTACGCTAACTGCTGGTTCCCACAGACTTCATTCTTCTTTACTGTTGTAACCTATCTGTTTCCTTTGAGGTGATTTGGAAAATGCTTTGCATTTAACCTTTGAGCAAGCTTTTTGTTTCCTTTTTGAAATATGATTGTTCCCTCAAGTCTTAATATCAAGGTCAACTTCTTGAGTCAGAACTGCTCAAGAACATGAATTTAAGATAGGTTTTGAGATACCACTCTAGTGCCAGTGTGTCTAAAGAAAATATTCTTTGGTGGGTGATATAGGAAAGTGGGGCATCCTTTTGAGACTTAAGAACCTGGCCTTAGATTTTTACATTACAGGCTGGTTTTAGAAGTCAGGAAAGGCGCTCACTGTCCACTTCCTCAGGGTTCTAACAGTCCCTGGGTTCTTTTTTTTTTTTTTTTTTTTTCTTTTTTTGGAGAGGTTTTTGCTTTAGGGCGCGTGCGCTCGCCAGACAGACAGAGAGAGAAAGAGAGAGACAGAGAGACAGAAAGCAGGAAATCACCCCCCAGGGGGGATGGCCATGCCGCAATCCCTTCTCCTCCATTCTCCTCTCGGGATCTTGGGCACACACGCACACGTGCCCGGCGTGAGTTTAAGCCACCGGGTCCGGGACTTGAACAGCAGTCGACTATGTGGGAGTCCAGCGGCATAGCAATTACGCTAACTTCTGGTCCCTGTCCCTGGATTCTTTGTTATCATTGATGTTCTTGTGAGTTTTAGAGCCAGGTTAGGGATAAGGAGTATTAAGAGCTTCGGAATTTGGAGCCGACATGGTGGAGTCATATGCAGAGCTTCTAGGCACAAAGGGTCTTCTATCCCTGACTTGCGACTTACTTGTGGCCATGTAAAACTGAGTGAGCTGGTTGCTCCCTCTTCTTCTATTTCCATTTTGTTTTTCAACGTCGTTCACCTCGGGGTGGGGTGGCCATAATGACAGGAAGGATGTTGGGAGTTAGTGATGTGGAAAGAATGGTCAGATGCTTTCCTTTCTTCCTTTGAACACCCTTACCCTCCCCTGAGAATATACATATTTAAAATTTATTATGATTTTAAATGTCCGCAGGTACACTTAGGGCTTAACTTTTACATTTACAGTTCAAACATGATTGGAATTTATGTTAGAGTAAGCCATGAAATGGGGATGCAACCTGGCTTGTTTTTATCTTACAGTTAGTTGCCCGGGCCCATTTGCTGAGTAATCTGTTTTCCGCTTTCTGAGATGCTACATTAACCACAGTGGCAGCTTTCAGTTAAAAATTATTTTTGAAGACTTGGCAAGTTCTGGGATCCTCCCCATTTCTTCTAATCAAAATGGTAATCAGATTGTAGCAGTGGTTTATTTATTTATTTATTTTTTTGAGAGGTTTTAGCTATAGGGCTTGTGCTCTTGCCAGAAAGAAAGAGACAGACAGAAAGTGAGAAGTCAACCCCCCCCCCCCCCCACCTCCCAGGGAGGATGGCCATGCCACAATCCCTTCTCCTCCATTTTCCTCTTGGGATCTTGGGCATACCTGCACATGTGCCCAGCATGAGTTTAAGCCACCGGGTCCAAGACTTGAACCGTGGTCGACTACTTGGGAGGCCAGCAACATAGCCATTATGCCAACTGCTGATCCCAGTAGTTTTAAAAATATATGTTACCTTTGGTGTGCTAGGTTCAAATTGTGGGACTCTTGATAAATTATTATTTTTAACATTTTTTGGAGCGGTTTTTGCCATAGGGCGTGTGCACTCTCCAGAGAAACAGAGAGAGACAAAGAGACAGAAAGCAAGAAATCACCCCCTAGGGGGGATGGTCATGCCGCAATCCCTTCTCCTCCATTCTCCTCTCAGGATCTTGAGCATGCACGCACGTGGGCCTGGCGTGAGTTTAAGCCACTGGAAGACTCGAACCATGGTTGACTACATGGAAGTCCAGTGACATAACCATGGCAACTGCTGATCCCAACATTTTTTTTTTTTTTGAGAGAGTTTTCCTATAGGGACATGTGCTTACCGGGAACACAGAGAGAAAGAGAGAAAGTAAAAGTAATTAATAACCCTCCGGGGGGGATGGCCACACAATAGTCTCTTCTCCATTCTCCTCTTGGGATTTTGGTCTCTCTCTCTCTCTCTCACACACACACACACACACACAAACACACACACACCTCGTATGAGTTTCAAGCCTCCTGGTCTGGGACTTGAACTGTAGTTGGCCATGTGGGAGTCCAGTACATTAACCACTGTGCTACCTGTTGGCCCCTATTTTTAACATATCAAAGTGTTGTATATACAGATAACCCTCATGAATAATGCTCTGTCCTACTATGACAGATTAACAAACTGCTAATTTACATAAAATACTTTTGCTTCACAATTTATATACATACTTGGATGTGCTGTCAATATAGTATTTTACTTATCATAACTGTATAATGTTCTAATATTGCAGGGCACTTCTCTACCAATAGAGAAGTAAAAAGGGCATATCATCAGTTCCATCGTAAGCAAGTGACATGGAAGTTGTATTCATCGCTTCCACTCACGTTCCAGAGGTGGTATGTGGCCACATCTGGCGATGAGGGAAGGGGAACTGGATTCTCCAGTTGAGTGGCTATGTGTCCATTTAAATTCTATTATTGAGTCATAGGAAAACATGAAAAAATACATCATGACTTTTCTGACAACTCAGTAGTAGGGACGATACCGGGGTTCGACATGCTCTGGTGGTGTACTTTTTCAGTTCAAGGAATTCCTAAAAACCTTCTGTATGGTGGATTCAAATCTAACATGCCTGCTGGTACTCTAAAAGGTGCTAATTGCTAATGGTAATGATATCAGAGCTTTTCTAGGAGAGGGATATTTTCTGGGCATATCAGAGTAGTTTGCCTTAAGCCTTCGGAGCAAACTGGTTAGCCATGGCCCTAATTCTTTTAAACTCTAATCCTACAACTGAGACCCTTCGAATGCTGTTGTTTGGTGTTTAGGAAAGGACTTTCAGTGGAGACCTTCCACAGTTTCACTCCCTGTATATATGTATGTTTATGTGTGTACTGAAATTTCCCATGTTTGCTTCTCACAGATTCCTCTCTTGGAAAAGTTAACTTATATCAACCATCACAGCTTTTTGTCGATTCACCATCTTTAATTTTAGTTCTGATGAACTATGTGTTTCTTTACACACATCTCTTGCCCCCTGCTATATTTTATCACTGTGTTTTTTTTTTTTTTTTTTGTCCTTTATTCATTTGAAAATCTCATCTCACTTGTACACTTTCTTTTGGTATAATTCCATCTGTTTTATTTCCATATGTGAACGAGCACGGTAAAACTAGGTATTATTTCATCTCAGATTGAGAGGTTTAGGAGTAATATGAAAAATAAGAAGAAGCCCGGCTATGATGGCACAGTGGAAGCCCAATGTAACAGTGCCGGAAGTCATCTGGAAGATCAGGTTTAGGTTCTGAGTTAACCTGTATATGCCGGGTGTGTGTGTGTGTGTGTGTGTGTGTGTGTGTGTGTGTGTACCTGCCCATAATCCTTACTGGCTGAAAGGCTGGGGAAGGGATTGTGGGGTGAGACTTTTGAGGTTGCTGGTCAGTCTGTCTTTCTTCCTCTCTTATTCATTCTCTCTCATAAAGGAAATAAACCTTACAAATAAGTTAGAATGGTTCTTATGGTGTTGATTGGAAATGTACACCAGAAGTTTATTCTTCCTTATCTTGGTGCCTGATGCAGGGGTGTGCCCAAGATTTGTATCGTAATGAAGCAAACCAACACTTAAACCAACTATAAATGAACAGTTTTCCATATAAGCTGAACACACAATGTGCATAGTATTAGAAATGGAATCTTGCATAGTTCTTGTATTTCCCACTCTTAATACTGCTTTTTAAACTCGCTCTGCCAGTGTTCAGAAAAAATGTAACTTTAAATGGGTTTGAGCCAGTTTAGTTGACTAATGCCAAATTCTTGAGCACAAGCAGAGGATTTTAGTAACATGAAACAAATATCTAACATTAATAATAATGGGAGTAGGTTTAAAAAATAGGGTAAGAGAGTAAGTGTTTTAATTACTTGAAGATAAGGGGTTTGTGTAAATGGATATTTCCAATGGGCAATATATGATTGGCGTGCTAAACTACTAGGATATCATAAAGGACCTACAGAATATCATACAAATGTTAACAACAGAAATTTATTCTTGGCCAGTTTGCTCCATCTGCCTAAGTCGTTGATCTGAGGATATTGCAAGTTCAATGAGAATGACAGCAGAGGCAAACATTGTTTCTGTCTTTTGCACCTGATGCTCAAATAATAATTGGAAAAGTGTGCCCCTTAGTGGTTGTAGTGTGGTAATACCACTGCCGCATTTTTTTTTTTTTTTTTTTTTTTTAAAGTTCTAACTTGTTGCTTGGTGTTGAGAATAATGAAGGGGGCAGCTATTCACTTTGGTACTGTTCTCCTGAAGCTGCTGTGGCTGAGGCTAGCTCTTTAAAAACTCTAAGGTAGAAAATGTCACCATGACCATGACAGTATCTTAGTAAGCTCATAGGTCATAGAATTGGCAAATTAAAAAAGGAAAGTAGTTATCATCTGGTCAGATAACGTCACTTGGAAAGGAGTAGCTGTCTCTGCTAGAGTTTCTGTAGGTAGCAGACAATTTTATCTTACCACTCCAGCGTGTGCTGTCATTGAAGCAATCAAGACATAGTGTTTTATTGATTAATAGAATTTTTTTGAAAATCCCTTTTCCAGATACTGATCTGATAATTTAAAAATCAAACAGTGGAAACAGCAGATGGCATAATGCTTACTTCACTGGGCTCCCACAAGACCGACTGTGGTTCAAGTCCTTTGGTGGCTTGAAACTCATGTCGGGCAGGTGTGCGCGTGTGTCCAAAATATCCCCCCCCCCAGGGATGATTTCTTGCTTTCTGTCTGTCTGTCTGTCTCTCTCTCTCTGGTGAGCATATGAGTCCTATAGCAAAAATCTCTCTTAAAAAAATCATTGTCATGAGTGGGACCAGCAGTTAGCATAATGGCTATGTCGCTAGACTCCCATGTAGTGAACTGCAGTTCGCGTCCCGGACCTGGTGGCTTAAAACCCACGCCAGGTGCGTGTGCGTGCATGCCCAAGATCCCGAGAGGAGAATGGAGGTGAAGGGATTGCGGCGTGGCCATCCCCCCAGGGGGTGATTTCTCGCTTTCTGTCTCTCTGTCTCTGTCTGTCTGGCAAGCGCACGCGCCCTATAGCAAAAACCTCTCCAAAAAAAAAAAAAAAAAAAGAAGAGAGAAAAAAATCATTGTCATAATATTTAAACAGTATAGAAGTATAGCAAAATCTTCTCCCATTACTTTTTCTGTTAATGCATATTCTTTCCCTGAAATAACAAATGTTAATGGTTTACAAAGAATAATATATAAATGTGCTCATAAACATGGGTGTATGTATTTTGAGATGGTAATTAGATCATATCACCTATTGTTCTGTAGCTTCATTTTTTAAACCTAACCATGTACTTCAGATATCTTTCTATATTATTTTGTTTTTAGCTGGTTTGGGTCAGCATATATTCATACCTTTTATGTGTCACCTTAGAGAAAGATGTATAGAATTAAATTATTTTCACATTAACATACGAAGTTAGACAAAGGTATACACCAGATATTGGTTGTCATCCTTCATAGATTATTTTTCAGATCTTGTACAGGTCATTGGAATGCCCAGGTTGTGAGTTGAGAGCAATGTTAAGATCTAGAGATTGAAGTAATAATAATTCCAACTTTGTCAGTGTGAATGTTTCCAGATGTTTTGAATTCTAGTTAATACAAAAGACATACTTTAAGCAGATTATTTTGGAGAGCTGATATATAATCCACTCATAAGAATTAAAGAAAGCTACCTTTTTGCAACCTTCGGTTTACTTTTGTGTTTAGTTACTGACTAAATTCAAAAGCAAATCTGGCTTCGCATTTTCTAAGTTATTTTGAAAACATGCCAGCCATAATTAAAGTAGGTCATTGTCCTATGGTGATGTATTTTATTACCTGAATTTTCTGGGATGGGATGGTAATTTTCTAACAATCCAAAGAAATTTCTTTGTGTTCTATGAGCTTGTAAGTCCACTAGAGGGTGCATTTTACCCTTTTTTGACATAAGCAACATTTAAATCTGTAATTTTGTTTTTAGTTTCACGGAGCTAGCTGTGTTGATAGCTCTCAAGAAGTGAACTTTCTAAGCATTCTTAAACAAAGATACCAGGAGTCTATCGTATAAAAATATGACTCATTAAAGTAAAGCAGACATCTGACTATGACAATAGAGGTCTTGACAGTGAACTACAGCAGGGCACACTGAGGGATGGAGTTGGTTATGGACACTTCCTGGCCATGGTGAATCGGATACGGCGTTGAAGGACCAGCAAAGTCAAGCTTTTTAGTCTCAGGATCCCTTTACACTCCTAAAAATTAAGGCTCCCAAGGAGCTTTTGTTTAGTGGGCTATAGCTATTGTAATGTAACATACTAGTACTACTTACTAGTGCATTTAAGAATATTAATAAATTCATTACATATTAATAAGAATAACATTTTTTAAATGAAAAATAACCGTTTTCCCAAACCAAATAAATATTAGGTCATTGGGAAAGTTATATGTTTTTCTATTCATCATGACTTTCCTGATGACCCAGTAAATAAATTAGTGGGAAGAGCAGCATTGTTTTATATTTATGCAGTTCCCTTTAATTATCTGGCTTAAAGCTGGACAGCTAGAGTCTTTGTTTCTGTATTTAATTTGTTACAATATGCTGTTTTGGTTAAAGTAGGTGAAGAAAATCTCACAAGACCAACAGAAGTTGGAAAAGGGAGGTGTTCATATATATGTATGTATGTATATATATGCATGTATTTTTATGTATGTGTGTATATATGTATATGTGCGTATATTTATATAGTATATGTGTGTGTGTGTGTGTGTGTGTGTGTGTTTGTATGTGTGTGTATAGCCATAGAGTACATATATTTACCGGAGAGAGAGAGAGGGAGGGAAAGAGAAATTACCCATAAAAGGGATGGCCATGCCACAGTCCCTTCTCCTCCAGTCTCCTCTTGGGATTTTGGGCATGCACATACACAGACGCTCTGTGTAATTTTCAAGCTGCTGGATTTGGGACTCCAACCACGGTGGGCCATATGGGAACCTAGCACCTTAACCACCATTCCACCTGCTGTCACCAGAGGCATAATAGCCTTTCCTGATAATTTTAAGTATTGTTGTGTGTTGTTTAATAGCAGGGATAGTTCTGAGAAATGCATCATTAGGTGATTTCATTGTGAGTGAACATTATACATACACACTTAAATATTATAGCTTACCACACACCTACACAGCATGGTGCATAGCCTGTTGGCACCATTATAGTGGTTCATTGGCTGAAGCATTGTTATGGGGCAGGTGATCAAGTAGTAATTCCTTAACGGTTGGTTGTAGTGTGGAGCTTGTCAGTGAACTTCCCCTCTGTTACCTTCAAATCCACTGGCCTATTTGGGACTTAAAAAGAATCTTTTACCCATCATGCTTTTATAATATTATGTATTGGCTTCAATAAACACTGATTTATCAAGTTACATGGAAATCTTCTAAATGTATCTCTATATCATCTAAATATCGACAGAATATTAGTATTGGGAATTTATCAAGTTTATGGTGGCAGCTACAAGTTTTTTGTTGTTGTTGTTGGTTTTTTTTTTACTAATTTAACTCATTTGAAAGCTTGAAATTTATCACTGGCAACAAATATTATGTTTTATTGATACTTGAAATAATAGGCATTTCATTTATTTTTGATAAATATCTGTGAAATACCCAGGTTTGAATAGTACTAGTCTATTAATCATTCTTTTAAAGTAAATATTGTGATCCATTACAAAAGAAGTTAGTTCAGCTCTCAGGTAATTTTCCCGAGGAAACCCTCACACTTTCGTGTATTGTAGAAATGCTTTATGTGTATTTCCCATTTATCACACAGAATTATGGAAAGAAGTGTTATGATTTAATGAAACTGGTATTGTTTACTGCTTCATCAAGGCCATTTTTCATTTTTTTTTTCTTCAGAGAGAGAGTGAGAAAGAGAGAGAAAGCAAGAAATAACAGACACAGTCACCCATAATAGGGTCTCAGTCATGCCGCAATCCCTGTGCACCTCTCCTCACCCCAGCCTTCCAGCCAACCAGGACCATGGGTGCACTCCTGTGCCAGCGTGCTTCAGGTCAACCTGAAGTCCGAACTG
This sequence comes from Tupaia tana, assembly GCA_026018925.1. NCBI lineage: Eukaryota > Metazoa > Chordata > Mammalia > Scandentia > Tupaiidae > Tupaia > Tupaia tana. The sequence continues at coordinate 43,065,183 of JAKSZU010000006.1, read as the reverse complement.
CAGTTTTCTATGTGGCTCTCACACTGCACAATGGTGCCCTTCAGCCTGTGCCATTGAGGCCAGCCTTAAGGCTATTCTTCAGTGACACTGACATTTTTACTAGAGCATAGCAGTAAAAAATACAGTGGCTACTAGTAGAGCTTATTGCCACCACCATGATTTGTGCTAAGTGGCTGATCTTCTTTTGAGAATGGAGAGGGAGGGCATCTTCCGAAATTCATACATCGAGGCCCTAATTCGCAGTGAGACTGCATTGGGAGACAGAGCTATGAGGAGATAATCTAGGTTCAGTGAGGCCATAAGAGTGAGGTCGTGATCCACTGAAGATATGACAGTAGAGAGGATAAGTGTAGATAACAGAGACCATAAGGGAAGGGAGTGGATGTTACAGAGGGGATGGTAGAGGGTGGGTGTGAAGTGCAAAGGGAGGAAATATTTAACAAACAAAAAAAATGAAAAGTGTTCTTTTCTATACATACATACATACATATACATATATAAAAATGTATGTATATACATATATGTGTATGTATATATATTTTTACATATACATACATATACACCTCATGATTGGGACTTTGTAAAATATGAAATTAATCCGAAAAAATGTACTAATGCCTGGTACTTTTAAGATTGTTATTCAATTGGTAGTAACTAGGATAAAATAGTTGCACATAGACATTTAGCCACTCATAATTTGGCAGAAGAGGATCAGGTCAGTACATCTCAAGCTGAGATTTTGGTGCTTTGTCTCTAAAACTGTCTCTTAGTAATGTTTTCCTTTCTCTCCCACTCTTTTTTTTTCTTGTGATTTTTAATTTTATACCAGGTCTTCAGAATTCTCCAAGAGAATGAATCCTGATTGATGAGCTTATTTCTTTACCTGTCTTAAACATTGTCTTAGATTCTGATGTCCATATCCAAAGGGTTTCCGACAGTGTGCCCTATACCTTTGCCACCCACCAGGGGGCAGGCATGTGCAGTCAAAAACTTCACATGTAATTGTCTCAGGGTGCATGTCATAGCTGGTAGAGAAAAAAAAGTTACAAAGAAAGAAAAGACAAACCTTGAGATCCTATTATGATTTGAGATCCTTAGCGGACATGACAGGCTTTCGCCACTGCCCAAGGATTATTTTCCAGGAATGCCTTAGTTGGGTGGTCTGGTCTAAAGGCTGTGTCACCCTGGTTGAAGTCTAGCCACTGGCTCAGGGAATGTTTAATGCGTTGAAACAACTCAGTAGAACAGTGAGGAGTAAGAAGTCTGTGTGGCATCCAAGGTGGCAAGAGGGGTCCTTTTGCTCCAAGAATGTCAGAGATCCCCACCCCACCCCACCCCCCAGCCCGCAGAAACATGGTTAGGAATAAACTCTTCACAAACACCTTGATACACTTCTCCCATTAGGAAACATGTTATTTTTAGGGATGGTATGTTTAGTGTTTTTAAAGTAATATCATAATGTCTGTGATGTGTCCTTTGTAAAAATGCTCAGCTTATTTAAAGGAGACTGGGGAGTAAGGAATACAGATATCTTCATGAACAGTTCTTAAATTCTTAAAACAAAGTCAGTGATACTGGTGAAGTTTTCTTCCTGGTTCCAGAAATTCATTAGAGAAAATGTTTTTATTATTGCAATAGCGAAGGTTGCATTGTATTTACATAGACTAGAAGAAGAGAATCAACAGATAAACTTATTTATGAAAGAGATTTGGAGTGTTTCAGATAACATTTTTATTGTAAAACCTAATACATTTCAAGAAAAAGTAATGGAGTAGATGAGAATGACCTTTATATCTTTTATTCATTGACTGTCTTGGGGATCGGTCCTGTGGTGTTAGGGACACTGAAAGGGCATCAGCTCTTATGGTCTTTTTCTTTTCTGGGTTTTTGCCATAGGGCATGTGTGCTTGCTGGAGAGAAAGGGGGGAAAAGTGAGAAATCACCCTCCAGGGGACATGGCCAGGCTGCAGTCCCTTCTCCATTGGGATTTAGGCACACACACCTGGTGTGATTTTCTTTTCTCACTCTTTTTTTTTTTAATTTTTTTAAATAATTATTTTATCAGGACCAGCAGTTGGCATAATGGCTAGATCGCTGAACTCCCATGTAGTCGACCTTAGTTCGAATCCCAGACCTGGTGGATTAAACTCACGCCAGGTGGGTGTGCGTGCATGCCCAAGATCCCAAGAGGAGAAGGGTTTGTGGGGTGGCCATCCCCCTGGTGGGGTGATTTTTCACTTTCTGTCTCTGTTTCTCTCTGTCCTTCTGGAGAGAGTGCACATGCCCTATAGCAAAACCCTCTCTCAAAAAAAAAAAAAAAAAAAAAAAAAAAGAATTATTTTATTTAACTTTGTGTATTTATTTATTTATTTTAACTTGACCAGAGTGAGAGAGAGAGTGAGAAAGCAAGTCACTAGATCCAGGATTTGAACCACAGTTGACTTTGTGAAAGTCCAGTGCCCTTAACCACCACACCACCTGCTGCCCTTCTCCACATGTGATTTTCAGGCCACTGGGTCCAGGACTTAAGCTGCAGTTGGTCATGTGGGAATCCAGCAGCTTAACCGCCATGCCACTGCTTTTATTGCGCAACCCAGACCCAGCCTGCTAAATGGGCTGCATTTCTCCTTTGTCAGCTGCTCTGTGTGAGACTCGCTAGACCTTGAGGCTGGGGAAGAAGGGGGGACGTGCCCTTCTTTCCTGTTTTCTTACTGTTCTAGTTAGGTTACCTCATTTATGGCCCTTCCCCTTAGCAGTGGAAGTGGGAATTGGTTTAAGTCCAGCTTTTTTACACACTCCTGGAGAGCGATCTCTGAGGTCCCTCAGATGGATCAACACCAGGCAGTAGGGCAGGGCCCCTTGCTTATAGGTCTGTGTCCCAGCCCCTCAGTTCCTTCTTCTGGACGTGAGGCAGCAGCTGAGCAGTGCCCTCTCCTCACAGGTCCAGCCCACCTCTGGCCTGGGCTCCCCAGCCTCCTGCAATTTATGTCATTAGTTGCCCAAATGGCCTTCTTTTTGCTTTTCCAGTTTTCCAAGCCCTATGTAACTCATCCTTTATATTAAATTCTCAGTGTTCAAGTGAGTGTGGTTTCAGTTTTTCTGGTAGAACTTTTTCAATGGATTAAAGATTTCATTGGGCCTAATTTTATTCTATTCTAATAATAAGGTATTTAATCATTCGATTTATTTTTATTTTAAGCTGTTGTCAAAATGCCTGTGTTAACTTTCTAACTAGGTATTTTCTTTCTCTAGTCTCTTGATCGAATCATGGTTGGGATTATTACCAGAGAACAGAATGGATCCTCCTGCTCAGAGGGCTAATAGGCCCAGCCATTGTGTGTCAGGTGGTGGGGCACTGCTATGTGAGAGTGGAGCCATAGGGGAGGGCCCGGGTTTGGATCTGGGGTCAACCTGAAGTCCCCAGGCATGCCCAGGGTCCACCTGTGATCCTGGCTGGCTAGGGTGTCGGGGATTGAGGATCGTAATATGGCAAGATCCTGTCAAGGGTATCTCTCTCTCTGTCTCTCTCTCTCTCTCCTTTCTCTGTGAGTTAGTCAATAAACAAACGTGAGGACTAATTACAGTTTAATAAGCATTTACTGGAATGAACTAGGATGCCTAGTTAATTCCTTTTCTTATTGTTTTTTCGTTTATGATAGAGCATGTGTGTAACATGAGTGAGGGTAGAGAATCACTCTCTGAAGGGCCGTGATCCCATTCCTATGTTCCTCAGGCTTGCCAGGATCCTGGGCATGTACACGTCCACCCAGCATATTGCAGGCCAGCCAGGATATGGCTTACAGCTCCGCAGACTGGTATGCTCCCAGCTGCCCCACAGAGACTGGGCCCTAGTAGATTCTCCTCCTTCCCTCCCTCCCTTCCTCCTTTCCTCTGCCCGAGGGCACATGTGCTAGCCAGGAGTGAGAGAAAGCGCCCTGTAATGGACCTTGGCCATGCTGCAGTCCCTTCTCTGTGTCTCCATCCCTTCAGGATATGGGGCATGCGCACACACACACACACACACACACACACACACACACACATGCCCAGTGTGTTCTTCAAGCTGCCACAGCTAGGACTGGAACCATAGTCAGCCGTGTGGGATCTGGCTTCCTTAACCATTAGGCTACTTTTTCAATGGATTGAAGACTGGGGAGGAGGGAAAGATGTGCTCTTTTCTTCTTCTTTTTTCATTATTCTATAATAGTTAGGTCACTTCATTAATGGCCCTTGTAGTTAATTTCTAATAAAAAATAATAAACTAATCCCCTCATTAATTTCCGATAATAATTTACAATATGAATTTGAAAAGGAAATTTAAATGGATTACTTTCTTCAAAGAGTGTGTTCTAAATATGTAAATACTAGGTACATTGTTTTCCAGATATACTATGTAAGAACATGCAGTAGAGAACACTGGGACAGGGAAAAATCCAACTGTCACAAGCAAAAGAAGGGTGAATTCTGAAGGTGGATAGTAACTTTCTCGTAGAGTAAGAAACCAAAAAATACTGCTGGGAAAGATTGATAGATGAACCACAATCTGCGGTGATACACCCTCTTTTTTTTTTCTTTTCTTTCTTTCTTTCTTTCTTTCTTTTTCTTTTTTCTTTTTTTTTTTTTTTTTTAAAGAGGTTTTGCCTTCGGGTGCATGCGATCGCCAGAGAGAGACAGTGAGAGGGAAAGCGAGAAATCACCCCCAAAGAGGGTGGCCGCACTGCAATCCCTTCTCCTCCATTCTCCTCCTGGGACCTTGGGCATGCCGCAGTTCTGGCATGATTTTCAAGCCGCTGGGTCCAGGACTCAAACTGTGGTCAGCCGTATGAAAGTCCAGCGATGTAACCACTACACAATCTGCTGGTCCTAGATGCTCTATTTTTTCTTGTATAATGAGACTCATATGAAGCGTACAGTACATTGAGTTTTCGGTTTCTCTTAGAGTTGTGCAGCCATCATCTGGTGAAGACACTTGCATTACAGTGCCTCCGTCAGGCTGCCTACCATACGTATCCTTGAAAGATGAGATTGCGCATTTCTCTGAGTAGATGAACCTATCTGTGCTAATCCTGAATGGTGAACCTATTCTGCCTTGTGGTTTACGCAGAATTTAGTGATCCGGTTACAGTTCTGGTTCAACACTATTGTAGATGGGCATGGTATGGCAAAGGGACCTTTGTCCGATCATTGTGTTCTTGGGTAAAATGCGTTCTGTCACACAGATAACTGCCAACATCAGGCAGTTTCGCTGACATCGGGGCAAGTTTCTGCGGATACTTTTTTTTCTCTTTTTTATAAGGATCAGAGATTATATGAAGCAGAGGCTAAAAATGGTGCATGTTTGAAACTAGATGCCCTGATGAATGAGCTCTGTGATAATATTCCCTTTCTGATCATTTCCATGTAAGGTGCTGAGAGTCCTGTGGCTCTTCAGACATGTGAGTCTCAACTTTTTCCTCTCTTATCTTGTCTCTCTCTCTCTCTTGGTTTGAGAAGATACTGTGTTTTGCTTTTCCCAACCCATCCTCCTATTTCCCACGTCTGCTAATCCAGATCCTTTCTCAGAAAGGTGTTACTCTGCAGACAATTTTACCTCCCACGTGCCCAGAGCCGCATTTGCCGTATTACACCTACAGCTCTCAGATGGTGATGCTGTCACTCTAGACGTGTGTGCTCACTCTGGGCTTTCATCTCTGAGCACACGGACAGTTATTGAATGCACTGTAATGCGCAAGAGTTGTCTGAAGTGACAAATCCCTGGGAATGTTTCTTGATGGTGCTTACATTGCCTGGTATTTTAGCTGCCCTGTGTGACCTTGAGAGTGACCCCAGAGCATTCAGGCCTTTCTGTCACCTGGCTTCCTGAGGAGAGAACGACACCTAGCACCCAAGATTTACAGGGCAGGGGACCTCTGCTGTTTCTGTGCCACAGAAGGTGGAAGCCAGCCATGCAGAGGGGCCTGCTCTGCTCTTTGTTCCGCCGAGCTCCCCTTGCACATGTGGGTGCTTTCGGGTGGGGTGATTTAGTGCAGGGAGCTGAATTCCAGAGTGGGGAGGCCTTGGCTACTGCTAGACTCAGTGACTGAGCAAGTCTTCTAGCCCTACGGCCTCTGTTTCTCATTTATAAAAGGATGCTCATCCGAACACCAGCCTCCCAGTCTGCCTGTAAGGATTAAGAGGGGTAATAGCTATGACAGAGCTGTGTCAACGCAGCAAAGATTAGGCCCTGGTTAGTCACGCCACCAAGCTTGACAAGGGACGACGTGCTGCGGCACACCTTTCCTTAGTGAGCTGTTGAGGGATCCTGTTGTCATCAGGCCTCTTTCTTCCCTAGTGGATGAAGGGAGGAGATGAGCTCAGACAGCTTGGCCTCGGTGCTGACAGAACCGATGTTCCTTCTTTAATAATCACGACTAATTTTGTCATGTTATTTGAGAGATAAGTTGAGGTGAACAAGAAGTTCAAATCTTCGGTGTTTGGTTTTAGTTGAAGCAGGTGAATGGTGAGATTAGCTTTTTCTGATGTGGATTTTATTCTAATTAGAAAGATTTTATTTATGTTATTTAAAAAAAACCCAAAATGTACTAAAAAATCAAGGAATTATTTCTAACGAAACATTTTTAATCTCTAAAAATAATTAATGAAAAAAATTGTGTGTATATATATATATATATATATATATATATTTTTTTTTTTTTTTTTTTTAATCTCTCTTATTTTCTTCCCCTTTGGATTTGGTTCAAGGCTCTTCCTCTTCACCTTAGTTGGTCTCTGACACTGTCATTGGTAACCTCAGCATCTGGTTTCATGCCTGGCTAAATGTATGGCCTCTCAATTCTGAGAGTTGCTCTATTCTTTTTCTTTTTTAGGAAAGGTTTTTGCTATAGGGCGCATGCGCTCTCCAGAAAGACAGAGACAGAGAGACAGAAAGTAAGAAATCACCCCCCAGGGGGGATGGCCACGCCACAATCCCTTCTCCTCCATTCTCCTCTTGGGATCTTGGGCACGCACGCTCACACGCCTGGCGTGAGTTTAAGCCACTGGGTCTGAGACTCGAACTGTGGCCGACTACATGGGAGTCCAACGACATAGCCATTACGCCAACTGCTGGTCCCAAGTTTCTATATTCTTAGAAAAAAAAAGTTTATTTCTTCCATGAATGAGAGAAACAGCGAGACAGACAGATAGCACCCCCAACAGGCCTTGATGCTGTGATTCAACTCCATCCTCAGCTTGCCCTGGATCTTGGGGGCGTATGTGCCCATTGTACTCAGAGAGGTCTCCAGATGCAGACCCCTCCCATATGGGTCTGCCTTGCAGAGCATCACGTTTTGCAGCTGCATCGCCATCCGGCCCTTTCCCTTCCTAATCAACCAGCTTCACCTCGTTGCATGGTGTGCACTTGCCTCATTTCCTAGGGGTCAGATTCGAGCTCTCCTTCTCTGACCTCAGCCTCCTGTTCTTTCAGCTGCTCCTTCCTTCACTCCCTCTAAACCTACTTATTCTTCATCTTGAACCAATGAATGGCTAGTTTCTACCTGTCTCTCAATTCCATCCTTCCTTCTCTCTCTCTCTTTTTTTTTTTTAAAATATGGAATGCTTCATGAATTTGCATGTCATCCTTGCACAGGGACCATGCTAATCTTTTCTGTATCATTTCAGTTTTGGTATATGTGCTGCCGAAGCGAGCACCCTTCTTCCTCTTAATAGTCCTTAGACCTGAACTCTCCCGTCCCCTGTGTCAGCTGTTTGCTCACGGGCATCCTTAGGATCCCTTTCCCTTTTAATCTTTGGCTTTAACCACAGTTTTGATAGTCTCTCCCCAACCCATCCACCTTCCACCCCAATTCTATCTTCCAAACCACTAAACTCACTGGAGATAACATTTCTGGGCCAAATACTTAGTCATGATGTGTCCCACTGGCCTCTTCTGGAACCTCCTAGATCCTGAGAAACTCCTTTTAGTTTAGGTCTTCTTCGCTCTGGGCTCCCATTCCCATCAACTTTCCTTATTTGCTAGTGTGTATTCTTGCCCTCTTTGTCAGTGGGACAGTGAGGGTTGATCTAATTGAATTTCTTCAGCTCTCCTTTACAGCTCAGCCATTATCTATATCTATATATACACATACATCTTTCTCTCTCTCTCTCTCTCTCTCTGTCTCTGTCTCTCTCTCTCTCTCTCTCTCTCTCTCTCTATATATATATATATATGTATGTATGTATTTATTTACATATTTCTCTCACTTTCTTGCTGATTCAGTTGGGTGTCTTTACCCTTTCCAAGGTCTGCCTATCCACTTGAATACCAGTTCACCTGCTTCTGGCCGCCTCCTTCCTGTCTTCACCCTCTTGCCTTCCGCAGACTCTCCTCCTTTCATCCTGTGAACAGCTTAACTTTCCTGAAGCCTTATCTTCACAAGAGCCTCTCTTCCTTTTAATTACAAATTTCCCAAAGAACCTTCTCTTCTCTTTTCACTTTTTTTGCCACGCAGTCATTCCTTAGCCCTTTGGTCAAATGGCATCTCTTCCGTTCATCTGGTTCTGTTCCTTCAAGTCAGCAAGGACCTCTTATCTAGTTGCCAAAGAATCTACTTCTCACCCTCTCCACCACCTCAGGCATACTCAGCTACTCCAGCACATCTTAGATGGTTGGTACTTTCATGCTGAACAGATGAATAAAGGAGCTTTGTTTTTCTCCCTTGGTCTCCATGATCACATTTTTTTCAATTGTGGTCTCTGACCAAACCTTTTGTCTCTTTTTTCTGCCTGACTCTTAAATTCTTAGTCTTTCATCTTGGCAGAATGATGAAAAATAAGGGAATCTTAATTGAGTGCCCAAAGTATGCCAAGTGCCATCCTCTAGGCACTGCAGCTACATGTTTTCTCATCTTTACAACAACTATATGAGGTTTTTTTAAATCCCATTTTTTAGAAAAGAAAAGTTAAACTTAAGAGACTTTAAAAACTCACTCATAGTTAGGAAGAGGAGTTTGGGTCCCATTTGATATGGGTATGTGTGCTTTTCCACTAGGTTCACATGGGACTCAGGTTGGAGCCACTTACGTTTTTCACGGCATGCAATTAGTGCTTGTATATCTTTTTGTTTTTCTTTTCTCTCTCCCCCCTTTTATTTAATTGTGAAAGAATCTGTGAACTTGCAGAGGGAAAGAGAACGGATGAACCAATTAATGGGGCATGGTCATGCTGTAATTCTTTTCTTCCGTTTCTCCGACATGTTGGAGTTTGAGGCATGTATGCACACACACCTGGTGTGGTTTCAAGCTGCCAGGGCCAAGATTGGGGCCAGGATATGAATTGTGGTCAGCCATGTGGGTTGTGGCTCCTTATAATAGGGCTTTACCTCTGCTTTAGGGCCAGTCTGTGCTTATATATCTTAAATATACAAATTTGGGAGCAAATCTGTAAAGATTGAATTTGTTCCTACAGCTTCAATCTTTTGCTTCACTTTTTTTTCTTTAAAAAATATTGTCTTCAAAAAAAATCACAAAAAGTAGTATGTGTTTGTTGGTAAAAACTTAAACTATAAACTTTTGCTATAAAGTAAAAAAGTGAAAATTTTCTTCTGCCCCTTCCCACCACTCCCACTCTCAAGGGATGGTGACAACCATCCTTTTTTACACTGATGAGTCCAAGTTTTCAGTTTCAGTCCCTAGATCCTGAGTTTCACAATCCAATCTCTGTTAAGCCCAGATGCTGATTTATAGCTATTTATATTTTTCCATATCATTGTGTGTATTCACATTGTTGAGCCACTTGAAATTCTTTTGGATAAGTGGCAGGTGTGAAATCAATCAGTTAGTCAACTGAGTAATCTCTCATTTAGCCCACTGGCTGTGTTTACATCTGTGCTGCTGGCTCCTCAAACTTGTATTCTTCAGAAATAACCTTTTCATTTTTTCTTCTTTCAACTCTGTTCCCTTTGTCTTATCTCAGTTGTGACATCACCTTTCCTGTCATCCCTGTCTCAACCCTGTTGGTCACATCACTGTCCCATCAGATGGGAAGTTCTTAGAATCGTGCGTTCACCACGGTGCATTCCCACTGACACTGCTGAGGTTCAGCCACGTTTTGCTGGCTTACAGTTACCCTGGCCTCTTCGTGGTCTTATGTTCCTCCTAACTGTGCTCTACTAAGACTGAACTTCTGACAACCTCAGTGTCATTGTGTCCCTTCACTGCATGAGCACAAGCTCACTTTATGCTGATATTGTTTAAGCTCTAGCCACATCTGTTTCTAGACTTGGCTGACTTTTTATTCTTCTACTTGTATTTCTGTTGATTCTGTTCAGAACGTACCCAACATCCAAGGCACCGCTCAAATGTTCCCATATTCTTGTGACCTCTTCTTGAGATGCCTCCAATTCGCAAGCCACAGAAGCTCTTTCCATTCCCTATGTTCTCATAGTTGCTTTTTGTCTTCAGCATTAGCACCTGATCGATTTTGTCTTGTGTGAAGTTGATAGTTTAAATCTACTGTCTCATTAGATTGTAAATATTTTGAAAAGACTGTGTTGCATGTGTTTTTAGGTCATTTAATTGGCCCATAGGAAGTTTTCAGGTAAATCCTATTTGAATGTTCTTTTCTTGAAGCTTTGATTTAGTAACTTTTAAATCGAGTCTGTTATTTTTATGCTTACATTAATGCTGTTAGCAGGCTTATCTCTGCTAGCTCCAATAAGCTGTGCAAAGGAAGTCTATGCTTAGTGGTCTGTACAGTTCATAACAATTTTCAATCAAACAACCTATAGACTTTTTAACATTTCTACAAAAATTTTGACCTATTTAAGAGATGCTGAGATTATATTAAAATTTAGCTCCTAAACTGTTCTACTGCATGTGAACTCTAAAACACCGTAAGAAAGGTACTGTGGAAGTATAGAAAGAATTTTGGGGTCTGGCTACATAGTGCAGAGGTTAAGTAATGCAGAGAGGAAACCGGATCCCACGTGGCTGACCAGGGATTGCGTCCTGGCCTTGGTCATTTGAAAAATATGTCAGACAGGTGCATGAATGCCTAAGATCCTGACAAGATGGAGAATTGGAGGAAGAAGGATTGTGGCATGACCAGGTCCCATTGAGGGGGGGTGTTTTCTCTCTCCTTTTCACCTGTACATGTGTACCCATGCATGTTTTTTTTTTTTTTTTAAGAAAAATGGAAAGTATATTTTTTGAGATATTTTTGCTATAGGATGCATGTGCTTGCCAGAGATAGAGAGAGACACAGAGACAGAAAGGGAGAAATCACCCCCCAGGGGGATGGCCACACTGCAGTCCCCTCTCCTTCAGTCTCTTCTCGGGATTTTGGGCATGCACGCACACGCACCCGGTGTGAGTTTAAGCTGCCAGGTCCAGGTCTTGAACTGTGATCAGCTGTGTGGGAACTGTGATCAACTGTGTGGGAGTCCAGCAATGTAACCACCATACCATCTGCTGGTCCTGGAAAATACTCTTTTTGTAAAAAAAAAAAAAAAAAAAAACCCCACACAGATACATATACACAGACACACACACACACACACACACACACACACACACACGTATGTATACTTTATTGCCATAGGGTGCATGCATTCTCCAGAGAGATGGAAAGTACTCCCACAGTTGGGTTTGCTTCAGTCCTTTCTCTCCATTCCTCCTTTCTGTCAAGATTTTGAACATGCAAGCATTTGTGCCTAGCATCTTTCTCAAGCCACTGGACCTAGGATCCAAACTGCAGTCTGTGATGTGGGAGCCGACTGTGCACTGCACTTACCTGGCATTATGGGGCTGGCCCTGTAAAAAAGGAAAAATTCTCAATTAATTAAGACTTGATTAATTCTTACTCTAAAATCTGTATGTTTTAATAAGTTTTAACCTGTCTCCTAGGTAGTCTTTCTAACCAATCCATTTCAAACAAAAAATGTTTAAATAATTTGCCTTTTATATTTGCTAGAGGGTGTATGCACTCTCTGGAAAGAGATATATAGAGAGGAAAGTGAGAAAGCATCCCTTCCTTGGGGAACGATCTCACCACAATTCTTTACCCTCCGTTCAGGATTTTGAGCACATATGTACTCACATCTGGTGTTTTTCAAGCCTCTGGGTCCAGGACTCAAATCACGTAGTCAGCCCTGTGGTATCCAACCACCTTCGCTGCCACATTATTGACCGGCTCCAGGATGATTTACATTTCAGTTTTTTTAAACGTAGAGCGTTTTGTAAAATAGGCGGGAGGATGGTTTATTGTTCTTGTGACAGGAGGTTAGAGAACATTTTACCTACTGCAGTCACTGTCTCTCTGAGAACATGATGCATGATCATTTTAAGACCCAGCTTGACTCCCGAACACCTTGTCTCCTCTAATGAGTATGCACAGGCCAAGGCTTGAGATAAAGGGTTTTTCCCTTTTCCACTAGTGCCCTCCAGTTTTATTCCACTGCGATCAGTGGATAGAGTTTCCGACTGTTCCTTTTCTCTGGGAAGATCGAAGAAAGAGAAGCTGTGAGTGGACTGGGAAAGCAGAATCTCACATCTTTGCTCCCCTGCTCACCCCACCCCTACCTTCCGGCAGTACGAATATCGAATACCATTTAAGGTGCTGGTTTTACATGCTTGTGTGACAAGCACAGCGGTGATTTATTGCTGACCAGCAGTGTCAGCGTTAACTGAGATGAGAAAGTCCTAGAACACTATGCTATGACTTTTGTGGAACAAGCCCCACAGTGTCCAAATAGGCGGTTCAAGCATTTTTGTTTTTCGGGTCATGTTTTGTCATTTATGTGGTGAGCCCTCGCCAAGTCATTTACTAAGCTGAATATCAGCTTTGAGGGTTTGGGGGGTTTTCTTTTTGAAGTGCAGTTCCACTTTGTTGCCACACTCTATTCCTAAATCTTTTAGGTGAAAATAATCAGTACCCCTTTTTTTGAATAAAATCCCAAAGGACTGACTGAATTATGCTGCCTCTTTAAGTTTAAATTTTTGTTCAAAGGACAGCTCAAGTAACCTAACTATGCTTCTTAGAAATGTGAGATTCATTGGGATTCAAGAGAAACTGGCTTTCTTATCCTTTCAGGATTGATCTTTCACTTCATCTGGGCTCATTTTTTACCTCCCATCTTCTAGTATTTAACATTTGCTTTTAGAATTTATTTTGTTTATGCCTATTTGGCGCAGGAGGAGTATTTCCCAAGTTGCTTACATTTCTCTAGCCTTTCATTGTTCAGAATTGTTCCAAACGAAAAACTGTGTGTGTGTGTGTGTGTGTGTGTGTGTGTGTGTGTGTGTTTCTGGCTACATGACCTAAAAATTACTTCTCTGAGTCCACAACTTTTTTTGGTCCTGTAGTATCAGAGACTTTATTCTTATTAAATGTGGTTTGTTTATAGCTAAGTCTTTGTGTGAAATTTCACTTAAGAAAAATGGGACTGTTTCAGATGTATTTTCCCGTGAACCAGTTAGTTCTTACTAACCCTTGTTTGAAGATGGGAGTATGCGTGTTTATGTTTGTATATATGTACGTGTGTTTGAATGTGTGTGTGTGTATACACAGCAGCTCCTTGAGTGGTTTCTCAATTTTAAGATTTGAGAGGAAGAAGGGAAAGAGAAAAAGGATAAGAAAAATCGCTAAGTAAGAGGACAAAGGCATGCTCTCTTAGCTGGGCTGGAGTGAAAGTTTGTGTTTCATTTAAAATGACAAATCAGCAAATCTCTATTCAACAATGTTGCATCAAGGTGAATTTCCCCTTCATTCTGGCCCTTGGACAGTTCGCCTGGACAGCTTCCCAGGAAAGCCCCTGTGTAAAACCCCCATTAAAGCAGTCATCATAAAATCATTTCACTTCCATAATGCTTGTCTTCTGACCTATGTGAAACGCACCGCAATTCTTAAGGTGCGTACTTTAAGTTTTAACGTTGCTAAACAAGAAAATTAAAAGAGAACGCTACATTCTCATTTGTGCCCAAACTGTGATAAAGATCGAAGATAAGAGGTAGAATTTCTTTTTTTTTCCTCATATGATAGAAGGATTTTTGGGGAGAAAAACTAGGCTTTCTGCAGGAAGAAAGTGTCAGTTTTTTGGGGGGAGGGTATTTTTCCCTGCCCTAAATTCTCGACTATTATTTACAATTAAAGAGGGAAAAAAGACATCTATCTACCGACGTGACTCTTAGAATTTATCGTTCTTAGTGCCAGGACTTGAGTCGGCACAGTGAGGCTCACCAAGGCAACAGGGTTGTTTCAACAGATTGCACGGTTTATTGGTCACCATTAGTTAGTTCCCAAAACTAAACAAAAAATAATAAATTATCTGATGCATATTGTCTCTTATCTCTTTCTGAGGGCCATTGGTAATTTGAGAGGGACACTAAATGGGATTTACTCCGTAATTTCACTAGTAAACAAACTTACAGGGAAGTCAAACTAGCATTCAATGTCTAGCCGTCTGTTCTTTAAGATCTCTTAGTAACTACAGTACCAGAAAATACGGATGGGTGTGAAGGTACTGATTACTGAAAAAGAAAAAAATCTACCAAGAAGAGCGTTTCTAACTTACGACCAATAATATCTGAATTCCGTGCCAGAAATTTTCAAGGTAACGAAACATGTCAAACAGAAACCTCAGTGAGGACGTGCTCTGGGGAGAAACCAGCTGAATATAGTTCAGTAACAAATTCCACATAGATAAACCATTGACTCTGGAAAGCTGTATATCTGCTTTAGAAGCTTCAATGTTTTCTTCTTTTACAAAGAGCAAAAACAAACAAAATGGAAGTAGGAGAAGGAGGTGGAGATGGAGAAATTATATTCGTATGCTGGGTCAGTTTCTAAGCTAATTTTGACCTTTATGGTACGCTATTTTCCACATTTGCCCACCACACAAATGTCTACAGATGGTAACAGGTAACTTCAATACTGGGTCATGTGCCAGATGTAAATAACTAGGCTTCGTAATTATATGGCAGTTACTGTACAGTTGAAATAGTTACATGGTTATTAGTACCCCATAAAATAAGGTGATAGTGTTTTTTTTTTTCATAATCTATTATAGGAATTTCTTCTTTCCCTATTTTTAGAGACCATATAAATAATTTTGGTGCGCTCTGACAAGTCAGTCAGTCACTGCAAAGATAGTTTTTTATTCCTTTAAGATACCAATAGATTATCCACTTCATGAAGAAATGAATATTAAACAAGGAAGGCCAGATTTCGGCCTTTTCATTTTAGTTATTGATATTGCTGGCTGGTCACTCATGGCTTGTAAAGAACAGTTAGTTTGAGGAATGGGCATTTTGGCCACAATACTTTTAATGTGATTTTTGGAAACTCTTAAAAAGCCACATTATGAAATATTAGTAGTTACTTTATGCCGTTGTTTGTTCATTTGTTCTTTCTTTGACCACTGCCTTTTCTTACACATAACCAGTCTAATATAGACTTTGTGGGTTTATATACCAAACCCAGATTTAAACAAAGTTCCTAAATAACTTGTATTTAATTAATATGCGATTTATTTAATTAGTTCTCTGCCTCTTTCTTTTGTTATGATTGTCTTGATTTCTAGTTCCTGTTTTTAAAACAGGGAAAGTTTTAGGCCTTTCCTGGTTCAACTCATGTTGTCGACAGCACACCTCACTGTCCCTACTAAAGAGGAGCATTGAATTTCAGATTCGATGCATTTTAGTCTTTTTTTAGTTTTCTTCCATTCTGATCCTCTCTATGTGGCTGCTTTGCAAAACAGTTTTGTGCACGCAGACATGACTTAACTCCATTCCCTACATAGAGAACTATTCAACTTTACTTTTATGTGTTTTGAATACTGCCTCATGTGAGACTGTGACAGCAATAAAGTATGCATGGCCAACCTTATTTTAATAGCGAAAGAGAGCTGCTTTTAATTAATAAGTGGATCTCTTTATGTCTGGGGTTTTCAGTTTATTTTGTGGTTCTTTGGAGTTCTTCAATTATGTGGCGTAAAAGGGCTATGTTAGTGGAGACTAAATCTTTTAAAAAATCTGTCATTTACATGTTTTCTGTCTGTAATCTGTTTTCTGATTACTGTCTTGAAAAACATACACACACACACACACACACACACACACACGGGGCAGTAGCAGTTTTTTTCTAAAATGTTAAAATTCGTAGCCTATAATTATGTCTATTTTAAGTCATTAATAATATGTACCATTCATATATTGGGATAGAATGATTCCGTTGCCTCATTGTTCAGGTCCGAAATATTTTAAAGAATCTTCATATAATATATTTCTCTGCTTGACATCTACTTTCAAACTATGAAACCAATAGCCTTTGTATGAAGCCTTGATACATCTGCCAGGTATCTAGTGGAGCATTAGGAAAGGTTTGCAAAGGCCCTTTTCACCAGTGAAACTGTTGATTGTAGTCTTGTCTGATATGCTTGGATTTCGGTTTAGTTCAGTCAAATCTAGGTCGTGTGGTGACTTCCACACCAGGCTCCTCTCCCTAAGGGGCTTTTATGCCACAGCAGGAATCCACAGCCCAACCTAGACCCAGAATGACCCCCAAATGAAGTAATCCTGGGTGGTAATGCGGACACTTTTATAATCAATTTATAAACGAATACATCTACACTGGCTTCTGCAGGTTTGTGATCTGCTTTTGTTAGATGAAATATTCTATCAGATTTTGCGTACATAATAAAGAATGCAATATTTCATGGTATCGAAAAGAACTGTCGGAAGCATGAGCATTCCGTAGATACAGACATGGCTATCTTTTTGGCTGGATATTAATTTCCAGGAAATATCCAGTCCATATGTCATTATATTTTAACATTTGAAAAGTTATAAACACCAAAAAACCACACATTTTAAACCCTGAAGATATGAACCCTTTGAACGTCAGAGATAAAACGGTGAGTTATCTGAATGTTATAGTTTCTTTCTGATTCCTCACGTAGTGTCTCTTTAAAGACTTCCTTTGGTAAGGTACAAATAAATCGGAGGCTGCTCTTGGAAACACTCCCCTGGCACTGCTAAACAGTTGTCGGTAGATGGCAGTACTGTTCCACTGCAACATTTTTTAATCACTGAATATACGACCTCACATTTTATTCCCAGTCCAATTTTGAAAATGCCTGATTAGCTACATTAAGCAATGTTTGGGTGATTTTTTTTTTTCTCTTTTAAACTTACAGAATTATAGCCGCAGCCTGAAAGAAAGCTATTACTGGTAGACAACATGATTATCTCCTGTAATTTATCCAGTCCTACATGGGAAATAGCATATAGACTTTTCACTATATTTGTAAAAACAACCTATATACATACATAAAATAGTTCACCAGAGTGATTATAATTCACTTTTTATCAGTTTTTCCCCTTAATTCTACTTATCATAATGGTGGATCATGTGAAATGAATGTTTGTGTGAACACATTTATTTCTCTTTATTCCTACAAGTCTGCACGTGTGCTTTGCAAATGAAGTAATTTTTAATTTGGCTGAAATATCTTGGTGAATGTTAACTTGTAGATCAATACAGCTAATATCTTCACGGTTTTTTATTTATTTAGAAGTTCAGGGAACAAAGCTATCCTTGAGGAAGAGTTAAGTTTCATTCTTATATTAAGTTTTCTGTTGGTCCTTTGAAGACTTACAGTACAGAAAAACAGGCTGGTCTTCTGTTTTTCTTTGTGATTCAGAAATCTTGTATTATTTAGGGTGAATATTTTATAACTGATAATTTATGATCATCATTTAAAATGCTAGCTTGAAGAGTCAATAGACAGGTAGTATATTTCCTGTACTTTTCATACTTTGAGTTATTTTTAGGGAGGATTTCAGATAGAATGGGAGGATGAAATTGGTAGTTTCTTTTTTTAAAAAAAAACATTGTGTATCTAATATTCCATTTGAGAAATAGATAAATCTGTGTTGTTTCATAAAATACTTTGGGGGCAGCCTTCATTTCAAATTGAGTTGAATTTTAAGAAAACTATGGATTACCTGTTTATCTTGTATTCTCCCATGTTTTCACAAGTTTGTGTCTACAATTGTCAAATAACTGCTTATAGACTTAATCTGGCTTTTTTTTTAAACTTTGAAACATTTTGAGAGTGGAATGTATGTTAATATCTTTCTCTGTTACCTTTAAAAGCTTTAGCAGGTAGAGTAGAAAGAACTAAAACATATATAGATTCTCCTGGGTAGAAGGGTTCGGTTGTAGTTATTTTCTGCTCAGTGTGCATGGATTTAAGCCATAATAATCATAGCTATTATATACACTTTAACTTTGCAACATAAGTTATAACCAGTGATAGCTGAAGCTGCCCAGTTATAACATACAATTCCTGTCAGGTTTTGCTATTTTTTTTTTTTAAATCCATACCCTATACATGACACAAGTAATAAATTTTAAAGATTCATTTAGGGGTTTATATATATGTGTATGTTACACACACACACATACATACATATACAAACATAATGTAGAGACAACTATATTATAACTGCTGTAAAGTAAAATTATTGCTGGTGGGAGTCTGTGCATAGTTTATGCCGAGAGTATATGAAACTTTGGGGATATAACCTATTTAGTGTCTCCCAGCAAGCAGAGATGGGTGTAGTAATAACAAATTCATAAGGTATTTTCATTTATGTTTCACCCTCCGATACTGATAGAAGACAATATAAGCCAGCCAAGAAGCATATGAATCAAAATTACTAATAGTGATACACAGTGGAGTAAAACACTAAGAGCTTCTAAGAGCTAAGAACGTACTAAGAGCTTCCTATTTCCCTGGCAAGTTTGGATCCCAGGGCAGTGAGGATTAAACAGTGTCTCTATGGTCTGAAACTGAAGTGGTACTGGAGAGTGATACATTTTGAAAGAGTAGCTTAAAGTTTTGAAGGAGTAACATATTTACTGAAAAATTCCTGTCAAAGCTAATTCAGAGACTGGTGTTCCTTTATGCTTTGTTAAATATTTGGGAGAAGTCAAGATTCTTCCTACTTGACTTGCAATAGAGATTTCTCAAGCAACATTTCTCTCCAGCCAGCTATAGGATGAGGGTGGACCAAAAAAAAAAAAAAAAAAGAAGAAAAGAAAAGAAAAATTGGCTTTGTTTCTATTTTATGCGCAGCCAGACTTGCTCTTAATGTTTGTAATATTTAAAAGCATTCAATAGGAGGCCCTTGATTCTTTGATCTAATGCCACAGTGTGGTTTAATGAGAAAGGTTTTTAATATTGTGTACAATATTGAAAATTTCTGCCAGCTCAGTCCAATATATTCTAATGTTAGAATTACACCTTGGATTCCTTTTTAAATTTCTTGTCCTCGGTCCACCCCTGCCCCCTCAGCTGAGACAGGTAATTACAAAGGTCCTCAGATCAATTTTTGTAAAGGGGCACCCTGACGGGTACCATGACTGAAGTGTGACATGAGCCCTTTCCAATACAATGGGTGGCCTAACATTCCTCTGGAAAGCCCAAGCTCATTAAATATTCGGTTCCTTTTTTCCCCCCTCTCCCCCCTTCGCACACTTAGCTTGAGTCTCAGTAAGTCTGGGGTTTCTTCACCGAAGACTTAGGAAAATTGCTTCGAGTTCTCAGATTGAATTTTTTATGTGTATGACTTCATGATAGCATTAGCATGTGCTTTGATCCATGTGTGAATGGCGCTGGGTCGGCGCTTATTGCCATATCCAGATGGTGTTACAGGGAACAAACAGTTGTGTTTTAGGATTTCTCAATAGACTGTCTAGACTGGCCGTGCAGCAGACAGATACAGCCACCCATCAAATTAGCGTTTGTCAGATTTATGGTAATGGTTCACCAAAGCCTTCCTGTCATTGACATTAAGATTTACGCCTCCAAAGTTATTTTGTCTTCCACAGAATATAGCTTGTGATTGCTTGGATTTAAAAAAAAAAAAAAAAAAAAAAGTTTAAGACAGAAAAGTCTTGTTGAATGTGAGCTGTTTCTGAATGAAAAGAAAACTATAAAAGGAATTAAACAGTGGCTGCAGCTTAGGAGCTGTATTGATTAGGGAAAGGCACCTTCCCCACCCCCAGCCCAAGTGATAAGAAGGATGTTCTGTTGGGCTGGTGTCTCCCATTTGCCCTTGTTGGAAAGAAAAACATGTATGTGGGTGACTATGGCCAGATTTTGCCCTTTCATGTTGTTACTCTGGAGTAACGTGATCTGCTGCCCCAACGCGGTGGGAATAACCTTTTGACAGGCAGTATGTCCATTCTCAGTGGAAATGTTTTCCCAAGTCTGGCCAGGCCGCCTTTGATCATACCTCCTTCCAGCGTGGGGTCACAGCTACTATGCGATGGAAGAGTCACAGGTCCCTGCGAGGAAAGTGAGAGACGTGAAGGTTTAAGATAAATAAACAAATATGACCCAAACCCTCTGAAGTGCTCAATCATTGATGGTATGAAGCTGAAAGGATGAAATGCCCACCGAAGTGCACCAGGCGTTTCAGGTTAAACGTGGTGTGTGTCGTTTTGCATGATATGGGTCAGGCGATGCGTTTTGCACATTTTCGGCCAAAGAGATTTGAGTAGTGAGGGTCAATCCCACCCCAGACATGCCGAGGCATGTCTGAAGATGTGTTTTCCTATTGTTCATCGGTGTAAATGACAAATGGTGAAGAGGCTGGGGGTTGATTAAAATGCCGAGACGACCATGGCAGATAACATATAGGGAACAGGCTTTGCGGAGGTGAAAAACTCCAGCATATTTCAAAGAAAGTTCTTTCATCTGTCTGGGAACTGGCATTGGGAGAAACCCCGGCTAACCCCTTTGGTATGTCAGGATCGAGAACTGCTGCCTGTTCTATTACAGAGCAGAATTCTTACCTGAAGGGTCTCTCTCCTCAGCTCTGGTGGCAGTGGCTGATACCGGTTACTGGAGAAAGCATTCGCCAGGAGGTTTGCAGGGACTGCTCCCCAGCAGTGGCCTGCATCTCCATGTGGCAGTTTCTTCCTCCTTCCCTCTCTGCCTCCCTCATTTGGTCCTCATTGACAGACTTACTTTAGCCCCTTTCCAAGGCTCTCATACATTTTTCCAAAGTGAGCGATAAATGTGTTTACCAGTTGTAACAAAAAAGGCTATAATTGGTGCACAAATTAAGTCTCAACAAATTATGTTCTCTCCAGAATAACGGAGTAATGACTTTTGTTTTGCCTACTTTTCTTTTATTTTCTTTTTTTGAGAGGCTTTTGCTACAGGGCGCGTGCGCTCGCCAGAGAGACAGAGAGACAGAAAGCGAGAAATCACCCCCCAGGGAGGATGGTCACACCGCAGTCCCTTCTCCTCCATTCTCCTCTCGGGATCTTGGGCACGCACGCACACGCGCCCAGCATGAGTTTAAGCCACCGGATCTGGGACTCGAACTGCAGTTTACTACATGGGAGTTCAGCGACATAGCCATTACGATAACTGCTGGTCCCTGTTTTGCCTATTTTTCAAATCTTTTACACTAAATGAAAAATAATTTTCTGCATTAATTTCTGTGAGAGTTAGCACTTTCTCTGAGTTTGTGTCTTTATGTTTTTTTTAATTAAATGAATTATGAACAATTTATTGGAAAGACCATTATAGCTCTGTTATATGGATATAAAACTAGAAGATTTACCAGAAAAATATGGGAACATTTTTGCTTAAGAGATTTTTTTTTTTCCTTTAAAATTTACTTCTGGCTTCTCTTCTTTCCTTCCTTTATACCTGTTTTGCTCGAACTGCTAGTTATTCATTTGAGCCCCTCTTGAAAAACCGTACTTAAGGAACTTCAATGATTTTTACTGTTTGGATTAATTCCCAGTGCATTGTTAAAAGAGTGATCATTTAAGGGAGTGTCTGAAAAGGAAATCTCATTTCTGTTACCTTTTGCAATGTTTATTTGGGGTTGTGGCAAGGGAGAGGGGTACTAGGGAGCATCCTACTTTAGTCTAGCTAGAGCAGTCACCATTTTGGACTTGAACTATTTTAAGTTTGTTGTAAGAAACAGTATAATTTTTACAAGACACATTTATAGTGTTTTAAAAATGTTAACTACCCTTCTTACACGTGTGTTTTCTTGGAAATTGGAAGGGTTGAATGGAATGCCAGTCTTTTAGCAATGTGTGAAAAGTTATTTGAGTGAAATGCTTTTTCTTCTTTAGTTGAAGACTTTACTCTCCCTAGGAATCCTCCTCATTTGATTTAGGCCTTCGTATTTTTAGAATGAAATTTTGACTGTATCTCTTATTCAATATTTGCTTGATCAGACAAGATATTTAAAGGAATCACAGAATGTTAGAGCTTGAAAGGACCTTCGAGAGCATCTAATTTAACAACTTCATTTTTGTCGTTGGAGAAACAGAGGCATAGATAGGTTAAGTGTTTTGGCGAAGGTCACTAAGCAGGCCTGCCAGGACTGCCATTCAGATTTCTCCCCAATGGCTACTTCCCCACCCTCATTATTTAAATCACTGCTCCACCACCTGGCTCTAAATCAATTTCTTAGGTAGCTAGAAGTAGACGCATTCTTACTTATTTTCCCCCCACAAAACATAGTTAATTTTTTCTCAATCTCCACTTGACTGATTAGTTCAAAGCTGAGAAAGCGTGTTTTATTTTCTTAGACCAGATTATAATAACAGAAAATGTAAAAAAAAAAAAAAAAGTTCATTGAGACAAAACACTGCTAATTGTACATAGCCAATGGCCTTTTATTCCATCTTTCTAAAAGAACTCCATTTTTGAGGCAGCAATGTGTCTGGCCCCAGGCACAAATCATGATTTGTTTAAGCCTCTTGTATTCTTATGTTGTGTTCCCTGTTCTCTCAGATTCTCTCACAGCTAGGTGTGGCTGTTGCTTTTCGGTTCTGACCATTGATGTTACTGAGTGGGGATAGTGTTCTCCTCAGGGTGCTTTGGGGAAAGCATTTGTTTTCTTGGGAAAATGTACAGGTGTAGCTGACTCAGCCTTCCTCCCCAACCTCTTTTTTGCCTTTTTCCCTCCATAGATATCTGGAGCTGCTGAAGCCTTCTTACTACTTCAGAGAAAAGGCCAGCTTTTTTTTATTAAAAATTATTTTATCTAACTTTATTTATTTATTTACTTTAATTTGACCAGAGAGGGACAGAGCAAGAGTGAAAGGGTGGCAGGAGGGGGGACCAGCAGATGGCCTAATGGCTACATCACTGGGCTCCCATGTAGTCAACCACAGTTTGAGTCCCAGACTCGTGGCTTAAACTCATGCTGGACACATTTGCATGTATGCCCAAGATCCCAAGAGGAGAATGGAGGAGAAGAGACTGGCATGGCCATGCCCCCTGTTGAGGGAGTGATTTCTCGCTTCTGTCTCTCTCTCTTTCTGGTGAGCACACGCGCCCTATAGCATAAACCTCCCCCCTAAAAGAGAGAGAGAAAACGAGAAAGCAAACGGCCAGGTCTGGGACTTGAACTGTGGTCAGCCTTGTGGGAATTTAGTGTCCTTAACCACCATGCCACCTTCTGGCCCCAAGGCCAGCTTCTTTTTAAATAAATCCTATTGGTTTAAATGAGGGGTTGGCATTTTTGATTAAACCGGTAGTTGGCAAATTATGACCCATAGCCTGGTTGCTTATTTTTGTAAAGTGATTTTGGAGCTCACCCATGAGTTCCATACTTGTGTTATGTACTCACTTTGGCTGCTCCATGCTATGGCAGAGGGCAGAGTTGAGTAATTTCTGCAGTGACTATATGGCCCCTAAGTCTAAAAGATTTACTCTCTGACCTTTTAAGTTTGGTGATATCTGGTTTGAAGTCCTATAAAGTGAAATTTCTGTTAATTATAGCCAAATGAATTCCTACTGGAATAAAGCAATAACCAAGTTCTTTAA
Source organism: Tupaia tana (assembly GCA_026018925.1). NCBI lineage: Eukaryota > Metazoa > Chordata > Mammalia > Scandentia > Tupaiidae > Tupaia > Tupaia tana. The sequence goes on along the minus strand of JAKSZU010000006.1, from coordinate 43,041,332 downwards.
ACAGATTCATAACTTGGCATTTCTGCCTACTGATATTACTTGTCTAGCTAAGTAAGTCTGTTCCAGATGAATGTAGCCCTCATTTGGGGCTTTGTCCACTCCTCTTTATTTCCTTCCTTCTGGAACATTCTTTTTTTAAAGAGGTTTTTGCTATAGGGTGCATGCACTTGCCGGACAGACAGAGACAGACAGAGAGACAGAGAGACAGAAAGCGAGAAATCACCCCCCCCCCCCAGGGGGGATGGCCACACTGCAGTCCCTTCTCCTCTATTCTCCTCTTGGGATCTTAGGCACGCACTCACACGCACCTGGCCTGAGTTTAAGCCACCAGGTCCGGGACGCGAACAGTGGTTGACTACGTGGGAGTCCAGCAACATAGCCATTACTCTAACTGCTGGTCCCCTTCTGGAAGATTCTGATGATCATTTTTATTTTTTCTTTTTAAAAGACAGATGAGAATGTTATAATGTTTTTTTGAAATGCTATCTAGAACTAATAGCTCTGTGATATCCCAGTCTTATAACTCTCCACGGAATTGCTTTCTGGAGTATAGATAAGGAAACTTACTAGAGTTTTCAGCCAGTGAACAGGGTTTACCGATAGATCTTAAAGCACTAACTAATATAACAGCTTTCCAACCTCTTTTTCTAGTGCTCCTCACCCGCAGCCCCTCTCCTCAAACTTGTTGCCCTTTGTGATGTAGTGGGATCAGGAGGAGACCTAGGACCTACCCTGTGGCAATACGTAATAGTTTGTACATGCCAAACAAATGACTAATCTGAGATGGGAGGATAAACCGGAAATGTATCCCTGGTTCATTAACAGCAATAATCGGATGGACTGTCTTCGAACAATAAAGAGAATCCTAGTTTGACTTTTCGTGAAGGTAGAACATACCATATGTGTGACGACAAAGATAAAGAAAAGCTGCATGTTAAAAACGTGTGTGTTTTATGATGTATGTGTGCATATGCCCCTCGTCTTGGCTCACTGAGCCTGGGAGTGGATTGTAGCATGGCCACTTGGTCTGGGGTGTGCCTTTCTCTTTCTCTCTCCCCCTTTCTCTCCTAGAAGAAGTAAGTAAACCTTTAAAATGTATATTTTCATTTTGGTTGCTAAATGTATCATATAGTAATGGTGCTGGCTTTGCAGACGGTGTAATGTATTATTGCAAAAGAGCACTAGATTGGGTCCTGAAGAATGTGAATCAAACACTGTACTCAGTTTTGTGACTGTAGGGAAAAGAGATGGGACTAGGTAGTATCAAAGGTCTCTTCCAACTCTAAGATGCTTATGCTTGTAGAAAGTCTTCACGTCTGGAACACATTTGAGGGTTAGTCAATTCAAATTGCAACAACAAAACTTCATTTGGAAAATCAAAATATTTTTGTTGCGAGGGCCCTTTAAATTTTAAGATCCTTATGCCCCATAGGCTTTGTCAGGCACAAGCATCCTTCAGGGTCAGATGAATTTTCTGGGGATGGAATCTTGTGAATGAATTTGGGTACTGTGATGGCAATTTACAGTGAAACTGTCTGATAATGAAATACAATATGTTTCACCATACATTTAGCCCTTTGTTGAAATAAAATTGAATTTCTTCTAATCACTCTCTTGAAGTATAGATTTCCTAGGAAATATCAGAAGTAAATTAGTTGGAAAGTGATAGTAGATTCCAGTAAAAATGGATAATACTAAACATTATTTCTATGTAAATGCTCTTTCCCTGCTTAAGAAATTACAGTTTATAAAGAGTACATTTTAATTTGACTGGGAAATATTATGATAATAATCCCCGTGTCACAGAATCTTACTACCTATTTCAAAGTTGATACATTCAAATATTTCTCGCATTTTAGTAAGAGCTATTGAATAAAAAATGTATATTTTCGTGGTTGTGCTTCTTTCTCTTTTCAACTCACATAGAAGACATAAAGGAATAAAAATTTGGTATTGTATTCAAGCCAAATATTAAGACACAAAGAACAAATTATCTTAGTTCTAACACTTATCCCCTTTTCTCCCTTTTCAAAGAATTGTCTCTTTAGTTATTCTGAAAGTATATTCTAATTAAGACTCTATAATCCTCTAACTCACTATGCATCCTTTACATTTTTGAAGAGAAAATTGTGATGTAAGAAAAAGAAATAGCTGTCTTACTTTTTCTGGGGGAAAAAGTGCGTTGTGAAAAAATAAAAGATAAGACATTTTAAAAGGCTGCCAGTTTCAAATACTCTGGAAGAATGTTGACTTTGCAAATAACTGTCCTCAAATTAGCCTTTTTATACAGCATGTCTGGCCAGCTTCTAGGTACTAAAAATGACCTGAGGTGAATAATTTTTCATTAAATGTGCTTTAAACTAAAGGAGACCTTAAAATATTGGATAGTTGGAAAAGTCATAATGTATTTTTTTCTATGCAAAAATGCGTCATGACTTTTCTGAGCACACAGTAGTTGTTTGAAAAAAAAATGGTATTAGCTGCATTATACAATATAGGCATACTTGCTTTTCTAATAATATTGTAAGGGATATGGAAATAAGTATTGAATTCTATTCAGTATCTTCTGTCTTTTTGTTATTTTTAATTTTTCTCAGGGTTACATATGAACATATTTTTAAAAGATCAGATAATTTTTAAAGAGTTATTTAATTCTTTGTATTCATTTGTTTATTTTTATTTTGACCAGAGACACACTTACAGAAAGAAAGAGAGAGAAAGAGAGATGGAAAATGAGAAAGCAAGCCACTGGGTCCGGGACTCGAACCATGGTCAGCCTTGTAGAGATGTCCAGTGTCTTAACCACCATGCCACCTGCTGGTCCCCAAAGATCAGATAATTTTATAGGGCATGTTCTAAAAGCCAGCAGTGACTTTCTTCTCTCCCTCCCAGTTTCCTCTCTAATTTTTTTCTATTTAACTTTCTACTATGTGTGTGTATTTACCTCCATCATTCTAATTAATGTACTTATATGGCTGTTTATGGGCTTTCTGGTTTGGGACATTGTCTATTGACTTCCAGCTTTGGAAAATGAGAATTTAACTTTCCTTTCTCCATCCACACCTGCCACATATCTTTCCCTTCCCCTAGCCTCACATCCTGCCAGTATGGTTAATGTTATAATTCTGGGTAAGTCCATGTGTTTACATTACCAAGCTTTCATAATGCAGTTCATGACTCTTCTATAGTATATTATGATTACTTTTCCTTTTTGTTTAACTAGTTTTCCTGGAGTTTGTTATCATCATATTTTGTCATTCATTTACTTGGTTATGTTCTCATCATAAATGTATTCAAGTCAGTCTCTCTCCTGACTTGTGTACATGTTCAGATAATTTTATAACAGGGACCCAGCTTCTGTGGCCTAGGCAGTAGCATGCTGAACTGCAATGCTAGAAGCCGTATGGCTAACCGTGGTTTGGATCCCGAGTTCACCTGAAGACACACTGAGTATACCTCTGCCCAAGGTCCTAATGAGTCTGGGAAAGGGGATATGGTGTGATGAGACCCTGTTGAGGGTGTGTGTGTGTGTGTGTGTGTGTGTTCATGTGTGTGGCTGAAGTGCATGTGTGTTCACTCTCATGAATTAAAAAAAAATAGTAATTTCAAATATGTATGCTATTAATATAAATTTCATTAAATTTACCTTCTGGGTGACATTTCTTCCAGAGCTGATCTGTTCCAGTGTGGACTGGTTGCTGTTCAGGCCTGCTGCAGGGCTGCCATCCGTGTGGTGGGGGGAGGTATGAAATGATCGAACTGGAGAGAGTCTTCTGCTCTATAAGATTCCTGTGGGTTTCCAGGTCTTCCTCTTTCATAGCTCACTCCATGGTGCATTGGAGGTCAATTATTGTGAGACCTTCTTTAGCAGACTCAGGATTGGTAGTTTTGTTAGAATAGAATTCTAGATCAAGAATAATTTTCCCGCACAATTTTGAAGGCACTGTGCCCTTTGTTTCTAAACTTCTGGTGTTGCTCTCAGAAGAAACGATGTCACTTTGACCCTGAACCCTTTGTATCTGATGTGCTTTTTGTGGTGGTCGTGGTGACTTTATTTATTTGTTTTTAATTCTGTTTGGCTGCTGCGGTCTTATGAAATTGCATGGTTTGCTTTGGTATATGATTTTCTCCATAGTCAATGTGCTAGTCCCTTTTATTTTAAAAACTAGAGTTCTTAAGTTCTGTGGAATTTTCTTTAATTTTTTTTCCCCTTCTCAGAATGTTAGTTTTCCTAGACTGATATCCTAATTTTTGTAATTTCTGTCTTATATTTTTCATCTCTTTGTCCTTTTTCCCTATTTTCTGGAAGATTTCTCTCAAATTTCTTCTACATCTTCTATTGAATTTCTAATTTCTGCTACCTGTTTTTTTCTATTTCAAGAGCTCCTTTTTTATTTCAAAAAATAGATTATCTTCTTTTAGCTTTAAGTTGCTTTTCATATTAATTATATATAAGCATATCCATAAATAAATTAATGTGTGTGTGTTTATCTCATATAATTATACCTCAAGTTTAACCCCCTCCCCCCTTTTTCTGTGTTTAGGTGGCTGTCTTAAATTTTAATGGCTTTCCCTGGATGCTGAGCAATTCTTCTATGTTTGCTTATATTTTAAAAAGTGGATTCAGAACTCTCTGCATGAGTGAGTGCTGTCTATTTTGGGTTTCACACAGGAGTATTTGGCCATTTTATTGGATAGGCTCCAGTAACTATACCTTTAAATTCCCCTCTTGGTCTCATGAGATATTCCAAACAGGAATTTTTTCAAACTTCCACCTGGAAAATATAAGGCTGGCCCTTAGTAAGCAAGAGGGGGAGAAAGGCTTGGGAACTCCAATATTCACAATGCTAAAGTTTTACCTCATTTTCCTTTTTTGTACATAACCTCCCTGTGATCTGTGCCTGTTGAATTCTAAGTTCAGAGATCTGTGTTTCATCCTTTGCAGTGAATGAATGTATAGTTTTTTTTGTTTTTTGTTTTTTTTTAATCAGCGTAGGCAGGGCCAATTGCCCAGCTATGCGAAACAGGGAGAGGATCTACAATAGAACTCTAACAGCTTCAAGCCAGTTCTCCTGTTTTGAGCCCCATTTTTACCTTGTTTGTAAGTGATCTCATATTCCACCCATTCCTCAGCCTCTTGAACATTCTGTGGGACAAACTATGTTGGGGTTCACGTTTTCCCCACTACTTGGTTAGATTCACCTTCTTCTGTCTGCTGAATCATAGTTACTACTCACTGTTGTGCTTTTTATAAGTTTCCAAAATGTTGTAGTTATTTCCTATGTCCAACTGTGTTTTGCCTTTTTTTTAAAAAAAGAGAGGTTTTTGCTATAGGGCACTTGTGCTCACCAGAGAGACAGAAAGCAAGAAATCACCCCCTAGGGTGGATGGGCATGCATGCACCTGTGCCTGGTGTGAGTTTTAAGGTGCTGTGTCCAGAACTTGAACTGCTGTCAACTATGTGGGAGTCCAGTGACTAACTGCTATGCTACGCCGTCTGTTGGCCCCGTTGCCCCCCCCCCCCTTTTTTTTTTAAGGTTTTTGCCATAGGGCATGTGTGTTCACTGAAAAAGATATGTAGGAATCCCTTCTCCTCCATTCTCCTGGGATTTGGGGCACTCAGGCATATGCGTCCAGCCACTTGCTGCCAGGTCCAGGACTGGAACTATGGTCGGCCATGTAGGAGTCCAGTGTCCTACCCACCACACCACATGCCGGCCCCTGTTTTGTCTTTTTAAAATTTTCTCTTCAAATCATTTTAATGCAGTTTCAGAAGAAGGTGAAACTAAATGCCTCTTCAGTGAAAATTGTCTTCTTTTTCTAGTTACAGATTTTCTTCTCAGTAGTCAGTTTGGTAGCTAGTATATATGCACTAGTATACATGCATGTGAGCAATTCCACTGAGCAGTATAACACCTAGTAGAGACATGCTCTGTCTGGGTTTAGATGCTTGTGCCTTCCTGGTTTTTTTTTTTTGTTTGTTTGTTTTTTTGTTTTTTTTTTTGTTTTTGTTTTTGAGAGGTTTTTTGCTATACGGCGCCTGTGCTCGCTAGACAGACAGACAGAGACATAGAGACAGAAAGCGAGAAATCACCCCCCGGGGGGGATGGTCACGCCGCAATCCCTTCTCCTCCATTCTCCTCTCGGATCTTGGGCACGCACGCACACGCGCCCGGCGTGAGTTTTAAGCCACCGGGTCCGGGACGCGAACCAAGGTCGAACCAAGGTCGACTACGTGGGAGTCCAGCGACATAGTCATTACGCTAACTGCTGGTTCCCTGCCTTTCCTGTTTTTAAGAGGAGATGACTTTAGGAGTGAAGAAAAGTCTATTTTAGAAGGGTTTTCATTGCAACTGGACTCCTTTTTTATTCATTTACTCTCCCTATGCATAGAGATACTCCTACGCATCTGCATACTGAAAGGAGCCATAGGAGTAGTGTGCCACCTCCTGTGAACTTACTTTCCAGTGACTTGATTCTCTCTTGTAGTGTATGTCTCACCATGTGGTACAGAGCACCCTCTTAGGAGGAGCAAGTATTCTCTTAAAAAAGGAGTGGAGGAGGGTAACAAGATCTCATTTCTGGACCTCCCTTTCTTCATTGGAAAGGTTTGGGACTGCTTGGATTAGCCAAGTCAACCCATTCCAAATTCTGTCACTCGGAATTTTGGAACTTCATTGTAATTTTTTAACTACTTACTTTAGTCAAAGACAGCGTTTGGATGTTTATTTTTTAGCAGTAGTGTTTTGTATTTAAGCTGTTAAATACAGGTTGTAGACAATTTTCTCATTAGAAGACTTTTGATTTAGGTGTTTTTGTATGTTCCGCTGCCCTTACCTTTCTTGTGTTTCCATTCTCCTCTTTCCTTGATGTCTACATCTCAACCCCACTGGCTTTTTCGATTTCTGTAACAAATCAGGGTTTTTTTCCTCTTCAAGGCTTTCACAGTTACATTCCTTCTCCCTGGAACATTGTTCTCTGGTTTTTTTGTCTGGCTAACTCCTATTGATCTTCAGCTAAGATGTCTCCCCAACCCCCAACCTCTCCAGGGAGGCTTTTCCTAACTCTTCATCTAAATTGGGTTACCTCTGTTAAACTTTTCTTTTCCCCAGCTTTTTAAGATATAACTGATATATAATGATAAACTTTTTAAAAGACCCTATTCTTTCCCTTCACCATTTGTATTTAAACACTTTGATTTCTAGACTGTAGTGTCCAAGAGGGCAGAGAGCCTATCTTCCTTGTCCATAATAACTAACTACCTCTTGGCAACGGTGAGCACTCAGTCAATCCTGGTGGACTGAGTGAGGAGTACAAAATCAGAAAGCTGATGCTGCAAACTAGTTTCCCTAACACACTGCCTATTGCAAAGCCCTAATTATTGTATTTGTGGTTCTAGAATTAGTTTTTTTTATCTCTACATGTCTTTTAACTGTACATAAGTTATATAGGTGCTAGGATTAAACAGATTGAGACTTTGGGCTAGATCACTGTAAATTAAAATTTAATGTTTACTACTACTACTATTTGGTTTCTTTTGCCTTTCCTCTCCAAGTCTCTTAGTTTGTTGTCAGTTAGATTTTATACACACACACACACACACACACACACACACACACAACACACACAAAAATTGGGGCTAAATTAGATGAAAGGGAAGGGGGCGGTTTTGCCCATAGATCTTTCTTATATATTCAACAGTGTTCATTTTGTCCTTTTCCTTTGTCCTTTTCCATTCCCCATGGAATTAGGAGTTTGAGGAAAAGGATGAGGAAGTTAGTAGTTGTTGTCAGGTAACTTCAGTTGCTGTTTCTGGAGTCAGTCTTTGTTCCTATTCATTCATGCCTTTGACCAGAAGTTTCTAGATAGTAGGAATATGACTTAGCTCTCCATAACAATCTTTTGGTTTCTTAATAGTTACTTAAATATGGTGGTGTCCAAATAAGATTTGCTGATACACAGGATATCGGGTTTCAGTTTCTGATTAAGATACTCACAGTTTAAGTATATGGCTCTCAGCTCCAGGGAGATTACCACCTACTAGTTGAAGAACTGTTTTACAGTAACTGTCAGATGGATCAGCCAGTGAGGAAGCAAGTGATTCTGGGGCGTTGGTATTTTGGGATACAAGCGTGGTCCTTAGACTTCTGCTCTGGTTGGAAGAAACTAAATACCCTTTTATCTCTATAGAGTTTTTCATAACAGGCAGTACAGGCAGTGGTTAATTTTTTTATTTTCTAAAGCAAATTAGACCTGTGGTAAAATCTCAGATCTTGTTAGCTGTGTAATCTTGGACAAGCAACTTTTCTGAGCTGCAGTTTACCTCACCGTCACAGGGACCTGATTAAAGTCCATACCTCCCAGCAGAGTTGTGAGGATTAATTGCAGTAATCCTTCCAAAGTGCTTGGAAACTACTTCACCCAGAGTGAGGGCTCTCTACACCAGAGCTGTTATGATTTTGAGAAGTGTACAATCAAGGGAATTAGGAAAGTACAAGGGAACTGATAGAAAAAAATGATTATTAGTAAATTACTACATTTCTCCAGATATTTCCATGAAAAATAGTGCATGAGAATACTTGGTTTTTGAGTGCTAACTACTAAATAATGAGTTTTATTTGTTATAAAAGAGGCAAAATGTTGTGAATTGATACTTTTATTTTTAAGAGTGATTTTTGCTATAGGGCACATGTGCCTGCCAGAGAGAGAAAGGAAGCAAAAATCACCCCCAGTGTGGGGGGTGGGCACGGCCATGCCACAGTCTCTTCTTCATTCTCCTTTCAAGATCTTGGGCACATATGCACACACACATGCCTGGCATGAGTTTTAAACCACTGGGCCCGGGACTCGAACCACAGTGGACTATGTGGGAGTCCAGTGATATAATCATTAAGTTATCTGCTGGTCCCTAGAATTGGTACTTTAATTATGGCCTTGATCTCCAATTCTAAGGGGAACTTTAAGTTTTAAATCTTGTAAGATTTATAATCTTATCTTTTTTTTTTTTTCCCCTCCATGCTTTTGCCCTAGGGCAAGTACACTCACTGGAGAGAGACAGAGAAAGGGAAAGTGAGATATCAGCCTCTGGGAGGATAGCCATACCACATTCCCTTCTCCTCCATTCACCTCTCAGGAATTTTGGCACACAGTGTACACACACCCACTGTGATTCTCAAGCCGCTGGTTTCAGGACTTGAACTGTGGTTGACCATGTGGGAGTCTAGCACCCTAACCACCATGCCACCTGCTGGCCCCTAAAATCCTATTCTTATTCTGCATTAAGATGTAAAAAGGTAGAAAAAAAGTAAAACTTGACTGAAACTTTATTACCATTATCAAAACCTGGAGTGTGTGCATTATCCTCTTCTAGAAAGAAGAATGGACATGGAGTAATTTGTCAAAATTTTAAGGTGGTCACAGTCTGGAATTAGTTTAATTGCCAAGGGAATAATGGAAATTCATATTTGGTAATATAGGTACTGATGAGGAATTGAAAGCAATGTTCATCTGCCCAAAGTTTTAGCTCATTTATTACAGTTTAAGACTAGGCTCTCAGAAAAAGTGTTGAGAGAGTAAGAAAAGTGAAAGGCCCGATTCTTGAAAACATGGGCAGCACAGCAAGTCTCCTGTGAGAATCATAGGGAGTAGGAGTCTGGCATAGATAGTTGTCGTATGTGATTTGTTTTTCATCATAAGCATTCGTGGCTGTGAATGGAAAAGTTCAGTCTTTTGTTTTCCTTTCACCCTTACTGTTACTAATATAATTTTCACAGTAGAACATTTTGTGGTTTAGTTAGCACTTTACACACAGAGACGCTGATTTTTCTCTCACAGTGAAAAATGTGTATAACTTTCCAATGTATGACTTATCATTCAACTTTCTAAAGTTGTTTAGGTAGTAGCTTCCAGATTTTTGGATTTTACAGAACTATAGCATTTAAAACAAAGAACCTTGGTTGGAGAGTGGAGTAAATATGAGACTTTACTTTGCCAATAATAGATATTAGAAAAACAACACTTGCAAACTGTCTTTGAGTTCATTTAATACAATCCCTTGCCACAGGAACATGATCATCTTTGAATATATCAGTCCCTTCAAATCGAATAAAGATAGCTTTATGGGCAAAATAACAACTCTGTGATGCTCTTATTTTTTCTCAGTTCACAATGGATTACTGAAGACTTTCTTACCAATGGTAGTCCACAAACTGGATTCTGGGAACATTTATTTGTGTATTGAATGGTAATTATGGTTTCACATATTCATAAAAATATCGTGATTAAAAGTTATCTTTTTTTTTGGAGAGGTTTTTGCTATAGGGTGTGTGCGCTTGCCAGACAGACAGAGAGAGAGACAGAAAGCGAGAAATCACCCCCCAGGAGGGATGGCCACGCCGCAATCCCTTCTCCTCCATTCTCCTCTTGGGATCTTGGGCACGCACACACATGTGCCCGGCATGAGTTTTAAGTCAAACTGTGGTCGACTACATCGGAGTCCAGTGACATAGCTATTATGCTACCTGCTGATCCCCAATTAAAGTTATCTTCATGGAGCCGGTAAGTGGCATGGTGGTTAAAGGTGCTGGATTCCCACATGGCTTACTGTGGTTCAAGTCCCGGATCTGGTGGCTTGGTTTCTCACTTTCCCTTTCTCTCTCTCTTTCTGTCTTTCTCTGGTCAAATTAAAAATAATAATAACAAATGTAATTAAATAAATAAATAATTTTTTAAAAATAAAGTTATCTTTAAGAGGCTTAAAATAAGTGTTACTGAGGAGAGCTAGAGGTTTATGTGTATGACATGGGGATCACACACAAAAAAATAATTTCATAGAATTGATTACATTTTAACCATTGAGTGTTTGCTCTTGCTTTCACAACAGGATCAAGATAATATTTTTGTTTTGTAATTTAGGAAGAGAAATAAAATGGTGTTAAAGAGTTGTTTCGAATCTATTTATTTTATTTTATTTTTGTTACAGGGCATTTGCACTCCCCTGAGAGAGACAATGGGAATAGAGTGAGAAATTACCCCCAAGGGGAGATAGCATTCCTGTAATTCCTTCTCCTCCATTCTTCTCTTGGGATTTGGGGATGCACTTACACACACCTGGTGTATTTTTGAAGCCATTGGATCTGGGACTCAAACTGTGAAGTCAGCCACATGGGTTCCTTAACCACTATGCCACTGGCTGACCCCAGAATGCTTTTTTTTTTTTTTTTTTTTTTGAGAAGTTTTTGCTATAGGGCACATGTGCTCGCCAGAAAGACAAAGACAGAGAGAAAGAGAGAAATCATCCCCCAGGGGTATGGCCATGCTACAATCCCTTCTTCCATTCTCCTCTTGGGATTTTGGGCACGTACGCACATGCACCCGGCATGAGTTTACGCCACCGGATCCGGGACTCGAACCGCAGTCAACTACATGAGAGTCCAGAGGCCGTTACACCATCTGCTGGTCCCCAGAATCTTTTCTAATAGATAAAAAATTGATGCTAGGAAATATGCTGTGTTTTTTATTTTTTTTTTTTCTATAGAGTATGTATGCTCACTGGAAAGAAAGAGAACAATGTGCAATCCTAAATGATTCTGCTATAACATATTGTCACATGTTTAGTGACTTAAAATAACCCCCAGGCATATGGCTATGCTGCAATCCCTTCTCCTCCATTCTCTTCTTGGGGTTTTGGACATGCATGCACATGTGCCTGGCATGTTTTTGAAGCTGCTGGTTCTGTGACTTGAACTGCTCAGTCAGCCATATGGGATTCACCTATCTTAACTTCCAAATTACCTGCTGACCCCAAGGAAATATTTTGAAAAAAAATTTTATTTTTTCCTGTGTGTTATGGAGTTGAAGTTCATGGTAGAGTTGACAAGGAGAAGTTAAATGTTAATCTACTTGGTTTTGAAATATATTAAAACTTTTTTTTTTTTTGGAGAGATTTTTGCTATAGGGCGCGTGCGCTCGCCAGACAGACAGAGAGAGACATTAGAGACAGAAAGCGAGAAATCACCCCCCAGGGGGGATGGTCACGCCGCAATCCCTTCTCCTCCATTCTCCTCTCGGGATCTTGGGCATGCACGCACAAGCGCCCGGCGTAAGTTGTAAGCTACCGGGTCCAAGACGCGAACCGCGGTCGACTACGTGGGAGTCCAGCGACATAGCCATTACGCTAACTGCTGGTTCCCTATATTAAAACTTTTTGTATCTGACTGGTTAAGAATAATTTTATTTCCTGTTTGTAGCTATTAAAGCTAATTTGTGTACTCTGAGGTTTATACCAACAAATGTGTGTGTCTGTGCACATACACTTACACATGCATTGGTTATAGAGAAAGAACATGACTAAAGTATGAGTTGGGTGGTATGAGACTTGGTGTGGATTCAGGAGGGTAGGATGAGGCCAGGTGGCCTCATTTAATAGTATTTGGGATGAGGGTCCCTACAGGAGCTGAATATCCATGGCAGAGAATCCTTGTCATGTATACCTCAGGCTCTGAAAGCACAGAACTGTGGTCCGGTGATAAGCTGGGTAGGGAGATGGTGAGCAGTAGGGGGAATGATCTGAGAAGGATGGAAAAAGGTACATCTGTGAAAAGAAAACTCGAAGTGATTTATTACAGATTGGAGTCTAAGGCCAGGGAAAATACATTTTTTGGATGTTCCCTCTAGTAAATCATGAATGTGGACTAAGGACAGTTGTTGAATTAATAATACAAGCCTCTCAATTTTTTTTTTCCTAACTCATTGAATTTGAGCCATTTAAGTGGAGATAAAGGATGCACGTGTTGTGTATACCGTGATTTCCAACTGAGTTGCATACATGTAATGAAAGAAAACCAAATTGGGGGGAGTGTCAGTGGATGGAAAATCACTAAGAAGAAACATTAGGGATGGTTTGTATGTCCCCCCACTCCCAAATTAATGTGTTGAGATTTGGTCATGATAAAATCAAGAGGGTAAAAAACTTAACAGGTGATGGATGACAAGGGGTAAAATGTGACATTCTGTGAGGCTGACCCACATTGGAAGGTTGCAGGTTCATGACCAGAGATCTCCCTAAGTATGCTGGGTATGTGTGTGTCATGATCTGGGACTGGCTCAAGCTGGGCATCGATCACAGCATCAAGACCCTGTTTTGGGTTGTCTTTCTCTCTTCTTGTCCCTTTCACTCATGGTAGAAGTAACAAGCAAACAAAAACTAGTTGGGAAGGTAGAATTTTTGTTGTTATAATAAATAGTATTTTATAAAAATATTTTTAGAGGTTTTTGCCTTAGGGTGTGTTTATTTGCTGAAGAGAGAGAAACAGAGACAGTGAGAGGGAACGTGAGAAATCACCTCCCAGGAGGAATGGCCACACTGCAGTCCCTTTTCCTCCACTCTCCTCCTGAGATCTTGGGCATACATGCACATGCACTCATTGTGATTTTCAAGCCAATGGGTCGAGGACTTGAACCGTGGTTGGTCATGTGGGAGTCCAGCAACATAACTTCCATGTCATCTGCTGGTTCAATAAATAAAATTTAATAAAATAACTCTGTGGGATCAGCAGTTAGCGTAATGGCTATGTCTCCGGACTCCCATGTAGTCGACTGCAGTTCGAGTCCCGGACCCGGTGGCTTAAACTCACGCTGGGTGTGTGTGCATGCATGCCCAAGATCCCAAAAGGAGAATGGAGGAGAACGGATTGCAGCGTGGCCATCCCTCCTAGGGGCTGATTTCTCACTTTCTGTCTCTCTGTCTTTCTGGCGAGTGCATGTGCCCTACTGCAAAAACCTCAGATAAATAAATAAATAAATAAATAAATAAATAAATAAATAAATAAATAAATAAAGTAACTCTGTGAGAAGAATCACTGCATAGTATAAGAAGTATAGTTGTTCAATTTATTGAATTGTTATTTTGGCCTATCTGTGATAGAATAAAAGGTTTGTCATCAACAGTTGAAGTGTTGATTTGTAGGATAGAATGTGTTTTCTGTGCACCAAAGTTGAGGTGTTTCCTATATTTTCTTTGAGTTAATACAACGAATATGAGCACAGCTCAACAGTGACCTCTGCCTAACTGTGGAACAGGTAACCTTTTAGGGAGTTCGTTTATGATTATATCAACTAATTTATAAAAGAAGTTTTTTTTTGTTTTTGTTTTTGGTTTTTTAACTCTTGCGTAATTTTGAACGTCCTCAAATGGTTTGTAAACACTGTTTCTACAACCTGTTTCTTAATGCAAGTCATGGCATAAATCCTTCCCCCCCTAGAGTTTTCGTCTGTTGGCTACCTCTCAAAGCTGGAGGTAAGCAAATTTGGATGCAATGCCTCTGATGAGGGCTTGTCATTTTGCTGCACAATTATGCTCTGTGTTGTCTAAACCTTTTAAAATAGCTGAATGTTTTAAATAAATGAATGAGCTGCTGTTGTTTGGACTTGCATTTTCCCTATGAATGTTGACGTACTGATTGAATCTTGTTGGTGCAAAACATCCAGACCTTTTTCATGTACTGCACTAGACAGATTGTTTTTAGAAACGTAAGCAGGTGAAAGGATTAATTTTAATTATGCTCAGAGCTAGTGCGATCATGAAATAGGGGCAGCCCTTCCCACTCAGTGCTTTTTCATGACACCAGCCTTAAGACACGTACCTGAAAGGTGTGTTAAAAGAGCAGTCATTTAAAATTCTTACCTTGGCATTCATAGGATGTTTCTCATTACCTGGAGAACACCCAGGCAAGTTCCTGCTGTTTTCTGGTTTTTTTTTTTTTTAGCAATGAATTGTGTGATTAGCATTTCCTCTCTTTTCCCTTCTGTCCTAGACATCCAATTCCTGATGCTTCTGTCAGCCAATTTTTACTGCAGTCTTTAGCTCTCTCTCTTTTAATTGTAAGAGAGCTTATGTATGAGAGAGAGAGAGAGAAAGAAAGAGAAAGCAACCACCCTCACTGTGGCATGATCATGCTACAATCCCTTCTCCTCCATTTCTCTATCCTGTTGGGATTTTGGGCACTCAGTCGCATGTACCTGGTATGTTTCTTAAGCTACCTGGGGTGGGGACTTGAACTGGGGTAGACTATGTGGGATCAATTCCCTTAACTACTAGGCTACAAGGCCAAATCCTTTCACTGTGGTCTTCTGTTTTGTTCTCTTTTGTTTTTGTTTTACCATAAGGCACATGTGCTCGTCACAGAGAGACAAAAAGAGAAGGAGAGAAGGAAAGTGAGAAACCACCCTCCAAGGGGGAAGGCCACACGGCAATCTTTTCTCCTCCATTCTCCTCCTAGGATTTCAGGCACACACATGCACACATGCCTGGTGTGATTTTAAGCTGCCAGGTCTCAGACTCAAACTATGGTTGACCGTGTGGGAGTCCAGTGCCTTAACCACTATACCACCTCTGACCCCCACTGTGATCTATTAAAATGAGATAAAGATGGGGTATATTTGAACTCTGAGAAAGAGAAAGAGAGAGAGAGAGAGGGAGGAAGAAGGGAGCAGTCACCAGAAAAACCCTGAGCATTGAGGGTCTCCGAGACCTGCTCTAGTTATTTCTGTTTTGTGCTTGTTTCCTTTCTCTCTCTCTCTCTCTCTCTCTCTCTCTCTCTCTCTCTCTCTCTCTCTCTCTTTTTGTTATTGTTTGTTTGGTTTTTGTTAAGCTTATTTACTTCTTTCATGGGAGGAGGCACCCTTGACAGAGCCAGCCCCTGCCCCAGCAGTTTTTCAGCCACGTAGGTGAGTTCACCGGACCTGGGATCCAATTCCAGTTTTCCATATGGCTCCAGCACTGCACAGCAATACCCTACCACCTGTACCACTGTGGTTGGGCCTCCATTCCCTTTTCTATTAGGTCGTTGAAAAGGTCATAACGATTTTTTCTATGTTTTTCTATGCAAAAATGCCTCATGACTTTTCCAACTACCAAGTATAATTAAAAAACAAACAAAAACTGTTAATCTAAGTAAACTTTTTAAAAGTCTTTTAGAGGACTCACTTATTGAAGAGGTCTGGGCCAATACTACAGGAATCAACTGCTTTATTTCTTTATGCTGTTGATATGTATTCAAAGTAGAATTTTCTCATAACTCCAAAAGAATTTTAACCACTTTTCCCTTAAGATTCAAGATATATAATTTCAACAGTTGAAGCTAGTTTACCTCATTATGGGGCACAGGACTGAGAAAGAAATATGTTCTGAGACATTTTAACCTTTGGACTGAGTACTATTTGACATTTTTTTTTTTTTGAGAGGTTTTTGCCATAGGGCACGTGCACTCACCAGACAGAGAGAGACAGAGAGGCAGAAACGAGAAATCACCCCCCAGGGGGGATGGTCACCCCGCAATCCCTTCTCCTCCATTCTCCTCTCGGGATCCTGGGCACGCATGCACACGTGCCTGGCGTGAGTTCTAAGCCACCAGGTCTGGGACTTGAATCGCAGTCGACTACGTGGGAGTCCAGCGACATAGCCATTACGCTAACTGCTGGTTCCCGCGCCTGGTGTGAGTTTTAAGCCACCGGGTCCGGGACTCGAACTGCGGTCGACTACATGGGAGTCCAGAGACATAGCCATTACACTAACTGCTGGCCCCCTATTTGACATTTTGCCACAGATTTCCTTTATTTTTTTTAATTTAATTTATTTATTCATTCATTTATTTTTAATTTGACCAGAGAGAGACACAGAGCAGGAAAGAAGGAAAGTGAGAAAGCAAGCCACCAAGTCTGGGGACTTGAACCATCGTGGACCAAGTGGGAGTGTCCAGCACTTTAACCACCACGCCACCTGCTGGTCCCTGCCATGTATTTCTTTTGAAAATGAGTTATGAAAATATATTATTCCTAACAGGAATACCTGAGACTGGGTGGTTTATTTTTTAAAAAGTTAAAAGTTTATTTTCTAAGAGAAAGAGACAGGTACCCTTGATGGGGTCTTCATGCCATACTCCTCCTGCCAGACCTGCAGCCAGTCAGGATCATGGGCATGGTCAGTGCATTCAAGCAGGCAGACCTGGGACATGATCACTGTTGCATGGCAGAGCCTCCACTGCCTGCACCAATTTGACCAGGGCCTAAAAACTTAAATTATAAATATTTTAAATTGAACAATAATGAGTTCAAGTCTAAGTTAGGCAAAGAATAAGGAACTGAATTTATAAAATTTATACTCTGATGTACTTTGCCTCCTAAATTTTAAGTTGGACTAGCCAAGATGTTTTATTATGGTTTGACAAAATTAAGTAGTATAATGAATGCTTGTTCTTCTGGGCCATGATGGTGCACTGTATGCGTGAAATCTGCCAAATTTTTAAATGACATCTGCCTTTTTAAAAATTAAAACAAGAGATGTGATCATGTAAAAGTACAATGTATCTATGACCTAAAATTTTATTATTATGAACAACTGAGAATGTAACTTGTAACTGCTGAAGATATTGAAGGGAGAACCTTCATAGTCTTTTCATAGAAAAGTCTGCTTCTCCTGGATGGGTTATTAAGCTTTAACCTAAAACAAAACAAAATAAAACAAACAAAACCCAAAAGTATTATTATTCTTGCCCAGATACATATTGATCACAGATTACTGATTCTTTTATGCCTTACCCTATTTCTTCTTCTTCTGTAATTCCCATAATGTGACTATTTGTTCACTTAATAGTATCCTATAGATAATCGGGTTGCTCCTCTAAAAATTCAGGCAGGATTCCCCCGCATTAAAAATTTCAGATACCTGAGGTGTTAATGGGGGGTTACTGGGGGTCTCGCACTATCCTGTCCCATCACAAGAAGTCCCTTCTGATTCCAAGTCAAATGTGGGAATAAGACCCCAGACATGTTTGTGTCTTTCCGCTGTCAGACTTTATAGCATAAGATAAAATTTAGTATAACAAAGCAGTCAGGTCAAGAATGAGAACAACTCACACTAACCAATCGCCCTGAGCAGTCTCTGGAGGTGAAGAGCCAGTTGTGAGTCCCCAGGTGTCCCAAGTGTCTAGTCTTAAAAGGAGGGAGCCAGTCTGATACATTTTTGGAGGTCTCACGAAGACCTTGAGGATGGGTGCTCTGGCCTGGATAGAGGTAGCCAAGTCTTAGGTATCAAAGTCCGCAAATCTCTCAGATTGGCCAGGAGCAATGTGCTGTGGTTATAGGGCCAGGAATGAATGAGTAAGTCGCATTACAAGGGCTTCTTTTCTGCCCCAAAGTGGGCAGAGTCTTTTAAAGTAGCACCTGTATCTAAGACTAGCACATGGTAAACCTATCCCTCTCTGCTTGAGTAGATCAGCTTGTCTGGAGTTATCTGAAATGAAGGGTATGCATGTCACCCTTTTCCCTGCTCAGTGCAGTCTTGTCACAGAATCTATTTTGTGTCACATAGTTCTCTCTACACCCTCTACTAGGCTATCCTGAGTCTCTGTGCTCTCCATTATCTCCCCCACATCCCTGCTACATTTCAACTCTCTCCCTTAAACAGTCCAGTTAAGTATCAGTTGGTTGTTCTTTGTTTTGGTTCTCTTTTATAGGAGGGAAGTACATAAACACCTTTAATCAGCCATCTTCTGCAATTTGCAATTCTGGACTGTTTTTAACTGATCTGTTCAGTTTAAACACTCATGATTAGTTTAAGACTAGTCATGATTAGTTTTATTCACCTATTTTCACATTTCACAAACATACTGTATGATAGGCATGATGATACAAAGTTGAATAAAGAATGACTTAAAGTTAAATCATAATTGAAATGGGGAGATGGACATTCAGTACTTATTTCGACTCTGCTGTGATATAGTCAGTACTTTAGCAGTCTGAATTAAATATTGTCATACAGTGCGAACCTAAAGTCAGGAGGAGTAGTTAGTGACTTTGAGCCTTGAAAAATTAGAATGATATTGCTCCCAAGCAAAAGGAATAAAGACTTCTGAGTAAATAAACATCCTGAGTGTCTCAAGAGGTGCCTCCATATTATTTCCACCTGCTATTAGGGAATGGCAGGGTCACTATACTCTTCATGGGGCACTTCACTATACAGGCCAGCCCTTTGGTATTCCATGTAGCATTTGAGTAGAGCTCTGCTTGAGACTTTTGTACAGCCAAAGTTAAAGCCCTCCTGTAGTATGAATTAGATCAAAGACAATCGGTTTTGTGTGTATGATATATAAGGTATGCTGAAATAGGTTTTTTCCAAGTTTTGGCCTACCAGGTAGTTTTTAATCTGTAAATATCAATGTTTAAAATACAAAAAGTATGTAAAGTCATTCTACCATTTATCACTCCCTCCTCTTCACTTTAGAACAAAGGTATATATTTATTCTTTTTTGCCAGGTCAAAGATTTTTATTGGGGTGAGATTAGAAAGATTTTTCATTTTAGGTGGCTAGAAAGTACATCCAGCTGAAAACCATCAACCATTTAGACTACATGCTTCATTTGAATTGTGTTTCTGGATGTAAGTCAAGTATGACAACTGTTGAGTTTCATAACTTTCTCTAACTTGATTCAACAATGTTTCAGGGCCAAAATACTTCTGAGGTCTTTTCTGTCCTCTCCCAGTGAGGCCCAGTAGAGGTTATCAAAGTCAAGACTATGTTGCTGGGTCTCATAAAAATGAACAAGTGGTAAGGAGCTATGAGTTTTAGCTTGCATCACCACTCATCCTTGTGTGTTCTCCTAGTATTTACTTATCTCTTCTTGTTCAAGGTGAATGTCTCATTGGGTCTGTACCTCTAACAAGGAGAAACTCATAATTATTGCCACGTATTTTGTCTGTTTTAGAAATGCTCAGGTTCTTTCATTAGAATAATTGTTTTTAGACAATACAGAATAGGTTATAAAGGAAAGACATGTTGTCAAGGAAGGCTGGATTGACAAGAAGCACTACAGAATGTACTTGTTGATTAGAATAATTCCAGTGTGTGGCAATTAGGATTCTACAGTGTTTATTATCATAATCTCCCAGTGAAACTTTCTATTAGGGTTATTTTTGTTTATGGTTATTATCATCCAGGATGTCTTAACTCCAATTATTTAGTTTTTAAAAAATTATTTATGGTTATTAAGATAAATTATTTTTGTAAACATAAGTCTGAACAATTTATAATATACAATATGAACTACTTCAGTGACTCAACAAATATTTATTAAGCATCTATGATTTGCTAGTTAATACAATACTTATGTTGAAATAGTTACAGTTTAGGCTTAAAATGATAAAAGATTTATTGAAAAACAGGAATACATTAGAATGAACGAATAATAATATAAAATATATATTATGCAAGTGCATGTATACATATATATGTGTATGTATATATGTATGTATGTATATATATATATATATGTGTATATATATATATATATATGTATATATATATATATATATATGTATGTATACAATGTGTAATAGGTAGGATTGCCATGAATAGGAGAACTGCATTAATTACGGACATTGTAAGTGTGAAAGAATTGAGGATATTAAGAGGTTTCAAGCTTTGGATAATGGGTTGGATGATGATGCCACTTACTACAATAAGAAATACAGAAGGCCATCTGGTGATGTGGTGGTTAAGGCTACTGGATCCCACATAGCCAAGTGTGTAGTTTGAGTCCTTGACCTGGCATTTTGAAAAACACTCTGGATCCTTAAGTGTGCATGCCCAGAACTCTGCAGAGGAGAATGGAGGAGAAGGGATTGCGTCGTGGGCATCTCCCCGGATGCTGTCTCACTTTCTATCTCTCTCCTTCTTTGCTGCTTTCTGGTGAGTACATGCACCATATAACAGATTAAAAAAAAGAAGAAGGAGAAATACAGGAAGGAGGAACATGTGTGTATTGTGAGTGGTAGGATTGTTAGTGTGTTTGGGTTTTTGTTAGTTTGAGTATCCAAAGGATATCTAGATATGGATGTCCAATATGAAGTTTAAAAACACTAGTTTGGTTCTCCAGGGAGAAGTTGATGCTAAACATGGGATTTGAAAATTATTGATAAGGTTGAAGCCATGGGAATGGAAGAAATGGCCCAGATGAAACATGTCAAATGAAGAGCGTCCTTGATCCTAAATACATACCCTGGTTTTCTGTCTCCATCAGTCCTTTGAGATCGTGCTGATCAAGATCACCAACATCTTCCATATTTTCAATTACAATGGTCATCTCTGTATTTTGATCTAATCTAACATTCATCTTAGTTGCGTTCTCTCTCAAAACACTTAACTTTTTCTGACTTCTATGGCATTATACTTTCTGTTTTTTACTCCCACCACACTGGATGGTTTCTTCTCTTGTACTGCACTTCTAAAGGCTGGAAAAACTTAGGTCTTCCCTTGCTTGTCATTAGCATTATCTTAATGTTTTAATTCTAGAGGAAGATAAAATGTGGTAAGAGTCATATACATATAAGATATGCCAAATCCAGTAGGATATGATTTAAAAGGTCATATGTTCTTTTTATTGAAGAAGCATGTGAGTACAGTATGTAATTTATCATCATCAATCTCCATCTAATGATAAAAGGTTAGGAAATGTTCAGTATGGTTGTGAATGACCTGTGGAAACCATTTAATCAGTTATTTGTTTTTAGAAATTGAATGATATTTATTGAGCACATACTTTATTCCAGGCTTTGTTCTAGTGGCTGGAGATGCATCAATAAAAGAAGTACAAAACTTCCTGCCCTCATGGGATTTATATTGCAGTGAGGGGAGGTAGACAATAAACAGATGAATAAGTAAATTATTGAGTAGGTAAGAAAACAAGTGCTATGCTATGAAAAACATAAAGCATGTAAGAGGGGTAGATAGGGAATGTTGGGGGAATAGGTGGCTACAGTTTTTAATAAAATGCTTAGGGAAGATCTCACTGAAAAGATGATGTTTGAGTAAAGACCCAAACAAGATAAAGGAGTGACTATGAGTCATGGCTGTATCTAGGGCAGAAAATTTCTAGGCAGAGGGAATGGCAAGTGTCTTGAAGTAAAGATTGTACTCAAAATGGTCCAGGAACTGCAAGGCTAGTTTGCCAGATGCAGCAGGCTGGGGGGAGGAAACAACAGATGTTGTCAGAGAAATAATTGGAGTTGGGGGACAAGAGAGTTAGTGGAAGATATTATAGGACATGTAGTCTATTGGAAGGGCTTTGATTTTTATCTTGAGTGAAATGTAGAACCTTTGGGGATTTTAAGTGAAAAAAGAGACATGATCTGACATTTTTAACAGGGTTTCTCTAGCTACTGTGTTGTAAATAGACTATAGGGAGGTTAGAATGGAAGCAAGGAGTCAGTTGTGAGGCTCTTGCAATAATCAAGGCAAGAGATGATGGTGACTTAGGAGTGGTCAGGGTTGAGTGGTGAGAAGTAGTTGGATTCTAGATTTATTTTGAAGCCATTGCTGACAGAATTTCATAATGAATTTCATGTGTGGCTTAAGAAAAAAAAGAGGTGCTAATGATTGTTCTAGAGTTTTTGGCCTTCGCCACTGAAAAGATGGAGTTGCTATTACTGGGAGGAGGAATATTTCAGGAGGAATAGGTTTGGAATGAGGAGATTTTATTTTTTAACTTTTTATCACAGTAAAATACAAATAATGTTAAATTTATCATCTTAACCATTTGTAAGTAAACAGTTCAGTGATATTACATATATTCATAATGTATAATCACTACCACCATCCATCTCTGCAGTTCTTCTCATCTTATAAAACTGAAAGTCTATACCTATTAATCAATAACGTACCATATCCTCCTCCCAGCTACTGGTAATCACCATTCTACTTTGTGTCTCTTTGGTTTCACCTATTCTAGCTCATGTAAATGGAATGATACAACATTTTTCTTCTTCTGATTGGCTTATTTTATTTGTGTTATGATCTATATTGTAATGTCAGAACTTCATTCTTTTTTTAAGGCTAAATAATAATCCATTGCATATACATACTACATTTTATTTATCTATTCATCTGTCCATTGGCATGTAGGTGGCTTCCATGTTTTACCTGCATGAAAAATGCAACTGTGGGCCAGCCATGGTGGCACTGTGGTAATGCTGTGTTTTACAATGCTGAAGCCGCATGACAAGATCCTGGGTTCACATCCCAAGGATTCCTTTACACCAGACTTGTACATATGTGCCCACGGTCCTGGCTGGCTGAGGCTAGGGGTAAACTGTGGTGTGATAGTCCTGTTGGGGGTGCTTCTTCTCCTTTTTGTCTCTCTCTCTCTGATAAAAGTAAACTTTTTAAATAAAAATAAATGAGTAATGCTCCATGAACATGGATATACAAATATCTCCTTAAGACTCTGCTTTCAGTTTTTTGGGTATGTAATCAGAACTGATGTTACTGGATTATATGATAATTCTATTTTTAATTTTTTGAGCAACCACCATACCAGTTTCCACAGTGGCTAACCCATTTTATATCCCCACCAATCACACATAATCCAGTTCCTACACATCTTCAGCAAAATTTACATTTTTTTTTTTTTGGTGTTGGATGTTTCTTTTTAATAGTAATTGCTATGATTTGAACGTGTGTGTCCTCCCAAAAATTATATGTTGGAACCTAGGTTCCATGTGATAATATTAAGAGAGAAGACTTTCAGACAGTGATTAATACTCTTGTAAAAAAGCTTAAGAGAACTAGCTAGGCTCATATTGCCCTTCTGCCTTCTATATGTGAAGACACAGAATTTATTTCTATTCCCTTTTCACCCCTTTTGCCACATGAGGACACAGTAAGTAGGCCCTCATCAGAAATCAAATGCTGGCACCTTGATCCTGGACTTCTAGACCTCTAGAACTATGAGAAAATAAAATTCTCTTCTTTATAAATTTATGTATTAGCAAGTATTTGCAAGCAGGTGTGTGGCCTGAAATATTGGGCTGTCAGGAAAGTCATGATGAATTTCTACATAGAAAAATATGTCATGACTTTCCTGATGACCTAATAGTGGCCATACTAATGGGTGTGAGGAGATGTCACATTGTAATTTTGATGTGCATTTTTCTCATGATTAGTGAAATTAATCATCTTTTCATGTGCTTGTTGGCCTTTTGTATATTTTCTTTGGGGAAATTTCTGTTCAAATCCTTTACCCATTTTGAATTGGGTTAATGAGGTTTTTGTTGTTATCGAGGTTGAGTTTCAGGAGTTCTCTATATATTTGGAATATGTGATTTGCAATTTTTTTCTCATTTTTTGGATTGCCTTTTTATACTGTTGACATTTTTTTTTTTTTTTTGACACACCAAATATATCCTTAGAACTGGTTAGGAAGACATTTAAATGACAAAGAAATGGAAAATCCAATGAATTAGTAAAATAATTTAGGTACAACATTTTATTTTCATAATTAAAATATTTGTGTAAGCACAATTTAATTGTGATTTCAATTTTAAAAAATAAAATTGAATAATTTATTTAGACTCATAATTGTAAATATGTTTTGGGGACTAGAAAAGGAATGTTTGAGAGCTTAAGATTCGCCAAGGTTTGTGTATAATTTATTGGAGTCATAAGAATTTAGTGCTTGGAAACATTTCATGTGTGAAGTAATTGAAGTCCTTTTCAAAGGAAATTGAATATATTATATTTATAAATGTAAGTTAAAATTATAAAGGGAGTTTAACTAAGTTTGTTAGTAGGACTCAATGTTAATCAAAGTCCTTATTAAAAGTGATTGTTATAGTTTACTAGATTTATATCTAGAATAATAGGAATTGCAGGATAAACTTCAAAGCATAAAGAAGCAAAGTTTTTACATTTCTAGCTTTTATAATTTGACCACTAGTCTTTAACACAAAATAAATAGATTCATCTCTGTGTAAGAAGACCCAGAAACTCTGTGTATGCAGACTCTCTAGATGACATCATCCATGACTTTAAAAACCATCCAGGGATTTTCATATTTTTGTCTTCAAATATAACCTCTTTATTTTCTTTTTTTTTTCCTTTTCCTTTTCTTTTCTTTTTCTTTTTTCTTTTTTTTTTTTTGAGAGGATTTTGCTATAGGGTGCATGTGCTCACCAGCAAGATAGAAACAGAGAGACAGAAAGTGAGAAATCACCCCCCGGGGGTATGGCCACGCTGCAATCCCTTCTCCTCAATTCTCATCTCAGGATGCTGGGCACCCATGCACATGTGCCCAGCGTGAGTTTAAGCCACCAGGTCCGGGACTGAAATTGTCTTTGACTACATGGGAGTCCAGCAACATAGCCATTATACCAACTGCTGGTCATTTTCCTTTTTTAAAGGTTTTTTGCTATAGGGTGCGTGCACTCGCCAAAGAGAAACAGAGGGAGACAAAGGGAAAGTGAAAAATCACTTCCCTGGGTGGTGGGGGGGAGGGAATCGCCACACCACAGTCCCTTCTTCTCCATTTTCCTCCTGGAATTGGATTCTGTATATGCACACACATATACCCAGCAAGATTTTCAAGCCACTGGATCTACTTGAATCATGGTCAGCCATGTGGGAGTCTAGCACCTTAACTGTCAAGCCATCTGCTGGCCCCCAGGTCTAACCTCTTTTTAGAACAGCCCATTAAGTTATTCATCTGCATATTTGACATTTTCCTATGGATGTCTAATAAAAGTCATCTCAAAGGTAACTAAAACCAGACTTAATTTTTTTATATCCTATTATCCCTAAACCTTCCTTAACTGATAAAGCCAAAATTTTAGATGTCTCCTTCATTTCTCTTTTTCTTTCCCATGTTTTGTGCATTTTGAGGTTTTTGGCCCCTTTCTTTTGAAAGATTATCTTTGGTCTATTTTTCTTCATTGTTTATGTCCCTCTTTCTGTTTCTGTTTTTATTTAGTAATGATGCTCTCAGCCATACCTTAGGATACCAAGGACTCCTTCAGTAGTCTCTTAGGTTAGGCAGAATTCTTAGAAGGTTAGCTAGGCCTGTTACATGATATGCTTTTTATGTCCAGACAGTGTAAAAACATTGTTAGGAGTTGTGTTGAGGAGTACAGGGCTGGGCAGTGAAGCAGCAGTAAAATACCATGCTCTGCAAGGCTGACCCACATAGGTTCATGTCTGGAGACCGCCCTGAGTTCACTGGGCAGATACATGCCCATAATCTAGTGCTGGCTGAGGCTAGGGGTGGAATGAAACTCCCTCTTTTTCTCCCTTCTAGAAGAAATAAGTAACTTTTAAAAACGGGGTGCACGTATGTATTTTTTAAAAATTTGCTAGAGGGCACATGTGCTCACCAGAAAGAGTGGGAGCAAGGAAGGGAAGAAAGTATCTTCCAGTGGTGCTTCATCATGTTGCAATCCCTTCTTCTCCATCCCTCACTCCTGTTGGAATCCTGGGCACACATGCACACACACCTGCCATATTTTTCAAGCCACTTGGGCTGGATTCTAACTGCGTAGTTGACAATGTTTGATCTGTCTCCCTCAACCAGTAGGCCACTGGGCTAGCCTGAGTACACATATGTAAAGTATAATTAATTACTAGTACTAGTTGATATTTCTGTATTTCTATATTGTGTGCTTTATTTTCTTAATCTTTCATTTTGAAATATCATTAATTGTCAACTTACCCAAAATAAATAAGGGGGAGGGCTTTTTATGTTAGTGCTATTGTAGTTTCTCAAGCCGACATTTAGTAAAACATTTGAGGTCGCAGTTCAAACCACTGCTGAGACCATATCATCTCTTGGCCAAAGATTATCAAATTATTTAGTGCTATCTTTATGGTCTCCCTTCTTAATTCTCCTTTTCTTCACATCCTTAGTCTTTCTTCACCTAACTTGAATGTGATTTAGAATATACTTCTTGCCTCTATTTGATCAAACTATATCTGTTGTGTATCTTTTTATTGTCTTTCATTCGTTTCTCACTCCTTTCAATGAAGAATTGAACGTGGCCAATGTTAAAAACACATATAAGAAGTAATATGTGGGCTGGGCCTGTAGCCCATTAGTGGAGCTGGATCCCACATAGCTGACTGTGGTTTGAATCCCAGCTCCGGGAACTTGGAAAACATGCAAAGGGGTGTGTGTGTATGTGTGTGCATGTCCAAAATCCTGACAGGATGAAGAAGTGGAGTGAAAATGATTGTGAGTGACTATGTCCCTCTACCTCTCCTTCTATAGGCTTCTGTCTGGCAAGTGCATTTGCCCTTTGGCAATTAAAGAAGAAATAATATGTGATTTAATTTTGTATAATGTATCATTTCAAAATCTCATGTTTTAAGATTTTGTATCATTTATATTCCTTTGGGTGGAAATAAATTTATAATTTGTAAAAATATTTAGAATCAATAGCGAAGAGAGGGTTGTGGTCTTTATTGTATATTTACTTTGGAAGTCCTATTTACTGAGAAAATCTTGGGCAATTTTTAATTATCTACCCTTCCCCTCTGCCCCTAGATGATATGACAATGAAATCTTATTTTAATATATGCAGATTTGTGAAGGCTGAAATTCATTTGATTTAATAGCAGAAAATTGCATTTTTGTGGTGATCTTATTCCCTTTGTGCTGTTTCCCCAGTGAACCCTAATCCTTTCTAATACATTTTGTGTACTCTTTTGGGGATGAATATTTTATCTCTGGCAAACACTTCTACTCATTTATTTATAAATAAGTTCTTGTAGGACCTTCGTATCCAATATTATTGTAATTATAAAGTCAGTTTTAACACTGAAGTCAGGGTCATGAGTATGCCTTTTCTTTTTCATTGCCAGAGGGAGCATGCTTTTGTCAAAGAGATATGGAGAGACAGAGACAAAGAGGAGGGGGATAAGGCATCCCCCAATGGGGTATGGTCATGTTGCAATCTCTTCTCCTCTATTTCTCCATTCAGTTGGTATATTTTTCAAATCTCAGGGGCCAGTATTTGAACTATTTGGTTAGCCATATGGGACCCAGCTCCCTTAACCAGTACGACCAGTAAAACACAGAACCAGCCTGAGTAAGCCCTTTCTTGCTTATAAAAAGCTGTGTGTGTGTGTGGGGGGGGGGGGGGGGGGGGGAGGGCTATGGAGCCAGTTCAGTATGAAGTCATAATTCCTTGTTCAGAATATCAAATTATCTCCGCAGATTCACCAAACAAGTGAGGTAGAATGTCTTCTTTTATTTATTTTAAAAAATTTAAACACATGCCTTTGTCTAATTCTTCTTTTATTTATTTTTTTAATTTAAACATGTCTCTATCTAATTTTTTCCCTTCTACTCCTGTTACCCCATTGGTTTTTCTTTAACATGATAGTTTACTGCAAGCCTTCAGCTTTTATTCTTTGAGAAAAGTTGAATTTGTTAGCCAAGGACCATGTTTTCATTTTTGCTTACCATAAATATGATTGCTCTATTTTTTTTTTCGCATGTTCCAGATGAGTCGTTTTTTATTGCTATGACAGTTGCTTCATAATTATGGTGTGACTTGCAAACTGGAAAAGGGGAGACTTGAAAAAATTATGTGCTACATAGACAAATATGTTGGCAACTAGAGTAACTTCATGTAAAAAAAGAAAGAAAAAAAGAAAAGAAAAAGAAAGAAAGAATGCCCAGTCACACATCCTTAAGGAGTTTATATCTGTGATTTTGGTGACAAACACTAGCACAGACTCTTCCATTGCATTTTGTTTTTAATTAACCAAAGCTAGATACCACATGCAGTCCTAAATGCCTCCTCTCCCATTTTCTTCCTATATGATATTAAAATTGAAAGGGAAAGCAAGAATATGCAAGTGTGAACATAAGAGCTGCCAGGCATTTGCCTTCAACACGTACATGCAGCCAGCCAGCATCTTCTTAGATGTAATACTTTGTTGGTAGGGATATGAAGGAAATGCATGTGGAATAGGAGAGCAGAATATTAAATAATAGGGTACACGTAGGACATTGAAAGAACAAAATAAGTTAGCTCAGGAAAATCCAGACTAGATTTGTTTGTTTGTTTGGTTGGTTGGTTGTTTTTTCTTCTTTTTTTTTTTAAATAATAATTTATTTATTATCATTATTTTTCAACTGACCAGAGACAGACAGAGAGAAAGAGAAGAGAGAGGGAGAGAGAGAGAGAGAGAGAGCAAGCCACAGGGTCCAGGACTTGAACTGCTGTTGGCCATATGGGAATCCAGCGCCCTTAACCACCATGCCACATGCTTGCCCCGGGTTGTTGGTTTTTAAAATTTCTTCCATGAACAAGAGAGAAAGAGAAATAGAGAAAGGAAGAGAGACAGAGATTGCACCCCTAATAAGGTCTTCATGCTGCGATCTACCCTGATCATGGGCCTACATGGTCCCAGTATTTACAGGGAAGTCTCCGGACACAAAGCCAGAACCCTCACATATGGATCTGCCTTGAAAGGATGTGGTACTGCTGAGTCACTGTCTGACTGCTAGGCTAGTTTTTTTTTGTTTTGTTTTGTTTTTTACTAGCCCTCATCCTGCCTTCTGCCTCAATTCAGCCTGAATTCTCTTAGCCATTCCCAAGACCCTGGCATATCTTGTTGGAATAGGTCTGTAGAACTGTAAGATGAACAAATATTGTTCTGATTCTTGAAATTATTGTGATAAATTAAAGGTGTTTTGTCTGTTGGACCAAAACAAAATGTTTAGTTGATACTGTTTTTAGCTGTCCCGCAAATTAATACTCTACCTTGAGAAAATTCCACAGAACTTAGGGTAAGAACTCTTTACTCCGTTGCTAAAGGTAGGGGCAGCTATTTTTCTTTCCTCAGTTCTTTGGCAGTCAGGGTCTCAACACGAGACCAAGCAGAGCTTGGTCAGTTGCATTCTTCAGCTGGAAGGTGCATTGCACCAGACTAGAGCAGTCAGAGGTCATTCTTGAGGCTGCAGTGGACTTCGGTGTGAGGTGGCAAGCAGGCAGTGTAAATGTGAGCTTCTAAACTATTGGATCTTTGGATAAGTCATGATATATTTTTCTATGTAAACTGTGTCATGACTTTTTGATGACCCAGTGGTAGATTGCTGTAGTGTTACCTGGAGCTGTCTTGGTTCTTGTAGTTTTTTGGACTTCTCATCAATTGCATGGATTATTAATGTCCTTCTAGTGAATCATTTTTCTGTTATTTGCAGTCAGAATCTGATTTGATAAACAAAAGAAAAAGAATGTTTCTTTTAAAAATGACTTGGGATGTTTGAGCACCGTATTTCCCTGGTAGTTCAAGAATTTCTTTGATAGAGTAGATGCTGTGTTTGACAAAGAGTTGATGAAATGCAGATATCATTCTAGTGAGACTCTAGTCAAGTATGTTATGCCCGTGGTTCCATCTCATATCTTCATTGGTCAGTTAGTGGTACTTGCACCCATCTATACAATTTGTGGTTTAAGTTCACAAAACATGATAAATAAAAATGCCATAGGGTATGCACTTGCTGGGGGCGAGGAGGGAGGAAGAGAGGGAGAAAGAGAGAAAAGTAGAGAGAGAGAGAGAGAGAGAGCGAGAGAGAGAGAAAGCACCTCTCAAGGGAGATTTCCATGCTGCAATCCTTTCTCTTCCATTCTCCTCTCAGGATTTTGGGCCTACACACAAATGTGCCTGGCAGAGACACGATTTAAGGCATTTGTACCTATATTAATTTCAGGGGATAAAATAAGCAGGCACTTATTCATAAAACAAATGAAGTCCACATCTATTTTTGATTGTTTGAGGGAAGGGAAGTTATTTTTGTTAGTATTTTCATTTTTAATAAGCATTTTGTTGGTGGTGAAGTCAATCGGTTGCTATCTCATAGATAAGCCCAAGCAGATCTGCCTTCGTGTGTGCATTCTGCCTCTGCTCCTGAAGTTTGACAGTAGTTGGAAAATGCCTCTTTAATAAAACACACCTTTAAATAACTCTCTCAGATGAATTCCAGCTTTTAAAGTGAGAAGATGGCTTCAACTACCACTGCTGCCAGCTCAGCCGTGGATCTGAAATGTCCAGCTGTGCCCTCTCTGCCTCTCTCATCACCAATAACAGACTTTGCAATCAAATCTGTCTGGCAAGTGTGTTGATGTGTGAGGCGAGATCACATCTAGCTCACTGTACTGGCTCTTTAGTGCTAGACCATAGTAAACATTCGTCTTTGCACTTAAAGCAATGTGATTTGAGGATGCATAGGGATTACAGGCGCTTCCACTCCATTATCCTTTTGTCTAAATCTGTATACAGGTCCATATTCAGAGAGAAGTGATTTAATTGTTAGGATAAACCAATAATGTTAAAAGCTGTATTTTTAGGAATGCTTCCCTTTCAAGAGAAGAAACACAATCTAATGATGTTCTCTTTATACATTATATTATCATCCCTTTCAATTATTCTTACAGCAAACCAAAGGACTACCTATAGGTCATTAGCCATCATTGGTATGTTACGCATCATATCAGATCTTCGACCACATGGACAATGAAATAAATTGAAACTCTGAATTATCTTTAATTATCCGCAGTGAGAAGAATCCTGGTTGGCGGTTCACATGAGTTGATTTTCTTTAGGAAAACACTGTTCTAAGTGAAAATTGTCAACATAGCAATCAGAATGCTAATGATACCTATTGCTTATTGAGCACTATGCTGAGATTTGTTATATAACACCTCATTACTATTCACCACAGTCCTGTGGGACTATCTTTATTTTCTAGGCTAGATAACAGCTTTTTGGTCAAGTGACTTGTTATGATCACTGTAGAGCTGGATATCAGATTTGTCTGTCAAAATCACACAACTTAGTCCCGGAGAACACATCCTACCACATGGCAGACGCTGTGTCAGACATTCAGTTTCCAAAGTTGTATTAAAAGTATTGCCTTTTTTCATATGCCCCAAGACCAGTGGGAGAAGATGGACAGTAAATCAACTTTACTTGACAGATGATGAGTGTAGTTTTGACAGTGGAATGGGAAGATGCTGAGGGAATTTGAAGAAAGTGATCTGTTGGGTCATCAGAAAAGTCATGATGCATCTTTGCATAGAAAAACACCCCATGACTTTTCTGATGACCCAATAAATCAGACTGAAGGTAACAGAAATCTTCCTGGAAGAAATGATCATTGAGCTATATTTGGAAGGATGAGTAGGAGCCAGTCAGAGGATGGGGGAATGATGTGAAGGCCTAGGTCAGCCTTTTTGGTAACACGGAGCAGGAAAAAGAAAGGATCAGTAACTGCACAGAGGTCTGTATTATTGGCGTGAGGGCTATGTATATAATGGGAAAATAATAGCAGTAAGAACTATTATTAGTTTTGTATGTCAGACCCTGTTTTAAGTTTGCAGACATTATTTCATGTAATTTCCTTAACAACCATTGGAGGCCAGAGAAGAAGGGAAAAGCCAGATCATAATAAGCCTTGTCTACTTAGGTAAGGTCTGAAAAAAAATTTCTAACTTTTTTTATTTGTTCCATGAGCAAGAGAGAGAGAGGGAGAGACAGACAGACAGACTGAGATATAGTACTCCCTTCAGGGTGCCAGTGCTGTGATCCACCCTCAGTTTCAGCCAACCTGGATCATGGGCCCAGGTTGGCCTGTGTACTCAGGGAGTTATTTGGATTTGAACCAGCAACCTCCTCACATGGGTCTGCTTTATAGTGTTACAGTGATGCAGTTTACTGCTGTGCCACCATCTGGTTTCAGTGGGGAGATTTTAAATCATGAAAATGACTTAATGGGTTTAGAAAGATTACTGTCAGAATTTGAGAGACTGAATTGCAGTCAGTCAATGACACTAGTGAAGCTAATGACACTAGTTAGAAGAACAGATAGTGTAGTTATTCAGTTAGACATCACCATGATAATGTCTCGAACAAAAACTGCAGGGCCCATGAGAAGCAGGGAGATGGTAGAGGCAGAGTTGGACAGATTTATAGAATTGGTGACCCGTAGCACACGTGGACTGAGCTTCATGTTTATGGAACCCAAACATTGTTAAACAAAGTACTAGAATAAGATTTCCACTCTTAGGAACAAATAAGAAAAAGTTATTTTAATTTGATTTCCTGTCTTTGGTTATAAGGTTCCCCATCATCAGTTCCAGAAACACCAAGAAAAGAAAGACTCTTACTTGTTGAGATCTTTCCTGAGGATTTTTAGGTGAAACTTAAATCCATTTGAAGGTCTATCTAGAGAGCCCCGTTCTTTAAAATGTTTTCATGGCCTGACTTTCCAAGTGTATAAAATATAGAAAAATGCCCTGGTAAATAATGTTAAAATTTTTTGCATATTTTTATGCTCTACTTTCTGTTTAGAGGCATTCTTTTCAGATAGTGACCAAAATAAATAAATAAATAAATAATTCAAAAATAAAAAAAGGGTTTGATACAAAATATATTTGTTTCTTTTTCCCTTTCAGCTAACTTATCTTTTTTTGTTCCTTGGAAAAAAAATAGTACATGGTCTGAAACTGACCTATGTGAAGTCCTGATTGGAGACCTTTGTGATTAAGGCGTATAAAGCTTGGGTCTTATTATAGACAGTTATGCCTGGGATTATATTGTTTGTTTTATTGGATAATTCTGCTATTATAAAAATAGATATTTAAAAAGTAGGCTTTCTATCTAGCCCATTACAAGAATTACATTTTTAAAATAAGAAAGACACTTTTATTTTCTCCTCAGCTTCTTTTTTGAGTTTCTTAGTTAAAACCCCCAGCCTTGCCCCCCCCCAAAAAAAAAATCATATTCTCTCTGATCTATTTCTAATGTGAGAAGACCTGAAATTTTGGATTGCTAGGAAGATATGAGAATCTTGATTTGGTCTCTTTAAATCTAATTTTCAGATACATGCCCCTAACTTTTCAAACCTCACTTTGGTTCATCTTGAAATGACGCATGAACGCCACCGATCAAGAATGACTGATGCGCAGACTGGGAGCCACGTGGGCCCCTGGTCTGGTTCAGCGCCACGGCACTCTCTTCCATTCAAAGTCTCAGATGTCTGCCCCTCTGCAAAGCCGCGAGGCCAATGTCTATAGCTGCTAAGCATGAAATCCCCTGCTTCTGTTTGTTTCTTTTGTTGCCACGAGTTAATAGGGACAGAGACAGGAGACAGCCCAGAACAAAGCAGAAATAATGGAGTATTTCACCCCAAAAAGGAATGTGGATTGAGAAATACAAAGGGTAAGGCAAAGACAGACTTAGTGTCCTGAGGCAGTGTGATGTATTGGCCAGAGCCTCAGCCCTGGGACAGTTCTGGGCCACAGCCTTCATCTGGGAGCTCAGAGCAGCCCACATGGCCGAAGGTTTGACCTATCTTCTGTAAAAACAATTTGTTGTTTTTCCCACTGGGGTCTTAAAGGGCAACAGAATTTTTTCACCCCCAAAAGTGGATTGCTTCTGCAACGTGGGGAAGCATCTTTCGCTGGATGGTGTCTGACGGTCAAGGGGCCTCTCTCCAGTACTCCATCACCCTGCTTGTTGTCTCTGTTGTTG
The DNA here is from genome assembly GCA_026018925.1 of Tupaia tana. Classification (NCBI taxonomy): domain Eukaryota; kingdom Metazoa; phylum Chordata; class Mammalia; order Scandentia; family Tupaiidae; genus Tupaia; species Tupaia tana. The sequence goes on along the minus strand of JAKSZU010000006.1, from coordinate 43,006,969 downwards.
GGGGGGGCTGTTTGAAACTTACATTTTTTTTTTCTCTCTTCCTTGCAGAATCCACTAAGATATCGGGGCATATTTGACATACATTTTATCTTCTTTTCAACAGAGACCAGATTAGCTAAGAAATTGCTTCATTATAGCCCATCTTTAAGTGCCATTTCTGCATGAACCAGTTTACTCATGTATTTTCTCCCACATCTTTTTCCCCAGCACATTTTATTTTACTTAGTATTAGCTTATTTATTAACTTCATCGAGGTATGATTTATATACACATGTATCTTAAGTGAAACTTTAAGGACTGTTCCAACTAGAGATTATTTTCCTTTAATACCCGTGCTTAGAATCAGAAATCTCTGCAGGCTAGCGTGGGCTTCTCTTAATAGACACGCTTTGTCCTTTCCAGAGGACAAAACAGGGTTAAATGAAAGCCGCAAACAGTGGGAAAAAGAAGCCAGCAGCACTTCAGTACCCCCTTGTCTTCAGTTCCAGCCAATCCTCTCTCCTTTTTCCTTGCTCCCTAATTCAGCTGGGTAGGACCTTAAAGGTATTGTTTACCACCTAAGGCTCTGAAGAGAAGGCCGCAGGTCTCTGCCTGGAATGAAAGGTCCTCCTGCCATAAACCTGACAGTGCCAGGAAACAGGCAATGCAAAGCCTTGCATTGTCTCCTTCCTTGGCCAGGTGTCTTTTTCCCCCTTACACAGGCAAAGTCAGAACAACAGAAACACTCTACTTCCGATGCTCTGTGCCCTGACTCCAGACATAGCAGTGCCAGAGCCAAGAGGATGTGAGCCAGGGCTCTGGCACTCAATAGCCCTGGCTCGAACCCCAACTCTGCCACTTACCGGGTCTCTGGTCATTTTCTTATCTCTGTGTTGTCCTCGACATAGAATGGATCTAAAGTCTCTTTTGTGTGACTTTTCTTTTTCTTTTTTTTTTAAGTGAGATTTTTGCCATAGGATGCCTGTACTCACTGGAGAGACAGAGAGAGAGAAAGTGAGAAATCACCCCGCAGGAGGTTGGCCACACTGCAATCCCTTTTCCTCTGTTCTTCTCTTGGGATCTTGGGTACGCACGCACACGCACCTGGCGTGAGTTTTAAGCTGCCGGGTTTGGGACTCAAACTCAGTTGACCTTGTGGGAGTCCAGTGATGTAACCATTACACGATTTGCTGGTCCCTGATGTGTGACATTTCCACAGATGGTAAGAGCTTATCATTCCAGTGTCCCAGAAAACATCCCTAGAGCCAGACTACCAGGGTTTGAATCCTGGCTCTAAATAGGAAGGTTACTTAACTTCATTAAACCTCAGAGTCCTCTTCTTTTTTGAAAAAAATAAAAGAAAATTTTATTGAAGATTTTTAATTTTATTTATTTATTTTGATTTGACCAGGGAGGGAGGGAGGGAAGGAGGAGGGAGGGGGAGAGAGAGAGAGAGGAAGCAGGCCACCAGGTTCTGGACTCGAACCATGGTTGGCCATGTGGGAGTCCAGTGCCCTTAACCACCACACCACCTGCTGGGCCCAGAGTCCTCTTCTTAAAATGGGAATCATATAGTTTATTTCTTACTGGGTTGTTCTGAGGAATAAGTGAATTCACACACAAAAATCACAGCTATCTGGCACACACTAGTGTTAGCTGCCTCTGGTTTTGTTTTTAAGTTATTAGGATACCCACCCCACCTCAAGTCTCCTAAAAGCTGTCAGCTCTCACAAATCCTGTAACACATTTTGCATTGTGTTATATTATGTTTTGGTTGAAATTTTCCCAGAAGAGACCTTTATTTGACTATTAGAGATTTGGAAAATGTTTTGTTCTAAATAAGGTCATTTTAGATATTTAGGCACTTAATATTTTATTCATTGAACATGCCTAGTGTTAGAAAAAACTTGTAGAAGTTGACATACTTTTAAATACTTATTTTTTTTTCATTGTGAAAGTTGGTAAGGGTCAGAATGTATGGATGCTTCTTTTTCAGTTTTGAAGCCAAACTACATGAGAAATATATCCACTTAAAGTTATGTCTGAGCTTTTGTTTTTGTTTTTGTTGTCTCTTGTTCTTAGATAACAACTCATAGATGTTTCATTAAATCTAAAGTGTATTTCTTGAGTACTGTGCTGTCCCAACTCTTGGGCTACGTTGAAAAAGTCCCAGTTATCTGCAGCAGGAAACCTTGAGTTTTGTCGGCTGACTCCAGTACTTAAATAAGGAGGGAACAGTGTGGGGCTTGGGCAATGGCTGTGGGGAAGTTTCGAAGCTGACTGAAGAAAATTTTCCAGCAACTGTATGGCTTTGAGCTTCGATCAAATTGAAATCATGCTCAGAATAAAATCATGTATTCATGATGAAAAACAGAGCATCAATTGAAACAAATGCCATGTCCCAAAAGGCTGGGAATTTAGCGACACAGGATGGTAGTAAATACTGGCAGCGCAGGGGCCTGTGCCAGAATGGGAGGGTTCTGAGCTAGACTCTCATCTAGAAATATGTGGTTGGAGGATGTCTCGGCTGCTCTGTTTTGGTGCCTGACCACCCTTGGTAGCTGTAAAATGAAACTTTTGAAAGCAGTAATAGCACCAAGACTGGACAAGTCTTTGGGTCTGTGTGCTTGTTTCTTCTTCCAGCTAGTTAAAAAATACATGTGGCATAGTATCAACTGCAGTGCTGGAAGTCTGTATAGGACCAAGGAGTGGAAGAAGGGATTGGTTCTCTCAGCATTGTGGAAGACTTCGCAGAGGATGTACTCAGGACTGTTGGAGGGGCTTTTTTCTGCTTACGAGTGATATAGAGGGTAGCTGGAATCATTAAGGTGGAAGTTTAGGGGAAAGCGAGATATATAATCAACTGTTTAGTTAGTGCTTTATGGTGTTAACTTATTGAGCAGTTATTCATCAAGTGCCTACTATGTGCAGCGTTCTGCCAGCCCTACCAAACATTTGGCACTGTCTCCGATAGAATGAGGACATCTTAAAATGAACTTACTTTCTTTCTTGGGGGGAGAGGTTTTTGCTATAGGGCTTGTGCGCTCGCCAGAAAAACAGAAAGAGAGAGAGACAGAGAGACAAAGTGAGAAATCACCCCCCAGGGGGAATGGCTACGCCACAATCCCTTCTTCTCCATTCTCCTCTCGGGATCTTGGGCACGCACACACACGTGCCCAGCGTGAGTTTAAGCCACCGGGTCTGGGATTCGAACCATGGTAGACTACCTGGGAGTCCAACGACATAGCCACTGACCTTACTTTTTTTGGTGCTAGGCCACCAGATGAAATGCAAGTCCTGGTTTGACCCTTGCAATTTTATCTTTTACTTATTTTCACTTCTAATACTTGTGGTTAACTTCCTTATAAATTTTTTGCTCCTGCTTTTTAGCTAACCCGTATTTCAGCTAAAGACTACATGGTCTGTGCGAAATCTTCAATACAGTCTGAGCTAATCCTGGTGATTCCGGTCTTTGCCCTCTCTCCAGAACTTGGCACACTTTTTTCTCACACACAACATCGGTAGAAGTTTGTGCGCGCACGCTAGAGGGAAACATGCTGTGTCCTGACATAATATGATAGATACACTGGGTTCTTTTAAAAAGGAGCAAGTTGTTGCTAATCCCATGATGACTGAAGCAGACTAGGCAACAGAGACCATGACCTTGGTTGGCCCCCAGAGGGTATAGTTACAATTCAACTGGCTATTTTCCATTTCCTGCTTCAAGTGAGAGCCAAGAGTTGCCCGTCTTTAATGTCTTGGGTTGAACTAGGGTGCGATAGTGTTGGGGACTGAGGCAGGAAAAGGAGTATACTCGGCTGCACATTAGCTTGCCAGCCCCTTACCGAGGAAGTTAACTCTCATCCACAACAGCCTGAGAAAATGAGCATCGTGACGAAGTTATTTACTTGTACTGTGCCTTTCTTAGTAGCATAACGCATTGAACCCATGCCTTATAACATCCTCCTAAAGAAAGGAAGTGGCAGATAATGTTCAAACGTTACTGGTTAATCATGGGGAAACTGAAGCATGGATAGGTTTATGGGGCTTGAACAGAGTTACACAATGCCTTAGTGTCTGGCCTGGGAATGAAGCCTGAGTTTGCCGCTTGCTGTCAGGACTGCCGACAGCATTGTGTTTCGCATTGTACAACAGTGAAAAGGGCTTACTCTTAACAATGCAAGAGCTGCTGTAGGAGACAAACACAATGAACTTTGGTACAGTATAGTCTAGAGGCCAAAATGAGTAATTTTAAGTAAATTGACTATAAGATCCAAAGCCTTATTAGATTTTAAAACAAAAAAAGAAAAACAAATGAAAACTCTTTACAGTTTTTAGGAACTATCTCAAAAAACATGAACATTCCTCCTCCGTTTGAAGTATCATACTCTTTAAGAATTTTATTTTTTTGGCTCAATATCTGACACTGTTCCTATCAATAATAAGATTTATTTGCTTCTTTATTTTTAGTACATATTTATTTCTAAGATTCTATGATTTATTTCTAAGGTTCTGCTTTATATCTGTCATTCTAGCCTTTATGTTCCAAAATACCTTATTTTCATAGCCTGTAGTTCGAGAGAGAGGCTTTTGTTTTATTCAGATTTAGTCTGAGTTCTTACAGAACAACTAGAACTACTGAGCTTGGGTTCAAGAAAGACATGGAGTGTATGGGGGGAGATAGCATGTTGGGTGTCTTTACATTTTGCATGATTAAAACCAAGGGAGTAGAGATGATTTTACTAGGAAGAATACAGGGGGAGAGAAGAGAAAAAAGAGAGTGTAAGTTCATCGCTAAATTGTCTTTTATGTCAGAAGTATATGATGTGGCTTCGAATAAATTGGCAAATGATATAGCTATCAACGGGCTTGGCTACAAAATTTTTATACTCTGGACTTTAAAAAATATATTTATTTTGAGAGAGAGAGAGGAAACGAGAACAAACACCTCCAACAGGATCTTGATGCTGAGATCTACCTCTAGCCTCAGCCAACCCCAGATCATGGGTACGCATGCACCTGACATATTCAGGGAGGTCTCCTTTGGGCACGGACCTGGAACATACTCGTGTGGATCAGCTTTACGGAGCATCACATTATTACCACTTCACCACTGCCTGGCTCCTACACTTTGAATTCAAAACAAAACAAAACAAAAACAACTGGAGATGAAATTATGGAACTTCTGGCCTTGGTATATTGAATGGTATTGGTATATGGATAAAATTTTTTTTTGAGAGGTTTTTGCTCTAGGGCACGTGCGCTCACCAGACAGAGAGAGACAGAGAGACAGAAAGTGAGAAATCACCCCCTAGGGGCGATGGCCACGCCGCAATCCCTTCTCCTCTATTCTCCTCTCGGGATCTTGGGCACACACGCACAAGCACCCAGCGTGAGTTTAAGCCACCGGGTCCGGAACTCAAACCACTGTCGACTACATGTGAGTTCAGCGACATAGCCATTATGCTAACTGCTGGTCCTGGTATATGGATAAATTTAAACAGGGTACAACAGCAGTCAGTCACATGCAATTTCACTACGTATTGGAACTTTACCATTGTTCAGACCAGGGTAGTTGGACTAGTCCCTCTCCAGGAGGTCATATGGAGGAATCCCAGCAGAGGAGCTCAGTGAGAATGGGGGTCTCAGAGCAAGAATAACATCTCTTCCCACTTTCCCAACAAAACCAAAGCAGCCCAGTTAGAAACTGTATGACCAGTGTTTCTTTCTGACAGCCAAACAAGGCAGACCTCTCCTCAATGAGAACAGCTGCTAGCTGGTGGCCATCTTTGAGAAAATGCATTCATACCCACACACACACACACACACACACACACACACGTGCGCATACACATATAAACTTGTCTCTGAGAAAATCTTTCATCATGCGTCTGGAAGGCTTGCTTTTTCATGGACGAAAGAAGTTTGCAAAATATCAGACACTATCAGCGAGTCTTGATCAAATCTGGGATGGGATGTGTTGGCATCTAAAAGGCTGTTTATAGCTGTGGTCATTAATTTTGAAGGAGAAGGCATAATGGAACTAAAGCAGGGCCAAAGAAGAGCAACTAATATGATGAAGGAGCAGGAGGGGTTGCTATATGAAGGCAGACTGAAATAATTAGGACTCTTCTGGCTTGAAAAGACTGAGAGAAAATGTGATTAGAATTTAATAAACCCATGAAGAATATGGATCATTGAACTATTTACCAGAAGTAGGCAGAGCCTCTTAAAAAAAAATAAGAAAAAGTGAATTTAGGACAAAAAGAAGCTATAATCTACCAAGAAAGTAGATCCTGTACATCAGAACCACTCTTTTGGGAACTCGAATAACTTCTGGCACTGAAGTGAAGAGAAAAAGTCAAGGGTTTCTACTATTTTGACATTATTGTTTTGAAGTGTGGGTGGCCTAGCGAGAGCATAAATCATTGGGTTTTATTACCTTTTATGTTCTCTTTTTATTTCCTTAGGTGAAATTGAACAATTCAACAATTTTGTTTTAAGGATAGAGTCTGTGCCATGTTCTCTGCCAGGCACTAGAGTAACTGAGATGAGGATGGACAGACATGGTTCCCACAGTCTGATGACAGGGAACTGTCATCATCTGTGTGAAGAATTCAGAAAGTGCTATGACAGCTTGACACAAATTACCAACACAGTCTTAGTATCGGCGTAGACTGCCCTGGGGAAAGAGGGATTAAGCTGAGAGCTAAAAATTAGTAAGGAGTTGGCTTAGTCAAGAGTTTGGGGAAGAGAGAACAGTGTATGTCAGTGTCTGGATTGAGAGAGGTTCAGCATGGCTGGAATGGGGTGGGAGAGGGTGATGAGACTGGGGGTTGACTGGAGCAGGTCGTAGAAGACCTTGTAGATTATGAGAAGGGTTTAGGCCCAAGTGTAGGGGAAAATCACTGCATTGATTTAAGTAGATATGATCTGATTTTTTTTTTCTTATAAGCAGTCATAGTGACTGCTGTGTGGTAAATAGAGAGGGCAAGAGTAATTATGCTGGCACCCATGAGAGGATGTTAATGTCCAGGTGACAGTTGCCTGGGTTGGAAACAAATGGACAGATTCTAGAGCTATTTCAGTGGTTATATGGACCAGATCGGTTGAATAGATATGAGAAATGAGGGAAAGAAATCATCAAACCTTGATTTATGAGAGTATGGCAGCCAATTAGGACTTAGATTTTATCTTGGTAAGAAGAATCAACACAGACTTTTCTATAGGTCTCATCTCTCATGGTCTCCAGATGACCCAGAAGTGAGCAGATTTGCATCCTTCCTTCTTTGCCTCTCCCTCGCTCTCTTTCTCTTGTGAATCATTCGGGGCCTAAATATTTCAGGCTCTACAAGTTGGCACATAGTTGGTCCCTAGTAAATGTATGGGGGATAAGTAGAATGATCAGAAACTGTATGAATGATATCCTTTCCCCCAAGTCCCTTTGTATTTAATTCTTACAGAGCAAACAGATTTATGCAGTGCACAAATTACATTGCAGTTCATAATATCCTGAGGTCAGTTGAGCTAGAACATAATTTAGCAAAGGCTAAGAAGGCAGTGTTGTGTACAGGGACTATTTAGTGATTTTTTTTTTTTTTTTAAGATTTTTTGCCATAAGGGATGTGTGCTCATTGGAGAAAGAGACAGAGAGAGGAGAGAGAAGAAAGTGAGAAGTCATGCCCCAGGGGAGATGGCTATGCTGTAAGTCCCTCTCCTCCATTTTCCTCTCAGTGTTTTGGGTACACATGCCTGGCATGTATTTCAAGCCACTAGGTCTGGATTTGAACTTCAGGGTTGGCCATGTGGGATCCAGCATTTTGACTGCCATACCACCTGCTGGCTCTAGTTAGTGATTTTAAAAATCTTTCTATGTGGGGCAGGAGGCAGCAGGTGGCATAGTGGTTAAAGTGTTGTACTCACACATGGCTTACCATGGTTCGAATCTTGGATATGGCTGCTCGAAACTCATGTCAGGTGCATGTGTGCCAAAACTCCTGAGAGAAAAATGGAGGAGAAGGAATTGCAGTGTGGCCATCCCCTTGAAGGGGTGGTTTCTCACTTTTTCTCTCTCTGTGTCTGTGTCCGTGGTGAGCACAAGCACCCTATAGCAAAAAAATCTCTTAAGAAAAAAAAAAAAATCTCCATTTTGAAGTGATATCAGAGAGTTATAAGACTATAACTCTTGTAAGACTTCCCTAGACTCCTCACTTGGATTAACCTGTCACTGACATTTTGCCATGTTCACTTTATCGCACTCCTTACCAGATGGAAATAGAGACTGAGATAGAGATTTAAAATTTTTCTGAGCCAGTTAATTGCAGACATTCAAGACCTTTCACTTCTAGGGCCAGCTGCAATGGTGCAGTAGTAATGCAGTGGTCCGCAGTGCCTTCGGATGCTGGGACCATGGGGGAGGGGGTTCGGCTTTACACCCCACAGTTTCTCTGTGCAGCCACGTGTGCATGCACACCAGTGAACCTGACTAGCTGAGGTCAAGAGTTGGGTCAAGGTGTAAAGTCCGTGTTGAGGTTGTCTACGTCTTTGTCTCCCTCTCTCATGTAAGAAATAAATAAACATACTTTTACCAAAAAACAAGCTTTTCACCAATGTTTTTTTAAAATTTTTCATTTTTTTTTCTTTTTATAAAAACCACAGTACATGGGCTGGCAGGTGGTGTGGTGGTTAAGGGCACTGATCACCCACATGGCTGACCGTAGTTCGAGTCCTGGATTTAGTGGCTTGCTTTTTCACTTTCCTTCTCTCTTACTCACTCAATCCCCGTCTCTGGTCAAATTAAAATATATAAACAAATAAAGTGAAATAAAATAATTCTTTAAAAATCAAAACAGTACAGTTATTAAATTTAAGAATTTACCTTTATGCAGCACTGTTATCTCATACACTTCCAGTGTTTAGCCCTCATCTCACGTCCCAAAAATGTCATTGATGGCAAGTTTTTCCTCCTGATCCAGGATTCAAACCAAGATGCATTGCTTTGCATTATTATGTCTTTTCTAATCTTCTTTAACTTGGAACAGTGAAAGAAGTCTTTCTTTGTGGTTTAAGACACTGATCTTTTAGAGGAAAACGGGCCAGTTGTGTTGCGGATGCTTTTGAGAGCTGCTTCACCAGTTCCCCTGGGGCTTGGATTCAGGTCCGCGCTGGGGAGAGGAGCGCTGCGTGATGACGTCAAGGCGCACACACAGCACCTGCGACCCTGCGGAGGGAGGCGTGGGGTAGATGCCCCGTTACTTGGTTAAGGTGGGGACCTTCACAGGTGTTCTCACGTTAACGTTACCATTTTCCTTTTTATGATCAGTAAGATATTAAGTCACTCGTAAATATTCAATCAGTCGTTTTAAATGTTCCTAAGGTTTGTTTCCTAGTTTTGTTGTATTTGTAAGAACCGTGCTTCTCTCTTCTCTCGGCAGTGTTTTAGAGCACTTTGCTGCAAGGGACCACCACCGGCACGACCAGAATATGACCTGGTTTGCATAGGCCTCACCGGTTCTGGCAAGACCAGTCTGTTGTCAAAGCTCTGCAGCGAAAGCCCCGAGAACGTTGTGTCGACCACCGGTGGGTACCGAGCCAAGGTTCTAGCCCTTTCTATTTGGTATCCACAGTGTAGTTTCCTGTGCTATTATATTGGCGCGATTCCTCTTCTCTCCCCTCGCCCCACTTTCCTTCCTTTTCCTCTCTCTGCCTCAACCCTTCCTTCCCCAACTCTTCTCTTCCTTTTCCACCCCCATTTGTGCTTTAATGTTTCAGTTGGTTTCTTTATTTTAATTTTAAATGTCTCTTTTTAAAAAGATTTAAAGAGGGTTTAATAGCATTAATTTGTTTTGCATCCTGTATTTTTCTAGCTGGTCATTTTAGAGGCACTGAATAAATCAAGTTCTGAAAAATATGAATACAACCTAGTCTTAAAGTCTGGAACTCTGGTACTGCAAAGAAGTGAATTCATCTCAGGTCCCTTGAGTGCTATCCTCCCTTGAGTGTCACTCCAGCCTACTTTTGTCAGTTATATACTCCCTAAACAGTATTACCTGATGTAGTCCAAATCAACTTCCCTCTTCATCCTTCACCTGGTGGATAGTCAGCACAGGAGACCATTGATCACCTTTGCCATGTTGACACCTCTGTTCTCTAAGAAAAGTCAGTTTAGGGCAGCACTTTTCCGTTCCAACAGATTTTTTGCTCCCAAGGAAATATTTGGCATTATCTTGAGGTTTTTAGAGCTGTCAAAATGGAAGAGGATGCTACTGGCTTCTTATGGTTAGAGGCCAGTGATGCTAGTAACTGTTTTGTCCAAGAAAAGTCAGTTTAGGGAAGGGATACTCAGTCAGAAGAGGTATTTGCCCCCTCAGGTGACATTCGGCAATGTCTGAAAGTTTTTAAGCTATCGCAATGTGAGAGGCTGCTACTGGTTTCTTGTGGGTAAAGAGGCCAGTGATACTATTAAACATCCTGCAATGCTCGGAACAACCACTCCCCCACCCCCTGCCCCCAGCAGTTATCTGACCAAAATGTTCTTAGTGCTGAGGTTGTAAAACTCTAGTTGTTTTTTGTTTTTAGTTTTTGCTCTAAGGTGTGTGCACTCACTGGAGAAAGAGAGAGAGAAAGTAAGAAATCACTACCCTTCAGGGGGTTGACTACATGATAATCCTTTCTCCCCATTCTCCTCTCAGGATTTTGGCCGTGCACGCACACATGCCTGGCGTGTTTTTTTTTTTTTTTTTGAGAGGTTTTTGCTATAGGGCGTGTGTGCTCACCAGACAGACAGAGACAGAAAGACAGAAAGTGAGAAATCACCCCTCAGGGGGGATGGCCATGCCCCAATCCCTTCTCCTCCATTCTCCTCTCGGGATCTTGGGCATGCACGCACATGCACCCAGCGTGAGTTTAAGCCACCGGGTCCGAGACTCGAACCGTGGTTGACTACGTGGGAGTCCAGCGACATAGCCATTACACTAACTGCTGGTTCCATGCCGGGCATGTTTTTCAAGCCATCAGGTCCAGGACTCTTAACCACTCAGTTGACCATATAGGATCTAGCCGCCTTAACCACCATGCCACCAGCTGGCCTTGTAGGGCTTTTGCCATTTCCCAAATTCTTTCTCCTTCTCTTATGGTAATGAAGCAGGAAAGAAGAGTATGAATGAGAGAAAATAATGGAAAATGGTTTTGGGTGGTGAAAAACAGAGCTACCATGGGAGGAGAACTGAAATGAAGGAATAGAGCAAAACGTAGTCTGGGAATATTGAGAATATCTTTTTTTCAGGCAGCTTTTATTGAGCACCTACTATGTGCTAAGTCCAGTGTTACATATTAGGAATAGGTAATGAACCCAGTGTGCCAGGAGACTCAGTCTTCTGAGTAGACATTACATTTCTATGTAGAAATACACAGAGTAGGGGCATGATCAGTGTTGACTGGAATGGGGGGAAGGAAAGGCTGCGTAATGAGGTTTTTCTCCATTGGATCTGAGGTTGATAGGTAATCCTAACAGATAAGCAAGAGAAGAGAGTGAGCATTCAAGAAAGAGGGAGAAGAAAGAGCATGTGGAGGCAGAGGGACAGCTTATATGAAGGCAGAGGGGCGTGAAACAGATGGACGCTCATGGGAACCACATTTGTGTGTGGCTGCAGTGACTGTTTTGTAGAGTGCAAGAAACGAACCCTAAGAGATAGGTGGTAACTGGATCTTGGCAAGCCTACTGTACTATACTCAAGAAGTTGAGCTTTTCCTGCAGACAGTGTGCAGACATCAGAGTATTTTAAGCAAGGAAACTACATGATCAGATATCTTTTAGAAAAGGACAAAGCAGGCCATGATGTGGAGGCTGAATTCTGAGGAGTACTGTTAGAATGAGGTAATTCTAATGCTGTTGTGTGAGAGGGTAAAGGCCTTGGCCATGGACGTGACAGGAAGGATAGCGAGGAGGGAATACATAGCATACATGTGTGAGGGCTTGGTGACCAGTAGGTTTGGAGGGTGAGAGAGAGAGAGCAGCCAAGGATGACCGAAACCCTGTAATAGTGACTAATGTGATCATTCACTAGCATCTTCTAACAAGTAGAAAAAATATTGATGATGAAGTGCCTTTTATCATATCAATTCAAGTCAGGTTTTACCATCAAGTATTATCGGGAAAGTTATGATGCATTTTTTGCATAGAAAAACATAGAAAAATAGTTTATGACTTTCCCAACAACCTAGTAGATAAGGGAAAAAAGTGCGGGTTTTGAGAGCTTTTCACATCTTAGAAATGTAGATAGAAAACTGGACTATAAAGAAATGGACATAGCTTGATTAAAGGATGAGGGAAAGAGCAAAGGGTGAGACCAGAAAGGCAAGCAGAGTTCAGGGGTAGACTCTTTGTGTGAAGCCATTGGTAGCCAGCTTCCTTTTCCCTCAGTCAGAACTGAGTACTTCCTCCTGTTCCATTGAATGGTGTCCTTTTCTCCTCCATTTAATGTGGAACACTGCTTTGTTTACATGTCTGTCTCCTGGGTTGCAAGATGAACCAGAGAGCATCTTATTTGGCCTTGTCTCAGAGCTTGGCACTAGGATGGGCATAGGTACAGATGCTTGTTGAAGGGGTAAGCAAATAACAATAAATTGAATCTATATAGTATTTACAGAATCTGTTTTCTAGGAACCTCATAGCAGCTTTACATGACAGATAAGGGTCTTTTTTCATATTCATTTTTAAATCATCTGATGATCAAAGATATAGTGACATGATTCTGTTACATAGTGACCGAGGTAGGATGTCAATTCAGGCCATTAATTGAAGTTTAGTTGTATCCAAGACTTAGAATTTCTGCTGAGAGTATATTCTCACTGGTCATTTGTAAAATTATGGATATCTTTTGGGGAATGTTTATGAAGTTATATAAGCTTTATTAGCTTAATAACTTTTAAAGTCAAATAACTCCTAAAATATGTGTAACATAAAATATACTTTCCATATCTGTTATCTTCTAGAGCTATTGCTAAAAGAGCAATTTTGAGTTATAAGAAATTACCTGTAAGTAATGTTTTATAATTCAGTATTATAAATTATGATAGGTTTTATATTTGGTTATATTAAATTTTTTTGAGAGGTTTTTGCTATAGGGTGCATGCGCTCGCCAGAAAGACACAGAGAGACAGACAGAAGGTAAGAAATCCCCCCCAGGGTGGATGGCAATGCCACAATCCTTTCTCCATTCTCCTCTCGAGATCTTGGACATGCACGCACATGCACCCAGCATGTGTTTAAGCCACCGGGTCCGGGACTCGAACTGTGGTCGACTACATGAGAGTTCAGTGACATAGCCATTACGCCAACTGCTGGTCCTTGTTTATATTAAATTTTTAAATCGTATGTTTTCCTTTTATCGGAAACAATAATAACATTGTGTGCTAGATGATTTTCTGGTGGATTAGCTATTAAGTTGGCTAACACTTTGGATATCATGATTTAATGAATTATTGTTATCCTGAGCCCAGAAAAAGCCTTCTTTGAATAAGTCTTTGGGAATCTCTGCCATCAAGGAGTTTATAGCCAGATTAGGAAGATAAGTTTGTTCAATGATAAAAACAGTTTGTATTTACTGAATTTGGGATTCTTCAAACAATTAATGGGAAATGTATATTATGAAAATGTTTTACATGTTTTTTTAAAATTAATTTACACCAAAAGTAGCTTGTTCTTTAATTATAGTTATCTAATTATAGTTTTCCACAAACTTTTTGAAGTCCCTTGGCTTATGCTAGGCCCTGTGCCAACATAAAATGTAACATGTGCTATACTTGAAGTATAAATAAAAAAGTTGAAAAAGAGTGTGACCATTTCTAATGGGCGACTCAAAGAAAGCTTGAGTGAAGGTTACATTTGAATGGGACCTCATGTGATGGGTAGGATTTGAGGAAGGAGATGAGAAGAGTAAGGATAGAGAAAAGTTAGTAGTTTCATTGGTTCAAGGCATAGGATGCAGCGATGTATTGGGTTGTTGGGAAAGTTATGATGCATTTTTGCCTGGAAAAATATGTCATATCTTTCCAGACACTCTGATAGGATCTATTGGGATCCAAGGCCACAGACTAGGAAGGCTGTTGGTAAAGACCTGATATGTAGGAAGTGATTTAGTAAGGACAATAATTGTGGGGATGTGATTGATACTGTAAAAGTGATCATGGAGCCAGCAGGTCATGTGGTGGTTAAAGCACTGGACACTCACATGGCCAACCACAGTTTGAGTCCTGGATCTGGCAGCTCGCTTTCTCACTTTCCTTCTCTCTCTCTCTCTGGTGAACAAACATGTCTTATAGCAAATTAAAATAATAATAATAAATAAAATTAAAATAAATCTTTTTATAAAAGTGGCAATCTTATTAGGTAATAATGAGGAAAGGAAGAGCAAAAAATTAACATGACTCCGTTTCTAGCTTGGTGTTTGGGTGAGTTATAAAAAGAAACAGGGAAAATATGACAGTCAGTTTTAAGATAAGAGTAAGTTTAGGGCCCAACTGTGGTGGTATGTGTTGCTAAAATTATGTGCTCCTCAGGCTGGACCACATTTGAGGCCTGGGTTTGATTGTTGGTCCAAACTAAAGGCCAGCAGGGATGGTATGTGCCCATAATCCCAGCAACTCAGGAAGACCCAAGCAGGAAGATCTTGATATAAGCAAGACTCTCTTTAAAAATAATAATGATGATGATGATGATGAATTAAGTTTTGGACATGCTAACTTTGAAGTGCTGTCTTGGGTTTGTTCAGTAATGGTCCAAATGCTAAAAAAAAAAAAAAAAAAGCCTAGAGAGATTTCAGATGTAGAAAGAGAGACTTAAGATGCAACTCAGTTGTGAGTTTGGAAGAGATTGTCGAGGGATAGGAGGTCAAGAAAAGGAATAGGGTGCTAAGTTCCAACTGTATTTCATTCATTCATTCCATGTTTATTTAATGCTTTTTATGTGAGTGCCACTGATTTGGGCTATGGGGATATATCATTTAACAAAACAGAAAATGTCTTTTCCCTTTAGAGCTTACATTTCAGCATCTGTATTTGACAAACAATCTAGACCAGGTGATTCATGTAAGGTGAACGTGGGCAAGAGATCAAAAGCACCAGAGTCTAAAATTATAGGCCTATGTCTAAAGTCTGAGAAAGTAGCACTGGACATGATGAGACCAATAGTAGAACAGTTTCAGTAGAGTATTGGGGTAGAAACCAACCTGAGAACTGAAGGTATTTTAGTACATTCACCATTGCTAATAACAGAAATATTCAAGTCTGGACAATTGATAAACATAGAGGCTTATTTAGCTCATAGATTTGGAGATCCGAGGTCATAGAGCCTTATCTTATAAAGGTCTTCTTATTTCTGGGGACTCCCTGCAGAATTCCAAGGTGGGACATGATAGGAGAATGAGAGCAAACACATTGTACCTGTCTCTGTATCTCTCTCTGCCCTTAAATAATGACCAGGAGTCAATTGTGGGGGCCCACTCTGATGACTTTATTTAATCTTAATCAGCTCCCAAAGGTTCTACCATTTAATCTCATAGTTGGATTAAGTTTCTTCTTAATATTGTAACCATCAGCTTTTAGCACATAAAATTTGAGATTTTGGCAGACATACTTAAACCATAGTAGAGGAGATGGTGAACAAGTGAAGGGAATGAGATACAGATTATTTTTTCATTCTTTGATCTTTTCTCTAAGATTGTATATAGACCATCCTTTTTTAATTTTTATTTTTGGTTTGTTTTGCTATAGGATGTGTGAGTGCACCAGAGACAGAGGGAGACAGAAAGAGATAGAGGGGAAGTAAGAAATTAACCCCCAGAGGAAATGGCCATTGCCACAAAACCCTTTCCTCCATAGCTGCCTGGTGGTATGGTGGTTAAGAGTGCTGGGGTCCCACATGGTTGACTGTGGTTCAAGTCCCATACAAGGCAACTTGCTTTCTCACTTTCTTTCTCTCTGTTCCTCTGTTCCTCTCTGGTCAAATTAAAATAAAGTTAAATAATACTTTTTTTTTTTTGGAGAGGTTTTTGCTATAGAGCATGTGTGCTCACCAGAAAGACAGATAAACAGAGAGACAGAAAGCGAGAAATCACACCCCCCTCCCCCATGAAGGATTACCACACCACAATCCCTTCACCTCCATTCTCCTCTCAGGATCTTGGGTATGCACGCACACGTGCCTGGAGTGAGTTTAAGCCACTGGGTCCGGGACTCAAACCGTGGTTGACTACATGGGATTCCAGTGACATAGTCATTATGCCAACTACTGGTCCCAAAGTTAAATAATAATTAAAAAAAACAAACAAACAAACAACAAAGCCTTCTCCTCCTGTCTCCTCACAGGAGAATGCACAAACATACATCTGGCATATTTTGTGAACTGCCAGATCTGGGACTCAAACCACACATTTGGCCATGTGGGATTCAACTGCGTTAACTAGCACATCACCTGACTGGCCTCCATATGGACTGTTTTTTTTTTTTTTTTTTTTTTTTTTTTCAGGAAGATACAGATAAAAAGAAAAAAACTGAGTTAAGAGAATTTGTTTTTATAAGAAAAGATCTCATTAAGCACGCTGGTAGACAGATAAGGGTCAATGTCAGTGGAGAAGGAAAGACTGAAGATGCTCAAAATAGGGCAGTGATTGTAAGAATGAGTGAGGTCTTTTGATTTTGGTCAAGATATAATAACTGTAACTGCCTCCCCCCCTCAAATAAAAATTTTTAAAAAAATTTTAAAAAAGAAATGAAATGAAATATACAGTAGTTTTCAAGAAAGTGATATAGCAACAAAGGATGGTCTACCCTGCGAGATGAGAAACAAATGAGATGAACTCTGATTGCCCCAGCTCACTCTCTGTAATAGTGAGTAACTAGCCTATGTAGAACCTGGTAGACTTTCAGTATTGAGAAGTTGAAACTGAGAGTCAAGAAGGCCAAGGCACTAGAGTTCATAGGACCAGAGAAACAGGGAGTTCACAGAGAGAATCCTAGAGATCTTCAGAGGGTCTCCCTTGAGTAGCAAAGTGTTCTAGTCATGCTTGTGAGGAAACTACCCAGCATCATTTAAACATACTAGAGAAAACAGTGCCTAGTGTTCACAGTGTTCACACAGGGCTGAGAATTATTTCTGTTCCCTCCAGATGGACTGGAAGTGATAATTCATGAAGAACAAGGTAGAATACTCAACAAGACCTTGTCTCAGGAATCAGCCCTAAGCTTAGTACTGTGCTCTTGACCCACTTAACAAAACATATTTGCAAGTCTCAAAGGCTGAAATGAACAATCATTCAGCTGAGATTGACCCAGAACTGAAGCAGGTACTAGAATTAGGAAAAAAGGACATTAAACCTAATTATAACTAATTTCATCTGTTCAAAAGTTAAGAAATGGAATATATTTTTTAAAATAATTATACTATCTGAGGTAGAATAAGCACCAGATAGGATTAATGGCAAATTAGACATTGGAGAAAGAAAGATTAAATGAACTTAAAGGCATTGGCATTAGAGACTGTCATGCCAGAGAGAGAAAGAATATGAATGCAAGGATCATCAGTGAGCTCTGAGACAACTTTTAGTGACCTAACCTAGGGTAATTGGATTCCATGAAGGTGAATGGGTGGGGACAAAAATATTTGAAGAAATAATCGCTGAAACATTGTCAAACTGGAAGGAAACTATAAACTCACAGATCCAAGAGGCTTACTAAATCCCAAGTGCAAGAAGTATAAACAGATCCATACCAAGGTATTTTATAGGGTTGCTGGAAAAGTCATGGTGCATTTTTGCATAGAAAAACAGAAAAATACATTGTGACTTTCCTGATGACCTAATATAATAAAATTGCTCAGAACCAGTGATAAAGAATCTGATTGTTAATTTTTAAAAGTTTCTTCATTTATTCTGAAAGAGAGAAAGAAAGAGAGAGAGAGAACACTGCCAACAGGGTCTTGATTACATATTTTACCCTCAGCTTTCAGCCAGCCCTGGATCATGATCAGGCATGTGCCCAGCATACTCAAGTCCTCAGAATCATATCAGAAACCTTCCCATGTCACATTGGCTTGCAGGCTATCATATTTTGCTAATATATTTCCATTTGGGCCCCACGATGGTTAATTTTATGTTTACCTTGGCTGGGTAATGGTGCCCAGGTTATTCTGGATATTTTTATAAAGGTGTTTCAAATAAGATTAATATTTAAATCTTTGAGGAAAGTAGGTTGTTTATCATAGTGTGGTTGAATCTTTTTTTTTTAATTTCAATTTATTTATTTGCATTCATTCACTGTACATCATTCCAGCATACAAAATGAGATTTTCCATCAGTGTGGTTGAATCTTATTCAGTCAGTTGAAGGCCTGAACAGAACAAAAGACTGATATCCCAATAACAAGAAATAATTCTGCAGCAGATGGTCTTTGGACTTGAACTGCTCATTAGTTCTTTCCTTAGTCTCCAGTCTGTTAGCTCACTCTGTTTTGTATTTTTCTCTCTTTTGTGTGTATGTGCATGTGTACACATAAGTATATATACATGTATATGTATGTGTATCACACATGTATACATACACATACATTTACACACACATTCCCATCCTTTTGGTTTTGTTTTTCCCGAGAACTCTGAGTAATACAAAGAGAAAATCTTAAAAGTAGTTACCTATATGGCAATAATGATATGGATGACATCAGATTTCTTACTGGAAACAGTGTAAGTGAGAAGACAATGAAGCAGCCTTTAAAGTACTGAAAGAAAAAAAAAATATCAACCTTTAGTCAACCAAAACATCTTTAAAAAAAGAAAGTGAAGATGTTTTTTAAATATGTAAAAGGGGAAAGAATTTACTGCTAGCAGACCAGTATTATAAGAAATGTTAAAATCCTTCAGGAAGAAGAAAGTGATACCATATGGAAATCTGGATCTATATAAAAGAATAAAGAGTACTAGAAATGGAAACTATATGGGTTATTATTTAAGTCCTAGTTATTATTATTGATATATCTTTAAAGGGTAACCATTTAATCAGAAATAATAACCGTATATCATGGATTTATAACATATGTGAAAGTAAAATGCATGAGAATATCATGAAAGTCATTGGACTAAGGGAAGTACATTATTGTAAGATTCTTCTAATATACATAAAGGGGTATAATAACACTTTAAAGTAGATTAGTGAAAAATGTACTATAAACCTTAATGTAATCACTGAAATAATTACCAAAAAAAGGAGTTATAAGCAATAAGGCAAAATCTGAGATAATGTGAAATGATCAAAAATACTCAAAGAGAAGGCAGGAAAAAGAAGAAAAGGGGAAATAATAGATGGAACCAATAGGAAACAGATAGCAAGGTGATATATTCAACTTCACCACTGATAATCACATTTGGGCCAGGTGGTGATTCAGTGGTAATACAACTGGATTCACATTGGTAAGGTTTATATCCTGGGAACTTCTGAGTGTACTTGTTCATGAACCAGGCTGGCCACGATTGGGGGAGGATTGTGGCATGAAAATCTTGTTGGAGTCACCTCTCCTTTTTTATTTTTTCCTTTATGAAAGAAAGAAAGAAACCTAATAATAATAATTAATAATAATAATAATAATGATGAACTAAATGTAAGTAGTCCATACTCTTCAATTAAGAGACTGAACTTGATATGATTACAGTGGAAAAGCAAGTCTGAAACAAATGCTGACTTCAGGAGACAAATTTGAAGTATAAAGACAAATGAAAGAAAGGAAAAAAAATACATCATTCTAATACTTATCAAAAAAATTTGTAGTGACTATATTAACATCAGACATGTAGATTTCATAATAAAAATAATACTAAAGGTATAGCTTATTTTGTAAAGAATTATTTTACTTACCTTTTTTTAGAGAGGTTTTTGCTATAGGGCATATATGCTCGACAGAGACAGAGAGATAGAAAGTGAGAAATCAACACCCCCTACCACCACTACCAGGGGAAGGGCCACGCCACAATCCCTTCTACACTAGTCTTCTCTCGGGATTTTGGGCACGCACGCACACACACCCAGCATGAGTTTTAAGACTACGTACGTTTCCGGGACGAGCACCATGGTTGGCTATGTGAGAGTCCAGTGACAATAACCATTACGCCATCTGCTGATCCCTATTTATTTATTTATTTATATTTGACCAGAGAGGAACAGAGTGTGAGACAGAAAGAGAGGGAAAATGAAAAGACAAGCTGCCAGGACTGGGACGGAAACCGATGTCAACCATGTGGGAATCCAGCACCCTTAATCACCACATCACCTTCCAGCTCTAGGATATAGCTTATTTTGTAGTGACAACTGGGTTGTTTACTCAAGAGAGCATAACAATCCTAATAACCATTTATGTACCTAATAACAGAGCATCAAAATAAAATGAAGCAAATAGTTATAGAACTGCAAAGAAAAATAGTCAAATCTACACTTCACAGAGATTTCATCCCTATCAGTGATTGTTAGAACATTTAGAAAGAAAATAAACCAAAATATAGTGTATGTGAACAGTGCTATCAGCCAACTTGTCCTGATTAGCATTTATAGACCACCCAACAGCAGAAAACATTCTTCTCAAGTTCAAATGGAATGCTTACCAAATTAGACCATAATTTTGTAAAATATATAAGTCTCAGTAAATTTAAGTGGATTAAAGTCATACTAAATATGTTCTTAGACTATAATGGAATTGAATTAGAAGTCAATAACAAGACTATCTCTTGAAAAATCCCCCAAATATTTGCAAACTAAATTACTCCTAAGTAACCAATGAGTAAAAGAACGGACCCAGGGTGGATGGTGTTGTGGTAGTCAAAGTGGCTGGATTCCACATGGCTGACTGTTTCCTTTGAGTCCAGAACCTGAGAACTTGGAAAACATACCAGTTGCATGTACATGTGTTCCTAGACTCCGTAAAGGACGGAGAAATGGAAAATGGGGGATTAAGATAAGACTATCCCCCATGGGAGATACTTTCTTATTATTCCCTTCTTTCTCTCTTTTTCTGGTGAGCACATGTGCTCTCTAGCAAGTAAAGAACTGAAAGAGCAATTATAAAGCATTTTGCAGTGATTGGCAATATGAGAGGACTGCAAAAAGTTCATGGAAAAACAAAACACAAGTAGGAGTTTATTTGGTGCAAGAAATTTCAAAATCTGGGCATAGTTCCTCCGCCCCCCATGATACGTATTTTCCATCAGTTTTTGAAGACCATTTGCACAGAATACCAGACTTTATGGTATACTTCTAGAGTATGATTTTGAAGGAAATTTATAGGAATAAATGTCTAGATTCAAAGAGACTGTTCTCAAGTTAATGACCCCACCTTCCATCATAAGGAACTAAAAGAGTAGACTGGATTACACCCAAAATAAGCACAAGAAAAGAAGCAGTAAAGATTAGGGCCAACTGGTAGCATGGTGGTTAAGGTGCTGGATCCCACAAATTCTGTGGTTGGAGACTCAGGCCTGGCAGCTTGGAAAACACACTGGGCACATGTGCATGCATACCCCCAATCCCAAGAGGAGAACGGAGAAAAGATTGTGGTATGGCCATCACCCCTGGGGGATGATTTCTCACTTTCTCTCTTTCTTTGTATCTCTCTAGCGAGCACATACGTTCCATGGCAAAAATCAAAAAGAAAAGTCAGAGTAAAGATCACAATAGAAATCAGCGATATAAAAAATGCAGAGAAAACCAATAAAACTAATAAAAGCTGGTTCTTTGAAAAGGTCAATACAATTTTTAAAACTCTATCAGGAAAAAATTATAGGGTATCCTGGCCCTTGGTTTGGAGAGTGTAGTCCATAATAATAGAAACAGGTTGTGGTATTCAACTCTTAACCAAGTATTGAACCCATTCACATAGATGAACAAAATTCCTGAAAATTATTATAGATGGAAATGTGGAGATGGATAGCAGAACTTAGATGACAAGTTATTAAGAGGATGGCTATGGTGAAGTGGTCTAAAAGCACTGTAAAGAAGCAAAACATGTTGGGAGGCTCTAATAAGAGAAGGAAAAGCTCAGTTTGCTAGTGTAAGGAGAAATAAAAAGTGTGAAAGAAAATGTTAGAACATGGAGAGGACTTTTCTTAACAGAGAAAGTTCTATATGATCCAGTGAGAGGGCTTTGTAATGATAAAGGTAGGGCTGAGTTGGATATGACAGGGGAAGAAAGGAGGCAGAAAAAGCAATAAGTTGCTTGTTGGGTCTATACATTCATTGTGGAAAAAAGAGGGCAGGGAAAGGGGCCGGCAGGTGGTTTGGTGGTTAAGGGCGCTGGAGTCCTACATGGCTGATTGCAGTTTAAGTGCTGGACCTGGAGGCTTGGTTTCTTACTTTCTCTCTCTCTCTCTCTCTCTCTCTCTCTCTCTCACTCACTCATTCATTCTGTCCCTCTCTGGTCAAAATAAGTAAATAAATAAAGTTAATTAAAATAATTTTTAAGAGGGCAGGATGTGGGAACCAGCAGGTGGCATGGTGGTTAAGGTGCTGGACACTCCCATATGGCCGACCATGGTTCAAGTCCTGGACCTGGTGGCTTGCTTTCTCACTTCCTCTCTCTCTCTCTCTCTCTCTCTCTCTCTCTCTCTCTCTGTCTCTCCTTGGTCAAGTTAAAAATAAATAAAGTTTTTTTTTTTTTAAAAAAAAGAGGGCAGGATGTTAGAGAAACAAGATAGTAATAAAAGGGTAAAGGATAGGCAGCAGAAGACAGCCAAGAAGGATGGCTTTAGTTATTAGTGGACCCACAAAAACCATCCTGTGCTAACTGCTGAAACAGCTGCTGCTGGCATCTTCACACTTAACCACCCAGGTTCAAGATTCTTTTTGAAGTTCGTAACAGAGGGCTATGTGTGTTGTGTGTGTGTGTGTGTGTGTGTGTGTGTGTGTGTGTGTATGTGTGTGTGTCTGAAAAATAAAGGAGGTGGAAGGAAGGTACTAGCATAAATGACCAAGCCCAATAGAAAAAGGTAAGTTAGAAGATGAAGTTGGAAAACCACACACGCACATTAGTATTCAGTGTGGAAACTGGAGAGTAGCTGGAGAGGCCTGTGGAGAATGATTCACAAAGATTAAGATCAAGGGACTTAACTACATAAAAATGTACAATTATTGGAAAGCTAAAATTGACAAGATAAATATATAAAAAAACAAGGCTGTTGAGGAATATTTGCATCAGATATTGTACATAGGTGTTTGTATAAGGGACCCTGAAGAGAAGGATGACACATGAGTGTGTGGATGGCCTGGAACATAGCAAGATCCTGTCTAAAGAAGTTGGTTGTGGTGGTGAGCATCTGTAGTTTCAGCTGGGAGGCTGAGGCAGATGATTGTGACATGGTGAGACGCTGTTTTAAAAAAAGAGTTTATGGCTATCCTACTTAACTGAGTTTAATTACATTTACTATAACATCTAGAATCTAATAAATCATGCTAAATCCACAGATAATTTATAAAACAGTGAATGAAAAATAAATGGGAAAGGTTCAACTTCATCAGAAGTTTAACTCCAGTAGAGAATAAGTAAGAAAAATGTCATTTTATGCTTAAACTTACAAAATTTATTTCTTTATGATTAAACCCAGTGCCAGTAGAATCTTAGTGGCATAGGTATGTACTACTGGTGACATTGTGATTGTTACTGACCTTTTCTCTTGGAATACTATTATTCATATAAATAAAAAAAATTACCAAAATATTCACAGACCTATTAATCATGCCACTGGCAATTTATTTTAATCAAGTAATTGAAAATAAACTATGCATTAGGTCCTGATGATGGCACATTGTTGACATAATACTCTGTGAGGCTGAACTACATTAGAAGGTTCTGGGTTTATGTCTGGAGACCTCTCTGAATATGTCAGGCACACGCTTGCCCATGATCCAGAGCTGGCTGAAGCTGGGGGTAGGTGGTAGTATGAAAACCCTGTTGAGGATGCTGTTCTCTTTATCTCTGCCTCTCTGCCTCTTAGTCATTGGAGAAAGAGATAAAATTTTAAAAAATATATGCACAGAACAATTCTTTGTAACATTTCATTTAGTAACTAAAATTTTAAAACAATTGAAATAGCTGATAACAAGAGAGCTTATTAATTATAGAACCTCAATGAAAATGATTATAGAATGAAAAATATATAATTTTCTATTGAAGAAAATTTTAAAACTGAATTTACATTAAAAAAATTAAACCATGGAAAATTATGCATTTGAATAAAAACTGGAAAGGAACCTGTCAAAACAACGTGTATTGTTGATGTGGGTGAAATTATGGGTGAAATTTTATTTTTTTCAATTATTTTTCTGTCTATATTATTTATCAATATAAAGCCAATTACAAAAAAAAAAAAGAGGTTGAGGAATTTTCAACAGTTGAGAGAATCTAACTTGAGAGTTGGTTTCTTAGAGTGAAAACATAAGTCTATCCTATTTCAGCAAGACAAGAATTTCCTGCCCTTTCTGAAGAAAGAAAGGGAATCCAAATTCTATTGGATTATTAACTTCATTCAGCAGTGATTCACTTTTGACATAAATTTAAAAAGATACTTAAATCGTCAAAAGTGAAAGGGCTAAAAAATCCTCCAGAGAGCAGGAACTGTTGGTGGAAAGAAAATTGTGTACCTTGCATCTTGATATAGAAACAACAGTGAACTCTGTCTGGTGTGACTTTTTTTTTGGAGAGGTTTTCGCTATAGGGTGTGTGTACTCGCCAGACAGAGAGAGACATAGAGACAGAAAGCGAGAAATCACCCCCCCAAGGGGGATGGCCACGCCACAATCCCTTCTCCTCCATTCTCCTCTCGGGATCTTGAGCACACACGCACACACGCCCAGTGTGAGTTCTAAGCCACCGGATCCAGGACGTGAACCGCAGTCGACTACGTGGGAGTCCAGCGACATAGCCATTACGCTAACTGCTGGTTCCCTGGTGTGACTTCTTTGACTGTCTATGCATGAGAAATTTGTTAATAAGAAGGGTTGTTAAACTGTAGATTATGTAAATATTCACCTCAGGAAAGAATAAAAACAGAGAAATGGAATCTGAAGCCTTTGGATAGTATGTTGATATAACATGAAGAATCTAGAAAAAACTGAACACTTTGAATTGAAAGAGGTTGAAAATATATTCTAGGAATGTATGTCATTGTAAAAATTTATTCTAGAAGTATATATCATTGCAAAAATTATCAGGTAGTATGTCATTCAGTTACAATAGAAAAAGGTCATGACAATTTAAAAGATACAGAAAAGTTTATAAAAATTTGAATGAGGCAATTAAATAACTGTATTATTAACTGGGTATGTGTTTAGTCAACAAGAGAAACCAGTTAGAAAGCCAGATTTTGGTATCTGTTAAAGGATTGTGGTTTATAAATGCCAGCAGATTATATTTCTTTTTATGACTTTGAAATCATATTTATAAGAATTTTGCTGAACTGTTGTCCAAGCATCACAGAACTGCCACAGTGTAAATCATGCCCGTGGTCTAGGTCAGGACCATCAGGTCTGTCGTATGTCTTTCCCTCAGCAATTCTTAGAGTGACCAGGACTTTTAGAAACACGCATCATGTATCTGTGTGCATGCATGCAGATTTAGGGGGAGCAGGGAGGAAGGTTCAGTTTATAGGTCCAAGTAAAATACTCATGTGTTCCACATACTGAATAAAAATAGAAAAAACTTCTTCCCCAAACTAATTTTGCTTCAATTCCAGGAATGCTTTCCTTGCATGAAAAATTTCAAACCCATCTCCCCTGTATCACAGGTTTTGTTGGATTTAAGGATTGCAAAACAAAGACTGAAAGGCTATACAAACAGTGATTTCCCCAAAGAGTTACTAAGTCATATATTTATTAAAATTTGTGGGGTTAAATCTTAGGGGAGGTTTCAGTCTTACTAATGTAGCCTAGATAGTCCAGGAAAAAATGCGTAACTTAGGCATAGCCATCAAATTATATGAATGGAGCCTGGGGAGACCTACCCATGAGACCTTCTGCCAAATACTGAGGCTCTTGATGATAGGCTCAGTGGTTACTGTTACTTCTTCCTTCTGGGTTAATATACATAATGGAATTCTAATTTTAGAGACAAGAATTTAAAGAGCTAATCTAGTCTATTTCTTTTGCAGATGAGGAATTGAAGGCTAAGGCAAGAGAAAAAATACATGACTAGTGAGTCCTAGGACAGTACCTTGGCATATCAGCACAATTGAATCCCTGTGGAGAAACATCAGAGGACACTTTAGAGAAGCCAGAGAGTGATGATACTATTGTGGCTGAGTCACTGGTCACTTTCTTTCCCCTGCTAAGTTTCTGATTTTTATAAACATGAATAATTTCTATAGGGCTGGTTTAATGGCTTAACTTTTCATGAATCCCACATGGCCAATAGCACAGATTGAATCTTGGCCCCTGATGGTTTGAAAAATTTTCTGGGCACATTTGCATGTCCACATCAAATCCTAATAGAATGGAGAAATAGAGGACAAGGGATTGTGATGTGACCATTCTTCCTGGGGATGGGGGGGGAGTGCTTTTTCCCCCTGTCTGTCTAACTCTTATAAGTGCACATGATCTCTTGCAAATGAAAACAAAAAACAATGTCTGTAAAAGGTACTTTTAAACTCATCCTGTTATCTTGATTCTTCTAATCAGGAGGTAATGGCCTGTAGGCTTGAGAACACTTATTTGGGTTTCTCGTTTGGACTATTTGTAAACAAGGAGAAAATAAATTAGTGGGCTTATTAGGCACATGTCTAATATTTGCTTGGTTAGCTCCATCAGTGTTTGGGTTCAAAATTGGACAAAACACTATGAATTTATTAGCTTGCTCGTGTATGGAGTAGAAGCTGTAGTATAGGCTCTTGTGCTGAGCGCTGGGTTCAAGATGTGAGTACTTTGTACTTTTGGCAAGATATTTCAACCCTGTAAACTTCGCTTTCTTCTTGAGTCAGTAGTACCTACATTAACTTTAGGATTTTTATAATAGCTAAATTAAGAAATAGATATCAATTTTTGGCATAGATCTTTTAAAAAATATTGAGGTCCTATTATGGGACAAGCTCTGACATACAAGATACACTGTATATCAGTGTACACAGTGGAGAAATATTAAGGATCCATGAAGGATCCTTATAGTCTAGCCAGGGGACAAACATCAAACAAGTACATAAATTGATACGTAGTTGTAATGGTGACAGTCACTGAGCGCTAGAAAAACCTGGATTTAAAAAAATTATCCCAGTACAAGAACATCAGAGAAAGCTTCTTTGACGTCAAGCTTTTCATGAAGTCAAATATTGGGTCATCAGAAAAGTCATGACATGTTTTTCTATGC
This sequence comes from Tupaia tana, assembly GCA_026018925.1. NCBI lineage: Eukaryota > Metazoa > Chordata > Mammalia > Scandentia > Tupaiidae > Tupaia > Tupaia tana. The sequence continues at coordinate 42,979,609 of JAKSZU010000006.1, read as the reverse complement.
AAAAATGTGTCAGGACTTTCCTGATTACCCAATAGTTAATGACTGGTAGATGAGGAATTTGAACCCAGACTTTTTTGCCCTAGAGCCAATATTGGATGGAGGCTTTCATTCCTCAAAGCAACCCTTTGAGAAAGGTGTTTTGATGGTTTGACCTTTATATCCCTACTAAGTATTATACTAATTCTCCTTAACCTCATATAACCCAACATGAAGAAATAAAGTATAATCTGATAGTTGCCTGTCATAGTTGCTCTGCTGCTAAACTGAAAGTGTAGCTTTAAATTTCTAGTCCTGTTGAATCCTTGCTAATGTTTATAATGACTAAAATTTTAAAGATATAGTTTCTCTTCCATGAATAGTACATTTTCTTATTTTCTGAGCTGATTAGACTTTGTCCTGTGAACATTAATTATTACAGCTATACTGTAAAATAGTATGAAGATAGCAGTGTAGAAGGTTTTGTATACCTTCACAGTGTAAATCAAGACATTGAGTGTCCTATGTGAGGAGAAAACATTTATGAGTATTCTAAGAAACATTTATATGTCTATAGATAATAGGTTACTTACTGTGAACATTTGAAGACTTTTTTAGCGAATTTATTATGAAGACTTTGCAAGGATTTAAAGACAGTAAGAGTAATATAATCTGCGTATTAGAATAATAAATTTCAAAAGTCCCACTTGCATATAGGTGCATATTGTCAGCTTGCTTTCTTTTTCTTTTTCTTTTTTTTGTTCCTGAGAGAGATTTTTACTATAGGCTACATACAGTTGCTGGAGAGACAGAGAGACAGAAAGTGAGAAGTCACCCCCCAGGGTAGATGGCCACACTGCAATCCCTTCCCTTCATTCTTCTCCCTGGATTTTGGGCATACACACATATGCACCTGGTGTGAGTTTCAAAACACTGGGTCTGGGACTTGAACTGTGGTTGGCCATGTGGGAGTCCAGTGATGTAACTGTTATGCCATCTGCTGGTTCCATATTGTCAGCTTTTATAAACAAAGGAGATTAAACATTGTTGGTATGCCCCGTGACTGCTGCTTCTTTTTTTTTTTTTTTCTAATTGAGAAAATGGCAGTGCTCTTGTTTATTGGAAAAAAGCTTCCTGTACATTTTCTTTTCTTTTTTTAAAATTTTATGCATTTAATCACTATACATCACTTTGCTTGTAAGATGAATTTATCCCGGGACCAGCAGTTATCGTAATGGCTATGTCGCTGGACTCCCACATAGTCGACTACAGTTCACGTCCCGGACCCGGTGGCTTAAAACTCTCACCGGGTGCGTGTGCGTGTGTGTGTGTGCCCAAGATTCCGAGAGGAGAGTGGAGGAGAAGGGATTGTGGCATGGCCATCCCCCCAGGGGGTGATTTCTCACTTTCTGTCTCTCTGTCTGTCTCTGTCTGGCGAGCGCACGCACCCTATAGCAAAAACCTCTCCAAAAAAAAAAAAAAAAAAAAAAAGATGAATTTATCCCACATGAATACACTTCACAACAGTCTAGTTGAGGATACTAAATACATTATCATCAACCAATAATAACCCACTTTTGTGTCCCATAAATGTCCTGCCTGTTTTCCTCAGTTTCCTTCCTTACACTATCCTCCTTCTCCCACTCTCCTCTCATATTATCTCCAGAATCTATACCCATTTTCAGTGCTTCTGTGTCTTCAAACTTCTTGGTTTCTACCATAGAGAGTGAACAGTCAGTGTATGTTAAGTGGTGACATACAACGTCTCTCTTTCATAGCCTAGCTTGCTTTACTCAGCAGCAAATCTTTCATATTCGTCTATTTTCTATTGAATGCCAGGATCTTGTTTTTTTTATGGCTATTATTCCACAGAGTTTATGTGCAACACATTTCCAATTCATTTATCGGTTTGTGGACATTTTTGTTGGTTCCTTGTCTTAGCAATTGTGAATAATGTTGCAATAAACATAGATGTGCAACCACTTTTCCAACTGAGCATTCCCCTATCCTTTGGGTAGATATCCAGGAATGGAATTGTTGGATCATATGGTAGTTCTATTTGTAGGTTTTTGAGAAACCTCCATATTGTTCTCCACAGTGGCTGGACCAATTTTCGTTCCCACCAGCAGTGTAGGAGAGTTTCCCTTTCACCATATCCCCACCAGCATTTATCATGTATTTTTTTTTTTTTTAATCTTAGCCATTTTGACTAGGGTTAGGTGGTATCTCATCGCAGTTTTGATCTGCATCTTCCTTATGATGAGGGATATTGAGCATTTTTTCATATGCTTTTTGGCTGTTTGCATATCTTCCTTAGAGAGTTATTTATTCAGCTCATTTGTCCATCTTTTAATTGGGTTAGTCTTTTTTTTTTTTTTTTCGTTCAGGTAAACTACTTGAGTTCCCTGTGTATTATGGTTATCAGTCCCTTATCTGAAGCATAGTTTACAAAAATATTTTTCCATTCCAAAGGTTGTCAGTTCACCCTCATTACTGTCTTTTGCTATGCAGGAGCTTCTTAATCTGATATAACCCCACTTGTCTATTTTTTGGATTATTGACTGTTCTTTGGTGGTCTTATTTAAGAAGTCTTTGCCTACCTCAATGTTTCCTAGAGTTTCCCCAGTGTTTTCCACCAATAGTTTTATAGTTCGAAGTCTTAGGTTTAGATCTTTCATCCACTTTGAGTTGATTTTTGTTAATGGTGAGAGATAGGGGTTCAGAGTCATCTTTCTGCAGGTGGATACCTAGTTTTTCCAGCACCATTTGCTAAAGAGGTTTTCCTTTTTCCAGTGGACTGACTGGTACACTTTGTCAAAAATGAGTTGGCTGTATCTTCTGGAGTTTATTTCTGGGTTCTGTAGTCTGTTCCATTGGTCTACCTGTGTTTTTTGCCAATACCATCCTGCTTTGATTATCACAGCTTTGTAATATATTTGGGGGTCAGAGAGTGAGATGCTGCCTTTTCCACTCTTCTTCAGGATTGCTTTGGCAATACAGGGTCCTTTATGATTCCAGATATAATTGATTTTCTTTTCTAGATCTGTGAAAAATATCTCTTGTAATTTGATGGGTATTACATTAAATATGTGGGTTAATTTGGGTAGAATTGCCATTTTGAGTATATTAATTCTCCCGATCAAGGAACAGGAGATGTCCTTCTACTTTTTTGAGTTGCTGCTTTTCAAAGTTGGGGCCTGCCCTACTTTTCTAAAAAATCCATACTTGTGTTGTCTTGAACATAACTACTAACAAACTATTTTGCATGTACAGAGGGCTTTTCATTTTAAGGATTTTACAATCATTGCCTCTTAATCCATACAATAGTCATGTGAGGTAGGTAGATACATTCAAGCATCCATGTCTCCTACGGGCAGATTTCAGAGCCAGCAGAAGTGTTGTGACTGGCACTGACTTTTCCTTAATTTCCCAGAAGCCAAACACCTGGAGAGGCTTTTCTGCAGGCCAAGGGACAAGACAGTATTTCAGTCACATGGGACTGCCCCTTCATTACTCCTGTTATTTTACTAAGATTCAGTGACTTAATGCTGTGCTGACTGCATCAATTTTTATTAAATGGCGGAAGGGTGTGTTTTGGACAATTCTTCAAGGGTCCAGTGAACTTTCTGTGCAGCAGATTTCAACTGTTGATATCTCTCTCACTCTAGCAAAGGTACTTTTCATTCAGTGGTAACTTGTCCACCTCCAGCTAAGTACTTGGGTTAATAAGTGAGCACCCAGGGGCCAGATATTAGCACAGTGGCAGTGCAACTGGATTCACATAAGAAGGTCTTAGGTTCATATTAGGACCTTCCTGAGCACATCAAAAACACATGCACATGCCCATAATCAGGGCAGGCTGGAATTAGGGGTGGATAGCAGTACGAATACTATGTTGGGATATCTATCTTTCTCTTACTCATGAAAGAAAATAATAAACTTTTTAAAAAATGGTTAAATTCTGGGTGCTCATTTTTTTGTCTTATGAATTTGTAATATATTCAAGCAGGCAAAAAATATGCATACCTGATGATTAAATTATGAAGAAACAAGCGTTGATTGAAAAATAATGCCAGCAATCATATATGCTTAATGTGTACCAGGTACTATGATAAACACATACTATGCATTATCTCATCCTTTTAACAACCTCATGAGTTAGACAGTATCTTGTTTCATATATAAGTAAGCTAAGGATTGCCTACTGTCATAGAGCTTATAAATGACCAACCTAGTATTTAAAGCTAGTTCTAATTCTATAGTCAGGTCTTCAACCATTACGTAATACTGCTTTAGGTGGAAGGTTATGTGTAAATTAATATTACAGTGCTGGTATGACATGTAGCAAAGGAATGTAAAAAATTGGCTGGACTAAAAAGGCATATATTGGTTTCCTTATTTACAATGCAAAGCAAAACCATTTAAAAGAATTGTTCTTATCTATGCATACTTTATATATCTTTTTACCTTTCCAGGTACCAATCACAACTTGCTTTGAGTGAAAAATATTGCATGCCATTTCTGTTACACTGGATAATCTTTTTTATTTTATTTTATTTTTATTTATTTTTTTGGAGAGGTTTTTGCTATAGGGCACGTGCGCTCGCCAGACAGACAGAGACATAGAGACAGAAAGCGAGAAATCACCCCCCGGGGGGGGGATGGCCACACCGCAATCCCTTCTCCTCCATTCTCCTCTCGGGATCTTGGGCACGCACGCACACGTGCCCGGTGTGAGTTTTAAGCCACTGGGTCCAGGACACGAACCGCAGTCGACTACGTGGGAGTCCAGCGACATAGCCATTACGCTAACTGCTGGTTCCCCACTGGATAATCTCTTGAAAAGGGGATTGTTTTATTCATCTTAGAAGTATACATATTAACAAATCCGTGAAATCATAAATGGAATGGATGTTTCAGAAACTACTGGCAAAATAACTTAAAATTTATTGAGAATTTGGAGACCAGCAGGTGGCATGTTGATTAAAGCACTGGACTCACACATGGGTGACTGCAGTTCAAATTCCAGACCCAGTGGCTTAAGAAAACATGCTGGGGAGAAAACAACAACAACAACAACAACAACAACAACAACAAAAAAAAAAACATGCTGGGCCCATGTGTTTGGGTGGCCAAAATTCTGAGAGGAGAATGTAGGAGAAGGGATTGTGGTATGGCCATTCCTTCTGGGAGGTTATAGCTCACTTTCCCTTCCACTGTCTCTCTCTGTCTCTCCTGTGAGTGCACACACCCTGTGTCAAAACCCTTTAAAAAAAAATTAGTGGGAATTTTAATTTAAAAAGTGATACAAATATATAGCAAAACATTGTAATGAATGAAATAAATTTAACTGTTGGGTCATTGGAAAAGTTATGATGTATTTTCACATTCTGATGACCCAATAGTTTCAGGTTGTTGAGGATCCTTTCTGACATATTCAGTGTATATATTTGCACATGTGTGTATGGGTACATGGAACTCACATATGTTGCAACAGAATTAATTGACTTAAATGGTAGTAGTTCTAAATACATCATTAATCATAGAACTATAACCTCTGAAAGTATTTTTTATAATACAGATCTTTTATTACATGCACTATAAAATGGTTGCCCATTCATGAATGGATAATTATGATTGTACTGTTAAGAAAAACATATAGGGAGTTGTCTTCAGAAGGTTTATGGAAAATTACAAAAATTATGAGAATCCATGAGTTTCAAAATTTTTTTGCCCCAAAATAAACTTGTACTTTGATTCTATTTTTTACACAGACTTTTGAAGTCCTTTCATATTTATGGCATAATAACCATGTCCTGAGAAGAAAACATTGATATAATACTGCATGATTCTTACATAAAAGGGCTATTCTTTAAACACCTTAATCTTTAGAGTTGGTGAGTTATATGTGAGAAAAATTGTAAGACATTAACTTTAGGAATTACATGCAAAAGTCCTTATAGGTTTAATTTTGGGTGGGGGATTTTTCTAGACTTCAAAATGTCTTTCTTACAATGGATGAAAGTGCACAGTGACATTACATATTAAATTTTAAAATAAGGCAGTATTTTGAAGTAAAGGCAATAGTATTATATTTTACGTAATATGTAACTGTTTTGAAAAATGGTAGAAGGTAATTGGGTTGTAAGTGTGTCTAGTATAAATAAGAGCTATGAAAAATAAATCTTGGGGCTGGCAGGTGACGTGGTGGTTAAGGTGTCTAGACTCCCACATGGCTGACTGCAGTTTGAATCCAGAACCTGGCGCTTGCTTTCTCACTTCCCTTTTCTCTCCCTCTGGTCAACTTCAATCAATCAATCAATCAATCAACCAGTAATAACAACATATAAAATGAAATAAAATAATTCTTTTTTTTTTTGGAGAGGTTTTCGCTATAGGGCGTGTGTGTTCGCCAGACAGACAGAGAGAGACATAGAGACAGAAAGCGAGAAATCACCCCCCAGGGGGGATGGTCATGCCGCAATCCCTTCTCCTCCATTCTCCTCCTGGGATCTTGGGCACGCACGCACACGCGCCTGGCGTTAGTTTTAAGCCACCGGGTCTGGGACGCAAACCGCGGTCAACTACGTGGGAGTCCAGCGACATAGCCATTACACTAACTGCTGGTTCCCAAATAAAATAATTCTTAAAAAAAGTAAATTTTGTGACCAGCAGATGGTTTCGACTCTGAACTCCCACGTTATCGACTGCAGTTCAAGTTCCAGAACCAGCGACTTAAAAGTCATGCCAGTTTGTGTGCATGCGTGTCCAAAATCCTGAGAAGAGAATGGAGGAGAAGGAATTGCGGCGTGGCCATCCCCCCATCCCCGGGAGTGGGATGATTTCATGCTTTTGTCTGTCTGTTTCTGTTTCTCTGGAGAGCACATGCTCCGTGTAGCACAAATCTCTCTTTAAAAAAAAAATCTTAATCTGCCTTAAAAAGAGAATTTGAGGGTCCAGCAGATGGTGTAGCAGTTAGGTTGGTGGACTCCCACATGGCCGACCAGAGTTTGAGTGCTGGACCCGGTGGTTTGAAACTTAGGCCAGGTATGTGTGCATCCAAGATCCTGGGAGGAGAATGGAGGAGAAGGGATTACAGTGTGAGTATCTCTCCTGGTGGTTGATTTCTCACTTTCCATCTCACTGTCTGTCTCTCTCTCTCTCTTTCTCTCTCTCACTCACGAGTGCACATACTCTAAAGCAAAAACTTCTTAAAAATATAAAAGAGAATTTGAACATTTAAGTGTTTTAATTTTAAAATTAAGTTGCTAATTCTTGTTTTATGTTTTTGTTTTTAATTTTAGGTTTTAGTATAAAAGCAGTGCCATTCCAGAATGCCATCTTGAATGTAAAAGAACTTGGAGGTATAGCATTTAAAATTATTTCTATGTCTGACCTTAACTTGTACTAATTTGGTGTTAATGTACTATAGATCATTAAAACATGATAATTTATTCTATTCTAGTTAGGTGATTGATTTTTACCTTTTCTCATAATAATGTTTCTCCTAGAAATATTTTTTTCTCTTTACATGTTTTAAAAGTTGTCAAGGAATTTTAAGTAATACAAACTTTGCTTTATTTTTTATGAACTGAAAAACTATACTACTAGTGACAGTCTCTTTACTAACTGGTTTTAGTCATTGAAGAAATTTATTTTTGAACGAAGCATATGACTTTTAATATAGTCACAGAAAAAGTATACAGGGCAAAGAACTGTATTTTAGAGCAGTTTGTATTTGTGGTGCAAGTTTTATTGTATTAGATCTTTTTATAATGTATTTGTACCAATAATAAATCTTTGCCAGTGGGATCTTTGCTAGCCATGCACATTTATTAGATAGGCTGTACTTCAAACCATACATCACTCAGTCTTTCATTACACTCTCTGTCTGGCATTTTTTGGTTGTGTTTTATGTCACTCAGGGTCTTAACCCATGTAAATAGATTAACAAAGAAATCAGCTGATTCAGTGAACCTACTCAGTTCTCTAATGACATAGGAAAATGGTAAGTGCTCTGGAGTTTAGTATAATATCAGTGAGCTTAATGACCTAGAAGAAAGTTCTCTTTCATCTCTTTAGTCATTTTGTGATATGGACCTACCCTGTTTTGTTTTGTTTTGTTTTGTTTTATTGTCCTTTAAGGTGATTCTGTGATCTATTTATACCATTTTAATCATGTTTGGTACCCTTTTTATTTTTATCTAATAAAGTATTGGCTCATCTTTTCAGGTGTCTGTTTTCAGACCATGAAGCCTAAGACAGGTGTTCTCTCAGCCTTTTTATAGCTACTTTTGGCTTTTATAGCATTAATGTTTAAAAACAACCTTGATTGATAAATTGATTTTCCTTTAAGACATTTAGTTTTGTCATTTCAACTTTAAAAATCATGAAACATAAACATTCCTATACAACATTTTTAAAAGACTGTGTTCTCTTTGTTGACTATTTTAATATTACTTTGTGGTAATATTAAGATTGTTTCTCGGGACCAGCAGTTAGCATAATGGCTATGTCGCTGAACTCTCATGTAGTCGACTGCAGTTCGAGTCCCGGACCTGGTGGCTTAAACTCACGCCAGGCGCGTGTGCGTGAGTGCTTAAGATCCCAAGAGGAGAATGGAGGAGAAGGGATTGCGGCGTGGCCATCCCCCCTGGGGGCTGATTTCTCACTTTCTATGTCTCTGTCTCTCTGTTTTTCTGGCAAGTGCACATGCTCTATAGGAAAAACCTCTCCAAAAAAAGAAAAGATTGTTTCTCAATGGCAGTCATGTGTTAGTTATGGATATATTAAAGTCAGAGAACATGTGAAAATCCATGGAATTAAAGTGTATGATTTGAGAATTCTGTTAGTCTTAAGTATGATTGGTACTCAGTATTTTATTATTAGGTTGTACACAAAACTTTCATTGAACATCTAAATATAGGAAACTGTTGATTAACTGATGAGGGATTTATTATGTATGATATTTAATTGGATGAGATAAATAGTGAATTTATCTGAACAGTTAGAAAGTGAGCACTTCAAGGCACTTCTTATAACCTTGACTATGGACTGCTGAAATTCAGTACAGTAAAAGATCAAGTTAGAGGATCAGAGGACCAGGAAGGTACAAGGTTGGAATAGGTCTATTCTCAAGAGAAGTTTCCTGAAATAGAGATTACAATGGAGAGGGTATCGTACGGTTTGGTGGTAATGCCTTAGTTTGTACCTATTCAGTGATGAGGTTGAGAGATGTAGATAAAGGCAGGGCTTCAGGGATTAGAGCAGATATGATAGTTCCTAGCTGATGATACATAAGTTTTAGGCAAGAAATTTTTCTCTAAAAGCAAATTTCTAGCCAAAACAAAGATTCTTTTACCCTCTCAATTTTGATAGCTCTATTTTCAGTTGAGAGACTGTCAAGGAAAAGGTGACTTTGTGAATAGAATCTCGTTGTGTATCCCTGTGTTGGATGCTCAGAAGCAAGCAGTGGAGGGAGTGAATCCTTGGTGGTACATTTACTAATTCATTTACTTGATTATTTTTTTGAGACCAGAAATACTAATAATAATCATAAGTTATGTCTCACCCCAGGACACATGAAAAACTAGGCTAAAACATATAAAAAAAGTATAGCTTTCCCAATATTTAAAATATTTTCTAGGTAATAAGAGGATCATCCCAATATAACATGTGTGGCATTTAGGAAGAAGTATGACCTACTGAAATCAAGTTGTCTGAGAGGGATTTGCTTAATAAGTTCTAAGTTCGAGGGGAAAGAGTTGAGTGTTTTAGGATCAATGTGTGAAGATTAAAAAATCCTCTGTTCTCTAGCGAGTTGTTCAGAGGACAGGTTTTCAGAGGTCAATCAGATTGTCAGCCTAAGGACCAATTCTGAACTTGAGGGGAAAACTCAAGAACATAGTTGGTGAGAACCAGGAGAGTGATGATGTCTCGGTGAGGAATGCCCAGGCAATTCTGCTTATTCTGGGGTTAATTCAAGAGAACAACATAGCCTATTCCTCCCTGCTAACATCCTTCTACCCCTTTCAGTTAGTTCTAAGATAGTCCACTCTTCTTCCCAACTTTAAGTTTTTCACTTCAAAATAGAGAAACAAATGAACTTCTCCTTCTCTAGCAAGAAAAAAATGGTTTGGAATGAGATAACAATGAGTAATAGAGTTAAATTTAAGTAAGTTGGTTTTGGAGAATATTAATAATAAATTATGTTTGTCAACACAACTGATAGATGTCTGTGTGTATATATTATATATGTGTTGAAAAATATATGTAACACATAGAACTTTGTTCTTTTATCAAGACACCTGGCAGAGATTCTGAATAGAATCATTCAAAGAATTTTTTTTTCCTCCTAGTGATGTATTTCAAAGCCCAGTCTGTGTGATTCTAGGAAAGTTCTACATCTCTGTTTCTTACCTGTAAAAAATGTAGTAGTAATAGTTCCTATGTCCTATAATTCTTGTGAAGACTATTATTAGTTAATGCAGGCCAGGTACTTAAAGTTTACCTGGCCTATAACTAATACTATAGAAGATACAATTTTACTCTCACCCTTCAAAAAGGTACCCTTGAGAAATGCTAAGTTCTTAAAATAATAACACAAATTACATTCTTTAATTTTCTCTTTGTGGTCATGCCTTGCTACCCCTTTTACCTTATCATGTTATAATTGTGTGAACTGGGCTGCCACTGGAAAGGAACCTCATTGGTGTCCTTTCATTGGCTACTCTAGCTGGTTTTGGCAGTCCACATGAGTTAATAGGAAATGTTTTTGTCTCCATTTTATCACCTTTCCTCTGTTTTCAGTTTACATGAAAAATCTCTCTTATCATTAGCTTTTAATTGCTTTCATTGTATATTTGGTTTATATACTTCAATCACTTTACTAAGGTGAGGAAAGTGTCGGACGTTTAGCTGATTTGAAAGCAGTCATCCCCACTGCAGTGACACACAAGCACTCATCATTTTTCATTTTAGAATTTTCCGGTCCTTAACTATATAGATTTTTATGCATTCATGGATGTTCTTCTCTTGATTTTGAAATTTTGTATGTGAACTGATAGAACCCAGAGATGAACATTTCATTTCTAACATGTTTGGCTTATGATCATTTATTGATAAGGATCCAGACATCACAATTACCTTTAATTGAATTGCAGAACTATGATTGGTTTTGTCAAATGACTTGTTTTCTTCCTTTAATATTCTAATGAGGTATGTCTGAATTGTCTCCCCAACCCCCATCCTCACCTTCATCCTGGCCACCATCCCCACTAAATAAACTCTTTGGTGGTCTTTTCACAGTTGACATTGGGAAAGGCAAAGGAAAGCTGAAAAGCAGTCATCTTTCATGCTTTAGTATTTATTGCTGCTAGTTGTCAATCAAAAGGAAAAAGTTCACTAAGGTTTTTTACTTGTACTTTATATTTTTTTCTAAAGAAAAGATAGCATTTCTTTTTTAGAAGACAGTGAAGGTGGTGTGAAAAGTGCAAGTTATGTTCATTTACCTATTTACTTCAGCCTGTGCGTGAGCGATTGAATGATTTTTGAGGATTGTCAGCTAAACCATTTTTTGAAGGTTTTTTTTTGAAGGTTGCTTCTTTCAGCAGCCAAGCTGTTATATGAAACAGATGTTGACTCTGTCCTGTTTCTTTGTTTGCCTGGAGGAATCTGCCTTCTCATAGCAAAAGGTGCTGTTTGTTTGTATCCTGTTAGTTCTCTTTGGATGCTATTCTTCCGTCCAGGTTATTTGCATTTCTCAATTTCTTTAGAAACAGTACAGGGTGAACTTCTTGACAGGCAAATCAGGGGGCACTACAGCCTATTTTTGTTCATTTCTGCCTTTCATACCTAGGCTACTCAATATTTTTCACCAAAACAAAGCTTTCTTCCTTTAGAACCTCCTTTATTAAAACTTACTTTAGAGGGAAGTTTATCTCTTCAGGTTTTATAGTATGCTTTCTCTTAGGCCTGCGTACATTCTGCATTATCCTTTTTATATGTCTGCTACCACCTATCATTTAAAAAAATACAGCCAAGTATTTATGAATTTAATGTAATCACAGGCTCCGAGAGTCATACTACACTGCAGAGACAGGAGGAGTAAAGAGAACATAAACCAATATATTGGTTGTGAGTTAGAGAAATAGTGTAGGCACTCAGGCGTGCATAAACTGTTACGATCACATTGCTTTGGGGACAGGTGGAGTTCTAGAAATTTCTCATTGGCATAGGAGAGAGGAGCTCACTTTTCAAAAAAACATCTTCAGATATGATGTCTGTGGAAAAATAGTAAGAAGCCATGTTTCAGATAAAGGAAAATGACAGCACAGGAGGGTTCGGGCATGACCATGTCCACAGAATGTCTTATGGTCACACTAAGTAAATTACAGGCAGCTGCATGTAAGTAAATATGTATATTTTATTTTGGTTGTATAATTAGAAGAAATTCGACTCCACAAATAGAATGTAGTCTGAAGATACTCTGCCACTCTGCATTTGAACTTCTTGTTTTCTTATCTGTAAAAAATGTAAGTTTTAGTAAATCACCTCTATTTATTTCCCAAGGGATTAGATTGGAAAAGTTAAATTGCCTAACGCTTTTCTCAAGAGAGATACTTTAAGAATAGATGATAGGATTTCCACTAATTCTCTTTTTATAGTCATGGATCTAGTGTGATGTGCAGTATTAAAGGATTGAAACTTATTGATATAGTATTGTTTCCTTATCTAGGAGAAGAACCAGGCCTTTCTGGAATGGGAACAGCCAGTTAACTCCTGGCTCCCTGAGCTGTGTACTTTCTCACTTAAGCTTAGGCTATACTAGGGGAAATGATATTGGTATAAAGCCAAGTCACTTGGATGAGAGTTAAAAGGCCACAGCTATCTGAATTGGTTGAACAGGATCCCAGGGTGGTGGTGTTCAAGCGTTTTTTACACTTGCTAAGGGAAAACTGAGCCAAACAGTCAGCAGAGCCAAATAAATGAATCTAGGGACCCAGAAGTCAGTTACTGGCTGATGTAGACCTGACTTTAATTTTTGTTTTCTTCTGGAAAAGTGCCCTAGGAATTTTTAAAAATTTATCTTTCTAGTCATAGTCTAATATAGCATTTAACAGTTTACTTCTTCTAAGGCTTTATATACATATAGAGTGTTCCAGAAACTAGTTTCCTGGCCTTCTGACTCTCCTCTTCCTTCCACAATAGGGATCTCACGTGCCCTTGAAAGTTGCTGCTATGCTGCTGTTTCCTCTTTAGGGGTATCAGTTCATTTCATATCTTCCGACTCTGCCAAACTTCCTCACAGAACATTTATGTTGGGTTCTCACCTTAACTTCCTATCCTTCACAAGGAAGTAAGGGAGTGCTTATTTCTGTCTCTCCCAGGAGTTGCCATCATAGCAACTAATCATTGTGTATTTGGTTTCGGTTTGGCATTACAGCAATAGCACTGAACGTCAAGAGACTAGTATTTTTATCTAACAAAACAAGCCGTAGGACTTTGGGCAAGGCCCTTAACTTTGCAAGTCTGCTTTCTTTCTAGAAGCAGAAGATACCGATAACTATTCTCTTGTTAGAGTATCACAAAACTAGTTTATTTTTATCTTGAAAGTCATAGAATCTGCCTTGCTTTGACCCCTATAAATCATAGAACCCGACTCTAACCACTGTAGAAGATTCTATAGCATTGCTTGTTCTATTTTTCTTTCATCCTTTCTCATTTATTTATTTATTTATTGGTCCAGTAGATAATTCGGGTAAACCTCAAAGTTATTTTTGTGTATAATTTGAAGCAGTGTATACATACATATAATGTACATATATAATAAATATAATGTGCATATAATATAATAATAACAGTTTCTATCAGTGTGTTGTTTTCTTTGAGAAATACTGTTGTCTGGTGTGGTAAATTCTATAACAGGATTGAGTACAAGACATAAACAGAGAACCATGTAGAAGGACAAAGAGACTCCATAGAGGGAAAGTGTCTCTAAGAAAAGGATCAGGTAGAATTAAAGTTATGGAGGTAACAGTGGGTTTGGTTTACAGATGCAGTACAATTGGAGAGCTATGCAGCATGGAAAAACATACCCTAATCTTAAGGGTTCACTATGTTTTATATAAACTATATCAGCAATATTAAGCTGGAGGAAAATTTGCTAAATTATGCCTCAAGATTCGAGAGATATTTAGACCCTTCAGAAGAAAAATGTTGCTTTATTTTTGTTCTTAATTTATTTTATTAATATTTAATAAATGCTACCTACATGTCAGACCTTGTTAGTACAGTCTCTAGTCTGTGACACATGTGCATGTGTGCGTATACACACATGTACAAGATCCTCTGAGCCCATTTCTTTTGTTTTGAAGAGAAAATTATATTGGCCATAATAATTGTTGGAAGTTCTCAGAAAATATTAAACTGCACTAAATTTCTGTCATTGAAATAGCAACTTAACAGCTGTTCAAGAGGTCGGATGTTTTTGGCTGTTCATCACTTAACCAGATCAGGTCGATATCTGAATTTCTGAAGCTGAAAATATAGATCAGCGTTGAGTTGTTTTGAAGCATCAAATTTGTTGGTTTTAATTTCTTGTGGTCCTAGGTATTGTCAAAAGACTCTTTTGAAGATGCTTGAAATTCATTTTAATCTTGAAATTCACTGATATTTATGGCATCACTGTGAGAGGGAATGTGAAGAATTTATTATATAAAATTATTATTTTTTTAAATACAAGTAAGTCCTTAAATATAAGCAATTTGCATGATTGAATTGAAAGTTGATTTTTTTTTTTTTTACATGTGCCTGTTTTTCCTCTCTGGCTAAAATCTCATGGTATGTTAAAAAAAAAATCAGAAAACAAACTAAACTGATAAACAATAACTAACTAATCTATACCAAAGATAAATTTAAATCTATAAGATAGGAAAGCAAGACAAAGCTTGAGATACAATGGAAAGATAAAATAGAAGTTCTAGGGGAATTCATGAGGATTATTAATCAAAGAGCTCATCAGAGTTATTAATTGGAGCTCTGCATTTGGAACTGTGCCTTTATTTTTCTTTCCTCCTTGTGTTAAGTAGTGGATAGCAGCTGTGTTTACCCACAAACTAAATCCATGAATGTAGGTGCTAGACCCAGAGAGATAGGGCAGTGCCTCTGTAATGCACTGAATGCCAGGTGGGTTAGAAAGCCCCCACAGAAGAGACAAGCCACTTGTCTGTCCCCATTAATCATTGGAAACAGGCAATGGTAAACAAAAATCTGGCAAACTGAGATCCTGAAGCACAAGGTAAGCATATAATTATGGCATTTATGGTCATATCAAGACTATAATATTAAGAAAGTCAATACCATGAAAGAAAGATGCCCAATCAAAAGTTAGAAGGAAATATATTCGAGAACCTAGAGGAAATGATGTGACCAGAAGAAGATACTCAGGGATATGTATGGTAGAAAGATTTTGTACTTGGATTGGATACATGGCCTGGCAGTTAAGGCAGTATGTTTTCACGTGGTTGACCCCATGTTTCAAGTCCTGGACCCAGGGCTTGAAGAACACACGTGTACATGCTTGTCCCAAGTCCCCAAAGATGGGATAGATGGAGGAAAAGGGATTGTGAAGGCTGTTGTCTCTTCTCCCTCTGTTTCTCTGTCAAATGCACACACCCTTTTGCTCACATAACATAAAAAGCCAAAAAGTTTTATACTCATGCAAAAGAATCAAACATAGAATTTAGGAATTTAGAATATTACTTTAAAATTTAAAATGAAAATTTTCACTGACACAACTACAGATTGAACTGGGAAATGTATTCAGAATGAAGTACAAAAGGGATACTTGGGAAGTGTGAGGGGAAAAAATAGAGACATAGGGAATAGTTACAGAAATTACTAAAACTCTAAAAGGAGAGAAAAAAGAGAAACTGGAGAGGCTTACTATTATCAAAGTAATAATAAAGATGCCATAAATATGAAAAAGAGTTTTATTCAGACTTAACGAGCCCACTGAGTGCCATGTATAATTAATAAAAGATCATACTTAGAAATATTGTGAAGAAAAATCCATCATTAATTATAATTTTAGGCATGTGCATTATTTCTGTCAACATGAGAGATGACAGGGACAGGTAAAGAGGAAGAAGCATAAAAGTATATTGTGTTCTTTTTTATTTAGGACATAGAATATAATCAACAAAAGAAAAATTGAAATGTAGAAATGTGTCTTAAAGACACTAGGGGTAGTGGGACCAGCAGATGGCATAATGGTTACGTTGCTGGACTCCCATGTAGTCAACCGTGGTTCAAGTCCTGGACCCAGCGGTTTGAAACTCACACCTGGTGCTGAGAGGAGCCTGGAAGCGAGGGAATTGCGGTGTCCCATACCCTCTGGGGAGTGATTTTTTGCTTCCTGTCTCTGTCTCTTTGGCGAGCGCATGTGCCCTATAGCAAAAACAAACAAACAAAAACTCTCTTAAAAAAAATGACGTTAGTGGTAGCTCTTCTGCCGCCGTTTTAAATCCAGTTCCATACAACACTGCCACTGCTGCTACCAAGAGCTGAATGGTGCACCAGCACCCCGCGGCTGACAGTCCCTCCACACTGTGGTGGAGGAAAGTGAACAAGTACAGCGTCATAGAGGAATTCACGGAAGGATCCAAGACGAACAGCTGCAAGAATCGGGAATGATGTGACGTGGGTATTGGAGGCTTGCACTGGGATACACGTAAGAAATATTTATCTTGATTTGAGGAAGTTGTAGACTGCATAATCAAAACTGATTAAGTCACTGGAAGATCAAGGGAATTGGATTTGTGCTTTTCAGAGTTGCTGCTAGTGTTCATAAGGTTTTAGAACTAAAGAACACAAACTGGATGGCAAGTTCATAGACCCCAAAAGGCTGGAAGAACCTCCCAGAAAGGTTTTTGTGGGTGGACCCCGCCCAGATACTTATGAAGAATGTATCAAAGAATATTTTGGAACCTTTGGAGAGATTGGAAACATTGACCTTCCCATGGATACAAAAGCACATTGAAGAGGATTTTGTTTTATCACATATACAGATGAAGAGATTATGAGAAAGAGATACCATCAAATTGGTGCTGGGAAGTTGAAATCAAGGTTGCACAACCCAAAGAGGTATATAGCAACAGCAACAACAACAAAAAGGAGGAAGAGGTGCTGCCCTGGTGGAAGAGGTGGTACTAGGGGTTGTGGCCAGGACAGGGCCAGAACTGGGCCAGAACTGGAACCAAGGATTTAGTAACTATTGTGATCAAGGATATGTCAATTACAGTAGTGACAATCATAACTATAGTGGCTATAGTGGATCCGATTATATTGGGTATAACTGTGGGAACCACGGATATGGATAGGGATATGCAGACTACAGTGGCCAACAGAGTGCTTATGGCAAGGCATCTTGAGGGGATGGCAATCACCAAAACAATTAACAGCCATACTAAAGGAGGACATTGGAGAAAACTGGAGGACATGTTAAAGTAACCCATCTTGCAGATAACGTTGAAGACTGGGCTTCTGTCAATCTGAGATGATCTAAGATGATTATTTTGTAAAAGACTTTATAGTGTTCAAGACACAACTGTGTCCAGCTGTATATAGCCACCAATTAGTTTTCTTTGTTTTTCTATGTCCTTTGCTATCTCTGTTATGACTAAATGTGGATTTTGTGTTTATACAAATTTTATTTGTATGATTTTATGTTAAACCTAAAATAAATGCTTCCTTATGTGAAAAAAGAAAACATACTTGAGTAAATATGACAGCAATAAGAGTAGAATGATATATTCATAAATTAATTTTTAAGAAAGTTCTGAAAGTTTACATATTCAGCACATGTAGTGAATTATCTTAGGGAATGAAGTAAGAGTTCATTGTGATCAAATATTGATGCATTTTTGCATATAAAAACATTAAAGTACATCATGGCTTTTCAGACAACCCAATCCATTTTTACTTTGTATTTTGTGAATTTTTTTCATCAGAAATTTTTTTTTTTTGAGGGGGTTTTTGCCATAGGGTGTGTGTGCTCACTAGAAAGACAGAGAGACAGAAAGTGAGAAATCACCCCCTGGGGACCATGCTGCAATCCCTTCTACATTTTCCTCTCGGAATCTTGGGCATGCACGCACACGTGCCCGGCGTGAGATTAAGCCACCGGGTCCAGGACTTGAATCGCAATTGACTGCATGGGAGTCCAGCGACATAGCCATCATGCCAAATGTTGGTCCCCCATCAGATTTTTTTTTAAAACAATGAAATTGTTTGAGTAAAGGAAATATACCATGAAGAGAAAGAGCAAAGAATATTTGATAAATTTGGCAAAACTTAAACAAGAAAGAAAAAAAAAGTCATGAAAAATAGAAAACATCTCAAGTATATATGTCAGTAATCACAATAAATATAATAGATTAAATTCCCCTTTTATGATATGGGTAACATAAAAATAACACTTATAACATTCACCTGTATCTGATGATGAGCGATACTTCTACAACAAAAGGATGCAGAACAGTAAAAATAAAAGGATAGAAAAGATACCCTAAAAAAGACAGTTGAAAAGAAAGTTCTTTGAGTAATGTTAATATCAGAGAAAATGAAATTCAAAGCAAAACCATTAAGTAGAATAAAAAAAAGACATTTCATATTGCAATATTGAGATAACAAAGTAATCATGAAGCTTTAGGTATTTAATTATGTGATTCTACACTGTATAAAACTGAAACTAAGAGAAATGTAAAGAAGTCAATGGATCCATAATTAGTAGAATTTAGCCCCTACTTTTTTTTATAAGACAACAGATGAAATAAAGCCTGTAAAATATTTTGCACCAAACCAACAATCTGAAGATAAAGGGATTTTAAAAACACATAGCTGACCATGTGGTTTGACTTCTGATCCCAGCAGCTTAAAAACATGCTGGATTGGGGCCATCATGTGGCACATTGGTTGAGGCACTGGGCTTCCACATGGCCGACTGAGGTTTGAGTTCCAGACCTAGCAGCTTGCTTTCTCACTTTCTCTCTCCTTTTTCTGGTCAAATTTTTTTTTTTTTTTAAAGGAAGAAAGAAAGAAGAAAAAATAGATAATGATTAATAAAATTAAGTAATTCTTAAAAAAAAAAGCATGTTGGGCACATGTTTGTGCATGTCCAGAATCTCCATAGAATTGAATTATAGAAGAGAAGAGATTCCAGTGTTACCATGCCCCACTAGGGATTGTTTTCTTCCTCTCCCTCTCTTTCTGTCTTTGTCTGTCTGTGGTAACTTATGTACTCTCTGACCAAATATATGTTTATATATATATATACACACACACTATTATGTATATATTGTATATGTATAGTGTATATGTGATTTAAATAGCCAGTTAACAATCTAATTGATAATTATATATTATACTGAAATAGGAGATGTTCTTTTGAAAATATACATAAAAGTTTTTTACACAAGTGACCATGTATAATGTGTTTCCTGACTAAAATCCAGAAAATTAGACATTAATTGCAAATAAATAAAAATAATGACACATTAAACAAGACTTAAAAGTTCTTTTTTTGGGGGGGGGAGGTTTTTGCTATAGGGCACGTGCACTCGCCAGACAGACAGAGAGAGACAGAGATACCGAAAGCGAGAAATCACCCCCCAGCGGGGATGGCCATGCCGCAATACCTTCTCCTCCATTCTCCTCTCGGGATCCTGGGCATGCACGCACACACGCCCGGCGTGAGTTTTAAGCCACCGAGTCTGGGATAACCGTGGTTGACCACGTGGGAGTCCAGGGAGAGAGCCATTACGCTAACTGCTGGTCCCCAAAACTTAAAAGTTCTATAACCATGTGCAAAAGTAAATCAATATGGATAGTAGACCTAAATTTAAAACCTAAAACTATAGAATTTATACCAGAAAACATGAGAAAATATGTATGACTTCTGTTAGGCAAAGATTTCTTACTTAGACACCAAAGCCTTTATCCATAAAAGGAAAATTGGTAAATTTATATTTTATAATTAAGACTTATGCTTTTTGAAAAACACTGTTAAGAAAATGAAAGACAAGTCATAAACTGGAAAAACATTATGATAGACAAGTCATAAACTGGAAAAACCATGATGAAGAACTAGTATTCAAAATATAAAAGGACACACAAAATCCAATAATTCAAAACAAAAGTATAATTAAGAAATGGACAAAATGTTTAAATACCTCATCAAAGAAGATAACAAAGATAGTAAATAAGCACAAAGATACTCACATCATTAATAAATAGGAAAAAAATTAAAACTATATCTTTTAAAATATCTAAAATTAAAAAGTCTGACCATATCAAGTGTTGACAAGGATGCGGACCTGTAACTTTCATATCCTGCCAGTAGAAGGGTAAAATGGTGCAGACACTTCGGAAAATACTTGACAGTCTCTGAAAAAGGTCAAGTACACTAATCTTACAGTCAAGCCGTTCCACTTTTAGGAGACATGGAAACTTATGTTTACACAAAATTCTATACACCAGTGTTTCTAGCAACTTTATTTGTAATATCACAAGACTGAAAAAACTTCAATGTCATCAGTTGATTAATGGATTAAAAGAATTGTAGTACATCCATATAATAAAATACTATTCAGTGATAAGAATAAATGAGTTATTGACACATGCAACAACATGGAATAATTATGCAAAGTGAAAGAAGCCAGAAAAAATGGTGTTCTCATACTAGTATAAGTTAGTACCCTGGTTATATAAAATTTTAGAAAATATGAACTAATACTTAGTAACAGAGCACAGTGATTGTATGTGGTTGTGAGAAAGACAGAAGTAGAGCTGAATGTGAGGGATTAAAAGAGTTATGAAAAGACTTTTGAGGCAATGGATATGCTTATTATCTCAATTGGGGCGATGGTTTTGTGATGCATATACATGTGTTGAAACTTGCCAAATTAATACATGTTAAATATGTATAGTTTATTTATATATGTCAGTTATAAAACAGTGAAACCATTGACATATTCTATACCTTTTGACATTTAAAAATTACTCTAAACCATGGGAGGTTAAAAATTGTTGGAGGTCTGTTTTGTGGGGAATTTACAGTCCTTTCTTGGATTGTTCTCAGTGAAAAGTTATTTTATTTATTTTTAACAAATAACACTTCATTTTTAAAAAAATAATTATTTTATTTAACTTTATTTATTTTAATTTGAGCAGAGAGGGACAGAGTGAGAGCGAGAGAGTGAGAGAGGGAAAGTGAGAAAGCAAGCCACCAGGTCTGAGACTCAAACTGTGATCAGCCATGTGGGAGTCCAGTGTCCTTAACCACCACGCCACCTGCTGGCCCCGAAGAGTTATTTTAAATAGGCTTACCTAAAGTCTATAGCTTAAAAAAAGTTAAAGTAACTAGAAAAAGCCTCAAATAAATATATCAATTTCTAGATCATCATAAATAACCAGATCGTTAAAATTAAATATATAAGTACCTTAAACTCTAGGATCCAGATATTTCAGATACATCAATTTAATATGTAGACTTTTGAAATATCAATGCTAATAAAAGAAGACAAATGATCTGTATACAGCTCAGTTAATTAAAGAATCTGACAGATTCTTTATACAAAAAGATTTCTCAGAATAACCTAGTTGTGGTCCATTCCATAGGAATACTCAAAACCATAGCGATACAATAGTGATAATAGTATTCTGTCCCTAATCTTAGCAGTTTTATTTATGAAAGCTATTCATGCTGCTGGTTCTACAGCTGGCAAAATGTAGGTCTTGTAGAAAACAGTAGATTGAGGAAAAAATAGTAATAATGACATTAAGGTGAAAACAGATATTGGAAAACCTGTTTCTTTTGGGACCAGCAGATAACATAATGGTTTACATTGCTAGACTCCAGTGTAGTCAACCGTGGTTCAAGTCCTAGACCAGGTGATTTAAAACTCATGCTGGGTGCATGTGCCTACATGGCCAAAATTCCAAGAAGAGAATGGAGGAGAAGGGATGGCATGGCCAACCCCCCGGGCAGGTGATTTCTCACTTTCTGTCTCTCTGGTGAGCATGCGTGACCTATAGCAAAAATCTCTTTAAGAAAAAAGAAAGAAAGAAAGAAAAAGAAAGAAAGAAAGAAAGAAAGAAAAAGAAAGAAAAGAAAACCTCTGCTTCTAAAACACATTTAAATAATGAGTATTTTTTAAATACTCCATTTAAAAGTATTTTTTAAAAATTCCATTTTTTGGTGTATATGTGCATGAAATATCTTTTTCCAACAGTCATTGTAGCCTCAAACCATCTTGGGCTAATCTTCTATAAGCCTTTGCTACTGAGACTGTTCCTCTGGTTAAAGTTTCCCAACCATATCTTATTTTGGCATAAAAAAATAACACATTTTTCATTTGTTTTTCTTATGTTTTATTTTTCCATATGTAGGCAAAATGCCTGTTTGAGAAGGTTATGGGCATATTTATCTGTAGTGATATTTTATTTCCAATATATTAAGAGGATAGAATATACATATTCTCTTTCTCCATAACTTGCCACCAGTGATCTCCGTGTAGTGGGAGCCACCACACTACCGTGTTCTTTATTTCATTTCATTTTGTTTTGTTTTTAAGGTGATGGTAGATTTTAAAATTTTGGGTATGTAAATATTAAAGAAAGAAACCAAACCTTCATCTCAACATCATAGATAGTGATACAGCTAGAGCTAAAGACAGGATTACCAAGTTTACTTAACAGTTCATCCTTTAGAGGCAGAGCACTAACCTTTTCTCATTTCAGGGTGTGTGTGTGTGTGTGTGTGTGTGTGTTTCTGCCACAGTGTCCTCTAAACAGATTTAAGTATCAATTTCCCTTTTACTAATTAGACTGAATCTCAGTAAATTAGAATGGACCTAGTCATAATCCAAAAAGTTAAAAATGCAAATTTCTTGGTGAGTTTAGTTGTCAGACAAGTGTGGAGCTTTAAAATAGTAGGCAGAGGCACCAGCGGATGGCATAATGGTTATGTTGCTGGACTCCCATATAGTCGACCATAGTTCGAGTCCTGGACCCGATGGCTTAAACACACGCACCAAGAGAAGGGATTGCAGCGTGGCCACCTTCCCTGGGGGCGTAATTTCTTGCTTGCTTTCTCTCTTTCTGGCAAGTGCATGTGCCCTATAGCAAAAACCTCTCCAAAAAAAAAAAAAATAGTCAGATAAGTTAATATTTTTCAAACATAGGCCCTTTGATGCTTTTACTTTTTTATATATAATTATCTTTGCAAACAGTTAGCAAGTTTTAGAACTAAGATATCTCTACTTGAGCAGATGAAAATCTGTTTAAATGGTGCAGTACCATCGAAAATGATTATCCTTAACTTTAAAAATGTAGAAGAGATACCTAAAGTCTTTAGGTATATCTCTGAATAGACTTAAAAGGAAATTTCCTAGTCATTTTTTATTCTGTGTGTGTCAGAGAAAATGATAAGAGGCCCAGACCGTGGAGCTCTGATAATATTTGCTTCTGTAATCATCTTAGTCTGAATAAGAATGATGCTGGCAGCAGAATCTGAAATTTCAGAGTGGAAATGTCATTTACTCTTCCTGCCCTAAATTGGTCAATGCAGATTTGTTTTCTTATGGTTCCATCATAAGGCTTGTTTTCACTTTTTAAATTTGTTGTATGTTTGTATCATGAAGTTTAGTTTAACTCTTGCTACAATTTTCTAAGACAACTCAAACACATTTTTTGGGGGCAGCCTCTTAGCCTAGTGGTTAAGGAAGCTGAATCGCATATGGTAGACAGCAGTTCTAATCCCAACCCTAAGGGTGTAAAAATACATTGTGAGCATGTGCCATGTGCCCAAAGTCTGGACAGAATAGAGAAATAGAAGAGAGGAGATTGTGGTGTACCACATCCCCTTAGGGAGTTCTCTCTCTCTCACTCTCTGAGGGGAGCACATGTGATAATTAAAAACAAGTAAGTAAGTAAGTAAATAAATAAATAAATACTACACAGGGATTTTTGACACAGGTATAGCAAGAATAATACTGTAAATAAAATGGCAACACTGAATACAATATCCTTTTTTTAACGAGTAAAGTTACTTTTTTTTTTTTTTTTAATTTCTTCACATCCTTGAAAGGACTGAGAAACTGGGAAGATAAACCCAAAATTCAGGGCAAAACAAATGAGTATAACAAATACTTCAGATTGAGGACCTTATCCCTCGGCTGAAGACTCTTATTTTCCAAATATTTAACTATATGAGTCCTTGCTGTGGTGCATGTTTAAAATCAAAACAAAACAAAACAAGACAACGTTTTCTCTCATCTCTTTTCAAAGTTAAATGTCTTTTAGTCCTGTTCTAGGCAGGTTTTATATTTTGATGCATTGAGCCTTAAAACTTCTTCATGTTGGTTCTTTCTGTTTCATGTATTAAATATCCTGGTCCCTTGATAGGAGCTGGGGGATTGCTCCTTTATCCTGTTACTTGCTGGAACTAAAACAACATATAGTTTTTATCTTGGATGAACCCTCCCATCCCATGTCTTCTCTTTCCCTTAGTTTTCTGAATTTTGTTTCTCTTCTGCTCATTGGGGGGGGGGGGGGGAACAAGTATCACAGAGTCACTTTACCTCAATTCTTTCATTATAATCGGAAAAAAATTATGATGTAATCGTGGGTGTTCTTTTTTCGATCTCGTTTCCTATCACTAAACTGATCTCTGTAATTTGAGTTTAACAAATTAATTTTTTTTTCATGAGGAAGTGAAGGATGGGCTTGAGTTTATCTACCAGAGCTTTTGTCAGAGACTAATGGTCACCCTCTTCCCACAAAATTTTAAGACACAATTTAATAAAACAAAGATATGCAAATACAGTTACATTATATTTTTCCTTGTTTGGTTTAATTATTTCTTCCATGAGCAAGAGAGACAGACAGAGAGGGACAGACCACACCCAGAAGGGTCTTGATGTTGTAATCCATCCCCAGCCTCAGCCAACATGGATCATGGACATTCATGTGCATGGTACTTAGGAATGTCTCTGGACAAGAACCCAAAACCTTCCTGTATGGGTTTGCCTTGCAGAGCAGCACATTTTACTTCTGTACTATTATCCAGCCTCTATGGTTTTCCTCTTGAAAGGTAAAAGAAAATCCTTTTTATACTGCCTTATGTAAAAAGTATTGACTACTACCCAGAGTTAAGGAATCTGCATGATTTATTTCAGTTTATTTACTTGGAGTATACTGTTAAAAATAATTTTTTGCTAATGTGATGTTGGGAATTTAGGTTAATACAATTTTGACGCCAACAGAAAACTCACTACCATTATTATCCATATGGACACTGTGCTTTTGGAAAAAAAATCAGTAGAATCTAGTCACCTGTTATTTAAAATAGTATCAAGATCTCACTATTTTCTTTTTTAATTGACCAAGGGCAGTTGTACTCTCCAGAAACAAACAGAAAATAACTCCTTAATAGGAAACGGGCACACATGCACATGCTCCCAGTATTTTCAAGCCACCCAGGCTGGGACTTGAATCACATAGTTAGCCATGTGGGATCCAGCTCCCTTAACCCCTAGGCTATAAAGCTGAACTGAGAATCTGCTGTTTTAAGACACAATAATTTTACTCGAGAGAATAGAGTGTAGATTACCCTATATATAATAATATAGATTTTTTACATCAGTAGGTTTTATTAAATAATTTATAGTATTATGAAAAAATTTTTGGTTTTGTAAAGGTGTCACTCTAAATTTTCTTTGAATATTGAAGGTCTAGTACATTTCAAGTTATTTAGTTACCTATCTTCCAGACTATTTCTTTTCTCATATATATATGTGTATATATATATATGCATCCAATCACTGTATAGCATTACATCATACAAAATGAAGTTTCCCAGCATGAATATACTGTATATTAGTCCAATTAAAGATATTATCATACAGGGGCTGGCTGGTGGCGTGGTGGTTAAGGGCGCTGGATTCCTGTATGACTGACTGCAGTTTGAATCCCAGACCTGGCTGCTTGCTTTTTCCTTTTCCCTTTCTCTTTTTCTCTGTTCAAATTTTAAAAAAATAATAAGAACAAATGGAATTAAATAAATAAACGAATAATTCTTTTTTAGAAAAGATATCATACATGTTATTATCAACAGATAATTTTCCATTTTTGTGTCCCTTCAATATTTTGCTTCTTTCTTTTTCCCCTTGATTCCCTTTCTCTCACTCTCTCCCATTTACCACCTTCCTCAAACACTGTCTCTAGTATCCACAGTTGTTCTCCATGCTTTTACATCTTCTAGTCATTCATTTTCTACCATAGAATGCAGACATTAGGTGTATATTGACTGGGAACATACAGTGCCTCTCTTTTATAGTCTGGCTTGCTTTGCTTAGCAGTAAATCTTCCATATTCATCCATTTTTTATCAAATGCCAGGGTCTCATAATTTTTTATGGCTGAGTAGTATTCCATAGTGTATATGTGCCACATTTTTGCTATCCATTCATCTGTTTGTGGACATTTTGGTTTGTTCCATGTCTTAGTAATTGTGAATAATGTCACACTAAACATGGATGTGCAAGTGTCTTCCTGATTGAGTGTATTCCTACCCTTTAAGTAGATACCCAGTAGTAGAATTGCTGGATCATATGGTAGTTTCATTTGTAGGTCTTTGAGGAAACTTCAAGTTGTTTTCCACAGTGGCTGTACTAACTTACATTTCCACTAACAGTGTAGGAGGGTTCTCTTTTCACTACAGACTCACCAGCACTTACCATTTTTTGTTTTTATAATCTTGGCCATTCTGCCTGGGGTTAAGTGGTATCTCATTGTGGTTTTGATTTGCATCTCCCTTATGATATGGGAGTTGAGCATTTTATCATATGTTTCTGACTATCTGTATATCTTTCTTGGAGAGTTGTTTGTTCAGCTTATTTACCCATTTTTTAATTGGTTTGATCACTCTTTCTTCAAGTAAGCTGCTTGAGTTCCCTGTATATTCTGATTATCAGTCCCTTATCAGAGGCATAGTTTGCAAATACATTCTCTCATTCTGAAGGTTGCCAATTCACTCTAAATATTGTGGGTTTTTTTGCTGTGCAGAAGCTTCTTAATCTGATGTAGTCCCACTTGTCTATTTTGGGGATTATTGTCTGTGCTTTGGGGTCTTATTTAAGACATCTTTGCCTACTATGATGTCTCTAAGAGTTTTCCCTATGTTATCCACCAGCAGTTTTATAGTTTGAAGTTTTAGGTTTAGATCTTTGATCTATTTTGAGTTGATTTTTGTTAGTGGTGAGAAATAGGGTCTAGTTTCATCTTTCTGCAGGTGGAGACCCAATTTTTTCAGCACCATTCACTAAAAAGATTTTCTTTTCCCCATTGGATTGACTGGTAGCTTTTGTCAGAAAAATCAGTTGGCTTTATGTTTGGGGGTTTATTTCTAGGGTCTCTATTCTGTTCCATTGGTTCACATGGCATAAGTTGATTCTAAATTCTCTTTTTAAAGTATTGATCACTGCACTCTTTTGCTTATATTATTTCCTTTTTTTTTTTTTTTTTTTTTTAGAAAGATTATTGCTATAAGGCCTGTGCACTTTCCAAAGAAACAGAGAAAGATAGAGGGACAGAAAGCAAGAAGTTATCATAACCCCAAGAGGATGGCCACACTGCAGTCTCTTCTCTTTCATTCTTCCCGTGGGATTTTGGGCACACATGCACACATGCCTGGCATGAGTTTCAAGCCTCTGGGTCTGGGACTCAAACGGTAGTCAGCCATGTGGGAGTCCAGCGACGCAACAATTACACCATCTGCAGGTCCCTATTTCTTCATTCTATTTTCCTTTAAAACTAAGAGAATGCCAATCCATTTTTATTGGATTTTAAAATTTCCAAAACCCACCATGTACAACTATCCCATATAACTTCAACTTCATATTAAATATCTTGCAGAAGTTTTTCTGGGATGAGAAATTGTGAAATTACAATCTTATATACCAGGGACTTCAAAAAGTTTGTGGAAAATGATATTAAAATATTTTATTTTGATGCAGTTTTTTAAAAAATTCATGCATAATTTTCTCATTCTTTGCATTTTCTATGAACCCTTTGAGGACACCCCACCCCAACACACACACACACACACACACACACACACACACACATATGCACACTTCTCTATTTGGGACAGATGTCTCTGTGAATGAGGAAAAAACAGCAAAGAAATAATACAAATACAGTAATGAAATCTAGTAGGCGTGGGCATACAAATTTTCAAGATGAAACTCCTACTCTTTTATCTTTCTGTCTTGTATCATGATAACCTCCCTGGTCTCATCCTGGTTTATTCATTAGAGAAGCTGAAGTGTTAACCTTGATTGGCAGGTTGGCTATTAGCATTCTTATGTGTACTTCAGGTTTCACCGTTTTGGTTCTTTCATGTTTTTCTTAAGGCATTTTTCTCAGGTCAACTAGGACTGGGTTACCATTTAAAAGAGAATTAGCTGAGGACTGAGAAAAACTTGCGGTTTGCAAGACTAATCTCCAAAAGTGTAAAGCCCCATGGCAAGCCAGTGTGGGACAGAAAGCAAAAAGGAAAGACTGTTAGAGGATCATGTCCTAATTGTATAGCATCCTTGGGAATTCTGTCTAGGGGATCCAGTGGGGTAGGTCACCAGAGGAGGACAAAAGGGGGCAAGTCTAGGAGAGTCATGTGCATCATTTGGCCCATGTGCTGACCATATGAAACCTTCTTGGGGACTGGAAAGGCCTGACATGGCTAACCTAGAATATATCACTTTGCTAGCTCCTGGCACCACCCTTGTTTTTAACGTGCAGCAGAGGCTATTGCACTGTTTGAACATTGCTGCAGCTTGCTGACCTGGGGGAGCCTGAAACAAAGAAAAAAAAAAGTTATCTACTACAGTTCTAAATCAAATTTTAAAACAGCAAAACATTTTAATATCTGTAGCTGGAAGAGAAATGTTTGGAGCTGTGCAAATGGCAGGCAGAAGTATAGTGACAAAAGGAGAGTTGATTCTTGGGCCAGTTTTGGACACAAACTGAACTAAACTAAAAGAAACCCAGGCAGACTCTCCTGTCTAGCTTCCCAGTAAACTCATAGGGGACAGTCCTGGCAGTACTATGGATTTGTATGCTGGGATAGATATAAACAGCAAACTCCCAGCCCTGTGGCTATAAAAAGAAAGTTTTTTTTTATGATGTATTCGTTGTTTAAGAGCAAGCTGTGAGTTTTGTTTAACATTTAATTCTTATGCAGTTCAAAAACCAGAATCCTATCTTCGCTCGTGCTTAAGTTCTTTCAGATGTTTTTATTGTGTAACATTTTCTCCAGATTCTTCTTTTAATGTATGTTTTTTTTTCCCCTCACAATCTGTTAAAAGATCAGTTTGTGTGAATCTTGACACTGTGATGCTATTTCATGGTTTTAATTTGAATGTGAATTGTTGCAGCTGGAAGCATATGATTAATGGCACAGGCTTGTTTGTCACAAAAACAGATGATATTTTACATTTAGTCAAGATGCATTGAAAAATTAACTTGCTTTTATTGTACTGGATATAAGTCACATTTTAATTCACTTTTGAATTCTTATTTAAATTAATCTTAAACATGCAGATGTGTTATCTCTTATAATGTAACTGGCTATGAAGATATTTGGAGGGTGGTTAAAAAGATGTGTGTTAAATATATATTGCCCATAGAATAGCCAATTTAATTTTTTCCCTGAAAAACTATGCTAAATGAGTCAGTTAGTCTGGGAGCCAGTGTGCAAAAGAGGGAGAGAAAGGTTATAAAGTTATGAAGTTCATTCTTCTTCTTTATCACTCACATATTTTTATGTACTCTTATAGTTTACTTATAAGATAGGGTTATATTCCTGATCTTTCTTGCCTCCTGCCACACAAGACATGGCAGTGCCTTACAGATCATTTGTCATCACTCGGAAGACAGAATGGATTATAGGTGCATTTCCTGGAGTGGTCCAGGCCATCTTTCCCAGAAGCAGTGTCAGAAAAGTTGTATATGCATCTCCCTCAGAAATGAATCTTGCATATTAGTTGAGACCTGTTGTTGGCATTCTCCCTTCCAGTGGTTTAATCTCATAAAATAATGCAAAACTATGTATGCTAAATCAGATGTTACTGAAGCTTATTTTACCAAATAGGAATTTGTATTTTTCAAATCTGTGGCATGTGGCTGAATAGTCCCAAACTGACTACTTACATTGTGAAGAAGTCAGTGTTTTGGAAAATACACATACAGACACACACACACATACACACACACACACATCATTTTTGAAGAGTTTTTTTTAATGATTATAGTTTACCAAAACCTTTCTGTTTTTTTGCTAAAATGGATCTGGTTCTGTCTTGCAGAACCACACCAAGAAATAATATATCTTACCCAGACAGAATTCAGAGACATGAATCTTGCTCTCTTATACTCTGAAAGATCATTTTCTAATCTAAATATCTCTTATTTCTTCAACTATTTTTCATATTATATGAACTCTAGACTTATCACCATCCTGATCATCCCCTCTGGACAAGTTTTATTTATTTATTTAACAATTATTTATTTTATTTGCTGTTATTATTTTCAGTTTGACCAGAGAGAGAGAGAGAGAAAGGGAAAGTGAGAAAGCAAGCAACCAGGTCCTAGACTTGAACCGGTAGGGCATATGGGAGTCCAGCATCTCAACCAGTGTACCACCTGCTGGTCCCACTGGACAAGTTTTAAATTGTGACAATCCCTTATAAAATACAGATCTAGAAGTATGACACTCTAGATGTGGTTTGACCAGTAGCACTTGTCTTCTCTTTCAGGCATCACATCTCTCTTAATAGCAACAATATGAGCCACAGCATGTCATTGGCTTATACAGGATATGCTGTCAAAACACCCAGCTGTTTTCAGTGAGATCGTTCCCATTTCTGTTTTTCAGTTGATTTTTTTTTTTTATTCCAAGTACCAGACATTACTTATATTAATATCTCTATTAAATACCATTGTGTAAGCACTGGCTCCTTGTTTCAGCTTGTCAAGAACTTTTTGACTTTTTAATTTTGTCATCCTACATATTAGCAATTTAATTCAGCTTTGGGCCATCTATATACAGTAAAACAATACCTTCAAAGCTTGTATGCAATTGAAATTTATAAACGTACATCAAATTGTCTACTCTGTGCTAGTCTCATGCTCCCTGATAGGGATAAAACGATGACTAGAATGTAATCATTCCTTCAGGGAGCAGTCTATAGGGAATAATAGACATGTAATTATAACTAGTGCAATGTGATAATTGCTATAATAGAGTTATAATGTAAAGTGCTATGAGAACCAAGACGGGTTACAAGTCATAGAAGACCAGTCCATGTTGGCACAGATCCATGAATTTTGGTGTATGTCAGTTAAATCAGCTATAATGATACCTAAATTCCACCACCTGATTTATTTTTCTTTCTTTTGTGCCCAAGGATATAACAAGAGACTTGTCAGATATTTTGTTGAAATGATCTAATACTGTGGTGTACCAACCTGGCAAGCCAGTTCAAAGGAATTGGCTTAGAATCATTTAGACTTATCAGAATTGACTTAGAATTATTTGAACGTATTCTCAGTGAACCCATGGCGGTTCATGATGATCCCAGTTTTTAAATCTGGGGCAATATTTGCCTAGTATTCTGATAACTTTCCCATTCTCCATGGTTACATAACATTGCTTAGAGCAGTTTTGTGATGACATCTGAGTTTTTCCTGCTATCTTGGTATGTAATCTGTCTGGATCTAGAGACTCAAGCTAAAGAAGTTTGATGCACTTTTTCCTATCTTTGGATTTTATTTACCTTTCTCTTTAGCTCTTTCCAGATTGAAAATCATTAATTTTATGCCCTCTTCATTTTTGGTTGATTGCTTTTTTGTTTGCTTGCTTTGTTTTTCTGGTTTATCTTTTTATTACCTGTTTTTAACATTTTGCAAGTGTAAATTCATTTTAGCATTTAATCTTTCTCTTAGTTTCTTTTTCCTTTATCTTCTTCATGTGACCATTCATGGGTTGGTTTCTCTCTTCCCCCTTCACCTCTTCCTCCTCCTTTAGTTATTACTGTTTTAATCTTTTAAAAAGTTCAGGGTAAATGACCATTTTTGGTATTATGGTCTCTAGGATAACATACCAACAATTTCTTCTCTAATGGTTACAATTAAATGTGGAAACATAGACCCACCATTGTTTTCTTATCCTTTACTATGAAATTGTCAACCGAATAAGGTGAAAATATGTTAGAACTGAGGCTATTACAGCAGCCAAGTGTCTAATGGGATCTGGCTCTAATGGCGTCACCGTTGACAATATACCTGCTTCTAATACTGTAGAAGCTGTGTATTTGGCTATGAACAATACTTGTATAGGTATGTTAACATTTGCCAGTTTGTCTCTCCTCCTTAGAGTTCTGTTGTTGACCTACCCTCTTTTTAAATTGTCTTATTTTTCTTAGCATCTATCAATACTACTATTGGGTTGTTGGGAAAGTTGTGATATATTTTTTTATTCCAAGATGGGTCATGACTTTCTCAATAACTTAATGACTAGTGGAGATTTTTGACTCTTCAAATACGATTTAAATTTCTTTTCTTTTTTCTTCTTTCTTTTTTTTTAATGCTAGACCATGCATGCCCTCACTAGAGAGAGAGACAGAGAGGAGAAAGTACCCTCCTCCCCATGAAGAAGGGTCATGCTGCAATCCCTTCTCCTCCATCTCTCCCACTTTTTGGAATTTTGAGCATGCCTGCACACATGCCCAGAATGTTTCTAAAGCTGCCATGTCCAGGACTCAAACTGTACAGTTGGCCATATGGGATCCAGTTGCCTTAACCAGGGGCTGGCCCAACAATATCTAATGATAAATGAAAAAATAATGTACTCTTAGATGTTATGTTCTTGGTAGACATTTCCTATATCCCCTATATATTTATGTTATTCTATGTAGTTTTATATAAATCTGATAATTACATATTCATCTACTATTCTTCTGAAAGCATATGTTTTTATTGAGTTTCTGAATTTTAGAGATTTCAAACAGAAAATTCCAGTCAAAACATTTGAAGGCTCTTGATAATTGTATAAACCACTTTATTAAAAATTTATGTAGGTTTACATTTCCACTAGGAATATATTCTATTTTTTTTTTTTTTTTAAGTCTGGGAGAGAGCAAGCATGAGATAGGCAGGAACTCCTCCCCCATCCCTGGATTCAGCCAGGATCACAAGCATACCCATGGGCACACTGCATGTTCAGGTAGATGCAAACTTTGAACCTTCTCACATGGGGTATAGCACATAAGCAGTGCCCTTATTATCTGCACCATGTGGCCAAACCAAACACATTCTATTATCTTTGTTTTTGCATCTTTTCTATTTTTGCATGTCATCATTTAGATTTTTCTTTAGGAAGTTGGATAAATGAAAAATTGTATACTCTTTGTAGCTGGAATTCATTTTTTAGATATTTTTATCATCTTTGTAATTGTGTCTTTGATTATTTTGCACTAAAGAATTGTCCGGTTTTTGGTTCGGACTTGGTGGCACATGTTTCTAAGATGCTGCTACTCAGAGGTTGAGGCCATATGGGAGACCTGGTTCAATTCCCAGCCCTATTGAACAGGCAAGATGTAGTGTTATGTGGCTATAGTCTGAACTATGTGGTAGGGTGAGACAGAAGAATCCCAATATGGGAAGACCCAGTCAACAGTCAATCAGTCTCAATATTTCTCTCTCTCTTACTTGTATAATTGAATGAATAAATAAACTAAAAAAAGATTTATTATAAAAATGGCTACTTTTATATAGTAGCTATTCCAGGTAAAATTTGGGGTTAAAGATTCCCTTGAAATATTGATTGGAAATGAATTGAGCTCCTTAGTAAATTTGGAAAGAAATGAAGTATTTATTATATGGTATGGTGCTTTGTTTATGCAAACGTGTGTGTGTGTGTGTGTGTGTGTGTGTGTGTATGCGCTTGCCAATATATATATATATATGTGTGTGTGTATGTGTGTGTGTGTTTGTGTCTGTGTATCACACATACAAATTTTGGTATTTTTCCCCCATATTAACATATGTTGTTATCACATGGATTCTTTTTTTTTTTTTTTGAGAGGTTTTTGCTATAGGGCACATATGTTCTCCAGAAAGACAGAGATGCCACAATCCTTTCAGGATCTTAGGCATGCACGCACACGTGCCCGGCGTGAGTTTAAGCCCCTGGGTCTGGGACTCGAACCACAGTCAACTACATGGGAGTCCAGCGACAAAGCCATTATGTCAACTGCTGGTCCTTCACATGGGTTTTTTTAAATGGTCTTTTATAATGTAGTACTGTAGGGACCAGTACTAAAATGATGATCATTTTGTCTCCTTCCCAGTGGAAATAGCTCTCATATCAGTTTTCTGTTTTATTGTATTGAATAGAACTTTAAGAACAATACTAAATAATTCTGGTGGTAGTACAGCCACATTCAATTTTTTATTCCCTATACTTAGTGTAGTACTTGGCATATGAAAGGTACTCAGAAACTGTTTGCTGAGGTAAATTTATTTGAACTTAGCTGTCAAAGAGCTTTGTGTAGCTGTTAAATTGAAAATGTTATGCATCAGTAGCAGTAATACAAAATAGAATGCAATACATGACATTAAAAACTATAGTTAATATCTACCGTTGCTCGGTAATGGGGAGAAGATTATATACAAATGCAGGAATGGTATCACAGTTCAGTTGGCATTTATTTCAGGGCCTTAGTATAGCTTTTACTTTAAAATACAGAGATGCGGAAAATGTAAATCCCCAGCAGCGGGAAAAGCCATAGCAGAGACAGAGCAGTTGGAATGCATCAGTATAAGGTGAAAGTGTAAGGAGTTCATAAAGTTTCCATAAATGGTATTGGAAGCTTTCAAGGTTAGGAAGATCATCGAAAGCTTTGAATGGCAGGCTAAGCATTTTGTACCAATGCTGCCTAAGGTTTTTTCACATTATTAGACCCATTGAAAATGATAATATTTTAATAGTATATTAGAATAAGCAGAAATTGCTTACTGCAAGAGGTGATGAAAGAGATGGGGTAAGCATGCCCCAGACCCCACTAGACACCCCAAGGGCTGCAGACAACTCATCTGTCATCCTTCTAAGGTACATGAAAGTTAGGACAGAGATAACATTAGTAGTTTCAGATTTTATCTAGACATATTTCTGTCTCAAATTCAGTGTAAAGCTGTCTTGAGCTTTCTGCCCAGGAAGCCACCTCCTCCTTTTTAGACACACATAGACTCTCTGTTAGATGCACCATGTATATTTCCAGTTCCCACTTTTAAGTACCAAGAGTCCCATTCATTTATTTTTGTTTTACAACTGGAACTTTCTATTGAAAGAAGAAATGACAATCTTCTTGTTCCACATGTTTAATTTCCTACCCAGCTTGTAGGAAAGACAAAGTCTAGATTTCTCAGGTGTGTATATGATTATACCTGTTTTGTCCTATTTGCTTTTAATGTTTTGTCCTATTTGCTTTTAATGTTATGACCCCCCCCCCCTTTTTTTTTAATTGCCAGAGGGTGAATGTGCTTATCAGAGAGTGAGAGAGAATGTGAGAGAGAAAGAACCCCTACCAGGGCATGGTCATACTACAACCCCTCTTCCTCCCTTTCCCATTTGTGGGCACACATGCACACATATCTTGTGTGTTTTCTAAGCTGCTGGAGCCAAACTTCTGTCTGCCATGTAGCACCTGGATCCCAGTGAAGAGGACCTAATCACTGGGCTATAGAGTCAGCCCATATATCCTTTTGAAAACTAATCACATCTTAGTACTAAAGCAGCTGAATTTTGACATGAAAGTCTCTGAAGATTTCCTATGTTTTCTCCCACTAAGTGAATATACTATTTCTAATCATTATTTTAGAGAATTAGCATATGGTTCTGAAATGACAATAAAATTATTGTAATTAAAATCTAAAAGAGCTATTTTGGACTAACCAAAATTACCATCACAAATTATTTTCTAGGCAAGAATTTCTGTTGATTCAAGAATTGAAGTTAGGACCAATGGTGGTGTGGTGGTTAAGGCAGATGGATCCCATATGGCTAACTACATGGTTCAAGTCTTGGACCCTACAGCTAGAAAAATACACTGAGTGTGTGTGTGTGCATGCTCAAAATCTGGAGAGGAGAATGGAGAAGGCAATGCAACATGGCCATACCTTGGGAGGGGTGCTTTTCCACTTTCTCTCTGTCTCTGTCTGACTAGTGTACGTGCCCCAACACAAAGTTTTTTGAAGGAAAAAAAAAGGAATCAAGTTTAAATACCAAAATATTATAATTTAATGATGTTACTTCCTCATTGACCATTGTATTAGTATTGTGGGTACTTCTCAGAGGACTTTATTTCCCCTGACATTTAACTAATGTAATTAAGAGTATAAAAATAAATTTTGATGAACTATTTAAAGACATTTTAAGGCTGAGAATGGATTAAAGATCTTATCATTGACTTTGATTTCTTTGTAATGTAATGATAATACTTTGTTTTTTAAAAAAGAATATCTTTTAGAGATATACCTAAATATTGACAAATATCTGAGAATTGTTTCTAAATAATATGAAGGACGATGTGGAATGAGACTAGATTGACCAGAATTGATAGTTGTTGAGACTGGATAATGACATTCCTCATATTTCTCTGTTTATATGTTTAAATTTCTCCATAATAATGGGTGAAAATATAATAAATATAGTTATTATTCATTTTATGGACATCAGAAACCTTTTAATATTTTGAAGGGGAAAGGATGGCTGTTTCACAGTGCATTAAATCTGAATCGCTGTGCTTTTAATTTTTGTTGCCTTATTTTCTTTCATAGTTATTGTTTGCTTCACTCTCTTTTTAAATTTTTTAATTTCTTGATTTAGTTTCTATTGTAGCTGTCTCTTCTTGCTACTATCCACATGCTTGTCTCTGGTGTATTCTCTCTTCTGTCTCCTACATAATGATTTACTACTTCTAATATGCTCTTAGTAGGGAGCCAAGAAACTAAATGCGATCACATTTTTTCCTAGGCAAGATTTCTGTGTAGGCCTGTGGGACTTTATAAAGTGTTAAGCATATGAGCTTTATGATCTAAATTGGGGACATTTTTGTTGGCTGCCCCATGATTCCTAACTTTACCTGTGTTCTGGATAGTTGAGGCATCCTATGAATGTTTAAATAGGATGCCTGATTATTCAAATGAGAATATATGTTGAGAAGTACAAGGAGGAGATTGGGGTTTTTGTTTGTTTTTAATGCTGTGGTAATGATGACAACAAACTTTATATTTAAAATTCATTGAAAAGAAATGAAACTTCCCAGTTTTTTTTTTTTTTTTCCTGGATTTTGTCTGTTTTTTGAGAGATATATTTGCTAGGGCATGTGTACTTGCCAGAGAGACAGAAAACAAGAACTCCCCCCCCCCCCCCCGCCCCAGGGAGAATGGCCACGCTGCAGTCCTTTATCCTCTGTTCTTCTTTCAGAATTTTAGGCACACATGCACACACGTCTGGCATGAGTTTAAGCCACCAGGTCCAGGACTGTAACCATGGTTGACTATGTGGGAGTCCAACAACATAACCATTATGCCATTTGATGGTCCCACTCTTCTGATCCTTAAAGCAACATTAAAACTGGAAAGTTCTGTCTGTCTGTGTCTTTTTCTCTGTGTCTCTGGTGAGCGCATGCACCGTGTAGCAAAAATCCCCCAATTTAAGAAAAAAAAAAAGAATAAATGTGCTTTAATGGGAAATACCTATCTTGCTCAGAAGTAGATTGAAGCCTAAAGACTTAGTATCTTAAATCTGTTATGAACTCAATGGCCCACTAGACTATGTGCTCATAAGTTAGGCAGAGGTCATGCCTAATTGGTGTGCCACTATATTTCTGTTACACAGGTTATGTCTGATACATAGAAGTCACTCAATAAATATTTGTTGGTCGATTGAGTAATTGTATAAATTAGGGGATTATTTTTAATTCACATGTATATTGAGTTAAAAGTATATGCTGGCTCCTATAATAGCTAAAATATCCAGAAGAATCAAAACCTAAGTGCAAAATGCTGTCAGACTAGGGGCAGCAGATGGCATAGTGGTTATGTTGCTGGACTCATGTACGACTGACTGTGGTTCAAGTCTCAGACTTGACACCTTGAAAATCATGCCAGGTGCGTGTACATGTGTGCCTAAGATCCCAGGAGAATGGAGAGAAAGGGTTGTGGAGTGGCTACCTCCCTGGGGGGTGACTTCTCACTTTCCCTCTCAGTGTCTCTTGTCTCTCTCTCTCTCTGGTAAGCACATAAGCCCTATGGCAAAACCCTCTTAAAAATGCTATCAGGCCAGGGCAATCATAGAGAATTGGACATATAAAAGCAGGTGCATTGTTACAAGTTTAGCTCTTTAAATTGAAGAGAGAGACTATTTGATTTGGGATCAAAATGGATAGAGGAAGCAATTTTGTAAAAATAAAATTAAAGACTTTCCAGAGAGATAATGTTTAGTTTCAGACAAAATATGCATAGTACTTTTCTAGGTAAGCCTTGAGTAGAGCAGAAGAAAAGCAGCCAGAGGAAAATGCATGGTAGGGTTGCAAAATGTGCAAGAGCTTAGCAGTTACATGAGGCTAGAGAGAAAGGTGTAAGTTAGATGACTGATGATTGACTATTAAAAATAAGGGATGAGGAATTAAGAATGACTCTTTATATTCATAGTGTGACTCTTGGCTGTCAGTCCACAAGGAATTTGGGAAGCTAGGTTGGAAAAGAATGCAAGCAAGAATGAGTTCATTTGGGGACAAGTTGAGTTTAAAATACCTGGGGAACATTTGGAAGGGAATATAAGATAGGAGACCAGCAGTTAGCGTAATGGCTATCGCTGAACTCCCATGTAGTTGACCATGGTTCGAGTCCTGGACCTGGTGGCTTAAACTCAATGCTGGGCGTGTGTGGGTGCTCCCAAGAGGAGAATGGAAGAGAAGGGATTGCAGTGTGGCCATCCCCCTGGGGAGTGATTTCTTGCTTTCTGTCTCTCTGTCTCTCTCTTTCTGGTGAGCACATCCCCCCTATAGCAAAAAACTCAAAAAAAAAAAAAAAAAAAGAAGAAGAAGAAGAAGAGGGAATGTAAGATAGACAATAAAAAATAAGAATATTGATTCAGGAGAAAGGTAGGTAAGGGCATATGAACTGAGTATTTTCAGAATATTAGAGGTAGTAGAAATAATGTGTATGAAGAAATATCCACAGAGGATGGAAAGGGGAGAAGAAAGACACTGATGAACAGTATTCTGGGAAATGTCAACAGATGTCATTCTGTTTTGCTGTTTTTTATTCTAGTTTTTAAAAATTTTATTTCAAGTTCTTTTATACATTCAATCACGTCATTTAGCTTGCAAAGTGAATATTCCAACATGTGTACATTTCTCCCCAGTCCAGTTGATAATACTATAAAGTTATCTTCAACAGATAATACCCCATTTCTTTGTCCCATTAATGCTATGCCTCTCTATTTTTCTCCTTAATGTCCTTCCTGAGACTCTACTCCTTCAACCACCCTCTTCCCACTCTATATCTGGTATTTACAACCATTTACTATATGTTTATATATCCTTTAGTCATTCAGTTTTGGTCATAGAGTGTGGACACTTGGTATATATACGTATATATATATATATATATATATATATATATATACACATATATACGTATATATACATATATATATACGTATATATGTGTGTGTGTGTGTGTATATATATATATATCTCACATATATATATATGTATATATATATATATATATATCACACAATGTCTCTCCTTCATAGCCTGGCTTGCTTCATTCTGCGGTAAGCCTTCCGTATTCATCCGCTTTCTGTCAAAAGCCAGGGTCTTGTTTTTTATGTCTGAGTAGTATTCCATAGAGTATATGTGCCACAGTTTTTCAATCCATTCATCTGTTCATGGACATTTGGGTTGGTTCCACATCTTAGCAATTGTGAATAATGCTGCAATAAATATCAATGTGCAAGCACTTTTCCAATGAAGAATTCTTCTGTCCTTTGGGTAAATACCAAGGAGTGGGATTGCTGGATCATATGGTAGTTCTCTTTGTAGATTTTTGAGGAATCTCTAAATTATTCTCCACAGTGGCTGGGCCATTTTACATTCCCACCAGCAGTATTGCCAAAGACCACTGAAGAGAGAGAGAAAGAAATTACCCTCCATGGAGAATGGTTACTCTGCAGTCCCTTCTCCTTTACTTCTCCCTCTCTTCAGGATTTTGGGCACACACACTCTGCATGTTTTTCAAACTACCAGATGCAGGACTCAAACTGTGCTATCGGCCATGTGGGGTCCATCTCATGTAACTACTTGGCCACAAACTGGCACCAGCAGAGGTCATTCTTTTTTTCTTTTTCTTTTTCTTTTTAAATTTTGCTATAGGTTGTGTGCTCTCACCAGAGAGAGTGAGAGAGAGGGAAAGTGAGAAAGCATCCCCAAAAGGGATGGTCATGCTGCATTCTCTTCTCCATCCTCTTCTCAGGATTTTGGATATGCACATACACACATGCCTAGTTTGGTTTTCAAGTTGCTAGGCCTGGAACTTAACACAGTTGGCCATCCACGATCCAGCTAACTTAACCATCATGCAACTGGCTGATCCAAAGAGGTCCTTATTAATGGAAGAGTTGTGTACTCTGAGGACAGAAACACATCCTTTTCACTTTTTTTTTTTTTTTAATTTCCAGAGGGTACTTGCATGTGCCTTTTCACTTGTATTTAGAGTACAGCACAGCACAAAGCATGGTACCCAATACATTCTCAAAGCAATTTTTTTAAGCAATCATGCCTTTGAAAATAGCATTTTCAAAATGCAGTAAATACTATTAACTAGAGCAATTATGGATTGCCAGTAAGACCAGTGGTAAATTATTAATTTTTTTCCTTGTAGCTTATTAATTCACATTTAGAAGTTTCTACCTAGTTACAAACTCATTTTATTTTTATTTATTTATTTATTTTTTGGAGAGGTTTTTGCTATAGGGCACGTGCGCTTGCCAGACAGAGGGAGACATAGAGACAGAAAGCGAGAAATCACCCCCCAGGGGGGATGGTCATGCCGCAATCCCTTCTCCTCCATTTTCCTCTCGGGATCTTGGGCACGCACGCACACGCAACCGGCGTGAGTTTTAAGCCACTGGGTCCGGGACGCAAACCGTGGTCGACTACGTGGGAGTCCAGCGTCATAGCTATTATGCTAACTGCTGGTTCCCCAAACTCATTTTAAACTTTGTATTAATTATCTATTGGTACGTAGCAATTTACCACAAATTTAGAGACTTAAGACAACACGTTTCCCCAATAAATTAAACCTATAATCCAACAATTACATTCCACAGTAATACACCCCAAACATTTCAAAACAGGCTCAGCCATGCATTGCTGGAAGCCATATGGAAAATTGGGGTTTGGTCCCTGGACTGACCCATGTATACGGGGCATATCATGTGTGCCTGTGATCCCAATTGGCTGGGAAGGCCATGGGGATGATCACAGCATGAGACTGTTAAGGATGCCTCTCTTTCTTTCTCTCTCTCTGTCTCTCTCATGAAAGAAAGAAATATATAAACTTAACATCAAAGAGCATTAATACAAATGTTCCAATAATTTTCATACCATTATTTATAGCAGCCCTCTTCATAATAACCAAAACATAGAAACAACCCACAAGTCCATCAGCAGATGAATGGATAAACAGACTGTGATATATCCATAAACTGAAATACTATTCAGCAATGGAAGTATCTCCTTCTAAGTTTTTATTTTTGTTGGCCGATTACAGTTCCTCTTGAGTTGTTAGACTGAGGGCCTCAGTTCCTACCTGGTTGTTGGCCAGAGAATGCCCTCAGTTTCTTGCCATAGTGCTGCTCTAAGATGGCAGTTTGATTTGTAAAAGCTTACAAACCAAGAAGACAAAAGGATTTGATAGCAAGATGAAAGTTACAATATTTTATAATCTCATTGTGGAGGTGACATCCCATGGTCTTCCCACATTCTTTAGAAGTAAGGCACCATATCCGTCTACCCTCAAGGATAAGATTACACAAAGATGTCTATACCAAGAATTGGGACTCTCTGACGGAGTCTGCCCTTTACACACATTGAGGTGTAGCTTTTGCCATGTAACATTTGAGACTTTGGGGATTTTCATTACGATCACCTTTTGTACTCTTCCTGGCAAAACCTTCCTCACTTGCCCAAACTTTATTGAGTACCTATGACTCTATTTTTTTGAGAAATTTTTGCTATGTGGAGTGTGCACTCGTCAGAGACAGAAAGCGAGAAGTCACCCCCCAGGGGGCATGGCCAGGCTGTAATCCCTTCTCCTCTATTCTCTCCTCAGGATCTTGGGCATGAATGCACATGCACCAGGCATGAGTTTTAAACTGCCAGGTCTGGGACTCAAACCTCTGTCGACTACATGGGAGTCCAGAAACATAATCATTATGCCATCTGGTAGTCCTGATCTATGACTCTGTTATGGCAAGTATAAAGAAAGAGATGTGGGGCCCAACTGGTGGCTTGGTGGTTAGGGTGCTGGATTCTCGCATGGCCAACTGTGGTTCAAGTCCCAGACTCTCTCTCTTTCCCTCTCCCTGTCTCTATCTCTCTTCAATAAGTGCAGGCACCCTATGGCAAAGAACCTTCATAAAAAAATAAAAAGAGAGATGTGGTCTCTTTATGAAGAGATAAAATATAGGTCATTCTCTTGATGCTGCTTACTTTTGTGTAGAAAAGTTTCCTGATATGTTGATTATTAACAAGGATTCTTGACTTTTAATTGATTTGTGTTAAGACTGTGTGTATGTGGGGGGGGGGGCTATTGAATGAAATGATCTGATTATTAAGGTTTATAGCAAGACCATAATTTTTTTCTAGTTAAGAAGTAAATTAAAACTTAAAGGATACCAACCAAGGAATAATTTGGGGTCTAGAGGATAATTTTCCCCCTCTGCTAATTTTTTTTGTGTTTAGTTATTTGGGTCTAAGATAAACTATGCAAAATAGCAGTAAATATATGATATGTTTGTTTTAAATCAGTTTCTAAAAAATTGCATGTTGATCCTGTGTCGAAGTGGTAAACTTAAGCAAGTTAGCATGCTTTTATACCTGTTTCCCTTTACTTTTTTACTTTTTATTTGTTCGCTTATCTAGACTAAGAAGGGCATGGAAGGAGTGATGTCTCCTTAATAGTCAACCATGAAAATAAATCCTAATCTGATATCAAAGTTTTAAGAAAATTTACCATTGTGGAACCCTTCTGAATACCTAATAAATGGTTGGTTGTGTTTTTTTTTTTTTCTCCATGTAGTCTGTTCTCTGCTGTCAGGCAAATCTATTCTTTATCTCAATCTAAATAAAACTTAGACAGTAGGCTTAGAATCATTTAAATTGTACCATCTCTTTTTTTTCTTCTGAGTGAGTTCTTCATGGGAACCTGAATTTGAAAGTGAAGTGATTGACCCCAGGCAGTGTTTCAAATGTATTTGTCTTCTCTTTGGCTACTGCATTAATTCTTAATCATTTTATGCTATGACTCTCAAGTGTGACAGATAGACTCTTATATTTTAAAGCTAATTAAAATTAATTTCATTTTGAGAGTTCCATTCACCTCTTAAAGTAATTGAATACATCCTACAGCATCAAAGATTGACTGGCAATTTCTGATTTACTAATATGGTTAAGTATGAAGAAATCTGTTTAATAGTGTATGTCATGTAGTGGGCCAATCTTGTTTTAATATATAGTAATTGTATAAAAAAGGAAGTCTGATCACCTTGTAGTAAGGTTCATTCATCTAGCATCAGTTATACAAACTATTCACATGGAGTTGTCTGAAGTAGAGTGATCATATCACGAGCATCCTTTTTATAATGTTAGTTTCAAAGCACAAGAGGGAAAGCTTACTCCTGAGAACAGATAAAAATGGCCCTGCTTTAGAATGAAGCTCAGAGATAAGAAACAGTGTGTCAGATAAGACATATAAAAGGATGAGAATGAGGAAGAATTATTTTTGACTATCTAAAAAGAGACTGTTTATACTCAAATCCAGGGAAACTATTGGGTCATCAGAAAAGTCATGACGCATTTCTGCATAGAAAAATACATCATGACTTTAATGATGACCCAATAGTACACATGGCTTTTTTTTCCCCCCATTCATTTGAACTTAATCAGCAAATGTCAGCTGTCTGCTCTGTACTAGATTCTGTGTAGACACTGAAGACTATGAACACACTGACAAGGAGGATCTTGGGGTATTTTATCAAAGCTGATTCATGCAGATATTAGAGAATATGAAGGTCTAGATAGAGGTTGAGGAAAATGTGGGATACAGAAAACAGTTACAGAAAGACAAAGGCCCATCTCTAATAAAAGTATTGTTTATTTTTATGACATTACTACATCAGGAATTGTAAGGAACCTCTTTTCCTTTTCCTGTTTATTTAGCATCTGCTAAACTTTTACTTCCAGACCTTAGAACTCAAATTAGTTTAGTAGTTCAGTAAATGATAGGCCTTAATGGTGGCCAAATAATGATAACAAAATAACAGTTCATATTTTTGAACATTTTGCATAACCTAAGCATTATGTTAAATAAGTCATCTCATTTACTCCTCACAACCTTCTGTAGTACCTAAGCATTATTATTTTTTCCCTTTTGTTGAAAAGGAAACTGAGAGTTTGAACAATTAAGCTGATTATCCAAGGTCACTCACATGACATGTGACTGAGCTAGGCTTTCAGCCCAGTAATGCCAACCTCAGAATCCAAAATTTGTAAATACTCTATGGGCATATTATCCATCTGGACTGGATGCAACTC
This sequence comes from Tupaia tana, assembly GCA_026018925.1. Taxonomy (NCBI): domain Eukaryota; kingdom Metazoa; phylum Chordata; class Mammalia; order Scandentia; family Tupaiidae; genus Tupaia; species Tupaia tana. Next base: position 42,934,626 of record JAKSZU010000006.1, on the reverse strand, counting down.
CATTATTTTAAAGGAAAAATGTATACTGAATTGTGAAAACAGAATTCTTTCACAGTTTTAAAACATTCTTGATCCCTAAACTGAGAACTGCCAGTATTTGTGATTTATAATACATACTGATTTAATGACACAATTGAAATCATAATGTATATTAGCTTCTGTACATTATTAAATTAAGCATTGTTGTTACGTCCTGAATTCTACCCTTTTCTTTGCCATTGGCTATTTTATGCTTACACCTAAATGATACTGGCTGCTCTTCTGTAATCTGTAGAGTGGTTAACAACCAGAACAAAGAGAATGGTTCAGACAAGAAAACTGAACTCTCCCTGCAGGATCTCTTAAGTATTTCCATCAAGAAATGTCATAGTGTTAAAAGGTGAAAGAGTGAATATCGGTAGAATCGAATATTGTAGAACTAACAGAATTCTTATAAGGTTTTTATTACATGAGTAGGTTATATGGTAATAACTTGTTTTGAGGTCAGATTAATCACAGAAGGAAAACTGCTGTTAAAGTGAGAGACAGTTTTAATATTCTCCTCTTTAGCATCAAGGCTTACAGCCTTTGACTCTAATTGTTCTTTATTCTACAAGATGGTAGATGAGACAGTAGGTGGTTTTAAACTTTTTCTGTGGCTGTGAATTTGGCTTAAGATAGAACCTCGTGCATCTCTATCAGTATTGTCACAGGATGGTAAGGTAGAGTTTACTGAAAAAAAAAATAATGATAATGGTGGGGAAGAAGTGGCAAGGTATGTTAGAATACAATAAAATTCCCATAGTATTGAAAGACCTTATTTCACCCTAGATGTGTAGCAAATATCTTTCATTTTAGCCATAAAATTCCTGGTTTGGCTCTTCCCAATTTGTTGCTTTACTCAATGATCATTTCAACAAAATTTGTCCCACACTAGCTGTTCTAACTACCAGATTTTCTGGAATACCATAGAAGTGCTCTGTTTTTTGTTTCATGCCAGTAGCTCAGGATTTGCGGCTTAGTAAACATTTGAAACTGTGTAAGTTGTGATCACCTTTGGATTTGTGGGTCTTCTAAGGAATGAACCCTTTGTTTTTGCAAGAGCAAAAAGAGTATGTTTCCCAGGACCAGCAGATTGCATAATGGTTAAGGTGTTGGACTCTCCATATGCTCGACTATGGTTCAAGTCGTGGATCTGGTGACTTAAACCTCACACCGGGCATGTGTCATGTGTATGTGTGTGAGTGCCCAAAAATCCCTAGAGGAGACTGGAGGAGAAGGGATTGCAGTGTGGCCATTTCCCCTGGGTAGTAATTTCTTGCTTTCTGTCTCTCTATCTCTCCAGCAAGTACAAAATCTCTTTTAAAATTTTCTTATAATTAATCCACAGCCCTTTCTTTCTACCCTTTCAGTTTTTCATTGCTACTGATTCTTCTGGACATCAAGACAGTTGAAGGCTTACAAAGATAAAATTAGAAAGGATTCCAAAGACCATAGAATAATCTTTGTGGTTTTAATGCACTACTTAGCACATGCTGCATGGTGGCTACACATTTCCAGATACTAAAATAGGTCTCTGAGAAAGGCCAAGCAGTAAGAAGAAAAAAATGTTATTGTCTATGTGTTTAAGAAATTCTTGCTATCAGCTGTTGATTGAGAGAGATTCCTTGCAGAACTGGGTATCTACCAGAAATAAAAACTACACGGTAACAACTGTGTATCAACAAACCACCACCATCAACCTAAAAGATAGTTTATTCATCTACCATGGAACGATTTGTTGGGTAAATTCTACATTGTACCTTTGAGAAATCTGAGTATTTTTTAAAAGACTCATTAATTCATCCATTCGTTGAAAAATATTTATTGAGTACCCAGTAAAACTTTGTATTTGATGTGTTCAGAGTGTAGAGATGAAGTAGACCCATAAATGCACAAAACTCCCATATGGCTCGCTCGCTCTTTTTTTTTTTTTTTTTTTTTTTTTTGGAGAGGTTTTTGCTATAGGGTGTGTGTGCTCACCAGAAAGACAGAGACAGAGAGACAGAAAGTGAGAAATCACCCCCCAGGGGGACGTGACCACACCACAATTCCTTCTCTATTCTCCTCTCGGGATCTTGGGCACGCATGCACATGCACCCGGCGTGAGTTTAAGCCACCGGGTCTGGGACTCGAACTGTGGTCAACTACATGGGAAACCAGTGACATAGCCATTACTCCAACTGCTGGTCCCCCATATGGCTCTTTCAATCTAATCAGAAAGACAAAATAGGCATTTAGTTGATTGTACTACAGGGTAAAAAGTGTTATGAGCAGAATATAGAGAAATAGACTAAGTGTCAGGGGAGGCTTGGTGGACTGGATAACACTTGATATGGTCCTTAAAGGACATGTAATGGTTTGAATGTGCAAGAAATGAGGGGACAGCTGACATGGTAGGAACCCCAGGCAGAGGAGGTAACAAATGCACGGGAGTGAAAAACTTGAGTCTGATTCGGGAAGCAAGAAGTTGTATTTGTGGAGTGCACAAGGAGAGCAGTAGAGAAATGTGATAGGAATTCAAAGTGGAACCAGATAATGGAGAACCATTAATGCTAAATCAAGTAGTTTAGGAACTTCATGTTATAGGCATTTGCAGTTCTTATCAAAGTGGTGATATAACTTTAGCTGGTTTTCTGGATGTGTTTTACTGTATTCATGGTATAATGTGAGCTAGTTTCCTAGGCAGGTATTAGTAACATATTTGGATCCATGCAAAGACCAGTTAGTGGCCATTCTGGTGTTCTAGATAGAAGATGATGAAGGCATGTCCAGAGTGATAAAGTAGAGGGCGGCAGGTGTTAGAATGCAGCTACAGTCTTCAAGTACTGTTATTAGGACTTGCCATTGAAGTTAGTGATGTAAAATTGTGTTTGAGTAACACAGATATCCAAAACATGTGTTGAGGAAAGATAAGGTAAGAAGAGGGCAATTGATGTATCAGCTTGTCTAGTGTTTTGAAATTTAAGAAACATAAAGAAATTAAAAAGTTTGTTTCTTCCATGAGTAAGAGAAACAGACAAAAAGATGGAGAGACAACACCCCAAACGAGGTCCTGATGCTGTGATCCGTCCCCCATTCTCAGCAAGCCCTGATTATGATCACATGCACACCTAGCATGCTAGGAAGGTCTCTGGATGTGAACCCAGGACCATCCTTTGGAGGTCAGCTTCTCAAAGCGTTGTATTTTAGCACTGTGCCACCATCCAACCCCTAGAAGTTTTTTTTTTTTTCTTTTTAAGATAGCCTGAGGATTACCTGCCTTAGAGTCCTCCATCGAAGTGCTATTTAGTTTTATGTGTCTAGGCTGTAAACATTGTGATAATCTTCCTATGAATTAAAGTATGTGACTGCTGGATTAGAATTCCAGCATGAAACCAAGGAGATTAGTAAGATTCCTGTATGGACTTCTTAATTTTCAGATTGTAATCCTAACTCCCCTTTCTTGTCATTGGACATGAGACAGGGTCGGAGTAAAGATAGTTCAAGTATAAGACTTTTTTTCCTGCTGGAAAAGAACTCCAGATTTATGCATAAATTTTAAGAGCGCTTAAATTCTCTTTCACATAGTAAAGATGATGGGTATTTTCAGTCTAAACAATTCTAAAACTTATCTGGAGTATCAGGCTTCTTCAGTCTTTTAAAAATCATTGCAGCACTCAAGGGTGATGATTTTGTTTATATGACTTACATTTATCAATATTTGCCATGTTAGACACTAATGCTGATAAAAATTTAAAATATGTTAAAATTCCTCTAAAAGTAACAATAATAAGCCCATTACATATAAGTAAGACATTTATATGAGAATTAATAAGTTTTTAAATAAAAAATGAGAAGACTATTTGTGATTGGGTAACTTATAAAGAAAAGAGGTAATTTGGCTTATGATTCTGCTGGCTAAAAAGTCCAAGAGTCCACAACTCAAACTGTAGCAACTAAGAAGTACTATTAGTTGTTTTCCTTGAAGTGACAGGCTTACACATCCATTTTTGAGTTGTCAGATATTTGAATAGTTATAGTGTGTTGCTTGAAATTTCAAGTGGAGTTCCATGGAAAGAAAAAGAAGTACTACTTTTGTTTACAACACAAGCATTTGTACAAGTGCTTTTCCTCAGAAAACCATTTACTTTGGTATGTAGCAAAATTACTTTTTGTATACTTTGTATTTAGTCACACAGAATATTAAAGATATGTTTATGAGCTCTTTAAAAAAAGTTTTCTCTTTTTCATGCCTTGCATGTTCGAGCTGCCATGTTTGGGATTCAAACTACAGTTGGCTCTGTGGAGTCTGGCTTCTGATGTTCTGTACTTAACCACTGTGCTACAGGGTTGGCCCAAAATGAATCACTTTTATAACTGTATTAAGGACATTATAAGGCAAAACTGACTTTTCTCCCTGCATTTATGTAGTATTCCAGAATACTGTACAATAATTACTAATTTAATGGCAGTACCTCTGTTAGTGGTAAGTCGCCAGCAATTTTATTCACTTTGGTTTTGCATCATCGTAAGTGAATATGTCAACACAGTAAAGATAACAAATAATGTTTTCATATTATTGTGATTATAGTTTTGGTCTCCTGGGCCTCCTGAAAGGATCTTGAAGTCCACACTTTGAATCTGCTACTTCTTATTAGCAGAAGTTCTTCTGCTAAGAAGTTCTTCTTACTAGTATCTTCTACCCTAAATATGAGGGTGCACTTCAAAAATGCTTTGAATAAATGGAATTAAAGTACAAGTTTACTTTTGTGTGAAAAAATTTTGAAATTCATAACGAATTTTCCATGAGCTTTTCGAAGACTCCTCATATATGAATGTTACATGAACACACGTCTTTGTTTTTACTTCCACATAATTGTGTTTTCTGTGCTCTCTCCTGCTGAGCCATCAGCTGGTCAGTTGGTCTAAATTGATACTAAACATTCTATTCTTAGGGTGACTGAAGGAGGCCCTATTGGTGTCCTGCCCATAACACCATTTTCATGGGCACCAGGCTGCCTTCTCTTAGCTTTCACTTTGGATTCTTTGCCTGGGGTTTTCTATGGCTGTTGGAGCCTGCTTTTTCTGGGTGCCTTGGGAAAGCTGGAAGTGCTGGGTGATTAATGCTGCCCTCCTGAGCCCTCAACCAAGCACTGATGGGAGCAGAGGAGGGAAAGCTGGTTAAGACCCAACTCTTTCTCCTGTAGTGTCTGTTCTATGCTGGCTCCGAGTTCCAGCAGAATTAAACTCTGGTTATCTGCTGTGGCCTCTAGTTTGATAACCCTCCTTTTGTATGATCTCTCTTTCACTGACTCACTTTCTCACTCTGCCTCTAGTGTTTCCTGTATTCATCTCTCAAACTGGTGCCTCCTTAGAACTTTTGTTAAGACAGGATATTTTATTAATTAGGATATTTGTCAGCCTCCTCTACACAGACCTCTACTTTTAGGACTACCCTTTATTTTTTATTTTAAATATACAAATTATAAACCAGGTTTTGGTTTGATGTTTAGCTGCTTTTGATAACAAATATAATGTATGTAAATGACACAGCATGCAATCTTTAGTCATAACAAAAGTAGCCTCAGATTTCTGTTTCACATCACATCCTGCGTTTGTCACTACTTTTGTATTTGATTGTGGGTTAGGCATGTTGGGATGTGGACATCAAATGTGCATCCCTAACCTTCCCAGTTTGACTCATTCTTCACAGCACCTGGCAGCCAGGATTCATGACATAGCCATTCTTCATTTTAATCTGGTGACTAACCTGTGGTCTAGTAAGACTAAATAAACCACTGTGTACCACCCTTCTCATTGCTGATTTCTTTGGCCCCGATTTGGGTTAAGCTGCTATTCACTAAATTCATTGTGTAGGAGGCTTAACTGGAGTATAGAATTCCAAGTTCAGCGTTTGTGGTGCAAGTTGGAAATGCTAAGATTTTGGCAGAGAATTGTATAGCAAGAGATTAAAGAATGGGTCTAAGGGCCAGCAGGTGATGTGGTGGTTAGGGAGCTGGATTCCCATATGGCTGACTGCAGTATGAGTCCTGGACCTGGTGACTTACTTTCTCACTTTTCCCCTCTCTCTTACTCTGTCTCTCTCTGGTGAGCACATGTGCCCCATAGAATATTTTAGGAATATAATAATAAATAAAATTAAATAAATCTTTAGAAAAACAAATGGGTATTTTTATTATTAATATATTATTTATATCTAGTGTCAGAAAGAAGGAACATTTTTTAAAGTTAAGATATTTCTCTTTGGGTTTGTTTCATTCATTAATTTTGTTTCAATTTATTGTCATTTGACTCATTATTTTCAGATGCTTTATGAACTCCTAAATATGGCGAATGAAAATATGTCAATAGTTTTTCATTGAAAGATTACCACATGCGTTGGATTTACAGTTTTTCCCATGTGTTTACAATGGACAAGTTCCATTAAAACATGTAACCAATATTCAGTATTCTACTTTTTACACCTGACTCCCTGGACACCAGCTAATGTGCAGCCATATTTGTTCCCGCTGATATATTTGCAGACCTCATTGTAATTAGTATTACTTTGAAGGTTTTGAGCATTGAGCTAAGACAAATAATGGCTTTCTAAATATCTCTTTAGGTCTTTGCTCAGTGACTTGTATGAAATAAGTGCTTAATAACTATTCATTGAATTAATTGGTTGGAAAATGTTCTTGGACATATTCCCACTCTGGGCATTAATTTATATAAGCACTTAGGTACCTTTTGTTCCAACAGGTTCCATTTTTTTTTCCTTCTTAGCTTATGTGTTAATAGAGTTCTTTTTAGCTTCATTGTCTCTCTGTTCAATGATCGCTCTATTTCAATTACTTTAGGTCTAAATGTATTTGTAGGTGAGTAACCTTGGCAAATTACATTATATTGCATCTTGATTTCCCTATTGATACAATGAGCGTAATAACAGTACTTTCCTCATTATACTGTAATAGGTAAATGAATTAATAGATGTAAAACACTTAGCACAACCACCATTCAAATTGGTACTACACTGTTTTATCAGTTGCAGTCATTGATTGGAAATGGATTTAAAAAGTCAACAAAAGCATTCTGCGAGCGTTAATCAACTCCATAGAACTTACAGTAAAGTATGTTGTATATATTTTTATTAGATGAAAATTGGGTGCAACACATCCTTTATGTTAGTAAGATTTATAACAAATTTATAAACATACAGACAGTATCTTTGTTGTTTTAAACATTCAGCACTGGGTAACACTGTCTCCACTTTTGTCTCTCAAGCTATGGATGGTTCTATAGCATATGGATAGTGTCTGGGTGTAGCTTGCAGCAGATGTTGTTGGTGTCCTACCCAGATCTCCTTTACTGGGCCAGTGCATCCATCTCCCAGCTGCTGCGGCTATTGGCTGCTAATGACTCACACCTGTACCCTTCTCCGGAGGACTGCCCTTGGCTGACAGTAATTGCTTCAGCCAAATATGTTTGGGAGATTATGAGATCAGACCCCAACCCCCTCTTGTTCCCCAGAGATTGCTCATAACTAATGACTATATAGGGTTATAACAGCCCAGCCTCCTTGTCTATGGACTGGACAACTTCTGTGGTTTAATCCGTACTCTAAAATTCCTCATGGGAGCAAGCTGAGGCTAGATTTATGAAACAGTGTCTTTGCCTAGCTTCTTCCCATTCAAGCTTACTTCTTTCATTCTTTGTTTCTCCTGACAACATTCTATCCGTAATCAGGTGTATAAGGAACACCATCTAAGATTCTGCTTCTAGAACACCTGGTCTACGATGTTGCTAATCTCAGTACCCCATTGTTTTCTTAGTTCCACTATTACTTATACAACTAATTCCCTATTTTAAATAATCTCTGGCTAAATTTCCTCTCTTTTTATTTTTGTTTTGTTTGCTTGTTGTCCTCTGCCTGGTATCTGTCAACCCTGTTCATATGCTGTGCCTTTGCATATTTAATGTTACTCAGTTTCAAATGTCCTTGACCCTTTTACATACCTCAGCCCTATATAGTATGATGGTGAATATACCAGATATTTGGATCTGAAAAGTGAATTTTAAAGCCTGAGTCAATTATATTTTCCTCTTCAGCTTGTTGTGAGAATTTTTCCTATATTCCAGACACACTCAGCACTATGTCTGGAACATAGAAAGTGCTTAATAAGTGGGAGCTTTTTTGTTGCTGATATTCTTTTAAGAGATTTGCCCCACTTTGGGTGAGATGCCTCATGTCTTACTCTCTGACTTTTCTTGTTGAGTACCTCTACGACAGCACTTTATTATACTGTAATCTAATCTTTGAGTTTTCTTTCTCTATTTCTCCCAGAAAATATGAGCTTCTTAATGTCATCCAGTGGTGTGTTGATTCTCTGAGAAGGAAAAAAACCTCTTACTTCTGATCTCATTTGCTGATTTTCATGGTGCAAGTACTCCCACCCTGGCCAATTTCAGGCCACCAATTTGATGTCCTTGAACAAAGAGTTGGGAAGAGATTTACACAGGTAGCTCTTTCCAGCCAGTGCACACCAACCCCAGTCTTCACTCTTTGTATCCCTAACATTTAAACACAGAGTGTTGAACATAGGAACTAAATGCTCAATAAGTGACTAAAATACAGTTGTCAACTGGTTAGGACTTAATCATAGGCAGTAATTTGGCAAAATTCCCTTCTACCTATTTTTTGTTATAGAACCATAACACCCTTTCCCAAAACACACACACACACATCCCCGCACATTACCCTCCCTATTTATGAATCAAAGTAATAAAGTGGTTGTCATGATGTTATAGGAAATGTGCATGTTCTCCCTGCGTAGGTTGCCTACTAACTGAGATGCAAATGCAAACATGTTCTATGTTTTAGCAGACTCGTGACTGGGGATCACTCACTTTACCTCTCTCAGCCTCAGTTTCATTAGAGAGTTGGACTGGATTATCTCTAAAATTCCATTTAGTTCTCAAAATCCAAAGACTTAATTAGTATATCATTTCATTTCCTCATTCCTCACTCCTGCATCTTTCTTGCTCTTTTACTGAACTTTAAGTTAAACATTGTGCTACATTTTATAAAAATGAGTCTTTAGAAAGCTTATGGAAAACATGTATCATGAAAAAAGTATGGAGGGGCACCCAGCAGTTAGCGTAAATGGCTATGTCGCTGGACTCCCACGTAGTCGACCGCGGTTCGCGTCCCAGACCAGGTGATTTAAAACTCACGCCGGGCGCGTGTGCGTGTGTGCCCAAGATCCTGAGAGGAGAATGGAGGAGAAGGGATTGCAGAGTGACCATCTTCCCTGGGGGGTGATTTCTCGCTTTCTGTCTCTATGTCTCTCTCTGTTTGTCTGGCGAGCGCACACGCCCTATAGCAAAAATCTCTCAAAAAAAAAAAAAAAAAAAGACAAACAAAAAAAAGTGCATGGATTTCAAAAATTTTTTGGACCCAAATAAATGTGTACTTTGTTTTTCCATGAACTTTTTGAAGTCCTATATACAAAGGGAATTAAAAAGTGCCCTAGCCAATGAAAACCTCAAGTCTTTTTTTATAGATATCTCTTCTTGTGAAGACCATGAATATGCTGATTACCTTCTATTTTCCCCCATGGGCGATAAATCTAAATGAATTTATGCAAGTGTACCGAAGGCCAAGATTTTAGTTCAGAAATTTTAGCACTTTGACACATAAAGTTATTGTGCTAATAACTCTCTAGATGGTATTAAACAAGGCTGCCCTGATTAGCAAGGATATTCTATTAGGAAATGTCACCAAGCTAACATTAATGTTACAGAAAGAATCCTTGATGAATTTTGGGTTACACTGTCCTCTGAGCCAGGTTTAATTCATAGAGAATTCATATACTCAATTCATAGAGAAAGCGAAATCTAAATACATTTTTGTTTTGTTTTGTTTTGACTGTAGGTACATATGCTCACTAGAGAGACAGAGAGAAAAGGAAAGTGAGACATTACCCCCACATTGGGATGTTCATGCCACAGCCCCTTCTCCTCCTCCATTCTCCTCTTGGGATTTTGGGCATGCATGAATGCATGCGCATGTGCCCGACATGCTGGGTCTGGGACTCAAACCATGCAGTCAGCCATGTAGGATCTAGCTGCATTAAACTCCATGCCACTTGCTGGCCCTAATCATATTCTTTTGAGTTTAAATGTAAGAAGTATTTATCCTGATTCTTTTTCACATTTGGATTTGAAAGTCATGAAGAATGACTGCTAAACTCTTGTATTCTCCTTCAAGGCTGCAGCCATTTACTGGCTCTAGTGCCTTCTTTGTTCTCATCTTCCATGATCTCTTCCTTTTTTTAAAGTATCTGTTCTACTCTATACCAACACTTAGCACTTCATTTTTTAAAAGTTAATTTACTTATTACTTCCATCAGAGACAGAAATGGAGATAGAGGAGCAAAGATGGAGAAAGAGAGGAAGAGAGACAGCGGCACTCAAAGTAGGGCTCTTAATGCCACTGTCCTACTTCCAGCTCCAGCAGACAGGATCATGGGCACATGTACGTGTGCCTGGTATATGTGTGTCATTTTTAAACAACAAGTTGGTTTCCAGTATGAATTACTGCTGGAAACATTTTTAAGTCACTGAAAAGTATTTTTAAAAAGGAAATTTGATTTGTTTTTGACAGGGGCTGATAATATCCGGAAATACTGGAGCCGCTACTACCAAGGATCTCAAGGGGTAATATTTGTATTAGACAGTGCCTCTTCAGAGGATGATTTAGAAACTGCTAGAAATGAACTGCACTCAGCCCTTCAGCACCCACAATTATGTACTTTACCCTTTTTAATATTGGCCAATCATCAAGACAAGCCAGCGGCTCGCTCAGTACAAGAGGTATGTCTCCTTAACTTAGCAAATCTTTGTCTACCTTGTTTGTTGGAATACTGCTGCCATATTATAATCTGGAATGATGCATATAATTTAGGTAATACTGGTTATTCTTTTTTAGCATAAAGCCTTAGTATTTTTAGGAGGAAAAATCCCTTATCAATCTGATAGGACTTGTTTATTTATCTAATCATTCTTGGTGAGAATCTAATCATTCTTGGTGAGAAGAGATTGTTTTTTAATTGTTTAGTACAAGTTATTGGGTGTATCCTGGTATTTTTTCTCACTTTGAAGGGTTAAGGGCCTGCATGTTTAATATTTTTTTTAATCGCTCCATTAGTACTTAATTTTCTTTTCCAGCTTTTGAAGGAATGCACCATATACATTACCTTACATCACTTGCCCTCACATGCCGTGTTCTTGTCTCTCCAAAATGTCATGTTCACTGTTGGCCAGGAAAATGGGTCTTAGTCTGTGGTCAGCCAGGCTGAAAATTGATGTCTCATTTTGCAAGTACTGTGCCACCAAACACATTTTAATATGGATCCAGTTTTTATCTTCATTTAATTTGATTTTTTTGAGCTAGTATTTCTCCTATTAAAGTATGCTTAAGACTATTTCTCATATAATTAGTATCTCACTCAGTAGGTCTTTCGATTCATGGTACTAAAGTAGTGAGATATGTGAATAGTTTTTAAAAACTTAAATTGTAACCTAAGTATAGTGAAATCAAAACTTTTGATATATGCCTTCACACTTACAAATTTCAGGATTTGCTTTCCCCTGTTCCTTAGAAAATTGTGTGCTTCCTCAAGTGACATTTGAATAAGATGATTAATGGGAATGACATTGCTCTTTAGTCTGAAAAATAATTGAGGAACCAAGAACATAGCTTGTTCTAACTCTAAACATTCCTCACACTTAATGTGCAACCAATGGCAAATAACTTTGTTCCTGCTTCTGGCTTCTCACCTGTAAATGGGACTAATGCAATTTATTATAATGAGTTAGTGGGATTAATTCGGATAATTTACTCTGAAGTTTAATATACTAAGTGGAATAACCGCATGAGAGAGTCTTCCAAAGGTTCAAGGAAAATATGTATAATGAAAGAACTAGGCATGGATTTAAAAGTCTTTTTGCATCAAAATATACTCTAATTTCATTTTTTTTGTGAATTTTTTGAAGTCCCCTTGTATATTGAGTTTTTAGTTTTAGGAAATAGTAAAGAAAGCCAGAATTTGTTCTTATGCAGAGCTCATGTCTGTCTTTAGTTGCCTCATTCAGCGTTAAGTACTTAGCACCTTTTTCCCCCAGGTTTTAGAAAACACTTTTAAAAATAATACCAGGTAATTAAAATTAAAAATAACAATAAATACCCATTGTGAAAGTCATAATGTGCAGATATTCAGCACTGTAAATGCAGTACCTTCTTGATCTGTTGTTAAGATCACAGGTAAATCGAAACTTCTCAGCATCAGTTTATTTTTTGTCTTTCGAATGATTATAATAGTATGTCATGATAAATTGTTATGGGTATTAAGTGAGTTTATGATTACAACGTACTTTGATGAAAATGTGTTGTTCTTATATTCATTGTGGAAAATATGATAATATGCATGTGTATTATAAAATACAGATAGTAGTATATTTTATATATTAATATGTTTAACAACATATAATATGAACTATATATGTGCTGTTATAACATCAAATCATTTTATCTAAATGATATACAAAATCTGAAAAGAAATTTCTCTTCACTTTTAAATTTGATAAACTTTTCTTTAGATGTGATATAATTGAAACTAACATGTTCTTTAAACCTAAGATATGAGTCGTGGTAACCCTATAAAGGAATTACAGACTGCACATTGAACAAAGGAAGCTTTTAACAATTAATTGCTTCTGAGTATTCCTTATGTGTGTGGACTGGCTATCTCTTCTAGGTAAAAGGCACATAGCTTTTTTCCTACTTTTTGAATTCATCTTGTAGTAAGACAGATGACTATAAATGTAGAGTAGTCATAAATATGGTTTGAAAATTATTCTAAACTTGAATATACTAGAGCATATGTCACTTTTACTTTTTATTTATATCAATTTAAAGTTAACTTTCCTCAAAATTTTAACTTGTAGTGGATTTTGCATATTACCATTTTCAGAACTGCTTTCAGTGAAACTTTTCTTCTATGGTGATACAAACACATACCATAAAGGTATATGTTAACATTTTAAACTGTTTGAATAGGATACGTGGGCAGTTTCCATTATAGCTCTTAAAGTTTATGGAAACATAATGACGTACTCACATTTAGTTTGGGATTTATGGCAACTTCAAAATAGTTAGGAACAGTCATGGGTAGGAGAGGGTGCAGAAATTGAAAAAGGAGTCAAGTTACATTTAACTTGAAATATATGTCATTTTATAGAGGTATTGCATGCCCTGTGCCCTATTGCTTGCAAATATTTTTATTTATTTGCATCTTCTAATTTGTATAGTCTTTGTAGAATTTCCAAATGTTAAGTAGATGGTATTTTATTCTGCAAAATACTTGTGAATTTTAGGCAAAATTTTGTTCTTTCTGAATCAAGAAAGATGCTTTGAAAAAGTCTTTGTTGTAGTTAAGAAGAGATAATGAATCATAGTGGCTTACTGATTCTTCCTTTTCTCCCTTTGAAATTATTACATTTTATACTTAATGTATCATGAAGAAAACTCTGCAGTTATTTATCTTGTCACTAGAGTAAAACTTGAACAAATGTGTTTGTTTTTTAATGAGGGTATCAGAATATTATTGACTTTAGAAGTGGATAGAAGCCAGAGAAATCCAAAGGAGAAACTGAATTATCACTGGGATTCCAGCAGTGCATAAAAGTCATTGGGGAATTATTTATTTATTCCCCTCTCCTATAATGAGTCTTGCTATGTCTGTGTGGAACATTGCATTAAGAAAGAAAGACAATGGTTAAAATTACTGTGTAACCCACAGACAGAGGGCAACATGCCCCATTATTTTCTTGCCCTTTCAGAAGCAAGTGGAGTCTTGTACAGCACATATTTTCCTTTTCTGTAATAAACCTGGTAATGACCTGTGTTTAACTTACCAGACTCGTAAGATTTCATGTCTTGAGAATTGATAGTGGAAACATGTATTTTTAAACAAATATAGTTAAAAGAAATAGCAAAACACTGGGAAAAAGAACACCCTTTATATACTGTCTGAAAGCCAAGCAATTCTTGCAACAGATGTTTGTTGTATTCACTTTTGGGGAGGTGTAGTTACCACAGTTTTCCAGAATTTACTCATATCAACTATTTTCTCTATAGAACACATTCTAGAAAAATCTATAATTACATCAAGTGGCCCACTTTGGAACATTAGGGAAGATTCTGGTGTAATTTAAATGATTAAGCTATAAAATTAGGACTCTTAAGGACAAATAGGTTGTTTTTAAAATTTGTATTGAATTGTAATTGTATCTAATTTGTTTTATAACTCCCACAGGAGAGCATACTTCAGTTCTGAAGTTATTTAATAGATCAGGAGGATTTTATGAGAAGTTAAGTTGATATAGTAGCCAATAAATGTAATCCTATTTTCCCTCTACACAGTTGCTGATTGTGAATCTTTTCCCTCCTAGCTATTTAATATTTTGTTTTTATTTTATTGAACATTATCATGTCTTATATAAAATGATATATTTTGTTAACATGAAACAAAAAGTTCATATTTTAAGCAGTTTAATTCAATTTGATATTTGTCTGTACCCTTAACCAAAAAGTATTTAACTTTTTAAGAGCTGGTACATCAAAATTATTATGTTAACCACTTATCGAATATTTTCTATTGAAGCAAATATTAATTGAGACACACGAAAACAGTGAAACAGATATTTGAGGGAGAATTATAAGGTTGAATGACTACTGATTCCATGGCTCATTAATTGTAGCTTGCAAAAATTCAGCTTTTAAATTAAGGTATCAATATTAAAGTTAAAATTTGTGATCACGGGACTAGCAGATGGTGCAGTGATTATGTTCCTGGACTCTCATGTAGTCAACCTCGGTTCATGTCCCAGGCCTGGTAGCTTAAAAACTCACTTTGTGTGTGTCTGCCCAAAATCCCAAGAGGAGAATGGAAGAGAAGGGATTGCGGTGTGGCCATCCCCCCAGGGGTCGATTTCTCGCTTTCTGTCCCTCTGTCTTTCTCTGTCTCTCTGGCAAGTGCACGTGCCCTAAAGCAAAAATCTCTCTTACAAAATAAAAAAAGAAAAAAAGAAAATTGTAATCAGGCCACTACTCAATTAGCATGCAATGGCAATTTGTTATTATGATGTGCATAGAATTTGGTGTTATATTAATAATATTTGAAAAGAATAGAAATGTGAAAAGAGAATTTGCAAGTATTTTTATAATGGTAAAAACAATCCTGGCTTTTTTAGACTCTTTTCTTTTGATTAAAGTATTAAGATATTATTGGACGTTACATTCAGAACTTTGTGTCATGAATAATTTGTTTAGTTTTCATGTTTTAGTGTGTAGATTTCTTCTAGAAGAGAGTGCTACTATGTTCTTATGGTAGTTAATGCTCATGTTTAATTAAAATTACTTCTTGTTTATAATGAGAATTTCTATATCATGTGCTTTTTTTATTTCCTTTCCACAAAGGATCAGATAGGAGTTTCAAAAGCCTGAAATTTTTTGACAATGTGTCTTTAAATAATAAACTAGTAATTTTAATTTTTTTTAAGAGATTTTTGCTATAGGATGAGTGTGCTCGCCAGAGAGACAGAGAGAAACAGAGAGGGACAGAAAGTGAGAAATCACCTCCCACGGGGGATGGCCACGCCACAATCCCTTCTCTTCCATTTTCCTCTCAGGGTTTTGGGTACACATGCACATGTGCCCAGCGTGAGTTTTAAGTAACCAGGTCTGGGACTCATACTGCAGGAGTCCAGTGACATAACCATTACGCCATCTGCTGGTCCTTTAATATTTTATTTTATATTTTTATTGCTTGACAATATATCAGTTTCTTTTTGAAAGCTTTATGAGATAGCAAATATCTTCTCTGATTTTACACAAGAGATCTTTTATTAGTAAATACAGACCAGTGTTTAATCCACAAAATACCTAACTTGATTTAATATTGAATATGTAGAGAAAACACATATGTTTGTAAAATAATCATTGGAAAGTGTCATATACTTTAAATCTTAGGAGTTGTCCCAAGTATCTTGACCTGCCTCTTGGCAGCATTTAAAAATACTGATTTGATTTCACATAGAGCAGTGTACATACCTATGGTGTGAGCAGTTTGAAAACTCCCTTATGGGAGGTATACTTATCCTAAAATGATATAAGATACGAATTATTTTTTGCCATTCCTTACAGATGTACACCACGATGTTAAAATGAAATCTCAGGGAAACAATGAGAGGGTTTGTAATTCAATTTTCCACTGAATGACTCAGTTATCTCTGAAGAATTTTACTAACTTGTAAGAAAAGCTGAATTAGCAATCATCTTATTACAAAAGTGTCATTATTGTATAAGTGTATTTTAAAGAACAACTTTTTATAAAAGATATAAACTAATTTATTTATTTATTTATTTAAATTTGACCAGAGAGGGACAGAGCAAGAAAGTGGGGGGGGGGGGGGGTGAGAAAGCAAGCTTCCAGGTCCAGGACTCAAACCATGGTCGGCCATGTGGGAGTCCAGTTCCCTGAACCACCACGCCACCTGCTGGCCCCCTAAAGAACTTAAGATGAGAGCACTAAGCCAGAATATTTTATTTACTGTATATTGGTTTATTTTTATATGCAGTTCTTTAGAAAATTAATTTATATGCATACTAGACTTCCTTGATCCCACATCTGGCCACCTTGATCACACACTTCTTCCCTCTCTATACCTGCATTCGACAAGTTCATCAGGCAATGTGGTGAGCATGTTGCAATGTCTACTAAATACTAGTAAATTTCCCATTGACCAACAGATTCGTTTTATCAAGGTGCAGGAACAAAGCAGTACATTTCAAAACATGACAGTGCATGTCCAGAAATAAATTTATTATCTTATCCCATGAAACCTGCATTTCTTTCCCCTTTTTTTCCCCCCTTTATTCAGTCTCATTCATATCATCATGTTATATAAAACTGGGAAATTTTGAAACCTCTTTCAATTCCTACTTGGATTTCTCTTTCCACAACCTGTTTTCGTACCAACTCTTAAGTGCTTCTCAGAGCTTCCTAATAGTTAATATCTCCAGATCTCCTTCCTTTCTGTTTGTCAGCATAGAACAGAAAGAATAAACTTCCTTTCGATGTTTCATGATACTCATTTTAAAAACCTCATAACATTAAGCATCTAGTTCCTTCTGGAATCAAATGTAACTACACAGATCTTATATGTTAATGTGCTTAGTAATTGTATTCTATTAGCTTTTGCTCATTGATGCTCATTTACAACTCACTATTTCTATTTCCTTGGGAAAACCACCTCAATATTATGTGTCTGTCAAGAGGTCTTCCTGAATGCCATGGCAGAGTTAGGTGCCCCCTTCCGATTTCCCATGGCACCCTGAGCTTATCCAAATCATAACTCATTGCCTTTTTTAAAATTATTATTGAGAGGTTTTTGCTATAGGGTGTGTGCACTCGCCAGACAGACAGAGAGAGACAGAGAGACAGAAAGTGAGAAATCACCCCCCGGGGGATGGTCACGCCGCAATCCCTTCTCCTCCGTTCTCCTCTCGGGATCTTGGGTGGGATCTTGGGCATGCACGCACATGCGCCTGACGTGAGTTTTAAGCCACCGGGTCCGGGACTCCAACCGTGGTCGACTACGTGGGAGTCTAGCGACATAGCCATTACGCTAACTGCTGGTTCCCCGCCTTTTAATGTTTTTATCTACCTCTTCCAATTGGAAACTTCTTGAAGAATAAAAAATTAGACTTATTTATGCCTTTGTTCTCAGTATATGTTACTGGAAAATGACTTCCTCTGAGACTCATCACACATGCTTTTCGACCTTATCCAGATTGCCTTACTCTCTTTACTCAGTCTAACTAATTTATTTCCGTCCTTAAACATACAGAATTTGTTTTTCTTCTACACCAAGCCTGACCTTAGAATATTGTTCACAGTCTGCGTCTTCCAGGAGTCCTCACCACTCGGACCATATTTTAGAGTTAAAAATCTTATGTCTGGGGGCCAGCAGGTGATGTGGTTCTTAAGGTGCTGGACTCCCACATGGCCAGTGCAGTTCAAGTCCCAAACCTGGCAGCTTAGAAATCACTCCAGGCACATGTGTGCATGCCTGCCCAAAATTCCTGGAGGAAACTGGAGGAGAAGGCATGGCAGAGTGGCCATCCCCAAGGGGAGGAATCTCACTTTCCCTCTCATGGTCTCTCTTTCTCTCGTAAGCACATACCCCCCTATGGCAAAAACCTAAAAAAAGAAAAAAATTTTCATCAGTTACAGTATTTGCTCATGTTTGATTTTATGTATGTTTTTGTACTTACATTTGTGTTTGTCCTCCTTGTCTAAATAGCATATCTGCTTACTGTTTTCTTCTTAAAATCCCTTATAGAAAGTGGCTAGACATCTTAAATGAATAATATTCTTTCAGTGTGTTTTTTAATGATTGCCTATATTTTCAATGAGTAGAGCTTGTTTTTATTTGCTAGCATCACAAACTGACTTTTACTGTTTACATTTCTCATGTGAAGACTGGAACATAATAAAGCCCTGCAGGAACTTAATTGGGATGATTTTAAAGTATTTTATTCAATTTACTAAAAATCAGTTTAGCTTTTTAATTAATAAAATTGTTTATTGCACTAATGAAACTTGGAAGAGTTTTCAGATTTTTTTTATATATAGGGACCAGCACATGGCATAATGGTTACGTTGCTAGACTCCCATGTAAGTTGGCTACGGTTTGAGTCCCAGGCCCAGCAACTTGAAACTCATGCTGAGCATGTGTGCCCAAAATTCTGAGAGAAGAATGGAGGAAAAGGGATTACATTGTGACCATTCTCCCCAAGGGATGATTTCTCATTTTCTGTCTCTCTGTCTCTCTCTGTCTTTCCAGCGAGTGTACATCCCCTATAGCAAAAATCTCTCTAAAAATAAATTTATATGTAATACTTTCTCCCTACACATACTAGATTTTTTTTTTAAATAACGAATCACAACGAGTAGTGAGAGACTAATCTTATGCGAACAATAACATTTGGCTTCTTTCTGATCTTTCTGAAGCACTGTGTATTTGAGTGGTTATGATAGTGAACACCACCCTTTATGTCTGCATTTCAATTTTGTATTTTAAAAAATTAGTGTTTGATTAATATTCATGTAGCAAGGGTAATAGATTATTTTGAGTAACATTATTTATAGTACCATTTTGTACCATTTTCTTGGCCCTTAGTTTATTTAATTTTTTCATTTGCTTAAGAAAACTCATACATTCCATAGCTTACAAAGTTAATAAAACATTTGTCGAGTTAAATTAATTTGAAAATAGACACATAGTTAATGTCAGTAATGTGCTTTGAAGATAAAAAGCACAATAAGCGTTAGTTATTATCATTATGATAATTATTATCATTATTATTATTACATAGTGTCTGCTTAAAAATACCCTTGGTTGCTCTGGGATGGCTGAGACTAATGAGAGGGGTTAATCTGCTGGATTTTATCCAGAAAAAAGGATTTGAGAGGTAATGCACTAGAGGTTTTTATTTTTTAATAGATCAAGAGATGTTTATTCTTTTCTCTAAATTTAATAAAATAAAGTTCCTGTACATTCTGTAATACATAACCTTCAGATTCCTTTTGACTGTTTTTTCACATAATCTATAAAACAATGTCTGAGGAATAAATATATGTCTTCTTAAAAGGTTTTGAAAACGTAGGCATTGATTTCTATCTAGTCAGAAACCTTTATTTCTTACCTAACTATTTGAGTTATATAGAACACCGAATTATCATTTTTATATATTAAAAAGAACAAAGCATAATTATGGGAAAAATACAAAAGCTAAATTTTGTTAAAAATCAAGAAAGTTTATCTCAGGGAAGTTATAAGAACAAATACAGCTAATTACATAAATTAACTCCAAGAAGACTATCTTAAGGAGACTTCTTTATTCTCTAGAGAAAAGACTTCAGAATTAAGAAAAAGTCCTTAGAAAATACTTCAGAGGCTGACATCACAAGTTATAGAGATGAAGGCAATATTGAAACATTTTAATAAGCAAATTTATGAAAGTCAGTTGTACCCTTAGCCTCATAATCAGTAAGGCATTAGTGACATGTCTGAAGAAGACATTCCCTAATATTATTGCAAATTAAGTAATAAAAGACCTCAAGAGAATGAAAAGAGAAAAGGTGCCTGGAGCCAATGAATTACAATTGACAACCTAAAGGCAGTTGAAGAACCAATTGCTAGAGCGATTGCAAAGCTATTCATAATGTGCAGCAGACAGAGCACACCCGAAAGCTGGAACAATGCCTTCAGTTCAGCAATATTGCTTCAAAAGAATGGAAAGAGGGGAACGGGAAGAGCCACTGACCCTGAGACCAATTTCCAGGCAGCTGCACAAACTATATACTGTAATTAAAGGTTTTGACCAGTAATCACAGCAAAGCCAGACTACAGAAAGTCTGGGGAACCAGCAAGGTTTATAATGAGGCAGACATCCTTCACTTAAAGCATGGAAAAAAAGCAGGTGAGAAACCAGTCCATTTCTGTCAGTGACTTTGAAAACTGCTGCATTAGCACAAATATGAAAATCACATATTTTGGGCCTTCTTCCTCCTAACAAAAATATGTAATGAAAGATACTTGCTTGCATCTTTCTAAATGAATAGCATACATTGCCACTTAGAAACAGGCATTTTCTTCTTGCCACTTTGTTTTTCTTTACCTATGAATTGTTTGATGAAATTAATGAGCTCAGCATGTGCAGTGATACATATAATAGACCGAATGCAGCTTAGAAATGGCTGCTCTTCAGGGTACATAGGCTCTGATAGACATGAACAAATTCATACCTGAGTAATTTGTCTCTAGAACCTCTGTTTTGTTTACTCGTTTCTATAATCTCTCATTTTTCTTTCTTTAGTAATACTTCTTTATGTAGAGTTCAGTTTGTAGTCACAACTCTATCGTTTAAATATTCACCTAATCATTTTGAATGTTGATATCCTCAGAATAGCTATCTACTGATTTTCTAATAAAGATACGATGTACTTTCAACACAAACGAGGAGTTCTACAAAGGTCTAATGAAGAAAAATAGCATTTGGGACCAGCAGTTAACATAATGGCTATGTCGCTGGACTCCCACGTAGTCGACCACGGTTCGAGTCCTGGACCTGGTGGCTTAAACTCAACGCCGGGCGCTTGTGCATGCATGCCCAAGATCCCGAGAGGAGAATGGAGGAGAAGAGATTGTGGCGTGGCCATCCCCCCTGGGGGTGAATTCTCGCTTTCTGTCTCCCTGTCTCTCTCTGGCAAGCCCAAGCACCCTATAGCAAAAACCTCTCCAAAAAAAATAAAAGAAAAATAGTATCTCATTTTGAGGATACCATAAGTTTTCTCCTAACTAGGCCTTTTATGATCTTTGCTGTTTGATATCACAGTATTTAATAGTGACGTGGAAATTACCTTCTTTCCTTAAAATTGTAGGTCTCACTTTGTACCTATATAAGTCTTTGAAAAACAAAACAACCATTTACTATTAGTCATTTTCTACTACTCAGTTTCAGTGGAGAAGAATTAAGTAGGGTTCCATTTTGTTTCATTTAGGCTTATAACCTAAAATGTGCACGTGTCTAAATTCAATTATATTAAGAACAGTGTACATTGATTGATTTAGCTCATGCCGTACCTGATGTAAGATTATGAGGTTTTAAAAGAATGTTCTATAATGATTATTTAAATGGTAATTAGCTCCACAAAATAACTGGAATCATTTTCCTAAATGAGAAGTTAAACCGAATGAGCCTTATAGGAAGATGAGTCTACCCATAATTTGGAGGTTGTATAGGATAATATAATTTTTACATGTAGAATTTGCAATATATTATTTATTTTTAGAATATGGTTATGGTTAATAATTTATAAAGCCAAGATAAGCCTATTAAGAGAGTGGAAAGTGGGACCAGCAGTTGATGTAATGGCTATGGCACTGGACTCCCATGTAGCCGACCACGGTTAGAGTCCCAGACCCAATGGCTTAAACTCACACCGGGTGCATGTGCGTACGTGCCCAAGGTCCCAAGAGGAGAATGGAGGAGAAGGGATTGCAGTGTGGCCATCTCCCCTGAGGGGGTGTTTTCTCACTTTCTGTCTTTCTGTCTTTCTGGCAAGCGCATGCACCCTATAGCAAAAACCTCTCCCCCCTGGAAAAAAAAAAAAAAAAGTGGAAAGTGAGCCAGAGGGGAAAATCTGGGTAACTTTTGTGTTTTTTAGACAGGGAAAACAAAGAAATAATAAAATAAAAATAAGAGCTTAGCAGTAGAATCCTTAGGGACTAGCTGGTTGAAGAATTACAGTTGTTAACTATGCTATAAAAGAAAGATACTCTCTCATCATGCTTTAGTATATTGCATTGAAGAGAAAATTGAATAATCATTAGAGGGATCCTGAAAAATAGGCCAAAAAACATCTTGAGATAGAGATATAATATATGTGCTATAAGTAGTATCATTATTACTGTTATTGATATTCTGTGAAAGCAAATAATTTTGCCCAAATGCCCTGGTTAATGCATAAAAACATAAATTCTTTAAAAAAAATCTTTCTTGTTAGATATAAAGATTTACATTTTACTCAGTTCTAGAATTGTTTCATTTAATGAGTACATGCCAAGCATATAAAGTCTGAATATCTAAATTATTTAAAGGTGTGGATGGAGATTCGTAAATTAGCAAAGGATGTTCATGCATGTTTTGGGCAATAAAAAAGATAATAATTTCTTATGTTTTTTATAATGACTTTGAAGTTTTTCTTTGATTAACGCTTAAGTTTGGACATCTTTCTGGTTTTTTCTTAATTAACACTGGCTTTTCAATGGCTTTTATGTTAGTAGACAAATTAAGCCTCCCCCCCCCCCCATTTTTTTAAAGGGAAACTAGACCTTAAGGTAAAGTGTGTGTTAACAGGTTGCTTGAGCAATAGCCTGTTGTTGCTAACAGGTATTTCTGAGTAATACAGCTATCTTGTTTAAACTTCACCAGGGACCCTTACTTTCTTTTCATAGTAAGTCTTTTAAACTATATTAGCACAGCATTCTACTCTAGGGAAATAATAGTCTTTCCTTAAGGATTCTCAATGTGGTGATACCTTTTTAATTATTTAGAACATATAGTTCTAGCAGTTTAAGTGCAGAAAGAATAGAGAGTATATTTTGTTAAATTTTTACTAATTCCGTATGAGGTCCCTATACATGGCTTTTTGCTAAGATACTGTATATGAACTTGTGATTTTGTAGTTTCCTCTGTTAAACTGTCACTCAAAAATTCTGGTTTCTGGGGGACCAGCAGTTAACGTAATGGCTGTGTCGCTGGACTCCCATGTAGTCGACTGTGGTTCGCATCTTGGACCCGGTGGCTTAAAACTCAAGCCGGGCGCATGTGCGTGCGTGCCCAAGATCCCAAGAGGAGAATGGAGGAGAAGGGATTGCAGCGTGGCCATCCCCCCTGGGGGATGATTTCTTGCTTTCTGTCTCTCTGTCTGTCTCTGTCTGTCTGACGAGCGCACACGCCCTATAGCAAAAACCTCTCAAAAAAATTTTTTTTAAATTTAAAAATTCTGGTTTCTTTGTTGTTTTTGTTTGGATTTTAGTTAGTCATGATTTTGTCATATGATTCTTCAACTATAGCAAACTCACTTTGTTCATACATGCATATACATTTGTATAGAATCATAGTTGATTATTATTTGATTCATTAAGATTATATGGCTAACATACTATAGAAAATATGCCTTTTTATTTGAATCTACTTGGAATATCAAATAGCTTTAAAAATGCATTCAATCTTATTGGAATTATCTGAATGATAAACAAAACCATATAGTTTTAAAAAGTACAGAATATTACACGGTGAAAAGTAGTTCTCAGGGCCAACAGATGGTGTAGTGGTTATGTCGCTGGACTCCTACATGGTCGATCATGGTTCAGGTACTGTACCCAGGGGCTTGAAAATCACACTGGACATCTGTAGATGCATGCCCAAGATCCTAGAGGAGAATAGAAAAGGGATTGCATGACCATTTCCCGTGGGGGTGATTTCTCACTTTCCCTCTCACTGTCTCTATCTTTCTCTCTTCCCTGTCCCCCAAGAGTACATGTGCTGGGGCCGGCAGGTGGCATGGTAGTTTAGAGTGTTGGTCTCCCACATGGCCGACTGTGGTTCAAGTCCAGGACCTGGCAGCTTGCCTTCTCACTTTCTCTCTCACTCTTTCCCTCTCTGGTCAAATTAAAATAAGTAAATGAATAAATAAAAGTTAACTAAAACAATTATTTTTTAAAAAAAGAGTGTGTTATTTAGTACCTTAAGGCAATAAATAAATAAGAAGAAAGGAGGGGACTTTTGAGAACCATGCACTCTTATTTCACAAGCAGGATTCATTTATGTGAGGGTGTGCATCTAGGTAGTCATACTTTGAAATTTTTTGTAATTAAAATAATTAAAAACATAGGTAAGTACAGCTAATAATATAACAGACAAACCCATTCACCCATTACCTAGATTTAGCAAATGTTGACATTTTACCATGTTTGTCTTTAAAGAAACAAATTATTACTGATGCATTTAAAGCTCCTTCTTCTCTCTACCCCATCCTTTTAATACCTTCACATCTTCAGAAGCAAGTAATATCATGAAACTGGTATATATCTTTCCCACTATGCATTTATACGCCTTCACTACACGTGCATTTGTCTCCAAATAATATAATGGCTTGTGTGGTAAAAATTTATGTAAGTGGTGTATCTTAGAACATTTATATTTTACAATGTACTATTTTCATTATATTTTTTGAGAATACTTGTCTCATGTAAATCTTGCTCATTCATTTTCACTGATACATTATGTTCCTAGACATAACTTTGACATAATTTATGTTTAAAATTATAATACACCTTTAGGGTTTTTAAATTTGTTTTGATAATAAATAAAGCTCTTCATTAACATCTTTATACATGTTTTCTTCTATATACATGCACGTATTCCTCAAGTGTACATATGTAAA
The DNA here is from genome assembly GCA_026018925.1 of Tupaia tana. Lineage (NCBI taxonomy): Eukaryota > Metazoa > Chordata > Mammalia > Scandentia > Tupaiidae > Tupaia > Tupaia tana. The sequence continues at coordinate 42,909,484 of JAKSZU010000006.1, read as the reverse complement.
ATTTTGAGTTACATGGTCACAAGATAAACATGTTTAACTTGATGGATATTTAACTTGGTACTTTGGGTTTGAGATGACAGACAATAAGACTTTGAGGTCAGAACTTTGGGATTTAAATCCTCCTTGCTGTTGACCAGCTGAGTCATATTGGGCAAAAACTTCAGCCTACTCCCGCGGAATAATGGGGATGGTCCTAGAATGTACCTTATAGTGAATGGTGAGGATTACATGAGGACTTTGCACATAGAGAGTACTCAATCAGTGTTAACTGTGTCCCCCCACCCCCCCTCCGACAGGGTTTTTATGAGGATTAAACTGGTTAATGTTCCATAAGGCACTTACAAAGGTGTCTGATATAGTGTGTCAGCGACTGCTTATCCAATACACAAAAGTGAAACCAGGAAAAAAAAAATCCAATTTAGGAACAATATGATTATATACTTTTGGGGGGATACTTAATAAATTCCAAATACAAAAAAATAAATATATTCAAAGAAAAGCAATGAAGAGCTCACACAATCCTTATACCTTTTGCTGGATTAAATTATAAGCAATTAATTTATTTTACTTCCATTGCTATATACAGTCTTGTGATTAGATTTAAAAATCTTTAGGTAATAAAATGTATATTCCTCTTTATTTTTGAGGAGACCAGAGTAGCCAAATCTTTTGATGATTCTTGTGAAATTTGGTACTAAATCTTATTCTTTTTAAATTTATTTTTATTTATGTATGTATTTATTTATGTTAATTAGACCAGAGAAGAGACAGAGTGAGATAGAGAGCAAAAGAGATAAAGCGAGAATGCAAGCCACCAGGTCCGAGACTCGAACTATGGTCAGCCATTTCTGAGTTCAGCACCCTTAACTATCACACAACCTGCCAGCCCCTAAATCTTATTCTTTACGGTGTTCTAGATATAACCCCTGTCCTTTAAAAAAAAAAAAAATCTATGTCAAGTCTGTAGTGCTATTTAGTTTGAGTATCATTGTCTTTTATAATAAAGTAAAAAAATATTATACACTAGTACAAATAGTATTCCTATTACAAAGGAATACCATACTTTGAAAAGCATAAATACGAAGGAGTTGATCAAACAAGGTATAGGCCTACCTGCAAATTTTGGTGGCCTCATGAAAACCCATAATCTGCCTCTATAGTAAGTCACTGGTGTGTTCTCATCATGTGATTGACAAGCTTGTTGGTTCCTCTCTTTGAAGCCTAAAAGATGACTGGGATTATTTTAGAATGTATCATACCAATTCTTACTCTCAGATTTAAATAGAATCTTCTCAAGTATTAAAGGTGGATTACTTTGTATTACTTTTATTACTTTTCAAGTGTTTTGGGAAGCATTTAAGAGTCCTTCTAAAACCTGGATTCCCTGGAGTGGTTTTTCTTTGGGGGAAATTTTAAGGATTAGTTGTGGACTTTCCAAAAGTCTGACATTTAACAACCCACAGGACCTGATTAAAACAAATTACTTAGTTAAAAAAATGAAAATGGGGCACAAGAGGAGGAAAACCCATCGTATCTCTGTATTCTTTATAATAAATCAGACCTGTGTGTGTTTTAACAAAAACGAGGGTGTGCTTTTTTCCCCCTTCATTCTCAGTTTCTTTTGATCATTGATCTGGGTGACCCCACGCTCAGGGTTTTTTTTCTTCATTTGACATGGACAGATTTTTGAAGTATAGCTCTCCTTTGGGAACCCTGGGCAGTTCCACTTGACTAACCTGTGATCTAATGAGCAGTAATGCAGGGTTACAGTGACCATTTTGTGCGCTTTGACGAGGATGGCTAGACAGAGAGTGGGAGAAAGGCGATGTCTGCAGAGAAAAGAGAGGCAGGGTGATCGAACAGTGTGAAAAAGACTTGTTAGCCCACATTAGTTTGCCTGATTTACTTCACAACAGGTCAGGAAAGGCCAACAGCAGGGTTGTCGTTAAATTGCAAAGTTGAAAATCCTGGTATTAGAAAGCTTTCAGCTCTCTGAAAGCTTTCAATGCTGAAGTTGGTTTTAACTCATCTTAGAGTTCCAGTAAACAGGGTAACACCAAATCTTTCTCAGTCTTGCATGTATTTATGAAATAATGATGTGACCCTCAGTTCTTCTTTAATGCGTGAGTTTCAAATATCCTGTCATGGTTGGCATGTTTTACAATGAGCTTGAATGTGAAAGAGAAGCCAAACCAAGCAAGGGTGTTGCACTTTTTTGTGCCCTGTGTTCGACCCTTAATGAAGTGCCATGCTTTCCATTTGGGAAGGCTGTAAGAGTTTGTTTATTCTTATCCTCATAACTGGGGGGAACTCTTAAATTTGTCCTCGCACATCTAAGCCTACATGTGTATGTGTGAGCATGTGTGTCCTCCTTATTGAGTGTAGTCAGAATGTTTATTGATATAACCAAAGTAGGTCTGAAAGTCCTTTCTTTTACCTCATGTTTAAATTATTGTATTTCACATCTTATTGCTGTTTACACTTCTAGGCTGAAAGAGAATACATGACTTACTAAAAAGTAACCAAGTTCCTGTAGCATGTTATCTGTTTTATTTTTTTTTAATTAAAAAATTTTTTTTGAGAGGTTTTTGCTATAGGGCATGTGCGCTCACTAGAAAGAGACAGAGAGATAGAAAGTGAGAAAGCACCCCCCAGGGGGGATGGCCACACTGCAATCCCTTCTCCATTCTCCTCTCGGGATCTTGGGCACACACGCACATGCGCCTGGCATGAGTTTAAGCCACCGGGTCCGGTACTCGAACCGTGGTCGACTACATGGGAGATCAGCGACATAGCCATTACGCTAACTGCTGGTCCCTCCCTGTTTTAAATGTCATAATACAGTTTTAATTATTATAGGAACCTAAAAGTGATCTTCTTGAATTAAAATTTTTTTTCTTCACATTCAAAAAGAACTTTGGAGTTTGTATATTGCAAAAACATTTTTCAGTTATTGATCATAATACTGCTCTCATTGGACTACCATTTTTATAAGACTAGTTAACAAAAACCATCTCCCTATGGGATTAAAGAACATTTGGTAGTGTCATTTTCTTGATTTTATGTTACATATGTAGATATATCAAGTCTAAAACCTGTGTTTAAGGATAAAAATGGAGGCCAAAACAAATGATGATGTTATTAGCTGGTTGAGGCAGAGGTTACCTCAGGTTGCATGGGTAGTTCTTGCCGTAAGGCTATAAGTTGTATGCTAATTTGTGTGTGTGTGTGTGTGTGTGTGTGTGTGTGTATGCATGCCTAAGGGTGCCTAGAAGTTGGACTGGCCTATTTTTTTTAAGTTCTTCTAATTATTACAAGAGAGCAAGACAGACAGACAGACGGACATAGATGAAGATATGCATTCTTAATAGGGTCTCAACCATGCGCTTCCCCGTTTCCCATAGACCATAGGCCTGTGGGTGACAACCATGCACAGGTCAACTGGAGAACCAACCCCCAACTTCCATATGGCTTCCAGCATTGCAGAGCATTGAGCTACTGCTGATCCCTGACTATTCTGGTCTTACAGTCATGAGTCAAGTACTTTGACTACACTAATGAGAATTTTGTTCACTAGGATAAAGATACATTAAATGGGGACCAGCAGGTGATGTGGTGGTCAGGGGCGCTGGACTCTCACATGGCTGACTGTAGTTTGGGTTCCGGACCTGGAGGCTTGCTTTCTCACTTTGAATCTTTCTCACTCTGTCCCTCTGTGGTCAAATTAAAATTTAAAAAATTAAATAAATAAGGTCAAATAAAATAATTCTTAAAAAAAAAGATACATTAAATGGAGCAATCTTAAGCCTGAAGTAGTGACCAGCATATAAAGATATCTGTAGAAACTGCCCTATTCGTAGATATGCTATCTATCTACAAATTGGCAAAAGGGACTTTTCCAGACATGAAAAAAACCTAGATTCAGAATGTCAAGCATACCTGAATGTTGTTAAAATGCCTTTGTTTATTTAACAAAATTGAGTACATTCTACAACCATTTGTTTTGCACTTTTACCATATATCAAGCACTATGCAAGGGTTACAAAGGCAAATAAGATGGTCTCGTCCTTCAAGAAACCTACATAACACAGCTATTTACAATATACTGTAGTTAGAGCCATTACAGATATGTAATGTTCACAAAATAAACACTAGAGACTGAATTTAGTAAGAATTGGCATGCATATAGTCAAAGTATATTTCACATGCATTATATCAAGTAATCTTCTGGACTGTCCTGGGAAGTATGATATTGTCTCCTTACCCATTTTATAAATGAAGAACTAAGATCCACAGAAATGAAGTAATAAATTATCCAAGAATCAACTAGTGACCTAAGCCCAAGTCTTTAGATTCCAAATCATAATCTTTGTTCAATTCATCATTACAATCTCTCATCACTGAATTTTTGAAAATAAGATAATTTTATTAATTTGACTTAAAAATATAATTTATTTCTTTGTTGAAGTCTTGATGCTTTAAATCTGTTTTTGTTTTTGTTTTTTTCTTTTCTCTTTAGTTGTTTTTTACCACTTAGGCCATCCGGCTCCCAATTTGCACATGGGTTCTTTTTACCAGTGAGCTCAATTGAAATGAGAATAATACATTGAAGAAACAAAGCTGAGTATGTTTTTATATATTTGTGAAACAGGATGGCTATTGTATTCCAGTACTTGAGGGAGAAAGCTTACTGATCCTAGCTTAACTTACTGTCCTGTCTATCTTTGTTTTTAGAAATAACACAAGACTGAGTTAGAGAGCTAATGACACCTAAAGCCATTTCTGTAAACACCCAGTTTCCTTCCTAAGCTTCCTGGTTGTAACCCACCTCTCAAGCTCTCAGCCTCCCTTCATCCTTATGTTTACTCATTCATCTGCTAGAGGAATGAGAGACAAAAAGAGAAAGGGAAGGTAGAAAGGCGTCTTTGGGGTCAGAAGGAACAACTTGAGAAAAGGCATGGAGATATAAAACAACGTGCACATTTTGGAAATTGTTAGCTATTCTAAAGATAACTACAAATTTTTTAAATGTAAACCTTCTTTTGTCTAAATGGGAACAAATAATCATTGCGCAGTTAAAAAGGCAGCCTACACCTCAGATGATAGTTCCCTCTTATTAAATACACACCCTCTATACCACCCCGGTTAACATGATAGAGGAACGTTGGACTGGAAATTTAGATTCATTTGATCTCAGAGTGGTGGTCCCAAATTCTCCCCAGTCTCATAAGCTGCTGCATGTCCGCTGAAGTAGAGAGGCAGTAGAAAATGTTTTTCTTCTCAAAGGAATTTTGAATCTCAATTTCTTACTACTGTTGTCAGGATACAGTCTTTCAATCATATAGTTATAGCACATCTCTATTAGAAATAGTTAATATTCTTGTGGCAGGTGGCATAGTGGTTAAGGATACTGGACTCCCATATGGCTGACTGCAGTTCATGTCCCCCAGACCTCACTGTTTGCTTTCTCACTTTCCCTCTCTATCTGTCCCTCCCTGGTCAAGTTTAAATAAACAAATAAAGTTAATAAAATAATTATTTTTAAAAAAGAGAAATAGTTGATATTCTTGTTTTAAAAACTGCTGTTTTTGTTTTTATGTTCTTTTTTTTTAATGAAGTCATAAAGTATTCATTTGGGAGAGATCTTTGTTTTAATAGTTGATGTGCTCATAGGTATCTAGAATAGCTCCTTACACATAGTAGATGCGCAGTAAATATTTGTCAGAAAAGCAAATGTATTCCATGCTTATTATGAGTCAAGCAATGTACTGTGTCCTGGATGTAGAGTAGTGATCAGTATGACCAAATTCCTGTCATTGTGCAGTATTCCAAGAGGTAGTTGTCAAAACTGTTTGCTTCATAGTGAGGCTATGGTAATTCATTATCAGAGATGGATAAAATGAATCATTTATATGATGGTAACTATTATTATGTATTCTAAAAATTATTTAAATATTGTATTAGGGTATTTAAGAAGAAAATGAATAGTTACCCAAAGTACCTATCTGAATATATTTCACTCCTTTTTTTGTTTGTTGTCTTTACTGTTATTTTACATTTGTGTGATCTCTACATCATTATTTTTGTACTGTATTGGACCTTAATTGGGAATGTCCATGTTTTGCATCCATATTGAAAATTTTTATTATTGTCATGTTAAAGTACAATCTGTGTATTTATAACAAGATTTAATTACTAGAATAATTATGGTTCTTCTACACTTTAAGAAATGGAAGCACAGGGGTGTGGTGGTTGGGGCAATGGCTCCCACATGGTCAACTACATGATTCGAGTTAAAAACGTGTCAGGCTCCTGTGCATGCGTGCCTGAAATCCCTAAAGGGGGAGATATTGTGATGTGTGCCATCCCCACTGAGGGTGATTTCTCACTTTCTTTTTCCTTCTGTCTCTAGCAGTCTCTCTCTCTGGTGAGTGCATGCACCTATGGCAAAAATCTAAAAAGAAAAAAAAAAAAGAAATGGAAGTTCATTTAATGTATAGGGAAAATCTGATGACTTCTAAGGCAGTCTAAATGAAAACCTTACTAGATTAAACATGGTCTGGTATAGGAAGTCAGAAATTTGGTGAATATCAAGATCAACTGGTATGACATTTGCTAAGCAGGTGGTAAATGTCAAAAATATGTCACTAGCCCAGTATGGCATATATACATCAAGTCTTGAGAACCATTGTGTCTCTGGGGTAATCATCTAAAATACCTTTCATCTGTTTCTCTAATTGTTTCACAGACTAAAGCATGTATAGATACTACATTCTGAGACCACACTGAAAATACATTTGCACTTAACGATGTGGGGTTTAAAAGCTGTGTTTATGTATGTTATGTGCACAGCCCTATGTGTTACATTTAGGATAATCAATTTCTTTTTTGGGGGGGCAGATCCTTGATACTCAGCAGGGTACATTCTAAACTTCCCAGCAGTAGTAAAGTCACTTAAATGCTGTGTAATAGTGATCGTTGAAGGAAAAGAGTAAGCTAAAGTCATTTTTACACATTTTCTAGCGATCGCTTTCATATTTTAAAAGTTTGATAACCCAAATTGGTCTTTTAATGGATAGAATATATGTAGGAAGCATAATTGTACAAGAGATCTTCACACATCCCTTCTGCCCTTGCATCATGAGAGTCATAACATCCACTGAAATCTTAGCTCTTTATTAAGGATAGAGAGGAATCAGAGAGTTGCTGAATGCACCAAAGTGTCTGCAGGAAGAGCCAGGAGGCTCTGTCACATCCTTACCCTGGGGCCAAGTGCTGCTCAAGTTTTCTCAGTTCAGGTCAGGCCAGGTTTGGGGTGCCCGTTTGGTCTCTGACCCCATCAGGATTCAGAGAGCATGCTGGCCCAGGCATTTGGCTCAATGCCAGGATGCCTTTCATGTTTGAGTTGAGCTGTGGAGAATTCACCTTAGAACAGAGCAGACTCCTCAGACAAGACTTCTGTGAGCACTCTACATTCAACAATAGACACTATTCTCCGTGATTACCAAGAATTCAATTACATTTCTTTTTCAACAGTGTAGGACTACATCTTTAACATCAAAGCATGGCTCTGTGTCCATCACTCATCCTTTATGAATACTTCCTTTATAAGCCTGCATGTAAATGTGCCTTAATATAAATGTGCCTGTAATATATATGTATGTATATAAGATGTGACTATGAAGCAAAAAGCCTTTTTAAAAGTACTCCAAAAGTATAAGAATGATGTCTTCTTCTAAGCACAGAAGTTTTAAACTTATGACATACTGTGTTTCAGGGAAAAATAATTAAGTTAAAATGGTATAACTTGGATCTTATTTTCTTGTTTAAAATATATTGAAGTTTTAAAATGTGTATTGTTAAAAGATTTGAGAGAATGAAGATAGACCTAAAGATTCTTTGGATTTGGCAGGGGGGAAGGGGGCAAGGAGTAGATAATGTCTCAGACCTGGTCAGAGGTATGGAACCCAGCCCAGTAATGAACAGGAGATCCTGCTGAGGCCTGATTCCTTAGTGACCTTGGGCTAGAAAGACAATAAAAGATATGGAGACTATGGGTGTAAAAGGGTCGATATTCTCTATATTAAAAATTACTTTGAGAAGCTGATTATTTCAATAATATCTCCTTTTTTCCATTGAAATGTCCTTCTGGATTTTGTTTTTTGAGCCGTAAAAGAACATCTCTGTATGTTTCTTGCTTTATTTATTTTTCTTTTTAAAAATTTTTAATTTTTTTTTATTTTATGCATTCAATCACTATACATCATTACTACTTGCAAAGTGCCTTGCTTTATTTTTAAAAAATTATATATTTTATACTTGGTTATTTATTTAATTATGAATATATCTAAGAACTAGAGGCCTGTGTTTGCTTGTTTCATCCATCCATTCATTCTCTTATTCAATATATATTAATAGAGCACCTACTTACATAGTTCTGGTAAATAAAATTTGCATTTTAGCACTCAGGGTATCAGTAAGAATGTGCCAAGGACTCTAAGTCAAATATCCAAAGAATTCCAAAAAGGTTTTAGGGATCTCTTGGAATAAATACTTTATAGAGCATGAAGCTTCACAAGGAGACTACTTTTGTGTGTGTATTTTAGATTTAAACATTCTAGAATAAACATGTATACAGTCCATATCCCAGTGTTATTTATATATTTATTTTGTTTAAAGGTCAGTAGTCTTTTCTTTAGCCACATGTAAGTAGCTAGAGGCAGAGGAGGGAAAGGAATGTGCGGAAATGTGTCTGACTTGGGGTGTCTCCTTTTCCAGAATCCCTGCCAAGGGCTGGCAAGCCCAGAAAGGCAGAAGTTGGCACCATTCCCTGCCACGCTCCACCCTCCATGGCATGCCCTATCTGACGCCTGTTCTAGGCGTGACCTAGATTCCCTAGCTGATGCCTGAGACGGATGGGGCCCTTGCTTTTTTTCCCCCGTTCTGTGTTTCCTCATCTCTTCATCTCAAGTTGCACTCAGCCATTAAGTTAAAGAAATGTCATAAAGGCTTGTGCCAAAATGTGTCTGCCCTTGTTCTCAGTGGCACAAGCCCAACTGTCAGTTGACAGGTGGGCTCACCACCTGGGGAACAGTTACTTTCCCGTACCAGATGGAGTTTTACTGGTCCAGGAAAAGGCCCACAACTGGGTTGCTGGAACAGATGCTCTGCAGACAGTCTCTGGATCTACTTTCCTCACTCCACCTTCCCTCACTGCATATGCACAGAGGGAGTAGAGCCCTAGAGCACTGTAGGAGATTTCCAAGTTTAACATTTCTCTGCCGACCTCATGTGTAGTAACAATCTCCAGCTAGTCTCTGAAAACAGAGATATGCATAACTATGAAGTTTGAACAGTGACCATAAAAAACAGATTATGAAAACATGTATATTAGCTTTTGCCAGAATGTGTCTGACTGGTCTTGAGAGTGGTACCTTTTTCACCTCTCAATAGCACAGTTTGGGTTTAAATGTATTTATAGTGTATAGTCATACAAAAAAGGAGTGGATGAAAAAAATTTCCTCTGTGGTCTGATACATATCCTTGTTTTATTGCAAATAATTAGAGAAATGTGAAAGTGGATTCCTCTGATTTCCAATCTAGTACTTAAAAATTTTAGAGGAAATGTAATCTACTGAAATTCATGTTTTTCAAATAAAATGCCAGTGTTTTCAGTCATGCCTTTCTGCTACAAAACATCTGCATTGTGACAAATGCCTCATCAGTTTCAGAGAGTGGAGCCTAATGTCTGCTCTGAGTGGGCTGCCTGTTGCCTCTTGTGGTTCTGTTGCCTACGTCTTGTTACAGCAGTATCTGCACAGCCCAGTCTCTTTCAGAAGAGGGGACCACGCACATATGTTTTTTCTCAACCTGTCAAGGACTTTCTAATTACCTTCCCTTTTATTCCGTTTCCTTTCTCTCCCTTTCCTTTCTTCCTTCTTCCCTATGAAACATATGAAAAATGTAGTATGTATGGGATATACAGAGATGAGGGGAGTCTTCAGAAAGTTCACAGACATGCTTATTATGAAAAAACTATGCATGGATTTCAAAACTTTTTTCACCAGTGTAAATTTTACTTAAATCCCATCTTTCCATGAACTGTTTAAAGTTTCTTTGTATATGTAGTTTAGAGAATAGCACTGAAACAAATGCCAGTGTCTCCATAACCCACATTAAGAAACAGGACACACTACCAGCACCTTCATCATCATCTTTGTGCCCTCATTTGCATGTATCCCCATACTTCTTTGCCAGAAGTAACAACTATCTTGAATTTTGTGTTATCTCCTCTTTTTATACTTCTGCCATGTATGTATGCATCTCCAAATAATATAGTGTAATAATTGTCCTATGTGTAGAACTTTATATGAATTGTGAATTGTACTAAATGTATTCTGTAATTTTTCTGTTTTTTTTTTTTTTTTTTTTTTTTTTTAATGATTATCTTCTCAAGAGTCATATATGTTCATCCCTAGAGCTTTGGATTGTTTATCTTCACTGCTGTATTTTATCACATGAGTACATCCTAATTTACTTATCTGTTCTACTATTGGTGTACATTTGAGTTGTTTCCTTTATCCAGTTATTCCAAACCCTGCTGCTATATGTATTTTTTAATCTACCTTTTATAGTGTAGACTGTTCTCAAGGGTATATAACCAAAATGGAAAAAAGAAATATATTAGATACCTGCATACCCAACCTTATTAGGAACCAAGAAGGGGCTTCTCAAAGTAGATAAGTCTCTTTTGTCCACCTACGTGTCAGAATACGGTGTTTTCTGGCTATTTAAATTTTGCCCATCTTCCATGTGAATTTGACAATTTTATGACTGATTATTCCTGTCAAATATAAGGAACTTACATTTGTATTTGATTTTTGTAGCCAGCAAACTTGTTAGGCTATCTCTCTGTATACAGATACTCTGAACTTGTGATAGAGATGCACCCCAGCAAACGCATCCTAAATTGAAAAAAGTGTATGTCAAAAGTGCGTTCGGTACACCTAATCTACTGAACACCATAGCTTAGCCTAGCCTATCTTAAACATGCTCAAAATACATACATTAGCCTACAGTTGGCCAGAATCATCTAACATAAAGTCTACTTTATAATAAAATATTATAATTTATTGCCTATTCTACGAAAGTGAAAGAGAGAGTGATTTTATGTATACAGTTTCTACTGATTGGGTATTGGGTATTGCTGATTCAGAAAGCTGTGAAACCATTATAAGTCAGGGATCATCTGTATTCTGTAATTGTTCTGTATGTGTTAATTACATCAGGAAATGAAAATTTGTTTCTTTCTTTTCATGTCTTATTTCTATTACTGCCTCTTGTCTTCCTACATTGACTAGTGTCTCTAGGACCATTTTGAGTAAGATTGGTGATAGCAAGTGTTCAAGTCTCTTTCTGTAAAAGGAGTGCTTTTGAGGGCCAGCAGGTGGTGTGAAGGTTAAGGCAGCTGGATCTCACATGGCCAAATCTGTGATTCAAGTCCTGGACCTGGTGGCTTAAAAATTACACCATGTGGCTGAAATCCTGAGAGGAGAATGCAGGAGAAGGGATTATTGCATGGCCATCCCCTCTAGGGGGTGATTTCTTCCCCCTGCCCTACCAGCGCATGTGCCCTATATCCAAAAACTGTAAAGAATAGAAAAAAGGGGTGTTTTGAACAGTTTTCCTTTAAGTATGATGTTTGCTGCAGGATATATCCTTATTTATTTAAATAAATGCCTTACTCTAGTGACAGGTGAAGGGCACTGTTGTAAAAGATGTCCTTTTCTATTATGATGAGGATTTTATTATTAATTAATGTGGAAATTTATTAAATACTTTTTCTATAATCATTAGGAAGATCATGTGTTTTTTTCTATTGATAGTAATCTATAAAATATCTAAACTTACTATCTAATGTTTAATCACCTTTCCATAATATTAGATGTGATGGCTATAGAAGAAACATCAGAAATTCTCAATTTTAATGAATTTACACTCTAATTGGAGAGACAAAGCATGATTAAAGAAAAGTTAATAGATGCCACAAGGGTAGATAGTAATTATTTTCCATATTACTGGGACTCTAAGTACTGTTGACAAAAAAAATTATGGTTTATAGTGGGCTGAGCCAACTTCCTAGAGAGGTGATGGAGCTAAAACTAGACATTTTGAATAGCATTAATTTGCTCTACAAAATTACTTGCTTTTTAAGATTCTGACACTGATTTTAAAGAATCATTCAGATGGGATCACAGTTCAGATGAATGTTACTTTTCAATGACTTTTACATTTTTTCTGACAAAACCACCTTTAGGATCTACCCTCTTTCTAGCATATGTTAGGTTGTCAGGAAAGTCATGATGTATTTTTCTTTGTTTTTCGATGAAAAATGCATCACGACTTTCCCAATAACCCAATATTTTTGCTACCACCCTATTTGTACACATCTGTAGCCTCATCTTGAATGTGCTACTGCAAAATTAGCTGCCAAAGCTAATTTCATTTAAGCATTTTTTTCTTAATAAATTATTTGATTCTTAAGAATGATTGAAGAAGATGATTTAAGAACAGTGTACTTCCAGAAACACTTGCTAGGACACCACAATGTGAAAATTAACTGATGAAATAACTAATTCTTCTTGCCAACAGGAAGCTTCCTCTCTACTGGGGAGCTTAACTATCAGCTATGCCATGATGCACACTATTGTCTCAGGTGACTAAAATCCTTATTTCTTTTCACACAGAGAAAATGATTTCTGCCTCAGTTTCAGTGGGGTTACCCTATCTGCATAAGTTGAGAAAATCACTTTAATGTAAGGCAATGGGACAAGAACTGGAAGAGGCTTGTCTACAATGGCCAAATAAATTATTGTTTGTAATTTGTTTTAAAGTACTAGGTGTACACCTCTTTTTCAGATTTATTTTGGTTCTACAGTCGTTTTTATTTTTGTTTTTGTTTTTTTATTGCCCTTTACTACACATTTTCTGCCATTTTAGTCATATATACCTACCCCAGTTTTGTCCATCCCATATGACCTTTTCGAGTCAATGCTATTTTCTTCACATTCTTTTCACTTGTTTACATTCTTTATCTGACAATTTCTCAATTATAGAATCAGTTGCTGTCTTCTTTTGGTCTTTTAGTGTTTTACTCTATTATCACCTTCCATATTCTTTCTGGAAAAAGCCATGTAAGTTGGCAGTGTATCTTGCCATCATAACAAAGTTTTTGTAGATAGTGTCATATACTATAGATGTACAGTCAGTCTAAAACACACAAAGAGAGTCATGATTCTCCTTACTAATATTTTACATCATTCAGTTTCACTTCTGTTGTCTGTAGATGTTGTAGCAGTGTCTCTGGCTTCCTGCATTGTTGCCTTGTGAAAGTGGTAAATGCCAACGGAAATGAGTCACGTTTTCATATTTTAGCAGACTGGAATATTTGTGGTAAATGCAGTTGTGTCCTTGTACCCTTGCCATTCTTTGTAGCTGTCCAAACCAGAGGTGCTACTTCCAGGAAGAGGGGAATTCAAAGAATCCAACCATAACATGCTTTTGGTTTTTGCTGTTAAGTAGATCTGGGACTACAAATTGCTAAAGTAGCATAATAGTATGTCCTAATTTAGAAACTAGGAGATGTAGCTGAAATTCTCTAGTACCATCTATAGGTTACATGACTCTTGAGTTCTTAACATTTTATTTCTGCCTACCTAATTTTAAAACAAAGATAATCTATTAATCCAGCCTTGAACAAGGTGTTAAAAAATCATTAAAATCATGAAAAGTATTTGACTATAAAATAGGTGTTGACTTTGTGTGCATAAATCCCTTCTTCTTCCTTCCCTTATGGCTCATGTTTTGTCCTACTGTTTTCGGTTCAGTAAGTCAACTCCTGCCGATAGAAACATGATTCCAGTTTTTGTGAAAAGGAAAAACACAAAGCCCAGAAAAATGAAGGCCAAATGTATTGTACTTGTCATTAAATTAGTTTTCATATTTTTATTTATTCCATTCAAATTTCTTCTGTTCCTAGTTTAGTGGACCAGTGTGTCTTCTGTCGCTAACTAGCATGCATATTTTATAGAGCTTTCATTAGGACTAACTAATGGTAAGTAGAGGGAGGGTTAATATTTTCTTTGTTTGCCCCATCCTATCTATAGAGATTATAAAATGTGCTACAATCAGAATCAGTAATCACGATTTAAGAAATATGTCTTTAAGCCTTTGTTTAGCTCATAAAATAACCTCCTTAAAGCTCTTTTGAGTAACATGAAGCTATTTGTATTTATAGAATTTTAGAACTAATAAGCAGTTAGAGGAGATCTTGCAAAACGTCTGTAACTTCCAAGGTAATAATCTGTCCAAGTACTCATTAGAACTGACCTAGAGTAGCTAAGGTATCCATATGATAAAGCTTATTTCATCTGTGGTGCCGCAGGTGAGTACAGATATAGCCTGCCTATCCTGGGATCCATCAGCCCCTGCTCTTTTTTCAAAGCTGTAGTTATCATGACTGGCCATGACCATTCTCCTGGTGAAAACCCACCAAAGACAATAGAGGCAGCTGGAATGTTGCAAATACCAAAGACACCTTTATTGTGTATCTGAGAGTTAGAAGAAGTAATCTAATAAATTTTGGAGAAATTTACATATGAACAGCTAAAGATAATTTTAAAATGCATTATACTTAATTGCCAAATATTTTAAACCAATGCTGATCATACTGCTTGTGTTGAAGGCCCCATTTATTGTTCCCTCTAATTCCTTACCAAACAGTATTTTTGGTCTCTATGTTGAATGAAATAAAACCACTAATCACATGCTTTGAAGTCATAGACCTGCCAAATTTCTATAGAATTTCTAAAAATCTTATTTTCAATTTCTGTACTTTTCACATCTTGTCCTCAGATCACACTTTGTATAGCATTGCTCTAAACTATAGCAAAGAAGGAGGAAATGAGGTCAACAGGAGTAAAATAAAGAAATAATAGGTGGGCCAGCCCTGTGGCTTGCTGGGCAAGGGAACTGGATCCCTCATGGGTGACCATGCTTTGAGTCTTGGCCCCAGTAGTGTGAAAAACTTATCAGGCGTGTATGCATGTAAGTCCAAAAATCCCAATGGGATGGAGAAATGGAGAAGAAATTGTAGCATGACCATACCCCATTGGGTAGTACTTTCTTCCTCTCTCTGGTGGATGCATGTGCTCTCTGGCAAAAAAAGGAAGGGAAAAAGAAAAGAAATGATAAATAAGATAACTAGAACTATGAGACCAGTTAAATATTGTCAAGTAAACCAAAGATTGTTCTATGATGTGTTTTATCCCCATTAGTTTGCTAAGCATCCTGAAGATCACAGGGTTAAAACAGTTCATTCTTTGGTTGTTATTTATCTGTTCCATATTGAATAGACACAGTAGCAGTGTCATTTCAGTTCACCCAAAGTGAATCAATTCAGCTTTGCCTAATGTGTAGTATCCAAGATATATTTATTCTTTAAGTTCAGTCAGTGAAGTGGTTTCTCAAATTTCATGGTGGTTTTTATTAAAATCTATATGCACATATACTCAGACATTAACCAAAGCAATATCTAAACCATTAAACAGAGGCTCACCTATGATTCATAAATATGACCTCTCCCACCCAATCATTTTTATATCATGTTTGTCCCTTTAGCAGCTTCCAAAATGATGTTTTTCAACTCCCATTACACCCTAAGAATTTGCTTGGATGAGTAAAATTAGTTGCAGTCCTAATTGCCAGAACATGGTGCCACACCCTTGGCAGGTAGGCAATGTTGTCTTCATATGTTTGCAAAATTACTGAGCATTAGCACTTTGTCCTCCAGAGAACACCCAACCCTATTTCCTTAGCTTACAGTGCACCAACGCCACAGACCAATCTAGCTTGCGGGTGAGGGGAAGAGAATGGCACTAACTGTTTCCCACAACTATCTATACACAGGAGTTGTTCAAAAACAATGGCAGGCTCACAGTCTGTTGCAGGGAAATGTGGAGGTGCAGCGCTGAGGCCAGAGGGTGGACACAGTGATCATTCTTCCTGTTACACTCTTTTCCCCTCAAAAATTTAGTAAATTTAGTTAGGCCACTTTAAATTACAGTCACTGGATCTTTTCCAAAGAAAGTCAACACCACCATGGTGGCCCCATGTAGGAGTATCCTACTCCTCCACCCCTCTGGGAGTCTCCAGATCTCTAAGATTAGAGGAGCCCAAGAATAGTCTTACCCCACCCAGCCACTCTATCAGCAACCATCTGTGAACTGAGAATCTGCTTCCATTCTAAGCATATGGTGTCCTGAAAGGCCTCATAGACCCCTTGTGGATTTGGTCACACAGCTGCAGAGTGCCAGGTCCACTTGCTAAGGTCAATGGTACAAGACCATTCCAAGGACCTGCAATAATACTCCTGCCCCTTGCCCTTCATTCCTACTCCTGGCTAATTTCCAGGGGTCCTCCTGGAAGACTTCCTGATTTCCCTTGAGATGAAACTCCTCCCAAAGAAATGGAAGTTTCAACTCAGTTTCAACTCAGCCCCTTGGTTCCCATAGCACGCTGGTTATGGGATAAACACTGGCAGTGTGGAGATTACTACCCAGACGTAGATCAGTCATCTTGTCTGTGTGATTAATTTTCACATCTCCCTTCTTATTCCATTAAACTGTAGCACATGTAAAATAAATCTTTGTTGAATAATGAACAGCTGAACAGAGTGATAAACCTTTTCTGAAGTGTTGACCTTTTAAACAAAAACTCCACTATTAATAGTACTCAAAAATCATTATGGTGGCAAGGGGTGGCAGATCAGTAATGCAACTGGACATACTTGAGAGGGTCCAGGGCTGTCATCCTGGGACCTCGCTTTGAATGCTGCGTATGTGTGTGTGTGTGCTGCCCATGATCCAGGCTGGCTGTGACAGGGTGGATTGCAGCATCAAGTCACTGTTGAGGTGCTTGCCTGTCTGTCTATCTCTTTCTCATAAAAGAAATAAACTTTAAAAAAATCACAAGGTATTGGGAAGAACTCATAGATCTGCATGATTTTTGTCATGTATAATTCCAGTCAGCGATTTCCTTTAGCAACTTTTGGAGCTGAAAGTTTGACGGCTCAGGGAATCAACATTTACTCTATACTTATTATTAATAAAGAGAGGTGCAACACTGATAATATAAATGCTTTCTTAAAAGAATCCAAACAGGGAGAAAATGACATTTTCCCTTTGATTTTAGCAATAATTGGAGATATTTTCTTGTGGAAAAACTTTTGACCTGCAGCAACAATATGTATCATATTTAAATATATTCATTTCAGTTCATTGTCAGTATCCAGCCAAAGTGCATTTAATTCTTGCACAACCACCCCTTCAATAAGTTAGTTAAATGAGCACTCAATCCCCATAGCATAGAATATTCAATAAAAATCATTTAAAAATTAAAGTGTACCATTGAATTGATTCCAATTGCATTAGGAGCTCTCCTTAGTTCCATGAGCCTCAATTGTTTAAATAGCCACAGTGGCACTTATGTATTTGCTGCATAGACACTCAACTGAATACATGAGCTTTTCTCTTTCCTTTCTTCTTTTTTTATTGGATGACATTGCTCATGAAATACAATTTTTTAATTTGTTCTCTTGACAGTAGAAAGACAGTTTGGTTATTTTTTTGATAAATTAAGCTCCATTGTCAAACATAACTACTGAGAAAAAAATAATGCATTGTGTGAAATCCTAACTTTTGGACATACCTTATTTGCTTACATAATATCTTTTATGTTTCCTTCAAATATTTTCATTGTAAATATGGAGGTATATATGCTATTATCAGTCTTTTACTTTGCCCATATTCTCAACAAGTATAGCCACTTAATCCAGCATCAGTAATAAAGTGCTGAAAGTGCTGGAAAGGATGCGGTGAAAGGGGGACACTCCTACACTATTGATGGGAATGTAAATTTGTCCAGCCACTGTGGAGAATGTTATGGAGGTTCCTCAAAGACCTTCAAATAGAACTGCCATATGATCCACCAATTCTACCCCTGGGTATCTACCCAAAGGACAAGAGAGTACTCAGAAAAATGCTCGCACAACTATTTTCATTGCAGCATTATTCACAATTGCTAAGACATGGACCCAACCCAAATGTCCACAAACAGATGAATGGATTGAAAAATCACGGCACATATACTCCATAAAATACTATTCAGCCATAAAAAATAACAAGGCCCTGGAATTTGATAGAAAGTGGATGAATATAGAAGATATGTTGCTGAATGAAGCAAGTCAAGCTATTAAAGAGAGACATTGTATGTCTCCACATATCATATACCAACTGTCTGCACTCTATGGTAGAAACTGAAAGGCTGGAGAACATAAAAGCATTAAAAATTGTAATGGACACTAGAAACAAAGTGGAAAGAGTGTGGGAGGGGAAGAGCATAGGAAAGGAAATATGGGGGGAAATGGAGAGGTAAGACACTTGTGGGATACAGAAAAGGTTTTTTATCTGTTGGCAAGGATGTGTGCAAAAGTCTCAACTGGGCTGGACTGAGGTGTATATCATCCTGGGTAAAGTCTCTTCACAATCTAAATGATGTACAGCATTTTAATGTATGAGTAATAATTTTAAAAATTCATAAAAGAAGAAAAATAGAGAGGCAAGACATTTATGAGATAAACAAATGAGTTATTATCTGTGGATGATAATGTGTATAGGATCCCCAACTGGACTGATGAGAAATGTATTCGTGGTGGAACATTCATTTTACAAGCTAAGTGACATATGTGATTGAATACATAAAAGAAATCAACATTAAAATTAAATTATATTAAAAAAAGAAATAAAGTTTATGCATCCCTCAAAAAAAAAAAAGTGGTAAACTTCATTCAGATCTAGGTCTTTTAATATGCACAATTCTTCAGCAACCCTGACTTTCTTAAGATATTATATAATGAAAATATTTAGCTGATTTTCATTTAATAAAAAGAGGATATTTGTCCATGGATCCCCACTCCCCTAAATAGTGGACTTAGAGGAAGAGGAAAGGAGGGCTAACGAGTCTGTGTAATGACTTCCTTCTTATTTTGATTCATAGTAGTTGATACATAGTGTTTTCTCAGTGTATCTGAGGAAGATAATATATTCAGCTTGGAACAATTGCAGTCAGAGAATTTTTTTTATAATTAGAATTTTTTGATTTTATGAGGACTTTTTTCTTCCAGATATGAATGTCCATTCATACCTACATGTGTATGAATATCTGAATTTTGAAGAACTAAAACTTTTTAGTCTTTTTGTACAGTATTTCAAGTACTTGCATTTTCTTTTTTTTTTTTCTTTTTCTCCTGAAAGAGAACTTTTTTCTCTCTTGTTTTCTTTTCTCAAATTCTTGTTTCTTAGCAGCATGCTTACCTTGTACCTGTTCATGTTCTTCTCGTGGTTTCTGATTTGTTTTATTTTTTATTTTTCTTTGGAATAGTAGTGGAATTTACTGGTTGACTACACTGTTCTTCTGGCTGAGGCTGGTGAATACTGCATTGATCTTCAGACCAAGCCTGGTCAGTGCCTACATTGTTCTTCAGGCAAGAACTGATCCACCTCTTCTGACAAAGGCTTGTTAGCTTTCCTTAGTTGCTTCCTGAGTCTTTTCTCTTCAGCTAAATAGAGATGTTCAGATGATCTGGGTATATATTTGTGAATTGGGGTTATTGTAATGTTTGCACCTTCTTTTCCTTCCATTATAATTTCTTGTAACTTTGATGAATCTTAAGTTTCCTCTGAGATGCAAGGCTTCATCACACATCCTTAAACTCCCAGTCCACTATCTAGCTGCAGACCTCACTAGCACCATGAGAGGCAGTTTCTCCATGATTATTTTAAGTAAAGTTAAGAAAATAAAACTGGGGAACCAGCAGTTAGCGTAATGGCTATGTCGCTGGACTCCCACGTAGTCGACCGCAGTTCGCGTCCCGATCCCGGTGGCTTAAAACTCACGCCGGGCACGTGTGCATGCGTGCCCAAGATCCCGAGAGGAGAATGGAGGAGAAGGGATTGAGGCGTGACCATCCCCCCTGGGGGGTGATTTCTCGCTTTCTGTCTCTATGTCTCTCTCTGTCTGTCTGGCGAGCGCACACGCCCTATAGTGAAAACCTCTCCAAAAAAAAAAAAAAGAAAAGAAAAGAAAACTGTAAAATTTAAAGCCTTGATTATCTTCTTGGAGATAGTGAAGGGTATGATTTGAGGACAAATTTATTTTATAGGCTACCTAAATGTCTACTTAAAAAAAAATTGACAGGCCAACAGGTGGCATGGTGGTTAAGGGCTCTGGACTCCCACATGGCCGACATGGTTCAAGTCCCAGATCTGGCGGCTTGCTTTCCTACTGTCTGTCTGTCTGTCTGTCTGTCTCTCTCATTCTGTCCCTCTCTGGTCAAATTAAAATAAATAAAGGCAAATAAAATAATTCTTAAAAAAATTGATAGGCTGAAATTGTCTACCACCAAAGGCATTTTGAAAAATTATAAATTAAAAATGGAAAGTTTGAATAAGTAACTTGAACACCGTACCACTTGTAACCGTCAGCACTGAATGAATTGCTTTAGTGGCGAGAGCCTGCCTTTCCTTCTCCACTGCTTTCAGCTGTCCACTCACTTCTCTTTTTGTCAAACTGTTAAACATTTTTAATCTTTAGTAATATTCCCATCTAACAGAGCACCCAAACATGTCTAAACTGTAAAATTTCTGTCCTATCAGTTTTTTAAAATGGTAAGACCTTTCTGGAAGTACTCTGTGAGTCAGATGCACCTAATACAGGGCCTTCATAGAAAGTGCTGGGGCCAGCAGTTTGTGTCCAGTTTGTGTCACTGGACCTTCATGTAGTCGAACACTGTTCGAGTGTCAGACCTGGCGGCTTAAACTCATGCCAGGTGCATGTACGCTTTTGCCCAAAATCCCAAGAGGAGAATGGAGGAGAAGGGATTGTGATGTGGTCATCACGCCGGGGGTGATTTCTCGCTTTCTGTCTCTCTGTCTTTCCAGCGATTGTATGCAGCATATAGAAAACATCTCTCTAAAAAAAAAAAAAAAAAAAGAAAACAAAAGAAAAGAAAGAAAGAGAAGGTTGTCTGCTAAAGGAGTAAATCAATATACATCTTTAAATTCATTTCTATTTTGCATTTTTGATATTCTAATACAGTTTACATCGCTGCCTGTACACCTTGCCCAGTTGCTCATAAGTATCTGTTTATCTATCTACAATATGTATCTTATTCATTTAAAAAGAGCATGTAGAAAGGGAGGGTTTTTTTATAATTTCTTTTTTCTCTCATTAGCATTTAAAATTTTTCCTATATTAAAAAAAAGAGGGCTATGAGTTTCAGAATACATTGATATTAAGTGGTTTTCCAAATGAACTAATTTTCAGGCAATGGAATTTTGCATTAGCACTTAATGTTGGGACCTATTTGCTTATTGCTTAGTTCTCATTTAAGATCCATGGTTATATTGAATTTTCTTTTAATTCTTTATTCTGTGGTTATTGGGTTGGGTGGTTTTGGTTCTGTTCAACAATGGATGCATTGAGTAATGAACTTCAATGCATAATTATCCAGTGAAATCATAGCAAAGTGATGAGATGACAAAAAGCCAACTTATTTTCAGGAACTAAAAATAATGCTGTAATATAGGCATTAATACATACATGAGTTTTCCAGCATCAGACTTTAATTTGATCATTTTATGTTCACATAAAATGTTATTTTCATTTTAAATAAAAATCTGAAAATTGAAAAGTTTAATTTGCTATTCATCTGTAAATATCATTTACTTTTTAAAAAATAAATATAATATTTTAATGAAATGCACAAACTACTAAGTTCTTTTTAATTAAATAAGATATTGATAGACCTTTTTTTAGGTTTATTTTTATTTATTTTATGGGAGAGCAAGAGAAACAGGCACTCTTGACAGGCTCTCATTAAGCTGTGATCTCCCTGCTCTCCTTAGCTATCTAACCAGGACTGCAGGTATGAAAGGACCCAGCTTCTTTCAGGTCAACCCAAAATACAAACCTTGGTCTTCCTTGTGGCTCCAACATTACCAAGTGGTACCCTACCACTTGTGACATTGCAACTGGACCTGATAACAGTTTATCTTAAAAATCACTTTTCCTCGTTGTCACTTTAGTTAAAATATACTTTACTACTAAAAACAGCATATTATTTACAATGGCACTGATTCATAATAAAATGTGAAAAATACATTAAGCTCACTTTCACGTTATCAAGAGTTTCTAGGATAGTAAAATTAGCTTATATATAATCATTTTTATTTATCATTTAATATTTTACATTTGTTAAGGTGTTTTGGGTTGTTGGAAATGATACTTATTCTAAGTATTTTGTTTAAGAAATGTAGTCAATCTTATTTTAGCTTTCATGTTAGGTCAAAAATCTTAGGGGAAACGTCTGTCTTATGCCATCATAAGAGGGAGATGGGGGCAAGGGTTAAATACTTATTGGGTCAATTCTTTTAAAACTAGTCTGAGGAATACTAGTACACGTAAGTAGAAGTTTAAGATAAAACTTATTCCAGTATTGGTTCTGTAGTACAGTGGTTAAGCACTGTTCAAAGGGAGTCTGATCCCACATGGCTGACTGCAGTTCTAATCCTGGCTCTAGCTGCTCGAAAAACATGCTAGATATGTGTGTCCAGATCCCTACTGGATGGAGAAATAGGGAATTGCAGTGTGACCACACTCCATTGGGGGGTGCTTTCTCTCTCCTTTTCTCTCAGTCTCTCTGGCAATTAAAAACAAAAACAAGCAAAATTTCATTTCAGAAGAATAGTTACTGAGCTTCAAGTATATATATCATCCCATTCTCTGAGGCTTCATGTGTGGGTGTTTATTTGTTCATGTTTTTTCTTTATTCATATGTTAGCAGTGAATTGCATATTGCAAGTGTAGTCATTTTTGTTGCCTGACTGGTCCTTAGACTTGTATTCTAAATTTTGCTGTTACGCCAGGCTGTGGAATAAACACAGTATATATCCTATGTAAAAGCTATTCTAAGGATTTTTAGTTAATTGTGACACATTGATGCTTAGGAGCAAAATGAGCTCAGTAATGAGAAAACCCAGCAATTTGGGCATTAGAAATAACTCATTCACTGTGCATGCTTTGTTTATGTTAACCTTTAAGAGGGTACTGTAAATAATGAACAAATAAAATTAAATTCAAAATACTCTTAGGAGAGCAGTTCCTTTAGATACTGGAAATGCTATTGTTTGAAATAAATAATTTGTTTAGAATTTACTTAGAGTCATTGTAATTCAATCAGCATAACTCAAGAAAGACATTGTCATGCATTTTTCCCATAATGTTTTATTAATTACGTCTTTTGAAAGGAATGGTTTTTGAGATTTTAGAACCCACCAGCATATTCAGAAATACATTGTACAATATCCTTTGAAATGTAGTTAAAAATGTAGAATCCCTCTACCTACCTACTCTTGTCCTGAAATAAAACATCACATCTTTGCTGAGTAACAGACAGCTCACCTGGATTAAGGTTTACAATGTAAAATAGAATCTTGGAAAAAAAAAGATTCCGATGTGATTTTTCTCATTATCAAGGTCAGCTGTTTTGTCCGTTGTCTTTTTTACAGACTTCAGATTTTATTTATGCATGTTAATTAAGTAATAGGAGCCCCACTGGGATATTTAGCATAAATGTTTGAACATTTTCTTCCTCTGGGACAGTGAGACTCAGTTGTCCTTGTATTATGTCTGGCACAGGATACTAAATTCTTTCAGATCTTTACAAGTACTTATGCCTTGTTATTTGGAATGTGGGCTACTTTGATTTGAGTTCTTTATAATAATGGCTAGTATCTAAATTCATTTTTCTGGAGGACACTTCCATGGACTCTCTAGATATCACTGTAGTTTCTAGTCAGTGATTGGCCTCTGAGAAGTTTAATGAACTGTCTAACAAGGGGATTTTCTACTTGTGCCTGAAGACATCTTTTAAGTTGCTTCTCTAGAGCCATTTTTTTTTGTGTTATTTTCATGATATTCTTACTATATTTGTTTTCTTTCTTTTAGTAGCAGACATCTTTAAACATCACAGATTGAGAAAATATCACTTTATCCTTTGGCATTTAGCCAAAAGAAGGTCAGAGCTTGAAAAGCTGAAACGAATGAAAATCATGAACAGGCATAAGACAAGTTCATCCGTAGTCTTACATTATTGCTATTGTTTTTATTTATGATTATGATGAATAACTATCTTTGGTGTTACTTGAAAACATTTACCATAACTTAGACTATGTTATCATAAGAGTAGGTAATAAGGACTCACCATTCCCTAAGCAACTGCTGCATGGATGGGCCTGGTTAAGACACATGTGGCACTTGAGTGCTGTAGTGGTCAGCCACTTGATGAGCACAGGAACCTTATTGGAGTTGCAGTGATGCCTACCTCCGTGGATGTTTTGTATCTAGTTTAGGAAAATGAGAAAAAAGACTAGGCCTACATTGGATATGATTAACATCATGAATTTAGTTCTTTTAGTTTCATCATTTGTTTGTTTTAATTGCCAGAGGGCACATGCACTCACCAGAAAGTCAGGGAGAGGGAGAAAGCCCTTGCCCAGTGGGGCATGATCATCCCACAGTCCCTTCTCCATTTCTCTATCCTATTGGGATTTTGAGAGCATGTACACCCACACCCACACACACAGAACTTGTTTTCCAAGCCACTGGGGCCAGGATCAAACTGTGGTCAGCCATGTGGGATACAGCTCCCTTAACCACCAGGCTGTGGGGCCAGCCCTAAGTTTCATCTTTTTTTTTTTAAGAACTATTTAATTTTATTCATTATCATTATTTTATTTATTTATTTTTATTTTTGTGAAGTTGACCAGAGAGAGAAGAAAAGTGAGAAAGCAGGCTGCCAGGTCCAGGACTCAAACCACAGTCAGCCATGTGAGAGTCCAGCCACCTTAATCATCACACCACCTGCTGGCCCCAACCTAAGTTTCATCTTTTAAGTGTTACAGTTATATACCTCCAGGATCTATTAGAACTTATTGCCTATGTAACAAAAGACGTCAACTATAATGTTTTGTCCTTGGGAAGGTAATTCTTGGTTTCATTGTAGTTTAATTCTGTGGTGAGGATTATATTTTCAAAAATTATTTTCTCATATGTGTCCTTTGTCACTATTTAAGAAAATTTATCACAAAGATTTTATTTTTAACATATACTATATATGTCAAGAGTTTTTTTTTTTGTTTTGTTTTGTTTTGTTTTTTTTAATCACATTGTCATCTGTATCATCCCGTTTTCTTAGTTGATGTTGTCTGTCTGCTGGGCATTCACATACCAACCCTGTGGTGGGTATGTATGTATGTGTTGTTTACAGACTTTTGCACACATGCACATACACATACTAGTTCAGATACATAATTTATTATGACTAGATATAAAATACTATAATATATTAAAAGACAAACTGCAGAGTCATTGAACAAATCTAGGTCTATCTGATTCCAGACCTCATCTTACCTAGTCCATACTCTTTATTTTATCACATTTTATATGGTATTTATTTAGCTTATATTTTAAATACAGGATTAAATAATATGGTTGTAAAAAAAAATTTTAGAGAGATTTTTGCCATAGGATACATGTGGTTGCTGAAGAGAGACAGAGAAAGAAAGTGAGAAGTCACCACCCAAGGGGATGGCCATGCTGTAATCCCTTCTCCATTCTCCTCTTGGGTTTTTGAGCACACACACCCGGTGAGTTTTAAGTTGCCACGTCTAGGACTCAAATTGCGGTCGACTATGTGGGAGTCCAGCTATGTAACCATTAGCAATCTGCTGGTCTCAATAATGTGATTTTAAAGCCCCACACGTACATAGTCTATTTAAAAGTGAACATTTGTTAAGAAACCAAAAACTGAAACTGTTTTATTATAACTTCTGCTTGTGATTTTGTTATTATTGTTTTACTATCTTGTGAATATAATTTTAAATGACCATTGTAAAGAATCAAGAAAAAAAAGTATTAACTAAAACCTCATAATTTGATATGAAGAATCTTCAGGTTTGCCTAGGGGACAGCACATCAGTTGTCTCAGGTCTACCTTGTTTGTCTAGTGACAATGACAGAACTCTAGGTTAGGAGAATGCCCCATATTTGCCCTCTCTCATTTGACAAAGATGATGAACATTGACCTAACCATTTAAATATAAAGTCTCTTAAGGCTTCTTTGGACCAGGAGAATGACTAATTTACAGTAGGGTGTTATGGTAGCCTAGAACTTTTCATTTTTTTTTCATCTTTTTTCTTTTTTTTCCCTATATTCAGAGCTAAGAAGCATTCTGTCAGGTCTACTTTGTTTGTCTGCAAGTGTTTCTCTTCAGCTTGCTAGGTCTTGGAAACTTTCTGTACTTAGCAATACTAGATACACTCATATTTCTGGAGATTTTGTGACTCATAAGGACATAAAACCCCTCAGGCTGCACAGAATAAGAGACTTTTAAAGAACATATTGGGTTATGTCATGACATATTTTTTCTATGCAAAGATGCAAATCTTCCAACAACCCAATGGCTAGTATGTGAAGCTTGCTACCATTGAAGCTTTGGAAAGTAAATATCGGCAAAGGGACTCACTTAACATTTTTTTTTTTTAACCTGCTTATACATATCTTTCCTCAAAAAAATTTTTTGGTAAAGAATTACTTTATTTATTATTATTATACTTTTTAAACAATTATTTTATTTAACTTTACTTATTAACTTATTTTTTAATTTGATCAGAGAGGGACAGAGCGAGAGCGAGTGAGAAAGAGGGAAAGTGAGAAAGCAAGCCGCCAAGTCTGGGATTCGAACTATGGTCGATCATATGGGAGTCCTGCACCCTTAACCACCATGCCACCTGCCGGCCCCTTCTTATAATTTTTAAAACTTTTTATATCTTTTGAAAAAATTTTTAACCAAGTATAACTTTTTTTTTTCCCCACAGAAATTTTTGCCTTAGGGTGCATACCCTTACCAGAGAGACAGAGAGACAGAAAGTGAGAAATCACCCCCCAGGGGTAATGGCCACACAGTCCCTTCTCCTCTATTCTCCTCTACAGATTTTGGGCATGCACACACACAAAGAGAGGGGAAGCGAGAAAGCAAACTGCCCGGTCCAGGACTCTAACTGGCATGAGTTTAGGCCAGTGGGTCCAGGACTTGAACCGGGGTCAACTATGTGGGAGTTCAGCAATGTCACCATTATGCCATCTACTGGTCTCAACCAGATATAATTATAGTCAAATAGAGAAGTTTAAAATTAAGAAGAAAGTGATTATTTTACTCTATCTCTTCTTATACTGTTAAATTCTCTTTGGTAACTTGAAATGGACAGCCCTGAAAAAATTTTTAAAGAATTATTTATTTAACTTTATATATGTATGTGTGTATGTATTTTTAATTTGATCGAAGAGAGACAAAGAGAGGGAAAGTGAGAAAGCAAACTGCCTGGTCCAGGACTCTAACTGTGGTCAGCCATGTGGGAGTTCAGTGCCTTAACCACCATGCTACCTGCTGGCCCCAGCTTTTCTTAACAATATAGAAAGTTGTCTTTTATTTTTCCAGTCCAGGAAAGACATTTAAGCTCAGGTAGATTTCAGTACCCTATTCACCAAATTTTACAAAAGCAGAAAAGCAGATACAAATACAAATTTAGTAAAATATCTTTCCCTATTTTAGATCCTTATCTTCTTATTTTTCTCTCCTCTTCTTAATTGTTCATAAGCTTTCTCTTGAATTTATAACATTTTCTTGGCAATCTGTGATTTATGAACTGTATTAGCTCCAGTCTGTCATGTTAAGGAGGAGAAAAGGGATAATTATTATCATAGCCAACATTTTTAGATATTCTGAAGGGTTGAGCACTTAGTTTTCACGAGCACATGTACAGCAGGTACCATTATCATCCTTATTCTACAGATGAGGCTCAGGTATGAGCAGCAGATATGGCGTTTGAGTACATAGAGCTTCCCCCCGATACTATCTGAAAATGTTACTCTATAGATCTGGCATATATTAAAGATGGTAATAACGTAAAATCAACAAATTAGTGAGCTAGAAGAGAGGCCGACATAAAGTGTGACTATTGAGATTATCACCCAATGAATGGAATAGTTCCAGTCTGACTTTTCTCTCCTGCCAGCATACATGAGACTGGAAGGGAACACCTGGAATGATGGAACCCCACCCAGTCTTCATTGATCTGTCTTGGCATTCCTACTGAAGTTGTCAAGAAGCCAGGAATGTTAGAATAACTAGCAAGCACATAGTAGTCAAGATGAGTTTTGTGCTTACAGGTACTGCTACATTCCCACCTGGCTGAGATGCGTGCATCCAATTGCAAAGTTTCTTGTTACTGCTAGTTTGAGCCACCTTCATGTCTCTTGGCTTTTCTTTTAATCAGAGGTCTAGAAGTAGAAAAACATTTCTTGGGGGTTTAAATGATGTCAGTAATTGGCAATGGGAAAAAGGAAATTTAATCCAAGATGATTATAGACACATTGGTCTTTTCCTTTCATAAGTAGACACCGTCAGACTATTTCCATTTGCTCTACCCAGAGTGTTATATTGTTTACTACTCCATGTAGGGGCCAGCCATATTTTTATATGAAAGCAGTTCTCAACCAATTTCCAAAGTAAAATGTTAATGCTCTTACTTGAGATCTATATTTCAGTACATCCCACAACACATGAATTTGTTTCAGACTGTGAGTCCTCTTGTATATGTGGTGAGAAGTTCAAAATTACCCCTTATTTATACAGCCTTTGGCAGTTTGGGCAATGTGTTTTGTCACCTGTTTGCTGTCTTAAGAAGAGCTGGAAAGTTTATGAAGAAATAGAAAATATGACTATGAGCCCTTGACATTTTAAAATAAATGTACATATTGTTAGTGACAGATTGCTAAACTTGGCTTTAGACACTTAGCTATGTTTCTTGCCAAAAGTAATCCAGATGTGCATAATTTATCCGGCTGCCATATGTGCACTGACATGTCTTTCTATAATCAACTGTCTGTTCAGTATGGTTACAGTTAAATGTCCTTTTTTATCAACAGTCTTCTGAAATAGCACTGACTCGATAACTTGCTTTAAATTTAACGACTTAAAAAGTAATGCACATACAGTTTGGCTTTAAACCTGAGTGACCAGACATGTTGATTGTCTAGAAAAGACATTGACAATCCAAATTCCCTAGGGTTGTATGTATTTCAAGGGGAAATTTTAGGATACCAACCTTAATGTGATTCAATTTTGCTGGTTTTTTTTTTCTTTTTTTTTTTTTTTTTTGAGAAAATGGGGTAGAAGGTATATGTATCTAATTAAATATTGTTGAAACTACAACCAAGTAAAGCTTCTAACCAAGTCATGTGTGTTAGAAAGGAGTGAAAAAGAATCTTGATGCAGATGAAATAAATACGTAAGAGAACATTTCATTTCTCTCACCCTCTTCTGTGTAATATATGGGTCATGTTTCTGACTTTCATAAGGGTTATGGCACTGTGCTGTTTGTCAAGCCATCTCTTTTTGTTGAATAAACTCATTTTTTTCTAGAGAAAAATAGGAAACATCAGTTATCTGTTGCTGTGTTTAATTGTATATTTAAAGGTCTTAGAGAAATTTAGACTGCATAACCACAGCATTTCCTTAATGGTTGTACTATCCCTGAGAGATAGTTACCTTGAAATCATGTCCTTGTTTCTTTTTTTTAAATTCGGTGACACTGAGCCACTATCAAGTCTAGACAGGGGTATTGCCAACCATGTGTGTCCTTGTTTGTGTTTACCCACAGCTGCAATTAGGTTTTTCACACTGTCCCCATCTGTGGAGGCTAGCTGTGCAATGACCTTGGCCAGTTCAAAATCTGTTCCACCAAGCCCAATGTGTGGCAAGAACTAGGAGGACAGATGGTAGAACCGATGATGGGGAACAGTTTTGTTAGCGATTGTGACTGATAGTAACCAACCTGTCCTGTCTACAATATGATTTAAAAATACATATCCTGAAACTTACAAAGGTAGGACAGAAACTGGCTGAATGTCAGTACAGATGCCCTGACAGTCATTAGAATGCTGCAGTGGTGGGGGTGGGGGGGGGCATCCTTATTATTATTGTAGCTAGTGTGTAGCTTTTATTTTCCAAGCAGCTACTTTCCCTGTCACTGTTCAGTAGGAGACTCTGAAAACTAACACACCAGAAAGCACAGAGCCCCTTAGGAATACCACATTTCCCACTTGATTGCTGCAGCATGGGTCTAGCTTTAAGGGGAAAAAAGTCTCCATTTGAATAAAAATAAGTCTGATTTAGACTGAACTGTAACTGCATTTTGCCGTGTATGTGATTACTTCTCAATCTGAAATCTTTTGTGCATGATTTCTCCTTTGCAAATTTGAGGTGTTCATGTTATTTCCTCTACAAGCTGCCAGTCATCTTTTTCTGATTAATAATATTTACTTATTGGCATATCTAAAGATACAGTTTTTAACAGATATACATACAAATCATACAATTACATTTTTAGGGACAGAATTATTATCATCATCATTACTACCATCACCTATATTTATTTGGTTTCACCTAATTAATTCTGGGTTGATGAAAATGTCCCAAATTGGTAGATTCATCCAAATACAGAAGACTTAATGTTTTTAATTTTCTATAATTTTTGAATGCCATATTATTACTTTTTTTCTTTTTTCCTTTATTTAAGGGAGATTGTTGCTGTAGGGTGCATGCACTCGCCAGAGAGACAGAGACAGACAGACAGAAAGCAAAAAAAATCACTCCCCAAAGTGGATGGCCACACCATAATCCCTTCTCCTCCATTCTCTTCTTGGGATCTTGGGCAGGCACACGCACACAGGCCCTGCGTGAGTTTTAAGCCACTGGGTCCAGGACTTGAACAGGGGTCGACTACGTGGGAGTCCAGCAACATAACCATTACGCTATTTGCTGGTCTCAAATGCCATGTTATTTTAAAGAGGGCTCATGATTCTTTAAAAATGTTTATGTTGGGGGACCAGCAGTTAGCTTAATGGCTACGTCGCTGGACTCCCTCGTAGTCGACCGCGGTTCGCATCCCGGACCCAGTGGCTTTTAAAACTCACACTGGGCACGTGTGCGTGCGTGCCCAAGATCCCGAGAGGAGAATGGAGGAGAAGGGATTGAGGCGTGACCATCCCCCCTGGGGGGTGATTTCTCGCTTTCTGTCTCTGTCTGTCTCTGTCTGTCTGGCGAGTGCACACGCCCTATAGCGAAAATCTCCCCCCCCCCAAAAAAAAGTTTATGTTGGGACAAGCATATGGCATAATGGAAACATCGCTGGAATCCCATGTAGCTAACCACGGTTCAAGTCCCAGACCCGACAACTTGAAACTCAAGCCATGTATGTGTGTGTGCATGCTCAAAATTCCAAGAGGAGGATAGAGGAGAAGGTATTGTGGCATTGTCATCCCCTCTGGGTGGCTGATTTCTTGCTTTCTATCTCTTTGTCTCTCTCTCTCTCTGTCTCTCTAGCAAATGCATGCACCCTATAGCAAAAAGCTCTCTAAAAAATGTTTATGTTAAAATGCAAACAGTAGGACATTGCTGCATATGGCCACATAGGAAGCCTCGGTCTGGCTCCCAGACCACCCTAAACAGGTGGGGTATGGTAGTGCATGACTGTAATCTTGCCAAACTGAGCCTGGGGCAAGAGGATGAAACATGGCAAGACCCTTTCAAATGTTCTCTCTCACTTGTTCTTTCTCTGTCTCCTCTTACCACCTCATAAAAATTATATATTAATATACTAGTTTAAAAATAACAATGAAAACAATAATGCATATTTGTTAAGCATATCTTTTGTGCTAAATATTGCTCCGAGTACTCTGCATGGCTCTCACTCACTCCACTAATATCAGTGAGTTGTGAGCACCATGACCTCTTATTTGACAGATAAGGAAGGTGAGCTGCCTAAGTTCCATGGCTGATGTCTGTGAAATGGCAGAGCTGAGCTGAAAACCAGGACAGTAAGTTTCTCAACTAATTTTCTAATTACTCTTCCTTTAATTTCCTAATACTACCAATTTAACATCACACTTAACAAAGTACCTATCCAGGGTGTTATGATAGTGAGATGGCATGATCCTAATAAACGTTTCATTTCTGTACTAGGGAAATTGCCATTAGGATAAACTTACTGCAGTATATCTTGTCTGGTTTTTTAAGTGAATGCCCCATTCTGACAATTTGCTGCCTATTGTAAAATTCAGCTCACCTAGCTTACCTGTTGAAGTCACTCCATAGGATTGGGATCCCTTTCACTGGAGCCGTGTTATATAATCATTCATTTTTCCAGTATCTTACAAATCAGATATGAAACAGACAAAAGCTATGGTTCCTTCCCTTCAAGAAGTTTCTGTAGAATGGTTCCAATGGTTGCAGTTGATTTTTCCATAAATGTTGGTAAATTGACTTTCTAGAGTATTTTTCTGAGGTACATGCTAATTGTCCATATCAATTTCTCCATTTGTGCTTTCTGTTTCTCAGTGTCAGTATAAGGGAATCTATTGATCATGTCTTACTTTGCTTAACTAAAACATTTTTGTTTTTAATTCATACTTTTCTCCTCCCACACCCTACCTTCACTCCCATTTTTCTCTAAGTCTGCTAAAATTGAAAGACAGCAGTTGGTAGTCAGACACCTTCTTGTCAAATCCTGGCTCTGCCATGTATTAATTATGTGATCAAAGGCAAGTTCTCCAGACCATCCTTTCATTATCCTCCAACTCCGTATTAAAGATTAAATCAGAGAGCCATGTTGGGCATGGTCTCTGCCTTTGAGATGTTCATACTTTAGAGAAAGAGACACAAAGACAGATCATTGTAACAGTAAGAAATAAGTGTTATAGAGGTGATATGCGTGATATGCTGTAAGAGCTTAGTGAGTACATGAATGTATGTGTCAAATTTAAGAAAGAAAGCTGAAATATCTGAGACTTCTTTTTAGGCAGTTTGGCACAACTCCGAGATCAGCCTGTGGTCTGATTTTATAAACATTCATTCACCTAACATTTATTTACTGAGTTCCTACTACGCGCCAAGAAGTTTGGTGTTTACTGGAAATTACAATGACCATGGCTAATGCTCAAGAAAAAACGGAATTGTTCATTCCTCTGACTATTAAGAAAGAGTCCCTTTTTCTTTAAATTTACACTTGCCAGAGAGAAACACGCTAGGATGGGGAGAGGAGACTCTCTCCCAATGGAGCATGATATTGCCACAATCCCTTCTCTTCCATTTCTCCATCCTGTTGAGATTTGGAGCACAAATGCCCCTTGTGTTTTTTAAGCCACCAGGACTGGGCCTTGAACAGCAGTTGGCTATGTGGGATCTGGCTCTCTCTCTTTCTCTTGTTTTTTAAAGAATTATTTATTTTATTTTATTTTTATTTTCTTCTCTCTCTCTCTCTCTCTCTCTCTTTTTTAAATTTTCTATAGGGTACATGTGCTTACGAGAGAGAGAAGGAAAGTGAAAAAGCAAGCTGCAGGTCTGGGACTCACACCATGGTTAGCCATGTGGGAGTCTAGCGCCCCAACCACCATGCCACCTGCCGGTCCCAGGATCTGGCTCTCTAAATCAACAGGGGTAGGGCTGGGCCAAGTAGGAGCCTTAATTTTCTCTGGACAAAAGAGAAATGTACTAAATGATATAGTACAAGCATTTGTGATTAGACCTTCCTTATATAGCATCTGTAAACCTACTTAAATAGGTACTTCCTGTAGATATTTTTATTCTAAAATCTCCTTTTTGATGTAACTGAAAGAACTAAGAAGAAAATAAGTACATAAACAGCTTACAGAAGTACTTTTTTTCTTACCTGAAAGTGTGACATATATGCCTACTTTTGTGAGAACTTTAATCAGATATCTGTTAATGTGAATAGGTTAGCTCACAAAATGAGTAGTTTTTAAACCAAATTTATACAAACATTAAGTTTCTTTGCCTGTGTTTCTTATCACAGAGATGCAAATACTGAAAAAATTGTCAGAAAAGAATCTCTTCCTAAAATGCAGTGCAAATAGCAGAATATAGTGTCAATCTCAGTAATAATAGCACCCATGAAGCACTACTTCCTCAGAGGAGTGAGAAAAATATTTTGATATTTAACAAATGCTCTCCTAACAGTGAAAGCAGTGCCAGTTTCCTATTTGAAGTTAAATCAATCATTCTGATGGCACGTAGTGATTGAGCAAAACCTGGCCAAATTTTAATCTATATGTAGTTCACACGTATCTGGATGTAGTTTTTAGTGAATATGAGAAATATCTAGAAAGAATTTGTTGTTATATTAATACGTCTCTTCCATCACTTAGCACCTACACTCACATATAAAATAACCTTCATCGGTGGTTATATTTTAGTTTTGGTGTTAATTCTTGCTTAGTAATTTTTTTTCTATTTTTAAAATATTTTAAAACAGTATGACTTTATAAACTTATGGAAGCAGAGAAGAAGGAAATTTATAATACCATCATATTAATACTCCATCTTGGCACTATTGACATTTAGAGCTGAATAATTTTTTTATGGGGCATGGAGCTGTTTTGTAGAATGTCTAGAAGCATCCCTGCCCTCAGCCCACTAGATGCCAGTAGCACCCCCTGAGTTGTGGCAATCAAAAATACATTGCCAAATGTCTCTTGGGGATCAAAATTGCTCCCCTCACCCACCCATTTTTAAATTGTTCTAATACATAGCTATTATTAATTTTAAGTGTTTGCTTTCAGTCTTCTTTCTTGATATATAGCTTCTTTTACAGAGCTTTTCTAAATCTGTATGTAATATTACATTCTGGTTTTTGTGTCATGCAACATTGATCATTTTCTACTGCTAACTAGGTATCAAAATTATTACTTTTAAATTAGTTCACCATTGACTATTTTATGAATAACATGACAGATAACATTTTTGTGCATATATTTTTCTTTTCAGAATTTTACCTTTTAATATGTGCACTGCATTGCCTGCAAATTTTTTCCTACCTTTTCTGTTGGCGAATGGGGGATTAGGCTCAACGAAGCAGAATGGCTCTATTCATCGGAGATAAAGCATTACTTGAGTTGTCTATAAACTCTCCAGACATCTGTGTCCTTGTAAGATTAGAGTGTTTACATATAATGCAAGGTGTCCTGCTAGGGAAGTGCTAGGTTCCCCCTTTTTCTCATGTGCCTTTAGGTCCGTCTGGCCCCTGGTACAGGAAAAAGCACCCAGGCTTTGGAATCAGACAGATATGGGTTCGTTCCTACTCTAAACACTACTAGCTTTAGGATTTGGGGCAATATACACTCAGAAACCTTCTTGATTCATATAAAGAGAGAAAATATAGCCTATTAGAGCTCTCGTAAGTGTGTGCACTAGAAATAGTGTACTTAAACTCCTAGTAGATTACATGCTCAGTAACTGACTGTTTGCAGTAGTAGTATTAAATAATTATCCTCTACTTTTCCTTTTTTTATGCCAGGAGAGAAAACTGTTAAAATGTCAATATTTTATATTTACCGTTTCATATTTGTTTAATTCCATGGTTATCTCCAGAAATGTCTTACAGGTATTATCGTATTGATGTACATGCTATCTTATTTGCAGTTCAACTATTGTTAACTTTGTTTTTCTAAGCTTACCCATTCAGAAACTTTTAAAATATTTATTTATTTTTTTTTTATTGCAAGAGTACACATGTGCTCACCAAAGAGAGAAAAAAGAGAGAAGACCATCTCCCAGTGGGGTATAGTTATACCACAATCCATTTTCTTCCATTCCCCCTTCCTATCAAGAGTTTGGGAACCCCTCACTGATCAGTATCAATACTACATTGAAGAATATGAGAAGATCTAGAATCTTAATCACTCTGTGGTCTGATGTCAGGTGACCTACTCTCATGCATAAGTATCACCTGGTTGAAAAATAATAGACTGAGCTACTAACTATGTTTTCCTTCACTTTGTTACCTTTGTCTTATAAAAGTGTATGTTGAGATTAAAGCTCCAGATGTTATTTTCCAGAGTTGGTTAGAATCATTCTTAATCTTTTCAATGGGTTCTAATTTTCAGCTTCATTTAAAGTGGTACTTTGAATCTACTTCATGATACTTAAGAGGATACATGTTTTAATGGTTAGCTAATATAATTACTTAATGAAACACACACGTGCACATGCCCAGCATGGTTTTCAAGTTGTTGGGGCTAGAATTTGAAATGTGATTGGCCATGTAAGATCCATTTTCCTTAACCACTATTCTATGGGACCAGCCTGTCCATTTAGGAAATTTTCATTGAGCATTTAATATGTGATAGGCACTGTACTAAATGTTCTTCTGCTAACTTTTTCATATTCAGAAAACCTCAATAAAAGAAATACAAATATATCCTCTCTTACCAAATGAGGAAATTAAAGCACAGAGTGGTCAAGTCATTTGCCTGAGCTTACACTTCTGTAAGTAGAATGCTTGGGATAAGAATTTAAGAAATTTCGCTGTACAGCTTCCTGTACTCAAAAACAACTGTGCTGCTGCCTTTTTCTCAGTTGGCATTTCGCAATCACATTATTTTTACTTGTCCCATTATTGTGTGTGGTCACGCTTAGGATCTCTTATTCCCAGTAGATGGTAACACCACCTACTGGATTTTCCTTTGTTGCCCAACTGGAGCATGGGGGAAATTGACAGGGAGACATAGGGGCCACAGACAGTATTATTGGGCGTGGATCCCTTGGGTCCCTTCTTCCTTTTTGAGGGACAGTCTCTTCATCTGTATTTTAGTATCATATTAGAATACTTGTGGTACTTCTCTTTTCCATGCCCAGTCAGTTAGAAAGGGATTGTTTCATTTGTTTCCATGTACCCATCACTATTGTGCAGAAATATGCTGCCCCTGAATTTCTTTCTTTTTTAAGTTTTTATTATTCATGATAGAGAACATGTGTGCATGCATGAGAGAGAGGGAGAAAGAAAATGAGAAACACCCACCGCAGGGTCTCACCTTGCTACAGTGCTCTGGGATCTTGGGTGTGTGTACACATGTGCCTGGTGTATTTTCAGGCCAGCCTGGGAATCCAAACCCATAGTAAGCCATGTGGCCTTCAGCACTGGATTTCAGCGAGCTACCAACTACTCCATAAGGCTGGGCCTGCCTCTGAATTTCTTTCTTTCTCTTTTTTTTTTTTGGAGTTTTTTTTTTTTTTTTTTTTTTTTTTTTTTTTTGCTATAGGGCGCATGTGCTCACCAGACATAGAGAGACAGAAAGCGAGAAATCACCCCCCAGGGGAGATGGCCATGCCACAATCCCTTCTCCTCCATTCTCTTCCTGGGATCTTGGGCACGCACGCACACGCGCCCGGTGTGAGTTTTAAGCCACTGGGTCCGGGACGCAAACCGTGGTTGACTACGTGGGAGTCCAGCGACATAGCCATTATACTAACTGCTGGTACCTGCCTCTGAATTTCTGAAGAACGTGCGAGAATGAAATTTATTATGTAAGTCTGACTCATTGAACACAATGGACAAAATAAATGGTGGGAAAACCAAAACTAACTTGTCTATGACCCTATGTGAAATTCTGCTTTGTGCCCTACAAAAAATGTTAAAAATGATGTGGTCAGAGTGGGAATGCTGCAGCCCAGTAACACTATTGGCAGGAAAATGTCTAATTTTAAAAAAGAAGCTTGCTAACATCATAGCCACTGCTAATGGCCATATAAATATTAATAAAGCTTTAAACACCTCCCAAATTAGCTTTATTTTTAAATCAAAAGTGCAAGACATGGAAGTGGTAATTTGTGTTAGTCCGGCAGACACAAAATTAATTTAGATAAAAACAAGAAGTAGCAGGCAAACCCTTTGGGTGAAAAAGTAATGAGTTATTCTAACTCATTTAGACAGTTTCGACTGAAACATAATAGCATGAAATGATTCATATTATTGAATTAGGAATTTGTCACTTAAAGCTTTGATTTTACCTCTTGTCTTACTGGATCAAATGTATTGCTTTATGCTTGTTGATAAGCTGGACAGCCAGACTGGCAGACTTGAGTGTGGGCCTGGTGGACACAGAGACAGACAAGTTCTTTGGTTTCTCTGAATTTAGGATGTTTCCTTGGACAATTTGGCAGCACCATGAACTGCAGAGTCCTCATTTTTCCTAGGGAATGTCTGTCAAGCCAGTGTCCTAACTTGTCACCAGCCCATGGTTCTTAAAGTCTTAAGCTAATTGGAGTGTAAAACATACTGCGTCTAGTGATGCTTGCTTGGTGTAGGGTTTATTATCAGCTGTTATTGGTGGTTGAGGTTTTCCCCCCTCTTTCTACCATCCTATGCCTCATGTATAAAGAATTTCTTTTTGAAGTTATGTAAAATGATTCTTCTGTTGTGAAAGCTAAGGAAATTAGATTGCACAACGGGGAATTTAAACATAAAAGATGAAAACAACAACTTCAGAGAAACTACTTGAAACTATGATTATCCAAGTCCTGGATTTCTCTACCTTTACCTTCTGCTAGGTTTGTATCCTCCAGTGGACGTTTTATTTCCCTTTCTCTGTTGCTTTTCACAGCTTCCTGGTAAGGAATCTGGTTTTGCTATTTACCATCCTCATGTTTTTCATTCCTGGGCTGTTTCTGCTCTCTGTTAGTCTCTCTATTAACTCCACCCTTAGCCGTCTTCCAGGTTTTCTTATGGTATAGAAGCTGATAGAAGGTATCAGTCATAAAGGAAATTGATTTTCACCATTACGAGAAGTTCAAAATGTTGTCATTATAGCCAGTGTTTCTCTCATGAATTGAAAGCTCACCTTGGAAAGGAACTTTTAAATTATTTCTAATATATAGTAAAAGTAGAATATGAACTATAAGCATTAATTCCCCACAAACATTTTTCTCACATGTTTTGAACTACCAATCTAATTCAGCAGTGCTGCAGGAGCCAAATAACCAATATGGATCCTTAAAAAATAAACTACACAATGAGACATTAATTTATTCTGAAAAGTAAGTGGTCCATTACTATCAAGCAAAGTCTCCTTTCATTACCCTTTTCCCCTTCCTAGTTTAGGCTGTCACTCTGTGTACTTGCCCAAGAAAGACAGAGAGATGGGGCGTATAGGGAGCTAGGAGAGGGTAGCAAGCCCCAACAATGGGACATCATTACTCTGTAATCTCTTCTCTGCTGTAATCTCCTCTCCATCCTGTTGGATGGAGCGCTTACTCATACATACTCAGTATGTTTGGCAAGCTGCTGGGGCTGAGACTTGAACCATAGTAGCCATGCGGGATCCAGCTTCCCTTAGCCACTAGGATAAGCGGCCAGCCCAAGATAACTATTGCTGAAACTGTTGGTGTATAATTTCCCAGACTTTATTCTATTCTTCTTACATTTTATATGTTAGAAAACAATATGGGACCAGCAGATGGTGTGATGGTTATGTCGCTGGACTCCGACGTAGTTGACCACAGTTAAATTCCTGGACCTGGTAGTTTAAACTCATGCCGAGTACGTGTGTGCGTGCCCAAGATCCCAAGAGGAGAAGGGATTGCAGTGTGACCATCCCCCCAGGGGGTAATTTCTCGCTTTCTGTCTCTCTCTGCCTTCCTGGTGAGTGCATGCGCCCTATAGCAAAAACCTCCAAAAAAACAAAACAAAACAAAACAAAAAAAAGACAAAACAAAAGCTGTCTGTCTGTTTTTGCATAAATGCTGTAGTAGCAGTCTGTGATGGTCTTCTCACCAAGTGATAAAACGAATGGGTCATGCCATTATTTAAATGCCATTATTTCATTATTTAAACTGGTTACACTGGTGCTTGAAAATTGAAGTTCAGGTACCGTGTTGAATCCAGCA
The DNA here is from genome assembly GCA_026018925.1 of Tupaia tana. Taxonomy (NCBI): domain Eukaryota; kingdom Metazoa; phylum Chordata; class Mammalia; order Scandentia; family Tupaiidae; genus Tupaia; species Tupaia tana. The sequence continues at coordinate 42,869,507 of JAKSZU010000006.1, read as the reverse complement.
TTTGAGAACCCACCAGACTGATGTCATGACATTCAATGTTCACTCTCACTTCACCATGAAGAATGATATTGAAAGGGAGGACCGGATCAGACTAAACTTAGTTCTCTAGACCTGTGAGCCTTTTTGTTTGTTTCAAATTTTTGCCATAGAGAGCATGTACTCACCAGGTATGTACTCACCAGAAAGAGAGAGAAAAACATGAGAAATCACCCCTAGGGAGATGGCCACGCCATAATCCCTTCTCCATTCTCCTCTCAGGATTTTGAGTGCTCATACTGTGGAGTCAGCCATGCCAGATCCAGTGCCTTAACCTCCATGCTACCTGCTTGCCCAACCTAGGAGCCTTTAAAGCCTGCTCTACTGTCATTTCAGAAGTAACCATGTTCTGACGTTTGTCTGACTTACTAATCTGTGTTTTTATGAAGCTTGAGACAACAATGACCTTTAGGTTGTACAAGTGCAAAACCAAGTAGAGGTTAAGGAAAAATAGGAGAGATGATATGAATAGATGGAGACCATGGCTTATATAAATTCTTTCTTTGAGGGGGTCACAGTGGTGCAGCAGCCTCCTCCCGATCTTCTCCTTGCTTCTCTGAGTTCTGTTCTCTCATAGTTAGCCTATGGAGCCATTTTAAAGATCAGTCAGATGCTGTCCCTCCTTTGTTAGAAACCCTGCTGTGGCTCCCCATGGTGAAAGCTAAAACTTGTATGATCTGGACTCCACCACTTTGCAGTCTTCACCTACCAGCATTCTCCGCATCCCTTGTATCCTTAACTCCAGGCACACTGCCCTCTCTTGCTCCTTTCACCTGACAAGTGTAGTCTGTCTTCGGAGCCTTTGCATCTGCTGTTCCCTCTGCCCAGATACAATTCCCTAGCTTCCTTTCTTCCTTCTTTCAACAATTTTCTCAATTGCCATCTTATTGAAGATTCTTTTCCTGATGTACCTGCCCTCAGCCTCTCACTAGCTCTATTACTACTCTATGTTTTTCTGATAATACTTATCTGCTTTGTACATATTTCATATTCAGTTTTTTATATTACTTATCTCTTCTTGTGAGAACATAAACTCCCGGAGAGTCTTTACTTTTTTTGGTTTGTATTAGTTAGAACTAAGTCTGGTATAAAGCAGTTTCAATAAATTTAATAAATGATTCATGTAAAACATCTGAGCTATGGGGCCAGAAGATAGTGTAGAGATTACATTGTTGGACTCCCACATGATTCGAGTCCTGGACCTGGTAGCTTGGAAATCATGCTAGGCACATGTGCTTGCATGCCCAAGATCCCAGGAGGAGAATAGAGGAGAAGGGATTACAGTATGGCCATCCCCGTGGGAGTGCTTTCTCACTTTCCCTCTCACACACTCTGTCTCTTTCTGTCTCTGGTGAGGACATGTGCCATAAAGCAAAACAAAGCAAAAAACCTTCCAAAAAAAAAATCAGCCTTGAATAGGAAAAGGGAACCAGTAAATTAGCAAAACTGGAGGTAAGGCACCTCTGTGTATTCTTCAGTTTCCTGACATCTTTATGTGTTATTAAATTACAGGTATTTGGATAATGTCTTATGCTTCAAATGATAACATTCAATTTCTGTCTATAGGACTCATTATAATTTGAATATCTTACTCTTGGGTCATTGAAAAATTCATGATGGATTTTTGCATAGGAAAGTACATCATGACTTTTCTGATGACCTGATATTTCATTAATGATGAGAGCTGAGTGCCAGCTGATCATGTGGTGGTTAAGGTGGCTGGATCCAGCATGACTGACTGCACAGCTGGAGTCCCAGACCTGTGGCTTGGAAAATATGTTGGGTGTATGCTCATGAATGCCCTAAAATCCTGAGAATAGAATGGAGGAGAAGGGATTGCAGTATGGCCATCCCTACTAGGGGGTACTTTCTCAACAACCCCCCCCCCACACACACACACACACCCTGCCATCTCTGTCCCTCTCCCGCAAGCACATGTACCCTATAGCAAACCAAATAAATAAATAAATAAATAAATAAAGAGAGAGAGAGAAAGAGAGTTAGTTGAACCTTTGTTTAGTAAATAGCCAAACACATTCTAAGGAAAAGAACATTATAGAAATAGAATGTTCTGTTTAAGCAATGGCATCATTTTGTATTAACACTTCCTTTATCACCTTAAAATACATTGCCAATCTTACGGCTTTCATTTTTGAAGGAAAACTGTGTTGATGGTCTTTTAGAGGCTTCAGAGAGAATGTTTTGTTTCCTTAGGATCTGCTCCAGGAATATCACACAGAAAATACTGGAACGTTTAAAGACAAGCCATTTTGGAGTGAGGGCAATACAAATAATACTTTTTTTTTTAATCTTTATAGATACATTTTATTCCAAAAGATTCTACATTATTTTACTCACTGGTATTCATAGCATGCTGTTCCTATTTCCAGCTAACAATAAATTAGTTTTTCTAAAATTTAATATACCTTTTAAGGTGACTTTTATCTTCTTTTCTGATCATACTATACATTTCTCCTATATAGAACTTCTTTTCTGACAATTCAATATTTTGTTATTGCATCTCCAAACTGTATGTGTGCTCATATATGTGTGTTTGTGCATATATGCTTTGATCACCATTATCATCATGGAAAGCCTACTGCATAATGCAGTTTCTTGTTTAATTCTCAAAACTATTCTGTGAACTAAATATTTATGGCCCCCCTTATATTCAAAAGGAAATTGATGCTTAAAAAGTTAGTAATTTGCCAAGGTTTATTCAACTAGTAAGAGGAAGGACTAGGATTCAAAATCAGGTATGTTGTATTACATAGTAGGAGATCTTTTCATTACACCATGCTTTCTCCCCAACAGGCCAGGCGACTTCTGACATCTTCCCTACGTTCCCAAGGTATCAGTTTCCTCATTTAAAAATAGAGAATTTGACTTAGATGATTTTTAAGGTCAGAGCCCTTTCTTCCACTCTTCTGTTTATGACTTTTATTGTCATTAACAATAATGGCTACCACTATTGGTTAAACTCTTTACAAACATAATTTACTAAGTTAAATAACTTTACGAATGTGGAATTATTATTGCCATATTTTATATGGGAGGCAAAATAGTTAAGCAACTTGGCCAAGACTATCCAGTTATCAGAGAGAAGTCACCCATAAACTCAAATTAGGGATCATAGTAACAGTGCATATGTGTATGCATGTATGTGTGTGAGAGAAAAGAGATTAATTTAGACAGGGTCTTGCTGTGTTGCAACCTTCCTACCTCACCCTCCCAACAGCTGGGACTGTAGGTGCACCCTTAGTTTGCCTGGCTTTTAGGGTGGGCTGGGAATTGACCCTGGACTTTCCCTATGATTTTGGGCTGATGAACAGCAGCATTCAAAGCCTACAACAACTGGCCCATACTGCGTTGTTATATACCGTTTCCATACTGTCATCTATTTCTTTGTGTAATGAATTTAAACTTGACAAATATGAGAAGAACCTATTCATATAATAATTAAGCAGACTTTGTTGAGTAGATATCATTGGTCAGATTGTAGCTGCCAGGAATCCAAAGATGAACAAAGTTTGGTCATTGCACCTGAGAGGCCACAGGTCACTAGTGGATGGAGAAGGGGGGCATATTCGTGCATAATTATGATGTAATGTGAAATGTATTCTATTGGGTTGTCAAAAAAGTCATGATGCATTTCTACATAGAAAAATATGTCATGAGTTTTCCAACAACCTAATAGTGCTTGGGCCATAGGAATTGGGGAAATAATCTCTGATCTGGGCATTAAGAGGTAAATAAGAATTTGACAGGCAAAGGGCAGGAGAAAGCCTATGATGACAGAAGAAATTAGACATTCAAAGGCAAGCCAGATATCCATACAGTTGAGTAGTATTTGGCAATGAAAAGAATGAAGTACTGCTGCATGCTGCAACGTGGATAAATCTTAGAATGATTATGCTAAGGAAGGAAGACATTTACAGAAAGTCATATATTTTATGATGCCATTTATATAAACTGTCCAGAATAGGATAATTCATAAAGACAGAAAGGAAATTGGTGCTTGCCTAGGCCTAAGGAGAATATGGGTTTTGGCAGGTAATGGGGTTTCTTGCTGGTGTGATAAGAATTTTCCAAAATTTATAATGGTGATGGTTGCACAACTCTGGGTATAGTGAAAGACATTGGCACTTTAAGAGGTAAATTGTGTGGTATATGAATGATAGCTCAAAGCAGCTTTTATTTTTTTCAAAGTGTATGTCTGAGAGTGTGGAATGTTTAGATAGCAGTAAGATGTTTGGTGTGACAAGAACATGGATTATGCAGTGAGATAGATGAAGGAGGTTATGGCCATTTGGCAAAATGCCTTCTGCTTCAGATCGAAACCTTTATCTTTTCAAATTCAGCCTTCCATCTCTAAAGCTCGTCCACTTTATTGAATGTCGTTTGTGTTTTTCACTTTTGTGTAATACAGATATTTCATTTTGTAAGGTATCATGGTTTAGTTCATTTACGTATTCTGGCACATTTATTTGTATTGTGTCTAGATTTTGCTCTTACAAACAGTAGTACAATAAACTTTCTTCTAAATTGTCTACAGGGTCAGGTCTCAGAAGACAGTAAAAGATACAGGGACCAGCAGTTAGCGTAATGGCTATATCGCTGGACTCCCACGTAGTTGACCGTGGTTTGCGTCCCGGACCCAGTGGCTTAAAACTCACGCCAGGCACGTGTGCGTGCGTGCCCAAGATCCAGAGAGGAGAATGGAGGAGAAGGGATTGCGGCGTGGCCATCCCCCCTGGGGAGTGATTTCTCGCTTTCTGTTTCTCTCTCTCTGTCTGTCTGGCAAGCGCACATGCCCTATAGCAAAAACCTCTCAAAAAAAAAAAAAAAGACAGTAGAAGGTACAGTGCCGTTTTTATAAAACTCAAAAATAAAATCTTTGAAGATACACATGTATGGATGTATAGTAAGTGTACACTAAAACAAGGAAAGATACAAAATGAAATTCAGGATAGTGTTTTTTTTAGATAGAGTTGGGGGAAAAGAGTAGAGAGAGAGAAAGAAAGACAGAGGATGGATTCAAAGCATTGATAATGTTCTCATTTTTCATTGTGTAGTACATTCATAAGTATTTATTATTTAAATAAACATTTTATTTTTTAAATGATTTCCAGTTACACAGAATTATCGCAGAAATACTACAAAGTGTTCCATATATCCCATACCCAATTTCCCTGATTAATAATAGAGATACATTGGTTATAATTAATAAACTAATATTGATACTTTGTTATTAACTAAAGTTCATTTTGTATTCAGATTGCCTTAGTTTGTCCTTTTCTTTTGTTCTTGTTTTTAGTTTTGGCTGTAGAGTACATGTGCTCAGCAGAGAGAGAGAAGAGAAAGAGAGAAAGTAAGAAATTACCCACCCCAGAGGGAATGTCCATGCCTCAATTACTTCTCCATTCTCTTCTCAGGATTATGGGCATGAATGCACACGTGCCCAGTGTGCTTTTCAAGCCACCAGGTACAGGACTCGAACTGTGAAGTCAGCCATGTGGGATCCAGTGCTTTAACCTCCTTGCCACCTGCTGGCCCAAATTGCCTGAATTTTAACCTAATGCCCTTTTCTATTCCAGGATCACATACACTATACCACATTAAATTTGTTTTTCATGTCTCAGTAGGCTCTTCTTAGCTGTGATGGTTTCTCAGACTTTTCTTATTTTGGATGACCTTGACAATTTTAATGAGTGATTTGTAGAATGCCCCTCATTAGAAATTTGCCTGGGATTTTTCTTAGACTGGACTTAGAAGGAAGATCTCAGAAGTAGAGTGCCACATCCCATCAAACCAAGGACATATACCATCAACAGTGACATATCGGGAACCAGCAGTTAGCGTAATGGCTATGTCGCTGGACTCCCATGTAGTCGACCGTGGTTCATGTCCCAGACCCGGTGGCTTAAAATTCACGCCGGGTGCGTGTGCGTGCGTGCCCAAGATCCCGAGAGGAGAATGGAAGAGAAGGGATTGCGGTGTGACCATCCCTCCCGGGGGGTGATTTCTCGCTTTCTGTCTCTATGTCTCTCTCTGTCTATCTGGCGAGAGCATGCGCCCTATAGCAATAACCTCTCCAAAAAAATAAATAAATAAATAAAAAATAAAAATAAAATGGTGACATATCATTATTGACATTAACTATGATCACTTGACTGAGGTCACGTTTGTCTTACTGCTTCACTCTAGACTTGTTTTCTCTCTCTCTCTCTCTTCATAGCATACTCTTTGGAAGGAAGATAGTATGCTCATACTGTACATATTGAGCGATGGTCAGCCTTCTTAAGTGCAGAGTATCTGCATAAATTATTCAGCATTTCTGGAATTCTGCATGATAGATTTGTCTCTTCTTCCACATTTCTTTATTATTTCATTATTATGTCAATAGAGAGACTCATGGATTTTATTTGGATTATAATTCAATACAGTTTTATTTTGTTCAAATAGTTCCAGTTGTGACCATGGAGAGTTCTTTTATATGGATCCTACTTCCCTTTGACATCCTTCAATATTGTGGGGTTTTGGAGTATTCTTGTTTGTTTTTATTGCGGGGGGGGAGGGCACTTTCCCTAACTTTCAGGCAGTACAGGATGCTCCACATTTATCTGGTGTATTCCCTTCCAGACCTACATCAGTTATTTCTCAGAGAGGCCCTGGTCCGTTTCATTGGACAATGAAATTAGAAATTAAGGTCTGGGTGCACAGTGTACTCATTGCTGTTGGGGTACTTTGAAGACTGCTCAGCTGACAGAGCAAGGAAACATATACTGTAGTTCCTCGTTCTCCACTGGGGTGTGTTCCAGGACCTCCTGGATGCATGAAACCACAGGTAGCACTGAGCCCTGTATATATGCTTTTTCGATCTTGTAACTGAAATGGCTACTGAGTACACAGGTCATACACACACTGTAGATACGCAGGACAGGACAAAAAAAGGATTTCATCATGTAATTTAAAATTTAGGAATGGCAATCTTAGTTCATTATTACATTGCTAACAGAAATACCTAAAACTGGGTGATTTATGAAAACAGAGGTATTTAATGACTCAAATTCTGGTGACTGGAAAGTATGCAGGCATAGGTCTGACGTCAGACTGGCTTGCTTACAACGGTAAACAGAAGCACAGAGGCCAGTGGGTATGTATAGAGAGAGAGCAAGTTGAGGGCAGCTTCCTCCCTTTTATATCAGTCAGCTCTCATGAGAACTAACTCCTCGTGAGAACTATTGGGTTGTGGGGAAAGTCATAACCTGTTTTTGCATAGAAAAACATAGAAAAAATATGTCACAACATTCCTACAACTCAATAGAATTCGCTGAGTCTCGATACATTGTTAATTTATTTACAAGAGTGTTGCCACCATGTTAAAATTACTGTGGTCTAAACACTACCCACTAGGCCTTACCATATCTCAAAGCCAGATTCCAAAACACGAAATCCTGAAGGTCAAAGCATTATCAGAACCAAATAATTGTTTATTTGTGGAATTTTCCATTTAATATTTTTAAACAGCAGTTGACCCTGTATAACAGAAACTATGGAAAGCAATTCCACAGATAAGAGGGGCCTAGTAGACGTGTATACAAACTCACTATATACACGTATCTATAAATATTTCTATAATCTTCTGTATATTATGCTAAATATGAGTTCATATCATGTCTTCAGTTCTAATTCAGTCCCATGTGGAGCATTCTAAGCCTTTTACCCTAGCTTATCTATAATCTCTTACTCTCACCAGTGACAAATCTGGCTCCCACTATCCACTGTCCATTTACTTAATACTTCAGCTTCAGAGTACATGTATAGCAGTTTCGAAATCATTAATCTATATTCCTGTGGGAAATCATTCTTAGGTACACTTCCTTTTACCTTATAGACTCCACTGATTTCCAGAGTTGTTTAGCTTAGCATCTTAAACCCTAAAACTCTTTAGTAGTTGTTTCATATATTAGTAATAAATTTAGATTCTTTAATCACTTTTCTCATTTCATACTAAGATCTCCCAACCCTCTACTTGACTCTTTTAAATTGGTGTGAATTAAAATTTACTCTTTGTAATAAAGTACTATGAGTTTTGATCAGTGTTTAATGTCTCTTTGCCTTTATAATATTATACAGAATGGTCTTACTTCCATAAGAAATTCCCCAGTTTACTTATTTGATTTTGTCACCCTGAAGCCCAGGCGAGCACTGGTCTTTACTGCCTCTATACTTCTGCTGTTTCAAGAATGTCATACAACTGGAATCATACAGTATAGAGCTTTTTCTAACTGTCTTGTACTCGGCAATATGAATTTGACATTCATCCTGTCTTTTCATGGTTTGACAGTTCATATCTCCTTATCACTGAGTAGCAGTTCACTGTATAGCTATTAGCACGGGTTGTTTAGTCACCTTTCCTATGGAAGGGCATCTTGGGTGCATCTAGTTTTTTACAACTATGCAGACAGTTGTTTAAAAACGTTTACATGCAGAATTTTGTTTGAACATAAGTTTTTAAATCAGTCAAGTAAATACCAAGTAGCACAATTGCTGGGTCCTGTGTTAAAAACTACATTTAGTTTGTAAGAAGCACATTCTCACCATCAGTGCATGATAATTTCTGTTGTTTTGCATCCTCACCAGCAGTTGATATTGTTATTGTTTTGAGCTTTTGCCATTTTAGTAAGTGTGTAGTGGTATTCCTTATGGTTTTAATTAGCAATTCCCTAATGTCAGTTGATACTGAGCATTATTTACTATGTGTATTTTCTTTTTTAATGAAGTGTCTGCTGATTCTTTCACCCATTTTAAAAACTTGAGTAGCTTATTTATTTTTAGTATCTGTAATTCATATCTGTTTTATATATATATATATATATATATATATATATATATATTATTTTGAATATATCAAGTAAAATATTAAAACAAACCAGAGAGCAGGGAAGATCTTTTTAAGCTTCATGTTGTGGGCATGAGGGTCGATTGGAAATTCAGACATTTACTATTTAATAGTCTTGTGACTTTGAAAAAATTAATCTCTTAGGGCCTTAATTTCTTCATACTTATAGTGAGAATAATACCTACCTCACCTGCTGTATTTTTCTTGTTGTTTTTCGTGAGAAATGGATGAAAACAACAGGGATAGCAGAACAAGCAGAGACTAGAGACTTTACTAGTGAACTACACAAGAGATATTCAGTACATGCTGGTTTTTCATAACTACAAAAATGAAGAGTTTACTTAATCATTAAACAAATATTTATCAAGTGCTTATTCTGCACCAGACATTGGGATACATTCACAAGTTTGTGGGTAGTGTAAACTGTAGAAATCATTTGAAGTGAGTTTTTATATTACATTCGTAATTTAGAAAGTTAACATGGGAGAAAAAAACAGAAGTGGTTATTTAAATTAGTAGACACTATTAAAGTTCAGGGCAAGGGACCAGCAGTTGGCGTAATGGCTATGTCGCTGGACTCCCATGTAGTCGACCGCGTTTTGAGTCCCAGATTTGGTGGCTTAAACTCACGCCGGGCGCGTGTGTGTGCGTGTCCAAGATCCCGAGAGAAGAATGGAGGAGAGAGAATTGCGGCATGGCCATCACCCTTCCCCACTGCAGGGTGATTTCTTGCTTTCTGTCTCTCTGCCTCTCTCTGTCTTTCTAGCGAGTGCACGCGCCCTATAGCAAAAACCTCTCCAAATTTAAAAAAAAAAAAAAAACAGTTCAGGCAAAAAATGAAAAGGAACTAAAAGAATTAGGAATGGAGATGAGGGAACAGCTAAAAAGACATTTCAGAAGGTGGTATGTGATTCACATAGAGATTACTAGTAAGATAGAAACTGGCACTAAAGATGACTTCTTATGATGGAGAGCTTATAGAATCCTTGTTTTATAAAAGATCTCAGTCACTTAGAATGTTTTTAAAGTCAATACAGTTTTAATCATACCCACATAATGTCCTTAGCCAAACTATGTTTTGCAAAAATCTTTAACTCAGAAGGACTGCTTTCCCACCAGAAGCATCTAAAGAAAAAACAAGACAGTCAGATCAAATGGGAAGCCTTCTAGATTAACTTCCTATACTCATTAGCCACCAAAACTGTGTGGTGTTGGTTGTACTAACAGTATTGTTGAGCATTTTAAGAGCACAGTATTCTTATTTGACTCATAAAGTTGGAAGGTAAGTTTTTGCTCAATGGCATGATTGGCTCAGCAGCAAAAGAACTGCACAATTTCATCTCTAATTCTAAGTTAAACAGAGCTGAGAGATCATTCCCCTGTGTATTTATGAGTTAAATCCCTCCCAGTGTAATGCAGCACCAGATTGAAGTAAACAGACTATGATTTCAGTGCTAGACACGGCCTGAAGGCAGAAGAAATTACACTGTCATGCAGAGGATATCTAGCTGCTGCTATTTTGGTGCTTGAGTTCTTTGTTGTCACATAGTTGAAGGCAATCCAGATGAGGAAGATGTTAACCAACAAAAGGAGAAAATTCCTTGCACATGGCTAGAGGGACATAGAAAAGAGGAAAGATAGTATAGTGCCATTTGAACACATCACCATAGCTTCAACTTATCTGCTCATTCTTACTGGAAAAGTAAGTTATTCAGAAGGACAGAATGCAGGCTAAACCTTAAAATTTGTATTTTGGACCAGCTCATGGCCTGGTGGTCAAAGCAGTTCACTCCTACATGGCCAAACACACATTTGCGTCCTGGATCTAGAGACAAGAGAAGCATACCAGGCACATGTGCATGTGTGCCCGAAATCCTGAAGGGAGGGAGAAATGGAGAAGGGATAACGAAATGACCATTTCCCAGGAGGAGAATGCTTTCTTGCTTTCTCTCTCTATTTCTCTGTCTCTCTGGAGTGTGCATGTACCCTCTGACAAATATATATATATATAGACTTCTTTGTCATTGATAAATTTAATTACCTTATAAAATAAGCATAGGAAAAAACGCCATGCCCATTCTCTTGATATTTCCAATGCCATGAAGCTATTATTTAAGGTATATATGTATACATAGAGACACACACAATTTTTTATATATGACTTAGGAAGCATTATAATATAAATTTCATTGATCATCTGGCCCATAAGGCCCCTACTCTAACAAGTAGGCCATAGGGATGTTATGGGTCTTTTTGGAATTAGTGTCAGTTCAAGAGCTATGTCCAATAATCCACATATATATATTTTTCTCTATTGCACAGTCAACCCAAATATTTCCTTTTCTGTATTGCACAGTTATCATGGTAATAAGCTGGTGATCCCTTTAGGGGAGGCTGGATAAAGAAGAATACAAATACGAAGAAATAGAGGTTTGGGGGTTAGCCCCACAGTTTAATAGTTAAGGGAGACAGATCCCACATGGCTGGCTGCTGTTTAAATCCCAGCATGGTGGCTTGAAAAACCTGTCTGACACATGTGCGTGTATGCCCAAAATTCCAACAGGATGGAGAAATAGAGAAGAAAGAATTGCAGCATGGCCATTGTGAGGTACTTTCTCCCTGTTTCTGTCTGTTGTCTCTGTCGCTTTCTGACAGGCATATACATCCTCTGGCAATTAAAAAAAAAAAATTAATGAAAGTTAATTGAGTATGAAAGTAGTATACTGTAAAAGCATGTGGGAGTTAAAACTGAAATAATCTTTTACAAAGTAATGACTAAAAACAAGACATCTGAAACAATAGAGAAAGATGTATGATAAATTTGGAAATCATGTTAGTATTAGAATGATGAACTAATGCTTACATAGTTTTATCTGCACACAAAAATGCAAACCCTGTTATGTAATAACAAATTATCTCAGGTTAGTACAATCAAATGTATCGTCCATGCCATTCTGTGGTTCTTCCATCATGGAAGAATTTATTCTCTCTTGGTGAGTTAGTTTGCCTTTGATGTTTATTGACGCAGTGAATAACTGTTGTCTTTCCAGCAGCTTTTTCAGAATCTTCTGGAAGCAGCATCTCATAGCTAATCTCTCCTTGTAACTTTTTATAATTCTGCTGTACAGTCACTCTCAGTGCTTTATGCCATAGAGATACACAACAGAATCTTTTCCTAAGACTTTATACAAAGATATGAGAAGGGAATTTCCCTTTCTTTGTTAGCTAAAATGTTTGCTCCTTTCTCTGTCCCTTCCTCTGCCCCTCACATACACCGTGGTGGAGGGAAAACATAATCATGCAGTAGAAGAGGATAAGGCCAACAACAGAGAGTAGCATAGCTGAGATATTGATTAATTGATTTGGGCATACTTGTATCAGTCTATCTCCACTGATCTCTTTTACAGTTACATGAACTGATCAATTTAGCCTACATTTCTGAACGTTTCCGTGGGTGAATTTTGGCTCCTTCACTTATGAATAAGTCTCTTTTATCCTCTGAGCCTTCTTATCTAAATGCCCATTTCTCTAGATTACTGAGAGATGAAGACATGACAGTATAATGTGAAGCATGTGCTGAAGACCAGGGCCACAGTGAGCTCCCAGTGAGAATGTTCAGATTCCTGAGAATGACTGTCCATGGGCCTTCCACAGTTGGACCTAGCCTGCTATACAATGCTAGCCACCCACTATTCTGAGGAAAGTTCGTTGTAACCATATTGACTTACTTGCCATTCCCAAATAAGCCTTACATTTCCCCTAAAAGTGGCTTGCCTCCTGCCCTTCACCCACTTACCTGATTTAATCATTTCTTCAAAAACCGGTCAGATTGATCCTATCGCTATCATAGCTTTAGAAAAAATTATTTAAGTTTGGGCCAGCAGATGGAGTAGCAGTTACATCACTGAACTCCCACATAGCTGATTACAGTTCGAGTCCTGGACCTGGTGGCTTGAAACTCAAGCCGGTCATGTGTGCATGCATTCTCAAGATCCCAGGAAAAGAATGGAGGAAAAGGGATTGCAGTCTTGGCCATTCCCCACCCTGCCCCCGGAGTGATTTCTCACTTTCCCTCTTGTTTTCTCTGTCTCTCTCTCTCGGGTGAGTGCATGCATCCTAAAGCAAAAACCCTAAAAAAATTATTATTTAAGTTGTACAGCTTTCTTTTAAGTTTATTTATTTTTATGGGGGGGGGGGTCAGGAGAGGGGAGCACAGGCTCTGAAGAGTCTTCACACCACAATTTCCAGCTTCAACCTGAAATATAGCTGTGAACATGCCCAATATGTTCAGGGAGTTCTCCAGATAAGAATCTGGAATCTTTTTATGTGAGTCGGCCTCAGAAAGTGTGGGGTTACCAAGCCAGTACTATCTTGCCTTCATAACCATTTTTGACTAATGTTTCTAACATTAAAGTCTCTTTGAATTTTGCGTTATTCTTTATTTTTTAAACACCCTTTTAAAAATACAATTGTATGGGACCAGGAGTTAGCGTAATGGTTATGTTGCTGGACTCCCATGTAGTCGACCATGGTTTGAGTCCCAGACCTGGTGGCTTAAACTCACACCAGGTGCATATGAGTGTGTGCCCAAGATCCTGAGAGAAGAATGGAGGAGAAGGGATTGCAGCGTGGCCATCCCCCCTGGGGGATGATTTCTCTCCAGGAAAAAAAATCCAATTGTATGCTTTTTATGGGTAAGGGCCACTTTTATTTTTCTGTCCTTCATGGGGCTTACTTTATAATATTTATCAGAATATTACATGTAGTTATTCCTGGGCCAGCAAATGGCATAGAGGTTAAGGTGGCTAGATCCCATATGGCCAGCTGCACAGTTCAAGTCCTGGACCCAGTGACTTGAAAAACATACCAGGCACATGTGCATGCATGCCCAAAATCCTGAGAAGACAATAGAAGAGAAGTGATTGTGGCATGGCTATCCCCTCTTGGGGATGCATTCTCACGTTCTCTCTCTCTCTCTCTCTCTCTCTCTCTCTCTCTTTCTGTCTCTCTCTCTGCCTGTCTGTCTGTGTCTCAAGCAAGCACACATACCCTATAGCAAAAATTTTTTTTAAAGTATTCATTCTTTATAGATTTATTCTCAACCCCATGGGACCTCTGAACTATGTGAAAGTCTGTAGATTTGAACCATTGTTTTTATGACAGATATAGTCTTACTCTCATAAGCAGTTTGCTGAGGAAAGGAAACAGTTGTAGGCAGTGCAGGGAATAGCAGTCAAATGGGACAGGAAAGAAAAGTGTAGACATTGAAGGCGACTTTTTTTTTGGGAGAGGTTTCTGCTATAGGGTGCGTGCTCTCGCCAGACAGAGAGAGAGAGAGAGAGAGAGACAGAAAGCGAGAAATCACCCCCCAGGGGGGATGGCCACACCACAGTCCCTTCACCAGGTCCAGGACGTGAACCATGGTCGACTACGTGGGAGTCCAGCGACATAGCCATTACGCTAACTGCTGGTCCCAAGGCGACTTTTTTTTTTTTTTTTTTTTTTTTTTTTTTTAGAAAGTAATGCTGTTTATTGCACACTGAACTTTAAGCCAGAATTAAGCCACAAGGACCCATATCACCCCACATTTTTGTTTTGTTTTGTTTTGGTTTGGCTTTTTTTTTGTTTTTTTCCTTTTAATTAAATTTATTTATTTACATTCATTCACTGTACATCATTACAGCATACATAGTGAGATTTTCCATCTAGAGTACACTGTATATTGTCTCAATCAAGCACATCAACATACATGTTACCGTCAGCAAATAATTTTTCATTTCTTGTATCCTGTATATGTATGTGTATATATATATATATTTCCCATCCTTGATTCCCTCTTTTTTTAAAATTTTTATTTTTTCACATTATTTATTATTATTATTATTATTTGTATATACTTTCAATCATATTGTTTGGCTTACAATGAGACCATTTTGATATGTGAACATTTCTCCCTAGACCCGTTGATCAAAATATCTTCAACAGATAACACCACACCTCCCCATCCCGTCAATGCTCTACCTCTGTATCCCTTCTCCAAATGTCTTTCGTTAGGCCCCACTCCTCCACATACACCTCATCTGACATTCACACCCATCTCTTGTGTTTGTTCAACTGTTAGTCAATCAGTTTCAGACATAAAATGCAGACAAACGGTATATGTTAAGTGGGGACATACAATGTCTCTACCCAAAGGACAAAAGGCGACTTTTTTTTTAAGAGAGATTTTTGCTATAGGTTGCATGTGCTCACCAGAGAGACAGACCGAAAGTGAGAAATCACTGCCCTGGAGGATGGCCACGCCACAGTCCCTTCTCTCAGCATCTTGGGCATGCATGCACATGTGCCTGATGTGAGTTTTAAGTCACTGAGTTGGGACTCAAGGGCAGTTGACTATGTGGAAGTCCAGTAGCGTAATCATCCCACCATCTGCTGGTCCTGAAGGTAACTTTTTTTTTTTTTTTTTTTAATTCTGATTTTAACATTTCCTTCAGGTGAGTTGGCTCTTTATATCTTGATGAGGGATTATATAGAGAAATGGTGACTACAGTTCACTGTCTCCTATTGACCGAGAGGCAGATGTTGAAGTTTCTGAAGCCAGCTTTTGCAGGCTCCACACAGCTCCTGTACTACTTCTGTGATCTAAAGACTAGAAAGCCAAACATGAATTAATAACTAAGTTAGGGTTATTAACCTTTGTGGTTTCTGACATATTTACTCTTAGACAAATTATTGTCTTACCAAAGATCTCTATTTGACACATAACAAATTGGCTGTCATTTGTTTGTAAACAGTCTATATCTGATAGAATGTGCATCAAGTAAAACTTTAACATCTACAATAAATGAGTAGGGTGCAAAGCTAGAATCATTAGAACTTTGGAGTTCAGTTTGATAAATTGAAATTAAAGTTATGAAGAGGGTACGGTTCCTAGCCCTAATGTTTTTCTAGTCTCCCCTTCCAAGCAATCAGCTTTGTTGTGCAACAATAGTTATAACTATCGTTAATGTTTAAACTATGGTTTGGTTATTAAAGATATGCTTCATAGGGCCAGCAGGTGGTGCAATGGTTAAGGCGCTGGACTCCCATGTGGTTCACTGCAGTTCAGACCCTGGACCCTGTGTCTTGAAAGTCATATCGATCATGTGTGCGTGCATGCCCAACATCCCAAGAGGAGAATGGAGAAGGGACTGTGGTGTGGCCATCCTCCGTGGGGGATGATTTCTCAATTTACCTCTCTTTTTCTCTGATGAGCATGAGTGTTCTAGGGCAAAATCCTTAAAAAAAAAAAGAAAGAAAGAAAGAAAGAAAGAAAGAAAGAAAGAAAGAAAGAAAGAAAGAAAGAAAATAAAATAAATAAAATGAAAAGGAAATCTTAAATTCAAAAGTTCCTTAATTGTGTTAAAACTGGTTTTAAATAAGATTTTCCAATGAAAAGGATAGGAATTTGACATTGTCAGATGTTAAATGACCATCTCCCTGGGGGGGAGTGCTTTCTCAGTTTTTCTCTCTCTCTGTCTTGTGTCTTGGCAAGTGTACTTGCCCTGTGGCAATAAAAAACACACACACAAGCAGAATAAAACTGGGCGACTTTACCATCACCTATAGAAAAAAACTAATGGTAATGATTTTACAAAAGAAGATATAGACCAATATTTTTAAAAATTAAAATCATAACAATGCTGTTATTTATTTTTTAAAAAATTATTTTAAAAATATTTTACAGAACACGTGTGCTCACCAGAGAGAGAGAGATGGAAAGAAAGCAAGCCACCAGGTCTGGGACCCGAACCATGGTCAGCCATGTGGGAATCCAGTGCCTTAACCACCACATCACACGCGGGCCCCACAGTGCTGTTATTTAAAATAGCCCAAGAGAGCCAGTGCCATGACCTGGTGGTTAAGGGAGCCAGATCCCATATGATTAATCACAGTTCAAATCCAGGATCCAGAGACTTGAAATACACACCAGACATTTGTGTATGTTTGCCCAAAATCCCCAGATGGAGAAATGGAGGAGAAAGAATTGTGATATGACCACCCCCATCACAAGGTGCTTTATCCCTGCCTTTCTTTGTCTGTCTCTGGAAAATGCACATGTCCTCTGGCAAAACTAATTAAAAAAAAAAAAAAAAAAAGGCGATAGAGTGACCCAAACAGAAAACTTCCTATTTTGTGTGTAAGTAGTAAATATAATGTATTAAGTAGAGAATACAGTGTTTGTTCTCCAAAAATTGCATTCTTCTTTTGAATTTAAAATGTGCCTTGATATAAATGATGATTTTTTTTTCTAAATTCAAAACAAAAGTAGCTTAGAGCTGAAACTGTGTATTTCCGATTTACCGAAGTCTTGCATGTACAGGAGACTTTGTATGCTAAAGGCATATCTTGCATGCTGAGCAAGTTTCATGAACAAGTCAATGAATGGAATGAATAAATAAATGAGAGAGCAAACCTGTAGCTAAGGTGTAATAGGAATAACAATATAGACTTTACTAAATTTTACTGGTATTCAGAAACTGAATTGGTGGCCGGCAAGTGGTATGGTAGTTAAGGGCACTGGACTCCCATATGGCCGACCCCAGTTTGAGTCCCAGACCTGGTGGCTTGTTTTCTCACTTTCTCTCTCTTTCTCTCTCTTGTTCTGTCCCTCTCTCATCAAATTAGAATAAATAAATAAATAAAGTTAAATAAAAACAATTCTTAAAAAAAGAAGAAGAAACTAAATTAGGGCTAGCCATAATAGTGCAGCAGTGAAACACTGTACACAGGAAGCCAGATCCCACATGGCCAACCACAGTTTCAGCTGTGGCACTGGCAGCTTGAAAACCATTCCAAGTGCTTGCTCCAAATCCTGAGAGGATGGGGAAATGGAGGAAAGAAGAATGCAGTGTGACCATACCCCACTGAGAAGTGCTTTCCTTCTCCCAGTGCCTCTAGCTCTTAAGTACAAGTGCCCTCTGGCCAAAAAAATAAATAGAAGGGAGGGAGGGAGAGAAGGAAAAAAAGAAGAAAGGAAAAGGAAAGAAAACAAAGAAACTGATTTAGTTTTTGCCATAGAACACATGTGTTCACCAAGGTGCAACAGAGACAGACAGAGATGGAGAGAAAGTGAGACATCATCCCCACAGGGGAGATAGCCATGCAACAATCCCTTCTCCATTCTCCTCTCAGGAATTGTGGACTCACACACAAACACGCAGGCTTGACTTTCAAGATGCCAGGTCTGGGACTTGAACCATGATTGGCCCTGTAGGAATCCAATGCCTTAATGACGATGCCACCTGCTGGTGTAGTGGCCTAATCATTTGTCAGTTTCATTGTTAAAGGGAATCTTAAATTGGGAATAGGCCGTTACATGAACATTTGGATGATATGAAGCTTATGTTTGTGGTAGCTCTAACAACATTTAAAAGCAAACAACTAGAACAAGTAATCTGTTGGGTGATTTTTATCACACAATCCTTTCAATATTTATATGCATCTCTCTAGTCCTTGTGCCTTTTCTTCCTTCAGCAATTCGATCAGCATCCCTTGAGTCACAGTTCATGCATTTCAGATTGCTTGCTTTCCTGGGTGCCCTTTTTGAACAGTCTCTATTCCAACCATGCACTGTTAAAATGTGCCGTTCAGAGCGGAATTAAGTACTTCCAAGATGGGATGCACGGTGCACTGTCCAGTGAATGGGCCAGTACAGCTCTTGTTTTCCAAATATTACTTCTTAAAGAAGCATATGATTGCAATAATATTTTAATAGCCAGGTCATACTTGTGGCTCACGTGGAGTTGTAGTCCACACAGACTCCGTAGCCTTGAGCAAGTCAATTAACCCAACCTGTCCTCAGTCCCTCTAGTTTGATAATAAGGGTCACACCTGCCTCCTGTTTATGGTAGTTATGGATAATATGATGTTAAATTAAATTTATAGGCAATGTTGTACTTGAAATTCAAGGTAACCTAGTTTTTGTGCAGACAAAAGAACCATTGACAAAAAAGTAAATCTGTATCAAAAGCATATTAATCAACCTTTGGGGAAAAGTGTGTTTCCTAGAATTTTGCATTCTTTGACCCTTACTACTATGTTTTTGCAATAAAGATTTAGCCTGACTATTCTATAAATAGATTTTCAATTTATATTGCCAGATAATACAGTTTGATGAGAGTGAAGGTAGTCTTTGGCATCCAAGTTAATTGGTTTATATATTATTATCTTTGTGTGTCTCAATTTTTCCTTGGCTTCCAAGCCTTTGAGGTGCATATTACTTTTTCCAACAGAATATCCTTTTGGCTGACTTCAGCAAAGGAGTGACTATCTCCTCTGCACTCACTGGCAATGATGTTGCAGTAAGGAATAAAATAAGGTCGTAAGGAGATGCTGGCTGGGACAGTAGGAGTTACAAATAAAAACAAACACAGATTCTTACTCTTAGCGTTCTGTGAGCTGTGAGCCAAATACTACCCTGAGAGATTCCAGTGCATTTAATAAAACTATTTCAGGACAACTTCCCTGCATGGTTGATACTAAACTCTCCCTTTTTAAATTATATCAGTGGTACCCGAAAGTTAAACTACCTGTGAAAGATAGCCTAAGGCAGTTACTGAACTAAAACAAACTGTTTGGCTCTGAGGATTTAAAAAAACATTACAGATATATTTATCAGTTCTACTAAGATCATTCTTATTAAACTACTATTTCTTTTGACTTGTTCATGCTCTGTGGGAGTAGTAGACATAGAATCCAAACCGTTATTTGCAATTAATTTGTCATAAAACAAAGAGAAATTGGATTTTCTGACAAAAATCGTAGGTACTCTCTGAAAATGATGGTTGTGTTTTTAAGATTCCATTATCGCCCCATGTTGTCTGATCTGATATTTGATTTTTTCATCCCCTTCGAATTCATCTGATTCATCTAAGTATGAACATTCTATCATTCGTTCATTAAGAGCAGGACAGAGTGTTGATGGATTGCTGATCTGTCCTCAGCCACTTTAAGAACTTGATTAGTGTCTGCATAATGCCATTAGCCTAGAACAATATGCCATTGGTGCCAGAAAAGTCTAAATAAGATTTTAATGCATGACAAGATTAAAAGATAAGAAATATTGAAAAAAGATAATTTTGTCTGGGCCACCAGGTGGCGTGGTGGTTAAGGCACTGGACTGCCACATGGTTAACTGCAGTTCGAGTCCTGGACTTGATGGCTTGCTTTCTCGCTTTCTCTCTCACTCTCGCTCTGTCCCTCTCTGGTCAAATTAGAATAAATAAATAAAGTTAAAATAAAATAATTCTTTAAAAAGTACCTCTCAAGAATGAGTGAAATAAAAGAAATTTAAAAGAATTTTGTCAGAGCTCTTCTGTGAATAACAGGAAGATAAACACAAAGAGGACTAAAGCTGATGTTTGTCATATGAGTTTAACATGTACTTTAATCTGTATTTCTTGTCTGAAATTCAAATAAATGGATCTCATTTTCAACCATGTAATCTTATAATTTTCCATGTGTATAGTTTATGTTCTCTTCTGGTCTCCTCCAGTGGGCAAGTAGTCTTGTGAATGTTGAAAATGAAAAGTTAGAAACTAAATGTATTTTTAAAATAAATTTGTATTTCTAACTATATTTAGTAATTTACTTGACTTTTAAAGAATTTTACACTTGTCCTCCAGTGATTCTATTCATTTTCTTAACATATCGTTTCATATTATGTTCATTAGAAATCTTATGTCTCAAAATTGAGTGACAGAAATCTAGCATGTATAAAGATGAATGTCTTGTCTTACAGAAAGTGTATAGTTACTTTTCTTATTATTCTTCTCTATTGTTTTAGTTTTCCTTTTTTTTTTTTTCTTTGTCTCTTCTCAGTCTTTGTTTTCATCTGCCAGACTTGCAGGTCTTACTTTCCTGCTTTAAAGTATGAACTCCAAAAGATGAAGACTGCCTTATTACCATCATCACCTGTCACAGGTTACAGTAAACTGGTGTTGGAAGTGTTCTGTTGGGTCCGTGGCTGCCTGAGTGGATGAGTTGGTCAATAGATAGCTGTATGTATGACACAGGGATGAGTGGTACCTCTTCTCTGCCTCCAGGATTACTGGAATCCCAGAGACCTCAAGATTGTAATTTCTGGGAATCGCAATGCTTCCTTATAGTCACAAAGAAGTTTATTGCATCTTGGAGTATGCTTTAAAACCGTAAGACATGGAAGAAGAGTTTGGTGTATCTAACATCTTTAAAGAGATAATA
Organism: Tupaia tana; assembly: GCA_026018925.1. Lineage (NCBI taxonomy): Eukaryota > Metazoa > Chordata > Mammalia > Scandentia > Tupaiidae > Tupaia > Tupaia tana. The sequence goes on along the minus strand of JAKSZU010000006.1, from coordinate 42,848,323 downwards.
ATAGACGTAGAGCAGCACTGATAATTTTGCATCAATATGATAAAAGTCTTTAATTTTCTCAAAGGAATTTATCATTTATAAGTGAGGTATGACTTTATGTCAGTGGTGATGATTTCTCCGTAGACAGCTGTCTTAGTACTTGTCTCTCATTGTACATCAGTGAATGTGATTTTTATGTTTTTCTTACAAAAAGGCCAATCTGTTTTATTAACCCAAAAGCAATATTTCTAAATACTGGTTTATTTTTTAATCTCATATGTAAATTCATGGGGAGAGGTGAAAAAAATGGAAGTTTTGTTCATATTTTAATTTTTATTTATGCTGCTGTTTAATAATTCAGTAGTCTATACTTCATTTTGTTCAATGATTACATGAAGGTTTATACTGAAGTTTTGATGAAACTTAGATCTTTTTTTATTTTTGAAATACTTGTGTTGGGAATTTTGCATGTATTTTAACAATTTATCATTATAATCTAAATTTAAGTTCATCTTGGGACATTTGAGTTGTTAATTTGCCAAGCTATTACAAAAGTATTGGTAAATAGGTATTTCAAAATTAATCTTTTTGGGCTGGACCTATGGCATCATAGTTAAGGGAACTGGATTCCACGTGTTCTACTTGTTCAAATCCTGACCCCAGCAACTTGAAATACATGCTGGGCACATGTTTGTGTGTACCCAAAATTTCAACATGATAGAGAAATGGAGGAGGAGGGATTGCAGCATATCCACACCTCATTGGGTGAGCGTGCTTCCACCTTTTCCCTCATTCTCTCTCTCACTCTCTGGCAAGCACATGTACCTCTGATTAAATAAATAAAAAAATAAATCTCCTTTTGTTTATTCTAGACTGCTAAGTATTAACTATGTCTGCTCTGCAGAGAATCAGATTAGGTGAGGAAAGTCTTTCTGACATTTTTGCAGTACATAGTATTTGGATGAAATATAATTTTCCTGATATCTCTAAGCAAGGTATAAATAAGAAAATCTTTTTTGAAAAGAATTATAGCAGTTTTATTACATTTACATGATAGCCTCGTCCATGCTTTCATTAAAATATCCACTGCTATAATTAACCTTTAGTTACTGAGTATTATATAGACAATATATGGTCTGTTAGTATCATTGATTTGGAACTCTAGGATGATTAAACAGTTGATTAAATAATTAAAATGAATAATGAAAGAAAATATTTCTTTTTTTTTTTTTTTTTTTTTTTTTGGAGAGGTTTTCGCTATAGGGCGCGTGCGCTCGCCAGACAGGGAGAGAGAGACAGAGAGAGAGAAAGCAGGAAATCACCCCCCCAGGGGGGATGGCCACGCCGCAATCCCTTCTCCTCCATTCTCCTCTTGGGATCTTGGGCATGCACGCACACGCACCCGGCATGAGTTTTAAGCCACCGGGTCCGGGACGCGAACCGCGGTCGACTACATGGGAGTCCAGCGACATAGCCATTACTCTAACTGCTGGTCCCGAAAGAAAATATTTCTAAAATATGTAATGGTTTAATCTCTTAGGTTAAAAAAATCTATAATATTTGTAAAATTTGGAAAGCCTCAAATTAAAATGTTTGTATCACTGTCAAGAGGCAATGTGAATAAATGATGAGTGTATTACAGTTTGTTAGTACCCTATCGTGTCCCCTTGAGTTTCAAATCTAAGAGTTGTTATACTCTGGAAAATTAGGGACCACCAGGTGGTGGGGTGGTTAAGGTGCCGGACACTCCCACATGGCTGACCACAGTTTGAGTTCTGGACCTGGTGGCCTGCTTTTTCACTTTCCCTCTCTCTGTCTCTCTCTGGTAAAATTAAAATAAATGAATGAGTGACCAGCACTTGGCATAATGGCTATGTTGCTGGACTCCCATGTAGTCGACCACAGTTCGAGTCCCAGACCTGGTGGCTTAAACTCACGCTGGGCTCATGTACGTGCGTGCCCAAGATCCCGAGAGGAGAATGGAGGAGAATGGATTGCGGCATGGCCATCCCCCTAGGGGAGTGATTTCTCACTTTCTGTCTCTGTTTCTCTCTGTCTTTCTAGTGAGCGCATGCGCCCTATAGCAAAAACCTCTCAAAAAAAGGGGGAAAAAAGGTAAATGAATGAGTAAATAAAAAGTTAAATAAAAATATTTTTTAAAAAAATACACAAAAACCTTTCCATTATGAAAAATCAATTCTAATAAAAGAGAGGTAAATACAGTTGAAGTTTTTTAAGTGACTATCAAATATTTTCAAGTACACTATACCATCTCGTTATTAAATATCATGTCCTGAAGCTCACAATAGTTGCCCAAATTCCTTGGTCAAGTATACTAAAATCTTTTAAATATCTTTTAGAGTATCTGTTATTTGTATTTGACAGGTAAAACCTAACAATAATTAGGGTGGAGGCATTAGCCTTCACATAGGCTTTCTAGCTATTACTGCTTTTTCAGTCAAATGGTTAAATTTTAGTATCCAGAGAGAGATTAGCTTAATATATGCAAAAAAGAAATGAATTGCTTTCTGATATTTTATTCATGTAAGGATTTGCTAAATTTCCCTTATTGGTCGTCATTCTTCATAGAAAGCTGTGTAAGCTTCTTTTATTTTGGAAGCTCTTTCTACATTTAATGTTTTCTAAATATAAAAATAAATGTTAGGAAGTATAAGGACAAATATTTTCCTCTAACTTAATAAATGTATCCTTTAAAATCAAATGTTAATTTTTTACAAGTGTTTGAGGAATATGCATTTTGTACTTAGACAGAATTTTATTTGTAGTCGAAAAAAGCAGTGTGTTTTATTTCAAGGATAAAAATTTTACATATTGCATTTGTTTTTCTTCCTTTTTTAAATGTCCTAGTAGACCCAATGTCATTTTTTCAAAAATTTATTTCCTCTATATGAGGGGGGGGGTGGGGGAGAGAGAGTGGGAGAGATACCAACACCCTCATTGCAGTCCTCATATCCCATTCCTCTCCCCAGCCTTGCAGCAGCCAGGATCACAGGCAAGCACAGCCATTCAGGCGGTCTCAGGACTTGGACCCAGAGCCCTCTGACATAGACTCCAGCATCATGTATTGACACCCCCACACACACTCCTGTGTCACTGTGGCAGGACCTCTGAAACATTATTGATGACCAACCAAATCATAGGTATATTTAATTTTGCAGTTGCCTAAGGAAACCTAGAGATATGTATTTTATCCTAAAATAATCAAGGGTTTTGTAATTAATTTTAAAATAAAATGATTTGTCTTGTGTTTGACAAGTCATCCATTAATCCTCTTATGGGAATTTGATTACTGTGTCTGCACATTTTTTCCTCCAGACTGTTCCTTTATCATGTCATAACTACTCATCTGGGATTTAATCCTTAATGTATTTACCATTGTGAGAGTTTAACAAACCGTGGGCTGATTTTATAAAGCTAGCAGATCATTTGCTTTTAACCAAGGAGCATATGATTCAATAGGTCTCAAACGTAAAACATACTATGTAATTAACACTGTTTTAATGTGGCCTATCTCATCTGGCATACTTGTCTCACCTGTGTTCCAGCTACATGTTTCAGCATCATTTTCTTTTAAAAGATGCCTGTGTTTTGACTTATCAAAATTTCAGCACTTCAGATTTAATTTTCATAAAGTGTATTTCTTTGTAAGTCGATTTTTGTAAAACTTATCTTTTTAAAAAAATTAACATTTATTTATTTATTTTAATTTGATCAGAGAGAAAGAAAGTGAGAAAGCAAGCCACCAGGTCGAACCGTGGTCAGCCATGTAGGAGTCCAGCGCCCCTAACGACCACACTACCTGCTGGCCTCTGTAAAGCTTATCTTTTTAAGTCTCACCAAATTATGTTTTACTTCAGAAATTTTTTATGTCTACCTACAGAGTAAAAGTATTTCCAGAGGTATTTATTTATTTTTTTAAAGAAATACTTATTCAAGACCAGCAGATGGCTTAATGGTTACATTGCTGGACTCCCATATAGTCAACTGTGGTTTGAGTCTCAGACCTGGTGGCTTAACCTCATGCTGGGTGCATGTGTATGAATGCCCAAGATCCGGAGAAAATAATGGAAGAGAAGGTATTGTGGCATGGCAATCCCCCCTGGGGGCGTGATTTCTCACTTTCTATCTCACTGTCTCTGTCTCTCCAGTGAGTGCACATGCCCTATAGCAAAAATGTCTCATAAAAAAAAAAAAAAAAAACTAACAAAAAAGAATTTTTAAATTTAATTTCATTTGTTATTGTTATTTTTTAATTTGACCAGCTAGAGAGAGAGAGAAAGAGAAAAGGAGAAAGCAGGCCTCCAGGTCCGGGACTCGAACTGCGTCAGCCATGTGGGAAACCAGGGCCCTGTGCTGGCCCCTACAGAAGTATTTGAATAGCAATTTAGTAGACTGGCAACCTTTTACTGTAAGAGATAGCTGTGTTTTGACTATATTTTATTCATACTGGTAGAAGGGAGTGACACTAAACAGTTTACTGTCTCGTAGTACAGTGTCAATTTTAAGATCTGTGTGCTTGAGGTTTAGAATATAAGAATGTTAGGGTTGGGGTGGCAGGTGGTGTGGTGCTTAAGGGCACTGGACTCCCACATGGCCGACCGTGGTTCGAGTCCCAAATCCGGTGGTTTGCTTTCTCACTTTACCTCTCTCTGTCTCACTCTGGCCAAATTAAAATAAATAAATTAATAAATAAAGTTGATAATTCCTTAAAAACAGAGTGAATGTTAAGGTCTCTAGTTTGGGGATTATTTTTATAAGCCACTGAGGTATTTTAGCAATAGTTGTTCGAGCAGTTTCTATAGCAGTGATTTGTGCTTTGTCCTACTCATCTTGGAAATCAAATTATAACACAGTGGATTAATCCTTGGCACAGTGGTAATGCACTGTTCAAGAGGAGCCAGATCCTACATGTCAGCAGCAGTTTGAGTGCCTGGCCCCATCAGCTGAAACACTCTGGGCACACGCAGGAGAACCCAGTATCCAACAGACTGGAGAACTGGAAGAAGGGGCTTGCGGTGTGACCAGGACCTGTGCAGGCTACTGTCTCTCTTTTTCACTCTCACATGTGCACACGTGCACAATATCATGAATAGAAAGGAAAAATATTAAAAGACAAAAATAGCAAAAAAAATGGATTAGTCCTCCAATTTTACTTTTTTTTTTGAGACGTTTTTGCTATAGGGCGTGTCCGCTTGCCAGATAGACAGAGAGAGACAGACAGAGAGAAAGCGAGAAATCACCCACCATGGGGGATGGCCACGCCACAATCCCTTCTCCTCCATTCTCTTCTCGGGATCTTGGGCACACATGCACATGCGCCCGACGTGAGTTTTAAGCCACCGGGTCCGGTACTCGAACCTTGGTCGACTAAGTGGGAGTCCAGTGACATAGCCATTTCGCTAACTGCTGGTCCCAGTCCTCCAATTTTAGTAAAACATTTGTTATTAACTAAACACTACATTTTCCCTTCATTTTTCAGAATTTTGAGGATTTGAATATCTTAATTAAGATGTCATTCTGAGCTACTATTTCTGTCATATTTTCTTAGTAGAAGTCAACAACTTTAAAATATTTTGAAGTAATTCTTTTCAATTGCTTAAGTAAACATTTTCTAAGTGGTTTTTGGTATAACTTTTTAACGGACGCAGTTGTAAGTTCCAGCTTCCATAATAAATACATGTGGAACCAGCTCCCTGACTTGGTGGTTAAGGCAGCTAGATCCCATATGGCTGACTGTGGGGTTCAAGTCCTAGACCCTATGACTTGAGAAACATGCCAGGCATATATGCATGCGTGCCCAAAATCCCAACAGGGTTGAGAAATGGAAGAGAGGGACCAGCAGTTAGCGTAATGGCTATGTCACTGTACTCCCACGTAGTCGACCGCGGTTCGCGTCCCGGACCCGGTGGCTTAAAACTCACGCAGGGCGCGTGTGCGTGCGTGCCCAAGATCCCGAGAGGAGAATGGAGGAGAAGGGATTGCGGCGTGGCCATCCCCCCTGGGGGGTGATTTCTCACTTTCTATCTCTCTGTCTCTCTCCGTCTGTCTGGCGAGCGCACGCACCCTATAGCAAAAACCTCTCCAAAAAAAAAATGGAAGAGAAAGGATTGCAGCATGACCACTCCCCATGGGGGAGTGCTTTTCTGTCTCTTTCTCTCTGTTTCCCTGGTGAATACATGTGCTCTCTAGCATAAAACAAAAAAATACTGCCTATACAGACACACTCACCTGAATCCAACTAAGTCTATCAAGTAAGATATTAAGCACAATTTACAATTTGGTCTGACCAATCAACCCAGGAAAAAGAATACAATTTTAAAGATGTATGAATTATGGGGCCAACCAGTGGCATGGTGGTTAAGTGGCTGAATGTCACATGGCTTGTTGCACAGTTTGAGTCCCAGACCCACAGCTTGGAAAATCGCAGGATGCATGTGCACACCTGCCCAAAATCCCAAAAAGGGAAGTAAAGGAGAATGGATTCTGGCATGATAGTCCCCCATGAGGGAGGGTGTTTTCTCTTACTCTGTCTGACAAGTGTACATGCCCTATGGCAAAAGTTTTATATATAGGGACCAGCAAATGGCATAATGGTTCTGTCACTGGACTCCCACATAGTCAACTGTGATTCAAGTTTCAGGCCCAGAGGCTTCAAACTCATGCTGGGCATGTGTGTGAGTGCCCAAAATCTCCATAGGCGAATGGAAGAGAAGGGACTGTGGCGTGGCCATCCCCCCTTGGGGTGATTTCGCACTTCTTTTTTCTCTCTGATGAATGCATGTGCCCTATAGCAAAAGTCTCTCTGAAAATAAAAAAATGTGGGTGTGTATGTATGTATGTGTGTGTGTGTGTGTGTGTGTATGTAGAGAGAGAGAGAGAGAAGGATTTAAAAATTCAGACCATCAGAAAACATCAGTAACCACAACCCTGTGTTTAATTCTAATTTATTGTAAGAGAAATTTGAACAGCTTTTTTTGAAAAATTAATCATTCCCAGGGGTCAGCAAATAGAGCACTGGACTCCCACATGGCCGACTATGGTTCAAGCCCCGGACATGGCAGCTTGCCTTCTCACTTTCCCCCTCTCTCTCACTCTGTCCCTCTCTGGTCAAATTGAATAAATAAACAAATAAAGTTAAATAAAAAATAATTCTTGGGAACCAGCAGTTAGCGTAATGGCTATGTCTCTGGACTCCCACGTAGTCGACTGCGGTTCGCGTCCCGGACCCGGTGGCTTAAAACTCACACCGGGCGCGTGTGCGTGTGTGCCCAAGATCCCGAGAGGAGAATGGAGGAGAAGGGATTGTGGCGTGACCATCCCCCCTGGGGGGTAATTTCTCGCTTTCTGTCTCTATGTCTCTCTCTGTCTGTCTGGCGAGTGCACACACCCTATAGCGAAAATCTCTCCAAAATAATAATAATAATAATAATTCTTTAAAAAATTAATAATTCTCAAATTTAAGCAATTTCTTCTTTCATCCTTTGGTCTTACTTGCATTGTGAGAAATGTGTTTTGTTGTGTTTTAATTTATTTGAACTGTCACTGTACCTGGCACTTAATATGTTGTCAGTATAAATGCACCAAAGGAAATAGTGAGTAAACAAATGTTTCATTAGACCTAAGATAAAGTTTAAAGCCAGAAAAGTGCTTAAATTTTTTTCTATTCTAAGAGTAAAGCCCTAGGACCAGCAGGTGGGTAATGATTATGTCACTGGACTCCTATGTAGTCAACTGCGGTTTAAGTTCCATCCAGACCGGGTAGCCTAAAACTCAGGCCAGGTGTGTGTGCATGCATGCCCAAAATCCCAAGAGGAGAATGGAGGGGTAGGTATTGTGTAATGGCCATCCCCCTGGGGGGTGTGATTTCTCACTTTCTGTCTCTCTGGCAAGAGCACATACCCTATGGCAAAAACTCTCAAAAAAAAAAAAAAAAAAAAAAGGGAGAGAGAGAGTAAAGCCCTCATGTGCTCCATTGTTTGCCAATGAAAAAGTAGGAAATTCTAGAGATGATTGTCTGCTTATATAGTCAATCTGATGGAAAACATTGTTTCCATTAATAAGCAGAAAGGCCATTCTACCTCAATAATGCCAATTATGTATTATAAAATGTATACTTAATGAATTGGAATGACAGTGAGTATATTTTCTTTAGGAATTAGATGTTTCACAAAATTTCCAAGCATCTTCTTTTCCCTTCTACTGTAACTAGACCAAGGGAAGCTTTGTTATTGGTATACACATAACTGAGATAGGGGGTGGGAGGTGGAAGGGTGTGTGAGTGTTCTATGCAATGAGGAAAATGCACTTAATTCTTGCATTTTGCAAAGTCTTGAGTGAAAATCATTTTGTAGACAATGACAATGAAAAGAGCATGTGAATCCTTGTTGCCATGAATGGTGGTATATTTGGGAAGTTATTTCATTGAGGAATGGCACACATTCAGATTGGCCTTTACATGATATAGCTATGAACAAACTTTCCATAAGTTACTTTTTTTCTTGAGTGAATAATACCACCAAAGCAACAGGTAAAGCAACAGGTCACAGAATGTGCCCCACTCCCCCGGATATTGCCCCTAGAGCTTGACAAATGTTATCTAGGATAGTAGGACAATCCTCCTTTCTCCCAAGTGCCATGTGTTCTATCTATACTATTCCTGCCACGAGATAAAGCTTGAATGTTTTCTTTAAGACCCCTTCCAAAATCTTCTCATCATGAAATAGAATGTCGTCTATTCATCTGTGTTAAGTGGCCAAGATGACATTTGAGCTGTTGGTGCCAGGAACTGGATGCCATTACTTTAATGGGCTAAGCAGTAATGGGTTATCTTCCCCAAGTAGTACATAAGAGTGGCTCAGAGACTTTTTTTTTTTTTTTTTTTTTGTCTAGAGACATCTTAAATGTCTGTTTTAGTGACTCATGATTATTAGGAAATTCTATGTGGCACAAAACCCTTTTTCTTATTATGGCTGCTTCAATAATGAAGTTTAAATCTTCATTAACATAAGGTTGGTCATGGCTTCTCATCATGATTTTAGACTCTTGGGACTGATTCTGTGCTCTTGTATTGGGGAGTTCTTCTTGTCACATCATGTATACATGTACCACATTTGAAAACATGTAGAGAATTATGGAGCCAGCCAGTGGCATGGTGGTTAAGGTGGCTGTATCACACATGGCCCACTGCACAGTTTGAGTCCCAGAACCACAGCTTGGAAAACTGGCAGGGTGCATAGGCATACCTACTCACATCTAGGAATTATATTGGGTCATCAGAAAAGTCATGTCACATTTTTGCATAGAAAAATATGTTAGGACTTTTCCGACTACCCAGTAGTCTCCTTGTGTCCTACTTACATTGATAATGGTTTCCCGATTGTTCTTTGCTTGTGTTACACTCTCTCATATTTAACATGGTGACCTGAATCATCCTAATTCTTGTAACTGATCTTTACTCTTCCTAGTTTTCACATTACTTTGAGTGGTACTTCAACCACTTAATGTGGTTCAAATATTTGAACTGATTTTACTTCCCACTTTAGTGCCCATCACCTTTTATTCAGATAGGAAGGAGAATACCCTTTTAATTCTTCTCTTAACATCATGTCACACACCTGTTTAAATCTCTCTCAGGACTTCCTATCATCTTTAGTGTCAAATTCAAACCTCAGGTTTTATAAACTATTGTTCCCATGTTGTTTTATCTGCCAATTATCCCTATCACACTGGCTTTCTCTTGTGTTTAAGCAAACTCATTTCTGCCTCAGGACCTTTGGATGTGCTTATGACTTTCAAATTTTCTTTCATCAGACCTTTGTATGTCTGGCCCCAGGCTCTTGGCTCAGGTAGCTTTCTCCCACATCTGTCACTTGCTATCACATTGCTCTGTTTTGATGTTCTCAAAATTTAAAAATTCAAAGACATACAGTTGAAAAGACTCTTCTTTGTTCCAAATGTATGCCCTTCCAACATTTTCTAAATGTTTTTTCTCTTATAAAAAAATTATAATATGTAGTACTGCACTGTGTCTTTGGATCAGTTCACAATTTTCATTTATTTTTAAAAATGTTATTCCCCTCACCAAAAACCTTGTGTTGAAACCCTTTTGTGTCTTACTCATACTTGCTGGTTTGGCTTGCCTTGCTGCACAGGATGCTTTTCCTAAGTCACTTTCAGAAGTCTTTTGAATAAAAGTACTCCATTACTGATATCATTTCAATAGTGGTTGATAGATGCAGGTACGTCAAAAAGGTCATGCAACAATCCAGTTAAAAGTACAAGTTAATTTTGATGCACAAACACTTTGAAATCCATTCTTCTTTTCATAATATGAATTTTCTATGAATCTTGTGAAGATCCTGCATGTACTGTTTATTTTGTATATTAGGTTACTATGTCTGTTATGTTTCTAGAGGGTATGGTGTTTTAAGTGCTTTTAAATTGAGATTGAAAACTCGTTGAGAACTGGATTGCAAGTTCTCTAAGGACTTCTCTAAAGTATGTTTCTCTAGGCATAGTTGTGGTAGTGGTGATGATAGTAACTATTTTTATAAATTAACTATTTTACAAGCCTTGTGCAAGATTCTTAACAAACATTATCTCATTTAATGCTGACATCCCAATAAAGTACTTGTTACTTTTATCCTCATTTTACAACCAAGGAAATTTCTGTAAGGAAGTTGTCTAAGGTTACACAGCGAAGAGGAGACAGAGCTGAGATTGAAACCTGGGTAGTTTGATACAAGAGCCTATGATTTAAAACAGCTGTTTGATGCATTGCATTTCACTTCCTGCCACATCAATTCTTAGTAACTCTGATTGACTGTACTCATTATATCCCGAGAGAGATCTAGTCCTGCTCCTTGCCTTCAATGGATTGAATGCCAGTTCAGTGTTGGTTAATAACAAATATTAAAAATGATCTTGATGTGTTGATAAAATCTAAAGAAACAAATTGACATGTTATTAGGAGCTTAGAAAATATTGATACAGTTAACTTTTATTTATTATTTTAATTTGCTGTGAGAAAGAGGGTCCTGAACCTGGCCCACTCTCATGATGGTTAATTGAAAAGGTAAATTTCGAATGGGAAAATAAAAAACATAGTCAAGTTAGTGAAAGAGCTTTGGAGGAATTAGGGTTATTATGGGAGTTAGTGTTAAGAAAGGACTCTGAAAGTACAATACATGTTTCAGTAAGGTACATTGCAAATAATTTCATTCTTGTCTGAAGACAGTTACAGAACTTGCAATGGTTAATGATCATTTATATAAATTATTATTGCCTCTCCCCAAATAGAAATACCTGTTATTACTAACTGGTCAATATTAGAATAAGTGTACTTACTATATATATATATATATATATATATATATATATATATATATAATATTAATATGTAATATTAATGTGTATATATTATATATATGAATAATATACGTATATAATATATATATATATTAATAATGACTAGCTCTTTTTTCAGAATATTCAGCCCAAAATATAGGGGTTTTGTTCTTGTTGTTTGACCTAAGTGTCTAGTATATGGTGCTTTGATTCAGAAATAGATCGGGATAAATACTGAGGAGGGGAAGTATAAGAAAAATGTACCCTTCTGCAGCAAATGGACATGTTGAAAGTGGCTGTAGGTACAAGCATAGGTCAAAAAGGTAAAAGCAAAAAATTCAACAGAACCAAAAACTTCAACAAATTATGGGCCATGCTTTTGAAGTTGGCAGTGTCCCACAGTTTTATGATTTATAATTTAAGTTTGACATTTAACTTTTCTATTATTCAGTAACTAGTGAACTTAAGCTTGGTTTTCCTAATAGACTTCACTTAACATAATTAATTCCCTTTTGGCAAATACCATATTCTACAGTTCAGTTAACTGTGCTGGGCTGGAGAGCCTCAGGGATTACACCTGAATTTCATTAAGGAAGTTTGAGTAATTAATATAGGGAGGAATCTCACCGTCCACAATTGCCTTTTAACTGGTTAAGACAAGATGCAATATAACTTTTTTTTTAATTTCTATAATAACAGTCTTATTGCTTATTTTTTTTGTTGTGTAGCGGGAAGATACATGGTTGTATTGACTTTCAACAGGATCCCACTGTCTATAAATACTGGATGACTTGTTTAATTTTTCCGGTTTGCCACCTATTCACAGTTTAAAGTGTTGTAAGCCCAAGACACTCACGTGAATTTTGAAATCACCACAGACCACTCCTTTAAAATGAATAGTAAGGAGACAAGTAGTAACAAAATGCACTTTTGTTAGTCACAAGTAAGATCATCTCACATGTACAGAAGGAAAATCTTAAACTTTGTACCATTCTGTGTCCCTGTAGCTATGTTTTATGTGGCTTGTAGTTTTGAAAAGGAAACTTTGCATCCTCTGTAAATAGGAACTGTAAAAGATTCTTTATACTAGCCTTCTGACAGCTAGGTTCACAGTTTTGTCACAACCCTCAAATGCTCATTCTGTTTTCCTAATATGGTTTATTTACCTGTGTCTCTCCTTATTGTTCTCTAGGAAAGGTGCTGTTCCAAAAATAATGCCATAATGGCTAAACAACATTTACGGTGACAGTAGGCCTCAGTCTATGACTTTCTACTACAGTCCCTTTTAACTTATATAAGCGAATGAAGTTTATCCCCTACAATCTCAAGAAAATTATCTTTGCTCTTTTGTATGTTCAAACTCAAAATTACAAATTGAAAGGTATAGGCCAGCCCCATAGCCTGGTAGTTGAGGGAGTAGGATATCACATGGCCAACTCCAATTTGAGGCCTAGCCCTACAGCCTGGGGAACATGCCAGGCACATGTTTATGCCTAGTGTCCTGACAGGATGGAGAAATGGAGGGGGTGGGGGGTATTACACGGTGACCGTGTCTTGTGGAAGGGTGTATTCTTTCTCTCTCTTTTTTTCTCTCTGTCTCTTTGTCAAGTGCATATGCTTTCTCTCTTTAACAGAAGAAAAAAGGTATAATCGTGCTCTGTGACAGATTATTAAGATAGAGTTTGCTTTTTAGTATGTTCTGAATACTATCATTTCATTTATTCACTCAACCATTATTTATTGAGTGCTTATTATTTGCCAAAGTTGGAAATTTAGTGAATCTAAAAATTTAGCATTGACTCAGTTACTAATAAAACTGTAAGGAAGTGATTTAACATATGGAATTATTTGCTTCTGTGGTAAATGGCCACAACCCTGATACTGAAAAATTATTTGGGTTTTCTTGGTTTGTTTTTAGAAATTTGCCTATAAACCCTGTGTTTATTTGTAGAGGGTGAATTATAGTTTTTCTTTTTCTTTTTTTGAGAGAGATTTTTGCTATAGGGTACATACGCTCACTGGAGAGACAGAGAGATAAAAAGTGAGAAATCACCCTGTCGGGGAATGGCTATGCTGTAATCTCTTCTCCATTCTCCTCTTAGGATCCTGGGCACGTACACACACGTGCCTGGCATGAGTTCCAAGCTGCCAGTTCTAGGACTCAAACTGTAGGCAGCCACATGGGAGTCCAGTGCCTTATACACTATGTCACCAATTATCCCCAAGATATGAAATTTTAACATTCCTGCCCAAGAGGGATGTTAAGAAATAACACAAGGACCAGCCAGATGGTGTGGTAGCTAGAATGACTGGATCCCACATTGCTAACTGCCTGGTTTCAGTCCTGGACCCAGGAGCTTGATAAACACATTGGGCACATGGGACCCAGCAGTTGGCATAATGGCTATGTTGCTGGACTCCCATGTAGTCAACCGTGGTTTGAGTCCTGGACCTGGTGGCTTAAACTCACACCAGGCACATGTGTGTGCATGCCCAGGGTCCCAAGAGAAGAATGGAGAAGAAGGGATTATGGCGTGGCCATCCCCCCGGGGGGTGATTTTCTTGCTTTCTGTCTCTCTGTCTTTCTGGCAAGTGCACACACCCTATAGCAAAAAACTCTCCAAAAAAAAAAAAGAAAGAAAAACACATTGGGCACCTGTACATGCATGCTCAAAATCCTGAGAGAATAGAGCAGGAATTGCACCCTCTCTTGGAAGGTGCTTTCTCACTTTCTCTTTAGCCTCTCTGTCTCCTGCAAGCAAACACGCCCTTTAGCAAAATTAGGGGGGGAAAAAAGAGAAAAGACATAATAAGACCTACCGTTGGAAAAGTTTTATAATATTTCTAAGAAAAAGTGGCAAGAAGATTCACACTTTCCTGGTTTTAATGCCAAGTGAAATACTCCCAGAAATTACTTACTTTTATACGATGATGCCCTAGTAGCTTAAAATTTTTGTAACCCCTTTATTGTCAGTTTTTCCCTGGGAAATAGCTTTTTCACTGGTGTCATTAGATTTTGTAATTACCAAAACAAGCAAAAAAAAAAAAAAAAAAACTTGCCAGTAGTATAGGATCTTTCGCTTCAAATGAAGAGAGAAAAAGAGTGATTATTACTATACATTCCTTTTATTCTAAATGAACCACATGTCCTTTGGTTATGACACTTCCCAATTTTTTAAATCCCTTGTTTGTGAAAATATGATCATGATATATTAGAAATTTGCCTCAGGTTCTGTAGCAATTTGACATCTTCTGTTCAAGGTTTCAATTAATTTTAAGAAATTGAATTAAATTCTCTATTTCCTTACAGACCCTCCTTCCTAAGCCATGATATTAAGTTTGCTGTTCTTGGCATGAGGAATGCTTTCAGTACATGACTATTGTTTGCTTTTTTCCCCTCTTTGTCTCTCTTAAGCATATTATATGTGTGTATTCAGCGAGGAGATAGAAGAAAACTCAGGTGAGAGTAAACTTCAGTTTTCAGTTGCTATCCTCACTTTCCATTTGCTTCACAAAGAAGGTATTGTTTCATCCAAGTATCATTTCCATTTAGTGGCAGGAATGTGTTCTCTTGTTTTTCTGTAGATACTGAATTGGCCTAGGATTTAGACCTTCTTTTCGTTTATTGGTTTTAGATAAACAGATAGAAAATTTATATATATATACATTTTTTAATATGCATATATAACATGCACATACATATACTACAAATACTTGTAACCAGTTTTTTTGCATCACTTTATGATGAGACCTTTATGAAGTGTTTGTTCATTTGTTATTTCATAAGTACACATAAAAAAGTTTTCCTCCTTGAATAACCTTTTCAAAAAGCTCTGGATTTGATGTTATACCTTACTCTGTGTATTTACATCAGTTATAGATGTACATACCTATATGTTCGTGAATATATTTTTTTCTTGACACTACAAATTCTTTAGAGTATTGAGTAATAGGGTATTAATGTTAGCCGTTCTAATTAAATATGAGTAACCGTATGCTATTTAGATATGGGAAAATAGGTGTTTTTTAAGAATCATTTTCTTTTACTTTATTTTTTTTATATTTGATCAGAGAGGGACAGAATGTGTGTGTGTGTGTGTGTGTGTGTGTGTGTGTGTGTAACAGAGAGAGAGAAAGAATAAGTAAGAAAGCAAGCCACCAGATCTGGGACTTGAACTGTGTTAGGCCATGTTGGAGTCTAGCGCCCTTAACCACCACACCACCTGTTGGTGCCAGGGTTACACATTTTGATGAGCTTAAATACATTCATCTTGAATATTTGCAAAGTAACTCATAGACTTGCTTAGGAATCCCCACTATATACATCATTTATTTCTGGAGACTTAATAATTATTGACTTAATTCCATGCTGACTGTAGAATGACAAGTAAAATTATGTAAGACAGTAATTTTTAAATCTTGTCATTTTACTAAGTCTTATTATTAAAAATACTAAAAAGTCTAAATAAATCCAACTTTACAGATATGTGAATCACGTATTAGTTTATTTTCATAAATCTATAGATGTATCATGACTTTTATATACTTGCTATTATATATTTGCTGTTGATTTATTACATATTTGTCATTGATTTTTATTTTGAAATAATTATAGGAAGTTTCAAAAGGAGTTCAGAGAGGCCCAGTGTCCACCATAGTTATATTTTATAAAATTTCTAAGTACAATATCAGAATCAGGAAATTGGCACGGGTATAACATATTTGTATTGATAGTTTCCGGTCATCTTTCGTACATGTGTAGATATGTGTAATCACTATTGCAACGAAGACACAGTGCTATGCCTTTGGAGTCATTCGTATTTCCTCGGTAGGTTAGGACTTCAGTCTGCCATTCATTTTTCACTTTTAACCCTCTCTTTACATTTTACTGTTTTTTTTTTTCTTTGTTGTTTTTTGCCTTTCTGTGTACATTGTGTACAATTGCATTTGATTTGTAATGTTTTCATATGTATCTGTTTAGTTTTTTAGTATTGTTCTAGATATTACACTTCACATCAATATCTAACACAGACTATTGGAGTCAACCTTGCACAATCATGTGACCCTTAACATGGTGGACATATGCTGAGAAATGTATCCTTAGGCAATTTCATCGTGTGGGAACATCACAGAGTATACTTACATGAACCTAGATGTTCTGGCCTTTTATGAATCTAAGCTGTGTGGTGTAGGCTCTACGTTCCTTATGGGACCACCATAGTATACACAGTCTATTGATTACTCAAACATTGTTACTCAGCACATGACTGTACTAATTTAACGAAATGTATGCATTTTCATCTGCCTGTATGTCTCTTTACTCTCCTCATTTATTATGCAGTTGGCTTAAGTAGTTCCTCTTTTTTTCCATTTTATTTCTTTGTATTGTTCAGATTGGGTAATTCCTATTGTTCAGTCTTCAAGTTCTCAGACCTCTGATTCTCTCCTTCCTGATATTGAGCCCACCCATTGAGTTTCTTATTTTATTATTGTATTTCAGTTCTAAAGATTTATAGTTGTTCTTCTTTGTATCTTCTATTTGAGAAAAAGTAAGAACCACATCAGTGTTAGAACTTTTGTCGCAACCATCAAATGTAATTTACCTCAAAAGGAGAAGAAAACTTTATTGTATTTACCCATATTTTTACTCTTTCCACTTTTCTTTCCTCTTTACATTTCAGTACTCCTTCTTTTAATATTTGTGTTCTATTTTAAGAAATTTCTTTACCCATTCTTTTACGGTAGATCTTTTACTACTGACAAATTCGCTTTTTCTTCGTCTGAGAATGTGTTGTTGATTTCCCCTTCATTTGTGAAGGATATTTTTGCTAAGGCTAAGAGTCTGTGCTGACAGATCTTTCAGTATTTAAAAATGTTGTGTCACTTCCTCCTAGCCTCCATGGTTTCTTATTAAAAATCTACTGTCATTTGAATTGTTTTTCTTCCTTTGGAAAGATGTCATTTCCTTTTTTACCTACTTTCATGCTTTGTATGTGTGTCTTTATTTTTCAGAAGTTTGATTATGATTTTCAGTTACTTTTTAAAGAAAAACCCTTTCTTTAGCTCCTGCCTCTTCCTTTCTTTCTCTTTTTCTTACTTGGCCTCTGAAACTCCAGTGACTCAAATGAGATCTTTTGTTATTGTCTCACAGGTTCCCAAGGCTCTGTTCATTGTCTTTAACCTATTTTGTCTTTGCTGTTTGGATTGAATAATTTGAAGAAATTCAAGTGTGCTGATTCTTTCCTCTCTTCTCCTCATTCTGCTGTTGAGACCACTCACCGAGTTTTTTTATTTAAGTTACTGGGTTGTTCATTTTAAAAATTTATGCTTTGAGGGCCAGCGGGTAGTGTGGTGGTTAAGGCACTAGACTTCCACAGCAGAACACAGTTCAAGTCCCAGACCCAGAGGCTTGGAAATTACATCATGTGTGTGCACATGTGGCCCAAAATCCTGAGAATGGAAGGGAAAGCATTGGGCCTAGTCATCCCGGTGGTGGTTTTCCACTTTTCCTCTCTGTCTCTCTTTGGTGAGTGCAGTTATCTCATTCTAATTGAAACTTTCTTAGTTCTTTATATGACAAGTGCTTTTCCATTGAATCTTGGGCTTTTTGCTTTGGCTATTATTCTATGAAACTCTGGGTAGATCTTTTGTAAATATTCTGTGTGATAGCTGTCTTCTAGTACTGCAATGCCTCTTACTGCTGGATGGGGTTGGAAGGTTGTTGACATCTAGCATGTAGGCGTGCTTCATTATTGCTGGGCAAAGGCTGGCATTCAGGCTACCCACTTGACTACCCTGAGTAGCAAAAAGCAGATATACCTCCTAACTGGTTAGTGCAATCTTACTGACATTGCAAGGGGTTAGCCTTATTATTGCTGAGTGGTGGTGAATGAAAATCTTGACTCTAGCAGATCTTCTCTAGCACTGCTGTTATGGGGAGAGGGGAGGGTTGCCTCATTCATTACTTTGCTACAAATCCAGCCTCCACATGCAATTTCCACTGATCCCATGGGGAAAAGAGGCTTGATACTTGATTTTTAAAGTTTTATTTTAACACTTTAGATGAATAGCTTTTCTATTTATAAGTAACTTTAATATTTCCTATGTTTATTTACTTTAGATTTTGAGAGGTCATATTTCTTTTAGGTATACAGATATATTTAGTTTTTCATCAGTCTAGTTTTAGCAAAGCTTAAAGCTTACATTTTTTGACTAGTGTTGTAGCATCACATTTGAGAACTGCTAATTTGCTTTTCAGATGTGAGAAGAACAGAATAATTGCAATGCGTGCTGTAGATGAAAGAGTTTAATGCTTTTGTAGGTATTTTGTGAAAAACAGTAAATTATGGATTTTTTAAAAGTGGAGATAGCTAGTGCTTAATTTCATATTTGATTCTCCAATTTTTAACAACCCAGTTAGAAATATTACTTTTTGTAGTATATATATTTTTTACAGATCAAGTATATATTTGTATCATACTATGTTACTTGAGTATTAACATGTCATATTATAATATTAATATCTCTTTCAAATCAGTATTCCATTTATTATAGTTCAGTAATTATGACTGCATACAACATCTAAATTTGAGAATCTATAAGCATATTCAAAGGTTTAGGTAATTCAGTGACTTTATGGCTCCATATATTAACTCTTGTTCAACATGATAGTAATGGAAGGCTTTTATGAAATCCTTCCAACAAATAGTAGATTTATAAATATAACCCTCTGCAGATTTACCAAGCACTCTTTTAAGTTGATATGAAGATTCTCAAGTCATTTCCAATAAACCTTCCAAAAATACTACTGCAGAGCCTCTTAAAAATAAGGAATATTTGGAAATTAATTACTTTGGCTAATTTTCAAACAAATGACAAGCTACTTAAACAATACTCAGTTTACTTACTTTTGACATACATAGACTGGGTCATAAATAAAATGACTTGAAAAAACCGTCACTGTTAGATGAGAAACTTACATGATTCTCAACTGGGTCAAGGAAACTTAACTTTAAAATTAAAAATGTCTATCTTGTTCAGGGAATTTCTGAAAATATTTTATACTTAATGATCATATACTCATCAAATTTATAAATTAAGTTGATATGCATTTTTTTACTATATTTAGTACCATAGATGCTAAAATCATTTCATTGACCAAAAACTGTGTAAGAATAAAGGACAGTGTAATACCAAGTTAGTAAAGAATCTGAAACTAAAAATAAAGTTTAGTCTACATAGAGTATCTTAAAGTGTGAAATTAAAGAAAAACAGCAAAACTGGAAACTAGAATAGATTGATCACTCTGAGTGTTTAGTTCTTTTTTGTTAAAGGAAGAAACTTCCTTACCATGTTTGTTGCTTCTCTTCCCCAACTTAGGGCTAGACTTTATGGTTTGTTTAGCTGTGAAGGGATGACAGACTTTGGGGGTGGTGAGGGGAGCTTAGTTTTGGAATGTAAATACACGTAGAGCTTGCCTCCTTTTGTTTAGCATCTCTTTAAACTAAGACAAAAAAAATCAGTGAATGAATGAATAGCAGCATGGTGAAATACCTAAATGTTTGAGTTAAAATTTTTGGATGTTTGAAATCCTATTTGGATCCTTTTCCCAGATCACGGTGCATTCATATGCACTCAGCAGGAAACTTCATGGAGATGCACATTTGGGCAGAAGGTCTTTGACGGTGCTTTTTTCTTAACTTGTGCCTTTTCTTCTTTAGAAAAAAGTAATGGCTTAAGTCTGACTGAAGAACAATCTTTTTTGTATGTTCCTTATAAGAATTTACTTATGGTTCACAGATCTTTACCCGCCATCTATGTCTGCAATCCTTGGATTTAAAATAGCATATATCCTACTGCAGACTACAGGAAACGCCAAATTAAAGACTTAATGACATACTGCTGAAAAAGACAAAAGGGGACAAATTATAAATCAGCCCACTAAATCTCTAAAGTGAAATTCACAGAAAAATAATACGTGCACTTGAGCTTTTTTTTTTTTTTTTTTTTTTTTTTTGGTCCACTCATGCAACAGGTAAATTTAGTGGAACGATTGAGTTTGATTCTAGTTATTAAAAAAATGGTGTATGTGAGATGTTGTATGCCAGCAAACCCAGTGATGATGTGGATATTTTAGCACTTTTAAATTCTGCATATTTAAACAATTTACCTCTTTTTCTCATTTTAAATTTTTTCTGCAAATCATGATCATTTATGCTGTCTGTTGTCTAGGAAATGTTAGCGGCTTATTAATTTCCCTCCTTAAGTTTGCCTTCACCATACTCAAGTCTATTCTAATTCTTTTGACTTAGAAGGAAATAAGAATATCTTTTATCTGTTGCTTAAGTTCTGGGGAAGGGAGCAAGGACAAGAGGCTCTGGGGGTTAATGGAAGGGTTAAAGAACAGATGGAATGGCAAGGAAAGGGAGGCCTTTTAAGAACTAGTTTTCAAAAGACCCTATTACTGCTTCTGGCTCATTTTTCCAGCCTTCCTTTTGGGAGGGTTTCTTTCACAAAGGCACTGATTCCCTCTTAAACTCAGACAGAACATGTTCCTTCTGGGTGGTGTGGGAATGTTGACCTGGCTGGTGACACTGCTGCCGGTAGTGAAGTTATTCATAATAGCCAAGAGCATCTTGACTGCAGGGCTCTTCATAATTCTGAAGAGCTGCATTTGCTTCTGGAGGTGAGATAGCTCCATAACAATGCTTTAGTGCCAGGAGGGCCTGGCAGACAGGTGCCAAGCTTGAAATGCTGATGCACACTCAGACCTCAGTCCATTTCAGTTAATTTGAAGTTCATAAAAATGACTAGCCAGGGGTATACATGTTCGCATCTGAGTAAACATACGCACACACCATTTTGGAAGAATATGTCAGGCCTAAGCTGTCCCTTCTGCTTAAGAGCATGATTCTGAGGTTAAATATATTGATGAAAATTATATACGCATTACTAGTCTTACTGTTGTTAGGATGTTTTGGGTCTAACAGAGAACTAGATTCAGCACAGGGCAAAACAAAGACAGATTCAATCAAATGCCAGAACCTGAGGCAAAGTAGAGTATATATTAGGATTAAATTGCTATCAGTTTCCCCTTTGCTGGGTTTTTCCTCCCTTGCTTTTTCTTGGCCTACAAAATTTAGATTATTCCTTCCAACTATAAAATTGATCTCTTCATTCTAAGAAATTATTTTTTAAGCAGACACGGTGATACATATGGCAGAAAATGAGAAACATGGTAGAATGTATTTTGGAGAAGATATTTTAGAAGAAAGTAAGAGGTACTTTACTTTTCAGAAAAAGTAGGGAGCAAACATTCTGTATGTAAAGTATAAAATGGAGAAGATAACAAAAAATAATCAGGTGGGAAAATGATATTATATGATTGCGGTCTGAAGTGTGCTGTGATAAGTTTCTCACCAAGCAGCAGTTAGTTAAAAAGGCCTGAGGAAGAACTTGGAGCCCCAATTTTATTGTGTTTGTAACTCTTCTAGAGATTTATTCATTGATGTGAGGTGTGGAATGGATTTTAAAGAGCTGAAAAGGGCCAGCTGGTAGGGTGTTGGCTAAGGTGATTGGATCCCACATGGCTGGCGCCACAGTTCAAGTCTCAGACCCAGCAGTTTTATCTGTTGCTTAAGTTCTAGGGAAGGGAGACATTCTGGGACTATGCATGCATGTCCAAAATCCCAAAAGAAGGAATGGAGAAAAAGGGATTGCAACGTAACCATCCCACATGTGGGGTATTTTCTTGCTTTCCTATTCACTCTTGCTCGCTCTCCCTCCCTATCTCTCTCTCCGGTGAGCAAGTGTGTCCTATAGCAAATTTTTAAAAAATTCAAAAATTAAAAAAAAATAATTAGGTCACATTGAGAAGTAATTAGGTCATAAAAGTTTTACTGTCATGTATGGATTAATGTCATTATTTCAGGAGTGGTTTCTTGATAAAAGGATGAGTTCCACCAGCTCCCATTCCTTCTCTGTCTTATGCATATACTTTTTTGCAATGTGGTGCCCTCCACATGTTGTATAATAACAGCAAAAAGGCCCTTGGCAGACCCTGGTGCCGTGCTCTTTGACTTTCTACCTCTAGAACCATGAGCCCAATAAACTTCTTTTCTTTATAAATTACCCAAACAGCCTGTGGTGGTTTTTTTTGTTTGTTTGTTTGGTTTTTTTTTTTTTTTTTCGTTATTGTTTTTAGGTTTTTGCCATAGGGCACTTGTGCTTACCAGAGAGGAGGGAGACAGATATAGAGAGACAGAAAGTGAGAAGTTACCCCCAGGGGGGATGGTCACACTACAATCCCTTCTTCTTCATTCTCCTGGGATCTGGGGCATGTGCAGACACACATGCCTGATGTGAGTCTCAAGCCAGCAGATCTAGGACCTGAACCATGGTCAGCAACGTGGAATTCAGCTGACCCAACCACCACACCACCTACTGGCCTCAGGTCTGTGGTATTTTGTTATAGCAACAGAAAACGGACTAAGATACTTGAATATTTTTAACTTAAAAAATGAGATTAACTGTCTATAGTCAGTTTTTAGAACTAGATGGTACAGAACAGAGGTATTATAAAGTTGAATAAAAGAAGATAAAAATTAAAGAAATATTAGTTTTTTTCTTTTTTTTCAACTTGTATTTTTTTAATAATTATTTTATTTAACTTTATTTATTTATTCAGATTTTCTAGATAGGGACAGAGTGAGAGAGGGAAAGTGAGAAAGAAGCTGCTAGGTCCGTGACTCAAACCATAGTCAGCCATATGGGAGTCCAGCGCCCTTAACCACCTGCTGGCCCCTCAACTTGTATTCTTACAGTGTGGACTTACTGCAGCTAGTGAGCACAAATGCAAGTTCTCAGTCATTCAAGGCAAGGTTTACTATCCTTGTGTGGATGAAGGAGAGTAATCTCATTAGAGTCAAGAAATTGAAATCAAAGCAGAAGAGATTTCAGTTGTATGTGTGAAAACGTGGAATTCATAGAACTATAAAATCCCATAATGAGGGGCATTAACAAGTCATAGAATCTTCATATCTGGAAAATGTTAGTATTTGCTTCTTTAAAGGAATGAACAATATCTTTAATATATCTTCCAGAGCTATTATTTGAACTGAAGTATTACAAAGATATAAATCAATTTTATAGTGTATACATTTGATTTTAGGTACACATATAAATACAGTCTTCTAAATCTGTGGTTATTTTTATACAAAATGATGGTAGTTTGTTACTCTCTAGAGATGTTACTTTAAATTTATGATATCTGGGCCCAGATATGGTGGTACAGAGTATGAGTCACTGCTGCATGATACTGGAGCCATGTGAGAGGCCCGGGTTTGGATCCTGGGTCATTCTGAACATGGAGGGTATGTCCATATGGCGCCCATGATTCTGGCTGGCTGGGAGGCTGGTGGAAGGATTGCCACATAGCAAGACCGTGCCAAGAATGCCCTTACCTCTCTCCCAATCTCTCGCTCTCTCTCCAAGAAATAAATAAATTCAATTTAAAAGAAATTACATTACTTAGTTTGTCTATTAAGATTTAGACACTTGGGGACCAGCAGATGGGAAAATGGTTATGTCGCTGGACTCCCATGTAGTTGATTGCAGTTCAAGTCCCAGACCCAGCAACTTACACTCTCGCAGAGCACATGTTCATACACGCCCAAGATCCCGAGAAGAAAATGCAGGAGAAGGGATTGTGGTGTGGCCATCTCCCCTTAGGAGATGATTTCTTGCTTTCTGTCCCTCTGTCTCTCTGGCAAGCACATGCACCATATAGCAAAAAATGTCTCCTAAAAAAAAAAAAAAAAAAGAAAAGATTTATGTACTTTAAGCTCCTTTAAGACTATAGCAGAAACAGTCTACCTGCACTCCAGCCATTGTCTTTTTTTTTTTTTTTTTTTTTTTTGGAGAGGTTTTTGCTATAGGGCGCGTGCGCTCGCCAGACAGACAGAGAGAGACAGAGAGATAGAAAGCAGGAAATCACCCCCCAGGGGGGATGGCCACGCCGCAATCCCTTCTCCTCCATTCTCCTCTCGGGATCTTGGGCACGCACGCACACGCGCCCGGCGTGAGTTTAAGCCGCCAGGTCCGGGACTCGAACCGCGGTCGACTACGTGGGAGTCCAGCGACATAGCCATTACGCCAACTGCTGGTCCCCCCAGCCATTGTCTTTGATAGCAGGATTGCACTTAAATTTCCCTTTCCTGATTTTCTAACTAGGCAAGTCTTTTAACTTGTGTTGTAGGTTAGCTTAAATTAAATGATTTATTAGAAAACAAATTGAAAATGAAGCTCATAGGATTTTATAGAACAATACTTACATAATTTTTCTGTCCTTTATTAAAAATTTTTTTCTGACTACAAAGGAAATACGGATATTTTATCTTTTTTTAAGATTACTAATTTATTTATTTGTGTGACAGAGAAGGAGAAAGGTACCCCAACAGTGTTTTCCTGCTGCAATCCATGTCCAGGCTCAGTCAACCCAGTTCTTGGGCACCTACACCCACCTGGTATGCAGAGAGAGGCTTTGGGACACGACCTGAGACCTTCTGAGTGTTGAGTTAATACTGCAACACTAGCCCAAAAATGTGCTCACTTTAAGAAATGGGTCATGTAAAAAATGGAAGTTTCCTGTAATCTAACTTTCTTGAGGTAATAATGGTGACATTTGTGAAACATTTAAATTTTATGATTTTATAATCTATAAAGCAACGATGTATAAAACTCCGGAGTATTCAATTCACAACGTATATTGAATTCACAGTATATTTCTGTAGATTGACTACCATATATGACTTCGGTCAAGACTATATTTTTTTCCAGGCTAGAGAGCTGATGTTATAGTTAACCCTTCTCACAGAGGACTTTTTGACCGTTAGCAGAGGCTAGGCATTTGTCCTATGATTAGGGTTTACCACTTCCCTGGGATAGCTTAATGATGCGGGAATGCTGGTTGATCAGACCTAACACCTGTGCTGGCTCTTGTCTTATGCTTATGAAGAATTAGAGACACAGACACAGAGTTAGAATAAAGTGGAGTTTATTTATTAGGTAAGGAGAAAATGCTTCCAGTGTAGTGGAAGGGAGCCTGAATGGGTTGCCAAAGAGGAGCTGGAGGCGAGGGGTTTTTATCCAGCAGTCTGAGCAGTGGACTGGCTTCCTAATAAGGAAATGGGCTTTAGAAAATAGTTGTGTGGTATAGTCCAATGGATGTATTACCCTATTCTTTGTGGGGTCAGCAGACCATAGCATTCTGTACGTCTTGTTAGAATACGGTTACTAAATAGAGGAACCAGCAGTTAGTGTAATGGCTATGTCTCTGGACTCCCATGTAGTCTACCGTGGTTCAAGTCCCGAACCCAGTGGCTTAAACTCACGCCGGGCACGTACGCATGCGTGCCCAAGATCCCGAGAGGAGAATGGAAGAGAAGGGATCGCGGTGTGGCTATCCCCCCTGGGGGGTGATTTCTCACTTTCTGTCTCTCTGTCTCTTTCTGTTTCTCTGGTGAACGCAAGCACCCTATAGCAAAACCTCTCAAAAAAAAAAAAAAAAAGAATAGTTACTAAATAGAAATTGTTGCTCTTAGCTACAGTGGCTTTCAGTCCCAATGCAGCCAGCTTTGACTGTGAAAACTTAGCCACTGTGACTCCATTTTGGTTCTTTACCCTGTCTGTGTGCTCAGTATCCCTATCTCCTGCCCTAACAGCTAGCGATGTAAAAGGGGTCTATATTGTACATTAATCAGACCTTAGAGGAAAACATGGAGACTTCCTTTCAGGGCCCTTACCCTATCTACCTAGAAGTGGGATCTAACTCCTATTTGATTAATATTAAATACGGACCTTGTTACAACTAATTTTTTATTTTATTGACTCTATGAAGTTGTTGGGATGAATAAAATAATATATGAGATAATTCATTCAGAGAACAGTATCTTCTTTGATGTTCTTAATGTTAGACAGTTGGGTTTTGCATAGCAGATTATTATAATTTTTTCAATTTAGCCTGGGGTTATTCAGAGTCAATCCTAAGAACTATACTGAATCATGTTGAATCCCTTTCAGATTGGGTCAAAGATATGATATCTACCAAGTATTGAGACTGGTTTTTCTATACATCTTGTCACCTGCTCTGTAGACAATCGAATGGAAAAATAGTTTTTGAAATGTAAAATAAACATGTATAGCAGTGACCACATCAGTTGGCATACTGTCCACCTTGACACATTTTTTTTGAGAGGTTTTTGCTGTAGGGTGCATGTGCTTTCCAGAAAGACAGAGAGAGACAGAAAGTGAGAAATCACCCCCTAGGGAGGATGTCCACACCGCAATCCCTTCTCCTCCATTATCCTCTCGGGATCTTGGGCACGCACGCACATGTGCGCGGCATGAGTTTAAGCCACCAGGTCCGGGGCTTGAACCGTGGTAAACTTCAGCAACGTAGCCATTACACCATCTTCTGGTCCCTACCTTGACAATTTTTTAAGACTGGTATTTTTTTAAGAATTATTTTATTTAACTTTATTTATTATTATTATTTTTGAATTTGACTAGAGAGAGAGAGAAAGGGAAGGAAAGTGAGAAAACAAGCTACCAGATCTGGAACTTGAACCATGCTCGGCCATGTGGGAGTCCAGCTCCTCTAACCACCACACCACCTGCGAGCCCTGAGAGCAGTAGTTTTTAAATTTTAAATGAATAACTTATCTGTTGAAAAATCAGCCTGTTTTTATTTAGAACTTCTGCTTGCTTTGACATGTATAAAATACTTGTTCAATTTAAGGTGATTTTGATTATGCATGATTGTTTAGCAACAAACTTCCTCTTCAGATTAATTTTTAGTCTTGGTTAATCTGTTTTTTGAGAGGAAATGAGGTGGGATTGTGTTTTTGTGCTTCTCAGGAGGGCTTTCTTTTTATTCCTGGTCTTCTAAAAGGATGCAGATCTCATCAAAACAGTCATTCTCCCTGTCTATGGGCCTTAAGTATTTGTCTTAATCCTACCCCCACACACTTGTTTTTGTTTTGCTGTTTTGTTTTTCTTCTGTAAAAGGAGAGTAAAGAGAATCTCCAGTTTGCCCTGGAGTCTCCTCCCCTCCCTTTCTCTCACCTCACCTCCAGGGTGGCCTGAGAACCGAAGAACCCTAAATTCTGCTCTTTGGTAAGCTCTCTGATGACTAAAGATGTTGGAACATAGCTAAAATGAGCTTGGCTACTTTCCCTACTCTCCCTGCCTGCCATTTCTACGGATTACAGAGAAGTAACTCTACTGCCAAACATGACTGATACTGAGCCTCAAATTTTGACCCATTTTTCATCGAGTTTGTATTAATATAGAAATTGCAAAGCTTAGTAGTACAGTGATTACTTATAGCACCAGTCAAATTCATGCTTGCTGAATTCCGTATCTTGGGCCGAAGACCAGTTTGTGCACAAGATCCACAGCCCATTGGGTTGAAAGCAGTAATACCCACAGCAACCAGAGAGCAGTCTTTGGACCTGAAACAATTACCCAGCAAATGTAATACAAATTCTTATATTTTAGAATGGAGAGCATTTCATAACTAAACAAATTAGTAATGGTGGGATAATATGCTTGTTTAAATAATAAGAAAAAAAATCTAGCAAACTTATGTTTGAATGAATGAAGTGAGTATTAGAAAATTACAGTTTTAGGGCCAGCAGACAGCATGGAGGCTAAAGCAGCTGGATCCCATGCAGCCAACAACAGGGCTTGAGTCCCCACCTGATGGCCTGAAAAACACACGAGGTACACGTGCATTTATTTGGGCCTGAAATCCTGAAAGGAGAATGGAGGAGAAGGGCTTGTGATGGCCATTTCTCCTGGGAGTGGTTTCTCACTTTCTCTGTCCGTCTTTGTGTCTCTGTCTGTCTCTCACAAGCACACACACCATATAACAACAACAAATAAAAAGTAAAATTGTTATATGGAGCTAATGACTAGTCATTGTAGGTTGACTGTTGAAGAGTGATGAATTTTTATTAATTACTTAGTCTAAGTTCATACCAGTACTTTTGTCTGTTGAAATATTAAAAGCAACTGTCTCTTGATTGGGCAATTTAACAATTCTGATGAATCCAGGGAAAAACAAAAAGAACTTTCCTGTACCCTATCACAGGTTAGTGGGGATTAAAGTATGTTTTGTGTGTATATAATATGAAGCACCTTCTGTTTTATATTACACAAATTTTGATAAAAGTTTTATTTATAATGAAACACAAATACTGTTGCCAGGATATACTGATGAAAACAATGAGACCATTTTTAGAACCTTAAAATAACTTATATAGAAATAATTCCTAGTGCTTTTTTTTTTTTAACATTAAAATGAATTCTTTCTCAAACCTCCAATCAAATAGCCATAGTATTGGGCCAGCAGGTGGCATAATAATTAAGGTATTGGATTCCTACATAGCTGACCATAGTTAAAGTCCACAACCCAGTGGACTGAAAATCACATTGGTTGTGTGTAAGTGTTTACTCAGTGGAGGAGAAGGGATTGTGGAGTTGCTGTCTGCTCTGGGGGCGGGAGGAGGGGTGATTTCTCACTTTCCCTCTCTGTCTCTTCTGTCTCTGTCTCTTCTGTCTCTCTCCAGGGCGCATATACACCCCATGGCAAAAAACTTAAAAAAAAAAAAAAAAAGACGCCACAATACTGAAATGACAATGCCAATATATGTAGTAAAGATTTAGTGACAATGTTCTATTTTATTGATGTAAACCTTAAAAGAAGAAAGAAGACTGGAACATTAAAAGAAGAATTCTCTGGAGCAGTTTACAAACATTTGTGGAAAACAAAGATGAAGCACAGGGACTGGGAAAAGGTTTCAGTGTTTCTCTTGTTCACATGACAGAGTAGCAGTCAAAATACACCCCTGTGATTTGTTGCATCTGGTAGGAATGCTGCAGTAGCTGAAGAGATCTCTGGCTTTGGTGAAGAAAAGAGTAAACAAGACAGTAGAAAGAGAACAGTCCTGGTTAGTGATCAGGAGCTTCTTTCTCCATCCCTACAATTTCTAGCATTGTGAGATGCCAGAAATAGGGAGGTCAAAAGTCTGAGAGAAGTTTTGTAATGAAGAGGATTTGTTTTGTATTTTTAAAATTTTGGATGACATAGCTCAGTGCTTAGGGTACAAAGATTTGAGCCATCAGCACAATTTTAATAATCTGCGTAATAGTAGCAATGCATTAGCTCCTAATTGGATGGAGTTTTAAAATACAGTCCATATGTACCTTTCATTATCCACCTGATGTGTATGAGAACACACCTTCTTCTCTTTAGATATGTTTTCTTACCTTTCCTGTTTTAAGGGGTTACTCATCTCTCCTCTTACTTGAAGTGTTTAAAATTTTGTAAATCTGCCCAGAGGTCTTTTGGCATTTAAACAAATTTCTCAACATTTAAAAAAAAAAAAAAAAAAAAAAAAAAAAAGGTGGTTTCTGAGTTAGTTCTTTAGAAATTCTTTAGCTCCTCTGACATATAATGCTACATCAGCTTCAGGACAATCAAATATAACTGCTTTTAGAGACAGCAGAATCAAAGCATTAGACAGTCTCTGCATTTTCCCATGACTCACTTGTGTATTGAAGGTCTAAGTCTCGTGCACAATTTAATCACCTCCCTCCTGAGGGCAACAGTATTTCTTTTTTTTTGTCTTTTTTTTCAATTAGTTTTTGTTATTTTTGGTTTGTTTTTAGAGATAGATTTGTGCTATCAGGTCCATGCGTTTGCTGGAGAGACAGCGAGAAACAGAGAGACAGAAAGCAAGAAATCACCCCCAGGGAGGATGGCCACATCTGAATCCCTTCTCCATTCTCCTCTCAGAATCTTGGACACATGCACATATGCAGATGGTGTGTGTTTTAAGCCTCCCAGATGGACTGCAGGTTGGTTGGTCCACTGTTTGGGAGTCCAAGGATGTAACCATTACACCATCTGCTGGTCCTTTTATTAGAAGAGAATGGAGAGAATGGGAGGAGAGGGGACTGCAAGGTGGCACACCTTCCCCCGCCATACTTTCTCACTTCCTCTCTCTCCCTGTCCCCCTTCATGCTCACACTGGAGTAATGGGGTTCGGGGGAGAAAGAGAGAAAGCGAGAAAATATAACCTAGGGGGTGGCCGCATCGAAGTCCTCTTTACTCCATTTTCTTCTCAAGATTTTGGGCATACATGCACAAGCGCTGGCGTGTTTTTCAAGCTGCTGGGTCCAGGATTCTAACCATGTGGGATCCAGCTGCCTTAACTACCTGCCCTACCACCAGCTTGCCCACAACAGTGTTTCTATCTAAGCTGTCCTTCCTCTTTCAGATGGTGAAGGCAGGTGAGACAGCCCGCCTCCAACATTGTGAGCTATTTTTGATGTGAAAGAAATTCTTAGGCAATAGAGAATTCCAGCTTATGGATCTTATTTTGACTCATGTATTTTTTCCTTAGAGGGAATGTCCATAAAGTAGCAACAATGACCAGTCTACTATCAGCAATATTTTGCCCCTGTGCTAATAAAATTTTCTGGTTTCCCTTTCCATTATCCTGAACAGTGAACATGTATTTTTTTAAAGTAACTTAATATAAAACATACAAAATGAAAAATAGTTAACTGTTATCCCTATGTTTTATAAAAAAAAGTTGATAATATACCACAAAACTAACTTTACCATTTTTTGTTTTAAAATTTAAAGATAAATATAATTCATCTGGAATCAGGAACAAATGTTACCGTAGAGGGGAAAAATATCCAAGATGCAGTAGGGGAAAGATCTATTGAAAAACTGTTTGAAATAAGATGGTTAAACTCAAATCTAGAAGCCCTGTCACTTGTGTTACAGGATAGTAAATAAATTGGCCAAGTTTATGAAAACATCATTGTTACTCATTTTGAAAACACAAGAGAGGACTGTAAAAGCATATGAAATTGGAAAAGACCCCAAGATGGGCCAATATTTTTGAGAGATATTTGCTATCAGGCATGTGTGCTTGCTGGAGAGATAGAAAGAAAAACAGAAAGTGAGGAGTCACCCCCTAACCCCCCCCCCCCCCCCAGGAAAATGGCAACACCACAATCCTTTCTCCTCCATTTTCCTCTCAGGATTTTGGGCACACATGCACGTGCGCCTGGCGTGAGTTTCAAGCCACCAGTTCTGGAACTCAAACAATGGTTGGGCATGTGGGAGTCCAGCACCTTAACCACTATGTCACATGCTGGCCCTGGGCCAATATTTGCTAAAAGGGAGAATTATGCTGTGGAAACTTCAGAGGTGAAATTTTACTTCTCTTCCTCAAAAAAGTGCTATTTTGGAGAAATTATTCTCGGCTGGCTACATAACCTAGAGTGGTTAAGGAAGCCAGATTCCACATGGCTAGAAGACACACTGTGTGCACAAATGGAGTGCCCCTAATCCCAATAGGATAGAAAAATGAAGTAGAAAGGACTGTGGAGTGGAGTCACCATGTCCCATTTTGGGGTGTGGAGGGGTCTTTTCTTTCTCTGTCTGTCTCTCTGGCAAGCTCACACAAACTCTGGCAATTAAAAAAAAAAAAAAAAAGGTCTTAAAACACTCAGGAGGGCCGGCAAGTTGTGTGGTGATTAAAGCACTGGGTCCCACATGGCTGACTCCAAGATTCTAGTCCCATACCCTGTGGCTTGAAAAACATACAGGGATGAGGCCAGAAGGTACACAGAGGTTAAGACACTGGATTCCACATGGTCGAGTATAAGGTTCAAGTTCTGGACCCTGCCTCAGGAGTTTGAAAATCACGATGTGGAAGAGATGATTTCTCACTTTCCCTCTTTCTCTGTCTCTCTCTGGTGAACACAAGTCTTAAAAAATAAATAAATTAAATAAACCCTACTCAGAACAAAATGAAATCAAGCAAAGCCCCCCTCCCAGAAGAAAAAGGAGGAGGAGGAGGAGGAGGAGGAGGAGGAGAAACCTGATTTTCAGAAAGGTTAAAATTTTGCTTTTTGGTCAGCCTCACAGTTTAGTGGTTAAATGCTGCACAGAGGAAGTCAGATTCCACATGGCTGAGCAGGGTCAAGTCCCAGTCCTGGTGGCTTAAAAAACACTTTGAGTGCACACACACATGCCCAGGATCTACAGGGGACAGAGAACTGGAAGAAGGATTGTGTCATGACCAGGCCCTGTTGGAGGGTGCTTTTTCTTCTTTGTCTCTCTCCCTCTCCTTCTCTCAATGCATGTACCCTCTGTTATAAGAACAAATAAAACCAAACAAATTTCATCCTATTTAACTTTTGCCTGGCGCACAATTCAAAGGCACAGAAGGGTGCATGTGGTGAAAAGGGAGCCTAGCCTTTGCTCACCTCAACACTGACAATCTCCCTTTAAGTACATTTAGACTAATAAATGACAAGAAATCAGTAAATATTTTTTTGTGTAAACAAGCCTTTTTTGGTTCAATTCTGCACAAAATATTAATTAAAATTGGAACAGTGTGTTCTTGATCCTTGTTTTTCAAGCTGTTGGTTACAATATAATTTGGGAGTCATGTAAAGACTGTGATTTTCATGTTTGGGGGAAAAAATAGAATTGAATTGAAAATACCAAAACATAGAGAACTCCTTGTTTTACAAATTTTAGGGGCAGTTATTCATATGTATTTGCACACTTAAATCCATGTGTCCAGGGCACCATATGACTGTATTTAGGCCTGCCTCAGTGTGCAGCAGTGCCATGCTGCTCACGCAGTGCTGGGTCCACGTTATGGCAGGACCGGTTTCGGGGTGACCTCCACGCTCTGGGGCTATATATCCATGATCCCTGCTGCAGTCATGCTTTCTGATCTTCACTACTGTTTATCCGCGTACGTCCCTTTAGTTCCCGCAAACCCAAAGAACTAAATTGTTCACAAGATCTAGTATGACCTTCGGTTGTGTTATGCCTCATACTTCTCATGGCAGGGCACATACTGAGTCATCCCTTACATTCTGTCTTACCACTTTGAAGAATATTTCATAACATTTCTCAAGTAATGGCAAACCCCTTAAAATTTTGCATATGTGCTGTCTTCCTTACTTGTGACCACAGTGGTTTCTGGGCTACAACTGGGATGATATTTCACAGCTCTATCCCTGGATGTAGTTTTGCATTCAAACATGCCTGAATGGCCGTTACAGAAATACTGAAACAAACGTAAAACAGAAAATTTCAAATTATTGATCATGATTCATTTAAAAAATACTTTTTTTAAACAGTTTCTTTCCTCAAAGAGAGACAGACAGACAGGCACCTTTATCAAGGTAATACCTACAATCCCCTCCAGCTTTTCCAGCCACCCAGGGATCATGGATACACACTGTGCCATCTGCTACCTGCGTGACATTAATAGTTTCCCTAGCCTTGCTGAGTCTGTGTTCCCATGTCAGTTTAAAACCAAACACACATTATGGGACCAGCAGATGACGTAATGGCTACATTGCTGTACTCCCATGTAGTCGACCATGGTTCGAGTCCTGGACCCGGAGGCTTAACGCCAGGCGCGTGTGCGTGCATATCCAAGATCCTGAGAGGAGAGCGGAGGAGAAGGGATTGAGGTATGGCCATCCCCCTGAGGGGTGATTTCTCACTTTCTGTCTCTTTTTCTCTATCTGTCTTTCTGGCAAGCACACAAGCCCTATAGCAAAAACCTCTCCTCCAAAAAAACAAACAAACCAACCAAAAAAACACACATTAGAATTAAAAAATGGAAAGAAAAATACTTGTTTTATAGGATTGTTTTGTAGATTAAATTAGCAGAAAACAGCATACACTAGCCAGCACATTATAAGCCCTCAATAAAAAGTGAATTTCTTTTCTCTTATGTGAGTCGTCACCCAAACAAGCTTCATGTACAACCCATATACATCGATACACAACATGTACATGCAATTATACAGATATACACACTCATACATACAGAATTTTAACCATCCAGCAACATATAGAATGTCCTCTAAAAAAAGTACCACTAAACTCTTCAAAATAATATACCAATAAGTATAAATGACTCTGTGACAGAGACAGTGATATGTACGCAGTTAAGAGTGTGAACGCCAGGGACCAGCAGTTGGCATAATGGCTATGTCGCTGGATTCCCATCTAGTCAACTGTAGTTTGAGTCCCGAACGTGGCGGCTTAAACTCACACTGGGTGCGTGTGCCTGTGTGCCCAAGATCTTGAGAAGAGAATGGAGAAAAAGGGGTTGCAGTGTGGCCATTCCCCCTGGGGGATGATTTCTTGCTTTCTGTTTCTCTGTCTCTGTGTCTTTCTGGTGAGCGCACGCACCCTATAGCAAAAACCTCTCAAAAAAAAAAAAAGAGTGTGGACTCTGGAAATTTGCCACCCAAGCACTGGGCAAGCCATTCAACCACACTGTTCCCCAGTTTCCTCATCTATAACTAGGCAATGATAATAGAACTACCTTACTGGCTTTTGTGTGTGTGAGTCTGAAATGAATTCATGTATGTAAAGTGCCAAGAATATTGCCCAAGAGTAGGCAAAGTTGGTTATTTGTATCATCTGAGTGCCAAAGAGAAGGCAAGTTGATTACTAAAGTAAGTTTTTCTATGAAAGTGAGATTTTTAAGGGAGAGCTAGAGGGAGACTAACAGAAAAAATGAAGATTTTTTAAATTCACACTTTTGTTATATTTTTTATGGATCCATTTTGATATTGCCCTTTCCATTTGTGGGTTGGGAACTCTATATGCTTCTTGTAGTTAAAATTATTGACTGACATATCTTTATTTCTTTTTAAAATTTTTATTTATTATTATTATTTTAAAATTTGCTATAGGGCATGTGGATTCACCAGAGAGAGACAGAGAGAGGCAAAGTGAGAAAGCAGGCCACCATGTCTGGGACACAAACTATGGTTAGCCATGTGCGAGTCCAGCTCTTTAATCACCACGCCACATGCTGGTCCCAACATACTTTTTTTTTTTAATTTATTTTTCTTTTTTTAACATTAATATGCTATACATCATTACAGTATACAAAATGAATTTTTCATCTAAAATACACTGTCTGTTGGCTCAATCAAGCACATCAACATATGTGTTATCAACAAACAATTTTTCATTTCTTATGTCTTGTATATTTTGCGGTTTTTTTTTTGTTTTGTTTTGTTTTTTTTTTTGTTTTTTGGCCATCCTTGATTCCCTATCCCTAGCCCTCTGCCCTGTCCAACCCTCCTCCCATTGTCTCTGGTATCCATGATTGCTTTCTATGCCTATCCCCCCCCCCCATTTAATTGATTTGCTAATGAACTTAATTTGTCTAAATATTTGCAATAGCAAGCACAGCTGATATATACATACACAAGAACCCATGCCTGACTTTAGGCATAAACCTCAGTGAGTAGAATGAACATATTATAAAATAGTACCTAGCTGGGGCTATATAGCTTACTGTGGTCATCAAATACACAGTTTTTTCTTTAAATTTTGGTAACAGTTTTAGTATTTTTTTCTCTGAATTTTTTTTTAAATTTACATTCATTCCCTGAGCATCATCACAACATACTAAATGTGGTTTCCCCTCTAGAGTAAACTGCATAGTGGCTTAATCATGCATGTTATCATCCATAAAATTCCATTACTACTTTCATATATATATGATTTTACCCCATGTCTGAC
Organism: Tupaia tana; assembly: GCA_026018925.1. Taxonomy (NCBI): domain Eukaryota; kingdom Metazoa; phylum Chordata; class Mammalia; order Scandentia; family Tupaiidae; genus Tupaia; species Tupaia tana. Next base: position 42,812,313 of record JAKSZU010000006.1, on the reverse strand, counting down.
CCTCTGCCCTATTCCACTCTCTTGTTACACTATTTCTGCTGTCTACAGTTGTCTTCAATTCCTTTTCCCCCAACATTTTGTTGACCACACCATATCATAAGTAATCTAACTACTTTCAATAGCAAGTTCAGCTGGTGGTTTCAAGAAAGGCAGTTTTGAACTGGTAAGGATATTTCCTTGAAATTTGAAGCCTAGAAACAGGTTGGTATTTTGTTCAAATAGTAGGTACATGAATCTATTGACAGCTCAAGACAGGATAAAAATCCTTAAAACCGGACAACAAAGCTTAGAAGAAAAGCAGCAATATCTTAGTCAAGTCACAGAATGTTGTTTCATCGGTTCAGACTCATGTACTTAATCTTTCTTCTGTGTCTGTTGAGGTACGATCTTCCAGATTGAACTCTGGGATATAATACTCAACTCCAGACTTTGTCCCTACAATTAAGTTGCCCATTTTCTTAGTTTTTGAACTCTTATATCTGTGTGTCTGCATTTAATTTTACTGACATAGCACTCCCTTAAGAACTTCTTGGAGATCTGGTCTGATGCTGGTAAATTCTTTCAGGTTTTATTTATCTGGGAAAGTTCATGTCTTTTCTTCCCAAATGAATGATAACTTTGCTGGGTACAGAATTCTCGGTTGAAATTGCTTTTCCCTTAGTACTTTGAATATATTTTCCCATTCTCTCCTTGCTCGCATTGTTTCCGATGAGAGGTCTGCCGTTAGTCTGATGGGATACCCTTTGTAGGTAACTTGCCTTTTTTCTCTAGCCAGTCTTAGTATCTTGTCTTTGTCTGTGGTTTTGGTCAATCTGGCTGTAATGTGTCTTGGAGAAGATCTTCTTGGGTTGATTCTATTTGGGGTCCTCTGTATTTCTTGGGACTGAATCTTTGAGTGCCTCTCCAGGTTTGGGAAATTTTCTTGCAGGATTTCATGGAATAGATTATCAATTCCCTTATGAGTCTCTTCACCTTCTGGGATGCCTATTATCCAGATGTTTGGACATTTAATTGTATCTGGTACTTCTCGCATATTATTCTCAAATTTTTGGGTCATTTTCTCAGTCTTCATGGTGGATTTTTCTAGGCCAGCCATTTTCTCTTCTACATTAGAGATTCTATTTTCTGTATGATCTAGTCTGCTTTTAATACTTTCAAGGGAGATTTTGACTTCCTGTATTATGGCTTTCATCTCTAACAGTTCCATCTGATTCTTTTGTAAAGTGTGAAATTCCCCTTTTAGATCTTGCATTAATTTCCTCACTTCCTGGAACTCTTCAACTCCTTTCTCCTTCCTCTTCAGCAGTTCCTTGTCTCTCTTCTCTTCCATCTCTGTTAGGTTTGCCATTATGAATGTTCGGAATTCTTTATCAGACATTTCCATGATTTCCATTGAACTGTGTGTGGATGAAGAGGAGCTATTCGTTTCCCTTGTGGGAGAGGTATTTTCCTGTTTCCCCATATTTCTTGTGGTCCTGCAGCGATTTCTAGTCATCTGGTGGATGGTCGGTTTCTTCCCGAACTTGGAGGTTCAATCACGCGGGTTTTGTATGCTGGAGGCCCACTTAGCAGTGGGACATCTTCCTTTCTCCCAAAATGGCTAGATCGCAGGAGCCATGGAGCTGTCTGTCTCTTGAAGAAGGGCTGTTCTGTTCCCTTCTGCCTTTCCACGCGAGTTGTATGCTGGAGGCCCAGTTATCAGTGGGACATCTTCCTTTCTCCCAAAATGGCTATATCGCAGGAGCCATGGAGCTGTCTCCCAACATACTTTTTTTAAAAAAAAAATAGAATTATTTTATTTAACTTTATTTATTTATTTATTTTAATTTGACCAGAGAGAGAAAGAAAGTGAGAAAGGAAGCCACCAGGTCCAGGACTCGAGCCTTATTCAGCCATGTGGGAGTCAAGTGTCATTAACCACCATGCCACCTGCCAGCTCCCCAACATACTTTTATTTCTTAGTTTTGTGTATTTGTTTTTGGTCCTTACTTTTAATGAAATATCCTTATCTATATTTTGGGGATTTTTTTAAAGACGTATTTAATTTTTAAAACTTCTTTGTTTGTTTGTTTGTTTCTTTCTTTCTTTTCTAATTTGCTATAGGGCATGTGCAGTCACCATAGAGAGACAGAGAGAGAGAGAGAAAGTGAGAAAACAAGCTGCCAGGTCTCAGACTCAAACCATGTGGGAGTACAATACCTTAACCAGCATGCTACCTGCTAGCCCCATTTGATTTGTTTTTAAATTTTTTTAAAGAATTATTTATTTTATTTTATTTATTCATTAATTTATTTTAATTTGACCAGAGAGAGACACACAGAGACAGAGAGGGAAAGTGAGAGCCAACAGGTCCAGAACTCAAACCGTGGTCAGCCATGTGGGAGTGTCCAGCGCCTTAACCACCATGCCACCTGCTGGTGCCCTGATTTGTCTTTAAAAGGAAGAGGCACAGTAGAAATGTTTCTAGATTTCTAAAGTTTAGTTCCAGGCCAAAGGTTGTATATGTGTTCAGATTGACATCCCAGTCTCTTTAGACTTTAGAATACTAACATCACAGGTGAGTATTTTGGCAGCTTGAACCTGTTTCCATAGCTTGGACATTGTTTGGGGAAAAACAGTTTGATTTAAAAGGGAATTTCAAAATTCTCTTGAAAGTCGACACAGTCATGAATCTTCAGTATATGTGTTTTTCTCAAAATTCTTTTAGATAAGAGTTTTGTGGGAAAATGTCTGGCTAATAAATATAACCTGTTTCTGGATGTAGGGTATTGTGTTATGTAGCTGTGGTGTGCCTAGTTCAGGTGTGATTCTTGCTGAAATGTGAAGCAAACAGATACAGCCACAGTTATAATTACGCATATCTGTTCTGTTATTCCATTCTCATCAACACCTTCAGGAAAGTCTTCTGTTGTGAGTACCTCTTTACCCCCTTGGTATGTTATATTTATAACTTCCAGAATGAGCCAGTTCATGAAACTTATTCCAAGTTACCCTCAGAGCCCGTTTGCCTATTCAGAATTTGTTTTAAAACCCATACCCTCTGGGACCAGCAGATGACGTAATGGTTACGTCACTGAACTCCCACGTGGTTGACCGCAGTTCGACTCCTGGATTCAACAACTTAAAATTCATGCTGGATGCTTGTACATGTGTGCTCAAGATCCTGAGAGAAGAATGGAGTAGAAGAGATTGAGGAGTGGCCATCCTCCCAAGGAGTTACTTCACACTTTCTGTCTGTCTCTCTGTCTCTCTGACGAATGCATGCACCCTATAACAAAAAACCCTCTCTCTTTTTTAAAATTATTTTATTTAACTTTACCAGAGAGGGACAGAGTGAGAGAGAGAGAGAAGGAAAGTGAGAAAGCAAGCCACCAGATTCAGGACTTGAACCATGGTCCACCATGCGGGAGTCCAGCACCTTTGACCACCACGCCACCTGCCAGCCCCACAAAAATCTCTCTCTTTAAAAAAAAAAAAAAATCCCCATGCCCTCTGCCAGAATGCTTCATGTGTAAACCATTATGTTTACACATATACTCTCTGGACTGTCATTTCAGAAGCAGGGCATTTTTTTATTGACTACTTAGTGCAAAGATTTTTTGTTCAATTTAGATCAAGCCCAGCAAATGATTGATTATTAAGGCCTGGTTTAAGGCCTTTCTTTGGTCCTTCTTACAAAGCAATGTCTGACTGGTGAATAGAATCAACAAAGATACCCAGAATCATTAGCAGTGATCATTGTTAAAAATTCAGAAACATATATTCCAGAGCAGCAAGAAGAGACCTGTGAAAGCAGAGCTAGTCAGCTTTGTTGAAGAAATTTGCAAATATATGCATCTGTTAGCCATCAGTGTCCTGACTTAATAGGCAAGTTTAAAATTACTGATTACGCTGATGTGCTTCTGATTTCTTTTTGCAAAACAGATGAGTAGTTTTTATTCCAAAATTTGTTCCAAATCCTATTTTTTTGGCAACATGCTAAGGTTTAGTCACAGTGTGAATAAAGTATGCTCTCCATGTCTTGATTACTCTGCCTAAAATATCTCAACACAGTGTACATTTGGTCCTTCTTAGAGTATTACAACTAATGTTAAACTTCAACAACTTTTTCCTTTAAGCTAATGAAAAAGTCACAACTATAACTTTTATTCCCCCAATAACACCTCCTCAAACTCAAATTCATCTTGTCATTTGTTCTGTTAGTTCTTTTCCATTCCAAATACTGAATACCCTTGCTGTTACTCTTCCTCATTGGCTTCCTTCACCCTTCAACCACTGCATTTCAGTCTGCTGTCCCTCCATTAATTTTTAGAGGACAACTGATGTCTCCCCTTCATCTCTGGGTAAAGGACACCATTATTAAATTGGCTTTTGCTTTATTCCATGTGCATTCTGGATCTCCCTCCCCTGCTAATAGCCAAGGACACATTTCTGAGTTCTTTATTTCTATGCTTGCCAAAATGGGAAAAAGCAAACTATTGAACATAGACTCTTGTGAGATACTTCACCAATTTAATTTATATTCTTCCTACAAGTGACTTTTTAGTGTCTGGTGACTTTAATCATGGAAACTGTGGAGTATAGAAAGAATTGTTTGCTTCTTATGGCATTTATCTTGGGTATAGTCAAATGTAATGAACTTGAATCACATCTTTATAAAGAACCGTAAGTGGGCCAGCATGAGAACCTCACAAAAGTACTCGGTGTAATGGTGCTGGGAGTCTGAGGTGGAGACTTTATCTGTTATTTGTCCGTGGACCGCCAGAGGCTGGTCGTTACATTTACTCCCTCTGAAAAGTATTTGGGGATATTCCCTCAGCTACTTGTTGACTCAAATTAAGCATTGCGTGAAGCAGCATTCAGCCCTTAGGAAAAGTCAGTTGCCATGTTTTGGAATCTAAGATGCTGGAACAGTAAACTTTCAAAAAATGCTTTGAAGCTCAGATTTAACAAAAAGTTAAAAGGAAATAAAGCCCTTTAAAAAACAAACCTAATATCCTGCTACTTATCATTGTGTTATTAATATGAAGTGTTCTTTTTATAAGCAAATAGGAAAATACATTATTTGTGTAGCCTTCCATAGAAAGAAGAGGTTGGTACTTTACAGTGTTCTACAAACTAAATAGATTTTGTCATTTAGAATGATACAGTTGTGGTCAAGCCAGCCCCACGACCTTGTAATTGGATCCCACTCCATGGTTCAAATCTCAGCTCTGGCAGCTTGAAAATCATGCTCGGCGTGGTTGTGCACATGCCCAAAATCTGACAGGATGGCAAAATGGAGAAGGGATGTGGCCTGACCATATCTGGGGAGAAAGCCCCATTGTGTGTGGGGGAGTGCTTTCTCACTTTCTCTGTTTCTCTCTCTGGCAAGTTCATGTACCCTTTAGCAAAGAAAACAAAATGAACAAACAAAAAACTAGTTGTGGTCATCATGGGATAGTTTGAAATTATCTAACTGAAGTATTGTACTGACTTTGCAAATATTTATCAAATACCTCTGTGTCCTTACCACTGTATTAGGCACTTGGGTAAGGAGAGCTTGTGATACAGAGATGAGAGACACAGTGGCTCTCTCCTCACATATATAATGTATTAAGGTCCATAACACAATGAAATGAATAAGAGAGAGGGTAGAATAATGATTGAAGGATTTTTTTAAGAGGTTTTTGCTATAGGGCGCGTGCGCTCGGCAGACAGACAGAGACAGAGAGACAAAAAGCAAGAAATCACCTCCCAGAGGGGATGGCCATGCCGCAATCCCTTCTCCTCCATTCTCCTCTCGGGATCTTGGGCACGCACGCACACGCGCCCGGCGTGAGTTTTAAGCCACTGGGTCCGGGACGCGAACCGTGGTCGACTACATGGGAGTCCAGTGACATAGCCATTACACTAACTGCTGGTCCCCAAAGGATCTTTTTTTTGTTTTGTTTTGTTTTTGGAGAGGTTTCACTATAGGGCACGTGCGCTCGCCAGACAGACAGAGAGAGACATAGAGACAGAAAGCGAGAAATCACCCCCCAGTGGGGATGGTCACGCCGCAGTCCCTTCTCCTCCATTCTCCTCTTGGGATCTTGGGCATGCACGCACACACGCCCGGCATGAGTTTTAAGCCACCGGGTCCGGGACGCCAACCGCGGTCGACTACATGGAAGTCCAGCGACATAGCCATTACGCTAACTGCTGGTTCCCCTTGAAGGATCTTAATATACAAAATCCATTTGTGAGGAAAAGGGTTACAGGCAGGATATTATGTACTTGGGCAAAGTGCAAAATAAAAATTCCATTGTTCAACAAGCAGGCAAAAAGTGTCATTGAAAGTACTAAAAAGGGATGGGACGGTGGCACAGCAGCAAAATGTAACACTCTGTGAGATTGTCCCACATGGGAATGTTCTGAGTTTGTGTCTGGAGACTTCCCTGAGTATGCTGCACACACACATGCCCATGATTTGGGGCTGGCTGAGGATGGCGGTGAATCATGGCATCAAGACTCCACTGGGAATGCTGCCTCTGTTTTTCTTACTCATGGAAAAAATAACAGTTTTTTAAATAGAACACTAAGATATCATTTTTGTTGTTTGCAATCCACAGAGTGTGTGTGCTCTCCTGAGAGAAAGAGACAGAGAAGGAGAGGGGAGAAGCATCTGCCAGTGGGGCATAGTCACACTGCAGTCCTTCTCCATTTTTCAGTTTTGTACACTCATATGCTCCCTGAATGTTTTACAAGCCACCAGAGCTGGGATTTAAACTATGCTGTCAGCCATGTGGGACCTGGTTCCCCTTACCACTTGGCATCAGGACCAGTCCAGAAGTATTAAAATATTAAGTTCTGCTTATGTGTATGCTCCACTGTCTCATTAGACTTTATTTAGAAGACACAAATTATTAAGAATTTCAGGGTAATGGCAGCAAAGCATCAGTGTAAACAGAGAGTTCTTCTGAGCCTGGGCCTCTTTTGAAACTGAGCTTGTGGACAACTGCACAGTTGATTATGCACTCGTGAAGCTAACTCTGGGTATAGGTATAATTATTATAAAATCTAGTATGTCAGCACTAACCATTTCCTTTTTTTTTTTTTTTTTTCTTTTGGCTATAGGGCGCGTGTGCTTGCCAGAAAGACAGAGAGAGACAGAGAGACAGAAAGTGAGAAATCACCCCCTGGGGGGATGGCCATGCCACAATCCCTTCTCCTCCATTCTCCTCTCGGGATCTTGGGCACACACGCACACGCACCCAGCATGAGTTTAAGCCGCCGGGTCCGAGACTAGAACTGCAGTCAACTACATGGGAGTCCAGCAACATAACCATTACGCTAACTGCTGTTCCCAGCACTAACAATTTTCAAGAAAGAGTATTGCTATGATTGGAATGTGTACCTAAAAATGTTTGTGTTGAATCGGATTGCATTGTGAAGGTATTAAGAGGGTGGAAACCTACTCCAATAAGGATGTCCAAGTTGGGACCTGTGAGAGGTGATTAGGGGATTTCATCAGGATGGAGCCACCATGATTGAATCCCAGTGGCTTTATGAAAGGGAGAGAAACTCAGACACACATACTCTTGCTCTTCCTCACCATGCAATGCCCTATGCTGCCTCGGGTCTCTGCAGGGAGTCCCTACCACAAGGCGGCCCTCACCAGATGTGACCTCTTGACCTTGGATCTCCAAAACTGTCATCCAAATATACCTCTATTTATAAATGATTCAGACTTAGATATTTCTGTTACTAGCAGAGTAATGGACTAAAATAAGTGTGCAATGAGAAATTTGAATGAAATCGTACAAATCAAGATGGTATGTTTTGATAAGTGTGTGTTTTATGATTTTTCATTAGTAATTGGAGAAGAGGGGGATTATTTCCTACATAGGGTTTTCAGAAAGTTCATGGAAAATGCATATTAATTATCAAAAAACTATACATGGATTTCAAATTTGTTTGCTCTAAAATTAACTTGTACTTAGTACTCTTTTTCCACAGAAAAAGTGTTAAAGTGTTAAAGTCCCCTTAGGAGAGAATAGAGTGTGAAAGACTTAGAGGAAGTAACAGCCTTACAGGGATACAGTGATGATGGATGGTATATACCTAGAGTCAGGCTGAGTAATTTGTTAAAATTTAGTTGTTAGACTTGTCTCTACAATCTTCACTGAAATATAGGCGGTCATTCTCAAGAAGTTTCTTTCTAATGGAAAATGTGTGCTTTTCATTTTTTCTTTAGAGGACTATCAAGGAGAGAGAAAAATTATCAATCAGATCCCAACTTGGTTTCTCTTGAATTGGTAATGGTGGTGTCCCAGTACTGGCGCACCATGTTACCTAAGGTATACCATGGACATAGGAGTTGAGTAGAACTGTTTAAGTCCCTGCTCCCCACTTATTAACTAGCCAACCCCATGAGTCTTATTTAATCTTTCTGGGACTCTTTCACTTTTACATAAAATAAAAATGATCAGTTGATTGTCTCACAGATTTAAGAGGAGTAAATGAGTTAATCTATATAAAAATAAATCAGTGAATATAAAGTGAATTATACTAGTATACACAGTTTGTACACATACACCCCCTCTTTCATAGATATGTGTCTTTTTTTAAGGAATTATTTGATTTTATTTATTATCATTATTATTATTTAATTTGCTGTAGGCACACATGTGCTTACCAGAGAGAGAGGGAAAATGACAGAGCAAGCTGCTAGATCCAGGATTTGAACCGCTCAGCCATGTGGGAATCCAGTTTCTTCACCACCATGCCTGCCACCTGCTGGCTTCGTATATATCTGAACATACACTACAGATTCTAGATATAATGTCTGTTCTGTTTACTGCCACTTCTAGCTGGCTTTCCCAGCATTATTTAGAAGAAACAGTATATTGGGGCCAGCATTTGGCATAATAGTTATGTCACTGGTCTCTCATGTAGTTGACTGCAGTTCAAGTCCTGGATCCGGTGGCTTAAACTCACACTGGGCACGTGTGTGTGCATGCCCACGATCCCGAGACGAAAGTGGAGGAGAAGGGATTACGGCATGGCCATCCCCCCGGGAAGTGATTACTTACTTTCTGTCTCTGTCTTGTGCGTCTCTGTACGTGGTGATCGCACGTACCCTATAGCAAAAACCTCTCAAAAAGAAGAAGAAACAGTATATTCATCCTGGAATAATTAAACTCCTGCATCTGAATAACTTATTTCCTGCTCCTCAGCCACCTGTCATCTGCACTTGAGACTTGAATTTGAGGCACACATTTGAAACTCATCTGCTTATATTTTCTATCCAAGATGTGTTAATATTTGTGGCTCATCCATCTACATCAGTAGTCATGCTGGTCTCTCCTTTTTCCTCAGTGTCAACTCTTCTGGATGGTGGCTATTTACTTCTCTGAGTCATTCTTACAGACCATTCCAAAAGAACCCCACTTGTGATTGTTGCATTGTAGCAGGAGCCTCAGTGTCCAATTCACTTCACTGATGACCACCACCACTACTCCTTATAGCTAGTGTTCAGAGAGAATTGCATAAAAATAATTTTATAAAATGTTTAATGTCAGTGTCTTTGTTTTTTGTTGGAAAATACACAGTGGAGAAAATTGGGAGCAGATTCATTGTCTCTCTCTCTCTCTCTCTCTCTTTGAATCCCAGAGGGTATGTGTATGTGTGTATACATGTGTGAAAGAGCGAAAATAAGTGTGCACATATACCCCAACAAGGGTGGTTATGCAGTGTTTGCTTTTTCCTCCATTTCTTCATCCCATCAGTATCTTGGACATGTATATATGTGTGCTTAGCATATTTTTTGTTTATTTATTTATTTTTTTTCCCCAAGCTTTTAGGGCCAGAACTTAAACCCTGGTTAGATATGAGGAATCCAACTTCCCCTAGGCAACTCTTTTTTTTTTTTTTTTAAAGAATTGTTTAATTTAACTTTATGTATTTATTTATTTATTTTAATTTGACCAGAGAGGGACAGAGCAAGGGAGGGAAAGTGAGAAAGCAAGCCACCAGGTCCAGGACTTGATCCATAGTCAGACATGTGGGAGTCCAGCACCCTTAACCACCATGCTACCTGCCAGCCCCTCTGGGCAGCTCTTTTATTTTTTTTAAAAGAATTATTTAATTTAATTTTATTTATTCATTCATTTAATTTAACCAGAGAGAGACATGCAGAGAGAGAGGGAAACTTAGACAGAAGCCACCAGGTCTGAGACTCGAACAATGGTCAGCCATGTGGGCGTGTCCAGCGCCTTAACCACCACGCCACCTGCTGGTCTCTGAGCAGCTCTTAATTACTGCACTGCACAGTCAGCTTGAAACAGGTTCATTTCTGTTCCTTGGCCTAAAAGCCTACTCGAGCCTCCTCCAAACTTAAACAAACAAACAAAAACAAAGCAAAATCTAGAAAAAAATACAAGAAAGGAGTGTTCCCTCAGTCCACAATACCTCAGTCTATTGTGTAACTCCTTTTTATTGCCAATTTTCTCTAAGGAGGATCCTCATGGACTCAATATAGATATAAGTGAAGCTATGCTTTTGAAGATCTTTATTAACTAACTGCCAAATCTGATGACAACTTTTTTGTCCCTACTCTCCCTACCAACCCTTCTCTGCCTTTGTTTATTTCTGAACACTCATTTCTTTCTAAACTGTCCTTAGCTTATTTTGGTATTACACACTCCTGGTTCTCATCTTTCTGTTCACTATCTTCTTCATTCTGTTTTCTTTACATTTCTACCCCTGGAATGTATACATTTGGGTCCTACAGCCTTCCCTTCGTTCTCTTTCTTTCTGTTTGGGAGTTTTCTCCTATTTCAGGACTTGCCCCTTGACATCGCAGCATTGATGTTGCTGACTCTTTCCGGACTCCAGATCCCAGTGTTCTCTGACTGCTATCCACATAACCGCACCAACAGCCCTTTAGCCCCAACAACCTTTAACATCATGATGCTAAATAAATTTATCATTTCAATTGGAATTTAATTCTCCCTCCGCCCACCCGTGTGTGCTTTTTCTGATCTCTCTCATGGTTGGTGTTGTCCTAATTTATCGTGGTACCAAACTCATGCCCCACATCTGTCATTCCTTCCAGAGCCGGAGCGGGCTCCAGACCTTCTCATTTTGTAACTGCTGCATCTAGTACAGTCTCTGGAACACAGACAGCTCAGTAAGTGACCAGCTGGCCGATTCAGTGAGTTAACATTCATCAGCTTCTCTTTCCAGTTAGTTCTCAGGTTTAATTAATTTGAAGTCAAGACTTTTTATGCCCTCATCTCTTATGTAAATATTCTACTTTTATTCTTAGCATCTCTAGTGTGGGCTTTATATTTTTGCCAGAGTTGTCTTTCTAAAACTGGGAAGGCCTTTCATTATAGGGCAGTGTTCAGCTCGTCTGTAACCCAAGTGCCAAACCACAGTGTCTTGTATGTAGTAGTCACTTAAAGGTATGTTAAACTTAACTGAAGCAGAGCTAAGAAGGAAGGAAAGAGATGTGAGGAAGGGGTGACAGATTGAAAGGAGGATTAGAAAGATAAAAGGAGAGAAGCTAAAGGGCCAGGCCAGCCAATCTGTCTGTAAACATTCCATTAGTCCTGATGTTAGATTGGATGAAAGCTTGTGTTTTCTGTTGTGTTTTGTTTTGCTGATGTCCCTGGACATTTTTCCTCCTTTTGAAAACAAAGATACATCATTCAAGAGACGGGGGAAATCAGGGAAAAACTGGGCTTAGTTCCCCCAAGTCTTGTTCATAGAACACAGAACTTTGGAGTCAGAAAATGCCTTATTAGAGACTGGTTCTCCAACAAGGAAACTAAGGCAAGGGAAAGTAAGTGACTTAGCAGCCAGCTAATGAAAAAACTACCAGTAAAGCACAAGTCTCTTTACTCTTCCTCCAGCACATTGATCAATAAATCACATTTTCTTTCCCAGGTGTTCGAGGACCGTATTTAAGGTAAGAGATTATAATTGCTAAGTAACCAGACATTTTAAAGCCCCCATGCTAATCTCAAATTTTTGCAAGATTCACATCAGACTCTCTTTAAAGGATACAGCATAGTTGGAAATCAATGAACAGTTTTCCATTTCTCTTTAAACAGAGGACACCACATCATCCTCCCTCTTTTTATTTTCTCTTTAAAATAAAATTGTACTGTGCATACTTAGAAAAACAGATTAGACTGGAATTACTGTGGTTAAATTGAAGGCGAGGACCATAGTCCTGCCTGCACACTCTTCCCCATCTCCCATCTTCCCCCTGTTTTAGGAGACAAGTTAAGTATCTGAAGAGTTTCTCTAAAATGCTTTTATCCTGCTGGTTGGATGATCTCCCAGGCCCCTTCCATTTTCCCTGTACTACCATGCTAGGATTCTATGAGTCGTTGGGAAAGTCACGATGCATTTTTGCATGGAAAAACATGTTACGATTCTCTTGACTACCTAACATAACGTGTTGCCATTTGAATCTTTGTGGAAAATTCTCAGGTGATGAGGATTTGGGGAGAGAAAGAAGACATGGTATGCTATTCATCAAGAAGTGAAAGGTACCTTCCACTTGGTCTTGAAGAAATGACCAGGAAAGGAAACTTTTAAATTTTTTTTCCCCTAAATATCTTTCTTTCTCCCATGAGTGAAAAAGAAAGAGAAGAGAGCAGCCCGGTCAGGGTCTGGATGTGATCTATCCCTAGTTTCAGCCAGCCCTGGAACATGGGCATATGCATGTCCAGCATGTTCAGAGAGGTCTCCAGATCTGTACCAGAACCTTCCCATGTGAGTCAGCCTCTCAGGGCATTGCACTACTGCTGTGCTGTTCACCTTCCTGCTTGGAGATTTCGAAGCCCTGGTCAAAATTAAAAGCTAAGATGACTCTTTTGGCAATGGTATATTATCAGAAAAAACAAAGAATGGAGAGGCCAGAGTTAGGGAGCTCAGATCAGGGAACTCTTCTAAACTCAGGATGTAAAGTAGGAAGAAGACAGATTATTTGGAGGAAGCAGTTTGTATGATTTTTTTTTTTTTTGCATAAGCTGGACTTATAATGTAAAATAATTTGTTGAATTGATTACTAAAGATAAAAATAATTAAATTTCATAAAAAATGATAAATGAGAAATGTATTGTTTACCATATTGAGTTAGATAATGCTGGAAAGAGGTCTTTTTGTGCATTGCAGAGAAGTAAATGTCTGAATTCTTTTTTTTCACATCTGCACAAACGGAATGATGATATTTTGGATAAGTCAGACCTATGCCCATCCCACCTCTTTCCCATAAGGCCAAGCCAAGATCTCATTTAATATCTTGGCAAATCTCCAGTATCTTTCTTTTCACTACTTTTTGCCTGCAGGTATTGGGTGTTCACTTTCCATTATTCTGCCTTTTAGCTTGGGACTCTTTGGGTCAGTTGTTTCCAACTAGAGATAGTCCTGTCCCTGCCCAGAAGACTTGGACCTAACCAGCCTTACAAGCCAGTCATGAGGTGACAGAAGAAAAGCTTTTGCCAGAACAGACATAGATCTTATTACAGTCTGAAAGGGTATGACAATGCCTGTGATGATGGCACATGTGTCATCTCAGTGTGGTCCTTTGGGGTCCTTTAGCCAAAGGCTCCTTTCATAGATGTCACATCAGTCCCAGAAAACACTGTTCTCCGATGTCATTCCCCTCCCATTATCCCCAGTGAGGGCGCAGGGCTGAGATCAACCGAAAGTATGAGAAGTGGGTTATTTGCTCAGTCCTCTAGATGGACTCTTAAGCTATTAGAATGGCTTGTCTTCCTGAAGTTCCTCTTCAGAAAAAGTCTGAGTATCACTGAAAATGTGTGAGCCTCCAGAAGAAACCTACGGATAAGTGAAAGATGAGTAATTAAAGTTATAGACAATTATCAAGGATCCCTGCACTCCCCTCTGCTCCTTAAGCCAGATGACGGAGTCAGCCACAGCGGTACAGGTGTCACGCAAAAGACCCCCGCATGTGACGGCATGATGGGAAGGTGATAGATTTGTGTCCTGGGATGTCCCCACATGTGCTGTATACTCATGATCCTGGCTGACGGAGGCTGGCAGTAGGATTGTGGCCTGAAGGCTCTGCTGGGGGTACCTTTCTTCCTCCTTTTCTCTCTTTCCCTACCTCCTCCTCTTGCTCCTCCCTCCTTCCTTCCTTCACCCTCCCTTCTCTCCCTCCCTCTCTCATGGAAGAAATAAGTGGATAAATGTAAAACACACACACACACACACACACAAAGAAGTTTTAGAAAACTTCACCATGACTGTGTTTTTGTTTCTGTTTTTAGCTGAAGACTTCTTTGGGTCAGTGGTTTCCAACTGGAGAAAGTACTGTTCCTGCTTGAGGGACTTTTGGAAATGTATGGGAATGTTTTGATTATCACTAAGACCAGGGAACACACTTAGCTTTTTGTGGGCAGGGGCCAGGAATACCAGGACAAGGCCAGCCCCACAAAGAAAAGAGTTATCACATCTCAAACACCAATAGCATGCCCATTGAGAAACACTGGTCGTGTTCATGAAAATGTCCCGTTCCTTTGCCATCTTTACTTTGCTGATGTACCGCCTGACTATAGGTACTCTGTAGCGATGTTGTTAATTTATACATTACTAACTTAACTCTGTTCTCTGACTTTGGACACTCAGAAAGTTTGTCTGTGAAAATACGGAAAAATAGAAGCAGTGAGGCATCAAATGTTTACAGCAATTAGTTTCATGTCTTATACTTTATTAGTATAGTCTCTTTTAAAACCATGTATTGCATACCCCTAATGTACACAGATGTTTATAAATACCATTTGAATTAAATGCAGCCGAACACTTAGATTTTTAAATATTGCCAGTCATTTTTTACTTGACTGGCTCAGGGCTCATTAAGAAAACTATGTATTTGATTGTGTGTGTGTGTTTTCATTTAAATGACTGTGATATTGTTTAATATCATCACTGTAAGACCTTTTAAATAAATAAACCTAAAAAGCTATAGCAAGGCAACTGGTATATAGTCTATGTTTAAATTTAACTTGAAGTTTTAAAAATTCATCTTCACTGTTGGTGGTCTCAGAAAGTCACTTCAGACATGGCAGAAGTAGGGGCTTGGGGCAGAAAAAAAGACATTTCCATTTTCCTCATGTTAAATGTACATTATCAAGGTTCCAGTTTAAATGTGTCTAAGATAATTGGAGCCCCTAGGAGGCACTTTGCTAAGCAGCTAATTCAGTCCATCTTCCCCAGAGAGGATAATTGTTGTTAAAAAACAAAAAGTAAAATGTGTTGTTTTCTCATGTAATTATGTAACTGACATCTTTATATAATAATACATTTGGGTGGTCTGTCCCTGAAACACTTGGTTTGTTAGGAAACATTACAGTTTCCACAAGTAATCACTTACTCCTAAATATTATGAAAGAATTTAGTATTGTTACATTGCATCATTACATTAGTCAGAAGCTAAACTTTCTAAATGAGTCTGGCACTGGAAAGGGCTTCTAGGTTTTTGCCTTTCCCCCACCCCCTTAATTTCATTCTATGAGGTAAATATTGCTAAGAGGGAATACTATATGACAGACTGTTAAAAGGTTAAAAAGAAAAACAAAACAATTTATTGTAGTAGAGAGTAAAGGCTCCCAAAGCTGCTGTCTTTTCAATGACTACATTGTGAGTCCTTATCAGCATGATTATTTCAGTCTCTCTCAGCTCTTTTCATTTACCTCGGGTTAGGGCCTATGAATTTCTTGCCACTGGTGAACCACAAATATCTTGACAATGGACACCCTGCCATTAGAATTGAGCTCATTTGAATCCATGTTAGTAATGAGATTCTGTACTTTGTTGATTTAAAAAATGCCACACTTAAAACCAAGTGGAGCATTCCTTCTAATTGTGCTTTCCTGGCCTTGTAGACTGCCTTGGTCCTAAGGAGACACCCATCACTAATTCCGGATTCAGCCAGGACCTGACTCTAACTAATCATGATGACTGATTATTCCACCCAAGGGCATTCTGTTAAATTGCTGTTACCTAGAATTGTGTGGGAGGCAAAGTAGCAGAGAGAGGAGAGGAAGGGCACATATGAAACTCTAGGAGGGCGGAGATCCCTGGGGCCAAGCAATATTGATGAACATGCAGAAGACTGAAACAAGCAGCATGAGTTGGATTAAGGCTGCAATTTGATTTTGAAGGTGCAAAAAGAAATTGTGAGATGATAGCAAAACTAGTATCACGACTCAATCAATGGTTCGTCCACAGTAGCAAATAGAAATGCTCTTTGTACAAAAGAAGAACCAGGGTCAATAGTTTGGTTCCTGGGACAAAGGCTAGGAAGGATCGTTCTGTCATTAACAACTTCCACTTTTGTTTACTGGAGAAAAATGCCTACCAACTGGAATGGAAGATTTCTACTTACCGTCATCCTTAATACATGTTTGTAATATCTTTTTGATAAAGCAGTGGCCCTGTTTTGTCAGTGTTCTCATGTCTTTGTAACTATACCCAAATACGTAATATCTTACATATTAGAGATGGGTGGGCACCCATGATAGTAGATTCAGTGCCATTGTTGGCACTAGACATTAAATTATATTGCCTTTTTCAAAAAGAATCATTTATTTAATTTTATGAATCTTTTTTTAATTAATCGTTTTTATTATTTTTATAATTTGTTACAGGGTACTTGCGCTCACCAGAGAAAAAAGAGAGAGAGAGTGAGAAAACAAGCCACCAGGTCTGGGACTCGAACTAAGGTCGACCATGTGGGAGTCTAGCGCCTAATTTACCATGCCATTTGCTGGCCCAGGTTATATTTCAACAAAAACTTTGTAGTTACTAGAGAGAATTCCTAGTGTAACTAAGTCACATACCAGATATAAATTCATGGAAATGAAGCAGAAATGTTATGGTATTTTTTTAAACGCCCTCCGATAGGTATTGCTATAAAAGTGTCGTATTTATTTATTTGCTTGCGTACTATAGGACAAGTGCACTCACCGGGGAGAGAAAGACAGAGAAAGTCAGAAAGCACCACTAGAGAGGATGGCCATGCCACAGTCCCTTCCCGTCCATTATCTTCTTGAGATTTTGGAGCACACACGCCCGGCATGTTTTTCGGACTGCTTGGTCTCCAGATTCAACTGCACAGTTGGCTCCGTGGGATCTACTTACTTCAACCACCATGCCATCAGCTGGCCCTAAAAATTAGTGTCTTAAAAATTGGACCTACCTGGGATGTCAGTACTTTCACCTGGGAGTTAGATGGACAGAGAAGCAAGTACAGATTTCAGCACTGTGCATGTGATTGTGAACTAAAATGTTACTAACCTTTAGATGTGGTTCATTCAGGAAACTAGAAAATCTGCTTTCTGTCTGTAAACTTTTAGTTCCCAAACTGTGTGCCAAGTCACCCCAGGTTACCACAGTCAACTCATAGCAAATATTTTCAATTTTTGAGAAGAGCACAAATATTTGATACGAACCAACATACCCAATGAACTACTAACTTGAAGTAATTTGTAATTTCAACATTAGATGGCGCTACATTCCTTTTGATGATGTCATATCTTTTTAAAGATTGCGTTTAGAGGTTAATGTGGTAAAAAGCAAGTACTGACTGGTAATGTGGAACAGGAAATGAGGTGGCAGTACCCAACCTAATCCTAAGATCTGAAAAGTTGTACAATGCCCAGTGGATATACACAGCCTTTAGTAATTGTGGTTAACAATGAAATATAAATATACCTGTTTGCCTTTGAATTTATTGGTATTATTTTTTTCAAACTGCTACTAAGCTGTTAGGACAGCTACTTAATAGTTGCTTGAACCCAGCTATTTAATGAACTGGTAGGTATCTGGCCTACAAGCAAAATGGAAAAATTACTAAGAGAGTAAGGGATTCATGAATTAAGAAAGTTTGAGAACAACTGCTCAACTGTGAAACATCAGTCTCTTGGAGTTGAAACAGATGGGTGTTCAGGCAGATTTTCTGCACAGAAACAAAGGTTTCTGACTGCCCCATCCAACCCCACCTGATCCGGGTAAGCTACACAGCCAGGGTGCTTATGCCCATCACTGTAGTTCCTTTTAACTACGTTGTCCAACAGCAGACAAGGAAACATGTCCCTGATCCCTTTCCTTGTGCTTAGATCTAATAGGATCTGTATTCTCTACCAAGTAAATCAAGTGACTTCCTCAGAGTTACTGTAAAATTCCAGGAAATTCATTATCCCATTGGCTACCATTTCAAAAATAGAGTTAAAAACATGGAGTAGGGGGAGGGAGAGAGGGAGAATTAGTCCCAGAGTATATTAAAAGCTATACTTAAGATAAAAAAAATAAATATTTCAAGATTATATATTCAAAGAAAAAAATGACTTTGTTTTTTATTTATTTATTTTATTTTATTTTATTTTTGGAGAGGTTTTTGCTACAGGGAGTGTGCTCTCTCCAGAAAGGCAGAAAGAGACAGAGAGACAGAAAGTGAGAAATCACCCTCGGGGTGGGGGGGGGGGATGGCCATGCTGCAATCCCCTCTCCTCCATTCTCCTTGGGATCTTGGGCACGCACGCACACGTGCCTGGCATGAGTTTAAGCCACCGCCACCGGGTCCAGGAGTCGAACCACGGTTGACTACATGGGAGTCCAGCGACATAGCCATTATGCTGCTGGTCCCAAAAATGGCTTTGTTTTTTTAAATAGTTATTAAAAATAATCTATAAAAAGCAAGTATATACGTATAAAACAAAACCAAAAAAATCAATGGAAAAAATAAATTAGAGTTGTCTTTTCAATTTATAAAATAATTCTTCATTTGTAAAAACATTCATGACAGGGTTCCCTGTGATATGAGCCTCTCTAGGGCATTTGAAATATGATTCAGTTTTTAAGAATTCTATTTGTACCCAATTTTTTCAGAAACAAAACTTTGGTTTTAAACAAGGTGCATCTGTTTCAAGAAAATGCGTTCCCATGGAGCTGTGTGTAGAAGGGCTGTGTTTGCATCTGGAGATCACACTCAGCTCAAATCAAGCTTCTCTTTGAACACACCACGCTTAGGAGCTGAACTGTCTTGGCTGTGTGCTTGTGTTTGATCCTGTTGGGAATGGGGCTAATTGTTTAAGAATTTACATGCTGGTAAGGCTGTTAGCACTTTAAATTGATTTGGTATTTTTTAAAACTTACTTAAAACTTACTAATAGTGAGGAACTTGTTTTTTCTTAAACTAAAATAATTTGCATTTCAACTGTCTTATCATCTTCCCAGAAAATCTACCATAGATCACTCTTACCTAACAATGCAGTGGATTTTGTATAATATCTTTTTAGCAACATACATCTATATCTGTGCTTCCTTGCAAAAAAAAAACAAAAAACAGAAAAACTTTTCTTGCCACCCAACATGTTGATTACTGCCTTGTTCTTAATTGATTCTTACAAACTGAAGTGCCCTTTTAAATGTTTACATTCAAAGTGCTTTTTGCACAAGCATATCAAATTTCATTATAAACATTAATTAATTCACACTATTAGATGGAGTTGCTCTTATTTCTCCTCCTCCAAATAATGCTGCCTTTTTTTTGTTGTTTTTTTAAGGGAGACATTTTTGCTATAGGGCATGCGTGCTTATCAGAGAGACAGAGAGCAAGAAATCATGCACGGGACCAGCAGTTAGCATAATGGCTAAGTCGCTGGATTCCTATGTAGTCAACCGCGGTCGAGTCCCAGACCTGGTGGCTTAAACTCATGCTGGGCGCATGTGCATGCGTGCCCACGATCCTGAGAGGAGAATAGAAGAGAAAGGATTATGGCCTCGCCATCCCCCCAGGGGGTGATTTCTCGCTTTCTGTCTCTCTGTCTCTCTTTCTGGTGAGCGCAAACTCCCTATAGCAAAAAATAAATAAATAAATCTCCCTCCAGCAGGGATAGCCATACCACAATCCATTTTCCTCTCAGGATTTTGCGCACACACGCACATGTGCCCAGCAGGAGTTTCAAGCTGTTGGGTCCTGGAATCGAACTGCAATTGACTACATGGGAGTCCAGTGATGTAACCATTACACCATCTGCTCCTCTCCCAAATAATGCTTTTGATTCTTTGGCATTATGTACCTGTCTTCCTGCAGAGTCAAGTTACTTTTGGTCTCTCAAGCAGAGAATCAAACTCTGCATGACTTTATAAACCTCACATCATTTACTGTCAAGTTTTCCAAACAGAATGGATACACACACACACAAACATACACACTTCTTTTCAGTAGGGATTTGTTGAGGATAGAGATTTCATGTTTCATATTTAATGGTGGGTAGATGTATCTAAATACCATAAAAGTCTTTCTGATGCTTAGAGTGAGCATTGACTCACATTCTAAGAGGCCTGGGATGAATCGTTTTATAAAGCAGAGTGTTTTTGAGATCTGAAGAATTGTGTTTCAGTCAATTATGGAGTAATTATATGACAGATTTGGCAATAGGTACATTTATCATAGAGTCATAGAATTGCAGGAGAAAGTTCCATCAATTGAGCTGTCATCTATTATGTGAATGATAATTTAGAAACATTATCCTTTGTCCTTCAATACCTACCTATGCAATTTACATTTTATTTTCCATTTTACAAGGGAGAAAAATGAGACCAAGGGATTTCAAAGACTCTGTCTTGTGGGCAGTGGAACCAGAATTCTAGCCCAAGTCTGACTGCGTAGTCTGAGCACTTTTTCAGTTATCCATTCTGCTTCCCAAAGTGAGAGCCACAGTGCCATTCTAAGGTTATCTGGTCATCAGCCTTGCAGATGATCAAACTAAAACTCAGACCAGTAACTTGTGCAAGGTCATCCTGTGTTCAGTTCTTGATGTCTCTGAATAATCTTGAAATGTGCTCAATAAATATTTCTATTTATCAGCTTGTTGGAGCCTTTCAAAAATTCACCACTCTTCCCAAAAGTTGAGTCACTAATCATTATGCTTTATAACATTTCTGGAATTCTAGGGAACTCCTCTATCAAGCAGCATCTCAAACTGGCATTGAGGTTCTCTTTTGTCCTCTTCATCCTTAAAGTCTTACATCCTTCAACTGACTTGTACTTCATATTCCTGTTATTGTTTACCATTAAACTTCAGACAAACAGATGACAATCTATAAAACTGCCATTTGGAGAATGTACTGTTCATTTTATACACACAGAGTGCCCATTAATTAAAGATCTGGATTCAGTGCTAATTCTAAGTTACCACCAAATAAGTATTCAGAGGTCAACTCCTATTTTGCCCTGTTCCTGATGATGTGTATTCTTAACCCTTTAAAAGCTAACATTTATTAAGCACATATTTGGCATCAGATACTACTAAGCAATTTATAGTTCAATTCATTTAGTTATTCTAAGAATCTTAAGGGGTTGATATTATGCCTCCAGTTTTAAAGATGAAATATTTAGATTCAGAGAAGTTAACTAAGTTCTGAAAGGGCCTGAAGCTTTCTTCTCAAAAGAAGAAAACTTGAGTTTTGCCTCCCACAGGTTTTCTTTTTTAAAAAGATTCATTAACCACAAAATCCATAATCTCTTCTTCTCACTCACTTTAAAGGTAGGATATTCTGACAGGTCCAGAATATATGAGTGAGTTCTCAAACGACAAGTGAAAAAAGTCTGGGGGTGGGAGCCCAGTTAAAAGAGTGAACTTTTGGTTCTGAAAGGAAGATGGCATGTGCAATGTTTCCTTAAATTAAATAGAAGGGAGAAGCTAGATCTAGATGAAAACAGGAATGTAAGGACCTCATATCAGATGGACTTAATCAAAAGTTTGTAGCCTGGCTACATAGTTCTGGAAGCAATCCAATGTCTGTTTCTTCATTTACAAGTTTACACATAATCCCTATAACATTTTATGGTTAACCTACCTTCTAGAAAAAAAGACCTTTTGAATTTGAATCTTGAGCCATACCTTCAAATTATATCATATTTCTGCCTCAACACCATGGAGCGTTTCCCACTGCATTAGAGTAGCTCTTGACTTTCAGCCATCTCCAGTGCTCATTTTTAGTTCCTGTCCTCAGTCTGCCATTGAAGCCTCATCCAGTCCAACTCTTCCACCACCTTCTCTCATACCACTCTATGTCATTGCTCCCTCTTCTAATCTCTTCTCTGTTTAATCTGGTTCTTCTTTCTTTTTCTTTTTCTTTTCTTTTTTTTTTTTTTTTTTTTTTTTTTGGAGAGGTTTTTGCTATAGGGCGTGTGCGCTTGCCAGAAAGACAGAAAGAGACAGAGAGACAGAAAGTGAGGAATCACTCCTCAGGCAGGATGGCCACGCTGCAATTGCTTCTCCTCCATTCTCCTCTTGGGATCTTGGGCATGCATGCACACACGTCCGGCGTGAGTTTAAGACGCCAGGCCCGGGACTCGAACTGTGGTCGACTACGTGGGGGTTCAGCGACATAGCCATTATGCTAACTGCTGGTCCCGTTCTTTCTACTTTTTCCATGTCACTATGATCATTCCCTCACTGCAAGAGATGTACAAGTTAGAGGCCCAAGTTTTTTCAGTTTTCTTTTTTCATGCTCAGAAAGGTTGTTGTTCACTTCTTATGGGCAAAGATGGTTACCTCTATGTTGTTAACTCATATAGATATGTTATCAGCCTGTCCTGTTTTTACTGCATGTTACCCATCTCAACTTAAGTCTCTGTAACATAGTGCTTGTCAAGCTTGAACTTGTATTTTAGTCATCCCGTAATCTTGTTAAAATCGATTCTGATTTAGCAGATGTGGCTAGGGCCTGAGATTCTGCATCTCTAACACAGTGCTACTGCTAGGTGGTGCTGATGCTGTTGCTCCAAGGACCACACTCCTTGAATAGGAAGGTAGCACTTACATATTTGAAAATGACCACAGGACTGGCTCCCCTCCCAACCTCTCTGGTAGGATCTCAGTTGCAATTGTTCCATGAAACCCTTCTAAATTATAACCTGAACATTAAATTAATATTTGTTCTTGCTTTTTCAGTCTATCTATAAGCAGCAATTAAGATTAAGATATTATGCTTTATTATTTATTATTATTGGTCTTCATTTTAATCTTGTCTTTATTAATGTGTCAATTTAGGCACTGGCCACAAGCCTACTCAAAGCAAATGAGCATATATTGTGATTATCAAAGTAGTTGTTTGCATAACGCTTTGTATATTTCTTTGTGTTCTCCCAAGTACTCAACATCAAGCCTAGTATTTCTTGATACCATCCCCTCACTTATGATGATTCCTCTATTTGTTTCTGAAATCCTGCTTCATTGGGATAGGGCTCTGTAGTCTCGTTCACCAATGTAGCTTAGTACCTGAAACAGAACTTGAAACAGAATGGATGCCTAATAATCTTTCTTAAGTCACTAGATGATTGAATGAACATTTCAAAGTTCAAATTCCATCTTTGTGAAGCTGTCCTCTCATTACCCCAAGTAAAAAACAACCACTCCCTCATCAGAATTCTTATGAGTACTCTGTGTTTCTTGTTTAATCCTTCAGTGTATCTCAAAGTCAGAGACCACCTGCATCAGAACCCTCTGGAGTGTTTGATAAAATGCAGAGTCTTAGGCTCTACTCCAGACCTGTGGAATCAAATCTCTGGAGTGAGGCCTAGCGATCTACATGTTAACACTGGTTGTAGTACACATTAAAATTTGAGGAGATCAGGTCTGAGCTCTTGGCTGTTGTAGAAGTGCTGATGAAAAGCAAAAAACAAAAAAAGATTGTCAAAATAGAAAAATAAATCATCTGTCCCAGAATAATTATCAATTACCTTTTTAATTTATTTTTGCTGGCTTTCATTTTCTTCCTTGCAGTATCTTGTTTGTGTGTTTGTTTATTCCAAAATCTTGCCTCAAGCCATTGAAAAGTTGAAATCGTGGCCACTTGTAAAAATTACAGAACTAGGCAAAAACATTCAAGGTAAACCACATGTTTTAGAGTTGGGGTTGAAAGAAGTTAGGTACTGTATTCTTTAATTTAGAACTTCTGGCAGAATTGTAAATGAGGAGAAAGAAGAAAAAAAACACTGGCAAATTGGATGAGGATGTATGTTCTCTTAGCTCTGTGGTTACAGGGGATTAGTGGCGATGAGATCCAAAGAACAGTCACACTGGGTACATCCCCAAGGCGCCCTGGAAAATTCCTGCAAATGGACATCAAGGAGTAAAGACTCATTTGAATCTCTGAAGCAAAGAAATTGAAATCTGGAACACTTTGGGTTTGAGAATGACATATTAGATTGATCTGGTTAAATATTCCAAGGGTAAATTTTATCAGTTATTCTACTTTTGTGTGTGTTTAAAAACACCATAAAAAAAAGAATGGTATATTGTATACCCCATGTTCATAGCAACATTATTCACAAGACCTAAAACATAGAAGTATGGCTAGCTGGTGGAATGGTGGTTAAGTTGATTACATTCACATGGCTGACTACATGGTTCAAGTCCCTGATCTGGCAGACTGAAAAACACACCAGTTACATGTGAATGCATGCCCAAAATCCTCACAGAAGGGAGAAATGGAGGAGAAGGGATTTTGGCATGACCACTCCCCCTGGGGGGTGCTTTCTTACTTCCCTCCATCCCATCACCTTACCCCTGTCTCTCTCCAGTGAGCTCATGCAACCTCTAGCAAAAAAAAAAAAGAAAAAGAAAAAAAAAGACAGCAAAAACAAAAAACACACAAACAAACAAAAACAAAAAACAGTGTCTATCAACAGACAAATATATAAGTAAAATGTGGTGTGTGTATATGTGTGTGTATGTGTATACATGGTATACACACAGCCACATTCTCTCTCTCTCACACACACACACACACAGACACGATGGAAAATTATTTATTTATTTATTTATTTATTCTCTCTCTGTGCACTCATCAGAGAGAGAAGAAGAGGGAGGAAGCACACCCGATGGGACATGGCCATTCCACAGTCCTTCTCCTCCTTTCTCCCTTCTTTGGGGATTTTGGCAGTGCCGGTACCTACACCTGGTATGTTTGTAAAACTAGGAGTTCTGGGACTCAAACCACACAGTCACATGAGATCGAGCTCCTCTAATCACCAGTCCATGGACTGGCCCTACGGTAGAGTGTTATTAAGCTTAAAAAGGAAGGAAATTCTGACAGATACAGATAAACTCTAAGGAAATTATGCTAAATTAAATAAGCCAGTCACAAAAAAGACACATACCATGTGATTCCATTTATATAAAGTAAAAGTAGTCAAAATAATAGAGACAGAAAGTAGAATAGTGGATTCCAGGGAAAGAGGAGAAATGGATAAGAGTTTCAGTTTTACAAGATGAAAAGAGGGAGACGTATGGTGATAATTGTTGCATAACATTATGAATGTATTTAATACTATTGAACTGTACACTTAAAATGAGTAAGATGGTAAATTTTATGTGTATTTTACAACAATAAGAAGAGTTGAGGGGGAGGGGAATGTTCTGAGTCTACCCTACCTGGATGTGCGGAAAGGGTAGGGACCACAGTTAGGATGTAGGGAAGAGCTCTGTTCTTGGAGGGAGTTGATTCATTCAGCTTTGGGAGCACCTTCAGTATTGTGAGGGCAATATTTGCATGTCACTTTCTCTTGGTTTAAATAGATAGGTTAAAATCTAGGTACATAGTTATTTCATTCTTGACGATACCTTAAATACAAATCTTCTGACATGAATAAATAGAAGTTTCTACATTTAAAAGGAGACTTCCTTAATTAAGTAGGCCTTACTGTAAATGAGGCTAGATCTTACTGTGTGAGGGAAAATTGACAGAAAGAGTAGCCATAATTAAAAGCTCTCTAGTGGGCCAGATACAGGTTCAGCCCTTCCCATTTCTGAATCTTGCAAAGATTGTCAAAATCTTTGACAATGAAGGGCTGACCCCATGGCCTAGGGGTTAGGGGAACCAGATCTCACATGGCTGATCAGAGTTCAGGCTGGCCCTGATGCCTTGAAAACACAAAAGGCACGCATGTGTATGCCTAAAATGCAGATAGGATTCAGAAACAGAGGTTCTGTGGCATGGTTACATTGAGGAGGGGGTACTTTCTCCTTCTCCCCTTGCTCTCTCTGTCTCTTTTCAGTAAGTGTACATACCCTCTGGGAATTGAAAAAAAAAAAAAGATATTTGACAATGAAAAAAATGTGTTTGGGATGGTTGGACTAAAATTTTAAATAAAAATTTTCTCAGTAAATTAAAGGCAGAATAAACTTAGCAAAGAAAAAAAATTAATACTTAGTACCAATGAAAAGACTCATAGTGAAAAGATAGGAAAAATAGCATATTTGGGGGCAGCAGGTGGTGTGATGGTTAAAGTGTTGGACTCCCACATGGCCAACCAGGATTTGAATCTCAGACCTAGCGACTTTCTTCATTCTCTCTCTTCTTTTTTTCTTTTTTGTTTTAAAGAATTATTTTATTTAACCTCATTTATTATTATTATTATTATTATTATTTAATTTGATTAGAGAGAGACAGAGAGAAAGAAGGTGATAAAGCAAGTAGGCAGGTCCAGGACTTCAACCATGGTCAGCCATGCGGGAGTCCAGAGCCTTTAACCACCATGTTGCTTGCCAGCCTATCTTTCTTTCTGTTTCTCTCTGGTGAGCATACATTCCCTATAGTAAATTTTCTAAGATGATAATAAATAAAATTAAATGATTTCTTTTTAGAAAAGTACATTTAACTGGAAATGAAGTAGAAATGAGAAAAGGCCAATTAATTAGAGTAAGTAATAGAATAATCACAAAGACAGTAATACATTCACTTCTTTTTCCTTTTTTTTTTTTTTTTTTTTTTGAGAGGTTTTGCTATAGGGCGCATGCGCTCGCCGAAGGACAGAGAGAGACAGAGAGACAGAAAGTGAGAAATCACCCCCCAAGAGGGACAGCCACGCCACAATCCCTTCTCCTCCACTCTCCTCTCCAGATCTTGGGCACGCATACACACGTACCCAGTGTGAGTATAAGCCACTGGGTCTGGGACTTGAACCACGGTCAACCACATGGGAGTCCAGCCATTACGCTAACTGCTGGTCCCAATACATTCACTTTTAAGAGGTAGTTTTTGTTTGTGATGATGATGTTAATTGTAGAAAAGTAAGATATGGATATCCTAAAATGCATCACTGTATCAACTAATAGGCTTTGGGGGCCTCAGAGGACATTTTTGTCATTACCATTATTCTTGGGCCACCCAGTTGAATTGAATAACTCTCCATTACATAATATCTAAAGCAGAGTTTACACAATAAGAGAGAAGAGCAGAGTAGAGAAGAGAAGAGAAGGAAAAATACAAAGAAAGGAAAAAGCAAGCAGAAGAAAGATGAAAGGAAAATAAGACCCAGATTTATCTGCGTCAAATAAGACCATACCAAGAATAGTGTGTTCAGTTAGGAACAGCTCAATTCCAGATGTGAAACAGCTGGAGAGAGTTCAGAGGAAAGCAGCAAGAAGAGAATTGGACCGAACAAAGAACTGGAAAGCATATAAAAAACAGCAGCGTTTGAGAATGAAGGCCGTGATATGGTTCTTTTCTCATTTTTAGAGCAAGGGTTAATAAGTATAAGAAGTTTTTAAAAAATAATTCAGTGTTCCCCTGATATCCAGGGCAGTAATTCTCTAGTACGTGAGTGCTTGCAAATGGACAGGAGGAAAAGTTTGTGTACATAGTCTGGGAGGACCTCAGCTTAATAGTGAAATGGGGTACAATGAAGAAAATGAGAGTGTAAATGGAATGGTAAGGAGGCAACTGTGGGAGTGTGGGCTCTCCACATTACAGGAAAGCCCATGGTGGATGTGCTAGCAGTCCCATCCTTGGAGGCAAATAAAAAGTATACTGAACGGGTCCTAGAAGTTTTATCGTTGGGAATCATCCTGCATCTGGCAGAGAGTTGCGTGAGATTACCTAATGGATTTCTTCCGTCTATTTTCTGTGATTCATCTACCCTAGCCTACGGCAGTACATGGTTGAGTCACTGCTGAATGCAGATATCTCATTAAAAAGGGGAATTAAAGGTTATTAAAAATGATTTGCTGCTAGTCCCAGATTAAAGAAGGTAGACCAATTTGCAATTACAGTTGCCCTGGCCCAAAATAAAATGCAAATTCTCAAAACGGAACAGTTGTAGGGAAATCGGAGTGAACTAGAGCACACCTTCTTTGGCATTCTTTTGAGGAAAGGGAAACTGGAAAGTGAATATGCCGAGATAGTGTGATTTCAGCAGACTTTGCTCATCTGCTATGGATGCAGAGTCCCCAACTGAAAATTTAAGACATTCTGTGACATTTAATTTGGAGTGTGGGTCTAACATTGAGTTAGTTACATTTAATATCTGGAGAGACTAATTAGAACTTACTCCCCTAAAATGCAAAAGGATTGAGTCTATTAGTGATCTTTTTAAAAGAAAGCTTACTTATTAAATATACTTAGAAGGCCAGCCTGTAGTCTGGTGGTTAAGGCAGCCTCACGCGTAGGAAATGATCAAGCAATGTGAAGTATTCTTATTTATAATAATCTAAGTTTTCTTCACCTCCAGATGTGCTCTTCTGAAGGCATGGGCTCAGAGCAAGCCATGCTTGTGATTCCCACATTAAAGTGAGACCTCTGACTACCATGCCAGAGAGATAAGCTCTCCTGATGTAGTCACGCATATCTTCCCCCACGTCCACTTATCTCTTTCATGAGAGAAACAGACATAAAGAGAGATGAGAGACAGGCACCCTCCATCAGGGTTTTCATCCAACCATCCACCCCTGAGTCTCAGCCAGCCTGGATCAAGGGCACACCTTTTGTGTAGGTTTAAATCCAGGACCTTCAGTTGTCCCACTTCTGTGACCTAACCTGGCCTTGTACAGTATTTTATCTTTCATAAAACACTATCTATAGTGGAGATTTTCTTTCTTCCTTCCTTTCTTTTAAAGAATTATTTTATTTAACTTTATTTATTTATTTTCATTTGACCAGTGAGGGACGGGGGGGGGGGGGGGGGGGGGGGAGTGAGAAAGCAAGCAGCTAAGTCCAGGATTTGAACTGCAGTTGACACGTAGTCCAGTGCCCTTACCACCATGCCACTTGCCAGCCCCAATTTTCTATTTTTTTTTTAAAATTTGTTAGAGGACAGTGTCCTCCCCAGAAACAGAAAGAGAAAGAGAGGGAAAAAGCAACCCTCAAAGGAACGGTCATGCCACAATTCCTTCTCCTCCATCTCTGCACCCTGTCAGGATTTGGGGCATGTATGAACATATGCCTGGTATGTTTTCCAAGCCACCTGGGCCCAAATTTGAACTGCATATTCAGCCATGTAGGATCCAACTCCTTTAATCACTAGGCCATGGGACCAGCCTTCTTTTTTTCTTTTATTATATTTATTTCACAATTACTTATATATTTTATTATTATACATCTTTTCAAAGCATGTAAACAGTACATAATCAAATAAAGAATATTAATCGTATTTAGCAAAGAATATTATATTGTACACCTTCAATTTTCATTCTCCTAGCTTTTTTTAGATGTGCGCGTGTGTGTGTATGTGTACACACACACATATATATAATTGGCAGTGCTCTTTTAAAAAAAAAAACTATTTGGTATACTGTTCCGTAATCTGCCTTGCATCCTTTTTTCTGTTAATCATTTTTATAAATAAACATTTCTTATCCCGTCCGTGAAAAGTATAGAAACTTACCCTCAATTGGCAGTGCTTCTACCACTGCTACTCTTTTATGTGACTTTCCGTATGCATTGTATTCTGAGCTGCTTTGCTCCTCTCTCTGTAGAAAACATTTCCTTGCATGAACATTTCTCGAAACAAAGACTCCGATATCCCTTTGCCTGTGATTTTTCTTTTTAGTCACTGTCACAAGTACATGAATTAGGGAATAAATAGTTAAACCGGAATTTTTAGTGAAGCTGAGAAGATGGTGGTAGTCAGTGTTCAGAAGGTCGGGGTGGGTGTAAAAGGGAACGTCCGGTGTCTTTTACTGTCACTGCAATCCAAGTGGCTGCCCGTGACTACAGAGTATGTCTCCCACAGACAAAAACTAGTATTTCAGAGACATGTGAAATATATACAAATGCCATTTGATGATAAAATACAAACCACTTGCAGCATTCCTGAATTGGTGATAACTTTTGAGCATCGTGTACATACTCAGGCAACAGAATCTAAGCAGCATATTATTTGTAGGATTTGATTATCCCTAAGCGTGCTCTTTCTCTTTTTTTTCTTTTTTTTTTCTTTCTTTTACATTAAAACCTTTGGAAATCACATGACCTAGGCCTTTGCTGAATTGAAGTGTTAGCTAGTGCTAAAGCCACTAGATGAAGTTTTATCTATGGAATGGTGGTGTGCTAGTGAGTCTTTCTTCCTGTTCTGAGTGAAAAGCCTCATAGTTTCCTCTTAAGTGGCGAACTTTGTATCTTTCATCTGAAGAACATAAAATACTTTATGAAACTCTACATGGTGATAATGGAAGAAAATGAGTAACTGAGGGTGGAGGACAGGGAGTGGAATGGAAGGGCTGCTCAAGGTTCTACAGGGCACCTGGGGAAGCAAGCTATAGGGAGAACCAGATTCTCCTGACTCGAGTCCATTGTTCTCTCAGGTCTTGTTTCTAGAGACTTGATAAGACTTCCCTGCTCCGATTTCATCATCAAAGAGCGTGGGTTTGAAATTCTTATATTTTGTGCTGGTATCTTTCAAAATATGATATCTCCTATCAGTGGGGTCAATCATTTGGGTTAGTTTATTTTGGCAAAATTGAGTGGACTTCAGTTCTGAGATTATATTGATCTATATTACATAAATACTCAGACCAGGTTTTCATGACACAGATTTGGTGGGAAAAACATTCAGGTTAAATAGGAATTAACTTTAGAAGTGAAGTTACAGCCTTTTAGTTGTCCAAGTAGGAAAAAAGCTACTATGCAAAAGACTGCTATACTAAATAAATAATAAAAAAGCCAGAATATGAATACACACACACACATGCACACACACTGTTAATGGGATATTTTTGTTGCCATGTCTCAAATTCCCCAGTAGTGACATTGTAATTAAGGGATAAAAGTATATCAAAATTCTTTTGTTAGTTTCTTGGTAATTAATTTGCGTTTGCCACAAAATTAAAAACAATTGAAATACTTACTATATAGTCCAAAGACAAATCGCATCACCACTGGGTGCAAATACTGCAGCAGAAAAAATCCACACAGCTAATCACTGCTCAAATCCGTCATCCATAGAAGATGGCTCTTAGTTTCCTTTTGAGCCGAGCAACACCCAGTGCTGCTGACTCCCACATCTACTTTCTTCCACCTACATATATAGCTTTTCCCCCTTGATAGTGACATATCCAAATTATTAAATTTGGCCTTTCAACATGCCAAAAATTGAGCTCCTCTGTTTTATTTTTTCCCAGTTTTTTTTAATTTATTTAAATTTGCTATACATCAATTGAGTATACAAAATGAGATTTTCCATCCAGAGTACATAGTATATTTTCTCAATTAAGGATATTACCATACATGTTATCATAAAAAAATAATTATCTATTTTTTGATTCTTGTATATTTTGCTTTTCCCCCCCTTGATTCCCTAGTTCTCACCCTCTGACAGTTCCCCCTTTCCCCCACACTGTCTCTGATATCTACAGGTGTTTTCCATGCCTTTCTTTTTTCACATTTTACTGATTCACTAAATACCTTATTAATTTAAAAACTTTCCATAGCAAGCACAGCTAATATATACATATTTTTTAACACATCTCTGACTTTAGACGTAAACCTCAGTGAATAAAGTGAACATACTATAAAGTAGCACCTCACTGAGGCTATATAGCTTACTGCAGTCATTAACTAGATATTCATAGGTATTATTAATGCATTTTTTAATTTCAAAAAAAGTCTTAGTTTTAATAGATTAAAATCAAAATGTTAAGAGAAATTTGCTTAAAACATAAAGCCAGGAAAAAGGTTAGGATTCAGTTCAAATAGTAGGTAGATGAACCTATCAACAGTTCAAGAGAAGACAAAATTCTTAAATATGGAAATCAAAGCATCCAAGAAAATTAGTAATGTTTTAGTCTAAAGTAAAAAAATTCTATTTCACTGGTTCAGATAGACCTAATTAATCTCTCTCCTATTGAATTTCCAGTGTTACTGTGGAAATCTTTCCATTTAAACTCTGGAAGTTAACATTCACCTCTAGACTTGTCCCTACCATTAGGCTGGCCATTCTCTTGGTTGTTTTTTGTACTCTTATTTCTGTGTGTCTGACTTTAGTTTTCCTGGTATAGCACTCCCTTCAGCACTTCTTAGAGAACTGGTCTGGTGTTGGTAAATTCTTTCAGGTTTTGTTTATCTGAGAATGTTTTTTGTCTTTTTTTCCCATATGAAAGATAATCTTGCTGGGTGTAGTAATCTTGGTTGAAATTGTTTTTCACTTATTACTTTGAATATATTTTCCCATTCTTTCCTTGCTTGCATTGTTTCCAGTGGGAGGTCCAACTTTAGCCTTTTGAGATATCCTTTGAAAGTAACTTGATGTTTCTCTCCTGCCAAATTTAGTATCTTGTCTCTGTCTGTGGTTTTGGTCAATCTGGCCATAATGTGCCTTGGGAAGATCTCCTTGGGTCAGTTCTGTTTGAGGTCCTTTGTATTTCTTGGGTCTAGATATCTGAGTGCCTCTCTAGGTTTGGAAAGTTTTCTTCCATAATTTTATGGAATATGTTATCAGTACCCTTGTTAGTTTCTTCACCTTCTGGGTTACTGATGATCTGGATATTTGGGCATTTAATGGTACCTGGTATTACTCGTCGTCTGTTAATTTCATTTTTTCAAAATTTTATTTATTTAATTCCATTTGTCAGTATTATTTTTTAATTTAATCAGAGAGAGAGAGAGAGAGAGAGAGAGAGAGAAAGAGAAAGTGAGAAAGCAAGCCACCAG
This sequence comes from Tupaia tana, assembly GCA_026018925.1. Lineage (NCBI taxonomy): Eukaryota > Metazoa > Chordata > Mammalia > Scandentia > Tupaiidae > Tupaia > Tupaia tana. Next base: position 42,779,370 of record JAKSZU010000006.1, on the reverse strand, counting down.
GTCCAGGACTTAAGCCGTGGTCTGCCACGTGGAAATCATCCAACATCCTTAACCACCACGCCACCTGGTGGCCCCTGTTAATCTCATTTTTTTTTTTTTTTTTCTCAGTCTCTGAATTTTTCTAGGTCAGAGGTTCTATCTTCTACATCTGAGATTTGATTTTCTGCATGATCTAATCTGCTTTTGATATTTTTCAAGGGAGGTTTTGATTTCCTGTATTACAGCCTTCATCTCTAACAATTCCGTTTGATTTTTTTTTATGATGTGTATCTCCTCTTTTAGATTGTGCAAGAACTTTCTCACCTCCTGGAACTCGTCTTTTTTCTCCTGCATTTTCTGGAGCCCGTTGTCTCTCTTCTCTTGCATCTCTGTTAGCTTTGTCACTATGAATCTTCTAAATTCTCTATCTGACATTTCCATGAGTTCCCTTATATTGTCTGTGAAGATGAAGAGTTACTCTTCTCCTTTAGGAGAGAGATATTTTCTTGATTTCTCATAATTCTTGTGGTTCTGTGGTAGTTTCTGATCATCTGATGGATTATATATTTTTTCCTAGTTTTTGGAGTTAAATCTTAGCACTCAGAGGAATGCAGGAGGAGGTGACCTGCAGTCTCTAAACAGTACCATTTTTCTCCCTTTGCACAGCTGGTTCAGTGGAAATTTAGGATTAATCTGACCCTAAAAGTATTCAGATATTTGGCTACTGAGCACTTAGACCTGTCTAGAAAACTAGTGTGTGAAGGATGAACCAAAAAAGGAGAAAGGCAAAAAGAAAAGGACACAACATAGGAGGCCCTTTGTGACCTAGTTCCCTCATCATTATTTCTGGCCATTATTTCTGCCTCTAGCATATGAGAGCATGGAAAAGGAAAAGAAAAAAAGAGAAAAAATAAGAAACAATTTAAAAAGAAAAAAAATTGAGCAAAAAAAATGAAAACTGCATGGTGTGCTAGTGCACTATGCAAATGGGGCCACTCAAAACTCAGGTATAGATGGCTGCTGATTAGTTTGTCCTATGGGGGCAGGCGGAAAGGTAAGAATTAGTGAGACAAAAGAGGGGCAGAGAGCTAAGAAGTTTAAAAATTAAAAATGTGTAGAAAGCAAGATAGAGACAGAGAGAATAGGTAGAGTGTTCTAACCTGGCTGGTGGCCAGATCTGGGGGGCAGGAGGGTGAAGTCTGGGCAGAAGGTCTTCGGTGGTCCTAATCCCTTAATGGGGCCACTCAGAACTCAGATATAGATGGCTGCTGATTCACTTGTCCTGGCTTCTGGCTAGATTTCAAGCTCATCTGTTCTTGATGTGTTTCTCTCGCTAGTAGTCCAGTGTCAGTGAATGACACTTCTAGCTATCAAGTTGTCATGTGAGATAATCATCTAGTCTTTGGTGCTTCCTCTAGCCTTGCCCTGTCCACATTTGTCCGAGTCATTTCTCTCTACACTGGAAATCTACTCATATCGATCCCCTGCTTAAAATTGTTAGTGGCTCCCCAAATACTATACTTTAATATAAAAATTCAAATTCTTGGAATCAGCAGGTGGCATGGTGGTCAAGTCAGTGGATACTCCCACATGGCTGACCACAGTTTGAGCCCTGGACTTGGTGGCTTGCTTTCTCACTTTCCCTCTTTTCTTTCTGTCTTTGTTTCTCTCTGGTCAAATTAAGAAAAAAAGAATGAATACATACAATTAAATAATTATTTTAAAAAATTTACATTCCTTGGCACAACATAGGAGGCTCTTTATGACCTAGTTCCCTCATCATTATTTCTGGCCGTTATTTCTGCCTCTAGCACGTGTAGTTTCCTGAATGAGTCTTGCGTCACTCTGCTCTTAAAGCATTTGCAAATGTTATTCCTTCTACCTACATGCCCTTCCTTTATTTTCTAGACTCAGCCCATGTGTGCATTTGACATGTTACTTACCGAACTATTTTGGTGGTCATGTGCTTGTCATTCTTCTCTGCCAGTCTAACCCACTAGACTTGCAGTGTTGTCTTTGTATCTTTGTATTTTCCTCGTATTTCTGCTGCTTATATATAGCCCAGTATGCGGGATACAGAAGGAGTCTATAACGTTGATTTACAGACACATTATTATACTAAGGGATCAGAAAATCCATTTTCTTCTTCATATAAACAGAACGTTTATGGCACACAGACCAAACCCAGAACATGCAAATCTTCAATGCTAAAGGGTGTCATGAGTCTGTGATGAGGTAGCTTTTCTCTTTAGAAAGATGTGGCCTCTTATTTTACTTCTTATCATTTTTTTTCTTATTATAGCTACACCCAGATAACCCATCCAGAGCCAAGGATTCTGGCCAAACAGCTGTTCACATGTTTTTATATGACCTGTGTAACCTTAGGCAGGTAAAGTCAGCGTGTTCTACTCATCTATCCACCTGCAAGCCTTATGGAGAGTTGGCTTTCATCCTTCCTCACAGGAGTCCTGTGGACACTTTTCCTTTGATTCCTTCTGTTTACAGACTCTCTCAATAGGACCCTTAGTATTGCTATCTTTCATGGCCCCAGATGCTCCTAGCATCTTTCTGATGCTAAATAAAGTCACTAACTATTGCTGTGAGAAGGAACAGAATTAGATACTGAGACTTTTTACATTTTTCAACATCCTTCTCTTTTTTCTTAATGATTTTTTTAAACTTTATTTATTATCATTATTATTGTTATTATTTTCCAGTTTGATCAGAGAGAGAAGGAAAGTTAGAAAGTAAGCCACCAGGTCTGACCACTTGAACTACTGTTGGCCACGTGGGAGTCCAGTGCCTTTAATCACCATACCATCTGCCAGCCCCAACATGCTTATGGTCATGTGTCAGGTCCATGTCACATCCTAGTCAAGGATTTAGAGTGTTCCTACAGGCCAAGATTCTTTAGTTCTTCTTAGAAGTATAGCATAACAAGGGGAGTTCTTTGCAGGTGCCTCGTAGGCAAGCTCTTAAATGCAGTGGTCAGAATGGTGAGACTGTGATCCTTCCATACTATGGACTATGTTAAGTCCCAGCTGGCTGAAGCTGGCAATGTTCTTAGTGACTGCTAATTAGAAGCTGCTGCTAGGTTTTCAACATTTCTGTCTATCTTACGTCTTGCTCTTCTCTTATAAATTGATATGGGAGAAAGGTCACAGAAGAAGCAGTTGCTTATAATGAGAAGCAGGAAAGACTGAGATTGTAGGAGTGAGGGGAAAAATTGCATTCTTACACTGGAGATGAGGATGTATTCAGACCCACATGACTACCACCCTCAGTCCAATCAACCAGGGCTACTGATGTTTCACTCATAATTCCTTCATTTCTGACCTCTTTGAGGTGCACCTAGCCAGGTAGCTTCCTCACTGTTGCCACTCTTCTTATGGCCCATTGTCATTCCTTATACAGAAGTAACAAGGAGGAAGGCTTCATTTCACTAAAGAAGCCAGATGGTCCTTTTTTTCTCCTAGATCTCAGGTGCATGCCCTGTGTCATCAAGCACTCACTCAGGATTTGGCCACACTTGAGTTAATCTAAGAATTATAGTTGCCTCAAATTCTGTGTATAAGGCTAAGGCTAAGTCATTTAATCTATCAATAAGTCAGACTTTTAAATTCTAGAAGGACATAGCTTTTTGTTCATTATTTTATTTTGTTATCTACTAGAACATTTACTCATTCAAATGTCTGAATTTGTAAATAACTAACAAGTACACAAATGATGTTGTTCTGCTACAAGGCTATGCAAGAAGGTAGGTTGAAAGTATCTAATGTTGGGGGCCAGCAGCATGATGGTTAAGGTGCTGGATTTCCACATGGTCGAACATGGTTCAAGTCCTGGTGGCTTGAAAATCATGCCAGGCTGTGTGCATGCATGCCCACACTCCTGAGAGGAGATTGGGGAAGGGATTGTGGCATGGTCATCTCCCTTGGGGAGGTGATTTCTCATTTTCCCTCTCACTGTTTTTGTCTCACTCTGACTACAGCATGTGTGCCTTACTGGAAAAAAAAAAAAAAGTATCTAATATTGTAACTTTAAGGATTCTGCCATTGGGACCAGAAGATGGCATGATGGTTAGGTTGCTGGGCTCCCATGTAGTTGACTGTGGTTTGAGTCCTGGACCCAGCAGCTTAAAGCTCACAGAGGGTGCATGTGCATGTGTACCCAAAATCCTGAGAGGAGAATGGAAGAAAAGGGATTGAAGTATGACCATCCTCCCTGGTGGGTGATTTCTCGCTTTATGTCTCTCTGTCTCTCCAGCAAGTGTATGAGCCATATAGCAAAAATCTCTCAAAAAAAAAAAAAAAAAAAAATTCTGCCATTATCTCCAGTATCTGTGCTTTCAATCTCTGCTCATAGATAGAATTTTCAAGCAGAAAACATTGAACATAAAGGAACGTTTGTTTTAAAAATAATTAATGTCTCTACTAATATATGAGAGAATTTCCTCAGAGGCAGGGTGTGTTTTATGTATACCTTCGGGCAGATTATTGAGGGGGAAAATACCTTATAACCTTATAAAATGTCACTTCTCTCCTCTCAGATTAAGTCACAAGGAAGGGAGATTTATTTGACATTCCTAGGCATTGGTAACCACTTAGCCATCAAACCGTTGACTGCTCATTTTTCTCACAGCTGGACCAACCTGAACAGCATGACCGAGGTCTAAGGTGACTTGCCAAGAGATGGGTAGATGACATCTCCTTGCTAAAGAGTGGACTGTTCCCACTTCGCAAACCAGTTGAAAGTTAATTTGTGATTCATTTTTATAGCGAATAGACCTTAGCTTGTACACAATGTTCTTGGGCTGTTGGAAAAGTCATGACGTGTTTTTTTCCAGGTTTTTCTATGCAAAAAAAATTTTTTTTTTTGAGAGGTTTTTCGCAATAGGGCGCGTGCGCTCGCCAGACAGACAGAGAGAGACATAGAGACAGAAAGCGAGAAATCACCCCCCAGGGGGGATGGTCACGCCGCAATCCCTTCTCCTCCATTCTCCTCTTGGGATCTTGGGCACGCACGCACACGCGCCCGGCGTGAGTTTTAAGCCACCGGGTCCAGGACGTGAACCGCGGTCGACTACGTGGGAGTCCAGCGACATAGCCATTACACTAACTGCTGGTTCCCTCTATGCAAAAATTAATTGTGACTTGTTCTGCAACCCAATACTTAAATTGAATAAGTTTCCAAGACAGACTACAAGTTCAGTTCTATCAGCAGTAGAGCAAAAGGCCTCATAATTGTGCTCCTGACTTCTAGGTTCTCCCAAGTTCTCTGAGCTCTGTTGCTCTATAATCTTCAGAGGTTTCTGGTGAGACAGAGGCATATTCCACTGTCTGGGGCCAGGGAGGGGGAGTCAGGGAATTGTAACTTTTTAGTGTGACCATACAAAATTCTTGCCTACTTGACTTATTTTCTGTGCTGCCAAAAATACTGCCATTTGTTCATTCATTCATTCATTCACATATTCAACAAGGACTTAATGACTGGCCAGTATGTAATAAACACTTCTACAAATAGTGCACAGGATGCCTTGCCCTCGTGTCTTCTAGGTGGGAGAGGATTGATAAAACAAGTGAATAACACATTTAGCAGGTCAGGTGGTAAAAAGTTCATCAAAACAAGAGAGTGACAGGGAGGGCAGGTCTCAGAGGGCAGTTCTCATGGTTGAGTCAGGGATACAATTTTGAATAGGGCGGTCAAAATTATCCTCCTTCCCTCAGGAGACATTTGTTCAGAAATCTAAGAAAGACGAGAGAGGGTTGGCCCCATAGTCCAATGGTTGAAGGAAGCCAGATCCCACATGGCTGGCTGTTGTTCAAATCTAAGCCCCAGTGGCTTGAAAAACATACCAGGCATATATGAATGTGTGTCCAAAGTTCCAACAAGATGGAGAGATGTGAGGAGAAGGGATTGTGGCATGACCATCCCTATTAGGAGGTGCTTTCATTCTTCCCCATGCCATTGCTGTTTCTCTGGTGAGTGTATGTACCTTCTGGCAGTAGGAAGGAAGGAAGAAAGGGAGGAAGGAGATAGATAGATAGATAGATAGATAGATAGATAGATAGATAGAAAGAAAGAAAGAAAGAAAGATAAACAATTGCCAGTCTGAGATGCAAGCATTCATTGAGTATTTAAAGAATAAAATTGCCACTGTGACTAGAAAGAGTGGATAGTAAGAGTAGATCAACTCTGGGAAATAAAAAGGGTTTTGGATATTATGCTGATTGATATGGGGAGCCTTTGGAGGATTTTGAATACAGGAACGAATGAGCAATAAAAGGATACAATAGTGTACCACTTGTGTCCCATCCACAGTTTCACTTTCCATAGTTACAGTTACCTAACTGGTGATCCAGGTTCACCTGAAGCAGATAATCCTTATTCTGCTATATACTCAGAAGATGAATAGTAGCCTCATACTGCATCACTATGCCTACACCATTCATCACACTTCATTTCCTCATGAAGGCACTTTGTCTTCTCACATTATCACAAGAAAGGTCAGTACAGTACAATAAGGTATTCTGAGAATAAGAGACAGACCATGTTTGCACATGTACATTACAGTACATTGTTATAATTGTCCTATTAATAGTAGTTGTTAATCTTTTACTGTACCTAATTTATAAATTAACTTCATTATGGGTTCATACATATAGGAAAAAATGTGGTGTATATATAGGGTTCAGGACTATCTGTAGTTTTAGGTATCCACTGGGAGTTCTTCTGCGAATAGTGCAGATATATCCTTCATGAATAAGGGGGAAACTGGTGTCCCTGGCTCTCTAGAAGACAAAGCTAGAAACACAAAGACCTGGAAGGAGGTAGTCATAGTGTAGACAAAAGCTACAGCAATCAAAGTAATTGGAAGATAAAAGAGCTAACAGAATTTCCTCATGGAGCACGTGTATCCTTTGAGAGAAAGAAGAATGAAGATAGCTTTGAGAATTTGGAGGGCATAAGCAACTAGAAAATGAAGTAGCTAGGAACTTTAAGAAATACCAGCATGGTGCTTTAGGAAATGTGAGTGTGGAGAGCAACGCTGGGTTGGCTATACCTGTTAGACATCAAGGTAGAGGTGCCAGATAGCAGTCAGAGCCCAGGCAGCAAGTGGAGGTAAAGAGGGGGAAAGCCGCAGGCCAGGACACCACAACCGAAAAGCTGACATATAAACAGTCAAAGAAGGCTGAGGAGCAGCCAGTATGGCAAAAGGAAGAGCAGGGTAACTTGGCAGCTGGAGAAAGAGGCTTGGAGGAAGGGTAGTCAAGTGAGCTCAAGGCTGCTGATAGTATTCCTGAGAATGTGGCCTTGACGTTGTGGGAGAAAGGACCAAGGTACTGAGAAAACCGAACTGACTCACATGGTCTGTTATTCCAGATACGTTTTGTGTATTTAGATGTATGTGTTATATGTCTCAATAAAGCTGGGTTACAGTATATAAATGCCTTTAACTCAATTTTGCATCAGGAAAGTAAATGACTTTACCAATGGATCTGAAAGAATGTTTTCTTTTTTTTTTTTTTTTTTGGAGAGGTTTTTTTTTGCTATAGGGCGCGTGCGCTCGACAGACAGAGAGAGACAGAGAGACAGAAAGAAGCAGGAAATCACCCCCCAGGGGGGATGTTCACGCCACAATCCCTTCTCCTCCATTCTCCTCTCGGGATCTTGGGCACGCACGCACACGCGCCCGGCGTGAGTTTAACCCACCGGGTCCAGGACTCGAACCGCGGTCGACTATGTGGGAGTCCAGCGACATAGCCATTACGCTAACTGCTGGTCCCTGAAAGAATGTTTTCTAACAATCTCATCATATTAATAGAATAATAGACCAGAAATTTAGAAGTTTAAACTGGGTAAAATTCTGGGCTGGCCCCCTAGCCTTGTGGTTAAAGGAATCAGATCCCACATAGCCAACCACAGTTCAAATTCCAGACCCTGAGGCTTTAAAAACATGCCAGGGCATGTGTGCCCGAGTGCCCAAAATCCCAATAGGATCGAAAAGTGGAGAAGAGATTTTGGCATGACCGCATTTGGCAAGCACACATGCTCTCTGGAAATTTAAAAAAAGAAGGAGAAGAAGAAGAAATTTAAGTTATTCTCTCTATTAGTGTTATATATGCTGGGTAAACAGCTACAATATTGAGTCATGGAGCATTTTTACATAGAAAAGTACAGGGAAAATATGTCAAGATTTTTCTTTGTCCCAATAACTTGTTACATTGGTTCGTGAGTTAACTTCAAGATCTAAACCAAAATAGTTAATCACCTGATGACTCTGGTTTCAAAATTTATTTTATTTCATAAATTTTGGAAAATAATAGACTTTTTCTTTTCTTCTTTTTTTTTTTTGGAGAGGGATTTTTGCTATAGGGTGCGTGGGCTCTCCAGAGACACAGAAAGACAGAAGGCCAGAAATCACCCCCCTCCAGGGGCATGGCCATGCTGCAGTCCCTTCTCCATTTTCCTCTCAGAATTTTGAGGATGCACACATGTGCCAGACCCGACATGAGTTTTAAGCTGCCGGTTCTGGCACTCGAACCACAATCGACTACATAGGAGTCCAGCAATGTAACCATTACACCATCTGATAGTCCCCAAATAATAGACTTTTAAAGAAATCAGGATAGAATTTTTTCTTTAAATTCAAGACCCACCCATAGGTTTACATTTTTGTGTTAAAAAATGAGGGTTCAGCTTCAGCTCATAGCTTAAAGAAGAGTATGTGATTTAAAAAAAAAAAAAAGAAGAGTATGTTATTTTAACTTAAAGATTTAAGAATGTAAGAAATTAACAAAGAGAAAGTTTATACTTAAAAATCAGGTCTTGGGCCAGCAGGTGGCATGGTTGTAATGGTGAAAGCCTTAACGTGACTAACTCCGCGGTTCGAGTCCTGGACCTAGTGGCGTATAAAACATGCCAGCCATGTGTTCGTGCCCAAATTTCTGAGAGGAGAATGGAGAAGAGACTTTGGTGTGGCTATCCCCCCCAGGGTGTGATTTCTCACTTTCCCTCCCTCTCTGTTTCTCTCTGTCTCTCACCAGCAAGCACACACACCCTATGGCAAAAACAAACAAACAAAATCAGGTCTGTGCATAGCTCTATTAGCATCAAGGCTGTGATTATCTTTAAGTACTGTATGTTTTGTCTCAGTAGCTTTGAAATATTCAGAATATGTCATGTGCTGTTAGAATTTGGACAGTGAGTTGCATTTCAAACTCTTTTTACCAGCCGTATTTTTAAAATCTTGATTCTTGGGACTGGCCGGTGGCGTGGTGGTTAGGGCACTGGACATTCCCACATGGCCAACCACAGTTCGGGTCTCGGATCTGGTGGCTTGTTTTCTCACTTTCCTTCTCTCTGTGTGTCTGTCTTTCTCTGGTCAAATTAAAATAACGAACGAATGAATAAATTAAATTAATAAGTAATTCTTTAAAAAAAGCTTAAAAAAATTCTGATCCTTTTCCTGTAATAATTTCCTAAAACATGCATTTTGGAGGAATGGAAATGTTTTCTACTTACCCTTAGAATTGTTTGACTTGTTTCAAATTGAGTAATTAGATTGTGACACTGGCAAAGTATGACTTATTTACAAAATTCAAAGCTCAATTTAATAAAATTTCAAAGCCAACATAAAGTTTTTAAGGCTTTATCATTTGCCCACAAATGGAAAAAGGGAAGTACTATTGGAAATGTCTTAGTATTATTTATGCATATTTTAATTTTAATTAACTATATCATTTCAGCTTATAATGCCTTTAAAAAATGCTCCCTCATAAAAGCTAGAACATTATTTTACCTTAATTAACTTAAGTTTGTATGTGTTTATGTATATTAAAAATTTTTAGGGTCAGTACCATAGCCTAGTGGTAAAGGGAGCAAGATTCCCCATGGCCAACTGCAATTCAAATTCTGGTCCTATTAGGGGACCAGCAGTTGGCGGAATGGCTATGTTGCTGAACTCCCATGTAGTCAACCGCGGTTCAAGTCCCAGACCTGGTGACTTAAACTCATGCTGGGTGCGTGTGCATGCATGCCCAAGATCCTGAGAGGAGAATGGAGGAGAAGGGATTGCGGCGTGGCCATCACCCCTGGGGGTGGGGGTGGGGGTGATTTCTCACTTGCTGTCTCTCTGTCTCTCTCTGTCTTTCTGGCGAGCACATGTGCCCTATAGCAAAAACCTCTCAAAAAAAAAAAAAAAAATTCTGGTTCTGTTGGTATGAAAAACATGCTGGGCATGTGTTCATATATCCCCCAAATCCCAACAAGTTGGAAAAAGAGATTGCAACATGACCACACCCTACTGAGAGGTACTTTTTCCTTCTCTCTTTCTCTCTGTCTCTCTAGCAATTAAAATAATTTAAGGAAGTTTATATCTAGGATAGATTTTCATATTCTATTGATCTCTTAGGCTTTTATATTTAATTTTTACATCAACTATATTTATGAATTGAAATCCCTTAGCTATCACTGATGTTTTCTTCACTAGTAAAAAATATTTATTTAGTGAACTCATGCTTTTTCTACTACTATTTCTCCAAGTATATTGCAATTACTCAAGTAAGCTGGACATGACAGAGTAAAAACCAATTATATTTCTAATATTTTACTTCAGGTATTTAGAAGCCACTGCAAACATGAAAGTAAGAAGTAAAAACTGGTAGCATGGAATAGTCATTATGATCATCTCCAGTAGATAGCAGCTGAGAAGGGAAGATATATACTCCCACATAACTTCTGTTCCTGTATAGTCCTTTGACATTGAAATCCCAGTACAATACTAGTATTAGAAGGTTGTACCAATTCTCAGTTGTAATTTACCTATTGAAATCCGTTTACAGAAAATGCCTTGTCCCATGATATCACTGAACCTATGTAATAAGTTATGTGACAATGATCTGTGGCTCAAAAGTCTCTAGAAGAAAGAAGGCATAATTATAATGTTTTATGTATGTGGGATCCATAGGAAATTTTCAGCTGTTTTGAGCATACAAAGATAAAACAAAGGAGAAACATAATCAGATTCAACATAATATTTGGTCTGATGTTTTATGAATGAAGCATGTGAGGTATCTATACAAAGCCCCAGAAAGATTAAATGACTTATTCAAGGTAATGTGGTTGACAGCACAACCAGCACTTTAGAACCAGTTATAAGCCAAGAGGTAAATTTTTTGTATGTCCACTTTTTTCTTTTAACTTAAAAAACATTTTTATTGAAAATTCCAAATATTTACAAATGTTGAATGAGTTGTATAACAACCCTCATCCAGGTCAACAGTCAACAACTCACAGATAGTCTTGTTTAATCTTTACTCCTACATCCTTCTATGTTGCTCATTGAATTATTTTGAAGCCAATCCCAAATATGATATTTATCTATAAATATTACCATATATATATATATATATATATATGTAATAGATGATTCCCAGTCCATTTTAAAGGCTGATTTGATAAGCAAACAATTAAAAACCCGTAAGAAATTGAGCAAAGCCTATGCAAGAGTTGTTTAGAATTAAAAATTGCATCACATCAGCAAGAATTCAATTACCAAATCTTCCCTTTCTGGCCTCTCAGCATCAGATACTAGCTGTAGGTATGCCAAGGCGTGCATAAGGAGACTTGTTATTGAACACATTATTTAAAAAGTGTACATGTACCAAACATGAAATATGACATATCATCCAACTTAAGTATTGAAAGGCATTCCTCTTTTTTTAATCACTTCATGTTGTGTTTGCATGTGGGTGCATTTTTAAGAAATAGACATATGTAAATTAATTAAGATGTTTTACTCAGTGAATTCTGGATATGTAACCTGAACATTACTGAGCAATACAGAGGTAGTATTCATTCATTTATTTGTTATTGTTTTTTAAATTCTTTTGTTGTCTGATTGTAAAACTGGTAAAATACTATCGTTTTCCAGATAAAGTTCTTGGCAAGTTTTTCTCCCTTTCAAACCCCCTAGGACAATCTGCAGCTCCATGAAAACATGAGTCAAATACATTACAAGTTTCCCAAGGAGAATCAACATCTTTTCCAGCTGTTTGGAGAGTCTGTCTAACATCTGACCAAACCCCTCATCTCCCAGTATTGTTCTGGGCTTTTACACTTTGACTTTGATTTGTTCAATGTTATAATTTAAAAACAGAGCCAATAGTTTAAATCCTTACTTTTTTCTTTAAGACTTTTAACTCTTATCACTTATCATAATAATTTTAAAAAAATAACACCAATCACAGAAAGATATTTTATCCTTAGGCATTTCTCTTTGACAGTGTAAAAATTCCTTCTTGACGCTATCAAACTTTCCTCACACTCTTTTTTTCTCCCTAGGTAATTTGTCTATTATTTATAAAGTGAAATGTCTCCCAACTATAACATCAAAAAGAACTAAACTTGTTTTGATTGATTAGTTTCAGGCTTTCTATTTTAAATTTCTTTTGGCACTGACCAATGTGTTTTAATTTATTCAGGAGGAATGCATTTGTGATCATTCCAATTAATCTCTTGTCTGTTTTGTCTGGCATCTGTGTGAAACTAGTTATAATAACTTGAAAGTTTGGCAAGCTGTACAGTAAACTGCCCAAGGTGGGATGGAAAACTTTCAGGGCCCAATTAACAAAAGTCAGCTTGTCCTCTAGCCTATCTACATAAAATCATCTGTTGCTTCCAGTGGTCTCTATAACTGTTAGTAACATTTGATGCATGGTTCAGGGCAAGAAGGTGAAACAGCATCTATGTACTAAGAGTGCATTCTGGAGTTGAAGACCAAATATTGGTATATATTGGATTGTCGGAAAAGTCATGACATACTTTTCTATGTCCTGACAACCCAATAGATGCAGAGTACATGCACACTCACGCACGCACACACGGAGTATTATAAAGTTTTGGGTAAGGAAATCGAAGAGAAGGAAGCTGTAGAAAACCTGGAACACTGTTGAAGCTATTATTCAAAGCAAAAGTGATTTCTGTTCCAAATGTATGCTGGAAGCTGAGTCCTATTATATGGTTTTTCTGTATGTGCCTGCAGTTGCCACAACCACCACCACCACAGGACCAGTGTACTATTTAAGAAATAATCATTAAAATAACCCAGTAGTTGTTGTTATCAAAACTTGCTGAATTGTGTTTTGACCACAATTTTTATTATCTTTTATATTCTTTACTAAAAAAATGGAAAATTATTTTGTTTGTTTTTTACAGCCACACTTGGTATTCCCTTCCAGTTTCATTTACAGCCTCATGAGATACTAAGCTAGATGCACATTGAGCATGCACCACACTTTGAACTTGCCCCTTCCAAGGTTCTCCCTCCTTCCCAGCATACGACCACTTTTAAAGAATGCCAAGAGACACGTCATGCTTTGGGAAATTAAGCCACGTTTTTATTTACATTTGCTTATGTATTAAATGCAAAATTCATCTTAAGACATTTAGAATTTTATAGGCCATGTTACTATCACGACTTCTTGAATAAACATGAACCGTTTTTTCTTTTTCTTTTTTAATTTGCAGTATAATGTGTATACTTGCTGGAGAGAGAAAGAAAGAAAAAGTGAGGAAGCATGCCCAGGGGATGGCCAGGCTGCAATTGCTGCTCTTCCATTCTTCTCTGGGGATTTTTGGGCGTGAACACATGTGCCTCATGTTTTTTAAACTGGCAAGTCCAGGACTCAAGCCATGCAGTCAGCCATGTGGGATCCAGCTGCCTCAACCACTACGCCACTGGCTGGCCCACCAATAGTTTTAAACAGTCATATTTTTATTACTGAAACAAAGAAAAGTACTTGTAACTTTCTTATTGCAGCATATTTAGGGCACCTAAGGAAATTTTTAACTCGCAACATTCAGTGATCACTGTGCTGTTGCATGTTTCATAGTAAGTTTTGTTGAAACTATTACATTTAAAGCAGAAATAGATTTTTAAAAAATAAGCTTAGAAGAGATGATTGGAAACAGGAACAGACCAGCTCCTATCTGTTTGATAATTCTATCTGATTCACCAGAGCACATACCTAAATTAATTAATCTTTCTCTTTGTTCACACTGCATCTTGCTCCTGGCAAAATGTGCTGAAATCACTGTTGTCACATGTTTTTAATTTTTGAAAATTCATCTTTCTAAGATAGACACAGAAAGAAAAACTGAGTGCACAGAACACTACATTAAGAGGAAAGTAGTTGAAGTTCTGCCATGAATAGTTACCAAAAAAAAATTTTAAAAGTATGATACTATTTGGCCCCATCTCCCTAACTAGGGAATTCAAATTGTTGAATACCTAATAGAGCTTTTCTAAGTGTTTCAGTTTTTGAAAAATATGCTGGGGTGGACGATGCTTGCCTGTTACGTAAACATATAGTTATGAAAGACACTAGGCCAGATGTAAATATTTTAAAAGATATAAAATGTGCTCAGGTAACAAGAATGGAAGCCTATTTAAAGCTCTCTATCAAGAAGCAAGCCCCTTTGAAAACTGCACACTCCTTCAGATCACTCAGGATGCTGTTCGTTGAGTAGGGGACAGCAGCATTTGTTAAATATCGATTTCTGGCTACTTTTCCATCAAGGTTGAAATTACATCTAATATCAAGATAAGAAGCATGGGCCGGGACCAGCAGTTAGCATAATGGCTATGTCGCTGGACTCCCACGTAGTCGACCGCAGTTCGAGTCCCGGACCCGGTGGCTTAAACTCACGCCGGGCGCGTGTGCGTGCGTGCCCAAGATCCCAGGAGGAGAATGGAGGAGAAGGGATTGTGGCGTGGCCATCCCCCCTGGGGGGTGATTTCTCGCTTTCTATCTCTCTGTCTCTCTCTGTCTGTCTGGTGAGCGCATGCGCCCTATAGCAAAAACCTCTTCAAAAAAAGAAGAAAAAAAAAAAAAAAAGCATGTATTCGATTTGGCTATAAAATTATACTGACCTGTTTTAAGGTGCCTTAATGAACCCAGTGTAAGTGAAGATGTTTTTATATTTTAGGGTTTGTTTGGTTTTCTTTGCTTTCACCCTTCCCCAAATGCTCAAAATTAGCTGATATTTTAAATTTCGGTGTTCTCATAGGTCAGGTATTAGATAATTATAAAATAGAAGAAAAATAATAGCAAAGTTCAGGTATGCCAGGATACCAGGTTTTGCTGCTATTTTATTAGAGAAAATAGTAAGTGATTACTTGAAAGTGTATTAATTTATTCAAACAACTCATTTTATGAAGTATCAGTTTACATTACACTGCATATAATTTCACTTCAGTATCTTAACGTGGGCCTGTTTTAAAGAGACAAAACCAAAACTAACCTCAATTTAATGTCCCATGTAGACAATCACATCTCTCATTTCTCTGGCACAGTCAAGCTTCTTGAAAATACTGTCTATACTCACTGTCTCTAATCGATCTTCTCTTTACTCTTCCACCCCTAGAATCTAACCTCTCACCCCATCCCCACCTCAACCACTGAACAATAACTTTTTTTTGAGAAAGGTTTTTGCCGTAGGTCGCATGCCCCCACTAGAGAGAGACAGAAACAGAGACAGTGAGAGGGAGAGTGAGGAGTCAGCCCCCAGTGGGGTGGTTACACCACAATTCCTTTTTCATTCTCCTCCCAGAGTCTTGGGCAGGCCCGCACACACACCCGTCATGATTCGAACCACAGTCAGCCATATGGTAGTATAGCAACATAACTGCTATGCCATCTGCTGCCACCACCCCCCCCCCCACCCCAGTAACTAAATGTGTACTTTTTGGTACACATTTAGTAAACACTAGCCAATCCTTATCTTTTTATCTTGTTTTTTTTTTTTTTTTTACTTTCTTTCTTTTCAATTTTTGTCATAGAACATGTATAGTTACCAGAAAGTGACAGAGAAGGAGAAAGCTTTCAATGAGGTGCGGTCATACCACGATCCCTTCTCTTCCATTTCTCCATCTTGTCAGGGTTTTGGGCACCCACATGTACTCAGCATGGTTTTCAAGCCGCAGGGACCGAGATTCATGCAGCACAGTTGGCCATGTGGGATCCAGATCCTTTAACCACCAGGCCAAAGAGCTGGTCCCCTCTCCATCACTTTTAAAAACTTTTTATTTTTTTAAAAAGCCACTTAAAAAAAAAAAAAACACAATTATTTAATTAATTATTATTTTAACTTGATCAAAGAGAGAGAGAAGGAAAGAGAAGAGAGAAGGAAAGTGAGAAAGCAAGCCAGGTCCAGGACTTGAACCATAGTCAGCCATGTGTTATTCTAGTGTCTTAACCACCAGGCCACCTGCAAGCCCCTTAAAAACATTTTATATCTTTTGTGTTATTGCTCAGTCCCCATCTCTCTATTTTCCCTGGTCTGTAGCATCTGTGCCATTCTACCACCTGTCCAGTTAACTGTTGGTCACCCACCCCCATGGACTGCTCTTCTTCCATGCCTTCTTGCGTCTTGCTGCTCCCTAGCATTCCATCCCCATCTCTTGGCTTCCCACTACTGGACACATCTTCTGCCTTCAGCTACCACTCACATGCAAGTGATTTCCAGATCCATTCACTGAGTCCCAGATCTTTGTACCCCATGCCCTGCAGGACAACCCAAGATTTCTCGAAGTTAGCTATATAAACCAAATCCATTTTTACCTGTCGTCATTTACATATTCTTCTTATTTCCCCAGGTTTAGTGAGTAGCACCACCATCCCACCCGTCCATATTCTGTGTTTGATTCCTGATCCCTGTTTTCTTCAAATGCAATTACTAAATCTTATCAAATCCAGCGTAGCCCTCATATCCTCCAACCCAATCACTTTTCTGTCTTCATTTTTGAAATCTGTTATTTGCTTTTGGCTCTTCTCATTTGGTTTAACCTTATGATTTAATACTTTTACATGTCTTCATTGTCATTTAAAAAAAGTTTTGTATATTTTTTTTTCCATGAAAGAGAAACAGAGAGAGATAAGGGCTTCCAAGGGTGTTCATGCTATGAACCACCCCAGTCTCAGTCAGCTTGGATCTTGGATGGGCTTGAATGTGTCATAGGGTAGTCTCAGGATGCAAACCCAGGATCTTGCCGTGAAGCTTCAGCATTGCAGAATACTGTATTACTGCTGTGCTACCCATGGCCCCTTTTACTGTCACTTCAGTGGAATGTTTGGAGAGAAAGGAAAGAACTTTTATGATGAATTCATTGTGTTTAAGCAGAAGTTTAAACCAGTTTTAAGTGAAAGTATTACTATTTTTAGAAAACACAAACAAATAAGAATTTCCTACACTAAATAACCTGGAATCTAGTATACTGAAGACAGACTATTATTTATAATAATCATCTAGTGAACTTTCCGTTCAAATATGTATGATAACTTTTAAGCCAAATCATAATTTATTTACTGATTTATATTCTTCTATTACAGCATGCACATACATCTTTATTGGCAATTTTAGATCTGCAATATGACTTTTTCATGACATTTTATATGGCTACAGCAAAACTTATTGAAACTTTATTGGTGACTGTATAGAATCTTTCCAGCTCTTCATTATAATTAAAACCTTATTTGTATATCTTTCTGTACTTGTTATCTGTTTTCTGAGGACATTTCTTACATGTGAGATTTGTCATTTTGAGGGGATATATTGTTTCAGGGCTTTAAAAGTTAATTGCCAAGTAGCTGTCCAAAAGGTTAAAACCAGTTATTATGTTGTTCGTAGCAGAATATGCATTTCTCTGTTTCCCACATCCACAATAATAATCATTCTTTAATATTTCCAATCAATTGGGTAGGTAAAAAATAGTATCTCAGTCCATTTACTTACTTTTAGACATATTTCTAAAATGTTTGATTGTCTGCAGAAAATTGGAAGAAGAAAGATGAGTTGCTATAGTCAGGTTCATTGTCAGCAGTGTGAAGTAAAAGCAGACAGACCCACAGTGATGAAGGATACAAACAAGCAAAAAAACAAAACAAAACAAAATAAAAAACAGAAATAGAATCCCAAAATGCACAATGCATGGTCCATTTACTTCAAGGCCCAACTGCCCAACTCCCTTCTGTGGTCTCTAAGGCTTTCACCATATTTCAACACACTGTCCCCATCTCAGCACTTTGAAATTCTACAAAGACAGCAAAACCTTGGCTCATAGAATAGTAGTTACTTAAATGTCAACTGTTGGCAATCAGTGGCAGATTAATAAAATACGGTTCTACATGTAATCTCTTATGAAAATAAAGTCTTTAAAATATCTATACTATGGTTTCTCTTCAGATTGTATACTATGAACTACAAAACTTCAAATTTTCATTACTTTTTCCCATCAATTACCAAAAACAAGTGTTCTTTTAACCATTTTTCATTTGCTGAGACACTAAATGATATACCAATATTATATAAACAAGAAGTATGTTCTAAGAAGTCTTTAAGGTATGGAATAAAATAGGTTTCTGACAGATATGATACCTAGTTTTCTTTTTTAGAGATATTTGCCATAGGGCGCATGCACTTACCAGAGAGACAGGGAGCAAGAATTCACCCCACCCCCCCCACCCCCAGGGCGGATGGCCACACTGCAATCCTTTCTGCTCCATTCTTCTCTTGGGATCTGGGCCATGCCCCAGTGTGAGTTTTAAGTTGCTGGATCTGGGACTCGAACCACAGTTGATGACATGGGAGTCCAGCAACATAACCACTACGCCATCTGCTGGTCCTCAATACTTAGCTTTCAGGTGTAAGAAACTATTCTTGAATATATCTCTAGTGTAAAGAGTAAGTGGCTTGGGCAGAGGTTAAAGAAAAGTAGACTTCTAACAATTAGGACTTTATAATTTTGGCAAGGATTTTCTCATGAAATATTTTGAAAATGTTCTGCAATCAAAAGAATATTAGGGATCAGGAAATAACAACTCCTATGTTTCACAGATGAGAAAACCAGATAAGAAAACTTTGGCTTTCTCATCTGTAAAACAGAAGTTCAGAACAGAGTAAGTGGTTTACCTTGAAGAACAGAGTGGGAATATAATCTCAGCTATCTTAGTTTTTTTAATCCAGTGCTTTTCTGCTGCAACAAGATAACCCTCAATAGCAAGTTCTATCTTGTAGAATATTAGATCACAATTCGATGTCTCATCATAAAGGATGTTGTAGAAAGGATTTCTGTATTAAGAGAAAGTAAGAGGGACCAGCAGTTAGCGTAATGGCTATGTCTCTGGACTCCCGTGTAGTCGACCGCGGTTCAAGTCCCAGACCTGGTGGCTTAAACTCATGCCGGGCGTGTGTGTATGCGTGCCCAAGATCCCAAGAGGAGAATGAAAGAATAGGGATTGTGGCATGGCCATCCCCCTGGGGAGTGATTTCTCGCTTTCTGTCTCTCCCTCTCTCTTTTTCTGGCAAGCACACTCGCCCTATAGCGAAAACCTCTCAAAAAAAATTTAAAAAAAGAGAGAGAGAGAGAGAGAAAGTAAGATTAATGGACTATGAAAAATCTCTCCTAGTTCAAAGATCCTATCAGCCTTTGCTTAAGTAAATTAATGTTTAAAACTAGCATAAATAGGCTATCTCTTGTGGCCTGATTGTTAAGGGAGCTGGCTCCCACGTGGCTGACCACTCTGTTGAATCCTGGCCCCGGCTTGAGAAACATGCCTGGTGTGAGTAGTGTGTGCCCAAAAGTTCTAGCAAAATGGAGAAATGGAGACCAGATTACAGTGTTACCACATCCTGGAATAGGGGTGTGGGAGGTGTTTTTGTCTTGTCCCTCTTTCTCTGTTTCTCTCTCTGTGAAGAGCATACACTTTTTGGCAAAATAAAAATAAAAAGCAGATTTAAAAATATAAAACCAGTATAAAAATATCTTTAGCATCTTTCTTAAGGAAGAAAATACTAATTTCTTTTAAAAAAGGAAAATCAGAAAAAAAAAAATTATTCCACTACTTGATTATAGTAGAGACTTTCCTGTGAAGTGAATATTCTATAAATGGAATGACAAGGAAATTTCAGCTCCTGTTCAAGAAGAGGAAGAAGCCAGTTACATTTAAGAAGCACTCCATGGCCATGGCAAGGTTTGCTGGGGAAGAAGGCCTCAGTCTTGTGCAGTTTGCCTCGGCTGTGGTAATAAGCAACCCGTGTAGTTACCATCTCTTATCTGCAGTCTTCAGATAGCAAGAGAAAATACAAGGTCAAATCTGGGGAATCTTACTTAGAGCATTGAAAAATAAGGCAAATTTATCGCTGTGCAGAACTTTTTGTAGAATTCTCATGGCAGTCAGTTATCAAGGATATGAAATACTCAAGTTAGATTTGTCATCTTATTTTTTTTGAATTTTTATTTTTTATGAATTTATTTTCCATGAAATTTATAAAATTGGGTTGAAGAAATAAAGATAAACCTTGCTTTTTGTGTCAGAAGACCCTATGAATTTCAGTCTGGCTTTTATGGGGAAACACTATTTTTCACCCAAAGCAGATTAACTTCAGTTCTTCAGTTCTAAAAAAGGGGATTCAAGGTGTATTTTTAACCATACCAGGTCTGTGAAAGTCTTGGAAAACCAAAACTAGAATGTGGAAATCTGAGAAGCTTGCACTGTGATTTGCTTCTTTGGAGATAACTTGTTCATTGTTCATTTTAGGAAAGGGGATAAATGTGCTAACTAGGTAGTACATTTCTACAGTAAAATTCTTCCCCTCCTTTAGTTCTTTTGGTCTGTAATCCTAGGGAAAGATTCATTTTTTCAGACCCGCTCTTAATATTAGGGTAGTAATGGCTACAGACTAATAGTAATCCACATGTGTGGGCCCCAAGGTGGTGTGGTAGTTAAGGTGCTAGATCCTACGTGGTTAACTGTGAGGTCAAGTCCTCGATTCAGTGACTGGAAAATCATACCTGGCACATGTGTGTGTATGCCCCCAATTTTTTTTTAAGAGGTTTTTGCTGTAGGGCATGTGCGCTCGCCAGACAGACAGAGACACAGAGACAGAAAGCAAGAAATTACCCTTCAGAGGGGATGGCCACACCTCAATCCCTTCTCCTCCATTCTCCTCTCGGGATCTTGGGCACGCACGCACACGCGCCCGGTGTGAGTTTCAAGCCACCGGGTCCGGGACGCGAACTGCGGTCAACTACATGGGAGTCCAGCAACATAGCCATTACACTAACTGCTGGTCCCCTCTGCCCAAAATCTTGAGAGGGGAATAAAGAAGAAGGGATTATGGCATGGCCATCCTCCCTGGGAGGCAGGGTGATTTTCACCTTCCCTCTTTCTCTATCTCTCTGGTAGTCTTATGGGCCTGATAGAAAAAACTTTAGAAAATAAAGTTAAAAAAAAGAAAAGGTCCACATATGTAGTACTTTTTTTTTTTTAACATGTTGTACTTTTCAAACACCAGGCACTAGCCTTTTATTTCCTCATTCAAAGCATGTAGAGTTAATAATTTCTCTGAAATTATACAACTTATAAAGAAAGAAGCTGAGAAATGTTTTATAGGCCTTACTTTAAAAAAGAAGAAATTCAATAACTCTCTTTTAGTCATTAACTTCTAATATCTCTTGTCTTCTGAGATCCACAGGACAATTATTTTATAATTTAAAATTCACGTAAGACTCATATATCCTTTAGGCGTTTGATCCATTTAAATGAGCTGAAGTTAGATGATGACATCTTTTCACATCACTTAACTTGAACACTTGTTTGAATTATTTCTCATTACTTTTGAGGAAAACAGAATGTACATTTAATATATGTTTGGGATCAACCCTTGCATTGAGACAGTGAAACTATGTCTTGGTTTTGAGATTTTTACAAGCTGATTCAGATAGATTTCAAAATGAAACTTACTGTTCAAAACCTGACACACACTACATATTTTTGTATGGTTCCAATTATAGATACTGGGCTGAATCCCAACTCCCAGGATCATTCTTATGGAAGGTTCTATAGCAGTGAGTATGAATTGTTTTCTAGTGAATTAATATTGTTTGGTAACATGGAGTTCCAGCTGTATTGTTTTGTAGTTAATAGTAATTATTTATTTCAATCATAGTAGCCCCAAAGATGGAGTACAGGGAGTAGAATATTCCATAGTTTATGTTTACATCATAGCTTTTAATTTTATGTACTTTTTGATTAAAGGTATTAAGGATATTATGGTCTCCAAAGGTTTGCTAAAGAATAAATTTTACAAGCATTTTAGGGGACAATTAGGTAATATTTGTCAAAATTGCCTATACATGGTCCCTGTGACTCTGTACTCACTCTTTCTACCGAAAGTTTCCCCTAGAGATACACTTATGGAGGTATAGCAAGCTGTCCATACAGAAGTGCTCACTGAATTGTGCTGATAGTAGAAACAAACTGGGAGTAACCTAAACGCCCATCAGTAAGCAACTGGTTAAGTTAATTAAAAGACTTAATTACATGACCTATATTAATTGCATGATTTATTATTCTGCATAATAGAACACCATACTATTCCTGAAAAACAAAGAAACAAAAACTCTTATTGAAAGATCTACAGAATAAAATAATTGGGGGAAAAAAAAACAAGTTACAGAATTTTAAAGTATGGGTTGTTTTGTGTATGTTTTTCTAAAAATATGCACACCTTAATATGCAAACACTGGTTCCTAACACATAGAAGATACCTTTTTTGGAGGCAAGATATATAATACATTAAGGGTGATTAATTTACAGAGTGAGACTAGAATGGAGGATGATCACGGAGGATATGTTTTTTTTTTTGGAGAGGTTTTCGCTATAGGGCGCGTGCGCTCGCCAGACAGACAGAGAGAGACAGAGAGACAGAAAGCGAGAAATCACCCCCCCGGGGGGGGGGGGGGGGATGGCCACACCACAGTCCCTTCTCCTCCGTTCTCCTCTCAGGATCTTGGGCATGCACGCACACGCGCCCGGCATGAGTTTTAAGCCACCGGGTCCAGGACGTGAAACACGGTTGACTACATGGGAGTCCAACAACATAGCCATTACGCTAACTGCTGGTCCCGATCACGGAGGGTTTTACCTTTAATTTCATGCATTTCTTTACTGTTGGAATTTTCTAAACTAGTGCATGTATTCCCTTTACTTACTCCCCTTCTTTAAAAAAAAAATTGAATTCTCAATTTGACCATTTAGATGATGGTACTAGGCACAATATGTTCTTTTTTCAGTTTTTGTGCATTATAAACAACTAGTAAATATTATTTTAAATATACTAAAACAATGGAAATAATTTTTGTTATTTTTAAGTTCAATCTTTAAAGAAGAGTTTATTTATTTATGAGAGAGAGAGATTGTTTTGACAGGGTATCACCATCTTGGGATACCAACCGCCCAGTCTCCCTGCCAGATCTGCAGGTGTGTGCCACTGCACCCTGCCTGTGTAGGCTGAGCCAGGAACCAAACCCAGGCCTTCCGTGTGGTGTCAGCTTCCAACTAGCATCATCCTAGCAGCAGGCACTGCTGTGGCTGAGCTGAAGATCACACTCTTCATCTTTGTGTATATAATGATTACTAAAGTCTATGATTCTCCTTTTTTTAAAAGGTTTTTGCCGTAGGGCATGTGCACTCACCAGAGAGAGGAACAGGGATAGAGTAACACAGAGAGGGAAGGTGAGAAGTCATCCCCGGTGGAGATGGCCATGCCGCAATTCCTTCTCCTCCAGTCTCTTCCAGGGATTTCGGGCACACACACACCCAGCAAGATTTTCTAAGCCCCTGGGTCCAGAACTCAAACCAAGGTCGGCCATGTGAGAGTCAAGCGCCCAATCACTATGCCATCTGCCGGCCCCTCTGTGACTCTACTTTTAATATTCTTTCTGGTCCACACACACTGGGGGGGAAAGTGGCAAGCCTCCATAACATTGTTTTATGTAGTAGCAGTTATTTAGTTTTCTATTTTTCTTGCTATTTCTCAATCCTTAATGGATATAGATAAATAGAGTAACATACGCTGGCCAATCCTGTTACTCAGCAGGCTGAGGCAACATGGAAGGCTCAGATTCAATATTCAGCCCATTTAAAAGCTGCATGCAGTGATACTCACCAGTATTCCCAGCTATTCTGGAGATATCTAGAGCCCTAACATCTGGACAGGTGGTACGAGGACAAGATACAAGGGACCCCTAACAAGTATAAGCCTCTTCTAGTTCCTACAATGATAGATACTGTAGAAGAGGTTAAAAATAAAAGATGGCCCTAGAATTCTACCCAAAGTATTCCACAAATATGACTTAACAATTTTCATTAGATGAGTATGAAAGGGACAGAGGATTGAAAGCAGTGGAATACTCTGTGAGCTGTTAAGTTTTGAGATCCTAGGTCAAGCCCCACCTCTACCACTAGCCTTGTGATGTTGAGTGAGTCACTGAATCCTCACCCCACAGAGAGGGTGAGTGGTCACTTATCTTAGCAAGAACACAAGTCGGACATACTGGTATTTATGGTAAAAGTTCAGTCTCACAACTAGAGTATCTAGTGTACAAAATATCTTGCTCTCTCTTCACTCAGCAGCCACAAAAGACATCAACCTTGAACCGAATACCCCTACCAAACAGAATAGAAAGGAGAATAAACTATGTCTTCTTCACTAGGCATTCTGAGTTCTACCCTTAGATAAAGTTGGAGCTCAAGAAATGTTTCTATCCAGCCCCACTGGTTTCACCTGTAAGATTTTTTTCACTGAAGTCCACTTACTTTTGTACTGACCTGAGCTATCAGCAAGGGCAGCAATAAGGAAATCACTATTAAGGATATAGTATTTCATTATCTTTTCAGTTTTCTTGTTTTAAAATGTCCAGATGTTAGGGACCAGCAGTTAGCGTAATGGCTATGTCGCTGAACTCCCATGTAGCCAACCGCGGTTCAAGTCCCGGACCTGGTGGCTTAAACTCACGTCGGGCGTGTGTGCGTGCGTGCCCAAGATCCTGAGAGGAGAATGGAGGAGAAGGGATTGCGGCGTGACCATCCCCCCTGGGGGGCGGGTGTGATTTCTCACTTTCTGACTCTCTGTCTCTCTGTCTTTCTGGCGAGCGCACATGCCCTATAGCAAAAAAAAAATAATAAAATAAAATGTCCAGATATTAAATTGTCTTTCCTGTATCAGGAAAATGTTTCTTCTACCAGCTAGGTTTGCTTCAGTTTGTAGGATAATGAGAATATGGTGTATACCTTGTACCTACTCACTTGCCCTATCTGAGCCAATGGCCACATCGTTAAGTTGTAGAAAATAATACCCGTTTTACTCTCCTTCTCTCCTTTCACTTTAGAACGTACTTCTCTAGTATAATCCCTTTCATTTGACATCTAGACTTCCCTATTCACCTGTTAGACGTCTCTGTTCATTCATTCTTTCAACACCTATGATTGACCGAGCATCTACTGTGTGTCAGCCACTGCTCTAGGCATGGGAGATTCAGCAGTGATCAGGACAAGCCATGTCCCTGTCTGCTTGACACTTTCATTGCAGTAGAAGTAAAAGGTAGTGGACAAAGTAACGAAGTAAAACGTGTCCTAGGTTTGATAGTAAATGCTCTGGTGGGGGTGGGGGAAAACACAAGGAGAATAGAGGGAACTGCCAGTGTATATTTTTAAAATGATTTCTTAGTGGTTACCATGGGAATTTCAATTAATATCCTAAATGTATCACTATAATAATCTTTTACTTGATACCATGTAATGGCATATAAAATTTACAATACTATATAAAAATTCTGCTCCTATACAACTCTGTCCTCCTCCCCCTTTATATTGTTGTTCTTACAAAATATGTCTATATATGTATGCCCACTAAATAGGTTTCTGTTTTTGTTTTTTAATTTTATTTATTTATTTTAATTTGATCAGAGAGGTACAGAGTGAGAGAGAGAAAGCGAGAAAGCAAGCCACCAGGTCCAGGACTCAAACTGCGGTTGGCCATGTGGAAGTACAACACCCTTAACCTCCATGCCACCTGCTAGCCCCTGAACATAGGTTTTAAATGATCATTTTACACATTTATCTTTCAAGTCATGTAGGAAATGAAAAGATTTACAAACCTAAAATACAGTGATACTGGCTTCCATTTTTAGCTGTGTGGTTACTTTAACAGTGTTCTTTGTTCCTTCGTTATAACTTTGCCTTACTAGCTAATGCCTTTTCATTTCAACCTGAAGGACTCTACCTTTCTGATAGGGCATGTATGCTAGCAACAAACCTTCTCAGTATGTGTTTATCTGGGAACATCTAAATTTCTCCCTTACTGTTTTTTTCCATATGAAAGAACAAGCAAGTGAGTATGGAAGGAAGGGAAAAGGAGAGGGAAGAAGAGAGAAAGAAAAAGAGATATTTTTGGCAGTGTCGCAGTTTGTCACTGTGTCACAATTCTCTTGCCCCAACCTGCCAGCTCGACCTAAGGCGTGTGCCACTGTGCCAGCCCTATTTAGGTTGGACCAGGAACTGAGTGGCCTCAGTCACTGCGCAGCAATATCCTTCCACTTGGCCCACTGTGGCTGGACTTTCCCTCATTTTTGAAGGATAGTTTTGCCAGATAAAAATTCTTGGTTGACTTTTTTGTTCCCTTTTTTGTTGTTGTTTTCTCATTTAATCAGACATCTAAGGAAGATGGACCTAATTAGCAAAGCTTTTGGTGGATTTTTTCTTTCTTTTAGCACTTTAAAAATATTTTGGGTCAGCAGGTGGTGTAGTAGTTGAGGTGCTGGACCCCTATATGACCAGCATATGCTGTTCGAGTCCTGGTCTCCGTGGCTTGAAACTCAGGCTAAGCACATGTGCATGTGTGCCCAAAATCCTGAGAGGATAATGGAGGAAAAAGGGATTGAGGTGGTGTGACTATCCCCCTGGGGGGTAGTTTCTCACTTTCTCTGTCTCTCTGGCAAGTGCATGCACTCTATAATAAAAATCTCCCAAAAGGAAAGAAAGGAAGGAAGGAAGGAAGGAAGGAAGGAAGGGAAAAGAAGGGAAGGGAAGGGAAGGGAAGGGGAAGGGAAAAGGGAAGGGAAGGGGAGGGAAGGGAAGAGAAGGGGAGGGAAGGGAAGAGAAGGGGAGAAGGGGAGGGAAGGGAAGGGAAGGGAAGGGAGGAAGGAAGGAAAAGAAAGAAGAGAAAAGAACAAAAAAGAGAGGAAAAAGGAAAAGAAAGTATATATATATATATATATCCCACTTTTTTTGGTCTTTACAGTTCCTGATTTTTAAAAAAATCTATTACTCTTATTGGGAATCTCTTATATACAATGAGTTGCTTCTCCCTTGTTGCTTTCAAAATTTTCTACTTCAAAATTCCTTTATTTTCAATAATTTGGTTATTATGTGTCTCGATATAGATCTCTTTAAATTGATCCTTCTTAGAACTCATTACACTTGTTGAGTATATTGATTTGTATCTTTCACCACATTTGGAGACTTTTCAGCCATTATTTCTTTAAATATTTTGTACTTTCATTTCTATCTCTTCTAGAGTTTCCATTACGAATATGTTGGTATATGGGTATGGTGTCCCTTAAGTCTCGTAGACTCTGTTTTTCTTCATTCTTTTATCTTTCTTCTCAAAGCAGATAGTGTCAGCTGAGCTAACTTCATGTTCACTGATTTTTTTCTTCCCCCTGCTTGCTCAGATGTGCTATTGAATCTCTCTAGTGAGTTTTTCTTTTCAGGCATTGAATTTTTCTGCTGCAGAATTTGTTTGGTTTATAATTTTTGTCTCTTTATTGATATCCTCTATTTATTCATCTACCATTCCTCCTTTATTGCTTTGTCCATGGTTTCCTGGAAATCTGTGAGCTTATTTAGACAACCAGTTTAAAGTATTTGTCTAGTAAATACAATACTGATGGTCCACAGGCAAAGTTTGTGTTAACTTCTTCTATGACTGGCCTAAACTTCCTCTTTCTGTCCTTGCTTCATTTTTTTTGTTGAAAATTACAAGGCATAATAATATAGTAATTATTATCACTATATTAATAATATGTGTACTATTATATTGCTATATTAAAAATAATATATAGAAATATTAATACTATTAATATTATAATATAGTAACTCTAGAAGTAAGTCTTTCCCTTCTTCAGGGTTTATTTTTCTCTTCAGTTGTAAGCTATAGCGGTTTGTTCTGTAATTTCTTAAAACCGTTATTGTAAGGTCTGTATTCTTTGTCATAAGAGGTCTCTGAAGTCTTCATTCCCTTAGTTTGTGTTCAGCTACTGTTTTGAAAGCTATTTCCTTGAATGCCAGGAGCTAAAAGCAAGAGAAGTAAAGTAGAGCAGATGGGGGACACTTCCGTGTCCTTTGTAATAAATATCCTGCTCTGGCGTGTACCTGACCTTCTAAATTCCTCAGTAGATACAAGTGCTTTTCTGTGTTCCAGTGTCTCAAGGAATCTCTTCTCAGCTTTTCCTCCTAGGCTTTTGGCACTATATCATATCATATCATATCAATCATATCATATCATATTATATTTCATGCCTCAACCTTAATAGTCTGTTTCAAGCAGTTGCAACTTGTTGGCTTACCTTACAAGGAGTTGTACCCTGAGTGAGTTCTGAGTTAAGTGGAAAAAAAAAAAAAAATACAGAAACCTTGTCTCAGTTCTTCAGGTAGCCCCCAGATAAGTTAGAATAGACTGACTTTATTTATTTATTTATATTTACTTTGTTTTTTTTTGTTTGTTTGTTTGTTTTGTTTTTTGAGAGAGAGATTTTTGGTAGAGGGCATATGTGCTCACCAGAGAGACAGAGAGAAAGAGAGACAAAAAGCAAGAAATCACACCCCACCCCCATCCCTCCATGGGGAATGGCCACGTTGGGCCAGAACATAGGAAAGTGCTACAATGCTTTTCTATCATTTTCAAATTGCCTTCCTCTTGATTGGTATTGGCTTGATTGCTGTAAACCTTTCTGACCAAGTTGATTCTGTTAGTTTTTGCTCCAATTTTCAAAATTGCTCTGAGGGACAGGGATCCATGAGGTACCCACTCTGATATTTCTTGCTATTACCACTTTCCTGCCTTACTTTAGAATTAAGTCTTAGAAGTATATTTTATTTGTCAAAACATTTTTTTCTTAAACTGTAAAGTTCTTTTCAATTTTAAAGTTTTTAATTGCAATTGTTATCCTAATATAATATTATTATAAGCTCACAAGGAATGCTTTGCAAAGTATTTACATGTGTGTAAGGCTCTATAAAGTGAAAATGGTAAGTCTCACTATATTAGCGTGGCAGAAAAATGATTCGATAGAAAATTTAATTCCTTTCTGAAGTAACCAAATTGCTGGGACCAGCAGATGACATAATAGTTACATTGCTGGACTACCATATAGTTGACTGCAGTTTGAGTCCTGGACCCTGTTGCTTAAAACTCACGCCAGGCACGTGTGCATGTATGCCCAAAATCCCAAGAGGAGAACAGAGGAGAAGGGACTGTGGCATGGCCATCCCTCCTGGGAGGTGATTTCTCGCTTTTTGTCTCTCTGTGTCTCTGGCAAGCACGTGAGCCCTATAGCAGGAATCTCTCTTTAAATTAAAAAAAAAAAAAAAAGTTGTTAGTTCCTAATTGTTAAATGAGGAAATTACTGAAATGGCAGGATTGGATGAAGGTATGTAGATTCTTTTCCAGTTTTGCTACTATCTCTCTTTGCCAGTTACTTAAGGTCTTCATTCAGGATGATCTGTGAGGCCTGGTCTAGTGTAGCACACAAGATATGTTCAATAAGTTTTTGTTAGATGAATTTCAAGTTTATTAGGATATTGCTATTACATTAATCAAAGACAAAATACATGTATTGCTTTTTTTCCCCTTTTTTTTTTAAGTGTATTTATTTCTAGAGGTGGGGGTTACCCTCAACAGGGTCTTAATAACCATGATTCTTTTACGAACCTAGCAGCTAGCCAGGATACAAGTCTACACATGCGCATGCCCAGAGTGTTCAGGTAGACCCACAGCAAGAACTCATTGTTATCCTGTGTGGCCTTCAGCCTGGTGCAGCAGCACTACTGCTCCCCTGCATCATCACAGCTGGGCCAAGATATGTATTTGAATGCTGGAAGGAAGGTAGACAATTTCATCCAAAGAGCTATTTCTTAGACATATTCTAGAAGATAGTGTTGGAGTACAGCACCTATGTTGCCCAAGAGCAGATGCAATGTGAAATACTGAACTGGCAATCAAAAACTAGATTGATGCTCTTTCTATAAAGAAACATTATAAGCAATGCTTTTAAAAGGAAATATACTGTTTCCTATGCAAGGAGGCAATGTGATCCTAGTAAGCAGTATGTTGGAAGCAAACTTTTGCTTAGTCAATGACTGATCGCTGCTGTAGGTAATTAAAATTTTGTTTATAATTGTACATGTATATTTATATATATGCTACTAAAGCTTATATAATTTTTCTGAACTAATATGTCTTACTTTTTTAAGACCATTTTATGACAATGGAACTGCATAGCAAACTGGACATTTGCAAAAGTTCGTTCTTCAACAATGTTTTAAAATGTATTTTATTCGTGATAATGTATACTTGTGCATGAACTTGAGAGAGAGGAGAGAGAAAAAGAGAAAAACACCACCATCAGGGTCTTGTAACACGATCATGTCCCCGCAGCCCTCCAGCTTGTCAGGATCTCGGGTACAGGTGCACACCCAACGTGTTTCAGGTCAGCTGGGCCAGGATTTGGTACCCAGAAACAGCCCATGGCTTTAAGCACTGAAGCTCAGTATGTTACCTACTATGCCACCAACGCCAGGCCTGGAGCAATTTTGTATTCTTTTTGCCTTGAAATTTTTATCTTTTGCTAGCAACAGCCTTCTTTTTTTATTTTTATTTATTTTTTTTTAAGCGTTATTTGCCATAGGGCACATGTGCTCACTGAAGACAGAGAGAGACAGTGAGAGGGAAAGTGAGAAATCACTCCTCCTGGGGAATGACCATGCTGTAATTCCTTCTCCTCCATTTTCCTCCTGGAATTTTGGGTGCACATGCACACACTCACACACGCACATATGCATACACACCCTGCATGATTTTCAAGCCTCTAGGTCCAGGACTCAAATGGGGTCAGCCATGTAGGAGTCTAGTGCCTTAACCACCACACTCCCTGTGGTCCCAGAAACAGCATTACTATGTAACAACAAATTAAACATTTTCCTGCTTGTCATCTAATAAAACAGGGATTATTTTCTCTTTTCATGTAGTTAAACATACCTTTTTATAGACCTTCTTCTCTACCGACTCTATGAAATCCCAGTGCTTTTTCTCATTTGAATGTTTCATCATCTGACACCTATTAATGAAAAAGTCATCGGCATAATAATAGAATGTCTTCCTTAATGTTTAAAATTCATTTGTTAAACAAAAATTGTAGTAGAATTAAATAAGAATTTCCCCCAAAGAGATATAAAGATTGAAAATTGAAAGTAAACCACTACTAGCTGTGAGCCAATAAAGAAAAGTTTTATGATTTTTCTTACATTTACTTTTTTAAATGCAGCACTAAAGTGAGACAGTATCACGTGAAACAGACCCCAAGCTCGTTTTGCACCTAAGCTAAAAACTACTTTTGTTGCCTTTGACTAATCAAGGAATTTTGCTATTATAAAACAAGCATAAAAAAAGGTCTTAACAACCACTAAATAATTTAAACTTTAGAAACTGTTTTTGTGCAAAGACTCAGATTTTTCACTCTCCTCTTTCAGAAATACAGTTTCCAAAATCACAGCACATATTGTCCAAAAAAACATTTGTACTGATTGTTTTGTTTATGAAATTTGAGTTTTCATTCCCAAAAGTACAAAATGTAAAGGAAATATTTTTCCTTTTATCCAAAACCTAAAAAAAATGATAAAATATTTCATAATGTAGCAGTTGGTAAGGGAGAAAAAAAATATTGTTATAATTGTAAAGCACAATACTCAAAGAAGAGAAGTCCATGGAAAAACTAATTTTGTCCAGACAGGTATTTATTTCTGATTCTTAGGGGCCATTGTACCAAAAGAACACGATAAAAAAAATGATGTTTTCAAAAAAGTCATGAGGTATTCTTATGTTTTAAATTAGTGCTTTTTAAAATGTGGTTTCTGGGCAGGTATCAGTCTTCTTGAATATGCCAGTGTGCAAGGAGATAAATGCAGAAATTGAGAGTAAGCATTTAGGAAACTTAAAGTTCCCGTGTATCTCTACTTATAACAGCGAAATTTTAATTTCATCTAATTTTTACATGTCACAAAATATTGTGATTATTTTGAACTTTTCCCCCCAAACCATTGTAAAATGTAGAAAGCTTTCTTAGTTCCTACAGGCCTGAGAAAAACAGGCAGTGGGCTGGCTTTGGCCCTTGGGCTGAGTTTGCTGACCCCTGAGCTAGATCCACTGTCCAGAGATCCTCAGGAACAGATGCTGTCATTTCCTAGTTTCAGTGTTTCCCTCTGTCTCTGGGTTTTTAATTGCCACTTACTTTCCTTCTGCAGTTTGGGTTATTATTCAAGAATACCTTCGAGCACTCATAATGTTTCAGGACATTATGTTTAATAAAGTCCAGAAGGAAAATGTTCCAAGTATCACCGTGGGAATACATTTTAGGATTCTCTATGACCTACCAGCTTACATGAACTTTGCTTTAAAAAAAAGAAAGAAAGAAAGAAAGAAAGAAAAAAAAAAAAAAAAGAAAGAAAGAAAGAAGAAAAAGCATTGAGGAAGACTGGAGTGGAAGATCTCTTTATGGGTTGTATAAGCATAGTCGTGAGCTATTTTAATTTGCTGCCTGGAATGGTTAATAATAAAGTATGAGTTGAAATCCTGCTTCATACGGTAATTACCCAGAATGGAGAAAAAATGTTTCAGTGGTAATCAAATGTCAAAAAGCTGTGAGTAGATTCCGTGACCTTAGACAACAAAATAGAAAATTGTCCAGAGTCCCTCTCTGACTCAGGCCTATCTTTTAGCAGAAACTCAGACCCTTCAAAAGCAAACCAACCATCATGAGGCGATCTTGTTCTCATTCTAAGCAGTTTCCATTTGGCTTAGCAGAAATGGTTCCTCATTATCTCGAGCACCATATCTTTTTGTTTGTTGGTTGCTTACTTGATTTGTTTGTCAGAGGGTATGTTAATTCACCAGAGAGAGGGGAGAAGCATCTCCAGTGGGTAGTGGTCATGCTGCAATCCCTTCTTCCCCATTTTGTGTTTCTTTTTTTCTTTTTTTTTTGGAGACGTTTTTGCTATAGGGCACGTGCGCTCGCCAGAGAGAGAGAAACAGAGAGACAGAAAGTGAGAAATCACCCCCCCAGGGGTGATGGCCACGCCGTAATCCCTTCTCCTCCATTCTCCTCTTGGGATCTTGGGCACGCACACACACGCGCCCGGCGTGAGTTTTAAGCTACCAGGTCCGGGACGCGAACCATGGTCGACTACGTGGGAATCCAGCGACATAGCCTTTATTCTAACTGTTGGTCCCCATTTTGTGTTTCTTAGGCCAGTAAGGCTGGGACTCAAACCATGTAGTTGGCCATGTGGGATCTGGCTTCTTTAACCACCAGGCCACAGGGCCAGCCCACTACATCCTTTTTAAACACTGTCATAGTGCGTACTTGGCTGATCTTTTGTATACTCATCAAATTATAACATTCATGTTCGTAGTTTGATTTGTCATTTTCTTTTTGCATTAAGGTAGCGCCCTTTTCTCTCTTACACACTATTTGCCAGCAAATGTATCTGCACATGAACTAAGCAAGACACTTCGTTAACATGTCAACATTGAGTGAAGGCACTTACCTTCTTTGCTATTCATTTGTTAGTCTTTAGTCCTAACTTGAGTGGATTTCTTTTTTCCCCCCCTACTCTTCATATATACAACAATTTTTTGGAAAGAAAATTACTTGTAGTATTTTAAACTTGGAGAAACCTTTCATCAAGTTGATAGAGTTTAGTGTTTTGAGCTAATATGATAGAATCTCCTGTCAGAATATATGTTCCCTTTTTGTTCTATCTCAAAATATAAGAGGTTCACTTTTGTATGAATGCCATGACATTTTTGGACTAAGTCAAGCCTCCAAAAAAGTGAGAACTATGAAACAAACCAGTGTTCAATGAGACATATACTTGGAATATGAGCAAGCCCATTAATGCTGTGTTTTGAATAAAGTGTGTTTGATCATACGCATGCTGTTTTCCATGTCAGCATTTTAAAGCATGAAGAAACTACAAACTGCAAAATCTAGTCTCTGTGTTATAAACCCATAAAAAGATCCATTTTCATTTACAGGAACTTTAAAAATAAACAACTTCCTATTTTTTACTTGAAAGTAGAAGTCAAACTGTTTTAAGTGCTTTCTTCATTATTCATATTTAATTACATAAGGGCCTATTCTGTATTATTTTAGTGTATTCATGAAAAGAATGCCTTGTCCTGTAGGACTGTGGATATTGAATGGAACACTGGTTACATAGCTCGCCTGTAAACAGTACAAAGTGGAGAACTCTCATGGTTGAAAATTGAGTCCTCTAGAATTTACAGTCAGTAGAAATTATTTAATGGTTGTCTTGAAAGTGTTGAGGATTGTTCATCCAACTTGTGTTTATCAAGCACCTTCTGTGTTGTAGACATTATGTAGCTTTTAGTTAGCAGGGTTTTTTTTTTTTAAGATTATAAGAAGTTTTTTGTTGAGTAGTATTTGTTATCAGAGGCATTTCTAAATTTAGCAGAAATCTTTATAACTAAAGTGCCAGTTCTCTTCAGAATGGCAGTGAAAGATAATAATGTGTGTGTGTATTATTCTAACAGTCTTTGAGCTCCAGGCCATGTACATCTATGTTCCAAGTAACAAGTCTTAGTAAAGCCTTTAACCCAGTACTTGTCAATGAAGTAAGTTCTGATCAATATGCGGGATTACATGAATGGGCATGATTGTGACTCACTTGGTCTGAGTGTTACCTACACTGTGCTTCTAGAGAAATATTTTAGCAAGTATGCAACCCATGGCTAATGAAAAAAGTAAAAATATCTAAAAACAAATGAACTATCTTAATTGTTCTCTTAATAAAAATATGTCCACTTGGAAGTAATAACTTCACTGATTTAATAGCTACAGCTGCTTTGGAAATCTATTAGATAAACACTCCAAAAAGCATAAACTAATAGTTTTATATTACCAGATTGCTTCCAGATTTATTGTCGCTGACTAAAGTAGTATATGAGGCAAACTCAAAAAGTTCATGGAAAACTGAATTAAAATACTCATTCATTTGGGACTACCCCCCAAAATGGAAGTCTGTGAAACGATTTTTCATAATATGCATTTTCATGAACTTTTTATAGACCCTTCATATGGGGCTGTTAAAGCACATACCAAACCTATAAGGCTATAAAATAAACATCAGGGTAAATTTGACAAAACCTGTCAGTTTATTTTTACTGTTTGCTTGTGTAAGGAGTCTTATATAAGGCTAAAAGAACCATAAAGTATTATTTTTCATAAATAATGATTGGAGTTAGATGGAGGAAATTTCATTAATAATCATTAAGGAACATACTATTAAGTTACAACTCTGTTAGACACTTACATTCGTTTGTCACTATCTATCCTCCACTCCTGAATTACCTTATTGTCAGTATCATAATCTCATGCATTCATTGCCATTATCACACATTTCCAGGGATTTTTGCTGTGTCACTAATGCTTTTACCTGCACCTATTTTGTTTCTTTTCTAATTCATTTATTAGTTCTATGACAGTATTTTTTGTTTGTTGTTTCCTTTTGCAGTCTCCCTTTTTACCTCATTTTTTTTACTTGATCTCATTACTGAGTTTCATTTCAATGTGTTCTTTTTTTTAAGAAGTATTTTATTTAACTTTATTGTCATTATTATTATTATTATTATTATTATTATTGTAATTTGACCAGAGAGAGAGAAGGAAAGTGAGAAAGCAAGCTGACAGGTCTGAGTCTTGAACCAGAGTCAGCCATGTGAGAGTTTTTTTTGAGGAGGTTTTTTGTTGTTGTTGTTGTTTTGTTTTTTGCTATAGGGTGTGTGCGCTCGCCAGGCAGACAGAGAGAGATAGAGAAAGAAAGCGAGAAATCACCCCCCAGGGGGGATGGCCACACCGCAGTCCCTTCTCCTCCATTCTCCTCTCGGGATCTTGGGCACGCACACACACGTGCCTGGTGTACACATGCCCAGTGTGAGTTTTAAGCCACCAGGTCCGGGATGCGAACCACGGTCGACTACATGAGAGTCCAGCGACATAGCCATTACACTAACTGCTGGTCCCATTTTTTTCCCCTTTGATCCAGTAGTCCTGCTTAGTTGTTATTGTCTTTTTTTTTTTTTTTTTTTTTTTTTTTTTTTTTTGGTAGACTTCAGTTTAATATGAACAATTCAATCAAAATCTTCTCTTCACATTGCAGTGTTGGCAAATGATCCTTTTTATCTTCTTTAATAAGACCGTCGTCCCTGAGCTTCTTTCAGTTGTGCGGTTGACTGAGAGTAAGTAGAGTGAGTTGAGCTGAGGCTGTGTTGTGGTATCTGGGCTTTGACCTCCTTAGTAATTGTGTTAAATGTCCTCTATCAAGGCGCTTTCATAATCTTTCTTTATTCTTTCATTTTAACCAAGGAGTTCTATGCTATATACTTCACATTTATTATCATTTTTTATCTTTATAATGTCTCTTCAATAAATCATAGTGATATTATTTCTCACTCACACAGGAGGAAATGAGTCTCAGAAAAGTGAAGTTTCCCAGTGCCACATGGCTAAGGGATGGAAGATCAGGGTCGAGTTTGCTCTACATATTCACAGATGTAGAAGTGTGTGTGTGTGTGTGTGTGTGTGTGTGTGTATGTGTATGTTTTGAAGGTGCAGAGAAAGTAAGAATAAGAGGGTGAAGTTCCCTTCTCTCTGTTGGTTAATGATGCCATGGTACAGGCACACAGGTATCCCCTTTTCTCCATTTTTTTTGGAAAAGTGAGGTTGTAGGAGTTTGTCTTCTCTGTCTTTGAATTATTCTTTCAATTCAAGGAGGTAATAGCAAATGTTTTGTTTGATTGGTTCTTTTTTTTTTTTTTTTTTTTTTTTTTTTTTTTTTTTTTTTTTTTTTTTGACCGAGAGCATTCCCAGGTATTTCCTTCCCTTGCCAAACGCTGCTTTACTCCGAACAGATGTTTCTGTCCTTTCCCAAATAATGGAGAAAAGAGGATACCTGTGTGCCTATATCATGGCATCAATTTTTTTTTTAAGAGGTTTTTGCACTCTCCAGAAAGACAGAGAGACAGAGACAGAAAGCGAGAAATCACCCCCCCGGGAGATGGCCACACTGCAATCCCTTTTCCTCCATTCTCCTCTTGGGGTCTTGGGGCACGCATGCACACGTGCCTGGCATGAGTTTCAAGCCACCGGGTCCCAGATGTGAACCACGGTCAACTACATGGCAGTCCAGCAACATAGCCATTACACCAACTGCTGGTCCCTATCATGGCATCATTAACCAACAGAGAAAGAAGAGAACTTCACCTGGTGTTCTTCTCCCCTTTATTCTTACTTTGTCTGCACCTTCAAAACACACATGTGCATACATGTGTGCATGCGCGTGCATGCACACACACACACACACACACACTCAGATGTTATTTTCTCGTCTATTTGACTAACCACTACTTTATATATGGTAAACTTGGGACCAGCAGTTGGTGTAATGGTTACATCACTGGACTCCCACATGGCTGACCGTGATTTGAGTCCTAGACACAGAGGCTTGAAAATCATGCCAGGCATATGTGCGTGTGTGCCCAAAATCCCAAGAGGAGACTAGAGTAGAAGGGATTGAGCTGTGGCCATCCCCCTGGCGGGTGATTTCTCACTTTCTATCTCTCTGGCAAGCATACGTGCTCTATAGCAAAAATCTCTCTTAAAAAAAAAAAAAAGATATGATACACCTGGGGCCAACAAGTGGCATAGTGGTTGGAGCACTGGATTCCCACATAGTCAACCATGGTTCAAATCCCAGACCCAGTGGCTTGAAACTCATGCCAAGCATTTGAGTGTGCATTCCCAAAATCCCAAAAGGAGAATGGAGGAGAAGGGATTGTGGTATGGCCATCCCCCCAGGGGGTGATTTCTTGCTGTATATTTCTGTCTCTTTGTCTCTCCAGTGAGCACATATAACATATACCAAAAATAAAACCTAAAAAAAACAAAACAAACAAAAAAAAAAAAAACTCTGCTATAGACTTGTGCACGCCATTGTAACACAGAATCAGAGTCAACATAATTAGCAATTGGCTACCCCCTCCCTTTCTTCCCAATCCTTCAACCCTTGTCCTTATTTTATTTGCTTCACAATAATAAGATCCTGCATATATGATTGAATTTGTTAGACTCCTCCATATAGTGTTATAATAGAGTTTGACTGTAATTAGTTAGCTTTGCTAGGTTATGACTCATCTCCCATTTTTCTCCTCCTTTCCTACCAGGCATGAAAAAGCAAAATGGTGAACCCTGGTTTTGTGTGTCTGAAGAGATCCTGTGTTGGCAGACAATGATTTTTCCATCTTTTCTTCAGGCTGCCTAAATACCACCTTAGATACATTTCCCCAACATTGGGGGCTATTAGAGATACTTTTCAGCATTTCGTCTACTTAACATTTCCGTCTCTGATATAATTCTTTTTTTTTTTTTTTTGGAACATTTTATTTCTGGGCATCATTTTTAAAGATTATGGACAGTGTTCTCCTTATCTCGATTGATTTCTGTTAATAGATTTGACTTTCTTTTTTTGACAGTGATGTGAAGTTTAGGGAAAATATTTTAAAATCTTGTTTTTTTCTGTCATTTTAGAAGTTCTATGCTACATAGTTCACAATGATTATCACTTTCAGTCTTAACAGTGTCTCTTCCAGTAAGCTGTAGGGATATTATTTCTCATTCATACATGAAGAAACCGAGGTTCGGAAGAGTGAAGTTTCCCAGTGCAAGAGGGCCAGGGGGTAGAAGGTCAGGGCCAAATGCAGACTTGTCTCCAAAGCATGGGGTCTTCCTATATCCACACTGCCTGCTTACATTGCTGACTTGCTGCAGGGTACCTCGGTAATCCTTCTCCAGACTTGCATTACTTCAGCTACAAAATGAGGGGGTTGGTCTGCAAACGCCTTCCTAGTTCTAAACTTCTGTGTTTATGGTTAACAGAATGAGGAGACTACATTTTACTTTAACATAAATTTATTTGACTTTACATTTAATAGGAATGGCCATATATTTCACGTTTAAATATATATTTACATATTTTTGCAGTTGGGAATTTTAGATTATATAAACCTTTTTGTTTTCCCAACTCATTTTTCAGGTGCTTTGGAATTTCACTGCTGTTCTTTCTAACATGGGGTGTTCGCAGAAGTAAAGTTAGAGATTTCTATTCACGTGTGATTTTTATCCCTATATTATTCTGTCTCTGTTTAATACCACTTAATATGCTGAGAATGCCTGAGTTGAGGTAGTTTGAAGCAGTGAAGCAAAGCAAAATTAAAGAATCCATTTGGAGGTTAATAAACCCTTACCCTTCACCTAAACAGAGTTAATTAACCAAAGATTACATTAAGGAGACTAAAAACCCTTGCTTCTAAGAGTTTATAATCAAAAATACAAACTGTCTGATGTCATTGTACACCTTAACTAACGTGTGCATACTCAATAGGCAGCAAATATGTCTGTATTCAGAGCTGCAAAGTCATAGTGGTGCAGGAGCTGGGAGTACAGTGGAAGTGGTGGTGGTTGTTTGAACAGGAAGTAGAGAGCATGGGAGACAACCAGGGGTAAAGTGATGAGTTCACATGAGGCAGAACTTTGAAGATGGGTGCGTGAAAAAAGGGAATTAACCCACATCTCTCTTGGCCACTCCAAGCTTATTTTTCAGTCAGGTGATACTGGCCCTGAGCTCAGAGTGTCCAGCTTCATTGACCTGTTACCCAAGAACCAAGACTCAGCATTTGTTTTTCACCCTTCCTTTCTAAATGTCAATGGAATGACATTTAGAAGGGATCCACAGAAGTATTGAAATCATGTTGGACTTTCTTTGGATAATATAGCTTAATCACATTACTTCTCACCATGCTTATCTAACCTCTATTTTGTTCATTCAATATCCTTTGAACACCTTATATTTTCCACTTTGCTAGGTCTTTGGTGTACAGTGATGAGCCAAAGAAAATAATCCTTAAACTGATTAATTTCTACTGAATCAGAAAATTAGCAATTCTGGAAGACAAGACAAATAATAAGCAAAGAAATTAAGGAAACGGATAAGGAACTGTGATAGAAAATAGCTGAGAATACAGTAGAAAGCTACTCACTAGATGATTTGCCATTTCTGTGTGTGTGTATGTGTGTGTTTAATTTTGCTAGAGGGTACATGGTCTCACTGGAGGAGAGGGCCATGAGAAAGAACCCCCCGCTGGGGTGGGGAGGGTTGTACATATCACAATCCCTTCACCTCCATTCTCCTCTCTGGATTTTGGGCATGTATGCACACACACGCGCGCGCGCGCGTACACACACACACACACACACACACACATTTTTTTCACATCACTGAGTCCAGGACTCAAATGCATAGGATCTATCCACCTTAACCATCATACCACTGGCTGGGCCCAGCCATTCCTTACTTGCATCTCATCTCCTCCTCATACGTTCCAAGTCTCTCGTTCAAATTATTTAACCACTCCCTTCTGAACTTTTCCTAAAGCCCCATATCTAGGGAGTTTGTGGAATTGATAATACATTTAAATTTCTTTTAGTTGAAATCCATGTACTTGCATAAATCCTGTTAAGTAATCAGCTCTGTGTCAGGCATGGTGATGTTTACCATATATCAGAAGACTTGAAATGTTTGTAGAAAATGGAATTAAAAAATGAGTTTATCTGGGTCCAAAAAAAAATTGAAATTCCTGCATAGTTTTTTAGTAATACATATGTTCTGTGAAATTTCTGAAGACCTGTCTTAGGCCTAAGGCCCTGTAAGATTCCTTTTAGATCTTTGTTGATTTTCAGCCTTCTGTTGCTATGTTGCTCCTTTCCTCATGATTTTTATCTCCTATGTCCATTTATCCCAAGAATCAAATTAAGCACCTTTCTTGTGAATCAAAAATTAATTAGCTATTAATTACTTAGCTAATTTTCTGATTTACTACTTTCAGACCAATTCTCTTTTAATTAAAAATTTCGCCTCCTGGGGCCAGCAAGTGTAGTTAAGGGTGCTGGATTCGCACATGACCAGCTGAGGTTCGAGTCCTGGACCTGGTGGCTTGCTTTCTCACTTTCCTTCCTTCTCTCTCTCATTCTTGCTCTGTCCCTCTCTGGTCAAATCTGAAAAATAAATACATAAAAGTTAAATAAGATAATCCTTTAAAAAAATTTCACCTCCTGGGCCAACCAGTGGCATGGAGGTTAAGGCAGTTAGATCGCACATGGCCAACTATGTGGTTCAAGTCCCAGACCTGGCAGCTTGAAAAACATGCCAGGCATATGTGTATGCATGCCCAGAATACTGAGAGGAGAATGGAATAGAAGGCATTGCAGTGTAGCCATCCTACCTAGGGAGTGCTTTGTCATCGAAAACATTCCAGCTCCTTTGACTTATAAGCCATTATTCTATTCTAACTGCCACCTTCTGGTTCTATTTTTTTACAACCTCCTGCTGGTTTTGCCTATAATTCATTGATGTTCCTGAGCACCTGGTTTCCCTCTTTTTCAACATGGCTCAGTTTATCATTCTTAGAAACGCCGTACCCTGGTAGGACGTTCACGTAGCTCCCTGGACTCTCAATCCTTGAGCTCCTTTCCAGCAGTCTTTTTCTCCATCTCACCCACCCATTCTTTACTACATCTTGTCATTACGAGTAACTGAAACACGTGTAAAACCAGACTTTCAAGCACCATAGCTTTGACATTTACCCTCTACCTTTTCAGCTCACTTGCCCCCTACCTGCATTGGAATAACTGTACATGACAGGAGGAAGAATTTCAACACTCCTGGCTGGCTTCTCACTAACTTGATAACCATGAGGCTCATGTGACCCTGGATTGCCTGGCCATGTCACCACATGTCCTGGGTCAGTTCTCTGGAGAAGACACTTCATAGTTTCTCCTCTAGTCTCAAACCTTTTACTCCCCTTACCCTTTTTCAGTAGATGACCTTACTCCCTATTTCCCTGAGAAAGTAGAAACCATCAGAAAAGAACTCTCAATTTCCCAAGAGCCATCTGCCCCATCATTGTGTGCTTTTCCTTTCAGCTAGAACTGAAGTTAAACATTCTTTCTAGCACTGTCAGCTTTTGCTCCTTTCTAGTGGATTATTTCCATCAGGGTACAAACATGCATATGGTCTATTAATTTTTTTTTAATTCTTGGGCCAGCAGATGGCATAGCAGTTGTGTCACTGGACTCTTACATGGCAGACTGCTGTTGAGTACCAGACCCAGTGGCTTTCACATCACACTAGGCACGTGTGCGTGCGTGTCCAAGATCTCAGGGGAAGAGTGGAGAAGAAGGGATTGTGATGTGGCCATCCCCTCTGGGGGTGATTTCTCACTTTCCTTCTTACTGTCTCTGTCTCTCTCTCCAGAGAGTATGTGCATGTTAAGGCAAAAACCTTTTTTAAAAAGTTTTCTTTTTTAATTCTTTATTATCCTTTCTCACCTCTGCAAACATACCTTTTGAAACTCCTGGAGAAAATATTTACCATCTTCATTATCTTCATTTCCTCACCTTCCATTTTCCTTCTTGAAGCACACCAATCAGTTCTTTTACGATTCGACTGCTGAGCGGTCCACAGTACACTAGCCTTTCTTCCTGAAGCACCATCTTCATTGGCTGCTACTTCTCAACATTCACGTCTTCACTTCCAAATAGTGGAATGTGGGGCTTATTTCTTGAACCTCTTTTCCACTGACATTCCTATCCTAGATGGCCTCACTTTTCCCATGGTTTAAAATGCACTGATGGTTCCTACATTCACATCTCTAGCCAGAACTCTCTGTTGTGCTCCAGATTCTACCCAGCTTCTCCACTCATTTTTCTGCAGGCATCTTAAATTTCAGGCCAAAAGATTGTGGCAATTTCGCCCACCTGCCCCTAATCAAGCCCAACTCATTCTGTAGTGTGTTTCATCTCAATAAAAGTACCATTCTTCCCTCTTTCCTCCACTCCCCCTTTACCTAATTCTCTGGCACTAGTTTCTCTCATCACTCACAGGAGCAAGGCCAGTTGGCTTTATCTTCAAAATGTACCCCTGCCCCATCCACATTATCAACCACCTACCTAAGCGACCTTTCCTACTGGGATTCTTGTAACTGTTTGCTACCTGCTTTCTCTGTTTCCAGTCTTGCCCACCTCCATTCTTTGCATCAATCTTTTAAATGTGTAAATCAGATCATATTACTCGCCTTCTCAGAATCTTCTGAGAGTTTCTCATCACACTTTGAATAAATAATTCTGTTGAGCAGGCCTTATGTGATCCAGCCCTGACCTTGCTCTCTGCCTTCTTTT
This sequence comes from Tupaia tana, assembly GCA_026018925.1. Lineage (NCBI taxonomy): Eukaryota > Metazoa > Chordata > Mammalia > Scandentia > Tupaiidae > Tupaia > Tupaia tana. The sequence goes on along the minus strand of JAKSZU010000006.1, from coordinate 42,735,902 downwards.
TCTAGTGCTGGGGTAGTCAGTGTCAGAGTTAGGCCTTTCATAAAGTGTAGAGGAGATCAGGAAAGGGGAGGGAAGAAAGAAAAGGAGAAACCACCAAGTAATCTGTGTCCCATCAAGAACACGCGTATCTTGTCCGCTGTTATGTGATAGCTCAGATGTGAAGTGGACTGGCACATGTTCTGTGGGTTCCTGTGCTGGAGAACTGACCCAGGTTGATATTCATTCTGCCAGAGCCATTGGAGTTTGTAATTCTGGAAAGAATTGTGTTCTTTGGCAAAACCAAAGTGGGCATCAGTTGTCCTCATGTATTTGGCCAAAGCCCTTGAAAAACTCTTTTAGATTCTTAAGAAAACAGTTTAAACCCAATAATTCTTGCTTCATTTATTTTTAATGACAGACTCATTCTGCAGGGTTTTTCTGCATGAACTTACCCGACCTCCTGCAAAAAGAAAAAAATTTACCTTGGCTGTAGAATTTATTTGTTATCCATTCCATTCTGTTCTTTTCTAAGAACAGTAATGTTCTATGTATTTCTGTATACATAATCTTTTTTTTTAAGACTTATGTGCACATTTTGTTCTGAATTTGACCGTGGCATTTTAATGTGTCATGTCAGATTCTATCGTATTTTAAATATTAAAAAAAAAAAAAAAAAAAAAAAAAAACACCCATACAGAAGTAGAGGGAAAGAAGAAGAACAGTAAAAGAATGACTAATGCTTTGGTTTAACCAAAAAAAAAAAAAAAAAATCATTGTGAAATAAACCACTGACATTTTGTAAGGTAAAAATCTCTTCAAATCTGCTCATTATTATGAAAATAAGTAATAAAATATTCATCTTACAAGCAGTTCAAACAAACCCCATTGACTAAACTTGATAATTAATTGGTAAGCTTTAATGAGTAATAAAATAAACTTTTTTTTCTTTTAAAAGCCTGACCTAGTACAATTTTCTATGAAACGTTTGCATTTACAGAACAATAAAACTACAAAGACATGTTGAGAATTAAGTCAGCTGTATGATGTGATCGTTAAACTATTTGTTGTCCAATGTAAATTTAAATGATTAGAAGTTCAAAAGAATTGACATCACATTATAAATGCTTTTTCTATTTTCCATTTTGAAAGCATAAAGTTTTCATTGTTCTCCATTAAACATACAATGGGACGTGTAAATTCTATGTTTATAAAAATGTAGAAATAACCTGTGGACATTTAATGTTTTACTGAAACATATATAATGAAAGAATTCCTGTTTCTCTATGGCATATTTAGGAAAAATGCTTCAGATAGGTGTAACTCTCTCCATAGTGGTTGGCTTTTTCTTAGCCATCTTTAGAACTTTGATACCTACATTCTCTTTCAAAGTTTGATTTTATTAAATGACTCAAAGACAAATGTTACGTTTTGCTTTGCTTTGCTTTGCTTTTTTTTTCTTTCAACAAATTAAGAAAATGCAAATCTGCTATATTCTTATGAAAATTAAGTGGTATAGTAGCAATTGTTGATCTAAGATGTGGGGGTTTTTTTGTTTACTTTTTAAAGTTTTGCTGTAGGGCACATGTACTCTCCAGAGAGAGATGGAGAGAGAAAGTGAGAAATCACCCCTCCCCAGGGAGGTTGGCCATGCCGCAATCACTTCTATACCATTCTCCTCTGGGGATTTTGGGCATACATAGGTAGGCGCCCAGAATGATTTTCAAGCCACTAGTCCGGGACTTGTGGAGTCGGCCATATGGGAGCCAGCACTTCAACCTCCTCTCCACCTGCTGGACCTATTTGTTTCATTTTTAAGCAAAAGTTGAAGTATTCTTTTTTTCTGGACCAATCCAGATTTCTCTTCATATTTGTAAGAATTATATAGTGCTTAATTTTTGTCTTTTAGGATTATTAACTCACAGATGAAATGTAATGAATATTTTCTTTTTTTATTTTAAATTTATTTATTTATTTATATTTTTTGGAGAGGTTTTTGCTATAGGGCGCGTGCGCTCGCCAGACAGACAGACAGACACAGAGAGACAGAAAGCAAGAAATCACCCCCAAGAGGGGATGGCCACGCCACAATTCCTTCTCCTCCGTTCTCCTCCTGGGATCTTGGGCACGCACGCACACGTGCCCAGTGTGAGTTTTAAGCCACTGGGTCTGGGACGCAAACCGCGGCTGACTACATGGGAGTCCAGTGATATAGCCATTACGCTAACTACTGGTCCCTTAAATTTATTTATTTACATTCTTTCACTATACATCATTACAGCATACAAAATGATATTCTCCATCCAGAATACACTGTATATTGGCTCAATCAAGCGCATAAACATACGTGTTATTGTCAGCAAAATAATTTTCCATTTCTTGTTTCCTGTATATTTTGCTTTTTTCCCCCATCCTTGATTCCCTGTCTCTCACCCTCTTCCATGTCTACCTTCCTCCCACACTGTCTCTGGTATCCATGGCTGTTTTCTATGCCTTCCCCCCACACACATTTTATTGATTTGCTAAAGATCTTAATTAATCTAAATATTTTCAATAGCAAGCGCAGCTGATATATACATATCCATGAACACAAGTCTGACTTTAGGCATAAACCTCAGTGAGTAGAATGAACATACTATAAAGTAGCACCTAGCTGGGGCTATATAACTTACTGCAATCATCAAATAGGTGTTTTTAATTTTTTTAATTTCAAGAAAAACAGTTTTCATGTTTTTTTTTCCTGAAACTTTTTTTCATTAATTAATTTTCATTCATCCCCTAAGCATCGTCACAGCATACAAAATGTGATTTTTCCATCATGAATATACTGCATAGTGGCTTAATCACACATGTTATCATCAATAATTTTCCATTCCTAGTTTCATAGATATGTATGTATGTGTGTGTGTGTGCATGCGCATGTGTGTATTTATTTATTTATTTATTTATCCCTATGTCTGACCCTCTGCCCTTTCCCACCCTCTTCTCACACTATCTCTGGTGTCCACAGTTGTCTTCCATTCCTTTTCCCCCCATATTTTATTGATCACACAATTTCTTAAATAATCTAACTACTTTCAATAGCAATTTCAGCTGGTAATTTCAAGAAAAGCAGTTTTGAAATGGTAAGGAACTTTGCTTAAAACTTAAAGCCGGGAAACAGGTTAGGATTCTGTTCAAATAATAGGTACATGAACCTATTGACAGCTCAAGACAGGACAAAAATTCTTAAAACCTGACAACAAAGCCTAGAAGAAAAGCAGCAATATTTTAGTCAAAAGTCATAGAATGCTATTTCACCAGTTCAGTATCATGTACTTAATCTATCTTCTGTTGTGGTAACATCTTCCTGATTTAATTCTGGGATATAATATTCAACTCCAGACTTGTCCCTTTGATTAAGTTGGCCATTTTCTTAGTTTTTGAACTCTTTATTTCTGTGTGTCTGCATTTAATTTTCCTGACATAGCACTCCCTTGAGAACTTCTTGGAGATCTGGTCTGGTGCTGGTAAATTCTTTCAGGTTTTGTTTATCTGTGAATGTTCTTGTCTTTTCTTCCCAGATGAAGGATAATCTTGCCGGGTACAGTATTCTTGGTTGAAATTGCTTTTCCCTTAACACTTTGAATACATTTTCCCATTCTTTCCTCACTCGTATTGTTTCCGATGAGAGGTCTGCTGTCAGCCTAATGGGATATCCTTTGTAGGTAACTTGCCATTTTTCTCTTGCCAATCTTAGTATCTTGTCTTTGAATGTGGTTTTGGTCAGTCTGGCTATAATGTGTCTTGGAGAAGATCTTCTTGGGTTGATTCTATTTGGGGCCCTTTGTATTTCTTGGGACTGAATCTTTGAGTGCCTCTCTAGGTTTAGAAAGTTTTCTTGCAGGATTTCATGGAATAGATTATCAATGTCCTTATGAGTCTCTTCATGTTCTGGGATACCTATTATCCGGATGTTTGGACGTTTGATAGTATCTAGTATTTCTCGTATATTATTCTCATTTTGGGGGGCAATTTTCTCAGTCTTCATGGTGGATTTTTCTAGGCTAGTGATTCTAACTTCTACATCTGAGATTTGATTTTCTGTATGATCTAGTCTGCTTTTAATACTTTCAAGAGAAGTTTCGACTACCTGTATTATAGCCTTCATCTCTAACAGGTCCTTTTGATTCTTTTTTATAGTGTGCATTTCCTCTTTTAGACCTTGCAATAATTTCCTCACCTCCTGGAACTCGTGAGCTTCTTTCTCCTGCTTCTACTGCAGTTCATTCTCTCTCTTCTCTTCCATCTCTGTTAGCTTTGTCACTATGAATATTCTAAATTCTTTATCTGACATTTCCATGAGTTTTCATTGTACTGTCTAAGGATGAAGAGGAGTTATTCTTTTCCCTTGGAGGAGAAGTATTTTCTTGCTTTCCCATATTTCTTGTGACCCTGTGGTGATTTCTAGTCATCTGATGGATGGTGCGTTTCTTCCTCATTCTTGAAATTCAATCTGAGCATTTGAGACATGGAGGAGTTGGTGATCTGCAATCTCTCTTCCCTTCCATTTTTACTCTTTATGCATCAGATTCAGTGGGAGTAGAGGAATATTCTGACATTAATTGTATTCAGATGTTTGGATACTGTTCACTTGGACCTGTCTAGACACTCAAAGTGTAGAGGCTGAGCAGCCAAGGGATAAAGATAAAGAAAAAAGGAAAAGAATTAGAGAAGAGGAAAGTAGAAGAAAAAGTAAAATAAAAAAGAACAAAAAAAATCATTAAAAAAACTTTATGTTTTAATTTTAAAAAGCAAAAAAGAAAACTGCGTAGAGCAGTATTTCACAGCTCAAGTTCAGTATCCATCTCAGGATGAACCTGAGTTTGCACCTTTCCTAAATAGAATGGGGAAAGGCACAGATTAGCACAATAAAGGAGGGGCTTGAGAGCCCAGAGAATACCTTACCTTAAAAGAAAAAAATTAAAAGACACAGAGAGACAGAGAGAAATAGAGAGAAGAAGACAGAGGTAGCCCTACTCACTAGAAATTAATCTGGAGGGAGAAGTCTCAGCAGAAAATCTGTATTTTTAGTCAAGGAAAGCAATATTTTACAGTTCAAGTTTGGTATCCATGTATGAATATTTTCTTGAGAAAACTGTTAAAAAAATACTTCCCTGAGTGAAGGAAAATAGCAATTGCCTTTTTATTCACCATGAAAATGAATGTATTTGGAGATCCGCTTAAACCTAATCAGTTAATGACACTTGAAATATGCTTAATTTGGATAGCTGAGTGAAGTATATTCTAAAAGAAACACAACCAGGTTATTACATGGGTGTGAGTCTAGAGGAAGCAAGGGAACGTTTGTTATCTTCACAGTAAATGACTTAGAGGAATTCTAGAATACCTTACAGAACTTCAGTGTAATTGTAGAAGGCTAAGAAATCTGTGTGGTACACTGAGGCTAATGTGATCAGACAACAAAGTGATGATCACTCCAAACAAACAAACAAAAAATTTGCTTTTAAATGTTAACCTGATAAAGAGGATGGTTGGGATATCTTGGACAATGATTGATATATGCAGAATAATGTAAAGATTATTAATAGGAGAATGCTGGTGGGAATTTTGGAAATAAGATTCAATGTCTTAGCTCCTTGTTAAAAAAGTGATAGATATGATAGGGAGGTCCCCTAAATTAAGTATGTGGTACTATAGTTCAGTTGCTTACCAAGTATTCTTGGTGTTAAGGACATTTTAAGCCAATTTAAAATTAAGATTTTTTTTTGGCAGAATGTTAAACAAGGAGAAATATGTATAAGCTACCTCTTATAACTTAAAATAGATAGATAGATAGATAGATAGATGATAGATAGATAATGTAGATAAAAGATATTTTATATGTTCTACTAAATTCTGAATACCATATTATTGGAACAAGCCTCTGGATCAAGAGAAAATTATTTTAGCATCTTAGTTCTATGTGTATCTCTGATAATGAATGCCGTGACTTCTGGTGTCATGTGAATGAATATGAACAGGGATCTGACCTTGTTTTAAAGGGCCATGGGAATTGTTTACCCGAGTGATGACGATATTATGGTTGTATGCGTTATCATTGTTTAGGCTGGGAAGTGCCATAAAGCACCTAAACCCAGCCAGCTCTCCCCACCACATTCATTCATTTATTGCCATTTCATAGATTGCATATACTTTGCACGTCATGTTTGGCGTTACTGTTATTTTGATACTCATTTTGCACTTCCATAGGGGCAGGAGAGATTCTTTTAAGTATTAAATGCCCTTTAAACCACTGACCTAAGTTACCCTAGAAAATAAAAATCTGTGTAAATCTGCTGAATACCAAATGAGAATTTTTTAGAACTCCATGTCAGACTCTATGTGTGTGTGTGTGTGTGTGTGTCTGTGTGTGTGCGTGTGCGTGCGTGCGTGCATGTGTGTTTTGTACTTATTCTCTGATAACCTTTTATCTCTCGGACACTTAATTTGTCATTTAGGACATCTGTGGTTAGGAGTGGAAGGTCCATTTTGTAATTAGTCATCATGCCAGAGGTGAAAGCCATTGACATTGAACCTCCAGAGAGGGAGAACTCTTGGCTGGGTTCATCACCAGTGGGTGTTTTTTTTCAGTTCTGTCAGGTCTATGTTCCCTAGGGGGAATTTGTACCCAAAGAGTATTGAGTTTTTTCTGTTGATTTTTTTCCAGAAGCCTGTGTTTTCTGCATTCCTATTTTATGGTTCCCTGCAAAGGAGGAACAGTTTCTTGCCTTATTTGGTTTGGATTTGATTAACAGTGTTTGGGATTAGTTTAGTCTTTTTTTTTTTTTTTTAATTATTTATTTAATTGTATTTATTCATTCATTTATTTTAATTTGACCAGAGAGACAGGGAGGGAAAGTGAGAAAGCAAGCCACCAGGTTTGAGACTCGAACCGTGGTCAGCCATGTGGGAGTGTCCAGCACCTTAACCACTACGCCACCCGCTGGTCCCAGTTTAGTCTTTTTAAAGTAAAATAAATGAGAGGTAGCAGAGGGTGGTGGAAACAGCACCAGGCAAGGAAGCAGGAGAGTATGGTTCTGGTCTCAGCTTCTCATGTCATAGAGCCGGCCCTCGATGAGTTCTCATTACTTACCTGACTCCTGTCCTCAGGTTATCTGCGGATAAAATGTATCAATAAACTGGGAGAATTGGATAGTCAACCTCAAATGAGTTTTAGAATTCTGTATTCCTTATAGTAATAAGGGGAGTAACAACAAGAGCAATAGTAGCTATTTGATAGTTTAAAATGTTGTTTCTAATCCCTACAACAACTTGCAAAAGACCAGATGTTATTTTTCATATAAGTACACAGAGGTTTGCTCAATATTATACAGGTAACAAAACTAGAATTGAAACTCAAGTTGGTCCAACTCTCTGTAATTGCCCCAATACTCTGATTTTCCAAGCTGGACAGTGGTATGGTTGTTAGGCACATAGGCTTCAGAATCAGACTCATCTGGTTTAAAATTCAGTTGTACTGCTTTCTAGCCCTGTATTGTTAAACTATGACATGAGCAAAATCACATCTATATCAGAAAGTAGTTGAGGATGAATGCACAATAAAATGTAAAGCACTAGGGCCAGCAGATGGCATGGCAGTTAAGGCACTGGACTCCCATAGGGCTGACTACAGTTTGAGTCCTGGACCTGGTGGCTCGCTCGCTCGCTCGCTCTCTCTCTCTCTCTCTCTCTCTCTCTTTCTCTCTGTGTCTCTCTCTGGTGAGTGTATGTGTCCTGTAGCAAATTTAAAGATAATGATGATGGTCAATAAAATTAAATAATTTTTAAAATGTAAAGAACTAAAAATGTGCAAGTGTGAAGCAAATGATAACTTTTACCTCAGCTGCTTATTTATGATGATTATTTATTAAGAATAGATTTATTTCTTACAGTTCTGGAGCTGGAAAGTTCAAGATTGAGGGGCCCACATCTGACAGGGGCTTTCTTAGTGCATTATCCCATTACATAAGGGCAAGAGTGTGTGGGGGGGTGGGGGGATGCCGTACTCATGTTTTGTTTTTTGTTTGTTTTTTGGTTTTTGCCATAGGGCATGTACACTCACTAGAGAGACAGAGAAAGTGAGAAATCATACACACACACACCCCCCCCCCCCCCCAGGGAGGATGGTCACAAAGCAATCTCTTCTCCTTCATCTTCTCTCAGTATTTTGGGTTCACATGCACAGGCACCCAACATGAGTTTCAAGCCACTGGAGCCTAGACTAAAACCATGGCAACCATGTGGGAGTCCAGCGCCGTAACCACCAACCACCAAACCACCTGCTGGCCCCTACTCACATTTTTATCAGTATCCCCTTTTCATTATAATTAACCCAGTCCAGACCCTTCATGACTTAATCATCTCTTGAAGAGATAAACACTGTTGCACTGAGGATTAAGTTTCCAACATACAAACTTTGTAAGAATCATTCAAATCATAGCAAGGCCTAAAGTGAAAATATTTATATAAGAAATACTATTAGGTCAGCCAGTGGCATGGTGGTTAAGTGAACCCACGTGGCTGGATGCACAGTTGAGTCCTGGACCTAGCAGCTTGAAAAACTTGCCAGGTGTGTGTATATGCATGCCCAAAACCCCAAAAGGGGAAATGGAGGAGAAGAGATTGTAACATGGCTGTATCCCATGGGCCGTGTTTTCTCACTTTCTCTGTCTCTCTCTAGCACACACACGTGCCCTCTAGCAAATTGAAAGGAAGAAAAGAAGGGGAAGGTAAGGAAAGAAAGGAAAGGAAGAAATAGTTACTCTTTACTTAATGACCTACCTGTTTATTGACTGCTTGTTCTTATGGCCATTTCTCCAGCATGAAAAATCCCCTTCTCAGTCTTTGTATTCACTACATCAAGCAATCACAATCAGGCAAGACTACATATTTCATTTATAAATGTGTACTTTATTGTGTACCCATAGCAGTATTCAGAATAAGTCAAAACAATTACACCAGATTTGTGTTATTGTGTTGTTGTGTGTCTTGTTGATTTCTGGCACTTATCTAATGTATGCTTTTTTTTTTTTTAGAGGTTTTCGCTATAGGGCGCATGCACTCGCCAGACAGAAAGAGAGAGACAGAGAGACAGAAAGTGAGAAATCACCCCCCAGGGGGGATGGCCATGCTGCAATCCCTTCTCCTCCATTCTCCTCTCGGGATCTTGGGCACGCACACACATGCACCCGGCGTGAGTTTTAAGCTACCAAGTCCGGGACACGAAGTGTAGTCAACTACGTGGGAGTCCAGCAACATAGCCATTACGCCAACTGCTGGTCCTTAATGTATGCTTTTTGTATGGCTAGAATGACATTTATTTTTTATCTTTTTTTTTTTTTTTTTTTTTTTGGAGAGGCTTTTGCTATAGGATGCATGCACTCGCTAGAAAGACAGAGATAGACAGAAAACGAGAAATCACCCCCCAGGGGGGATGGCAACGCTGCAATCCCTTTTCCTCCATTCTCCTCTCGCAATCTTGGGCACACACACACACACAGGCCTGGAGTGAGTTTAAGTCACTTGGTCCAGGACCCAAGCCGTGGTCGAGTACATGGAGTTCAGCGACATAACCATTACACTAAATGCTGGTCCTGACAGTCTTTATTTTTTTAATAAAGGGATTTTTGCTAGAGGGCACATGTGTTCACTGGAGAGACAGAGAGACAGAAAGAAAGAAATCATCCCCCCGGGGGGGTGGGATGCCATGCTGCAATCCCTTCTCCTCCATTCTCCTCTTGGGATCTTGGTCACGCATGTACACATTCCCTGTGTGAATTTCAAGCCACTTGGTCAAGGATTCAATCCACAGTCAGCCATGTGGGAGTCCAGCGACATAACCAATACGCCATCTCATGGTCCCTAGAATGACATTATTATAGAATGGTGTCGTGTGATATCTGTTGAAAAACATATATCCTATGAAATCATGACATACCACAAGACATCTGACATTATGCTCCTGGCTTACTGAACAATTTGCTTCACAACCCAATTGTAGAAATGGAACTCAGTCCCTAAGTGAGGAGTACCTGTATTATCTTACTGAGTCTACATAAACACATTTCTCTGAAAGCGTATTTCATAAATGATTTCTTCTCCCCCCCCCCTTTGGATTTGTGGTTACTGTCTGCCTTGAGGGAATATGGCTATCCACATGCAAATCAAACATGAATAAATTCCTCTCACTGTCTGTTGGCCCTCCATATCCTCAAATTTACCCAGGAATCCAGAAAACATTCAACCACATTTCACAGGATTTCTCTCAACAACTTGTTGAGAGCTTACAATCTGCTTGGCACTGTCTCAGCATACTGAGATTTTGGATATTTCCGGCCACCCTCCTGTTGAAAAATGTAAAGGTTCAGAAACTGTACTGAAACTAAAGAATGATGTGTGCTCTAGTGTCTTTGGACAACCAAGCTTGCTTTTGCACACTCTGGTGGCTAGCAGTTGAATAGGATTCTGCTGATACTTATTTTCTTTCTCATCAATAATTTAAAACTATCAGTATTTACATTAAGCCAGCAGATGGCCTGGAGTTTAGGGCGGCTAGATCCCACATAGCCAACTACATGGTGCGAGTCCTGGACCTGGCAGCTTGAAAAATATGCCAAGTGCAAAAATCCTGAGAGGAGAATGGAGAAGAGATGGTGGCGTAGTCATCCTTCCTAACAGTGCTTTCTCGCGCTCCTTCTCTTTTCCTCTGTCACTATCCATCTAGGGGAAGTGCATACACCCTATAGCAAAAAGTAAAAAGACAAAAAAGTATGTCAGCGACTACAGCACATACACACTGTCCCTCACAGCTCCTAGATGAGGGTGGGTGTTGAGACAGCAGCTCCTTCAGTAAGCAGAAAAGCAATCCAAGAAAACATGTTAAGATGTAAGTATGTTTACCAAGAAACAAGAAACACCCAATTGTCTAGTAATATTAGCAGACATTTTTACACTGGTGCATTAAGTAGTTGAATTCTTTACTCTAAGACTGTTCTGCACGCCCCTCTCCCGTGGCAGGAGTCTTCATTTTGACCTACTCTCCTGTTTATCCTGCTCATTCTGTAGTTCCATGTCTTCCTCATTTCTGAAAAATACTACCTCTGGGAAAGGACTCTAGATTCACCCATGTGAGAATTTTTTTCCTGCATAATTAACCTAATTGTTTTAAGTTGGATCACAGCAGTCATTGTCCCAGTATGTTTTGACTTTGTGATGTTACCAATCTGAATATTGAATTTGAGGCAGTAAACCTTCCTAAAGAAAGATGTATACTGTGCTTTATGCATCATCACTGAAGGAATTTTGCTTTGAAGCCCAGTGTGAACACTTAATTTTTATTTGCAATTATAAAAGAGCCTCTTTGAGCTGACAAATATGAAAATATGACTGTGATTTGGGCAGGAGTCCAAAAACTTTAGAGAGAATGATGCTTTTATCTTTTGAAAGTCTTTGACTACTGTATTATTCTATTAATAGATGGAGAATGGGTAATAACATCCTTCAAGGCCTTCTGTTAGAACTGGTCTTCCTACAAACTATAGGGAAAAGACGTATGTGTTTAGTGGTAAAAGTTTAATGTACATATATTTAAATCTCCTGTCTTTGGACAGCTGTGAGTTTATTTAAGAGCTCTATGTGACCAAGTTTCTATTTTTTTTCTCAATTTATATGCTGTCCTCCCTGCAATTTCAGTTAAACAATAAAAAATTTTACCTCTAAGTTTATGTGCAGTCACATGCTTCATATTTCTCATGAAATGACAGTTAGGAAGCCTTGAGCTAAATGGCAGCTTCCCCAGCATCCAGGAACTCTGCATTTGTCTTTAGGGTCTGTGGCTGTATCCTCCTCCAAGGACAGTGGGAATATGAAAGCAGCTCACCTCGCTATATTCTGCTACAGCATAATCTAAAACTTTTATGAAGGGCTAAACAACACTCCAGAGGGAATACTTCCATATATCAACTGCACACATGTACTGATTATAGAAAACATTTCTACAAGTATCTACCCAAGAAGTCTATAATTAAATGGCCATTATAAGTTTGATATTTATTTAAAATACCAGGTGATATCTTAATGATTTCTTTTTCATGAATGTTTCATAGTCAAAAAAAATTATTTTACCAATCCCAAATGAATTTGAGTTAGAATTTAAGGGATTCTACCCACACAGCCATCATTTACATAACCTTGGGAATCTTCAAAATCTAGATTTAACCTTTGGCATTATAACTTTAGCCAGATTTTGGAAATATTCTGCAGATGTTATTGTGAAAATATTTTGTATCAGCCATCATCTTCTAAAACCAAGTTAAGTAACTTAGAAGAAAACATAGATCCTCATTAGAAGATACTGATTCTTAAATTTGATGAACCATGAAATAAGCTTTTTTTTTTTTTTTTTTTAAGTTTATTTCTTCCATAGGCAGTAGAGAGCCAGCACTCTCAACAGGGTCCTCCCACTTCTTCGGTCTACCTCCATCCTCAGCCAGACCTGGTTAATGGGCACACATGTCCCCAGCATACTCAGGGAGGTCTCCAGAAGCAAACCTAGAACTCTCCCATGTGGGTCAGCCTTGCCAAGTATTTCATTTTACCTCCACACCACTGTAGGGGTCTAGATAGAATTTTTTTTTCTTTTGCAGAGGATTTCACTATAGGGCATAGGGCATGTGCGCTCACCAGAAAGACAGAGAGAGACAGAGAGACAGAAAGTGAGAAATCATCCCCCAGGGGGGATGGCCACGCCGCAATCCCTTCTCCTCCATTCTCTTCTTGAGATTTTGGGCACACATGCACACGTGCCCAGAGTGAGTTTAAGCCACTGGGTCCGGGACTTGAACGCAGTCGACCATGTGGGAGTCCAGCGACATAGGCATTATGCCAGTCCCAAGATAGTTTTTTAAGTGTTCCTTCTAATCTGTTTAGACATTTTTTTCTTAATCTATACTGATGAAAGGAAAACTTTCTCCTGATGGTCAAGAGCTGTGAGAGATGCTATTTAAACCATACCTTCTCTATATCTGTTTTCTTTTTTCCTTCTATATTTGGTTAATCTCTTTTCTCAGAGTTGTAATTCTACCTACTCCTTCATGCTCTGACTTTGGGGGGATTATTGGAGAGCATGAAACAAAGGTGAGTAGAGTTACTGTTTTTAGGAAAGACTCTTAAGATTTGTCCCAAGAAGTAATATCAGGAGTACATTAGAGATTACTTGGTCCCATTCTAAATGGAAGGTTTTTTTTGTTTTGGTTTGTTTTGTTTTTACTTGTTTTTTGATTAAAAACCTATTGCATTGACTCTGTGATAACTATAGCTTTAAGTTTTTATGCTTCTGAAAATTCTTTCAAGTAAATTGGAGACATTTGGAAGATGGGAGAGATTATGAGAAGAGGCTCTGTTAAGGCTTTTATGGTCCTTTGTCCTAGCAGCTCTACATTTTTCCATGTCATTTCTTGAGCTCCTTTGCCTTTGACTATTTGCAAATCTCAGCTCCCTATGGCTCACTTTGTTATTTCCAGCTACTTGCTTGTGCCTCAAAGACTTCATTAACTTCACATTGACACTGTGTCCTGTGTTACCTATAACCAACATGACAGGGAGTATTGACTATCCTTCTTTCTGTTTCCAAGTTAGGCTTTCACTCAATGTTTGATCAAGGCATAGAATCTTCCAGAATGTTTATAATTTTGTGGCATCACTTCACTGGTGTAAATTTGTTCTTCGATCCAGACGGTAATCTGTTTCATGTGGTTTTTTTTTTCTTCTTCTTCTTCTTCTTCTTGCTTATTTGTCATTTAGAAAGCCTGGGATTGGGAATAGTAGGTCCATTTTGTAACTGGTGATTGTGCCAGAGGTAAAAGTCATTGGCAAAACTTTTCTAAGAAGAGGGAACTGTTAGCAGAGCCGGGGGGTAGTGGGCATTGCCCAGTTCCATTTGGTTTATACTCTCTTGGGAGAATTTGTACCCAAAACATCTAAGTTTAGTTTTCTACTGCTTCATCGGAACCTTCTTCAAAGGCCTATGTTCTCTGTAGTCTTTATCCTGATTCTCTTGATAAGGGGAAGTTCTTTTCCTTATAAGGCTTAAATTTTGTGAGAACACTGATAGCTATGATTTTTTGGTAATATACAAATATGTGGTCACCAGGGCCACCCATTCTTAGTTTAACAAATGCCATGTTACAAAAGTAAAATTTAAGGTCCGGAAAGTGTGGTCTAATTTCCAGAAATGATGCATTATGTAAAATAATAATAAATTTGAGTGGCAGCCTAAGGCCAGTAAGTGAGTTAGGGTAACCTGACTCATTAAAAAGTGTTATTTTAATTAAATGCCTGCTGTGCCAGGTGTGCAGGAAATATGGAAGCTATATAAGACCAAGCCCTGTCCTCAAGCCTGCAAGCTTATTTGAAGACAGTAATTGTTAAAAAAAAAAAAAAAAAAAAAAAAAAAAAAACAACTCTGGACTGACTTGAGACAAAGAGAAAGTCTCGCAGGCTATAGTAGGAAAAAATAAAAGACCGTAGCAAGTCACAGTGCACAGTAGCTATGTAGGGCTCCGTGATTCTGGAACCTCATGGGAAGCCCTGGGTTCACGTCCTGAGATGCCTCCCTGTACTCTCCAGGCACACATGCATGTGCTCATGGCCCTGGCGACCCGGGAGTGGTCTCATCATGAACACCTTGCTGGGAGTGTTTCTCTCTCTCAGAAGGAATAAATGGATTAAAAAAAATTCTCATCCCTGGTCATTCTGATTCTGTTTGATTTTTATTGAAATTTTTTTAAGTTTATTTCCTCCATGAGAGAGAGAGAGAGAGAACGGTACCTCCAACAGGGTCCTAACCACAGTCCGGCCCCTAGCTTCAGCCCGCTCTGTTCATGGCCATGCAGGTGCGTGCCCAGCATGTATACAGAGGCCTCAATATTTGAACCCGGGACCTCTCTGTGTTTCCAGTGCTGCAGAATGTACTTTATTGCTGCACTACTTGCCATCCCTTTACTGGGTTTTTATGCTTTTGAGGAAATTACAGTGTGCTATGTAGGAAAATGTACGAATCTTTTTATATTAATTCTATGAAAAAAGGCAGAAAAAAATAGGGTGCCAAAGATGAGGGAGCCAAGATTGACAGTAATAAAAGTATCTATTTCTGTGGCTTGCTTTAGAAGGAAGCTATATTTGGGGCATGCCTGCCAAATGCTGAAACTATTCAAAGCTATAAAATATAATATCAAAACAAAAGCAAGCTCCCTAAAGACTTAAAGGGTCTATATCAGATGTACTGTTTACCTTGATAACATGAAATTATATACTCCTTCACTGAATGTTACCTTATTTGTTTCAACAGAAAAAAATGAGAGTAAGTTTCCTTTAAGCACTAGCAAACTGATTGTATGCTATGTGCATCTTTAAATGGTAGTGGCATCATTTATGTAATAATTCGTGTGAATGATGCCCTCATGGCATGTGGTACATGGCCCATTGGGATCCTAGTTGTAAAAAATACTGAATTGGGAGTTTTTTTTCTCTGAATTTTTTTATTGTGACACTAGGGGATTTCAAAAAGTCTGTGGGGCCAGCGCCATGATGCAACAGTAAGAAACTAGATTCTGCATGCTGGCTGTGGGTTCAACCCCAGCCTGGTCAGTCTGGAACAAGCTGGATATACATGTAAGTGCCCAGGATCCAACCAGCTGGAGAACCTGGAAGAAGGGGATTGCCATGTGACCAGACCCTTTGGAGGTTGTTCATCTCCTATTCTCTCTTTCTCTCATTCGTGGGTACACATACTCTATAGGGAATTTTAAAATGTATATTTTTAAAGAGTTTGAAAAATGGAACTAAAGTATGAGTTAAGCGTGATGCAAAAAGTTTTGAAATTGGGCCCATTTTGTGGCACAGCAGGAATGTATTACTCAAGTGAAGCTGGATCCCACAAGGTGACAGTGGTTCACATCACTAGCCTGGTCAGCCCGAAGCCCACCAGGCGCATGCATGTGTGCCCAGGATCTAACAGCTGGACGGCTAAAGGAAGGGGATGGGACCTTGGCGTGACCAGATCCTGTGGAGGGGGTTTCTCTTTCACTTTCATGCATGTGCACAGACTCTTCATGGGCATGAAAAGTTAAACACATTTGAAATCCACATGTAGTTTTATCATAACTTGTATTTCTATGAACTTTTTGAAGAGCACCCCCTCAAAAATGCCTGTTGGTTAATTGCATAATATTAATAGCATATCATTAAATTTTACAGCTATCGTTAATTTTTTTCCTCTTTGTAAGCTAAATAAAGTTGTGACACAGCAACATTGTACTACTTATGAGAAGCTGGGTCCCACATGGCAACCACAGTTCAAATCCCTGCCCAGTCAGCCTGAAACACACTGGGCACGTGTACAAGTGCCCATGATCTGACAGACTTAGGACCAGAGGAAGGGATCATGGTATGACCAAACCCTGCAAAATGTAGATTGAAATAAATAAAAACATTGTAGGTGACTCTAGTGCCCAGAAATCCTCAAGAAATGGCATGGTATTTCTGCTTAGTTAAATTGCTTTTACTTCAAACACCTCTTATTGAATGAAGCTAGTATATATATAGCTTAATTCCCTAGGCCAGTTTCCATCTCTTCTATAGGGAAAACTTTTTTTTTATCTTATTTTATTCCAGGCATAGAGAAAATATTTTAATGTTAAAAGTTCCCAGGGGTATGGCATGGGATAATTTAGAGGAAACTGGTCTCTTAGTTGCCTTGTTTATAGAATGTCTTTGTGCATTAGTTGACCTCCTGAAATATTCCCCTGGAATGTTGAACAACCTGGAGTGTGTTCTTTACTGACTTAGCTTTGAAGTGATCCTTGTTTCAAAAGCAGGATCTTCTGTCCCCTTGGTAATAAATGTATCACTTGTACTTAGGAGTACTTAGGAGACGCTGTGTTGATTTTTTATGGAATATCCATCAGGCTTATTGAAACTCACATGACATATGGAAGGATGGTAAGTTTCATCTTTCTCATGTGACTCTTTCCTTCTCAGGATCTTTGGTAATACCAAATCTCAGCATCCTTGATATGCCCTTTCAGCCTACCAAGACATATTGGCAGGTTTTTAGTAGCAAGAGAAGAAGCCATAGGTACTTGGTCAAGGTGAAGATCCCTAGATGCTGTTCAGTTTTGAAAGCTACAACAATAAATGGTGTTTCTGTCTGTCTCCTTGCCTCCCTTCCCTCTTAGCCAGCACAATATACATATATTGAGTGGTAAGAAACAACCTGTATGGATATGTGATTTTAGAAATGCTATGAAAATACATATTTCTTCTTATATTATTAAATTGTAAATTGAGTAATGCTAATAATTTATCTCTGTTTATGGAAGTTTCTCCAGGTATTTATTAACATTGGGCCTTAACTCCTTATTAATTATTTGGCTTTCTGTAAGTATTTACCATAAAAAAGAGCCAGTAATAAACGGTTCATTCCACCCTAAGAACACATAGGATATAAAGAAAGAGAAACACTAAAGTTAGCAGCAAGTTTGCCTCATCAGGGCCAGCAGGTGGCATGAAGGTTAAGGTGGCTGGATTCCACATGCCAACTTCTCAATTTGAGTCCCAGACCAGTGGCTTGAAAATCAATCCGTGTGTGTGTGTGTGTGTGTGTGTGTGTGTGTGTGTATGCGCGCGCGTTCCCAAAATCCTAAGAAGAGAGTTAAGGAGAAGGTATTGCAGTATGGTCATCCTCCCAGGAGGTGGCTTCTTACTTTCTCTTTCTCTGTCTTGTTCCAGCAAGCATACACACACCCATAGGGGAAAAACAAAAAAAAGAAACCTTAAAAAAAAAGTTTGCTTCATCCTGTTCTTCCCCACCCCCCTTCCTACAATATAAGATTATAAACTCTGCTGTGCCTTTGTTTCCCATTTTCATTTTGCAGGGGGTACTTTGAGTGAAAAGCCCAATCAGTATATGCGTCAGGTCCTGATATAAACCATTCATTATAGGCCATCTGCTCCATTTCTCATGGCCAAAATTCCTCAATGCTGCCATGTTTGAAATGTTTTGTTTTTATAATGCTGTCAGTAAAGAGAATTTTTTTTAATAACTCAATTTAACAGAGAGGAATTAATCTTACCTAATGGTAGAAAAAGTCAAGCCCATGGGCTGGGACTTGAACTCTAGTTGCCATGTGGGTTCTGGCTTCCTCTGCACAGTGCCTAGCTACTGTACTACAAGGCCAGCCTATGCTCATTTTTTATTAACAATCTTAGAGTAGTGTGAAGGGCATTCACAATTATCCTGACTTCTGTTTCATCTAAAAAAAGAAACATTCACGTTGTACTTTTCTCAAATGACTACCAATGCTTTATATAAATTTACATAACGCTTTACCTTTAAAATACTCCTAGCAAAGGAAAAAGAATATTTATCCTCATTTCCCTCTATCCTTCCTTTCTATCTAACCAATCTGCATGCTTTTATATATTCATATGTTTTAATTTAGTCACTGTCTGGAATGCTTATCTCAATAAAGAGTTAGATGGCCCTCGGTAACCAGCGGTTAGCGTAATGGCTATGTCACTGGACTCCCACGTAGTCGACCGCAGTTCGCATCCCGGACCCGGTGGCTTAAAACTCACGCCAGGTGCATGTGTGTGCGTGCCCAAGATCCCAAGAGGAAAATGGAGGAGAAGGGATTGCGGCGTGATCATCCCCCCTGGGGGGTGATTTCTCGCTTTCTGTCTCTAATGTCTCTCTCTGTCTGTCTGGTGAGCGTATGCGCCCTATAGCAAAAATCTCTCCAAAAAAAAAAAAGAGTTAGATGGCCCTGATAACTGAGACTAATAGAATTATTTTCCCTTTAACTTTATAAAAGCTTTAAAGGTTATTTTTTTTGGCTTCTCTGTATTTCTGTTTATATAAGAAAAGAACAAAATTTCAGAAACAAAATTACAGTGCTTTTGTAAAATATAAATTTGTAATTCCTATACAAACCGTCAAGTTCATTAGTCTTTTAGAGAATTTTTAAAATAATTACTTTATTTAATTTTATTTATTATTATAATTTTTATTAAATTTTGCTATAGAACATGTGTGCTCACTGGGTCTGGGCCTCCAACCACATTTGGCCACGTGGGAGTCCAGCTCCTTAACCACCACAACACCTGCTGGCCCCACAGATTCATTAGTCTTAAAAAGGGCATCCAAGCTATTGTGGGTGTTTGGATGACACCATTTTTACAGTAGGAAATCATTTCATGCTGAATGTGAAGGGGCATGGTTAAAGCAGTGAGTTTTATGTGGTGCAAACCCTGGAGGTGAGACAGTACAGAAACTTTGTGTGGACTCTGCTTGGACCAGTCACCTGGAAGCTACTTCCTGGAATAGCAAGGTCCTTGTAACTTTCAAGTTTAGTCCATAAATTTGTACATATACTTTGAGAGAGTGGGGTTGCAGGGGAGTGGGGGAAATATGAATAAATGTCAGTGATAATTTATGTAATTTAGGTAGCTGGCTCTATTTATTTGTAGAAAGTTCTCAAAATTAAATCTCGACTCATGCCTCACACTTACTGTGGTATCTGGCAAAGCCTCTTCCTCACTTGACCTGAAGTAGTCAGCTGTGTTTTAATCCTTTCTTTATTCACATTTATTGAGGTTGGAAAATTTGAATAGAAATGGAAAGAAGGATCTGAGGGGCTGAGGGATCCTCTGTAGAAAGATCATGGCTAGGGACCAGCAGTTAGCATAATAGCTATGTCGCTGGACTCCCATGTAGTGGACTGTGGTTCAAGTCCCAGACCCGATGGCTTAAACTCACGTCGGGCGCATGTGCTTGCGTGCCCAAGATCCTGAGAGGAGAATGGAAGAGAAGGGATTGCAGCGTGGCCATCCCCCCTGGGGAGTGATTTCACGCTTTCTCTCTCTCTGTCTCTCTCTGTCTGGCTGGCAAGCACACGCACCCTATAGCAAAAACCTTGCCAAAAAGAAAGAAAAAAAAAGAAAAGAAAGAAAGAAAGGTCATGGCTAGGGACCAGTCTTGTAGCTTGATTGATATGGAAATCAGATCCCACATGGCCAACCTCTGTTCAAATCTAAGCCCCAGTGACTTGAGATACACACTGGGCACATGTGCATGTGCCCTCAGAATCCTGACAAGATGGAAAAATACAGAAGAAGGGATTGCAGTGTAACCATGCCCCATTGGAGATTGCTTTCTCTCTCTCCATCTCTCTGTTTCTCTTTAAGTGCACACACCCTCTGGCAATGAAGGAAGGAAGGAGGGAGGGAGGGAGGGACCGAGAGAAGGAAGGAAGGAGAAAAGGCAGGCAGGAAGGCAGATATATAAATTGATCGTGGCCAGAAATGAAACTGATTTTATACCAAAATGCTTACATTTATTTGGGGGGGAAAAAGAGGGTACTGATTCTAAAATATCATCCTCATTTAAAATCTAAGCTACTTGTAAAATCATGAATCAGTCCTCATTGCATGAAAACTTTTCTGGCTTTCAAAGTCCTCTATTCAAATTTTAACTATAAATGAAGGCCCATCTCAAATTCTGCCTTTTCCTTGAAGACTGTTAACGTTAGATACCATCATCTGTGTCTGTTGAGAATGAGAGTGCAGGCCAATATTAGCCCACGTTTATGCTGTGTCTTCTCCATGCCAGGCACTGAGCTAAATAAATGCTTTAAGTGCAACATCTTACTTTGTCCACATGGTCGCTGTAAAGGCTCTCTGTGGTTGTTACCATCATCTTATAGATGAGGACATTGAAACTCAGGGTGGTTAAAAGCACTCAGTGCCATGTAATTTGTAAAGCCAAAATTTTAACCCGGGCTCTCCAGGTCCAGAGACTACTATCCCATAGATTGCCTTGAGTTGCAACCGCCTTTGTTCAGATCATAGATTTTAATATTTGATAAGGCTCAGTTTTCACCTCACTTGGTCTTGCATCCTCTGTTGGTTATATACTTTTAATTTTGAGTTCCCAAACACAACTATAAAGTTCCTAAGCTTTTCCATGCCACTTCTCAGGGAGCAGAACATGGTCCTAGACATATACTGCATGTATTATCAGTGATTTCAGGGCTGAATTGAGATTGACAGTGCCAAAATTTAGAGCAGAAAATTTGATGAAGATCTAGGAAAATTTCAGCAAAAGGCTTGAAGGTATGATTGTAGAGGTGAATCAGGGCCAAAGAACAATGTTGAGCAGGAAGTAACAGAGCCAAATTAATAATTACTTATGGAAAAGAGGGGTTTTTTTTGGCTAAAGGAAGAGAAAAAGAAGTGTCTGTGTTTGTTTATGTGTCTGTGTCTCTCCATTTATGAGTTGTCAAGGTCAAGATATGGGTTAGACAGAGCTGAATGGGAGGGTCAGATAAGCAATATAGGTAATGTCAAGGCTCCATTCTTGAGAAACATGGAGCTAATGAAGTTCCGTCTTTGATGTACTGAGTTCCTGTTAGTACTCTGCAATTCAGGAGATTAAAGATGAAATGGATGGATGGTGGTGATGGTTACACAACAGTGCGAATATACCTAATGCCACTGAACTGTACATCTAGAAAATACTTAATCAGGTACATTTTGTGTACATTTTTGGCACAATAAAAATAAAATTAAACGGAGAAAGAGAAAATAGGGCTGGAACTTTCTTTTTTTATTTTGTAAGATCTTGGCTAACAGGGAATAGCCCTTGGCAGCATGGTGATAAAATGTGATGCTCTACCGGGCAATCTCACATGGAATGGTTCCCAGTTCAAGTACAGGGAACTTTCTGAGTATGCTGGGCCCTCGCTTGCTCAGGACCCAGGGCTGGCTGAAGACTGGGGGGGTGGATTGTGGCATCAGGACCCTACTGGAAGTGTTCTCTTTCTCTGTTTTGTGTGTGTGATAAGAAAGAAAGAAAGAAAGAAAGAAAGAAAGAAAGAAAGAAAGAAAGAAAGAAAGAAAGAAAGAAGAAAGTTTTTAATTTTTTTATTTTTAAAGAATTATTTTTTATTTAACTTTATTTTGATTTGAGCAGAAAGGGACAGAGTGAGAGAGAGAGAGAGAGTGTGTGTGTGTGTGTGTGTGTGTGTGTGTGTGTGAGAGAGAGAGAGAGAGAGAGAGAGAGAGAGAGGGAAAGTGAGAAAGCAAGCCACCAGGTCCAGGACTCGAACTGCAGTCAGCCATGTGGGAGTCTAGCACCCTTAAGCACCATGCCACCTGCCAGCCCCCTATTTATTTTTAAGAGTAATTTTTTATTTCACTTTATTTTTTATTTAATCAGAGAGGGACAGAGTGAGAGTGTGTGAGAGAGGGAAAGTGAGAAAGCAGAAAGAAATAAACTTTTCGAAATTTTCATAGAAAGGAAGAATTAAAGTACAGCTTTATTTGGGCACAAAAATATTTTCAAATCCATGCATTATATTTTCATAAAACACATTTTCTGTGAACTTTTTAAAACCCCCATGTGTCTAAGTTTCCTGATTTGAATATACTACGCTTGCTTACATTCTCCATAAACTTATAAACACTGATTTTAAGTATTTGGGGCTCACAAACTACATAGAATTAGTAAGAACTGAAAGAAAGGAAGGGACCTATAAAACAAAACAAAACAAAACAAGCCAAGTAAATGCACATGCATTCTTGTTCGATGAGCACTACACGTGCCTGGGCCCATGATGCCATGAACCAAAGACAGGCTGCTATCCAGAGTTGGGAAGAGGCAATGGGCTGAGCCATCTCTGAGTGGGAAATGGATAAAGGCCAGTAATAGAAAGATAATTGGACTAAACATTTAGAGTCTAGGTTTATGCACTGAACCCTCTTAGTTGACCTTGGATTTAGTCATTTTATCTATCTGGGTCTCCTTAGCTGTAAAAGAAGATAGTTAAAATAGATTATTTGTAAGTCCCCTTCTGGCTCTAAAATTCTGATTCTAAGAATATATTTTCTATATCAGTTCTTTGGAATGAATCTTATTTTCAGTTCATCTGAACAGTTTTAAAATGCTGTTTAGAATAATTAAAGTAACACTATGAAAGGCTTGAAAAGTAATCACCAAAATTGTGAATATCTCCCATAATGTCATTTGTGTGACAATCTGCTAAAATTTTTTAAGCTAATAAAAGTAAAAGACAAATACCAAATGAATGCTTTTTAAGAAAGCTAGGGAGACATAATGGCAACTTTCCAAATGCTGCTAAAGTGCTCAGTCTGCTCCTCCCAGCTGTTCCTTCTCAAGGTGCTCGTGGGCCTGAGGAAATCTGACACAATGTCAGACAAATACCTTTCTCCCGACACTTTTATTGCCTCCTTTTCCTGAAAGTCATAATCTAACACCAGGAAGAGAACTCATAGGCATCTCTCATTTATCTCCAATGGTCTGCTTTCTAATTGAAACTTTTCCTTCAGTAGTTGTCAAATAAGAACTTAAGCTTTAGTTGCAAGTGTTGATAATGTCTTTTAATGTTGCAGTGTTTACCTGGTCTGAAAAATAAATCAGGTTTTTTAAAAAAGTATTGTTTAAAAAATGAAACTTGGTGAGTTCTTGAGATATTGCCAGATTCTTATTTTGACATGCCCAAGAATATACCAGAAATGAAAGAATGTCTTAGTTTAGGTTACTTTTAAATGAATTGCCTTGAAGTAAATCATCCTTCCTTAACAAAGCTTTGTGCATTTGACAACTTTCAGGATGTATAATTCATGTCTTGCACTCAAAGATCATTTTACCAAGTAGCCTTCAACGAGGCAGGGATGGGGAGCAGGGAATGGCCTGCTCCTCAGAAGCAGCTGCAGCATATTTTATTCAGATGTGAAGCTGATGGTCTTCAAACTCAGAGCGCAAATACAAACTATTTTCAAGTTGAGAAGATGTGTGATTTTTTTTTCAGGTGTAAGAACTGTTTGTTCTGAGTTACCTGAGTCTCATTTTGCCTGGCGCTTACAGGTTGCAGCTGATCAAGACTAGAACTTCAATGATGAAGGGGGGAATCACTCCCCAAAACCTGCCTGCCCTGAGTTTGAAATGACCTACCCTTTTACAAAATTTTATTAGCGAATACTTGGGATGATATACACACCTCTAACAAGCTGTTCGTTCATCAATCATCAAAATAACTTCAGGTTTCATTTAGGACACTTGTGTTTCTTTTTTAGTTTCTCAGAACATGTTCTATAGATACTGGACATTTAATAAAAGTCAGTCAGTCAATGAGAAACACGTATTGAGTACTGCTCTACTTGAAATGTTCGTGAAGGAAAGTGAAAGTTCCCAGAGGAACAGCGAGTTTTCCAGTGGTTCTTCTCTTGTGTTTTTTGGTTTAGCATGCACACAACTCAGTTGTCAGCAGAGATGGAGACATGGCTGTCCTTTTCCTATGAAGCTTGTGTTCACAAATCTGATTTTCCATCACCTGCTTTAGGTCACAGCAATATCTAGTCAGTATGCATCAGTCTATATGCACCATTTGTTAAAATATTGAAGTACTGGGGCCAGCAGAATGGGTGGCAGTTACATCTCTGGACTCCCACAAGGCCAATTGTGGTTCAAGTTTTGGACTCAGTGGCTTCAAAGTCTTGCTGGACACATTTTTGTGCATTAGAATGGAAGAGAAGGGTGGCCATCTCCCCAGGGGCTGATTTCTCACTTTCCCACTCACTGTCTCTCTCTTTCTGGTGAGCACACACACCCTGAGGAAGAAAAATACTCTTAAGTAAATAAATAAATAAAATAAAACATTGAAGTACTGGCCCAACCTCTGAGTGCCGCCCTGTTTATCTGACTGCACTGATCCATCCCCAGAATCTCCTGCGCTGTCCCATAATCCCACAGCCAAGGGATAATTCCTGGCTTAGTAGGGAACCTCTGGAACCTTGCCACAGCACTACCACCAGAATCTATTCTGTTTTGTTAGTTTCCATGACATGTTCCTTCTTGAATATCTTAAAGATTCCCCTTGCACTAGGCATTATCTATATAGAAACTTAGGGGACTCTCATAAAGATGTTAGAACTATTATGTGTAAGTTGGAAATTATAACAAAAAGAAACAAACAAACAAAAAACTTTAGGGGAGCCAGCCTCATAGCTAAGTGGTTAGGGAGCCAAACCCTGCTTGTTCAACCAGGATTCAAGTCCTGACCCTGGCAGCTTGAAATGCAATTCTGGACATGTGTGCATGCATGCCCAAAATCCCAATGAGATGTAGAAATGGAGGAGAAGGGGTAGCAATGTGATCACACCCCATTGGGTGTACTTTTTCCTTCTCTCTGTCCCTCTCTTCTCTCTTTGGCAAGGAGAAATTTTAATTGCCCACTGGGAATTAAAAAAAAAAAAGTTAAGGGACCTTTAAGAATGATCCCTCAAAGTTTTTATAGTCATTGTCATTTAAAAAAAAAAAAAAAGACATTCAAAGTTTGAATGAACTAGTACAGAGCAATAATCCTTTTATGGTGAAATATAGTATTCTTTTCCTGACCCTAGGACAGGGACCAGGTCTGAACCGTGTTGGCATCTTCATTACTAAACACAGGCAAGAGGACAGTAAATGTCAATCAAATAAACAGAGCTGAATATAGGCTTCAGATTAAAAGAAGGAAAGAATTAAAATTTGGAGAAGACCATCTCAGAAATTCAAACTCATGGCACATCAGAAGTCTCCATCTTACAAAGTGGCTGGCTGGTAAGGATCAATAACTAACCAGCAAGCTAAATGGTGCTGCTCTACAGGTTAGGGACAACAGGACACTCATTAGCAAGCAGCAATGGATTTACCTTACTTCCAACGTACTCTTTAATTTTTAATTCATACCTCTTATGTGTCTGTGAAACTGAATTCTAAAACTGAATTTAGATTTTAAAATAAAGAAATCTGAATTAACACAACTGCTCATTATAAGAACCCCACTTCTTGCTTTATTTGCATTAATCTATCACTTCTCTGAGTGACATTATGAAAATTAGTCCATGTTAATTTTTGCTACTCTCCATTATAATTAATGGGAGGATAAAAAATTTCTAGTACTAGACTGTAAGTTCAAGTTTGAAAGGAAATGTCTATCCAGTGGGTTTGTGTTTCTCTAGTTATAGCTATCAGTGAAGCGGTAGACTAACACAGGCAGGAGCAGAGGTTCTAGAGCTAGACTTACCTAGGGCCAAGCATCAGTTCCTGTTAGCTGTTTGCACTTGGAAAAAATGACTTAACATCTCCAAGTCTTTGTTCCCATGAGTTCAATGTGAGTGATAGTATATTACCTGACCGAGTTGTAATGACAGTTAAAGGTACCAGTGAGGGTAAGTGAAAAGAGTCACTATCACACCTACAGTCTCAGTGGTATGATGGTTTGTCACTGTCAGTCCCCTCACAGTCCAGTGCCAGTCATTGGGGGCCCTGTGCTCCTTGCAGTTATTCAAGGATCCGATCCCTTCCCTACTGTCCTGCTCTCATCTAGGTCTTTGGGGCCCATGTTACTAAACTAGTGGGGAATAGAGGGAGCAAGAACTGTGCGCACAGAAAGGGGGCCTGACAGAGGTTTCGTTTGGACAACACCTGGAAGTAGGACACATCACCCATGCCCCTCTCCCTCCTTTCCCCTCCCCTGCTCCTCTCCCTGAGTTCCCAGGACTCAGTCATAACCACACCCAAGCATGACAGGGACTGTGAAGTGGGCTATAGTTTTGCCCTCAAGGAAGAGGAGGACAGTGATTTCGGTGTGGGCTAGCATTTTCTGCCATGGTCATCTAAGGCACAGCACCTGACACATGGTAAGGAGGCAGGTATTATTTTTCAGAAATTCCCAAAACACTCAGGGATCTCAACGTTTTAGCAGTTGCTCAGAGACTGCAAATTAGCCTGAGTGCATAGAAACACTCACTTGCCTTAGAGAACCATCTTTGCATGAAATGTTGAGAACATAAATTATGAAAGCAAACTAAGCAAAGACAGATATACACCAAGTTGAAGCCAAGAAGAAAAAACATGATGTGAGACCCTTTCATCTAAAAGTACCCTCTAACCTTGCATATATGGGGGGATAAGTTTCTAAAGATGGACTATTTTATCCAAAATAAAATAATAATTTGAATAAAATAGGCCTCCAAATTTTTTTTAAAGTACTTAGAGGATGGGAAGATTGTTCATGGCTTTAGCATGAGACTTCCCCTTTAAAAACATAAATAAACTTTCTCCTATTTGGGGGGAAAAAGAGAGAGAGAGAAACTAGTAAGTGGGGGGAGGAAAAAAAAGGTCTTTAGTGTTAAAAGACCAGATTCAAATCCCAGCTTTCTATTAAGTAGTTGTAAATTTTATCCACAAAAGTACAATATTTGAATACCTTCTCCACGAACTCACTAGGCTAAAGACCTTACCTATATCTGCGCCCAGTCTGTACCCCAACCCTTTAAGGACAGCTGTTATTTACCTATTTTAAAAATTAAAAGCCTAGGGACCCCCCAGTTAACGTAATGGCTATGTCACTGAACTCCCATGTAACCGACCGCGGTTCGAGTCCTAGACCCTGTGGCTTAAACTCACACTGGGCATGTGTGTGTGCGTGCCCAAGATCCCGAGAGGAGAATGGAGGAGAAGGGATTGTGGCGTGGCCATCCCCCCTGGGGGGTGATTTCTCGCTTTCTTTCTCTCTGTCTGTCTCTGTCTTTCTGGCGAGCGCACGTGCTGTATAGCCAAAAAAAAAAAAAAAGACAAAAAAAAAAAAAAAAAAAGACAAAAAAATTAAATTAAAAGCCTAAAGACATTAACAGGCTTAAGAAAAGCAGTCAGGCAAGTGGGATAATATGAACCCGTGGTGTCCCAAAGCCCAACCTGATATAGGCACTCAATAAACGTTAGATATAGGCACTCAATAATCGTTAGCTCCCTTTTCTCTCCCGCTCCCCATTCAATAGAAATACACCACTCCAGTGACTGCCACAAGGCTTTCATCTTGAAATCTTAGCTGTCTATTCCATATGCACACACAGACTTCCCAAATGAACCTTTCCTTGCCCTTCTTCCTTTAATAACTGCTTTCCTCCCCCTTACATTGTTTGTAACCAGCATCAGGTTGTTTTTTTCCCTTGTTTTCTGAAAAAGGCAAATGTGCTTTTGCAGCTCTCCACTCCACTTAAATGTGAGTTCCCTTTGCCAGGAGCACAGAGATCTTTACAAAGGGGTAGCTAGGCTTATAGATGTAGATTCTACTGTAAATGTTTAAGGTTCTGCAAACCATCCCATACTCATTTCAGTGGCTCCCCTAATTTCTAACAAGTTGAGACTCTGAGGGGGAGGGCGTTTGCTATTTACCACTCAGTATATTGGATAACACCTTTGGCACACACCTCGTAGACTTACAAAGTAGTACTTGAACTTGTTAAAGAAAACTGTATGACTGCTGATCTTTGCAATATGGTTCCTGTTTTCACAGAGATTGGCAGTGATCTATAACAAAAGCCTTGATAGAGAGGTGTTATGAGGGGTGTATTAAGGCTTGTACAGTTGCCCAGTGAATTTTCACTCACACCTGGTGCTTATAAACCACTATAGTTTTCCTTCCCAATTGAGGGCAAAACCAATGAAGGAAATAAAAAGCCCAACAGGAATCTAGAAGTTATAAAATCAATTGTATATCTGCGTGTACTAATTTAACTGTGTAATTAGATCATAGATTCATGTTGATATCGTTAAAATTTAATAGCCCTACAAAAGGAATGCAATTTTTTTTTACTGTCAACCTCACCAAATTACACCTCCTGCCTTGAATGTATCAGTACCTCAGATAAAAAATACATTTCAAAAATCCCATCTATTTTATATGCATAATGGTATTCCAGATATTCAGACTCTAGTTTCATTTGCTCAATGTCAGTGGCCCGTGTTACTGTTACTTTAGGACCAGATTTTTAAGAGCTTCGCATTTATTAGTATACAATCCCTTCTTTGTATTTTTAAAGTCTCACTATCATCTTTGATAATTGTTGAAATTCGGCTGAGTTTGAGAAACTTCTCTCCATGACCTCCCAAATCTAAATCATTCTCATTATCACATTTATGTAAATATTTTTAGATATTACCCATTTGCCAGATACCTTTAAAATGTCTGATTTTCCTAACTCGGTTCTCTCAGCAACTTCTCTGCATCATTCCTTAATTCATTAGTGGTTATACACTTGGGTGTCTAGTTTTCTTGGCTTTGGTACAAATTGAAGCCTCAGCTATCTCGTGGCCATATGTTCTTATTGCATATGCCATGTGATTTCTAAGAACGGGAAATTCAGACTCTTTCGAGTCTCTGTTTAAGATTGATAGCTCAGAATACGCAATATGTGTAAGCACAATGCTGTCTTCTGTCTATTTACCAAAAGCATTTTGAGGAATTTAGCTTCAGTTTTGATTGCCAATTCACTCCTGCCAGAGTCATAAAATAAGAGGAGCAAAAGGGCCCCCTTACTCTTCTGGTGAAGGAGATGGGTAAATGAGGGAGTAGAAAATGCTAAACCCTTCTGGAGGCAATGCAAAGGAGATAGCTAGCAGCTTCTCTGGAGTGTCAGAAAAGGCTATTCGAAGCTGCTCTTCTCAAGCCAGGGACTTGAAGAGCACTGTTTTCTGGATCAGTAAGGGTTTAAGGATATAAACTGGTAACAAAAAAGAGCTATTCTCCGATGTGTGGTCCCTGGAATGGGTGTGGGTTTTGGGGTGGTTTTCTTCATTTGTAGGCTCTGCAAAGGCAGAGACTTTAGATTTTATGTCTTTGGTTTGTGCTCACAGAGTACATAGACTTCTAATAAACACTGATGATAATATTGACGGAGAATTCTCAGTTTGAGCTACCATTTCTAAAGAATGAAGCCCTTTTCTAAAAGATGTCTATATCTTATCTCTACCAGGATCCTATACAGGCTTGAGCAATTCTCCATCAAATGTTCTGTGTTGGAATTCCTAAGAGAATTTTTTGATGATTCAATCTATTGGTATGTTCCACTAATCTTCATATCTTAAGTGTTATCAGAGACACACTTAATGAGTTACAGCTCTCAAATAAGTTGCTACAATTGGACCTAAAAGGCTTTTCTCAGACGAGTCCAGATATCCACTTTCCCTTATCTGCCTATTTTCAGGGGCCTTCTAGAGAGCAAATGGCTGGTCCTTTTCCAAAAGGACAGATTTTCCGATCTGATGCTTTTGTTCCCCAGAAAGAAAAGAAAATGAAAACTGTTGTCTTTCCCCAGGATATTGAATCCAGAGCAAACTGAAGCTTTGTGTATTTCTTTTGTAGTGGTTTCCTTTATATAAATAGGAATAGGGTGATTACCAACTATCAGAGGTTTGGGTTAGAGGTAAGCCATTTCTTTAATATGCAGAGCACAATGTTTGAAAGAGTTCCGCAAGTGACCTGTGAGGTCTTCATTTGCTCCGAGTGGTGCCTTGTGGCTCCTCGTGCTGTTAACTGCCTTTGAGGGAAGTCATGTTGGATCTTTATCAATCATCTGGCCTTTTCCTTGTTCCATACTTCCTGGTGCCCTTATTTTTCTAGCAGAATAGTCTAGGTTAATTGTGTATTTGCTTGGCAGGTTTAAAAGATATATCACCTGGCTTTGTCATTATAAGAACTTCATGAAAAAAAAATGCTGTGTTTTGGAAACTACGCTTCTGTTAGGTTGAAAAAATTGAGGTCTGTGTCTCACTGTCACAGCAATAAAATTGAAGGGCAAGGAGACAAACAGAGCACAAGGTTTATTGAAATGGAGATACATCCCATAGGCAGAACTGCCCAATACAGAGGGAGCCAAGCTGGCCTCATCTCTTTCCCAAGGTCTCCTTTTACCCCGTTTTAGACCCTTTATTAATCCAAAGTATGTGTCCTTAGACCACCTCTGACTTACTCATTTTTCTTTTGGCTTGTTCCTCTCGTATCTTGTAGGACTCATGCTGCCAGGAATTTTTTTGAGTCAAAATACAAATGATCATATAGCCCCTCCTTAAAGTTTCTTTTGGCCCAAGGCTAGTTCCCTGATCAGTATCTGCCTAACCAAGGTCATCATTCCTAACACCTCCTAAACTTTCCATTTCTCTTTCTGTTTTACATTTTGGTTCTTTACCTGGATACAGCCCAGTTGACCTAAGTAAGATCTCTTAATTTAAACACGCTGGGTGTTTTATGAGTAAAATTTAGATATTCTGTTTTGCAATGGAAGGTGAGTTGGGAAGCCACAAGCCAACTTGAAATGCAGTAGTTTAATCTTTCTTATTTATTTTTATTTGTATTATTATTATTATTATTTTCAGAGAGATTTTTGCTATAGGGTGTGTGCGCTCACAGGAGAGACAGATAGAAAGCAAGAAATCACCACCACCACCACCACCACCACCACCCCCGCGGGAATGGCCATACCATAATCCCTTCTCCTCCATTCTTCTCTTGGGATTTTGGGCACACACACCATCATCACTGGCTAGCTCAGTTTTTCTTTCTTATTCATTGCAATGAAATTCCAAATACACATTGACCTGGTTGAGAATATTCTTCTTGGATCAGTATCATTCTAAAGAAAAAGAATGGGACCTGCCCATAACCTGGTGGTAAAAGGAACAGGATTCCATATGACTGACCATGCAGTTTAAGTCCCAGATCCAGTGGTTTAAAAAACATGTCTGGCACATGTGCGTGCGCACCCACAGGATGGAGAAATGGAGGAGAAGCTGTGGCGTGATCACATTCCACTAGGGGATACTTGGGATATTTTCTCCCTCTTCCTTTCTCATTCTCTGTCTCTGGTGAGTGCATGCATGCTCTGGCAAAATTTAAAATCCACACATACATGATAAGGAATAAATGGGACAGGTACATATTTTGAATGTCTTTTTCACTTTCACTTTCTTTTTTTTTTTTTTTTTTTTTTTGGAGAGGTTTGTGCTATAGAGCGCGTACGCTTGCCAGAAAGACAGAGAGAGACAGAAAGACAGAAAGCAAGAAATCACCCCCAGGAGGGGATGGCCACGCCACAATCCCTTCTCCTTTCAGGATCTTGGGCACGCATGCACACGCGCCCAGCATGAGTTTAAGCCACTGGGTCTGGGATTCGAACTGCAGTGGAATACATGGGAGACCAGCAACATAGCCATTATGCCAACTACTGGCCCCTCAATTTATTTTTTTACAACTAAAATATATGAAAAGTGTGAATAGGACTCTCTTATTGATTGGGTCATAAATGTAGAACTTTGAGAAGCAGCATATTCTCCACAAAATTAAATAATTTAAGTATCATTTCACCTGTTTTATGTTAGACTTGACGACTGTGGTTTTAATATTATTTTCTTGTAATTTATAAATATTATGAACTCTTAAATGAATTAGCGACTGTGAAGACAAGTAAACTTCACAGCCTCCTCTGTGTTCCCCGGACGTTTATACACACATGCAACACATCTGCTTGACCTGTCTTTTTTACTCAGTTGACTATGGGTTTGTTGGGGGCCACATCCTGGCCTTATTTGTCTTTTGTACCACAGTACAGTGCCTAGCACATAATAAAGCCCCCAACAAACTAGATAAATGAAACTACAGATAGCCCTGTCCATCCTGATGTAAGAATTCGATAAGCTCTGCGCTTTAGACTCTGCTGGGGAGGCAAGAGCAAGGGAGGGAAGGGACTGAACTCCCCTTGCCTCTCCTCAACAGCTTATCTGGTCCCATTTTGTGAATTCTCATGCAGCATCTGCCCCACATCAGAGCCTATTTCAGATGTGGCGTTTGCCTCTGTGACAATGAGGACCTGATCTGGGCAAGGCTGTCTGACCCATGAAGTTTATCTTGATCACAAAGAATTTGTATTTTAGCAGGGGAGGTGGAGAACAAGCAAATGAATAAATTAATATGCCGTCATGTACAACTTGGACTGAGAGAGCAATCAGTTCTTGGGGGAACGGAGATCACAGAGAATGAAGAAGGGAGGTGGCTTGGGTGGAGTTCCAGAATAGAGCTGTTGGTTAGGAGCAGTCCTGAGATGTGAAAATTAATACATAGTATTAATTAAGCACTTTGAGGCATAGATCCAAGAAGGGTTGGGGCACCTATTGCTTATTGGAAGTATTTTTTTGTTATGATTTTCTATCTAATTTAGATTGCGAATCCTTGGAGGTTAGGGATCTTGGGCTCCCTTCTCTGCATCCTATACAAGCTTTTCCTGAGAAGGCGAATAAGAATGTTGGTAGATTTAATTTTAGTAAACTAAAATAGAACTATAAATTATACGTATGTCTAATTTCTCTCCCATGTCCTTGTCTGATCCACTCCCTGGTGTCTATGAGTGATGAACCGATTAAAAACACTCAACAAAAGTGAAAAGAAGATAAGGAGAAAGAAGAAAAGTCTGTGTTCGGTCTAAACCCTCAGAGGCTGTGACTGTGTGTGTGTGTGTGTATGTGTGTGTAATTACACTTCAGGGTAGTGTAAATACTGGCATTGGGCTGATAAACCAAAGGACTACAGGACCCCAGAAGAAGCAGTCTTTTCTCTGACTGTTGTGGTAAGACATCTAGAAGTGGCATTGATTTGAGTCTGAAGCGCAGACCGACTTTTAGCACAGTGACCGTAGCAGTGGAATAATGCCAGGCACTATTATAAGCACTTTATATATTCTTATTCATTTGAGCCTCACAGTGAACTGAATGAGGTAGATATTATTATCATAATATTCATTATGCCCATTTTCAAAATGAGGACACTAAGGCCTAAAACAGTTAGAGAACCTACCCGAAGTCCAACTGTTAGTAAGTAATAAAGTTGGATTTGAATGTAGGTAGTTTGGGCTCCAGTCTAGTTACACTAAGTTACCATCCCCACGAAGACCAGGCAGGGGGCCTTCTAAGAGGCAAATACCTTGAGCAGAGGTCTCAGATACAGGAAAAGCAATATAGGTTTAGAGAGTAACTAAACCCAGTTCAGCTAGGTAGTTAAGGACATAGAAATCTGTTAGTGTGAGAGATAGTCACTCTATTTTGACCTTCCATGTACTTTCCCTGCTTCATCTTCCTAGCTCTTTAGACCACAGTCATACCATCCTATATGGTATGAATCACATTTTTTTTCCCCACTAGAATGTAAGCAGTTGGAAGTTTTAAATCTCCTTTTTCAGTCCCATATCTTTAGTTTCTGGAAAAGTGGCATATAGGATGAATGAATGGATAGGTTTAATCCAGACTACGCAGGGTGCTAAACACTGGACCAGCCTTTGACTTCTTGGGGATCCCATGTCACATAGGGGAAGCTACCTAAAACCTTGACTGCCCCAATGTATTTGTGTATGCATGCATTCAGGTGCTGCCCTTTGGAGGACGAAGTGCTGCAAAGATTGTAGTAAAGAAATATAAAGTCATCAAAAAGGATTCTATGTTTCAAAAAGCTCTGTCCTATGTAGAAGGCTCTTGAGGAAGGGCTGCTTCTGTGGACAGCTTCAGGAGGCATTGCAACCAGGTTTTATCCCAGCACTTTAATAAGTACCTGAAGTTATATACGATTGGATTTCATCTCCTGCTATTAATGTCTGGTCTTTCATTGAGACCCACGTCTTTGTTGTCAGTCTGTGTGTACCATGCTGACCGGCAGCAGAATTCTCTTATGTACTGGCTCTGGTGCTAGACCATTACCATCACATCCTGCCCCTTAACCTAGAAAAACCTACTTAACCTCTCCAAGCATTAGCATCCTAGCTTTGAAAAAAGAAATAATAATTAGCACCTCCCTTAATGGGTTGACATGAGGATTACTGAATTAATATATTTTTTAAATCTTAACAGAGTGCCTGACCCATTTAAGATATATAGAGACTTGGGATTCCTAGGATTGCTAGAAGGAATTCTTGGAAGATGAACAAGGAATAAAGGCAGATTTTATTTATCTCACAGAATTTGGACAAAGTCCTGTGGCTAAAGATACATTAACTTTGCTGTTTTTAGATCTCACTCCCACCACCCTGAAAGATTATTTTTGAGAATGTTTGGGTTTGATCATGTGACATTGAAAGTGCCAAATGACATCTGACAGCACAGGTAAAATTCAATCATACAAAAACATCACAGGAGAAAAGAACTAAATGAAACCACTTCCACTACAGAACAAAAGAGGAAAGGAGGAAGGTAGAGAAGGGGAATAAAGTTATATTTTAAGCATCATTTGTTTTATATAATAAATAATCCCTTGGATTTTGATTTTGCTGTAAGGGACTTGATTTACTAGAAATTCTTCTTCCTATAGTATATGAAGTTCACTCTTAAAGTGAATTAACTTCAGTTGAAGTTTCTTTTTTCTTTTTTCTTTTTTTTTTTGTAGAAGTTTTTGCTATAGGACGTGTGTACTCGCCAGAAAGACAGAGACAGAGGGATAGAATGTGAGAAATAACGCCCCCCCCCCCCCCAAGGGGATGGCCACGCCTCAATCCCTTCTCCTCCATTCTCCTCTCAGGATCTTGGGCACGTACACACACGTGCCCGGCATGAGTTTAAGCCACCGGGTCTGGGACTCGAACTGCAGTCGACTACATGGGAGTCCAGCGACATAGCCATTATGTTAACTGCTGGTCCCCAGTTGAAGTTTCTTAAAGTGAGACAATTCTGATAAGTTGGAGTCTACATCCATGGTAATAGTGTTGACAAGCTCTTTTAAGAAGCCCCAAAATAGTAAGAATAATTGAGACTGATGCCTTTAAGAAAGCCTGGTGCAGGGATCCAGCAGATGATGTAGCAGTTATGTGGCTGGACTTCCACATGGCTGACCAAGGTTAGAGTCCTGGATCTGGTGGGCTTGAAATTCACACCACTGCAATGTGGCCATCCCCCGAGAGGGTAATTTCTGGCTTTCTGTCTCCCTGTGTCTCTCCAGCTCACACATGCATCCTATAGCAAAAAAATGTCGCAAAAAAAAGAAAGAAAGAAAAAAGAATAAAGCTTGGTGCAGGGCCAGCAGGCTGACATGGTCAGCAGGTTGGCTCACATGGCCAACCCTGATTCAAGTCTTAGACTTGGTGGCATACTTTCTTTTCTCACTTTTCCTCTTTCTCTCTATTTCTGGTGAGCATGTGTGCCATTTAGCAAATTGTAAAAAATAATAATAATATTAAATAAATAGTTCTTTAAAATTTTTTTTTGAATAATTAAAGCTTGGTGAATTATCTTAACTAACAATGTTGTTGTTCAACTCCAGGTGGAGTTACTATTTTTTGTTTGTCTATTATAGGTTATGTGCACTTGCCAGAAAGAGACAGAGAGAGGGAGGGAAAGTGAGACATCATCCCCTCGGGAGATGGCCACTCTACAATCCCTTCTCCTCCATTCTCCTCTTAAGATTTTGGACATGCACGCACATGCGCCCAGTGCTTTTTTCAAGCTCTGGGTCCTATACCGAAATCACAGTCAGCCATGTGGGGTCCAGCCACCTTAACCACCATGCCACCTACTGGCCCCGTAATTTGTCTATATAGTCCACAGTAACTTAAAATGACTCACATGGAAATAGTAATAATACAAAATTGAAAGACAAGAGGATCAGAACAATGAAAAAAAACTATATTAACATCAACCCTGTGTGTCAAATCATGACTCTAGTTAAGTTTGTATAATGCTCTGAATTTTTTTAAATAAAGGGCAGAGGGGGGCCAGCAGGTGGTGTGGTGGATAAGAGCGTTGGACTCCCACATGGCCGACTGTGGTTCAAGTCCCGGACCTGCCGGCTTCCTTTCTCACATTCTCTCTCTCTCTCTCTCTCTCTCTCTCTCTGACCCTCTCTGGTCAAATTTAAATAAATAAATAAATAAATAAATAAATAAATAAATAAAGTTAAATAAAATACTTCTTTAAAAAAAAAAAATAAAGGGCAGAGGAATTGTGTTCTGTGATGCTTCTCATTATGGGAAAGGAGAAGCTGTATTGTCCACAGGAAAAATAAAACTATTCTAGAACAATTCTTAAAGTTCTTCTACAAGAGACTCTTAAGTGATCTAATGAGTAATCCACAACAACATTTTTATAGTAGATGTAATTCTGAATTTCTTGTGGTGACATAAATGCATTAAAGTTGAAGTCTGCTATTAAAAAGCCATGAAATAGAGAGATTTTATAACCGTTAGCAGGGTATATGTGAACTTCACTCAAGGCCAGTGTTAGACATTCTGTAGGGGATGATGGATGGCCTGTCTCTTTGAAAGATCTTCTCTTAAATATTACTTCTCCCTGAAGGGGGTTGTATAAAGAGCAGAGAGTTGGATATTTTATTTCCTGTCCAGGATTTGAACTGCTGGTACCAGTGATTGTGGAAAATCCACTCTGAACTTTGCAATCTAGTAAGCGAGTGTCTGATTTTCAGTTGTGAAAGTTAAGAATCCTGAGGATGTTCATGCCTACCTGAAGGCCCATCCCAACTTCCAGGAGTGGACAAACTCTGACCATTTAACTAAATTCTTTTTGACTTATATTTTAAATCCCCAAAATGCTTAGATAAAAGTTTTTATTTCTTAACTGCAATGGTTAAAAATCAACTGTATTTGTGTGTTTGTGTGTCGATACTATCATGTGGGGAGAATATTTCAGCAATCTCGTCACATTCATACATGAGATGTTTATTGAACTTCTGCTGTGAGCCAAGTTACCTTTCTGTATGTGTCTCTGCAGACGATGTATTTTTCTTTTCTTTTTTTTTTTTAAAGAAGTGTTTAACTTTATTTATTTTAATTCACCCATAGAGGGAGAGAGTGAGTGAAAGAGCGAGCGAGAGAGAGAGAGAGAGGAAAAGTGAGAAAGCAAGCCACTAGATCCAGGATTCAAACCACGGTCAGCCATGTGGGAGTCTAGTACCCTTAACTACCACACCACCTGCCACCCCTTGTATTTTTATTTTCCTAAACTCTCTTTAATTTCAGTTTTTTTCCTAATGTATGTTTTTACTGTATTAACGTTGAAGTATAAAAACTATAGGTATTTATTGCTTTAACGGGCTAAGAAAAAAAATTCAGAAGTAAAGAAAACAGCTAATAACCTTCCTCTCTAATTTATATGCTGTTACCAGTTTGACGTGACTTCTTTCACACCTTTCTCTATGCTCAAATAACTTTCTGAACTAGTCATAATATGAACTATCATATAAATGTAGAATAGTAATGATTTTAATAGAGCCATATTAAGTTTCCTAGCAAGTAGGAGAAATTTTTCCTTTAATTATAATTAATTTTCTTATACTTATTTTCTGGTTGAAGAAAGGGAGGGGAAATATTGCTGTCACTCTCCAAAATAACTTAGATACCAAAGAACCCCTACCTAAGAACAGAATCTTTTCTGTTCTGAACAAGACCAAACAACATGATGTGATAAGCAAGTATTTGTCTGATGATGTCATCTTCCCTCCAATATTAACTTTCATGTGCATAATACAAGTTTAGATATGCTCATTAATTTTGATATTGACTCCTGGATAGCAGTATCAGACCTAAATACATCCCGAGCACCCTTATCAAAAGTTAATGCTGGGGCCAGCAGTTAGCGTAATGGCTATGTCGCTGAACTCCCATGTAGTCAACCACGGTTCAAGTCCTGGACCCGGTGGCTTAAACTCACACCGGGCACGTGTGCATACATGCCCAAGATCCCGAAAGGAGAATGGAGGAGAAGGGACTGCAGTGTGGCCATGCCCCCGGAGGGGTGATTTCTCGCTTTCTGTCTCTCTGGTGAGCACACGCGCTCTGTAGCAAAAACCTCTCCAAAATAAAAGTTAATGTTTAAATATTAAATATCCTTTCACTGATTTTTTGTCAAACAGAAAAGAACCTGGTTAATAGTATTACTTACTATATATTGAGCAAATGCACTGGAATATCAGAGACAGTTGCAAAAAAAAAGATTTAGAAAGTCAATATATGAGGGTACTTCAGAAGTTTGTAGGAAAATTGGAATTGAAACACAAGTTTATCGTGGTGAAAGAAAAACGAAATCTATGTATAGCTCTTTCATTAAATATATCTTCCATGAACTTTTAAAACTTTTTTTTCAGTGAATTTTTTCTCTTATATAGTTATACCGTCATTTTCATGCCTACGATAATACTTTAGGATAAGAAGTCTGAAACAAAAACTGTGAAAAAAACAAGACTGCTTAATGTGGAAACGTTTAGATAATGGTAGTATTTTAAATATATGTCCAGAACTTTCAAGCAATCTCTGCGATGCTAGGTGTCTTTTCCATGTTTAAGCCACTAAGTAGTGCCAGCACAGAGAGTGAGGACATATCCAAGGACCTCTAAGCCAACTTTTCCACCTGGTTCTCCTTGCTTATTCCCTCCATTCAGTTTCCACCAAGAAAACAATGCATACACATGTGTGCATAAGTATACGCACACACGTTACAAAATCGGTACTCTTCAACTTGAACTCCAGTGGTTATGGATATGTGTTGTATGTCAGCAAAGGGTCCTCATTGTAAAAGACAACTCAGAAAGTCAACTTCAGCGTTTCATTTCACAGGTAGGAAAAGAGATGGAACCTTTGCGGTGTAGGAACATAGGGAAAAGAGTTCCAAGGTATAATGTTCATTTAGTATCGTTAACTGAAAAGTAAGTCCCTTCAAAAACTGTACTTCTTGCTAACCTCAATGAAACAGCATAAAGATGGTCATTGCCATCCCTACTTGGAAACCTAAGTAACCTAGAGGAAGAGGCAGCAGCTTCATTGCATCCAGTTGGTTAATCTCCTCTCTGTCAATCACTTGCGTATGAGCTGAATAGACTATAAACTCACATTTCTGGAGCCACATGGTCAAAATAGCACTTTATATTCAGTGTGAAATTCTTAAAATGAAACCCAGCTGGCAGATGGGAAGGATGGGGGTGGGGAACAGGGGGAGGGGAATATTGGGTGTGCAAGGGGTTCATGATTTCCCAGAGAGCTTTTTATGCTTTGTGCAGATAAGGAAATATTTTCTGAACATCTATGATACAGCATAAATGAATTTCTTAAACCTGAACTATAAGATGTAACTTATAATATTTCATAAAAGCCATTAAGACAGTTATATAAGCCATTCCAAATTGAGCCTTGCCTGTAAAGATAGTGATTTGCTCATTTAGGGAACTATTTTCAATTCTTACACAAGTGCTAGTTAATAAATTATGTCTTTCAGTGCTTTTAGTAAGTCCTTGGCTTTATAACCTAATTTGTGAGAGAGAGAACAGTGAGTTCAGTTCTCTTCCATGTCGACTGCACGTGCAGCATTTGCACCCATGGGATTGTACATCTTTATCTCCCCCATTTCCTTCGCTTTCCCCAGGTTGTGTAGGAAGTATCCCATCATGTCAGAACCAGGCAAACCCCCATTCCAGAGCGCAATGCTTTTTGTTATTGATCCAAGCCTTGCAACCTTTGGGTCCTACCAGATATCTTTAAAGGTTTACCAAATCAGGTTGCCCCTTTTAAGATGCCAGGAAGCAGTTTAACCTGAACCAGGTTACCACATACTTAGTGTTTGTGACTTCATATTAGATGTCAGAATTCTCACAGCTGTAAGAGATTTCAACATTCCCATATGTTTTATGAAAACCATGTGCTGCATTGAACTTACTAAGAAA
This sequence comes from Tupaia tana, assembly GCA_026018925.1. NCBI lineage: Eukaryota > Metazoa > Chordata > Mammalia > Scandentia > Tupaiidae > Tupaia > Tupaia tana. The sequence goes on along the minus strand of JAKSZU010000006.1, from coordinate 42,695,289 downwards.
AGTGCAGGTTACATATGCTGTATATCTGGATGAGAAGCTGGAATCAAATAGGCAAGAATTTGTTTCTCACATCCCAACTTCTCTAGACCCATATAGCTTTTCTTATTTTCATGTGAAAGATTAGTTGTCATAAATCGGCACCAAAAATGTAGAAACCCTGTTTCAAGGGCACTGAAGTCTAGGTCCCCTTATGCTAAATGTGATAAAGACAAGTATCAGGTAACTCATTCTCTAGAAGTAAATTAGTAGACCCACAGAGGTAAATGCCATTTACATGTATCATTTTATATCATTCTATTGATGAGACTTACCTTCTAGTTAAAAATTAGGGATATACAATTTCAGGAAACACTGTGAAACTGACCTACATAAAAAGATTGTAAGTTTGTATCTGAAGTCTTCCTGGATGTGCTAGGTATACATGTGCCCATGATCTGGGGCTGGCTGAAGCTCTGAGTAGATCACCACATCAAGACCCTGTTTTTGGGGGGAATGCTATCTTTCTCTGTCTCCCTCACTTGTAGAAAAAATAAATATATGTATTTTTTTAAATAGTGGACACAAGCTTTTATTTGTTAGATATTAGTATTATATGATTTTTATTTTCAAGTGCCATTACAGAATTGGCATTTTATCAGTGGAAAAATCAATGTGATATATATGAAAAAAAAAAACAATGATAATTTCAAGGTAAAAATAGGACCTCTTTGCAAACCACTAGGATTGCCTCTTCCCTAGTGAACTATAGGTGTGGAAGATAGTAATCCACCAGACACTGGCTAAGAAAAGCTCAGGGAGATTTTTCTGGTAGGTCTACTTTATAGCTCTTTTTCTAGGTCTAGAAATCAGGAATAAGTTCGACTTAGAAAATATAAATGCTTATAGAAAAATGTAATGTTTAATATTTTAAAGGACTGTATTCAATAACATGGTATCCACAGAAACCACAATATGCTTTCATAGATGTGAATATTTTTATAGGTAACTTCAGGGGTGTAGGCGTGAGTATGGGTTTGAGCATTTTAATTTTATTCGTCTGTACTCTATTCTCCTTCACAAAAAGATTCGAGGTGATAGACACTAGTATTGATTCTGACAGTGGACATGTTTTTATCTAACACTCAAAACTTCAAACTGAAGTGGGTGTTAATGACTTCCCCTCTGAGAAGGCTTTTGATTCAAACATGATGAAAAATGTGATTGGAAATTTGGGGCAGAAAAGTTAGAAACCCACTTATCTGATCTGATCTACACTGGTAGTTTAAGCAAGAATTGGTTAATGTGGGAAGTCATTTGAAAAGAAAATACACGTGAACCCTAAATAACTGCTTTTAACTTAAAGCATACAAATGGTGATAATCTTTTGATACTGGGCCAAGGCCTTTTCTCTTAGTGTGTAGCCACTAATCAGAGTTCTGGGTTATATTTCTTTCATAAAATACAGCCATTACCTATGACTTTCAGCTTCTGTTTCTTTAAAGTAGAACTATAAGTTAAAGTCTCATGGGGAGTGATCCATACCTTTTTCTCCCAATTCTTTATCATTGTCTTATCTAAATCTAATTCAACAGCAGCTTATTTTTAGTAACTTATTATTTATTGAGTTTTTTTTTAACACTTTCCATTTAGTTTTCATAGAAATAGAGACTGTCTTTTCAAGTTTGTATTTTGCCCATGTCACATTTACTTAAATTGCTTAATGATAAGAAGTATGGCCAGCCCACTGCCATGAGTCTTGTGAAGCATCTCAGAACTGAGCAGACATGAGAACGTAGCCTATCAGCTGGGAGCACCCTCTGTGTAGACACCATCATTCAGTGTATGAGTATGCATCTTGTAGGCAACAGCAATCATTGCCTCATACCAGAAAAATGAAGAGTCTCTTAATCCTAGATGATTAAGTGGAGGTTCATCAAGAGCTTTTATTGTAAGTTTTAGGTTGTTAGAAAAGTCATGATGTTTTTTTTCTGTTTGTCTACTCAAAAATGGATCATGACTTTTCCCATGACCCAATATATGCAATATTGTTTTGAAACTAAAGATATGTCCTTCTCTATGACTGCTTTATATTTAACCCATATTTCATTCTCTCTCAGTTATGTGGAAAGTGTTGTTATTGCTGTGGCGCCTTCTTTTTCATGTCCTTTATTTCTACCTAACTTTATGTAGCCACTGACTGACTTAAAATACGGAGCTTACCAGGTAAGCTTCATAAGGGCTGGGCCTTGTTAGTGTATGTTCACCTTCATATCCCGAGGGCCTGAAGCAGTGACTATAGACAGTGAGTGAAAGATGGTTGTTTTCTTGGTATGCTGAATTTAGCCAAGTTTGATGTACAGACTTGGCCCCACCATGATCTGTTGATTATTTATTTTGAGCAAGAAAGAAAGTCAGAGAGGATGAACCATCAGCCCGTGGTGCTCCCTGACAAAGCTCCTGGACTTCCTTTCCAGGCCAGTTCCTAACTTCCTGATTTCTGGATACTTCATGCTGGTAAATCTTGGACTGAATTATGTTCTTTGATTTTAGCCTTAAACGATCAGTTCAGACCAAGGTTTCTCAACTTTGGCATTATTGATATTTTGGGCTATAAAGTTCTTTGTTGGGGAGAGAGGAACAGCCCTGTGCATTGTAGGTTAGCAGCATCTCTGCTTGTACCCAGCTGATGCCATCCACCCACTCTCCCCCCACCCTACCCCCCCATTGTGCCATTCAAAAGTATCTCTGTCAGATGTCTTTGGGGGTGGAAGGAACCATTGCCTCTCCCCTCCCCTGATTAAGAACTAGTGATTTTGACTAGTTGTAAAATGACAGCTAGGACCCAAGGCCCCACAAGCAATGCTGTGGTAAATCCAGTCAATGGCTTTTTGAACCTTTATTTCTGGTGTTCTCTTTATGTCTGATTGTAATGTTCTCCAGACATGTCTTTCACAGGCTTTATACTGAGTTCAGCTAGTCCTATGTGGGTTTTTTTGGCTAAAATTCCTCAGGACGGATTACCACTTAGCTTTTCTTTCCTCAGACTGCCTGCAAGTCTCTTTCCAAGCTCATATTTCTCAGTTGCCAGGATATTAGGCTCTTGGCTGTATTGCCAGCAGGGAAAGAAATTCTCTCCCCGTGACTAACAACATGGCACTTTGTTACAAGGCCATTTGTTACCTGTTCCCCTTGCTCAGATGTGTTATTGAGGTGGCTGTCAGTTTTTCCTGCCTCTCCTGCCTATTTACCCCCTAGCCCCCACCTGCTTTCCACGCCTTCCTGTTTTCCTTTCCTCTCAGTGTTTCCATGGTGGCTCCTTGCTGCAGCCAGAGGACAAACAGCTGACAGGAACATCCCCTGAATATCTCTGCATCTGGACCGGGCCATTGGCACCCTCCATTGGCGGCTGAGCAATGCGTGTCTTGCCATATTTGTCTGTCTCCTGCTTAAGGCTCAAGAATTTGAGTCTGCTCCAACATCTAAATGTTGTCGTTGTTAAGACAGCGTGCTGCCATAGAACCACAAGGCCAATATTAAACATGTTTGTTTAGGTTCCATATATTAATATTTTAATTTGTTACTATTCTATTGCTTTCTTATACCCAACAGCTGCAAAATTGGGATAGGAGACATATAGTCCATTATAAAAGCCAAACTGTTGTAAAAATACTTTTGTGTCTTTAACAGTCTTTAACTATTGACTAAATATATTTTCTCTGTAATGTCTTGTTGAGTTGGAATCCCTTGAGTTAAGCCAACTGGTAATGGTTTTGTGAAGTACATTAGGGGTACCAATGTTGAATAAGCAGAGGGAATAGTTAGAACCAACAAAGTCAAAGCAGGTTATCTAACCAGGTAGCAATTGATTTAAGTGTATTTTTGGCATGATTCCTCACATGACAGAAAATGCTGGACACGAAGTATGGCCAAAAAATAAGATGTTAAAAATATACAATAGATTTTTATGAAAATTCAAAATATGAAATAGGACCAGTAATTATCATTCATGTGTCAGCTAACATCAAGTTACCACAACTGTTTTGTAAAGTAATTCTTTGGGGGATGAAATTCAGTGTTCATTCTGAGGCAAATGGTGGATTTGAAAATTACTAGACTTAGGGTCTTCCTCTCATGCAATTTTCTGGAATCAAATGCTGTAGTGAGAAAATAGTGCCTTCTTACATTTATTTTCTTTCCTCCTTTCCTTCCTTTTTTCTTCCTTCCTTCATTCCTTCCTTCTGCCCTCCCTCCCTTCCTTCCTGCTCTCTGTCTCTTCCTCTTCCTTACCTCTCTTCTTCCTTTCTTTCTCCTCTTCTATGAGAGAGACAACAGAAGGAGGAGCTAGAAGTATTTTTGACACTCTCATGACACCACACTTCCTCAGCCAGGTAGGACCACAGAAATGCACCACTGTGTATAGCCTACTTAGGTTGGGCAAAGAACTGAACCCAGCCTCCCATATGGCACCAGCTATCATGCACCCTCCTCTTGCACCACCACAGCTAAGCCAAACAGTGCTTTCTTTAACACAGAAGTATAAATTCTCAACATTGGATCTCCTTAGAGCACATCTCCCAATCCTAGTACAAGCATTTAGCAAAGCAAAGGAGGAATATTCTGATTGTGTTGATGTGTTTCAATTACTGAAGCAGACACAATGAGTTTGTTTATTTTCAAATACTCTTTAACCTCATAAAATATGTAATTCATATTTTTAACCTGCATACTATAATGCCAGAATATCCACCCACCCTCTCATCTGCCCTGTCATTTCTAATATGCACAGTTAATGGGCATTTACTTTAAAAACTTAATCAATTTCATGGTGAATGCATCTAGTTGAGCAAGCCATTTAAACAACATTTTACTCGGGTGTAGCAGACCATTTTATAAGTTACGGATAGTTTTACAAGCCTGTGTTTCAGACAAGCTAATTGTTTGTCTCTGATATGTGTTTGGGGCTTTCACTCATTAATTTCCTTTCTTGTCTAGTACATACTTGACTAGTTCTCATACATATAGGTAGGCCTTCTTAAACAACCATTTTCTATTACCCAGAATAAGTTTTTCATACATAGATTTCTTCCTACTTAACAGAATTTGGTTTCTTGAAATAAAGGTTAAATCATAACTAAGTATTTTTCCAAACACAGAAGGTACAGAATCAAACATAATACCCTGCAAGTGCTTGGTACCAAATAAGAATGCTTTTTTAAAAGAGTAGAATGGAAATGATTGCAGAAAGGAAGGAGAGAAGAGAAGCGAAAAGAGGAGAAGGACATGATGTGCTCTTAAAGCCTGGCTTCCTGTGTAATTAATGACTATGTTATAGATGTTATTGAAAAGTCTGATGCCTGCACCTGCATGTAAAGACAAGTATCCTGATGCTTCTCTTTTTGCATATGTCAGTGCTTTCCATTCTCTGAGATAAGAATTAAATGCTTTGTTTGGACACAGATTAAAGGAATAGCTGAAAACATAAGTGTCCTATGGGTCTTGTGATTTCTGGAGTGGTTCTTTTTTCCATGATAGGTTGTTTACTTTTCTATTTGCAAACAATTCATTGCAGCTGCCTGTCGGCCTATGTGCAATAGAGTTTAAACCAATTAGACCTACAGTTTTGGAACTATTCATGAAATCTCATCTCCTGCATGAAACCTTGGCCTGATTAATTGGGAAGAGTGGTAACTTCTCTCTAACAGTCACTTTCCTTGTCATATGAATATTTTAATATGGGATTAAATATAATACATATTTTGTGACCTTTTTCTTTATAGTTCAGCTCTTTAAATATGTATTTTATTCAGTGAGCATCCTCTTTGATTCTGGCATGATACCACCGTGTAGATTAAAGAATACAAAATAATTTTTTCCATAGTCTGTGCCCTGAAGGAACTGAGGACTCATACACATGAAAAAATTAGAGAATAATTATCCGAATCTGGGTTATCCTATAATTGAAAGTGGAGCTCATCACAGACTTGTGGAGATGCTGCATCCCCATTGAGTTGTGCTATCCTCACCCATTAATTTATTGGATAATTATTTATAATGCCTGTTTTAAGGAGAATACTATAGCTTATATAACAAAAAAAAAACCCTCATTGGTTGCAGGCCTTTGGCCCAGTTTGATCCAGAGGTGTATAATTTAATAACACTTATTTTTCTTGGCTCTCTTCCCTCATGTATCAGCTTCATCCCAAGACTTTATATCTTAGCTTCATTCCATGATGATAGATGGCTGCCAGCAGCTCCTAGAGCTATCGCCTTCAGTATTCATATTCTGCAGAAATTAACTGAAAATTGAACCTTATTCTGATGACCTTATGAGCCGTTGGATCCAGTTGGTCCACACATGTATGGGATATTTCAGTTAGGTAAACAGATAAATCATTTTCATCTTTTTAGGTCAGTTTGAGTTGAGTATTGTGTTCAACCACAGGCCTCCTTAGGAATTCATGATTTGGTGCTACAGTTAGTGGGGTCCAAAATGTGGGCTAGGCTAAGTAGATATAGGGAATAAGTCACTAAGGAAGATTCTTCTGTCCCTAATTTATGAGGTTATTCTCCTATTCTCTGACTCAAAAATAGATTGTTTAAAATTTTGCTTGTTGTAACTTGGAATGTGTCACTAGCTCTTGTGAATATAGAAACAATCAAAATGTGAGATATACATAATCTAATTTTTACATTTTTAAGAGCTGTAGTCTTGCCAAGCATGAAAAAATATGAAAAGGATATAGAGCTTCATCTACTTAATCAACAAAGCTAAAGAGATTGAAACAAATTATATGTAGGGGGATGAGATACAATAGAATGACATTAAAATTAAGTGTTTGTTCAATTTTAGGAAACTAGTAAAGAGAAAAACCAACTAAACCCAAAGCAAACTGAAGGAAGGTTATAATAAAGATTGCGCTGGAAGTACATATAAGGAAAGATGCTCGTTGGAGTGGTGCCTTCTCTCTCTCTCTCTCTCTCTCTTTCTCTCTCACACACACACACACACACACACACATTCTCTCTGGCAATAAAAATTTAAAACAAAAGAGAGGGAAGATGTTATTAAAAATAGGAATGAAAGAGGAATTGTTATAACCAATCTTAACAGAAATAAAAAGATGATAAAGAAATACCATAAAAATTTTATGCTGACAAATTCCTAAGACATAGACTGTTGAATTAGACTCAAGAAGAAATAGGAAACTGAATAGATCTATAGTAAGTAAATATATTGAATTAGCAATCAGAACACTTGCACAACAAGAACCCAAGATCAGGTTACTGCTGAATTCTACAAGATATTTAAAAGAAATAATACCAGTGCTTCTCAAACTATTCCAAAAAATGGATGAAGAGGGACTATTTCCAGATAAAGACTTTATAAAAAAAAGAAAACAAAACCTCAGAGTAATATACCTTGTGAATATAGAAGCAAAAATCTTTAGCAAATACTACAAATGAATCAAGCAACATATAAAATAGGGTTATATGTATGATGAGCAACTGGTATTCACCCCAAGAAAGCAATGTCGTGTCAACATACAAGTCAGTTAATGTATTATAATACACCATATTAATAAAATATAAGACAAAAAACATATCTCCATAGATGCAGGAAAAACATTTGACAGCATCGATTCAGAAATTTCACTCATAGCTGTATACCCAAGGGAAAAAAATATGTTCACACAAAACTTGTACACTAATATTCGCAACATCATTATTCATAATAGCTAAAAAGTGGAGCGGGCACAAATGTCCATCAGCTAGTGAATGGATGAACAAAATGGGAACTACCCATATGATGGAATATTACTCAACTATAAAAGAGAATGAAGTATTGATTCATATTACAATATGGGTGAACCTTGAAAATATTATGCTCAGAAGCCTTCTATATGAAATGTCCAAAATAGGCAAGTCTGCAGAGAAAGAAAGTTAATTAGTGGTTGCCAAGGGCTAGAGGGAAGAGGGATTGGGAACTGACTGCAGATGATTAAGGAGATTCTTTTTAGATGATAAAAATGTTTTAGAATTAGATGGTGTTGTTGGCAGCATGACCTCTTGGGTATACCGAAAACAACTGTATTGTACATTCAAGAAGGTGGATTTTAGACCCGCCTCAGTGGCACGAGCAGTGGCATATTGATCTGCACTGCTGGAAGCCCATGACTAACCTTGGGTTTAGTTTGCATGTTGACTTGAAACATGGCAGGCACACACACACCCAAAATCATAGGAGAAGGGGATGTTGGCATGGCAAGACCCTGTTGTGGATACCTGTCTGTCTGTCTATCTGTCTCTCTCGCTCTCTCTTTCTCTCAAGAAATGAAATAGGGGCCAGTGGGGCCGGCAGGTGGTGTGGTGGTTATGAGCGCTGGACTCCCACATGGTCAACCATGGTTCGAGTCCCAGACCTGGCAACTTGCTTTCTTACTTTCCCTCTCTCTCTTTCTCTCTCTCTCTCTCTCGCTCTCTCTGTCCCTCTCTGGTCAAATGAAAATAAATAAATAAAGTGAAATAACATAACTATTTTTTTAAAAAAATAGGGGCCAGTAAGTGGCATAGTGGTGTAGGCTCTAGACCCCATGGCTGACCATGGTTCAAGTCCCAGACCCAGTGGCTTGAAACTCACACTAGGTGCATGTGCATGCATGCTCAAACTCCTGAAAGGAGAATGAAGGAGAAGGGATTGTGGTGTGGCCATCCTCTCTGGAGGGGGGTAATTTCTCACTTTCTCTGTCTCTGTATCTCTGGCGAGCACACGTGCCCTACAGTAAAAATCTCTCAAAAAATAAATAATATAACCGTTCTCCAAAAAAGTGACATTTATAATTTGCAAATTATATATCAATTAAAAAATGAAATGAAAGATTTCAAATGCACACTAACGAAATAAAAAGTCTAACCAAGTATTGGAGGAAATTACCTAGAATCTTAGAGAGAAGTGACCGCTTCTGTGAGTAGACAGTGAAGTAGGAAATAACATGAATTCAGTAGTAAACAATTCCCTTTGAATGCCATGAGATTCTTGTTATAATACCTATTTTTTTCTTTATTTTTTTTCTATGAGTAAGAGACTCAGAGATAGAGAAACAGAAAGAAGCACCCTCAATAGGGTCTGGACATTGCAGTCCACTCCCAGCTACATCCAACCTTGTATCATGGACATGCACATGCCTGACATACTTAGAGAGGTCTAGGGACTTGAACTGAGAACTATCCATGTGGGATTGCCTTGCAGAGCATTGTTTTACCCCTTTGCCACCACTTGTTGGGACCAGCAGATGGCGTAATGGTTATGTCACTGGACTCCCACACAATCCACTGGGGTTCGAGTCCTGGACCTGGAGGCTTAAACTCACACCGAGCACATGTGTATGTGTACTCAAGATTCCAAGAGGAGAACAGAGGAGAAGGGATTGTGGCATGGCCATCCCCATGGGCGGGGGGGGGGTTCCTCGCTTTTTGTCTCTGTTTTTCCCATGAGTGCTCACGCCCTATAGCAAAAATCTCTTCACGAAAAAGGGGGAGGGGGAGTTACTTGTCAATGAATATCACGAAATTTTGATTGAAAACCGATTCAACTTCAGTGTCTTGAGAATATAATGATAACCCATTTCATTTGGGCTAGAAAATGTTTCCCTAATGAAAAGTCTTTTTAACTCTGGAAGGTTTAACATTAATATAAAAATGATAAAATAATCAAACCTACAGTACTCATACTTTCAGTTAAAGATATATATTGTACATAGCCCTTTATATTCCTGGATCCTGGATCTACGGATTCAACCAACTGTGGATCAAAAATATGGAACAACAACAACAACAAAAAAAAAAAAACACAAAAAACAATGCATACAACAATAAAAAACACAAATTAGAATCAATGAGTGGCAGGGTAGTTCAACAGCTGGATTTCACATGGCAGGCTGTGTGGTTCAAGTCCTGGACTTGGCGATTTGAAAAGATGCCAGTCACATATGCAAGTGTGCCTGAGATCCCAAAAGGTTGGAGAAGTGGAAGAGAAGGGATTGCAGCATGACCATGCCCCTTGGAGGTGGTTCCTCCCCCACCACCCTGTTTCTGTCTCTGCCTCCCTCTGGTAAGTGCACACACCCTTTGGCAGATTAATTTTTTTTTAATTTTAGCATTCGTAATTTATAATTCCACTTATAAATGTAATAGATTCAGTTTTCTTTTTAAGAATTTAGACCATCTAACAATCAAAACATCCTCAAATACAGAATTTTTAAAAATGTCTTTCATTGAATTTATAAATTAAATGATTTCCAAGTTCTGGTCCATTCTAATATAAGTTCTCCTGTCTTTCCACTTAAGAGGCTAATTCTAATATCACATACATTTTAAATCAGAATCATGAATATATAAATTTTAGCAGTTACATTAGATATTATATGTAATCTAAGTGTGGTTTAAAATATGTTGAGGGGCCAGCAAGTGGCATAGTGGTGAAGGCACTGGACTCCCACGTAGTTAACCGCAGTTCTTAGTTCCAGACCCAGCAGCTCAAAACTCAATGCTGGGCATGTGTGCATGTATGCCCAAAATCCTGAGAGGAGAATGGAGAAGGGATTGCAGCATGGCCATCTCCCATTGGGGTGTGATTTCTCACTTTCTGTCTCTCTGTCTCTTTGTCTCTCCAGTGAACGTATCCACCCTATAACAAAAATATCTTTTAATTTTTTTTTTAAATGAAATAAACTAAAAATATGAAGATGGGGCCGGAGGGTGGCTGACCTATACAGGAAGGCTCCGCATTTGTGTCCGGAGACTTCCCTAAACGTGCCAGGTGTGCCAAAGCTCATGATCCAGAGCTTGCTGAAGCTGTGGTCATTTGTGGCATGAAAAACCCTGTTGGGGGTGCCTAATTCTGTCTTTTCTGTCTCTCTTCCTCATACTTGAAAGAAATAAATAAGTTTTAAAAATTAAAATAAGTTATATGGGGAGATATGTGTAAGTTATATAGACAAGTACTACAACGTTTTATGTAAGATATTTTAGTATGAGGGTATTCGGAGGGACAACTGCATACAGGTCAGTGTGGTAGATTCTTTTTGCGATTCTAATTTAAAATGTGTAAGTGGTATGAGAATTAGCCTATTAAGAAGTAAGAGAGGAAAATTTAGTATTAAAATATACCAAAACTTGTGAGTCATTGAATTGATAAATTTAAAAGAACAATTTTTTTGGAGGGGGAGAGTTTTTTTATATAGGGCACGTGTGCTTGCTAGAGAGACAGAGAGAAAGAGATGCAGAAAGTGAGAAATCACCCACTAGGGGGGATGGCCACACTGCAATCCCTTCTCTTTTCGTCTCCTCTCAGGATCTTGGACACGCACACACACATGCCTGGCGTGAATTTTAAGCCGCCAGGACCATGACCAACTACATGGGAGTCAAGCGGCAAAACCATTATGCAATCTGTTGGCCCCTTGGAAAACATTTTTAAGAATTCTGTACTTGGGGGGGCCGGCAAGTGGCATGGTGGTTAAAGGGGCTGGACTTCCACATGGCCGACCATGGTTCAAGTCTCAGACCTGGTGGCTTGCTTTCTCACTTCCTCTCTCTCTCTCTCTCTGTGTCTCTCTCTCTGATAAAACTGGAAAATAATAATGAAAATAATAATAAATAAAGTTAAATAAAATAATTCTTTTAAAAAAAGAATTCTGTACTTGAAGATGTTTTGATTCTTAGACATTCTAAAATTCTTAAAAAGGAATTTGCATTTGAATATATTACATTTATGAATGGAATTATTTAGATGTTTAAGAGCAGTTAAATAAACTTCATTTGTAAATGGACCTAAAGAGTATTTTGTTTTGTTTTGTTTTTGGAGAAATTTTTGCTATAGGGCACATGCACTCGCCAGAAAGACAGCGAGAGACAGAGAGGCAGAAAGCGAGGAATCAGCCCACAGGGGAAATGGCCACGCCGCAATCCCTTCTCCTCCATTCCCTTCTTGGGAACTTGGGCACACATGCACACATGCCTGGCATGAGTTTAAGCCACCAGGTTTGGGACTCAAACAGCGGTCAACTACATGGGAGTCCAGTGACGTAGTCGTTACGCCATCTGCTGATCCCTTAAAGAGTATTCTAAGGCACCCTGGGTGGAATTGTAAAACTTAAGGTATTTGGGACCAGCAGATTGAGTCCCAGGGGGCAATGGCCATGCCACAATCTGTTCTCCTCTATGCTCCTCTCAGGATTTTGGACAGCAATGCACACGTGCCCTGCATGACTTTGCAGCTACTGGTCTAGAATTCAAACCATGGTTAGCCACTTGGGAGTCCAGCACTTTGACCACTATGCCACCTGCTGGTCCCCATGGGTATCTTTCAGTAGTCTCTGAAGACAGAAAGCATCCATACTTAATTGTGCCTCTCACAGTGATAATCTATCTGGTAAGCAAGGTTTTTGGTTAGGAGAATAAAACAGGCTCCCTAGGCATACCAAAATCAGAGAATAGATATATCTGCTCCTTACTTCTAAGATAGCATATTAAACAAAAGCAGGAATGCGGGACCAGCAGTTAGCGTAATGGCTATGTCGCTGGACTCCCACGTAGTCGACCACGGTTCGAGTCCCGGACCCGGTGGCTTAAACTCACGCCAGGCGCGTGTGTGTGCGTGCCCAAGATCCCGAGAGGAGAATGGAGGAGAAGGGATTGCGGCGTGGCCATCCCCCCTGGGGGGTGATTTCCTGCTTTCTATCTCTCTGTCTCTCTCTGTCTGTCTGGCGAGCGCACGCGCCCTATAGCAAAAACCTCTCCAAAATAAGGAAGGAAAAAAAAAAAAAAAAAGCAGGAATGCTTTTCAGATCCTAGGTCCTGAGGTAATTTTGTTTGGCTATTCTGGGACATGCTAAGTTCTCCTGTGCAATAAAAAACTTGGTATCTATATAATTATTGGTCACAATGTGACATTCGCTACACATCATAGGTTACTGACAGGGGAAGAAGACTTAAGGCTCAGTCACAGATAATACCTGTAGTCATTTGTCTGGTTTTTAATTATTTCAAGGTTAGATAGGCCACTCTGAACTTTAGTTTCCTTAAGAAAGAAGCCTTCTTGGGGCCGGCAGGTGGCATGATGGTTAAGGCGCTGGACTCCCACATGGCAGACCACAGTTCGAGTCCCAGACCTGGCAGCTTGCTTTCTCACTTTCCTTATCTCTCTCTCTCTGTCTCTCCCTGGTCAACTTCAAAAAAATAAAATAAAATAATGACAACTAAGAAAATTAGACTAATTCTTTAAAAAAAGAAAAGAAAAAGAAGCCTTCTTATGAGAACTGTACATTTTTATTGCACTCGACCTCTCTAAATCAATCATCCATCCTAAATGTGCACTCCCAAAGTGATATGGTGATATTGGTCAACATCACTTTGTCATTTTCTAGTCCTTATTAATACTGAGTAAAAAAGAAATAATATCCATTCTATGTTGTCGTATCTTTAGGACTGTGGCAAATCGATTTTATTTGTATTATTTCTGCCTTTAGTGACATATTTAGTACCTTTCTAAGGATTCCAAAAATTCTGCAGTCAGAACAATGGAAAGGGGAACAGCTGGTACTGCTCTCTAGACTAACCTTTCTTTGAACAAGCTGCCAAGAATGCACTCTGAAGAATCTTAATGATGCCCTGCCACTTTATCTCCAGACCCTGTCCTGGAGCCATGGTGTGGGCAAAGCTCTCTCTGACTTTGGTGAAGGTTACCAAGCTAAGCCTGCTCCATGAGCTTCTGTAATTAGGGCAGCAAAGCTGGGAGGACCCCTTTGCAAATACACATACAGATATGTTCACTCAGGGGTGTGCTAGTAAGTGTTCAACAACCAACAATCTAGTACAAAAATCAGTCCTGACTTCCTGCACTTGCAGATTTCTATGCTGCGAGTGCTCCAGACATGGCAAATTTTGTTGTACAATTTTACATTCTTGTCCCTGGAGTCAAAAAGAGAATGTACACAATCAACTGTTATTAGTCCCATGTCAGCGGGGCCCAGCGTTTCACCAGGAAACATTTTAATGCAAATGGGTTCCCCCAGTGCAACGCGTAACTGCAGTAGGTGTATCTGTTCTCATGATTAAAGTAAGGAGTTCTGATGTCGATGAGGAAAATCCTGCTCTTTTTATTAGCCAGAGAAAAGACGCTATAGATTGCACAATCCAATCAGGCTCCCTTAGCATCCTGTCATTGGAGCCCACTCCAAACTTCAACCAAAGGATTTAAAACCAATATGAACCTGTCTCAAAAGCCATTATTTTACATGGTTCTTAGAAAAATACAAGCTATGCAATGGGCACTGTGTATTTAAACTTACAAGAAAGAAATAAGGATGCCACTGGGTTCAAGATAGTTAAGCCAGTCATGTTCTCTTGTGTCATCCTCCAGCGTATCCTTCTCTCTGTCGAATCCCACACTCGCATTTCTTTTTCCTGGCCTTCTCTGTTTTGTGTGAGATCGTCACTCAGTCATATGTATTAGCTACTGACCTGCCACTGTGGGTCTGAGGGAGCTGAAATTGTCCACCTGGATTCCTTCATGAGAACTGATTCCTTTCCAGAGATGAAGAAAGACTGTGCCTTTATTTCTAAAGGGTTTTTTTTTTGCTAGTCCTCTGTGAAGATACTTCTTATTCAAACTGAGTTCCATGACTAAAGGACTATCCTAAATAGTCATATCCCTCTTTACTTGAATCATTTGCCTTTCTTCCAGTTGAAGTGTAGTCAGAGTGCTGTAAATGAGAAGGAAAGCCTTCAGTAAACGATGCAGCATTAAATAGTTTTTTGTGGTCACTCAGACACTTGGGGAGAACATAAGTATAATTCTATAATTCAACTTGTAAGGACAGTGTTCTTGTCACTCCAGGCTATTGTTTCACTTAATTTTGCTTTACAGTGTCCTGTTCTGATCAGTGGGACTGTATACATCAGCAGACGGAGTGCCAGCACAGGTGGCTCATTAGAGCACGTATACGCTGCCTTTGTATGTTCCTCTCAGACTGGACTTCGGCCCAGTTTCTGTGGGCCATTAGTAGCATATCAGACTTAAGTGCTGGAAGTCACACAGCAGCCATGTTTGAGTCCCTGGCCACTTTGTGTAAAAGCACACCAAGTACATGCTTGACCAAGATCCTAGTGGGCTAGGGACTAGAAGAAGGGGATCAATCATAGTGTGACCGAGTCATGTAGAGGGTGTTCCTCTCTCTTTCTCTTTGGTGGATACACACTGTCATGAATTAGAAAAGTGAGAGAAAGGGCCAGCAGGTGGTGCAGAGGTTAAGGTGGCTAATCCCACATGGCCAACTGTGCAGTTCAAGCCACAGACCTGGAGACCTGAAAAAAACATCAGGCGTGTATATGTGTGCATGCCCAAAATCCTGAGAGAAGAATGAAGGAGAAAGGACTGTGGTTTAGTCATCCCCCCATAGGGAGTGATTTCTCACTTTCCCTCTATCCCTCTCTCTCTCTCTCTGGCAAACACATACACCCTGTAGCAAAAACTAAAAAAATTTAAAAAATTAAAAAATAGAAATGGTGATAGAGTGAACATGGATATAGAAAGTCACCTTTCAAAAAGAAAAATTTACAAAATTTCATAGACTGACCTTGACCCCAATGAAATCCACCACAGTCACCAATAAATTTAAGAAGTGTCAGTTATAATTTGCTGGGTTTTTGTTTTGTTTTGTTTTGTTTTGTTTTCACAGAGAGAACACATGTCTTGTGTGTAAATGGGAGCCCGGGACATGCAGGCAGAGCAGATATCCAGCTTCTCTGTCCAGTGATAATTGTGTAGAAAAAAATAAGCTAATGGTCCTGACATTTCTCATAGGCTAGAGCAGCAATTTCCATAGGGTTGGGGCTGCCCCAGATGAGGTTCTGGAGAAGGGTGTGGGTTGGGACATTTTTAGTTTTAGCAATAACTGGTTGGTGCTAACAGTATCTAGTGCACTAGCACAAGAGGGACATACACAGCGTAGCCCCACACTGCAAATAACCAACACACTGGGCTCTCGTTAATATCTTGCACACATTCATGAGAGTCAAAGCTCTGTTTACAAACATGTGAGCTTAAAACCGAACTCTATTTCACATAAAAACATGAGCTAAACCGTTTCTGAACTGTTCTTATTCCCCTGCTCCCCAGAGAATACAAAGAAAAACTAGGTCAACTCTGGGCACACAGTACTTACATGGCTTATAACAAAAACAGGAAAATAAGCAATTTATCATTATAAATGATGTTTGCAAGTTTTGAGAAAGGGAAGACCTAAACCATGCACGGGAGTACGCACCTATATTTCTAGCTACTCGAGGTTGAAGCAGGAAGATCGTGAGTTTGACTCTAGCCTGGGCAACATAGGGAGACCATTCTGTTAAAAACAAACAAAAAATTATCATTATTATTGCAGTTGAAAAAGTATGTGATTTATAGAAATTTAGTCACATCAGGTTGGCAAGAATCAAATATAAAATTTCCAAAGCTGAAGTGAAGGCAAGACAGGGAAATCAGTGAACATCATTACAACCCCATTAGAGATCTTGTAACTAAGAAAGGATTATTTTATGATTTTTTTTCCTCCACAAGAAGACATAAGGAACATCTCCTAGCCAATGAGTAGGCCGCTATGCTGTGTAACGTCTCTCAGGTTTAACAGCTGCTGCACACATTCGTAGCAATGAGGTGGTGCCGATTTGTCTCTGTTATGTTAGGACTTGACAGTACATGCGATGTGCCAATAGTGGAATGCAACAAAGCAAATCACCACACAGTGGCATGAGTGAAGAGGGCCCCGATGGCATAGCTGAAATAAGCTGGCTTCTCGTGGCAGCTTTGTTTTCCTATCTCTAAGTGGACACATGGCTACTAACAAATGCCCACTCTCCATGGCTATCCTGAAAATAACTGAATGACCGACCACAGGTCGCCAGGCAGCTGTATTCTGATGTCACTCTCCCCAGTGCTATCTCTAGAAGCCAATGTGGAACAATCACGAGCTCCTTTTTCTAGCAGTTCCCGGTTAACCGTGGCATTTAAGCAACGAATAAAGTCTCCTAAAGACTTTGGTTCATTTTCTCTTAAGTCATTTTTTGAAATGTTTTTCTTTATCAGAAAATGACCTTTAAAAATATACGTCTATCTTAACACATAGATCGTTGTATCAGGCATTTTTTTTTCCTTTAACCTTTAAAACAATATCGTATGTAAGCATGTGATGTATGTTGGCCAATGCATTCAATAAAATTCTACATCAACATCTATACACAAGGACCAAAAGGCAATGGTAGACAAGTCAAATTGTGACCGTGAGTCCTTCTTATCTTATATAAGTACAGGAAAAGCAAAATTTAACATTCGTGTCAATATAAGGAAAAAATTAATATTTTATCTAAAAAAAGTCAAGATTAAAGCATTATATCTTCATCTTCCCCTTTCTTACAGTGTAGTCTTTGCATTTAGAAACCTGAAGTTCTCCATAATAAAAAACTATGTTTTGATGGCAAAAAGTCACTCACTGTACTTGAATAAATGCAGGATGCTGAGGTGTTTTAACATTGATATTATAAATGTGGAGTTGTGTGCACGCCTTTGGAGAGCAGTGGAGTGAATATGGCAGAGTTATACTGCTTAGGTTACAGATCTGAAAATCTCAAGTTACTCAGCCATAATTGTCAGCTTAACACCACTAGGCTTTTTTATCTGGTGACCACCCTATAATCACAGCTTCCATTTCCTTCTCATGTTTAATTTTCATCAGGAACAACTTCTGAAACATATCTACCTTCAGACGTCTTTATTATCTTCCAAGCCTGCATGATAGGCTATACTTTCAGTTGCCTAGAAACCAATTTAATGGGTAGCTAAACCTAACTTTTTGTGTGTGTCTGGTCACTATTGCAAAATAATCACAAATTTGTAATATGTTTTGTGATTACTTTAACCTAACATTATTTTTTTTTTAATTATTATTTATTTTCTTTATTCATTCATTCATTTTTTTTTTTTTTTTTTTTTAAATTTGACCAGATAGAGACAGAGGATGAGAGTGAGAGAGAGGAAGTGAGAAAGCAAGCCACCAGATTCAGGACTCGAACCCTGGTCAGCCATGTGGGAGTGTCCAGCGCCTTAACCACCACGCCACCTGCTGGTCCCCGACCTAACATTATTTTCAAATTAGCTGTAAACATACTGCCAAGATCAATTCTGTATAATTTTTAAATGAACTGCTTGGAGGAAGTATTGTTAGTGAAATACACTTACTGTCTTAGTGTGTTTCCTTCTTTTAATATTATTTAATACTTTGCAACTAGCCCTTTTACCATTTATGAACAAAACTGAAAATGCCATCCTGTTTGGGGTCATGAATGTGGCAATGGTACAGGCTCCATCATGAATCAGATTCTGAATATTGCATGCTGTTCTTCATTTGGTGGGAAGCATTACTGGTCAAATACCAGTTGAATTAGAAGCATAGCAGTCACAAATTCTATACTCAGTGATACAGTCTGAAGCCTCATTTTGTTAGAAGAAGCCAAGAGACATCTCTGATTTTAAATTCTTTGGAGCAGTCGCTCTGTCTTCCTAGCAGTGGACATAGCCATTATTCCCTACCTGTCCCTCCTGCCAACTCTTCTCTCCCCCTGCTGGATGACTGGCAGCTCATCTATCCATGGGTCGGGGTTGGTTCCAGATATTAATATCACAAAAGCAATTTCAAATTTTCTGAATGTGGAGCCAGCAGGTGGCATGGTGGTTAAGGCAGTGGACTCCCACATGGCAAAATGCAGTTCAAGTCTCGGAACTGGTGACTTACTTTCTCACTTTCACTTTCTCTCCCTGGTCAAATTGAAAAAAATAATAACAAATACAATTAAATAAATAAATTGAAAAAAAATTATCTGCATATAAATTGTTTTCAGTGCCCTAAAAAAAAAAAAAAAAAAAAAAAAAAAAAAAAAAAAAAAAAACTAAAAAAATGGAATTTGTGTTTTCAGTGAGTGAAAATCTTATTAATATAATTTGTAAAACTCCTTGGATAAAAAATATTCAGACATTGTGTACCCATTTTCTCATCCATAAATGAGATTTTCATTCTCTTCAGCATTAGAGTTAATGAGTACCCTTCAATTCTCAAAAGTTTCCTTTTTTTAATTAGTATTTATTTTGAATTATCAGGCATCTATAGGAAGACATTTTGGACACACTTGAATCACAAAATGTTAGCATATTTCAGACTCTTAAATGAGTATGAAACTTAGTATTTCTTAAATTTTCTTGCCTATATGAAAAACTATAAATGCTTATTACTACCAGTTATGACGAAATATATCTGCTGCTAACAAGAGTCTGGTACTTGTGGTGATACAAGTCAAGTGAAAACACATTTGGGAATTGCATAAGGTTGAGACACTTTTTTTCCAGGTCAAGTGTTGACTAAGATAAGACATTAGAATTGTCCATGGTGGGGCCAGCAGGTGGTGTGGTGGTTAAGGTGCTGGACTCCCACATAGCTGACCATGGTTCAAGTCCCAGGCCTGGTGGTTTGAAATTCACACCAAGTACATTTGTATGCATGCCCCAAATCCTGAGAAGAGAATGGAGAAGGGATTGCAGTGTAGCCATCCCCCATGGAGGGTGATTTCTCACTTTCCCTCTGTCTGTCTTTTTCTGGCAAGAACCTGAGCCCTGTAGCAAAAACCTTAAAAGAAAAAAAAAAAAAAAAAAAAAAAAAAAAAAAAAAAAAAAAGAGGGGGAGAGAGAGCGAATTGTTCATGGCACATGGGATTTAATGAGATTTGTTGACCTAGAATATCTTTGACCAATATGTCTTCTGATGTTGATCCCAACTGTATTTTATGTTATGTAAAATCTTGCTGGGTGATAAATATAATAATGTCCTATTCTTGTGTGATGTCATGTATGTGATTAAACAACTACATTATCTTTGTACTTTATCATACCCTTTGAAAGAAGATCATCAGATTCTATTTCACCAGTTCAGTCTCATGTACTTTACCTTCTGTTGTGGTCCAATCTTCCCGTTTACATTCTGGACCATAACATTCAACTCCAAACTTGTTCCTACCATTAAGTTGGCCATTTTCTTAGTTGTTATTAGTTGTTAGTTGAACTCTTATTTCTGTGTGTCTGTATTTATTTTCCTGGTATAGCACTCCCTTCACAACTTCTTGGAGAACTGGTCTGGTGTTGCTAAATTATTTCAGGTTTTGTTTTGCCAAGAATGTTTTGTCTTTTCTTCCCATATGAAGAATAATCTTGCCAGGTACAGTATTCTAGGTTGAAATGGTTTTTCCCATAGCACTTTGAATATATTTTCTCGTTCTTTCCTCACTTGCATTGTTTCCAATGAGAGGTCTGCTGTTAGCCTGATGGGATATCCTTTGTAGGTAACTTGACATTTCTCTTTTGCTAATCTTAGTGTCTTGTCTTTGTCTGTGGTTTTGGTCAGTCTGGCTAAAATGTGTCTTGGAGAAGATCTTCTTGGGTTGATTCTATTTGGGGTCCTTTGTATTTCTTGGGACTGGATCTTTGAATGCCTCTCTAGGTTTGGAAAGTTTTCTTGCAGGATTTTATGGAAGAGATTATCGATGCCCTTATGAGTCTCTTCACTTTCTGGGATACCAGTTATCTGGATGTTTGGACATTAATGTTATCTAGTGTTTCTCATATATTATTCTCATTTTTTTGGGCTATTTTCTCAGTCTTCTTGGTGGATTTTTCTAGGCCAGCGATTATGTCTTCTACACCTGAGATTCAGTCCTCTATATGATCTAGTCTACTTTTAATACTTTCAGAGGGAGGTTTTGATTTCTGTATTACAGCCTTCATCTCCAACAGCTCCATTTGATTCTTTTTTTATGGTGTGTATTTCGTTTTTCAGATCATGCAAGAACTTCCTCATCTCCTGGAAATCATCAGCTCTTTTGTTCGTGTCTTCTTATGACTTTTGACTAAAACATTACTGATTTTCTTCTATGCTTTGTTTTCCAGATTTAAGGATTTTTGTCTTGTCTTGAGCTGCCGATAGGTTCATGCACCTACTATTTGAGGAGAATCCTAACCTGTTTCCTGGCTTTAAGTTTTAAGCAAAGATCTTTTAGCATTTTTAAAAATTTTTATTTATAAAAGCTTAAACTGCTTTTCTTGAAATTATAAAATATATTTAAAGAATACCTATTTAATGACCATAGTAAGCTATATAGCATCAGCTGGGTGCTACTTTATAGTATATTCATTCTACTCAGAGCTTCATGCCTAAAGTCAGACATGTGTTCACAGATATGTATATATCAGCTGAACTTGCTATTACAAGTAGTTAGGTGAATTAAGATATTTTGTGAATCAGTAAAATGGGGGGGGAGAAGGAATGTAGACACCAGAGACAGTGTGGGAGGAAGGTGGGAAATGGCAGAAGGTGAAAATATATGGTGAGAAATAGAAAATTATTTGTTGATGATAACATGGATGATTAAGCCACTATGCAGTATTCTGGATGGGAAAGCACATTTTGTATGCTGTGATAGTACTCAGCGAATGAATGTAAAATAAATTAATATTTAAAAAAAGAAAAAGAACAAAGAAAGGTCATCAGTACTTCTGTAAGTCTTAACAGTTTGATATTTATTCAGTAAGGAGTTGGTAATGGGTTCATCAGTATCCTAGCCAATACAGTACAAGTGATTTGTGACTGGTTATTAATTGAACAGGTTTTTAAGAGAGCAGACATACCATCCCACACATCTGCTGTAAGGTCTTGATTTTTCTCTCCCAGGAAATTCAAGACTAGGAGAAACTTGGGAGACTTTAAGTGTGTTAATTTATGTCAATTTGTATATGCATACACACATATTCAGTTTCTGTTTGATTTCCTAGAAAACACCCAGATCTTATAAAGACATACTAGAAATTCAAGAGAGAAAGAAAGATTATTTAATTTATAGATTGTTGTAGTAGTTGTGTTATGTCCTTGGTGGTCAAAATAATTAAGTCCTGAGGAATTGATACAGTATATTGTAGATTGCACCAGGACAAATAAGTCAGCAAATCTTCTGGGCTAGAGTTATTCTGGCTAAATTGATTCTTTTTGGTGTCTGCAGTATATTTAGCCCTGTGCCATAGAGCATATAATCCTTTCTGAGACTTCACGAGACCTCCCATATTGTGAAGTGTGTGGGTGGAAGGTGGCTGTGAGCCAGTTCTTCACACCTAAAGAAGACACCCCAGGTCACAACATATATCTCGTGTTCTAACAACAGATGTGGGTGAGATTCTAGAGTCTTTGGCAGCATAATACCTATAAATTCTCCTTGAAATTACCCCACTTCGTCACTCAAAATTTTGGTATGAGAAAAGTTCTGATAGAATTAGTAACATATTTATCTTTTTTTTTTTTTCTCCTTAAGATCAAAAAATATTTTGAACTTGAACCACTTGCTCGTGGGAAGCGCTGGATTCTGCAGCCCTGCTCGCTGGATGACATGGACGCACTGAAAGACAGCTTCTCACAGCTGATAAATTTGTTAGAAGAAAAAGACCATGAAGCCATAAGAATGTGAAATCTGGCCAAGAAATTGGGTTCCCCAAAGGCCTTGAACCTATCATGTTAGTTTCTCATTTTAATTTTATTTTGCTATCAAAACTATAAGGCATCAGTATCTATTTTCTCTAGTTATTTCAGACTCACATCTCTGTATTAAAATGAATATTCTGCACATCAGGTGAATTATCATCGGCATTAACGTCAAGTACACACTACTGAGAGAGAATGTATTCTCTGTTTACCACTAATTATCTTCACCGCATGTCTCTTCCTTCTGTTGTTCTAAGCATCTTTTCTATACTCTGTGCTAAATTGGATGGAATTCATGGCTCACAAAAATCAAATCCTTTATGAAGAACTCAAAAAGACTCTCAATACCTTGACTAATTTTCCTGGGTTTGATATATTGGGATATATATCCCAATCACTTTCAAGATCTTTAGGATTTTTGTTTTATTGGACTTTTTTTTCAGTTTTGTTTTGTTTTGTTTTGTTTTGTTTTTTGTATACTGACTTTGCTGGCTATGAGAGAAAAATTAGTAAAAACTTCAGTTAATCACCTTATCAGAAATAAGTATGGTAGGGATATTTTACCATATTAAAATTAGCTTTGAAGAACTTTAAGGCAAAACGTATAATGCTTCCCTGATTACACTGGAAAAGTCTTACCCCTGCCTTGTTTTAAGATCAAATATATTTTAGTTTTTGCAAGGAGTTAGAAGAAAGTTAGGCACAGTGCATGCATTCCTGATTACATTTGATCAAGTCTTCAAATATATTTTTAATGGAAAAATTAGCCTACATCAAGTCAAGCTGCAACATGATATAAGTATCTTTTTCTAAATATCTGAGATGTTTGGTTGAAATAGAGAAAATAATTTTTAAAATAATAGATAAAAAAATTTTTGAAGCAACCTAACTTTAAAAACTTTATCAAGTATAGTTTATACTGGTTACCATGTAAGCTGGCGTGGAGGTGACAAAGATGTCAAAGACAGTGTATTGGTTATTCTTTCACTAAGTGTTACTGTCGTCTAATGGAGTCTGTTAGTACCTCCATCTAGTAGTTAAAGGTCTATCAGTATTTCTATTATGAACCTCTATTTTCAGGGGTTTCAATGTGCCCTTAAAAATGTGCTGGGGCTTCAGCAAACAATTTTAGGGCTTATATTCAGTCTTTGGAACTAGTTTGTTTTTTTTGTTTTTTTTTTTTTTTTCATTTAATTTAAATGATAAAATTGCATGAGATAAATGTACAGTTTTACCAAGGTTTAGCACATTTGATCTTTTCTAAATCAGGACTAATCTATGAATATTAGGATCATAGATGAAATATTCTTTGGCACATTTTATAGATTTTTGATCATTTAAATTATAAGTAACAAAATGATAGAAAAATGTTCCCTACAGCTGAATGAAAACATATTTGTCATTTTTAGATAGCATAGACTGATACCCAGAAATACTACAAATTTACACCATGTTACAGGATGATGTAATACCTTGTAATTCTTCAGAAGATATACTTCAGACTCTTAATGGTATTCAAGTACAGTTTATATGGCTTAATCTTATAAGTGCATTTTAATGAAATCATTACCTTCGAAACATCAGATGCATCTTTAAGCTTTTTTTTTTTTTGCGTGGATCAGGAAAGATCCAGAGTGATTCATATTCAGTTTTATCTACAGCATCCTTGAATGTTTTCCACACCATGTAATCCATGAGCAGCACAAAACTTACATTCTGATGACCAGTTACACAATTTCTGGTTTTACTTTGTCCTGTTGTGCTCATCTTTCATGAAAAATAAATGATTATTAGGTCTGGCTTTCCCAGCAAGTTCATTAAATGTAGAATGTTGTCTTTTTAAGATACTGTGTCTGCGTGCTCCTACACCATCTGTTAAATGACTTCCCGTTGTCTGTGTGTGTGTTCGTGTGTGCGCCAGTGATGGGCTTCTCCTCAGACCCACGACTGTCTGCAGCATCTCAGCCGTCAGAATGAAAACATTATCAATCAGTACCCAACAACAGCTGTTTTTGACAAGTTTCTGTCTGACGCCTAATGCTTTACAACTGTCAGTAAGGCTCCTTCTTTGTCTAGCGGGTTGGAGCTCACCGTCTTGCTGCTTCCGTGCGGCATCCTGTCCTTGTAACCCTAGAATTTGCCATGTTGTGGAAACCCACATGGGGGGAGGGTGGGGCTTGGATGGGGGAGGGGGCTGGGGGTGTATGTCATATTCCTACTTTGGTGTAAAGTGCCACAGGTGTCTTAGTTTGCATATTCAAATATTATATAGGAAAAACAGTCTGTTCTGTATTTCTTCACTTCGCTTCTTGTTATATTTATGGAGGCTACCAGTTTTTGTATCTTCTTAGCTACAACAGTTGCCTTTTGTAATGGCAATTAATTTATATGATAAAACTTTGAATCTACTGTAGTTTACAGTATTGGTTGCTAATTAACTGCCACATTGCCCTGTCTTTCTATTAAAAACATTGTATCTATACTTGGAGATGAACAGATTCATGTGGACTTTTGTCAGGCAAGAATTCTTATTGTCCATTTATATATGATTTCCACTATCTTCAAATGAAAATAAACGCTAAGTAGAATTGATGTTTTCAGACTGACTGCTTTCAGCCCCAGCATTTGGGAGTCCCAGATTTTTGTTTACATGTGTGTTGCCTGTATTTAAGCCTCCAAAATAAGTTCTGCTGCTCTTGGGTCAAAACAAATGATTAATTCGCATTTTCTTTGAAGCCATTGTGAAAAACCTTAAAAGAAAAGAAAAAAAAAAAAACAAGTGTTTTTTCTAGTCGTTTGTCTTCAGCAGCAATTTCCTTTCTTAGAGCTGTTCCTTTGGAGTGTGTGAACAGATTCAAGATGTTAATATAAAGTGGCATTCTTCAATCAAAGGGTTATCTTACAATATTTGCTGTAAATTCAGCTCTCTAAGAATGGTGCAGTTTGTTGCATGGAACTATTTCCTTCAATGGTGATTGATGCTTTTAGGAAATAAGGAGAATTTCAAATGACTCAAGAGGAAATACTGTGCATTTACAGGTCCATTACTCAGGATGAGAGTGTAAAAGAGAGAAAGACAATCAAATAATAGCTGGATGGAAGAAGAGAGAGAGAAAAGACATACTAGAAGATGAAAAATTCAAATCCTAGCTCTTATTTGGCCCTAAATGCATCAGTATCCTGACACTTGTTATTTGACTACCCAGAGAGCTTGCAACACCTCTAAGCTGGGATCCAGCCTGCATTCCTAGTCGTTTCCAAGGTAGGCAATTAGCAGTTATCCACTTCTTAAGCATTTCAGGACTCTCCTAGTGAATATGAACAGAACAGTTAACTTTATAGCAAATGGAGTTTTCTTCATGTCCAGATTACATATTCAGACTTAAATGGAAATCTAATATTTGTGCCTGGCTTCATCGTCTGTATCATTTTAGAGAACATTTTCATTAACCTCCTGACCGAATGGTATAGACAGAAGAGGTTATGTGTGGGGTGGTGGGGCTGGAAGTGAGAAGTGCCCTTTGGGGTCCCTCATTTTCACTGTGTTTGGAAAGGATGGCCTGTCTTGTACAAAAACTGTAGAATGTAGATTCCCCCACCTCCCTGACACCCCCCCCCCCCAGCCTGAGGGCCAGAGCACTGAGGTTCGTACTGTGAAATGTATTACCACGTCCTGCTGGGAATTCCTGGCTCCCACGGGTTCACAGCTTTTGGTCACCACTGAGCCAGCATGATTAAATGATTTGCATCTCAGGGTTAAATGTGCCCTAACTTAGATGCACCAAGTGACTGATGAGCCAAGCTTTGGCACCCTACCCTACCCCCTCACACGAATTTAGGGACATGAAAAGGATCCCTTGTAAGACTCCGAAGCCTCAGGTGGGATATCACCCCCTCACGCACACCCTCCCCTATTCTTTTTGAATTAAAACTTTAAAATGAAATGCTTTGCTTTCATTCACTGCTTCGTTGGATCTGGAAATTCTGGCTTCTCTTACTGAGAGTTCATCTCTGTGACAACCTCTTCATGTTGTGACTTTCAGTGACACCAAGACAAAGAGTTTTAAAGTCACGAAGAAGAATCTCTCCCACATATGCCTTCTCTGGCATCCTCCTTTTCTTACAAACCTGTAGCATTATGTTGTAAACCCCAGATATACTCGATAAATTTTTCTTTTTAAAAAAGAATGAAGTAAGAAGTTAATGATTCTTCTGCCAGACCTTTCTCACATTGCATTTCATCTCTCTCCATGAAGCGTGCCATTTTCCCTGAGCCCTGGCTTAGCAAGGCCACCTACAGTGTTCTCAGGCATAGCTGCCCCTTCCCTTTCACACTCTGCTCCTCAAGTCCTGACATCATAGAGCCTCTGCACAAGTAACCGCTTTCTACAGGGGAGTGTGTGGTTACTTCCCTGGAGATTTTCAAAGCAAGGTTGCTTACCATAGACAGATACTGTGCGAGGTCACTGGCCTGTTCAGAGGAGAAGGAAAGGGACGACTAGATGCAATGGCTTGTCAGGCTTGGCCAGGTTGAAGACCCAGTCCAACTCCTCTAGCTTGGTGTGGACCACCATGGGTACAGCCATCAAACTGTACTTGGAAAAGTGATCGGTAGGCTACTCAATAATAGTGAATTCTTTTCCTTTCATCTCTTTTTCAAAAATCTCTTTCCCTTATTCTTATGCTCTCAGAATATTCCATACCAATATTTTAGACTGGGTCTTTTCAGCAACCCTATTCCAGCTCTTGGGGGTGAGTTGGCAGAGAGCAAGGCCTGGCTCAAGCCCACAATGATAAATCAAAATAAATCTTCACTAAACATCAGGTTCCCTAGTCACCTTCGTGTCTGTTTCCTTGTGTGATATGGAGAGGTGGGGGAGCTGGCCTTTCCAAAAAGTCTAAGCTCAGTCACATCACAGGCAGACCTTCCAAAAGGTGTGAAATGCAGCCTAGAATGCCACAACTTTCACTGACAAGTGATTCATTGAGACAAAGGCTGGAGCTCCAGCATCAAACCAGATGTCAGACAAAACACCAAACGCCTATAAATGATAGCTCTGCAAGCAGTGGAATGACTAGAAGACCTGCTCTAATGACGTGTCCATGTCTGGACAAGCTTACAGAAGACAAGGGGTGGGGAGGGGGGGTGGTTTTAAACAGAGTCTATAAAGAAGGCTATTTCTGGAAAGAAGTAAAAACCACGATTCTTACCTGAGAGGCTCAGGTTGAGATGAATTATTTCTGGCCACTTTGTGTATAATGTATTTAAAGGTCAATCAGAAAAATGCATGTCAAGGGCACCCTGAAGGTCTGACCAGTGTGATATGATATTAAATCATTACACTTATAAATATCAGAGTAAACTAAAAATGAGATTTTGCTGGAACGGAAACTACTCACCAAAAGGCAGAGACAGGAATGCAAACAGTAAGTCTGGCTGTCATTTGCTGTAATCTGGAGCAAGTCAGATTTGGCTCTGGACCTTCTCCAGTTGTTTTACAACTTTCTAGACATGAGGTGTTTCAACCCAGCACTTATATTAAGCAGCTTCTATGGGATTTTTGAAATGACAGCTTGTCAAGACTCAATTCACCATTGCCCTTTTTGCAGGTTTTATTTCCCAATTAGACCTTTGGGGTTTAATAATTTTAGGGCTTTAGTTTATTCAGTCAACACATTTTTGTTGAACACCTGCTGTATTCCAGGGATAGAGTTAGGTGGTAGGAATATAGCACCTAATTAGTCTCTAAATCTGAGACTTTAATCCCTGTAACATTGGTTAAGTTTATTTCTTTTTAAAAAATATTTAATTTTGTTATTATTTAATTTGATGAGAGAAGAAGAGAAAAAGTGAGAGAGCAAGCCACCAGGTCTGAGACTTGAACTGTGGTTGGCCATGTGGGAGCCCAGCACCTTAATCACCACACCACCTACCAGCCCCTGGTTAAGTTTATTTCTATGATCCTAGAGATTTGGGGGGGAAGGGGTGGGCATTTGGTTATATGAAGATTGCAGTTTCAGTCTAGGTTTTTAAATACTTGTTCATGGCTCTAATTGCTGGTTTTCAGCCCTCTTTAGAATTGTTTTTGAATGCTGTTTATTTTCTTTTGAGATCATTAATAAAAGACTTTAAACACAAATGTAGATGCCTCTTTCTTAGCATCTTTCTAAATAGAACTCTGTAAAGCTAGCACCTTGTATTCTGCAGTTTTACTGCTGCAGCAATGAAGCATGTGTCTAGCACACAAAAGTGTTTCCAAAGTGCAAAACCAGCTCTGTTAATTACCTACTATTTTTTCATCCTCTCTATACTAGAAGGTTTTACCTCCTCTAGAGCAACTTCGTCTCTTCCTTCTGTCTGTTAATCAGACAGATAATCTCTATTTGAAATGTTGAATCTCCAAAAGGCAAAGTCTTTTTCTTTTGTTCTTCCTGACAGTAAAGACAGCCATGTAAAAGCACGCCGCAATTCACATGCCAGTAACGTGTGAGCTATACAACCCCTGGATTGTTCTTTTGATTTTTTTAAGCCTAGTCAGGTACAGCGAGTATTAACTGGGTTTTGAGAGGTTTTCCTCTCACTGAGGATTGGGAACTTGGAGAGAGCTCTTTAAATCTACCAAGATGGTACTTGGGCCAACTTGTTCCAATAGCAGGAGTTAATGTGTTCTGGACTTAGAACATTTTTGTGACATCGACACCAGTACCATTTGCATTCCTTTGAACACCAAAAACTACACTATTCTTTCCTCACTAGCCCCAAATTCCACGATAGATGTGCCCCTTAACCAAAGCATGTCCCTTCACTGTTTGCCAACCCATGTGTCCAGGTAGGATCACAAAATTTAGCTGACACAGAAACCTATTCCCATTCAGCTTGTTCATTGCAGGTCATCCAGATATTTAGGGTCCTATGAAGTCAACACCACAGATGAGTCAAACGTCTGATTTGTAACTGGGCGGCTGCCCTCAGTGATACAATAGATCTAGGCCGTGACGTCACTGTCTGTTAATATCACAAGGAGGAAAGGAACCAGACAGTCCGTGCTTCCAGACAGAAGTGTCAAACGCCACCTAGGAAATGTTCTTGCCAAGAAAGAAATGAACCTGTGTTGGATCAATCATGTAGATCTAACAATCTGCAGAAAAAGCAGAAACAGAGAAGTGTGTTAAATAACAAATGTTGTCAAAATAATCAAAACCCAGACTATTAGAAATTTGGCCGATAAATGAGTCGTCAGGGAGGAAAAAAGAAAAGAAGAAAGAAAACCTGTAGATTAAAAAGACTCCTCAGAGCTCTATCACATCATTTCAAAGTTTGGCCCTTACTTGGGCTCGGTTTCAAACTACTAATGTATAAAAGAGGCCGGCCCCATAACTTATTGGTAGGGAACTGGATCCCATATAGTCGACTGTGGTACTGTGGTTTGAATCCCAGCCCTGGTGGTCTGAAAAACACATCAGACACATGCCTGTGCACCTCCCAATCCCAACAGCATGGAGAAATGGAGGAGAAGGGATTGGGGCATGACCACACCCCACGGTGGTGGTGGGGGGATGCTTTCTCCTTCTCCATCTCTGGTGAGTGCATGGGGCTTCTGGCAATTAAAAAAAAATGTAGATAATATTGAAATAATTCAAAAAAATTAAACAATTATTGAATGTTTTGTGAATTAAGGAATCAATGATTACTAGGATCTTTTAGGTGTGATATTGGAATGAATCTTAATCTACTATTGCCACATACTGAGATAATGTGAAATATTATGATGCTCAAGATTTACTCTGAAAAAAAAAAAAGAAAGAAAGAAAAGGGACCAGCAGTTAGCGTAAAAGCTATGTCGTTGTAGTCCCATGTAGCCGACTGTGGTTTGAGTCCCGGACCCGGTGGCTTAAACTCATGCCGGGTGCGTGTGCGTGCCCAAGATCCCGAGAGGAGAATGGAGGAGAAGGGATTGCAGCGTGGCCATCCCCCCTGGGGGGTGATTTCTCGCTTCCTGTCTCTCTCTGTCTTTCTGGTGAGTGCACGCGCCCTATAGGAAAAAACCTCTACAAAAAAAAAAATTTACTCTGAAATTCAGGGGGAAAGAAAAGTTGATGGAGATTCATGGTACCTTGTTTTCTGCCTCTGAATATGAAATTGACATTTTCTCCAAGGAAGGTTTTGAAAGAGGGAAAGAAGGAAAAGAGAAAATATCTGAAAGACAAGCTACAGAAGATATTTGCAACATAAAAGCATGCCCGTTACAAGAATATATTCAGAACTTTTGCACATCTGTAAGAAAAAAATGAAATCAACTTAAAATCAGCAAGAAACTTGAACAAGCATTTCCCCAAGGATGAAACTACCCAAATGGCCAGTAACCTTATTAATAGTGAGGTGTAGGGACCGGCAGGTGTCATAGCAGTTATGTCGTTAGACTTCCACATGGCTGACACACATATTCAAGTCCCAGACCAAGTGGCTTAAAAATAATGCTGGGTGGGGAACCAGCAGTTAGCGTAATGGCTATCTATGTTGCTGGACTCCCACGTAGTCCACCGCGGTTCGCGTCCCGGACCCGGTGGCTTAAAACTCATGCCAGGCGCGTGTGTGTGCATGCCCAAGATCCCGAGAGGAGAATGGAGGAGAAGGGATTGCGGCGTGACCATCCCCTCTGGGGGGTGATTTCTCGCTTTCTGTCTCTAACTCTCTCTCTGTCTGTCTGGCTGGTACCCAGGAAACATTCAGTAAGTGGTGGCAATTACGGTTCCATAATGTGTTTGAAGCAATTTCCCTTTGCATGTCTTAGGTAGAAGCTGCTGTGACAGTGAGGTTTTACAACAGATGACGCTACATAATGGCCATGACATCAGTCTTAGAACCCCATTCTCACCCGGTCATGGAGCTTTTCCAGACCGTACGCCCTCTAGTGATTTCCGAAACCTCCCTTTTTATCATTCAACTGCCCATTCATTGACCAACTCATTCAACAAACACTGACTGAATGTATATTATGTGCAAGACATCGGACTATATGTCCTAGGGAAAGGTAAAACTAAAAAAATTAACCTGCTATAACCTGCTATACTAGTCCAGGCTAAATACCAAGTCACTGTAAAAGTCATGACATGTTTTTCTATACAAAAATGCACTGTGACTTTTCTGATGACTCAATATTTGCGATTTGAACTTTTTTTTTTTAAGAGATAGATTTGTTAGAGGGCACATGTGCTCATCAGAGAGACAGAGCGACAGAAAGCAAGAAATCACCACCCCCAAGGGGGGTAGTCATGCCTCAATCCCTTCTCCATTCTCCTCTCAGGATCCTGGCCACATACATGCACATGCAATCAGCATGAGTTTTAAGCCTCTGGGTCTGGGAATCAAACCATGGTCAACTAAATAGGAGTCCAGCAAAGTAACCATTATGCCATCTGCTGGTCCCTAAATATTTTTTAATTTGCAATTTAAGTATTTTTATTTCTTCAGAGGTCTTTGGTTCTTTCTAGTGTGTTCTACATCATTATTAGCAAATAGGCACAGAAAGGTAATACCTGTTGCCTTTTAAAAATCTACAGCACAGGGGCTAGCAGGTGACATAGTGGTTAAGGTGCTGGACTCCCACGTGACTGGCTGTGGTTTGAGTCCCAGACCCAGTGGCCTGAAAATCATGGCAGACACATGTGCATGTATATCCAAAATCCCAAGAGGAAAATGGAGGGGAAGGTACTGTGTCATGACCATCCACCCTGGGGGGGTGGGGGTGGGGTGGTGGTGGTGGATTTCTCACTTTCCTTTTCTCTCTCTCTCTCTCTCTCTTTCTCTCTCTCTCCAGTGAACACATGCACCCTATGACAAAAACCTAAATAAACAAATAAATAAAATCTATAATGGTACAGAAAATTTCATGAATATTGCTGACTAGACAACTTCAAGTCATTTTTTTCCCCCACAGGTTGGAGTTGCCATTCATCACTGATTACAATAGTAATTAATGTTCATTATGGAAAATATACAGATTATAAAGAATAAAATACAAAATAATTATAATTCTAGAAGGAATCACGTTAACACTGTGGTGCATATTTGTTCCATTTCTTTTCTAAGTACTTTTTAAAAATTTGGGTCGTAGTATGCATATAATTTTGGAACATACTTTTTATTTACTAATGTGTTGGAGGCATTTTTCCATATTCTTACTTTTTTGAGAAGACATGATTTGAATGAATATCTTGCCCAAATACCATTATTTAACTTGACTCCCTATTACTTGATATTTATATTTCTGTTTTAAAGTCTTTATGTAAGAATATTTGTGCAGGGACCAGCAGTTAGCATAATGGCTATGTCACTGGACTCCCATGTGGTCGACTGGGGTTCGAGTCCCGGACCCAGTGGCTTAAACTCATGCCGGGCGTGTGTGCGTACATGCCCATGATTCTGAGAGGAGAATGGAGGAGAAGGGATTGCGGCGTGGCCATCCGCCCTGGGGGGTGATTTCTTGCTTTCTGTCTCTCTATCTTTCTCTGTCTCTGGTGAGCACACGTGCCCTGTAGCAAAAACGTCTCCAAAAAAAAAAAAAGAATATTTATGCATATTCCTTCATGACTTGTATAGAATAAATACAAGTAAAATTATGGGTCTGAGTGGAACTACAGGGTTAAAAGGTATAAACACTTTGAAAGTTTTAAAAATACATTCTCAAACTGTCCTTCACAGCTGTATCAATTTACAACTCCTCCCAGTGGCTAGATGTTTATTCCTATTTCTCTGTTATTCTGTGAACCTGGACTATTAAATTTTAAAAATCTATCCTAACTTAATAGGTAAAAATGAAGTCTTATTTTAATTTGCTTTTGTTATAGCCTGCATTTTAGCTAGACTATAAGTGAACAAAACAACGTCAGTCATCATTTTCTGGGAAAGTGAAGTGAATAGTATTTGATTCTGCGCACTAGTTTACCTAGGGCCAGCGGGTGGCGTGGTAGCTGACCAGCTGGACCCCTCATGACTGACCATGCAGTTCTAGTTCTGGACCTGGCAGCTTAAACGGGCCTGGCACATTTGTGTATGTGCCCAAATCCCCCAATGGAGGGAGAAATGAGGAGAGGGGATTGCAGTGTGACAATTCCCCATGGGATGGGAAGGGGGATGCTTTCTCACTTTCTTTCACTCCCTGAAGAGGACGTGTGCCATCTGTCAAAAAATTTTTTTAAAGAAAATTGTTTAACTCAGATATTTCCCTCCTACCCATGACACGATGTTGAACATAGTATAGATAGGCAGTATGTGTTATATATGTTTTTCTGGGGTGGAAAGACTCATCAATAAATACCTTGTATTTGTGACGGGTCCTCATATAGAAAGAAAGTGTGTTGGGCCTACAGGTAGTGTGGTGGTCAAGGCGCTGGACTCCTACATGGTCGACCGCCATTCGAGCCGCCATTCAGCAGCTTATGTTCTCACTTCCTCTTTCTCTCTCTCTCTGTCTTTCTCTGGTCAAATTAAAACAAAATACTAATAAATAAAATTAAATAATTCTTTAAAAAAAAAGTAAAGAAGTGAAAGAAAGTGTGCAAGGCGAGAGAGGAAGGAAAGACATACAGGTACAAGGAGGCAAACATCATGTGTGTTGGTCTCTTGCCAGACGGAAAGAATGAAAACACAAAGAGGAAGGTAGCTTGAAGCCAGGCTGTGGAGGACATTGAATGCCAAGATGAAGAGCTAGAATGAAATCTTGTGGGCAAAGGGGAGCCCCTGAATGTTTTAAAGAAGAGTAGAATAATGAAAACAGTTATTGCGCAAGAGTAACCTATGAGGAGGGTAGATTGAGAAGTAAAGCTCTAAGGTGGTCACAGGCAACAGGTGAATAATAAATATGTTAAGATGAAAGATATGGGCCGGCCTGTGGCCTAGTGGTTAACGCACCTAGATCTCATGACCAATGACATGGTTCAAGTCCCAGACCCAAACACATTGAAAAACACATTGGTGCATGTGCATGTGTGCCCCAAATCCCAACAGGCTGGAGAGACGTAGGAGAAGGGATCACAGCATGACCATGCCCGATGGCGGGGTGCTTTCTTGCTTTCTCTCTCTAGTGAGTACATGTGCCCTCTAGCAAATTTAAAAAAAAAGAAGAAGATGAAATATTTAACAGGAAAACATTTATCA
Source organism: Tupaia tana (assembly GCA_026018925.1). Classification (NCBI taxonomy): domain Eukaryota; kingdom Metazoa; phylum Chordata; class Mammalia; order Scandentia; family Tupaiidae; genus Tupaia; species Tupaia tana. The sequence goes on along the minus strand of JAKSZU010000006.1, from coordinate 42,660,531 downwards.
AAGGGAACAAAAATGAATTTACTAAGGCCAAACCAAGGAGCTCCCACTAACTGAAGAGCTCCAAAGGCTTCAGGAGCCCCACAGGCCACCCAGAATGTCCTTTACTGAACACACTCTAGTCACTTCAGATAATGGGATTTAATTACAAGCCAATGAAAAACTCATCAACAAATAAGGCCAGCAGGAATGCTTTTCTGAAGCTGCATAGCTGGGCTGCTAGGGTAACAGGAACAACATATTTCAAGATGCAGTAGTAATTCATATCATCCAACCACAGCTGGCTGACAAAAACTTCTCTACTAGTTGTTCTTCTACCCACAAATGTGCAACTACTGCTCTCACACCACGGCCCAGGCTCAGAAGGGCTCCGTGGTTGGTTTAAAGCTCTGCTATTGCCATCTTGGAATTCCTAATACTTTTATTATCGAACTTATGCTCTGTTAGTAAAGTCCACCCAGGCTTCATGCGAGTAGAAGAAATACCGTGCTATGCGTGTCCTTGCCTGTCTGTTCATATGTAGTGTTTCTAGTGTCCATTAACAAAGAATTCCTGTGGGCCCACGGTGCACAGACGGTCAGCAGGACTCAAACCAGTCCCCTAGGTGTGTTAGTTCTGTGATTCAGTAAGAGAAAGCACAGATATCTCCTACAGAGCTTGCCTTCTGTCCAAACCTGAATGCACTTCAAATGTAGAGAAAATGCATAGAAAGTAATGGCTTTTGAAAAAACACCTATAAAGGGAAGCTATCTTATTCTTTCTTACCAGTGTTTCGTCTCTGGATTAATCAGTACGCGTGCGCTCGCCAGACAAACAGAGACAGACAGAGAGATAGAAAGCGAGAAATCACCCCCCAGAGGGGATGGCCACGCCGCAATCCCTTCTCCTCCATTCTCCTCTCGGGATCTTGGGCACGCACACACACGCACCTGGCGTGAGTTTAAGCCACCGGGTCCGGGACTCAAACCTCAGTCGACTACGTGGGAGTCCAGCGACATAGCCATTACGCTAACTGCTGGTCCCAACACTCACTCTTTTCAGTCCTTTATTCCTTATCCGTAGCCCACAGTGGACAGATTTGGTAGGATGTGTGTCAATCAAGAAGTGAAATAAACCAGCAAGGTGGCACGGTGGTTAAGACAGCAGGAAACGGGATCATACTGAGGAAGGGCTCTAAAGAAAAACATTTCAGGACCCCAGTGAGAAGGGCTGGGGTTGCTCTAAGTCAGCACAATCAAACCACATTCCGCCTACCCTTGGGTTTTAGGAAGAAATTTCAGTGGGCATGAGGCAGAATCATTCTTGGAAACCAAATCTAAATCTTCAATTTACATGGGTTCCTGAGATTGGTCTGCCCGAGACTGGTTCACCTTTCCCTTCACTTTAACCATCCCTCTTCTTTGAGGTTAGAAAAGACAGACAGACCTCTCATCAACCATTTGAGTAGTTTGGCACCCAGTGACCCAAGGGTGTAAAGACTGGCAAGGACACAGAAGGAAAAGCAACCGTCGAAGTGACTCTCCTGAAAAGAAATGAGTGCTGTAACCAAATGCTGCTGTGCACTGCAACAGCCTCCCAGCCTTATCTTGTCTCAGAAGATAACTTGCTTTTTTGCACTTACTCTGGTCAAATAATCCAAGTTATCTGAGTGTGTCAAATAAAAGCAAAGAACAAGGGATCAGCACTTTGAAATGCATTCACTTTAGAATGCGTTCATGACCCCACCTCCCTGCAGTAACAGGAAGGGGCCTGCTCTCCCGCTTCAATACAGTATCTACAGTAGAGGGCTGGAAAAGTCATCAAAAGCATTAAAGGTATTAGGAGTGTTTACTCCACATTCCTATCGATCTGCTGCCCAATTAACATGATTTGCAGCTGAGAAAATAATACTCTCCTCCGTCAGAGATAAATTGGGTCCCCGAACTGTGAAACAAAGGGGAGAGAGGCAATGATGTTTATAAAAGATTTTGCAAACAAATGCACTTCAAAAGGAGCCGTGGTGACAGATTCTGTTTCACAGTCCTCCCAGTTTTCCTCAACCTCCCAAGACCCTTCCTGAGACTCTGCTGGGTGTTTTCACCACTGGCCTGCCGCTTTAGGATGGAGTGCAATGTGTGGAATTAATCTAGTCTAGAGTCTAGACCTACCGTGTACAATACAGTAGCTATTAAACCCTTGAAAGGTGCTACTCCCAACTGAGGAGTGCTGGAAATATAAAATACACAGCAGATTGCATCAACATAGTACAGAATAATGTATGACATCTATGTTTCTAACATAAAATCATAATATGTTAGATATATTGGGTTAAGTATATTTTTGGAGAGTTTTTTGCTATAGGGTACTTGCGCTCGCCAGAAAGACAGAGAGACAGAAAGCGAGAAATCAACCCCCCCCCCAGGGGGCCATGGCCGCACCACAATCCCTTCTCCTCCGTTCTCCTCTCGGGATCTTGAGCACACATGCACATGCACCTGGTATGAGTTTAAGCCACTGGGTTTTGGACTCAAACAGTAGTCGACTACATGGGAGTCCAGCAACATAGCCATTACGCTAACTGCTGGTCCCAGTAAAATATATTATTAATTTATTTCATTTTAATTTTTAAAAAGTGTGGCTACTAGAAATTTAAAATGACACGTGCCTCTCACTTGTGGCTTACATTGCATTTCTATTGGACAGTCTCTGTCTATACTGTGGGATGAGCAACCTCAGGCAAAGGTTGACGGCAGTGTGGAAGTCTAGTCCTGACTGATAAAGGGAGTTGGGTGACCCTTCTTGCTGAAAAGAGGTGTATTTGTGACAGTTGCAGCATGTGGAGTCCAGGCTAGCAGACTGTAAACCTGCCTACCTTGTGGTTCTAATACTTCACTAACCTCAATGGCATGTGAGATATCAGTAGGCGGATGTATTGCTCTCCATTCGGCCGTTTGAGAAATCCCACTGAGGCCTCCGTGCAGCCGAGTTCCAGTTGCTGCCATGTCCCACTGGCAGTCTGGCATAGCACTGAGGAGCTGGTGAGGTTTCTTTCTCACTTGTTTGATATTAAATAGGAAGGCCTTCTGAATTAAACGTTTGTAGACAGTGTGAAAATTGGAAGTGTGGGTTTTAGCTGAGCCAGCTGCATCGGATCCAGAGAGTAGTTGCCTGATGGCAGAACAGGGTTTCTGGCTCCCGCTGTGGGCTCCCCACCAATGTGGGGAAGTGGGCGCTCTTCGCCAGCTTCCTCCTTCCCAGAGGTGAATTACTTGAAGGTTGCATCTGCCGCATCCACAGGGTTACCCTACTATGTACCATGGCGACAGTGCTGTTCTCAGCACCTTTATTTAAAACGCTAACAGCTTACTGGACTAAATCAAGAATTTAGGGTTTCTGGAGTCTGAGACTAAACCCATTTGTTCTATTCAGAAGTTGTTGCCAGGGGCTAGCTGGTGGCATGGTGGTTAAGGTGGCCAGATCCCATGTGGCCAACTCCACAGTTCGAGCCCAAAACAGGTGGCTTGAAAAGCATGCCGGGTGTACGTGTGTACCTGCCCAGAAATCCTGAGAGGAGAATGGAAGAGAAGGGATTGCAGCATGGCCATCCCCCCTGGAGATGATTTCTCACCTTCCCTCTCTCTGTCTCTCTCCAGGGAACACATGCACCCTATAGCAAAATTAAATAATTAAATAGGTTGTTGTCAGACATCATGTAGGTCATTGCTTGGGTCCTTCAAACAATAATAATGCCAGCAACTACTTATTGACTACTTACTGTGTGCTTTAAATATATTCACTCACTCAATCTTCAGCCCTAAGTGACAGAGAATTGTTTCTTTGTTGCTGCTGCTGCTGTTGTTGTTTTTATATTGTACTTGAACCATGATCAGCCACCTGCGAGTGTCCAGTGCCTTAATCACCTCGCCACTGGCCCCTCTGCTTTGTTTTTTAAATTGCCCAAGGTTACATATTGGGTTGTCAGAAAAGTCACGATGCATCTTTCTGTTTTTCTATGCAAAATGCATCATGACTTTTCTGATGACCCTATAGTAAGTGGTAGAGTCAGCTGCAAACGGGCTGTCTGACCAGAGCCCACACTCGGAACCATTTTGCCATTCTTCCACAGAATAAATATTAAAATATCCACACTATCAAGATCAGTCTTCACGGGGACAGGAGCACATGTGTGAGCCAGTGATCCAATGTAAAGGCTTTCTATTACAATAAAACGCTTTGGATAAAAAGGGCCAGACCAGGTGTCTAGTAAAGACGTTAGTATACACAGTGCGACCTGAGAATGGCTTACAGGTTTGACCTGAGCAGAATCTTCCTAAAGCTAAAGGTTATGATTTACAAAAGACTACCTTCCTTTCTCTGTGAAACACTTTCTTCAAGTAAAGTCATGTCCTTAGATTAAATACAAAACTAGGTACAGAGTCGACCCTGTGGCGTAGTAGTTAAGGAAGCCAGATCCCACATGGCTGAACACATGGTTTGAATCCCAGCCCTAGCAGCTTGAAAAACACACCAAGTGCATGTGTATGCATGCCCCCAATCTGGACAGGATGGATAAATGGAGGAAAAAGGATTGTGGCCACACCCCACTGGGGGTTTCTCCCTCTCCTGGTGAGTGCATGTGCCTGCTGGGAAATAAAAAAGTAGATACAGAAAGGGAAGCTGCTCAGGCCTTCATGAGCTCATCCATCTCTTCCCCCACACTCTGGCCCTCGGGAACCACACAGCTGATGGGCAAACCGTGCACGACTGCTGGGGAGTGGAGTCAGCAAGCCAGTGGGGTGTCAGTTCTGCCACTGAGTAGTCACTGAGCCTTCACCCGCTCATCGCTCCCATTAGGTAGCTCTGCTTACCCACAATTTTCTAGAACATGAAAGTCAATCAAATTGTGTTTCTTTGAAAGTTCTTCTCTCAGTCCATGTGTGAAAAAAGGGAAACTTTTGTCTTACGCTGTTTTTACCACACCTCTCTCTCTTAACTGGAGTGAACAGGCAATTCCGAAATTGAGCTTTCGCCTCTCAGAAGAGTTTCTGCCTTACCAGTTCCCTGAAGGGAATGAGTTAGGCCCTGGCAAAGGTTCTGCAAACGACTCTTTCCTGAAGGGAAGCACGGAAATCAGGGAGGCTCGGGGAGAAATCAGAAACAGTGCCAGGATCTGAGAGGGACCCAAGAGCTGCTCCTGCAGTCAGGAGCTTTTGGAGAAAGACTAATTACTTTTGCCCCTTCCTTGGCCACAGGTCTTATTTTCTTTCCTTAAATATCCATGAGGCTATATCAGGAAGGGGTGCTGTCAACTTTTGGGATCCATGGAGAAAAACTATAAAAAAATTGATATCTTAAGGCCAATGCTGGCACAACAGTAAAACGTGAAAGTCTGAGAGGCTAGCCCACATGGGAAGGTTCTGGGTTACAGAACGCCCTGAGTACTCCAGGTGAGCATGTTCCTATGACTAGGGGCTGGCTGAAGCTGGGGATGGATCACGGTATCAAGACCTTATTGGGGGTGCCATCTCTCTGTGTCTCTGTCTCTGTCTCAAATCTGTCTCCCTCTCTCTTTCACTTATGGAAGAAGTAAATAAACATTCTTAAAAATTAGTATTCCAGTAGAAAGCATCTATGAGTGGATGGTGAATAGCAATGACATTTGAAAAGGCTTTCGAATAAGAGAGACTCTTTTCCTTAGCTACGCACTTTGGAGAAGAAGAAGATTAGAGGCACCACAGAATAATCTTTTGACTTCTCTTGCCCTCGTGTCAGGCTATCATACTTCATGCCCAATTAGAACAAGAAAGGCTTGCTATGAAGTGTCTCCCACGTGGCACCATGTTCAAAACTGTCAAAGCTACAAAAACAAGTACAGAAACAAGGCCTTAAGCCTTGGCTCCTGGCTTGAGGGGTTTATGGGAATTTAGATGTAGAAAACCGAGACCATAGAGGGCAGTCAGAGAAGCAGCTGCTGCCTCTCTGGGGAATATTGCCGTCCTTCAGAGTGTTCATGGGTAGTTCTTCAGGTTTGCAGACTGGTAAAATAGATGGAGAGTTGTGTGATATGTTAGGCTCTGATTGAAAGGGGCACCGCAAACCTTTGCCTCTTAGGGTGCACACACTGGGCTCTTCATGGATCCTTTTTACAAACCTCATTGACCCTTCTGGGCCTGTCACAACTTACTTTTCAAGGAGTTGCTGTTGCTGTAGTACATCCAAAGTCTCCTTGTTAACTTTCCTAAACCATGAAGCTTTAACTTTCAAATAACTTAAAAAGTTTGATGCAAATAGGGGGCAAAAACCAGTGTTAGCCTGTTGTCAACATGCTGTGCTGAAACCATTCCCTAACACGTGTCAACTCTGCAACCCATTTAACTTTTCCAGATGTGGCTGGCTGGGCTGCCTGGTTGGTGACATTGCAGATGGATGACCACAGCCCCATTGTAGGCGGATGAACATGGGTACCTTTGATGTGATGGGATGAATCTTCTCATCTATTAGCCAGAAGGAAAAGCTATTTTCTTCTGTAGAGTTCTCAGTTCATTCCCACCTCACAGAGACCGTATAATCTTCATCACACACCAGCACTCAGAACCGAGGTCTGGGGCTCTCATTCCTGCCCACTGAGCATGTAGCCAGCAGCCCCCGTGGTCAAAATAAAGCTAGTATTGAGGAAGGCTGTCAGAGAAGCTTGCGAGAGGCTGTTCTTTAAAGGAAAATGCCATTTATAAACACACACACATACACATATAAGAGGGGACTTAAGAATGTTGGTGAAAAATGGAATTTAAGTACAAATTTATTTGGGTGCAAAAAACTCTTGAAATACATGCTTAGTTTTTTCATAATATGCATTTTCCATGAGCTCTTTAAGGACTTCTCATACACATCCATGTACACACACACACACACACACACACACACACACTCATAATGTTTGCCTTATACTTGTTTAATCAAGTTTCATCCCAAAGACCCAAAGTAAGACACCCAGTTCCCTACAGTCAGATATATTCTTTGTTAGTTTTTTCCATGAGCAAAAGAGACAGAGAGAGAGAGAGAGAGATGGAGATAGATGCACCCAACAGGATCTTTTTCTTTTTCTTTTTTTTTTTTTTTTTTTTTTTGAGAGGTTTTTGCTATAGGGCCTGTGTGCTTACCAGAAAGACAGAGAGAGACAGAGAGACAGAAACCGAGAAATCACCCCCCAAGGGAGGTGGCCACACCGCAATCCCTTCTCCTCCATTCTCCTCTCAGGATCTTGGGCACGCATGCACACATGCCTGGTGTGAGTTTAAGCCATCGGGTCCGGGACTCGAACTGCAGTCGACTACATGGGAGTTCAGCGACATAGCCATTATGCAAACTGCTGGTCCCAACAGGGTCTTTATGCCACACTCTACCTCCAGCATCAGCCGGCCCTGTGTCACAGGCACACACACATCCTGTGTGCTCAGGAAGATCTCCCGATGCAAACCCGGAACTTTCGTGTGTGGGTCGACTTTGTAGAGCATTGTAGAGCATTTGTAGAGCATTTTTCTTGAGCCACTGTCTGGTACCCAAGATATATTTCATTCTCCCACATCCAGCATATAGCTATGTCAGATCATTATGCTTCTCTTCCTACGGGGAGGAAAGTGATGATCACTCTAAACAAGAGGAAAAGCACTTTCACCCTCATCTTTCTGGGAGAGAGAGGTGGTAAAAAATTTGAGGGATTTTCTCAGCAGGACTTCAAGAGTTTGGCATCACAGTAGCCTTAATTTAAAATATGCCCAATAAGTATTTGTGCAAGTTACCAAACCTCTAGGAACTTTGGTTTCCTCATTTGAAAAACTTGTGTAATACTCTGCAGAGATACGGCAAAGCAAAGATGCATATATAAAAGCATGGCATAATGATTGCCACATAATAGGTCATTCTTATTTACAGCCATTTGCAATGGTGTAATGGAAACCATTCTTTTCTTCTAATCACTACAAAGTTCATAAGAACAATCATTGTTGACCCCATAGTATATTGGACACTTAGAAACCACATTTGGAGGTTGACATCAGGACTCCCAATATAGAATTTGGTAAGTCTAGTGGCAAAGTTATTTGAGAAGGAATATCTTGTCCTCAGCCCCTTTCTCAGACCCACAGTAAATTAAAACCTTTTTTTTTATGAAGCCAGCAGGTGGTATAGTGGTTAAGGTGCTGGACTCTCACATGGCCAATCACAGTTCGAGTGCCGGACCCGGCTACTTGAAACTCACACCAGGTGTGTGTGCATACGTGCTTAAAATACTGAGAGGAGAATGGAGGAGAAGGGATGCGGCATGGCCATCACCCCTGGGGATGCTTTCTCACTTTTGCTGTCTCTGTCTCTATAGCAAGTACACACATCCTATAACAAAAGTCTCTCTCAAAAAAAAGAAAGAAAGAAAGAAAAAAAGCAAAACCCTTTATTTGTAAGTAATTGATACTGATTTTGGAAGACTAATTGTTAAAAACACTGTACCTTATTAAAGGATTTCCTATAGAGTTGGCTTTTTTTGTTTTAAAGTGAGAACTGACACTTTTTTAAATGACAAGTAATATTGCATTACAATTTTAAATCTTATTTTATTTAGATAAAAAGGACCTGTGCAAGTTTTAGGGTACACTTATTGTCTTTAAAAGCTATGATCAAACCAGCAGTTGGCATAATGGCTCTGTCGCTGGACTCCCATGTAGTCGACCGCGGTTCGAGTTCCGGACCTGCTGGCTTAAAACTCAGGCGTGTGTGCGTGCATGCCCAAGATCTCAAGAGGAGGACGGAGGAGAAGGGATTGTGGCGTGGCCATCCCCCCTGGGGGGGGGGCGATTTCTCGCTTTCTGTCTCTCTCTGTCTGATGAGCACACGTGCCCTGTGTGTGTGTGTGGGGGGGGGGGGGAGCTATGATCAGGTTTGATGGTTTGTAAAGATCTAAGGAATTAAAATGGGAAGTCATTTTAAAGGAATGTTTAATAGAATGACTTTTTACACTTGTGTTTCCTTGCAAAAGAGTAATTGAGCTTATCAGGTAATATAGAGCCCTGTCCAAAATATCCCAGTCAGAATGACTAAGATTAAAAAAAAAAAAAATCATAAGTACTGGTGGAGATGTGATGAATGGGGAACTCTCCTACACTGCTGGTGGGAATGTATATTGGTCCAGCTACTATGGAGAATGATATAGAGATTCCTCAAAGATCTACAAGTAGAACTACCTTATGATCCAATAATCCCACTCTTGGGTACCTACCCAAAGGACAGAAGAATCTTTAGTCAGAAAAGTGCTTGTACATGGATGTTTATTATGGTATTACGCACAATTGCTAAGACATGGAAACAACCCAAATGCCCACAAACAGATGAATGGATTGAAAAAGTATGGCACATGTACTCTATGGAATACTACTCAGCCATAAAAAAATAAGACCCTGGCTTTTGACAGAAATGAATATGGAAGACTTACCTCTGACTGAAGCAAGCCAGGCTATGAAGGAGAGACATTGTATGTCTCCATCTAATATATACTGACTCTCCATACTCTGTACCCCAAACTGAATGGCTAAAGGATATAGAAACATAGAAAATTGTTATAAATACTAGCTACAGTGTGGAAAGAAGGAGGGTGAAGGAGGAGAGTCTGAGGAAGGACATTAAAGAGAAAAATAGAGAGGCAAGGCATTTATGGTACAAAGAAATGGATTGAAGATAATGTGTATAGTGGAAAAAGAATCTGTTGAAGATAATGCATATAGTATTCTCAACTGGATTGGTGAGAAATGTATACATGTTTGAATATTCACTTTGCAAGCTAAGTGACACATGTGATTGAATATATAAAATAAATTGGAAAAAAAAAAAGAAATACCTTGTGTTTAATGTGGGGGTATGGAACTGTGATTCTTAGCTCCTTCAATTGGGTAACAGTAATTAACAATGCTACTTTTCTCCTCTGTATTAAATTATAGAATTACCAAATATAGAGTCAGAAGGGGCTAGAAAATTCTAGCCCAGCATCCTCATTTTATAAATAAGAAAGCTCTAACAGTGGTTCTTTGTTCATTAGTTCATTACTTGTTTCTTCGACACCCTCACCGTGCTTCCCTGCTCCATTGCCTGTGGGCTTGGCCAATGGAGTGTGGGTGGATATGGCATTTGCTTTCAGAACAGAAACTTTAAATGCAGCTGTGTGTCTTGGCTGGGTCCTCTGTCTCAGTCCTCCACCAGGAGAAGACAATGTCCTATAGGCTCGCCGTCAGTCTAGACTTTGGAGTGAGGCAGCCAAACCACATCTCTTATGTGATATGAGCAAGGAATAACTTTAACTATTTTCTAAGTCTCTGAGATACTAAGACTGCTTGCTTTATAGCTTAACCTCATGAGAAATGACTAAGAGAACGGCCCAGGAATTTGAAGTAGTTCACCCAGAATCACATAGATGCTGTGAGACACCCTGGGCTGCAACACAAAAATCCTGATTAGAAGTTTTCTACTACACTTTGGCTTACTAGGTCTATCTCCCAAACCTGGTAGTACTTAGCACAAAGTAATTACTCAGTAAATACGTGTTGTATGATGGAATCAATGAATGAATGAAAGAAATAGGAATTGTGGGAGCTGCTTTCAATTTGTGGAACAGTGCCCATTTAGAACTTCTGGTGTTAACACTATTTTGTTTTCAAAGAATTATTTAATTTTATTTATTATTATTATTATTTTTAATTTGCTATGCATCCATCAGAGGGAGAGAAAGAAAGACAGAGAGGGAAAATGAGAAACAGAGCCGCTAAGTCCAGCATTTGAACCACGGTTAGCCACGTTGGAGTCTAGCATCTTAACCACCACACCACCTGCTGGCCCCTCTATTATTACTAATGCCGAGCATTTTGGAGTGCCAGCGGTGAGTCTGGCATTTGTTAGGTGCTTAGGGAGCATTATTTCCAGTTAACATGCAGTCCTATAAGGTCAGCATTTTTAGTCTTGTTAACAGATAGGCCAGCTGAGGCTCAGAGACATTATGTAACTAGTAAGTGACAGAAACAGAACAACTGCTTTCTTTATCATTCCAAAGGCTGGGTTCTTTCCCAGCTCCACAGTTGCCTTGCTGGAGATAGAAATTACAGTTTGGGTCATTTACAGACAAAACATGCAACTTGTGTCAAAACAGGTCCCCTTTAAGGAAATGAGCTGGAACAGCGTCCTTCCTGTATGTGACAGCCACCAGCATACTGAGGCTGAGGTCACATTTGGGCCTGAGATGCTGTTCCCTCAGTTCTCCAACCACAGGGGTGTGGTCAAGGGACCAGCTCCCTTAGGTGGAGGGCAGCCTCATCTACTTACCCCTATATACCATGCAAATATTTTCATTTTCTCTATGCACCATGACTTGAAACGGAATCCTGAGTGAGAATTAGTAGTTCCAGGTCAGTCTAGTTACTTAACAGATGCATAGGTTTTCAGAAAACCTTTTCAGCCAAATATTTAATGAATCCTAGCTTTATTATTTTGTTACCTATATTTCACATTTGTCCTGAATCCTTCACTTATTATTTTTTTATTGGAGTTTCTGTAAATTATCCTAAGTCCCTTATTTCAGAAGGTCAGAAGCAATTGAGACGAGATTTGATTGTAATTAAAACTTATTTAGGCATTGCTGGTAGCTGAGCTCAGGAGTTTAAGGTTGGGAAGATTTAGCGAGTCATCACATTTGGCCACCACCCGGAGTCCTGGGCGAAGTCTCCAGCCCAGCGCCGCCCACAGCCATTTGTCACGTGACCACCACCCGCCAGAGCCACAGTTCCATGGACCAAAGATGGAAGAGAATCCTGGGCCAGCCCCTTTCCTCCTCTACTTCCCAGCCTAAGAAGAAATGGACATCAATGATACCTCTGTTTTCCAAAATGTCTTGGAAACTAAGGACTCAGAAGTGGGAGCTTGTAAAGAACATGTTTTCATTTTGGCAGAAAAAGCCCAGACCCCAGGGCTAAAAAGCGCCACATGGCAATGAGAGGCCTGGAGACCATGGCCTGTGAAGCCCCCGACAAGGTGAGAAAGTATAAGAAAATCATCCTAGACCTGCTGGTGCATGGATTGTATGACCCCGTGCTTTCCGAAGTAATCCACAAGATTATCATCCTGGGCAAGACCTAGGGGAAAGGTTTGGGGTCCCCCTTCGTAGACATCACCCTCCAGACAAGGACTTTATTAGATGAGGAGAATGACGCCCTATAGCAAAAAAAAACTCTCAAAAAAAAAAAAAAACAAAAACAAAAAACCAGTGCTGTTTGCAGTACTAAAATATGAAACCTTTTCCCTCTTCCTGTGGACTCTTTCTCAACTTGTCATGGAATTTTATTTTTATTTTTATTTTTTTAGAGAGGTTTTTGCTATAGGGCACATGCACTCACCAGAAAGAGAGAGACAGAGAGACAGAAAGCGAGAAATCACACCCCCTCCCCCAGGGGGGATGGCCACGCCACAATCCCTTCTCCTCCATTCTCCTCTCAGGATCTTGGGCACACATGCACATGTGCCCGGCATGGGTTTAAGCCACCAGGTCTGAGACTCGAACCGTGGTTGACTACATGGGAGTCCAGCGACATAGTCATTACGCCAACTGCTGGTCCCATCAACTTGTCATGGAGTTTTTTTACTCATTACTTACTGTCACTCTAAGTAAAGAAAATTTTAAATCTAAAACATTACCATTAGTTTTATATTGTGCAATGCCAGTTTTATTTTTTATTATTATTTTATACGTTCAATCGTTGTACTTTACCACAGCTTGAAAAAGGAATTTTCCCAGCATAAATACCTACACGCGAGTCTAGTAAAAGATATTTTCATAGACATGATGCAATGCCAGTTTTAAATTCAAATATGCAAGCATTTAACTCATAGAATTGCCAAAATAATGCAGTTCATATTTTGTCACTGGTATGTGCATTTCTGTTTCATTCTTATCAGAACTGTGGAAACACTACACCAGACAAACTCGCCTATTTCATATGCCCACATTCTACCCACATTTTCTGCCTTTGGCTCACATATGAGTAAAGAAGGACTTTAAACAACTTTTAAAGAAGGAAACCGGTGGTTAAAGAAGTAAACAAACCTATGGATTTCTCTACTTTGCTTCTGTGTCACCATTTTCAGCATAAAGAGTTGGCTAGTACAGAGACATAACACAGGTGAGCAAGGGTATGCGAGAATTCCTCATTTGTTCTGGTTTCTTAGAAGGCCTTTCTGTGTTTTCACCAAGTCTGAACACAAAGCATGGCCTCTCAGGGTTGTCAGAGCCTCTGCTTCCTTAGTCACAGACGAACACACTTGCTCTGTACTTGATTTGAATCACACTAAACTTCCATGCCTTGTGGGGCCACTGGAATTCTGTGCTCACGGGGCACCCCGAATGTCCTATGCACGTGAGGGGGCAAGGACGGCAAGAAAGGGCCGACAAAGATTTCCCATATGTCATCTGCTCGTAAATGTAGTCCACTGTCTCATTGGCCTTCACTTACAAAAGACAACTGCAAAGGTACAAGTATTAGAATTCTCAGGACAAAACCAGAAGAGAATTCAGCCAAGTATCTAGTCCTTCAGAGTCCGCATGCCTGTGAAGCTGGCCCTGTTCCTGACTATTTCACACGTTCCATTCCCATAGCCACAATCCTAATCCACATTCTTGTTCCCTTTCGACTCAAGGATCAATGGATTTCCAAACTGGTTTCCTATCACTTTATTGTCTTTTAATTTATCCTATAGATTTTTGCTAGTTTAATTTTCCTAAAGCAATACTTTCACACATGACTTCACTTCAGTCCTTCAGTGGCGCCTCGCTATCTATCAGGCTCAAATTCTTTATCACAAATTTCAGAGCTTTCTACATTCTGGCCTTAAGCCAACTTTTTATCTTTCTTCCCTTTTGTACCCTTGAACTCATGAAGATTCATCTAATCAACCTGAATGAAACTATTGACTAATGGATGATGTCCGGGCTCAGAACACACTACCTCAAAATATGGCAGCCTAGGGATGAGAAAATAGCAGAAGTAGAAAGGTCATTTGCTGACCTTCCCCTGCCTTTCTGCATGAGAGCTGGCCAGAAAGGAATTCTCTGTCCTACCTAAAGTCAGTCACAAGAGCTTCATACAATAGACGTCTTGCCCTTTACACAGAGGAAAGAAGTGCTATACAGAGAGGCCAGTAAACAGGCCTTTCTCAGTCCTTAGATTATTACCAACCTTTTTGTCCAATTGTATTTCTTCATGACTGTCCATTCTTCATCAAACCTAAGCATAAACATATCCACTTGCTCCGGTGTCTTTGGGTCTTCATTTCTGAAGGCTCTCATGTCACATAAAACATTGTTAAATAAAGATATTGGGATTGGCCCTATAGCCTGTGGCTAAGAGAAGTTTGAAAAAAGCGCTGGGTCTGTGTGTGTGCTTACTCTAAATCTCTACAGGATAGAGAAATGGAGGAGAAGGAATTGCAGTGTGACCGTGCTCCAGTGGGCTGTGCTTTCTGCCTCTCCTTTTCTCTTTCCATGTCTCCCTGTCTCTCTCTCTCTGGTGAGCATACATGCCCTCTGGCAACTTAAAAAAAAAGATGTTTTCCTTCTCTCTTGTTAATCTGTCTTTTGTTATAGGGTGTCAGCCATGACCTTTGAAATGGGTAAGGAAAAGTATTACTTTTTCTACCCTATGATTTCTGTCACCCTTTGTCAATTGTACTTCCTCTGACAATTCAGTCTTTATTGAAATTCAGTCCATTTCTCCTCAAAGCCAGATTTTGCTCTTCCGTGAAACATTCCTCAACCACCCAGCCCATTAGTAATCTCATTTTAACTTCTTATAATGGGTTAATGGTGGCCACTGAAATGTATCAAACCCTACTCCCAAGAACCTGTAAATGTTACCTTATAAGGAAAAAGTGTGTTTGCAGGTCTAACTAGATCAAGGATCTTGACATGGGGAGATTGTCTCGGATTATTCATAAAGTGTCTTTATAGTAGAGAGGCAGAGAGCGGTTCCACATACAGAAAAGGTAATGTGGGGACCAGCAGTTAGCGTAACGGCTATGTCACTGGACTCCCACATAGTCGACCGCGGTTCGAGTCCTGGACCCGGTGGCTTAAAACTCACGCTGGGCGTGTGTGCGTGCATGCCCAAGATCCTGAGAGGAGAATGGAGAAGAAGGGATTGCAGCAGGGCCATCCCCCCGGGGGGTGATTTCTCGCTTTCTGTCTCTCTGTCTCTGTCTGTCTGTCTGGCGAGCGCACGCACCCTATAGCAAAACAAAACAAAACAAAAAACAAACAAACAAACAAACAAAAAAAAAAAACCTCTCCAAAAAAAAAGGTAATGTGAAGACAGAGGCAGAGATTATAATTATATGGTCACCAAAAGGAATGCCAGAAGTCACCAAAACTGAAGAGACAAGGAACAGATTTCCCCCTAGAACATCCAGAGAGAGTGTGGTCCTACTGACACTTTGATTTTAGCCCAGTGAACCCGCAATTGACATTCTAGTCTTTCTGTTGTTTTAAGTAAAGTTTGTGATAATTTGTTATAGCAGCCATAAGAGACTGATACACTACCCTAACACTTGTCACTTATTCTACATGGCTTTCTTAAATAATTTTAAGTTTTTTGATGAGTTTCAAGTTCACAGCAAAATTAAAAAAGAATACCAAGTTTTTTCATACATTCCCTGTCTACACACATGTGAATCCTCCCCCCATGTTCAACACCGCCACCCCCAGAGTGGTATATTCGTTACAGTTGATGAACCTGCTTTTACACAGCATAATCGCCCAAAGTACATACTATACATTAGCATTCCCTCTTGGCGTTGCACATTTGAGCTTGGACAAATGTATAAAGACATGTATTCATCATTATAGTATCAGGAAAGTATTGTATGTATTTATTTACCGATTTATTTTTTCCATAAGTGAGAGAGAGCTAGAGAGAGAGCAACCCCAATGGGGTCTTGACACCACTCTCCACCCCCAAATCATCAGCATGTGGATGCCTGCTGTACTCAGGGAGGTCTCTGATACGAACTCGGAACCTTCCTACGTGAGGCAGCCTCACAGAGCATCCTATCTGGCCCCATACAGAGGATTTTCACTGCTCTAAATATCTGTGTTATGCCTGTTTACCCTCTCTCCCAAAACCAGCACCGAATCCTAGTAAGCACTAAGCTTTCTACTATCTTTATAATTTTGCCTTTTCCAGAAGGTCGTATAGTTGAAATAGTCTTTTTAGATTGGCTCTTTTCACTTAGTAATGTGCATTTTTAGGTTCTTTTCATGACTGAATGGGTCATTTGCTTTTAGCACCAAATACTATTCCATTGTCTGAATGTTCCATGATTTACATTTACTTATCCATTCACCCTACTGAAGGTCATCTTGGTTCCTTCCAAGTTTTGGCAACGATGAGTAAAGCTGCTGTAAACATCCACTTGCAAGTTTTTATGTGTACGGAAGTTTTCAAGTGCTTTGTGTAAACGCCAAGGAGCAAAATTACTGGATCATATAGTAAAGGTATATTTAGTTTTATAGCAAATAGCCAAACTGTCTTCTGAAGTGGCTGTACCATTTTGTATTCCCAATAGCAATAAATGAGAGTTTCTGTTGTTCCAAATCCTCACCAGCATTTGGTGTTGTCAATGTTACAGATTTGGCCATGCTTCTAGGTATCGGGACCAGCAGATGGTGTAATGGTTACATTGCTGAACTACCACGTAGTCGACCACAGTTTGAGTCCCAGACCCAGCGACTTAAACTCACACCAGGTGTGTGCGTGTGCATTTCTAAAATCCCAAGAAGAGAATGGAGGAGAAGGGATTGCAGTGTGGCAATCCCCCCTGGGGGGTGATTTCTTGCTTTCTGTCTCTCTGTCTCTCCAGTGATCATATGTGCCCTACAGCAAAAATCTCTCTAAAAATAAAAAAGGTATATAGTGATATCTCGTTTTAATTTGCATTTCCCTGATAACATGGGATGTGGAATATCTTTTCAGATGCTTATTTGCCACTTATATGTCTTCTTTGATGAATTGTCTATTAAGGTCTTTGTCCCATTTTTAAATCAGGTTTTGTATTTTTTGGGTAACAGTCCTTTATCAGATACATCTTTTGCAAATATATTTTCCCCAGTATGTGAATTGTCTTATTATTCTCTTGACAATGTCTTTCACAGAGAACAAGTTTTTAATTTTAATGGCGTCTAACTGGTCAAATTTTTTTCATGAATCATGCCATTGATTTTGTATCTAAAAAGACATTGCCATGCTCAAGGTCGTCTAGGTGTTCATGTTATCTTCAAGGAGTTTTATAGTGCTGTATTTTACATTTTGGTCTTTAATCCATTTGGGGTTGAGTTTGTGATAGGTGTAAGGACTATGTGTAGTTTTTTTTTTTTTTTTTTTTTTTTTTTTTTTTAATGTGTGCGTGTGTGTGGACATTCAGTTTACCAGCACCATTATTGAAAATACTATCTTGGCTTCGTTGTATTGCCTTTGATCTTTTGTCAAAGATTAGTTGAATATATTCATGTGGATCTATTTCTAGGCTCCACATTTCATTGATCCCTTTTTCTATTCTTCCACCAATACCACACTGTCTTGATTACAATAGCTTTATAGTAAGTTTTGAAATCAAATGATGCCTCCAATTTTGTTCTTCAGTGTTGTGTTAGCTATTCTGAGTTTTTTGCTCTTGTTTGTACACTTCAGAATCATTTTGTAGATATCTAAAAAATAACTTGCTTGGATATTAATTGGGATTGCATCACATTTATAGGTCAGGTTGGGAAGAACTGATATCTTACAATATTGAGTCTTCCTGCATGAACATGATTTGCAGTTTTCCTCTTTTAAATCTCAATCATATTTTGCTATACTAATATTTAAATTTTTTTGTGTGCTGGTATAAATGATACTGTCTTTCTGATTTTAAATCCCACTGTTCATTGTTGGTATATAAGAAGAAAATTGACTTCTTTATATTAACCTTTTATCTTACAACCTTTATTAATTAATTAATTAATTAATTGTTATTGCCCGAAGGCACATGCACTCACCAGAGGGATAGGGACAAAGAGACAGAGAAAGAGAGAAAAAGAGAGGGAGAAAACACTCTTCAGTGTGATATAGTCATGCTATGATCCCTCCTCCTCTATTTCTCCATCCTGTCATGAATTTGGGCATGCATGCTCTTTTTTAAAGCTACCAGAACTGGGATTCAAACCCCATTCAGCCATGTGAGATTTGAATTTCTTAACAACTAGGCCACTGAGCTGGCCCGTATCTTACAGCCTTTCTACAATCACTTGTTAGTTCCAGGATTTTTGTTGATTCATTTAGATTTTCCACATACATGAACATGTAGTCTGTGAACAGAGACAGCTTTATTTATTCCTTACTAATCCATTTAGCTTTTGTATCTTTTACCTGTCTTATTGCATTAGCTAGTAATGCCAGTATAATTTTAAGAAAAAGTGGTGGAGAAGGGACATCTCTACCTTGTTCCTGATTTTAGTGGGAAAGCCTATGGTTTGTTTTGTTTTAGTTTTAACCATTAAATATAATTCATCAAGTTGAGGAAGTTCTCCTCTATTCCTAGTTTTCTGAGTTGTAACAATTCAGAAATTCAATTGTTATTGAATTTTGTTAAATGCTTTCTCTGCATCTATTGATATCATGTGCTTTTGCTTTTTTAGCCTATTGATGAGATGGATTGTAAAGTTAATTTTCAAATGTTGAACAAACCTTGCATACCTACAATAAATTCTACTTGGCCGTGATATAAAATGCTTTTTTATGCATAGCTTATTTGATGTGCTAGTGTTTTGCTGAGAATTTGTACATATATGTTCATGAGAGATATTCTTTAGTTTTCTTTTCTTGTAATGACATTGTCTTATTTTCATATTAGGATAATTCTGTCCTCATAAAGTAAGTTAGAAAGTATTCCCTCTGCTCTGTCTTCTGAAAAAGATTGCAGAGAATTGGTGTAATTACTTCCTTGCACGTATGATAGAATTTACTAGTGAAACCATCTGCATCAGATGAGCTGTTTGTTTTCTGTTTTAAAAGGTTAATGTTATTGATTTAATTACTTT
This sequence comes from Tupaia tana, assembly GCA_026018925.1. Classification (NCBI taxonomy): domain Eukaryota; kingdom Metazoa; phylum Chordata; class Mammalia; order Scandentia; family Tupaiidae; genus Tupaia; species Tupaia tana. The sequence goes on along the minus strand of JAKSZU010000006.1, from coordinate 42,641,405 downwards.
AATAGATACAAGTCTATTTGTGTTGTTTATTTCTTTTTGAAGTTTCAACAAATTGTGTCTTTCAGCGAACCTGTCCATTTTATCTAGGTTTCCCCAGGTCACTTAGGTTCTTATAACACCCAGCAGGTTAGATTATGGTTAAATCGTTTTTCCTGAGAGCAACCTTTGATAGGAACAGGGATCTGTGACATATTTCAAAATGGTTCCTTTTCCCCTCCCCCTGCTGAAATCAAAGGGGAATTTTTCTTTAATATTTTAGTAGGCAAATTAGACAATATTGTAGGGAATCCCCTGATGACTGAACCACCCCTGTTTTTTTTTTATTGTTTGTTTGGTTTTTTGGTTTTTACTTATTTATCTAGTTCTTCCATGAGAGGGAGAAACAGAGGGAGGAGGAGACAGGCACCCTGAACAGGGTCAGCACACTATGATGCACCCCTGGTCCTAGCCAGCCTGGATCATAGGCCTACATGTACATGCTGTACCCGGGGGCATCCTGGAACATGACCTACAGACCTCTCCCATAGTTGCATTGCTCCTGTGCCTCTACCTGACCCCTGCCTAGGGTTTTCAGCTCTCAAAGTTGTCCTCCTTGAGCTTCCAGCAATTCATCAATACCAGTTCAAGTTTCATACTCAGGGACCAGATCCTGAAGGTGGTTTCTACTTGTGAGTCTGTGCTCCAGAAAGCCGTGACTCTCTGTCTCTCCAATGCTGGGGGCAGTGGTTTGCCCTCTATCTTCACTTCTCTTATGGTTCCAAGAAGAGATGTTGACTTCTCAGTCTGCTCGGCTTTCTACTTGTTGTTAGAATGGAGTGGCTACTTTCAAGTTCCCTACACACAGAACTGGAAAAGAGACATACTCATTATTTTGTCCTTCCATCCAAAACTATAAATTCTTCAGAGCACAGGAATTTCCCCCCTAATTTATTACATTTTTCTATCATACCTTGCATTGTGAACTGCAGTAAATATAGGTGTTGGTGTTCAGTAAATATTTTGTATGTATGTACAGGTTTATTGAAAAATAATTTTCACAAATCAATAACCTATTTGGGACTGGCTACATAGACTAGTGATTCAAGGAAGCTGGATCCCACATGCCCAACTCAGTTTGAGTCCTGGCCTCAAATGCTTCAAAACACACTGGGTTCGTGTGTGTGCATGCCCCAAATTCCAACAGAAGAGAGAAATGGAGAAGGTACTGTGGCATGACCATGCCCCATGGAGGCTACTTTTTCACTCTCCTTATCTTTCTTGATTACTCTGTCTCTCTCTGGCAAGTGCAAGCACTCCCTGGCAATTATAAAAAAATGAAAAACAAAATAAAAAACTTCTTTCTAAAGTGTTCAGTTTGTTGAGTTTGCCAAATACATACTGTGTAACTACCAGCACAGTCAAGATGTCAAGATGTAGAATATTGCCTTTAGCTCAAAAGGTTCTCTTATACTTTTTGTTTTAGGTTTTTGCCAAGGATGTGTACACTCACCTGAGAGTGATAGAGAGAGAGAGACAGTGAGAAGGAAAGTGAAAAATTTGCTCCCCCGCCAACCCCAAGGGGGATGGCCACACCACAGTCCCTTCTCCTCCATTCTCCTCTTGGGATTTGGGGCATACACTCACATATGCCTGGCATGATTTTTAAGTTGCCAGGTCCAGGACTTGAACTGCAGTCAGCCATACCACCTTAACCACCAAGCTACCTCCTGGCCCCTCCTTTACAGTCGATCTCCTCCCCCAACTCCTTGTTTCCAGCAACCATTGTTCTGATTTCTGTTTCTATGGTTTTGCATTTTCCAGAATGTCATATAAATGGAATAAAACAGTATATAACTCTTTGTTTCTGGCTTCTTTTATTTAGCATAATGTTGGAAGATTCATCCATATATTTATATGTATTGGTGGTTTGATTCTATTGTGTGGATGTACCACATTTTCCTTATTCATTTACCAGTTGACAGGCATTTGGGGTACCTCTAGTTTGAGGCTATTGTAAATAAGGCTGATGTAAATATTCATGAACAGGTCTTTGCCATAAGCATTCATGTACAGGTCTTTATGTGGCTACAGTTTTCATTTTTCTTAGATATGGTTGGGGTGGGATAGCTGGGTCACACGGTGAATGTACTTATAATGTGCGTAATTTTATAAGAAGTGGCTTAATTGTTTCTTCTATGAATCTGTATCATTATTGCATTCCCACCAACAAATTACAAGATTTCTAGTTGCTTTGCATCCTCACCAGAATTTGGTACTATCAGGCTGTTCAATTAAATTTTAGTGATTCTGTAGGCATATGGTGATGTCCTGCTATGGTTTAAATGTACATTTCTCTCTGATGAATGATGATAAGCATGTCATAATATGCTTAATTGCCATTGGCACATTCTCTTTGGTGAAGTGTCTGTTCAAAGTTTTTACTCATCTTTTTGAATATCGGGTTTTTCTTAATATTTGTTCAGAAGTTATGTGTGTGTGGATACAGACATAAAATCATATTTGTCTTTTGTTAACTATGTTTTACAAATATTTTCTCCTAGCTATGACTTACCTTTACATTTTCTTTTTTTAAGAATTATTTAATATTATTTATTCATTCCTTTATTTTAAATTTACCAGAGAGAGACAGAGAGAGAGAAGGAAAGTGAGAAAGCAAGTCATTAGTCTGGGACTCAAACAGTGGTCGGCCATGTGCAAGCATCCAGAACCCTAACCACCACACCACCTGTTAGCCTCCCACTTTGTTTTCTTAACAGTCTCTTAAAAAGCAAAAATTTTAAATTCTAATGAAGTCAAATTTATCCATATTCTATTTTATGGTCCATGCTTTTTTGTGACTTATCCCAGAAATCTTTGTCTAACCCAAAGTCAGAAATTTTATTTCTATATTTTCTTGGAGAAAGTTTTTAGTGTTTGCTCTAACATTTTGGTCTGTGATCCATCTTTAGTACATTTTTGTATGTGATGACAGGAGCATTTACTATTTGAGGTACAGCTATGTCTGGCAGAACACAACTACTGAACATCCAACTTAGGAACAAAAAGATCATCTCACAGAACAAAGGCCAGGGCCTAGCAGGAGAGTTTGGAATTTTCCTTGGAGATCTTGAATGGGAAGATGTAGTTTACCTCTTTCTTCCTTCTTTTCTTTCTTTCCTTCCTGCCTTCCTTCCTTCCTTTCATTCCTTCTTTCCTTAAGATCTCCCTTCTGGATATTCTTGATTAACTTGCCATGTGGAGAAAACGACCTCTTTCATTATCTGTGAAATGGGTGCAATCATGGTTGACATAAAACTACTTTACAGGCTTGTGTAGACTGATGAGAAATCTTGTAGAGGGACCACAAGGATTCCAAATTTAACTGTGATTATTGCTAATTACACTAATTCTCAATTAAAACTGCTGCCAGAAAGCCTGCAGATGACATCAGCAATAAGTGATCCATTGATTTATATGTTTTGTGAGCATATTAATTGTAATTATCACTTTGGCAGCCACACTGTAACGTCATAGATGTTTATTCCGTTAGTGATTCATTGTTTTCAAAGTATTATTCTGGTAATGATGAGTCTGTGTTACTGACCAAGGTCATCTTATGATGAAAGGTCATTATTTTGTGGGATTTGTGACTCCTCTCTCATAGGAGACAACCTTCACATGTCCCGCCCTCAATGAATAGCATAGTGTATTAAAACTAGGATTGGAGAAAATCATTTTAGTTCAGATGCTGGGCTCTTTTCACCCTGGGAGCAGGTGCCTTCCATAAATATTTTCCTGCATTGGAAGTTTCCATGGGAAGTGGGTGGGTGGTCTGGAGATCAGACTAAGGGCCTGGCAGTCAGGGTCTGGATCTATCTTTGTCTAAAGGCCCAGGACAATGGCAATAAATACACAAGTCCAAAGGAGTGATGTGGCCCTGAGCCTGAACCCAGCAAAACGATACAGAGAAGTGCCTTCCCATGACTATTGTTAAACACTTAGCACTTTGTACCTGCGACATGCTTTCCTCATGTACTTACTCTTCACGGCAGCCCTGTGAGTTAGGGCGGGACTCTCACTGCCAGCTCAAGGAGGAAACAGCCTCGACGAGGTTGTAATCGAGGGGTTAACTGGGACTTCCCCCTCTGCCTGGCCCTTTCAGCTGGTCTTGGCTATCATCGTGAGTTATCAGTTTTAAATGCTAAGTGATCCTAGTTTTCTTAGTTAACTTTTCTTCTTTAACCTTTTAGAATGAAAAATATTTAGAATGTTCAAAAGTAGAAAAAAATAGTAAACTCCACTATTCAACTTCAACAATGATAAAGAAATGACCAATCTATTTTATTCATACCTCACCACTTCCCCCCTGGATGAATTATATTAGAACAAAGATCAAACCTCATATATTTTGCACTGTCAAAATTTTATTACCTATCTCTAAAAAAAAAAAAAATAAAAAAATAAAAGATTTTTTTTTTTTTTTTAATTTAAGGTAAGAATTTTACAAACCCTTGTGTCAAGGGCTGACTTAATAGATCTCAGTAAGAGAGCTGCTCTGCTGTGTAGGAAACCCTAACCCAGAAGCAGGTCTTCTAGGGATGGTTTAGCACCAGGCTTCTTTTTTTTTTTTTTTTTTTTTTTTTTTTTGCCATAGGGTGCATGTGCTCGCCAGACAGACAGAGAGAGAGACAGAAACCGAGAAATCACCCCCCTAGGGGGGATGGCCATGCCGCAATCCCTTCTCCTCCATTTTCCTCTTGGGCACGCACGCACACGCGCCCGGCGTGAGTTTTAAGTCTCCAGGTCCGGGACTCGAACCGTAGTCAACTACATGGGAGTCCAGCGACATAGCCATTACGCTAACTGCTGGTCCCGCACCAGGCTTTGTCATGAATGTGGTCTGTGGTAGGCAAGGGAACAGTCCCCTTTCCGGCGGCATCCCAGTTCCTAGAAGAGGATTTTCTTCTTTCCAGTTTTAAAGAATTATTTTATTTAACTTTTATTTAGTATTAGTATTCTTGAATTTGACCAGAAAGAGACAGAGAGAGAGGGAAAGTGAGAAAGCAAGCTACCAGGTCTGGGACTTGAACTGCAGTCAACCATATGGAAATCCAGAGCCTTTAACCACCACACCACCTGCCAGCCCCGAGGATTTGTTTTTAAAACGTAACTTTTCACACCTAGAAAAATTATCAATAATTTATTTATGTCCAGTTACTTTCTTCAAATATCTCATAAAAGGTTTTCTTTTATTGGGTCGTCATTAAAGTCATGACGTAGTTTTGTGTAGAAAAGCATGTCATGACTTTTCCAACGACTCAATATTTATTAGCATCAGGATTAAAGTTAAGTTCTACTCATTGCAGTTGGTTGGTGTCTCTCAAGTCTTTTTAAATCTGTTTCCTGTTTTGCTTTTTTCTTTTCTTGCACTTTATTTGCTCAGTAAACGACATAATTTTTTGTACAGGATTTTGTCCTGTATCTTGCTGATTACATCCCCATACTTTTTTTTTTTTTTTTAAGTTTGTTTTTTGAGAGAGAGACTCACTCTCAATAGGGCACCACACTGCAATTCCCACTCCTACTACCAGCCCCAGGCCCCAGCCTTCCCCCAGTCAGGATTAAAGGTGGTAGATTTGTGAAGTCAAAGGATTTGGACAGGTGGAGTTAGCCAGATGAACTGCACTCACTTCATACATTTAGGTTAATATGTTTACTTTTTATTTTTTTAAAAAAGTCAAATTATAGAGTATTTAAAACATAATTTTTAAAAATTCAGAAGGTAATATAATAACTACAACTCTGTGTCTATCACCCAGTCAGGATTAAGGTACACATGCCTTATTTAAAGTTTGACAGGGGATTGGACCAGCAGGCGGTGTGGTGGTTAAGGCCTGAACACTCCCACATGGCCAACTATGATTTGAATTCCGGACCTGGTGGCTTGCTTTCTCACTTTCTCTCTCTCTCTCTCTGTCTGTCTCTAGTCAAATTTTTTAAAAAATAAAGGAGTAAATAAAATTAAATAAATGATTCTTTTAAAAAAAGTTTTTAAAAATATCATAAAGGTTGACAGGGAAAATGAACCCACAATCTTCCTTACAGATTCAGTATTACTTGAGCAGTATGTTACCACTGCACCACCACAATGAAACATGTTTTTAATAATTTTATCTGTCCCTAGTTTTTTCCTGAAAATTGGTGGTTGGATTTAGAGACTTGATCAGATTCAATTTTTTCCCTTCAAGGGTACATCATGGTGTTGTAAATTTCCATCAGAAGGCATGTATTTTCTCTCTTTTTTTAGTAGCCTTTGGTAATTGTTGCCTGAATCCATTAATTCATTAGTGGTTGCAAAATGGCAATTATTGAGATCATGATGTGGATTTTTTTTTATTCTGTTGATATGGTATAGTACATTAACTGACTTTTAGTGTTAGCCAACCTTGCATTATTGGAATAAATCCCACTTGCTCATGGTATATAATTATTTTTACATGTTGTTGGATTGATCTGTTAATATGTGTTTAATATGTTTGTGGTTATAGTCCTTAGAGTCTTTAATTTTCTTCCTTGTGATGTCCTTTGTCTGGTTTTTGTACCAAGGCAATACTAGCTCCAGAGTGATTTGGAAAGTGTTCCTTTATTTATTGACTTTTTGGAATGTTCTTTCCATTTACACTGTACAAAAATATATACGTATGTTTTTGTGTTCTCATTCCTTTGTGTAGCTTTACAGTACTTCGCTGAGTGGCTATACCAATGTTTATTCAGTCAATCCCTTATTTGAATTGTTTCCAGTCCTTTGCTTGTAACTCACTCTATGCTGAATTATCCTAATTTAAAAACTTATTTAAACCCTGTATCTGTTGTACAGATTTTCAAAAGAGAGACCGATGAGTTGAACAGAGTCGACTCATCAGTCAAACATACATAGAACTTTGGTAGATAATGCAAAATTCCTTTTCTTTAGGGATTGAGCCATTTTGTAGTTTGTGTAATAATAATAATAATAATAAAGTCACTATTTACACACCACTTCACCAGTAAGATGAATGTTAATGTTTTTGCTAATTTTTTTTTCTTTTTCATTATTCTACTATTTATTAAGAAATTTGAGTAATAGCTCCATTTTGTTTGCATTTGTGCCTTTACTTTATGAATGAGTTTTAGCATTTTCTCATATAAGGACCATATCTCTCTTCATAACTGTCTGTATCTCTGACCACTTCATCTATGAAGTAAATTTTTGTTCACTTTTGTACAGTAAGGATATTGAAAAATTTTGCCTGGGGTTCAAATATTTTTCTCCATTTTAGTATCTTTTTACATGTTGAAGTATTTTCATTTACTATGTAAAATATTTGACTTTTAATTTTTGTGATCTATTGATATCTTCTAGGTTTCGTTTCTAAACCAAGTACAGACAAAGGAGTTATTCAGAAAGAAATACCCCTGAATCAGAGCAGCCCAAGTCCAAGGAAATCATTAGCCATATGCCCAGAGACCTCAAACTAATGATTCCCCTAGAGTCATTTACCCCTACTTTTCTTCCTTACTGTTATTAACACAATTATTACCAGATAAACCATAGACTTCTAAATAACCATCCTTTCTCTAACTTAGAATCTGTTTCTTTTTTTTTTTCCACAGTTTTTCTTGTTGTTGTTGTTGACTTGGGTTGATGAAAATGATAATGTGGGAGTGTGGACAGGGAGGAGATCCTGAGAGATGGAAAGCTTTGGATAAAGCTGAGGGGCCCCTAACAGTGCAAAACGTGGCTGACAAATGTATTTCCTCTTATAGTCACTGCTGTGAGAACAGGCATGTTTTCTTAAACTCACATCCCTCTTTTTAGAAACTACTTGTAGCTTTCATCAGGACTTCTTTTACAGAATAAAACAAACACTTCAGGTCTTGAAAGTGTCAGAGAGAATGTCAGTGGCACAGATTACGCATTATTTTTGTGGACTTAAAGGCCGTAGGCATGCTGACTATTCATCGTGAGAAGGTACTGGCACTGCTGTCTGCCCTGCCCTCCTTCACATGTTCTGTTTTTGGCAGGCGGCTCAGCCAGATGAACTTCACTCATTTCATACATTTCGGTTAATATGCTCACTTTTTATTTATTTTTAAAAAGTCAAATTATGGAGTATTTAGAACACAATTTTTGTTTTAATTCAGAAAGTAATACAACAGCAACCCTGTGCCTACCACCCACCCTCTAAACTGAATTTCTACACAATGCATATGTTTAACAATTAAACCTTAAGGGGCCAGCAAGTGGCATGGTGGTTCAGTTGCTGGACTCCCACATGGCTGGCCAGAGTTGGAGTCCCGGACCCAGTAGCCTGAAAATCATGCCAGGTGCATGTGTGTGTGTGTCCCCAAAATCCTGAGAAGAATGGAGGAGAAGGGATTGCAACGTGGCCATCACTCCACTCTTTCTCTCTCTCTCTTCCTTTTTCTCTCCAGTGAATGTATGTGCCCTTAAGCAAAAACCTAAAATAACAATAGTAATTTAACTTCAAATAAAGGCTTTGAACAACTCTGCATTACAGTAAGTTATATAAATTCACATAAAATGTGTTTATACATATGTGCATGTGAATATACACAGGTTTGAATGAAGTTGGGGAAGAATGCTTTCGACTGTGGTTGCTACTTGGTGTCTGATAATTAGCACCTGGGCTGTATCTCTGCACAGCTTGCCCACTTTTCTTCATTTCTTCATATGCAATAGAGGATACATCAGACCTTATTTCTTTATTTAATTGTCTCCAAACATTAAGTCGTTTAGGAACAAGTCAAACAGTGACAAACATGGAATGCCAAGAAAGGGTCCTGTATCTTGTTATGATTTAGAAGCCGTTCCGTTAACCTTAGCATGTCCCTTGCTACTGGGTTGTGCTGAACGTCCAGAAATATGAGCTTTATCTCTACATAGGAGTTGAGATAGATAGTGTTCAGAAGTTGCAGGCAGGTTATGACTCTGACAAATTAGTTCCTAATTATTTGGCTCTAGGCTCTGCCCATATTGCACGCAGAGCAGCCCTTTACCAGGACACTTGGAGAGTTTTGTAGCTTAGACTGATGTAATTGAAAACAAATGGATCCATGTGATTATCTCAACCACAAATACATAACACAATGTGTGATATATTGAAAAGGCAAGAGAAAATTTAGTAATGGAATTTAAAACTGTTTGAAAGGAAGGAACTTTGAGGAGAAAGAAAAGAAGAAGATTGGTGACGCCAGTTTGATTATTTTCAAATACCACAGCTGAGCTTGGGTTTATACAAAAAGGGTGCATCAAGTTGTAAAGGACACCAGCAGGAATCTAAGTGGTGGAGTGCCACATGGAAGAATAGATGACAGGCTTTAGACACCCAGAGCCCTGCAAAGTTCATTCACTTTTAATGTACTTTGTTTTCTCTAGAAAAACCTACTGACTTATGTGCTCTCTCAGAGAAGCATCTAGGAAGAAATACAACCTTTATTGTGATCACTTTATTCATTTCTTCAGTTTTTTTTAAAGAATTATTTATTTAGTTTTATTTATTCATTCATTTAATTTGACCAGAGAGAGGGGAAAAGTGAGAAAATAAACCACCAAGTCCAGGACTCGAACCATGGTTGGTCATGTGGGAGTGTTTAGCACCTTAACCACCACCTGCTGGTTCCCACATTTATTCAGTTTTTATTACACACTATTGCTATTCAAATATGTGCATATTCCATGTAGACCAAATCTTTTTTTAAGGAATCATCTTATTAGTTTTCTGTTCTCTATTATTATTATTTTAAAATATGCTATAGGGCACATGTGCTCACCAAAGAGATTAAGGGAGAGAGAGAAAGAGAGAAAGCAAGCCATCAGGTCCAGGACTTGAACTGTGGTTGGCCACATGGGGGTCCAGCACCTCAACCACCACACCATCTGCTGGTCCTTAGACCGAGTATTTTAGTAATAATGATAATAACTACCATTCACTGAACTCAGCATGTCTTGAACATTGTGCTGAGCACTACATGTTATCTCACTGAACCCCTACAACAACCCTCTGAGACTGTCACTCTTGTCCTCTTGCAGATGAGGAAGGAATATAGAAGTTACTTGCTTAAGATACATATCTAGTGGCTGGCAGTGGCATGGTGATTGAGTTGCTAGACTCCCACATGGATGACTGCAGTTCAAGTCCCAGACCGGGCGACTTGCTCTCTGACTTTCTCTTTTTTCTCTCCATCTCTCTGATCAAATTAAAAAATAATAATAATAAATAAAAATGAATAAATAATTATTAAAAACATAGATATCTAGAAAATTATTGTTAACTATTATATGATACTGCTCCTTCCAAGCACATCAAACATCTTGTGATTAATACCTTATATAATGAAAGGGCTTCCAAAGACCAGCTGGTTTTGAATGAATATGTAGGATTAAGTATTTCAGAAGTATAAAAATAAATGTGATTCTTAATAAAGTTCTATGAAAGGTTTTTAAAACGTTCATTTAGATGAGTGAATTTTAATACATCTGTTTGAAAACCAACTATACACAATATAATAGATGTATTAGGTGGAAATGTACAAAAGTGCCCCCAGTTTTTTGTTTTGTTTTGTTTTATCTGCAAAAGTTGCAATTTCATATGATTCAATCTAATACTTTTGCCACGGTTGGAAAGGTGATACTTCTTGGGATCTGAGCTTTTTGTTTATCCAGTCAGCCAGCAATATTTATTGAGGACTAACTGTGCCAAATACCATGTCAGTCCTAGGATCACAAGCCACAAAGACACGAATCTTATCCCCAAGAAATTCTCAGCCTTCAATCAGAAACAGACAGGTGTATGAACAATTACAATTAAAATAAGATCAATACAGTCTTGAAGCTCTGTACAAAATGTCTTAGGATGTTGACAATGGGGCATGCACATCAGCCTGAAGAAGGCTTGGTGGCCTTCATATAGAAGAGGCAGTCCTGACGGAGATGTAATAAGTGAATAGAAGTTTACCACTATATGTAAAAATCCAACATAGCTTTCAAAGATGAAGAGTGACATTTCTTTAGTGTTGCAGAATTTTCTTGAGCCAGACCTATCTGCTTTTGAACCTGTAACATGCCTGTTACAAGCTTTGTATCTTGGCACAAGTTGCTTCTTTTAACTTCAATGTTACTCTCTATAGGTAGAGATATTAATACCTGCCTCAAGGAATTATTACGAAAATCAGTTGCATAATATATGTTAAAAGCTCAGCAAAATTATGTATACCTGTACTTAAATGGTGGATATTTTAATGATTGTTCCTTATTTCTTTCTTAACTGGCACATCACTGTACCATCATCCAGGAGGTATCAACCCTATTTCCCATGAAAGCTTTGGTTGAGGATGGGAAAAGGGTGCAAGTATTGTCTTGGTAGGTGATCTCTGATCTTAACAGGCTTGAGGCTTTTTGTTAGACCATAGCATGGCACTGAATTTTCCCAGAAGTCAGTGGTATCTGCTTGTCATCTTGCAAGTGTGTGTATGAGCTGGAAGCGCAAACTTGTCAGCGCACAAGTGTTCCCAGATGGCTTTTTCAAGGACTTTTGATCTCTGCAGTCTTTGATTTCAATGTCCTCCAGAGATCTGAGAGCAGATTTCTTCTTGCATCCTTAAACATGGCTGTGCAAAATTGAGCAAATAATCGGCTCGGTTTAGCCCATCTTGTTTAACTACAGATGGACTTGTGGCAGGAAGAGCAACTTCTCATCTGATATCATCGACTAAGCCATGATCCACTGGCCTTGGGAACTCTTTTCAGAAGAGCCTTGGAAGAGGCTAGCCAGGTGTTGACCTGCATGCAGCTAGAATAAAAGTTCTAATTGCAGAATCTTGCCTGTGAAAAGAGTGCCAGTTATTATCGCTGTGGTCAACTGTTTTGGTCCTTGCGTGGTTTCACTAACTCCACTCGTAAGCTGTAATGGACTTGAGATGGCAGTGTAGGAGCTGTGAATGCTGAGGTCCTGGAACACAAGCACAGTACAGTCAGCTACAGGAAAGCCAGGCTTCGTGCAACCTGCCCCCTTGGGCTGGCTTCCTACAGAGAATAGAGGCCAAAAGGAACATTGTCCATGCCTCCTGTATGGTGGGCCCTTAGTTATGGGAGGTTCTGAGTCTTAAGATCTCAGTTCAATAAAAAGCAGGCCTTGGTTATCAGAGACTGTTGTAGAAACAATATGCACCGTAGGCTGAGCACAGCTCTGATCCATGGCATAGTGTTGCTTTGCTTCTTAGTCTTGTCTCAGTCTTTTGAAAACACTACGTGAGAGTCACATCACTGACATTGTATGAAGGGTTAACTACGGGTTCATTTTTGGGGTGGGGGGAATGTTTTAGTTGTTACAAAGCCTCTTCTTCTCATGGCTGTGTTCTGATATAACCTCAGTGCCATCCAAGACAATAAATTGCAGAGGAGTTGGGGTAAATCCAATGATTTTTTCCACAGTATCTTTAGTTGTAAGTATGTCAAATTTTTAAAAATGAAACTCCATAAACCACATCATCACAGAGTCCTGTTGCTGTCTCCAGGGGGTTTCAGAGTTCCAAATGCTTGCCTTTTTTGGACGTTGCATTGATGTGACCCTGGGGACTGCTTAGAGTGACTAAAAACAGTCCTGGCACTGGGTCACCTTGTGGCCGAGGTGAAATGGGGATCTTGTTTTCAAGAGGCTGGGGAAGAACTCAGGGGAAAGGACCCAAGAGGAGACCACTTGCTCTTTGGAGCTTAGGAGAGATTGACCCTTAACCTTCCCAATCTTCAGGCCTTAGAAGCTCCTCACTGCTCACACACGTTCATATTCATCTTGGCAGCCTGAACCCCCACATCTTTGGAAATTCCTAGAAGTGTAAAGACAAAATCAGCTTCAGGATGTTGGCAGGATTCAATGTGTTACTAAAAATGGGCCTTTGTGGATGGAGACTTAAGTGTTTTAAGTGAAAAAAAGAAAAGGAAATTTATGTAATTATCAGTGACTCCAGTGACTTCAGTTGTTCTGAAATGGTTCATTACCGAAGATTGAAATAGGGTCACAGGAACACTGCTTCCTGGTCAGGGAGAAGCCTTTCTCTCTGCAGCCCCGACTCCTCCCTCCCACCTCAGCCAAGAGTATCACATGGGAACACGTACGGAAACTGTTCCTGGGGGTTTGGATTTACAAACTTCATAACCATTCTCTTACACCACAACCCACCTTCTCAGTGACTCCTAGCTCCCTTGGGTCTTTCCTCAAACACTAAATAATGGGACAGGGCTAGAAAGCAGCTCCTTGTTCAGAGTGCAGAGGAGGAAGGCTGCGTGACTGGTTCCCTGGGCATGGGTCTAACTACAGGCCCCTGGCTGATGCCTACTCTGGATCAGCATGTGAAGGCTAAGATCTGGAAAGAGCTGGAGGTGGGGAGCGGTTTTCCGTGACAGCCTCCCTTATTCATGACCATCCTTCTCTCAGCCAAAACTGTATTTCCTGGTACCTCTCTCGGGGTTGCAGACGAGGAGCAGTTGGATCATTTGATTAGCTTTTTCCCAGAACAGGGAGCCTCCCATCTCTGTTTACTTCTCAGTGAGTGAAGGAGGAGGCCCAAGAATGGGGCGCCTTCTGGGGCTGCTCCTGCAACGGGAACCGTCCTAGACTCAGCCACGGGCTTGCTAACTGTGTTGATTTTCCCACATCAGGTAGACACCTGCTGACCTTTGCCATCTTCTCCACTCCTGGAGAAAACTACTTTAGGGTGGTCCCACTCCAGCCCTCCCCTCCAAGAAATGAAACTCGCATTGCTCCTCAAAGAGGAGAAATCCTTTAGATTTTTTTTTTTTAATTGTGGTGGGAAAATATGCATGACATAGGACCTTTGGCTTGGTGGTTAAGGTGTATGGGTTCTACTTGATCAACTATGCAGTTCAAGTCCTGGATTTGGCAGCTTGAAAAACACACTGGAGATGTGCGTGTGTATACCCAAAATCTCAAAAAAAGGGAGCGATGGAGAGAAGGGATGGCAGTGTGACCATGCTCCCTTCATAGAGTGCTTCCCCACCCCACACCCCCCCGTCCCTCTCCAGCAAGAGCATGCACTCTCTGGCAAAAATTATTTTAGAAATGTATAACATGAAGTTTACCATCTTTCCTATTTTTAAGTGTATAGTTCAATAGTGTCTATATTCATATTGCTGTGATCTCTAGAACTTTCCATGTTGCAGAAGTAAAATTTTATACACATTGACCAATTGTTCATTTTTCCCTCCACCAGCTCCTTGAAACCAGTCTACTTTCTATTTCTATGAGTTTGACTACTTTATGTATCTTACATAAGTGAAATTACACAGTGTTTGTCTTTTGGGGACCAGCCTATTTTACTTAGTATATTACCCTCAAGGTTCATCCATGTCGTGTAACGTGTGACAGGATTTCCTTCTTTTTAAAGGCTGAATAATAGTCCATTGTGTGTTTATACCACATATTGTGCATTCATTCATCTGTTGGAGATTTGGTTTCCTTCTATCACTTGGCCCTTTGAATAATGCTGCAATAAAAACGGATATACAAACATTTCTTTAAGATCCAGCTTTCACTTCTTTCACATATACACCCAGAAGTGGAATTGCTGCATCATATGGTATTTCTCTTTTTAATTTTTTGAGGTACCTTCATACTGTTCTCTATAGCAGATGAACGATTTTACATTGTCTGGGATTTTTTTTTTTTTTTCTTTTTTGGAGAGGTTTTTGCTATAGGGCGCGTGCGCTCGCTAGAAACACAGAGAGAGACAGGGAGACAGAAAGCGAGAAATCACTCCCCAGGGGGGATGGCCACGCTGCAATCCCTTCTCCTCCATTCTCCTCTCGGGATCTTGGGCACGCACGCACACACACCCGGCGTGAGTTTAAGTCACCGGGTCCAGGACTTGAACCGCGGTCAACTACGTGGGAATCCAGCGACATAGCCATTACGCTAACTGCTGGTCCCAGTCTGGGATATTTTGGAAGTGCCACGGGCATAGATTTCAGATCTTAGGCTCCCACACTTGCATTGACATTGATATTCTTTTAAAAAATATATTTATGTATTTATTTATGTATTTATTTATTTATTCATTCATTTTAATTTGACCAGAGAGAGACACACAGAGAGAGAAGAAAGTAAGAAAGCAAGCCACCAGGTCCAGGACTTGAACCGTGGTCAGCCATGTGGGAGTGTCCAGCACCTTAACCACCATGCCACCTGCTGGTCCTGACTTAGATATTCTTATATCCTCCCACACTACCCATAGCCATGTTGTAGACTGTAACTTTCATCCAAGATCAATCCCACTGGGTAAGGAACAAACAGTAGCCTTATACCAGTTTTCAAGTGAAAGCCAAACATGGACTTTTCATTTCCAATCTCTGATACTGTGCTGCAAATGCCAGCACTTAGCTCAATTGCCCTCATCCACATAGGCCTTTTTAGCATCTCTAGCACTTTCTGCCCTGCAGGATGAGAATTTCCATTGCTCTCCACAATCAGTACCATTCCCGTGGTACTGATCAGACTCCCTTCCTCAAGCCTGTGTTAAAGGCAGGCAGGCATCTCTGGTTCTGTCTCATGAGGATAATGGCTACTTAGGTGTAGCTTGGTCATTCTTACTAGACAATCTGACAGTGGACAAGGGACTGGCCAGTCACTTAGGCAGAAGAACTATGATCCTCTGCAAGAGGAGTCCATTGCTTTTATGCTACAGAGGGGGAGTTGAGAAGTGCAGGGCAATCAAAGGACTGGCTCCTTCTTCCTGTCTCTGGGTTACATGGTTTTCCAGTCTAGGAGCTATACCTTTGATGAGATGTGTGTCTCCTTTGCTCCCCCTGCCCACTCCAACTCAGATATTCCTTTAGCCAACCCTAAAACATATGCATTATCACACACTCACACATGGCAGCACAGAGGGTTCTTATCCATTCCAGCATGCAGTTTGCCTTCCAGTCATTCTTATTCCATTCCCGGATTCTGATGTGAAATTTTAATCTCCAACAAGAGAGTAAAAGGTGAAATTCATTAAGACTGACTAGTAAAATGTTAGTAGAATTTTGTCATTCTATTTTTGTTTTAATTTGTTATAGGGAGTGTGCATTCACCAGAGAGAGAGAGAGAGAGAGAGAGAGAGAGAGAGAGAGAGAGAGGAAGAGAGAGAGAGAAAGAGCACCCCCGACCCCAGGAGAATGGCCACGCCTCAATCCCTTCTCCTCTCTTCTCTCGGGACTTTGGGTGGACATGTACACATGACTGGCATGTTTCCAAGTTGCCAAGTGTGTAGTTGACCATTTGGGATCCAGCTGTCTTAACTATCATGTCACCAGGTGGCCCATCACTCTATTTTGCATTCGCCTTATTAATCCAGATCACTGCTGGCTTTGCATGTAAGCAGAGAAGACTTCAGAACTGCTCTACATTCCCCCAAATAGCTCTTCTGCTAATTTGCCAAAAGAGCGAACATTAGAAAATCATTCATTTGCTTTTGTATGGCACTCACTAGACTTTAAAAAAATGCAAATAGAACTGGTCTCATAGACTAGTGATTAAAAGAGCTGGATCCAACATGGCCAGCTGTGGTTTGAACCCTAGCCCCAGCAGCTTGAAAAACATACTGGACACATATGCTTGTGTGCCCCAAAGCCCAACAGGATGGAGAAAAGGAGGAGAAGGGACTACAACATGGCCACGACCCAGTGAGGGGGTGTTCTCTCTCTCTCTCTGTCTCTAGTGAACACATATACTCTGGCAATTAAAAAAAATGCAGATATGCCTAATAGGAAAAGCAAAGTGTCACTAACACTTCGCTCTAATTCAGTCTGTCCGATGGCTTTCCTTTAGGGGAAATGAGTAGGCAGAGGCTTGAACGAAAGAAAGACACAGAAAGTGGAGTTGGGGAAACATTAAGAAATTAAGAAATTCAATTTATTTCCCATGTTTCCCCAGTATTGGCTCTATCTATTTTCCAGCTAGGATTTTGAGAATCTCTGTGTTTCAGCATTTGTCTGGCTTAGGAAAAATTGAGTGGACAAGTTAGCCAAATCATTCCTGACATCCCAATTTTACATGTTGGCAACATATTATGAAAAATTGTATGGGAATATGGTACCTGAATTGTTTTATCTGTTTGTTTTTTGTCCTAATTAAGTCCATTTGGATCCTATGTGACTTCAAAGC
Organism: Tupaia tana; assembly: GCA_026018925.1. Taxonomy (NCBI): domain Eukaryota; kingdom Metazoa; phylum Chordata; class Mammalia; order Scandentia; family Tupaiidae; genus Tupaia; species Tupaia tana. The sequence goes on along the minus strand of JAKSZU010000006.1, from coordinate 42,624,204 downwards.
ATGAAGATCATATTTTCTTTCTTTCTTTCTTTCTTTCTTTCTTTCTTTCTTTCTTTCTTCTTGCTGCTGTTTTTTGTTTGTTTTTGTTTTTTAATGTGCTGCTTTAATTAGAGAAATAGCAAATCAATTTTTGGATTTGAAAGTAGGTACATAGAGGGAATTGTTCAGCTCATAAACTATTGACAGAATTCTCAAAAAGAACTCTAAAACTATCAATAATAAAAATACTTTCTAGTATTAATTCAGACATTTTGGAGGAAAAAAATAGAAATCAATTTGACCGAGCTTAAGCAAATGTGTGTGTGTGTGTGTGTGTGTGGGGGGGGGGGTTATAAAGATAAGGTGTGCCTCTTGGAGCTCCAAACCGGGAATACTATCTAACCTGAGGAACTAAAGGCCTGGGAAGCTTGTCAGCAACCCGGGAATGGACTCTGTCACTCTTCTCTTCTGCTGTCAGAACATCTGCTTCTCCTTTTCCCTCTCATTGCAGATCGGCTTTCTCTGGTCACGTAGAAGAATGTGTCTGCCTCCAGGCTCTTGGATCACCATATTGTATTACTGGCCATATGAAGATTTTCTAGCTGTTAATCAGTCCCAATTATTGGGAAGAGAAGCTGATTTGTCCAACTTGTATCAGGGTCTATAGTGACCTGATGAATTGTAGACATAGGGCCAATGACATGTCCTACAGATGTGCTTCAGGGTTCCTACCCTGGGTATTAGAGATACATTCTCAGAGAAAGTAGCATGGGCCACATCTTGAGTAGTTGGCCACTGTCATAAGAGACAGCGAGAGTTTTCTGCTTTTGTTGTTTATAGCCAGAATGTCCCCAGGTCTCGCCAGGTAGGACACAAACAGAGTCATGCTCACAGCACCAGAATAGTTGTGGGCCTCAAATATTGCACAAATGTCCCCATGGGCATTATCCAAGTATACGTCTGAGCTTGTGAATGGTCTCCTGTGGGGTCCACCACTGCTTACCAGGTACCTCACATCTCCACCAAGAATCATGGTCTCTGCAGTTGTTCTGTGGGGCATAACCACAACATCCACACCAAATGAGGTCCTTCTCTAGGGAAGCCATAAACTTCCACCTTGTGTTCTGATATAATTGTTGCTAGCATCCCCTTTTATTCTCAGAAGTGTCCTGGTTTGTATGATAAATTACGTTCTACCTGTCCCTAATGCAAAAATTACACAATGACCTAAGGCAAGGAGGTAGTTATGAACCCTCCCTTAGAGAAGATCCTAAATGGTGCAGTTCATGTCCCCAACATTTTATAGGATGGCAGAGAAACCCAATTTTTAATTTATAAGCCAAAATTAACCAAAGGTAAGGATAGTGCTTGATTGACATAACCAAACTAGGGGAAGGATGAAGAAAAGAGCTTGCCTCAGTAGCTACTAGATTGAGAATCTTGGACACGAGGAAACACTCTTTCTCCATTTTTTGTCTTTGTTTCTTTTTGTGTGTTAATTTTACTGACTCGTCCCCATGAGATTGAAAACGTGGGCTCTCTCACCAACTCTGGGCCTAAGTCCTCAATGCTTCACAACCAAAGAACTCAGAAAGCTCTTGATTGGAAGATCCTAAGGAAAGGTCTGTTCATTACGATGGAGCCTTATGCCCATCACTGGACCAGTCACAGAGGCCAGGGAATGAGGAACTGTGGGGGGCAGCCATGCCTCGGAAAGGAGGGGAGTCTTGTTCCAAGTAGACAAGACAACAAATGCTCACCACATAGATAACTTTCAATGTTTATCATCAGACTGCTTTCCCCAGGACCGAGACCTGAGAGAACTGAGTCCAGGAAGGGTCTGATCATGAAATAAATATTGGGAGCTCGGCATCCATGCCTTTCTACAACTAAGATTCCTGAAAGATGCATGCTTCCTTGACCCCTGTTTCTTTCACTCACCTGGGAGGGTCCATGGTCCTCATGCACATGGGTTTGGTTAGGCACCCCAGCTGTTCACCAGAATCTCAGCAGTGGGCATAGTTTAGGCACAGCCTGAGGATGTCATTATGTGTACTATTAGCAAAAACAAACAGGATTAGGGAAACACACATTGCGTTCTGGCCCACACCTAAGTAAGTTCTTGAAATTTAACCATATGGTATCATAAACCTGCAACTCAGTGGAACTCATGGGAAAGAAGTCTGTGTGTGTGTGTGTGTGTGTGTGTGTGTGTGTGTATTCATGTATGTGTACTTCCCATAGATCATGGTGTATATAAGCCAGGACTTGAATGGCACGTTTAGTGACTTTAAGCCCAAATATTATTCATGGAGGAGAAAAGCTGATTTCTGCCTCAATATAAACTTGAACATTATTTGCTCTAGTTATAGAAAATTCCAATTTTCTAAAGAAAAGTTCATTGTAATTAACAACAACAACAAAAAAATTTTAAAAATTCTTTCTTGGGGGCCAGTAGTTGGTGGAATGGCTATGTTGCTGGACTCCCATGTAGTCGATCACAGTTCGAGTCCTGGACCTGGTGGCTTAAACTCATGCTGGGTGCGTGTGTGTGCATACCCAAGATCCTGAGAGGAGAATGGAGGAGAGGGGATTGCAGTATGGCCATCCCCCTGAGGGGGTGATTTCTCTTTTTCTGTCTCTCTGTCTCTCTCTGTCTTTCTGGTGAGCACATGTGCCCTATAGCAAAAACCTTTCAAAAAAAAAATTCTTTTTTGTAGCAATGCTTTGAATGATCCTCAGTAAAGTTGGACAATTTCAGATCTGTTGGCTAAATTTTGGACAGTTAGGCCCTGAGGTCAATTGCTTAGCGTCCAGAAGTTTATAGAAAGGACAGCCCTGTGGGTCCATTACGTTTGGAAACAGCAGACTGGAATGTGTTTCTGGGGAGGGACAGCCCCTCCTCCTGGGAGTAGTGAGCACCCATCCTGGAGGCTGCCTGCATGCTCTGTACCTTTCTGAATTCTGGTCCCAGTCTCCAGTGCCAAGTGAGTCAGTGGACTGGCTGGATGTGCCACGTGGCAAATGTCCCCGTGAACCATCCCTCTATCAAAGGAGGCACACCAAGGCTCGTCTTGTGTAGGGTTATACAACTTCTGCCAAAAGATGATTTTGCCACAGCTTTTAAACATATGATTCAAGTTTTATGCTGTAAAAAGTCCCCACTTAACGATTTAAGTCAGAGGGATGAAAGAAAAGAAAACAAACACATATGCCTAACACAGGGCCTGTTTATGGCAATGGCTCAGGCACCTCTTCCAGTACATCCCTGACTGCTTGTAACTGTGTTAATTAGCTTAAAGGGAGGGGGAAGAATTAGCTTACAAAGGACCCAGGTCTACTTGGTAATGAAACTAGTGATGCCTTCTGTATTTAATTATATAGAAGAGTCACCCAGTCTCCATTCTTCCACACCCTTCACGGTCCTGACTTTCCATTTTCTTTTAGCTGTCATTTTTAAAAAATTAATTCATGTGAAACTTACACCTATGAACTTTGAGGATGCTTCTACAACATCATTTGAATATTTTTAAAAGCATTATTTAGTTATTTAATTCCCTTTGTTATCATTATTTTTTAATTTGACCACAGAGAGAGAGAAAGGGAAAGTGAGCAAGCAAGCCGCCAGCTCTGGGACTTGAACCACAGTTGGTCAGCCATGTGGGAATCCAGCACCTTTAACCACTATGCCACTTGCCGGCCCTTCATTAAAATATTTTAAAAACAGAAAATCTGTATACTTTTGCTAATTTTCCAAAAAGGAGCCCAAGTCTGAGGGAGACAGAAATCTAACTGTAATTATAATCCGCGGTGCCTGGGAGACCTCCTCAGCTTAGACGAGTAAATGTGAAAAGAGAAAACAATCCGGAGCAATTAGCTGGGCCTTGGCTGGATGTTGACCACATAGCCACTGTGTAAGCCCTCCTCTCTGTGGGCCCCAGCTTCCTTCCCTCCTGTTTCTCCCCTCAGTCCCAGGCCCAGTCAGTAAAGAAAGGGAGCCTCTGATTCACGTTGTTTCTCTGCAGTTAGGCTGAGTAGTCTTTCCCAATGACTTCTTTAAAGTCTGTTCCTTCCTCTGGTCATCACTGTATCCTCCCTACACCTGCCCCTTTTATACTGTTTTACTGGAAAACTGCCTGTCACTGAACGTCTCTTATTTTTTTTTTTAAGAATTATTTTATTTAACTTTTATTTATTATTATTATTTTTCAATTTGATCAGAGAGAGACAGAGAGAGGGAAAGTGAGAAAGCAAGTCACAGGTCTGGGACTTGAACTGCAGTTGGCCATGTGGGAGTCTAGTGCCTTTAAACACTATGTCGCCTGCTGGCCCCTGAGCGTCTCTTCTTTAAGCTACAATAGCTTCAAGTTCTCATTGGCCCACACATAACACAGCTGGCTGAGTGTGAGTGAATGCACACACATTCCTACCGCAAATGGGCACCAACAGAGCCCTCCTCAAGCCTATCACATCTGGTAGCAACACCGTCACACTGGACAGTGGACCTGTAGTGCTCTCAAGGCAAGCTCATAGAGGCTCTGGCTTTTTAAAGACAGTGGTACAGGAACCAGCAGATAGTGTAATGGTTACATCACTGGATTCTCATGTAGTTAACCACAGTCCTGGATCTGGCAGCTTAAAACTCATGCTGGGTGTGTGTGCATGTGTACCCCAAATCCCGGGAGGAGAGTGGAGGAGAAGGGATTGTGGCATGGGTATCTCCCCTGAGGGGTGATTTCTTGCTTTCTGTCTATCTATCTCTGTCTCTCTGGCGAGCTCAGGTACCCTATAGCAAAAGTCCCTCTTAAAACACACACACACACACACACACACACACACAAAAAAAAAAAAAAAAAAAAAAAAAAAAAAAACAGTGGTACAGTGGGAGAGCCTGATTGGCCAGTTGTTTTACTCCTGGATCTGCAAGGACCAATCAGGATTTGCAGCCTTGGTGCCTGCTTTCTGAGAACTCAGAGCAAGATGGTGGCACCTGCATAGTTTGCCTCCCAGTGTTCCCATCCTGATCTTACAGGGAGACAATTTGCTGCCATTTCTTTGCACATGGAGAAGATGACTCTTCAGATCCCAGTTCTCTGATTGGTGAGTTTGAGATGGGCAAACTCACCAATCAGAGAACTAGGATCTGAAGAGTTGTCCAGAGAACTGGACAATTTGAACTGGACACATGCAGATCAACCCCTTGCATTCTTTTTAATTTTTAAAAAATCTGCTAGAGGGCACTTGTGCTCAGTGGAGAGACAGAAAGAGGGAAAGCAAGAAAGCATCACTCATGGGGCATGGCCACACAGCAATCCCTTCTCCTCCATTTCTCTCTCAGGATTTTGCACATACATGCACATTTGCCCTACATGTGTCTCAAGCCACCAGTCAGGGACTTAAACTGCACAGTGGTCCATGCAAAAGCCTTAACCACCGTGCCTCTAACTGGTCTCCACTCTTACTTTCTAAAAACCCATCTCAAGACAAGCTTTCTCTATTCTCCAGAAGTTTCCTGGCATTGGACTGCCATGGCTTACAGTTTGGGTGAGAAATGTCAGGAAGAGTTGTATGAGAAGCATTAGGAGTTCCCCAAGTTCCCTGCCTATGCATGCTCTCCAGCCTAGCTTTATCAACAATGAGCAGATGTTCTTATCTTTAGCATCCTTGGTCTAGTCTCAATTGCTTTGAGGCTTGGAGCAGAAAAGAAGGAAAGTATTATAATTAATCATCATCCTTAAACTCAAGCACTGTCCTCAGAAATGAAGAGAAAAGCCAAGGAACTCCTCTGGGAGTTTCTAGAGAGGACCATAAAAACATAAAACAAAGTGATATGGAAAATAAAATGATAACCAGCATTGAAGGTTGAGGAAGAAACTTAGAAGAATACAGGAAAGCTAAATCTTTTTATTTTTGTACTAGGGAATTCCACTCAACTTGGGAAGTAGGAAGTCCTTGACATGGTTTCTGCAGGACCAGGGCCTTTCTTAGAGTTCTTTTTAAGAGAATCCCATAGTGATGAATTCATTTCATGGTGAAGAGTGTGAAGAAGAATCATCTGTGGGACCAGCAGTTAGCGTAATGGCTATGTCGCTGGACTCCCATGTAGTCAACCGCGGTTCGAGTCCCGGACCCGGCGGCTTAAACTCACGCCGGGCGTGTGTGCGTGCGTGCCCAAGATCCCGAGAGGAGAATGGAGGAGAAGGGATTGCGGCGTGGCCATCCCCCCTGGGGGGTGATTTCCTGCTTTCTATCTCTCTGTCTCTCTCTGTCTGTCTGGCGAGCGCACGCGCCCTATAGCAAAAACCTCTCCAAAAAAAGGAAAAAAAAAAAAAAAAAAAAAAAAGAATCATCTGTTAGTGTACCCTCAAGTCATTATTGGAGTATCCTTAGAATATCTCCCCAAGGGCTGCAGGAATTTGATTTACACAAGTGTTTTTGTGTTTTTGGGAGGATGGTGGGCCCTTGAAGGGAAATTAGAAATTTAACTAAAGTCTGGGGCCTGCAGATGGCATAATGGCTATGTCACTGGACTCCCACGTAGTTGGCTGCAGTTCAAGTCCCAGACCTGGCAACTTAAAACTCACACCGGGGCATGTACATGTGTGCCCAAGATTCCGAAAGGAGAATGAAGGAGAGGAGATTGCAGTATGGCCATCCTCCAGGGGGGTGATTTCTCACTTTCTGTCTGTCTCTCTCTCCAGTGAGTACACCCGCCACATAGCAAAAATATCTTTAATGAAAAAAAAAAAGAAGAAGACAAAAAAAATAAAAAGAAATTTAACTAAGGTCCCCCAGATACAAGAGATGGACCTGCAGGATGACAAGAGAATTTGGAGGAAGAGGGAGGCAGAGAGGACTCACTCATTTTAAGCGCTTGTCCTAGGCCAGTAGTTCTTCATCCATTAGAATCACCTAAGGAATTGCCAAACAACTCCAATGCTTAGTTCTCTTCCCAGTTCATTCAAACCAGACAGTCTGGGGATGAGCCAGGGTATCAGTATCATCAAAAACAGCACAGGTGATTCTGGTGTGCAGCTGGAACTGAGGAACTGTGTCCTAGACCATGGAGCATCAGCCGCCTGTGCCTTTCCTTTGGGAGCAGTCACTGGTGGTGGTGGTGAGTAGGGGGTTTACACATTGTTTTTTTCCCTAATGAATCTAAAGTTTTGCTTCTTATAGGGTGGTCTCTGAACCAGCTGCATCAACATCACCTGGGACCTTGTTCAAAAATGCAGAATTTGGGACTCCACCCTAGACCTAGACCTATTGAATCAGAATTGTAGTGGGGAAATATTTCTTAAATTTTAATGTGCATAGGAAACACCTGGAATCTTGTTACAATGCAGATTCTGTTTCAGTAGGTCTGGGGTGCAGTCCAAGATCTTGCATTTCTAACAAGCTCCCAAGTGATTCCAATGCTGCCAATCCATGGACCACACTTTGAGCAGCAAGGCTGCAGATGACTTGGAGCAGCCACAAATGGAAGTTGCTCAAAGAGCGATACTCCAGCTTTGGATTGTTCTGTAGGAATGGTGCTAAAAGAGTTGCATGGAGGATCTTCAGAAACATAAAGAAGATTTTATAGGAGTAGTGCCATTCCTAAGACAGCCAATAGTAATTACCATCATCAGGAGATACTATTGCTGGGAACCTCATGGAGCTGCCAATTGGAGCTGGCACCAAAGGAAACTGGAAGGGAAGAATCAAGTTAACAAGACTGCTTGGCACGTTGGAAGCCTCTTTCCATTTCAGCCCAAGTCATACGTGAGAAGGAAGGAATTGGCCATTTTTATCACTTGCTATCTGGAGGAAAGAACCAGTCTTTCCATATAATTCACACTGCAATTAGAAAATGATACTTCCCATCAACACCTCTCATGGGGCTTATGCATTCCTTTATCTCACAAGTATTAACTGAGCACCTATTTTGTACCAAGCACTGTGCTAAGACTTAGATCTGAAAGTCTAAAACCTGAGTGGAACTCCAGCCAGCAGTAGAGACCTAGAATTGCATCCCCCACCCTCACTGGACAGGACACTGGACTGAGAGATGGTGCTCATAAACATCTTAGCTATTATATAAATCCCAGGCCTAACATCAACTGATGTCCATTTCAGAAATACGGCCATATATGATTCATTTGGAATCAGGCACTGGAAAAGTCAATGCTGTTATTGGATGGAATTTGACACCGCTGAGTTACTCTAGGATGAAGGCTAAGTCCGCATATTTTGAAATGAAATGGCAGCCATAGAGGATATTGGATGACTGCACTGGCTGCAGTACTATAACCAATTTGAGAAGCTGGGAAAGGTTTGGCTCTGGACAGGGATTACAAGTAAGAGCTTGAACCCTGGGCTGTACCCCTCCTGCCCCTACAGAACAGCTTTGCCTGAGTCATTCGGGAGGTCCTTTCCAATCCTATCCTTTAAACCAGTGTGCTCAGAAGAGGTATCGCTGGTCTCCAGAGCTCCCAGACTCCCTGTAAGCAATGTCCCTTGTGACTGTGTTTTGCCAGGAGCATTCTACTTGATGAGCCGTGCTCACCTGTTGTCAAGGCAGGAAAGATACATACTTTAATGGCCCAGGAGCAGAACCATGCCAAACAAACAAGGTCGCTGATGAGGAGCTCTAAAACCCCAGATTTAGGAACACAATATGAGCTCCTGATGATCAGAAACCCTGTGGGGAAGCCGTTACAATTCCCCCCTTGCAAAGGTGTGTTAAGGTCCGCAGCTCACTGAAGTTAAATGACTGGCATAAAGTTACAGGGTAGTAAATACAAGTGGAGAAGAACAGAGGTCTTCTGACCTCAGTTATCAAAACTCTATGCAAAAGCCTTATAGAACTGAAGTTAATGCGGAGGGAAATGAGAAATGATTACGAAATAGAGAAACCACAGAGGAAAAGACCCTGTCATCATAATTTGGGGAGGCTATGAAAAAGGGAATGTGTAATCATCTCAACTTGAGGGGCCTCCATGAGGGCACGTAACAGACTATGAGAGGTTACAAGGGAAATGGGGGGCTGGGTCCCTCTGGTCTGCAGTGTAACTGTGGAAACAGGCCGAATATAATGGATAGAGACAGTAACATAGGCCACACATGCATACCTAAGTGACGACCGCTGTGTGAGCAGCCAGGCACACGGAGGAGAGGACGCTGTGGGAGTTCATGGAATAAATGTGTGGGTATAAAGGAAATTAAGAGAAGGCGCAGTATTGATAACCACCTGAGAGCACTCACTGTGGGGTAGGTTTTAGGAATACTAACAATACTGATACTCTGGAGACTGTCTGAATGATGTGTGAAGGGACACAAGCATTGAAATTATTTGGCAGTTCCCTGGGGCCAGGGTAGAGCCCACAGAGGATTCCCAAGATTCTAGGACTAGAGAAAGTAGAGCATGAAATTTCCTCCCAGGCAAACGCTGGTTGGAAAGGGAAGAAGAGAAGTGAGGGAAAGCTCCATGGTCAAGCCAAAGGAATGGTCTAAAAGCACATGTCTATTGGAGCACAATGAAGAGAACTGGGTGAAAAGAGTTCGTTTCCTTACCTCCCCTCTTTCTTACTTGCAAGGCCACCTACACTCCAGGTCAGACTGTTTGTGATAAAATGCTCAATTCCTGGGGGACGTGCTGTCTATGGTAGCAACGGAGGGTGTCTCTTCCAGTTTCCCACGTGACAAAAGTACTCGTGAAGGTTCAAATAAAGATGGAATATGTAGAATAAGATCTTCTTTATTCAGTAAACAAACAAATCTGGCGGGAGTAGGGGGAAGCTGAGAAGGACTTTTTTTTTTTTTTTTTTTTTTGAGAGGTATTTGCTATAGGGCACGTGTGCTTACCAGAAAGACAGAGAGAGACAGAGAAACAGAAAGTGAGAAATCACCCCCCAACACACACCCAGAGAGGATGGCCATGCCACAATCCCTCCTCCTCCATTCTCTCAGGATCCTAGGCATGCATGCACACACACCTAACATGTTTTTCAAGCTGCCGGGTCCAGGACTTAAACTGCATAATCAGCCATGTGGGACCCAGCTGTCCTAACCACCTGGTTGGCCCTTTTCTGATACCTTTAGAACTAATGACTAAAAGTTACTGCATAAAAATAGAAGTAACTTACTGTGAAAACTGGGAAAGTTGTTAGCATCCTCGCTAATACACGACCATAGAGAAATAGGAACGAAAGCCATAGATGGGACCATTCTGAAGCAAAGGGCTAATGGCACCAACTTATTGCATGGAACACGATGTGCAAATGCTGAGAAGGAAAGGCCTCTGAGAGTGATAAAACAGAGAGTAAAACAATAATGCTTACACTAGCACAGTTAAAATCCATGTGGATAGCAGAGTTTACAGGGTAGAATTTAAATCAGTAACATGGAAGGTCACCCTGGAGATTCTTCCAGAAGAGAAAGAAAAAGAAGGTAAAAAGAATTACTTTAAAATGTGAGAAAAGGGGAGCCAGCAGATGACATAGTGGACTGGACTCCCACATGGCCAACTGCAGTTTGAGTCTTGGACCTGGTGCCTTGAAAATCACACTGGACACGTGTGTGTGCATGTCCAAAATCCCAGAAGGAAAATAGAGAAGGGATTGTGGCATGGCCATCCCTCCCCCGGGGCGGGGGGATTCTCACTTTTCCTCTCACTGTCTCTCTCTCTGGCAAGTGTGCATACCTTATGGCAAAACCCTCTAAAAAACAAACAAAGATGGCAGTAAGAAGGTATTATTCAGAGAAAAGAGTCAACAAAAAAAACTCAGATTACCTGAAACAGAAACTTGAGTAGTTAGAACAGAAATGATAATCCAAATCATGATGAAAAAGTAAACTTTTCAAGAAAGAAGAAAAAGTCCTCAATTTGAGGTGTAAAAGGCCCATTTTTTCAGTCAGAAATTATTCCCAAAAAATTTTATCAAAACCTTGAATTACGAAAATAAGTGAACAAATCTGCAAGCATCTAGTCAGAAAAATATTACCCACAATGAACAAAATCAGGCAAGCCTTCAATTTGTTTCTACAGCTATAATAATGAAAAAATTATAGTGTTTATAAGAATTTGGAAGAAAACTTTGTAAACCAAGAATAATGTATAGTCACGCCTTACTTAACAACCTATCTGTTTAACAACCACTTCGACTTAGGACCAGTTTTTCAGTACAGGGCATCCCCTGTATCTGTCTGTCTTGTTTCCACAGTAGGTTAGTAGTCACTTCTCAGTGTCTGCAATCACACAAAACTACATATTCACTTATACATTTGTACTTTATCGTGCACCCATAATAGTATTCAGAATAAATCAAAACGATTACATCAGATTGGTATTATTGTGTTGTGGTATATCTGGGTGGTTTCTTGGCACTTACTAATGCATGATTTTTGTATGGAGAGAATGACATTATTCTAGAGTGGTGTTACATGATATCTACTGAAAAACACATGATGCCCGATGGCGTCATGACACACCACAAGACATCTGCCTGAAACCTTCTTGCTTTTTGACCACTTCACTTAACAATCTAGTCATAGGACTGGAACTTGGTTGTTATGTGAGGAGTGCCTGGACTCATTGTCCAGGTAAGACATCTGATAAGACAACGGAAGCATTTCTAGACAAAGTTAGATTCCAAAAGTGTACTTCCCATGTATTGCATATTGAAAAAGTTACTTGAGGAGATATACTCCAGCTGACTAAACTATGAATCGAAATTAAGATTCCCAAAAACAAAAGAGCAAATTATAGTATAAAAGACTGGCAGGGAGAATAAAAAATGGCAAAGCAAAGATTTAAATTATATAATTAATATAAATGTGTATTGGATATATTAACATTAATTCTCATTAATTTTTAAACCTTTAAAATGAAACACAGATATTACAGTAAGGATGGGTGCAAAATTACAAGAAACTCAGAGGAAATAAAAAAACTCCAGGAAGCAGAAGAAAACTAAGATATAAAATTTTAATTCTATGATTAATTTCTGCAGCGAGAGGAAAGAAAATACTAATAAAGTGTCATAAAAAGAATAGAAAAAGTCCCTGGAAAGTAAAAGAAGAAAAAAGCTTAAGTTAAAAAGTCAGTAGAAGGGGCCAGTAGGTGGTGTGGTGGTTAAGGTGCTGGACTCCCATATGGCCGACTGCGGTTCAAATCCCAGACCTGGAGGCTTGAAAATCACTCTGGGTGCATGTGCTTGCATGCCCAAAACCCCAGGAGGAGAATAAAGGAGAAGGGACTGTGGCATGACTATCCCACAGGGGCGATGGTTTTTCACTTTTCATCTCACTATGTTTCTTTCTATCACTCTTTCCCTATGGCTAAAACCTAAAACAAAACAAAACAATAAACAAACAAACAAAAAAGTCAACAGGATTGAATGAGGTTGATTAAAGCTCTCAGAATGGAGACCAGCAGGTGGCAGAGTGGTTAAGGCACTGGACTCCCTCATGGTCAACCGCAGTTTAAGTCCTGAATCCAGCAGTTTAAGACTGTGTGTGTGCGTGGCCAAAATCCCAAGGAGAATGGTGGAGAAGGGATTGCAGCATAGCCACCCCCTGCGCGTGATTTCTCACTTTCTGTCTCACTGTCTCTGTCAAGCACACATGCCCTATAGCAAAAATCTTTTTGGGTCAGCAGGTGGTGTGGTGGTTAAGGTGCAGGACATTCCTACCTGGCCAACCATGGTTTCAGTCCCTGACCTGGTAGTTTGCTTTCTCACTTTCCTTTTCTCTCTCTCTGGTCAAATTAAAATGAATGAATGAATAAATAAATAAAATTAAATAGATAATTATTTTTTTAAAATCTCTCTTAAAAAAAAAAAAAAAAAAAAAAAAAAGTTCCCAGAATGTAGACTCAAAAAAAAAAGATGGAAATAGGAGAAAACAGATTTTAAAAAGTGAGAAAATTCAACATATAACTAATACAAGTTCCAGAGATAGACAATGTAGAAACTATTAGGGATAAAACAGCCAAAGACATAAGACAAGAAATGCTCCCAGAACTGAAGACACCAGTCTCCAGATTAAGGACCCGTGTGGTAAATGCAAAACAGACTGATGGCAAGGCTGTCACAATGGAATTTCAGAACAGCAGAGAAAAGAGGACATCCGAAAGCCTTCCAGATGGTAAAGCAGGCCATGTACAATAGTAGACCAGGAGTAAAGAACAGCAGCAGAGTGTGCCAGAAGTAACTGGGTGAAAATGAAGCAGCCCCCCTTGTAATGTGGATGTAGCATCATTTTCACCCTAGAATTCTCTGCCTAGTTCTGTTTCCTTTTTGGGAATAGTTTCTGACTGAATGAATGGGCTTTGTATATCCTTTCCTTATTACTTACCATTCTTCTCTATGTAATTTCTATGTTTCATTTTAAGGGCTTAAGAATTGTTAAGAATGATTGCTGATAATTATATCAATTTGTACATTCACAACAATTATATAGATTTAACTTTGTTCACTGCTTTCAATTCTCCTTGCCAGTCTTTTAAATTTAAATTTAAATTAAATTAAATTTAATTTAATTTAATTTTGGGGGCTGAAGAGCAGGTATACACTCCAGAGAGAGACAGAAAGAAAGGAAAAGGGAGAAAGTACTCTCTAATGAAGCATGGACACACTGCAGCACCACCTACTCAACCCTGTGTACATGTACACATGTGCCTGGCATGTTTTCCAAGCTGCTGGGTCCAGGATTCACACCATGATTGACCATATGGGATCTAGCTCCCTTAACCAGTAGGCTACTCTCCTGAGCCCCCTGGCCAGTCTTTTATGCTTATATTTACTTCTTTATTCTTGTGAAGATAGACTAATAGTATTAGGTCACTGGGAAAGTCATGACATATTTTTCTTGGCAAAAATGCGTAATGACTTTCCTGACCACCCAATATTTTCAAAGATGCCAATACTCAAAACCTTACCCTCTTCCACTCTGTCTAGGAAAGCTTCTGTAATAGAATGTGCTCTACTGAAATAAGGAAACAAATCTACATTTAATAGGGCTTCCAAAAAAGCTGATCATCCGAGGATATATATCCGGAAATGACTGAAGTCACACTTGGAGGACAGATCTTACAATTCCTAGTTTAGAGCTATTTCTTTCTTTCTTTCTTTTTTTTTCTTTTTTTCTTTTCTTTTCTTTTTTTTTTTTGTTTTGTTTTGTTTTGTTTTGAGAGGTTTTTGCCAAAGGGCGCGTGCGCTTGCCAGACAGAGAGACAGACAGAAAGCGAGAAATCAGCCCCCGGGGGGGGGATAGCCATACCACAATCCTTCCTCTTCCATTCTCCTCTTGGGATCTTGGGCACGCACGCACACTCACCCAGCGTGAGTTTTAAGCCACCAGGTCCGGGACACGAACTGCGGTTGACTACATGGGAGTCCAGTGACATAGCCATTACGCTAACTGCTGGTCCCGAGAGCTATTTCAACTATGTTGGGATGATAGAAACTGGTACTCATACTAGTTACTTCCCCTGTCATCTACCCACATAGCATCACTCTAGATCAAGGAGTCAGTTGGAGTCACAGATTGTCAACCTGGTGCTCCCCCTTCATTGGCAGTGACCTGTGTGTTGAAGCCTATTTATTATTCAGCTCTATTCCATGCAATGCTGCTTTCAAGTGTGTAGACTCTGGTACACTAAATAATGCAAGCTAGGCCAGCCCTTAGCCTAGTGGTCAAGGGAACTGGATCCCACATGGTCAACTCCGGTTCAAATTCTGGCCCTGGCAGCTTCAAAAACAAGCCAGGCCATGTTCACATATGCTCCAAATCCCAACAGGATGGAGAAAGGATGTGGCATGATCACACCCCATTGAGAGAGCTTTCTCTGCTCTCTCTGTCTCCTCTGGTGAGTACAGAACCTTCAATTAAAGAAAAGATAATAATGTAAGCTATTTCCCTCCAAACTGTAGGCTGGAGGAGAGCAAGGACCATGCCATCTTATTCATCACTTTATCTCCAATGTTCAGTACTACCTTGGAGTGATGCTTAAAAACATTTTTTGGTCCGTTGGAGCTGGAACTAGTGCTTTCAGGGACTAAACTAATGAAGAATTTCTGCTGAGACTTCACCCTTCAAAGCCCATCCATGAGTGAGAGAGGCAAAGACTCCATTGGAACTAGAACTAGTGCTTTCAGGGACTAAACTAATGAAGAATTTCTGCTGAGACTTCACCCTTCAAAGCCCATCCATGAGTGGGAGAGGCAAAGACTCCGTTGGAACTAGAACTAGTGCTTTCAGGGACTAAACTAATGAAGAATTTCTGCTGAGACTTCACCCTTCAAAGCCCATCCACGAGTGTGTAGGGCTCCCCAAGGGCTCCCCCATGCCCTTCTCTCTCTCTTTCTCTCTCTTTTTATAATTTTTTAAGGTAAAATGTTTTTTGGCTTTCAGATCCTCCTTTCTCTTGGTAATTCTCATCTTTCCCTCCTCCCATCTAGGAAAGGCAAAGACTCCATTGGAGCTAGAACTAGTGCTTTCACACAGTGCACTCACAAGCCATGTGCTTTTCATTTTTCGATTTTTAAAAAAATAAATAAATAAAAATGTTTTGTAAGTTTTTCTTTTTTCTATCTTTTTCTTTTTTAAAAAATCCTTTTTCTCTGTTTTCTGACCCTTTTTCTTTTAACTTCACCATTTTGCTGCTCATCCTCCATGCACTTGAGAGTCTAGACAGGTCTAAGTGAACCAAAATCAAAAACCTGAATACAATGAGGTCCAGAATATTCTTTAAATCCCACTGAATCTGCCACACAAGGGAGAAAAATGGAATGGCAGTGAGTTTGCAGATCATCTCTCCTGCACTCCTCTGAATACTCAGATTGAACTTCAAGACATTAAGAAGAAACATGTAGCCCATCAGATGACCAGAAATCACCATAGAGGCACAAGTAATATGAGAAGCCAAGAAAATACCTTTCCTCCAAGGGAAAAGAATAACTCCTCTTCATCTACAGACAGTACAAAGGAACTCACAGAAATGTCTGATAAAGAATTTAGAATATGACCATTAGATAGTGTAATGGCTACATTGCCAGACTCCCATGTAGTTGACCATGGTTCGAGTCCCAGACCCAGTGACTTAAACTCACGCCAGGCATGTGTATGTATGCATACCCAAGATCCAAGAGGAGAATGGAGGAGAAGGGATTGTAGCATGGCCATCCCCCTGGGGGGTGATTTCTTGCTTTCTGTCTCTCTCTGTCTTTCTGGTGAGTGCATGGGTCCTATAACAAAAACCTCTCAAAAAGAAAGAATTTAGAATATTCACAGTGACAAAGCTAACAGAGATGCAAGAGAAGAGAGACAATGAACTCTAGAAGATGCAGGAGAAAAGAGCCAACAAGTTCCAGGAGGTGAGGAAGTTTTTGCATGATCTAAAAGAGGAAATACTCACCATAAAAAAGAATCAAATGGAGCTGATAGTGATGAAGGCCGTAATACAGGAAATCAAAACCTCCCTTGAAAGTATTAAAAACAGGCTAGGTTATACAGAAGATTTAATCTCAGATGCTATGACAAAATTGCTGGCCTAGAAAAATCCACCACAAAGACTGAGAAAATAGCTCCAAAAATGAGAATAATATAAGAAATACTAGATACTATTAAACATCCAAACATCCGGATAATCGATTTCCCAGAAAGTGAAGAGACTAATAAGGGCATTGATAATCTATTCCATGAAATCCTGGAAGAAAACTTTCTAAACCTAGGGAGGCATTCAAAGATCCAGACCCAAGAAATACAAAGGATCTCAAATAGAATCAACCCAAGAAGGTCTTTTCTAAGACACATTATAGCCAAATTGACCAAAACCACAGACAAAGACAAGATACTAAGATTGGCAAGAGAGAAACAGCAAGTTACCTAAAAAGACTATCCCATCATGCTAACAGCAGACCTCTCATTGAAAACAATGCGAGCAAGGAAAGAATGGGAAAATACATTCAAAGTGCTAAAGGAAAAACAATTTCAACCAAGAATACTGTACCCAGCGAGATTATCCTTCATATGAGAAGAAAAGACAAGAATAGTCTCAGATAAACAAAAACTGAAAGAATTTATGGACACCAGACCAGCTCTCCACGAAGTTCTGAAGCGAAATACAGACACACACACAGAACTAAGAGTTCAAAAACAATGAAGGAAATGGCCAACTTAATGGTAGGGACAAATCTGGAGTTGAATATTATATTCCAGAACTTAAATGGAAAGATCGGAACACAACAGAAGATAGATTAAGTACATGAGACCTAGCTGGTGAAATAGAATTTTATGACTTCTGACTAAAACATTACTGAATTTCTTCTATGGTTTGTTTTCCAGATTTGAGGATTTTTGTCTTTTGAGCTGCCAATAGGTTCATGTACCTACTGTTTGAACAGAATCCTAACCTGTTTCTTGGCTTTAAGTCTTAAGCAAAGAATTGTTAACATTTTTTTTATTTTGACATATTTAAGCTAAAACTGCCTTTCTTGAAATTACAAATATATTTAAAAACACCTATTTAATAACCACAGTAAGCTATATAGCCTTAGCCAGGGCCTACTTTATAGTATATTCATTCTACTCACAGAGTTTCATGCCTAAAGTCAAACTTCTGTTCACAGACATCTCTATATCAGCTGAACTTGCTATTGAAAGTACTCAGTTTAATTAAGATATTTTGCGAATCAATAAAATGTAGGAAAGAAAAAGGGAATGGAAAGCAACTATAGATACCAGAGACAGGGTAGCAGTGCATGGGAAATAGCTGAGATGAGAAATAGCGGGGGGGGGGGGAAAAAAATATATACATATGTGTGTGTGTGTGTGTGTGTGTGTGTATTTACAAAACATGGAAAATTATTTGTTTATGATAACACGTATGATTAAGCCACTATACAGTGTATTCTGGATGGTAAATCACATTTTGTATGCTGTAATTGTGTTCAGTGAATGAGTGTAACATAAATTTAAAATAAAAGAAAAAAGGAAAAAAAAGGATGAAACATCTGGAGATAGACTTGCAATTTTGTATTACGGGTTTGTCTTGGGAAAATCAATGAAACCTTCCATGCTAACTGCACTGTCTTTTTGTATTTATTGTAAATTTTGTCAAGACCATTGTAAATTCACATGAAGTTGAAAGGAATGATAAAGAGAGATTTCATGTATTTAAATTGTGGTCATCTTTTTGGCCATATGTATATATTCCTTTAGTCATTTTTCATTGAACCTTTTGTCAGCATATAGAATCATGAATTGTGGATTCTCACCTAGTGATAGAAGATTTTGGACAACAAAATGAGGGGAGACACATCACGGATTTTACTGGATAAAAGCAAACTTCCCAACTGAGCCAAGTCACCTGTTCTATTCCCCACCCAGGAGAAAAGTAGCAGAAAGAGAGACCCAGAAGGCTATGTGCCTGTTCTTTTATGTCACCAATAAGTAAGTTTCCATTCCATTTCTCTGAGAGTAGGGGTGGGGAGAAGCCAACCTGTCTTTAAATAGGACAGCTAGCAAGCTATTGGTTGCTTTTCCCTCTGAAGCATTTTGGCTGACAGGGGAAGTGTATGGATGGGTTCTGAACCCAGAGCATTCCAACGAGTGGGATACTTCTCTCTTGCATATTCGAAGATACCATCCTCAATAACCTATCCACAGGTTCAAGGCCATGGATTTTCTACAGTTTCTGGAAAACAGAGCTCCATATCCTGGAGAAAGTGAGGGGGCCAGATGTAAGTGGTATAGGTGTAGAATGGCTTTCACCATGTTTTCCAGTGAAATATCTTTATAAATGGCCTCCGGGCTAACAGATGGATTCCAAGCCGTGAAGCCAAGGAGGAGGAAAGACATGTGTATGTGTGGGAGGAATGGAGCGAGAAGGAACAGTCCTGTGTGTCACTTTCCCTCAGAGCACTAAAGGAAATGCGCTAATGAGGAGAGGGAAGTAGGGGCCGCCAGGCCAGAGTGGCCGTTCCACTTATTGGCAGTATGGCGGTTAGTTGCCTGCCACACCTGATCTCACTTGGTCAGAACAAGCAGCCTCACAGAAGAAGGGATGTGGGTGGGTGGGAATAAACTTGAGGTGGTTGTACCAGACATGAGGAGACCTTGGAGACAGGCAGAGGAGGAATGCATGAAAAGGTTTGTTAGGGGACCAGTAGGTGGCATGATGGTTAAGGTGCTGGACTCCCACATGGCCAACCACGGTTCTCGTCATGGACCTAGTGGCTTGAAAATCACACTGGGTACATGTGCATGTGTGCCACAAATCCCAAGAAGAGAATAGAGAGGATTGCAGTGTAGCCATCCCCCCCCCTAGGGAGTCATTTTTCAACTTCCCTTTCTCTGTCTCCAGTGAGCACACATACCCTATGACAAAAACCTTAAAATAAATAAGTTTTATTTATTTATTTTTTAAAAAGGTTTGTTAGAAGATGTTCTGTTTAGAGCCAAGAAATCCAGGCCATGGGAGGTATAGCCAGGTCTTGTTCCTGGGACTGGGGGTGGGGAGAGTCTCGAAAGCTGAAGGCAGCAGATAGGGTCACAAAGAGAACTGGTGTGGCAGTCTCAGCAGTGGCAGGAGAATGAGTCTGGAGGACTGGAAAAGTGGGGTGCAGCTGAGATGCCAAGGGACCCCTCTATGTACGAATTCTCCAGTAACCAGTGCTATACATCCTTTGGAAACAACACCATTTTCTTTTTTTATAATTTTTTTAGAATTCTTTCTTTAATTTTATGTATTCATTCATTCATTTTAATTTAACCAGAGAGAGAGAGAGAGAGAGAAAGTGAGAAAGCAAGCCACCAGGTCCAGGACATGAACCGTGGTCAGTCATGTGGGAGTATCCAGTGCCCTAACCACCACGCCACCTGCTGGTCCCAACAACATAATTTTCATGTCTTCATAGTACAAAAAAGACAGCCTAGAGGCAAAAGTTTGAAACTGGGGGTTAATGCCACTTAGTGGTTCTCAATCCTGGAGGCACAGTAGAATAATCTGAGGCATTTAAGAAAGATACTGATGTCTGGGCCCACCCCAAACCAAGTAAATAAGAATCTCTGGGTTTGCAGACCGGGCATTGCCATAGCTTTAAAATACACCCTGGTGGTTCTAATCTCCACTAAAGGGAAGGGAATTTGGAGCTAAGCGAAGGCCTTGCTACAAAAGTGTAATCTGGACACGAGCATCATGTGGAAGCTTCTTAGAACTATAGTGTCTGAGGCCCCACCCCAGAACTACTGGATTAGAATCTGCAACTTTGCAAGATCTTCAAAGCACCTGTAGCCACTTTAAATTTTGATTATCACTGTTAGCAGAAACAAATGCTGCAAGTTCTCAGTTGTGGCTTTTTAAAATACCCCAAAATTGCAGAGCTAGAAGAGATCTTTGTCACTTAATTCAGAGATCCTAATCTCCCTAAAGGAATCAGGCAGAATAGTGAAAATGTCAGGGGATCCTGCAACAGATTTCATGGCCTTAAAGACGCAAAACAAGGCAGCAGAAAATAGGGGGCAGTGAGGCCTGTGAGGAGAGCACACAGCCCATGAGAGAGGGAACCAGTGACTCAGCTCCAGCTGTGATCCGACTGGGCCCCTGTGACTGTTCTGAGAAATCGCTTGTTCTTTTTTTTTTTAGAATTATTTTATTTAACTTCATTTATTATTATTATTATTATTATTATTATTATTATTATTATTATTAATGTGAACAGAGAGAGAGAGGGAGGGAATATGAGAAAGCAAGCTGCCAGGTCTGGGATTCAAACCATGGTTGGCCATGTGGGAGTCCAGTGCCTTTAAGCTCCATGCCACCTGCTGGCCAGTGAAATCACCTGTTCTTTAACTATTATAACTAACTCACGCTAGTACTTCGTTTTTCGGATAGGTGTCTCAGTTAATTTTAGGTGTCACCTTGACTGAGTCAAGGGAGGCCCATACAATAAAACTTTTTTTCCAGGAATGTCTGTGAGGGTGTTTCCGAAAGAGACTAGCATTTAATGAGTGGACTGAGTAAGGAAGATCCGCCCTCACCCAGTGTGGGTGGGCACCATCCAATCACCTGAGGGCCCGGATAGAATAAAAAGGCAGACGAAAAAGCGAATTGCTCTCTTTGCTGGAGCTGTGAGAATGCCTCTTCTCTTGAACATCAAAACTTCAGGTGCTCGGGTCTTCAGACTTTGGGGCTTCCACCAGTGGGCTGCTAGGCTTTCAGGCCTTGGCTTAGACTGAGAGTTACACCATTGATTCTCCTGGTTCTCAGACGTTTGGACTCAGACTGAGTGATACCACTGCTTCCCTGGTCCTCCAGCTTCTAGCATTCGTGTAACAAGACTTCTTGGCCTCTCTAATCAGGTGAGTCAGTTCCTGTTTCTATAATATACCTGCCCTGTTGGTTGTGTTTCTCTGGAGAATCCTACTGATACAGTTGTCTAAACAGAATACATTCTAGCAAGTGTCCCCAACCCCCCGGGGCTGCGGATGGTGGTGGTCTATGGCTTGTTGGGGGCTGGGCTTCCTTAGTGTTTGCAGCTGCTCCCCATCACGGGCATTACAGCCTGGGCTCCACCTCTGTTGGATCCGCGGCGGTATTGGATTCTACTGGGAGCGTGAATCCTATTGTGTGATTGTTTCATTGTCCTATGGTGTTGCTGTGTAATAGTGGAAATGGGGTACACGGTGGATGTGGTGTGCTTGGGTTATCTGGAGACCAACCCCACTGCCGTCAGTGGAGCGATTGTCTTCCACAGGTCAGTCAGTCCCTGCTGCCCAGGAGGTTGCATATCACAGATACAGAAATGGATTCTGGTTGTTCAATCTTCAGATTCGAGTACAGATTGACTCCAATTTAAACATCATTTTATTTTTCCACTTTTGTTTTAAATACTAGGGACCTGCTGTGATACAGGGTTCTAGAGCCACTGCAGGTGGAAGAGGGCTCTGAGGGGACTCGGGGGGGGGGGGGTGTCTCTGGAAAGGCAATGAAGAAGCTCAGATTCTGTATCCAGACGTGCTCATTGTTGTGTTAAGTCCTGCGTAACCTGCCAGAGGGGCAGACCAAACCCTTTCAGCTGACGTTCCCTTCCACACCAGGCTTGTTTCGCAAGTCTGGGCCAGGTGACAATGATGGCACCAAGAGCTTGTTTTCCCAATTGGAGACAAAACATTTGCTTGGCAATCCCATAAATTGGCCAGACAAAAGTAAACAGGAAGGAGAGACACGGGAGTGGTGAGCCCAGCACGCAGCATGGGTAAAGGAGAGTTGGAGGGTAGCACAATGCCAAACAGCAGAGATACAGGGTACAGGGGACGGTTGGCTTGCCACTAGTCTACATTCAGCACCCATTCTTCTGCAGGTATTTGGTAAGCACCTATGTGCCAGGCACAGGCTAGATACTAATGATACAACCATGAGTGAAGATCCCCAAGTCCCTGCCCTCCTGGAGCTCACGTCATTTTTCCCAGCATACATCCTACATCCTAGATTCTTAGCTTGTCATCCTCAGAGCCCACATCCTATTTTTAAAACTGTGTTTCTCTAACATATTCGTATCTTACATCATTTTCACATTAACTATCCTGGGCCTGGGAAATCTTGACGGACTTTGAGGTTTGCAGAAGCTTGAGACGTTCAGAGGCCCTAGGAGCATTGTCATCACTATGTTTCACGTGTCCTGTGGCAGGAATGTTCTGGACTATGGAATTGGTCTCAGGCCCTGCAGTCAGGAATGTTTAACAGGTCAAGGAATTTATCGTTTTGTCTCCTTCACCTTTTTTTTTTTTTTTTTTTTTTGAGCGAGAGATATTTATTTTACTATAGGGCTCATGGGCTCACTCTAGAGACAAGAAGAGACAGACAGAAAGCTAGAAATCACCTCCCCACCCACCACCCCCCCCCCCCAGGGGAGGATGGCCACGCCGCAATCCCTTCTCCTCCATTCTCCTCTCAGGATCTTGGGCACACACGCACAAATGCCCAGCATGAGTTTTAAATGACTGGGTCCGGGACTCAATCTGTGGTCGACTATGTGGGAGTTCAGTGATGTAACTGTTGTGCTATCTGCTGGTCCCGTGTTTTGTCTCCTTCACCTTAAATGGAACTTTGATCAAGTGTTTTGTTCCAGATTGTCACCCTTTTGTGATTTCTAAATTTGACTCTGAAATTGTCTTAATGTAGAAGTGGTCGTCTTCAGTCTTTGAACTCTTTCAGCTGGATGTCTCATTTGGCAGTATTCTGATTAAAACACATTCACCTATCAGGTAATAGCTTTATCCTAGTTGTACAAACACTTTAGCCTGTTAGTAGAACAATAGCACTTCCCACAAGAATGGGCGTGATTGTTGGATGTGTGATAGAATCTTTGGT